>LR994558.1:14249156-16996643 GCA_905187585.1 Cyaniris semiargus
ATGTATTTAATGGCAGAAATAATGCGGAGGCATGTCGTCTACTTTTGTGTGCCTTTGACCTTGAACCAATGGTGGATCAATTATTAAGATTGTTTAAAAAAAATTAAGAAAAAAAATTTTTTTTCGACGTTAACACTAATTGGCAATACCAATAAGGCCAGCAAAATTTTCAAATCGTGGGAAAAATGCCTAAAGATTAGCGCAGACATTTTATTGCTACAAACAAACCGACAGATAAAGCGGCAATTGCGGCGAGATGAGGCCAATAAACGTTGATTATCTTAATGCCAAATCAACGCGCACATAAACGCCGCTTATTCATGTGCGGGTAGTTGCGAAATAATTGAAGTCCAAACGGTGAGTCGAGGCATTTCATACTAAATGTTTTTGTATGAAATTCTGTGTGTATTTTGATTATGGTAAAAACGGCTGAACTTATTCTCTCGAGGTAGGTTAAGCAGATGGTTTGTTAAATAATAACTTTTTGAAAAAAAATAAAATAACAAAAGACGTTTTGCTGGAGTCGTGTCCGTTTTAATTTCAGTTTGTGAAAATAGACAAATAAAAGGTACCTTATTAAACTAATCATACTAATATTAGAAGGCGAAAGTCCGTTTGTTTGTTACCTTTTCACGCCTAAACCGCTGAACAGATTTTGCTGAAATTTGGTATGGCGATACTATTTGAGTCCCGACTCCCGGGAATAGACATAGGATACTTTTTATCCCGGAAAAATGTACGGTTTCCGCGCGATAAACGAATTTCGGCGCAACGGAGTTGCGGTCGTCATCTAATACTAAATCTTTTTGTATGAAATTCTGTGTGTATTTGGATTATGGTAGAGATAGTTGATCTTAATTCTTCCGAGGTTTTGCAGATAGTTGTTACTATGTTTAACATAAAGGGGGTGACAGACGTGCGAGTAAGTACGCGGACTTATGGCTCGACGATCTTAATCGCCTGTGTGTCACCTAAAAACCGCGTACTTAAAGATTGCCGCGCAAGTTCGCCGTCTTGGAATTTTGAATTTTTACTCGTAGTTCGTCGAGCGGCGAGCCGCGAGCCTGGGGACATGGTAATCCAGTGTGAGCCATTCTCGTGTGTTACCGACGTCGAGCCGAGTAAGTTCGCGATCGTAAAACTCGCGTGCTTAAAGTTCGTACGTCTATCACCGACGTCGAGCCGAGTAAGTTCGCGAACTTAAAAACCGCGTGTTTTAAGTTCGTACGTCTATCAGGCCTTTAAGAGATTTTGCCAAAGTCGTGGCCATCAAATTTTAGTTTGTGATGAAAATAGACAAAGAACACCTTATTAAACTAATAAACTATTAAACTAAAATAACTTTATCTTTCACTTAAAACGCTTAAATATTTATTATCAAGTATACATATCAAAATAGATTGAGAATAAGCACATAAGTGGATTATTTACAAAACATAACACGTATCTTTTGAAGCTCTGTTTTATAAAGAGTAGAAACGATGACGGAAACTAATCGGATTCTCAGATATTAATACCAACTTAAGCGTCTTACAAAAATAGCTCGTGTAAATCATAACACAAAACTTTTACATGGAACGTGTAATCCTTAGTCAAGTGAATAGGGATTATTCGATTTCTAAGAAACATTTAGGAGGATATGTTAGATTTTTTATTCTAGGAACATTGGGATTATACTTATACAATGTGAAATTTTTATTTAATGTGTATGTGATAGAGCAGTTCTTAAATTTTATGACAATGTAACTCCAAACTTTTTATTTTATGGATATAATTTTATAGTAATATTTTTTAACTGCATAGACCAGGGGTCACCAAATGGCGGACCGCGGTCCGCATCCGGACCGCCCGCGCCGACCCATTGTATGCGGACCGAGCATTTTCGAAGGTGAACTTCGTTAAAAATAAATTTCGGTCTTGACTTACTGATGAACATCTCCAGGATTTAATGTCAATAGCTTGCACCAATTTCACTCCAAACAAGCAATAAAATTGTCACTTTTCTCATTGATATGTAAATAAATATCTTTGTAATTTCCGTAATTATCTTTGTTTAATAATTTTTTTTTGTATTATAAAATTTGCGGACCGCGAAGGTCATTTCGCGTGCGTGGCGCGTGCGTTATCTTGGCGGAACCGCGAGGAAATGACATGGATATTAGATGCCCCTTGGACCCTTGATGGAACTCTTGGGTTCCGCGGAACCAAAACCTACGGTGTGAGTGTTGTTGCAACTCTGGTTGGGAAACCCTTTACTCTAGAATTTAATTCTCTAGGGCCAAAGAATCAATGAAACCTGTACGATACTACTTGCTTCTCTAATTTTGGTCCACGAAATCGCGATCTATATTCGCACTAAAGGTCTAATCTGATCTTCGGCTTCGGCGAGGACAAGGCCGGCGGCCGACGACCCGGCGGAAATAGTGGCCACGCGCACAGCTGATACGTTTGTAAATCGATCGCTCCCACTGCTCCGCCGCCCGGTGCCGGGCAGCGGGTTTTCCGCTAAATGGATTTACGTAGCTTTTCATTTAGGCCACCCAGTTGTGGGTAATCGATAGCGCGGTATATGCTGGGTGGTTTTATGGATCCGTATCCGGTATAATTGAAAACTTGGCCGATTTTTTTAATTGGACTCTCCTGCTTGATATTTAAATAATATGTACATAATATTATATGAACTAGAGATAATATTTATCTCTGAGTGAAAATTATTTTTAGTAGCCGCGTAGTCGAAACCGATTTTTCGTTTGTCACCGTCCACCGATTCTTCTGCTTCAGCCATGATTTTGGATCAAATCTACTTGAGATCAAACAATAATAATTCTCCCTCGTCTTTCATCTGTCAAATGCGTAAAATGTATTTCAATCGCAGCAATAGGAAGTGATATAAGATTGTAATAATCTTTTATTGTAAAACAGCATCCTCGCAAACGCCTCGGTATCCGACTTCCTTAGAAAATGGGAAAAACGAGGAAGTGAGGTGTTTATTCGTGCCATATTGCGATTTGCGAAGTTTTTCTTTATAAATTGTAAGAATTCACGTGGAAAGAGTCGCTTTTACAAAGGCGCCATGGAATCTCTACTTTAATTATGGGGAACGCGGGATTGTTCACGGCGTGACTTTACATTTACTATGTTTTTTATGAGTGAAGCCACATTGCCTCATTGCGTTGCGGTGTGTTGCGATACCGCTTTGTATGCCAGATTTTCGTTGCCGCAAGCGCGACATTATACATGGAAGACGGTTGCATCTTTCGTTGTTAACTTAGTTACTTTCGCTGTGGGCCTTAAGGGAGTTTTGCGTGTACCTCGGGCTCTCTGAAATCATAATTTTGAACTTCGAAAGGGTTTCGTGGTTGGATGCCGCTGTCTATCCTGCCTTACAGGAGTTGCAGTTATTTGAATATGTGATGACAGCGCGGCAGCGCAGCGACTCACTTCGAGTCTGAAGATGCTACGCATTAATGGGGCCACCCTTCGGCAGTATTTTCAGTCTAGCTCCTAATCCACTTCCCGGCCCATTATAGAAGTAGTGCAGGAATGTTCTATAGAATATTAGCTATTTACACAAAAATATGTCCCTCTTTGAGAAAATCAAGAAAAAAAATTGATTTGCATTTTTTTCAAAGAAAAAAATATTTTTTTTCGTTTTGAGAAATGCTGTTAAAAAGCTCATTAAATGGAGTAACAAGTTCAGTGGTTTAATTATTCAAATATATATTTTTTTTCAATCTATAATCGGCTTTGAAGCACTGAGTGCCGAATAGAAAAGTCACGTTTCAAAGTCCCATCATTCTTAATCTAGGCGTTATATTACAAAAATATTTGGCACACGTATTAATAACACGTATTGGTATAACATATTCGAATATTATCAAAATGGGAGACATCGACTTTTTTTTCCTGTCCGCTTGGCGTAGAACGCCCCATATTATCTTTAGTATGTTATAACTTATAAGTCAGAGCGTTGACGTTGCTGCGACGCACCGCAACGCACAGAGGAGTCTGGCCTCGCTCTGATACAGTTTTGTCGAGCATAAGTTATTGTAGAGCGATTATTTTAGAACACTTTTCAACAAATGAACAATCCGAAATTGTTAAACTAATATTTTCTTGTCTATTCTTTGCGTGGTGCTCATTATTTTAGTTGTGTAGACTATTGTATTCTATGAACTAGGTTGCGACCTGACTGATTTCTGATGTTTCTAAAAACTAGACCCACTAACGTAATCAAGCGTGAAAGTTGATAGAAAAAGTTCCCGTTCGTAGCTTATTTATTTTGTTTGTCGCCCCTTTTTAGCTACAGCAGGGGTTCCCAATCTTTTCCAGCCTGCGGCGCAGTTTCACGTCACAATATTTTGTCACGGCGCCCTACTCTACCTAGCTATTAGAAAAAGATACATAAATAAACACCTTTAAAGATTATAGTTGCGTTAAACAGGTAAATAGTAATAAACAAGTATTTAATCATTTACCTGCTTCACCTAATTATTATTACTAGAGATCGCCCAATGGTCGAAAATCGACCTTAAATTTAATTATCTTCTTTTGGCTCCCCGTTTAAAGTATTGACTATTTCAGATTTAATAAAAAAAAACAACAATCCATTTTTAATTTGACAACAGACTTCAACCATAAACAAAGGAGTATAATTCGTGTGTATAGGCTTGTCAGTCAAAACATGGTAGTGTGGGCGTTGTAGTGTGTGTAATGTTTTCTTTATTAAAATAATGTATGATAAAAGCATAATTTTAAAACAATATTAGCTCGATGCACTCCTCCATATAAACTACAACTGTGCGAAATTTCATGCTCCTACGTTTCCGCATTTTTCGTAAAAAGGGTTCCAAAGTTTTTCGCTCGCGTATTAATATATAGATTAATTTTATTTTTTTAATATTTGTGGTTTTGCATAATGACGGAGGATCGACTCACGAGTCACGGGCGCTCCTCTTGCTTTTCCACGGCGCACCAGGGCGCCGCGGCGCGCACAGTTTGGTAACCCCTGAGCTACTGCAGGGTTTAAATAGTTAAAAAAAGACTGATTGTTAAAATAGAAATCGTTGGATATTATATTGATTTACTTGTATTTTGCAGTAAGGGCCTAAACACAAACCGCGCGTTCGGGCGGACACTTATAAATCGAGCCTTACATTTACATCGAACCAGGGCCGGTTTTAGCACTACCAGCGCACTGGGCGAGATTTCCCCGGCGCCCAAGCTGCTGGTAGTGCTAAAAAAGGCGGCGCCCCTTTTGTTTGCGTTCGGCGCCCCTTTTTATCCGGCGCCCTGGGCGGTACTGTATCGAACGGAATAAGGTTGTAATCACAGATTACTTAATATACCGTAGCTGTAACATTAGCTAACATCGACCTTGTACGATAACGGTCGTGTTAATTGCTCGTCTCGCGGCATTACGCCTGTCATTTGGGCGCCATCACAGTAATTGATGGTAGATAATGGATCTGTCTTTCACGCGTACCTGCGTATGGCCAGGAAGTTGGATAAAATTTCAAATCAAATATCTTTTATAAGTAGTAAAGATGGATATCTAGAAACAGATCTAACACATCCCACCATAATATTGGTGTGTAATATTCAAATAGTGTCAAATACACACATAAAGCATGACTACGAAATAATGATATGATTTTATGATGACAATAAAGCTTCGCAATAAAGTCCTAATTCCGTTATCATTTTCATTTAGCAACATTAATAGGCACATTTTGTAAAGATCTTTTTGATGAATCTTATTTCATGTACTAAATTTTTCGTTTCAATGATTTACTTTTGGTTTTTGTTTTTTAGATCGTGGTTTTCGTGGCCTACGCATACGTACCAGCTCTACGAACGCATTACTGAAATAAACTTCTGAGTATTTCGATTTACTGCTATCAGCATTTTAGGCTCAATTCGTAATTAATATTGTTGCCCACACTGTACACATGTAATCTGGCTAGTAGTTACATAGTAAACTGTCATTTTCTACCGCGTATACGACCAAAGTGTAGATTTTCACACGTTAATAGGGGAAATCAAATTGTATCTTACTAGATGTTTTTGTTTCTCTTTACTGATGACCTCATGCTATAAGGCATAACTAAATCGTCGAAAGGGGTACGGCCGGAACCTTTGTGGCATAGGCCATCTTGATTTTTTTTCAAAATTTCCGAGCACGATAAAAGTGGTATATTTGGATAGAGGACACTCCAAATATCTCGGAAACGTAACACTAGGATACCATGTTATATAACATTTTTTGTTTGTATAAGTGTCCTCTATCCAAATATACCAACTTTTATCGTGCTCGGAAATTTTGAAAAAAAAAAATCAAAATGGCCGGCGGCTAGATATGCCAGACTCCATACAAAAATGTTCGAACCCCTTTTATTTATAACTAGATGATGCTCGCAACTCGGGTCTCGGTTGCACCAAAGTTCGTAGGTATATCGCGCGGGAACCGTACATTTATCGGGATAAAAAGTTTCAGTCCTTTGTCGGGACTCAAAGTCTAAATCAAAATCTCCATTCCAAATTTCAGCAAAATCGGTTCAGCAGTTTGGGCGTGAAGAAGTAACAGACAGACACACTTTCGCATTTATAATATTAGTATAGATCTTTAAGTTACCAATATAATTGGTATCTCGAATTCTCGATTCCGACAACTTTACGGTTTAATCGAAAATTAAATCCGCGAATCGAGGTTTACGCTCATTGCATTTTTATGGATCTGGAATTCCCGTGTACGGTTCGCGATATTACTGCAACTGGCATGCCTTTGTACAGGGTGTTTG
Source organism: Cyaniris semiargus (assembly GCA_905187585.1). NCBI lineage: Eukaryota > Metazoa > Arthropoda > Insecta > Lepidoptera > Lycaenidae > Cyaniris > Cyaniris semiargus. Next base: position 14,255,957 of record LR994558.1, read on the forward strand.
ACACGTAAAGCCAGTAGTGGTCCACAGAATAAGTAGAGACAGAAAGTTTGTATGTTCCGATCCCAAAGAACGAACAACATAAAATAGATCGTGGTTAAGAAACACTTTATTTAAAATACATTTTTAAACTATGATCTCCCAAAGAACATAATAATAATATTTATAAACTAGGAAATAAGGCTAGAAAACATAGTTTCATTATCTTGATATTTCCAAACGCAGCGCTGTAATCTGTTGACACGTAAAAAGCCGCTTACGCATGTGCTTGGCTTCTGCCTCTCTTTACTCTGCGACTGAAAGCCTTTTATAGCCATATACAGGGTGTTCGACACATGAGTCAGCAGTGGGAGCCTGGCGAGTGGCGACCTTTATTTGCATATCGATCGACATTCGCACTCGCGGGAGAAAGTGTCGCTCCGTGCCCAACGCGATGGTTGATATGCGTTTTGTCACTTAATTGCTCATATCTGTATGTAGTTGTGAATGAATGGGCAGTTTATGTATGAATATTTTTATTGGATTTTCGAAAAGGGTTAAAAATGTTACATATTGACTTCGCAATGGCATATCTACATTTCTTGACGACATAGTAGAAACCAAGCCAGATACGCAGAAGTCATTTTTATAGTGCCCAAGTATGAGAAATTGACGCTGTTCCAGCTGTTCGTTGATAAATTTATGGGCATTATAAACAGACGCAAACGCGACTGGCGAGAAATTAGGCACAGAATTGACGTATATCTAAAGAGCAAGTGACATCTTCCTTGTGAGACAATCAGCACGCAGGTAATCAGCCTCATCAAAGTATACAAGCAGCTGCGTGTATACTTGTATAGCTATTAGCTATACATAAAAGTATCTAGAAGTCAGTAGTTAGTTAGTTACCAGCTGCCGTCATAGAATCACGTGATACCGCCTCAGTATTACCAGTGTATTACAGATTGGTTCCGCTGGATACATTTGTTAGGGACCATCGATCATGATTCATAACTCTGTCAGCAAACATGACTAACTGAATCGGGGAATTGTGGATCATAATCATGTTATTACGTCTTTTGATCCATACTTATTATAATAATAAGGTTTTGATTACTGGGATTTGTTCTGCCTGAGGGAACGCTCTTAGCTAGAGAAACTTTCTGTTAGTTAAGAAGGTGATACTATTAGAAATTACTTACGTAGTAATTATTTAGTAATCTATGAAATTACTGTTAGTTAAAATTGATTCAATTTCTAAGAAGAAAAAGCGTTCTAAACGCAGGACGCTTTTATATAAGTACAGTAACCTGGCTTATTCATCCTTTCCATGACGGACACACGAGAAAGCAATACAATGAACGTGTACCGAACATGTTCGTTACGTGTGCCCAACACAAAGATATCATACTTATCATGGCCCAATGAGCTACTTTGTCCATTTCTGAAGGCCCCTTCTGTAGAAATGAACAAAGTAAGCGAGTTAAAAAATAAATAAAAAACTTCAGTTCCGTCAGTCTTCGTATTAAATTCGCGGCGTTCTCGCGTCTGGGGATCACGAGATTCGTATTTTTGTGTAAAAATATTTTCTTCTTTGTTTTAATTAAAAGATGAGATTTTCATCGCAGTTTCATGTTTTCGAAGATTACTTACACTTGAAAAACTAATAACCCCATAAGCTTCTTCAGACTAAGAAAAAATCTGTATAACGACTTTAAATGTCAGACTACATATTTTGTGATGCCTGATGATTATTTTATGACTCAATTCCTAAACCTAGTCAATGCTTTTAAGGTTCATTTGTATTAGTTTAGGTTAAACTTGTTTCTTAGATTCTCTATAATTCTTCGTAAATATGAAAGAGAAGGCATGGAAGACAAGAAATGACACAGGATTAGCAATAACCCTGATCGGCTCAAGAAACTAAGAAGTTTAATAGGCCCTACGTCAACTTTTGTTCTTCAATACAATCTCGTCGGAATCAATTTCAGGGTTTATAGCAAGAGGCAAGAGGTTCGAGAAGTAAATCCCTAGAAAATAGGCTTCGAGCCCATGTGATCCCTGTTTATTCCCAGTAAATAAGAATCCAGTTTCGTCTGGGACTGTTAAGGGCGGTCAGTTGAGATCTATCATTTCGATCCATAATAATAATAATAATTGTTGTATTGCATGAGTATCTGTGGCCATGCCTCACACTGAGAGAGATGACAAGTCCATAATCATTATTTTTATTATGTATCTTTCTTGAGTCCTTTTCCAATGCAGTCATCGTTTTCATCTTAAAGACCTGGCACGAGCTATCAAAAGATATGGATTCATCAAACAACCCTATGGGCCGGATTTCACCTACTTAAGGGCACGTTCAGATGTGCGCGTGTTCTACGCGTGCTCTGCGCGTGGTCTGCTTGGTGCGCTTGGGAAAAAACGCATGCGGCACGCGCGTGGATATAGCGCAGATTTGGCGCGTGCCGCGCGCGTGTTTTCCCAAACGCTATAGCAGAACACGCGTAGAACACGCGCAGATTACGCGCACGTCTGAACGCGCCCTAAGAGTGGTGAGACAGTAGCGAGACAGTGCAAACAGACTGTATCGCCACTCTTCTCGGTAGGTAGGTGTAATCAGCCCCTATGGTAAAATATAATAGACGACTACATTGCGCCCGCAGCTCCGTTGCGCCATAATTCGTATATCGCGCGGGAAGCCTACATTTTTCCGGGATAAAAATCCTATGTCCTTTCCCGGGACTCAAAGTATCTCCATACGAAATTTCAACAAAACCGGTTCAGTGGTTTGAGCGTGAAGATGTAACAGACAGACAGATAGACACACTTTCGCATTTATACCATGTGTGCAAGCCCTTATGCTTGTGAATTTCACAAGTTACACGTGGCAAGTACTTTAGTGACCATTTAGGAGTTGAGATGTAAAGTAAATTACACGGTACACGGTCTAAATGGTGCCGAGCTCAAAAACGTCCAAAACAAAAGTGGTTCTCTTAAAGTTTTCAAACTTATTGTACCACAAATATGGATCAAGGCGATAAGTCAGGGGCGGTAGCGACAAAATAACAGAAACCTCTTTAACCAAGAAGAAGACAGTCGTGCGAACTTGATCTTTTTGCAATTTATTTAAGTAAAATTAACGCTACACCGTTAATTTTACTTTAATTCACACTACTTCACTGTTGTGAAGTGTTAAATTTAAAGTTGAAGAATTGCTAATTAAATTTCAACACAAAAACTATTTCTTTACAAAGCACGTACACACTCTCACGGCAAAGACGAATCTGATGAAGGTGTCATTAGATCTCTCGCTTAAATTCGACAACTCACTTAAAGCGTGCCTAAAAATATACACACATACGTCATAATATTATACATATACTCGAAGAACATAACCCGTCTTCTTGCGCACTCTGGTAAAATCGCTCCAAGTTTCTCACTTACACCCAACGTGAACCTCCGTAACACTCCGACACAACAATAAACATGTAGTTTTATCGGCATCACGATCCACGCTCTCGGTGAAAGTGCCGCCCTTGTCGTCTCATTGTACCGTATCTATTGATTTGGTATCATCATCAGTATCGTCAATATCATCAATATCGCCAATATCATTATCAATATTGCCTTAACCATTATTCATTAATATCGCCAATATCATTATGAAATCTTCTAATGTTATCAGTATTGTTACATAGTGTCGCTGTCGCAGTCGACTGGTTAAAATAGCCGTTCAATCAAACAGCTAGCCCTTTGACTGAACGACGCCATTCAATCACACGGCTATACGTCGTTTAGGCGACTTGTTGACTGTAACGTTCAACACTACAGCTAGATGACGCTTAGCCAACTGGTTAAATGGTAAATTAACTAAAGTGACCATTAGTTTAGTGCTATTATTACACAAGCGTAATGATTTTAAGCAAATTATTTGTTTTCTAACTCATTTTGAGCACAATAATTGCAATAAATGGCTAAGGCTTAGAAATCTACATCAATTAAATGTTGGTGACATGGGTTAAGGAGGGTTGTTTTGGGTGAGAAAAACTCCTACTTACCGTTTCCACCGCCAGCAAACTCTCCGTTTAGAAGAAATTAGCATTTGAGATTTTCGTAATCTTCAGATAAGATCATCTGTTTTCTGATGTTTATGAAGTGTTTTTAAGGCATCCCAAGGCTGTGATGAGTGGGGGATGATTATTTTATCATTCCAAAACTATATAATTCAAGGTTTCTTGATAAAAATTAAGAAAATTATCAAAATTCACTACTGTATTAGTAATTGTATGGGTTTAGACTTTGGCTAATAACCCGCCACCCGCACTAATAAATATTTGGCTTCTTCTTCTCCTTCTTTTTCCTTTTATTTGGCTGGGATTTGTCACTTGGCATTTCTTTGACGTTCCGTTAAGGATAACAATTTAAGTAGGTAATGTAATGGAAGCGGGGGGACGGGGGGGCGCAGTCCTCCCTAAAGGGGGGCTCGGGGGGCGCAGCCCCCCGCCAAAACAAAAACAAACACAATCCAGAAAGTCCAAAAGTAGGTTAGGTTAGGTTGGAACTTAGACCACAACACCCAGTACGCGGGGCTCCGTCTACTGATAATTGAAGCTAGTTGTGCCATATTGAAGGTCATTGGTCTCTAGGTATAGTATGTCATGATGGATCTGAAGATCTGAGGTTGAACCTCTAGAGAGCAATTCCTAAGCCGAAGGCTTAATTGTCATAAAAAAAACAAAACGTCAAAGTAGTGCCATAATAAGAAAAAGAAGACGAAGAAGACAGTAGTTTTTATGTAGTGAATTTTGTTATTAATTTTTACTTTTAATTTTTATCAAAAAACCTTGATTTACATTTTTAAATAAAATTGAAATTTTAGTTCTCCACTCACAACAGCCTAGCGAGAGGCATTTTTCCGAAGAAACACTCCGTAAATTGTCGAGAATAGAATATGACGTAGCATCAATATTCCGAAAATTTCAAAGGTGAGTAACTCTAAAACTGGGGGGCTGCTTGTTGTGGTATTGGTACAAGGGGGGGTTTTACCCCTCCCCCCTCCCCCCACCACCGCTCTCCCTCCTATTTTGACGTAGGTTTCTAAACATTTACCCAATAAATACCTTGGTGATGCATTTCATAATCCTCGAATATTAGTTTAATTTTTGATTCACTCGTATGTGCCCCCATAATTTCTGTATCTTTATTAATACTTGTAATATCTTAATACAACCACAAAACACCGGTTAGTTGACGCCATATTGTAAACAAAAGGCACCTAGCGCCGCGGTGATGAGCGCTGAACTAATTCAATCAAACGGCGGCTTTTGAATCAGCTGTTGTGTTGAACGTTTTGAGCGACTTAAATATTCAATTAAAAAGCTAGACGTGTGATTGAATGGCGTTGTTCAGTCAAAGGGCTAGCTGTTTGATTGAACGGCTATTTAAACCAGTTAGCTGCGACATCGCCAATATCCAGGTATCAAGTGTTGTTTCCTTTATCAAATTAATTTTATTTGATTTGTAAATGCCTTCGTATAACTAACTTCTTTTGTTGCACAGTGCTTTTTTATCGTCAAGGAGCATTAATATGTTAATTGTTAATAATATTATTATTAATATTTCAGAGACATTTTTTTATTTTATGAAATTAGGGGGCAAACGAGCAAACGGGTCACCTGATAGAAAGCAACTTCCGTCGCCCATGGACACTCGCAGCATCAGAAGAGCTGCAGGTACGTTGCCGGCCTTTTAAGAGGGAATAGGGTAATAGGGGAGGGTAGGAATGGGAAGAAAAGGGAATAGTGGAGGGAAGGGAAATGAATAGGGTGGGGGATTGGGCCTCCGGTAAACTCACTCACTCGGCGAAACACAGCGCAAGCGCTGTTTCACGCCGGTTTTCTGTGAGAACGTGGTATTTCTCCGGTCGAGCCGGCCCATTCGTGCCGAAGCATGGCTCTCCCACGTATAAAATATTTATATTTTACACAACTCTAGACAATATACAACTAGACAATATTTATTTATTAGCAACATTCCAGTATTTCCCATTGATCCTACAAAATACTCCTCGAGCATTCGACGCTGTTAAGAGCCCGCAGCGGTAAAGGCTTGACTTTTAGCAATAGTCCTTGACTATCACTCGATACTCCTTGATACCCCTTGATGCGTTTAGATATCTGATTACATACATTTAAGAACAACCGATTATTATTAGTGATCGATCGTTTCGAATTTCGATTAATCGCAAATGATCTGGTTTAAATTGGTTTCTTAGAAATCGAATTAAAAACCGTTATTAGAGTCCATTAAACTTTTTTTTTTATTTTAGGTTCCTTATGACGGTTTTTTATGGTTTTATTTGCCATAAATCGAAAGGATCGGCAACTTTATTAATCAAGAAAAGCCGCAAAAATCCTCACATATTCGCGTCGGCATTACTTAATGAAAAAGTATATGAAACTGTCGTAATGTGGAAATTTCAAAATTCGTAATGGATTGAAATTTTCGGGAGGTCGTTGTACTCCGTGCTTAGAGGGTAATAGTAAAGTTTGACGGGGGTGGGGACTGGGAAGTAGGTCGCCGGTTCGCTGTACCGCCTCATCTGGGAAATCAGCGCTGGAGGATAATGGTATTGTTACTGGACTTTTTGTTTTCTTCGTAATGAGATATGGATGATATTGAATGATTATGGTAGTTGAGAAACTAAATTGAGCAATCCTGTGTTTTTGTGACTTTATTTTAAGGCATGAATTATGGATTTTTCTGTCATTTTGGGACATCAGTATCCAGTAACCTTGGGCCAAAAGCTGTGATCTTCAGACTTCAAATAGATGTCACGTAAAATTTCTGCCACTCTACGACGTAGAGTACGTTGGCCCATGATGGACTAATAAAATCAATTATGAACAGCAGCATGATACAAGTCTATGATTGCTTATAATGGAAGTCGCATGCTATAATAGGCTGCTTGATGCTTCGCAGTAACGGTGGCAATAGTTCTTCATCAAAGCCCAACGTGGATAAGGGCCTGTATGTTCCATCACAACGAATCTAATACAAACTGTATAATGTTACGCCATTGGCTGTTGATTTTGGAGCAGCAGGTTTCATAATTATTAATTGAAGTTAGTTTCCTAAATGGTGTGTAAAAACTCAGTATCCAAACAAATCCTTAAACGGCGGCAAATTATTACCATTGACCAGTTTAGGACCAGTTTTTGCAGCCATCAGTTAACCAGGTTAACTGATCATGTAACCGAGTGAGACGTAACGTGATACCAATGAGTTATTGCTCTGTGGTCTAATAGCTCTATTGCGGCTGCGTTATGTCTGGATTCAAGACATGTTCACGTTCTTCATTGGCCTTAGAACCTTAGATTATCCAGGACTAAGGTTTAGTCATCTTTCAAGCAAAAAATGTTTTGAAATATAGTATTTTTTAAAGAACAATTTTCAACTTTTTCCTGAAAGGTGGCCTCGTGTGAGTTTGATACTCCAATTCTTGTCGCCAGGGTAATTCCCGAACCCGTAGGGTCAACAAGTAGCATTTAATTCTACAAACATTTATTTCAATGAAGTTAATCAATTTTGTTTATTTATTTGTTCTTGTGACTGTTTTATATTTGTGTTATTTTTAGCTTTTAACGGATTTGAATGTAAAATATATGGAAATTAAGTATGAATATATTAGAATTTTCCTTATTTACTAACGATTTACTTGAGAATGATTCGGATTCAATGACTAATGTGAGTAATACTAGTTAATTGTTTTGTCTTTCTTTGACCTCTATTTAGTTCGTGCATTCATCAATGTGGGATCTTAACTTCTTTGCATTTACAATAGCCTCTAGATCTCAATTTTTGACCATTCACTAACGGCCGTTCCCAATATTCAATCTATCTCTGGTTTAACATGCGACCGATCGCAGCTAACATTGAATTGACATAAAATATATGTCTCTAATGTCTAATGAGAGCTATTCCTATCTCTAGTAGGGCAAAACCAGAGATAGATCAAATATTGGGTACGACCGTAATAGCATCTTCTATCCTTCACAAATGACTAAACTTTAGTCCTTTGTGAAGATGCGAATGGAAGATGGAAAATGGTATTTGTTTAAATTCACCTAACTGTATTTCTAACAGAATTGCGATTAAGTTACTGTAATTGCATGCGGAATATAATTGTAATGAATATTATGCAAATGATGTGAGTGTGAACGTATTTGGTGCTGAGTGCTCACGTCATAGCTGCAGCATCCGTAGTGTTCACGCCGCCCCATTGTTCAGCTGAATGGGGGGTTTAAATGCGGCTGCGGCGAACACCGATATTATTATACAGCGTATCCATTAGTCTTTGCTGCTTCTTCTACTTGAGGAGGAAAATGACGGGAATTGTCAGAAAAATTCGGGGTCATCAGGTTTTTCTGTTTCATTTTTAGGGTTCCGTAGTCAACAAGGAACCTTTATAGTTTCGGTCTGTGCGTCCGTCTGTCCGTCTGTCTGTCCGCGGTTTTGCTCAGAGACTATAGGACCTACAAAGCTGTAATTCGGCATGAATGCACATATAGTTGATGCCGACAAAAAAATGGTATATAAAATCTTTATTTTTTTAATGGTACCTCCCCTATACATCAAGCGGGGATGATTTTTTTTTCGCGCCCACCCCACCGTCTGGGGTGTCATTGGATAGGTTTTAAAAAAATATTACGAGTATTCATAGATCATTTTCCGATTTAGGGATCCATTTGTGAAATATGAAGTTTTAAAGTGGAAAAAATCGTTAGAGTCCAGTGTCCCCCCCTTCTACCAGCTAAACGGTTGCTTCTGAAAATGTGAAAAAATTCACGGGAGTAGGAACTGTGCTGAATTTAAAAGGAAAACTATCACGGCGAAGACTTCATAAGTTATTGATTAATAGTCGATCAACTAAAAAAAATGTATTCGGCGAAGTATAAAGGAACTTTTTCGTTCAAATTCCTTTGAACTTAACTGAGATGATGTTGTTAGTAGTGTTAAACACGTCATAAATGTACATTCATTGACCATACAAAAATTATCAAAAACTAGCGGTACTACGGAACCCTATATTGCGCGTGGCCCGGCACGCACTTGGCCGGTTTTTTCAGTTTAGATTTTCTATCCTCATCGTTTGGACGCACGAGATTTGGAACAGGAGTTGGATATGAAATAATAATATGCTAAAGTTGTTATAAATATTATCACGTTTCCAATAACCCATTCCATAATATTATCAGAAAAGTTTAAGGCTGGAGGAAGCACATGTACAAGGTCATTTTTCGTAGTAGCTCGTTGTAACCTAATGTTCATCTAAATTCCGTGCTTTATCGTAGTAGATTTTATCTTGCAAGAGCAAATATTGCACAAACTAGGCGCGTTGATGTGATGTAGTATTTGAGGCAGATTCCAACGAAATATTTGGAGCAGTAATTTCGAAATACCAAAATGTCGACGTACAAGTAAACTTCAATTTTAGTAAAGATCTAAAGTATTGATGTACTTTTTAGACATCATCACAACATCATCTACTATAAACAGAAGCTATTGGTGGACTAACCATTGTATTCGATGAATGCGCAAGAAGTTCACGGTATTAGTCTACACTAATATTATAAAGAGGAAAACTTTGTTTGTTTAATTGTAATGAATAGGCTCAAAAACTACTGGACCGATTTTAAAAATTCTTTCACCATTCGAAAGCTACATTATTCACGAGTAACATAGGATACATTTTATTTTGGAAAGAAATAGGTTTCCGTAAGATATTTGGGTTTTTCGGACACAAGGTGTAAAAATCAACCAGAAAAGTTACTTATTTTGCGTACGCTGCCTAAACTATAAAAGAAAGAACCATAAAATGTTCTAATTAATTGTAGATCTTATAAATATCTACAAAAAAGTCCGCGACATACTATACCTATCTATGTCGAGTGAGGCACAACATCCATTTTTTTATTTAAAAATCTTGAATTTTTTTTGGACTTCATTTAAACGCGTTTATTTTACTCATGCTATTAATCCTTATCAAAATGAATTATTTCATCACTAAGCACAGTTTATGTAGATAATATTTGGTCTTTGAATGATTAAAATTGGACGTTTGCTTTTGAAGTTATGGCGAAATTAAAATATTACGATTTCTGCTGCACGGCCCGTTGCGAAGTGAGCGTCACCAAGGCGGGGGTGCGCGTGCGGGAGGGAGTTTAGATCTATTAGTAAATGATGATTTAAATAATACTTAATTATTCACTAAATCTAAATAATATATAAAACTCAAAGGTGACTGATTGACATAGTGATCTATCAACGCACAGCCCAAACCACTGGACGGATCGGGCTGAAATTTGGCATGCAGGTAGATGTTATGATATTGTAGGCATCCGCTATGAAAGGATTTTGATCAATTCTACCACCAAGGGATAAAATAGAGGATATACCGATCGGGCTGAGACTTTGATACCTAAATAATAATAATACTTCTTAACGCGAGCGAAGCCGCGGGCAAAAGCTAGTATTAAATAAAGACAAATGAAAAATATCTGAAGGGAACTTTAGTCATGATCAAGACACCTCATATAAACAGACGCTATAATTAGTGGACCAAACATCGTATTCGACAAAACAGCAAGTACCAAAGATGTTTCTGAAGCCAGAATTGTTATCGTTCTAGCTGGAAACATTCACTGAAGCTAAATAAGGACAAATATAGTCTAAACAAAAGGATAAACGCGAGTTCGTTATAACGCGAATAGTTGTGTCCGACCAAAGCGGTCGGTGTCACGGTTTGGCCGAAGCAAGGTTCAGTTGGATACTAACGATAAGCGACATTCACAATTTTCTTGATACATTGATAGTACGAACTACGAAGAAAAAGGCTTTATTGCATCGTGTGGATTAAATCGGATCCGATGTAATATCGTACTCTGCATATCACTGGCGTATTTTCAGTTGCCTGAATGTTCGCTGCGTCCAGGTTTATCCGATTAGGATCTCGTGCGTACAGTAATTGGTACGAGTAATTGGCACGAACCCTGCGGTTCCCGGTGCTGTGGTCGGAGATGTACAGAATAAATAGAGACAGGAGGCAAACTTGAATGGCTCGCTTATCTGAGGCATGATGTTTTCGAATGTTGCACACTTTTTTAAAGCGGGGTGTTCTTAATAATTTGACTTATTTTGTGACTTATCCTCCACTATTGCAGATCTGCAATGATTCTGCAGTAGTGGAGGACTAACTCAATAAATAACCATGCAAAAAGCGCAAACCTTCACTAGCGTCTTTAATTTTTTTAGACGGTGTTCGCATTTCTTATTCCTACTTTTGAATGTTTTCGAGAGCTGATATAGCCTTTTAGCAGTAAGCACCTTCTCCCAAAAACATCGCTAGACATTTAGATAGTGCCTTAACATAAGAACATTTGAAGTTTGTTTTCTGTCTCCATGTATTCTGTGTCCGGGTGGAGGGAGGTCAAGTTTGAGCGGGGCGCAGCGCGCAGCCTCCGCGCTATCGAACGGCCGCGCCTCATTCACCAGCGTGAGGACCACGTGGTCGAGTGTTGTAGGAACTATAGCCATGCTGTTTGAGGAACCATGGTCGTAGAGAAAGCTGATGTGATGTAGGGTTTTATTCAGGTCCCATGGTCGTAGAGAAAACTGAGGTGGTAACGCTGTATTGCTGCGCTATGTACGAATGATGTAGAAATACTATGGTCTTACGCTGCTGCTTTTGCAATGATTCGGTGATCTGTACCATTGAGGTAAAGGTAGCCATGGTCGCCAGAAAACCAATGAGGAATAACACAAGTGTTTTGCTGCGATCTGTACAAATGAGATAGAAATAAGTAGGTACCATGCCTATTGATACTGACTTAGGGTACGCTTAAAGCCAGAGGTCCAGGATTAGGACTTGCAATGAAGCTCTAATTTTGTAGGTCCCTAAAGATACTCCTTTTTTATCAGAAAATTTCTTGTTTATCTCTACATGACTTCATATTTCATAAGTTTAATAAATTGTTGCAATATAATACTATAAGTTGACCTTTTTAACTGGGTTATTCTCAGTCACAACTCACAATCAAGAGCCGCCACCACAAAGTTTGGCAGCTGCAAGACGAATAGTACACTTTTTTGTTGCACGTTCAAAAGTTGTTTGCGCTTCTAACGCGTCAAAAAAGTTGGTCGTTTGCGCTAGTCCTAACGTCATACAAAATTTTAATAGCAGTTTCGTACATAAAGCAGCTCAGGTATATTCGGAAACCGGGTCAAAATAATTTAGACATTAAAAACTCGCGCGAATTTGTGCAGATGGAAAACTTTTGTCAAGGCATAAAACGATTACACTTGAAAATTATGTCGAGCACCGAGCCGAATATAATAGTCTGTTTAAGTACAGTCGGGGTAATTTATGTTTAACAGTTTGGTCGTCCTCAGTCCTAGTTTGCACCGAAGGATATTGTGATTTGTGGCCATTGGCCAGTGTGTCATCTTCAGTCGCTAACTGTAAGGAAATAGTGTCATGAGTGGCCAATATCTGTACCCCAATTTTACTATTTTAATCCAATATTAATAACTACACGATCTAGGCCGGATCCTATAAAATACAAAATGGTGTACTGTTAAACGTGTTCTACTGAGTTATTGGAGTTTCGACCAATCAGCACTTGTATGTCATTGGTTTTGGTGAAACCAACGTATTATAACGCTTGTTTCGCGTATATGAAAATACTATTTTGCTGATTGATAGAAAACTAACTGGATCAAACAAGGAACTAAGCTGCATTAATACTGCATTCAATAATAGAATCGTACAGAATATGCACTCTCGATTTCGGCACCTGTGTGTATCACTTACGATTTCATTAGGCGCAGGCTCGTTGAAATTGTTAGCAAACAATTAATCTTGTGTACTAATAGCGTGGCGTGTACAAAGCGCTTCTTGTCTTTTATTTTTTCTATGGTTTGGTTCTTTGGTAAGGCCAGTTTTATACGAGAGTTAGATAAACACAGGAGAGACAAATTATTTTGAGGTCATTACACAACATTACAGCAATAGAAAAATAGTAACAAAAAACAATTTTAGTAACGGCTTTAAAAAAAGGTGAATAAAATTTAAGAAGGTTGGAAATTGGAATGCAAGCAAAGTGAAACGGTGCCCAAATGATAAAAAGCCCAATTCCTTAACAAACATCTTGGAGATCTAATGGTGGGAACATTAGAGGTCGTTGTAGGACTTGTCAGTGATCTAAAATTCTAAAGAGAGAGTTATGCGAGTATTCTCCAATGTCATCACATACAATAAAATATATCCTACGCACTGATGATAGCCTATGTTTAAAGTTTAAACATTTGCTGCCATAAAGGTTGGAAAACCTTGCCAAGTTAGATTTGTGTGTATGTAACTTGGCTAGGTTTTCCTGCAGGTGCCTTGAGCCCTAAGCTAAAAATTTCGCTACAGACGAGCCATTCAAGTAACAGTCGTGAGTCGTGAGTCGTGACTATGTGTTGGTAATGCGATGATGAAACGCCCGTATGGTGGCCGAGTAAATGAATGATTGTTCCTTCTGGGTCGACGAGCGCCGAGTGCGCACTGCGCATGCGCTAAGGGAAAACCAAACAGCAATTAATGCGGCCGGTCCCCTCGTGAAATGTCGGTCTGTGTTTTAATTAGAGCTCCAACTTTCTTATTCCTTCATAATTTTGAAGCTGGGATGAAAAGTAGCCTTTCCACCACTAAGTCTCTTTTTCTGTAGTCTTGTGAGATTAGACTCTCTCCATGTTTAATAATGGCCTAATAGGCCATTATTGCTACGAAGATGCAAAGCTGTCTTTATCAATATGCACAATCGTAATCTTTGGTATTGGTCTATCACGAACCCAGTTGTTGAGGATATTAGGCGAGTTAACATAAAAAGACGACAGACATTAAACCTTCTTCGATGGTACCTTTGCTATTAGAGCTCAATCGCGCTATGACAAGGGATCAAAAGTTTAACGTCCACTGTTGTTTAGCCCTGGCTCTCATTGGATTTAATTCCCTTGTGTCATAATTGGGTTAGTGTCATTTCTCATTATCGACCACGAGTTGCAATAGCATTGGGGCACGGGCATGTCCCCAATCCATTTCGTTAGCTGACTGCTTGCATAATTATGGAGCGTGCAGTAAATCCGTGGTGGATTTTTAAAGAAGATACAGATAGCTTGTAGACTCAATTCTTCTCTTTTGATACTATTAAGTAGGTACGTGATATGTATTGCAATTTGCAATATCCAGCCTATGGACATTTGCAAATCGAAACTCAGAAGAGATTTGTAGGTTGTGCAAAGGTTGTGCAGAATCACGTAATGTGCAACGCTAGAAGAATCTAGCGTTGCATATTTTGATGTTTCTAGCCCTCATAATACCCAATCTTTTTTGGTTTCTTGTCTCCACATGCGTTCGCAGACATAGTCAGGATAATAGTAACATTTGCTAGATATTCCAGCACTTTATGATGATCTCTCACAAATCACGCATCTTCCGTTTCGTAGGCAGCTTCCGTCGCGCTGCTCTTACGTTCCGCCTGGCGGTCGGAAGTCAGATTTGGTCCCCTCGGCGATTATCCAATTAGACCAGCGCAGATGGCCAGGCCCAGGGTCGTGATTGCCAACATCCTCGTCCGATTGTTTCGTCAGATGTCTTAGGATATTGACTATTGTTTGATTATGAATATTGGTACGATTGTTTATGGGTAGGTCACAGTAACAGGGCTGGATTTGCAAGGCTAGTGCGCTGCTGATTGGCGTTTATGGCAATGTTTGTTACCGCATAAGTCATAACGCTCAAGTGGTCACCATATTTGAACAGACTTTTTATATGATGGTCGATGGATGATATTATGTTTTCTTGTTTTCGGTGGTGATATCAGTGACCTATCGATTGGTTAGGATTTTTGAGCGACTTCCAAAAATGTATTATGAATTATGATATTATCCTTAGATACAAAATATGATATTATCCGTATAATTTATATACAGCAGGTGAATAATATAAATTTTTCGCGTTTTAGGTTAAAACTGTTTTGAAGCTCCATCAACGGTGTAGCTATAAAGTTTATTATTCTTTTGTAGATTAGGACGAGCATGGCGAATGTTATTCTTAAATAGTTTAGAAGTAGGTTAATTTGGGATATTTTATTACTTACAGTTTTATCTCGAAATATCTTCTATCTTATACTCGTTTCTTGCCAATTTACTTATCTTTAGAGTTTAGAATTTAGATGCTGCTAACTTCTTAGTTTCTTACAATCAGTATTTAGTATTTACCTATTGATGATGTTTTTTTTATATATAAAATAAGGGGGCAAACAAGCAAACGGGTGACCTGATGGAAAGCAACTACCGTCGCCCATGGACACTCGCAACATCAGAAGAACTGCAGATGCGTTGCCGGCGTAAACCGTTGCCGTTTCGATTACAAACCTTCCCTAACTTAACTATTGATACTAAAATATTTCGATGCAGGCTTGTTAAAATTTAAAACTACAAACGTATTATATATTTATGAATTAACGAATGAAGTTTGACGACCTCTGTGGCTCAATTGGTTGAGTGTGTGGCAGCTCAAGCTGGGGGTCGCGGGTTCGAATCCCGCCGACGGAACAAAAAGTTTTCAAAGTTCCCGAGTCTGGATGTGTATTAAATATGTGTATGATTAATGATATAATAAAAATCTTAAATATGTATAGTATAAAAGTATTAAATATATTTCAGTTGTCTGATACCTGTAACACAAGTCCTTCAGGATCTTAGCACGGGGCCAGACTGACGTGGTGTGAAGCGTCCATAGATATTATTATCATAGATATTATGAATACTATACTATCTTTAATAGTATCAGGATTGGATCTGATTAATGAAGCTGAATATTTTCTGAAGCTAGCTTATATCAAATAAGCAGAGTCTAAGTTCTAGAATGTGAGTACTAGAAAGAACTAGTATTAGCATAAATATGGTATTGTACTAACACCCGCTCCGTGAGAAACACCCACGACGTAGATCAGCTATACTCAACCTGCGGCCCGCCGGGAGTCGGGACTATATCAGTGGCCCGCGTGATGTTAAACCATTTTGAAGTTCACGCCTACCGCCAAAATAGAGCAGTCGTGGCCAAAGTTGTGAAAATGTTTCCACTTGTAAGTCACTAATTTTGAAGAACGTTATTGTATTAGCCCCTTTTTTCGGTTGCGTCCCGCGTCGACAAGACCAAGTGTTTGTGGCCCGTATAAAATAAATACGTCACGTGTGGCACTCCGCACTCGGAGGCTGCGGCAGTATGTTAGGTTGTAGGTTTTTTTCGTTACGGAATTTCTTGATTCGGTCGCGTCATTCAAAGCCCGCGATAAAAGCTATGCAATAGCTTTAAAAGGTTGAGTACCACTTATGTAGATAGTCCAACGAGTCCGACTAGTATAAACTTGTAGAAGCAAAAAACCGTGACTTATCATTTAAAGATGAGTTACGGTTTTTTGTTGCTAGATCGTAGATCTATAGAGTTCTTACGCGATGGCGATATGATGTAATTTCTTCTTATATGTATTATAAAGCTGAAGAGTTTTTTAGCTTGTTTGTTTGAACGCGCTAATCTTACGAACAATTGGACCGATTTTTATTTAATTTGGCAGATATCGAGTTGACCATCTAACGCTACTTTTTTTGCGAGAAAATGAGCCGTGTGTATCGTCTAGTTTTATAGGTGCCTAGGCAAGCTTTGCGATAGTACTCGTGCCATAGCGTAGCACTTATGCCATTGGTTTGCCCCTGCTTACAACGAAAAAAGTTCAAACCACGAGACGAGTCACACAATTCCATACAAAATTTCTCTTTTTAAGACTTTCGGTTTGGACTTTACCAACCATAGCTATTAAAGCAAAATTAAACTGTACGTCTGAAAAAAATTATTGTCATGTTATCAACAATAATGACGTCACTATTGTTATTAACAAAATGTTAATCAAACATCATTCAATGACTCAATAGTCATAGAATGAGTATGAACTATGTAAACAATACATACTATTCTAATGAATTAAGTAATCAACAATTAGTCATTGTTCCTCTACAGTCTACTGTTATTTTGCATATTTCATTGGTCCTTACGTCGTAGGTCATAAAGGTCATGCCAGAATTGCCAAATGTAAAATAACTCAGAACGGACTGTAGTTACAATAGAAATATACAGTTTATACAGTAGTGTAACTCAGCTATGGCTTGAAATCTAATTCGTGTATCACAGACAAGAACACTGGTTTTGCTATTTTAATTAAACAATAATGCAAGACTTCAACTTCAACCCAGTTCAGATCCTATCAAACATAAAACAAAATATATTCTAGTACAATACATACGTCAAACGGCAGATTTTAGAGTTTAACCAATCAAAACGCATTTGAGATAATTTCATAAGTATTGTCATGAAATCTCAAATGTGTTCTGAATTCTGATGTTTATTTTGTAGTATTTTGTAGTGATAGGATAGGGATTAGGGACTAGTTCGTACCAAATCAAAAAAAGGAACGAAACTACATTTGTGTTGCATTAAAATACTACACTCTAAAGATATCTGAAATCACGCTTACATGTGCGTGCGCATGTCACGCGGTCTGACAATACAATACAGTCTACAGTCTACACTGTATTTCAGTGTTCCGCAAACATTTTTTGTTCAAGTTACATCTAAAAAAATGACAATATTTGGAGGTACACCAGAAATTGATCAGCGTTTACGGGGGTGGCTCTGTTCCCAATTCCCATTCCTTTCGTCGATCGTCCTGAGATGTTGCCTTTTTTGGTTCATAAAAACTAGGGATATGTAGGTAGAATGACATTTTTTAAGGCACACAAACTACTGGCTACGGTACACCATTGTGCCGCGGCACACCTTTTGTGGAACTAGAGTCTAGTTCACTACTGTATATTACTTTCTCTGTGGTGTAGTGATGTGTCTGTTATCAGCTGCGTTTCCTGTTCCAGATGTACCGGTAGGAGGTTGCGTCAGGCATGCGGCCGTAGGCGGAACCCGCACGGACTATTGGTGATAGGTGAGTGTGCATATCCTTACTAATATTATAAATGCCTGTCTGTCACCTTTTCACCAACAAACGGTTGAACTGGTATTATACTTTGTGGGACGGGACAAAACAACGTGACTTGTGTTGCCGAAAAATATGTATATTTAAGGTCCCCGCGCGATAAACGAATTTTGCGCGTGTTATCTAATACTTTTGGTAAAGGGTAAAAGAATTAAAAAAAAAACTAATATACATTCTGACGTAAGCTGCGTCAAGAATATCCAGAATTTAACAGCAAGGTAATAAAACCTGAAATATTAAGTACGTTATACCTCACGCCCGTAGCTCTGTTGTTCCAAAATTCGTTTATTTCCACAAAAAAACTGTCCAATGTCATTTCCTTTTATCAGATTTCGTCTAAATCGTTACAGCCGTAGCGTAAAGAGGTAACAGTTAGCTGACAGACACACTTTTGCAATTTTATAACATTAGTAAAGATTTCATTTTATAGTTATAAACAAACTGGTTACGTTGCTGATTAAAGACGGCCACTTATTCACGATGGATCGTTTGAAAATGTCGCCTTAAAATTGTAAAGACGACGATTTATGAGTTCAAAGACATAAATGATAAAAGTTATAAGGAAACAATAAAAGCAGTTTGATTTACAACGTGAGATGCCCTCAAAGAATGCATTATCATGGGCGATCAAATACGTGCCCTTTATCGCGGATCAAAGACGCCCTAAACGATGGGAGATTAAAATAGACGGTTTGTAACGCCAAAGATGATCGTTTGCAGATGAACGGTAGTCGAAAGGTGCGTTTTCACTGGAGCTGCGTCTAGTGTTTTTTGAACCAATAGAATCGCTTCATTTGCCTGAAACTCCAATAGGAACACATTCCTCCTTAATAACACATTCCTCGTAACCCAGATCTAGTGGAAACACATTCTTAAACGAACAGTTGCAACCTACTAGGATGTTTAAAGCGTATCTAAAATTAGAACTATATTGTAAAGTGTAACTTGTCACTTGCTTCCAAGTGACAACGGCAGGCGGCTTGAGGATAACCTCTCCCCATGAAAATGGCGACCTCCATTGATGACCTATGAATGGGCAGGCGGCAGGGGAATTCTCCCGACTTCCTTGTCAAAAATTTTGAGTTTGTGTTGTAATACTGTTGCATGCTGTTGCTATTGTCCGCAGGCGTGATCGGCCATGGGCGGCATGGGGGGCTCGGGCGTGTCGGACGAGTACTCGCCGCCGCGGCTGTCGCGGCTGCTGCACGCGCTGCCGCACGTCAACGTTACGCTGCACCGCGTCAACGACACGTTCGCGCCGCACTCGCCCGTATACCTCGAGGTGAGTGAAAACCTTAAAAGTTTTTAAGAGAAAGTACGCTGCTCCAGACTCCAGTGCGTTGTGGAGTGCGGTACTTTTTTTAATTATTAATATCTATGGACGCTTCACACCACGTCAGTCTGGCTCCGTGGTAAGTACCTGAAGGACTTGTGTTATGGGTACAGACAACGGAAATATATTTAATACTTTTATACTATTTAAGATTTTTTTATGTCATACACATATTTAATACACATCCATGACCCAGGAACATTGAATACTTTTTGTTCCTTCGGCGGGATTTGAACCCGCGACCCCCGGCTTGAGCTGCCACACACTCTTAACCATTGAGCCACAGAGGTCGTCAAACGTTGCGTTACGACACAGCAACGCGCGACAACAATTAGGGTTCCCAATTTATCAGCTTCTGTCCGTCGTTCCATCAACACGACGACGCAAAACGTCTATGCTGCAGACTGCAGTCTGCAGGCGTATCATAAAATATGTTAAAGTAAAATGTTGCGTCGCCGGTGCGAGCTGCTGCGGCGATCGCGACATATCGCACGGCAACACAACGGAGCAAAATGTGGCTTTGCTCTTAGCAGCGTGGACTTACTGATTTCTTGTGGAATTTCAAATATTTTCTGCCTTTACATCCATACAGAAGTAAATTATGTGCTTAAACTGTCTGTTATTAAATGTAGTTTATCCTATAGCTGCTGCGCTGCTGGCGTTCAGATATTTTACACTTACCTCCTTACAAACTACAACTCCTGAATGTCTAATAAACATAATCCCATCACATTACAGAGTCTGGGTATCCTGGGTTCGATTCCCGGTGCGTGGCTGATCCTGACGCTGACGGTGCTGCTCATATACCTGCTGACGAGATGCTGCGACAGAAAGCAGCGCCCGCCGCGCAGCATCACCGCGCTCAAGGTAAAGCAATCATTAACTTTTTCTGAGTGCGGCTTTAAGAGGGAACGCTAACATAAAGGTGCGTATCGATTTCGCGCGGCGGCCGCGCGAGCATTGTTCGACCGCGGCAAATCTGTGTTTTGGTTCGCGAGCCATTTTTTGCGCACTATTTCATTATAGCGAGGCAGCCGCGCGCGGCAGCCGATCCGTGAACGAGCGTTTATTAACCAGTTTTAAGTTAACCAATAATAACTAAGGCTTTTGTTTATTCTAGACTTCTCCCTTCTATAGGACGCTAAAAGCGTAGTCATTTTCTTTTTCAGTTCATGTACAGGCATGCCCATTTCTATACTGATATCGTTCCATGCATCTTTTCTTAATGATTTGTTGTGATAATCACTACATTTACTGTTCCATAGAAATTGTGTACCCGTAGTTCCATATAATCTAATTTAAGTACGACACTTCTCGTTATCCATGTTTTTGCCGCGCGTATCCACTAAAAATGCGTGAGTAGTCGTCAGGGCGTGCGCACAACGCACTGACACTCCTTTGCCGCGCCGTCAAAAACCGAATCGTAAACTGGTTCGTCGCGCGGCACGTTCGAGCCCGCAGATGTTCGAGTTGCCGCGCGCGGCGGCGCAGTACCCATAATGCGAGGACGCCGCGCGCCGCGCGAGCCAATGTTCATTGGTTTGCCGCGCGAAGTCGATACGCACCTTAACACTGTTTTTCATACAAACGTATTCCCCAATTTACTCCCTGGACAATGCGTCTAGACAAATTATTTTGTTATACAATATTGGGATCTGTTAAAGCTATGCCTCTACGTTAGATTTTTTCTAAATTTACTAATAAATAAAAAATATGACCCTTCGAAAATCGCAAAAAATTAATGCCCCGTACCCCGCCAATCCAAACAAATATAAAATACAAATATAACCATAAAACAAATTTGAAAGATGTTTAAGATAAAATTAAAACGTAGATGCATATACTCATTCTTTCTGAAGATATTAAAAAAAAATACATAGGCTCTATTTTGAAGGAGGCAGCCCCCGATCTAGGGGGAGGCAAGCCGGGGCCTATGCCCCGGGCGGCAAATTCAGGGGGCGGCCAAATTCACACTTCACGGACCAATGGACAACTCATCATTTATTTAACTTTGACCACGGACTAAATAATAGCACAATTACAGCTTTTTATTTTTATTATGCATATTTATTTTTATTTTAAACCCTACCCTTTAAATATATATCCTACATATTGATAGCTAAAATTATATGGATGATAAAGGTGAAAAAATAAACATAAGTAGGTAGGCGGGACGGCATTTTTCAGTTTTTGCCCCGCCTAAAAAAAATTGAAGATCCGGGGCTGGAAGGAGGAATCAGAGGACTACGTTACCTCGATTTACTGTATCTGTCTCTATCACAATACACGTGTCGGCGCAGAGTGAAGCGTGATGGCAATAGTTTCTTCGTTTATTTAAATTCTACTGCACCCGCGTTCCCTCTTAAGTTATGCAACATTAACGGAGCTTCGATCCTTGTTGCATTAAAAAGCAGAATCGGCGTACATTTATTCGTGCTGCGAGTTAAAAATGTATACATTGATATACAATACAAAATGCATGTAGCTTTAATTGAAACTATTAATTATTGAAGTTATTAGTTGCTAGTTAAAGAAGACAAATGACTACAAATATTCAAACGTAGAAAAGACAGCGATGGGTCAATGTACGAAACATTGACCCATCGCTTTTCCAGAAAGCATTATTATACTAGTATAGATTTTTTTTGACAATCCAAAGCGATTACAGACGCACATGGACACTCAAAACGCCAGAGTCGCAAGTGCTTTGGTTTTGTACTTAGCTACCAGTAGCCCTAGCACGGCGACCAGTAGAAATGCGAATGTATAGAAAATCTTTACCGCGGCTAATCGCGACCGACAGAAATTCAATTAAAATGCCACTTTATGAAAGACTATAGTATATGTCATAAAGTAGGATATTATTTGAATTTTTAGGACTATAGTCTGTCATAAAGTGGTATTTTAATTGAATTTTTCGGAACGAAAAAGATCGGAACGGCACCTTAAGTTTATGTCCACAGTTTGTCTATACTTTCGCATTTCCACTGATCGCCGTGCTAGGGCTACGCAATAACTACACGGTCATAAAACAAGTCTTGTTTATAAGCTACGCCAGACGGCATTCAATGACCTGGCAATAATGACATTGACATTACCAAGGGCACAGCTGTCTGCTGTACCCAGGTGCACTGCCTTTTACGGCTACAAAAACAAACAGTTGTGTCATTATTGTGCCATTGTTACATAAGCTGGATAGTGACAGGTGATAATGAAACCGGTAAATGCGAAAAAGACTTGCGTATGAAGAGTTTCGTAGTTCTTATATTATTATTTATACAACTTTCTTCAGCATCATAAGAACATACATAATTAATATTTTGAGAACGTTAAAATTTCACATAAGCCACAACTTACGAGAAAAAGCCTGGTGGCAAAGTGACTTCAGTAGCCCTAGCACGGCGACCAGTGGAAATGCGAAAGTATAGACAAACTGTGGAGATAAACTTAAGGTGCCGTTCCGATCTTTTTTCGTTCCGAAAAATTCAATTAAAATGCCACTTTATGACAGACTATAGTCAAAAACTGTGGAGATAAACTTATGGTGACGTTCCGATATTTCTTCGTTCCGAAAAATTCAATTAAAATGCCACTTTATGACAGACTATAGTCCTAAAAATTCAAATAATATCCTACTTTATGACATATACTATAGTCTGTCATAAAGTGGCATGTTAATTGAATTTTTGTCGGTCGCGATTAGCCGCGGTAAAGATCGGAACGGCACCTTAAGTTTATGTCCACAGTTTGTCTATACTTTCGCATTTCTACTGGTCGCCGTGCTAGGGCTACTGGTACAGAAGAATGAAAATGTGAATTGTCTGTACAATTAACTGAGTGACGCGTTACATTATCAAATACTTACACACTATAATAAAAACCCTTATTCTTATGCTACATAAATTTCAGTTGATCAATTTGGAGTATAAAGACGGAAACTCTCTTCTCCAAATAAAACCATTAAATAAAGTTTATGATGGCGCTAATGAATTCTATAAATAGTCATTAAATCTTCTCACATGTGTGATGTGATAACATGTGGCTCTCAAGATGGCCAGCTGAGTTTGGTGCCACATTAAAGCAATAATTCTGAGTGGATCTTCTAAAATAATAACGATAGATTTTGTTTAATAATAATCAGTCTAGTAGAATTAAGTATGATTTTGCAGCTCAATAATTTTAATAATGAGCTTTTAAAAAATTGGTGACAAATTATTTAATCCTAAAACCTTGACTATACTAAGAATGTTTTTTTCTAAGTTGTAATTTTTATCAAATTAATGATGTCAAACGGATAATACAGGGTGTTTTTTTTTTAAATATGCCAGTCTAGTGTTGCATTTAAATCAGTTTTTAACCAAATCGACCTCAAAATACCTTTCAACATTTTCGCTACCTCCTTTAGTTTCTAATTTCGCATTAAAAAAAAACATTATGTACTTTAACATGTAAGTACTATAAAGGAGTGAGCACAGCGTGCCGGGGCGCATCGCAAAAATCCGCCTCCATACAATTTGTATGGAAGCGGATGCGCGTATCGCACACTGTGCCGGGGCGCATCGGCGCGGATTTTTGCTCGGCGGATTTCCGTCAATGCGACACGCCCCGACAAGACCCGCTGCGCCCCGGCAAAGTGTGCTATAGCAAGCGGCGCGCGGATGTGATGCGATGGATGTGATGTGATGCATTGCACGCCGACCCGCCCCGGCACAGTGAGCGTTAAAATCCGTCAATGCGATGCGACCCAACCCGGCAATAGTGTGCGACTCAACCTGGCAATAGTGTGCTATAGCGCATTTTGCGCTGCGCTGCGCCCCGACCCGCCCCGGCACGCCCCGGCACGCGCCGACAAAGTGTGCGCGAACCTTAAGGGCCCTTCCACAGCAAGTTTTTTATGCTCGTTTGTATCGATACAAACGCAAGTTGAACGCTTAGCAAACGCAAGGAAGCCGACACGTTTTAAACTTTATATCTGAAAAAACGCGATGAAAACGCGCAGAAGACGAGCGCATCAAAAACGCGCGTCGTCAGTGCGCAAAAAATACGTCGTGTGGAAGGGTCCTAAGAGCTTTTTTGTTTATGTTATTGTAAGTTGTATCACACAATACAATGCCAAATATTCTGTATGGAGCGTTGCGTAAGCGCAAATCAGTGATGTCAAAAGATGACTTATGTTTTTGTTAGACTGTTTGTTTAAAATATTATTTATGAAGGTCATCCTATTATAAAATATTAGATGTTTGTTTAAGGTTTTTTGAAGACAGCAGTTTGAAATGAATAAAAATATTTATTAAGTATTTAACCTCTAAGTTTTAGGAACCATTTAAACGTAACGAAAGTATTATAGCTAAGCAATAATAAATACTTATAATTTGTCAATGTACGTACTTGGTATTCACATATGCATAGTGCTAAGTGGCAGACAATTTTTTTTAAATATATACGTGACAAAACTTAAACTCGTCCCTAGGGTAGGTAATCATTCTACTGACTCTCCCCCTCTCAACAACCTTGTAGTTTGGGTGCGTTCCCTTACATCAAGTACTATCAGAGAAATTGATTCATAATTCATATGCAGATGGCAGACCTACGTAATTTGATCGCGTTATGTCAAACACAACCGACAGATCACGACTAACATTGAATTGACATAAGCTGACCAAATGACGCAGGGTCCGCCATCTGTCTACAGCTCGACAAGGCTTTAAATGAACGTGGGTGACATTGACGAGAGCGCTGCTGGTAAAGGAGAACTGTCAAACACATGTCAAAAATGACGTTTTTGTATGATAGAAGCGTTTAGTTCCTTTTCTCGCCACGTTCATATAAAGCCTTGTCGAACTGTATGAATCTATTTGATGATACCATAAAGGTGCTCCCTCACCGGGAGCATTCGCTTGTAATTTAACGTTACAGAGTCGAGCATTACATCAGTGAGGGAGGAGAACCGAGCATTATACAATGCGCACCTTGTAATGATACAATGTGTAATATCTTGATACAACTTGTAACATCAATGCTACGTCACTGTGAAGTCAACTTACTGTGGAATGCTCAAAGTCGAATCTATAATATTACATTACACGCGAATGCTTGTCAGTCAGGGAGGTAGTATTGTAATGTAAGTAATGCTCAAAGACGAATCTATAATGTTACATACACGTGAATGCTTCCGGTGCACGTTAGCACCGCACCTTAATATACTTCCAGCTAACATTGCTCGTGGTATTTCCAGATAACCCTCATGATACTGTCGGTGCTGTGCTGCGGCGCGATCGGCGTGGGTCTGTTCGGCAACGACGACCTGCACAACGCCATGCTGCAGAGCATCCAGGCGGGCAATCAGCTCGCCGCGCTCGTCAACACCGTCAAGAACCAGGTGGGTAACCCAGGAGTATATAAGCTGAGAGAGGGGGAGAGCTTAGATGGACATTTGGCAGAACAGCACCCCAATGAAACGAAATAAAAAAGTTTTTAAGTTATATGAAAGATTCGTTCGATTCAGTTTGTTTCCTATCGATGAATGAAAGGAGATGCAATTAATGTTGCAACACAATAGAAGAATCGTGGTACTGGTGATTGATGTAAACCTATAATAGTCAACCATCAGACATAGCATGAAATTTACTGTAATGCAGGGGTTCCCAATCTTTTTCAGACTGCGGCGCAGTTGCAACTTGCACGTCACAATATTTTGTCACGGCGCCCTACTCTACCTAGCTATTAGAAAAAGATACATAAATAAACACCTTTAAAGATTATAGTTGCGTTAAATAGGTAAATAATAACAAACAAGTATTTAATCATCTACCTGCTTCACCTAATTAATATTATAATTCAGTTTTTTTTAATATTTGTGGTTTTGGATAATGATGGAGGATCGACTCACGGCGCCCCTCTTGCCTTTCGCACCAGGGCGCCCCGGCGCACAGTTTGGGAACCCCTGCTGTAATATGTTTACATTGAGACTTGTAGGTACATATTTTACAATATAAAAAATACATAGTAACCCAGAACATTATAGACCATCCGAATCGGGCGCACACCCACATTTGCGTGATATCAGATAACTTTAAGAATCGAAACAATACACCACATAGCACACTTGTAAAACTTGTCTTTATGGTTCCGAGTTTAGCATCATTGACACGCCAAGTTACCCAACCGTATGATATTTATACTGACTTTACAGCTAAACCAATTAGGCAGAATATTTGAAGCACGAATTAGCAAAATGAGCGCGGTTAATAATTGAGTTGTGTTCAAGTTAAACGCAGCGTGAAGCGAGTGCTTAACGCCTAATTGATTACTTAGTAACTTATATCCCTTCTTAGACTGACAGGGGAGATTGAACACGGGGAATTCAAAATTTTAAGCTTAAAGTATAATTTACTATTATAATCTATCATAACTTTGAGTTTTTATGTAGAAAATCATAACATTATGTATGATTATGAATGATATTATTATCTTTTTAATTGTATTACAAGTAGTCTACTAGTTGTACAGTATTTGATACACAAGTGGCAAACTCAGTACTGACTCCGTAATCTAACGGTTTCACGTATCCAAGTATCATATTTTATTGTGTAGCCTGGTATCATTTTAAGTGACCGTTGTATTGCATCCACATGCTCCTGTCGATAAAAGGTCCTTGTAAATAGTATTGCATTCAAATAAAAAACCTTTTTTAAACAAATACTTTATTCTGTGCATTATTATATTCCAGTCGAGCATCCTGGAGGAGGCGATGGGTTCCCGCGCGCGCGCGCCGCTCGCCCGGCTGGCGGACGCGCTCGACGCGCCCGTCGCCAACCAGACGGCGCTGGGCACGCTGCTGCGGGCGCTGTCGGCGCTGCGCAACAACGCCAGCGCCGCCGCCTCCGCCGCCGACAGCCTGCGCCGCCCGCTCGCCGCACTCAACCTCGACGCCTTCATGAAGGTATATCACAGCGGTATTAGAGGATGTAGTAGCCCGTCGCCGGCGAGACGGCTCCCTGCAGGCTTGACAGCACATTTTCATACTCCCAGTTCAAGTATGTTTTGCATGTGGCCAAACGCTGGTGAGAGCTGCTTTGCATCCACGATCCATGACAGGTGTCATTCAAATGCCAAAAGATCGTTCTATGTAGAGTAATACAACACAAAACATAAAACATGTTCAGTAGGTTGTAAGGCATTCATTTAACTACACATTTGGGATTAAGTTAGATGCTGAAATTTACTACGGTACTTATAGTAGGTAGTCTTGTAACTAATATGTAAATAAAATTATAACCTAAAATATCCATTTCCAGCGGCTGTGGGTGTGGGAGGCGGCGCGGTGGGCGGGCGGCATGGCGGGCTGGTGCTGTGGCGGCGCGGTCTGCGTCGCTCTACTTGCCGCCGCCGCGCGACGCAGCCGACGCGCGTTGCTGCTGCTCTGTGTGAGTATAGCTTTATATCGAGAGTAGAATCTCTCGTTAGAGTACTGGGTGTGGTTTTGTCCCCTTCATCGTGACCGACCGTGAGGAAATTAATTTTAAGAAAAAAGAAAAAGTATAATTTGTATGACATCGAAACAGCGCTCCTAGCGGTAACGATAGCTACTAATTTTATGCTATTCAAATTATCATAAAATAATTATGAATTAAATTGCGTATTACCTTATTTTACGGTGTTTATACAACAGGAGCCATACTGGATAATTACATGGGCCATAGCCCAAGTCGCAAGGGCCGCATTACTGTTATACATAATGCATAGCGTTAGTTTATAAAAACAGTGTCAGGTTCTTTATATCATTACCTATACTTTTGCAGGTGTGCGCGCTGGGCGCGCTGGTGGCGTGCTGGGCGGCGGGCGCGGCGCTGGCGGCGGGCGCGGTGGCGGCGGCGGACGCGTGCCAGGACCCCGCGCGCGCCATCGCCCTGCACGCGCCGCACAGACTGCCGCCCGAGGTGAGTTGTGGCACATGACATAAATGGTCACTGTTAAGCATTTGTGTGCTACTAACCCACAATATTTTTGTTAATTATGAATGCAATCTTGTTCTAAATGATCTAAAGAACATGGCTGTGTTCATAACTCAATGGTCAATAAGTTATTTTTATGTGTGATGATACACAAGTGCACAGGGTCCATTAAACTAGTATAACTACACATTTAAAGTGTAGTAAAAAACAAGTTTAATCAACATAGCCAGCCAATACATCAAACATGTTCAAAAAATATACAGTAAAGTACAATGTTGATTCTTGGTATTCTTATAACAAATGTAGTTTTTTTTATATAAATTAACACGGGCCTAGGCATAATATCTAGCAAGTAAAAAATTAGAGACCAGGGGCCTGATTCACAATGCGCAATTCGACTCGGCTTCGGAAACTTGGTCGCGCGACATCCAATAAACGCTTGCCGCGCTAATTCGGAAATTTTAACGTGCAGCTGTTATTGGTCACTCCAATGACAGTACGTTAAAGTTTCCGAATCCGTGTCGAACAAGAATCGTGAATCGTCCTGCAGGTACCATAGCATAACTTTGCCTAGAAAATTGCGAGTCAGAGAGAGTCGAGAGAAACAAGCTGACGCTCAAAAAATAACATTGTAATCACAGACATAGATCAAGATAGATACCGCATGTCCCTCCATTTGTATGAAAACGAGCGTGCCACTTTTTTCCTACCTACTGTGACGTACCCACGTGTCCATTATCTAGGCCAACGTTTCTATTTCGAATTTCTAAAGCTCAATACGGCACAATTAGGCATTTAGGCATTTTTAAAATTCCGATTGACGATAACGGTGGAGGGCAGACTAAAGAACAGACTTTCGAAAGACGAGCATTGCTCGTCGTTTGGGAACGCGATATGTCACGCGAAGTACCATCGAGGAAATTGATTCCTAGGCAGTTGACAGACCAACGTCATTTGGTCGGATCATGTCAATTCAATAATAATTGTGATCTGTCGGCTGGGTTTGACGTAACGCGACCAAACTACGTAGGTCCCCCACCTGCCTAGGAATCAACTTCTCTGATAGTACATACACATCTATCTTGATCTATGTCTGTGATTGTAATCGTATATTTCAGATGGTCCACTACTACCTGTCGTGCAAGGTGTCGCGCGAGAACGCACTGACGGCGGAGCTGCGGAACGCGCAGCGCGCGGTTGTCGCGGTGCGACAGGCGCTCGCGGTGCTGTCGCGCGGCGCGCCGCAGCTGTTCAACGACCCCAGTACGTATTAGTAGCTTGTAGCATCCTGTAGTGGACAAATAAAGAGAGTGAGATACACGGAGTGCGATTCGTGAAGAAGTTAGAAATATATTTTTTTGTTAAAACTGCAACCCTTAAGGTCACAGTACACATATCAACTTGGAAAGGGATCGGCACCGTATCGCCTCGAGCCGTTCAATATTATTTGTATGAAACTCCCTACTGCAACGCACACTAAGCGGAACCGTAACGTAATCGCCTCGCCTCGGAACTGGCTCCGAACCGCGATGCGACGCGTGGTCAACTAGCAGTCCCCCGCTTACGGCTCGTCGTCCCCGTGCTTACGTCTCTCCGTAATCAAGCTTACGTCTCTCCGTACTCATGCTTACGTTTCTTCGTCCACCCTTGCCCCTTTCCCCTTCCCCGAGCCGTAAGCGAGGCGTCGCCTAGCCGTAGCCGAGTTGACGTGCAGGCGCTACTGATACGCTTTGGTTACGTGCATACGTTAGGTTGACGCCTGGTTGATGGCGAGGCGAAAGGCGATACGGTGACGATCCCTTTCCGAGTTGATATGTGTGCTGTGACCTTTATTGTCACTCGCCTCTTCGCGGCGAGTATTCGCACTCAACACAAAGTGAAATAAAATATTTATACAGCTAATAACTATACAAGTTCTGCTTGTCTTTGTTTGACGTATTCGTAAACGTCACATGTCAAACATAGACAGTAGACCTTTGCTCTTGTTTGTCCAAATTGATACTTAAAGCACATTTTTTATTTCTGTTTACAGACCTACAGCCAGCTCTAGGAGCGCTAGGAGCGGGTACGGGCGAGGCGGAGCGTGCGCTTGTATCTCTGAGCGGTGCGCTCGAGTGCCGCACGGCGCGCGCGTACTTCGTCGCCGCCGCGCGAGCTGCATGCGACGGCGGGCTGCAGGTGAGTGATATGCTACACTATGACACTGTGATAAAGTTGAGAATAGCTTGGCAGCAAGCATTAACTAAATGGAGTGCGTGTTTATAAACGTTGTTGAGTTGCGCGCTTGAGTCTTGAATAGTTCATTGCTGTTATGCGATGATTGTGATTGCGGCAGTAGGTAAGGGATTTGAGACCTTACGATGCAGTAATTAGGTTCACGTTGGTTTACCGCGAGCATTGATGTGGAGTGTGTACACTGTAACATAAATACAGTTGAAATGAGTTATTAGGGTTAATTTAGACCGCAACGCGACGCGTAGATGCATTTCTAAATTTGTATGGATTTGACAGATTTGCAAGACGTCTCTCGCAATAGGGATGATGACAAGGTCAAAGATTAGCGAATTTTGTTAATAAAATAAAGAAATCACGGTAAAAAATAAGTGTTCCCAAAATTTCAGCTTGATAGCATTTGTATTTTTTTTCTTATGCGCCTTCAAAGTTGGATAATCCAGTCGATTTTTTTTTCAATTAAATTTCTTAATATTTGTATACCATTCGATAACTTATGCAATTAAAAGCAACTTTTGTTATCAAACCACTTTCATAAACGCAATATTTAATATACCTACCGAACAAAGTTCTCTCCCGATGCGTACAAACTACGAAAGAGTGACGTCATTCTTTCGTAGCACTTTGTATGGAGCGTTTCGGGCAGGTCTATTTTATGAGATGTTTGAATTGTCATATCTTGGTGAATTTTTAAGCTATCAGAGTCATTCTTTCAGCGATGTTTCTATTTTTTAAGGGTCTTTCAATTACCAATAAGAAAAAAAAAATAGTCATCATGCCTATTGAAATCTGTCAATTCAGTACTTTAGAAATGCATCTACGCGTCGCGTTGCGGTCTGATTTGACCCTTACCGTGTTACGCCGTACTGATACTTGTGTCACTGTATTACGAATCAAATTACTTTGTACTAAGTTATTTTGGTGTTCACTTTCAGGCGCTCTCTCTGCAGCTGCTGGCGGCGATTGTAGCGGGCTTTCTGTTCACGGCCATCGTGCTAGTTGATTCGCACGCCTGGATCTACATCAACACGAAGTAAGTTTAACAACTTGATAAACTGTGCTATTATTAACTTTTATGGTAAAACAATATTAATGTTTTGTATCCAATTGCAAGTGAATATTGTTACTTACTTTCATACTAATATTATAAATGCGAAAGTGTGTCTGTCTGTCTGTCTGTTATCTCTTCACGCCCAAGCCGCTGAAGCAATTTTGCTGGTTATGGAGATACTTTGAGTCCCGAGTAAGGACATAGGATACTTCTATCCCGGAAAAATTTACGGTTCCCGCGCTATAAACGAGTTTTGGCGTAACGGAGTTGCGGGCGTAATCTAATTCAATAATAATTTGTTACCTGTATTTTTTCCACCGTAAAGAAGCCGGAAATATCGATTCCCAAAACTTATGTTTTTAATTTTATAAGCACTTGCATCCTTCGTGTATAAATAAATAAGATAAAATATGCTGCGAAGTGTACCATACGTTTTAATTGGTTTCGTAATTTTATATTATGTATTTTAGATGTAAGGTATTAAAACATTAATAAAAAGAATACTTATTGGGAATAACACATTATACATATCTTGTGGGCTGCCAAAAATATCAAAGCACGCTAGCCCCGCCTACACACCCCGCTATCCTCCAATCGTGATATAATGATTCCATGAATCGTGCCCGCATGAATTGTACTTTACGCTGCAGCTAATAGTAAAGAATATCGCGTAACATCGGTTCCCGCATTATAGCACGAAAGTAAAGGTCGTAAGTCCCAAAAATGTTTTTGATGATTATTTAAAAATTAAATACAATACTAATATTTCCTTTAGCTATTATTTTATAAAGTGTGTGATTGTAGTAGTGCGAGTTACTTAATGATAGTAACTTAATAAGTGTAACAGATATTTGTTGAAAAGCCCAGAAATATTAATAATTTCGAAAAATATAACTATCGAGTCAAAATAAGTGAATTGTGTTTTCCGTTAGGCTAATATCAGATAAATATACAATGATTAAATAAATCTCAATTACATTTAAGTTAATCGTCTTCCGGGATCATAATACTCATTACAAAACACAGCAAAATTTGGCAGCCCGCTCTTAATAGCATCAGTCGTTTCTCATCTCATCTCATTTTCACTGATTTCTTTGTTGCCATTGCGTGCTGTATTTCACCTGTCATTGGAAGTCATCTAACCTATAAGTTACCATTGTTTATCTTTTATTTTAATGTACCAGATGATATTCTGTTGGTGAATCGTAATAAATAAATAAATGAACTGTTATATCAATGTTATACCTTCCACAGACGCAGCGTATCGGGCGAGGAGCAGGCGCCGTTCCTTTCGACGGCTAGCAGCGGCACCGGTGGCGGCGGCGGTGGAGGGGGCGTGACGGGCGCGCGCACGCTGCCTCGCCCCGCCCCCTTCCCCAACGGCAAGCCGCCCAGCTACAGCGCGGCCGTGCAGCTCATGGACCTGGGGGATAGAGAACGGCCTAGGTAAGATTCTACTATATACAGAGATGCATTAGTAAATGACATTCGTTCCCTTGATTCACTAACTTCTCAGCTTTCAGTTTATATTACCTATAATTATTAACGCCTCAGTGATCCAGTGGTTTAGAGCGTGGCTTTTGACTCTGATGTCGTGGGTTTGATTCCCGCGCTGGAAACATGTTATTTCCAAGTTTGGTTAGGACAATGCAGGCTAATCTGTGATCACCTGATTGTCTGACAAGTAAGATGATCCATGCGTCGGATGGGCATGTAAGAAGTTGGTCTTGCGCCTGATCTCTCACCAGTCGTGTCGGTCGTCTGTCTCACTGGGTTATAAGAGCCTGTCCAGATGAGGCGTTTTACGCGCGAGTGAGCGACTCGCGCGTCCAGATGCCTACGCGCGTTTTCTTACTCGCGCGTAAAACGCTTGCAATAAGCGGGACTCTCGACTCGCCCGTAAAACGCGCGAGCGACGCGCGAGTCGAGATACTTGAGAGCCATTGCAGCGTCTAGTACTACGCGCGAGTCCATTGCGAATGGACGTATTTGATTCGAGTCCATGTTTGTAGCGTAAAAACGCGGTATCTGGATGCAATAGAAATTGAAACGCGCGTATGGACTTCGCGCGTAAAACGCCTCAACTGGACAGGCACTAATAGTAAAGGAATAGAGAGTGCTCTTGTGTACTGCGCACACACTTGGGCACTATAAAATTACTCCTGCGTACCTGGCCTGGTTTCAATGAAACCGACCACCGTCACCGAAACCGGTGCGGGAGTTATTAATTATTATTGACTTTACAGATCACGAATGTCGGGCAGCGCGACTCTGGGTCGCGGCGCGAGTGGCGGTGCGGCGCTGGGCGGGTCGCACACGCTCGGCCGTCCGCACAACGGTAAATACGCGACGCTCAGCAAGCAGTGCAAGACGCTCGAGAGTAATGACTTCTACTGAGACCGGCCCGGCGCGGCGCAGCCCGAACACACCGCAGGTATGTAATGTTGTAAATGTTAGTTAAACGGTGTATTTATAAACACTCTCATTTTTCATTTTGAGTTGGTAAAATAACAGTCAAGTAATTATTTTATGTTTAACTGACGAACTAAGAAATAATTAAATTTAACTGATCTGGATTTATTTATTTGATGTGAGTGCGTATTGAAACGAAATCACACAGCTGTACATGTGACATGTCATGCAATACTTGACATGGCGTGTACGTAAGTTACGCTGCCTATAACTTTTCATTTTTACAACTAATATGTATGCAGATAATTATATCTGCATACATACATATAAGTCTTTGAACAATTTAATCATTATTCAAACATGTTTCAGGTACGACGAGCCGCACGGCTAGTCTTAACCGCTTCGACCCGAAATACGCGTCGTTCGGACCGCGCGCGCCGCGCCCGCGCCCGCCCGCGCCGCCGCCCGCACTCGCAACATTCTCGCCCGAGCCCGCGCCTCCGAGACAGGATAAATACCAGCAGGACAAGTACCCGCCCCCGGCGGACAAGTACCCGCCCCCGGCGGACAAGTACCTGCCCCCAGCGGATAAGTACGCACCGCCAGCGGACAAGTACGCCACCGTGCGACCCGCACGCAGAGCCGACCCGCAACCGCTGTCGGCCGCGGCGCTTGAGTACAGGAGTTTGCAGCGCCCGCGCCGCCACCAGCAGCCCGCGAACCACCGCCGCCGACCCGACAGACCCGATCGACCCGAGAGGCAGGAGCGACCCGACCGACCCGATCGCAACGACAGACACGATCTGTACGCGGTCACCGAGCTATAAGCAGTTATGGATTCGGGTGACGCATGATAGGGTAAAGAAAGATTTCAAGTGGTATTGTTTTGTTGCTAAGTTTACCAAGTTTAGATGCTGAGTCTACTACATGTAGCAAATAATGCATCAAAAGATTGCTCTAATTTGGGAGACAAAACAATAAAACTTGAAACCTCAAGGTGTACACAAAGTGGCAATAGAACATTAGAAATAATTTTCGTCTTAGCCTACATCTATATCTTATTCCTCGATATTCAATAGTAATTAG
Source organism: Cyaniris semiargus (assembly GCA_905187585.1). NCBI lineage: Eukaryota > Metazoa > Arthropoda > Insecta > Lepidoptera > Lycaenidae > Cyaniris > Cyaniris semiargus. The sequence goes on from LR994558.1 coordinate 14,291,150, forward strand.
AAGACTTTAAGACATGGCTGTTAATTAGGCCTAGACTTAGATCTAATGCTCAATACGGGATTTAGGTTATGGCCTACGAGCAACGTAGAAAATACGTCAAAATATTCCTGGGGCTGATTCACAATGCCCGACACGACTCTGTTTTGACAACTTTCGTGCGCAACTGCCAATAAACACGCGCCGCATGCAGCGTTGACCAATAACAGCGCAGTAAGTTTTCAAACTGTATTTTATAGGGAATTGTGAATCACCCCACTGATCTAGAAAATATCATAAAGTTAATATACCTAGCAGAATAGAGCAACAATCTCGAGCTGTCAAACGAAACCGAAATTGATTTACGTCTGTATGTAAACATTTGTTTACGTATACACTTACACAAGCATCTTTCAAAGAAATTAAATTGTCAACGTGCCGATAAGTGCCGACTGGACGTCAAATATATGAAAAACATTGGTTCTGCTGTTATGTGTCACACATCTCTTTTTACCACGCAGTGTTACTGATAGTGACATCTCGCTTGCTCAGGCCTTTGTTTCTCTATTCCGCTAGGTATATTAACTTTATGGAAAATATCTCTGGAATTTTCTATTCATAAACTGAAGCATCTCTAGACACTAGACAAAACAATACTTAGATAAATTATACACTACGTATAATCGTTTTATATTGTAATATTTAACAAGCACAATCTAAGTAAGTAAAAAGTAATCGAGATTTATAAAGTACAAGTCGTTTACGGTTTTATTTAGTAATAATACGCCATTCTTAAGATTACTATGCTTTCATAGTAACAGAAGAATGCTAATTTTGACCGCTACTAAATATTTAAGTAATAAGTCAAGACATTCTAGGTGTATTAGCCAAATAAAATGTAAATCGCCTAAATTGGTGCATAGTTTTCCGGTACTAGACTGAGTTTTACTCTGACAAAGCGTTTTTGGCCCGACATTTCTCTCATACAACATTAATTTGCTCAAATTGTTTGCTAAAACTTTTTAATAATCTAAAACTACTTTTAAAAGTCCGACAAAATCGATTAAATTTCTTTGTAGCGAATCGATCATTGATATACAGGGTAGAGTCAGTAACTATACAACACCAATTATAATAAACTTCAAAATTTGATACTTGTATATTTTACTGTAAATTAAAGTCTTAACTTGGTCCTAACAATTTTCACTAATAAAAAAAACAATAAAAAAGATAACGTTATGCAATTTCTGTATACATACAATTTGGACTGATACTGACTGTTTTTGGTAGCAATATGCGCAGCTACGTATTTGTAGCTTCATTTCAATTTTATCATCGTGACCGGCCACTGACCTCCATTATACAAGTACGCTGGACTAGTGATACTCTTTGAAATGACAGCTATTTTTTGTGCCTATTTGAAGCGGTATCAGCTCCCCCAATGGGAGGGATAGGAACTAAATTTGACCATTGACCAAATATATTTGTCTATGATTTGACGTAAAAATGACGTTTGAAAGTCGCCATATTGGCGCTGATAGCAGTAGTGGGAGTATTTGGAACTAATACTAGTGATGACAACCAATAACGATTAAGCGGCCATTTGCAAGTTACGTCAAATTTAGTTCTCTTCCCTCTCACTGGGGGCGCTGATTCCGCTTCAAATAGGCTCAAAAAAAGTAGGTATCATAGGTCCAGCGTACTTGTATAATGGAGGTCAGTGTGACCGGCACAGTAAAAATAACGTACATTTAGTGTTGAAAACTTTTCTCTGCACAATCTCTACTTTTAAAGTCTTATTTTAAGTATTTTTTTTATTTTTTATTTTATGCTACACAGGACCTTTTTTAGCATTTGTAGCTACTGTAGCAATAAAATTATAAAAATAATAAATAATCGTTGCAGTGTGCATATGAAATTGTTTTAACATAAAAGAACTGTCCAGAGAAGGCTGTGCTAAAATAAAACAAATGATTTTAACTGACCAACATTTCGTCGAAATTATTTTTTTTTTCTTTTAATTACCTATGTAATTTGGCTGGGTTGTTAAGCTTAGTCAACAGATCACGACTTATATTGACCTCGGATAACTCGACCAAATAATGTAGGTCTACAATCTGCCTATGAAACGATTTCTCTGATGGTAAATAAATTTTATATAGGAGTTACTTTTAGTTTCTTTTTAAGACGAAAATAGCTCTGATTAAACTAAAGTTTACAAACAATGCAAACTCTTATAATTTACTTCTTATTGGTATACTTAAATTGTATAATAAGCGATAGTTATTCGATTAAATATCGATGTTACATACTTAATATCGATTCGATATCGATAACGGCTCTAAGCCGATAGGAGATTATTGGGATGAATGTAATAACCTGTATATAAATAATATAACGACGTAGTACGTATAGGCGTGATGGTGATTAGTTTATCGTTTTAGCCTGACCGGTAATAAAAAAAAAACTTGTAGGAAATTTTAAAATTGCTGCCTAAGGCTGCGTTTTCACCAGAGATGTGTTGCGAGGAATGTGTTATTAAGATCCAATAGCCTCGCCGTGCTGTGCGATGTCAGGGCAAGCTCACATCAATGAAGCGATTCTATTGGTTCTCAAAAACACATTCCTCGCAACACATCTCTGGTGGAAACGCAGCCTAAAGGTGGTCACTTCAGAAAAGGATTTTCGTGTATTTCTAGCGAGCTGAAACCTCAAGACTTTTGCTATCTTTCTCAGGTCGTCTTTTCACCTGATGGGGCTGGCTTTAGAGATTTTTTAAATGTATTTAATATTTTACTAAATTACATTCCAGTTTTACCATCAATCATTAAAAAATAAACAGGTGGAATAAATGACCTCCTTGTTGGAAGTCGGTTAAGATAAAAAGCGCGTCTGCTACAAATTTTTTAAATTCCCGGTCTGGTTTTATTTAGAATCTCTCTGTTCTAGTGTTGTTTGGCTCAAGGCGGGTTCTAGTACAATAGTGGACCTTATATTATTTGTAAATAAAGCACACTTTGCTGCTACTAGCGTAACGGTTTTGTAATTATATTTAAGCATTCCATTGTGTGTCGTTATGGTGGAATTGTTAGAGTAAAAGTAAAGCTAAGGACATTCAAACTGCCATTATAAAAGTGAAATACTCTTTGTAATTCGATTTTCAACTTGGCTGAATATTACTGCACAAAACGTTTACAAGCATCGCCAAAAGCGGCATTCAGTTTTGTAAATATTATTTGTATAGCATTTACGAGTCAAACACTTATTTATAATAGTGTAAGTATGGTACCATAATTCAGTATTACGATAGTGATTTTTGTGAGAATTTACAACGATGTTAATAAACTTTTTAGAATGTTTCTTTTCTCATTCGATCATGGTACCGTGGAATGTATTCGCCAAAGATATGCATAATTTGTAATTGTAGGGTAGACGTAAGTTTGTTGTAAGGTACATGCTTCTCAGCGCTAATGTTCAAAGTTTGTTTTGTTCGCGAATCTAGATTATATTATAGAAAACTAATGCCCGTTTTCACCAACCGCTCTATAACCTAGGTGCATACATAAATATGGGTGAAAACAAAAGAGATACCTTTAATGACCGCTAGGGAACACTTAACGTTAGGCCGTGGTTGAAAACTGGCATTAAACGCTTCTTAAATTTAAGAGGCTCCTAAAACACGTCACTCTGCTTGGTAAAAGTCAGATGCAACATGTGACTAGGCTTATATAGTTTGAGTATTCTTATATCTCTTTATTTACATGCCATCTGATGGCTATGTTACTTGTCTGCAAGAAATTCAAGATGCTCACAAAATTTGTTTTAAATAATAATTTGTTTCTCGCTCGCTTTGGCCTCTCTTTACTCTAATGTTATACGTTTTGCTCAATTTTGTAATAGTTTTGAGCATTTTCGAAATATTTTTATAATCTGTATACAGGTTGGAATGCAGAAAATCAAGATAATATTGTATTTGCTAACAAAACACAGATTTTTCTGTGCAATGTCTAAAAAGTAAAGTAAAAAAATGAGCTATTTAAAACATCATAAACGCAATAATATGAAAGTTACGCTGTCGTCTTGTAAGTTCACATGTTTTCAATGTAAGTAATGCACAATATTTATCATTATACTTCTTATAAATAATTAGCGAGATGTAATATAATAAGTAATCGAGTTTTTTTATTTAGCTAGACCCACTGTATCGTTGGATTCGTGTTACCAAAGCAGTTTGAATAATATAATCTGTATGAATGTTTAGTACGTGCCATAATCCGGATTTTGAATATCGAATTCCTTTGAATTTTTGAATTGTTTCGCGCCTTTTTGTTATATTTTTTAATTTTGTTTTTTTATTCCTAGATAATTTATTTATAGACTTAGGATGATAATAAATTATTTGTACGTTTAAATATATTGATATTTGACTATTTGGATACATGGATACTTGTGAAATTTTAGATGTAATTTATAATAGTTGTAATCGAACATTTGATTCCTGGCTAATGTTTAAATTCATAACTCGGATGTAAGAATTATAACGAGTAAGATCTGTAGAAGAGTCTGCTTCTTTATATTATTTCTATATCTAACAATTTATACATCCATTATTATCATATTCTACAGATCTGCTCAACGAGTTGGTTCTAATTTTTGCATATTTTTTTAATGATTTGTCAGAGTTTTTTTATACATGTTTTTGCTTTATAAGTCAATTATGGTGCGTGTCTTGTTATATCGCCGGGTTGTGGGGAATCCTAAGGTAATTTGAGGTTTGATAACATATCACAAGTGTATTGGAAAAGGAGAGTCTATAAGTTAAAGCTGATAGTAACATTCTCGAAATTATATTTAATAACGTCAGTAACCAAATCTTTTTTGGGTTTTAATGTGTCCACAGTTACACCTAATTATTTTGGTGTTGACCGTTGACATACGAACTGAATCAGTCTGTACAATAGACAAAAAACCTAACACAACATTTTAGAAAGTCGGTTAAAACTTAAGATTTCTCACAACTCGGAGTCGTGGCGCTGTAACGCGTCGTCAGGTAATTACAGTTGATTCATAGATCAAATGTATGACTTTACAATGAAAATAATAAATGGATAATAAATATTCAACGTGTTTTCTTTATTACCTCAATTTAATCACAATGAATACAGCTGATTATAGAATAAATCAGATTTTTTTTATGTACTGATAAAATTTTTAGCGCCATATAGTGGAGACCATTAAAATCTATTATTGTTTATTGTCTATGGACAATCTGTATTCCCATAAACAATAATTTATAATCTAAATCTAATCAAATAGGGAACATTACGCAAAGGTCGAAGCAGAGGGCCATAGAGCGCTACTAGCACATAAATAGTGCGAACAAAATCCGACATGTTGCACATGTCTGAATGTTTCCTTTTTCATTGGAATAATCAGAATATCGACAGAAAACTTGTCAAACGTCGTCGTGCTGAATGTTTCCTTTTTCATTGGAATAATCAGAATATCGACAGAAAACTTGTCAAACGTCGTCGTGCTGGTGTTGCCTCTAGCGTCAAAACATTGCAGTAAAATGTCCTATTTTATCTCTACCGATTTCATTGCGTGGCTAGGAAATCACATTAAAATCGATAACCATAATTTTATAATATGATTCGTCCACCGAAGCGGATGACACTATCAGTTCTATGATAACAGCCGTCATGCTCACTTTTATTTGTAAACATGTATAATTATAGATTAAAAAGCATCAGAACGAAATGTAGAGCCTCCTTAGCCAATTTAAATACGTTTCACGTACACAATATACACTAATGGAGCTGAATCCGACGGGGGAAGAGTTAATCTGACGCCATTACAGATTTACTACCTATTGCCGTTCGAAGAACGTTCGAGAACGATGTAGAATTTTCATTGTGTAGTAACAAGTAGTAACTTGTGCTAGGTGTATTATAGAGTTCACTGTAAATGTTGCAGGGATAAAGATTTTTTTTAATAGGGAATATTACGTTAAGTTTGGAGCAGAGGGCGCTGATAGCACAGATTACTAAATAGTTACTACGTAACTATAGGTCTACCAGAATCTGATGGCAATTTTTGACAGCAGATTTTCAAATAATATCCTTGATCATTGGATAAATTTTTATATTTGCATGTTTAACACACAGAATCAGCCGCTATAAGAAAAAAAAAGGATTAAAATGTTTTATCCCAATTACCCCGGTATTGCTAGTCAATTTATTTTCTCACTTTTTGCCATCAGATTCTGGTAGACCTATAATAGCATATATAGCATAATATAATCCGGCCAAATACGACATGTTGCACACGCGTCATACCAGAATACTGACAAACGTTGCCAAACGCCGAACAAAACTGCACGTGAAAACATTGCACTTATACACTTATATACAGAGTGTAACAAAACAAAGTGATAATACTTAAGGGTGTGTACGTGTTCCTTGTAGAGAGTTCACTGTGAAAGTAGCAGCGCTGAAAGACCAAAATTTTTTTTTACTTTTGTATGGGGTAAGTCGCGACACTGGGGCGCTTGCCCATACAAAAGTGAAAAAAAGATTTTGTCTTTCAGCGCTGCTACTTTCACACTGAACTCTCTACAAGAAACACGTACACACCCTTAATTATTATCACTTAGTTTTGTTACACCCTGTATATCCTATTACGCGAATTTCACAATTTCATTCTACAGGGGAGACAAACATTTAAAACCTTCAAAAGGAATTTCCCACAATCTGTGTCCACCACTAATATTTTTAGGGTTGCGAACCCAAATGGTAAAAACGGGACCCTATTACTAAGACTTCGGTGTCTGTCTGTCCGTCTGTCTGTCAGCAGGCTGTATCACAAGAACCGTGATAGCTAGAGAGTTGAAATTTTTACAGATTATGTATTTCTGTTGCTGCTATAACAACAAATACGTCTTACTAAAAACAAAATAAATCAAATATTTAAGGGGGGCTCCCATACAAAAATACATTCTTTTGCCTATTTTTGCTCTTAAATGGTACGGAACCCTTCGTGTGCGAGTCCGACTCGCACTTGGCTAATTTTATTTAATCCCTGAACAGGACGACGTAATCTTAAAATACGCTTTTAACTCCAAACTAACGCTAACAAAACTATCGCTAACAAGGAGACCGTTTAACAATATAATTGGGACCCAACTAAACATATAAATTCATTAAAACTTTAATGTCGATTTACAACATCCCTTTCCCTACCACAAGGTTATTATAAGTTATAAGGGCGAATATAATGCCATAACTCACAACTACTCACAAGCGATTTTAGGCTTGTGAGAAATAGACCTTTAAAGGGCCATAGAAAACGGCATTATGAGAATAACTAGCTGTGCCCCGCGGTGTTACCCGCGGTTTAAGTGATATATAATAAAAGACTATGAAAAGTAAGTACCAATAATAGGGTCAAAACGGGACGATACATGGTTCTATAATGGTATATGGTAGTGATGATGATGACGGTGAATGTAATTCGCATAGTAGTATATGCTTTCCGTTCTTAAAACAACGTCGAAACTCCTAAACTTGTATCTATAAAGAGTCAGGAGTTCTCTCAGCACCTTCCGAACCATGGTATACCTTGGTGCAAAATCTTGCTTGTTGGTAGCACATGCTTAGAATACTGCTCACGAAACCGAAGTCACTACATGTTTCCATATAAATTTTGAGGAGTTCCCTCGATTTCTTAGGGATCCCATCATCAGGTCACTACTTTTATGAATATGGTACCAAATTGGGATGATAACCTATACACCAAAAGAGAAATTTTGAAAATCGGTTCACAAACGGCGGAGTAATCGTTGAACATAAAAAAACGAATATAACACCTCCTCCATTTTGAAAGTCGGTTAAAATTGTAGCCTATGTGTTATTCTGATGTATAAGCTATATTATAAAGTTTCATTAAAATCCGTTTAGTAGTTTTTGCGTGAAAGAGTAACAAACATCCATACATACATACATCCAAACTTTCGCCTTTATAATATTAGTAGGATAATATCTATTATGGTGCTGCCAAAATCTTGCTCGTTGGGGATCCATATTACTAACTAGTATTTTAAAAATGTGAAAGTGTGTCTGTCTATCTGTCTGACTTTTAACTCCTCAAGCCCAAACAGCTTAACTAATTTGACAGGGTATGGAGATACAGGCCCCGGGAGAGGACATAGGATACTTTCATCCCGGAAAAATGTACGGTTCCTGCGCGATAAACGAATTCTGGCGCTACGGAGTTACGGGCACCAACTAGTATGGTATAAACTATAAACTTTTGTCATGTTTCTTCCATTAAAAAAAAAAAGAATTCTATTAAATCAAATTAAAAAACCGGCTAAGTGCGAGTTGGACTCGCCCATGAAGGGTTCCGCAGCAGCAATAAGGTTTATTTTTATGAAATTAAAAGGTTTTTGATTTATTTTTATATTTCAGTTGATTTAATGAAAGTTAAATTAAGTTTACCATTTATGACGTATAAAAAAAAACTACTTGCTAGATTTCGTTCAAACCAATTTTCGTTGGTAGTTTTTATAGTAATGTACATCATATATTTTTTTTAGACTTATCATGCCCCTACTTTAGAAGTTAGAGGGGGGGGGACACACACACATTTTAGCACTTTGGAAGAGTCTCTCTCGCAAACTATTCAGGTTAGAAAAAAATGATATTAGAAACCTCAATATGATTTTTGAAGACCTAAGACCTATCCATAGATACCCCACACGCATAGGTTAGATGAAAAAAATAATTTTTTGATTAAGTTGTACCTATGGAGACCCCTAAAATTTTTGATAATTTTTCCATTATTGTATCAAAATCTTAATGCGGTTCACAGACTACATCTACTTACCAAATTTCAATAGTATAGCTCTTATAGTTTCGGAGAAAAGTGGCTGTGACATACGGACAGACAGACAGACAGACAGACATGACGAATCTATAAGGGTTCCGTTTTTTGTCATTTGGCTACGGAACCCTAAAAATAAAAAAAAACGACCGGTTTGTTCCCGAACAGGCTGAAAGGCTCGACGTTAAAAAAAAATTAAGACCTCTACCTTCGAATACTAAAGTTGAATTTTAAATTTTTTTCATACTTGCCTATTTGAAAATACTTTGTTTCCACTCGACATCAAGTTATTTCTTCGCGCTTAGTCTTTTTATGAAATAGAAGTAATAGAACTTGTGTCGTTAGCAGTTCGTAACTAAAACAAAGCCGAACTTACATTGTTAAAACATTTTTACTGCTGGCCTTAACAAGATGGCGGCGGCGTTAAGGGTCTATTACACTTGTTTGTTTGATGAGACCATTATTCTTCACGTGAAATTTATAAATGCGAAAGTGTGTCTGTCTGTCTGTTACGTCTTTACGCCCAGAAGTATTTCCATACCAAGTTTTAGCAAAATCGCTGAATCAATTTTGCTAAAACTTGGTCGCGCGATTAACGAATTTTGGCACAACGGGTAACGGGCGACATCTATATTATGGTATTATATAAAATATTAAATACTAATATTAGGTATACAGTTTTATAAAATGACAACAACTCTTTTATTGAGGTATTGCGAGAATTGAGATAACTATACAAATTGCAGTAGAATTACACATAAAAACTAAGAATTTATACACTGCGAATGTAGGTACTTAGTACAATGTAAGTAAACATTAGTACTAAGTACTAATGTTTACTCAGGAAAATAGGAAAAATATTATGTTTTCCTTTTTTAATTCATCAAGCCCCATACGGTCACCGGCGTCCGAGACACAATAGAATATCTATTGTGTCTCGTTTTCCCACGATCGACGGGTTTGAATTGACATACGATATTGACCTATCTCTTTCGGTGCCACTTCATATCTGAAAGCGTTTCTCTTCAATGCTGAACCAACAACGGTAATTAAATTCACTAATTACATTATGCACCGTATTCCGTTAGTATAAGAATCATTTTGCTGTAAAACATTGTGCAGTACCATCGAAAGTGATTGATCCAGCATTAAAATGAAGTGAAAAGTTTCAGTTTCGGTAAAGTACTGTTGCTATGGTATTTTGGCGGACGACGGCACGAATGGGTCGGTCAATGGAAACGTACTATGGTATAAAACAGCGGTTCTCAACTTGTTTGATGGTGGAACCTTTTTTTAAAGTCACATTTTTGACGGACGCCGGACCCCCAAAAAGTCTTTGAATGAATTGTCTCCATGTTGGTGTCTGATGTCATTTCTAAAAACAATGTTTTGTATTGCTCGCGGAGCCCCTACAGGCTAGAAGGCCTTTGCGGAGCCCCAGGCCTCAAACACTTTGGGAATGGCTGGTATCTTTTATCACAACATACTTCTTAAGAGGGCACTACATTGCAAGACCAAAGAAGCCAGTCGCGACACGTCAGTTTTATTTTATTTTAATTATTGCTTATTTAAGTACTTAAATACACTACCATACTGTATAACCATAAGCGTCCAAATATTATAAATTGCTTAAAATTGTATGAGCTAAACAGCACGTGGCAGCGAAACTACGCGGCGTAACGCGGCACGACACTTAAGGTTGTTTACACACACGCTGCGGCGGTGCCGCTCCATTACTCATCCTTGTGTTTCTATTTGCCCTTACACACGGCGCCTCGCTTACTACGCGTAAGCAATGTGGCTACTTAACTAATAAATAGTAGGGTGAACATGACTAGTGATTGGACAGTACTAGTTTTAGTTTAGTTATTAAGGTTGCTTTAAAAACAGGCAGTTTTTAAAGCAACCTTACTACTGGTACTGTCCAATCACTAGGCATTTACCCTATGTAAAACAAAAAAAAATATTATCATTATTGTTGTAATAAAAAAAAAAAACCTAAAGTCACACCTGCCAACCCTAAAAACAACAACATGTATCTGAATTCTGACCTCATGCAATTTAAAAAAAGGAACAAGGTGACCGTGCACCGGCGAGGGAGGGGGGACATGGGACAAATTCAATCAACACGATGACAGCGCGCCATATTGTCACCTACCCGCAGGAAAATAGTGACATTGTTTTTTTTAATGGCGAGGCTGAGGCGTTGAATTTGATAGAACGTTTTGTATACCTTTTAAAAATAAGTTGTACAGCTACAAGAATTTTGTACTTTTAACTATAGGTCTACCAGAATCTGATGGCAAAAAGTGAGAAAATAAATTGACTGTAGCAATGCCGGGGTAGGTAATTGGAATAAAACATTTTGATCCTTTTTTTTCTTATAGCGACTGATTCTGTGTGTTAAACATGCAATTACAAAAATTTATCCAATGAACAAGGATATTTTTTGAAAATCTGCTGTCAAAAATTGCCATCAGATTCTGGTAGACCTATATCTAATTTTATTTTTAACATATTATTATAATATAAAATATTACACAACCTCTATGGCTTGGCGGAAAGAGACGGTTTAGAATTTAGATCAAGGTTGGAATCCTTACTAATCCTTAATATTAAATTTATGTACCTACAGAATCCACGTATTAAATATATTTAATTGTTGTTGTTTGGTAGCATCAACTCAAGTACTTCCAGAACTTGATTGTTAATAGTCGTGTTAATTGAAAAATGCGGCAATTAATATCCGATGTTCTGTCGAAAAGAATTTATATTAAACCCGCAAAACTCTGATTAAAAAGCAAGATACTCCTTTATTTAATTAAATCTATTCGGTTAGCCAAAAAATTGGTTTAACCACGGCTTAACCTGTCAATTCGCTAACGAACAAGCCTTTAATCTTTGACGTTTTCGGAAACCCTCCTAAATTACGATTTAATTTTACCTGGAAAAAGTAATCGCTTACGTCTGATGTACACGACGCGATTTTAAGTTAGTCGATTCTCTCCGATTTCGACATGATTTTGAAGTTCAAAGTGGTGATTGTTCATAATAGTTATTAATTACTCATAACTTCAACAATTAGTTTATGATGTCAAGATATCAAGACGATATTTTGAAAGTAAACCAAAGAAATGTCTTAATAATAATGTACGACAATAGACACTAGACAGGTAACAAAATTCCTAAAAAATATAATATAAGTAGAGGATTTTAAAACGGAAAGCCAGTAGATGCTGCATGAATTGTAATAATTTATTAATAGTAAATAAATAAAATAATAATGAATTTACTTAATTTTTTTCCTAGGCACTTATTTTGGCGTAACCTCACTATTTACGTAATATGAACGACCAATAGAAAAAAAAAATTGATTTGTCGGCGAGTGTACACGCAGTTTATTTTCCCGGGACGCGAGCTAAATTGGCCAATCAGGGGCGGGGATTTTTCAAAATGGCGGTCATATTAGCGTAACGACACACGCCATAATTGGTCATTACGAGGGACCGTAGCGCGGGTGCTAATAATTGCGCGATATTTTTAAATCTCCCTTTTTAACTTTTTAAACAAGAATCATAGACCTCTTATCCGGGGTTAGATGGGGTTGATAATAAAAGTTTCATGATTACGAAGTCTATACTCTATAGCATGTATAATCAACGAAGAAACATGGACAATCATTGACGAATATGCCTTGTAATAATATAATGGAACATATTTTGTTCCATAATGTGCAATATGAAAAAGTTGTAACTTGCATTAGCCCATCGTTTTTGCCGTGGAATAATTTCTTGCGGTTGGCTTACTTGTTCTGACTACAGTCACACACCAAAACAGCCTTATATTTTCAGTCCAAAATACGCGTAAATACGCAAAAATATTATTTTCCAGCTAAAACTGAACAATCGTCGATATATTATTTGTTTGCCGTACAAATATTCCGGGATGTTTTATACCGACAGCGACAAACAGCGAGCCTCCCATATTTCATATTTCAAGACATTTTTCACACAACGCCTTCTATAACATTTTACATTTCGATTGAATGACTAGCGCATTCATTGAATGACACCATTCAATTGAATGACTCGGCCAACCGTCGATTGAACGATTGTCACTTAACGTCCAACTAGTTAGCGATTTGTAACATAGCCCTTTGATTTTTGAAGATAGCGGACATGAAAAAAGTCAGGTAATTGAACGTATTTCACTTTTTTTCCACTGCGGCGCTCGTAGTCACCAAAATAATTCTTAGGTAATTAATAGCAATGTATTACTCCGTGTTGGCCCAATACGACTTCATTGGGTTACCAGTTAGGTTAGATGGCTTCGCTGCGCTACGCTCCCGCCTTAGCCATCGTGGTTATTTTTTTACCCAGAAGTAGGAGCCCCGCGTAGCGGGGCTCCGTCACCTCATAATTGAAGCCAGTTTCTTGATTAACCTATTATTACGCCACCAACAAATACTTAAAGAATCATAACATTCCATTTTTTTTTTATGTAATAAGGGGGCAAACGAGCAAACGGGTTACCTGATGGAAAGCAACTTCCATCGCCCATGGACACTCGCAGCATCAGAAGAGCTGCAAGTGCGTTGCCGGCCTTTTAAGAGGGAATAGGATAATAGAGAAGGGTAGGGATGGGAAGGGAAGGGAATAGGGGAGGGTAGAGAAGGGAATAGGGTAGGGAATTGGGCCTCCGGTAAACTCACTCACTCGGCGAAACACAGCGCAAGCGCTGTTTCACGCCGGTTTTCTGTGAGAACGTGGTATTTCTCCGGTCGAGCCGGCCCATTCGTGCCGAAGCATGGCTCTCCCACGCTCTCTCATTTAACGACTTCACTATGATGACGTTTAGTCAAGACGTTAAACGTTACAGTCAACGTCTTGACTAGTTGTCCTTCAGTCATTCAATAAAATGGTGTCATTCAATGAATACGCTAGTCGTTCAATCGAATCACAGATTGAACCAGATGACTACGACATATACATCCTTAATTACTTTTTAATCAAGTTTTTCAATTTTACTTTATATATTTAAAAATCGCAAATCGTACAAAGAAATTGATAAGCAGTTTTTTAGCCGTATAACTTTGATACAAAGTTCCCAATTCGTCTGTCTTCTCAAAAATTTTAACACTTCTAATTTATAAATGTTATATACATCCTTAATGTTAACCAATTCACGAAAAACCGGCCAAGTGCGTGTCGGGCCACGCGCAATATAGGGTTCCGTAGTACCGCTAGTTTTTGTCAATTTTTGTATGGTATATGAATGTACATTTATAACGTGTTTCACACTACTAACAACATCATCATACGTTCAAAGGAATTTGAACGAAAAGTTCCTTTATACTTCCCCGAATATAATATTTTTTTTAGTTGATCGACTATTACTCAATAACTTATGAAGTCTTCTAAGCCGTGATAATTTTCCTTTTAAATTCAGCATATTTCCTACACCCGTGAATTTTTTCACATTTCCAGAAGCAACCGTTTAGCTGGTAGACCTTTTTTCCGCTTTGAAACTTCATATTTCACAAATGGATCCCTAAATCGAAAAATGATCTATGAATACTCATAATATTTTTAAAAAACCTATCCAACAACACCCCACACGGTGGGGTTGACGCGAAAAAAAAATATCATCCCCGCTTGATGTGTAGGGGAGGTACCATAAAAAATATATTTTTTTAAGATTTTATATACCATTTTGACGGCATTATTTATATCTGCCTGTATTCATGCCGAATTACAGCTTTGTAAGTCTTATAGTCTCTGAGTAAAACCGTGGACAGACAGACGGACAGACAGAAAGACGGACGGATAGACCGAAAATATAAGGGTTCCTTGTTGACTACGGAACCCTAAAAAGGATGTTTTATGCAATTAAATTAAATGTAGAGCCCAGAGAAAAATAGAGAGTTATTATAGCAGATAGTAAGTAATGTTTCTAACAAAGATATCAAAGATTTTTCACAATCACCATACATTCCCACCACTGCTACTCCAGTAGCCCTAGCACGGCGACCAGTGGAAATGCGAAAGTATAGACAAACTGTGGAGATAAACTTAAGGTGCCGTTCCGATCTTTTTTCGTTCCGAAAAATTCAATTAAAATGCCACTTTATGACAGAATATAGTCACAAACTGTGGAGATAAACTTAAGGTGCCGTTCTGATCTTTTTTCGTTCGTCGAACCCCAATTCGTTCATGTAATTAACAGTCTCAGGTAAAACGATATTTTATTTACGCTCCCGATATTATGTTACGTTTTGACAACGCAATTTCCAATAAATATTTTGTTTCATGTGAAGTACGTTATAAAGAATATTTCCGATGTTAATATTTTAATTCAGCGATGTAAGGCTGACCGCATACACACGTTTTCTGTGTTCGATTTCCGAATTCGTTTTCCGTATTCGGAATTCCGTGAGACTAGCGCAATTTTTTTTCACGCGCCGCTGCCGCCGCGCCATGCCTTGCACTTGAAACGTACGTGCGGAAAAACGAACGTGTGCGGCAGTTAATGTATTTTCTTCTGATTCCATGTATTTGAATTTACGAATACGGAAAACGAATTCGAAAATCACATACGGAAAACGTATATGTATGCGGCCGGCCTAAAGAATATTTCCGATGTTAATATTTTAATTCGGCGATGTGACACTGCGGAGTATTGCATTTTGTCAGCCCCTTGTAGTTGGGGAGGGGAAGAGGGGATTTCGGGACAAGCTCGAGCTTGTAAGATTAAGGCCCGTATTTTTGGTCAGTACTCAAGATGCATCTCGGTCTCAAGACACGGTTCAGGCTCTGTGATTGGTTGGCTGTCAAAATTTGGACCAATCACAGAGCCGAACCGCGTCTTGAGAGTTGAGACCGGGTCGCATCTTAAGTACTGACCAAAAATACGGGCCTAAGTGTCTAAACACACTAGGCCGAAGTTACGCGGCGTAAATTCCGCATGATTACGTCCGCAATGTCAAACGCATACAATATACGGACGGAACGCGACGTAATAGTGTGTCATCGGTAATTTAAAATACATTGCAGGCGGAATCATGCGGAAATTACGCCGCGTAACTTCGGCATAGTGTGTTTAGACACTTACCATATGTATAATAACCATTAAGTATGAATATTCCTACATACAAAGTACTCCCACTAATTTCAAAATTTTGACATCTAAAAAGCGATAAAGCTGAAGCTAGTCGATCTATGCGATGTAGCTCTCTCTAGTCTCTAGTTCTCTACCAAACAAAGACTCTCTACTCTCTACATACCACCTACATGCAGTATCGCGTTCTGGCGTACGGTAAAACAGGTTAAACCCTCAACGACGTTTCAAAACATTACCCCGGCAATAATATTTACAGTGAATTCGATATATCTCCCGTGGGGTTTTTCGGGCCTAATCCTATTCTTTCTAAGCCATTGCGCTGCCGCGCTCCGGTTACTGGATCAATTTATTCCCAATTTTTTCCCAACCCCCACAAGTGACGAAGCCAAATTGGTTGTCTAACCCCCTACACGTGAACGACATGGAAATCGGTGTATTTTAATTCCAAAAAAAATTTCACGGTGAATTTCACAGCGGAAATAAAATGTAATTCGATGGGAAAGTACACCTTACAATATGTCTTTAAAGGAGTTGATTTTTGCAGCTTGTGGTTTGTATCTTTAATTTATATGGTACTAATTTTGAAGATTATATTGCCGACATAATAATTACTCAAAACTTTAAGACAAATTAATAAGCGATTAAACCACAGACCTAAGACGCCATATGGTTTCTTAGGTCTGTGGATTAAACATACTAATGTCAAAATATTAACCAATCAACAACGCTGTTGATGATAAACTCCTGTAAATAAAACTGGGCATTAAGGTTAAGGCGATCCCCTACGGAGATTCCGTAATTTACCATATTTAGAGCCTTATATTAACTCATAATTTGAAAGCTACAAAGTTATAATAAAAATACAGCAATAATCTTCAGTATATCAACATTCCTTTCCTCGTTATTAATTATACTCATGATATTAGCTTCCAAATAAGTAATACCAATTTATTAAAATTGAAGCATACTTTGAGCATCTCCCTAGTATTTACAAATAACGTTTATTTGAAACACACGACAATAGATAGACAATTTCATTAACTACATATTCCTAGGATTTTTGTGCGGTCTCGGCAACGCGTCAAATGTATGGTCAAGGTCGTTTGCTCAGGGGACGGCCTTAAGGCCTTACTGCCAAACTCAGAGACGAATATTATTTAAGTTTATAACTAGCTGTTGCCCGCGACTCCGTCCGCGTGGACTTCAGTTTACGGCGCACAGTGGTTCCCGTTTCCGTGGTTCCGTGAATGCCAGGAAAAAATACTGCAACACTATATAATATTAGTATGGATTAAAAAATATAAGAAAACCAACATCCCTTCGAAAACGCGGCATATATATTTCGAATTCAGAACGCACAATATATTTTTTATTCGGAAAATTTGCTTGCTAACACGGCCCAAAACGTTTGTCTCAAGCTGTGACTCCGTGATCGAAATACCGCAGGATGCCATCTGTCATTCCACGCACGTACCAAAGAAAAGGTTTGTAATATTCTGATGGATGGCTGCTATTTTTACTTCATCAGCGTAATATATCATAATGGGTCCTATCTAACTGGATCTAGAATATTCTTATTGGATATTGGTGAAAAAGTTATTCGGTCACTAAGGACCAGGTTACAACACTGTGTTTGAAAAGCAATGTAGTTTCTTGCGATGCGACGGTGCAGAGCAGTGTGTGTGGCCTGGCCCTAAGAACCGACACGTTATGCGGCTTTTCCACGTTGGCAATATTATGATGGACAAAAGATTACGAACATGTAAAGAGGCATATTCGTTATGATTGCCAATGATAGACGTCTCTACGCGGTGGCAATCTGCAATAATTGTAATTTGTAGCCCAACATGAAGAGTTTAAGTTTTAGTCTATACTCTATATTTATAATATACTCTAAATTGGTTGCTGTTATAGCTCTATATTAAGCAACCAATTGCTTAATATAGAGTATAGACTAAACTTAAACTCTTCATGTTGGGCTACAAATTACAATTATTGCAGATTGCCACCGCGTAGAGACGTCTATCATTGGCAATCATAACGAATATGCCTCTTTACATGTCTGTAATCTTTTGTCTATCATAATATTGCCAACGTGGAAAATCCGCATATCGTGTCGGTTCTTAGAGCCAGGATTGTTATTTGTTTTACCTGAATTTTTGTAACACAATAAAATAGATTCTTTACAATGAAAATTTCATGAGTACAATGATTAGTCTAATTTTTTTTATTTGAACAAGAGGCCAATTGCAGCGAAGTATAAATTAAGTTAAACGCCAGTCCCAAATTTTCCATTCATCAAGAACAGTGATAAAAAGTGAAACTGGGAAAAAGGCACGTGTCGAGAATGTTTCATAAGTCCAGATTGTTCACAACGATGTACAATAAAGGATGTCACAGAGATGTGCTCACCGTTGTGGGTTGGCACTTGGCAGACCGATTCATGCGGCCTTCCCAGGTTTTCACCGATTTGACTGTTGACTCATAATGGACCAATAGCTATATGAACATATTTATGTAAGCGTCGTTTACATTCAGCCACTGCCACTGCTCCTCGCTCTGTCGAAAATATTTCCCTGAACTGCGACAGTAACGACGCCAGTGATCGTTTACACTCAGCTCTCTATATACGACGTCGAGTGGCAGCGCGAGTGACTATTTACAATTTACATTCTCGCGCTGCCCACTTTCCTGCCCGACAGGTGAATGTAAACGGCCCAATAGCTATCCATTGTGGCCCAACCATAGTTTGTGGAACCTTTAGCCAACTTTTTAATATAACATTATTTAATTACTTACCTACTACTAGCAGGGAATGTTTTTTTGGAATTACACAGTTTATAATTTTTCACGGCGTTTATCATTCACAGGAATCTTTACATTTTTAAACTATAAGCGACGTCCTTAGACATGGTACGTCGAGGGTTGTAACTGAACATTTTTATTGGCTCATCAGTGCGATTTCGTATTCTGTGACGGTGAGCCGACTGCCGACTTTACATTTAATTTAAACTGTAGAACAACTGTATTGAATAATTTAAAACATTGACGACGTCATACATATATATAATAGTAATGCTTTCCATCAGGTGACCCGTTTGCTCGTTTGCCCCCTTATTTTATAAAAAAAATGTACTAATCTTACGGCCAGAGACATTGAACGATGATTAAACTTCAATTTAATAAAGAGTTTTAATGAAGAGTTTGAGATATAATGTATGGCGTTTATGTTAAAATCTTCATTCAATTACAATTAAGAAATGAATATTCGTCTCTGAGTGGGGCTGTAACATACTATAAAATATAAATAGTAAATAATTATTATAAAGCTGAAGAGTTTTTTTGGAGGCGCTAATCTTAGGAACTACTGATTCGAATTCATGAATTATTTTTGTGTTCGATTGTCAATTTACCCAGGAAGCTATATAACATCAAGCTACAACCAATAGGAGCGAGGAATCAGTGAAAAATGTGGAAAAAATTGGAAAAATTAATCATCTTTCTCGTTATGATGCGGACGAAGTCGCGGGCAACAATATTATGATAAAATAAAGTAAATACTACCTAATGTATACTAACTAATGTGAACTGTCCATAATACTAACTAATGTAAACTGTCGCAAAACAATCTGTTATTGTGCACGCTCTATCTGATGTCTTATATCACATCTCTCTCCGTAGGGCTGCTGTAAGAAATTTCTTTAGAAATAAGTAGTTCCTTTGTGTCGTCTTTCTATGTCAATTTTTATGTAAACAGTGTCTTGTGTGCAATAAATGTTTAAATAAATAAAAAAAAATCTGTCCCTGTCACAATATAAATAGATATTGTGACAGGTACAGTAGAAAATCTTCACTAAATTTAAGATAACTTGAAGTAGCAAATGATTAAGAGCCTACTGTCAAAACGCTAGCCCCGCCTACACACACCGCTATCCTCCAATCGTGATACAATGATTCCATGAATCGTGCTCCCGGGCAATGTGCTTTACGCCGCAGCTAATAGTGAACAATATCGCGTAACAACGGTTCCCGCATTATAGCACGAAAGTATAGGTCGTAAGTCCTAAAAATGTTTTTGATGATTACTTAAAAATTGAATACAATACTAATATTTCCTTTAGCTATTATTTTATAAAGTGTTTGATTGTAGTAGTTCAAGTTATTTAATGATAGTAACTCAATAAGTGTAACAGGTATTTGTTGAAAAGCCCAGAAATATTCATAATTTCAAAAAATAAAACTATCCAGTCAAAATAAGTGAATCGTGTTTTCGGTTAGCCAAATATCAGATGACAATGATTAAATAAATCTCAATTTCATTTGAGTCAATCGTCTTCCGGGATCGTAATACTTATTAGAAAACACAGCAAAATTTGACAGCCCGCTCTTAAAGGTAAAACTTGCATATTTTGTTTGTTGGACGAGTGTGATTACAAGGACTCGGATTACTGCATATTTATACTGCGTGTCTGTCATCGGTTCGACGTTCGGGTAAACCTGGGAACGCACTGCAGTCGATCCCGGCCTTAATTTAATTAATGTATGCGGACGCTTAATAAAGTGCACCAATTTACACACACGGCACACCGCAACATAGGGCTGCGTTCAGTGATGTTTTTAACTGACTTCAAAAAAAGGAGGTTATCAATTCGACCTGTATGTATGTAATGTTTCCAGACTTAACATAATATACGAAAACTGGGCAACAGTTTTCGTATATTATGTTAAGTCTATTATTCTGCTATATTATTGTACCTCCAGTATATAAAAAAATTGGTCCTTGCAACACTGTTTTTAAACTAAATAATGTTAATTAAAATCTTACCTGCAAATTCGGCTGAATCTCATGTCATCAATAGATGCTGCTGGCTAGCGTTGATAGGTATACTGTTCTTCCGAAAAGAAAGATTTTGAATAAGTAAAATTTTGGCCAGTTGAAAGTATACCTACAGCGAGGGAAGTATTAATCAGTGGAGGCGCAAGACCAAAATTTTATGTGGGCAAAATATATTTTGCGAGGCCCCCTGATGCATGATACAAGAAGACGGATTAAGTTGAAAGATTTTTTTTGATACTCGTAAATCCTAAAAAAAACGCGCTGTCCAAGGGGCGCGAGGCCCCTAGGGCCGCGAGGCCGTGGGCGGTCGCCCACACTGCCTACGCCTTACGCCGCCTCTGAGTACCTATTATGATTTATGTATATTAAAATAGATTATAATAATTTATATAAATATACACTAATACGGACTACGGACTACGGACTACGGGTAAGATGTGAATCTCAGTTTCTACTGTGTTTCGACAGAGATTAAATCAAGAATATTGTTACCAGAGACGTAACAATAGTATGGCAGTTCTGGTAAAATGCTTAGAAATATTTTTATAAATTGATTGTACCTGTAATATAAACGTGACAATTTTTACTAAGATTCATCAATTTGCCACAGGCCCGAGATAGTATAGTTATGCCACTGATTGTTACAGGTTCCTGGTTCTTTTATTACGGTTAAAACCGTAGTATATCAATTAATAGAACTGGTGAAACTAATACATACCTGAGTGGTGGCGGCACGGCTCCCCGCGGTACAGCTGTGCACGGCTCAGCACGGCTCGGCTCGGCACAGGCCGACGCGGCTCCGCTCGGCTTCGCTCGGCACGGCTCTGCTCGGCTCCGTTAGCTCGGCCTGTAGGCTCGGCTAGGCTCGGCACGGCACGGCTCGGCTTCGCTAGGCTCAGCTCGGCTCGGCCCGACAGGCTCCGCACGGCACGGCTCGGCCGCCACTACACTGCACCGCACTCGTGTACGCACTGCACCGTACACGTCACAGGAATTGCCTCTTTCAATCTATAAAAACAAAAAAAAAGTTAATAAACTATTGTAATTTGCACCACAAATAACTACATATATTGCTTACTGAGTACTGACTTTAATAAATTATATTGTAACCATATTGTAACAAAGTTGTGTTAGTCGTTTTACTTTTGCGCTAGACTGATTTGTACTCGATCTTTCGTCACATAATTGTCTTTAGAAAAAATATAGGCGAGAATATGAGAAAAACGGTTTACTGTACTCACCTGTGTAGTTCCTGTGCTGAGTACATGGTCCTGCGGAACACAAGTCACAACATCGACACGACTTCGATCACGAAACAAAGTCGCCATTTTATTAAACCGAACGCTCGCGAGGCAGCTACCGATCGAGGGATGCAACATCATCCTCGGCTGCAGATTAACGAAACGTGCACAAAAGTCCGAAAAGTTTCAGGGCTCCGGGATGAGTCCGGAGTCCAGACTCATCATCACGACTACGCAACACCTCCTCGAGCATTGATATAGACTACTATAATACTTTATCTATGGCCTCGAGACTCGACTCTCGAAAGTCGAGACGCGAATAAAATGGCAAACTGAGGTGACAGAAATGTTCAACTAGCTGAAGTTTTTTAAACTACCCGAAGATTCGAATAGAGAGAATAATAATTATTATTGTTTGCGTTGATCAGAAGTCGCAACACAATTTTTCAAAATTACTTTTTTTAACATAAATAATTATCGCGATTACTAAAATTTTATTTTCCAACAAATAATAAAATTTAAATTTAGAACGCATTTTTTTTTACATGATGATTTTTTTACGTAGAGCATCTCGTACAGGCCGAGTTCAAAATTCAATTTGAAAAAAAAAATAGAATTTTAATGAATTTAGTGATCTGTCAGCTAGTTTTTACATAAAGCGACCAAATTACGCAGGTCCAACCCTGCCTATGAATTAACTTCTCTAATAGTACATCATAATAATATCATAAAGGACTTATTTACTTAAGTTTAAAGGTGCTACCTCACCGGGAGCATTCGCTTGTAATGTAACGTTACAGATTCGAGCATTACATCAGTAAGGGCGGAGAACCGAGCATTACAATGCGCACCTTGTAATGATACAATGTGTAATATCTTGTGTAAGCTTTATGTTTAGTTTATATAATAATTTACGTTAAACCTTAGTTATATATTTAATTATCTCGGTATCAATTAATATTTCGTGATTACAAAATGTAAAATGTAATAATAAAGGTTTTGATTTCCGGGAGATTGATTCTAGTCACTG
The DNA here is from genome assembly GCA_905187585.1 of Cyaniris semiargus. Classification (NCBI taxonomy): domain Eukaryota; kingdom Metazoa; phylum Arthropoda; class Insecta; order Lepidoptera; family Lycaenidae; genus Cyaniris; species Cyaniris semiargus. The sequence continues at coordinate 14,314,236 of LR994558.1, forward strand.
ACCTCCATTATACAAGTACGCGTACTTGTATAATGGAGGTCAGTGATTCTAGTGATACAATAATTGTATAGAATACATCCGGTCGGGGAAAATGAAGGCAGATGCCGTTGACGTACTGAAAAGATGGCAGGCTAAAATCAATCTTCAAGAAACACAAAAGTCTTAAATGAATGATTATGAAATATTACAGCGTTTTGTACGTAATATAAAATAATAAAGAGTTTGAATCATAAGTAAGTATTGAATTCATTGCTTATACTTGATACAACTTGTAACATCAATGCTACGTGTCAGTGAAGTCAGCTTGCTATGGAATGCTCAAAGACGAATCTATAATGCGAATGCTCGTCAGTCAGGGAGGTAGTATTGTAATGTAATGCTCAAAGTCGAATGTTACATTACACGTGAATGCTCGCGGTGAGGGAGCACCTTTAGGTTACTTTATAAGTATGGATGTTAAATTATTGTTTAATATTAATCCTTTTTATTAAAATCACACTCCATAAAATAATATGAAATTTAAAGGAAAATAATGTGCGAAAATTTAAGGACATTTGGAAGGATTCCAATAATAGGAGCTCCGATGAAAAATCACTTAAACAAAATTTTTTAATTTTTTTTTACATGATGATTTTTTTACGTAGAGCATCTCGTACAGGCCGAGTTCAAAATTCAATTTGAAAAAAAAATAGAATTTTAATTAATTTAGTGATCTGTCAGCTAGTTTTTACATAACGCGACCAAATTACGCAGGTCCAACCCTGCCTATGAATTAACTTCTCTAATAGTACATCATAATAATATCATAAAGGACTTATTTACTTAAGTTTAAAGGTGCTACCTCACCGGAAGCATTCGCTTGTAATGTAACATTACAGATTCGAGCATTACATCAGTAAGGGAGGAGAACCGAGCATTACAATGCGCACCTTGTAATGATACAATGTGTAATATCTTGTGTAAACTTTATGTTTAGTTTATATAATAATTTACGTTAAACCTTAGTTATATATTTAATTATCTCGGTATCAATTAATATTTCGTGATTACAAAATGTAAAATGTAATAATAAAGGTTTTGATTTCCGGGAGATTGATTCTAGTCACTGACCTCCATTATACAAGTACGCGTACTTGTATAATGGAGGTCAGTGATTCTAGTGATACAATAATTGTATAGAATACATCCGGTCGGGGATAATGAAGGCAGATGCCGTTGACGTACTGAAAAGATGGCAGGCTAAAATCAATCTTCAAGAAACACAAAAGTCTTAAATGAATGATTATGAAATATTACAGCGTTTTGTACGCTATAATAAAGAGTTTGAATCATAAGTAAGTATTGAATTCATTGCTTATACTTGATAAAACTTGTAACATCAATGCTACGTGTCAGTGAAGTCAGCTTGCTATGGAATGCTCAAAGTCGAATGTTACATTACACGTGAATGCTCGCGGTGAGGGAGCACCTTTAGGTTACTTTATAAATATGGATGTTAAATTATTGTTTAATAATAATCCTTTTTATTAAAATCACACTCCATAAAATAATATGAAATTTAAAGGAAAATAATGTGCGAAAATTTAAGGACATTTGGAAGGAGTCCAATAATAGGAGCTCCGATGAAAAATCACTTAAACAAAAATTTTTAAATTTTCACATCCACTCCACACCGCTAACGGAGTAAGTCAAGAATATTGCCTTTGTATTTTGAGTTCTATTTCTCAGTGTTAGGAGTGAGATTAGAATGTGCTAGTGGATTCAAAATATTGGAACGTCTGACGTAACAAATTTGAAGTGTATGTCAGAGTAATAGGTGTTCGTGGGAGGAATGGCGGGCGGATTTTATCGTGGATGTTTATTGCGGTATTGTGGTTTAAACTGTTAACATTGTGTGTTCTTAATATACGAGGGCGGCACTGAAAATTTCGGGAATCAAGGAAGTGACACAACATTACTATTTAAAAATGTATTTATTGCTTTTCGAAGTATTCTCCGCGCAATTTGACACATTTTTCCATACGATGGAACCAATCATTAAAGCAACCATTCCATACGGAAGTTGGGGTCTCCAAAATGGCCGTTTTGTAGGCGTCCACAGCTTCTTCAGGTGATGAAAATCTCTGACCACGCAATTTATTCTTTATTTTAGGGAAAGTATAGAAATCATTAGGGCTTAGGTCGGGGCTGTACGGCGGATGGTCTAATAATTCTCTAAAAACTCTTTTGTTCTGTGCGCGGTGTGAGAACTGAGAACTCGCATTGTCGTGATGGAGGATGATGCGGCGATTGCAGTTCTCTTTACGGAGTTCAGAAACGACCTGTAGCAAACAAATGCTAGCATACCATTCTGCATTAACAGTTCTTTGTCTCTCAAGAGGAATAGTCGCAACATGGCCGGTTTTGGAGACAAACGTGGCCACCATTTTTTTTGCAACATTCCGTGAACGAACAATTTTTGTTGGCTTTAACTCATTTTCGAACACCCAAACTCGTGGCTGGTTTTTTGTTTCGGGTTCGTACGCGTATATCCAGGATTCGTCAACTGATACGATGTTGTATACAGCATTTGAGGATCCTGCGTGGAATCTTTCGAGAGTTCTGACGCACCAAGTAACGCGAGCCGCTTTTTGCTCTTCACAAAGCAAATGCGGTATCCATCGGGAAAACAACTTTTTTAAACCTAATTGTTCATGCAAAATTATTTGTATTTGACTCATGCCAATGTCTAAAGTTGCCTGAATTTCGCGGTATGTCACATGTCGATCTTCCTCAATCAGCTTACGCACAACATCAACGTTTCCTTGGGTGAGTGCAGTTTTTGGACGACCTTGACGGGGATCATCACTGAGCTTGACACGTCCACGTTGAAGTTCAGCAAACCAGCGATAAATTGTGGTTTTGGATGGGGCTTCATCACCAAATGCAGAAATCATCCGGTCAACACGCTGTTTTTGTGTTAAACCACTTCGAAAGTCATAATAAATCATCGCTCTAGAATTTTCTCCAGTCAATTCCATTTTCTCATTGACTAAACAAGTTTGACAAGATCTTGTGACAAGACCGAGAATCTTATTTTTAATAAATAAATAGTATTCGATTTTTAAAACGAAGGAGTTTTCAATTAATAAGATTTTAATATGACAGGAACAGTGGAAATATTCAATTCCCGATACTTTTAGTGCAGCCTATGTAATAGTCTACGCTAATCTATATGTTCCTGTTTTGTCTGATACGTTGGAAAAGCCAGTTGATTGTTGATGTTCTTTTCCAGGAATTAAAGCAGATACTTTGACTCCTGGGACATAGGATTAAATATTAAACAGATACTGCCTTAAAAGTGGGTTTCCCTAAGTGAGGACATTATGGTACTTAATGATCTCTTGTATTATTCCTATACATCTGTATGCAGCAATTTTTTTCAATTAAATATAGAAAAGATGCTAACAAACAAGTGTAAAAATATACCAGTCATATGACTGTGAATATAACAAGCCCAAATTAATTTAAACCTATTAATAGATCTAAACGTGTAAATAAAACCGATCCTTTAACACATTTTCCTTTTATATATAACAAGGTCATCTAATAGCAGTCGCTAAAAATTTAATCGTGAACACGACGAATAAAAGAGTCACACGAGTTATTACCGTCAAAATGGCGGATGACTTTCAAAATGGCCGAATGGCGCCAAAACGCTTTGACAGAAAAAAGCGCTAGCAGCTGGGACATGCGCTCATTTATTATCCGCCAGCATTAATGTAAGAAGTCTTTTGTGCCGGGAAAATATGATTATGACACAAACCGACCCATTGTCCCTTCGATTTTTTCCAGCGCGGGCCTTAGAGTAACGAACAGAAGGTATGTTTTCACGGGTCATCTTAATGCTGTCAAGATTACCGTGATGGGTGAAGCGTATTAGACTATTCTTTTTTTAAAGGCAAGGCGAAAAGTCAGTCTACTCTATCATCGGGTCTTCTCTCTAATCTGGAATTATTGGTTGTATTATCCTGGCATAGAATGTAATAATGCGTTGTAACTTGTAGTATCGAATTATTACCTATAAAATATTTTAGTTTTAGCCATTTACCGTACCAAAGTTTTTACTTTTACACGTTTTAACCGCCTATAATTTTTTTTAAACGTACCCTCTGTTTCAATATTTATTCTAAGAAAAAATTCAATATGACAACAATTTTGCTGTCTAAGCCCAGCTCAGAATAAAAAAAACACCCAATCATGGCGGGCATTGTAGCGGATATTTTTATGGTTTTGTTATAGAAATTTGAGTGCTCCTTTGTTAGTTGAGTAATAGTGGGATTTTCGTGGAGAGATCTGAGTGATTATTTTGGCGGGACTTTTCGCGCCGTTTTATTGTCTGCGGCCTTTCATTTTTATGACAGTTCTTTCGAATTTTGATTTTTTTTTATTGTCATTCCACGCGGGCCGCGGCTAAACAGAAGTGTTCGATTTTTTTAAAATTGTTGACTCTCGTGGCTAAAATAAAACTAGTTTGTAGCCTAAAATATATATTCTACTTCTTGTTAGATTCTTCTTTAAGTAATTGGTAGATGAAGGAGAAGTCTTTCTCTCCGTAGCCCCTGGACTGGACGATGCGGTAAAGCTGCGTCGCGACCGCTCCCAGGGGGATGGGTGACCGGATGCCCAGGGCCATCGAGCTGGCCAGCTCCAGATCCTGAAATTGATGTAAAAAGATTTGAGATCATATTTTTTTCATACATTTTTTATCTAAGTAAAGTTTTTTGTGACCAAATTGTCATGAAATTTGGTATGGAGATGCTTTGAGTCCCGGGAAAGGATATAGGATACTTTTTATCCCGAAAAAATGTACTGTAAATTACGTCACTCGCGGAGGTCAACTTGGAGGGTTAATTAATAACAACAAATCAATTAACACTCAGTATATTGTCACCACACACAATTCTCATCTTAACAAAAATATGTTACAGCTATATAAATAATTGTCGCACAAGCGATAGCGCGATCTAGAAGCGTCTCAGCGCCATCTATTGAATACATCATGTTACTAAAACTATACGAATAACATTCGGGCAAGCGATAGCGAGATCTAGGAGTACCTTATCGCCATCTAGTGAACACAATATGAAATTATTTTTCTTAACAATTTAAATTGACACTAACATACCGCCCACCAAGGACATATTGCTAGATGTCCTTTAATATGAAAAACATTAAGCAGTTACAAATAGTTAACATTTTGATTCTAAACTTAAACCTTTACAAATTCAACTAAGAAGCAAACTCTAAAAGTAACAATTATACTTAAAGATACTATTTTAACACATAGCATAGATATAGCACAATGAAATAATACAAAGAATAAACAATTACAGTTACACTGTCAACGGCAATAAAATCAATTTTGACGCCGGACGTTTGAAAATCGAATTCCCAGTGCGTATCGAGACAACACGCGTAATTCCATCCGGTCCAGGATGCTTTTGTTCTACCTTCCCCATTAGCCACTTGCCAGGTGCCATATCATCCTCCTTAACCAATACGACGTCTCCCACCGCTGGCTCAGGAGTTCTGTAGCTCCATTTATAGCGTTGCAGAAATTGATTTAGATAGTCCTGAGACCAACGCCGCCAAAATTCTTGCATCATGCGTTGGCTTAGTTGCCATCGCTTTAGAGACGTTAAATTAGACTTCTCGTAATTAAAATCGGGAACCACAACTAACGGTTCTCCAATCAAGAAATGACCTGGTGTTAGTATGGTAAGCTTGTCCTGGTCCTCAATATATGATAAAGGCCTCGAATTGAGACAGCTCTCAATCTGGGCGAGTACAGTAATCATCTCTTCAAATGTGAGCGTAGAATTTCCTATAACCCGCTTGAGATGATACTTAGTGGACTTTATTCCTGCCTCCCAAAGTCCACCAAAATTTGGCGCACGTGGTGGAATGAAATGCCACTCTGTGCCACAGTTGGCTAGTTCTTCTGCTAGTTCGGGATGGCATGTCCCTTTTTCATGGTCAAACAAATGTGACAACTCCCGAGCGGCTCCTACGAAATTAGTCCCATTATCACTATGTATTTCAGCACAGCGACCACGTCGAGCCACAAATCGCTTAAAAGCTGACAAAAATCCTTGAGTGGACATGTCACTAACGGCTTCCAAATGCACCGCTCTAGTTGCCATGCATATAAACAAGGCAATGTATCCTTTATATGATTTGTTACCTCGGCCCTTTGATACTCTAATGCTTATAGGACCAGCATAATCCACTCCACTGCTTAAGAAAGGTTTACTAGGCGTCACACGGGAAATTGGTAACTGTCCCATCAGTTGTGTCGTTGCCTTTGCTGCGTATCTAATGCATTTTACACATCCTCGCACAAACTTTTTACAGAGTAACTTAACCCCAATGATCCAATATTTGGACCTTAAATAAGTAACCATTATTTGTGGACCTCCATGCATAGTTTTCTTGTGGGCGTCATCTATTAAAAGGTTAGTTATAAAATAATTTTTAGCTATTAAGATAGGATGTACCCTGTCATAATCCAATTTTGATAATTCTAATCTGCCTCCGACTCTTATAATTCCTTTATCATCCAAAAATATATTCAACGCTTTTAAACTACTGCTTTTAATTTCTTTTTTATTTTTCAGATCCTTTAATTCATCTTCAAACCCTTCTTCTTGGCTTCTTTTTATACTAATTTCCAAAATACTTTCTAATTCTTCTCTCGACAAATACTGCTTATCTATTTCACATCTATTGACTCTTTTTTTTCTTATGTTGTTTGCAAATCTACGACAATAGGCTAATACTCTGACCATCTTGTTCAACGAGGAAAACTTATTCCAAAACGAAACATCAAATGTTATAGTATGCGATTTAATTTCTTCTAAATTTGTTATAAGATATTTTGGCCTCTTATAATCTATAATTTGATCTCTGAGAAAGGCCGGACCTTGCCACCATAAAGTAGTGCATTCCAATTCTGAAGGAGGAATGCCACGAGACGCGCAATCTGCCGCATTTAGTTTGGATGGTACGTGGGACCAATGATGCGAATCTAATGTGGTCAATATATCTGAAACTCGGTTGGCCACAAAAGTTTTCCAACGACTCGGGTGACCATTCATCCAGGCTAAAACCACTTCGCTATCTGTCCAAGCATGCCAGTCTACCTTTGGTATCTCCAAAACTTCACCAACTTCACGAATTAATTTCGCGAGCAACGTCGCTCCGCACAATTCTAATCTAGGAATTGAGATTTGTTTTATAGGTGCTACTTTCGTTTTAGAAGTGATTAAACATATATTTATGTGACCCATTGTGTCAACTGCTCTGAGATAAACCACCGCTGAGTACGCCATTTTAGAAGCGTCCGAAAACCCGTGCAGCTCTAATTTCACCGTGTTCGAGCTAGTGTGTGACCAACGTGGAATTCTTATTCGAGTCAACGATGCCAAATCTGTATAGTAAGTATTCCATTCTTTTAACAATGTACTTGGAATTGGTTCATCCCATTCTAAGCCAGCTAACCAAATTTTTTGAATGAATATTTTGGCTAGTACTATGGTTGGGGCTAACCAACCCATTGGATCAAATAATCTTGAAATATTTGATATAATTTTTCTTTTTGTTACAGGTGCTGCTGTCGGCGTGAGATCCAGGGAGTATTGGAAAACATCATCGTTGGAGTTCCAGGTAAGTCCCAGTATTTTAGTTACATCGTCCGTTTTTATTTTTAATATTTTATCAGTTCCCTTCTCACTTTTTATTTTATTTAATAATTCTTTACTATTACTGTTCCACTTTTGTAATTGAAACCCCCCTTTTCCTAATACTTTACTAATTTCTGTATATATTTGAAATGCTTCTTCTATATTCTCAGCCCCGCTCATAAGATCATCGATGTAGAAGTCCTTCATGATTATATCTTTGATATGTTCTTTTTCTCGACATTCATCTCTAGCTACTTGTTGCAGCGCTCTAACTGCCAGATATGGCGCCGATGCAGTACCAAAAGTAACGGTAAGTAATTCATATTTTTCAATTGTGTCTTTTTCTCTCCACAGGATTCTTTGTAAGTGTGTATCTTCCCGGTTCACTAATACTTGCCGATACATTTTGATTATATCACTTGTAAGACATATTTTTTGTCTTCTCCATCTAATAAGAATATGCCGAAGTTCCAGTTGTAAAGTAGGGCCTACTAATAAATTGTCATTTAACGACATCCCGTTTGAACCTTTACAGGACGCATCAAATACCACTCGGACTTTAGTAGTATCCTTTTCTTCCCTAACAACGGCATGGTGCGGTAAGTAGACTGCCTTTTTATTATTTACTTTATCTTCAGTCACTTTCTCTATATGTTTCAAATCTATATATTCTTCTATAACGTTTTTGTAATCTCTTTTCAATTTAGGATTTTTCGTTAATCTTAATTCTAAACCTTTCAGCCTTTTTTCAGCAATAGTTTCGGAATCACCTACATTAGAAACAACACTGTTATCACGCACAGGTAATCTCACGATATATCTGCCTTCTTCATTTCGCGTTGTAGAAGAGGCAAATATTCTTTCACATTCAAGCTCTTCATTCGTCATTATTCGTTTTATTCCAGCAGGCTCGGCTTCCATTTCCCAAAACCTTCGCAACAACTCATCATCTCGGACGGTAGTATGCATAACCGTAATATGCGAGTAAGTATTACATGAATCAATTTCGACTACTCCTGACAATACCCAGCCAAACATTGTTTCCTGTGCCAATAATGTATTGTTTGTATTTTTTTTTATTCCTTCCTGAATAGCTTGACTGAATACTTCAGCACCCAGTAAAATATCTATTTTACTGGGTCTGAAGTACTCAGGATCCGCTAATTGATTTTCTTTCAGATCCACCCATTCCACACGAGCCACTTTCACAGCTGGTAGAAGGGCTGTTACTGAAGTCAATACATGAGCGTTTATTTTTAACTGGAATTTTGGGTTCAGCCTTGATTTGATCTTAAGTGCTACCATCGACGTTGCAGTGACACTTTTATTGCCGCCCACCCCGAAAATCGTGTTGTTAGATGACGTTTTCTTTAAACCTAAGTATTGAACCATAGACTCTGTTATAAAAGAACCCTGGGAGCCTTGATCCAGCAATGCTCTTATCATCCGATATTGTCCTGTTTTTGACTCGGCTTCTACTAGCGCTGTAGTTAGCAAAACAGTTTTCTTTCTATTATCAATTGAATGACACGACACTATTGGACTCACTGCAGACGCTTCCTTTTGGGCGCTTGAAATGACATTGTCTCCGCGAACATCATGTATTAATGTGTGATGACGACGTTTGCATTCCTGGCACCTGACATTACTCTTACAAAATTTTACTGCGTGATTAGAGCCCAGACATCTAAAGCATAAACCCTTGTCCTGAACGAAATTACGCCTGCTACCGATAGATTCTTTAACAAATTTCGGACAGTCCTGGATTTTATGATTATTATCAGAACAATATACACAACATACATTTAATTTATCTTTGAACACATGAAAAGATTGAGCGTGCTTTGGTTTTCTATCTGGTTTTTCATCCAAATTTTCTAATCCTCTAAATCTACCAGTTAAAAAATCACAAAAATAGTCAAATGTTGGTAAATCATCACCTTGTTCTGTCGACAATTGTAACTCCCAAGCCTTTTTTGTATCTTTATCTAATTTAGCACTTACTATATAAATAATTAATACGTCCCAAGATGACGTGTCTATCCCTATATTTTTAATTGATTGCAAACAATCGCAAGTTATATTTAATAGTTTCTTAATCTCAAAAGCCGACTCGGTAGTTATAGATTTTTGACTAAATAAACGTTTTAATGCTCCGTTTGCTAAAAATCGTTTGTTGTCATACATAGATTCTAGTTTTTTCCAACAGACCATATAATTATCAGATGACACATTACAATTTCTCAATAATTGTTCAGCTTCTCCAGTCAAATATCCTTTGAGGTAGTACAATTTTTGTGCATCGTCTAATTTACAATTTTTATGTATCAATCCAACAAATAAATCTTTAAAAGTCTGCCATTCGGTGTATTTACCAGAAAATACAGGAATTTTAACCTCCGGCAATTTGAAATTATTAACTTCCTTTTGAGTTTCTATCTTATCATTTGAATCGCTACATAATTTGCTACTATTCAAAGCCTCTTTAAGTTGACTTTTAAATTCAATATAAAACTCCTCAACTTCATCGTAAACACCACATTTATAATAATTAGAACTTTGTAAATCTGCCTTTTTTATCTGACTAATTATTTTAATATGTGTTTCATGAAATAATTTCCACAGTTGCTCTAATCGTTCTATACGCGTTTCAATATGTGTTGAAGTAAGACGATCTTTAGGACATTTTTTAAAATTAGACCTTGCCTTAACAATATTAGCCTTTAACTCTTCTTGAATATCATTAAGTGCCTCCATTTTTAATTTTAAACTAACGTATATTAAGCAAAAGTAGAATTTATTTTTAAGTTATAATTAAATCGAAAGTTAATATTAATTCTAAGTTCAAACAATGAAATTAAAAACTACAATTAGTGTTCTTATTCTTCTGAACTTTTAGACTATGTTCCTCGTTGTTTTCACAAAATTATTGCAAGTCCAAACTTCGAAGTTCAATTTCTACTGAACCTTTTGAAGACGAAACTTGTGCACTACATATAAACATTTGAACGTACTCACGGTTTCACTTCACTCACTGATACTTCTTGGTGACGTCACTCGTCACTGTACTCGGCGCCGTTACCAGGTACACCGTACCCAGTACTGCTGCTGCTCTTGACCCTCGCGTCGTGCTGCGGATGTCTTCCCACCAGTCCAGTCGAGCTGCACCACGCTCCAACTGGCTGCTTCTCACTCTGCTTGGCTGCTCCTCCAGGATACCTCTCACCTGGTACCCCACTTGAAGGGGCTGCTCTGGACAGCGATCCACTGCCCAGTAATTTGACGCGTAGGGTGGTATGGTCACTACCACCGAAGACCACTTGTACACTCGCGAACTATACGCGACCGTATCCGACTCGACCAAGGACCATGTAAATTACGTCACTCGCGGAGGTCAACTTGGAGGGTTAATTAATAACAACAAATCAATTAACACTCAGTATATTGTCACCACACACAATTCTCATCTTAACAAAAATATGTTACAGCTATATAAATAATTGTCGCACAAGCGATAGCGCGATCTAGAAGCGTCTCAGCGCCATCTATTGAATACATCATGTTACTAAAACTATACGAATAACATTCGGGCAAGCGATAGCGAGATCTAGGAGTACCTTATCGCCATCTAGTGAACACAATATGAAATTATTTTTCTTAACAATTTAAATTGACACTAACATGTACGGTTCCCGCGCGATAAACTAATTTTAGCGCAACGGACGTCACATAGTATTTTATGTTATACCTCATTGTTATAATTAATCTTATTGAATTTTGTTGATGATCTACTACAAACTTAACGACCACAGACTATGTTCTCTTTCAGGCACAAATAAAAAAATAGAGTCAAAAATACACCATTTAAAATATTAATCAAAGAAGACAACATCTCAATGCTAGCTTAATTAAATTTTCAACTAAACACAAATAAGCGCTGTAAAAAGATAAGCGCTAGAAAGCTGGACTTCATTAGACTTTCAATTTGAGTACTAAACTGAGTCTGATTGGTTTATTCTAGACTGAAAAGACGGGTTTGGGCCAATTTCACGGCTGTCCAGCTTACGGGATTATTGGTTCGGCGAGAAACACTTGTAAACTAACGCTCAATTCGATCGAACGATAAATCAACGAACTAAGTAATATTTTAGAACAAGTTATATTTAAAGAAATAAAAGATTCGTAATGGTTATGAATTCGCAACGTTATTAAATTTTAAAATTTTAAATGTAAGTCGATGTTATTTTTCTCCGTTGCTTCGTCGCACTTGCGTTTTAGATAGCTTTATGACCTTGGGTTGCGTTTTGCGTTATTTCAACCGATTGACGGAGAAGACACGATGCTGGAGAGAAAAACAGCTTGCTCTAATTGACCGATACCATTGTGACTACGCATAGTTGCAATACTTCAGGACGAGCGAGATTTGTTACTGTTGCAACACAACGCAAGTGTAGAGACAACGTTGTAACGACGCGACGCAACGAAACAATACGTTTCGGTTACGTTTTACATGATATCGTAACTAGATGATGCCCACAACTCCGATGCGCCATAATAATTGGTTTTATCGCGTGTGAACCGTACATTTTTGCAGGATAAAAATTATTCTTAGATGTCCTTTCCCGGGACTCAAAGTATCTCCATACCAAATTTTAGCAAAATCGGTTCAGCGGTTTTGGCGTGAAGAGGTAACAGACAGACAGACACTTTCGAATTTATAATATTAGTATGGATGATACGTAATTTTTACTTTTTAACATCCTTCTCTGCTTCTCCATCTTCAACTTACCTTAACCATAAGTTCGTTCTTGAATCCACCATCGTAGTTTCTGCTGGAGGGCGCAGTGGGCACCAGCCCGGGGACGGGACAGTACACCTCCGTACTCCAGGACCGAGCTGACGAGTTGTTGAGGACGTCCAGCAGAACTTGAGGGTTGAGGCCCATTCTGAAAATTATAAGGAAACGTTGAACTAAACAACGATAAGTTCTTTAGTCGCTGCGATTATTACGGTGAAACAACAATACATAGTACACAATAAATACGATACAAGTCTGAGCATTGTACGTGGTATTATTTACTCATCTGTACACATATTTCAAAAACGTACTATCAAAAAGGCAGATTGCGGCCCTTCTAGAATTAGATTGTACGGCGTATGTCTAGCTCGACGATCACGTCCAAAATTAACTTAAACAAAGAACTAAGCTTTGCCATCTGCCTTTGGTTCAACTTCTCCGTTGGCAAATTACCAATTGCCATTGCCTTTTTATCTCTTTAATTCTCACCCAAAAACATAACTAAAGAAAAGAGACTTACTTGATGCCCATGTTCATGCACTCAGCAGTGGCCATGCCCGTGATGCCCATCAGCATGTTGTTGCTGAGCTTGGCCACTTGACCAGCACCGATGGCTCCGCAGTGGAACTGCTTGGCGCCCATGGCCTTGAGCATGGGGAGGGAGCGGTCGAAGTCCTTGGCCTCGCCGCCCACCATGAAAGCCAGGGTGGCGTTTTGGGCTCCCATCACACCTGGAAATTTTGGAGTTAGGAATTTCAGAAGAGGAGGCTTTTTGCAGAGAACTCTTTCGTCATGTTGGCTTGCTTTAATCGATGATTAATGCAAGCTGTTAAAATTTTTGAAGGAGCATCTTTGTCTATAATTGCTCATAACGCCGTCGATTGCGATTTGGGTATGCCATAGACAGCTTCAATCAATGTTGTTCATCATGGGTCTACGTAGATTGGGGTGTTTCCTTCGATACAACAATATGCCTCGATAGACCAAAATACCCAAACGGCAATTCATCATAGTTGACGGATGGGATAGTATGCGGATAATGCACAGGTTATAATATTATTTAGGCATAGCCTTATATGATGTAATAAGGTCTTGGAATAGAACCTGCACCCTCCTCCACTCCTCCACCCTCGAGTAGGATGTGATGGGTAAATGTGTGGGTTCGAAATCCGCCGATTGAAGTAAAACTTAAAAAGTTTCTATGTTCCTAGGTCATGCATATGTCATGGTAAACAATTCTACGAGAACTTAACACGGGGCTAGATTGATGGTGTGAAGCGTCCATAAATTTAAATATTTCGAAGTCTTACCTCCAGACACAGGAGCATCGAGGAAGCCAACTCCACTCTTCGTCGCGACAGGGAATATTTCTTTTGGCACATTTGGGTCTACCGTACTTGAGTCTATCAGAAGACTGCCTTTTGGTGCCTGAAAAAGAAAAAGATTTCTAAGTGTTCATTCGTAGAATATACATACTTAACTCATTACCCGGGACTAAAAGTATGGAATGCACACGTACCAATCTAAATAGGTTTAGTATATCCATACTTAATATTATAAATGCGAAAGTGTGTCTGTCGGTCTGTTACTTCTTCACGTCCAAAGCGTTGAACCGATTTTGCTAGGTACGATTAGATGCCTAGAGTCCCGGGAAAGGACATAGGATACTTTTTATTTCGAAAAAATGTACGGTTCCCGCACGATAAACAAATTTTGACGCAACGGAGTTGCGGGCGTCATCTAGTTATTTATGTTTAAAATTAAAAAAGTAATGTACTAGATGACGCTCGCAACACCGTCGCGACGAAATCCCTTTATCGCGCGGGAACCGTACATATTTCCGGTATAAAAAGTATCCTAGATTTTTTTTAATGAAATAAGGATGGATTTTTTAATTTTTTTTTAATAATATTAGGGGGCAAACGAGCAAACGGGTCACCTGATGGAAAGCAACTTTCGTCGCCCATGGACACTCGCAGCGTCAGAAGAGCTGCAGGTGCGTTGCCGGCCTTTTAAGAGGGAATAGGGTAATAGGGGAGGGTAGGGATGGGAAAAGAAGGGAATAGGGGAGGGAAAGGAAGGGAATAGGGTAGGGGATTGGGCCTCCGGTAAACTCACTCACTCGGCGAAACACAGCGCAAGCGCTGTTTCACGCCGGTTTTCTGTGAGAACGTGGTATTTCTCCGGTCGAGCCGGCCCATTCGTGCCGAAGCATGGCTCTCCCACGTATAATGACCTTTCCTGGGACCTAAAGTATCTCCGTACCAAATTACAGCAAAATCGGTTTGCGCGTGAAAAGGAAGAAACAGACGGACACACTTTTGCATATTTTGTAATATGAGTATGTATTTTCAATTTTAAACAAAGGTAAAGTGAGTATAAATATTAAATAATCTTAAATGTGATCTGAAATTTCCTCGCTGCAAACTTACAAATGGAAACCAAAAAAATACATTTATGTTTCCAGTTTCCGAGAATATTTTCTTCTGCGGAAAAGCTATTTAAGGCTTTCATGTGAACTGGAAATAGTTATTTCAAACTGGCCAAGTGGGAATCGGAAAAGTATTGTGGGATTCCGTATTTTATACATTAATGAATAAGCTGCTTTGAACTTCTTTGTCCAGCGAATATCAATAATATTATATTTTTTGGTAACTTAATTAATTACTTATTATTATCTTAAGTTTAACTCTACAGTTTAACAATGAAAACCCCCGTTTATGGGGGCTTTACTTAGTCAAAACCTCGAGACCACCATTACAAAAACACATAAAACAATATATTATGTTTGTGCTACATTTCATGACTGGATTTTTTAATTTTTTTAAATAATATTAGGGGGCAAACGAGCAAACGGGTCACCTGATGGAAGGTAACTACCGTCGCCCATGGACACTCAACATCAGAAAAGTTTCAGGTGCGTTGCCAGCCTTTTCTTGTGACTAGTTTCCGAAAATATAGCAAATTATTTTCTTCATAAAATTATGTTAAAGTGATCGACTTAATTTTAATTTAATGACCAGCAGAACAGAAATGTATAAAGCCTATAATTTCAAAATTTTCATTACATTTACAATGAAGGGTTAAAGTTAGGAGTTTTGTTCAATCGTATATCTGAGTGCAGCCGTATTTTACATGCTAATAAGGATTTCTAAAAACCTAGTTTTATAAAAGAAATTAATTACAGCAAAAAGGTGGGGCCACATGTGCCGCCATGCTTTCAATTCACTTTGAAGTTTCCGTTGAAGCGTCCATTTATAAAGTTCTAACGAAGCATTTTTCAGTTTGAAAATCAATCAGCCTGATTACATCAAGAAAAGGGCGCCTTTACGTTGCTCTTTTAAGGAAAGTTTTTGTTGAAATTTAATTAAATTTTAAGCCCGTTTCGACTGAAAGGAAGTGTTTTACATACGTTATAGTCATACAATGTTTTCGTTTTTTTGTTGTTTTTCAAAGGCAAAGGACAAAACGCTAGTTTAGGTTTACTTACTCTCTCACTCTTACCACTGGCTTATAATGTAGACAGCAAGTCAACTGTCAAGCACTTGATGTCTACAGTATAAGCCTGTGGTACTCAACCTTTTTTTACACGGGCCACAAACACGTTTCGATCTTGGTGTAGGCCGCATAGTGCATAATATAAATTATTTTAGAGTAAAAAAATATCATTCTTCAAAATTAGCGATTTAGAAATAGAAACATTTTAACGACTTTGCTCTATTTTGCCGGTGGGCGTGAATTTCAAATTGCCAATTGGTTTAATTTTAAGTAGGCTACTGATAAAGTCCCGTCGGGCCGCATGCGGCCCGCGGGCTGCAGGTGAGTATTGCAGCTAGTAAAAGTATCTACTATAATAAGGACGTCAAAACAATGAATTTATCTACATCTTTATTACGTATGTACGAAGATTGAAGATGTAGACAAATTCATTGTCCCTGTATTTGACCATTATTGGCCATGACCAAGACAGACATTGTTTACAAGGCTCTACAGTTCTTATACTGGTTTTAAATTAGACTTATAATCATATTGAACTTATAGTTTGTACTTACATGTGCGACCACGCCGTCCTTCCCCAGGTAGGCGTCCAACACGACCTTGTTGCTGGGCAGGATGGAGACGACCACGTCGGCGCCGTCCACCGCCGCCGCGATGGACGCAGCAGAGGTTATGCCGTCCTTCGCAGCGGCAGTCTGCGCCTCCTTGGACGGGTCGTAGCCGCGGACGTTGAAGCCCTTAAAAAACGATAGTAGTTAATATAGACCGACAAACACTGAAACAAAGAAACAAACACAATCCTACTAATATTATAAAGGCGAAAGTTTGGATGTATGGATGTATGGATGTTTGTTACTCATTCACGCAAAAACTACTGAATGGATTTTAATGAAACTTTACAATAATATAGCTTATACATCAGAATTCAGAATAACACATTGGCTACAATTTTAACCGAATTTCAAGATGGAGGAGGTGTTATGTTAGTTTTTTATGTTCAACGATTACTCCGCAGTTTGTGAACCGATTTTCAAATTTTTTTTTTGGTGTATACGGTATCATCATAATTTGGTACTATATTCACAAAAGTGGTGACCTGATGAAGGGATCCATAAGTAATCGAGGGAACTCCTCAAAATTTATATGGAAACATGTGGTGACTTCGGTTTCGTGAGAAGTATTCTAAGCATATGCTACCAACAAGTAAGATTTTACACCGAGGTATACCTGGTATACCGTGGTTCGGAAGGTGCTGAGAGAACTTCTGATTCTTTATAGATACAAGTTTGGGAGTTTCGGCGTTGTTTTAAGAACGGAAAGCACATTTTAAGCATTGTTGTAACTGGCAGTAAATGTAGAGTGTAGACTGTAGTTTTGACTATAAATTTTAATGAGCTCACAAGACACATATTTATAACAACTAGCTGACCCGGCAAAAGTTGTTTTGCTATATAAATTATTTCTAGTATCTATATAAAAAGTAGATGAAAATTAAAAACCTGTTCTCGATCAGGCCTAATGAACGTACTGAATTTTACTTGAGGAGTTCGCGCACAAACACTGTGACACGAGAATTTTATACATAATATATTAGATAATATAGAGCTTTTGAACTCGGTCAATAAAGTATTGTAGATAATATAAATGTTGACACAAATACGATAACATATTATTATGTAGACACATAAAATGATGTGTTGTGAATTGTGATAACGAGCATGATGTAATTAGTTTATTATGTGTATCAAGTATATCTCTGTAACCTTGTGGGGGTTAGTTACTAGTAAGTATTGACTGAGATAGGGTTGCCAACCGTCCTGTTTTCCCAGGACATGTCCTAGTTTTCTTAGTGTCCTGGGTTCACTACAAATTATCCAAGTTTAAAATTTTGTTGTAAACAAAACTGTTTGTTTCATATTATGATAAATAGTTACCACTATATTGTTTTATTGATTTAAAAGACATTATTATTTTAATTTCCTAAACCTTAGTGTCTTTTGTCACTAGATAATACTACTATTGCGAGTCTTGTGTCCTGTTTTTGAGCAAAATAGTCCTGGTTTTTGTAACTTCAAACCTGGTTTTTTAAATTTTGGGTTGGCAACCCTAGACTGAGATAATAAAATAAAGTAAGTTTGTTATTTTGTACAGGTATGAGATAGTACCGCACAAAACTATGTAGGGTAAAGCTTCTTACGTCTATACAATATCCTATACTGGGCTGCTTTTTTAGGGTTCCGTAGTCAACAAGGAACCCTTATAGTTTCGGTCTGTCCGTCCGTCCGTCTGTCTGTCCGCGGTTTTGCTCAGAGACTATAAGGCCTACAAAGCTGTTATTCGGCATGAATGCACATCTTAATGATGCCGACAAAAACGGTATATAAAATCTTTATAAAAAATTGGGGTGATTTTTTTTTCGCGTCCACCCCACCCTGTGCGGTGTCGTTGGATAGGTTTTTTAAAAATATTATGAGTATTCATAAATCATTTTCCGATTTAGGGATCCATTTGTGAAATATGAAGTTTTAAAGTGGAAAAAATCGTTAGAGTCCAGTGTCCCCCCCTTCTACCAGCTAAATGGTTGCTTCTGGAAATGTGAAAAAATTCATGGGAGTAGGAAATATGCTGAATTTAAAAGGAAAACTATCACGGCTAAGAAGACTTCATAAGTTATGGAGTAATAGTCGATCAACTAAAAAAAATGTATTCGTAGAAGTACAAAGGAACTTTTCATTCAAAATCCTTTGAACGTAACTGAGATGATATTGTTAGTAGTGTAAAACACGTTATAAATATGCATTTATTGACCATACAAAAATTATAAAAAACTAGCGGTACTACGGAACCCTATATTGCGCCTGGCACGACACGCACTTGGCCGGTTTTGACTAATTATTTATAATATTATTTTAAATTTTTAAGTCCAGTCTTAAATTTAATTATTGAAGCATTATTTTTTTAAGTAGATGTTTTTAAATTATGATTTAAGTTGGCTCTTTCTACCGCTTCTATGCTTCTATTGAAAACTCCCTGATCATTCACAAAAAATATTGTTACTATTCAGATTATATTTGCGGATTTGAACATGTGGCCCAAGTAAATAACGATCTCCTAAAGCCCACGTGATTTTAAAAATGTTGAATAACGTACATGTTCCTAAATTTGACCTTGGCGACTGGACACACCTCCAACGAAAAGGTCAACCTGTTTACAATTCCACTTGTTACCGACGTGTGGCCATTATCATACATAATACCTTTTCGATAGTTGCTAGGTTAGTTATGTATATGTCGCCCGCAACTCAGTTGTGTAGAAGCACAACTGAGTTGGTTCATTTATCGCGCGGGAACCGTACATTCTTCCGGGATCAAAACTATCCTATGTCCTTTCCCGGGACTTATAAATTATAATATTAGTAGGTATGTGGACTTATAATATTAGTATATGGATAACACGCTGAAATTAAGTAGGCATTTCGTTCTAGAGATATTCTAAGAATTGTGTTGTGCTTTGAGAGTGGGACTAGGGACTGCCGCACTCAGAGTGGAACATTAGTTACTTATATGTAATTAATTCAAAATTTTGACATAAGCCCCATTCACTATCTGTCAAACTCTTCATTAAATTGAAGGTTAATCATAGTTAAATGTCTCTGAGTACGGCGGTCAGACTTCAGAGACATTTAATGATGATTAAACTTCAATTTAATGAAGAGTTTGACAGATAATGTCCAACTCTTCATTAAATTGAAGTTTAATCATAATTATTATGGCTTATGTCTTGTTGTTGTAATCTTCAGTTTATTACAGTATCCCCGCGTTCCAACGCTAAGGCTCAACCGTACCGTACCGTAGTTTTTCCCGTTCCACTAGCATGTGAGCGTCAGTGATACTGTTGCGAACCACAAATGTCACCCATAATACAAACTCAAGTGGAACGGATTATGGAGCGTTTCGATCGTTTTTAATGCTTAATGGAACGCGCCCTAGGTAATTAATATTCACGTCTGTGTGCGACAGTGACAGTCAAATATTTATTGAAAAAAGTGGGCAAATATAATTTTAAACATAAACAAATATTATCATTAAGTACAAGATAAAAATATGATAACGTAATCTCAGGTAGATTCAATGTAAATAGGTATCGTTTTTTTGCTTTTTACTCCCTATATGTTATTTCAAAGAAGAAAAAGTAAAAATAATCGTCCAAGTGCTAGTCGGACTCGAACTCGAAGGGTTCCGTACTGTTATAGAGCGAAAAAATAGTGTTTTTTGTATGGAAACCTCCCCTAACTATTTATTTTATTTTAATTTTATTATTAAATATTAAATTACGAATATAACTAAGGATTTTGTGATTATTTCAAGTGCCTACCTATTGCCATTATGTTGTACGAGCAAAAAAAGCCAAAAAAATCACAATTGTTGTATGGGAGCCCCCCTTTAATATTAACTTTATTTTGTTTTTAGTATTTATTGTTATAGCGGCAACAGATATACACACTCTGTGAAAATTTCAGAAGTCTATCTATAGTGGTTCTTGAGATACAGCCTGGAGACAGATAGACAGACGGACAGACATCGAAGAAATAGGGTCCCGTTTTTACCCTTTGGGTACGGAACCCTAAACAATTTTTCGCAAACTTTTCCAAAGATCACTCAGATATATAAGTACTACGTAGTACCAAATCTCAGTGCCAAATATGTAAAAGTTTTAGGCAAAGGTATGATATTTTTGGGAACGGTTGCTGACCGTTTGCTAAAATTCCTAAACGTATATAGTATCTTTAAAATTTAAAATGGACTTTAATTTTTGTTACCGTCACTAAAACTCTAGCACGGCGGAACCGATTTGGATTATTTTAGTCTTGAAATATTTGTGGATGAAGGTTTATAGTAGAAGAAAAGTGATAAGAAGTTTACCGGGCAATGATGAAAAACTCAAAGCAGATAATTATGTCACTACCGCGCGCGTTGTGAATATTCAAATACGGCCCAATTGGGTCGTCTGTTATTTAGTCTGCATCGAGCGCAGTCACGAACGTGCCGCGTCTTGTCTTACCTAAATAAATTGAAAATGACGTCGTGCGTGTTTCGAAAATGTACCAATTATGACTCAAAAGAAAACAAAACACATCTCTTACCACATGTCTTGATTGCAATAAATACCTCGATTATTTATATTTTCAATTATTTTTTTGAACAATCCGGAAAAAATCGAATTTTCGTCATAGCTCAGGCGAAGAAAGAGACAGCGATACGATTCGACGTTTAAAAATAGAACTGTCTCTTTTATGTAAATGGTTTTTCGTATCTTTTGTTTCACTTATCTGTCAAATTTGTCAATGTTTGCAATTTTGAATTTGAAAATTGTTCGGAAAAGATTTAAGCCGGAAAATAGTATGAACGTAACAGATCTGTATAAGTAGAATATCATTGTTTACCGGGTCATGTAGATTCCAGTCCAAGTACAAGATATGGCTAAATAGTTATTAAATAAACTCATATAAGTTCAATGTTCATACTTGCACTTAGCTGTTGAGTATTATTTAAGTACTTTTAATTAATTCAACTGACATTATAATTTATTCATGAGTTATTATTGTTATAAACGACACATTTATATTCGCAAGATTCGAGGATTAATTGTTGAGGCTAGAATTTTACTGTTTTGTTTTTGTACCATCGAGGAAATTGATTCCTAGGCAGTTGACAGACCAACCTCATTTGGTCGGATCATGTCAATTCAATGTTAATTGAATTTTGTGATTGTAATGTTAATTGAAATTTTGTGATCTGTCGGCTGGGATTGACGTAACGCGACCAAACTACGTAGGTCCCCATATGCCTAGGAATCAACTTCTCTGATAGTACATTTGTTATCCTTTTAATTCTTTTAATTATTTTCTACAACTTTCAAGTACTAAGTACTTTTTTCTAGGAGAAATTAATATGCCTTTCGGTTTTACATTACACCTTAGGCATATTTTTTTCTTAAACTTTCTAAAACTCTCTTTGTCTTAGTAAAATGGTTAAAGTGTATAGTACACTTTATTTATAACAGTAACATACTTACATTAGATATTATGGTGCTAATAAATAGGCTGGTTTACGATAATTTAGATTTAGAACGATCAAAACATCGTACAAGGTCGAATAAAATTAATTCAAAAGTGGAATGATAAGTAAAAATGGGAATAATAGTTAATTACCTTTTTGACTAGATTTGCTGCCATGAAACCTCCCATGTTTCCGAGGCCTAGAAAGGCTACATTTTTGTCGGTTTTCGAACTGTAATTTCTGGATGAAACAGTGAACAAACACCGGGTGACAGCGCGCGACGCCATTTTGGAATTCTAAATTTGAAACACGTTCTTAACCTGCGTCCGCGCAACGCGACTGAGCGAGAATGTGGTGTTCTATTGCCACTGATAACACGAAAAACAACTTTGACGAGTAAATATCATGATCCTTATGATAAAATGTACAAAATGTTATGTAGAGTATATTCAGAGTGGTAACTAAGATAGTAGATAGATAAAAAACTGTGCTCTCGCGTCCTTGACTATAAAAAACTTTGGTTTGCTAATTACTCTCTCTAAAAACATAGAATTATTGTAATAGGTATTAGGTATAACTTGGCCACCTCAAGACAATGTTATCGACTGGCCAAAGCATCCTTGTAGTTCTGTATGTGAAGTGTTGTGTCTCATCTCACGGTTTTGACTATAGTTAATCTATTAATTACGTCGATAAAACGACGAATAATTGTACTTGACCCTAAGACTAGCTATAAAGTAGGTAATGGGTATGTGATATAAGATTGTCTACTAATTTTATTTTAAAGCGACATCGATACAAATTCTATAGAATTACACATTTAAATTAGTACTTAATTAGGCTACTTGATTGAATTAATTAGGCTACTTGACCTATATTCAATTTAATTGAACAAATGCATATTTCTAGTAGTACTTGGCCTAGGAAACCGTATTTCACCCTTATCATCAAATAAAAGCTTATGATTGAT
The DNA here is from genome assembly GCA_905187585.1 of Cyaniris semiargus. Taxonomy (NCBI): domain Eukaryota; kingdom Metazoa; phylum Arthropoda; class Insecta; order Lepidoptera; family Lycaenidae; genus Cyaniris; species Cyaniris semiargus. The sequence goes on from LR994558.1 coordinate 14,337,285, forward strand.
AAATAAAGTCGATTTGAAAAAATGATTTTATATTTTTTTAATTTGTACTGACGAAAACGCTTTTGCGGTACTTCCGATTTGGATGTGACGTCATCACACTAGTAATTTAATATCTTTTATTTATCGCGCTCGTTATATGTAAGTTTATTTGTACATAAATAATAAGAATAAGCCTAGAAAGATTTGTAAAATATATTTTCTTGAATAATTCAAATGAAACATCACTTTTATATACTATCTCCATTTATTGTAGTTGGGAAATGAAATGGCCAAAACTTTTCTCCAAAAGTTTTCAACATTACAAATGATTTCTAAATTCTTTTCTAATTTTTTGGCACTGTTAGACTCGTACGTTTAGCACATAAAACATTTTTCAATAAAGAAAGTATAAAATACAAAAATTATGACGTCACACTATGGCGGACAGTGTTTTCGGCGCCATTTAAAAGGCATATTTTTCAATCAACATTTTTATGGGTTTCTACTGCTTAAAATATTAAAATATTAGTTTTTTTGGTGAAAATGAATGATTAAGAAGCGATTAGCATGAAGAAAAAAAGTAGGTCAAGTAGCCTGTCAGACTTTGTTAATACTCAGATAAAAATTGAGGAGAGTGCTGAGTGACAAACATTTCGCTAGTAGATCTGAGAAGAAAAACCAATAAAAGAATCAACAGGAAGGTCAATGTAAAATGGGATAAGTAAAGAACTTTCATACTGATTGTGGTTAGTGAATAAAACCTCCTAATCTTAGTAACAGTAAACTTTTTAATTCACAAACATCCCTATTTGGATATATTATAAATGCGAAAGTGTGACTGTGTGTGGTACCTCTTGACGTTTAAACCGCCATGCGGAACCGATTCTGATTAAAAGTATAGTTTTTATAGTAAGTATTTAGATATTTTGAGAAACGGAAAAGGACTTAGGATAGTTTTTGTTGCGGAAAATTGCACGGTTCCCGCGTGATAAACGAATTCCGGCACTACGAAATTGCGAGCAACATCTAGTTAATTCATAAAGTTTATTAAATAAAGTGTGTGTACCTACCTTACAAGGAAATTTTATGTTTTATAACTATATTCACTAGAAATGTGGTTCCATGTTACTTTTCTACATACATTCGTTAAAGTATGACCTATTTACTAGGTTTTGGCAGGTAGAATACCCAATAAAGGTACAAGACAGGTTTTTCTCGTTTTTCCCGCAACGTAACTCAGTTTGAGCTCAAAAATACGGGACGGAAATTAAAAAAGCTTTTGCATTCCTACAGCGCCATTTCTTTTTTATTCAAAGCGTGGTTTTTTTAACAATCGTAATAGTGCTGTAGATAAGGAACTAGGTACAATAATTTACTATAATGATATTATGTTGATTCTAAAAGATGATATCGATGTTATAATATCTTTAAATTTATTCACACATTGAATTTAGATAAAGTAATTAAACCTTTAGTTTTTTTTTATTAAATTAGGAAACACATCATGTAAGTATTTTTTTTATTTTTTTTAGTGCCTAATGATGATTCCTGCAAAGAATGAATAAATATAGCTGACTTTTCGTTAAATTCAATCAGAATTAAACACATTTTATACGTTATTTATAAGTGGGGAGAGCCATGCTTCGGCACGAATGGGCCGGCTCGACCGGAGAAATACCACGTTCTCACAGAAAACCGGCGTGAAACAGCTTTGCGCTGTGTTTCGCCGAGTGAGTGAGTTTACCGGAGGCCCAATCCCCTACCCTATTCCCTTCTCTTCCCATCCCTACCCTCCCCTATTACCCAATTCCCTCTTAAAAGGCCGGCAACGCACCTGCAGCTCTTCTGATGCTGCGAGTGTCCATGGGCGACGGAAGTTGCTTTCCATCAGGTGACCCGTTTGCTCGTTTGCCCCCTTATTTCATAAAAAAAAAAAAAACATTTCTTAACTCATTTCGAAACTTTTAACAATATCGTAATGGTTTTGTAGTTGCGTTACCGCATTCGGTATGATGACTCCTTACAATATGATAAAAATTTAGAATATTATGTAACAATGTTACTAGGCAGTTTAATTTATATTAATATTTTTATTTTTTATATATCACTGGTCATGAGACTAAAGTTGTGTCTCTCTTATCGAAATGACCAAGCATGAAATACGAGACTACAAGATAACAAACGAGTGGAAGATTGTCTGATGGTAGGCGATTGCTAGCGGCTTCTTTTATTTAATTTTTTTCCTGTAACGAGTTACATTTTGAATCCCAGCCCCAAGGACGTTGAAATAATAGCCGGACGGATCGCCATTAAGAAAAAAGTGAAGCACACTTAATAAGCCGAGGCGATCATACGTACACATCTTACACACACACTCGCACTGTAATAAGCCGACGCGATCGTACCGCCATTACGCAATTAGACTGCATCGCGGTTTCACGTTTTTGTAATTCATAAATAAAAATAAATATGCCATCTTGTGTTGTAAAATGGTGCAAGAACAATACAACTTTACACAAAAAACATCAAGGAATAACCTTTCATAGGTAAGATAACATATTTTTAAAGTATTTTGACAAAATAATGTAAATATTAATTCAATTGCTTGGAACTCAAAACCTCAACTTCAACAGGTCAGTAATGTCCATAACAAAGTGGGGAAATTTTCCCCAAACCGGGGAAAATTTTAAACTATTTTTAAATAATTAATAATTTAATTTTATTGTCTTTTATAAGTGTCATGTAAGTATTTCGCATATCATAGACCAGTAATTAGGCAGGAATACAATAATAGGGGTGTAGACAGTAAACGAAATCTAATACAAATTATTGTTTTTTTGAGAGTTTGTATTATAGAATTACCGAAAATGGACATATTTTTACTTAATAACTTTATAATATTTTTTATATTTAATCTATTATCACGTGATCGCAAACAAACATGACAGGATGTGACGTCACGATCTCTAAAACATTTTGTGTGACAGTGACATTTCGATGTCAAACCCATACAAATATTTTTGTTGTTTGGAGTAGGGTTGCAAAATTACGTAATTTTACCGAAAACGCTGGTAAAATACGCGTATTTTACGGTAATTTATATAAATTACGGTAAAATTACCGGCTACGTATATATGCAGAATGGTGGTATGACGGCGGGCGGGGCGAGCGTGTTGCAAGTTGCAAGTTGCAACTTGCGTACTTCGTGCGCGTCGCACGGTGTGATGTTGCCGATTAGTGCTGTTTGCCATAATATTTTGCGCTGTTGCGACTTGTTGACAGTTGACGACACTCGACAGAGCATACAGCAAGGCTGGCTACCGGCAGGCTGGCTATTATGTTGTTTTGACTTACTGCACTAGACTGTTTAATTGTTTATATCCCCATTCTTAATGAAAATTATGCCACGAAATCAAATCTTTTTTTACCTAATTTTACCGTAATTTACCGTAAAATATAATATTTTACGTAAAATATCGTAATTTACCGAATTTTACGAAAGTAATTTTACCGCTTTACATCCCTAGTTTGGAGTACCGTGACGTCATAGCGACGCCATCATGACCTTTAGCGCTTTAGCAGGAATTTTAAAACGAAATTTAATAAGTGGTTTTTTTTAATTGAAATAAGATAGTATTTATTTTTTATACATATTTTTAGGTGTAACAAAATATGAACATCTGTAAAATAAATATATTTCCTAAAAATAGTCTACACCCCTATTAATTCCTAATTTACAAAAGTGGATATAATTGTTGTCTTAGATTTCCTTCAGCTAATGAAACTTGGAAGAATGACTGGATAGATGTTATCAGACATTGTAGAGGAGAAAGTAATTGGAAACCAACAAAATCCAGTGTCGTATGCAGCATTCATTTTGATAGCAATGATTTGTACAGCACTGAGACGGGGCGTCTGAGAGTATCTAATTTTGCAGTGCCAAAAAAGGTAATTTAAATTTTGTAATTTAAATATTAATTTATTAAATTGACTTTGTGATTAAATAATTATTTAATTGAAACTATTTGAATATTGACCTACCTTCGCTGTCTAAATGTTTCTACTCGAGTTTATTAAAATAAAATTGAACTCGGTACCCAAGTTAACGTTGTATGTTGTTGTTTATAAGTGCATGCTCTTCAGTATGAGCTTATTATTCTCCTTCTTTTTTTTAACGCCAATTTTTATTTTCAGTTGTTATTTGAGCCAAATTTGAATGATGCTCAACCAGCGCTTACACATATTTCTAGTACTTCACAAAAGGTACGTGATTTTTTTAGTATGTAGTAGATGTGATGTAGGTAGTTTTTAATGCGCATTCGTTAGTTTCACCTGTTTGTATATTGTATGTATGAATGTGTGTTTGTAACCAACTCCTTGACAACAATTATAATAATATGTTTTGGGGGCACAGCAGCGCGCCTGCCAAGTCGAGCTAAAAAGCGGCGGGTGCACCATCTTTTTTAAACACGTATTTACTATATTTACCTGTATGCAGCGTGCTTTTTTAATTTTTTAAACTAAATATTATTTTTACAATCGTTTTTAGTCAATTATTTTTGAGAACAATTAATGCTGATGTTTAAATACATGTCCGTTTATTCTTTTTTGTTGTAAAATCTATCAGCATCAGGAATTGTAATATCTGATTTGGAACAATCAGTGACAGAGAATGTCGTGTTAAGTTTGGAGCAGACATTTTCAAAATTACAATCCAGTAATTCAAGCACTGCTACGTGTTTTTCGCAAGTACTTATTAGCATACTGTATATACTAATGGCGATGCTTCAAATAATAATTATTTATTTAGTACTAGCAGACTTTAGACTTCGTCCGCATCCACGTCAAAAAAATTTTTTTTCGTATTTTTTTTATAAACAGTCTCCTATGTTACTTTTGATAACTCCAAGAGTATGCGTACAAAGTTTCATAATGATTCGTCAAGTAGTTTTTGCGTGAAAGCGCAACAAACATCCACGCTTTCACATTTATATTAATATTAATAAGGATGTTTACTTCTTACAATTTCTGTTTTAGATACCATTAGGACAATCAGTGACAGACACTGTTGTGTCTTCGAAGCAAACATTTTCAAAATCACAATCCAGTACTTCTACGTGTTTTTCGCAAGTAATTATCAAATCATACAAGTTTGTGCTGCACAGACTCATGACGATATTTGGTTCTATAATAATTTATTCCATGTCACTTTATTTTAGGTTCTACCAGTAACAGAGAAAGTATTGTCACATTTGGAACCGGCAGTGACAGAGAATGTGGTGTCAAATTCAGAAGTACATGAATCAAGAGTTAATTTGGAACAACCATTATCTGTATTGTACACTCCTAGAAAACGACGTTTAAAAGAAAGTTTGATAAAAAAAGAACAAGTCGTTCAAAAGCAGGCCAAAAAGATTAAAATACTAAATCAAAAAATTAGACGACTTCAAGATCGGAATAAATCTTTAAAAGATATTCTGCATAAATTAAAGAAAGAAAATTACGTTGATTCAGATTTATTTAATAGACTAAATGAAAACATTGTAGCGGCAGATTTGTTCAACAATTATAACAGAAAAAAACTAAAAAAACGTATCAAGTACTCTCCGTCTATGAAAAAATTTTGTTTGACACTAAACTATTACTCACCCAAAGCATACAACTATATAAGACAAAGCTTTAATACTTGCATACCTCATCGCAAGACTTTGGCAAAATGGTACGGCCACTTAAAAGGTGATCCAGGGTTCACAGAAGAATCGTTTCAAGCATTAAAAGCAAAGGCGCAAGTTAGTCAACATCGGCCTTTGTGTTCTTTACTTTTCGATGAAGTCGCTATTAGGCCTCAAAAAATAAGGGACGGAAAAAAATATATAGGGCTAGAAGATATAGGGACCGGTGTTGAAGATGGTGCTCCTTTAGCGACCCAGGCATTCGTGTTTTTAGTAGTTGGTATTAACCATCATTTTAAACTTCCGCTAGGGTATTTTTTAACGAACTCTTTATCAGGAGAACAAAAGGCAAATTTAATAAAAATATGCCTAATTAAATGTTACGAATCTAATATTGATGTCGTTACTTTGACTTGCGATGGTCATGCGACGAACTTTACTGCGCTTGAACTTCTCGGCTGTGATTTTAATATAGAAACATTAAAAACAACCTTTAATCATCCATCAAACGACACAAAAATTGCGTTTTTTCTAGATCCTAGCCACAGTATAAAATTAATAAGGAATCAATTGGAGTCCAAACGAGAGTTTGTTGATGGCGAAGAAAATAAAATAAAATGGAGTGTACTTGAACAACTAAATAAATTGCAAGAGGAGGAAGGTGTGCATCTTGCAAATAAACTAACAAAAAAGCACATCAATTTTCAAAATAATAAAATGAAAGTTAAGCTCGCTACTCAAATTTTCAGCAAGAGTGTTGCAACTGCCATTAAAACTTGTAGGGAAGAACTCAGGTTACATATTTTTAATGACTCGCAAGCAACGGAGACCTTCATCTCACATATGAATAGTATGTTCGACATATTTAACTCACACACAATGAAAGAGTTTGATTTTAAAAAACCACTATGTGCAAATAGACCGTGGAAGTGTGACGTCACAAAAATGGCGGATCTTGACGTTTGGGTAAAAACAAACCGTTTTCGCTAGGGAGTATTATAGTTTTTAGTGTTTTGGGAGGCTTTTAGCATCATTTATCAATTTATTGAGTATATATACGAACTAGTAGATAGTGTTCTGTGTTTAATAATGGCTGTGATTGTGAGCTAGTAGGAAATCTAAAAAAACCTGCAGGTTTCTCTTCTGGAGACATGGTTACAACTGGGAGCAAAACAATATAGCATTATATATCTTGAAAACTAATGCAAACACTCGATAATTTATTCAAAATGTAAATTTTCATACATTTTTTGTGTTTGTTTTTACCCAAATGTCAAAATCCGCCATTTTGTGACGTCATAGCTTCCACGGTCTATAATAAAGACTTAATATTCAACTTTCTTGATGACCTTAAAAAATATATATTGAAATTGAAAGTGAAGTATTCAACAAAAAAAAAGTAAAAAAAGACGGAAGAATAACATATGTCATTACCAAATATTACAAACCATTAATTATATCTAAGTGTAAAACAGGCTTCCTTGGAACGTTAATAAATATAAATAGTTTAAAACACATATACGAAAATTTAATTCAAAGTGGAAAATTAGTTTACTTTCCATCATACAAGTTGAGCCAAGATCATCTCGAGGTCTTTTTTTCCTGTATTAGGATGCAAGGAGGATTCAATGACAATCCTAATGTCAAGCAGTTAAAAGGAAATTACAGGAAACTCTTGGCTCATCTTGAAATAAGATGTTTATCAACCGGTACCAACTGTGTTCCATTGCAACAAATTGCAATACTCAGCTGTAGCTCACCTACCCAAATAATAAATTTTACCACACCATCTTACCGTCACGAAGAAAATGACGGTGTTTGCGATTCACTACAATTTTTGAATCAAATCACCAAAGAAGATGACGATTTGGCTGTTAGGTTACAAATAGAACCATTAAATGATTACCGCAGGTTGATTATTGGATACCTCGCTGGAAGTATTGCTCACTATACCGCCAAAACAATAAAGTGCCAAAAATGCACAACGCGCTTAGTAACCAGTGAGAGACTAGATTTTCACAAATTGGTACATTTAAAAACTAGAGGAGGTTTACGTTTCCCATCTAAAGATTTGTATGATGTTTGCTGTACATGTGAAATAATAATAAGAAAAATTTTGAAAGACAACATTGTATTGTACAACGAAAACCAACATAAATATATACTCACAAAAGTACTTGAAACTTTTGTCGGCAAAGATAAGGTTTTTCATAACTTAGAACTGGAACACACTTTCGCGGGCATGGAACATAAAATAAGTCTTGTCAAATACATAGCTGAAAAATATTTAACTATCCGATTTCACCATATTAGTAAACTTGAACAAATTTCTAGGTCCTCTGAAAGTAAAAGACAATTGTATAGAAAACTAACGCAACATAAAGGATTTTAACTTAACATAAATTTTGTAATTCTAATAAAACAAAAGTTTAGCTTGCCAAGTGTTAGGCAAGTACAAACCAATGTACTACGAGGGCTGCCTTTTAAGTTCTGTCGTTTGTAAGATTCCCGCGATCATTGAAAAAAAAAACCATATGGGATTTTAATTTCCTTGTATTTGGATTCCAAAAACAAAAGAAATTATTCAGATTGGTCAAATAGTCTTATTGTATCGTCTATTCAAAGGTGACAAGTCGGTTGTAAAAATGGAAATGTTAAAGGAACATTTCCGTGCGATAATTTTTTACAACTAACGAAGTTGATTATTGCGACTTCGGCGTTTTGAGGAGAACACTTCTGTACTTAGTGATGCAGGACCATGTCTTAGGATTATAGAATGTTGGTATTTAAAAGTAAAGTGGACACCCTAGCCTCAGTAACCAGCCACGTGATGGTCGTCCAAAAACCATCGTAACGCAAGAGAATATTGAAGCCGTGCAGCAACTAATCCTCGAAGACCGTCATGTGATATATCGCGAAATAGAGGCATCCATATGCCTAATAATCAACCTGCGGTAATCATTTAATGGTTCTATTTGTAACAAAAATTGTAGTGAATCGCAAACACTTCTTAAAAAAAATGTTGATTTGTTATAATATAATTTCATTTTAAAATTGCAATTTTCCATCTTTTTAGTTAAAAAGAGAGCCCGTGTGAGTTTCTTACGCCGGCTCTCGCCGGGTTAGTTCTCAAACCGGTGGTAGGCATCTTAGTTTCTTCGTTCTTTCTACGATGTTCAAAAAGAGTATTTATGATAACTATTTAGAATAAAAAGATATTTCATTTTATTTTTATTATATGTCAGTCTCTCTGGAGGAGTGTTATAAATTTCACTTGTGTCAATAAAAACATTAATTACCAGTTGTATCTCTTCGTTTCATTTCAAAACCATATTTATTATTTACCTTATCACCCGTGTTGCTGCATAATAAAATAATTCACACTTAAAGCTCGACAAGGCTTTAAATGAACGTGGCGAAAAAAGGAACTAACGCTGCCATTATACAAAAACGACATTTTTGACAGTTCTTCTTTACCAGCAGCGCCCCCACCCATTTAAAGCCTTGTCAGTTGTCGCACTTTATTATGTTGTTACTTGTTACAGAATTAGAGGAAGTATTAGTAACATGTCGAGTATTTACTTATAGTTTTTGACAGAAGACATTTTGACCCGTGAAACAACTTCGTCAAATTAATTCTGGGACGAAATATAGTCGGGGAATTTTTTTACATATATGGCAACACTCAATTCTCTCACACAGTGAAAACGGCGCCATTGTTATGCTTCACTTATTTCTTGATGGCGATCCGTCCGGCTATTATTTCAACGTCCTTGCCCAGCCCCTTAAGAGGGCGACTAACGCAAAAAATCAAACATCGTCCTTCTCTCTTCACACTTACGCTCGTCTTTCATATGCCAGGTGAAAAAGGACGACGCGGAATCATCGCCAAGTTAGTTTTTTCTTAATAACTCGATAAATATACAACATTTTAAAAATCCGCAAGGTCGGTGTCTCAATGATAGAATTTTATATAATGTGTTAAAATATTAACTTAGTTTAATGCACGGTTACGGCAATATTTGAAAAATTCGTGAACATAAGATGCATCTTTGTGGTTTTTTTCTAGTATCGAGACAATTTTAAGATATCGTGTTTTCGCTCAGATCAATTCTTGGAAATATTATAATGTAGTACTTATGTTTAGAAAATGAAACAATTCGGGGCTTATTTTCAAGTATAAAACCGGCCAAGTGCGTGTCGGGCCACGCGCATTATAGGGTTCCGTAGTACCGCTAGTTTTTGCTATATATACTCTAACGATTTTTTCAACTTTAAAACTTAATATTTCACAAACGGATCCCTAAATCGGAAAATCATCTATGAATACTAATAATATTTTTAAAAAACCTATCCAACGACACCCCACATGATGGGGTGGACGCGAAAAAAAATTTATCCCCGCTTGATGTGTAGGGTAGGTACCATAAAAAAAAATATGTTTTTTTAAGATTTCATGTATCATTTTGTCGGCATCATTAATATGTACATTCATTCCAAATTACAGCTTTGTAGGTGCTATAGTCTCTGAGCAAAACCGCGGACAGACAGGCGGACGGACGGACAGACAGACGGACGGACAGACCGAAACTATAAGGGTTCCTTGTTGACTATGGAACCCTAAAAACGATGTAAGCTTGCGGTATCTATTTTTCAGAGTAGAAGCGGGACTTATTATATTGACGGACCTACGTCATGTGGTCGGCTTATGTCAATTCAATGTTAGATGCATGAAGTTAATATACCTAGCGGAATAGAGAGACAAAGGCCTGAGCAAGCGAGATGTCACTATCAGTAACACTGCGTGGTAAAAAGAGACGCGTGATTTGAGGTGTACGAACTGTTTTTTCATCTGTTTGACAGTCTGTCTGACCATGTCGGCACGTTGTTAATTTGAGCTTTCAGAAAAATTGTAATTTTTAAGTAAAATAGTGAACAATGTTCAGAAATACTGCTCTAGAAACATGGTTACTTGTTCAGTGATTGATTGTGGTACAACACAACGAAAAAACCTGGACAAATATTCATTTTACAGGTGAATTATTCTACATCGACAAGACCTAATTTTAAGTTTATTTTTGCCAATTCCCTACGAGTTATTGGTATTGATTTTGATAATTCGCTTCTATATATGTTTATTTATATGGAAAACATAACTTGACTAGCCATGGTGCACAATTTAAGGATATTTTGTGTAAACAATTTTCATCTATTTTACACTAGGGCTGCATCAGGTTATCGATAAGTAGTATCGATATGAATATATTTTTTAGTTATACTAATTATCTCGGAATGTTGACATGAGAACATAACCTATCCGTAGTTTATTATTAGTTTATATTAATATACTATCATAATTCATACATAATTTATCGTTTTTACGGTTCCGCACCCAAAGGGTAAAAACGGGACCCTACTACTAAGACTTCGTTGTCTGTCCGTCTGTCCGTCTGTCCGTCCGTCCGTTTGTCCGTCCGTCCGTCCGTCCGTCCGTCCGTCCGTCCGTCCGTCCGTCTGTCTGTCTCCAGGCTGTATCTCAAGAACCGCTATAGTAATAGAATTCTGAAATTTCCACAGATGTATACAGATAATATATTAATAGTTTAAAAAAAGAAAGTAATAAGTAACAGTAATACCTTTTTTTTTGTTATAGATCAAGATAAAGCCTAGGCGCACTGTGTCATCGTACGTTTACAGAGACATTGTATCACCAGAGTTAGCCACATGTATAGTGTATACCGTCGTCATCGCAATTTACGTCCTCACCAACGCTGCCACAACTATCTTCACCATCGACCTCCTTTCAACTAGAATTGATATCAAGAGAAAAGAAGCTTAATATATCTAAATGCACTAAGTTACAGGATAAATTAAAAAAGAAGCAACTACTTATTCGAAATCTAAGGGCATAAAATAAACGCACAAAAAATAAAGTTATAACAACAATCAGGTGATCAGGCTGCATTGTACTAACCAAACTTGGAAATAACATGTTTCCAACGCGGGAATCGATCCCACGACCTCCGAGTCAAGAGCTGCGCTCTAAACCACTGGACCACGGAGGCGTGATCATCAATTGGTATTCTAACTGTTGCTTCTCAATACATTTTGGATAACGTAATATATTTATTACTTATGTTAGAAAAAATATAAGTAAATTTAATGCTAAAAGTGACATTCACTGTAGATACACCAGAAATAAGCACAAGCTAGATTTGCCAGTGATCAGACTTAGTAAAGTCAGTAAATCTTTTAAATGTCAATGTATACGCCTTTACAATTATAACATCCCAGAAAACGTTCAAAATCTTTCCATTCATACATTTACAAAAGTAGTCAACCTTACCTTAGAAAAGCAATGTAGTTTTTCGCGATGCGACGTCGCAACGCAGTGTTGTGGCCTGGCCCAATGATTTTATAAACGATTTTTGTACTACAAAAATTTTTAATGATAAAAGTCATATTTTACTCCAAAATTACAATTTTATTATATTATATCTATGCAGTTTTATTTTATCCCATTTTATTTTATTTTTTTGTCGAATTACAACTTACAAGATGTATGTGGGTACATCACTAACACGCACACGTAAACATAATAATTGTATACACAGATGTAAATCAATTTTGGTGTCGTTTGACAGCTCGGGATTGTTTCTCTATTCCGCTAGGTATATTAACTTTATGGTTAGATGTGATCGGTCAGCTGGGTTTGACATAACGCGACCAAACTGCGCAGATCTCCTATGAATCAACCGCCATCTGCCTTTGAATCAACTTCTCTGATAGTACAAACAAGATCTTTTATAAGTGAGGGGGTCGAAATAAATCAGATAAAAAGGTCCAAAGTATGGAGGTTGGTTTAAAATTACCATCAAATATATTTTGTTTTATCTTAATTAAATACGAACCTTTGTTTTCAGGAACACCCAACGAAATACAACGCACCCTGGTGTAACAAAACTAAGTGATAATACTTTAGGGTGTGTATGTGACCCTTAGATAGAGTTCACTGTGAAAGTAGCAGCGCTGAAAGACAATTTTTTTTCTTCCATACATTTTTATTTAAATACCGCATCGTAAAAAATTTTGTCAACCCTAGTACTAGCGCCAGCATAATGACCTCGATCAGGTAGGTGATCTAAGCCGCTGGGAGTTAGGGATCAGTAACGAAAGATATTTTATTTTTGAAAGAGAAGTGTGTTAGATGCATTATTACGTTAAAATTTAAAAAGTGTAACACATTTACATACATAGAGATACTATGTACTACGTACTGGAGGCGCCATTGCAAACAAAAAACATGTCACACTTGAGGCATGAGCGGGGTGAGAGGCGGGGCGGTGATGGCTATAGATCAGTACCGCAGAAGTGACAAAGTTTTGTGCCTACACTCGAATGAACGCAGACTCTATTTGAGTAAGTGGATAAAATAAAACAAAGATTTTTACTAAACATTATTAAAAGCTTTTATTTAACTTGTTCTGTATATTATTATGTACATATTATTAAATATATTAGTACATATTATTATGTAAGTTCGGGTGGAATTTTTGAACCCAATTTCGAAGTATGTATGTGCATATAATATTTTAACCGATTGAGCTGGAATTTTGTATACACGTTTGGTTTGAATGACAATGCACGATACAGTATGACATCACTATAAATATAAAATGGCCGATCATCCAAGATAGCGGAATAGTTATTTTCTATGCCGTCCTATAATAACAGTATGGATATTAAATGAAAGAACTTTTTGAGAATAACTCAAAAACGAATGTAATGTCATTCTACATCCAATATGGCGGCTCATCTAAGATAGGGGAATACAAACAAAGTTTCGTTTATTTCTGCATGACTAAAGAATTGGATTTCACTTAAAAATAGGTAAGTGAAATCCAACTTTTAAGTCATGCAGAAATAAACGAAATAATAATATAACAAGTCGCTAAATATAGACACGGTTTTTTCACTAATCAACATCAAGTACGATTTCTCAAGGACATAGAAGTTAATTAGATTTTTTATATAAAATAACGGGGCAAATGAGCAAACGGGTCACCTGATGGAAAGCAACAACCGTCACCCATGGGCACTCGTAACGTCAGAAGAGCTGCAGATGCGTGGGAATATGCCTTCTTCTTAAAATGCTTCTGGCGATAGTTCGTTCCACAGTTTTGCAGTGCGCGGAAGAAAGTTACGCAAAAAATGCACGATGGAAGACCTCCACTTATCAAGGTGATGGGATGGTCCTCAGAGCACTCCCCGTGATACAACTGATAGAGGATGCAGAGCGAAGCTACATCTAGGCACAATTCCAAGAGCTCCAACCTGTTTAAAACACTATGGCAGTCAACAATTCGAGCGGCCCTTCGTTCAAATTCAATACTCGTACAATAATACACAATAGCACTTATTAGGCAGCGTGGCAGCGGCACGGCGAAGTGATCGTTGAACATACAAAATATATAACCTCCTCCTTTTTGGAAGTCAGTTAAAAACATCATCATCATCACTCTACTCCGAAGGCATCACTCCGAAGAAACACTCCGCAAATTGCCGAGAATAGAATATGACGTAGCCTCAAAATTGCGAAAATTTCAAAGGTCAGTACAACTTGGTCGAGTTAACTCCGTACCTGGCGGCCATACTTATACAAACCCCCCAGTTTTGGAGCTACAAACGGTCGGGTTAACTCCGTACCAAGGATTTCGAAAATCGGACCACAAACAGCTGAGTAATCGTTGAACATACAAAAAATAATAAAAATAAACATACATACAGCTAAACGTATTACCTCCTTTTTGGAAGTCAGTCAAAAACCAAAATATTATATACCAAAATTTTGCAAAACCGTTACAGCGGCTTGGGCGTGAAGAGGTAACAGACACAGAGAGAGACAGACAGATAGACGGACGGTCAGACAGACGGACAGACGGACAGACAGACAGATGGATGGACAGACCGACAGACGGACGGATAGACAGACAGACAGATACACTTTCGCATTTATAATAATTATATTATAATAAATATAGACCCAAAGTCCACTACATACTTACCTTATTTAAATTACTTAAATATTTATAAATACAATTATAATGTACGCATGTATAATGCACACGTAATACCGTATTTATATTACCAAAATACAAACTCGTCTACGTGAATACTACATTCATCGTCGTCTCATCATAGATATCTGTATTCTGCCTACATTCCCCTCTGAATCTACTACTCTATGACAATGCGAAATGGCGCGCGTCTTCGCCTAGTAATTTAATGTTCGTATTTTAATTGAAAATAATTAAATAAGAATACTAACCGATGAAATGTTATTCCGTCGCATTTGGAAGTGTTTTTGGAATTATTTTTACAATATATTAAGACACACCAAGGCATTTTTGTGACTTTTATTTTGTTTTTTTATAAATGTCATACGTCTAGTGCGCAGAAGAGTTTGCGGCCGACTAAGTGCGTTGCGGCTATATAGATTCTGTTGAATGTGACCAAGCATTGCGTTGCGGTGTCAAGTCTAGTACGTAGTACTTATATGTCAGTGTTTACATATTAAATTTCTCATTTAAAATAATGTAAAATTAATAGATTTTACATCATTTTGTATTCAAAATAATTATTTTTTATTATTAAGTGATAAAATGATTTCATACGATTAGTCCAAAACAATAATGTAAAAAAGAACATTATAATAAAATCATAAGAATAAACTTAGAAATTAGAATCTTATTTTCCTTAAGTTACTTATGCGGAACCACAAAATTACAAAAGGTGGATGGAGCTTACTAGCCCCATCCACTTTTTAATTTTGAAAGGCTACTGCCTTGAATTAAAATATTTACGACGCAATGATTGGTTCATGCGATCACGCGATCCGCCTGCGTTAGACCAATCGATGCGTTCAAATCTGAGACAATGAATGAAAGTCCACGTGGTATACAGTAGTGGACAGGGCTGTAACTCAATTTTTTTTTTCAAATATTTCAAATGCGTTTTTCTCCAAAATCGGGTTGCGTACAAATGTTTAGTATTGCTTTTTGGATACACATTTACCCAAGAATTACCTCAGTTAATTATTATCACTTAGTTTTGTTACACCCTATACATACAACGATGAGTATCGTGTACTTACATTAGACTCAAATATGGCTCCAGTTATAAACACGTAGCCCAGGGCAATGAAAAATTTAAAATTGTTTGCCCGACCCGAGTATGACAATTAAACAAATAATCGGCCAAGTGCGAGTCGGACTCGCGCACGAAGGGTTCCGTACCGTTAGAGCCAGTCCACACGTGTGACGTGACACGGCGCGTTGCGTTGTGTTGCGTCGTCGCAACGCAAACATTTTGACGCATAGCCGGCCACACGGGCGCTGCGCCATCGCAACGTTATTACGAAGCAGTCACACCCTCTCGAGTCTCGCTTCTTCTCGGGGGCTGCTGTCCGTCATGTGTGCGTTGCGACGACGCAGCGCGCCGTGTGGACTGGCTCTTATAGAGCAAAAACAGACCAAAAATTGTGTTTTTGTATGGGAGCCCCCCTTAAATTTTTATTTTATTTTAATATTATTATTAATTATTGAAGTAGACATATTATAATTAAGGCCTTTGTGAAATTATCACGTGCCTACCTGTTGCCATTATTGATATAGAGCAAAAAAGGCCAAAAAAATCACGTTTGTTGTATGGGAGCCCCTTAAATATTAATTTTATTTTGTTTTTAGTATTTGTTGTTATTGCGGCAACAGATATAGACAATCTGTGAAAATTTCAGAAGTCTAGCCAATAGCAGTTCTTGAGATACAGCCTACAGACAGATAGACAGACAGACAGACGGAAAGACAGCGAAGTCTTAGTAATAGGGTCCCGTTTTTACCCTTTGAGTACGGAACCCTGAAAAAGTACTCCTTGGTGCATATTGTGAAACCATTTTTTGACTTTGTAACTCTTCCATAGTATGGTTATTTCAATGGAAAGACCCAATCTCATAATACAATCTGATGGTCCCCTGGCCTATATAATTATTAAGTACACAGGTACTTTTAACAATAAAATAAACTTCCAAAATCGATAAAAGTGTTTGAATTTAATTAAAAGATGATACAATTTTGTTTGCCATTAGCAACATCGCAAATTAAGATCATTGCTAATTTCCTAGACGCTTTGATTATTTTTATGCACACGTCATACCAGAATATTGACAAAAACGTCGAACAAAACTTTTTGTTTAACAAAAATAAGTGATAATACTTTAGGGTGTGTACGTGTTCCTTGTAGATAGTTCACTGTGAAAGTAGCAGCGCTGGAAGACGAATTTTTTTTTCACTTTTGTATGGGGAAACTCGTGACGCTCGGGGCCTTGCCCATACAAAAGTGAAACTTTTTTCTTGTTACACACTGTATATTGTTTGTGGGCGTGTTAATTTATACAGGGTGTAACAAAACTAAGTGATAATACTTTAGGGTGTGTACGTATTCCTTGTAGAGAGTTCACTGTGAAAGTAGCAGCGCTGAAAGACCTTTTTAGGGTTCCGTACCCAAAGGGTAAAAACGAGAATGAGAGTTGAAATTTTCACAGATTATACGTATTTCTTTTGCCGCTATAACAGCAAATACTAAAAACAAAATAAATTAAATATTTAAGGGGGGCTCCCATACAACAAACGTGATTTTTAAACATTTTTTGCTCGGTATCAATGATGACAACAGGTAGGCACTTGAAATTTTCACAAAGGCCTTAATTATATGTGTACTTTAATAGTTAATAATAATATTTCAATAAAATAAAAATTTAAGGGGGGCTCCCATACAAAAAACACAATTTTTGGCCTATTTTTGCTCTATAACGGTACGGAACCCTTCGTGCGCGAGTCCGACTCGCACTTGGCCAATATTATTTTTTTTCACTTTTGTATGGGCAAGCGCCCCAGCGTCACGAGTTTCCCCATACAAAAGTGAAAAAAAATTTTGGTCTTTCAGCGCTGCTACTTTCGTAGTGAACTCTCTACAAGGAACACGTACCCACCCTAAAGTATTATCACTATGTTTTGTTACACCCTGTATATGTTACTTAATAATAATAATAATTTACCAAAAAATCAAAACACCTAGGTTCTAGACTAGTAGGTAAAGAGCAAACGACCTTGACCATACATTTGACGCGTTGCCGAGATCGCACAAAATCCTATTTTTTTTACTTATCTTAGTTCAAAATTGATGTAAAACAAATTTAAAACGGGGAATATGTAGTTAATGAAATTGTCTATCTATTGTCGTGTGTTTCAAATAAACGTAATTTGTAAATACTAGGGAGATGCTGAAAGTATGCTTAAATTTTAATAAATCGGTATTACTTTGGAAGCTAATATCATGAGTATAATAAACAAAAATAGAAAATTTAAAACGGGGAAAGGAATGTTGATATACTGAAGATTATTGCTGTATTTTTATTATAACTTTGTAGCTTTCAAATTATGAGTTTATAAGGCTCTAAATACGGTAAATTACGGAATCTCCGTAGGGGAAGGCCCTTAAAATAAATGCCGTTTCTCGCAGCTCATAAATCTGCGTGTATTTCATAGCTGAGCAAGTTAGACGCAGCCGAGGCGATCGCAACTTGGCGACGCTATTGAATTGAATTCTGCTACTGTACCCGAATGGGGACAGCGGCCATGAGCACACGGTAAATAGGGATAATTCCTGAAAATTTATTTGGGAAAATGTTACTTGAAAACTGAAGAAGATATGCCACAAAATTTGACTGCCCCGGAATCAATTTCCTCGATGGTACGTATTATTTAGATAAATGTTTTTCATGATTGTTAAGACATTCAAGAATACTCAGTCAACATTATAAAGCCTAATATGTAATTATTTCATAAATTTTTTTGACAGAATTTTTTTACTTTCTGATAACAATACTACATTACACACTTGTTGAACTAAAGAGCATCACCTTCGTATCCAATGAGCCGCAATGCAAAGTCCTGTTCTAGGATAAATACTGTAAAACATTAGACAAGACGTTATAACTATGGTCCGGGAAAGCTCTCCCTCATGGTGGTAGCCCTAGATCACCTGGAATGTGTTTAATTCCGGCGATATTAGTCCATCCACCTCCCTGTACAACTCCATTACAGCTATACGACGGTTTGGAGAACTAACTACATATAGCTTTACCTACTAGTCTAGAACCTAGGTGTTTTGATTTTTTGGTAAATTATTATTATTATTAAGTAACATATACAGGGTGTAACAAAACATAGTGATAATACTTTAGGGTGGGTACGTGTTCCTTGTAGAGAGTTCACTACGAAAGTAGCAGCGCTGAAAGACCAAAATTTTTTTTCACTTTTGTATGGGGAAACTCGTGACGCTGGGGCGCTTGCCCATACAAAAGTGAAAAAAAATTTTGGTCTTTCAGCGCTGCTACTTTCGTAGTGAACTCTCTACAAGGAACACGTACCCACCCTAAAGTATTATCACTATGTTTTGTTACACCCTGTATATGTTACTTAATAATAATAATAATTTACCAAAAAATCAAAACACCTAGGTTCTAGACTAGTAGGTAAAGCTATATGTAGTTAGTTCTCCAAACCGTCGTATAGCTGTAATGGAGTTGTACAGGGAGGTGGATGGACTAATATCGCCGGAATTAAACACATTCCAGGTGATGTAGGGCTACCACCATGAGGGAGAGCTTTCCCGGACCATAGTTATAACGTCTTGTCTAATGTTTTACAGTATTTATCCTAGAACAGGACTTTGCATTGCGGCTCATTGGATACGAAGGTGATGCTCTTTAGTTCAACAAGTGTGTAATGTAGTATTGTTATCAGAAAGTAAAAAAAAATCTGTCAAAAAAATTCATGAAATAATTACATATTAGGCTTTATAATGTTGCCTGAGTATTCTTGAATGTCCTAACAATCATGAAAAATATTTACCTAAATAATACGTACCATCGAGGAAATTGATTCCGGGGCAGTCAAATTTTGTGGCATATCTTCTCCAGTTTTCAAGTAACATTTTCCCAAATAAATTTTCAGGAATTATCCCTATTTACCGTGTGCTCATGGCCGCTGTCCCCATTCGGGTACAGTAGCAGAATTCAATTCAATAGCGTCGCCAAGTTGCGATCGCCTCGGCTGCGTCTAACTTGCTCAGCTATGAAATACACGCAGATTTATGAGCTGCGAGAAACGGCATTTATTTTAAGGGCCTTCCCCTACGGATATTCCGTAATTTACCGTATTTAGAGCCTTATAAACTCATAATTTGAAAGCTACAAAGTTATAATAAAAATACAGCAATAATCTTCAGTATATCAACATTCCTTTCCCCGTTTTAAATTTTCTATTTTTGTTTATTATACTCATGATATTAGCTTCCAAAGTAATACCGATTTATTAAAATTTAAGCATACTTTCAGCATCTCCCTAGTATTTACAAATTACGTTTATTTGAAACACACGACAATAGATAGACAATTTCATTAACTACATATTCCCCGTTTTAAATTTTTTTTACATCAATTTTGAACTAAGATAAGTAAAAAAAATAGGATTTTGTGCGATCTCGGCAACGCGTCAAATGTATGGTCAAGGTCGTTTGCTCGGGGGATGGCCTTAACAGCATTTTTATCGAAAAAGTTAAAAAAATAGTACGTGTGGCACTCGGGGACTGCCGCGGTAAAGCAATAGCTTTACCGCGGCAGTCCCCGAGTGCCACACGTCATAGCATTTTTTTTCAACTTATGCAATTACAATTCGCATACGTCTTGTCGCACGCGCACTAATACCGTGTCCTAGTCTGGCAAAACCGCACCAGTGGTGGAGGTTTTTTCGTTACGGAATTTCTTGATTCGGTCGCCGCGCTCCAAGCCCGCGATAAAAGCTACGCCATAGGGTAAAAATACAAAATGCAAAAGCTTTGGCCGTAGGCGTAGCATGAAAGACATGTAACATAGACAAAAATCTTAAGTATGATCATACCTACTAAATATAAAGAAATTGATTGATTTTCTGATTTATCTCCTAGGCTAGTCAAATATAACAAGATCAATCATAATAATATAAGACATCAGTAACTTAATTACTTTTGGTATAAGTCCTATGCCCTTAAAAAACAGCCAAAGAATCGGTTACTGCAGTTTTCTCAACAACCTTTGACTTCTTCGGGCCAAGTCTATTGTTTACCTAACTCTGTGTATATTTCAGTAGGGAACTTCCACACACTTAACTAATATATAGTTTATTATACCTTCAAATCAATTTCCTGCCAATACGAACAGTTCCAACTTCATTAATCGTTTTCTTTTGAAAGGAAAAACAGAATTTGGGGAGAGATTCTATGCGACGACGGCTTATAGTAGGGGAGGGGAAGGTGCTGTTTGTGTAGTCACTCGAGCGTCATGGAGACCTAGTAGGTTTTTTACATTAGGTAAAACTGATAATAAAATAGTAAGAGCGTTTTTTATTTTAGCGGTGGGTTCAGAAACTGCAGCCATTTTAAAGTTTTGAAAAAGAAAATATATTCAGAAAATTGCTTATTTAGATAAATTATAAATATATTTTAGACAACAAGGACTAAATCATTTAGTTTAGTGCAAAATAAAATATCTACGAAGCTTAGTTAGGAAAATATGAAGCTTTGTTTTTTTATACTTCCCTTCAGACTTACCTAACCTTTGAATCGTCAGTGCTTTATATGGAAGCTTCTTTGGGGTATACTAAACATCCCCTATCTTAATCGGACACATCCGATGACATTTCAATATTCAAAAAAAAAATTTTAACCCACCACGTGAGAAATCTGATTTCTATACCACATAACGATAACTAGACACATGTCGGAAGCCCATTTATTATAAGCTTAATCTGACACGCTCGAGCTTGTCCCGAAATCCCCTCTTCCCCTCCCCAACTAAGTATTATGTTATTATGATTTTTGCAATTATGGAAATAGTATTTCTGTACTTTAGAGTTTAGAGGAGTATAATAATTATAATGACTTTTAAGGATTAGAGGGGTAGGTCTACATTTTAAGAAAATAAGACTTTCTTTATTGACTATAATTTATAGTTGGGTAGAGAAAAGAAGAACTAAACATTGAAGAAAGTTTAAAATATTTTATTTTAAATATAACAATAATATTAAAACTAATATCCCACTTGTAACATAAATATATTATTTAATACATTTGTCATTTCCAATTCTAATACAACTTAAATCCGTTATTAATGAAAATGTTAAAGTGTTTTTACATTTACCAGTACATAATATTATCGACTAAGAACTGACGACCAAATCGGTCATGTGGCTTCAGCTGTATTAAAACTCCGTTAGCTACTCCCCTGAACAACCTTTTCTGATAATCTGCGTGCTGTCAGGCCGTGGGCGGGGGGTGTGGGTGTAGTGGGGTGGGGAAAAAAATGGGAAAAAATTTAGCTTCAGCGACTTTAATTTTTTTTCCAAACAGTTGCTTTGTACTTCCTGTGCACCCAAAAAAAACGATCGGGTGGTGGGAAGGGGTTGCTAGAGTTAATTAAAAGTAGGAAAATTATTATTATTTTCATGTGGGTTCAGCAGTGTTGGCTTTTTTTCTAACGCGAGATTAGTTAGTATGTAATCCCAAATGAAAATAATAATAATTTTCCTACTTTAAAATATAATTTATTAATTGACATAAGCAAGCTGCTCGGTAGCTGTCTGTACTTCAAAAGGTTTTTAATTTTTTTAGCCAATTAGCGTTACTGGATTATATTTAAACTAAATAATTAAGAGTTATTACTTTTAAATATTACTAAACTTAGGACATATTAGGAGCACATATTAAAGGAACATAGATAGCTATAGTAAATAACCGCCTTTTAGTCGGTTAAAATATATAAGAAAGCCAGTCTTGCAATTTAGTTAAATTATAATTAATATAACATACTTATACCAAAATATAATTTAATAAATACTGTCCGCCGTCTGCCATAAATTTCTTAATAGTAAAAAGGTGGGGCACTCGGGGAGTGCCGCGGTAAAGCTATTCCATAGCATATTTTTATCAACTTGTGCAATTATAATTCGCATACGTCTAGTCGCATGCACACAAACACTGCCGAAAACTGGCAACGTCGCACCGACCGGCACCGTCTGTGCAGCAAGCACCACACCCCGAGCCGAAATAAAACGACGTTAGGCGAATGTTAGGTATTTTTCGTTACGGAATTTCTTGATTCGGTCCCCGCTTAAAGCCCGTGATAAAAGTTATGCAATAGCTTAATACTTAATTGAAATTAAATAATTATTACAGTCTAGAACATTCTATGTGGTCCTCGTTATAGGAGGGATATCGAAGGTCCAGGCCACAGAGACGCGTAGAGAGGTAGTCGTTAGCCTGAACACTCATTGCCTCATCGAAGTGTGTCACCCAGCCGCCTGCTTCACCTAGAAAGTGAAAGAAGTAGCATGAAAATAGGAAGGATAGAAATAGGTCACTGACCTCCATTATACAAGTACGCTGGACTTATGATACCCACCTGCTTTTTGTGCCTATTTGAAGCGGAATCAGCGCCCCCAATGCGGGGGAAGAGAACTAAATCTGACGTAACTTGCAAATGGCCGCTTAATCGTTATTGGTTGTCATCACTAGTATTAGTCCCAAGTACTCTCACTACTGCTATCAGCGCCAATATGGCGACTTTCAAACGTCATTTTTACGTCAGATTTAGTTCTCTTCCCCTGCATTGGGGGCGCTGATTCCGCTTCAAATAGGCACAAAAAATAGCTGTCATTTCAAAGGGTATCATAAGTCCAGGGTACTTGTATAATGGAGGTCAGTGAAATAGGTAATGACTGTAAGTAGTAAAATGCGCAAATAAATATGTCTGTAAACGACCGAACCGATTACCAAGAAATGTGCTGAAGGTGCTTAAGTCCCGGGAAAGGATAAAAGTTAAAAATCCTGAAAAAATCTAGGGTTCCCACGTGATTTAGCTACGTAAGAATGCACCAGTGATCGAGCATAATTATCACCTCACCAAAAGCGATGGTGTTTCACTATTTTTGACCTCTTGGTTCGATTCTCCTAAAGTCCCCGTCAAAACACAACGCAACCATTATCTCTCACTCGTTGTCTTTGAGTACATGATATCCTTATTCCTTCCAAACTATTTCACAATCTCTGCTTTCACAGCTATTGACTGGTTCGAAGTTCTAACAGATTTTGGAACTAAGAACGATGCAGGATTTAGCTCACCTTTTCTAATAAACTGTATGTTATTGTTGCCGTCGGTGGTGTTGTTCACATTCTTGTTCTTCCTCAGGCTATCGAAGCTGAGGTGGTCTGCCAGCGTGTTGATCTGCTCGTCCAGGTAGTTGCGGCCGAGGAAGTGGCACATGCCGTGAATGACCTTCCGTAGATCCTGAAAGAGGGTGGTTTGTTAGATGGTGGTGATGAGGATGACAGTATTGCCGTTTAGGTTTTAGAAACGATAAAAAAAATCTTGAGAAGTGTCAAGGGACACCCGGATGGGAAGTTAAGTTATAAAAAATAAAAAAACAAATTTCCCGCCATAGAGGAATGGTAGAATTTTAAATTTCCCGGCAGTTGACGTCATCGCCACATCAACGCCCTCTGCCCCTACTTCGCAGGTACTAAAATAAGTGTCGGTCAAAAAGTGTCGTTACAACTTTTTCCGTCTAGCCCCCTTTCGCAACGCGCGATAAGGAACTTCGTTCCAAAATTTCTTTATTTGTATTTTGTACCATCAAAGAAATTGATTCATAGGCAGTTGACGGACCTACGTAATTTGGTCGCTTTATGTCAAACCCAGGCGACAAATCACAATTTACATTGAATTAACATGATCCGGCCAAATGACGTGGGTCTGTCAACTGCCTATGAATCGATTTCCTTGATAGTACCATTAACTTCTCTCATACTACATTTAAAATTACTCTATACAAACATAAAACAGAGGACAGTACAAACGAACTGTCTTACAGCTTACTGCTTACAGCAGTTTCTTCCTGACAACCTAAAATTTTAGTCTGGAGTATGCCAAATTTTGCCCATTCATAATAAAAATCGCTTGCTGTTGGATAGTGACGCACATAGATAGACCCTTTGTGTTTAAATTATAAGACGTCCTTTTGTAAAGACAAAGTTTGTTAAAATAGTTTACCTTAATCATGTCCTCATAGAAGATAAAGTGTAGGTTCTTGTTGTGTCGTTGCGACCAGGCCTCGTTGTTGTGAGTGACCACCGGCGTCCATGGCACTGAAATTATCACGAATGGGATACATTACTACATTGTTTTCATGCTAAAGGCAGCACTAGCATAGACAGTAAACAAAAAGTTTTGTTCCACGTTTGATGTCAGATATTCTGGTGTGCAACATGTCGGATTTTGATCGGATTTTACTGTATGCGCTAGTACCGCCCTCTGCTCCGACCTTTGCGCAATATTCCCTGATAGGTATTTATAGGCACTCATGGGCGTACCCAGGATTATAGCTAGGGCGGGCAGCATACCTGTTTCGAGAAGATGGTCGGTCTGACGTATATTGAAACAAAAAATCATGAAAATTGACTTTTATTAATCTGACTGAAAAGATATTTTGTTTCCAACACTTCATTTTGCGCAGAGTAGGTAACACGTTTTTAATTCCCACTTGCCAGGAAAATTGACGTTTATTTCATCTTCTAGCGGGGGGCAGCTTTGTTCGTTTAATTGTATTGAATAGGCTCAAAAACTACTGGACCGATTTTAAAAATTCTTACACCATTCGAAAGCTACATGATCCGCGAGTAACATAGGCTAAAATCTAAGTATATTCCGTAAGATATTTGGGTTTTTCTGACACAAGGTGTGAAAAATCAACCAGAAAAGTTACTTATTTTGCGTACGCTGCCTAAACTATATAAGATTGAACCATAAAATGTTTTAATTAATTGTAGATCTTATAAATATCTACAAAAAAGTCCGCGACACACTATACCTAAGTCGAGTGAGGCACAAAAACCATTTTTAGGGTTCCGTAGGCAAATGGCAAAAAACGGAACCCTTATAGATTCGTCATGTCTGTCTGTCTGTCAGTCCGTATGTCACAGCAACTTTTCTCCGAAACTATAAGAGCTATACTATTGAAAATTGTTAAGTAGATGTAGTTTGTGAACCGCATTAAGATTTTGATACAAAAATGGAAAAACCATTAAAAATTTTAAGGGTCCCCATAGGTACAACTGAAACAAAAAAAAAAACATCTAACCTATGTGTGATCTTTGGATAGGTCTTAAAAATCATATTGAGGTTCCTAATATCATTTTTTTCTAACCTGAATAGTTTGCGAGAGAGAATCTTCCAAAGTGGTAAAATGTGTCCCCCCCCCCTCTAACTTCTAAAGTAAGTTCATGATAAGTCTAAAAAAAAAATACGATATACATTACTACCAACGAAAATTGGTTTGAACGAGATCTAGCAAGTAGTTTTTTTATACCTTACGTCATAAATGGTAAAACCTTAATTTAAGTTTCATTAAATCAAGTGAAATATAAAAATAAATCAATAACCTTAATTTCATAAAAATAAACCTTATTGCTGCTGCGGAACCCTTCATGGGCGAGTCCAACTCGCACTTGGCCGGTCCTATTTTATTTAAAAATCTTGTTTTTTTTTTGGACTACATTTAAACGCGTTTATTTTACTCAAGCTATTTGCATATCTATTGATTTCATCACTAAGTACAGTTTATGTAGATAATATTTGGTCTTTGAATGATTAAAATTGGACGTTTGGTTTTGAAGTTATGGCACAGAATATATATTAGTAGTACCAAGTTATGGCGAAATTAAAATATTACGATTTCTGCTGCACGGGCCACGGCCCGCGGCCCGTTGCGAAGTGGGCGAAACCAAGGCGGGGGGGTAGGCGTGCGGGGGGGGGAGTTTTATAGATCTATGAGTGGTACTTTGATACCTTATTAATAATAATACTTCTTAACGCGAGCGAAGCCGCGGGAGCAAGCTAGTTGCCAGCAGGCTTAGCATGACATCATTAGAAACGGGAAAGAATGGACATACTGACAGATTTTAGTGTCAAAATGGCGGATTTCCTTTTGTCTATCTGTCACTTCGTCTATTCTTCCGTAGAAAGCAACCGTTTCTATGGCCGTTTCTATATTCTAAAATTCCACACCTCATTGAGGTAGACATTGTAAAACACATAGACTTAAAAACATCTTGTAATCAAATTCTTGAAAGTAAAGGATATTATATTATGAATATGAAACATAAAGCAACTCACACAAATCCTTTTTGAATACATTCCAGAAGTTCTTGAACGAAGCTCGATACAGCGTTTTGGCCACCATCTTATGTAGATAATAATACGAAACAGCTATATCCCTCGGATCCCGTGCCACGTAGATGACTTTGGCTTTGTCCAGGAGGTCCGGAGGCAGGAGGGAGAGGGGCAGATGGGTCTTGATGAACCGGGGGGAAGGTGCCTTGTCTATGGACTCCCAGCTTTGGACCCTGACGGCTTTGTTCAGACCCTGGAAGCTGGCCAGGTTCATGAAGTCCGCTTTGATCAGCTCTATCGCTATTTCTGGGACCATAGAGGAGATCCTGCAAGGAGAAGTGATGCATGAATTTTTGTATGGGCTTTGGTTTCGAGTTTTTAACAAGCTTTTATACTTTGGATACGTATTAAGAGCCAATGACAATGGAATAATGTGTTAAAATTTTTGGAAAAATAAAATCAGCCAAGCGCGAGTCGGACTCGTGCGCGAACGGTTCCGTACTCGAAAGTAGGAAAAAATTGTGTTTTTTGTATGGGAGCCCCCCTTAATTATTTATTTTATTTTAATTTTATTATTTACTATTGAAGTACAAATATAATTAAAGATTTTGTGAATATTTCAAGTGCCTACCTGTTGCCATTATGGACTTTTGTTCAATCCAATTTGTCCAAAATACCAAAAAAATCACGTTTGCGGAATGGGAACCTCCCTTAAATATTAACTTTAATTTGTTTTTATTATTTGGTGTTATAGCGGCAACAGAAATGCACACTCTGTGAAAATTTCAGAAGTCTAGCTATAGTGGTTCTTGAGATACAGCCTGGATACAGACAGACAGACAGACATCGAAGTCTCAGTAATAGGGTCCCGTTTTTACCCTTTGGGTACGGAACCCTACAAAGCGTGTTTTTTATTTTTTTAAACTCTTATTTATTTCATAACTAAAAAATAATCTCATTGAAACAGTTGCACAAACAAACACACAAACAGGCGTAATAATATTATTATTATATTGATGATGTATATTATACCTTTCAACAGGGGTTATCTATACATATAATAAAACTGTAGAAATGAAAATTCTGTACATTAAAGATATTCAAAAAATAATTAGCGGGGGTGTTACTACATCGCTATAGAAGCCAAAAATGTGGTTAGTTTTTTTGTCTGTCTGTCTGTCTGTCTGTCTGTCTGTCTGTCTGTATGTTTGTTCCACTATCACACGAAAACTACTGATCCGATTTGAATGCGGTTTTCGCAGATATATTTGTCTTCTTCCAACTTAACACCTGGTGTATAAAAAATATTCCCCCCACCCCTCTAAAGGGACGAAAGAGGGGGTCAGATTTTGTATACTTAAGACTTTTGCTTTAACACGAAAACTACTGATCCGATTTGCATACGGTTTTCGCAGATATATTTGTCTTCTTCCAACTCAAAATCTGGTGTATAAAAATTCTGGGAGCAAAGAGGGGGTCAGATTTTGTATCAAACTTTTTTCTTTAATGGACTTACTTCATATTATTAACTGTTTTTTCCAACTTAACATCTGGTGTATACAATTTTTTCCCCCCACCCCTCTTAGGGGACAAAAGAGGGGGTAAGATTTAAATATTTTAAATGGCAAAACAACGTTTGCCGGGACAGCTAGTATAATATAATTAATAAACCCATGTTTGTTAGAATCGTTGAAGTGTAGTAGCGTTAAGTAAGTGGTTGTTATCGATAATAACAAGAGGTTTTAATTAGGCTTGCACTCCTTGCACTAAATGCACTAAACTTAATAATTATAATACTTAATTAAAGAAGTGAGTGGAAGAACCAAATAACTAACATTTTATACCATAAGGACAATTACTCTTTTTTCACTTATAATTTCAACAAACCTTGTAACTTACGTACTTCATCATCTGGCTAAAATATCTGGCTACACATAAAATCCACAGTTATATAACTGTGGATTTTATGTGTCAGTCAACCAAGTTTTGTTGATTACAGAACCCTAAAACGGAACCCTAAGGCTGCCTTCACAATAATAAGTCGCGAGTACTGCGGCTGCCGCAGTACTCGCGACTGAATGTGAAGGCAGCCTTAGGAGCTGATTTTTTGTATATTGTTAGGTTAATAGTTATATAATTTAAGAGTAACATTGTCCTACAAATAGAACAATCCATATTTTAGGACCATCAAATCAAAATATTAAATCCTTTCTATCTCTTAGCTACCACTTTCGAGAATTTTCGCAAAGGAATTTGTTGTTCGTCTTATCAAAATGAAGCTACTCACGAATAATTAGCTTGATAGTAATAAAAAAAAAAATTGTCCTAGGGAACCCGGACTATCCATTTTTGTGCAAAAAATAAAAATTAAATGTTACCTGATTCTTCCATTCACGTCTTCAATTATTATAATCAGGGTGCATTATCTAAACACTTATGATAGTAATAAATAATTATTTATTACTATCACAACTGTTAAGATAATGCAGCCTTATCTGCCGAAAAAGTTGATTCATGCGATGTATGACGGTGCAATGAATTAAGGATAAATTTTAGATCTATATAGGTATACCATAATATACTTTATATACAGGTTGTAACAAAGCTTAGTGATAATACTTTAGGGTGCATATTATATTATGTGTCTCGTATGTAGAATTAACTGTAAAAGTAGCAGCTCTGAAAGAACATTTTTTTTGTCATTTGTATTGGCAAGCGCCCCAGCGTTATGAATTTTCCTAGGTAATAATACTATTGTGTCCCTTTATAATTAGAGTTCACTGTCAAAGTAGCAGCGCTCAAAGAGTGACTTTTTAGGGTTCCGTAGTCAACAAGGAACCCTTATAGTTTCGGTCTGTCCGTCCGTCTGTCTGTCTGTCCGTCTGTCCGTCCGTCTGTCCGCGGTTTTGCTCAGAGACTATAGGACCTGCAAAGCTGTAATTTGGCATGAATATACATATTAATGATGACAAAATGGTACATAAAATCTTAAAAAAATATTTTTTTTTATGGTACCTGCACTACACATCAAGTGGGGATGAATTTTTTTTTCGCGCCCACCCCATCGTGTGGGTTGTCGTTGGAATTTGGATAGGTTTTTCAAAAATATTGTGAGTATTCATAGATCACTTTCCGATTTAGGGATTCATTTGTGAAATATTAAGTTTTAAAGTTTTATTATTAGTTTTATTATTATTAATTAAGTACATTAGTATATTACACACTTATCGCAAAAACTTAATAAATAATTATTATAAATAGAATATCAATACAGCAGTTTTAAAGTGGAAAAAATCGTTAGATTCCAGTGTCCCCCCCTTCTACCAGCTAAACGGTTATGTTTCTGGAAATGTGAAAAAATTCACGGGAGTAGGAAATATGCTGAATTTAAAAGGAAAACTATCACGGCTAAGAAGACCTCATAAGCAGGGCTCGGGGTTAGGTAGTGTGATTTTGGTACTTGTGACAAAATGTAAATATTAATATGGACATACCCCCGGGATAAATCCCGAATCCCGATTGTTGATCTGATTAGTTGATTATTAATTTTGCTACCTACTTAGAACTACTTCTGCAAAATTTAGGCTTGTTTTTTAAGGTGCACAGTGATGCCCTCTTTAAAAAAAAAGAATCAATTGAACTAGGCTAAAACAACATTGTGTGATTGCAAATATTATATTTTTGTTAATGTATTCATTTTATATGCATATATTACGAGGATGGTTTCCGATCGGTAATTTTCCTACGTCCTAGCTCAAAATTATCTAGTTTGAAAACAGTGCACAAAGATAGCAAGAGGGCATATACGTACCCGAAATTATGTAAGTCAGTGATAGTTTCCATTATATTCGTTGATAGAGGCTTTGAAAATAAAGTGAAACTAGGCATTATGTTAGCCTTGTTTTAGCGATCGATTTATCGATTTTAGAGTATTGTATTATATGTATAATCTATGACCAAAGTTTAATTTTTCAGGACCTAATCGTAGTGCTTAGTAGTGTTCTTTTCTGACAATATTAATGTTTATTAAATACATTTTAACATCCCGTATTTTATTTGAGGTCGATAAAAACAATTATGTGAATCCCGCGGAAGGGAATGTCCATATTAATTTTTCATGTTTCAATCCCGTTCAAATCCCGAAATCACACTACCTTACCCCGAGCCCTGCTCATAAGATATTGAGTAATAGTCGATCAACTAAAAAAAATGTATTCGGCGAAGTATAAAGGAACTTTTCGTTCAAATTCCTTTGAACGTAACTGAGATGATGTTGTTAGTAGTGTAAAACACGTTATAAATGTACATTCATTGACAATACAAACATTATCAAAAACTAGCGGTACTACGGAACCCTATATTGCGCGTGGCCCGACACGCACTTGGCCGGTTTTTTACTCTTGTATGGGCAAATTCCTGCGCTGGAGCGCTTGCCGATACAATTATATATAAATCAATATATAACATATTGCTCTCTCAGCGCTGCTACTTTAACAGTGAACTCTATATAAGGTACACAATACACACACACACACACACACCCTAAAGTATTATCACTTAGTTTTATTACACCCTGTATAGAAATAATATTATGTATTACCACAATAGATAGAACAAACGCTCGTTCTGTCTATTGTGGTATTACACATGCGCTTAGGCACTATCTTTTTAGTATAATTTTACTATAATTACGCTATAGCGCGGACAGATTAGAAAAATCGGTATATATACCGATAATACTTACAATTTTCCTTATGGATTTTTGTCGAAAAGGACGTTATCTTACTAATATACTAATACTAATAATATTATAAAGCAGAATAGTTTGTTTGTTTGAACGCGCTAATCTCAGGAACTACTGGTCCGATTTGAAAAATTCATTCAGTGTTAGATAGCCCATTTATCGAGGAAGGCTATAGACTATATTTTATCACGTTAAGACTTATAGAAGCGAAGAAATAGAGGAAAATGTGGAAAAAACGGAGGAAATTATTTGAAAGGGCTTATTTGAACGCGCTAATCTCAGGAACTACTGGTCCGATTAGAAAAATTCTTTCAGTGTTTAGATAGCCCATTTGTCGAGGAAGGCTATAGACTATATTTTATCACGATAAAACTAATAGAAGTGAATAAATAGAGGAAAATGTGAAAAAAACGGAGGAAATTATTTAAAAGGGCTTATCTCACGAACTACTGGAGCAATTTTTCTGTTATTTGGCACAGATAAGAAGTAGACCACGTGAAGGATCATAGGCTATTTTTTGTGGACTAATTTGTCTGTGAAATATCTAATTTACGCGGGCGAAGCCGCGCGGAACGTCTAGTTATGTATGTACAATCACAGTGTTCCGCAAACTTTTTGTGTTCAAGGTACAGCTAGAAAAATGTAATTTTTCGGAGGTACACCAGAAATTAATTAGCGTGTCCGGGGGTGCTCTGTTCCCAATTCCCATTCCTTTCGTCGATCGTTCTGAGATGTTGTATTTTTTGGTTTTTATAAACTAGGAATTTGTAGGTGAAATGTCATTTTTTGTGGCACACCAACTACTGGCCACGGTACAAATTTTGCGGAACACTGATCGAAGAAATTGATTCATAGCCCATAAGCAGTTGACGGACCTATGCCAATGTGTCGGATTATGTCAATTCAGTGCATAGAGGAAAATAATACAGTACTGAATTCAGTGTTAGCTCTGATCTGACCACGGAGTTGATCTGACGGATGGATTTGATATAAGGCGACCAAATTACATAGGTCCGCCATCTGCCTAATAATCAACTTCTCTGATAGTACAAGGGCTTACTTGATTATTTGCTTAGTTTCCATTTACTTAGTTTCTGACACTGCAAAGCTTTTGAAAATTTGTAATCATATCAAAATATTGTGTTCCACTTACTCTAACATCACCTAGTTACTTTAAAATATTGTGTCCCACTTACTCTAACATCACTTACTCTAAAATATTGTTTTTCACTTACTCTAACATCACCTAGTTACTCTAAAATATTGTGTTCCACTTACTCTAATATCACTTACTCTAAAATATTGTGTTCCACTTACTCTAACATCACCTAGTTACTCTAAAATATTGTGTTCCACTTACTCTAATATCACTTACTCTAAAATATTGTGTTCCACTTACTCTAACATCACCTAGTTACTCTAAAATATTGTGTTCCACTTACTCTAACATCACCTAGTTACTCTAAAATATTGTGTTCCACTTACTCTAAAATATTGTGTTTCACTTACTCTAACATGGGGAATCTTTCGAATAGTGGTGTGTTTCTCGCCGCAGCGTAGTCGAGGTTGTTCTCCAACAGCCAAACCATCTCTTGTGTCCATGTGGTCCCTGAAAAGGAAATTATAACACGCGTTTTCACAACATTGTATTAGAATTAAGTACTTCTATACAAATATACATACTAATATTATTAATACGAAAGTATCTGTGTGTTACCTCTTCATGCTTAAACGGCTGAACCGATTTTGCTGTTCTACCCCGAAAAATGTACGGTTCCCGCGAGGTAAACGAATTTTGGCACAACGGAGTTGCGGGAGTCATCAAAGTGTGCCTGTCGGTTTGTCTGTCTGCCAGTTACCGTAGCCTCTAAACCGATTTATGCAGATTAAAGATGATAATAATAAAACAAACAGCTGTTGTCATCAAGGAGAAATTTAAGTTTCCCGCGCAATATACCTGTGTTAAAGAGAAAGTAACATCTTGTGATATTTTTGATAATCCAACACTAAAACGGCGAAAAAAGTGTAGAAATTGAAATTCATGGCGAAATCCCAGAAAACCGATGAGGCAATAAGCCAAAATTAAGTTATATGAAGCTTTCACAAAGGTTTAAAATGCACATGGCTGGAGAGTGAATAATACAATTTGTGCACTATGCCTGGAGCCGACATAGTTATTAGTTATTGTGTTAATTATTGTGATGCTCTTAATATATTATATCGGGTATTTTTGGAATGGGATACTTTTCGCGTTGAAGTTTATAAAATTGATAAAAGCATTGAAAGTAAAAAACTTTAAAAACAAGAGAAATAAGGTTAATTTACATTGTGTGTGCAAGCGAATTAATCTAATGAGGGACAAATGGCGCTATGTAGCCGCAGGATCTATCGTGTCAATTGTCGTGTCAAACATCTGTCATATGTCACGAAATACACTGACCTCCATTATACAAGTACGCTGGACTAATGATATACCCTTTGAAATGACAGCTATTTTTCGTGCCTATTTGAAGCGGAATCAGCTCCCCCAATGTGAGGGATAGGAACTAAATTTGAAAAAAGTGGGTATTATTGGTCCAGCGTACTTGTATAATGGAGGTCAGTGCACGAAATAGCTTCCACATATGTCACGATATAGCTGTCATATGTCTGTCTGACACGACATTTGACTCGAAAGACCCAACCGTCCCTCTGGTGGCAAATGATATATCGAAAAACCTCATTGAATTTTGAAAAAAATATTCGTTGAGTTGGCTCGCCAAATCACTTAAACTGCAACGATGTCGAAAGAACAGCTTTAAGGTGACGCCGCGTTAAAGTAAAAAATCGTTTTGGATATGTTTTAGATCGCTTGTTTTCTATGAGAATCCGGGCCGGCATCTCATAGAAAACAAGAAATGGAACAGCAAGAAATGGACCCTTTCCATTTCTTGCTGTTCCAGCGACAAAATGGTTTTTGTCGCGTAATTTAAAAACCATAAATATATTTCATATAAGCTATGAGCAAATTATAGTGTATGCTTGAACTAATCTATGTACAAATTTTGGAAGCTTAAATCACTCTCCTCTGTTGGCAAAATTAGAATCCCTGTTTTTATAGAGGTCTTTTTGATTAATTATTCTGTGTTATAAAAGTTGACCAATGGTGTTATGCTATGGGTAATTCAAAGATAAAGACATGATGCATACTGACAATAAACTTTAATTTCTTAGAGAGTCATTGTTAAGAAAAATCGATATCGCTGCAGCCAAATTATCAAGGATTCAACAACGCGAAGAGATTGTCATCGAATGTATTATCATTTCCGACCGGGCCCTGTTTCGATTACATACAAACTTTAGATTATGTCCTCACGGTCAAAAGTCTTAGGAGAGTGGAAGTGGGCTTACTAGAAAAAGTGAAAAAAAATCACACTCAGTCCTCTTGTTGAGGCCGTCGAGCGGCGGCTTTATTAGCTGTTGCCCGCGACTTCGTCCGCGTCCACGCCTTTTTTTTTTAATAAAAAGTATCCTATTTTACTTCTGATACCTCCAAGAGTATGTGTACAAAGTTACATGATGATTCGTCAAGTAGTTTTTGCGTGAAAGCGTAACAAACATCCACGCTTTCAGATTTATAATATTAGTAAGGAAATAAGGATACAATGACGACCTCTGTGGCTCAGTTGGTGGGCTGTTGGTAGCTCAAGCCACGGGTTCGAATCCCGCCGACGGAACAAAAAGTTTTCAAAAGTTCCTGGGTCATGGATGTGTATTAAATATTATGTGTATCATATAATATTAAAACCGACTTCCAAGGTAAAAACAATAGTAACATCCTTATAATATGAACTAAAAAGTATTAAAATAATGTTTCCTATCTAATAGTGCCTTTTTCCGAATTCGGCTAAACCTCAACTATTTCTGTACTCAATCTTCATCATTTTAAAGTCGGTACCAGATATAGCTGAATCTTCAGTTCTCTGACAGAATAGGTATTTGAAACTTTTGGAACTGGCACCGAATTCAAAATTATGAAGATTGAGTACAGAAATAGTTGAGGTTTAGCCGAATTCGGAAAAAGGCACTATTAGATAGGAAACATTATTTAATACTTTTTAGTTCATATTATAAGGATGTTATTATTGTTTTTACCTTGGAAGTCGGTTTTAATTTTTTGTTAAAGTTTAGTTACCTAGTAAACCATCGCGTATATTCTACGTATCTTATTACAATTTGTTAAGAGTTACACTCAATGCAATTGTGTTTCTTATTCCTTTTACGATGTAGATTGTTTTCCCATGTAAGTATTTTCATACTAAGGGTTCAATTTATTACCTCGATCGTGGGAACCGCAGACACAATAGATTTTTAATTATGATTTCTTAAGTTTACGCGAGTATCACTCATGATATTACAAGGAAACACTTACGGATTTACTTCGCGGAGCACTTTTACTAATCCCGACGTTTCGGCTACTTTACAGCTGCCGTGGTCACGGGTGGACTGAGGTGACAGGCGTCCAATTCATTGAAGTTCTTCAACTACCCGAAGACTCATCAATTTTTGTTTGCGTTCCGATCTACGCAGAACGAACTCACAGTGTCTTGAAGCCGAGGTGTCCTAGATTTGTGCTTTAGTTTGTTTATCACTGGATCCCAACTAGATGGCAGCACCCAACCATCTTCCCGGTTAAAATTAGGGTGTTTTTTAATTTCTATGGCCTCGCGTATCATTCTTGGGCGGTATCTTGATTCTTTTGCCAGTACTTGTGGCTTATCAAATCTTATGTAATGGCGAGGTTGATCCAGTGTGTGTTCACAAATTGCGGACTTGGTGTTCCTACGGTGTTTGACATCTGCAATGTGTTCCTTGATGCGGGTTTTGATGGCCCTTTTGGTTTGCCCTATATAAGAGAGGCCACAATCACAGTCAAGTTTGTAGATTCCTGCATCTTGAAGGGGTAAGTTGCATTTCACTGATGGTAAAAATTGCCTGATCTTTTTGGGCGGCTTAAAGTATGTTTTTATTGAAGCTTTCCTTAGAATATAGCTAACTTTATCAGTGACTCCCTTTATAAATGGTAACACTGCAGGTAATCTCTCAACTGTTGCCGGCTTCACTCGGTTGCTGCTCTGTTTGCGTGGTACCCGAAGCTTATTGTTGCGTAGAACTTGTGCAACATGATGAAGCTCGGTATCCAAATGCTGTTCATCGCAGATTCCTTGCGCTCTTTGTAATAACGATTTTCCAACAGTACTTAACTGTGCTGGGTGATGATGAGAATCACCATTCAAGTATCTATTTGTGTGTGTAGGTTTCCGATACACTGTATGACCTAATGTGCCATCAGGATTCCTTATCACTAACACATCCAAGAAGGCTAAAGAATTATCCTTCTCCAACTCCACTGTAAACTGTATTTTGGAGTTGAGGCTGTTCAGGTGCTCAAGGAATATGGATACTTTGTCCGATGGTAATATTGTGAAAGTATCATCTACATACCGCTTGTAAAAGGTGGGTTGTATAGGTGAGGACTCAAGGGCTAACTTCTCAAATTCTTCCATAAAAATATCAGCCACAACAGGTGAAACAGGTGAGCCCATCGCTACACCATCTACTTGCCTGTAAAATTCATAATTCCACAACATATAGCCAGATGTAAGGCAATGTTCTAACAGGTCCGCATATTCAACAGGTAGGTCATTCTCTCTGAGCCTTCTTGTAACAATTTCGATACACTGCTGTATTGGTAGGTAAGTGAACAGGGACTGTATATCAAAACTGACCAGTTGTTCATTGTCTCTGAGACGTAGATGTTTAATCTCATCAACAAAGTGGTAGGAATCCTTTACATGGGTCTTGGTCTGTCCGCGTAGAGGTGAGAGTACGGTAGCCACCAGCTGAGCCAGTTTGTAGGTTGGTGAGTCAATTTGGCTTACAATTGGTCGAAGAGGAGCATTGGCTTTGTGTATCTTTGGCAAACCATACAACTTTGGAGGCTTAGGGCATGAAGGCAACAAGAATTTGGGATCCAGATTCAGTGAGTCGGAGTACTTTTTTATGAGACTTTGAGTTGTCTTCAAAACTTTGTTGGTGGGGTCCGTTTTGACTTTTTTGTACGTGTTCTCGTCCGATAAAACATGTTGTATTTTGTCACTGTAATCTGTTGTATCCATAATCATCGTGGCATTACCTTTGTCTGCGCGGAGAATAGTAATATCCGGTATTTTTCGCGGTGTTATTGCAAAATTCAAGCCCTTTTCCAAAAAAGTCAAAACGGACCCCACCAACAAAGTTTTGAAGACAACTCAAAGTCTCATAAAAAAGTACTCCGACTCACTGAATCTGGATCCCAAATTCTTGTTGCCTTCATGCCCTAAGCCTCCAAAGTTGTATGGTTTGCCAAAGATACACAAAGCCAATGCTCCTCTTCGACCAATTGTAAGCCAAATTGACTCACCAACCTACAAACTGGCTCAGCTGGTGGCTACCGTACTCTCACCTCTACGCGGACAGACCAAGACCCATGTAAAGGATTCCTACCACTTTGTTGATGAGATTAAACATCTACGCCTCAGAGACAATGAACAACTGGTCAGTTTTGATATACAGTCCCTGTTCACTTGCCTACCAATACAGCAGTGTATCGAAATTGTTACAAGAAGGCTCAGAGAGAATGACCTACCTGTTGAATATGCGGACCTGTTAGAACATTGCCTTACATCTGGCTATATGTTGTGGAATTATGAATTTTACAGGCAAGTAGATGGTGTAGCGATGGGCTCACCTGTTTCACCTGTTGTGGCTGATATTTTTATGGACGAATTTGAGAAGTTAGCCCTTGAGTCCTCACCTATACAACCCATCTTTTACAAGCGGTATGTAGATGATACTTTCACAATATTACCATCGGACAAAGTATCCATATTCCTTGAGCACCTGAACAGCCTCAACTCCAAAATACAGTTTACAGTGGAGTTGGAGAAGGATAATTCTTTAGCCTTCTTGGATGTGTTAGTGATAAGGAATCCTGATGGCACATTAGGTCATACAGTGTATCGCAAACCTACACACACAAATAGATACTTGAATGGTGATTCTCATCATCACCCAGCACAGTTAAGTACTGTTGGAAAATCGTTATTACAAAGAGCGCGAGGAATCTGCGATGAACAGCATTTGGATACCGAGCTTCATCATGTTGCACAAGTTCTACGCAACAATAAGCTTCGGGTACCACGCAAACAGAGCAGCAACCGAGTGAAGCCGGCAACAGTTGAGAGATTACCTGCAGTGTTACCATTTATAAAGGGAGTCACTGATAAAGTTAGCTATATTCTAAGGAAAGCTTCAATAAAAACATACTTTAAGCCGCCCAAAAAGATCAGCCAATTTTTACCATCAGTGAAATGCAACTTACCCCTTCAAGATGCAGGAATCTACAAACTTGACTGTGATTGTGGCCTCTCTTATATAGGGCAAACCAAAAGGGCCATCAAAACCCGCATCAAGGAACACATTGCAGATGTCAAACACCGTAGGAACACCAAGTCCGCAATTTGTGAACACACACTGGATCAACCTCGCCATTACATAAGATTTGATAAGCCACAAGTACTGGCAAAAGAATCAAGATACCGCCCAAGAATGATACGCGAGGCCATAGAAATTAAAAAAACACCCTAATTTTAACCGGGAAGATGGTTGGGTGCTGCCATCTAGTCGGGATCCAGTGATAAACAAACTAAAGCACAAATCTAGGACACCTCGGCTTCAAGACACTGTGAGTTCGTTCTGCGTAGATCGGAACGCAAACAAAAATTGATGTGTCTTCGGGTAATTGAAGAACTTCAATGAATTGGACGCCTGTCACCTCAGTCCACCCGTGACCACGTCAGCTGTAAAGCAGCCGAAACGTCGGGATTAGTAAAAGTGCTCCGCGAAGTAAATCCGTAAGTGTTTCCTTGTAATATCATGAGATTTTTAATTGTTATGCGGCAGCCGGGTGCCGCTTGGGCTTGATGGGTTAATAGTTAAACTAGTGTAGTACCTATCGAAGCAACTTACTTCTCTTTTTTCTTTCGAATCTCAAAGGTAATGTCAAATGTGTGCCTTACGCTCTGGAGTTAAGGTTGACTTTGTTATGTTCAATTTTGTGGTACATAAGTCGCTTAGAACTTGAATCATTTATTTTGAAACAACATTATATTTTTATTAAAATCGCTATGAAAAGTACCAATTATGGTGTTGTGGGGGCATATTGTATCCATATACAACCATGTGACACTGGTGACCCAGACGTGGTAATGATGATGATGATGATGATGAATGTAATTTGCATAGTAGCATATTATGCTTTCAGTTCTTAAAACAGCGCCTAAACCCCCAAACTTGTATCTATAAGGAATCCGGAGTTCTCTTAGTATCTTCGGAACCATAGTATATCTTGATGCAAAATCTTGCAAATTGGTAGCATATGCTTAGGATACTTCTCATAAAACCAAAATCACCATAATATAAATTTTGAGGAGTTCCCTCGATTACTCATGGATCCCATCATCAGATCACCACTTTTGTGAAAATGGGACCAAATTGGAGAGAAACCTAATAGAACAAAACAAAAATTTTGAAAATCGGTTCACAAACGTCGAAGTAATCGTTGAACATACAAAAAAAAAAAAAAAATAATAATAATATCCGAAAGACGAACATATAACCTCCTCCTTTTTGGAAGTCGGTTAAAAAATCTTAAATATATGTATAGTATAGAAGTATTAAATATATTTCCGTTGTCTGGTCCGTGGTACTGACGTGGTGTGAAGCGTCGATAGATATTATATTATTATTAATGTGCACATATTATGTATGTATGCGTGTATGTATATAAGTAAGTACCTGATCTAGGGAAGGTGATGACCCACACATCATCAGGCCGCACCTCCATGTCATATATGGCCCGTGCGTGGTTCCGGAACGCGCCCGGCATCACGTAACCCTTCTTGCCGCATTTCACGAACGGCTTCGTGTGACCTGGGAAGAATTTGAGTGTAATAATTAAAAATAATCGGCCAAGTGCGAGTCGGACTCGCGCACGAAGGGTTCCGTACCGGTATAGAGCGAAAGTAAACAAAAAAATATGTTTTTTGTATGGGAGACCCCCTTAAATATTTACTTTATTTTAACTTTTTTATTAATTACTAAATTACACATATAACTAAGGATTTTGTGAAAATTTCAAGTACCTACCTGTTGCCATTATTGATATAGAGCAAAAAGGCCAAAAAAATCACGTTATTTGTATGGGAGCCCCTCGTAAATATTAATTTTATTTTA
The DNA here is from genome assembly GCA_905187585.1 of Cyaniris semiargus. Lineage (NCBI taxonomy): Eukaryota > Metazoa > Arthropoda > Insecta > Lepidoptera > Lycaenidae > Cyaniris > Cyaniris semiargus. Next base: position 14,378,314 of record LR994558.1, read on the forward strand.
TTTTTAGTATTTGTTGTTATAGCGGCAACCGGTATATACACAATCTGTGAAAGTTTCAGAAGTATAGCTATAGCGGTTCTTGAGTTACAGCCTGGAGACAGACAGACAGACAGACGGACGGACGGAGGCGGACAGACGGACAGACGGACAGACAAAGAAGTCTTAGTAATAGGGTCCCGTTTTTACCCTTTGGGTACGGAACCCTAAAAACTTCTTCAAACAGTATCGGGGCGATTCTATTATCACGGGTGCAAGGTTTGACGCACTCAAAGCTTCCTACATCCATACTAATATTATGATTTATGAATGTGAAAGTGTGTCTGACATGATAAGACAGACAGACATAACTGTCTGTCTGTGTGTTACCTCGTCACGTTTAAAACGCTGAACCAATTTTGCTCTTTGGTATATATTTATACAGTATGTAACAAAGTAAGTGATAATACTTTAGGGTGTGTACGTGTTCCTTGTTGAGAGTTCTGTGAAAGTAGCAGCGCTGAAAGACGATTTTTTTTTTTTCACTTTTGTATGGGCAAGGGCCCGAGCGTCACGAGTTTCCCCATACAAAAGTGAAAAAAAAAATTGGTCTTTCAGCGCTGCTACTTTCACAGTGAACTCTCTACAAGGAACACGTACACACCCTAAAGTATTATCACTTATTTTTGTTACACCTGTATATGTATATATTTGCACTGCACTCTTTTTATTGTAATTCGGTAAGGATTCCCCCATAGCACAGGCTGCGCCTAGTTTGGGGGACTGCCACTTTTTAAAAACATTGTAAATTAATTTATGACAATAAAGATTTGTATTTGTATTATTTGTATTTGTGTTTTGAGACCCGGGTACCGTACACTTTTTCGGCATAAAAAAGTATCGCAATTATGTCCCATACGATACTTTTTATCCCGAAAAAATGTACGGTACCCGAATGATAGATAATTTCATCGTAACGGAGTCGCGGTCATCAACTATCATACATAAAGTATTAGTCACAAATAACCGAAATTCCAAAAGTACAGTCGCACTAATAAGTCCAATTAAGATAAGGATAATAACATTAAATTTACAATACATTATTTTGCAGATAACTGTAAGTAAAGCGGCAGCACATTACATCGATATTATCAATTCAAAAGTCTTTCTCCTTTTACATTAAAGCCGCTAAACCGATGTTGATCAAGTACGTATCGTTTGGTTTTATCGTTTCGTACCTGATAATATTTTGTCCAATCTTTTCAGATTATATTATCGCTTCATCATGAGAGTAAAGGAACAAACAATGCACTTGGGCCCTATATAAAGGACTCCTGTTGTTTTGGTAATGCAATGAAATCACCAATACCGAAATCGGTGTGGGGATCTTCTTGACCTACAATATGGACCAAGAGCCCGCGAGGGCCAGACCTTCCTTCGTTTCGTAAAGCTGAATGTTTGTGGCCTTTACAGAGGTAAGAACGACCAGCAACTATGGAGTTTCGGTCGCGGTTACTTTAGTAGGTATCCAGTTCTGAAGGTCTATCTGATCTTCGAGAAGGAGTAAATCTCAATTTCATAGCTTATATTCTTCTTCGCGGTAAGTGGAGGAATCTCGTCTTCCAGTGCCGGACATTTTTGACAGTTGCTTCCCACGGCCCACCCATAAACTTTCTTAATGTATTAGACTTTGAGGGTGTCTAGCAGTGGGAAGCAACTGTCAAAAAGGTCCGGCGTTCTTACCTCTGTAAATGCCACAAACAGGTAAACTTTCAGCTTTACGAAACGAAGGAAGGTCTGGCCCTCACGGGCTCTTACTCTACTACTTTTAATCTGATTAATATTATCATTGTAGGTCCTCAAACAGATTAAACTTGTTACTCGGGTACCCTTGAGATCATATCAGAGGGCTTTCGTGATACTGATGGGACAATGATAATTTCAATTTTTTAACACGCTTTTATAAACTTGGGCTGTACTTATGTAACGGAATCTTTGAGCACAATTTTAAGCTATTTCCAGTAGTCGAATTAATTCGAAACTTTGCATACGTATTAAAAGCAAATGATAATGCAATAATTTGTTAATATGGAAATAAAAAAAATTCAATGAATAGCTTTTTTTTAGTTTTTTTTTTAAACTATTATTTATTAATTTATTCATGTCAAACATCTGTCATTATAGGTCCCTCATTGGCCGTTAAAAACCCCAAATAACTAGGTGTAAAAACAAAAAAAAAAACCATGTTTTTGACAATTGCTCAGGCACTATCGATTTGGTCCAAGGCCAGGCTCGATATCTTTACAACTGGCATTTTGTGGTTGATTGTTTATCTGATAAATTATATCTTCTGTTACTACGATATTATGTATAATGTGAATACGCCCATAATAAAGGTATTTTCCTCTTGTTCATTATTTGTTATTTAGCTACGAATAATAAAAACTAAGGAAAAGTAACTCCGTCAAAAAACATGCTCCACAATACTTGCCAAAAAAGTGTACCTTAGGTAAACATTTCAATACATTTGCAATATTTAGGTGGCCTTGAGCGGTACTAGGCTGACGTTACATGACAGATCGAAAGGAACCAAATTTAAAACGGTAATAGTATGGGAGTTACGATTCCTTAGTTTTTATTATTCGTAGTTATTTAGTATATTTTGTTGCTCTTACGAGCAAAAAGAAACCCTGCAGTAAGCTAAATTTAGTTTAGTCGTAATTCTTAATTTTGCATAAAATTTTCTGAATGGTATGTTGCATTCACAAGAAGAAGTTTGGTAGGATAGGACTGAAAAAATGACTTACATCTCAACAAACTAAGTATTTTGGTAAAAAACAAGGACTACCATGACACGTAATTATATGAAATCAATTGAATAATATAATAATATCTATATCCACGTCAGTCTGGCCCCGTGCCAAGTACCTGAAGGACTTGTGTAATTGTGTTACAGGTACCAGACAACGGAAATATATTTAATACTTTTATACTATACATATATTTAAGATTTTTATTATATCATACACATATTTGTGACAATCGCGCCCAAATTCGCGAGTTGGGCGCGATTGTCACTTTCAACATGTTTCTCCCATAAAGTTAATATACCTAGCGGAATAGAGAAACAAAGGCCTGAGCAAGAGAGATGTCACTATCAGTAACACTGCGTGGTAAAAAGAGACGTGTGATACATGACAGCAGCACTCTTTTTTTGACGTCCAGTCGGCACGTGCCGCACGTTGACAATTTAATCTCATAGAATTCATGTTCAATCATGCTTGTGTAAGTGTATACGTACACATATTTTTACACACAGATGTAAACCAATTTCGGTTTCGTTTGACAGCTCGAGATTGTTGCTCTATTCCGCTAGGTATATTAACTTTATGGTTTCTCCATGCTGTGTAACGCACTAGTACGGCGCGCGCCGGCCGATATGACATACAGCATACTACGTCAAACGTATTTTATAGAGATCTCTTCTGAGTCGGCCTACTCGTTAGTTCTGTTTACTCTGCTATTATCGTCATAATGACAAGCAAGTTACAATAATTATACTAATCTGTTGGCACAATATCTTATCAGTTTGTGCACTTTTCCGCAAAAAATATTAATTATTTTATATGTACTGACCGTCCTAAAAGGTACCGAAAGTTAAGAACATTAAGGGCCTTCCCCTACGGAGATTCCGTAATTTACCGTATTTAGAGCCTTATAAACTCATAATTTGAAAGCTACAATGTTATAATAAAAATACAGCAATAATCTTCAGTATATCAACATTCCTTTCCCCGTTTTAAATTTTCTATTTTTGTTTATTATACTCATGATATTAGCTTACAAAGTAATACCAATTTATTAAAATTGAAGCATACTTTCAGCATCTCCCTAGTATTTACAAATGACGTTTATTTGAAATACACGACAATAGATAGACAATTTCATTAACTACATATTCCCCGTTTTAATTTTTTTTTAGGTCAATTCTGAACTAAGATAAGTAAAAAAAATAGGATTTTTGTGCGATCTCGACAACGCGTCAAATGTATGGTCAAGGTCGTTTGCTCGGGGGATGGCCTTAAGTACAAATTGTATTTTCTTTTATGGCCATCTTACATTATTCCAATCCAACGCTGGATTGCAACTGGAATAATGTAAACGGGTACTGGAATGCACTGAAACGCACCACATTTTACCATCCTTATTATCCAACTTATATTAAAAATGCGAAACTGTGTCTGTCTGTCTGTTACCTCTTCACGCCCAAACCACTGAACCGATTTTGCTGAAATTTGATATGGAGATACTTTGAGTCCCGGGAAAGAACATAGGAAACTTTTCATCACGGAAAAATGTGCGGTTCCCGCGCGATAAACGAATTTTGAGGCAACGTAGTTGCGGGCATCGACTAATCACTGATTACTAACGTATCCGGTATCCCACATTATTCGGGTTATATTGATAAAAGGTTTGGTTATGGTCTACCAGAATCTGATGGCAAAAAGTGAGAAAATAAAATGACTCTAGCAATAAGGGGGTAATTGGAATAAAACATTTTGATCCGTTTCTTTTCTTATAGCGGCTGATTCTGTGTGTTAAACATGCAAATATAAAAATTTATCCAATGATCAAGGATATTTTTTAAAAATCTGCTGTCAAAAATTGCCATCAGATTCTGGTAGACCTATAAAAGCTGTCAGGACTGATTTGCTTTCCAAAATAGCGGCGTTATAATAATTATTATGTCATGCTGCATGCACCAAAAAACTTAATTTTGGTGTTGGCTTTAAACATAATATTATACCTTTTATCATCTAATATATAAAAATAAGTCGGGTTTTCCTTCCTGACGCTATAACTCTAGAACGCACGAACCGAATTCCACGGTTTTGCATTCGTTGGAAAGGTCTCGGGCTCCGTGAGGTTTATAGAAAAAAAAAAATAAAAAAAACTTCAAGAGAAAAGCAGGAAAACAGGGAAAACAGGCAAAACAACGTTTGCCGGGACAGCTAGTTATACATATAAACGAATTACAATTATTGGAAACCATCCCCACTTCTGACAAACATCTATACTGACTCTTCATTTTCGGTCAATATTTACGTGACATAACTGCTTATCTAACTTTTAAGGCAGTTTACATTGAGTCCCTAACTGACGTCAATCCACTGACGTATCAGTGCTGACCTAGCACTGCCATAATGTTACACTGCACTACACTATGGCATTGCACTGACACTACACTATGGCATTGCACTGACACGGCAGTGACGGCACGGACTAACGTAGGTTACTGACTCAATGTAATTCTGCCTTTGAAGATGAAATAATACTAAAACTACCTCAATACTTCAATTACATCCAACAACACGGTAGATAACACTACCTCCCACATACTTAAAACGGCTCATAACACCGATATAAAAACTGAAAAAAAAATCAAAAGCCTGATAATCTGTAGTCTTTAAAGATTAAGGCTAAACCTTCATGAAAAACACTGGCCTGTAAACTCTAGACCAAAAACGCCTAGCTTGTAAAGTGTACCCTGAAAACACTGGCTTGTAAACTCTAGCCTAAAAGACTGGCCTATAAACTCTAGCCTCAATAATAATGGCTCTAAACTTTATCCTGAAAACACTTTCCTGAGTTTCCTGTTAACTCCCTGATAAACACTGGCCTGTACTCCAGCCCGAATTATACTGGTCCTTAAGATATAGATCTTAAGGACCTTTAAACACCTCGTAAAACACTGGTCTGAGAAACTCTGGCATAAACTAGCCTATAACGTATAACACATAAGTTTAACACACTTTAACACACCTATCACACATTTCTTGATGAGCTTGTCCTCCTCAGGGGTGACATTTCTGATCTCATACGGCAGATCCAACGCAGGTGCCATCTTTGGCCGTCAACACAACACTAGATTTTTAATAAACCGACGATATCTAATCAAATCGATCTTCGATAAGCGATTCATTTAGACTTCCGCGGTATCTATGCGCTATACAGTGAGTCATAACTGCATATGTCTAAGTTTAAGTGTCTAAGCACACTAGGCCGAAAATACGCGGCCGAAGTTCGGCATGATTACGCCTGCAATGCGCTACGCATACGCTATAACGCGACGTAATGTCGGCATGGTGTGTCATCAGTAATTTAAAATACATTGCAGGCGTAATCATGCCGAACTTCGGCCGCGTATTTTCGGCCTAGTGTGTAGACACTAATGGTGTGCATTGACGGAAAGGCATTTTAGAAGAATGCAAACATAGCAGAGTGCTTATTCAAAATGCATTCGCCAGTTTCAATAGCGAGTTGGATGTCAAAAATGTATGGGATTTGACGTAACGAATCGCAAGCGCCATAACATTAGCGTGAAACCAAAACATTTTTGTCATCTAACTTCACTATCGAAATTGGCGCATTTTGACTAGGGGACAGGTCTCCATCTAAACAGATGTAAGGTTTTAGTTACGTATGTTTTTGGAGTGCTGACCCACAATTTTTTCAAATGGATCTTCAATGCACAGCCAAAGTAAATGCCATTTTGCCTATAAGACACACTGAAAACTGAAGACTGGATATTTTCATTAAAGCGATAAGTGAATACTAAACTAAAAATAATAGTGTGCATTAATTGTTGTAATCTTTCAAAAACTAGTTATGGAAATTTGCGAGGAGTATGCCAGTGATATACTTTTAAGTACCTACTTACTTGGTTTAGTATCAAACATAAATTATTTTAATTACTAAAGTAATAAATTTAGATTTTAGGCCGTACTAGAAAACGCCCGAAAAACATTAAACACGTTAAGGCCAGGTAGTCCCTAAAATTAGCAGGTCGATGTCTGTCAGTACGAATATCGACGTAATGCACATTAAAATAACATTCATATCAGCACGCCTTGTACAGTGGCGGTTACGACTGATAGGGCGAAATAGGAGAAAATAATACTTTTCACTTAGATAAAGACCAAAATGCAAAATGTCACCACGTATTATTCTTCTTTAAGTTATGAGCTTTTCGTAGATATGATTTTTGAAAGTAAAACTATCATAAGCTTCATAAAAAATAAGAAAAATATCATAAAGTATTCGAATTTAACATCCTCTTCGGAGTTATTTTTGATCGAGTGAAATTTTCAATATTATATTTCGAACCACAAATTGTCAAAGTTTAAGTAAACAACAATGTGTATTTTTTTGGCTTTTAAAAGTCACTATTTGTATTTTGTTTATTATTGATTCAAAGTCATGTAAATTTGGGACTACCTGGCCTTAACCTCCTAGCAGCCGGTGTTGTTAAGAATTCGACAGATAAGAATTAATATCTAAAATACTTTTTTAACACGCTTAAATTGTATGTATGTAACGGAATCTTTGAACACGATTTTTACCTATCTCCAGTAGTCTAATTAATTCGAAACTTTGCATACGTATTATATTAAGAACCAATGACAATACAATAATTTGCTATTATTAAAAAAAGTTAAAAATTATGTTATATACTTATCTATTATTAATTATTAGTAGAGATTAAGGATTTGTAATAGAGTATCTTGCTTAGTTAAAGCTAGGCTTAGCTGATGAGCAATCAGAGACTGTTAATTATATCTATTATGTCTGTCATGACCCCATGATACTAGGAAATAAGTTTGTTATCATGAAAATATTATGTTTGTACACTATTTTAGAGGTATTAAAAGTGAATTCTATTTAAAAAAACATAAAAACCGGCCAAGTGCGTGTCGGGCCACGCGCAATATAGGGTTCCGTAGTACCGCAAGTTTCTGGTTTGTTTTTAATCGTCAATGAATAACGTGTTTTACATTATTAACAACATCATCTCAGTTAGTAGACTTTACGTTTAAAGGAATTTGAACGAAAAGTTCCTTTATACTTCTCCGAATGCATTTTTTTAGTTGATCGACTATTACTCAATAACTTATGAAGTCTTCTTAGCCGTGATAGTTTTCCTTTTAAATTCAGCATATTTCCTACTCCCGTGAATTTTTTCACATTTACAGAAGCAACCGTTTAGCTGGTAGAAGGGAGGGACACTGGACTCTAACGATTTTTTCCACTTTAAAACTTCATATTATATCCCGCGGCTCTGCAACAACACAGATTTCAGGAAACCGTACATTTTTCTGCGACATACCATACATCCATATCATGGTAAAAGCAAATTACCAGATGAATTTCATCTTATTCATTTTAGCAAAATACGTAAGACGGAGGGAGATTAGTCGAGAGCCGGGGCGAAGTAGGAGGCTGCCGATGCCGGCGGGGTGTAGACTTTCCCTCCCTCTCACGAATTTAGCAATATTCGATTGTGGAACAACGCCGTTCAGTTAAAAAATGTCAAACTTAACACTTACCATAATATTAACACCTCAAACGTGGGAATCGCAGACACAATAGATTTTCAATTGTTATGCGGCAGCCGGGTGCCGCTTGGGGATTGATGGGTTAACAGGAAAATTTGGTAGTAATGATGAATCGTTTTTCCGTATTTACCTTGTATGAGTAACGATAACGAACGGCAGATTTCCACCATCAAATAATTTCGACTTTCCTGTTAAAAGCTTTTCCGACATCAATAATAATTATTAAGTATTAAAAAGGTTTCACCATAGCATATAATACTATAATAATTATTAAAATAATGCTCTAATATAATAATTTTTATAATAATTGCTTTAATATCATTAGCTTCATATGTAAGCTGCATGGGTTTTGAATATAATATTTTATAAAAATAATGAAAGTAGTTTTAAATAAACAATTATTTAAAACTACTTTCAGGTATTTAAGCGAATTAAGTCAACTTATTAACCCCCGACAAAAAATAGGGATGTTATAAGTTTGACGTGTCTGTCTGTCTGTGGCATCGTAGCATCCAAACGGGTGGACCGATTTTGATCTAGTTTTTTTTTTTTGTTTGAAAGCTGACATTATCGAGAGTGTTCTTAGCTATAATTCATCATCATCAACTTGCTCAGTGCTGGAAAATCAGGGTTTATCTGGTTCATGAAAGGCCGTTATAGCAACTTGCAGTCGTTTGATGGGTTTAATATTTTAATTCTAGTTCGTGACATTTGTGAATATACATTATACGTATACACATTAATGGAAAGTTGACCTGGTGCTGCAGCATCACCTGGTAATTAATAGGATATCCAACTCCTCGCCAACTTAGAGCAGAGGTTTCGTGTTTGGGCTCATTTTAATTGCGACAACCAGTATGCCGTAGATAAACAGTAAATATTTACATGCTGCTGCTGCAGCATCACCTGCATTCTATAGGAGACGATCTTCGTATGAACCCAAAGTGGAGGTTTCATTGGCCTTGGGCTCATATTAACGGCCTCATCGAAAAGGACATTGATAGATGGTAATCATGGGAATATGATCCTGTTGATAGGAATTATTCTGCCCTATAACCAAGACAAGTTTAAAAAGCATGAAATAAAATTAAATTAAGAAATTATAAAAACCCCCGCCAAACAACTTTAAAAAGTAATGTAATAATATTTACTGCTTTTATGTTCAAATAATTCCTAAGCGTAAAGTAATAATTATTTTAGTCCATAATTGTTGTCAAGGTGTGTCGGGGGACCGCTAATGTAGATAGATGTTTGATTTCACAACAGGTTAAGGATGAGTTCACAGCGAACCGAATCGAGATAATTATTAGCGTCTTGGCGGTTGTAGGTTGTAGTTTACTCGGCGGTCCTCCGACACACCGTGACAACAATTATGGACTAAAATATTACTTTACACTTAGGAATTATTTGAACATAAAGGCAGTAAATATTATTACATTACTTTTTAAAGTTGTGTGGCGGGGTTTTTTTTTTTAATTTCTTAATTTATATTCGATAATTTCGACAGTCAAGGTAGATATAAAATATGCGAGATTTGACGTAAGGTGTCGCTAACGCCATATTATTACTTAGTTATTGGCTATGGCTAATTTACATTACTTCATTCCATGAAGAGTCTGTCGCGTTTGCTGTGGGAGGTATCCAGTTCTGAAGGTCTAACTGTTGGTCGTTCTTAGGGCCCTTCCACACGATGTTTTTTTACGCTCGTTTGTATCGATACAAACGCAAGTTGAACGCTCAGAAAACGAAAGGAAGCCAACTCTATATTCATTTTATATCTGCCAAGATATAAAATGAATGAAACGCGCGTCGTCAGTGCGCAAAAAATACGCCGTGTGAAAAGGCCCTTACCTCTACAGGAGTCATATATGTCGCAGTCATCTGGTTAAATCTGCGATTAAATTAAATGACTAGCGCATTCATTGAATGACACCATTCAATTGAATGACTCGGCCGAACGTTGACGGTCACACAACGTCCAACTAGTTAGCGATTTGTAATATAGCTCTGTGAAGATAGCAGACATGAAATCAGTCAGGCAATTGAATGAATTTCATTCTTTTCCCACTGCGGTGCTAGTAGTCAACAAAACAAATATGGCGTCAAACAGATCACACAGCTGATAGAACTGTGTTTATATTTTTTCGCTTAATTAATTATTAAATTTATTTTAAAGTGCGTTATTTGTAATAAAATGGTATGACAGCGTGTATTTACCTACTTACCCCGCCATTGGCTACTTAAAAAAATATAACATCCCATTTAACGATTTCGCTATATAACTTTTAGTCAAGACGTTAAACGTTACAGTCATCGTCTTGACAAGTTGTCCTTTAGTCATTCAATTAAATGGTGTCATTCAATGAACGCGCTAGTCATTCAATCAAATCGCAGATTAAACCAGATGACTGCGACATATACAAGTAAAATTTCAGTTTTAATACGATGAAATCTGACTGTCGCTGGCTCCTGGTTTATGTTTACTATAAGGAAATCTGTGTTATTTATTAAACTTGACTCATATTGTTTTGCTATTGTCGTAACTGTGTTTTTGTGAATCTGTGACTAATGTTAGGGCATAGATAGCTTTAGTGTTACCGATCTGAAGTGATAATGAAATCCACGTCCTTGTGTATGATTCACTGATACTGTATGAGGTAAAAGAGATCGTAGGAGCTCTTGTTTTTTGAAGAGACTATTTTTAACAGCCGAACTAAGAGAAATTTAATGATTCCTTTATTTTAATGAAGATTTTGACATAATTACGATACTTTAAACATAATCTGAAACGATCAATCTAATTTTTATTAGTTCAATTTAAATTTAAGTATCGCAGCATTGAACAAATCTCATTGGTTTTAAATAATGTTTAAACGGCTCGCGTCGTCACACCTTGACTGACTGATAATAACACATAGCTACATATAAAAACCTTGACTGACTGATGATAACACATCTACATATAAATAAAAATTACTATGTTAAAGCACAAATCAATAGGCGTGATAGTTTTTCCGTAAAGTGTACCACAAAAGTGCACAGGTTGTGGGATATACTAGGGCTCGCTTCGCTCGCCCTGATTAAGTTAATTGTGTAATAAGTTTTATTTGGTAAATAAATAATAACAAAAAATAAGTATTCGTCTCCGAGTGCGGCAATAAGCATGGCAAACTGAAGAGTTTTTTTTTTAATTTTTCTTTTCATTCTCTTTCGGTTATCAGTTTATAGCAAAATTGGACGCTATTAAACATTTCTGCATCATCCCACAAAAAAATTACGTATTGAGTAATGAATATCAAGTGCTTTGGATCATTTAAACAAGACTGTACAGTTCGACAAGGCTGTTTATGAACGTGGCGAGAAAAGGAACTAACGCTTCTATCATACAAAAACGTCATTTTTGACAGTTCTCCTTACCAGCAGCAGCGCCCATTGACAGTTTGACGCATTCATATAAAGCCTTGTCGGACTGTATTTATAACTCAACAACATGTTTTTTGCGGGTTAAAACAAAAATGCTTAACAGCGACCAATTTCAATCTAGTTCTTAAATATGTTTCCGTTTTATATAATTTATAGTTTTCAGCTTCGGAGTGCTTATTTTTAGAAATTTTCGGTTATGAAGGGTGGTGATGAGACCTTCTGTTCAAAATCTGTTTAATTTCCTCTACAGATGAAATGTAAACAGCAAACCCTGTTTATCTCAGTTCCGTACCCGGTTGGGGAAATTATTGAATTTATTGTGTATAAAGGGGCCGTTCATAAATTACGTGTAACGTTTTGGAGGTTGTTCTGATTACTTATGTCACGAATCACGATATATTTTTATGTCTTTATATTGACTTATATAAAATTCTCGTGTCACAATGTTAGTTACCGTACTCCTCCGAAACGGCTTTACTGATTTTTACCAAATTTTATATGCATATTCAGTAGGTCTGAGAATCGGCTACTGGCTACTTTTTATATTGATAAGTGCATTTGTTGAATAAATAATAGTAAATTATTACAACTCGAGACTGACGGCGACCATTGTTTGTGCGACGGGATAGCGTTGGACGTTGCCATGGTGCCATACTTATTTAGTCACTTCAATAAAATAATATGGACGAAATACTTTATATGGAAAAACAACGTTTGCCGGGACAGCTAGTTGACTTATATTATAACTAGATGACGCCTGCAACTCGGTTGCGCCAAAATTCGTTTATCGCGCGGGAACCGTAATTTTTTCCAAAAATGTCATATGCTATAATTTATCTCCATAGTAAAGATATAGGATAACATTGGTATTCATGTATTACGGAAAAATAAATACCTTATTATAATACAATACTATTTATTACTTGTCATTTATAACATAATCCTTTTACGTATACGTAATACGGCAACGTAGGTTTGCACTTAAAATTATCTATCTGTTCAAGTGCAAATTGACAACAAATTCCATTTCGTATTTAATATTGTTCAAAGTTCGCATTCATTTAGTTGTAATGCCTCCTTCGCCAGCTTTATTGCGAGTGGCCTTTCGAGTTAATAATAAATAATAATACTATCGGACCCGACAGACGGTGTCCTGCAAGAGACCTCTGGTTTGTCACAGAAATGCATACAAAAAAATAATTCAAATCGGTCCAGCCTTTTAGGTGGAGTGCAGTGACAACGCACAGTAGAATTATACCTAAGCAGGGTGTATCAAAACTAAGTTATAAAACTTTAGTGTTTAGTTCCCTACAAAGAGTTCGCTGTGAAAGTAGCAGCGCTGTAAGAGTAACTATTTTTTTCGCCTTTGTATGGGGAAATTCGTAACGCGGGGGGCGGCCATACAAATCACGAAAAAAAGTGTGTATGACCTGTATGTGTCGCTTATATAGAGTTCACTGTGAAACACCGCTGAATCAGCTTTTTTTTTTTGTGATTTGTATGGGCAAGCGCCCCAGCGTCATGCATTTTCCCATACAAAAGTAAAAAATGAAGTTACTCTCTCAGCACTGATACTTTCACAGCTAACTCTATATAAGGAACTATGTGTGATGTGTCCCTACTAGGGATGCCACGAATAGTGAATTGGCCGAATACCGAATATTCGGCAACGCTGTCGGCCTAAGCGCCGAATGTTCGGCCGCCGAATATTCGGCGCGAAATGCATACACTTCGGGGGCGCGGTAGCTGGATTAAGACAAGTCGCAACCTGTTTTCCTCGTTGCGTTTTCAAACGAGTCATTTACGTCAAACGAGTTGGATTTTATTTAAAAACAGTTCGCCTAGATCGGAAGGCCGATCCTTACAAGTGGTGGTTAGGAAACGAAAAACAATACCCAAACCTTTCGAAATTTGCCAAAGTTTATCTCCTGGAAGTAGCGTGTATAGTGAGAGGTTATTTTCTGAGGCTGGTAACATTGACGCTGAAAAGCGTATTCGTTTGCTACCAAAAAATGCTGAAAAGCTTGTTTTTATCCATCACAACTTACCACTGATCAATTTTAATTACTAAAGTGTTGTAATTTGGAAATAAATACACAATTTTGAGTAATATTATAACGTGTTTTTTTACATGATTTGGTATTCGGCCGAATAGTACGTATTATTCGGCCGAATACTGAATAGCAAAAAAAGAAGCCGAATAGGCCGAATACCGAATAGTTGCCGAATATTCGTGACATCTTTAGTCCCTACACACCCTAAAATATTATCACTTAGTTTTGTTACATCCTGTATAAATATCTGCAAGATGGCTAGATCATTTAGGTTACAGAAAGACAGACCAACTGACATTTATAGTATTATTAGTGGTTAAGTCATTACTCATTAGCCAGTAGCTCGACAAGCTGGTTAGTATTCCAAAGTGTTAAGTAATTAAATTAAAAGTGTTCTTATGCAGTTTCCAAGTTGGGGGTCGCTAAAAGATTTGCCCTGTTCAATTTAGAAGTTAAAATTAATTATCCTAGCGGGCCGGGCGGGAAGAAGACAAACTCCCGAATGTCCATCGACAAAGATAGATTAATTAGTCATTAAACTTTCTGAAGATAGCCGTCGACAAAGATGTACGGTTCCTGGATGTGTCCAATCCATACTTAATATTATAAATGCTAAAGTGTGTCTGTCTGTCTGTCTGTTACCTCTTCACACCGAAACCGCTAACCCGATTTTGCTGAAATTTGGTATGGAGATACTTTGGGTCCCGGGAAAGGGCATAGGATACTTTTTATCCCGGAAAAATTTACGGTTCTCGTGCGATAAACTAATTTTGGCGCAACGGAGTTGCGGGCGTCATCTAGTAATGTTATAATTGCGAAAGTTTGTCTGTTTGTCTGTAACCTCTTCACGCCCAAACCACTGAAATAATTTTGCTGAAATTTGGCATGAAGATATTTGAGTCCCGGGAAAGGACATAGGATACTTTTTATCCAGGAAAAATGTACGGTTTCCGCGCGATAAACGAATTTTGGCGCAACGGAGTTGCGGGCGTCATCTACTCCACTGCGTCAGAAACACATTTTGTAATTTTAGAACCCCCGACGAAAACTGAGGGCTCTTATGATGGGGGTATGATTTATGTTTAACATGTGTGTGTGGCTATCTATCGATTTTTTGTTTGAAAGTTAACATGATAGAGAGAATTCTTAGCAATATTTCATCATCAACACCCCGCTAACTGCTAGAAAATTTCAATCTTTACCGCTTCGAGCGGTTTCTTTCAGACAGCCATATTTTATTAGAATACTTCATCTGGTATTCTCTACTTCAACTTCGTTGCGCCAAATCTGTTTATCGCACGGGAACCGTACATACTTCCGGGGTAAAAAGTATCCTATGTTCTTTCTCTCAAGGGACTCAAGGTATCTCCATACAAAATTTCAGGAAAATCGGTTTAGCGGTTTGGACGTGAAGAGGTAACAGACAGACACACTTTCGCACATCCATACTAATATTATAAATGCGAAAGTGTGTCTGTCTGTCTGTCTGTCTGTATGTTACCACTTCACGCCTAAACCGCTGAACCGATTTTGCTGAAATTTGGTATGGGGATACTTTGAGTCCCGGGAAAGGACATAGGATACTTTTTATCCCGGAAAAGTGTACGGTTCCCGCGCGATAAACGAATTTTGGCGCAACGAAGTTGCGGGCGTTATCTAGTTTATTATAATAAATGCGAAAGTGTCTGTTTGTTTGTTTTATAATACAAATGGTAACTAAAATTAAATTGTGGCAACTTATAGTTGCTTTGAAATATCTTGATGCAAAATATTATTATTTTGCATCAAGATATTTCAACGTCACTTAATGCTTATGACGTATTTATTCGTAATCCATTTACTACTATCAGATATATTATATAATATCTACCATATTGATTAAGTGATAAACGCGGTTAGTGGATGATAACGTGAACAAAATAATAATACATAGGCATAATAATATTAAACCGTTGGCAAGAAATTTAGGCTCAATTTATACCGGCGCGGAATGGAATTGAAGCGACTTTTTGCAACGAAACTGTAGGTACATAGCACAATAAATTTTATGTCAACAGTATAACACACAATATTATATAAATATAATATACGAGCCAGGCAAAAAATTGGACGCACGTCTTCCGCGGAATTCTCGAGAAATCTCCGGTGCCAGTTCACTCGCATGAGGCGAAATTGACGCTTCCATTCCGTTCCATTCTGCGGCGGTGCAAATCGAGCCTTACTTTTTATGAAATAAGAAAATCTTGCAAATGAATAATGTGATAGCACCTTTTTTCAAATTTCCATATCACTAAAGAAATCATGTTAATAAGTTTAATCACTTCCATTCCACTCCAATTCCAGTCCAGAAATCCAGCGCTGGATTGGATTACTGGATTGGAATAATGTAAACCCGCTATAAGTGACTTTTATTTTGTCGCGGAGCACTTTTATTCCCGACGTTTCGGCTGCTTTCCAGCGGCCGTGGTCACGGGTGGACCATAGATTATACACTAATATATTTAGGGTGGGCTGAGGTGACATACGTCCTTGCTGAAGTTGTTCAACTACCTACCCGCAGATTCATTAACACGTTCCCAGCGGCACAGATATATCTGTACTTTCCATTACTGCGTTACGGGTCGTTTTAAACCTTGTCCTATACCAGAGATTGTGGCGGCACGAGGCATATTAAACCCCACCGCGCCCGTAGGAGACCAAAATCCTTTTTTTGGCGCCAAATAAGACAAAGTGTGCGGCTTTTGTCGTGATTATTATTAACAATGAGTTCATTAACCTAAATCTACCGCCGCCCGTGGTTAGATTAGTTAGTTTAGATTCTATGGGTAAAATAAAATGTGGGGTCTAATGTACCCCATACCGCACTGAACAATAGCAGTTTTTCATATAATTTAGTGATGGGAAAAGAAATATCGATTTTATTTAATTGTATTTATTTATCAAACTTATGGATGTTTTTCATTAAAACAGGCCAAACAATAATATTTTTTGCAACCAGTGCATTCTGTGAGAATTTTCTTTACTTTTTTGTCGGCCTCACGACTTGTTAAGAAGGTGCGGAGTTTTTCGTAACATCCTACACATCTCCTCTTCTTTGATCCCTTTTCGAGATGATGTGCCTTGTTTGTAGTGGGTTCTGAAAAGTAAGGTCGAGCTGAGTAAATTAGGGTAAGAGTTAGATAGACTCGGGTAGAGTTGGGTAAAGTTGGTTAGAGTAGAGAAGAGTTGTGTTAAGTTGGTTAGAGTAGGGAAGAGTGGGGTTGACTTGGGCAAAAGTTAAATTTTGATGAGCCATACACCGATTGCCGGGTGTTTTGGATTTGCCGCTAGTTGATTCAATGAACAAACACACTAATAGTAATCATGATTATCAACCTATTTGAAGAAAGTTACTCAACATGTCACATTCACGTTTCTATTAACGATATTTATTATAACGAGTAGTTAGGATGTTTGAAAATTACCTGTATCCACATCCAAGTCCTTCTTTGTAAAAGCTTCAATAAGTTGTTCCACAAATAGTCTGCTCAGTTTTGAATGCGTTGCACAACACTAACCGCGTGAAGCTAGCTTAGGGTGCGGTACGAGGTGCGCGGGGGTACGAGGTGTTTGCAACCTCGTTCCGCACTGTGTTAGAATTTTTATTTGTTCAGTGCGGCACAAGGTCTAAGAAACAAGGTCGGTATACCATTGAACTAGGAATCAATAGCACATCTCAGACATATAGTTATCACTTTTTTACACTGAACCAGATGGAAGTTATGCCTCCCGCACGACACAGAAGTTTAAGTTTTTTCCTACCGCTATAACGACGAGACATGGACAGGGTGTTTCAAGCCCTGTTTGGCACCTAACGTGTTAATTATTATTTGTGTTCCGCAGGCGTCAACCTAACGTATGCACGTAACCAAAGCGTATCAGTAGCGCCTGCACGTCAACTCGGCTACGGCTAGGCGACGCCTCGCTTACGGCTCGGGGAAGGGGAAAGGGGCAAGGGTGGACGAAGAAACGTAAGCTTGAGTACGGAGAGACGTAAGCTTGATTACGGAGAGACGTAAGCACGGGGACGACGAGCCGTAAGCGGGGGGACGACGAGCCGTAAGCGGGGGGACTGCTAGTTGACCACGCGTCGCATCGCGGTTTGGAGCCTGGGGCCGTACCACGAAACCGTTTTGAGACTCAAACAATCGTACGAGAATGCCGCGTCCTACTCTAACAAACGAGAAATAACGTTGTTAGAGCAGGACGCGGCATTCTTATTCGATTGTTTGAGTCTCAAAACGGTTTCGTAGTAGGCCTACTGTTCCGAGGCGAGGCGAATACGTTACGGTTCTGCTTAGTGTGCGTTGCAGTAGGGAGTTTCATACAAACAATATATTATATCATATTGAACGGCTCGAGGCGATACGGTGCCGATCCCTTTCAGAGTTGATATGTGTGCTGTGACCTATACGCAGAACGCACTCACAGTGTCTTGAAGCCGCGTTTTAGATTTGTTCTTTAGTTTGTTTACCACTGGATCTCAACTAGACTTCTCTGTTGTTTGAGTGCCTTTACTCATATTATAATTTTATTACAATTTTTCTATAATCATCATCATTAGCCTACAAAACTAATTTTGACATTTATGTTATGAAGTTTTGTGCCTCGACTCTTTCGCGTAACTTTCTGCCGCGCACTGTAAAACTCTGGAACGAACTGTCGCCAGCAGTATTTCCGGACCTATACGACCTGAAAACCTTCAAGAAGAGAGCGTATTCCCTCTTAAAAGCCCGGCAACGCACCTGCAGCTCTTCTAATGTTGCGAGTGTCCATGGGCGACTATAGTTGCTTTCCATCTGGTGACTCGTTTGCTCGTTTGCCCCCTTATTTTATAAAAAATAGAAAAAAAAGTGCTTTGTCTCACGTTTAGGCTCTTCCATACAAACACCGATCCGTCCTGTACTCACAAACTGTCGGAGTCAGATTGGTCTTACAAAGTCGTCGATGAACTTACAATAAAGGTGGTAATCCGATACTAGCGACCGCGACCGCGATTAGCGACTTAAACTATAGGCGACTGCAACCAGCGAAAGATGCTTTGACCAAACAGTCAAATAATCGATTTCATAATTATACATTTTTTCCTTGGTCAGTCTGTTACGTTCATGGCAATACCGCTGAACCCATTTTGTTGTTGTATAGAGCTTTTTTTTATATAAAATAAGGGGACAAACGAGCAAACGGATCACCTAATGGAAAGCAACTACCGTCGCCCATGGACACTCGCAACATAAGAGGAGCTGCAGGTGCGTTGCCGGCCTTTTAAGAGGAAATACGCTCTCTTCTAGGAGCTACTTTTAGTTTCGGTAAAAGACATTATAACATGAGTAACACTCATTTTCATTTTGGCAAAATGAAATGAAATGAAAGAATGGTTCTTGTGTGATAAACGATTATTAGAGGTAGAAACATTCATAATAAACATTGTGTCGCGAGAAAAACTCCGGTGAAATCGAAATTCTACATCAAAACTGTATCCTACTAATACAATATTAGTTTAGGCGAAAGTTTGGATGTATGTATGGATGGATATTTGTTACTCTTTCACGCAAAAACTACTAAACGGATTTTAATGAAACTTTACAATAATATAGCTTATACATCAGAATAACACATAGGCTACAATTTTAACCGACTTTCAAAATGGAGGAGGTGTTATGTTCGTTTTTTTATGTTCAACGATAACTCGGCTGTTTGTGAACCGATTTTCAAAATTTTTCTTTCGGTGTATAGGTTATCATCCCAATTTGATACCATATTCATAAAAGTGGTGACCCGATGAAGGGATCCATAAGAAATCGGGGGAAATCCTCAAAATTTATATGGAAACATATGTGGTGACTTCGGTTTCGTGAGCAGTATTCTAAGCATATGCTACCAACAAGCAAGATTTTGCACCAAGGTATACCATGGTTCGCAAGGTGCTGAGCTAGAACTCCTGACTCTTTATAGATACAAGTTTGGGAGTTTCGACGTTGTTTGAAGAACGGAAGGCATATGTCACTATGCAAATTACATTCATCATCATCATCATCACAACCATAAATCATTATAGAACCATGTATCGTCCCGTTTTGACCCAATTATTGGTACTTTTCATAGTCTTATATTATATATCACTTAAACCGCGGGTGACACCGGTATTGGAGGAGACCATCCTTTCCCTCCCTTTCCTTACGCCGCGCCGGTTCTTCTCGCCGGGTCAGTTCCCGAACCGGTGGTAGGCACCATGTAGACTTTCTGGCAATATTTGCTTCAAACTTATTCAGAAATAAAACATTTGTTTTTTTATTTACTTATTTTAAACTAGATGACGCCCAACTCCGTTGCGCCAAAATTCGTTTATCGTGCGGGAACCGTGCATTTTTCCTAGATAAAAAGTATCCTATGTCATTTCCCAGGACTCAAAGTGTCTCCATACCAAATTTCAGCAAAATCGGTTCAGTGGTTTGGCCGTGAAGAGGTAACAGACAGACAGACAGACACACTTTTGCGTTTATAATTAGTATGGATGGATGGATCATTTATTTTAAATCATTCGTAATAGAAAAATTTCTGTTTCTCCTTTGAGATATTTCTTTTATGATCTTTTAAGGTTCTGTTATAATTACGAAAGCTACGTCAGGCTTTTCTCTCCATCTTTTGTTTCGTTTCGCTTACATAAAAGTAGATCTGTCTTGATTAAAAGTCAGTTCTAGAAATACGGATACTTTTAACTGTAATTAAGAAATGTATTGAATAAAATATGACAATATAATTTCTATTCGACGACGATAGACGATGTTTTATTTATAATATTTTTTTATTAAGTTTTTGCGATAAGTGTATAAGATCTTCATTATTACATTAAAAACGTCTCTTTTGTAAATAGATGTTTATCATATTATTAATATACTTATTAATAATTTCCATTTCTATTTTAACGCTAGCCTTATGGCGAGCATCATTTTTTACCGACTTTCAAGGAGGAGGTTATATTATGTTCATCTGCATTTTTTCTTTATTATTGCTTCGCCTTATGCGTCTTCTCCACGTTGGCCTAATGATGGAGCAATTTAAGAGTATACGTACGTGTAGAGGGTGTTTTTTGGTTGCCCATGTACTTCGTCGAATGTGCATGCTATACACAAACGCCTCCGTTGTCCAGCGGTTATACGAGCGTGGCTCTTGACTTGGAGGTCGTGGGTTTGATTCCCAAGTTATAAAGTATAATACATGTTATTTCCAAGTTTGGTTAGGACAATGCAGGCTGATCACTTGATTACCTGACAAGTAAGATGATTCATGCGTCGGATGGGCATATAAAAAGTCGCCTCGCCTCCCGCCAGTCGTGTCGGTCATTCGTCCCACTGAACTACGAGAGTAAAGGAAGTGAGGGTGCTCTTGTGTACTGTAAAAATTACTCCTGCTAAACAGGCCTGGTTTCAATGAAACTGAAATATCTCCGAAAGTCAACAACGCGCCAAAACGTCAGCTAGGTACTCATGTTTAGTTTTTTTTTTGACAATGTTGCATTTTTTAACGATTTGGCACTGCATAGTATAAGTAATGTTCGGGGCAATGGTTCGGGGTTATTTTACTCTTGACAACAGACAAGACCTTCCCAAGTAGCATTTTACTAAATTTAAGAGTTCACATTTAGTTTACACGTTTACTTTTAGCATTAATGTAGATCATCCGTGATGTTTATGCTGTATTATTGCGATAAATTCACCTAAACCTGTCTAAAGGTCTTATATAAGTATAAATTTGATACATATAAACTACTATTGGAAATATAATACACCTAAAAATACTCCGTTAGTCAGCTGGTTGATTAAGAGCATTATAGAGGGGTAGATATGAGCTAATAGATGTTTAGCATTCTACTTGTTCTATAATATAGAACTAGCAACTTAAATGGTCACTGGTGAACATTTATAAAGAAGAAAGCTGTCATGTTTACTTGTTGTACAGATCACTGCGTTAAATTAAAGTTACAATGGTTGACTTAGCCGTATTACATTTCTACCATATTTGTTTGCTAACCTAATATATCAAATTAATTATTTAATAGTTGTATCATAAAAAAACTACTTAGTTTTCAATTTTTGTTACACGTTACAATTAATTAAGCTACTTTTAGAACTATTTTCATGCCTAATTATATCAAAAATTTCAAATAGTATATTTCGCCTCATATTTATCACAAATATTTTAAAATGAATTTAATGTTTTTACCGAGGCGCGTGAATATTTTAGCAGTAAATATGCATATATTTCACAGTAAACTTGCATTCCCCATTCACTAACACTATTTATAAAGTAAAACAGGTACATAACATGTTTTATTACAATTAAATCCAAAGTAATATGTCCGCCAGAGATTAAAATAGTTTTCGTAATGACACACGAACGATGCACGCGTCGCCATCTTGAACTTGTACTGAGAAGGCTGTACAATGAGTCACTTTTACTCTAATAGCCAGCCTAAAGTCCAGTTGTGTCTATTTATATTGCTGATTTACTACTAATATACTGCTGTTGTACGGCGAGAGTGAACTTATGCTGACTAACTTGTGCCCAAACTGGTAGTTGAAGAGCATTATATCCGGATATAATGCTATTGTATGGCCGGGTTATACATCTTGTGGAGTACATGTGAACCATTAAACTTACGATATAGATCCTAAAATGCTACTTGGGTTATGCTAACGAAACAAGGATTATTTTACACCAGACGTTCCGCGCGGCTTCGCTCGCGTAAATAAGATATTTCACAGACAAATCAGTCTACAAAAATAGCCTATGATCCTTCACGTGGTCTACTTCTTATCTGACCCAAATAACAGAAAAAATACTCTAGTAGTTCGTGAGACAAGCCCTTTTAAATAATTTCCCCCGTTTTTTCCACATTTTCTTCTATTTCTTCGCTTCTATTAGTCTTAGCGTAATAAAATATAGCCTATAGCCTTCCTCGATAAATAGGCTATCTAACACTGAAAGAATTTTTCAAATCGGACCAGTAGTTCCTGAGATTAACGCGTTCAAACAAACAAACAAACAAACAAACTAAATAACTCTTCCGCTTTATAATATTCCTAGACGTTCTGCGTGGCTTCGCCCGCGTAAATTAGATATTTTACAGACAAATCAGTCTACAAAAAATAGCCTATGATCCTTCACGTGGTCTACTTCTTATCTGACCCAAATAACAGACAATAACTCTAGTAGTTCGTGGGATAAGCCCTTTCAAATAATTTCCCCCGTTTTTTCCACATTTTCTTCTATTTTTTCGCTCCTATTAGTTGTAGCGTGATAAAATATAGCCTATAGCCTTCCTCGATAAATGGGCTATCTAACACTGAAAGAATTTTTCAAATCGGACCAGTAGTTCCTGAGATTAGCGCGTTCAAATAAGCCCTTTCAAATAATTTCCCCCCGTTTTTTCCACATTTTCTTCTATTTCTTCACTCCTATTAGTCTTAGCGTGATAAAATATAGCCTATAGCCTTTCTCGATAAATGGACTATCTAACACTGAAAGAATTTTTCAAATCGGACCAGTAGTTCCTGAGATTAGCGCGTTCAAACAAACAAACAAACAAACAAACAAACAAACTAACAAACTCTACCGCTTTATAATATTAAGTATAGATAGTATAGATAAGCGCAGAGGTAAAACAAGCGTGTCCCCGCAACAGCGCAGTGGTTGTCAACGTTGTCCTAATATTTAAATTGTGTTCAATTTATTCGCGCCGAAAACCAAACAGAGGAATATTACGTGTATTAGAGAATAGTGTCTGCTAAATAAGGGCTTGCTGCTTGAGACACGTCAAACGACAGCTTTTTGACAGACTATTGTAATACTTAAATGCAATACAAAATATTTGTGTGTCCATGTGATTTGCATAGCTTTATTGTGTGAGGAGCGAAATATATAAATGCGATGCGGCATCGCAACGCCGAAATCTGCAGACTTTTCCTTTTTTATTATCAGATTGGCCTAGATATGTAAATTAGCCGCCGATTTAAATCTATAAACTCGTAGTTCCTAAGATTAGCGCATTCAAAAGAAAAAAAATGAAACTCTGTAGCTTTTTAATGTAGCATAATAAAATAGAAATATTTTGCTGTTAGATTGCTATTATACCTATTTGCGTTAAGGACGCTATCACATAAAAATTAGCAGGTCGATGTCTGTCAGTACGAATATCGACGTTAAGTGCATTAAAATAACATTCATATCAGCGCGCCTTGTTCAGTGGCGTTTACGACGCTCGCCGCGTTCTTGATAGGGCGAAAATGTATGAAGGAGAGCGTTTCTTATTTTTCTTATAGATGGAAATGTTATTTATTTTTATATAAAATATTTAGCTATTCATACAGGGGACTAAATAAGCAACAATTTTTTTGTATATTTATTTTCCTTAGTTCAGTGTATTAGCTATACTGGTTCCTAATCACCCCATTTTTTAAATATTTTGCGATTATTGTGATGGTTAAAACGTATTTACGTGAAAATTTTGTATGCGGCTATAAAATTTTTATGGTTTGACTGTGGAGATCAATATATTATCTTTCATTTGAAACCAAAATATCCTCGCAGTGTGACTCCTAATTCTTTAAAATGGTACCTGAAAATTGCTGATATTTGTGAAAAAATGTGATAGCGTCCTTAAATATTTGGGCCCAATCTTTTTTCGCCTTACTTTTGATAGCCACCGATCTCTATCCGCACGTAATAGTCTCAGTTTATGCAAACATCGCATTGGGTGTTCAATCGATTCCGTCACGGCCCAGCGGCTCGCTGTCAGCCATTTTGTCGCGATAACCGCGGTTAGGCAGGTGGCGCCGAAATTATCACGAGAGATATAGGAGAGAATTTCCAGTGAATATTTCCAGCAGCTCAGGATTAATGTATAGGCAGTATAGGCCATGGCCTATGGGCGGCAGCGTACTATGGCGTCCTAGGGGGACGGCAGCGTCCTAGGATGGCGGCAGAGTTTCTACATAAGGGCGGCAAAATTAAAGTGGCCTATACTCATAAAAAATATAAATCCGGCCCTGAAAACGGGGAACTTTGTATCGTTTCTTCATAGTTCATAGCGCCACAATACTACATCGTGCTATCGAAGACCAGCGCCCTCGATCAAAAGATCTTCCTTTGTGGCTACGACTTATACAGGGTGTACGGGTCAATTTAGACTGCAATGTGACGCGTAGATGCATTTCTAAATTTGTATGGATTTGACAGATTTTCGAGACGTCTCACGCAATTGAGATCTGTCAATTCAATACGAATTTAGAAATGCATCTACGCGTCGCGTTGCGGTCTGAATTGACCCTAACAAAACAAAGTTATTACACTTTAGGGTGTGTATGTGTTCCTTATATGGAGTTCACTGTAAAAGTAACAGCGCTGAAAGAGCTCTATACAAGTAACAGGGGTAGGGAATGCAAATCTCGCGAGATTGGGGCTCAAGCGAGATCCCGCGAGTTTAATGAATAACAACACTGCGAAATCTCGCCAATTTCGAGATCTCGCGAGATTAACAGTTTGGAGAGTTTTTTTTTTTGCAATTAATCACATTATTTGAATAAATTAGGAAAAAAATAATAAATATTATAAGTATTATTAAAGATAAACATTTATTTTCACGATTATTTTCAATAGACTTTTATGCATAAAACATTGTTTGACGTATCTGTAAAACACAATATTTTATCCTTTCCTTGTTAAAAACGCAAAAAATACCAATATAATGCGAGTCTCGTTACGTGTGCACCTGACAAACGCTGAAAGTGACCTAAGAGTTAAGCCCCGCCCACAATGATGTCGTCAGGAGTCAGGACCGTGCACTCACAGTGCACAGTTGCCCTCTTTGTTTTTACTCCGTGATCGCAACTCCGTCCGTGTCAGTCCGCGCTTCGAATAAGGCGTTTTTATGCTCAAGTGCAATCTCGTCAAACTTGCGGGATCTCGCCTTTTTTTCGTCCGAGATCAATCTCGCTAAAAAGGCCGAGATCTCGCGAGAACGAGATTGCATTCCCTAAACAGGGGACTCATTTACACCATGAAGTATTATCACTTTGTTTTGTTACACCCTGTATGGAGTTCACCGTGAAAGTAGCAGCGCTGAAAGAGCTCTATACAGGGGACTCATTTACACCATGAAGTATTATCACTTTGTTTTGTTACAGCCTGTATGGAGTTCACTGTGAAAGTAGCAGCGCTGAAAGAGCTCTATACAGGGGACTCATACACACCATGAAGTATTATCACTTTGTTTTGTTACACCCTGTATAGATTTCACTGTGAAAGAAGCAGCGCTGAAAGAGTAAATTTTTTTGTGATTGGTATCGGAGAAAGCCATATATATATATATATATATATATATATATATATATATATATATATATATATATATATATATATGTATATATATATATATATATATATATATATATA
The DNA here is from genome assembly GCA_905187585.1 of Cyaniris semiargus. Classification (NCBI taxonomy): domain Eukaryota; kingdom Metazoa; phylum Arthropoda; class Insecta; order Lepidoptera; family Lycaenidae; genus Cyaniris; species Cyaniris semiargus. Next base: position 14,404,655 of record LR994558.1, read on the forward strand.
TATATATATATATATATATATATATATATATATATATATATATATATATATATATATATATATATATTTTCAGCGCTGATACCTTTTACAACGAACTCTATGCAGGGGACTCAAATTATTCCGTTGCGAAAAAAATGTTATTCCGAAGGTTGCTAATGACAATGGAAATAAAAAAAATAAGAGAACCAACAGCAAAAACTTATATATATATATATATATATATATTTATATATATATATATATATATATATATTATATATATATATATATAATATATATATAAATATATATATATATATAATATATATATATATATATATATATATATATATATATATATATATATATATATATATATATATATATATATATATATATATATATATATATATATATTTTTTTTTTTTTTTTTTCAGCGCTGATACCTTTTACAACGAACTCTATGCAGGGGACTCAAATTATTCCGTTGCGAAAAAAATGTTATTCCGAAGGTTGCTAATGACAATGGAAATAAAAAAAATAAGAGAACCAACAGCAAAAACTTCGGTTCGCCATCTACTTATGTATCAATTTCTCCGATGGCACATTGCACTTTTTTGCTCTGCCGCGCCTAAATGTTCTAGCGCTTATTCAGTCTAGCTTTAAAATACCATAGCATTTCAATCCGGCTTCGAATCGCCATAGTTTTTTTCAAACAAATAGTACGTTGTCTAAATGAAAAACAAAAATGGTGTACAGACTAATGAAAACGGCGGAATGGAGACGAATTGGCCCAGAGGTAGGGCTCGAAACAATACCTCCGGAAAACCTCTGGGGATTTTACGTAACTCTATAAATAGCATTCGGTTGCTATCGTGATCTCAACAAGGTAATAGCCAAAGACATAATATAGAAGCAAAAACGGTGGCGAAAATAGCCATTTTGATTTTTGAAAATTTCGAAAGAGCTTAATTTGTATCGAGAGCTTGTGTGTTCATTAGAAAGAAATAATCGAAACTCCCCACCGATCCTATGTGTAATAAAAAAGTTGTTCGGAGTTAAAGGTCAAAATTGTGTTTTTTTTTTTTATGAATACCGCGCTGTAGCCACATATATTATTAAATAGTTACTACGCAGCCGCAGCGTCGAAGTTTTCTTTCCAGTGGCCGTGGTAATAACATTAAGTTAATATACCTAGCGGAAGGTTAATATACCTATAGGTCTACCAGAATCTGATGGCAAAAAGTGAGAAAATAAATTGACTCTAGCAATACCTGGGTAATTGGAATAAAACATTTTAATCCTTTTTTTTCTTATAGCGGCTGATTCTGTGTGTTAAACATACAAATATAAAAATTTATCCAATGATCAAGGATATTTTTTGAAAATCTGCTGTCAAAAATGGCCATCAGATTCTGGTAGACCTATAACTTCCGCTAGGTATATTAACTTTATGGGTAATGAGTAGACTACAGTGTCTAACTTCTGTCTCTGTCCTTGCTGTAGAATGTTATTCGACTGAGTACAGATCCCGCAACAAAGTGTCTACTAGACAGGCGAAATCCAAACTAATATCGTATTTAGGCCCAGTAATTCATAACTGTGTAATAAATCATCTCACAGGCGGCTGTGACAATGATAACTTGCCAGATAATATGAGGCGCTCAAATTGTTTGTTAATGTGTTTTAGTCTACTGAATACTCTTAGCTAAGCCCACGTTATTAAACGTGCATGATACTTATTATATTACTAGCTGTGCCCCGCGGTGTTACCCGCGGTTAAAGTGAAATATAATAAAAGACTATGAGAAGTAACAATAATAGGCTCGAAATGGTAATGATGATGATGATGAATGTAATTTGCATAGAAGCTTATGCTTTGTCACCTGTGCCCGGACAGGGACAATAATAATTATACTACAGAGGGAAATAAAAGAGGATTAACAAATTACAAATTTATTAAATTATAAATAAAAATCTAACGAGCGGAAGAGCAAAAGTCGTGGGAACGAACCTAGCCTCAGTCACTTTCTTAGCCTCAGATAATTTACGCGTCTTTAGGGACACTGCACTCGGGTCACTCAGCAACGCGCGGGACTCCAGCTCCGCAGGTCTCCGGTGATAACCTCGCAGCAAGCGCAGGGGTGATGGCCGGCTGTTGTTGGCGAAGATGGTCGGGTCCCCGTAGGCGGTGGCTTGGTTCAGCGGTGTGGCTCAGTAGTGCATCAGTCAGATGCCATCGGCAGACACGTGGCGAGGGCCATCAAGGTCAAGGTTAATTTTGTGATGACAACAAAAACTAATAAGAAACATACTATAGTAAAAACTAATTTTATAAATTAATATTATAAAATAAAATAATTTTTACTAAACTTGGAATGTCTATACTAATGGAACATCTTTACTAAATTTGGAATATCTAAATTCTACCAAGCTCTACTTACGTACTATTTACCAATCTGTGGCTCAACAATAGACTATTACCGAGATATAGATTCAGAGAAAAGTAAATTAAGCACGTGCCGCATGATGGATGGCTCAATGGGGGTTCATTACCCCTCTTTACCACTTCTCCCCCTTCGGTCCCCCTCGGTGGGGAGCCCCCGGTAGACAGGACAATTAATGTCGTGTCACCTATAGGACGAGATCTGTCTCCGAAGGGAAAGTAATCAAAACCTCCGTGATTCGGCCCATTGTTATAATTTATTGCTGATGTGGCGGACGAATCAGCCCGAATTCAGTAAAATCGATTATATTATTTAATTTCTAAAAATTTGTTAGGGTTCCGTACCCGAAGGATTACGGGACTTCGTTGTCTATCCGTCTGTCCGTCTGTCTGTCTGTCTGTCTGTCTGTCTGTCTGTCTCCAGGCTGTATTTCAAGAACCGCTATAGCTGGACTTCTTAAATTTAGACAGACTAAAGTTCATTTCTTTGCCGCTAAAACAACAAATACTAAAAAGAAAATAAATAAATGGAGGGGGCTCCCGTACAAAAAACCACAATTTTTTGTCAACTTTCCTTCGCGTGCGAGTCCGACTCGCGCACGATTGTTTGTTTACAACTGAGCGTATTGCAAAACGGAAAATATCATAAAAAATACTAATATCTCCATACATAAAAATCAATACCACTTTTCGTTGAATTTTTTTTTTAAATATTGTACTTATAATATATACGTAGCGACTAGCGAAGCACGTACCGGGTCGCTAGTCGAGTAATAATGTAGCTCAGAGGCGCTGAGGTTATTGAACTCACGCAGCTGTTTATTGTTTTTTAATCTTTTTTAAGACGCGACTGCCCTCTGGTATAAAAAAAATATTTCCTAAATCCGACCCCCCCCCCCCCCCCCCCCCTCCTTTACTTTTTTATCATGTTTGTAATATAAGGCATATTTATAAACTTATAATATAATCAATTAGTTAAAAAATTCCGTCGTAATATTTCCTTATTCAACTTTTTAATGTTCATTATATTTTCCTGAAGTGGTACTCTAGACCTCTCTGACCTTCCCTCCTTTATAGAAGCTGCCTACACAAATTTTCAATTCAAATAATATTTTATTTGCATTTATAATCGTATTTGCAAACCAGTTATTATTATATGTTATTGAATTTTTATTGCCTTAGGTAACGGGCAGTATGTAAATATATAGGCCCTCATGGCCAACTTATTCATACTAATATTAAAAAATGTCTGTATGAACACTACTGAACTGATTTAAGGCTGCTACCTCCCTTAAATTAGCAGGTCGATGTCTATCAGTACGAATATCGACGTAAAGGACATTAAAATAACATTCATATCAGCGCGCCTTGTACAGTGGCGGTTACGACGCTCGCCGCGTTCTTGATAGGGCGAAATAAGAGAAAATTATACTTTTCACATGGACGTGACTGTTCGATTAAAAATTCCTCTTTATGAACTGTAGTGTAACTGATAAAATGTATTAAATATAAAATTTTCAATGCTCTAAGCCAACAGTTTACGAAGTTAATAGAATATTTGCAGAAAAATCGATGACCACGGTACATTTTTTTTTTCTGAAAATCTATCGAGTTTGGAAAAAAATCCTCGTGAGCAATTGAAGATTAAAGACCAATCTACAATATATATTTCTTTTGGTATTGTGCTTTAAGTTCTACCAGACTTTATAGAGGTTGAACTTTTTCCAGGTAGCCCAATGATGAAAAACTCAAAGCAGATATGTTACTACCGCGCGCGTTGTGAAGATTCAAATACGGCCCAATTGGGTCGTCTGTTATTTAGTCTGCATCGAGCGCAGTCACGAACGTGCCGCGTCTTGTAAGTAGGTTAAGGTAGGTAACTAAATAAATTGAAAATGACGTCGTGCGTGTTTCGAAAATGTACCAATTATGACTCAAAAGAAAACAAAACACATGGAATCACTTACCACATGTCTTGATTGCAATAAATACCTCGATTATTTACATTTTCAATTATTTTTTCGAACAATCTGGAAAAAATCGAATTTTCGTCATAGCTCAGGCGAAGAAAGAGACAGCGATACGATGTTTAAAAATAGAACTGTCTCTTTTATTTAAATGGTTTTTCGTATCTTTTGTTTCACTTATCTGTCAAATTTGTCAATGTTTGCAATTTCGAATTTGAAAATTGTTCGGAAGAGATTTAAGCCGGAAAATAGTATGGACGTAACAGATCTGTATAAGTAGAATATCATTGAGGTAGCCCCTTAAATATGAAATAGACGTACTAAAAGTAAACTATTGATCCTGCCTACTCAAAGTATTTTTGTACTAAAATTCATCGGAGAGAACAATGTTAAACAGAAAGACTTTCCCATGAAAAATGGTGGTTTTAAGAAGGAAAATAGTGGACTTCAAAATTGTACGAAATTGAGAATTAAAATTCCTATCTCAAAAAGTACTGAACTGATTTTGATGAAACTTACAGCATTCCCGTTTAATAATACCTATACAGCGGGGCTAAAATGGTCGCTTTAGAGAATCATATGATGAATCATAATATGATTCATTTTTTTAAAATCGCAAAATTGACACTGTTTGCAATTCAGATGTCTAAATTCGTACTAATTTGACATTCGTGATTTTGACAGTTTTGACAATTCATTTTGTGAATTGATTGAGCGGAATTGCTAAATGTGACCATTTTAGCCCCGCTGTACTCGGCGAAACATGGCGGTAGCGGTCATTGACTTCCTGTCAAAAACTTGTCATTTTCTATACAGTGTGTAACAATAATAAGTGATAATACTTTAGGGTGTGTACGTGTTTCTTGTAGAGAGTTCACTTTGAAAGTAGCATCGCTGAAAGACGAAAATTTTTTTTCACTTTTGTATGGGCCCTTGAGCCCGAGTGTCACGAGTTTCCCCATACAAAAGTGAAAAAAAATTTTCGTCTTTCAGCGCTGCTACTTTCACAGTGAACTCTCTACAACTTCTACAAGGAACCCGTACATACCCTAAAGTATTATTACACTTATTTTTGTTACACCCTGAATAAACCGCGATTGACAATGAAGTGTCAGATGTTGTCAATCGTGGCTTTGTATAGAAAATTTGTCCGCTACCGCCATGTTTTGCCGAGTACAGTATAGTACAACAAAAAAAGAATTATTTAAATTGGACTTGTAGGAGACATACGAACACAAACAGGAATTTATACGTGGGAGAGCCATGCTTCGGCACGAATGGGCCGGCTCGACCGGAGAAATACCACGTTCTCACAGAAAACCGGCGTAAAACAGCGCTTGCGCTGTGTTCCGCCGAGTGAGTGAGTTTACCGGAGGTCCAATCCCCTACCCTATTCCCTTCCCTACCCTCCCCTATTCCCTTCCCTTCCCATCCCTACCCTCCCCTATTACCCTATTCCCTCTTAAAAGGCCGGCAACGCACTTGCAGCTCTTCTGATGCTGCGAGTGTCCATGGGCGACGGAAGTTGCTTTCCATCAGGTGATCCGTTTGCTCGTTTGCCCCATAAAAAAAAAAAAACATAAAAACATACATACATACATACATACATACATACATACATACATACATACATACATACATACATACATACATACATACATACATACATACATACATACATACATACATACATACATACATACATACATACATACATACATATACATGCATACATACATACACTTTTGAAATTTTGCACATTTGTTCAGATGCTGATATAGACTAACATATACGAAAACTGGGCAGTTCTGGAAATATTACATACATACGCTTCGCAATACGAATTGATAACCTTCTTTTTTTGAAGTCGGTTAAAAATGTTGCGCAAACAAAGTTGCCGGTAACACCTAGTCAGATGCAGAGGTCATTGACTTGGTCCTTTAACTACCTACACTTGAGGGACAGTTCTGAGGCGGTGTTTATAGAAGAAGGAAGTGTCACAGGTATTTTATTTCTATTTATTACGCAAGCTTTTTTTTAAACCCTTTGTGTTGTGAGTGTGACTTCCTGATTGGGTGCCGTCCATTAGTCAAGTTAGACGTAGGGGGGAGAGAAAAAAAAATCCAAATATGACAAAGGGGAGGGAGGAATAAAGGAAATATCTAAATATATTATGTGAGTTCATACTTCATAGGCGCGCAAGTGAGTGCGCGATAACATTGAACGATAAAATATAGTGTGCGGAAATTTTATAAAACTTGTTTCAAGAAATACGTGTTTATTAGTAGGCCTTACAAGTTTGTAAAAAAAATGTTTGACATTTAGAATCTCCATTACATTTGCAAGGTTTATAAACAAATATTTCCTTTACTGGTACAATTAATAAGTACATTATAAACGCCTAAATTTTAGATAAAATTTGTGCAAAAATGCAGATTTTTGGAGGCTCATACTGAAATTGTTTCTCCAAATTTTGAGTTCGCGTTTTTTTATAAATCTAGATATAGTGCAGAAGATACCTATTAGTTCACAAGTTTCAAAGAAAGATCCTTTACAACGCCATAATCACGTACGAGCGTTTGTATGGAAAGATGATCGGGTTGGCCGCTCTTAAAGCTACGTTTCCATGCTTGCCGAGCCTTGGCAAGCATCCACAAGTCACAAGTGTCCACAAATCTCGCTTGGCATTTGGGAGTCGTTAACACGCTTGTGAATGCGTCAGTGTATTACGTACATCCAAGCATGGCGGACACCGGACTTGTGTTGGCTATTAACATCTTAGGGATTCCAGATACATTTTTTCGGTTTGGTAATATTCCAAAAACGATAAACTCTCTTCGTTCGACCAGCTACTCATTTTTAGGGTTCCGTACCCAAAGGATAAAAACGGGACCCTATTACTGAGACTTCGATGTCTGTCTGTCTGTCCGTCTGTCTGTCTGTCTGTCTCCAGGCTGTATCTGAAGAACCGCTATAGCTAGACTTCGGAAATTTTCAGTGTAAAGGCAGATGTACATTGAGTCAGTAACTGACGTGTTAGTACTGTCCTGGCACTGCTATAGTGTAAAGGCAGATTTACATTGAGTCAGTAACTGACGTGTTAGTGCTGTCCTGGCACTGCTATAGTGTAAAGGCAGATTTACATTGAGTCAGTAACTGACGTGTTAGTGCTGTCCTGGCACTGCTATAGTGTAAAGGCAGATTTACATTGAGTCAGTAACTGACGTATTAGTGCTGTCCTGGCACTGCTATAGTGTAAAGGCAGATTTACATTGAGTCAGTAACTGACGTGTTAGTGCTGTCCTGGCACTGCTATAGTGTAAAGGCAGATTTACATTGAGTCAGTAACTGACGTGTTAGTGCTGTCCTGGCACTGCTATAGTGTAAAGGCAGATTTACATTGAGTCAGTAACTGACGTATTAGTGCTGTCCTGGCACTGCTATAGTGTAAAGGCAGATTTACATTGAGTCAGTAACTGACGTGTTAGTGCTGTCCTGGCACTTCTATAGTGTAAAGGCAGAATTACATTGAGTCAGTAACTGACGTGTTAGTGCTGTCCTGGCACTGCTATAGTGTAAAGGCAGATTTACATTGAGTCAGTAACTGACGTGTTAGTGCTGTCCTGGCACTGCTATAGTGTACAGGCAGATTTACATTGAGTCAGTAACTGACGTGTTAGTGCTGTCCTGGCACTGCTATAGTGTAAAGGCAGATTTACATTGAGTCAGTAACTGACGTGTTAGTGCTGTCCTGGCACTTCTATAGTGTAAAGGCAGAATTACATTGAGTCAGTAACTGACGTGTTAGTGCTGTCCTGGCACTGCTATAGTGTAAAGGCAGATTTACATTGAGTCAGTAACTGACGTGTTAGTGCTGTCCTGACACTGCTATAGTGTAAAGGCAGATTTACATTGAGTCAGTAACTGACGTGTTAGTGCTGTCCTGGCACTGCTATAGTGTAAAGGCAGATTTACATTGAGTCAGTAACTGACGTGTTAGTGCTGTCCTGGCACTGCTATAGTGTAAAGGCAGATTTACATTGAGTCAGTAACTGACGTGTTAGTGCTGTCCTGGCACTGCTATAGTGTACAGGCAGATTTACATTGAGTCAGTAACCGACGTGTTAGTGCTGTCCTGGCACTGCTATAGTGTAAAGGCAGATTTACATTGAGTCAGTAACTGACGTGTTAGTGCTGTCCTGGCACTGCTATAGTGTAAAGGCAGATTTCAGTGAGTCAGTAACTGACGTGTTAGTGCTGTCCTGGCACTGCTATAGTGTACAGGCAGATTTACATTGAGTCAGTAACTGACGTGTTAGTGCTGTCCTGACACTGCGATAGTGTAAAGGCAGATTTACATCGAGTCAGTAGCTGACGTCTGTCTACTGACGTGACGGTGCTGACCTGGCACATTTATAGTGTAAAGACAGTACATTGAATCAGTGGCTGTCGTCAGTGTACTGTGTTGACTTGAAACTAGAGATGTGCCGATCATGACTTTGGCCTACTAGCCGACTAGCCGATTAGTCGGCTGCAAAGAAGCCGACTAATCGGCCAACTAGTCGGCCAAGCCGATCATGGTTTCGGAAGTTTCTGTAACACTTTTTTTTACTGCTGATTCGCGGGTAAGTAACACACGCCGCCTGCGAAGGTGTCGGATTGTGTTGACGTGACGCCCGCAACTCCGTTGCGCTAAAATTAGTTTATCGCGCGGGAACCGTACACTTTTCCGGGATAAAAAGTATCCTATGTCCTTTCCCGGGACGCAAAGTATCTTCATAGCAAATTTCAGGAAAATCGGTTCAGCGGTTTGGGCGTGAAGAGATGACAAACAGACAGACACACTTTCGCATTTATAATATTAGTATGAATATTGTACACATATTGTGTCATTTATTGCCCCAAGTTACGCCAAGCGATCTTAAAGTTGTGTGTGACCTAAGAGGTGTCACATTGGAGCTCGTTACCGCCTTTGTCACCCCACACGGGAGGTCGGAAGCTGTAATATAAACTATCAACTGCTCATTACACTTAGTGGCAAATTAATTACGCACAGAAATTTTATCAGTTAATTAGTGATAAAGAGTACAACTAGTAATAATATTTATTTGACTTTGTATAAATTTTTGCTATACTATTGAGCGGTAATTCATCTCGAAATCCAAAAATCTCTTATAACTTTTCTCATATCCATCTCTGTTTTAATGTTATAAGAGATTTTGGGGGGTCGCGGATTAGTAATAAAAGTTGTCGTAATACCACCTAAATTTTAGTGGGGGGTCATGCCATGGTTTGCTAGGGAAAGGCTGTTTACACACGGCGCGGCACCGCCACCGCGGCGGTGTCGCTGCCGCTGCGGCGCGTGAGTAAACACCCAAAGGCGTTGCCAACATGACAACGCATTTTACAAGCAAACACTAAAACAAATACGTGTGGCACTCGTGGACTGCCGCGGTAAAGCTATTGCATATCATGTTTTATCAACTTATGCAATTATAATTCCCGTACGTCTAGTCACACAAACACCGTGCCGAAGTCTGGAAATTCCGCACCGACACCGTCGGAGTGTGGGGTGTTAGGTTTTTTCGTTACGGAATTTCTTGATTCGGTTGCCGCGCTCAGAGCTCGCGATAAAAGCTATGCAATAGCTTAAAATGAATCTACCCCTAATATATATATAATCTAATATTGATAGATCTAACAAGAACCACATGAACATAGTCCAAATACTTGTTAACACAGCCATAACCATGCCCAGTTACATAAAGGTCATAGGAATATCTGCCATTATTATGTTTTGGACAAAAGCCAAGCATATTTGGAACACACCGCCGCGCCGACCGGACAGGCTATGTATCTTTCATTATTTCAACATAGCACTGACAATCCGCAACGATTAGTCCAAAATGTAGAATGCTATGTGTTAATTATTAGAAGTGAGATTCAAAGCAGAAATCATACAAAACTGTTATTATGTTGTATTTTTTTAAATATATTTTAAGTGGTATAAACAGATACAAGTCCATAAGTATAATGTTACTTAATTTATAAAACAATTGGAGTTTATTTTAACTTTAAAGTGTAAATCTAAAATATTATTCAATATGACAGAAAATGTATCGATTTTATATTAAAATAAAATAAAATCTTCTTTTATTGATGTAAACGGGTACTGCAATACACTGAATTGCATTCCAGTACTCAGTGCCTATTTACATTATTTCAGTAGTAATACAGCTAGCCATAAAAAGAGACTATTTAATTATTTAAGTAATTTTTAAGACGCTTTTATTAGCTTCGGCTGTATATTGTAATGTAACGGAATCTTTGAGCACGATTTTTAGGGTTCCGTAGCCAAATGGCAAAAAACGGAACCCTTATAGATTCGTCATGTCTGTCTGTCTGTCCGTCCGTATGTCACAGCCACTTTTCTCCGAAACTATAAGAGCTATACTATTGAAATTTGGTAGGTAGATGTAGTCTGTAAACCGCATTAAGATTTTGATACAATAATGGAAAAAATATTAAATGTTTTAGGGGTCCCAATAGGTACAACTGAATCAAAAAATTTTTTTTTCATCTAACCTATCTATGGATAGGTCTTCAAAAATAATATTGAGGTTTTTATTATAATTTTTTTCTAACCTGAATAGTTTGCGAGAGAGACTCTTCTAAATGTGTGTCCCCCCTCTAACTTCTAAAGTAGGGGCATGATAAGTCAAAAAAAATAAATATATGATGTACTTTACTATAAAAGCTACCAACGAAAATTGGTTTGATCGAAATCTAGCAAGTAGTTTTTTTTATATATTTTTATATTTAAATAAAAACTTTTTTTTTTCATCTAACCTATGCGTGTGGGGTATCTATGGACAGGTCTTTAAAAATCATATTGAGGTTTCTAATATCATTTTTTTCTAACCTGAATAGTTTGCCAGAGAGACTCTTCCAAAGTGGTAAAATGTGTGTCCCCCCCCTCTAACTTCTAAAGTAAGGGCATGATAAGTCTAAAAAAATATATGATGTACTTTACTATAAAAACTACCAACGAAAATTGGTTTGAACGAAATCTAGAAAGTAGTTTTTTTTATACGTCATAAATGGCAAACTTATTTTAACTTTCATTAAATCAACTGAAATATAAAAATAAATCAAAAACCTTTAAATTTCATGAAAATAAACCTTATTGCTGCTGCAGAACCCTTCATGGGCGCGACCAACTCGCACTTGGCCGGTTTTTTTAGTTCTTTAAACTATTATTACTTGTCCAATAAGGCAATAACCTAGCGTGCGCAATTTTTTCGCCTCCCAGTGTACAGTGAGCGTGGTGTAAATGAAATTCATACTTTCACGAGCAGGCGACACAATTTGGAGACTCGAGATCACACTTCATCGCTCTGATGAAACTTCGCTGTACCGAACGGTTTCATTTTCTATTAATTTTTAAATTTCGAACGATATTGAAAAAAGAATCGATTATTTTTGTATTATTTTCTTTATGCACATAAAATATACTTAGAAGAAGCTGTGGTATTTGCAAATATGGAATAAAAAGTACTTTTAAAAATATGACTACGTAAATTACATAGAAATTATTATTTTGGCCCTACGTTATAATAAACACACTGCGAAATCACTACCCCAAAACCCCTCTTTTTGGCCCTGCCATAGGTGGATAAAAAAAGAAAATAATAAAACTTACATTTAATTTACTTACTTTTGATATTATGTTTTCAGGATACATAATTATAATAAATATTGAAGATGGCAAAGAAAATACCATTTCCATACGAAATAAAAAAACTTACTCCGGCAGAAGATGAACTTGCAAAGAAATATTATAAAGGTAAGGAAAAGTCGAAAAGCCAGTCGGCACGAATGGGTCAACTTGGCCGGTCTGACAAAAAAACCGGTGTTTAATTTTTGACGAACGATTAAAAAAAAGTCCTGGTCCTTTAACGGTTTCTGGCTCTAAGTAATAGAAAATAAAAACTTCATCAACATTGGAGATCTTATATCGATTTTATCGTGACAGACGGACAAACTTTGCATTCATAATTTTACTAAGTATGTAGTTAAACATAAAACTGTTTCCATCACGTGATAATATCGCTCGTTTCACACACGTTTGACGTTAACGTTTTTTTGAACACACGAGTAAGTATCCGCCCACTTAACGTTTTAAAAACTCTACCTACATAAATTGCCTCATCATAAGTGCTAAAATTAATTTTGCACCTTCAAAATACTGGAACGAAATGAGCTTTCAGGTTGTTTTTAAAATTAAGGTGTTATATTTGAGATTAATTAGCACGGCCGCATATTTTAATAATAATGCTAATTGATTGATTTGTTGTATGTTGATTGAATGAATGTTCATAAAATGCACTAGCGGCTACCCCAATATGACATGAATTTCATATTACTATTTATAGGTCTACCAGAATCTGATGGCAAAAAGTGAGAAAATAAATTGACTCTAGCAATACCGGGGTATTTGGAATAAAACATTTTGATCCTTTTTTTCTTATAGCGGCTGATTCTGTGTTTTAAACATGCAAATATAAAAATATTTTATCCAATGATCAAGGATATTTTTTGAAAATCTGCTGTCAAAAATTGCCATCAGATTCTGGTAGACCTATTAGTAATATGAAATTCATGTCATATTGGGGTAGCCGCTAGTGCACCAAATTACCATAATATTTTGATTTAACAAAGTCCTAAAACGTCTTACATTTTTGCTGGGGCAACACACAAAGCGCAAAAAAAAAGCTTTACATAATATTAAGTACCTACCATCGAAAAAGTTGATTCATAGGCATATGATGGACCTGTGTCACTTGGTCGAGTTATGTTAATTCAATACATAACGTGACCAAATTACGAAGGTCATCTGCATATGAATCAACTTCTCTGATAGTACATATTATAATGTTTCAGACTATACCCGTCCATTTCTGAGGATCGGACCCTCAGGGTACTTCGGTATGGCGGGTCTCGGAGACCACATCGAGGACATATACAACATGAAGGTGCGCCCTGATGATGTGTGGGTCACGGCGTTCTCTAGATCAGGTAGTGGCTTTATTGCCACTTCTCACAAGTTTCTTACTTTATACTTTCTCCTGCTACATATCAAAATATGCTAAGCAAAATATTTAGCTACAGATTTCGTAGAAATGGACATAGAGTGGAATCAAATATTTTGCTAGAGTAATATTTTATGAGTGGAAGATCGGACAGCTTATTACGGTAGCCAACCAAAGCTACCGTAATAAGCTGACACAAAGCTAGAACTAGCGATACCCAAAAAGAGTCGGCTAGTATTTATATATGTATATTTCAGCGAACGTGTAAATGGTTACGCCTAGTTCTAACCAGCTAAAATTAGACGTACCCGTTCTAGCCATATTATACACGATGTTGATTTTTATTAGTAAGGGATTATTATTCACTTCTATAGACCTTACCCCTATAATGTTTCTCAGGCACAACCTGGTTACAAGAGCTGGTCTGGCTGGTTGCTAATGACCTGGACTTCGACAGAGCTGTAAAGGAACCGCGATTCAGCAGATATAGCTACATAGAGTAAGTCACCATCATACCACCATAGTGCATAGTATTAAATATTATCGTTGACTAAGAACATAGAGTAAGTCGTCCTTTTAGAAAAGCATAACGTCGAATAGACAGTGAAGTTACTGACCCAATTTCGATGACATTTGAAGTTATAGGCATCCATTATACGCGCATGCAAGCGTCAGTTAATTCCGTCAGTCATGAATTATGTTTGACTGATGGTGACTGATGGACTGACGAATGGTATTAGACGGTCACTCAATTCTCGTCAGTTTTATGTCAGTCAAAGCCAAAATTTTCAAAGGTATACGTTTCTAATTTTTTTCCAATTTTATCAAATGTGACAAAACTCACTCAAAATTCGTGACTGATGGTTGCATGAAGCATAAATCAAAATATCCAGATTTTCGTCAATCAACTTCATGCAACCGTCTGTCACGCTCTTACACGGTAGGTTTTCCATCAGTCACAGCCATGACTGTGGTAAAACTGACAGTAAAACCTACCGTGTATTGGATGCCATAGAGAAGACCACTTGGACTTCGATAAATGTATGGTTCCTGTAGAGTTTGCGTTGCCTCACTCACGAAAAACGTTTTGATACAAGAATTTGGAGCCCTCTTAAGATTTTTAGATTTGGACTAATACGTAATAAAATTGCTCGTCTAGGTGCCCGCTAAAGATGTCGACTGGCTGTGTCATAACAAGACCAAATTACGGTATCCCCAGGTACCCAACACAGACGGCAGAAGTAAAGAAGGACCAGCCCCCACGGGCCAGCGGTAACCGAGCCACATTACATGACTTCCGAGACCTCCACACACTGCCGTCACCCAGGTTCATCAAGTCGCATCTGCCATTGTGTCATCTGCCGCCGCAGCTGCTGGATACTGCCAAGGTATTGTAGGCTATCTGTGGCTTGCTATAAGGGCTATATTTCAGAGTAACGCCTCCGGTACATGACTTCCGTGACGTCCACACACTGCCGTCACCCAGGTTCATCAAGTCACGTCTGCTGCTGTGTCACCTGCCGCCGCAGCTGCTGGATACTGCCAAGGTATAGTGGCCTTTCGGAGGGTTACTATAAAAGCTATATTTCAGAGATGACGGTGCAATCAGTCGGCGCTACCAACAAAATGTATATCAGGTTCAGACATGTCTGCTTTGTCATCTGCCACCGCAGCTGCTGGATACTGCCAAGGTAACATAGCCTTTCGGAGGTTACTATAAGGGCTATAGTTTCAGAGATGACGGCGCAATCAGGTGGTGCTACCAACAGAATGTATACTCTCAGGTTAATCAAGTCGCATCTGCTGCTGTGTCATCTACCGCCGCAGCTGCTGGATACTGCTGAGGATATGCCTAATACTACTTTATTATTGTGCCTTTTATTATTTAAGAGCCTATGTTGTCCAAAGGCCTCCCCCAAAGTCTTCCAATCCTCTCGATCCAACGCAACCGTAGGCCAACCTGGCTCGTACTTGTCTAGCTCATCGCGCCATCTTTTTCGAGCCGGCCACGGCGGCATCGTCCATCGTCCGGTATCCATCTGTGGTGATGCCCAGCGGTCAAGATGCACCATTCCTTTAATATACCATTTTTATTGTTGCGAAAGGAATACTTACTTGACGCCGCACTCAGCGACTGATGAGTCATTATTTAACTTTAATTTTATTAAGAGTTTGACAGATTTACTCCCAACCAATCTGATAGTAATATAATATAATATAATATCTATGGACGCTTCACACCACGTCAGTCTGGCCCCGTGCTAAGTACCTGAAGGACTTGTGTTACGGGTACCAGACAACGGAAATATATTTAATACTTTTATACTATACATGTATTTAAGATTTTTATTATATGATACACATATTTAATACACATCCATGACCCAGGAACTTTGAAAACTTTTTGTTCCGTCGGCGGGATTCGAACCCGCGACCCCCGGCTTGAGCTACCAACAGCCCACCAACTGAGCCACAGAGGTCGTCGAGTACAGAGTCAAGTCAGTAGGTACTTACAGTTTCAGATTCAATTTATTGCTCAGTCGTAGGTTACACGCTCAGGCTGGCATCAGTGCAGTCCATTGATTTAAGACTGACGCCAGATTGATGGCTAAAAAGTACATAATTAAAAAATTATCAGTCCGTCAATCAACTTGTAGACGTTCAGATATGCTTCAGTCTTACCAGATTGATGGACTGAGGTGATGAAAAACTGAGCGTGTAACGTACGTCTTACATAGAAATGTGACGTAATGTGAAATTGAATATTATTATAATAACGTCGCAGGACCATAGTAAAAGGAGGACCATAGTAAAATCCCCTCCTTTTACTATGGCAGGACTGTACGCTATGTAATTTTTATTATGAGTTTTGTTGCAGATATTTGCGATGCGAATTCGCAGTTATGTGTGGGAGCCCTAAAGGGCCCACATCAATCGTTCTGTGAGAACCCGCCAAGGGCTCATTCTAATCGTTTCTATTTTTCAGGTGTTCTACATAGCCCGGGATCCGCGCGACGTGGCCGTCTCCTTCTTCTTCATGCACAAGCTGTTCAGATATTTCGACGAGGGAGTCCAGTTTACAGACTACTGGGATCTCTTCAAGAAAGATCTGCGTGAGTCAAACATTTTTTAGAAAACGATTACGATTTATGCACTCAGAACATTTCAGACTAGACTGTCCTCTCTCAGTCAGTCTCTCTATTCAAGTTTTCATAGTTTTACAGTAGAGTGACAGGCATGGAGTTTTGAAAACTACATAATGGCTAGTTTACATTATTCCAATCCAGTAATCCAATCCAGCGCAAAATTGCTACTGTTATAATGTGAACGGTTACTTAGAATACATTGGAATGCACTGAATTCAATATTTCAGTGCATTCCAGTGCCCGTTTACATTATTCCAGTAGCAATCCAGCGCTGGATTGTATTACTGGATTGGAATAACGTAAACCGGCTACAACTATTAGAAAATAATATAGGCAAATCGAAAAAGCCAAGCCTGAATGCGACTTCTATACTATAAAAGGTTACGTAGAAAACGGATAAAACTCCCGTATAACGTTTTTTGTATGGAAGTGCAACTTATTTTTTTGTTTCAGTTCTCCATACTCCCATATTTCCCCATATAGAGGAAGCCTGGCAGAAGAGAAATCATCCAAATCTCATGTTCTTGTTTTACGAGGAAATGCAGAATGTACGTACATTTTTTTAAACACGCGGTCTGCTATTTTATCTGTGATATGACTAGTGCCGGTTTTAGCCCTACCCGTGCCCTGGGCGAAATTTTTTCGGCACCCAGGGTGCTGGTAGCGCTAAAAAAGGGAAGCCTACGCCACTTATTGTTCGCCTTCGGCGCCCTTTTTTACCCTGGGCTGTCGCCTAGCGCCGCCCCTAACGCCGCTACTGCATATGACTTTCATAATGATGCAGACAAAGGCATCAGACTTCACTTGCTATTTAGTAAATGGTAAGAGTACCTGTACTTGCATATTATGTTATAGATAGATAGATAGATAGATAATATACAGGAGCATAATTGAAACAATTGTATCTGTTTTACACAAAAACACCTCAATACCCAAGCACTTTTTGGGTTAAACGGCTGATTTTCTTTCCACGTAGGAAAGATGAAGCAATATTCCTTGTTTATTTTGTTTTTGGGGAGTTTAGTATTCCAGACTTTATCGTTTGATAAAGTCTTCCTAAGTCTAGGTAGACCTAGACACTATATATTATTTTGTCTTCTTATATAATTATGTTGCTAAGTTCGGTTCTTTCTTTTAGGATCTGCTCGGTGTAATAGACAGGGTATGTAAATTCTTGAACAAAGATTACACACAAGAACAGAAGATGAAATTGGCTGAACATCTGAGTTTCGACCAAATGGCTTCCAGAGACTCAACGAAGGCGCAAAATACTGAACTCAAGTTTTATAGGAAAGGTAAAACTACCCCTTATTCTTTTCCGGGTTCAAACTATCTACAATTTTCTTAACAATAATCCTATGTAGCTGTTTAAGCGTAAGCGTATATAACAAAATTGATGGACGCACAGAAAGACAGACATTTTCAGATGTAATGATCTATAATATTAATGTGTATGGAGTTGACTACCTAAGTAGGTACTATTGCTAAAATTGGTTCGCGAAAGGCCTTAGGTCTTAACAGTTTGAAATATTATTATAACTTTACTTTTTTATCTAAAAAAGTCACTGACCTCCATTATACAAGTACGCTGGACTAATGATAGCCTTTGAAATGACAGCTATTTTTTGTGCCTATTTGAAGCGGAATCAGCTCCCCCAGTGGGAGGGATAGGAACTAAATTTGACGTAAAAACACAGAATACAAATTACTCACGGACGTAAAAATGACGTTTGAAAGTCGCCATATTGGCGCTGATAGCAGTAGTGGGAGTATTTGGAACTAATACTAGTGATGACAACCAATAACGATTAAGCGGCCATTTGCAAGTTAAGTCAAATTTACTTCTCTTCCTGGGGGCGCTGATTCCGCTTCAAATAGGCACAAAAAAAGTTGGTATCATAGGTCCAGCGTACTTGTATAATGGAGGTCAGTGAAAAAAGTGGATTAGTTGTCTTTTGTGTCGCATGACATCAAAGTCAGTCCAGCATGCAGTATCATACTATTTTCGCCTCCGTGGTCCAGTGGTTGAGAGCGTGGCTTGACTAGGAGGTTCGATCGATCGTGGGTTCGATTCCCGCGTTGGAAACATGTTATTTACAAGTTTGGTAAGGACAATGCAGGCTGATCACCTGATTGTCTGACAAGTAAGATGATCCATGCGTCGGATGGGCATGTAAAAAGGGTTATGAGAGTTAAAGGAGTAGAGAGTGCTCTTGTGTACTGCGCACACACTTGGGCACTATAAAATCACTCTTGCGTAACTGGCCTGGTTTCAATGAAACCGGCCACCGTCACCGAAACCGGTGTGGGAGTTATTATATCATACTATTTTGTACAAAGTACCAAAACTTTTTGGTGCGTCATGATATGAGTATTGGATATCATATCAATGTCGTATCAATAACATATACACAGTAATATAGTGAAGCATATCAAATAGATATAAGTGCAGGCTTTACTGAGTCACAGTTATAGGTGTGGCGGTACCCACAATTCGCCTAACATTCCTGCATCGCGCTATCGAAGTTTGCTGAGCGCGTCGGTATATATACGACATCTGAAATGTATCACGTGGGCTCCGGCCTGCATTTATCCCACATAGGAAACTGTCGAAATTCCTAACTCCTGAGTCCTAAGTAAGTCTAAAGTCCCAAACAAGTCTTATCTATTTTTAGGTTCCGTACCCAAAGCGTAAAAACGGGACCCTATTACTACCCTTTGGGTACGAAACCCTAAAAAACAATAATATTATAATGTTAAAAAATAATACTAATATTGTTTATTAAATATTGACGACCTCTGTGGCTCAGTGGTTGAGCGTGTGGTCAGCGCTCATGCCGGAGGTCGCGGGTTCGAATCCCGCCGACGCGGCGACGGAACAAAAGTTTTCTATGTTCCTGGGTCTTGAATGTATATTAAAATATGTGTAGGTATCATATAATACTCGCGCACGAAGGGTTCCGTACCATAATACAGGAAAAATAGTAGAAAAAAGGGTTTTTTGTATGGGAGCCCCTCTTTATTAATTATTTTATTTAAATTTTATTAATAATTATTAAAGTGTAAAAACAGCTGAGTACTTTGTAAGCATTTCAGGTGCCTACCCTGTTGTCATTATTGATACTGAACAAAAAATGTTTGAAAAATCACGTTTGTTGTATGGGAGCTCCCCTTAAATATTTAATGTATTAAAAATCTTAAATATATGTATAGTATAAAAGTATTAAATATATATTTCCGTTGTCTGGTACCTGTAACACAAGTCCTTCAGGTACTTAGCAGGGGGCCAGAGCCGCCAGGCTGACGTGGTGTGAAGCGTCCATAGATATTATTATTTTTGTTTGTACTTTACAGGTAAAGCCGGAAAATGGATGGAATACTTCAACACACCAGAGTTACTGCGAGAAGCAAACGAATATGTCGACAAACATCTTCTGAACAGTGATCTACGATTTCCTATTGTACAATAACATTACGTTTTGAAAGTCGGTTAAAAATTATGATGTAGCTATTTGAAAAAAATGCCAGGCTTTTCCCCAATGTCTATTATACAAAAATAATCTTACATTTCATATTTTAGAACTCAAAAATAAGCTATTTTATAAAATATACTTGTATGCTCATTGCTCCGTTTCTGTTTTCATTCAAATGTGCAAACAAAGGCTATTCTCAAATAACCAAAATTCTGTGGTAAGTACATTAATTTGATCACTTCTTAATGTTAACGTCTTGTATAGCTGATAGCAAGGCTCGTAGCTGTTTTAACTAAGTATCACAAATATTCAGAAGAATCTAGAAAGTATAATAATATTATAATAATAATATAATAAATATAACTACTAACTGCATAGAAAATATGATCGTAATAAATAATAATAATTATTAGAATATTCGATTATAT
Organism: Cyaniris semiargus; assembly: GCA_905187585.1. Taxonomy (NCBI): domain Eukaryota; kingdom Metazoa; phylum Arthropoda; class Insecta; order Lepidoptera; family Lycaenidae; genus Cyaniris; species Cyaniris semiargus. The sequence goes on from LR994558.1 coordinate 14,425,186, forward strand.
TGTGAATGTAGTACTGTTTTTCCATATATTTTTAAAGACTTCGATAGCTTGCTCGCACAAGCTACAAAGTCCTTCCCAAAAAAATATTCATCATCATCATAGCGAGAATAAGTCTCGCTACAAATCAGTGTTTCATTCAAAGAAGCTCATATAACATTATTCCTTGTTACCTATAGCGCGATGTAGAGTGCGCTTAGTGACATCTAGCGGTGGCGCTGAGAACTAAACTTAACCTACTATTGGGTGCTGGTGTCGTTCTGGCTGATTTATTTTTAAAAATATGTTTAAATATTCATTATTTTTAGTTTATAATATAAATCGTTAATTAATTACGCAACTATTTGGAAATACAATATTTATTAAAAGTAACAAAGATATGTTTTTGTATCTATAAATGCCAGTCCTGTGAGCTACATAGCAGTGTATTGCTTCTAATATTGTTTAATATAGCAAAATTCTTGCGCTAAAGGTAAATATTAAAGAATATTTAACACAAAATCCACCTTTATCCCTGAAGGCATAAAGTTTCTGCATAAGAAATGATAATGTTTAATCCACAAAGAACTAGTATTAAGTATACCGTGCCGGATATTTTCATACACTTGTTTAATATTTGAACCGGTTGCAGAGCTGAGAACGTGGAATTCGATAATCCAGGACTATTGTTAAAAAAATTAGAGCAAAGTAGATTTTACATAAACACAATAGAAGCACAATTAACAAACAAAAAATACATACCTACATTACAAAACAAACATATTAAATATTTTTTTTTATTAATCAGACTGTGCCTGATATATTTATTTAAATGTAATTATAAAATCAATTTTTATTTTACTTATTTAGTTACTATTTACTAATAAGTACAATACATTCATAAAGGAAGAACATAAAATAGTGTTATCCAATATTACCAATGATATTTTAATATGACATCATTGCATATTACATTATACCTAACTGAATATTAAAGTTGTCAATCGGACACATTTCACCAACTCTTTAAAAGTAGCAAAAAGATACTCAGGGTGGAACTCAATATGATTTAAGGCGGGCTGAAACCCCATTTTGTTATTTCTTTATACCCGATTTACCTTGTTCAAAGAGAGAGAGAGTAGTAAAAAAAATATGAGATATAGAGCACAATATTTAAAAGGGTTTAAATCAAAAACATTTTAATAAAAAATAATACTTTCGCTGTAATTAATTTACAAACTCACCTCCGACAAAACTCTTTGTCATCGAAATATAAGTATTAACAAGAATAACTTACATTTTATTTTAATAAATTGTTAATGAATCTATTTTAAAAAAGGTCTGAAACGAATAATCTTTTTTCTTAATATTTATTTAGAAATATATTTAAAAAACACATGAAAATAGAGAATATCCGCCCCTAGAAACTACAATTTTATGCTAAGTTAAAATGAATCTTATTGCGATGCGTACACGCTTGGTCTTTGGTTGTGTGCAAGGTTATCGTTTGGAATTGAGATAGTCCTCGCCTTAAGGGTTTTATTATTATTTTGCAAAAGATGGTAAAATCATATTATATCCAGTTAGTAATAAAATATAATATTTGAGACTAAAAATTTGAGAATCGACATAATATATACCTCTGTTAGCTAGAATTAGCATTTCCGCACAGATAATTCAACAATTAGATGAATAGCTTGATAGTAATCAAGTGGAAAATGCTCATGGAACCTGGACTATTAATTGATTTGTAACACTAGATTTTCTACCCGTCGATCGTGGGAAAACGAGACACAATAGATATTTGACTACCTCTGTGGCTCAGTTGGTGGGCTGTTGGTAGCTCAAGCCGGGGGTCGCGGGTGCGAATCCCGCCGACGGAACAAAAAGTTTTCAAAAGTTCCTGGGTCATGGATGTATATTAAATATGTGTATCATATAATACCAATCTTAAATATAATACGTTTAGTATAAAAGTATTAAATTATAAATATATTTCCGTTGTCTGGTACCCGTAACACAAGTCCTTCAGGTACTTAGCACGGGGCCAGACTGACGTGGTGTGAAGCGTCCATAGATGTTAAATTATTATTATATTATATTATTATTCTATTGTGTCTCGGTCCCCGGTGACCGTATGGGGCTTGATGAATTAAACCCTTTGATGAACCAAAATACTAACTCATTCCATCGCCGCGCCGTGTCTGTCGATTCCCATTCTATGGAGTCGGTCAAAAACAAATTTAAACTTTGTGCAAGTACTCGCCTGAACTGGAACGGGAAGTTGAGCTAAAATTACATCCACTTACATATTTTATACTGTTTCCACAATAATCTCCCTCACACCGGTTTGGAGTCTGCGTTTATCAAATTGCGATTATGCGGTCAAAAAGACCGCAGTATACAAACAGTGTTTTCAACATCTGCGTGTGTGGTAGGGTTGCTTTTTGGATGTCTTTACAATCCGTTATAGTTTCTTTCTGCAAAAATAGAAATGCTTACATATCGAACCGTGATCAAAAACAGGTAATAGTCGCGTAAATTATGTAGTCTGAAATCAAACATTTTATGACTAGACGTATGAGTCTCACTTATGACCATCGATCGATGATAGATTCTTGGGCACATAGTTTTCCTCATAACATTAATATTTTTTTATAAAGATAATATGTTTTAAAACTATGAACGTCCATTCCATTTTATAATATATTATAATGATATCTGGGGACACGGTAGTGTCCCCGCCGAGACGAGCTAAGCGAAGCGCAAGGGCACTACCTATCTTTTCTCGAAGTGTTTCGCCGTTTTTTTGAACCTTCATAGAGTTGGTTTCCGTTGTAGCAGATAGTTCATATTTTCAGAATATGATATCATCAATAGACTTATTAAGCATACATCTCCAATACTTTAGATTTTATACATATTATCTAAAATACGCCGATTTCGTCACTGACACACTGATGATCATCAAAATGTTTGGCTACTTCCTGAAGTGCTAGAAAGCTGAAATTTGGTATGTAATCTAAGTTTAGTATACAACCAACAAAAAAAATAATTCATAAACTTACAATTTTCGCCCCCCATCCCCTAAAATGCCCCGGTGGAAGTTGACCCTCATAGAGTTGGTTTCCGATATACCAGATATTTTATATTCTCAGGAGATGATGTCAATAATAGACTTATTAAACATACAAAGTCTCAATTGAATAGGTCTAATACTTTAGATTTCTAAAAACTTCTTAATAAAATAAAAATAAAAAAACACTAAAAGGCTGCCTAGCAAGTAGCAACTTACAAAAAGGACTAAAATCCCACCAAAAACATTTCATGTAAAATGTTACCTCGACGACCACAAAAGGTTTGCCCTGTGAAAAAGAGATCAGATCTAATGTAGAGCCAAGCTTCTGAATCTACGCGGCCTAACTCTATCGACCCTAACTCCAACAAATTCTACATATCAGTAAGTATGTATGTCTTGGCTGTTTCGTTACTTACTTCAGATCAGACACTAAATATTCGCGTTACCTCCACGATGGTAGCGAAACAGCGAAGCCATAGATACTTTCTGATATGTAGAATTTGTTGGAGTTAGGGTCGATAGAGTTAGGCCGCGTAGATTCAGAAGCTTGGCTCTACATTTAGATCTGATCTCTTTTTCACAGGGCAAACCTTTTGTGGTCGTCGAAGTAACATTTTACATGAAATGTTTTTGGTGGGATTATTCTTTTTCAGTAAGTAAACAGGTTGCAACAAAACGTGATAATACTTAGGTAAGGATGTGTAGGTAAATGTTGTCCTATAGAGTACACTGTGAAAGTAACAGTACTGAAAGAGTTACTTTTGACTTCTATGTCTCTATAAGAAATGCACTAGTGCAGTATCGTGACTCGTGAATTGGTTCCTCGATAATAAATTAAAAAAAAAAAAATTCTCACCAACCCTTAACTCTAAAGTATTATAACTTAGGTTTTTCTCACCCTGTATTTTAATCAGTTACTCTAGTTATTTTCCTATAGAAACACATGTTCAGAATTCTAAAATGAAATCTAATATCGGAAACTTCGTCAATACATGTTGGTAACTTGTGATGAAGTTATGTGATTAGACGGAGTTCCGAGTTGCGACTGGCCGTACGTGCTTCAGAACAGGTTTCGGTAACTTACTGAAAACTTCTACAGAACTCTAGAAGTGCATGTGCAAATGGACAATTGGTTCTAAATGTTGTATAAACCAGTTTTTCTTGTAGAGCAAAAAGGGATGATGAAAGGGTGGTGAACCTAATTGTTATATATCTTAACGGCCAGTATATAATTTGATGCTGTTAAACGTTCGTGTACTTACCATCCCACATCGGACTAGTTTTGAGTAATCGGCGTTTTAAGTTTTTTTGGAATAATCTTTATTTTCTGCTTATTTTAAGCAAAAAAATGTTATTGTGCGGTATCTTCTTTTTTTGTTGAAATGCGTAGATTATGATTATGAAAAAACATTTTAATTTTACATTCAGTTTTAAGAGAAAACGTATAAAAATGCTTAATGCAATATTGCTATAAGGCTTATTACATAGCATTAACGTCCTTGTGATATTTCACATAATTATGCAAAATTCTGATTTGTTCTTTCAATACAAATTTAAGTGCTTATTTTAACAAAATGTTATAAAACTACTTCGTCACGCCCAAACCGCTGAACCGATTCTTCTGAAATTTGGTATGGAGATACTTTGAGTCCCGGGAAAGGACATAGGGTCCTTTTTATTCCGAAAAAATGTACGGTTCCCAGGCATTAAATAAACATGATTTCTGCTTATACAGCTACGTGGATTTCGATGATATTTGGTATACAGATACGTAATGTCTCGGGAAAGGAAATAGGATACTTTAAATCCGGGAAAAAGGTACGGTACCCGTTTGATAAACAAAAATGATTTGCGCCTAAACCACTGAACCGATTTTGATGAAAATTGGTGTGCACATACTTTGACTCTCGTGAAAGGACATAAGATAATTATTGTCTTGAAAAATGTACGGTTACCGCGTTATAAAATTTCCTATTTTGCGCCTAAACTGCTGAACAGATTTTGATGAAACTTGGTATGGAGATACTTTGAGTCCCGGAAAAGGCAATAAGATCCTTTTTATCTGGGAAAAATGTACGGTTGCCAGGCGTTAAATAAAATGATTTCTGCTTATACCGCTACATGGATTTAATGATATTTGGTATGCAGATACGTTATGTCTCGGGAAAGGACAGAGTTCCCGCTTCTTCTTCCCTTCCCGCGCTTCCCGCAGAGTGCTCTTATGTATTGCGCACACATTTGGGCACTATAAAATTACTCCTACTTAACTGGCCTGTTTTCATTGAAACCAGAGTGCTCTTGTGTATTGCGCACACACTTGGGCACTATAAAATTACTCCTGCGTAACTGGCCTGGTTTCATTGAAACCAGAGTGCTCTTGTGTATTGCGCACACACTTGGGCACTATAAAAATACTCCTGCTTAACTGGCCTGGTTTCATTCAAAAGCAGAGTGCTCTTGTGTATTGCGCGCACACTTGGGCACTATAAAATTACTCCTGCGTAACTGGCCTGGTTTTATTGAAACCGGCCACCGCCACCGAAACCGGTGTGGGAGTTTTTTTATTTATTATAATTACCAGCATTGGACATTGGACATAGGTAATGATTGAAATACTCGTTAGTCTAATTAAATTATTAATCTAATTATTGCAAACTAAAATTAGAATACATTTTATACTTAATATTATTTTTAATCAACTTACGGGTAATTTCAGATGCACAATTACTTCATCAATCTGATTAATTTGTAAGCTGATAAAAATTACTAAGTAATTACTTTTTACCCAACTCTGCACATGATAAACTAATTATTTCTACATTAAGAGCGCGCTGTGAAAACGCTAGCCCCGCCTACACACAACGCTATCCTCCAATCGTGATACAATAATTCCATGAATCGTGCTCCCGGGCAACTTTAGGCTGCAGCTAATAGTGAACAATATCGCGTAACAACGGTTCCCGCATTATAGCACGAAAGTAAAGGTCGTAAGTCCCAAAACTGTTTTTGATGATTACTTAAAATCTAAATACAATACTAATATTTCCTTTAGCTATTATTTTATAAAGTGTGTGATTGTAGTAGTGCAAGTTATTTAATGATAGTAACTCAATAAGTGTAACAGATATTTGTTGAAATGCCCAAAAAGATTCATAATTTCGAAAAATAAAACTATCGAGTCAAAATAAGTGAATCGTGTTTTCCGTTAGCTAAATATCAGATAAATATACTTACAATGATTAAATAAATCTCAATTTCATTTGAGTCAATCGTCTTCCGGGATCGTAATACTTATAAAAAAAAAACAAACGAAAGTTCAAGCCAAGTGCCAACTGTCAACGACTGGACGAATTCAAACTGGAGCTGGATTTATTCCCGAAAACTGCGTAATCCCGGGGAGTATTGCATTTAATTTTCAAATTGAAAAGTCACCTTTTACAATTAGAACAATAAAAAATCAACTTCACATCGCTCACCCCGGTGAGCTACGTCCAAATCACACTTGGCAAAGTTTACTTCTCTCTTGGCTTGACGAGTAGTGGAAGCGAAGTTGAAGATCAAAACAATAAGCCCAGACATACACAAAACTCGAATACTTTACACACATTAAACAAGCAAAGAGTCTTCCTCAAAATTAGACTCAAAAATAGTTATTCAGACTTGGTAATTACTATTCAATCTGTTTATACTGTCTTCCACACTTTGTTCTTGGTTTCCTTGCTTGTTTTTTGGTTTTTATTTCATTAGTCTTAATCTCATTTCTAATCATTTTGCTTAACTTTTCATAGTAACTGTACAGTCTGTACATAAAATACACTAAAATATTGAGGCTGGTTTTAGCTTATAAAGTAAAAGGTGACTTATAATTCTTATAATCAATAACAGTTAAGCCTAACATATTATAAAACTAATTTCAGTGTTTGGAAATGGACAGCAAAATGATGACTCGCTCAGCCGTGGCCCGCCGTACTGAGGAGCAACTTCGTGTGGCCCTCACTGAACTAAAACAATACAAGGATCAATGCCAAATGCTGTTAAGGGAGAGAGATGATAATGAAAAAGAAATGCTATCTATATTGCAAAAGAATAAGGATTTAAAATTAGAACTTAACAAGTTAAGCTTGGACTTTGAGGAAGTTCATAAGCAAAACGTGGAACTACAGAGCATTGTTGATGGCTTCGACCAATGCCGTGAGGAGTATGAAGACACTCTCAAGAACTCGGCTAACTTGAAAATTAAACTGAATAATGCTGAGGAATATATTTTAAAACTTGAAGAACAAATACATGTTCAAAGTGCCACCCAAACACAAAACTTGTATGATGAACTTATCTGTAGTAAAAGTAAGTCACATTCTATCTCTAAATCATGTAACATTGACATTTCTACTGTCGATTTAACCGGTGATGATTCATTGCCACTGTGTGGAATGAACAGTGGGAAAAAATTTAAGAAATATATTAAAATCGGAAAGTGCATCAAGAAATATTGTAAACTGTCACTGAAAAATATATATTTTTTAAATAATTTATAAAGGTTGTTAAAGAAAACCAAATTTTGAATAATAATTTGCATACATTTTCCGGGACAAAAAGTATCTAATGTCGTTTAAATTGATTCAAAGTATCTGCATACAAATTTTTATCAAAATCGGTTCAGCGGTTTAAGCGCAAATCATTTTAGAAACATAGTACATAAATGCTATATACAAAACCTTACTTCGAGGAATATAAGCATTAACCACTTTTGTACTCTAGAATATGCTACAGTGGGTTTTCAAAAAATGGATTTCACTGTCGTAAACCTTATGTTCTAAAGAATAAAACTGCATTATTAACTCAAAACCCGATTAAACCTCAATGCTAAACAGCAGCCATATAATTGTGAAGGGAAGAGTTTAAAACATTTAAATGGCCGCACGGCAAAGCCTTTTTGACACAACAAAGACAAGAGGAGGAGGCTGGAGGGCACTAGAAAAGTGAAGAAAAAAAGCGTATTGCCCATAACGTTACGATCTGAATTCACAAGCTACAGAAAATAATCATAAAATAAAACACGAGAAACATTCAGAAGAACTAGTGTTTGGTGGACTGCAGCAGAAAGATACGGAACAGATTGATGATGACCTCCTCCTACGTGATGTTGTTGTTTTTGATGATGAAGATGTAGATAACGATGATGAGGATGAAATAAAACACGCAAAATATTCAGAAGAACTTGTATTTGGCAGACTGAAGCAGAAAGATACGGAACAGATTGAAGATGACCTCCTCCTGCGTGGTGTTGTTGTTTTTGATGATGAAGATGAAGATAACGATGATGATGAAATAATACACGCGAAATATTAAGAAGAACTTATATTTTGCAGACTGTAGGAGAAAGATGGAGTAGGTGGTGGAAACGCGCTTGAAATTTACGACGAAGTCCAAAAGAAAAAGAGAGGAAGCCGAGCTCATAGTTACGGAACAGCTTGAAACTGACATTCTGCTGCGAGATATTATTGATGTTGATGATGATAATTAAGAAGAATATGATGATGATGATGAAATAAAACACAAGAAACATTCAGAAGAACTTATATTTGGCGGACTGCAGCAGGAAGATGGTGTAAAGATGCGCATGACATTCACGACAAAGTCAGCGCCAAGCTCATAGCTACGGGACAGCTTGCAGCATATTGCCTACTATGGGATCTTGTTGTTGATGATGGTGACGATGATGGTAACGATGATGAGGATGAAATAAAATACCAGAAACATTCAGAAGAACTTGTATTTGGCGGACTGCAGCAGGAAGATGGTGTAGGTGGTGGAGACACGTATGACGTTGACAACGAAGTCAGTGCCGAGCTCATAGCTACGGAACAGCTTGAAGCTGACTTTCTGCTGCGAGATGTGCTCAGCGAAGTGACGCAGTGCACGCTTCTCCTTGCTCTTGATGTCTGAAATGGATTAAACCGATTTTGTTGACCTCAAAAGATATAGAAGATACATTAAATCTACAGGTGTCGTTACACCTTGTTACACGTTGTTTCGTTAAACAGAGTGATAATATTTTAGTGTGTATTTGTCCCTTAAATATAGCTCACTGTGAAAGTAGCAGCGCTGAAAAAGCATTTTTTATGACAAAATTATTATAATATTGATGGGGAGCGGGAGATCAACTAGCGCCTTACATTTTTAATAAGAAAATTGTAACGGTATAGTACCTACATTGTGATGATAATAAAGCATTCTGAGAAGAACCAACTAAAAATACTACTTCTTTTATATTTATTTATATTCATCAGCATTCATTGAAATGTAAATTATAAATATTTATACACTTGGCAGTGTCAGTTTCCAAGAACCTCTGAATTTTAATCAATTATGCCATATAATTCATCTTTATTGGTCTTTAATTAACACACTTTTATTAGCTTCGGCTGTATGTATGTAACAGAATCTTTGAGCACGATTTTTACCTATCTCCAGTAGTCTGATTAATTCGAAACTTTGCATATGTATTAAGAAATAAGAGTATATAATATTATGTTACGCTCAAAGATCGAAAACGCTCAGTAAGCGGAAAAATAGCTAACAACGCGTTGTGGTTACAGTCAAATGTCCACATCGCGAAATTCACGTTGATTTTCACAAAAAGAGCAAATAGCGAAATCCGTGTCATGGCTGATATGCTATTCGACCACAACGCGTTGTGGCAACCAAGAAAAGCCATGACGCGTTCTGAGCATTTATTGTTTTAAGTTTTAACCATATCGACGCTTGGTAACAATACCGCGTAAGAGCCAGTCCACACGGCGCGTCGCGTTAGCGTTGCGTCGACGCAGCGCTGCCGTTGCGTTGTTTTACATTCAAATAACCAAGGTGTTCACGTGACGCGAATTTCGCGTTGTGGACATTTTACTGTGACCACAACGCGTTGTGAGCTATTTTTCCGTTCACTGAGCGTTTTCGATCTTTGAGCGTAACACAGTAATTTGTTAAAATTTTTGAAAAAATAAATATAAAAGCGTGTTGTTTTATTTTTTTTAACTATAGCTCTACCAGAATCTGATGGCAATTTTTGACAGCAGATTTTCAAAAAATATCCTTGATCATTGGATAAATTTTTATATTTGCATGTTTAACACACAGAATCAGCCGCTATAAGAAAAAAAGGATCAAAATTTTTTATTCCAATTACCCCGGTATTGCTAGAGTCAATTTATTTTCTCACTTTTTGCCATCAGATTCTGGTAGACCTATAATAACCAAACCTTTTATCAATATAACCCGAATAATGTGGGATACCTATATTACATACTAGACGTTCCGCGCGGCTTCGCCCGCGTAAATTAGATATTTCACAGATAAATTAGTCCACAAAAAATAGCCTGTGATCTTTCACGTGGTCTAATTCTTATCTGTGCCAAATAACAGAAAAATTGCTCCAGTAGTTCGTAAGATAAGCCCTTTAAAATAATTTCCCCCGTTTTTCCACATTTTTCTCTATTTCTTCTCTCCTATTAGTCTTAGCGTGATAAAATATAGCCTATAGCCTTCCTCAATAAATGGACTATCTAAGACTGAAAGAATTTTTCAAATCGGACCAGTAGTTCCTGAGATTAGCGCGTTCAAACAAACAAACAAACTAACAAACTCTTCCGCTTTATAATATTAAGTATAGATTTTAATAATTGACATTAAGTATAGGTACTTACGTCTTCTCAGGCTCTGCTGTATTAGTATCGTCTTCATATCGTTGCATCTCACTTTTATCATCTCCACTATGAGACACGGTAGTAAGTTCATAATGTTAATGTTGATCAATGTTACTATGAATGAAAATTTCACATTTATATTGTCTGCCTGCAAATACATCATTAGTCAGTTTCCAAGTTTGGTTAGGAGTTAGGACAATGCAGGTTCAACCTGATTGTCTAACAAGTGAGATGATCCATGCGTCGGATGGGCTGTGGGCATGTAAAAAGTCGGCTCGGGCCTCAATATATACTAGTAATTTGTGCTGCGCCAGATCTCTCACCAGTTGTGTTGATCTTCCGTCCCACTGGGTTATGAGAGTAAAAGGAATAGAGAGTGCTCTTGTGTACTGCGCACATACTTGGCACTATAAAATTACTCCTGCATAACTGGCCTGGTTTCAATGAAACCGGCCACCGTCACCGAAACCGGCGTGAGGTAGCTTTGTGTACATGAATACGATTTTATTTCATTGTATTACTTGGTGGTTAGAAACTTTGTGATTAGAATCTTTTAAAAAATGTGAATGATAAATAATAATGAATATAATGAAATACTTACGTTTGCGCCAATTTTCACATAATCATACACACCAACAAAAATTCCCACTAATTCTGTCAGCAATCGCAGGAGAAACTGAAATTAATAAAAACTAGATCAAAATCGGTCCACCCGTTTGGATGCTACGATGCCATAGACAGACAGACAGACAGACAGACAGACGGACGGACGGACGGACGGACGGACGGACGGACGGACGGACGGACGGACGGACGGACGGACGGACGGACGGACGGACGGACGGACGGACGGACGGACGGACGGACGGACGGACGGACGGACGGACGGACGGACGGACGGACGGACGGACGGACGGACGGACGGACAGACAGACAGACAGACAGACAGACAGACAGACAGACAGACAGACAGACAGACAGACAGACAGACAGACAGACAGACAGACTCAGATAAGAAGTAGACCACGTGAAGGATTATAGGCTATTTTTTGTAGACTGATTTGTCTGTGAAATATCTAATTTACGCGAGCGAAGCCGCGCGGAATCCCCATATACAAAACATTGCTAACAAAGTCACTTACTGGGATTTGAATACTTTTTGTAACATCTCCTGCAATATCTACAACGTTTTTGTAAGTGTCCAATAATTTTACAACCTGAGTATCTGAGTCTTCTTGAAGGAAGGTTTCATACCAATCATTTGGGTATAACCTTTTTAAAGTCTTGTATATACCTGTAATTTTATTTTTGACTAAAGACACTAAATACACTCTCCACACACATTCTAGGTCTCCAGAAAGAGAAATGATTTGTGAAATAAGAAACAGAGGCAATGACGATCGTTCCGATGTAGGTGTAGCCATCATGTGATAAAATCCATATAATTTGTTTCCAATTACTAATCCTAGGACAATCGTAGTTTGAGCGATAATGCATCTGTTGCCGATTTTTAATTCGATATTTTGTAACTTTGCTTCTAGTTTTGATAAGAAATCTTGTCCAGTAATTACATTATTTGTAACCGTACAAAAATATTCGAAGCTGTACGTGAAATTCCAAAGTAGAGTCACGGTGGTATGATCCCAGTGTTCACGCAAAAAGAAACAGAGTATCATGAAAGCGGAGCAAATGCTTATAGATCCGTGGATATATTTTATCCTTATCGAAATCAAAATTTTGTTAATTCCGGTAAGAAACAGCGGTATTACGAGCAAATATAATATTATCTTAGGCACTTGCGTCATTCTTACACGAGAGCACTTTCTTTCTGGGTCGAGTAGAAAGAATAATTTGAATTCGTGCGATAAAAAGTTGAGTGCCTATTATTTTAAAAGTGACTTGTAATGACAAATTGTTGATCAGTAATGGCTCTTTTGGTGTTTACACTTTTACTGTAATGAGCACATTATCAGAGTAGACAGAACTAAGTTATGTCTATTGTGGTATTATTAAAATTAATCCCATCAAAAACATCCTGTAAAAAAACCAAGTCTCGCAACTCAGTTTTTCTACCGTAAAAAGTTGTGAGATCCATGTAATACCAAGTCGGTTAATTTATTCAGTCCCTACTTAAAGGACCTTCTGTCTTAAGTTATATCATATTAATATTAAAAATCTTTATAATATTGATATGATAATAACTTACGTAATAACTTAAGACATAAGGTCCCTTAAGTAGGGACTGAATAAATTAACCGACTGGGTATTACATGGATATATAATATTTTTACGGTAGAAAAACTGAGTTGCGAGACTTGGTTTTTTTTTACAGCATGTTTTTGATGGGATCTCACTTCTTTTTGTAGAGTTCTACTTTTTTCCTTTTTGGTACATTTTATTTCTAGAATATTAATAACGATTTTTCTTAAATCCTGTCTCATTATTTTTTCTTAGTTTTGTAGGTAGTCTTCCTCTTTTTCTTTTTAGGTACTACTTCTTGAGCTTCAGCTACAGTTTTTCTCAAAGCCCACTCACTCCCAAGAGTTGAGAGTAACAAAGGATACTTTTGGTTTTGGAAAAATATCATGTTTCCAATGGAGGTTTACAAGAATATTCGTATTTAATGTGATTTTCGAATTCCACGCGAGCGAAGCCGCGAGCTAAAGCTAGTGCCTCATATATATAAATTAAATTTTTTTAATTAATTTAATTAATTTTTTTTAGATACAGCAGACATTTTAGAAGTTAACTAAGCTACGAATCGACGACTGTTGCTAAGAGTTGTCAAACTATAAGACAAAATAAAGGGCGCACATCCATTACTTAAAAGCTTCCTGGATTATATTAAACGCTTTAACGAAATGACTTTGAGTAATGAAAGTACTTTATAACAAACAATAGATCAATAGATATCTAATATATTATTATATGGTTGAATAAATGATTTACTACATAAAACTTTAAAAAAAACTTGTATTTAGCAGTTTGTAGTATGAATATTGAGTAAGTTGCCAGAAACTCGAAAAAAAAAAATTATATATATATATATATATATATATATATATATATATATATATATATATATATATATATATATATATATATATATATATATATATATATATATTATACTAGCGTATTTCTAAAACTTGATTATTCTTAAATTTTAGTCAACCATCTGAAACAACGTAATATTTTTTGAAAAACACGGTTCTGTGCTTCTGGGTCTGCATTATGAGTTTCAAACCATTATAACGGGTATAAATATACTTCATAAATATACTTTATTCTTGATTATCAACATGAGTAGCATTCTCCAAGCACAATCTAATCCCGCACAGGTCACTGCTATTTGTGATATCGTAAATGATATTAACTCAGTTTTAGCATTGACCAAATATACCATTTCATTTGTCTATGGTTTTAGTCGTTATATCCGTTTGAATACTAGAAGACCTCTCGGTACGAGTTTGACTAAACTTCATTTGTTTACGTAAAATTCGTCGCCGCTAATTATGTCGGTAAGAACACCGCCTAAGGATTGTTGCGCCTCGGAACCGGACTTATCTACTGCCACAGATTGCATCCAACGGAATATTACATATCGACCATACGACAAACGAAAAAGAGGTGACTTAATTGAGGACGAATTAAAGACGTTTATGGAACAAATTAAGGCTATGATGTCCCAAAACATAAAGGATCAGGACCAAAAATTCGAAAGTCTTCACACAACGATGAAAGAAATCCAACAACAAAACAGCGAGATTTCGAACTCCCTTCTATTTATGTCCGAAAAATATGAAGAAATGAAACGAGAACTGGAAAAAAGCGAAATTGCAAGAAAGGAGAACTTACAGTATATTAAAGAGCTAGAACTGAGAATTAACAACCTAGAGAAGACAAGTCGGAACACAAGCATTGAAATACGTAATCTACCCTGAAAAACCCAAGAATCTAAAGAAGACATATACAAAACTGTTAATATCTATCGCAAGTTCTATTAATCTCGGCTTAGAATCTTATGATGTCAAGGACCTGTTTCGCTACGAATCTAAAACTTCTTCAGTGATGCCTGTCATCGTGGAGTTTTCGACTGTAAGGAAAAAAGAAGCTTTCATAGATGCGACAAAGGAATTCCGAAAAAAGAATAAGACCAACTTGACTACAGGGGTTATCAACTTGCCTTCCCCTTCCGTGCCGATATATATATCCGAGAGTCTCACATTATCAACCAAAAAACTTTATGCTAAATGCCGAAAGTTTGCATCTGAAAACGGTTACCAGTACTGCTGGACTAAGTATGGATATATTTTCCTACGTAAGGAAAATACTTCTAAAGTTCATCGTGTCAACAAGGAAGACGACCTCGAAAACCTGGCCCGCCAGATTGCAAAGTGACTAGACGTGACTATTGTGTATGTTTTTAATTTTTATTATTTTGGTCTATACTTAGTACTCACATTATGTTACCACTATGTACACTTAAGCTTAAATCTACTCAAAACACAAAATAACACTATTTTACAATCAACTACAATAATAATTACAAAACACTTAATACATTACACAACTATATACAAAACTTATCCTATCGAACTTATAACTTATCTTTTTATTAAATATTGTTATACATGTTATAGTATTTATTATATTGTTATAACATTCACAAAAACTATATTTTTTAACAATAAATTTTATCAGCTAACAATATTATATAATATCTTCTTTTCGAATCCGGCACTTCGTAAGGGCCTCAATTTCATTTCATTTATTTTTTATTTTATTTTAATATGGTATTTACAATCACTCAAAACCATCCCAATAAACACACTTCTACACTGTGACTGACACTAATGATGACATAAATGGAGATCTTGATCTGATCTCCGTCTCTGAATCCTATCAAACTCAACCAGAAAACTGCGTTAGCTACTTAAAATTTCCATATAAGAGTCTAAAAATTATAACTCAAAATATACGTAGCATTTATAAAAATCTTGATGAGTTTATTGTATTTTTGAAAAGATTAAAAGTAACATGTGACGTAATGATTTTCACGGAATCCCGGCTGTCGGATTCCAAACTCCCACCTCAATTAGATAATTACAAGCTGCACTACACAGCCATAACACACAATCAAAACGATGGAGTAGTTGTTTACATCGCATCACACCTAATATATAACATAGACCAACTACCGTTCGATAACGCTAGCGGTCTCCTGATAACTTTGGACAACAATCTAGGTATTCTTTGCTTATATAGATCCCCATCTCAATATAACATTGATTCATTTTTAGCCCAACTTGATACTTACTTAAAAAGACTCGACAACGGTGATCTCAATATCGACATTGAGCATAATACTTCCGACAGACGCTGTGACGAATATCTTAATTTAATGGCGGAGAACGGTCTATTACCAGCGCACCTGTTTCCCACTAGAGAGTCAAACTGTCTTGATCACGTTTTTATAAAAAGTAAATTAGAGACCCAAACATTTGTAATAAATACTCATATAACTGACCATCTTCCAGTATTATTAAATGTAAATAAGACACTCCCCCGTAACTATCCATCAAAAACTATCAGCGTAACTAATTATGATAACGCCACAAGAGATATAAATAATGATGACCTTTCGTATATTTTGGAAATTAATGACCCAAACACAGCAGCCGAATGTTTAATCTCTCATCTCAGAGAAACATTGAACCGTAATACCACAGTTAAAAAAATCCCTAACAGGAAAAAAATCATTAAGCCGTGGATCACAACGGGCATTTTGCGATGCATTGCTCATCGAGATGCACTCCATAAAAAAGCTAATTCCGCACCAAATAATGAAACTATTAAAATAACTTACCGTAGATACAGGAATTTCTGTAATGATTTACTGCATCGACTTAAATCCGAACACCATAAATCTGAAATTGATAATTGTAAGAACCCCAAACAAACGTGGAAAATAATTAAAAAAAATTACCAACACGACAAACGTCAAAAACCCGGCTAAGGAATTATTAAATCTAGACCCTAATGGCCCACAAGCGTCCATTGATAAAGTAAACTGTTTTTTTGCTGGTATAGGTAAAAAATATGCTGAGAACCTAACAAAAGCTAATAATACACAATCATCTGAACATAGCGAAATTAAAAACTCTTCTAGTTCTAGTTCTTTTGCACTATTCCCCACTGACAATTCTGAGATAATCAATCTAATAAATTCCTTAAAAAATGAATCAGCTACAGGATGGGACGGCATCTCTGCTCCATTCCTCAAATCTATTGCTAATAAAATAGCCCCCATACTTACGTATGTTGCAAATCTCTGTTTTAGTAATGGCGTGTTCCCAGACTCCTTTAAACGAGCTATTGTTCACCCGATTCACAAAAACGGGAGCAGAGATTGTGTGGACAACTATCGGCCTATTTCGGTTCTAACGACCTTATCAAAAATTATGGAAAAGCTCTTAAACACACGATTAATGAGCTATTTAACGCAGGAACATCTGATTTCCCAGTCTCAATTCAGATTCCAATCTAAAAAGTCTACTACTGATGCTGTTACTCGCCTTGTAGATAACCTAGCCTCAAACATGGATAAACGTAAAAAATGTGTTGGGATATTCCTAGATTTAGCCAAGGCGCTTGACACCGTTTATATACCCACCTTATTAAGTAAATTGGAGTCCTTGGGCATACGAGGAATTCCACTTAAGATGTTTCGTAGTTTTCTTACTGACAGACTCCAACAAGTAAAAATTGGCGATAACCTTAGCTCCTACCAATCAATGACATTTGGAGTTCTGTAGGGCAGTGTTTTAGGCCCAAGTCTCTTCTTAGTCTATATAAATGACCTCTGCAATTACAAGCCCCATCATGGAAACATTTACTCGTATGCAGACGATACTGCTCTAACTTTTACAGGAGAGACTTGGGCAGAAACACGAAGAAATGCTGAGAAAGGACTCAGAAATGTTATAGCTTGGCTACATAAAAATTTGCTTACTTTGAATATTAAAAAAACAAAATATTTAACATTTAGCATAACAAAAAAGACTAAACCCGCGCCCACCTTTAACTTAAAAGCACATACCTGTGGAATTGATGATGGTTTATCTTCATGTAGTTGCCTAACGCTGCAAAAAGTCAGTGAGATAAAATATCTAGGTGTCCAGCTTGATGATGCTCTATCCTGGAACGCTCACATAAATCTGCTTTCAGCACGCACACGAAAATTAATTTGGGTATTTAAAAACTTACGTGACATCGCCAAACCTCAACTACTCAAAACCATATATCTCGCACTAGCTCAATCTATATTGAGCTATTGTATTGCTGCTTGGGGAGGCGCATGTAAAACTAAAATGATAAAAGTTGAACGAGCACAACGGTCTCTACTCAAAGTTATTTTAAAAAAACCGTATAGATATCCCACCAGCAATCTTTACGAATGTTTACAAGTTCTGTCAATCAGACGTTTGTATATTCTAAATGTTACATTACACAAACACTCTGAGCTCACATATGATCCTGATATACTTACCAAACGAAGATCAGATAAGGTATGCAGTATACCTGATCACAAAACTGTATTTTAAACGCGTCATATATCCTTCCTTGCATCATATATCTACAATAAAATAAATAAATTAATAAATATCTACGATCAAACACGCAACAAATGTAAAACCATCGTTAAAAATGGCTTCTTACACTAAATTATAATGAATCAGAAGACCTAATAAAAATTTTAAATTAGTATAATATTCCATATATATTTGTATATTACTATATGTATTAAGTTCTGTACTTATATAATGTATATATAATATATATAATATTTAATATGTATGTAGTATGTACGTAATTATAGTATTATTCTTATAAAAATATAAAACCATAACAAAATATTATATTACATAAAAATGTATAATCCAAATAATTATAATAATATAAATACACACATACAAACATTACACAACCACATCCACACACACAAACACTCACACACACACACACACACACACACACACACACACACACACACACACACACACACACACACACACACACACACACACAACCCTGGAACCTGGTGGAACCTGAAGTCCTGAAATACAGGGTTACCTAGTTTAGGCTCCAGTTCACACAATGATTCTTGCTTAATATAATATAATATTTCATGTACCTCTTACTACCTGTTATATCTTGTATGTTGTAAGTTCATACGTTATGTTGTGTGAAGATTAAAACATTTTTCTTTATTATTTATTATTATTTATCCATTGGTTTAACTATGGTTAGTAAATGTAGCATCTTGTAAAGAAATATTATGATTACAATATTATTTGCCACTACCACGGAAATGTGCTTTGCTACTTTGATGTTGTCTTCAACGATTTGGATTTTGGCTTCGAACTTCTTGAAGAAATCTTCAGAAGTGATAGCGCTCATAATGACCAGTTGAAGATATTCGGCGCTGTGAGCGAGGTTCCACAAAATAGAACCGACCTTTTCATTACCCATCAGTTGAGCTGTGTGTATTATTAATACTATTACGATTAAATTTAGACACACTGTTGCATGTATTATCTTTAACTTAAAAAAGAACACTTTGTTAATCCCGCACAAAAATAATAACGTCGCTGAAAGGAACGTTCCTTTCAATATTTTATGCATTTTCGAGAAGGTCTACAAACAAGTGAAGTTCTGAGTGCGTATTACCTATATGAATGAAGAAACTATACCGAAAAGCATTAATTAATTTTTAGCGTTTTCGTTGGTGGCCAAATATGCTAAGCTAATTTTACATTCGCAATATTGTCAGAGATTACGTCAAATATAACCTAAAACTTAACACATACCTAGGGCTGCCATCACCTGAATTGCCGTCGCCGGTCAGGCACGACAAAATTAAAATAT
The DNA here is from genome assembly GCA_905187585.1 of Cyaniris semiargus. Classification (NCBI taxonomy): domain Eukaryota; kingdom Metazoa; phylum Arthropoda; class Insecta; order Lepidoptera; family Lycaenidae; genus Cyaniris; species Cyaniris semiargus. Next base: position 14,444,875 of record LR994558.1, read on the forward strand.
GGTTATTTGCCCGGACACCTCTTAAACAGAATTTACGATTACGTCTTACCAATTTTTTGCTTTTCCAACAATGATTTGTAAAAATCTGATTAAAGCCTCCCGCAGACAGGCGCGATATTATCGGTCGATAATAACGCAAGCGATATTGCGATATCTGTTTTCAGTACATTTTGTATTAGGACGGTCATGTAGTTACACACTGCTGCGATAATAACGCCGCAATGGAAGTATATCGCAATAACGCAGTGTTGCCAGATGTACGATAATTAAGTAACATGAATAGTAAAACCCTTTACGGGGATAAAGAAAGACTTAAAAGTGTGTGTTTAAATTGATTATTTTCTTTAATTTAATAAAACAAAGGTTTTGATAACGTACAATTTTTTTTTTAATTTAGTAGGAAAAAATAAATATTGAGGGTTTTTTAGGGGGTAAAATTTTTTGGGGATATTTTTGGGAGTAAATTTTTTTCAGTTTAAATATATACCGTATTTATTTCGTTTTTAGTACTATTATTATCATTTTTATTGTTATACAATCATATTTTATTTTAATAATTAGAGAAAATAAAAGTTCCATCGAACATAAGTGCTTAGTGCCTATATAAACGAAAGAAGTGCTGTGCATAATCAGTGACTGTTTAACGAAAGTATTGTTCCGGACGCAAAAGAAAGTGAATAAAAATCAAATATACCGAAGCTAAAACATTCTGAACAAAAAACTAGAAGCAATCAGGTCTATTCTAAAAGTTTTTAGTTTTGCGGACACAACATAACCTACAAAGAAGACAATCGAAATCGCCATTGTCATCACCATATTATCCGGCAGCGCCATCTAGCGAAAGAACGCGGTACTAAAAGAGCGACATCTGGCTGCAAGTAAAAGAACCTGATCAACAGCGACCTCTATACGCTATTCTAAGAAATCGATAGTGCAGATATTCACCGTCCGAGGGCGTTACTTGTATGTAAACATTGCAAAAATTACAAAGGTTATAAAATCCACTGAAATCTTAACAACTAAACATGGATGAAGTTTTAGCTACTTTACGATCAATCCAAAAGGAATTAGACAACCAAAAAAAAACGATAAAAGAAAGTGCTGCGGAAGTGACTGAAAATGTTACGGGAAATGTCAACAAAATTATTGACGCCAGATTCAACGCTTGGGAAGAAAAATACGAAGAGTTAAAACAGAAAGTACACAAACAGGAGCAAAGATTAGACTTATTGGAAAAACAAGCGAGAAAACGAAACGTGGTCATATTTGGAGTTAAGGAACAAGAGTATCTCTATAGTGACCTAGAGAAAACTGTTATCGATTTCCTAAATGACCATTTATCATTACAAATATCTCTAAAAGAAATTCAAGAAATCAGAAGAATCGGAAAAAAGAGTGGAAATCCTAGACCAATAGTCCTAACTCTTACAACTTTTGGCAGGAAAATAGAGATTATGAAGCAGAAAAAACTATTGAAAGATACAACCTACTATATAAAAGAAGATTATCCGCAACAGGTTTTGGAAAAAAGGAGAGAACTGCAAAAACAAATTGAAATAGAGGCAGAAAAAGGAAATAGAGCAATTATTAAATACGATAAACTGGTAATTTTGAAAAAATCCGAGCATATGAAAACTCCGGAAAATAACAAAAAGAGAGTCCTCTCCGCTTCACCTCAAGAAGTAGAGAAGTTTCCAAAGTCTATTACTCAGTCAAAGAAAAAAAATAAAACATCATCTTTGAACACTGCACCATCTTCTGATCGCCCTGAAGGGATGTCAAGACCTGTTCTTCTTAATTATTTAATAAACAAAGCTCCCACTATTAATCAAACACCACAAAACAAAAATGAATCTAATTAGCAACCAGAAGCCCCTCTCATCACTTTAACATTAAGAAATAAGGAAAAATACAAGAAAAAGCATCTTCCAAGCCGGCTGGTCACCGTGGAGGATTACGACCACAACCTTCCAAACAATACAAATCATTTCTGTCCCATCTCCACGAGAAATGAAATGAATATAAAAGAAAAACATTGGCAATTATAGGCCTATAAGCTTGCTGCCTACTTTATATAAGCTCTTCTCTACAATTGTAAACAACAGACTGAGTACATTACTTGAGCAAAAACAACCCATCGAACAGGCGGGCTTTAGGAAGGGATATTCGACAATAGACCACATTCATACGGTGGAGCTAATTATAGAAAAATATCAGGAGTTCAGCAGCCCACTGTATATTGCTTATATCGACTATCAAAAAGCCTTCGATACTGTATCATATAAGAGCATATGGGAAGCTCTCGAAGCACAGGAGGTAGAGTCAGACTATATAGAAATACTTAAAAAACTTTACAACAAGAGCACAAGCAGAGTCAGGCTGGAATCTCTGGGGCCAACGTTTGCAATTGCAAGAGGTGTGAGACAGGGGGACCCCATATCGCCAAAGCTATTTAGCGCTGTGCTAGAAAATATCATAAATAGCTGGATTGGAAAAAACAAGGCTTATCCATACAAGGTAAAAACCTTAGTCATTTAAGATTCGCAGACGATCTAGTTGTGTTTGCTGAAACCAGCTCACAATTACAAAAAATGATCACAGACCTGTGCAGAGCTAGTAAAAATGTAGGTCTCGAGATAAACATATCGAAGACAAAAATAATGACCAACTACAAGAGAAAAGAAATAAAAGTAAACAATGAAAGCTTAGAATATGTAGATGAATATATATATTTAGGAAAACAAATAGGATTCAAAAGAAATAATTATACTCTAGAAATTGATAGAAGAATCAGAAACACATGGAACAAATATTGGAGTTATAAAGAAGTCTTCAAAAACGATATGATACCTATAAAACTAAAGAAAAGGGCAATGGATACATGTCTTATCCCTTGTTTAACATATGGATGCCAAACATGGAAGTTCACAAACATTCTAAAAAACAAGATAATTACCTGCCAGAGGGCCCTGGAGAGAAGCATGATAAACGTTAAAAAATTCAAAAAATAAAACATGAAGAGATAAGATCCAAAACTAAAGTAATAGACGCCCTTCAATACGCACAAAAACTAAAGTGGAAATGGGCCGGACATATAATCAGGCTCAAAGACCATCGGTGGACGAAAGCGGTCACAACTTGGAGAGGACCACAAGGAAAACGACCCAGAGGTAGACCACACGCACGCTGGGATGACGACATTAGAAACGTTGCAGGGCCAAACTGGCAAGACGTGGCCCATGACCGGGAAAAATGGTTAGGTTTGGAAGAGGCCTTTACCCGAGAGGGGTTCCTCTTTAAAAAATAAATTACTAACATAAAATACTCATAAAATTGTAACTTTTCTATTAAGTTTTATATTACGTGTAAAAATATATTATGTAGAGTCAAAAAGAAAAATGTTGTTAACGCACTAGTAGGCAGTTACTTTATTGTGAAACTAGCTTAAGTTAGAGGAAATAAAAGGTTTTTTTTTTTTTTTTTTTTTTTTTTTTAATTAGAGAAAATAAAGTTTTATTATTATTATTATTATTGTTCAAATTCAAATGAACTAATTATTTTGCATAATATGTAAAAAAGTCCACTTCGACCCACCTTTTAAGATGGATCATTTTGAGAGTTGCATAAGCAAACATAATGACGTCATTTATAATTTTGTGGAACGTACCCCAAATGATAAACATTTATATTCTTGGGGAGTTTTCTTTGAAATTTAGTGGGTTTTAAAAGTTGCTTTAGGAGGAAATTTTTTGAAGAGTTGTCAACACTGATCGCGGCGCGGCGCTCTCTCGTAAGAAATATCGGACGATAAAATCGCAGCTGTGTGCAAGGATTCGGGACGCATTATCGCAATTCGCAATATCGCTTGCGTTATTATAGACCGATAATATCGCGCCTGTCTGCAGGAGGCTTAACTCAAGTCCGTGCAAGAAAAGTGTATGCTTAGCGAGTTTTTATCCTCCGTTTATTGCTTCATGACTAAAGTTAAATTTCTCTCAACAAAAGTGTCCGGATTTTACCCGGACACTTTTCAAAAACCCGGCCGGATGCTCCCCGGACGCCCTTCAAACTAGGACGAATCCGGGGAAATCCGGAGTCCGGACGGATGGCAGCCCTACACATGCCGCATAATGAGCTTATTAATATGTAAGTTCGGGGCAATTAAAGAACATTGTTCGCGTCTTGAAGCCGATGAGACAAAGGCATCACATAATTTATTTTGCTTGATAATTATGGAGCTTATAACCGCCGTATTACAGCAAAAAACCCCCATTTTAACTCTTCTGTAAATAGCAAAGATGGCGGTTTATTTGGACGAAATGAATTAGAATGACAGCTAAGATGTATCGTAATTCGTACGACGCAATGTACAATTAGCACATTTTCATAGCAGAAATTTTTATTATAATTGAATAATAGAGCTAAACATGCTCTAGTCCAGGGCTTCCCAAACTTATTTGTACTGTGACGCCCTTGGGACTTTTCTATTTCTTTACGATGCCCCTCAACTCAGCCCCCAAAAATACTTTCCAATTTTAGAACCAGCCCACATAGGTTATCATAAAAACACTATTTGGACATTTTAAATATTTTTATGAGAAATAGTAACCAAATCAAAACAAAAGCATAACAATTAAAAGAGATTTTTATGAAAAATATTAAAGCCAGCAGGACTGGCTAATGTGAAGGATGCGCTTGCTTTTCTGAGCATAGCATCTGAAACCGGGGATGTATGAATGACATAATGCGCGCGGTACTCACTGGATTTGGTTGTGTTGAGATGCGACGCCCCTGGGACAATGCCGCGACGCCCCGGGGCGTCGCGACGCACAGTTTGGGAAGCCCTGCTCTTGTGGAAAAACATGACGCGTCGTGCTCGTGACGCTTCGACTTTGCGCCAGTGTGAGTTGAGCTCAGACCAAATAAAAAGTTATTTGGTCTGAGGAGTTGAGCCTTAATCAAAAAAAAAAATCAAAAAATATTTATTTTACATTTACAGTTTAAACTTAACAAATTAAGCAGAGATTGGGACCACCTGGTAAGTAAGTATTATTACTTGTATTAGGCAGCCCCGCTCTTCCATAAACTATAGCATACTTAACAACATTTAACTATAAAATATAACAGGTAAGTAACTTAAAATTTTGTTTACAATTTTTGTTTATAAAAACTAATATCTAGGACTACATGCCAGTATACATATAAACTATTTTGTGTGTGTGAGTGTATGTGTGTGAGTGTATGTATGTATGTGTGTACGTGTATGTGTGTGATTAGAGCAGATATTTTTATGATTTTTAAGGAGACAAAAAAGGTAAGTAAAAATTTGAATATTTAGGTGATATACTGCAATATTGATTCTGTCTCCTCGTACGACAGACATAATAGCCAATGTAAGATTACATTTTTACATTTATTTAGATTTAGTGGGTAAATTTTAAGATGTTTATCTAGTTTATTATATATGTGGACAGACTGTGAATAATACTGTCTTTGAGCGAATTGTGTGCGAACTTTTGGTGGTATAGCCGCTTTTTCTGGTCTTCTTTTTTTCATATTTTCATTAAATTTATACGGCAATGTTTTATGGAGTCTTAGGGTACTATTTAAAATGTAAAGTTTCCTGACTGATAACAATTGGCAAGACTTATAAAGGTCGTCAGTTGGGTAGCGGAAAGGCTTGCAGAACATGACTTTTATAAGACATCGCTGGCTTCTCTCTACTTCTAGGAATCTTGTTTTTGCTGCACCACCCCAGATCGAGACACAGTAGTTTATTAAAGATTGTACTAGAGCAATGTACACTTGTTTGATTGTTTTATTTGAAGCTACGCATCTAAGTTTCCTGAATATCCATATCATTTTTCTAATCCTATCACTAGTATAATCAATTTGCCGGTGCCAATTTAGATTTTGGTCTAAGTATACTCCAAGATACCTAGTTGACATTACTTTATTTATTTCACTACATGAACAGTTCGTTACAATGTTACTTGCTATTTGGCATTGGTGAATTTTTAAGTTATGGTTACTTTTAGGTTGCGTTTTATTATTTATAGAGAAACAGATATAATAGGTCTTGGCAACATTAAGAGTTAGGAGGTTGCTAGCCAACCACTGCGACACTAATATAAGACCATCTTCAGCACTTCGAAAAACTGATTCCCATGTCTTGCCTTTGAAGGTAATTGCAGTGTCGTCTGCATAGGATACCACTCGTCCATTTTTTAAACTTATATTTGTCAGTGAATTTATATATATAAGGAAGAGGGTAGGGCCAAGAACACTGCCCTGGGGAACTCCAAAATCGACTATAGTCTCGTCACTGGTATGGTTTTCAATTTTCACTTGCTGTTTCCTTCCCTCTAAATAGTTTACAAGCAGTCTTAAGGGTGTGCCTCTGACACCTATACTTTCTAGTTTACGTATGAGTTTAGGTATAGATACAGTGTCGAAGGCTTTTTTTAAGTCAAGGAAAACAGTCAAGCATTTGTTACCTTTATCTAGTTGTTGCGAAATATCTTTTGTCAGAGCCTGAACTGCATCCTCAGTGGACTTATTGCACCTAAAACCAAACTGTGAGCCCGAAAGAATGCCAAAGGTTTCCAGGTAGTTACGTAGTCTTTTATTAATTAGTTTTTCGATAATTTTAGATATTGCCGGTAGTACTGAGATAGGTCTATAATTATTTATATCTGTTTTCTTACCGGATTTGTGCACAGGGGTGATTAAAGATTTTTTTAAATATGTTGGAAATATGCCTTGTTTGAAACAGAGATTTGTCAAATGGGTTATTACAGGTACTACAAAATTCCTCGTTAATTTAAGGAAACGAGTGGGTATGCCATCCCACCCAGGTGCGCTGTCGGACTTTAGACTACTAAGGACGCTGTCTACTTCTTGAAGATCAGTATCTAACAGTACAAAAGATGACATTATATTTGATTCCGACACAGCTTGACGTCTTTCTGTATATAGATTTGTATTTACGCTCTGAATATTATTAGCTAGGTTTTTTCCAACGCTAGCAAAAAATTTATTTATATGTTCTACGGATTCTTTGGGGGTTTCTTTTATATGTAATAGTTCTGTATTTGGTATTTTATTGGTGTTAAAATTTGTAATATTTTTAATAGTTTTCCACAATCTTTTAGTATTTTTAGCTGATTTATCTATTTGTTCTCTATCGTATTTATGTTTTAATTTATTTATAAGGTTGTTACAAAAGTTCCTATAACGTTTATAGGTTATTTTCATAATTTCATTGTTAGGGTCTTGTCGTAGTTTATATTGCATTTTATTTCTGTTTTGGATACATTTTAAAATGCCAGGTGTAATCCAGGGTTTTAGAATTATTTCAGATCTTGGTTGTCTTTTCAAAATCTTACCACTGTTAAGTGATTCAATGAGGCTCTTTGTTAATTTTTTTATAATATATTCGGGGTTTTCGCTATTCAATAGTTCAGAGATATCACATTCCATAAAAGAAGCCATTGCTATATTATAATCTATAGTTTCAATAGTTTTAGTGTTATTTAGTCGTTTTATTTTTCCTATGTTTATAAATACTGTATAGTGATCGGTTATTGAAGTATTTAAAATACCTACATATGGAATATACTGACTATGGTTTTGTTTAATCATAACGTGATCTAGACAGCTATCAAGTCTAGTTGGGAAAGTGTGACCTGGGAGAAATCCATGGGTAGATAACATATTCAGATAGTTGATCCTGTTTGTATTTTCATAGGAACTTTCCGTCGGTTTGCTGATTAAATTAATATTTATGTCACCTGTTATAAAAATGTTGTGGTGTGATTTTAAGGAGTCTAAGTAAGCGCTTAATGAATCAATAAATTTAGCAGCATTACTATTCGACGGAGATCGGTAAATACTTAATATAATTTGATCTTGAAGGTCTACCTGGATACAAGTTGCTTGTTCCAGTCTAACTTCAGTCAAATTTGCTTTCAGATTACGCTTAACGTAGACCACTACACCATCGTTTTGGTTTATATTATAGTTCGTTCCTAAGGATACGTAGTTTTGTAGTATTGGTAGTGGTCTATCCGACCTGATTCTACATTCAGTAAAGGTTAAAACGTCTACTTCAAAATTTAAGAGCGAATGCGTAGTTACAAAATCGTTAAGATTGCTATAAATACTTCTTATGTTTTGAGAGATTACTGTAAGTTCACGATCATTTGTAATATTTATGTGTTTAGATATATCTTGTATATCACATTGAAAGCATTTACTAATTTGAAGGTAATCTATTTCTTTTATTCTTGTGTATGTGTTATCCATTAATAGAAATTATTTTTATGTAAGTATTTTAAATAAATTAAAAGAAATATAATTATATTAGTTATATTATTAATAGAGAATATTTTAATGTATTTTAAAGAAATAAAAAGAGATATAATTGATTTGTATTTATTATAGCGAATATGAGTGTTGTAATAATGCTGAGTAAGTTTTTGTGGTTTTCTTTTGAATAGTGAATCATCTGTCCCGTAGTGAATATATATATTTTTAAATATACCTTTTATGATATTTAGTGTTTTTAATAGTTTTTTACCCTTTTTATATACATATTTATTTAAGCAAAGTCTAAGTATTTTAAATTTATAAAGGCTTGTATGTATGTAAATGTAAGTGTCTTTGTTTGGCATGCGAGCACAAAAATAACTTAAAAATATAATCACACAAAAATTAAAGGCTAATTTATAAATAGCTAAGCAATAAATCGATAAGACAAGGGCTAGTCAAGCCGTGGAAAGCTGGTGAATTTGAGCTTCGCTGGTAACTAAAATAATTTTTGAGTTTTCTTCCTTTCGGACGTAGACCTTTCCGTAAGCTGTCCAGCAGAATTTATAAGAGTGTGACTTGACCAGATCTCTAGCCAAAAAGAATAGTCTGGCGGCTTTAGCAGTTAGTTGCTCTGATACATAAATGGGCGTATCCTCTGAGAAGCGATGACCCAAGTGTCTCGCACATAATTTCGATTTATTTTTTATGTTAAATGTTTTACACATTCTTATGAATTCGTTTTTTAATATTGTTGAGGAGGTTTCTATAATAATTGGCGTATTTTTAATGTCCTCTCTTTTTCCACGGACTCTATAAATATCCTTGATATCGGATTTTCCTATTTCACAATGAACAGTTTTGGAGAGACTTATTACCATGTCAATAAGGTCCTTTTTAGTCCTGTCAATAAGCCTTAAAAAGATACATATAATTTTCGTTATTTAAATATACTTAAATGAAAATATTATAACAGTTGGTAAAATGTAGTTCGGCGGACCCTAAACTTACAATAATATGGTGCAATAAAAATTAAACTACCTCAAACTGTTCAATATTAAACGGTCAATATTGTGCAAAGCTCTAATCAATTATTGTAATCAATGCAAAATATGATTGATAGATCCGCCTATTTTAATAATAGGTTAGAATGTATTTACATTATCCGACACGATTTGAAGAAATTATGGGCGAAAGTCTGAGATGAGGGTTCCTGTTTTACGCTCAAATTAATTTTAAAGACAGGCTTAACTAACTTTATCATGAGTTAAAGTTAGTTCTAGGCATCTTCAAGCTGTAGCTGACATAGACAGTTTTTAAATCTAAAATTGCTTATCTTTACTATATATGCTTTTATGATGATATGCATGACAGATAATAATTGACATTATTATCTGTCATGCATATATTTTTAAAAAATATCGAATTACTTCGTAAAGGAAATGCAATCGAAATTATCGATTTCGTACTGACGTTTGAAATATAAAAATAAATCAAAAACCTTTTAATTTCATAAAAATAAACCTTATTGCTGCTGCGGAACCCTTTATGGGCGAGTCCAACTCGCACTTGGCCGGTTTTTTATTTATCGATTTGAATGGGTCAATCCCTATTGACATATTATATTCCGTTCCACGCATCTGACATTTTCATGTAATGTTTTCGTAATATTATAATATTGTACTTAAAACTCACAATTAATATAATATATTAATAACATTTAGCAGATTTTTCTTTTTGTTCGCTATATTAAAGGAAATATTTGTTTTTGTCGATGGAATATAATTTATTACATTATATTTTTTTTTTGTTTTGTTGTAAAAAAATAGTAGCAAGGAATATCAGATCTGTCACCCATATCATCTTATAACGCGTTTAGTATAATTACTATCATAAATTGACATAATGAATTCCTTGACATTCTGAGATGATAGATGATTGAAGTTCAGCGCGTCTATCATGCGTACAACGAGATATCTCACTCACGAGTGTAGTTATATAGTCGTTATATACATAATAATATTATATCTCTATTTCCCTAACATGCGTACGTCGAGAGATAAATTTCTCGTTCGTAGACTAGCTTACTCGATAAGATATGTCGATGATGATATTAATTGAGATATATATATATATATATATATATATATATATATATATATATATATATATATATATATATATATATATATATATATATATATATATATATATATATGTGTATATATATATATATTTTTTTTTTCCTATAATATTATCTAATAGTGTAACATCGATTTATTTCATTTAATTTTGACTCGAAATCGTTCAATTATATTGTATCTGTGCGAGAGTGACAGAATTGCATTGGCATTAAGAAAATATTTGAATTTTGAGTTAACAAAAAGTTTTGAATTGTTTGGCAACGATTTTCTGTTTGTTAATAATTAAAATAAGGGACAGACATTGCAAGCGTGTTTCTCTACCTTCCAAACCGTAGACGACAAACTACTCTTCTCATAATATCAAAATCTCGACAAAACTCGATAAAAATGTGTTGTCATGTTAGGGTTCGTAAACAAAAATTGCTCAGATTAAAAAAAAACACAATGCATGTCATGTTAGGGTCAATAGAGATGAAGAGACAAACCATCAAACATCGAGAAAACATGTAGACAAAATTTTCTCGTTGTGAGTGCTAGGCGCACAGATTAAAAAAAAAAACGACCAAGTGTGTGTCGGGCCACGCGCAATATAGGGTTCCGTGGTACCGCTAGTTTTTGATAATTTTTGTATGGTCAATGAATGTACATTTATAACGTGTTTAAGGGTCAGACCAGACCGCAACACGACGCGTAGATGCATTTCTTAATTTGTATGGATTTGACAGATTTGCAAGACGTCTCACGCAATTGAAATCTGTCAATTCAGTACAAATTTCATCAGTTACGTTCAAAGGAATTTGTACGAAAAGTTTCATTATACTTCGCCGAATACATTTTTTTTAGTTGATCGACTATTACTTATGAAGTCTTCTTAGCCGTGATAGTTTTCCTTTTAAATTCAGCATATTTCCTACTCCCGTGAATTTTTTCACATTTCTAGAAGCAACTGTTTAGCTGGTAGAAGGGGGGGGGGGCACTGGACTCTAACGTTTTTTTTTCCACTTTAAAACTTCATATTTTACAAATGGATCCCTAAATCTTAAAACGATCTATGAATACTGGTAATATTAAAAAAAAAATCGGCCAAGTGCGAGTCGTACTCGCGCACGAAGGGTTCCGTACCAATACAGAGCAAAAATAGGCTAAAAATTGTGTTTTTTTATATGGGAGCCCCCCTTAAATTTTTATTTTATTTTAATATTATTATTAAATATTAAAATACACATATAAAAAAAGAATGTGTGAACAATTTAAGTGCCTACCTCTTGCCATTATTGATATAGAGCGAAAAAGGCAGAAAAATACAAGTTTGTTTTATGGGAGCCCCCTTAAACATTAATTTTATTTTGTTTTCAGTATTTGTTGTTATAGCGGCAATAGATATACACAATCTGTGAAAATTTCAGAAGTCTAGCTATAGCGGTTCTTGAGATACAGCCTGGAGACAGACAGACAGACGGACAGACATCGAAGTCTCAGTAATAGGGTCCCGTTTTTACCCTTTGGGTACGGAACCCTAAAAAACGATTCTATATAATATTGATCATTAACTTAAGCTGAAACTCAATCCTCCGTACATGTAAGCGACTAAGTCTAAACCCAATAATATCGGATTCATTATATCGATTTCCATCTGGGCGGATTATAAATGCATGGCACGGCCAGTTCTAATCAGCGCAGTGGATTTGAACTGGCACCAATCAATATGTGCTCGAACCACAGATGTACATTTCAGTAGACTGATCTTTTTCCTTTGAAACGTATCCGAACTACATTTTAGGTTTTCAATCTTCATTATATTTTTCTAACTATGATGCTGCTCTATTATGTAATAAATAATCGGCCAAGTGCGGCTATAGAGCAAAAATAAGAAAAATATGAGTGTTTTTGTATGGGAGCCCCCCTTAATTATTAATTTTATTTGAATTTTATTATAAATTATTAAAGTACAAATAAAATTGAGTAATTTGTGAACATTTTAGGTGCCTACTGTCACCATTAATAACGAGCAAAAAGTGTAAAAAAAAATCACGTTTGTTGTATGGGAGCCCCCTTTAAATATTAAATTTATTTTGTTTTTAGTATTTGTTGTTATAGCGGCAATAGAGATACATAATCTGTGAAAATTTCAACTCTCTAGCTTTTACCGTTCTTGAGTTACAGCGTGGAGACAGACGGACAGACGGACAGACGGACAGACGGACAGACGGACAGACGGACAGACGGACAGACGGACAGACGGACAGACGGACCGACGGACAGACATCGAAGCCTCAGTAATAGGGTCCCGTTTTTACCCTTTGGGTACGGAACCCTAAAAAGTATTAAAACAAATTTTATAATAGCACACTTTTCTTAATTTTCACTCTATAAGAATACTAGCATAGCAGTAAAAGCATTTTACTGAATCAAGGTGAAGGCTGACTGTTATTCAAAGTCATAAAATGTAGCCCTAGAAGGGTCTAGGTTTCACGCCGCTCTATGCAGTCTATGGAGATTGCTAGGAATTCGAATGACGATTTTAAAATGTAAGAGGAAGTTAAGAAGTTAGAAATGGAGTTGTCGTTGGACCTAAATCTAAATATATATAAAAAAATAATATGAAATAAAAAGTTCGTGGTTATGAAAACAAACCAAGTGAAAATTATAATTTTTATAAAAAATCCCTAGTCTCTCTACATAAAGTCACTTCTACAGTTAGGAATAATTAATTTTTTTGTTAATTCTGCTTCTATATTGTTAGGATGAGATGTCAAAATAATTCAAAATATAACCCAAACTTCTCGTTACTATAAAGTCCTTAAATATTGCGTCGTCTTCTCAAATATACATCTGTGGGTGGAACAATGAAGCGAATTCGCCAACTGTTCGGGGTGTCACCGAGGGACACGTTTTGGGTCCGCTTTTGTAGCTTTGATGCGAGAACGGCTTGACCGAAAAAAGAGATTGCAATCGGAAATGTATTTGTGCAATCTGCACTTTATATAGCGTCGTTGGAGCTGAAGGCAAATTTGAATACTTTAATCTAATAGATCCATTCGTCCCAAAGCATGAAACTCCCAAACTGTGTTTCGGAATTAAAACGTTGCCATGACTATATATACCATGACATTAAAAAAGGTTGAGAAACAACAGTTACTTTTTGATTAAGTTAATGAAATAAACAGAGGTGGAGCTTACTAGGACCGAACGCAACTTGTAACATATTTGGTGCTGCGAGTGGCTAACGCTGACCATCAGATTATAATATTATGTTAATCGACAAACCTCCTTAATTGTAAAATTAATAAAAAATACGTGTGGCACTCGGGGACTGCCGCGATAAAGCTATTGCATAGCATTCAACTTATGGAATAATTATAATTCGTACACGTCTAGTCGCACGCACACAAACACCGTGTCGAAGCATGCCGAACTGAAACGACGTTAAACGATGCACAGCAACGCCGCACCGACCGGCACAGCACTTCGAAGTGGGGGGGTGTTAGGTTTATTTTCGTTACGGAATTTCTTGATTCGGTCGTCGCGCTCAAAGCCCACGATAAAAGATATACAATAGCTTAATAAAAGGAAGACAAAGACCCTGTATAGTTATTTGCGGTGAGATATTTTTATTAGTGAGGCATCTAGAGTTTACTAGCATCGTCAGCGAGTCAGGTGTATTCAATAATACGCTACAGCAGAAGCACGCAGCAGTTCCTATTTCAGTCTTACAGTAAAAGCACCAAACGCAATAAAAAATAATATGCACATAACTTTCGAGAAAGTCACATTTCTGCTACGTTTGCTCTAGAAAATGAATATCTGCGTCAAATCTATCTCAATTTACCACAGAAAAGAATATAATTGCGTAATAAAATATCTTTAAAGTGCATTACATCGTGTAATTCGGCGAAATATTCGAGAATAGAAATGTAACGTCCACATTTTCATATTTAAACGCTCTGTAGCGTCCGAATATCAGGCGCGCGTGAAATTATGTAGGAGCCCCGTTCTAGGCTAACTGTTTCGCAAATGCTCACTGCTGCCTTAAATCGCAAACTTTGCATAAAGATTAATCTAGTCTAATATTATATAAAATTCTCGTGTCACATTGTTTGTGCGCGAACTCCTCTAATAACAAAACAAAAATAGATGACGCCTGCCACTCCGTTGCGCCAAAACTCGTTTATCGCGCTATGCCCTTTCCTGGGACTCAAAGTATACAAAATTTCAGCAAAACCGGTTCAGCGGTTTGGGCGTGAATAGGTTACAGACAAACACACTTTCGCATTTATAATATAGAATGGGTAGAAATTTAATGTAGCGGGTAACTTCATTGTTTAGAATTTCGGTGATATTGCGGGAACCATTAATCTTTATGCAATGAAAACTTCCAATATTATTTTCCATTTTATTCAAATCTATCCAGTGAGAGACTGTAAAATAGTAGTATGAATAGCAGTAATATATTATCAATAGGTACTAATTATTCTATCTAAATATTATGATACTCCTCTGCATCGAATAGGTTTTAAAAATACTGTACCGATTTAAATAAAATTTGACATGAATAGAGTAAACCACATTTAAAGGAATTGGCTACATTTATTGAGGCAAAGCCTTCTGTCGAGAGTTCCGTTTACACTTACCAAACTGTAACATTTTGGTTATAAAATAAAAGGTTATGGTTAGAAAACTAAAACTACTGATAACGTTTTACAGCGTCAGTGTGATAACTTGAATAAATGTATTCGGTGGATGTTAGCGGAAGTCTTGGACGTGTCTGAGCAACTCGCACCACCTTCAGCCCGGAACTTTGTACATTTTTGTCGTGACATTTTATTGTTGTGATTTAAAGGAAGGCCTCCTTTCTGGAAGTCGGTTAAGTCTACCTTTTCTGGTGGTAGCGGTATGTAGGTGTGTAATCAAATAACTTTTGATAATACTTTATGAATTCGAAATACAGACCTCCAAGGCTCTTTTGGCGTTTTCCAATTTAGAACTAACTAGATGACGTCCGCAACTCCGTTGCGCCAAAATCCGTTTATTGTGTGGGAACCGTAAATTCTTCCGGGATAAAAAGTCCTATGTCCTTTCCCGGAAGTCGGAAATCAAAGTATCTCCATACCAAATTTCAGCAATACCGGTTCAGTGGTTTGGGCGTGAAGTGGTAATAGACAGACAGACAGACTTACGCATTTATAATATTAAAAGTATGAAAGTATAGACTATGTCACCATACTGTAAACTGTTAGGTAATTATCACTTCAGAGTTAGCTGTTTCCACGCTCTCTTTACAATGTCAGCAAATAAATTCTCAGAATGAAAACTAATGTTAATGTCGTTTTTAAGTAATGGCTACTCGCACCCACTATCATCGAAGTGCCACAAGATCCTTGAAGGTCTGTTACAGCTATGATTAGGTTAAGTAATCATTGATGTTGCTTTAGACAGGATTAGGTATTATTTTGTGTTGTTGTTTTTTTAAGTATTTGTTCAAGTGTTTTACATTCCTTGAATGAATGAATGAATGAAATGAATGAATGAATGAATGAATGAATGAATGAATAAATGAGAATTCTTTATTGCACCAAAACAACCATGACATACAGAACTTAGTAACTATTGAGTAAAGAGTACAAAAGGCGGTCTTATCGCTACAAGCGATTTCTTCCAGACAACCTTAATTATAGAACTATAATATAGTTACAGTAGTTGACATGGCAGGTGACTACATAGACAGCTAAGAGTGTACTTTTCAGATATATAAATATATTACAAATACATACATACATATATACATACATACTAAAGAATATATACAAATCATTATAAATACTACAAACATAAATAAATGGAAATATAATAATACATATCGGTAATTATCAGCTATTATGGATTAGTTGTGACAAAAAATTCCTTATTCTTAAAACCGCCAAACTGCATATATAAGTTTGTTGGCGATATAAGATATTAGATTACTTCGTCATTTGCGCACGATATTACTATGTTTATACAGTTAGGCTCTATCATTTTTATGAGTAAAAGAGAAAAAAAATGTCCGTTACCATTTATTCATTAAGTACTGAAAGGGGAAAAAAACGGCAACCGGACTATAACATTCATCAACGTGTCATCACAAAAATGGAAACAACAATGGAAAGGCGAAATGCGCTCACAAAGATTAATGTAATTTTAAACAAAAGTCGCGAGACGCTGTCCCGAGACGCGGCTGAGAATAATTTCTGTTATTTCTTTTATTTTAAGATGCAAAATTTTACATCACCCGTCACCCACGGGGGTTGAAATTTGCATATCGTTTAAGCGACGCCTACATGATACGTTATGCAGATAATAATCTTACTTTTTTAATTGCGTAGTATAAACTTATAGAAAGACTAGCTGACCCGGCAAACGTTGCTTTGCTATATAAATTACTTCTAGCATCAATATAAAAAGTAGATAAAAAACTGATCTCAGGCCTAATGAATGTACAAAAAAATTTAATTAAAATCAGTGGAGCGGTTTTGGAGAAGTTTGTGCACACTGTGACACGAGAATTTTATATATTAGAAGAAGGACTAACCTAGAAGATTTTAGAGGTTTTAAGTTTCGAAGCTTCCTTATCCTTTATGGACTGCATACGCACACAAACATTGCATAGACCACTACTAGAGCCTGGTATATGTTTCAACAGGAAAACTTACTGATGTTGTTAGTGTCTGACTAGCCTATGATCTCAATCTTTTACTGCCTTATGGGCATCTATGTGTTCAGAATAACAAAGTTTTGTTTGTGGTGTCGATTAAAGAAAAACATGCAAAACGGTTCACGTTATAGGCGCTTATTAAAACCATGCATATCTTAAATTAAAGAAGACGTGAGTGGAAGAATCGAACAAGTAACATTTCGTAACATACGTAAAATAACTCATTTTTTACCTAATTATTTTAATAAAACTTGTAACTTATCTACTTCATAACCTAGCTAATATATCTGGCTACACATATAATCCATAGTTTTTCTATTTCAAATAATTTTTCCGGTCCGTTTTTTCGAAAAAACGGGAAGTTTTTTCATGTTACTTACCTTATTCTTCCACTCACGTCTTGAATTATTTGGAAGTTATGTGTGTGTACTATTGATTTTTAAGAATAAGAAAATCTCTTTTAACGTTATAGTTACACAATATTTTATCTTTGTCTGTTCATCGACTTCTATAAATTAATAGACAACAAAATATTGTACATAACGTCTATATAATACTTTAAATACTGACCCCCATAAATTAATATTGTAATTTATTATTAAGACGCATTTAATAAAGCGCATCACAATCAACATTAAGTTTGCATGTAGACGAACCTTAAGAAGAGTTGTTCAAGACGTTTTCTTGTTTAATTAAATTAAAAATTCCTAGTTTATGTCGTCGCTTGTAAGTTTCGTCGTAAACTCCAGCTGATTGTCCGTTTTATAGATTCAAACTGTTGTTAGTTTGTTAACAGTAGAGAAGAAATAAAATTAAGCAAGAAAATAAACGAGTCGCAACTACGTTTATGGTTGTGGACCAATTCACAATAATCCATACTTATTATTCTTTTCGAATATTATAAATTACAAGGTGTGTCTGCCTGTTACCCATTCACGCTTAAACTGCTTAAACGATTCTGATGAAATTTAGAATGTAGATACTTCGAGTCTATGGCAGGGACATAGGATACTTTTAAGTTAAGAAAAATGTATGGTTTTCGCGCGATAAACGAACGAATGAATGAATGAAGTTACGGGCAATATCTATTTTGACTTTTCGCATTTATAATTTATTTTTTAGTATGAATTGCCCCAAATATCTATGTAGCATCTCACTATAAAATTGGAGGCTGTTAAGGATTTGAGTATCATCCCACAAAAAAAAAAAAACCTATTGAGTTATGATTTATGCATTCATAAATCATAACTCAATAGGTACTTTTTTTGTGTTTTAGTCATATTGTTCTTTACATAATTTAAAACAAGACTGCATTCATAACTCAACAATTTTTTTTGTAAGTTAACAGCGATTCAGCGACCATTGTTGTACGCTAAAAAACTATCCTTTGTAGGGCAAAGGGAAACTCCAAACAATGTCTTAGCAAAAACCATTGATATAAATTAAATTCTAGACACGGAGCCCAGTACAAAGGAAGCGACTTATCAGCGGACAAACCACAGCCAGTACTAATGGGAAGGAAATATAAAAAGTACATGTTGGCATCATCCTTCACGCCACAAAGGAACTCCGCCATTGTGCTCTAGTATTACTGTTGGAGAGTCTAGAGGTGTAAGTTACAGGAGGTAGCGGCAGCAATAAGCGATTTTAAATTTTGAAAATATAATTAGCAATAACTATGTCAGAGATGATACAATTTTAACGTCTTTAAGACTATCGAATACAATTTGCATTCTAATTATAAATGCAGTGTAAGTACTTTTTTATGACTTTATGTATGTGTTGCATACATTTCGAAACCCAAGACCGTTTGGTTGCACTTTTACTCTAAGAATTCCTTTAGTAGCAGCACCGGGTTATGCAGCCTTAGTGCCCTATTCTATACTAATATTATAGATGCCAAAGTATGCCCGTCTGCTTGTTACCTCTTCATTCTCAAACCGCTGAACCAATTTTGTTGAAATTTGGTAAAGAGATACTTTGCTGGGAAATGACATATGATCCTTTTTATCACATAAAATGTACGATTCATGCATGATAAACTGATTTTGGAGCAACGGAGTCGCGGGCATCAACTATTAAATTCTAAATTCTAACTTCTATAATTGCAAGCACTCAAAACATGCTCCGCTCATGACTCGCCCCACAGGCGAAGACGCTCCTTGCAACTTGTGACGTCTTTTGAACTAGCGCACATTGAAGCCTAACCATGCAAATTATGAGGTGCGCCGAAGCCGTGTTCCCGATGTTTCTGTCGCTTGTCGCTTTGACGTTCCCTAATTATATACGCACTAATTTGATCCACTTTGTTCCTGGAAGTGAAGGGGTCCTGGAAGTTAGCTGCAGTGTGTTCCTGGAAGGGAAGTGTTTGAATTCTTGGAAGTAGTTGTGAAGTAGATGGTTCAAAAGTGGGATAGGATATTTGGGGCGGTGCCGCAGATATTTTATAAAGTGTGGTTGGTGAAACAGATACGTGTATATATGCTCGTTTCCTTGATGACAAGACGACAATGTCATTGACAAAGAAACATCCAATTATTGTGATTTTGTTGTATATATTTTATCGAGGTATTAAGAAAAAACTAACTTGGCGATGATTCCGCGTCGTCCTTTTTCACCTGGCATAATATGAAAGACGGGCGTGAGTGTGAAGAGAGAAGGACGATGTTTGATTTTTTGGGTTAGTCGCCCTCTTAAAGAGAAAAACTCTTCTCAAAAACCTTAGAAACCGGATATCAATAAGTTCACAAAATATTGTTTATCTAAGATTACATTTTCCATGAGATCACCTTGCCTTTAAATGAAAAAAAAAACTAGATCACTACAAAACAATTTATTTATTCGTATATATTTACCAACATCAAGATGATGAGAACTCCAAACCTACAGCAATACCAATGCCATTATAAGAAATCGCCGAAGATTCCATTATACTTGAAGAGCTAAATACACACGCCGAAAGCCAAGCGGCTGAGCGTGACAGAATATAAAACACGCCGAACAAAAGTGGAGTTTGCTCATCGCGTAAATGTCAGGCGGAGGAAATCAAGTGTATTCGAATGGAAGTGGTGAAAATTTTAAAGCTGCAAAATATTCTGCAATGGAATATCAGAGTATTTAGAAATGCTACAGAATGGCAAGAATAAGAACTGTCTTGTAATACTACATCCTTCTTAAGACCATGTTACTAAATTGTTCGTAGACTTTTAACCCCTAACAAAAAAGAAGGGGTGTTAATTATTGACGTGTCTGCCTGTTTTCTGTCTGTTTGTGTGTATGTTTCTGTTTATGGCTTCATAACATCCAAAGTGGACCGATTTTGATCTAGTTCTTTTTGTATGAAAGCCGCTTTTATCGAGAGTGTTTTTTTGGCAATAGTTGCGAACGTGCTCAAAATTTGGGATTATCTTTTTCATGTAAGGTTGTAAATTATGACACTTACTGCCCCACTCAGTGGAATATTAATTACTCAAATGTAATTAATTCAAAATTTTGACATAAGCCCCATACATTATCTGTCAAACTCTTCATTAAATTGAAGGTTAATCATAATTAAATGTCTCTGAGTACGGCAGTTAGTATTTGATTAGCTTAATTATTATAATAAGCACTCTGATTCCTGACACACATTAGAGTTTGGTATCTTTTATTATCAATTTCTTAACCTAATATGTTATGATAAATGTGATATATTTTAACAACAAAATCAGTGTGCATGTTACCACTATTTAATGACGGTTATAAGTTATAATTATTACTCGCTATATATTTTGTAATTAATTGGTTTAATTTTTTGCGAACCTCAAAAACCTTTTTACTAATTAATAGAGGAACGAAGTCAAATAAACCCGGCCATTTTTTCCTGTAATTGGGAATAATTAGGCCACAAACGCACGGTGCATTTATAAAAAATTAGTTTGTAATGTTTTTCAAATTGCAAAGTTGCGGTCGTTTGAGTTCAAAGTTGTCTGTTTGTTCTGAATTAGTTGTCATATTATTTCATCTACCGCAATATCTTTAAGTCTTTTTTATTTTTTTTTTATTTTTTTTTATTTTTATGAAATAAGGGGGCAAACGAGCAAACGGGCCACCTGATGGAAAGCAACTTCCGTCGCCCATGGACACTCGCAGCATCGGAAGAGCTGCAGGTGCGTTGCCGGCCTTTTAAGAGGGAATAGGGTAATAGGGGAGGGTAGAGATGGGAAGAGAAGGGAATAGGGGAGGGAAAGGAAGGGAATAGGGTAGGGGATTGGGCCTCCGGTAAAGTCACTCACTCGGCGAAACAAAGCGCAAGCGCTGTTTCACGCCGGTTTTCTGTGAGAACGTGGTATTTCTCCGGTCGAGCCGGCCCATTCGTGCCGAAGCATAGCTCTCCCACGCATATCTCCCAGTCTCAGGAAAGAACGTAGGATAATTGAAATCATGAGTGGAAGAATCAGGTAAGTAACAGTTAAAACATTGCCGTTTTTTTCTAAATGGAGGCTGTAGGGCCGGGAAGTTGGTTTGAAATCAAAAGAATGTTGATTTTATGTATGGCCAGATATATTAGCCAGATGATGAGGTAGGCAAGTTAGTACAAAGTTTTTTAAATTACAAGGGAAAAAATGAGTAATTGTCCTTATGTCATAAAATGTTAGTTATCTGGTTCTTCCACTTAGGTCTTTAATTTTTATGGCAGAGAAATGTACGGTTTGCGCATATACAGCACAAAGGAGTTGCGAGCAACATCTACTAACAAATACAGTCGATGTAGCCAAGAAAAACGCACCTTCAGAGAGAGCCTTATTTTAATGTCATTCGTTCCAACAATCTTAAGTCTCAGGCGTTTGATTGAAAAAGTTCTCTCACATTTTTCCTTTAATCGTCTTAGGGCCACTTGAAACAATTAGAATTGGGCGCGATTCTCAAGGTGTTGTTTTAGTACCTTTTTACTTTAAATGATTCCGGATAATGGATGTTTTAAGGGCATTAATATTGATGAATTTTTTTTCGGAAATACTCTGCAAAATAGGTAAATTGTTTAAAAAATATATACGTTGGTATTTACATGTTGTTAAATAGGGAATATTACGCAAAAGTCGGAGAAGAGGGCGCTACAGCACATACAATGAGCCCCCAATATACTGATCAGATTTTAATGGCAGTAACCACAGACATAATTCAAGATAGATACCGCATGTGTATGTACTTCGCGTGCCATATCGCGTTCCCAAACGACGAGCAATGCTGCAAATCGGACGTCAATCGGAATTTTAAAAATGCCTAAATGCCTAAAAGTGCCGTATTGAGCTGTAGAAATTCAAATAGAAGCGTTGGCCTAGATAATGGACACGTTTCTTATCATCGGTACGTCACAGACCACAGTAGGTAGGAAAAAAGTGGCACGCTCGTTTTCATACAAATGGAGCGACATGCGGTATCTATCTTGATCTATGTCTGTGGTTTCTCTCAATCTGTATACCCTGAAACATTAAAAAAGGCAATTATACACTTTAATACATACAATAATATAATGTGCATGACCTGTCGCTATAGCTTTTAAAAGACTGTCGGTGATATTGTTTTTGGTATTTCATAAAACATTTTTCAGAGCTGGGATTTACCTAAATATAACTTCATATTTCCTCATAAGCTTTGATTACCCCAATCAAATTAAGTTCAGGTAATTCTGACAGGTGGAGCGAATATTGCAGCTTCACCGAGCACTGCTGAAGGTAACTCCAAACATGGTGACTGCTCCTAATACACGTGACCGCCCCGCATAAACCTGACCGCCCCAAATACACGTGACCGCCCCGTATAAACCTGACCGCCCCAAATACACAGCGACGGCATCGAATATACAGAGTGCCGTCATCGAATATACAGTGACGGCATCAAATATACAGGGTGTAACTAAACAAAGTGGTACTTTAGGGTGTTTAGTGTGTATGTATCCCTTACATAGAATTTACTGTGAAAGTGGCAGCGCTGAAAGAGCAATTTTTTTTTGATTTGTATGGGCAAGTCCCCCAGTGTCCTAAATTTTCCGATACAAAACTAAAAAAAAAACCGGCCAAGTGCGAGTTGGACTCGCCCATGAGGGGGTTCCGCAGCAGCAATAAGGTTTATTTTTATGAAATTAAAAGGTTTTTGATTTATTTTTATATTTCAGTTGATTTAATGAAAGTTAAATTAAGTTTACCATTTATGACGTATAAAAAAACTACTTGCTAGATTTCGTTCAAACCAATTTTCGTTGGTAGTTTTTATAGTAAAGTACATCATATATTTTTTTTAGACTTATCATGCCCCTACTTTAGAAGTTAGAGGGGGGGGGGGGGGGGGGGGGGGGGGACGACGACGACACATATTTTACCACTTTGGAAGAGTCTTTCTCGCAAACTATTCAGGTTAAAAAAATGATATTAGAAACCTCAATATGATTTTTGGAGACCTATCCATAGATACCCCACACGCATAGGTTAGATGAAAAAAAAATTTTTTTTGATTTAGTTGTACCTATGGGGACCCCTAAAATTTTTAATATTTTTTCCATTATTGGATCAAAATCTTAATGTGGTTCATAGACCACATCTACTTACCAAATTTCAATAGTATAGCTCTTATAGTTTCGGAGAAAAGTGGCTGTGACATATGGACAGACAGACAGACAGACATGCTGAATCTATTAGGGTTCCGTTTTTTGTCATTTGGCTACGGAACCCTAAAAAGTAACTTTTTCAGCGCTGCTAATTTCACAGCGAACTCTATATACACCCTAAAGTATCATCATTATTTTTGTTACACCCTGTATACAGTTATAGTATACTAGATGACGACTGCAAGTCTGTTGCACCAAAATACGTTTATAACGCAGAAACCGTATTTTTTTTGGTATATAAGGTACTAAAAGTATCTCTATACCAAATTTCAGCCAAAATTGGTTTAGCGGTTTGGGTTTGAAGAGGTAACAGACAGACACACTTTCGAATTGATAGTATTAGTATGGATTCTCGTGTCTTATTTTATATTTCTACAGGGTGTAACAAAACTAAGTGATAATACTTTAGGGTGTGTAGAGTTTACTGTGAAAGCAGCAGCGCTAAAAGAGCAAGGGAGTAGTTGAGCAAGCAAGCAGTCCCGGAAAAAAGTACTGTTCTCGCGCGATAAACGAATTTTGGTGCAACGGAGTTGCAGACGTAGTTAGTGCTATATATGATTAATTTAAGATAATATGAATTAATAAGGGCCTGTTTCACCACTTCCTGATAAAGTGCCGGATAGGCTATCTACAACTTATTTCTCTTTTCCATACTCTATATGTCAAGTTAAGTGGTGGATAGCCTATCCGGCACTTATTTGAAAGATGCTCCATACTCTACCTGTCAAGTTAAGTTGTGGATAGCCTATCTGCCACTTATCTGGAAGTGGTGAAACAGCCCTTTCACCACTTCCTGATAAAGTGCCGGATAGGATATCCACAACTTTTTTGGCAGATCTTCCATTCTCTATCTGTCAAGTTAAGTGGTGGATAGCCTATCCGGCACTTATCAAGAAGTGGTGAAACAGGCCCTAAGGGGCTGTTTCACCACTTCCTTAGTCTTCTAAAATACCGTTCATTTACGTTACAGCCAGTCCACACGGCGCGCTGCGTCTCCGCAACGCACACAATATGACGGACAGCAGCCCCCGAGACGAAGCGGGAAGGGGTGTTGACGTTAAGAACTGCGCTACACCGGAATGGCAGCGGCGCGGCGAGCACTTTCAGTGTCATAATATGATTTTAAACTTTATCTTCATTATTGTAATATTATATAGTATCGCTTGAGAAGTCTAGCGGCCGCCCGTGGCCGCCGGCGGCCGCGATTTTTCAAGCGATACTATGTATTACAATAATGAAGATAAAGTTTAAAATCATATGACACTGAAAGTGCTCGCCGCGCCGCTGCCATTTCGGTGTGGCGCGGCCCTAAGACTGCTTCGTAATAACGCTGCGATGACGCAGCGCCCGTGTGGCCGGCTATGCGTCAAACAGCAGTGCTGCGTCGACGCAACGCTGACGCAACGCGCCGTGAGGACTGGCTCTTATTCGGTACTATCTTTAGTTTTCCGAGAAAACGTAGTTACTCGTAACTGAGGAACTAAGGCGAGCTCATCGAAACTCGGGTTGGAACTGTACAGTAACTACCTATTCTAAGAATTTAGGATGGTTATTGGTAGAGTAGGCAAAACTAAGGAGTCGACTCGGTCGACTTCAAACGGGCGAATATACGCGAGTTGGCGTGAGTGTCACTTTCAACATGTTTCACAATGCTGCATTAGTACGGCGCGCGCCGGCCGATATGACATACCACGTCAAATATACGCGAGTTGGGCGCGACTGTCACTTTCGACATGTTTCACAATGCTGGGTAACGCATTAGTACTGCGCGCGCCGGCCGATATGACATGCTATGTCAAACGTATACATTTCGAGATCACTTCTGAGTCGGCCTACTCGTTAGTTCTGTTTACTCTGATATTCGTTATACCGGTTTGAATTTACTTACTTGTAATATAGCGGAAATTAAAACTATTCCATTCTGTTATCATGTTTGAAAATATAGAATTGTCAGAGGCTTTGAACTTTTAAAGGTCCAATAATTGGCTGTTCTATATTTTGCTTTTAACTGCATTATCTACTGCTTAAGTACAGACTACAGATGTTTGGGCAAAAAAAAAAATGACGTAAGTACGTGAGAAAACAATCTTCCATTATATTAACGAGTTTGCGTTGAGTGGTGAGTCAAATATACATGAATATTTTGCGCGTGAAAACATTTTAAGTACATACGTATACGTTTTATTCAACATATATTATTCCCAAAATATCCACATTTCATTTTATTTCACCCTGAATAAATATTCTGAAAAGCTTATATTCTCAAAATAGTCAAGGATATCCACTCAAGCTAAAAAAATGCTATGCCTTTACAGTCGAAAAAAGCGGTTCACAATATCACAACACCAAAAGTGCCCAGAGCAACATTTTTAAAGTGGCGAGAGAAAAGTTTGAGAACCGCTGTCTAACAGGAACGAACGCTCCGAGTAACCATCGAAATTTAATATTGTATGATATGGAACGGTCAATCTCATACATTTGACCGCTCAAATATCCAAATACTGGCCTTACGTTGCAAGGGCACCGAAAATAGTATGACCGAGTCTGACCAACTGAAAGATCAAAAGGACTACAAAATGGATACCTAGCTAATATGCATAGTTGTCGTTGTCACATAGGTTTTGATGTTCGCGTGGCTTCGGCAGTATCTGTGCTGTTGGAAACCCGGGTTTTGGTGGGTAGGGCTGCGTCCAGACCTGGATTTATAAATAAGTCGTTTTAGGCCGCGGCCTAGGGGCGGCAGCGTCCTAGGGAATGCTCAGATTTCCGGGGGCGGCGGAAACAAAATGGCCTCTGGTCATAAAAAACTTGATAGGTGTCAAGGAACACCCGGATGGAACGAAGTTGCTTTCTATGAGAAAGAGAGATAGAGAGAGACAGACAGAGAAACACGCGCACGCCGCACGGCTTACAACTATAGCAAAAAGTGTCGTTACAACTTTTGATCTTAATATTTTCCGTCTAGCCCCCTTTCGCAACGCGCGATAAGGAACTTCTTTCTAATAAATTCGGCATTGGCTGCGTCCACACGTCCTTTCTAATGCAGCGAGTCCTACATATCCATGGTAGGAGTCCCAATCCCTCACAGAAAATGTATTTGGTGGAACCATTTTTTGACTCAGTTACTCTTCCATAGTATTCGTAGCTCGTAACTAAATATTGTACCGAACGCAGTGAAGTATTGACTGGCGGCTGAGCGGGAATATGAGGACTCGTGTATTCAATTTTGTTTGGAGTGCAATGCGGTTTACGCGATGTACAGTATTTCAGCATGAGGGCGAGTTCAGACGTGCGCGTTTTCGGCGCGTACGCGATATTTGTGGTAATATAATATGTGAAAATAAGCTTTGTGTAATTTAGCCAAACCTCAAATTGCTATAGCGTTTGGAAAAACATGCGACGCGCGCTGAATCCTTGCAGAAAACTCGCACGTCTGATCGCGCCCTAAAGGTACGCGCACAATGCTCATTACAAGGCAAGGCAGGGCCCGCGTGGCTCGGTGAACTTCGTATCGCTTCCCTCCTAACCTTTCCTGGACTTCCACGTATATTTCAAGACTGAACTGAGCCAAATCGGTTCAGCCATTGTCAAGTTATAGCGAGACTAATTTAAAATCTACTTTTATTTATATAGATAATTGATTCGTAATAAAATGTGTGGTAATGCGGCCCGCTCCGCTGAGCTCGTGCCTCGTTATGTGCGCGTAAAGAGCAATGTGACTTTGCTTCGTACTTAAATTTTTTTATCATTTTTAATTAAAAGCTTATTAATGTATATCACCGTCGTTAGATTCTTATGAAAACAAGATTGTCGCGTCGAAAGTAAATAAATTGGAAGGGTAAGATATAATTTAATATTAATATTATGATTTTTATTATAACGTTTCTGTAGGGCCTAAGTACGTAGCATAAAAGTAGAACAGAAATTTTGTCGGTCTCGCTTCGTCGTCCCCGAATACTTTACATAATATTCCGTTTATTTTTCCCCAGAAATAAGGAAAAAATAGGTTCTTAAGCGTACAGGGAAAGTTTATTCACACCAGAGGAAAATATTGTTGTAACAGACGTGATTTATCTCGTATAATATTCAAGGTAACAATTGCTGTTTTTTATCTTCAAACAGTGATAGTAGGTACCTATTCTTCAGAACCATCGCAGGGAAATATCGTTGTACGAACTACGAACAATATAAAGATATAGATTATTATAATCAAAATAATTTTAATATAGCTTAATCTTAGAAAAAAAAATCATGTGTGTGTCTGTCTACGCGTGTTACAAAATAAAGTATTTATAGTGTAACGTTGTAAATTAATTATTAGTTATTAAATATTAAAATTGTACAATTAGCGCCATCTGTTAATATAATTTAGAATTAAAAGTTGCAATATTGATTTAAGAAATCATTATCTGTTTCAAAATAAAACAATTTAAATTATATATTTAAATATTTTAAATGTTAATATATTCATATTTTAATAATTGTTTTTAATCAAATTTAATTTTCGAAATTCGCGCTCTTTACTTCTTAGTTTTTGAGTTAAAAAAAACATTGTAGTGTAAAAAGCGAGGCTGAATTGTCATCGACCTTTTTTTGCTCTTCAAAATTTAAAAGATGTATAGGTCTACCAGAATCTGATGGCAAATTTTGACAGCAGATTTTCAAAAAATATCCTTGATCATTGGATAAATTTATATAATTGCATGTTTCAAACACAGAATCAGCTGCTATAAGGAAAAAAAAGGATCAAAATGTTTTATTCCAATTACCCCGGTATTGCTAGAGTCAATTTACTTTCTCACTTTTTGCCATCAGATTCTGGTAGACCTATAATAATCACGTTCGTAGTTTTTCCCCAATATTGGTGAGTTTAATTTGTGTGTCTATTTAGTATTCTTGTAGCTTTTATAAATATTGTTGTGTTGAAAATTTCAAAGATTATTTGGTAAATTATTATATATAATATTCTATTTGCAGTTTTTGCTAGTCATGTTTCAGTCTTAGTTCCCAAAAACATAAAACTAAACTCACTCTCGATACGTGAAAATCGTAAAGTTAGTACAAAGCTATGCGGTGCATACCATACATACAAACGCACGGTTTAACTAGAAATATTGCTCCTACTGAACGAATGTTACCAGATGCTCAAATAAATTACCCCTGAACTAGTAATTTCACTAGTAACAAAAACCCTAAATTTTTGATAATACTGTTTTAAAAAATAAACTCAGTAATTTGGTAACTAATAAAAGGTCTTTTCGAATCATTAGAGTATCCTCAAGGTGTTAGAAATGTACTACTGAGTTTATTTTAACAGTTAAGTAAAAATTTGCTTGGGTTTTTGTTTAAATATACAAGCGAAGCTATGCATATTTAAAGGGCCTTTTCACGTTGGCCATGATGGATATCCAAGGTTGCGTAGCTAAACATAGCATGCACAGTCGGCAAAAATGGGCAATCATAGACGAATATGACTCTACACGTCCTACCTATCATACAACTTTCAACGTACGGCCTCATAACAAAGGCAAAAAGTAAAATAAAGTCTTCATAATGGGATATAATATTATAACTGAAATGTCTTCACGCCAGAGGCAGCCCAGCATATACAGTAAATAAAAAGTTTTGTTCGACGTTTGACAACGTTTTTGTGAGTATTCTGATATAACGTGTGCGAAATTTCGGATTTTGGTCGTACTATTTCCTATATGTGCAAGTAGATTCTGCTCAGATCTTTGCGTAATATTCCCTATTCTAGGGTAAATTCGCAACCTGGCAACACTGTGCGGTCAAACCAAACGTTCTACAAAGGTAGGCATTTCAAACCATTGCAGTTCTGTTCATTTTGTTCGGAAAATGTTTACCGCTTAGTTTATTGCTTTGATAAAATGCATTTGCCCTTTTCCGCCACTGAAGTTTTATTACTAACTTTTTTAAGGTTCCGCACCCAAAGGGTAAAAACGGGACCCTATTACTAAGACTTCGATGTCTGTCTGTCCGTCTGTCTGTCACCAGGCTGTATCTCAATAACCGCTATAGCTAGATTTATGAAATTTTTACAGATTGTGTGTATCTATTGCCGCTATAACAACAAGTACTAAAAACAAAATAAATTAAATACTTATAATTTAAGGGCCCCCCCTTAAATTATAAGTACGGCTCCCATACAAGAAACATAATTTTTTTGCTATTTTTTGCTCAATATCTATAATGGCAATAGGTAGGCACTTGAAATGTTCACAACATACTCAATTCTATTTATATTTTAATAATTAATAATAAAATTGAAATAAAATAAATAATTAAGAGGGGCTCCCATACAAAAAAAAAACACAATTTTTACCTATTTTTGCTCTGTGTATGGAACCCTTCGTGCGCGAGTCCAACTCGATCTTGGCCGATTTTTTACTATTTAAAACACTAGATGATGCCCGTAACTCCGTTGCGCCAACATTCGTTTATAGAACGCGCGGGGAGCGCGGGAACCGTATATTTTTCCGAGATAAAAAGTATCTTATATCCAGTGGCGGGGCAAGACCAGAACTTGATGTGGGCAAGATATGTTTTGTGAGGCTCCCCGATTGATGACGCAAGAGGACGGATTTGGTTAAGAGAAATATTTTTTTTATACTCAAATTTTTATTTATAAAAATATGAGTATCAAAACTCGTAAATCCTAAAAAAATCCTCGTAGTCCAAGGGGTGCGAGGCCCCTAGGTTTGGGAGGCCGTGGGCGGTCGCCCACGTCGCCTACGCCTTACGCCGCCTCTGCTTTTATCCTTTCCCGAGATTAAAATTATCTCAATACCCAGCAAAATCGGTTCAGGTGTTTGGGCGCTAAGACGTAACAGCCAGACAGACTGACAGACATACTTTCGCATTTATAATATTAGTATGGATTCATTAAAGTTATTTACAACGGACAACCCCAATTGCAATATTAATGAGCTAAGTACTTTTGCACGCAGGCAAACCGCAGTCAAAAGCAAAGCTAAAAAATTTCGCTCATTCTGTATTTAACTTTTTTCAACATCTCCTTTTTCATCACAGCTCAAACCAGCCACTTTTAAATTCAAATACATGAATATCTTATGAAAAAACGTAACATTGTGATTTTACCCTCATTTCGTACATTCAGAGTATCCTCGACTTTTGTAAGTATACTTCACGGTCCCAGTTCATTATAATACCACAGGGCTATTGCATGACAATAGACATTGGTTGCTATTTAAGTATTCGTAGTATTGTAAAATACTTTATTTTCAAAAGAAGTAGTGTGTAAATACTCAGGGCCTTTCGCAAACATTTGCTGTACAAATTGAACATGTTAACAATTCGTAACTTACATAATAATATAATTTGTAATTAATTGAATTCTGTTTAAGGCGATATATCGAAAACAAATTATACCGCAAGGGCAATTTTATACCTAATTTGTATGACTATAAAGTCGTGAATACGCTGCAGCCTGAAGCTATCGGCTCGCTCGGAAAACATGGAGCATTTAAGCAAAATGCTTCTATACGATTTTGAGTTGCAAAGGTGTCTATTAATTAGACTAATTTCCTACAATACATCTATTTTCGTTTAAAAATAATCTTCAAATTTCGTATTTTTAAGAGGTCATTTCGAAAATTAAATGTGTCGAGGCAAAATACATTAATCGTGTTTCTAGTTCTTCTCAAAACTAGATAAGGCTATGAATATATGTATATCTCATTACCAGATTTGTAACATTTCTGAGGGTCCTATAGTATTAGGTCAAAAAGGACAGTTTTTTCAATATAGCGCCTTAAAATACGAATAGAATTCGGTACCTATACTATCAGAAAAATTGATTCAGAGTCAAATGGCAAATTTGGTGTAGTTCAGTCAGGTCAATGTAAGTATACTGACCATTTGGCTGGGTTTCAATAGACCCGACCAATTTCCGTAGGTTCGTATCTGCCAATTGATCAATTTCTCTGATAGTACTCCTTCTATATTTGTAAATGCCTACGTAGTGAATCAGCAATGTCGGAGTGTGATCTGGTAGTATCTACAGCTTGGCAAAAAAGAGTCTGACGCGGTGACAGCTGGAACTAAAAAAAATTATTTATGGCAACCTTACAGTACTTGTCAACACCAGTACATTATCCGCCTTACTAATAAACGCTGTATAAGCTTTGAATAGTTATACAGTGTTTTGTCTTCTTCAATCCAATTAAAAATGTCACTTCTGTGACAGGAACAAAACACTGTATAACTATTCAAAGCTTATACAACGTTTATTAGTATGGGGGTATGTGTCAAAAGTGGGTTCAAGCGTAGCGTAGGGTTGCCTGCAATATAAGAAAAGCGCCCTCATTTAATCCACACTCTTTTTAGCCAAGCTGTAACTAATTACGAAAACTAAGTCGAATCGGTGCCTGTGATTATAAAGACCAATCGCCATCCACGTAATAGTCCCAAAGTACAAAATATGCATAAGGCGGATCGCGACATCGCGTTTAAAACGTCATTGTTCGGGATTCGAGAGGCTTTTAGTGGTACCCTCAACAAGTATCATTAATTGTCCATGGTATCATTCGTTATTGTCTACGGTATTATCCTCTAAAGTACTTTGAGAGCAACCGCAGTAATAAGCAAGAAATAAAACCATAATAATAAATTCACGTATCGCGGTGTTTGTTGCTAAAATCCTCTGAAACTGCTTGAGAGATTGTGTTGAAATTTTGTGTGTTAGGGTCTGAAAATAATCGGCCAACTTCTATTTTCATCCTCAAAATAACGATGTATCATGCAGTGTATTAAACCGAATACAAAACAGTCCTGAATCGCGTCTATCAGAGTTTTTGAGATCTCTGAAATTTATTTTGACTGGATTATTGAGGCTGAAGGAAGCCTAAACCTATTTTGAAGCTATTTCTATTTAACCCATGATAAACAAAATCGATTATGAGTGTGTAGACAGCAAATTCTCTCTAATTGCCCATGATCATCGTAGATTGAAACAACTTCGCAATCGTTGTGGTAATCATCGATATCTATCGTGTACCATCGTGAAGAGAGGCTTTTACATAAAAATGGAAATAAAGCGCGTCACGACTCACGGCTAGTCATAAAAATATGGAGGCTCAAAAGAGTTTTTTGTCAGCGAGCAAATTTCCCGGCACTCCTCACGCCGGCAATGCTGCCCTTGTAAATGAGAAAAGGGACCGTGAGGCCACTGTCTTTGAATATATTGCAAGATACCAAAGATATAAGAAACTAGATGTGCTGCAAATTATTATAATATTATTCTGCAATTTCTGATAACCGGTTTCGGTGACGGTGTTCGGTTCCATTGAAAGCGGGCCTGGTACGCAAGAAAGGTTTTATAGTGACATGCGTATGCGAGAACACAGATGCAGTGGGACGGGTGACCGACACGACGGGCTAGAGATCAGGCGCAGGAGCGACTTTTTACATGCCCATCCGACGCATAGATCATCTTACTTGTCAGACAATCAGTTGATCAACTTGCAGTGTTGTAACCTTTGTAAAAAATGATAGGTATCAGATTAGTAATTAAACGCTGTGAGAAGGAGAGCACTACAATTCCTTTAGAATTTAACAGTAGGTATTATAAAACTTTTATTAAAATTCTGCATGCAGCTTCCATTTAGTCCGGATCTTATTAGCTATTGTGTATATTCCATTATTAACCAACAAATTATTTATTGCTTGATCAAAATAGTACAGATTTTAATCAGTTCTTTTACACACAGAAGCAAATAATTCCATTTATTTACCTTGTTTTCAGGAATATAAAAAGTAACACGTCTATAAAGTTGACACTCGTTGTATTCTTTTGTTATGTGTTTATATCCCTTTCCATTTTATGCTAGTATGAAGTTTTTATGACATAGTAAGATAACACATAAAGGGGATTTGTAGATAGTAGCGCGGATAGATAGAAGTGTACCAAAAGCTATAGCTAATGCTCGGCTTATATGCGTTCATCTCAAGCAATCGTAAGTAAATGACAGCGCGACCGCGCCGCTATTTAAGGCCATCCCCCGAGCAAACGACCTTGACCATACATTTGACGCGTTGCCGAGATCGCACAAAAATCCTATTTTTTTACTTATCTTAGTTCAAAATTGATCTAACAAAAATTTAAAACGGGGAATATGTAGTTAATGAAATTGTCTATCTATTGTCGTGTGTTTCAAATAAACGTAATTTGTAAATACTAGGGAGATGCTGAAAGTATGCTTAAATTTTAATAAATTGGTATTACTTTGGAAGCTAATATTATCATGAGTATAATAAACAAAAATAGAAAATTTAAAACGGGGAAAGGAATGTTGAAATACTGAAGATTATTGCTGTATTTTTATTATAACTTTGTAGCTTTCAAATTATGAATTTATAAGGCTCTAAATACGGTAAATTACGGAATCTCCGTAGGGGAAGGGCCTTAAATAAATCGTTGTATATAATATATTTAGCGGTGTAGCGGCCAAAACGCGCGTTCGGCCGTAGCCCACGGCATATAAATTCAGTATTAGGACTTATCGAGACTTTACTGTCCGTCAGTCCGTCTGTCTATCTGTAATTATGTTATACATTAAAAATTAAGTGAAACCGAACTACAAGGTGTAACAAAAGTAAGTGATTGTATGTGTCCCTTATATAGAGTTCACTGTGAAACTAGCAGCGCTGAAAGAGCATTTTTTTTGTGATTTGTATGGGAAAGCGCCCGAGGATCATGAATTTTCCCATACAAAACCTAAAAAAAGGTACTCTTTCAGCGCTGCACTTTCACAGTAAACTCTATATAGAGTACTCATACACACCCTAAAGTATGATTTATATATGAGTTTTGTTACACTCTGTATAACAGCTTAGTCAATTTATATTATAGTTTTTTATTTGAATTTTTGTTTGTCGCGATCGCTTGCGTGCTGCGGCAAGGATCGTAAAGCCACTTACTCCGTCATGTCTCAATAGTCCCAACTCTATGGCCCATATTAGAATTCCTTACTAGTCGTCTATTATTGAAATTCATAAGATCCTTTCATTTTTGCAAACTACACCCATATCCAAATAACTGCAAGTACCCAAGTACCCAAATACCCACACCCAATAGTACCCGAGTACCCAATATTGAATGTGTTAGCTCCTAAGTAGGTGATGGCCGTTTAAATCGACTTACGTCTTATGAAATTTTCTTGGATATTGAAAATTCTTAGAAAAATGTGAAATTTTATTTATCGAATGCTTTCGGCTTTTAAAATATACCTTCACATGTGTTTTTATTTTATTCCTCGATCGTACACAAAATCTCAGCATTGAATTAGCATCCAAGACCACTGAATGGTTTTAGATGCTTTTCCAATGTTACCAATTTTTACCATTCAGTGATCTGCGTGGGCTAAAATGGTCGCTTTGGAGAATCATATGATGAATCATAATATGATTAATTTTTTAAAAATCGCAAAATTGGCACTCTTTGCAATTCAAATGTCTAAATTCGTAATAATTTGACATTCGTGAGTTTGACAGTTTTGACAATTCATTTTGTGAATTGATTGAGAGTAATTGCTAAATGTGACCATTAAGTGTTGTGTATAAGGAAATACGGGTTGAAGGAAATACGTGTTGTGCATAAGAATATTTTAATAAGAAGACATTATTCTATGATTGACATCATACTTCATAAGTAATATTTTAGATTACTAAGGAGTTCCTATTACAACATGCCCCCATAATCTAAACATATTACATTAAAATAAGTAACATTCATAGAAAAATAAACTAAAAGTTTAAATTGACAACCCTAGAAAAATTCAAATATCTATAAAATTCTAGGTTATCAACCCTAAACCTTTAACACATCTTAAATGCGATGTACGCCTTAAAACTTTCGTAAAGACATCTGCCATAAGATTTTCTGACGGAATAAAATTTAAAGAAATAATATTTTCGGCAACTTTCTCTCTTACGAAATGGAATTTCGTATCAATGTGCTTACTCCGTCCGTGGTGGATTGGATTATGTGCTAACTTTTGTGCACTCTGACTGTCACCAAAAAGAGAAACAGTATCTATCCTTCCACTTACCTCATAAATAAAGCGTCTAAGAAACACAGCTTCTTTAGCAGCAGAGCACAAAGCCATGTATTCCGCTTCTGTAGAAGACAACGCAACCGTAGGTTGCTTCTTTGCCTCCCAGGATACAGGACCACCACCTAATATAAATACACATCCTGTATAAGAACGACGATCGTTAGGATCATTCGCCCAGTCTGCATCTACAAATCCAGACAAATACTCACCAGTTTTTCTGTATGTAATGCCGTAGTCTATTGTACCTTTCAGATACTTTAAAACTCTTTTACTGGCTTCCCAGTGTGACTTTCCTGGATTCGCATTAAATTGGCTTAGATAGCTCATAGCATACGATATGTCTGGTCGTGTATTTATAGCAATGTACATTAGAGAACCTATTAATGCTTGATACGACCGACAATCTTCAAATGGTTCCGTTTCGTTCAAACTCAACTTTTCTACAGCTAAAGGAGTACTAGCGACTTTACCTTCACACAAGTTATACTTCTTTAGCAACGAATTAATCATTGTCTTTTGATTTACACGAATAACACCATTTTTCTTAGAGATATTTAAGCCGAGGTAAAAATTCAATTCACCTAGACTTTTAAGAGAAAAATATTTATCCAAGTCCGATTTGACAATGTCAAAATGACTCTTGTCTTTGTACAGAACTATAATGTCATCGACGTATACGGCCAGGATGACAACCTCATTAGCAAACTTTTTGGTGAACACACACGGCTCCGAAGGAGTTTGTATAAAGTTCAAAGAAACTAAGGTGTCCTTTAATTTTTTGTTCCAAGCCCTTGGCGCTTGCTTCAGACCATAAAGTGACTTCTTTAAAAGACAAACTTTGTTATTTTCTCCTTTTTCAATGAAACCTTGAGGCTGTTCCATATAAACCTCCTCTTCAAGATCTCCGTAAAGAAATGCAGTATCCACATCGAGATGTTGCATGCTCAGGTCCATCTCCGCCGCCAAAGCCAAAAGGGTACGAAAGGAAGAATTCCGTACAACCGGGGCAAACGTTTCGTTATAATCAATCCCCGCTTGTTGTGCGTAACCTTTTGCGACAAGACGAGCCTTGTATTTCTTTACATTGCCATAGGCATCCTTTTTGAGTTTAAATACCCATTTACATGGAACTATTTTCTTTTCAGGTCTATCGACCAAAGTCCATGTTTTACGTAACTTTAGAGATTTAAATTCATCCTCCATAGCGGAACGCCATTTGCAGCTATCTACAGAATCAATAGCTTCTTGATAGCTCTTAGGTTCGTCCGATATACTATCAACTGAGTTCCAAGACATGAAGTCAAAACCAAAAAACTTAGTTTTCTTACGTACACGTTCCGGGTAACGCCTGTCTATCTGTCCGTCCTCAGGAACAACAGCAACAACTGCTTCTGATTCCGATACATCTGATTCATTATGGACAAGTACATCCTCGTGAATAGTAGCTGGAACATCAGGAGTATTAACATCAATTGCTTCTGGTTCAGCTACATCAGTTTCACTATACACAGGCATATCATTATAATTCATAGCAGTAGAACTTTCAAGTTCTATATCTGGTACAATCACCCCTTTAAAACTACTGTCTAAACTATGTACAGGCGAAAAATCTACAGATTTATTAGTCTTCAACCCAGTGAAGCAATCTTCAAAATATACTACATCTCTAGATTTTACTAATCTTCTAGGATTCGCAGCGTCACGCAGAAAATAGGAATGAGGATCATTTGAATATCCTACAAATATATGTTCACTAGCTTTACTATCTAACTTACTTCTATGACAGGATGGA
This sequence comes from Cyaniris semiargus, assembly GCA_905187585.1. NCBI lineage: Eukaryota > Metazoa > Arthropoda > Insecta > Lepidoptera > Lycaenidae > Cyaniris > Cyaniris semiargus. Next base: position 14,482,550 of record LR994558.1, read on the forward strand.
ATATTTACAAGTGCTCTACAACCGAAAACCTTCAAATGACTCAAGTCAGGCTTAGTATTAAACCACCTTTGATAAGGCGTGCCACAACTCAAAGCTCTGTGAGGGCTTCTATTCTTAAGATAAACAGCTACATTAAACGCGTCTTCCCAATAAGATTTCGGAAGTGAACTCTCAGCCAACATTGAACGTGCTTTTTCCACAATAGACCTATTTGTGCGTTCTGCAACGCCATTTTGCTGTGGACTATATGGCACAGTTGTCTGATGAACTATACCCTTTGCCGTTAAATATTCCAGAAAGTCTTTATTTACATATTCTGTCCCATTATCAGTTCTTAAAACTTTGATTTGAGCACCTGTCTGCCTTTCAACCAGCGATTGGAACGAGCAGAACTTATCCTTAACCTCAGTCTTCGAAGAGATAAAATAAGCAAAAATCATACGAGAATAATCATCAATGAATAATAATACGTATTTATTACCTTGAAATGATGTTGCACTCATGGGTCCACAAATGTCCGAGTGAACCAACTCCAAAATCTTTGTACCTTTTTTGTAAGGAACTTGCTTAAAAGGTTTACGGGCTTGCTTACCTTCTACACAAGCAATACAGCTTGTCTTATCGACAATAGTATAGTCGATACCGACGTTGCTATTCTTCAACTGGTTCATACCTATACGACACAAATGACCTAGCCTCCTATGCCATAATAGAAATTTAGAAGTCGAGTCAGAGTGCACATCATAGGCATTATGAGGTTTATTAACTGTACAGTCTAATTTGTACAAACCATCACAAACTGAACCATGTAAAAGAGATTTGCCTGTGTAAGAAAAAGTTTTAGCATTAAAAAAGTTACACCCATTGTTATCAAACAAAACAGTAAAACCTTTATCTACTATCTTTTTAACAGAAAGCAAGTTAACACTTAACTTAGGTATATATGTGACATCATTTATACTATTTATCACATTGGATTTAGTATTAATATTAACATTACCAATAGCTTGACATTGGATCTCATCTCCATTAGCAACAGTAACTTTACCGAAATTCACGTTTTTTACGTCAGATAGCCAGTCCAACCTCGAAGTTAAATGTGTTGACGCACCAGAGTCAATAAACCAAACATCTTTCTTGTTTTCAGAGACAGCCAGGGCCGTAAGAGCAGTATTTTCTTTGCCTTCTTCTTTTTTCTTACGAAGTGGACACTCTGGTCTCTTATGTCCAGGCTCTTTGCAGTCATAGCATACTATATTAGGCTTCCTTTTCGTAAATGCCTTTCGAAATTTACTTGCCTTTAAAGCAGCTTCTGGCTCTTCACTGCGTGACATTTCGTTTAAAAGTTTAGTTTTAACCAAAACAGTGGTTATCTCGATGTTGCTATTTTCGAGACCCATAATCATCGGATTATACTTTTCTGTGAGTCCGCCTAATAATATAGCTGCTACTGAAGCATCTTCAATCTTTTTGCCAATATCATTCAGGTCTTGTACAGTACTCATTATACTATTAATATATGTTTCCATATTATCGTAATCAGAGAGACTCATTCTGTATAATCTTCGTTCTAGGGCAAGTCTCCGTCCCATTCCGCGGTCTTCATATGCGTTTTTGAGGGAATCCCAAGCCTCTTTTGCACTTTGGCAAGTTCGGACATGTGTGATGGCCGGACCATCTAAACTAAGGCATATTTTTGCCAACGCCTTCTGATCACAACGTTTTTTAGTTGTTTCGGGAGTTGTATCTCCTTCCGGATACCCTATTATTGTCTCCCACAGGTCCTCGTGCACAAGGTAATTCCTCATTTTAAACTTCCATGCCGTGTAGCCCTCGCGGCCACACAATTGAATGCATATACTAGGTAAAGTAGTACCTGAGGATCTTCTGATTGCACCATCTCCACTAGAGCTTGCCATTTCAACACATTCCCTTTAATCTACTAATCTATTATTAAACCTACAGCTTCGTGCTGATAACGTGTTGTATATAAGGAAATACGGGTTGAAGGAAATACGTGTTGTGCATAAGAAAATTTTAATAAGAAGACATTATTCTATGATTGACATCATACTTCATAAGTAATATTTTAGATTACTAAGGAGTTCCTATTACAACATTAAGATATCTAAATTCGTACTCAAACTCAAAACTCTAACTCAAATTTTTTTATTCAGAATAAATTTTTGCAAATATTTTCTGAAAGTCTACATGATGCCTACCACCGGTTCGGGAACTAACCCGGCGAGAAGAACCGGCGTAAGAAACTCGCACGGGGCCCACTTTATTTACCAAAAAAGTGAGAAAAAAAAAAATCTTTTAAAATAAAGTTTACAATGCTGTAACTTAAAATTATACAATGTCAACATACATACATAATTATTGTAAGTCATAAAATAATGTAGAAGCAGCCTTGCAAGCAGCCATCCTACTCCCAAGATGTGCCATCGTTTATGAAATCATTGACCTTATAATAAATAGGCTTTGGCACACAAACGCTCTTTGACTACTTTTTTTAAATTTATTAATGGAGAAATTTTGAACGTTTTCTGGGATTTTATTGTAAAGGCGTATACATTGACCTTTAAAAGATTTACTAACTTTACTAAGTCTGATCACCGGTATTTCTAGTTTGTACTTATTTCTAGTGTTTCTTCCGTGGCTGTCACTTTTGGTTGTAAATTTACTAAGATTCTTTCTAACATATAATACATTATCCAAAATGTATTGAGAAGCAACAGTTAGAATACCAATTTCTTTAAACTTTTCTCTCAGAGATTCAAAAGCTGACATTTTATAAATTGAACGTATAGCTCGCTTCTGCAGCACAAAAATCGTATTAATGTCGGCAGCGTTTCCCCATAAGAGGATGCCATACGACATTCTACTATGAAAATAACTGAAATAAACTAGTCTTGCTGTGTCTTCGTCAGAAATTTCCCGTATTTTTCTGACTGCGTATGCTGCAGAACTGAGCCTATCTGCAAGATTAGCAATATGAGGACCCCACTGTAGTTTACTATCAAGTGTAATGCCTAAGAATACAGTGGTGTCCACCAAATCCATCTTCTCACCATTTAATAGTATATTGGTTTTAACTTGCCTAACGTTGGGCAAAGTAAATTTTACACATTTAGTTTTCTTAGAATTTAGAAGTAAATTATTAACGTTAAACCAATGTACTATTTTTGAGAGAGCACTATTTACCTCGTCGTAATTTGACTGTTGTCGCTTCATTTTAAAAATAAGTGAAGTGTCATCAGCAAAAAGTACTATCTCATTATCATTATCCTTAACAAAATAAGGTAAGTCGTTTATGTAGATGAGAAAAAGAAATGGACCTAAAATCGATCCCTGTGGGACGCCTAATTCTATTTTGGTCCATTGGACCTTTTACTATTAATGTCAACCCTTTGAGTTCTATTTTTGAGGTAAGATGTCAAAAGGTTGAGTGCTGAGTCCCTAATGCCATAGTGGTGCAATTTCCTGATCAATGTAGCATGCTCAACACAGTCAAAAGCCTTGGAGAGGTCGCAAAAAACCCCTAGAGCATCCTGCGAGTCCGCCCATGCTTCAAATATACTATAAAGAAGACCTATACCAGCATCCGTTGTGGATCGACCCTTAGTAAAACCATATTGATTATTGTGTAGTAAATTATTTAAGTTAAAATGTAATAGTAACTGATTTAAAATTATTTTTTCAAATATTTTACTTAGAGTCGGTAGAATCCATATAGGCCTATAATTGGTGGGATCAGATTTAAGTCCCGCTTTAAATAAAGGTACAACCTTACTGTGCTTCATTAAGTCAGGAAAAATACCACTCCTTATGCAGTCATTAAAAATCATTGATAGATGAGGAGCTATGATGTCAATTATCGATTTGATAATTTTAGTAGACATGCCTCAGAGATCAGTAGTATCTTTAATATTTATTAATTTAAAAGTATCAATGATATCTTTGGGGACAATCTCTCTAAACCTAAAATTGACATTACATTCCTTTACATTGTCTCTGAGTAGTTTTTCAGCAGCTGCAGGTGAGGAGTTTAAATTTTTCGTTGTTGAGACCGGAATGTCAGCAAAAAATTTTTCGAAGACCGTCGCAACCTCATGATCATTGGTAATCTTTTTATTTTCAAAATAAATTTCAAAATCAGTGCTACGACAGGTGACATTTCCAGTCTCACCGGCTATTACTTTCCAAGTAGTTTTAATTTTATTTTTCGAATTTTTAATTTTATTCCTAATGTGAATAGCCTTAGCGGCTTTGCAAACTTTTTTAAAAATCTTTGAATAATTTTTTACATATGTTTTGAATTTATCACTAGTATTCATGCATTTTTCATCATACAATTCATATAATCTTTGCCTGCTTATTTTAATTCCTGTAGTTGCCCATACTGTAAAATTATTATTTCTATGGCTGTTTCTAACCGTTCTAGGAGTAAATACAGTATTCAATTGAGTTCTTATCATCTTAAATAATTTGTTAAATGCTTCATCTAAACTATTTGACTCATCCAATAATAATTGAATACTTGAACTTAAGTTATTTCTAAACTTCTCAATACGTTTTGGATTCACAGGAACAAACACACGCTTTTCCTCTAGGTAACTATCGCAATGTATATTAAATGAGGCTAGTTGCCCACAGTGATCAGAGCTAAGCTTATTTATTATTTCTTTTTTACATGGAGTAAAATTTGTAAAAATATTATCAATACAAGTTGCCGTTGTGTCACAGATTCTTGTTGGCTCATAAAACAAGTAATTAAGTTTATATGATTTAAATAGAGATTTGAATCTAACAGTAGTAGAGTTTAAGTCAAATAAATTAATATTAAAGTCACCACAAACGATAACTTTTTTGTTAGATGCACATATCTTTGATAATATTTGTTCCATGCTTTGTTCAAAGGAGTCATATAACCCTGATGGTGGCCTGTATACGCCTACAATAATTAGTTGACTTAACTCTATGCAGGCTACTTCTATTATCCGTTCAGAAGAGAGGTTCACAATGTCTTTACGTTCTTTGAATTTTAAATTTTTTCTAATTAATATAAGTGATCCGCCTCTAATGGCATTCTCTCTGCTGAACGAGCTAGCCACCTGGTGATCATTGAGATTGAAAATGAGTTCATGTTTTCTAAACCAGTGTTCTGAAATACAAATAATATCAATTTGAAATTGTTTTAGAAACAACTCAGTTTCAAGCTCTTTACCTACCATTCCTTGAAAATTCTGATGCACCAAGCTTATAACATTCTTGCTATTTATATTGGAGTAAGTTTTGGTAGGATTTTTCACAATTAAGCTATTAGTGCAAGAGACATCCTCCATTGTCTTATGGTCTAATTTAAATAATTAATTGGAACATATTCCAATTCGTTACTATAACTAGAATACTGCTCAATAGAAGCAGTAGTCAAAGAAGCCAAATTCTTGGCTTTCAAAGAAAATAAAAAACTTGATAGCATCTTTGCTATATGTCTCTTACAGTAATGAGATAAGTAATACTTATCTATACTTATATCATTAATAAATTTATTATCTAAATTATTTATATCGACAACCTGACATTTTGGTTGTGTGTCGCTTAGAACTATGCAATTGTTGTTGACAGCACTATACAATATGCTATTCAACCTAAATCTAATTTGAACCTAATACTAATTTGACGTTCGTGAGTTTGACAGTTTTGACAATTCATTTTGTGAATTGATTGAGAGGAATTGCTAAATGTGACCATTTTAGCCCCGCTGTCTGCTCGCTTTCAGGCTGAGTTCATCAAAAATATCCCTATATTGAACTTGCGCTTTTGATTGTACTGTAAGGTGCTTTGTTAAAGTTAGTTTTTCACAGAAATAATTCAAAATACATTGGAGAGAGTGCAAGAATACTCAACCCCTACAATTACCCCTGCGAACCCTCAGGGAAGCGCCACTGGTTTTCAACTCCTGGACTACTAGTCAAGACGTTTTCTTTATCGCTTATTTATAGAATCCTCGATATACATAAGCGTTTGTTAAAAAAAGTCGACATTTGACTTATGTCATGTCAATTGGCGATTCTATAAAGAAGCAATAAAGAAAACGTGTTGGCTAGGGGGCTCTGGTGTAGTAAATAGAAGTCTGTGTGGTCTGTAAGAAATGTAATTTGCGTTGTGTTGCTGAAATCATAAAATTCGAAGTTCGCGGTTGCTATTCTAGTGGCAAACCCACTTACAGCCGGGGCAAAGATTATGTTAGTTGATAGAAATGTAATCATTTGATGGTGTTTATACTTCTATTTTTCTTTCAATGAACATAAGAATTGATTTCATAGCACGTATAATATAAGTTAGGTAAGTACAGTAATAAAAATAAAAAAAACTTTTCAACATAATATCATTTTGTACTAGATTCAAGAACACATAAAATTTCTCTTTCGCTGGCACAAATATTTCGGTATCTTGCTACTACCGGCTAAACAGGGAGTAACACAACAAAGTGATTCTTAGGATGTGTTTGAGTCCCCTGCGAAAGTAACAGCGCTGAAAGAGTAACTTTTTTTTTACTTTTGTGTGGGTAAATTCAAGCCCATACAAATAAAGAAAATATTTTTTCAGCGCTGTCCTTCTTCGCACAAATCAGCCAAATCGTCCAAATGTGAGACAGTAACAGAAAAATTAATTGTGCTAGTCCAGAAAAATGATTTAGGACCAACAATGAGGGAATTTTCTCCTGATAATCTTAATTGCTTGTAAATTAATTATGATGCAGGTACAAAAGTACTATTTTGAGTGCGAATCATCTACACCCAACATAATCTATGACGGCGAGTGTTGTTTTCTGAAAATTAGACCACCCCGCCCGCGGCTGCTTATTTACATACAGAGTGACTCCGACTGCCTCAACCCTTGAAGCTACTGTTTGATTATTTCTATTATTCCGCGCCTTATCTTTGTCTTTTGAAACAGAAAACAATTCAATGTTAATTTTCTGTTCTAATTGTTTATTGCTGATTGAAATTGTAAATTTAATTATGTTTGTGCGCGTGTGTGTGTAAGTGTATGTATTTTTTTTACTCTGAGCCTAAACGTGGATTTGGGATTTAGTGCTAAGGCCCCTATGTAAAGACCGACCGGTCAGTTTGTTTTGTGATCAGCCTTCCCTTATGAGGGAGGGAAGGGTCTTTAAAATAAGTTTAGGCGTGTTTGTGAGACAGTGACATTTTCACAAAAATGGAGGATAGACGAGTTTAAGTTTTTTTTTAATAATATTAAATCTATTATTGCTGTCTTATGTCAACCCATGATTGATAAACACTGGAGAATATATGTAGAATAACATTCGCCTGCAATTGCTGAAAATCTACTTTGATATTTCACACAAGAAGAGAGCGTATTCCCTCTTAAAAGGCCGGCAACGCACCTCCAGCTCTTCTAATACCATGGGCGATAGTAGTTGCCTTCCATCAGGTGACCCGTTTGCTCGTTTGCCCCCTTATTTTATATAAAAATAAAATACACATCTTCACAATCATGATGAAAATCGCAGGAATTAATTGGGCTCAAATAAGTGTCTTTATAAACTGTAGCCAAACAAGCCATACCAAATGAGAAATGTAAGCGTCCCACACCCTTATTTATTAGTCCAATTTGGTTAGATATAAATAATTACTTTAATTACATCTTGGAACTAGCGAGCTCGTGACTAGGGTCTTGGCGCAGATGTGACTCGGAAGATATATAAATTCCTCTATTAAACCTTTACTACGTATTTGGAAAATAGAATACATGACTACATAGTTGAATGTATAGTTTGAAACATAAATTACTTTTCTTGAAAAGTTAACGAACCATTTTGTTTCAACTTTAAAGTTTAAAGGTTCATGTTTGCGCTCGGCGATTTAAAAAACTAGCTGACATATGCCTACCATGATAATGATGATGAAACTGCAATATAATACGTTATAAAAATCTTGTATTTATGATACAAAATTTTCAAAATTCGTTCAGATTTTACGTAAAGGGAAAAAAAATGTATTTCTCTTTATAATAACAATGTACCATCGAGGAAATTGATTCCTAGGCAGGTTTTTTTATGAAATAAGGGGGCAAACGAGCAAACGGGTCACCTGATGGAAAGCAACTTCCGTGGACACTCGCAGCATCAGAAGAGCTGCAGGTGCGTTGCCGGCCTTTTAAGAGGGAATATGGTAATAGGGTAGGGGAGGGTAGAGAATGGAATAGGGGAGGGTAGGAAAGGAAATAGGGGAGGGTAGGGAAGGGAAAAGGGTAGGGGATTGGGCCTCCGGTAAACTCACTCACTCGGCGAAACACAGTGCAAGCGCTGTTTCACGCCGGTTTTCTGTGAGCCCGTGGTATTTTTCCGGTCGAGCCGGCCCATTCGTGCCGAAGCATGGCTCTCCCACGTCTCAAAGTTGACGGACCTACGTCATTTGGTTGGCTTATGTCAATTCAATGTTAGCTGTGATATGTCGGATGAGTTTGACTTAACGCGACCAAATTACTTAATTAGATCAAACATCTGCCTAGGAATCAACTTCTCTGATAGTACATGAAACACATCGTGCCTTACCGTATCGATTTAAAAAGTCCACGACAATTCAGCTCTATACCCACTCTTAATTCAATTCCAGCTGTACACGGGCTCTTAATTCACTCAAATGAATTTAGTAATTACAGCAAACGCCACTTAAAGTTGCGAAGCCATTCGAATAAGCCAGGTCCGAATTGAGGAAAAATTCCATTCAAAAGTTGGAAACTGCTACTGGAATTTATAGCAGAATTCCGTTGAATTCCGTTGAATTCATTGAAACTCGCCGGCGCTAGTTAGTCAATCAGTTTTACTTGATCGCGTTAATTATTCCACATTTTATTTATTATTTATTATTTATTAATTTATTTAAGGTCGCTTGGAACAACAGGGTCATCAGCGACCACAACAATAACTATCTTAGATTAAACTGTACAGATTACAAGACTTTAGAAATCTAAGTACATTATTACACATGTCAGGATCACTCAATAGTACATAATTATCGTTGGTAAGGTTATACATCTGTCTTTCAGTATTATAACAATTAGAGTCTAGTAAAACGTGGTTAACTGAGAACGGAGAGCTACATCTCAAACATGTTTTGGGATTGCTTTTCGTGAAATAGTGAGAGTGAGATGCATTGTTATGGCCTATTCTAAGTCTACTTAAAACACACTGATCCTTCCTACTAGATTTATTAAATTTAAATTCACCTTGTAAACTATCTTTCCTAAAAGTATGTAATTTAGAGTGTTCATTTTTCCAAATTTGGTTCCACAGCAGATTAATTTTTTTAGATAAATCTCGTTTGGCGTCGTGCAGTATAATGGGAATGTCGTTATTCGTATACGGGGTCGAACTAGCTTCCCTAGCTATCTGGTCAGCTTTTTCATTACCAGCTATTCCTTGATGGGAGGGTATCCATGCAAGTACTACATCAACTGATTGTTCTTTTAATTTAAAAACGACAGAGTGTATTAGTTGGATAAGCGAGTTACCAGAAAAGCAGTTTTGTAAAGCCAGAAGGGAAGACTTAGAATCAGTGAAGATGGCATAATTTGAGTTGGTAGGATTCGTTAGGATCATTTTAACGGCGTGATAAATTGCATAAGCTTCGCAAAGGAAAATAGAATATTGTATGGGTAAACTAATGGCGGTGCAATCTGAATCTACAATTATGGAGCAACCGGTTCCGTTATCACTTACAGATCCGTCAGTATAGATTATTTTATAGTTATGGTAGTTGTTAAGTAAATCTAAGAAGAGTTTGTGGTAAACTAAAGTATCAGTAGACTCCTTAATGTAGTTACTTATGGATACATCCAATTTAATATTGTTTTTCGTCCACGGCGGAATAGGATGGATATGTCTTGTGTATAGTTTAGGTAGGCATATGATATTAGACGTTTCTAGATATCTTCTTAATCGTAGTCTAAAGGGGATCGGCAGTCTTACTTCTCTTGAGAAAATATCTTCCAGGTATTCGACATCAATTATATTGTTTACGGGATTAACAGGTGTTGAAGTTACGTTATACGCATAACAAAGACCAAGTTTAATTCTTCTTAGCCATAAGGGGATTTCACCGGATTCAACAAGTAAGCTATTAGCGGGACTCGTTTTGAATGCTCCTAAACATAATCTTAAGGAAGAATTTTGGACCGAATTTAGACTATTCAGTAAATTTTTATTAGCCGAATCATAAATTATCGACCCATAATCAAGTTTGGACCTAATTATCGTACGGTAAACATTCAGTAAACAATATTTATTAGCTCCCCACATAATAGAAGATAAAACTTTAATTATATTTAAGTGTTTGTAACAGTCGGCCTTTAATTTCTTAATGTGAGTTTTCCATGTATGTTTACTGTCAAATGACATACCAAGTATTTTGATTGAGTAAACTCTAGAAAGCGGATGACTATCGAGATGCAATATAACATTATCAAATGGATTATTTCGTCTAGAAAAAATAATAAACTCTGATTTTGAATTAGAAATTTTAAAACCCATTTCGTGGGACCATTTTTGTAGTTTACAAGTGAACTTTGAATCAGTTGTGTAGTAGTCTGGATATTCTTCCCAATGCAAAACAAAGTTAAATCGTCAGCGAAAAGCAAACCCTTGACAGGACTTTTTATCATGGATAGTACATCATTAATAGTTATTAAAAATAAAATTACACTAACGACGGAACCCTGAGGAAGACCATTATCAATAAGCAGGGGATCAGAATAATTATAGTCAATTCTGACTTTAATTTTTCTGTTTGAAAGAAAATTATTAATGAAGAGAATAACATTTCCAGTAAAATTAAGTTTCTTTAGGGCATTTAACACCACTTTCTTAGCAACCATTTCATAGGCCTTCTCAATATCCATTGATACTGCCATCAGATGGCCCTTCAGAGTTAAAGCTTCACAAATAGCAGTATCAAATAATATTAAATGATCATTGGTCGATCGAAACTTACGGAAGCCACTTTGAAAGGGTGACAAAAGCTCTTCATGTTCTAGCTTCCAACGAATTTGATTTGCAACCATTTTTTCTAGGATCTTACAAAGGTTACATGTTAATGCGATGGGTCTGTAATTGCTGGGAAGAGTATGGTCTTTACCTGGTTTTGGGATAGGAATTACGATAGATGTGCGCCATATTTCAGGGAATAAATTATTTTGCCAAATTTTATTGTACAAATTAAGAAGATATGAAATACCACTTTTCGGTAATTTTTTAATTAAGCAATTGGGGATACCGTCCGTACCAGGTGAAGAATTTTTGCAGTTATTTAAAACGAAAAGAAGTTCCTCGAGAGTAAGTATATTGTTAATTGAGTTATGTTGTTCTGTACTAGTTACTTCATTGGACAAGTCTATATAAATATTTGAGGAATGTGAGATGAATTCATTGCTATAATTCGAGTTTGAAGAATTTTTAGCAAAGCTTTTAGCTAATACGTTACACTTGTCAATCTTATTTATAGCTTTATTTAAGTCGTCATCAATTAAGAAAGGGGGAAATGTATTTAAGTTACGATTTTTTAATTTATTTATTTTGTTCCAGATTTCAGAAGACGGAGTTTGGGGAGTTATGGAAGAAGTGAACTCGTGCCAGAACTTAAGCTCAGATTCTTTTAGGAGCCTTTTAGCGAACGATCTACTTTTTTGTAATTTATCATATTTTCGACCGACTTAAATTTCAAATATTTCCTGTGTGCCCTTTTGTAATCTTTTATTGCAGTTCGACATTCGCTTGTAAGCCAAGGTAATTTTTTACGAATTCCATTGCTCCCTTGCGACTTTGGAATGGCTAGATTTTCGGAGTCAATTATTAATGTATTAAATTTCGATAAGCACAAATCAATGGTAGATTTATTAACTAATGAAATTTCATACAATTCTCCAATATTTCTATCTATAGTTGTCGCGTATAAATCCCATTTAGCTTTTTCGAAAATCCATTTTTGAACTTTAGAATTATTTTCTATGGGAGAATTTGAGTGACTTATTATTATTGGATAATGGTCGCTGTCGTGTGGGTTATCTAAAACATTCCATTGAAACCAAGGAGCGATCGAACAGAAAGATAACGCTAGATCAATCGCGCTCGTACAAGCAGTGGCAACATTAAAATAAGTAGGTTGATTTTCATTCAGAATAGTTATATCATTGAAAGAATCTAAAATATTATGAATTATCTTACCTCTGGAATCCGTTTTACTGCTTCCCCAAGATAAACTGTGGCTATTAAAGTCACCAATTAATAAAAATGGCTTCGGTAATTGATTAATTAAATCAGTTAATTCTTGCTCAATTAACAAAGTACTATTCGGTAAGTAAATATTGCATATAGTTAACTTGGTAGGAAAATTAATAATGCCGGCAATGGCTTCTAAATGTGTGTTAAGTTTCACTTCAGATACAAAAATATTAGACCTAATGTAAGATACTACACCTCCACTTGCGTGGGAAGTATTGGATCTGTTTATGAATATAGCTGTATATCCTGAAAACTGATGACAGTAATCATTTTTAAAATTAGATTCCTGTAGGCAAATACAACTAGGATCCTCTCCCCCCGCGGCCTCCGTACGGTTAACATCGCTTGACGTGCGCTCCGGGATCAAAAATATATTTCAGTGGTTTTAAATCGATAAATGCGTGCTGAGTGTGTGTAAATAGCTAGGTAAAGGTGCAATCTACATTTACTGTAAGTTTTTGAAACACATTTGCCCGTATTTTGTTGGATTTAACTTGGTAAGTAAATTTCATTGTTCATTTTTTTTTTGGCGGCTGAAGGTAGACAAAATATTGTGAGTGCCGGTAGCGCGCGCGCAGCGCAGCGCCGGCCGAACAGGTTGAACAGCTGATCACTATCACCTATTACAGATTACATTTTACTCAAATTTGATAAATAGTGTGAATCTTGCTGTTTTTAACTTCGACTGTACACAATGTCGAGCCATAACAATATTCCACCAGATAAGGACACTAACCCATTCGCTAGAAGTGACATAATGACTCGCTCACCGCCCACTTTGTCTAGTAAACGTTTATTGTCAGAATTATCACCTTCTTCGTTATCACCTGTCGAGAAGCGACACCAACCCACTAGGGATGAGCCACTGTCTCCCGTAATATCACTGCTTGACACAAGCCGCGCATCAGATGATTCATGCAATTACTATGAATTAGTCAGGGAAGCTTCCTCGTACCTAGCTAAAATAAATGAGTTTGCCAATGACACCGTATCACGTCGCAACAACTTCACTAATAAAGCTGAAATAATGAACATGACACAAAAATTAACTACCATTATTTCACTTTTAGCTCTTAAAAATTCGTCACTGGAAAATAAAGTCGCAAATATTGAGCGAGACTTGATAGCAGCTAAAAATGCATCTCACGCCGTGCAATCGGCCCCCACAGCACAAAATGCCTCTTATGCCGACGCGTTAAAGCTCAAACTCGCAAAGTCGGTACCGCCAGTCGAGACGCGTAAGCCGCTCCCGTGCGTCATAGCATATCCGACGCAGGAAAAATCGGCCGAATTAAAATCGTCAACTGAAACGAAACAGGCATTAATGAAAGCTATTAATCCCTCGGACGGCTTTCAAATCCACGGCGTAAAAAAAACCGCAAACTCGGGCGTCATCTTACGTTTGACTAATGAGTCACAAATAAAAAAATTAAAATCAGTCGACGCACTAAAATCTGCCGGCCTGCGCCTCGAAACTCCTAAAGGCCGTAGCCCGCGTATCTTAATTAAAGATGTACCGCAACATATTTCGGACGAAAATTTTCTAATGGCGTTATATAATCAGAATATTAAGGGCGAAATTAATGTGTCTGAAGACGAATTTAAGAGTACGACAAAAATTATTAGGCGTCGTCTTATCAATAATAATTATAATAGAAAATGGATGGGCCTCGAATTGCAACCAAAAGTTCGTAAACATTTAATCGAAACGAAAGAAAAACTTTTTATAGATTGGGCCATGTGTCGTTTTGTCGATGACGTCGAACTAGTGCGCTGTCTCAATTGTCAACAGTTCGGCCACACTTCAAAATTCTGCCGCGAATCCGACCCGTGCTGCCGTCATTGCGCAAATAAACACCAATCGAGCGACTGCCCTAATAAAGACATAAAAGATTTTAAGCCGGTTTGCGGTAGCTGCACCCGTTACAAGAAACCTAGCGACCACCCTACGGGCTCCCCTGACTGTCCAACTTACAAGGCAAAAATGGAGCAATTAATTTTAACAACTCACTATGAATAGACTAGTCATAGGACAGCTGAACCTTCATAACAATAAGCACGTGACGTTAGAACTGGAAAAATTGGTGTCGGATTATAATTTAGACTTGATTCTCATACAAGAACAATACCAATGTAAGTCGCTACGGCCGAAAGTCGTACAAACTGACAACCTAGCGCGAGCCGGCATATACACACCTCAGTCTAAATTCTCAATTACGGCCCTAACAAACCTATCGACGTCTCACTGTGCGGTGGCGGAGGTCTCGTGTCGATACTTCAGACTGTACGTAGTTAGTTGTTATTTCCAATATTCCGACCCGGTAGGTCCCCACTTACACCAGCTACGACGCGTCTTACAATCTCTCGCGGGGAAAAATATAGTCATAGGTGCCGATGTGAATGCCTCGTCGCCCTTATGGCATGGCAAACTTAGGTATGTTGACCGCGACCGTCGTAGTGCGGTAGAAGATTTCATTGCAGAGTTTAATCTACAAGTCCATAACACCCCTGATGCACCACCTACTTTTAGCAGCCCCTCAGGCGAATCTTCCATCGACGTCACGCTTTCTAGCGCGTACGTCCATAGTAATAATATTACTAAATGGCGTGTCATTCCAGACGCGTCGTGCAGCGACCACCGTTTGATTGTTTACGAGTTCTCATGCGCTTCCTCGAGTGATTCTATGATTGAGTCGAACGACTTTAAATATAATGTTAAAAATGGTAATTGGAACTTATTCAAGGACCTTATGTCCGCCCACTCCAGAGACTTCACCCGACCGGACTTAAATTCTAATGATAGTGCTGAAATAATGACCAACACCTTTATTTACTGCGCCGATATTGCCCTAGGTCGAAAACCGATTAAGACGGACAGAAGTTGTAAATGGTGGCACGATAATTTATACAGCTTACGCAGGGAGTTTAGAAGAGCCAGACGAAAAATTAAAATCATTCGTAGACAGGGACTCGGTCCATCAGACGTTTACTTTGTTTCTTGTTTAGCCGACCTTAGAGCTTCAAGGTCGCGCTATCGCGCCGCCGTCGTGTTGGCGAAAAATAATATGTTACGTAACGCCGCCAACAGACTAGATAAGGAGGGCCCGTGGTCCTCTTTATATCGAGAATTAAAACCGAACAATACTACAGCTTCACACTTTATCTCGAATATAAAAATTAATAACTCGTATACTCACAGCTTAGAAGACACAGCTAAGGCCTACATAGACGTATTGATTCCTGACGACGAGCCGGACTTGGACGACGATCATCACCGTGAAATTCGACACCGACTATTTGACCCCGTAAACACCCCGGTTTCCGACTTGCCTACCCTCGATGAGTTTATTAAAGCCGTAAATTTATTACCTACAAAAAAGTCCGCCGGCGAGGACAAAATTTCTAACATTATGATTAAGCAGGCTTGTCTAACGGCTGGACCAGCGATCTTAGAAGTTTTGAATAAATGTATTGCAGAAGGCACGTTCCCAAAAATTTGGCGAATCGGCACAATTAAATTAATTCCTAAAGCCGGTGATAAGCCACCTGACGACCCGAAATCTTACCGGCCTATAACACTTCTACCATGTTTAGGTAAATTATTAGAACGTCTGGTTGTGCCCCGCCTTCTACCTGGCGGGCTGAAGTTTAATAAACAGCAATTTGGATTTACCGCCGGAAAATCGACAATCGATGCGGCAATCGAAGTCAGAAAAATAGTGAACTCATCTGAATGTAATTACGTGGTAGGTATATCTTTGGATATCGCAGGGGCTTTTGATAATACCTGGTGGCCGATGCTACTACTAAAGCTACGGAACAGAGGATGCTACCGAAATATTTATTATTTACTACAATCGTATTTCCGTTACGGCGTTATTAAACTACGACTCGGTCACTACATCTATATCAAAGATCTAACCCGCGGCTGCCCACAGGGGTCGGTGCTATCGTCATACCTGTGGAATATAAGTTTTGACGATTTGCTGTGTATTCCTTTACCGCCTCTCTGTTATCTGGTAGGCTATGCTGACGACGGGTTCCTCATTGTTGAAGGAAATACGCGAACTGAGATAGAGATTAAAGCTAACAAGTGCCTAAGCGTAATTGCAAGTTGGGGTCACAGAAATCGTCTGGAATTTGCGGCACACAAAACTTATCAAATTCTTTTAAAAGGCTCTCTTATATCAACTCCTCGCATTAAACTTAACGAAACAAGTGTCAAACGTAAACAGTCACTCTGTTATCTTGGACTGATTTTAGAAAATAAATTCACATTCTTAGAACATATCATACAAACGGGTGAGAAAGCAAAAATAAATTTCTATAGTTTTACTAAAATATCGACATCTACATGGGGTCTCTCGTTCAAAACGTTAAAAACTATATATACAGCCACGTACTTAGGCAGAATATGCTACGGCTCGCCGGTCTGGGCAGATAGGGCTACGATTGGCGCAGCCCGGCGTAAACTTTTACAAAGCCAACGTCTCGCATTAATATTCCTATGTAAGGCATATAGAACGGTCAGTACTGAAGCACTTCCTGTCCTGTCGGGTGTTTTGCCTGTAGACTTGGAAATACAGCGCCGAGCTGCTTTATATTACAAAAATAAAAAAATTACGACCCCAGATTTCTTAAGCATGAGAGACAGAAATAAGGTGAATAGATTGTTTGAACCACTAGACATTACACTACAAAATCTTTTATCCGAGTGGCAGGATCGGTGGGATAAATCTATTAAAGGTCGGCACCTGTACAATTTCTTTCCTTCAGTTCGCGAACGTCTCGCCATGCATTGGATAGAAATAGATCATTGCGTTGCACAATTCCTAACTGGTCACGGCAATTTTAAAGCTAAACTTCATAGATTCAAGTTAGTTCCATCTCCTCTTTGCGAGTGCTCGACCGAAGACAGCCCGCAAGAACAAACTGCTCATCACATACTCTGGGAGTGCGGTCTCTGGCATGAGGAAAGAACCGATTTATTAAACAGCCTCCAATGTGTCTCTGGAGTCGTATATTACGATGACCTCGTAGGCAGCGCAAAGAATTTCCGTGCTTTCAAACGTTTTTGTCATAAATTCTATTGGAAACAATCGAACACAAGTTTGCCATTATAAATAAATGTCTTTTTTTTTTTATATGAAGTAGGCATATTATATTAAGCATAATTATTTATTTTTCCCGTGGTGCTTCCCCCTTTTGTTCGGACATCAATGTCATTACAATTTTGGCTGTCTCCCGCTTTGCTTGGGGAGGGAAATTGGATATCTCCTACTCCTCCTACATTTCTTCTGATTAATTTCGTTGCGGGTCCCAAGACAGATTTAGCTTGTCCCTCGGGCATCCCTGAGATCATATCAAAGGGTTTTCGTGGTTGGTTACCACTGTTGATCCTGGCGACACAGGAGTTGCAGTGGTGGGAATGTGTGGTGGGCCTTTTGCCCGTTTAAAAAAAATACAACTAGGATTCCTTTCGGACATTAATATTTTCAGTCTTTGTTTACGTTTATAGAATCCATTGACATTCCATTGCAGGATATCTAACCTAGACATTTTTATATAATAATTTAAGTTTCCTTTGTAAACGAGTGATGCGGCTCTTTATACTACGGTTAGAAAAGTGCGGGTATAAGTCCGTTAACATATTAACTATAGCAGAAGGGTCCTTAGAGTATTGGGCACATATCACACTAATATCTTGCAGACCGTGAGCGTTCTCTAAAAAACTCTTAAATTGTAGTGGGTTCATTGGGTAACAATAGGAAGACGAAGTTATAATGGAATTGATCTTGTCCCAGTCAGCTACCATCAGATTATTAGTTGAAGACGTACCTTCTTCTTTTTCCTCGAATTCTTCGCTAAATCTATTGATGCTGAAGAGTCACTGAAGACTGAATTATCTTCAACCATACTATCATCATTATCTTGTGGTAAGGTGTTTAATTCAGGAGGATCTTCAGTCTTATCATGGTGTGTAGTAATAGAATCAGTGGATGGGGGATGCGGGTGTTTGAGTTTCGAGCGAGATTCTTGAGGGATATCTAACTCAGCAGAGGTAGCTTAAAGTGCAGATTGGTTTGTAGGTTCGGGACAATTTTTGGCAATATGCCCAATCTTTTTACAAGTAAAACAATGCATGGAATCTGATGATAAATAAATCCAATAGTTAGTATTATCGAAGTTGACTTGCATTGAGTCTGGCAATTTATTACTATCTTCAGGTGTTACATATACCTGCCGTCGGAAGCTTAAAATGTGATTGAAGCCCGGTTCGGTGAATCAAGCTCGTAGAAATGTTATAGGCGATTATGGAACAATATGGAGGTCTTCTAGACATTTTTTGATAACATCGTGGGGAATCACAGGGCAGACATTCGAAATCACTATCCTTTTATTACGAGTGACGAGCGGTCTGATAGTAATGTTTTCTCCTTTCACGAATAATTGTTTGTGATTATCTACTAAATTATCGGCTATTTCCTTCGTGGCGACGTAGACGCAGATCCTGTTATTAGCGATTCTCGAAATAAATCTAATATGCATAGGTTGAATTACCTTTGATAGGGCCTCGGTGTAGTCTTTTATCAAAGTGTTATCTAAGGCATCTAATACAATAGCTTGATCTTTCTTCGGGAATACATCACTTTGGGTAACGGCAGCATAGCTGGCAGATGGGGTCAATTGGGCCATTTTCTCCGCTGAGTGATCCCTGTAGTCAGAGACCAAAACAGCACACTCCACAATAATAAGATAACACGCGCGCAAGTAACTTATTAATTAGTCACAAACCGTACGTGCTTATCGTATGAACGGCAAACGTTCACTGTATTCCACATTTTGTTGTTTTACGGAATCTTTTCCCGGTTTCTTCGTTTGAGATTTAGATTATAAGATAGACAAATTATAAACAGTAGGATATATTACTGCAATGTTTTCACGCTTGAGGCAGCACCAGCATTGCAGTAAACAAATAGTTTTTTGTTCGACTTTGACAACGTTTATGTCAATTTCTGATATTATGACGAGTGCAACATGTCGGATTTTGGTCGGATTATATTTACTGTGTAAGATATTATATACCCTCTAATATGATATTTGCGTAATAATTTCTATTATACTTAAATATTTCAAAACATTAAAATTTGAAAATCCAATACGAAAATTAGGGTTCCATATAAATTACAAAGCCAGGGCAGGAAGAAGCAATATACAATCCCAATTAAAATTATTATAGCGGTGGAAAATACAATCAGGCTGACTTGTTAAGGCTCGCGCGCTCGCTGACGCGGCACAAACTTATAATTATCAGCGCCATATTGTTCAGCAGATCGGGGTTCATTAAGCCTGATTATTATTTATCTTAATTATTTATTAAGTCGGCATTAAAGTATTTACCGACGTGTTGTGTGGGCAACGGAACGGCAGTGTTTATGGCAGATGTTGTTTCGCCTGGGTCACGTTGAATTGACAGACTTCAATGTAACTGAATATGACGTCACTCTATGCTTACATGATGTCTGTCAAAAAACAAATGTACACGTCACGTTCCAGTGGCCTTCTATGAATTAGAGTAATGTAACTGACCCTTATAGTCCGGGTTCCCTAGAACAATTTTTAGGGTTCCGTACCCAAAGGGGAAAAACGGGACCCTATTACTAAGACTTCGTTGTCTGTCCGTCTGTCTGTCTGTCTGTCTCCAGGCTGTAACTCAAGAACGGTAATAGCTAGAGATTTGAAATTTTTACAGGTTATGTCGCCGCTATAACAACAAATACTAAAAACAAAATAAAATTAATACTTATTTAAGGGGGGCTCCCTGCATACAACAGACGTGATTTTTTGGCCTTTTTTACTTTAAATCAATAATGGCAACAGGTAGGTACTTAAATTTTTCACAAAATCCTTAATTATATGTGTACTAATATTTAATAATAATATTAAAATAAAATAAAAAATATGGGGGGCTCCCATACAAAAAACACCATTTATGGCCTAATTTTGCTCTATAATGGTACGAACCCTTCGTGCGCGAGTCCGACTCGCACTTGGCCGATTATTTTTTGATTACTATAAAGCTAATTTTTCGTGAGTAGCATCAATTTCATTTTGATTAGACGAACAATAATTTACTCTGCGAAAATTCTCGAAAGATGGTAGCTAACAGAGATAGAAAGGATTTAATATTTCGATTTGATGGTCCTAAAATATGGTTCTATTTGTAGGACAATGTTATTCTTAAATTATATAATTCTATAACCTATCAATATACAAATCAGCTCGTTAGGGTCCCGTTTTAAATCCTTTCTATCTCTGTTAGCTACCACTGCCGAGAATTTTCGCAGAGGAAATTGTTGTTCGTCTTATCAAAATGAAACTACTCACGAAATTTTGCTTGATAGTATTAAAAAAAATAATGTTCTAGGGAACCTGTACTATTATAGCTAGTTTAAATTATTCCATATTGTTCTAATCCAGTGCTTTTTTTGGAAAATTGCATTCCAGTGAATTCCAGTGCCCGTTTGCGTTATTCCAATAGTAATCCAGCGCTGGATTGGAATAATTTTATTTATTTATTTAAATCAGGCATCTTGGCCCATAATATTTGATAAGACGAACTTTAAATACCTTAAAGACATAATATATTTATACTAAAACTAACACTAAACACTAAATGTAAATGTAAACCGTAAATGTAAACCAGCCATTATATGCGGTGGAATATACTTGAGAGTCGAGCTTGTTATTCTGATGTTGTATAATATTAAGTCACGCCGATCGACGATCTCGGAAAATTTGATAGGTGCGATTCAGGACTTTACGCTATGGTAAGCTATAACATCATTTTAAGAATGAAAATTAGATGTTAGCCGATTTTTAGACCCACAGGATAGGCACAAACCATTTCATCACTAGTCCCGCCGTTTCTGAGGAGTTTAGCAATAAATTTTCCGATACGAGAATTTGTTTAATCACTAGATGACGCCCTCAACTCCGTTGCACGAAAATTCGTGTAGGTATCGCGCCGGAACCTTTTTCCAGGATAAAAAGTATCCTATGCCTATCCCGGGTCTCAAAGTATATCTATACCAAATTTCAGCAAAATCGGTTTAGCTGTTTGGGCGTGAAGGTAACAGACAGACAGACACACTTTTGCATTTATATTATTAACTAGATGTTCCGCGCGGCTTTGCCCGCGTAATTTAGGAATTTCACGGAAACCGTACATTATTACGCAAAAAATAGCCTATGTCCCTTCACTTGGTCTATTCTTTATGTGTGCCAAATAACAAAAATTGCTCCAGTAGTTCTTAAGATAATAAGCAATTTCAAATGATTTGCCCCGTTTTTTCCACATTTTCCTCTATTTCTTCGCTTCTATTAGTCTTAGCGTGATAAAATATAGCCTATAGTCTTCCTCGATAAATGGGCTATCTAACAATGAAATAATTTTTTAAATCGGAGCAGTAGTTTTTTAGATTAGCGCGTTCAAACAAACAAACAAACTCTTCAGCTTTATAATATTATAGTATAGATATAGTATAGATATAGTATAGATATGAGAAGAAACATTTATATGTTAAGCGCATTTCTCTACACCCATTAAAAATTCACAACACATCGGCTAAAACAGGCGTTTAAATTTCCATGGGCGTAAACCATTATATTATTTAGATTCACCAGATGTGTAAAATTATGTGTCTCCGTAAACGTGTCATATAAATATGTCACCGTGACAAGGGTGCATATTATATGCCGCTCTATTTCACCCCTATCAGATAGCCTTCGCTATATTCAGGTAATATTGTGAAATATACTGTGTTAAGATCCTCAAATATAGAGTTTAGAATGTGAATACGCGCAATATTTAAAGCGACTCGTAAAGGTGATGGTTATAGTACTTTGGGTTTAAGAGCGCGCTGTGAAAACGCTAGCCCCGCCTACACACAACGCTATCCTCCAATAGTGATACAATAATTCCATGAATCGTGCTCCCGGGTAATGTACTTTAGGCTGCAGCTAATAGTGAACAATATCGTGTAACAACGGTTCCCGCATTATAGCACGAAAGTAAAGGTCGTAAGTCCCAAAACTGTTTTTTGATGATTACTTAAAAACTAAATACAATACTAATATTTCCTTTAGCTATTATTTTGTAAAGTGTGTGATTGTAGTTATTTAATGATAGTAACTCAATAAGTGTAACAGATATTTGTTGAAATGCCCAAAAAGATTCATAATTTCGAAAAATAAAACTATCGAGTCAAAATAAGTGAATCGTGTTTCCCGTTAGCTAAATATCAGATAAATATACAATGTTTAAATAAATCTCAATTTCATTTGAGTCAATCGTCTTCCGGGATCGTAATACTTATTAGAAAACACAGCAAAATTGCACAGCCCGCTCTTAATATTATACTTTATAATATCTCAGACATTCAGATTTTTTTCCGATAATTTATTTTTAAGATCGACCAGTAAGAACGATGCTGATTTAAACCGTTTTCAACTTTATAAGGACCGCTTATAACAGGCGTATGAAGACGGCGATAACGGAATTTAAATTTCGAATTTAAAACGTCATTCTGGTTATAATATGAGGCCTGAGGCCTGAGGAAAGGTAGCTTGCTAGGGCGTTAATACTTGCCTTACTCCCTTAATCCCATTACACTGCCCTAAATTAGGCAAAGGACCCTGAATACAGTGTGTAGAAAGCTTAAGACGACGTCAATGTCAACATTTCTGCACAGCACTCAAAAACTGAGCCAAGTCAATAAAATATGAATTCCGATATATACACTCCAATATACATAACGCTGACTACAGGTTATGGTAATGCTCGCAACTAAAAGCTTTCTCTTGTTACAATCGATTTTATTTTTCCTCTGACAGCTAATGTTTAGATTTATTTACTCCATAAAATTCCCCCTGGGACTCGCGTACTTAGGTTACATTGAAGACTGTTACAATGCTTTAAGACTCGATGAAAAAGTGTTGTAGTGCTGCACTGAAATTTATAGTGATACAGTTACAATAAAGTTTTAAATTTTATTGTTATTATTAAATTTTATTCCATACTATTGATGGTCATCTCGCGTTGTAGCGGCCAAACCGCTCGTTCGCGCGGATGCATATAAATCCCGCCTTAGTAACAATAAAGACTGTATTAGTTGCTTTTATTACATGTAGTAATTATTATTATTTTTATTATTGGCCCACTGTGTCCCACTGCTGGGCAAAGGCCATGTAGAAATACGCTATCTTGGTTAGTTATCTTAATAATAAAGTTAGTAATGGTTGACGAAGCTATTAGCTTGCGTCTGACAGGTGCCGTAATTAGTTGTTCTATTGACTCCATTCTTGTGCAAACATCGCGCCCGAAGTGCTAATTATGTTGCACTTGTACATGAGCATGCATGCAACAAATTGCTAATTGCAATAGACATGATCGTGCATGCAAGTTACAAGTGTTGCAAGTAGCGTTGTTGCAATGTTCAGACTTCAGAGTGTGACTTAAGAACCTAAAAAAATATATCATGCTCTGAAATACTAAGTAAGAAGGCATACATTACAAGCCCTTTATTTTTTATTGAAAAAGTTTATTTCAGTGATTTTTTATTAGAGAATCTAGGAAAATACATATTGGCTACTAAACAGAGAAATATTTTAGGCTTAATATTTTATCATGATCAGAAAATTGTTAATAATAAGACCATAAATCTTTATCCAAACGACACGGACTCAAATTGTGCAAAAAATCGCGACTTGTCAGCAGGACACAATTAATTTCCACTTAATAAATGACCCTGGCAAATATCCAGCACAAAGATTTAAAGAGACAGATAAGTCTGAATAATCGAAATATTAATTTCAGGAAAAAATATAAAAATATAAGAAGTTGTCGGCAGCAGTAACAACAAAACAGCAGGTATACATTTTTTCCGGCAGATAAAAAGAGATGGGAAAATTACATCCTCTCCTACGCCGTCGGTCTACTTTGCCTCTATCTTACGAATTTTCAATCAAGTCACAAATGTTTTCACTTTAATATTAGCACAGGTTGTTCTAACATAACTTGGAAACGATACTTTTCCTGCACGGGAATCGAACAGTAAGCCTCCGACTCCTATTCATAAGGACCGATGACCGGAGGATACAGATTTCGGAGGAATTATCACTAATACGTACTGTTTATTATATTCTGTTGTAAAGGCGTATCTGACGCTCTACATCTGTGTCACACGACTCGGTAAGCAACTCACATTTTTAACGTCCTCTTTTAATTAAAATCATCAAGGGTTCTTTTCTTTTAATAAGTGCATCTTCATTCCTTTGAGTCTTTGAAAGGAGAAATGAATTCCTCGTATAATCACATTCTTCAGAGTCTAAAGCCAGATCGATGGGAATACAAAATCAAAATTGTTTACAATATTCCTTTTCCTAGATAACTTCATTCGGTCTCCAGGTATTTCGAGAAATTTTAAGAATTGTTAATAGTATTACTAGTGTAGTGTACAGTTACCGCTCGGTATTCGCCCCGAGTGCACGCGCGCAGCTCGCTTGAACGTTGTGTTTGTGCATTCGCTTAAAGTACCTTCGCACTAGTGATGGGATTCAACAATCCAGGTTATCGATATCCATAGTGACAACTATACAGTCAATAGATCGCTACTTGACAAGGTCATCATCTACAAGCAGCCTGAAAAGATCAGCTGAAGAAAGTGAATATGTTTGGAGGTTTCCTAAGAAAACTGCACCATCTAAACTGCAGGAACGGTATGACCATAGCCGTAACCTAACATCTCCTAACAGCTACGAAACACTAAATGTCGATAATGTTGTGCATCCAATCGACCAAAATCTACGCGAAGCTACCATACCTGTAAAGAAGAAAGGTCACATTCCACCAGTAATCTTGGATATTAAGAATCAAGAATCAAGAATCAAGATCATTTATTCACAGATATGTAGTCAAAAGGGTAACATGGTTATAATACATAGGTCTAAGTTCTAACATATCCTACCATAACAATGGTGTGTGAATATCATTACTGTATTAATTAATTTAAATAATATGAGGCAAAACAATTTATCATTTTTCATAAATTATTAATTTGATTTCATAAACTATATTGTATACATAATATAATTGTTTAATTTAACTAACCAAATATTTCATTATAGTCAAAATATTACAATTCTATGTCAAGTAATCAATATAAATATATGAATGTCAACTATTATAATATAAATGTCAGTTATTTTAATTACATAATAATAATTAATACAATTTTAAGAGTAAATTTAAGTCAATGTTTTTGTTTTGAATATAGCATGTAGTCATTTAGGTTATAAAAACAGTTTTCTAAGAGCCACATATTTACCTTTTTTTTGTATGAGTTAAATGACAGGGCTTTGAAATTGTCTGGTAAATTATTATAGATGTCAATAGCTTGTATGAATGCATTATTTTTGTATATATCTAAATTACATTTTGGACGATAGAGTTTATATTTGAATCTGTTATTTTTACGTTCTACTTCTGATTTTAATTCAAAATATTCTGGGTGAAACTTAACAAAAATACATATTTCTTTAATGTACATGCAGGCTAGTGGCAGTATGTTGTATTTTTTGAAAAGCGGTCTACAACTGTCCAAGGGTGAGGCGCCTGCAATAGCTCTAACACACTTCTTTTGAACTCTGAAAACTTTTTCGATTTCTACTGAATTACCCCATAGTAAGAGGCCGTAGGAGAGATTAGAAGAAACGTAGCCGTGGTATGCCGTTAGAGCGGCTTCAGAGCTCACAGTTTGCCTTATTTTTTTAATTGCGTAAACAAAACGGTCAAGTTTGTCACAAATGTGTTCTACATGGACCTTCCAATTGCAATATTTATCTATCATGATACCCAGGAATTTTGTATTATCTACCTCATTAATTTTTTTATTGTCATATTTTATGTCTAAATTTATTTTTTCTCTTCTATAGTTTTGAAATTGTATCACTTGTGTTTTGTCAGTGTTTATGTGTAAGTTGTTGTCATTAAGCCATTTAACAATATTTTTAAGTGCTAAATTAATATCTGCTTCGTAAGTTTCTCTATTTTCACATTTAATGATTAACGTCGTATCGTCGGCAAATAAAATTGTTTCGTGGTGGGTGACATTGGGGAGATCGTTAATGTATAGAAGAAACAAATCGGGCGCTAATAAACTTCCTTGTGGTACACCATATTCATTCAGTTCATATTCAGACCTACTGGAAACTTTGACATTTTCGTCTATTTTAGTTATTTCTACACACTGAACGCGACCTGTCAAAAAGCTTTTGATCCAATCATAAGCAACACCTCTGATCCCATATTTGTCTAATTTGTGAAGTAAGAGACCATGGTGGACGAAATCAAAAGCCTTACTCATATCGAGGAATACGCCGGTCACAGGTATCCGGTTATTGAGAGACTCGGTAATTTGCTTAATTAGATTAAAACAGGCCAGAGATGTGGTGCTGTTTTTCCGAAATCCAAACTGTACGTTGGTAATGATATTTTGGCTTAATATGAAATTCTGAAGTCTTATTAGCATCGCTTTTTCAAAATTTTTTGAGAATATAGAGATAAGGGTGATTGGACGATAGTTACTAACATTTGATTTATCTCCTTTTTTATATAGTGGCTTTACTATTGATTTCTTTAAGATATCCGGAAATTTACCTTCTTGAAATGAAAGATTGATAACGTAACTTAACGGTTTACAGATGTATTTTGAACATAGTTTAATAATATTAGTATTAATTTCATCGAAGCCTACCGAATTTGTGTTATTAAGACTATTAATTATAGTGTATATTTCAAAGGGATTTGTTGGATTGAGGAACATTGTGTTTGCATGCGAGGTCATAGTTTGATTTATGGAAGAAATGTCAATTTTAAAATTATTATTATTTGTCATACTTATAAAGTAATCATTGAATATTTTGCTAATGTCAGATGAATTTCTGTGATATTTATTGTTATGAAAAATTTCGTCTATGGTTCGATTCGATATAGGATCGTCAGTATTTTGATTTATTATTTTCCAAGTCGCCCTACATTTATTTTTATTGTTTAATATGTAATTTTTATGTTGTAGTTGTTTAGATTTATGTAAGCATTTTTTTAGTATAAGAGCATATCTTTTATATAATTTGTAGCTTTGTGTATGGGTATTTTTATTTTTTAAGCATTTTAAGAACAGTAACCTTTTTTTTATGCAGCACCTTTTTAGACCTTTTGTTAGCCATGTAGTTTTAGATCTTGTATTACCATATTTTTTTATTGTATAGATTGGGAAGCACAAGTTAAAAAATAAAACAAACAATTCATGAAATGTATTAAATGATTCCGTCAGATTATGTTTTTCATATACTTCTGAGAATGAAATTGAGGAGATAGCGTCGCAGAATTTCCTTAATATGTTGTGTTTATTAAAATCCCTAATTTTTTCACTCCAGCTGGTTAAATGTATTTTTTTATTAATGTTTAAAGTTAGAATTTGACATGTTTCGTGGTCTGAAAGTCCTAAATGAGTAATTTCGGTTTTAATTTGTTTAATATTGCTCGCTATTTGGTCGAGACATGCATTTTGTCGAGTTGCTGATTTTATGTGCATCACTATGTTAAAGTTCTTGAGGGTACTTATTAGGCCCAAACAATTTTTATTAGGGTTTAAGGTGTCGAAATTCCAATCTCCGCATAAGATTAGCTTTTTGGATCGATATGACATGTTTGTAAGAAGTAGTTCTAACTTCGATATGAAAAGACGGGGATTACTATCTGGAGTTCTATAAATACAAATTACAATTATCTTAGGCTCTGTTAGTTCGATTCCGCAGCATTCAAATTCTAATTCACATGAATATTTATTAATAGAAGTTAAAACTTTAAAATTCACAATATCGTTTTTTAAAAGGATGCAGGATCCTCCTCTTTTAGTGCTACGCGAAAATGATGTGACTAATTTGTAGCCATTTAGCTTCAATAGTTTTTCACTCCCCTTTTTTATGAAGGTTTCAGTTAGACATAAAATATCTATTTTTTTACACTGTTTTGATAAATCTAGCAATGCGAAGTCGATTTCTTCAGTTTTGTTTATTGCACCTGCTATATTTTGGTGTAAAATTCTTAGTTCATATTTATTGTGTTTTGGAACGAAATAACTTAGTAGGTAGGGTATTTTGTGAGTTTATTTCTGTAGATTTTATCAGATTCGGTTTATCACTATTCCTGGTGTCCTTAGTACTGTAATGGTAATTTGGAATCGGTTTAAAGTAAAATGGGATAGTTCCCTTTTGCGAGCTATTCAGTGTATTATTTCTATTTCTATGCCCTGACCCTTGGCCATCTTTTTGTTTGTTATAGTAGATAGGAGACATTACATCGGAATGGACTCATAAAACCATCCAGGATTTGGTCTCGCAGCATACCAAAACATACCACCTACAATATAGGGCTAATAACAAAGTCGCAATTATATGCCACACGCCTGATGCTCATCAGGCCGTTAAAAATGGACTAACAAAAGAGAATGCTCCTTTCGTGACATACACTCGCAAAGATGAAAAAACCCCTTAAGTTGTCATTAAAGGCCTACCAGCTCAAGTTGAAGAGGAATTACCAGCCGAGTTTGAGAACCTAGGATTCCATAATGTCAAAGTAATACGGCTGAACGCTAAAAATAAAGACTCTCCGAGAAATTCTCCATACCTATTGGAATTCCCAGCTGGAACGGACATTGCGGCGATACGAAAGCTTAAGTACATATGTCGGTGTGTCATCACTGTAGAAAAATATAAACCTAAGCGATCCATCGGTACTCAATATTTTAGATGTCAAGGATTTGGCCACTCATCTCGTAACTGCAACATGCCACCTCGTTGTGACAAGTGTACCCTAGCACATGCTACTGCTGAATGTCCAAAGAAAGACCGGATTGAACCTGCCAAATGCTGCAACTGTGAACAAGACCATCCAGCTAACTATAGCAAATGCAAAACAAGACTTGAATACTTACAGAAGACGCAGCAAAAGAAAAAAGTGCTACCGCTACACCCTCCACAAACTGCAACAAAACCCACCTGGCTCCCTAGAACAAAAGATACTGGACCACCATTAATGAACAATATACCTAAGGACTATGATGTGAATCATGGTGTTCTACCTGAAACCGAATTCCCACCTCTCCCGAAGCCTCCAGGGAAAGGCATCCGCGGTTTCGAACAAAGCAAGATTGATGATAAGCCTCCTGACTTGAAATTGCCACACAGATTTCAAAATTCTGATGATACGACTAGAGAAATGATAGAAATTTTAGTGGTAATTAAAAATATAAAAAAGGAATTTACAGATTGTACAACTTTATTAGATAAAGTTTTGCTTATTATGTACCATTTGGGTCAATATGTGTAACGATAATTTATTGCGTATCATTACTTGGAACGCTGACGGAGTGCGTACAAAAATACATGAACTTTTGCACATGGTGAGTGCCTTATCTATCGATATAGTAGCAATTTGTGAGACAAAGTTATCACCTAAAGCTAAAATTGAAACACCAGGTTATACCCTTCTCCGTAAGGATAAACACGATTCTGGTCGTGGACAAGGTGTTGTTATTCTCGTCAGGGACAATATTGATTACACGGTTGTAACTATACCTAAAACTACAAATATTGAGGCCATTGGTATTAAGCTCAAAATTTTTGGCAATGAGCACTTTATTTTTTCGGCTTACCAGTCCCCAAATCTGCCACTAACTAGTGATGATTTAGACTCTTTGTTCTCAACTGGCAACCACGTTCTAATATTGGGAGACTTTAATGTCAACCATGAGTACTGGCATAGTAGTTATCGCAACATTCATGGTCGAACATTGTTTTCCCATATGTTACAACATGATTATACCATTTATGCATCTGAGACACCCACACAAGTAAACTACCGAGCAAATCTGAATACAACCAACCCAGACTTAATTCTCGCCCTAAATGTTGTCAATATTGATAACGTAAAAGCTCTCCCTGCTCTGGCATCAAATCACCTACCACTAGGCTTTACAATTGCTGCAAACGTTGTGCGAAAACCTCCAACCCCTTTTTATAATTATAAAAAAGCTAATTGGAGTGGTTATCGTAATTATATTGATAATAATATTGAGCTAACATCCCGCGTCTTTACTAATGTGCAAAAAGTAGATGAAAGCGTAGATAACTTACATAATACTATTTTAATGGCCCGTAATCTCAACATCCCCCTTCAATCTAATTTGAAAAGTTCGACACGATTTCCTAATTATATCAAAAGACTTATTAGATACAAAAATCAACTTCGTTGCTATGACCTGTGTTTGCCAAAAGGTAAATATAAAATATATGTAAGGTCTACAGTGCGTATATTCCAGAGGTATATTGATGTATGTATTCGTGAATTTAACGACAAAATTTGGAACCGTAAACTTTCGAAAGTTGATAATCCTAGATCGGACATTTGGCGTATAACAAGGTCATTAAAACCGAGGTCTCGCAATATCGCACCTCTTAAGCGAAGTGACGGAGGCATGACCGCATCGCCTGTAGAACAATGTGAAGTTTTGGTTAATTTTTTTTGTGATAATATGAGACTTACTTTAGACTGGCACAGCCCGGAAGTAAACGAAGTAGTTAGCAAATCGGTTGACTTATTAAACTATTTTGATACAACAGTTCTGTACCAACCAACTAGACCAAATGAAGTTTGGCGGTATCTTCGTCATCTCAAGTGCCGCAAGTCACCTGGTGTTGATGGCATCCATAATTTACTGCTCAAAAACTTGTCACAAAAAGCGGTTGTGCTCCTTACAAAAATATTCAATGGGTGTATGTATCTCGGCTACTTTCCTGAAGCGTGGAAAATTGCTAAAGTTATTACAATCAAAAAGCCCGGCAAAGACGAGAGCCTGCCCAGCAGCTACCGCCCTATTAGCCTATTGCCTACATTGGGTAAACTTTTTGAAAAAGTTATATTGACGAGACTAAAAAAGGCCACTGATAAAATATTACCCAATGAGCAATTTGGATTTCGGACTGGTCACTCTACAACCCAGCAGCTTGCGCGTGTGGCTGAGCACATTTCCCATCATCTTAACCTTCATGAGTCAACTGGTCTGATCCTTCTAGATATAGAAAAAGCTTTTGATACTGTTTGGCATGATGGGCTCCTTCACAAGCTTATTGTTTGTGGCGTACCCTTATATATGGTCAAATTGATACAGTCTTACTAAATAGGTCGTAAAATCGCAGTCCACATTGGGGATACAATGTCCGTTTACCTGTTGGTTGAAGCTGGTGTTCCCCAGGGATCCATACTGGGACCGTACTTATTTTTAATCTTCATTCACGATGTTCCTATTCAACCTCGCACGCTCCTGGCTTGTTTTGCCGACGATACAGCTTCTTACACATCTTCAAAAGATATTGACATCGTGATAGGTCGTCTTCAGTTTTCTCTAGAATTGCTGCAAAATTTCTTTACCATATGGAAATTAAAACTCAATGAGAGCAAGACGGAAGCCATACTTTTTACTCGGCAAAGAAAACTTCCCAAAAGATTATTGAATATATCAGGTCACTCTATACCGTGGAGTTCGTCCGTAAAATATTTAGGTGTAACTCTGGATGCTAAGTTGAATTGGTCCAAACACGTTAGCCAGCTTCGCATTAAAGGAGCACAGGCAATTGGCTCTCTTCATCCTATCTTGAATAGGAGAAGCTCGCTTAGCCCCCACACTAAACTAAGAATTTACTCAACATAAGTTCGACCCTGCATAACATATGCGTGCCCCGTTTGGAGTAGCACTTCTAATACAAACTACCAACTATTGCAGACTATTCAAAATAAAGCCCTTAAAATTGCATACAATACGAAATTTCGTACCAATCTCAGTAACATACATTTACAATTAAAATTCCCTACGTTACGAGAATTTATCCTTAAACTTGCATATAAATTTTATCAGAAAAATAAAACCCATTATAATACCCTAATTTCATCCATCGCGCAAACTAAAAAAGAAGACTTAAATTATATCGATAGATACGGTACATACCGCTTGCCCCATCACTATCTGTTGTTTCCTACCGAGCTTTAGCGATAACCAAAGTAATGAAACGCAAAAACAGGTTCCCAGTCCCCTCGGTCGCCGACCGCCGTGCGGCGAGCGTGCGCGCAGGGCAGCTCATCGCACGCACCGAGCCTGGCCAGTTCATTATCTAATGACGAGTAAACCTACCGTGTTTATTTCTTAATTATTAAATTGTTTTATTAAATATGAAATCAAATTTGTATGTTTACTGTAATGGGTAAGTTGCGATAATCTTTTGGCGCTAAAAGTAAACTGCTAACTAAGCATTTACGTGTGAATTACAATGTAAACAAGTGAAGTTCTGTAAACGGTGTGATAAAATTTTTACACAAATTCATGCAGATAACTTTAAGAGGTGCGCTTAGCCTGTAAGTTTAAAAATTGCATGCTTTCAGTATAATTGTGTCAATCCAATTGTATGTGTACCTATTATTATGATTAATAAAGAATTTTGAAAAACAAACAAAACTAGTGACGATTAATGAAGTTTATAATTTTGTGTTAGTACACTCGACTGTGCAAGGAGGTTAATATTTTTCAAGTGTACTTAAATTTAATACATTATGAAATTCGCGTAATATCATGTTTTCTTAGGTCTTTATGAGTCCGCGCGGCCAAACCGCTCGTTCGCGCGGACGCATAAAAATCCAGTCTTGTCCCTAGTAAAACAGAGCGTTTTTTAGTATCTAGGACCTACGTTAATACTTTTTAAGCTTCATTTCTCATTTACTGAAAATTAATTATCCATTCCAATAACTTCACCATTTAACAATAACACAATATTCCATTGTCAAAAATGTACATCTTTTATTTCCTTTGTCTATCATTTACACGTCTCTTTCAGTAGGTGTCGTGAAACAAAAGTTTATTTGAACAATTCGATTCTTATGTGGAGATGAGCGCAAAATAACTGCTCGTTATCTGAAATATATTTCATTTTATTTACTGGCGTTAATATTGATGATTGATCACTCAATTATTTTCAGCCTTTTTGTATTTAACACTAGATGTGAATGTGTGATAACTGATAACTACGAATTTGTGAAAAGAAATCTGTAGAAAAAACTATTTTGTGCAAAAAAATTTGCTGGTATTCTTATATGTATATCAACCGTATTCTACTTGTCTGAGGTCTAACGGCTGCACTCAGAGACAATATTGAATGATGATTAAACTTCAATTTAAAGGGGGTGACAGACGTGCGAGTAAGTACGCGGACTTATGGCTCGACGATCTTAATCGCCTGTGTGTCACCTAAAAACCGCGTACTTAAAGATTGCCGCGCAAGTTCGCCATCTTGGAATTTTACTCGTAGCTCGTCTCGGCTCGTACGTCTGCGAGCCGCGAGCCGCGAGCCGTGGGCCGCGAGCCGCGAGCCTGTGGACATGGTTATCCAGTGTGAGCCATTCTCGTGTGTCACCGACGTCGAGCCGAGTAAGTTCGCGATCGTAAAACCCGCGTGCTTAAACTTCGTACGTCTATCACCGACGTCGAGCCGAGTAAGTTCGCGAACTTTAAACCCGCGTGCTTTAAGTTCGTACGTCTATCAGGCCTTTAATGAAAAGTTTGGCGGATAGAATATGGGGCTTCTATATCTATATAGGGGCTATCTAATATTCGTGTTTGTGTGCGGGGATAAAGAATGATAGTACCACGGACGACAAAGGCTATACTTATTTATATAATAATTATGTTCTTTTTCTTTGTATTTTTTTCACGTAGTAGTATTTTAAGCTAGCGTAGTATTTTAAGCTTAACCAGTCGCTAAGCTTAAATATAGCAGTTGTTCGAAATCCGATGTGATTAAAATTCTGCAAACAAAAATCTAAAATTTACGTGTTACGTTAGTGCGTAATCGTAATTACGTGGAGCGTATTTACACGTGAACGTAGATTCGTGACGCATTAATTACGGGCACACAGCTGCAGCATAACACCCAACTGAACAATTTCCCGGATTCCGGAAATTTTGTCTTTGTATTTTGATTGGTTTTGCGCTGTATAGTTTAATAATGTTTCGATAGTACAATCTATAATAATGAATTTAAAAGGTAGTTGCTTGTAACTGCTTATTACATTAGGTACTACAGTACAGTACAGTTTAAATTAATATATTGTATAGGGCTTTTGTCAAAATATCGATTTAATTACAATTAAGAAAATAAGTCAATTAATTATTGTTAAAAATCTGTTCACATGCTTTTTGTTACTCCGTAAAATGTATGGTTAGCTATAAATATTTTAAACGTAGTCGAAAAAGTTAGTTAATGTAAAATGTTAATTTAATCTATTATTAAATAAAGTATTCGGGGAGCAATTTTCACTTATTAAAAAAGTTTACCTATTTAGTGGGCTTCAAATATTATCCAAAGTATTGTATTATATTATATTTTTAAGCCCTTTATATAGTAATCATTAAATGTTTTGAGCGCTAGAATTAATACTGGGTATATTAAAATAACCACGTTCATTATAAGAACAGCTAAAAACGAAATAAACAAGATATAAATTGGCAATATGTTTATAGCACGAGTCAGTGCGTTTTATAATTAAGCATCACGTCTGCTGAATCGAGTATTGAGGTTATGAAATATTGCAATATTCAATTTTTGTACTATTGCAACTTTCATTACTATTCTTGTGATGAAAAGTTTGTTTGTTACATTACACAGGCAAAATGTTATTGCGGAAAAGTAGTAGAGGTACCGTTCTCGCAAGATTCCATTTTGTGCTTACTGAGTTGCGGGAAAAATCAAACTGTACAAATATTTTTTTAAGGAAATTTATCATATATATACTACATATTTTCTAACGTCGTGTGGTTTGTGTTTTTAGTTTTTTCCCAACATAAACGCATTAAAAAACAAATTGAAAAAAAAAGACGCCATAATGTTCTTAATTCAAACATGTGTCATATTTACTTTTTAATTGGTCGGCCATTTTGCGAGGGATAACGCACCTGACATACATCCAGATAGATGATCGATAAATATTTTTGGATGTTTGTTCGCTGAGCCTGATTAATACCTTCTGTTTATAAAGGCCCACAGGTGTGACAATAATGAAAACAATTTTTATTTATTGAAATTAACGGGAAAAATATTTGGCTTTGTACCCAAGATTTTTCTTTTTAATTTGAATAAAATATATAGAATTGCTTGTGGAGTTTTGCCGTGAATGTGAAAGAGTGATGTTGTGTTTTTGTATTATTTTCCTAAAATTGTGTTAAACCGGAGATACCACGTTCTCACAGAAAACCGGCGTGAAATAGCGCTTGCGCTGTGTTTCGCCGAGTGAGTGAGTTTACCGGAGGCCCAATCCCCTACCCTATTCCCTTCCCTACCCTCCCCTATTCCCTTCTCTTCCCATCCCTACCCTCCCCTATTCCCTCTTAAAAGGCCGGCAACGCACTTGCAGCTCTTCTGATGCTGCGAGTGTCCATGGGCGACGGAAGTTGCTTTCCATCAGGTGACCCGTTTGCTCGTTTGCCCCCTTTATTTCATAAAAAAAAAACTGGGTTTTTAATGTGTAATATTGGTAGGATATTAACCATTAGATATTCGTTTTCATGCAGAAGTGCAGTAGGAAAGTGATGTAATATCCTGAAACGTGCTATTTTGTGTTCCCTCCAAAACTCCATCGTAAGTTTCAGTAAAGCGTCTACCACTTTACTGAATCGACTGACTTGACTACTTGACTGTATTGACTTTTACTTAGACTTTAGACCTGACGATATATGAAAACGAGGCTAAAAATTATATACTAGAACACTGTTTCCCGCCATTTACTCGACACAGGTCATGGTTTTATAGCCGAAGTGCCATAATAAGAAAAAAAAAAAAAAGAATTGCTTGTCAGTAAGAAATGTTTTCCGTTTATGTACCTACTTTTTATGAACCACTAGATGACGCAGCAACTCCGTTACGCCAAAATTCGTTTATCGCGCGGGAACCGTACATTTATCCAGGATGAAAAGTATCCTATGTACTTTCCCGGGATTCAAAGTATCTCCATGCCAAATGTCAACAAAATCGATTCAGCGGTTTGGGCTCACGCCCCAAGAAGCGCCAGAGTTAACAGACATACAGACAGATAGACAGACAGACACACTTTCGCATTTATAATATTATATTAGTATGGATGCATGTTTTTTTCGACTATTAATTAGCAAGTTTTATTGTCATCGCATTTCATTGCATTTACGTTCTTAAATTACTATTAATTATTCCAAGTAATTTGTGTGTTCACACCATTTACAGCCCGAAATCGTTTTGTAAATTGTTCAAACTTTTAGCAAGGAAACCTGGTATATTTATAATACTTAAAATCACTACAAATAGATGGCTTATGTATCACCCTTTTTATTATTATAAGCTAGGCCAGCCTACAGTTTTTCGTCACGTTCCAACATTTAACACGCACGCAAAAGGATTTATAAAGTACGTGCGTTCATTAGTTAAGTCTCCCATATTTCATGGGCATAATCTGTGCTGAGACGTGACGTCACATCCGTCACGGGTCACATTCGTCACATTTTCGTCACAGTCGTCGCGTTACACACGCCAGTAATCCTCCCATCCGTCTTGATCGCACGCCCGAGCCTGAAAAATTACGCCGCTTTTTGTTTTATATTTTAGGCAAAGAGGTTGATCAATATTTTGTATTTAGGGCGAGACCAGCAGTCTCGTTGGACAGAAGAGAGCAGAAGGTACAAGTGCGTATCTATTTATTGCCAGTCTAGTGATTTATAGAGCATGACTGGTGGGACATGTTCAATACTTAAGGCGAGTACTCGGTCCTCGATCCTCATTATAATTATGTAATAAAATTAGGTACTTAATTTTTGACCAAATTTCTCTTCAAATAAATGAATCATGGACACTAAGAAATAAAGCGGCTAGGCAAGTAGGCATACAGACCATACACCGCGCCGCTACCCTTCCCGCGCTCGGTGTCCATGCGTTGGGTAAATAATTATTTAACTACATTTACTCAGTGATCAATTGATATTATTTTTTTAATATTTTTTTCATCTAATATAATAGCCAAATATCACGTCCTCGAATATTAAACATGTCTCACCAGTCATGCTGTATAGTCATTAGACTATTCATTAAGTCCAGATTTTGAGTCCCTTCGAGTATAAAATTTTTCTTAAGTTATTATTTCTTATATCATAATAATTTTTGATATATATCATTGTTCGATCTGACAAGCACTTATACCAAACGAGGTATTTTTAGTAATTTTAAATTATGAGATCAACCATATCAATTTTAACAAACTTTATAAAACCGAAGGTTTGTAATATACTTTAAACAAACGTAGAGCTATGTTCGTT
The DNA here is from genome assembly GCA_905187585.1 of Cyaniris semiargus. Classification (NCBI taxonomy): domain Eukaryota; kingdom Metazoa; phylum Arthropoda; class Insecta; order Lepidoptera; family Lycaenidae; genus Cyaniris; species Cyaniris semiargus. The sequence goes on from LR994558.1 coordinate 14,520,365, forward strand.
TAAATTTTTTAAAGAACAGCACACAAAATATTTAAATCCTAGCTTAGAAACTCAGCAATCTAGTATCATAATACCATGTGACTTTAGTAATTTTAAATTATTAGATTAACTGTAGTAACAACTTTTATAAAACCGAAAGTTTGTATACTTTTAACAAACGTAGCTATGTTCGTTTAAATTTCTCAAAGAAAAGTACAAAAAATATTTAAATCCTAGCTTAGAAACTCAAAATTCTAACATAATATTTAATATTTATTTTTGAACATCACGAGACTCACAAAAACCGGAGCAGCTTGCCCGCGTTCAGTAAATACCAGTTTTTACTGGATTAAGCCGGCGCGAGCAGGATATGCAAATAACGATATGAGAATTTAACGCTTTTATATGCAAACTAGCGTTAGTAATATTTAAAAAAAGTTTATATTATTGTCAAATATGTTGTGTAAGTTCAGTCTGTTTTATGATTACATTTTTTATAAGGTTCTATTTTAGAGCACCGATTCTTATATTTAAATGTAATATTAATACAGCTTTCTTGTTCTATCCAGTTATTTTTAAACAATTATTAAGCTTCGGCCAAACCTACGCGTCAGTGACGCGGGACGCGCCCGACGCGATGCGGGAGCGTCTGCAACGCGAAACTGGGCGAGCACACCTGCGCGACTACGGTGCGAACCGTGAACTTCATTTGTTAATGAACAGTCACTGAAGACGCGCGACTTTATCTGGTGTAAATGCTAAATTGTTGTGGAAATGACATCCTCGTACTTAACACATTCAGTGCCTTGAACACACCATGTGTGTCCACACTAATCTTTATCACCATGCCGCTGGCACGCCGGGCGTGCTCTCCGTTTTTCATCAATATCTCAAAGATAAGACAGTTTTTTTCACCGAAACTCTCAGAGCATAAACTTTGTGCCGTAAGCTAATGAATTCTTAAGTGGTTCCATGATCTGATATTTTTTTTATGTTATCGAAAATAATTTATTATGTAATGCCGCGAACATGCCAGGTGTGTTCATCTACACGAGTTCTCAACCTTTTATATCTGGGTGCACGGTATCTATATTGTTTGATCAATTAACTTTAAGAAAGAGGGGCATTTCGTACCCACTTATGTAGCACTTTAAGACATAATATACCAAATGAATGGGCTTAAAAAGTTGAACATTTTATTGTATGAAGTGGTCACTTGATGAAATCCATGAGTAATCGAGGGAACTCCTCAAAATTTATATGGAAACATATTATGGTAATTTTGGTTTTATGTGAAGTATACTAAGCATATACTACCAAAAAGTAAGATTTTGCTTCAAGGTATACCATTGTTGCAAAGATGCTGACGGAACTCCTGACTCCTTATATTTACAAGTTTGGGGGTTTCGGCGTTGTTTTAAGAACGTAAAGCATATTCTACTGTGCAAATTATATTCATCATAATTATTCAGTAATATAATTGTATATTGTCAATAAGTAATAAATAACATATTATAGTAGCAGTAGCATCGCTGGTGTTGCAGACGTCGCATAGGCGCATTATGGTAACCAGCTTCCATCAGGTGGGCCATACTCTTGTTTGCCAGCTTAGTTATAATATGTATAAAAAACATCATGATCATCGGGAATGAGCTGACCCCTCAAGAGTGAGGGTAGAAAAATTAGGGTAATATCTTGACGTCAAGAACAATATACGACTTACCAGGGCCTGAGGCTTTACTAAAAACAATATTTTGTCGCTGTAAACAGAATTAGAAAGGAATACCTACATATTTAAAATAACGCATTTTTTTTAAATTGTCACTTTTCCTGAGCGTGTAGTTCAAAAACGGATGAGAAATTGGAAAAATTGTATGGAATCAAAATTGTAGAAAATGTTATAAGCTTTTATTTCACCCTATATTATTTTTTGCTACAACGCATAGTATTTTAGTTATTGGTGAAAAACCATACCCCAAAGAAGCTTCCATATAAAACACTGACATTTATTTGATGGGGGACTATCTGCTTGCGTCGCATCATCATCATATTCCCCTGTTTCTAGCTCATATTTTGTATTGTCTAAAAAAATCATAAATAAGTAACCAAAGGTTGACAGTCACTGATCAAATTACGATAAATACTTACCTCGGAATCTATTTACTGCCATAATTAAACCTTCAAGACCACAAACACTTCAGAAAACAAAATATATCTTCAGTAACTCAAGAAGGACTAATGAATAAGCACGTTTGAAGTCGAAATTACGCTTTTTATGATTTTACCTCTTTACAGTGCCAGTGAACACACCTAGTGTGCCATGTAATTTCATCCTGCAATGCCGAGAGCACACCTTTCATAGTTTGAGTTTTTAATAGGGCGGCATCGCTGGGAACTTTTAGGAAATCGTGGTGGCATTAAATGTGTTAACATCAGAGTCGGACGGGTCGGTCGGACGGACATGAGGGTTGCGAGGTGCTAAGCTTGCTTTTGATTTGGAAGGTGCAGAGGAACAAAACATGTTCAATGGTCAATGACAATGGTCAAGTCGAATTAATTTAATATCATGACACAATCTAAAAACGTAAAAAAAAAAAAAACATAAACTAAAGAGTTGTACAAAATAATATAAAAAAGGTTTTAAAAAAAGAAGTCTAGTTAGGTACACTACAAAACACACGTCTGACCACTTGATGCGCACGTCCCGCTTTGCCGACGCGAACATCCCGCGTTGCCGTCGCGCAGGTGTGCACAGCGCCATAAGATTACATGGGCAGCGTCCGTCACGCGGTAGATGCTCCCGCTTCGCAGTCGCTTTGGTCGCGTAGGTTTGTTCGAAGCCTTAATAGCAAATGGTATTATCATAATATTACGATAAACAAAAGTTACACGTGATTACAGATGGGTAATGGAAAAATTTCCGAAATGAAAGAAAAGAAAAATTTCCAATATATTTTTCCAACTTTTCAAATATTTTTCAAATATTTTTCCAAATTGAAATATCAACCAAGATTAGAAAATAACTACGGGATACCATTTTAAGGCTTTTATTTATTCTTTTTCTTGAAAATTTCTATGATTTGTTGCATAAACCGGCCCCTAGACGATTAATTGTATTGTGCAATATCACGCTTCAATTTTATTGAACAGTTTATTTGACAATTAGATTGCGCTAGTGTTTAGAAGAGGTCATAAATAGCTCAAATTCAAAAGCTCGACCAAATCCGACGGGTGCGTTAGGTGCCTACCACACATGCATGCTTGACCACAGTTTTGCTGGCGCATGAAAAGACCGAAGACTGACTTATCTACCACACGGCACAGTTATGCATGCGCAAGCCACATTCTTGTCGAGATCGTCGGCGTTTAAACAACTTGGCTTGAACTCTGAACGTCCAACCACACGCGCAGACAAGTTGGTACACGAAGGCTTGCATGCCAGAATTTCAAGCAAGTTTAAAAATTGCCGTCAAGCCAAACTTTGGGGCTTGCGCATACTACCGTTTTACCAACTACACGCACAATGTTCAGTGTACAAGCCGGCATGCGCAAGCAAAACTGTGGTCAAGCATGCACGTGTGGTAGGCGCCTTAGCCGCCATATTGGTTTGAAGGTGCCTATTTTTGACCACATCTTCTTTATTTTCATTTTTTTACAAAAATTATAAGATTGTTGCAAAATTATTTCTCTACAAGTTTGATTCTTATGTACATTTTTACGGAAGTAATTGCAAATAATACTCGGTCAAGAGCGAAGGGTTCCGTACCAATATAGAGCAAAAATAGACCAAAAATTGTGTTTATGTATAGGAGCCCCCCTTGAATTTTTATTTTATTTTGTTTTTAGTATTTGTTGTTATAGCGGCAACAGAAATACACAATCTGTGAAAATTTTAACTCTCTAGCTATTACCGTTCTTGAGTTACAGCCTGGAGACAGACAGACGGACAGACAGACATCGAAGATCTTAGTAATAGGGTCCCGTTTTTACAATTTGGGTACGGAACCCTAAACAAGGCCAATAAAATCTTGTTTGTTGAATGGAAGCCCTATAAAATATTAAATTTATTTTGTTTATAGTATTTGTTTGGAAAAATTTCCCGTACAACAAACGTGATTGTTTTGGCCTTTTTTGCTAGTAATCAATAATGACAATTGCTAGGCACTTGAAATTTTTATAAAGTCCTTAGTTATTTATATGTTCACTTTAATAATTTATAATAATATTTAAATAAAATAAAAATTTAATGGAGGCTGCCATACAAAATCACAATTTTTGGCCAATTTTTCCTCTATAACGGTACGGAACCCTTCGTGCGCGAGTCCGACTCGCACTTGGCCGATTATTATTGCTCTATATGAAAAAAAGCTGCACTAAGACATTTGAAATATGCATAAAATATTTAATTGTTTTTGTACTTTAATAATTATGAATAATAAAATTAAAATAAAATAAATATTTAGGGCATAGAGATATTATGTACTACGTTATATATCAGTGATTTAGGGGGCGTTTGTTAGCTCCCATACAAGAAGCACAAATTTTAGCATATTTTTGCTTTATAATGGTACGGAACCCTTCGTGAGCGAGTCCAACTCGCATTTGCCCATTTTTTTATATTAATAATAAAAATTATTTATTATTATTATAGGGTCTAATCTATGTTCAGAAATATCCAGTTTTATCCAGTTGCTTGGGTCCCGGTATATTTACCATAGGCGTAGGAGCTTAAATATTGATTTCTGAAAAAATCATAATGATCAAATTTGCAGGAAATTAAATAATCAATGATATTCAATTTATACAGATCTGTTACGTCCATACTATTTTCCGGCTTAAATCTCTTCCGAACAATTTTCAAATTCAAAATTGCAAACATTAACACATTTGATAGATAAGTGAAACAAAAGATACGAAAAACCATTTACATAAAAGAGACAGTTCTATTTTTAAACGTCGAATCGTATCGCTGTCTCTTTCTTCGCCTGAGCTATGACGAAAATTCGATTTTTTCCAGATTGTTCGAAAAAATAATTGAAAATGTAAATAATCGAGGTATTTATTGCAATCAAGACATGTGGTAAGAGATTCCATGTGTTTTGTTTTCTTTTGAGTCATAATTGGTACATTTTCGAAACACGCACGACGTCATTTTCAATTTATTTAGGTAAGACAAGACGCGGCACGTTCGTGACTGCGCTCGATGCAGACTAAATAACAGACGACCCAATTGGGCCGTATTTGAATCTTCACAACGCGCGCCGTGGTAACATATTATCTGCTTTGAGTTTTTCATCATTGTAAATAATCTATCATCTACAACTTTGTTTCAATAATTATTTGCGCTAAATTCGATTATAATTATTGAGATACAGGCGAAATCATACTTAGACTTGTTTTTTTGCAGTTTTTTTTTTATTCTCATTTTATTTGGGGATTATAGCACACACAGTGGCTATGTCAATCCCATCTTGCTAACTTAAAATTAACTGCTTATAATAAAGGAGCACAATAATTTTGCATAATCAGAAACCGGTTCAGCCAATATAACATTAAAGATACCCACATTCATTAGAGGCACTTTAATTAAATTGAATAACTCATTTCTTTTATGAGTATATCGGACAGATTCCATCAAAACGTGTTGCACATATTTCCGTAAATACTGATTTTACAATGAAAATTATAAGGACTAAAGTTGTAGAAAATTTTTGCGACAACTTTGGTCCTCATCATTTTCATAAAAAATAAAGGAGATAATATGGTTAAAAAAATATTTGATCTTCAAACGTATTTGAAAACGCAGACTATGTACTTACAAAATAAAATAATGATGAAGATTTATTTTATGATTATTTATATTTAATATAATATTTAAATTAATCATAAAAGTGACGTTATTATCTCCAAATTATTTAAAATTTGCAATTTCGATACACATATTATAATATCTGTATAGGTAGTGCTCCAAGGCTATATAAATGAATGTGGACGGGGCGCTGAGTGGTAAAGGAGAACTGTCAAACACACGTCAAAAATGACGTTTTTGTATGATAAAAGCGTTAGAGTGCGTTTCATCGAATAGTTCCTTTGCCGTCATGTTGGCACTAATGCAAATTAGTGTTGCCTCATTACCCTTACTGTGCTACCTTAAATTAGGGGAGATAATATAACGTCTATCGCTCGGGAACCGTTCTTTTTCCCGGGATGAAAGGTACCCAATGTCCTTCTCCATACCCCAGACAATGTGTACCTATGAAAGTTTCATGATGATCCGCTTAGTACTTTATGCGTGAAGGCGTAACTAACAAATAAAGTCACTTTCGCATTTACTAGCTAAAATCCGAGCTTTGTGAATTGTGAGGGCTCGCGTCGTCACACCTTGACTGACTGGTGATAACACATCTACATAGTTTTTCCGTAAAGTGTACCACAAAATATACAGACTGACGGCTGTGGGATATACTAGGGCTCGCTTCGTTCGCCCTGATAATATTATTATACTAGTTTTTAGCCCGCGACTTCGTTTGCGTGTATGTAGTTTTCGTCACTAGAAGTGCGTTGCATTAAATAGTTATTTTGCCTACATGTTGGCATTCCTGTATGTTAATAACGTAAACATGGTAGACACGCTCTGCGAATATTCATAAGTTTTAAAGTGTGTTTAAGGGTGATTAAACTGATGCTGGTAACCCTATTTCACTAAGCTGTAATGGCGGCAACCCGAGCTTGTACACATCTTAATGGAATTATTGGGGCCTCGTTACGTTTTTCACGTTCACAAAACTCTTTCACTCTTAGCACCATCATTCTTTCACCACTCTTTAATGTTTTCGGCATGATTTTCTCACGAAATTATAGTAAAACTTATGAATACTTGCAGAGCGTGTCTACCGTATTTACGTTATTGACAGACAGGAATGCCAACATGACGGCAAAGGAACTATTCGATGAAACGCACTATAGTTCCTTTTATCGCCACGTTCATTTAAAGCCTTGTCGAAGTGTAGTTTAACTTTGCACATATTTTGTTTTTTTTTAAACAATACCTAAAGCCATTCTTAAGCCTTTGAATTTCAACTTAATATGAACAATATTTGATAATATTAAATATTTCATTTAAACTAATAATTTTGATAAAAAAATATTTTTCCATTATTTTTCCAATTTTTCTATTTTTCAGAAAAATATATTGAAAAATTTCCGAGCTTTGAATTTTTTCGGAAAATTACCCATCACTACACGTGACACGACTGACTTTTCAAGTTTTATCCATTCGGAATGCGTTTGACGTTGCTTTGACAGCTCACGAAAATACAATTTTATTGATTGATATTCGGTAGGAAACGGACTGGATTAAATTGCATTAATCTTGCAATACAGTAGTAGAATCGATCTATATATATTTTTTGAACAGAGTTAAAAAATTATTTCGGTAGCCACGCGCCGTGAGAATGGGGTGACTCGAGGTTGCGCGGGCTGGCTCGACCAGGCGCGTCCGACCCAGTTGAAGTCGGTAACTTCAAAGGCGCGTCTCGGCGCGGCTCGAGCGGCTCGTGATATTACGCGCCGTAAGAACGTGTAGCGCGGATTCGCCTGTTGGCTCGTACAAATCGGCTTGGCGCGGCGTGGCTCGTGATATTACGCGCCGTGAGAACGTGTAGCGCAGATTTGCCTGTTGGCTCGTACAAATCGGCTTGGCGCGGCGTGGCTCGTGATATTACGCGCCGTGAGAACGTGTAGCGCGGATTTGCCTGTTAGCTCGTACAAATCGGCTTGGCGCGGCGTGGCTCGTGATATTACGCGCCGTGAGAACGTGTAGCGCGGATTTGCCTGTTGGCTCGTACAAATCGGCTTGGCGCGGCGTGGCTCGTGATATTACGCGCCGTGAGAACGTGTAGCGCGGATTTGCCTGTTGGCTCGTACAAATCGGCTTGGCGCGGCGTGGCTCGTGATATTACGCGCCGTGAGAATGACTAGCGCGGATTTGCCTGTTGGCTCGTACAAATCGGCTTGGCGCGGCGTGGCTCGTGATATTACGCGCCGTGAGAACGTGTAGCGTGGATTTGCCTGTTGGCTCGTACAAATCGGCTTGGCGCGGCATGGCTCGTGATATAACGCGCCGTGAGAATCTAGCATTTGTGTAGTGGCGTGGAGCAAAATGAAACATAGCCTATATCATAAAGTGGCATTTTATTTGAATTTTTGTCGGTCGCGATCGCTTGCTGAATTGATCGGAAAGTCACCTTTACGATAAAACTGCATGTTACACTGGACCCAGGTGTCAATTATAGTTTTGTAACTGTGTAACGGTCCACTGCGCGCCGGACAAAGGTAATGTCTACAGTAACTACATTAACAACCGGACAGCGCAATAAACCCGTGTAGCGCCAGTCAATCCAATATTGTGACGTTTGGTATTGCTCACTTGTCCATCCATCCATCTTCAGGACCATGATGGATAGCCGTGCACAATGCACATACTAGAAATTCAAAAATAATTATAGGGGAATGTTTCATTTTCGTCATCGCCTATATTTGTCAATCATGGAGAGTCATCTAAATCAATCTGTTAAAATCGGAAAATTATTATCTATGATCTTCTATGATGGCGTAAGGTACTTAATATCTTTTTACAAGCTTTTTGATATATGATGAATGGCAAAATATTTTATGTTACCTATTTCCTGTAATATCACACATTATGCTTTAATTTCCACAGTAAACTAACAATCCAAAATCACGAAATCAGCGCCACACAAAGTAAACTAAAAAAAAAAAAACAAAAGAAATAAAATAAAGCGGGGGCCAGACAAAGGAGTACAGTGCGAGTTGTACCATGAATACCAATTGACTTCTGTCATTGTCTTGTTTTAAATTTCGCCGGTTTTTGTTGGAGCTTTACTTTCGCATTTGGGCTTTACAACTCCCATTTGTTTTTTTTAACGTGCACGACTGAATTCTAATTTAAATTATTTCGCGTCGTGGTTTGTGTTATTGTTGATTAATGTTGTATGATTAGCGATGTATAAAATTCACCGTCTACTAGCAACTCGTAGAAGTCTACATTATAGCATTATAACGACTAAAAGAGAAGTCTTGTAGCAAGTCGTGGAAGTCTCGTAGCTACTCGTAAAACTCTGTAGAAGCATCGTAGCAACATGTAGAGGTCTTGAAGCTACTCGTAGATTTCTGTAGAACCATCGTAACAACTCGTAGAAGTCTCGTAGCTACTCGTAGAGCTCTGTAGAACCATCGTAGCAACTCGTAGAAGTCTCGTAGCTTCTCGTAGAACCCTGACTCTGTAGAACCATCGTAGCGACTCGTAGAAGTCTCGTAGCTTTTCGTAGAACTCTGTAGAAGCATCGTAGTAACTCGTAGAAGTCTCGTAGCTACTCGTAGAACTCTGTAGAACTCTCGTAGCAACTCGTAGAAGTCTCGTAGCTTCTCGTAGAACTCTGTAGAAGCATCGTAGTAACTCGTAGAAGTCTGTAGAACAATCTCTAGAGCTCTGTAGAACCGTCGTAGCAGCTCGTAGAAGTCTCGTAGCTTCTCGTAGAACTCAGTAGAAGCATCGTAGCAACTCGTAGAAGTCTAGTTGCTACTCATAGAGCTTTGTAGAAGTCTTGTATTTTTATTATTTGTAAACTCTATTGAAGTTTCGTAGCTACTTGCAGAGATCTGTAAAAGTGCTATAGCAACTTGTAGAGCTCTGAAATGTCATGTAGATTAAAAGCAAATTGTAGAACTGAATAATTTAGAGAAGATAATATGCAGTGTAATATAATTATATATCTAATAGGTTGTTGTTGCTATTAATTACGCACTCGAATCGAATTCGAGACGTTGCATATGTACATAACTTACTTCAATTACAATATACATTATAAAATAAATATACACAGAAGCCGTATTATAAATAAATAAGTATTTAGGTTAATAAGATAAACAAATCCTGCACAAAAACTTTATACACTATGCATACAAATGAGTTGGAGTATAAAATGTGTGCACATTTGGTCCGCGTTTGTTTTGCCATCGAATGTTCCAGATAAATCAATTAATATGTTTTCAATAGCCTTTGTTTTGGTGATAGAGTTGATATTGTGATTTTTGTGAGCACTTGTTACATATTATTAATATGCTAAAATAATAAAAAAATGAAGCTGCAGAAAAAATCCAAAAGTATTGTATTTTTAATTGTGTTATGCAGAATTTTTAATACTGGTAGTGCGTGCGTTTTAAATACTGGTAGGTCTGCGTAGATTTTTAGGCAGTTTTTAACAACTTTAGCAAGTTGGACCTTTGTTTTCTCAATCCACCCGTGACCACGGCCGCTGAAAAGCAGCCGAAACGTCGGAAACAAGAAAAGTTCTAGAGAATATTTTTGCGGCAAAATTTTTAGAGAATATATTTTAGGTTAAACCTTTTTATCTTTAGTCTTTGGCAAAAAGTGGCGTGAATAATATAGAATATTTCTTGAGTTAGAACGAAAAATAAATAACCTCCTTACCACGAACCATATTGAATAAAATATTTGTATTATATTCAAAGATTTTGCGGTTACAAAGTTGTATTTTGGATTACGAAAACCGTTACGTCAATAACGAATCTACAAAAGGTTTTCTACGAATTTAATACAAATTTAATGAATGTCTCTTTAGAATATAAGTGGATTAGAAGCCTACCGAATATTTGGAAGGTAGGATAGGCGCTTGAGATTGTATATTACCATTTAAATACGACCAATTTAGTTACTCTTTGTAAAGATAAATATGAAACTAAAGGTACAAGTTGGAACCGAGCGACACGCGACAACTGCAGACGACGTGTCGGCGCGACACTACTGGTTTCTATGTATTTCTATGAAATACCCTCCGCAGCTAGTGACACGAAGCTAGCGACACTATTCATAGAAATACATAGAAACCAGTAGTGTCGCGACGACACGTCGTCTACTGCCGCTTCATGTAGCCGGCTTCCAACTTGTACCTTAACGGACAATTATTGAAAAGCGATTTTTGAAAGACATCAATTTTCACGTTCAAAATCACAGTAGCAATGATGCCATCATTGCTACTGTGATTTTGAAGTGGAATTATTAGGCATAGAAGACGTCGATCATAAACGAATAATATTGTCATGCCCCTTTTCATGTTAGTCACCTAGCTTATATTACTATGAATGGGTGAAAATGGAGACATTGCATTTGTGGTTACTGAAAATTTACGTTACCCTATCAATATTGTTTTTTTATAGTTTCGTATAACGGATACTCCCACTGTCCCATTAGGGCACCCAAGTTGTAGACATTTCTCGGGTAGACACGACCTCTTCTTTCGTCAGTTACAAGTGGATTAGCCAACTGACAAAATATTCATATTGTTTGCCAACTCCTGGAAGGATTTATCCGGGGAAGAATGGCATAACTCCGGGGAATTTCGGGAGCGGAGCCGCTGGGAATCAACAAAAGTAATCATGAACTTTATGTTGATTTATATTTAGCGGTGACGTCATCTTTTTGATATGTTTTATCAAAAAGATGACGTCTCGATTTGTTGATAGGCCCGAAATATCAACCGCACTTATACTCTAAGAGCCAGTCCACACGGCGCGTTGCGTCAGCGTTGCGTCGACGCAGCGCTGCCGTTGCGTTGTTTTACATACAAATAACCAAGGTGTTCACACGGCGCGCTGCGTCATCGCAACGCACACATGACGGACAGCAGCCTTGGCTGCTACGTTTTTAGTGTCATAAGATGGTCTTTATTCATTAGTTTGATAGCAAAAGCTTGTGCTACAAATTAAGTCAATATTTGACAATACGTTATTTTGGTTATGAAAAATAGAATAAGTAGTGGATGTTTGCTGATAAATACACAAATTTCAACGAAATCGATTCAGTCGTTTTGGAAGAGTTTCGTAACAGACGCCGCAACACGGGTATACGTAATGTAACATCGCCCCTAGTAACGAAACTTTTTGATGAAAACATCACATTTTTACCCAAAAAATGGGTCCTTTGTTATCCATCAATATCGGTATTGTTGTCCTAAACAATGTTTACGGGAATAATGATGTATCGTCGTGGACGCGATGGAATTGATAAAAAGTGTGGATGAATAGGACGAACAAATTGTGGACGATTTGGGCAGTGTTGCCAGTTTTGCGGTGAATTTATCGTTTATTTGATATTGATTGGAAAAAACTTGTTATATTATGTTTGTAGAAAATATTTGTTACTTAGTTTGTGTGATTTGACTGGTCAATTTCTGTAAAACCATAGACATCCATAGATATTATTATAATTAAAGTCAGAGAGAGTCGGAGAGCGGCCGTAATCTACAACTAAACAGGAATAGAACCGACATACCTGGCTTACACAAACGAAGAACCGTCTGAATAATTTATGTTAGCAGAAAAATATTTAATAAAAAATTATTTGATATAATATCAGTATTTTTTCTTTATTCTTAACTGACATCTTGCTTTCATATAAACACCGCAAAATCCTCAAAGAGAATAGAACAAACAGAATTAAAATGCTAAGGAATAGAATCCCCCAGTATTTCACAGTTTACGGCGGTATAAGCTAGTTGGGAATTGGGACCTACTTTGGGTTTGATTCATAAGTTTCACAAACATAAATTCTTATTACCCTTTATACCGGCTGTACTGCCATAGAAAAGAGAAGCAAATAGAATAGACAATATTTTTTTGAACTCTCCTGCCTTGCAGGGTTGCCTGGAAGAGTTTGCTTATAGCGATAAGGCCGCCCTTTCCCACATTAATGTCTTAGTTTTAAGTACTTTAAGTCTGTTTGTATACCCATTTATATGTGAGCAATAAAGTGTTTGTATATCTATTTATCTATCTTAATAATAATGTGTAAAATGTTAAATTAATAAATTCAAAAACGCCTGTTCGAAAATTGACCACTTTGTCAGTGATCAGAATGCAAAAATTGCACTCATCAAATTACTGGAATTTGCTTACAACCTTTCTTGAAGTAAATAAATCCAAACCAAAAAACCAAACTTGGAAATAACATGTTTCCAATGCGGAAATCGAACCCACAACCTCCGAGTCAAGAGCAATGCTCTAAACCACTGGACCACGGGGGCGTTATGTTGTATACGGAGGCCTTAAGCAACGAATACTATACTCACAAGGTTAAGGTTCCTTCCAATTTTAGTATAATATGTACTGCCGAAGCGAGTACAGGGTTTTAAGGTTCTACCCCAAGGCTTGATTATGATGATGCCACAATCATAATTCCAAACATATTAACGTATCATGACCAATCTGTGTAGGAAAGTGTAATTTAAAAGTGTGGGGTGAGCTGATGTATTCCTGACGAGGGTCTGGCATGCTGCTAATAGCAATCGGCTAATTAATTTGTAGGGTTCCGTAGCTTTTGAAACGCATAGATCAAAATATGTCATTGTAAGGGTTAAATCAGACTGCAACGCGACGTGTATCTCCCCTAGTAACGAAACTTTTTGTCAATTCATAAAAAATTTAGAATTTAGATTTGCTTCTGCATTTCTTAATTTGTTCTGAATTAACCCTTCAGTTCAAGATGAGCTCCGACGTATCGTAGTGTTTACAAATTAAGCAAGGCATTTAGCTTAGGAATGTCGAGGGTCCAATATTATTTGGGGGGGGGGGGGGGGGGGGGGGGGGGTCAGAAAAACATAGGTAATTTTTACGAGCACAATATTTTGTGTAGTTGAGTTAGTTTTATGAATGGAATTATGACATGTCCACTAGAAATTCAAAGAATGAATCAACGTGCACACATACACATCCCTATTGTGCACGTATAAAGAAGTGTTTTGTAGATAATGATTTTAGTATTTGTAATATTATGTTATTCTGTGTTCGCTGACCCGGCAATATTTATTAGCTGAATGAAATATGACTAATACTACAAATTACATTTATGATTTACATTTGAATTGTATTCGATTCGCCAATCAAACTATTCCCACCACACATTTCGGTTACACTAGTGAAATCAACACAAATTCCTAACAAATCAAATCACTGTTTGATTTAATAACCAATATTTATCGTTATCACTTATCACTTCATTAGTAGTGTCTAATAGTTTATTCTAAATATTAATTAGCAAATCCGAATTATTAAATTAATTTTTCCCTTTCGATAGCTATACATTTTACTTTTCACGATTTTATCAGCTTAATCATTTTTTATACAATTTTCCACAGAGATACTTTGAGTCCTGAGAAGGAACTTAAGATATTTCTATGTCGAAAAATGTAAGGTGCGTATAAAATATAAAATTCGTATATAAATTTTGGTGCACGAAGTTAAGGGCTACATTTAGTAGGTGTCGAGTTGTGATAAGGCTATATGCTTCATATGGCATTTCTTTGTGAAAATCTTTGTTAATTTTTTAAGTGTAGTTAAAATATGAGGGCTAGTTAAACGATTACTAATAGTTGATTTAGAAACATACTTCCGGTCCCGCCATTTTCATTTCATTGAAAATTCCGCGCCAAATTGTCAGTGCGTTCCAATTTCAAATCATACTCGAAACAATAAAAATTGCCGATCACAGAGCAATATTAATTAAACCTCTTTGTATAGAATTGTATTCTATTGAACGAGTTTTCGACCGGACTGGTAAATATGTCAAACAAATATGTTGCTGTAAAATAAGTTATGTACAACATTATGTAAAGGTTCATAGCGATATATGGCGTTTAGCCGCTTAGCTGTCAAGCTATGTAATTTGTATGCAGATGTAACAAAAAGTTGTGGTCGAATTATTAAAATTCATAATTTGAAGGTCACACTGAAACAAATTGTAGCGAGACGCACGTGTTTTAACATGAATTATTATAAGTAAGTTCCAGCAAATAATAATCGCTTGGACGATATTTAAATAATAATCTAAATGTAGATTACCAATTAAAGTGTGTTGACGCCGTTGTCAAGGATTAAGTAAACGATCGGCTTATTTAGTGAATTATTATACCTGTCTGTTTATAAGCTTTGGTAAATATAATTCAATTAAGAAGCTCTTAGCTAAGCCCTTAAAATTGTCGCTGGCTTCTTCATTAAGTATTATAAAACATGACATTGCCAGCATAATTATAATTTAGTATAGAAACTAAAAGTTTTAGAGGTCTGCCTGATGTCTACCACTAATTATTATTATTATGAATATTATAACGATGAAAATAAAAATCTAAATGCTTTTACTCAAAATAGGTATCAATAATAAACTTTTTGATAGTCAAATCTACAATGATACACAAAAACCAACGTAAGAAACTTGCTAAAAGTTTTGATTTGTTTTGTTTGTATATTATCTACACTCTACATACAACAGGCTTCTTTTTCCGGAAGACGAAATTATATTGTAGTTATCACTAAAACATTGGCTGTAACACATGCCGGATTATAAAAAAAAAACGTCGCTGACACTCGCACCACACCACGTACGTGGTACAAATACGCTTACAAATCCGCGCCGCTCCAATTAGTGGGGCTTAGCGCTAATCCCGAGCGGTAGCGTGCGCCCTGCCCGGCGCCCTACAGATTAGTTAAGGGCGAAAACATGGTGTAATTACAGCAACTTTGCTCATCTTTGTTTTGTTTATTGGCTGTTTAGTTCGCGGAGTATAGGGCGTTCCACGTTGGGCCATAATCGCCACCATGCTTGAGAAGCTGTATTACGTGCTCAGTCGACTTTGAACCGAATAAATACTTATTAATTGATCATAGGCTACGATTGTAGACAATTATGCCCCTAACTTTATTTAAATAGATTTGAAACTTAATCCTACCTACCGCTCCCGCTCCAGCTCTCGCTACCACTCCTCATCCAGTTTCAACTATCGTCCAAATCTAGAAAGACTTTATATAGAATTCAGACTACATACAAAGTTTATCCTATTGAATTAAGGTTCCTATTTGACAATACTAGGATTTTTTACAAAAATCTATGGTAACAGCAACCTGATGACTGCAAACGGTTTTGTAGTTTACTTACTATAAGGGTGAATTTCCCAAATGGCTTTTTTTTTGTCTTCGTTGAAATTACTATTAAAAAAAGGGAATATTGTTGTAAATTATTTGTTTTAGTATTCAATGGGTAGCTATAGGATTGTGGAAAAAATATAATATGCCTAGGACTATTACAAAGGTAGAAATAAATAACTTAAAGATCTATTTTTATCAAATCGGTGCTGTCCCTCTACTTTTTTTACAAACAAAAACGCTTATATACTAACAAATATGAATAAGTTAAAGGTATAACTTATATTATTTCATAGAATATTAGTTTATCTATTATTATATATCATATTTTATTATATAATAATTAACGATAATAGTTACTTACAGACGCAAATGTACTTGTCCTGAGAATTTATCTCATATCGCTGGATAAAAGCAATTTAAGCCTTACTGTTCATTGACGAGTCGGACAGTCTCCCCACCCCAATTTTAATTTACTCCTTAGTGTGTGCTTCCACGCAGTCAAGACGGATGTGTGTAAAAGCGCTGCATATTCCCGCCAACAACCTAAGTACGCCATTAAATATGCTTTCGGACAATAATTTCATAATATCGGTGATTGAATTTTTTTAATGTAATGAATAGTTTTAAAATTGTTGTTTGATTCTAATGAATGTAGTAAGTGATTAAGCTTCATTATCTGTAACCAAATTTATCTTAGATATAATGCATTTTTTATAATTTCCTAAAAAGTGTGTTTTTTCTCACATCGCTGCTCTCATATCGGTGTAATCGGTGGTCATTTTAACCACCGATATGATAATTTACACCGAAATTATAAGAAAAAACCAATCGGTGTCTTAAATCTAATATCTGTGTTTGGAATCATGACCAACCCACAGTTTTGTCACATCGGTGGATTGCTTTATCATATCGGTTGATAATTTTACCATATCGGTGAATCGTTTTATCATATCGGTTGATCTAGTGGCATTTCGTTAAGTAATATATTAAGTACATCCTACTTAATAATATTTTATAGGCGAAAGTTTGTATGTATGTATGTATGTATGTATGTATGTATGTATGTATGTATGTATGTATGTATGTATGTATGTATGTATGTATGTATGGATGTATGGATGTTTGTTACTCTTTCACGCAAAAACTACTGAACGGATTTTAATCAGAATAACACATAGGTTACAATTTAAACTGACTTTTAAAATGGAGGAGGTGTTCGTTTTTTTATGTTCAACGATTACTCCGCCATTTGAGAACCGATTTTCAAAATTTTTCTTTTGGTGTATAGGTTATCATCCCAATTTGGTACCATATTCATAAAAGTGGTGACCTGATGAAGGGATCCATAAGAAATCGAGGGAACTCCTCAAAATTTGTATGGAAACATGTGGTGACTTCGGTTTCGTGTGCAGTATTTTAAGCATATGCTACCAACAAGCAAGATTTTGCACCTAGGTATACCATGGTTCGGAAGGTGCTGAGAGAACTCCTGACTCTTTATAGATACAAGTTTGGGAGTTTCGACGTTGTTTTAAGAACGGAAAGCATATGCTATTATGCAAATTACATTCATCATCATCATCATCACTACCGTAAACCATTATAAAGCCATGTATCGTCCCGTTTTGACCCTATTATTGGTACTTACTTTTCATAGTCTTTTATTATAATATATCACTTAAACCGCGGGTAACACCGCGGGGCACAGCTAGTTTTAAAAATATTGTAATTTAATTTCAAAAACTCTGTTCTTGATCAATATAAATAGTTACATTAAAATATAATATTATGAAGATGAAGAGAGAATAATTATAATATCGCTGGATTAGTATGTCATTTCGGTGGTTAATGATATTAAATTTGGGAACATTTTGTGTCCTAAAGAATACATAAAACCTGAAAAGTATATAAAATATATATAAATAAAAAAGTTCACCGATATGATAAAAAAAGGCCATTTGTTGAAATTCACCCATAACTTAAACACCCAATTATTATTGGCACTTGAAGAGTTCACACTACAAAAAATCCTGTAGGCATTCTTAGTATTTTCAAACAAAAATTTAAAGTCCTAATAAAATGATAACTACCAACGAAAAATGAGTGTTATGCCTGTTGTGTAGTGGATTGCCTACAATATTTTTGTCTCAAACTTACATCCCCAAAATAATCACGCCAAAACACATTCTCAAAATAAACATTATCCGATAGAAGAATGCTAATACAGTTGGAGTGATATCGTTCACGTCTGGCTTCGTTAGCCGCCCCCATTAGGTAATGGAGTGGGGACGCAACACCTGATCCCTGCTGACGCCACGAAACGGGCGATCGGCGTCCGGCTTGACGCCGAATCTGAGGCCGATCTGGCCGCACCTGTACATGGCACAAAACGATCAACTACTGGACCGATTTTTATGTTTTGGTGCAGATATAGTAGACCATGGTCAAGGACATAAGCTATTTTTTTTTCGGAAAACCGTACGTTTCCCGCGGAATTTCTTTTTACGTGGGCGCAGCCACTCGAAACGTCTAGTATGGGTATGATAACATTCAGAATATTTAGGGGACATGCTCCTACTACTCATGTATCTATTTGATTTATTATTTCTAATTCCAATTTTAAAAACTTGCCGACTGACGGCATTATTAATTTTTTTTAACAATAATTCAATGCAAGAAATGAATTAGAATTATATCCAACTGATGTCTGTGAAATGTTTTGTATTATTTTTTGTCATTTGCAGACGCGTTTTTCATAGCCACACCCTTACAGTAAGTACTTAAGCGTTTATACAGGAGGTTATAATGTTTTGCATTTTACATCAACCCCCAGCTGTTAAAAAAGGGTAGTTTAAAGTGACATAAATTGCGCAGGAAAAAGGGGTTAGAATTTAAAAAAATACTCCCACGTATACCTTCGCCGTTTTTAAGGTTGATTCGCTCAATTTTAATTTATAGAATATTTATATCAAAAATATGATTTTGTATATTGTAGAGAAAGGAACATTGCGATTAGAAATTATTTAGAGTAAAAGACAAAAAGGCTGAAAATGCATTATAGCGTCTCTCTGATTGTACGGGCGTTTCATGTCCATGGACGTCGGGAATCGTTTTCTTTCAGGTGATCCGTTTGCTCGTTTGGATCTTATTTAAAAGAATATATAAAGTTTCTACCGAGTACCTTAAATTAGGCAAACATTTTTAGGCATATTAGGCCTCCTTCTTGATTGCGAAATTGATTTCTAAGCAATCTAATATTATGAAGCGGTATAGTATGAAGATTGTTTATATGAAAATTGAGTATATATTGTGATCGTATTTGTGGTATTATGATCACATACGTAAGGTATATTTTACCTGTTACTGCTCTCGAGGTAAAGTGATAAGGAATCTGTATGAATTTATTACAATCGTAAAAATTAATAGACGTTGTAATGTGCATACGAGTCTAAGCTATAGCAGATAGCGAGTTTAATATATTACATGTAGATTAGAATGTGTTTTGCATAAATGGTATTTGGAGTCGCACCAGGGTCCTAAACTAGAACTAGCGAAGTAACCACTCTTCAAATACTGTGGTGCCTGAGACAAGATTTAAATGTCCGTATGGTTGCCCAAGCATATAAGGCATTTTCGCAACATAGTCAGCCTAGTCCAGAGGAAAGAACAGGTCAATACGTCTGGGACCAACTACGAGCGGGTTTCCTCACAATGTTTTCCTTCACCGTACGAGCGTCCGTATTGTGTACCTGAGATCAGAAAATGTGTCATTGGTATAACACGCCTCCACCCGGGATCGAAGTTGCACCCTCTGCGAGAGCGAACCAAAAGTCTACCGACTAACCAGGGTCCTAAGATAACTTATATTTGACAATTTCGACAGGGAATTCAGGAACCATGCGTCGCTAAGTGGCATGGCACTTACGATGCCATAATAATTTTATGTCGCACTAGCTGTTGCCCGTGACTCCGTCCGCGTGGACTTTGGAACAGACAGACAGAGATACTTTCGCATTTATAATTTTTCTCTTGAAGTTTTTTCTGAATTTTTCTTTCTATAAACCTCACGGAGCCCGAGACCTTCCCAACGAATGCAAAACCGTGGAAATCGGTTCGTGCGTTCTGGAGTTATAGCGTCAGGAAGGAAAACCCGACTTATTTTTATATATTAGATTTGACGTCTAACTTCGTAGACGTTTTCAAATATAAATACTTTTGGCCCTTAGCCAAAACAAATTCATTAATTTTATTGTTGAAATGCGGAATTGAACATGTCTTAGGCTGCGTTTCTACCAGAAATGTGTTGCGAGGAATGTGTTTACTTTTTGAGAACCAATAGAATCGCTTCATTGACGTGAGCGTGCCATGACATCGTTTAGCGCAGCGATGCTATTGGATTTTAAAACACATTCCTCGCAACAAATATCTGGTGGAAACGCAGCCTAAATGTACGTAAAGTATATTTACCTATATTATATTTTTGAAGTTCATTGCAGTTTCTATGTTACACCCATAGTGTAGTTTTCACAGTCCTGTCCCAACTAGTAGGTAGGACAGATAAAATATGCAAATCTTCTTACTGGGGTTGTTGAGTGATTTAGCATGTACTGAGGGTGGATCGGATGCAGATTCTCAACTAGGTAGTAGGTAGTGATTGACAGATAAATTATAAAGAAGTTCTCCGTAGTCCAGTGGTCTAAAGCTTAACTCGCAACACCGGTTATGGGTTCTCACGTTGAAATAGCAAAAAGTCTTAAGTTTGGGACTTACGATAAAGCAGGTACTTACTTGATTGTCTGGCAAGAAAGTTCAATTACGTGTCGGATGGATATTTAGAATTATAATATGATTCACCGTTATTATTAATTCGTTGAGTAACTTAAGCGTAATAGAATAACGAACATTCATAATATTATAATATTATTCATCATGTGAAATTTCATATAAACATTGATTGCAATTGAAAAAAAACCGGCCAAGTGCGAGTTCAACTCGCCCATGAAGGGTTCCGCAACAGCAATAAGGTTTATTTTTATGAAATTAAAAGGTTTTTGATTTATTTTTATATTTCAGTTGATTTAATGAAAGTTAAATTAATTTTACCATTTATGACGTATAAAAAAAAACTACTTGTTAGATTTCGTTCAAACCAATTTTCGTTGGTAGTTTTTATAGTAAAGTACATCATATATTGTTTTTAGACTTATCATGCCCCATATTTAGAAGTTAGAGGGCGGGAACACAAATTTTACCACTTTGGAAGAGTTTCTCTGGCAAACTATTCAGGTTAGAAAAAAATGATATTTGAAACCTCAATATGATTTTTGAAGACCTATCCATAGATACCCCACACGCATAGGTTAGATGAAAAAAAAATATATTTAAATATAAAAGTATAAAAAAAAACAACTACTTACTAGATTTCGTTCAAACTAATTTTCGTTGGTAGTTTTTATAGTAAAGTACATCATATATTTTTTTTAGACTTATCATGCCCCTACTTTAGAAGTTAGAGGGGGGGGGGGGGACACACACATTTTAGCACTTTGGAAGAGTCTCTCTCGCAAACTATTCTGGTTAGAAAAAAATGATATTAGAAACCTCAATATGATTTTGGGAGACCTATCCATAAATACCACACACGCATAGGTTAGATGAAAAAAAAATTTTTTTATTCAGTTGTACCTATGGGGACCCCTAAAATTTTTAATAATTTTTCCATTATTGTATCAAAATCTTAATACGGTTCACAGACTACATCTACTTACCAAATTTCAATAGTATAGCTCTTATAGTTTCGGAGAAAAGTGGCTGTGACATACGGACGGACAGACAGACAGACAGACATGACGAATCTATAAGGGTTCCGTTTTTGCCATTTGGCCACGGAACCCTAAAAAAGTAAAATTATTTGTTATTCTTTTAGGAATAAATGTTGTTTGCAAGTTGAAGTTTACTATGCCGGTTTGTCACGGGGAGCCGTGAATTTTTCCTGGTGCATTATTCAAAACTAATCTACCTACGTCTTTTCTCGAGACTAAAATATAATATTCAAATTCACTAAATTAATTAAGCGGTTAAGGAGAAATTAGACAAACAGATAGCACAAATATACAGACATAAAGAGATACAGCTATAATATATAGGTTAGGCAGATATGGCAAAGGTAATGTATGACAGATTTAGCTTGTCCTTCGGGCATCCCTGAGATCATATCAAAGGCTTTTCGTGGTTGGTTACCACTGTTGATCCTGGCGACACAGGAGTTGCAGTGGTGGGATTGTGTGGTGGGCCTTTTGCCCGTTAAAAAAAAAAAAAGGTAATGTATATACGAGTCTAACACTTGCACCAAAATATTTTGTGGGTCGTAAAACATACTTTTAACATCCTCTATGGGCCCTAAACGTGAAAGCGAACGGCCGGTCAGACCTACAGTTTCATATTCATGAGTATAACCCTACAAGGGCTACGGTAACTCGATCAACAATTATAATGGTTAGGTAACAAATTTGCTTTTCAGTTTTTAAAATTAAAATAACATATTTAATTTGAGCAATTTTGAAATAATATTAAATAAGACGTTTTCGTTTAAAAATTACGTAAATACAGCTCTAAAAAGCTTTCAGATGTAAGGCTAAAATCAAAACAAACGCCGCTATAATGTAATTTGTCACATAAGAAATTACTGTTTTATACAGTTTACATCCTTTTATCAATTTTTCATCAGGGGCGTACTTCGTAAACTCCGAAATGAAGACTAAACCTGGTATTATTTTGAATGATAGCTGGCTTAGAAAAAAACAATTCTACCTCTTATTAGCTATACTCGGCAAAATGTATGGTATCCGCAACTATGGAACGAAGTCGCGAAAAACATCTAGCAACTTATAGGTTCACGGAATTCGAAAAAGTATCGATATTCGAAACTGTGTCGACACTTTTTCTACTTCCGTTACAATAAGACACTCGCCAAGTGAATACTCGTAAGTGAATAGAATTTGAATAGAAGTTGGGCGAAGTAGAACTCCCATTAGCCAGGCCAGTAACACCCCACATGCAGAGGGGTCTAACACCCCACACAGGGGTTCGTAACACCCCAACCCACCTCTGGATCTCTTACTTAAGAATATTTGAGACGTGTGTCAAAAGAATTTACTTTAACAATTTTCGAAGCGCTTTGTGTGAGTTTTGCACGTTCGATGTCTTTGGGAACTCACCGCATCGCTCAGCTGTTTGAAATGTACAGAATTTTTGACACGTAGAACGTAGGAATTCGTAATACACTTCTTTAGTGTGGAACGCCTCCATTGTCTAGTGGTTTAGAGTTTGAATTTCGAATCCTTGGGTGTAGCTTCATTTCCCGCAAACAAGAAAATCGTTGAATTTGACGAGAGGTGGTTATTAAGTTAATTATATTAAGGCGGGCTGAAACCCCATTTTTTTATTTCTTGATACCCGATTTACCTAGTTCCAATATAATAACAAAATGTAAAAAATATAGAGCACAATATTTGAAAGGGCTTAAATCAAAAACATTTTAATCAAAAATAATACTTTTACTGTAATTAATTTACAAACTCACCTCCGACAAAACTCTTTGTCATCGAAATATAAGTATTAATAAGAATAATTACATTTTATATTAATAAATTGTTAATTAATCTATTTTAAAAAGGTCTGAATCGAACAATCTTTTTTCTTAATATTTATTTAGAAAGATATTAAAAAAACACATGAAAAATGGAGAAGATCCGTCCATAGAAACCACAATTTTATGCTAAGCTAAAATGAATCTTATTGCGATGCGTACACGCTTGGTCTTTGGTTGTGTGCAAGGTTATCGTTTTGGAATTGAGATAAGTCCTCGCCTTAAGTTAATGATCAACCTGTTCGATGCCTGATTGTATACGACAAGAAAGATGATGTGTCGAATAAGTATTTGAAGTCGGTTATGCAGCTTATCTTTTGCTAGGTTTGTTAATAATGCGTTACACTACAGGTTTGTCTTCCACACAAACATATATACTGTGTACAAAAATAACTCAAGAAACTATAAGTTACCTTCTTTACGGGAAGAAGCGCCAAAAGGTATAATATTAATTAAATTTAAATACTAAGCCATATCTATTGCACGCTGCGTACTGTGTAGTTACCATTATCTTGTAAGTTTTTGACCAAAAATGAATGGTCTTTACAAAGCACGTAGTTAGGGTTCCGTATTTATATTTTAACTGACGCAGGCGATTCCGGATAATGAGAACTTCTTAATTCAAACAGCAAGGCCCTCTTAATTAGCTTTCAACTTCCGCATAAGTTCCCAAGTTTTTTTATTAGATTTTCCCTTCAACGACTTCAGTAATGGTTTTAGGGGTTCTTAGAGTAAACATTGGAACTATTTATAAGTAATTTACTGAAGTTTTGACCGAAAAAAAAACAATAAACTGTATCTTCTATTACTTTCATACGCGCACTAAAATATTGGTATCTCATTTTTACGCACACGTCATGAGAGTCGGATAGCAATAATTTCGAGCGCTGCGAAATAGGAAACATTACGTAAATCAGCCTACTAGGCGACTTCGATATCTATACTTATTTAACTACTGTATGTGTTTTAAAGAAATAAAGTTTTTATTAATTTTTTTTACGTATAGGTCGGACCAGAGGGCGCTACTAGCACATGCAGTAAATAATCCGACCAAAATCCGACATGTCGCACACTTCAT
Organism: Cyaniris semiargus; assembly: GCA_905187585.1. Lineage (NCBI taxonomy): Eukaryota > Metazoa > Arthropoda > Insecta > Lepidoptera > Lycaenidae > Cyaniris > Cyaniris semiargus. The sequence continues at coordinate 14,545,087 of LR994558.1, forward strand.
ATCAGAATATTGACAGAAACGTTGTCAAACGTCGAACAAAACTTTTTGTTTACTTTCTGTGCTGGTGCTGCCTCTAGCGTGAAAATATTAACAGTAATAATATATCCTATTTCACTCATGCGACCCAATTTTACAAAAGAAACAACAAATTTTAAACGTTAACTAACTTTTAATCAATAAAAAACATTAGTCATAACGAACTTCAAAACAGTTCAAAACTAATAAAACTTCGAAAGATTAAAACAATCGAACTAAAGACGCCATTTTGAAGTTTTGAATTTGAATTTGGAATTCGGAATTCGGAATATATTTCAACCCGTTGCAGCCAGGTGCTTCGTTTACAGAACAATCGAATATTATGTTCTGCATCGGTGAAAAATTGTTTACCGATACACGCTGTATCGATTTATTGGTGTAAACTCTTTACGGTCTGCATATTATATTTTACGATGAAAAATATCGATACTGTGTATACGAGTACGAAAGTTTTATTTGTACATTGCTTTCTCCTTGTCTGATAGCTTAAAGAGTGGCTTGACCACGATAAAATATTGCACAATAATTATTATGAATAAAAGTATTTTGTATAAGGTATTAAAATAGAGGCTAGCTGCAGGCCGTTCTGACTTCTGATAGGACTCTTACACACACGGTCAGATCGGCCAGCGTCAATCCGACCGGATTCGATCGTCATCTCCCTGTGTATAGGGGCTTAAAACTTCTGTACACAAAGTTTTTCTTTTATTAATAGGAAAAAATAATTTAAATTATCAAAAAAAAAAAAGAGGAAAATGTAAAATAGAGCTCTTATATTATAGTCATGCTTAAGTGAATATAGTTAGTACTTAGTAATTTCAGTTAAGCCTCCAATGGGTAAATAATAATAATATGTAATCTTATTGTAATAAGCTAAATTAAGTTAATAAGGGTCTAATAAGTCACGAAAAGTTTTATAACTGTTCTAGTTTCTACAGCTGCTGCTGCTGTACTCTTAAGATTACAAAAATAATGAATAAAATTATTATTCGTCATATAATAGGCGATTGATTTTGTGCGGCTTCTTTGTCGTGACCAATCCATACATCCATACTAATATTATACATGTGAAAGTGTGTCTGTCTATCTGTCTGTTACCTCTTCACACCCAAACTGCTGAATCAATTTTACTGAAATTTGGTTGGACATACTTTAAGTCTCCAATCTCCATATCAAATGAAGGATATGATACTTTTCACACCGGAAAAATGTAGGTTCCCGTGCGACAAACGAATTTCAGCACTGAGTTGAGGACGTCTGTGATTGCCCACGATTGATTGTGTATAAGCAGCTGCTCAATCATGGCTGTCCACCATCCAATCCTTTTAGAAATATTAGTCAGTTCGGGGTTCTGGCAAATAAAAGATAAAGCTATTGTACAAAATATATTCATTTAGTTAACATTCTCAATTTTCAAATAAAGTTACACATAACATAGATACGTTAAAGTAATATAATATTATTACATTAGAATTAAATAATTAAAACTAACTTTTGAAACTCTTGTCATAAAACAGTAAAGAATTTATGAACGAAAACATTTTACAATTCAACAATTTTAACAGCTTCTGTTATCTATGAACATGCAAGTTTTCATTCTAGCATTGTAACTACATTTAACTTGTTGCTGTACCTCGAAAAATACTAAAAACTTAATCATTAAAAAAACCAACTGCGATGTACTCAGTATTACTAACACTGGTTTATGTTATAGGTGACAGTGCTTTGGTATATTGTGCACACAAGGTGGCCTGGCCCAGCTACTGTCACTGAAACCACCGTGGGAGGCATTATTATTGTACAGACATAGGTAATAAACATAATCCTCATGCTGGGTTTCCATGCTTGCCAAGGCTTGGCAAGCCACCACAAGGTACAAGTGTCCACAAATCTCGCTTGGCATTTGGAAGTCATTTACACGCTTGTGAATGCGTCAGTGTATTACCTACATCCAAGCAAGCGCCCTTTGATCTGTGTCCAAAACAAACGCCCCGCCGACAAACCGCTATGTGGTTTGGCGGACTATTAGAATAAGTTTTTTTGAATACTTTTAATAAAGGATTTTATTATAATTATTATTATTAAAAACCGACACTACACCGGATCGGATACAAGCGCCCACAAGCTCACGCAAGCCAAGCCAGATACTCTCTTTACACCCTTGTGCTTGTGGACGCTGGTCAAGCCTTGGCAAGCATAGAAACGCAGCATTATGGTGCAGCTGGCAAGAGTACAGCGCGATCGACGTAAAAATAAATGATTGACAAATGAAAGCAACCATTAATGCAATACATAAAAATAATTATTCAGTAAACAATATCGGTATTTTATATAATCTTCAACGAATTCCAAGCAAATACCCAAAGTAAGATCAAAATGGAGTACATGAGAAAAATTGCGAGCAAAGGTATAAATAAAACACATTCCCTTCCCAAACTTAATTTTACTCACCCCAATGGAACTGTAACGAAATTCCAATAAAAGCGAGATCAGAATTTATAGAATTTAGATGTGATTGAGGATCGAAGGTCCCGAAATATCAAGAAATATGTATTCATAACTAAAATTGACATTTTGGTAGACTACAAAGCATTTCACACAATAAACTCTGACATGAAAGTCGCAATAAAAAAGCAATCATCTCCATGTTATGCGTTTGAACGTTTGAATCAGGAAAATTACAAATTTCAATTTAAACAGTTTCATAAATTGATGCACAAGTCTTTCTGATGGTGAAATTATTGCTAGTAAAAATTATTGTAGCTAGAGGAATTGACATCAAACATTAACTAATTTTAAGAATATAATCATATTAATATGAAATAGTTTGGTAGATGCTAAAATATACTCTAGAACAACGTTAATATTTTAAACTAAACTGTGTGAAGAATTTCAATTACTTCAGTGCGATTTCTTAAATGAGAATTCAAGAAAAACGGCAGTGGGGGATCGTATATCTACAAATATTTACATCCTTACAATATTTCATAATTTAATCGCCAAAGAATAAATTTCAGAGACAATTTCGCACTACCGCGCCAACTTTTACAATTTTAAGTCGGAACAGTTTCATCCATAACTCGGAGTCGAGTTTACCTGCAACTTTTTATTGTTCAACTTTGTAAAGCGCACGATTGCGCCACCGGTTATGACGTTCTCCTTCTTTCCCAAACTCTTATTAAATATCGGGGACTTTATCTACTTTTAAATTTAAAAATCGTTGATCTTCATTTGTATCGCGTTTAAAAAAGTTGTAGGAATCGCAATCATTACGCTAAATAGGGTACGTGTCAACATTCGAATGCTTATCAAAAACGTTATCGTCTATTAATACTGCTAGGAGTCACTCTTAAATTATACGGCTACTATCACCTTGTACTAACCTATGATCGAAGCATCCGAAACTCTGGGATCGCTCGAGGATATATACACTAATTACAAAAAAACATTTGAGCGCCTTAACCCGCACTCGAATTTACCGCCTATCAAAATATGTAACGTGCAAAATATTATAAACGATCGTACGTGGAACGTAAATTACTTTTGATATGTCGTAAACGAATTTATAATTATAACGATTAACGTGCTATCGGAACGGGTTCGTGCAAATTTACATTACGCCAACAGAAACATTACACGGTGTCGCATCTTATAGAAATGTTCGTATTAATTTAATAACCAACAACGTAGGGCTCCGGCACTCAGTACAGCGTTTGTCAATGTAGACTCCAGTCTAAGGGCAGATCCCTGGATGAGGACCGGGAGTGGAGCGTGGGCGGCACATGCGGGCCGCGGGCTGACTGTCAGTAGTCCAGAGACTCCTCGTCTGGGGATCTCTTGCGGCAGCACAGGCGCCAAGCGGCAGCTAGAGCGCAAACACCGATAGCGATAGCTAGACCAGCACCCAAAGATGGAGCCAGCCAATCTCCCCCGCCAGTATTTCTCATGTTTGCACACAACTCTGGTGCTTCATCGTGAAGTTGTCCCAAAGGAATACCTCCGAGTGCATCAAAATAACCTAACCGGCGCATGCTATCTTCCGAGTATGATTCTCTGGCTCGCTTCTCCTCGGCTGTCCAATATTTGCGCTCACTGGATGTCACGTTGGGACAATTAACCACACCGTTGCATATGAGTCTAGCCGGAATACATAAAGCTTCCTCGCCGGGACAGATAAAGTCGCAGCCTTGTCCAGATTTGGATGATGTACTGTCGGTGAGCCGAGATGTCATTAGAGTCCCATCCGAATTTTTGGGCAAATGGTAAAGACCTGTCCAGGCTATTTTGAAAGTCGCTCGCGCTGGAGATGCACTTCCAATGAAAACGATTCTAATTGATCTAGTTTTCTCTTTGTCTAGCACGAGCGGGTCATCCAAAGATTCGAACCCGAGCTCACCAGCCGAAAGAATAGGCAACTCTCTCGCCAGCGAAACATTTTCTCCACAAACCGAAAGATACGGCTCGATTCGACCTGGCAAATAAATCTGAATATTTCCATCGTCACAGTGACGAGAAACGAATTTGATGCTATCGAAGTGCAGCCAAATATCTCTCTTCTCTTCGATTTCCAAGTCCCAGATGCATTGTATACGTTTTGGTGGTTCAGTATAGCCCAACGCTTCGAGATGAGGGTACACTATTTCTCCATCTAAGGCTGCAGCCAGTACAGCAGGTCCGCAAAGCGGTCCATGTACGAACTCGTATCTGGCTTCAAAAAGTGGTGCTGGGTTTTTGAAGTATGAGGCTGCAGCGTGCGCGTTATCGACTATGAGCTGAAGATTCAAGGCTTCCCCCGACGATACAACCCTGTAAGGTCTCGCTCTAGTCACCGTGTTGGCATGTTTGGCGCATAGACAAGATCCTAGTGACTTCTGTACTGCTATATGTAGGGGTAGGGGCGTAGTGGTGGCGCCAATAGAGGAGTTAATAGTTTTACCTCCGGGGTAAGGTTCCCAAATGATAAGTTTGTCAGCTCGATCCTCGTAGCAGTTCTGGCATGAGACAGGTGTGTACGGATGCTCCTGTAAAAGAAATTATATTTAATTTGATACGTCAGGCCTTTAAAGGTAAAATGAACATGCGGTATCGAGGGAATTTGATGATTAAATTGAAATTAATTTACGTAAATATTAACAAGTTCCAACATAGCGAAATGAAATATTTGCTTCCCGGAACATAAAAGTTTTGAGAATTCAATTTTCCAAAATTGTGAAGTGAACGTTACGGGAAATAATTAATTATGGTTTGCATTATTCATGGATTAATGTTTTATCTTAACTGTTAACATACTTGTATTAATATTTACACCGATTGCATATAATGTGAAAATGTATCCATTTTGCATTTATGCTTTTTCGGTAAAATGAAAACTTGCAGAAAAGTATTGAACTGGTATACGTGGTACGCATATAATTAATTTTGATTCAACTTAAGGGCCTTCCCCTACGGAGATTCCGTAATTTACTGTATTTAGAGCCTTATAAACTCATAATTTGAAAGCTACAAAGTTATAATAAAAATACAGCAATAATCCTCAGTATATCAACATTCCTTTCCCCGTTTTAAATTTTCTATTTTTGTTTATTATATTATTATATTAGCTTCCAAAGTAATACCATTTTTTTTTAAATTGGAGCACACTTTCAGCATCTTCCTAGTATTTACAAATTACGTTTATTTGAAACACACGACAATAGATAGACAATTTCATTAACTACATATTCCCCGTTTTAAATTTTTTTTTAGATCAATTTTGAACTAAGATAAGTAAAAAAAAATAGGATTTTTGTGCGATCTCGGCAACGCGTCAAATGTATGGTCAAGGTCGTTTGCTCGGGGGATGGCCTTAATGACGAAACCGGCCATTAGATTCCGTTTCCACTAGCGGGCTCGGCACTTTTTACGTCACCTATATTATCTTAACCCAAAACTGTCCTAAATTATCTCCATACCAAACTGCATATTATTAAAATATGAGTATTATTTATGAGTAGTTTAGTTCAACGATTTAACTATGGAGAAATAACCAACAGACACACATAAGGTGCTAAAAAATGCATAATATAGTACAGGTTCCCTAGAACATTTTTTTGACTTGATTACTATCAAACAAATTTTTCGTGTGTAGCTTCATTTTGATAAAACGAACAACAATTTCCCCTGCGAAAATTATCGAAAGTGGTACATAGCTAACAGTGATAGAAAGAATTTCATATTTCGATTTGTTGGTCCTAAAATATGGATTGTTCTACTTGTAGGACAACGCTACTGTTAAATTATATAAAATAATAACCAATCAATATACAAAAAATCAGCTGATTAGGATCCCGTTTTAGGGTTCTGTAATTAACAAGTCCTCGTTAACTGCGGAACCCTAAAACGGAACCCTAACCAGCAGATATTTGGTATATTCATAGGTTATGATTTATATAATTTAAACTTTCCCCGTATAAACCCTTACCTTGAAATTCACGCTCAGTATCGTCAGTATGACCCTCGCGAAGATCCTTCTATCCGTCACGAATCTGTACAAGCAGTGGACATCTTCCCCTGGTGGTGCCTGTTTATACACCAGGGTGTTGAGGGGAGACCTGATGCGACCAGCCCGCTGCTTCCAGGAGGCGATTACTTCGTCGCAGGCGGTGTTAGGCACAGGCTCTCCGAAGCGAGTGTTATTGAAGAAGTCGTAGTGGGCCCAGTAGTAGAGTGATGATCTGCGGGAGAAATGGATTGGTTTATGCCCGAATAATAGTCGTAATCAGGAGGCCTATAACAAAACCGTTTTGAGACTCGAACGAATTGCAATGCTGCATCCTACTCTAACAAACGTGAAATTACGTTGTTAGAGCAGGACGCGGCATTCTGATTCGATTTCGATTCGTTTGAGTAATAACGGTTTCTTTGTACGGCCCCAGAGTCGTGCCTAAGGGCGCACGACTCCTTGAGACACGACAGTATTAAGGTGACGCTTGGATAATTTGGCTGCAGCGATATCGATTTTTCTCAACAATGACTAAAGCTAAGAAATTAAAGTTCATTATCAATATTCATCATGCCTTTATCTTTGAATTACCCATAGCATAACACGATTGGTCAACTTTTATAACACAGAATAATTCATCAAAAAGACCTCTATAAAAAGAGGGTTTCTAATATTGCTAACAGAGGAGAGTGATTTAAGCTTCCAAAATTTGTACATAGATTAGTTCAAGCATACACTATAATTTGCCTAAAGCTTATATGAAATATATTTATGGTTTTTAAATTACGCGACAAAAACCATTTTGTCGCTTACGCCCTTTCCATTTCTTGCTGTTCTATAAACAAGTAATCTAAAACATATCCAACACGGTTTTTTACTTTAACGCGGCTCAACTTAAGACAGCCTTTTGTTATATTAAACACATCTTGCACACAAACCAAGATTTTAATATACAAATGTACGTAAATGCAAAAAGCACTTCTTATAACTTATAGTTTAAAGATTTCTTATTTCTCAAAATATTATAAAAATCACTAAGTACGAGAAAAACATTTCAAAACTTAATAGTATTTTAAAATCTATGTGAGCAGATATCACTCTTACGAAGAACGTCTTACGTAGTACAAAATGTTTATATTATCATTTATCACCTACAATATTAAAATGTTATATTATATCCCTAAGCACAGCATTATTTTATTTATAAAATGTAGCCCTAAACGGACGGACTACGGAGATGATGATAATTTCAAAAGCTATTACTGTTCCATAACCCAATTCAAAGAGTTAGTAACTTCGATTACCGTAATGGATGCAGTTCGTGAAATGCTACGAGTTAGAGGCCTTTTAATACGACCGACACGATATCGTGTTTACGATTTTTGGTATACGACAGTGTCGGTACTGTTACTACATAATATTAGCAATACAGGTATGTCCTGGCTTCGTGCGGGTGAACTATGGTACTATACATAAAAACCTTTTTTTAAAATCACGGTTTTTATTGTTAAAAACTGTATGATTAATGTTATATTCCATTAATAAGGTGTAAATTGCGATATGATATGACCTCTAAAGTGATTTTAAACTATGTTAAGGTAATTTTTTATTTATACGATTGATCATATAAAAGATAACTGTCAAATTAAAAACTTTTACTCAGTATCTTAAAGCTTTTAAGTGTTATTTAATGTTTACGAGTATTTATAAGTGAGTATCATGTCGTGTAATTTAAAATTTCCTTTGAATATGACGTTCTTGGAAATGTATGTTATGGAAAATTAATAATTTCGTTTGGATGAAGTTTTTCCTGCATTTTTTATAGGTAAAATGGAGCAAGGGTATATTGACTGGTGTAATAAAATTGTGTTTTGTATTGAATTTACAGTGTGGCTATAAAATCTGCAAACTATAAGTGTAAAGTGTAACCAGGTTGAAGCACTATCTTTATAACATTGATCATTTCTTTTCTTTTCATGTATATACTCACAAAACGGCTGCTCTTGATAGCTAAAGTTGAATCGTTTTCTTCATTTGTTTCATAAATAAAAAAATATTTATTTTTGAATGCAGCAAAGACTTTCAGAACGTCCTATATTATGCAGTCCATTTGAGAAGGTGGTAGAACTTCTCAAATCGTCTTATCATAATGTGAAGTAATCTACAACATGGTGGTGGTTAGGTTAGTTATTGGATTAAGCGGAGGAACGATTCCTCAGTTTTCTGATGATATAGCTATCTCGCTCCCACTTACCCGCTGTAGCTACCCATCTTGCTCTTAAATCGCAAGAACGTGGCGTTGCCAGTTGACACGAAGTTGTGCTTCTCCATCGGTCGGCTGAACGCAGAAAGTCTCGATATAGCTATCTTACTCCCACTTACCCGCTGTAGCTTCCCGTCTTACTCTTGAATCGCACGAACATAGTGTTGCCGGTTGAAACGAAGTCGTGTTTCTCCATCGGCCGGCTGAACGCAGAAAGTCTCGATATAGCTATCTCGCTCCCACTTATCCGCTGTAACTACCCGTCTTGCTCTCGAAGCGCATGAACATGGCGTTGCCGGTTGACACGAAGTCGTGCTTCTCCATCGGTCGGCTGAACGCAGAAAGTCTCAATATAGCTATCTCGCTCCAACTTACCCACTGTAGCTATCCATCTTGCTCTCGAAGCGCACGAACATGGCGTTGCCGGTAGACACGAAGTCGTGTTTCTTCATCGGCCGGCTGAATATAGCTATCTCGCTCCCACTTACCCACTGCAGCTACCCGTCTTGCTCTCGAATCGCACGAACATGGCGTTGCCGGTAGACACGAAGGCGTGTTTCTTAATCGGCTGGCTGAATAAAGCTATCTCGCTCCCACTTACCCGCTGTAGCTACCCGTCTTGCTCTCGAATCGCACGAACATGGCGTTGCCGGTTGACACGAAGTCGTGTTTCTCCATCGGTCGGCTGAAGGTGTCGCAGAATGTCTTGATGATCTTGGCGTCGTCGGGTCGCGGCGCGTCGTACAGTGTGAGTGACTCCCCGCAGTCCCCCGTCCACGGCGTGATGGGGGATTCGATGCGGTTGATACGGAAGCTGGGGAATTTGCTTTATTAGTATATAGAACTAGATGTCCCGACAAAGTTGTTTTGTCATATTCTTTCGGATGGAAAATCCATTTTGGCAAACCTATCCGATGATAATCTATAAGTGAAATTTTCCGCTGCATTTCTTTCTGTAAAATAATGAATTAGTAAAATTCTATGGAACTATTAGTTTTTAAGTAAAAATTGTGTTAAGTTTAAGATAATTTAAAAACTGTTTGTTTCCTAAATAAAGTAAAATAAATAAGAATAAATAAAATTCCCATGTGGAGTGTGCATATTTGTACCTACTATCAGAGAAGTTGATTCATAGGCAGATGGGGGACCTACGTAATTTGGTCGCGTTATGTCAAACCCAGATGACAGATCACAATAATTATTGAATTGACATGCTCCGACTAAATGACGTGGGTCTGTCAACTGCCTAGGAATAAATTTCCTCGATGGTACATAATTACTAACACAATCATGTTGGTCATCGTGGTTATTTATTCATCACAAAAAAGCTAATTAACATTTACTTGAGCGAACCGTATTATAAATTATAGCTAGCTAAGGAATGTTGAAATGTTACGGAACTTGCGTTGTTGCAACGAAATTGCGCGTTTTGTAAGCCACACAGCTGCGTTGGGGCAACGCACGTCAACACAATACAAAAAGATAACGCAGCGCGTTACCCTTCCACTTTATCTCCGATCCGTCACGTCATTCCCTTAAGAGGATACACCAAGGGCTAGAGAAATGAAAAACAAGTATTTTTAAAATCTATTGCTGTCTCCCTAACCTCAAGCCTCCCCCCGCAGAGCGCGATAGAGACAACTACAGCTTGAATTGAAAATTCTGATCAGATAATCAACGCTTCGTTGTCCCCTGATTTCTTTTCCAAAACTAAACCGATTTAAGTACTTTTTTCATTAAAAATTAAAGCAGCCTTGCTTAAGCTGTGTTCCTATGTTTTTTTTTTTTGTATAATCTAGCCAAATTTGTTTTCTGGATGTTTGAATACAGCAGAAAATCTGGCCATTTTTTGGGTTTTTGAACGTTCATATCTTTTTTTAGTAATTAAATTATGAAAAGAAAGAAAACATTGGGACATGCTAATAGTGGCCATAAATATTTAGGAAAAAAATTATAGCTCTACCGGCATTATCCAGGGAGGAAACAGGGGACAACGTTTGTATGGAAAAACGGCCCTAGTGTCTCCTTTTAAAACAACGTCGAAGCAACGCCCGCGCCGCTGCGGAAACGCACCGCAATGGAGTAATAATTATGTACGATATCTTTGCTCATAGAGTTTGAAGCTCAACTGACTTAGCAAAGTTTACTGAAATAGATGGCTTAGAAATCTTATTATCAATTTTGATTTCAACTTTATCTTTAGTTGCCGAGACATTTTCGTTTGATACACAAATCTATTTAAACTTAGTTAACTCTGGTTCAAAGTTGATAAGTAATATAAATGAGGGTTAGTTAAGTTTTAGAATATCTTTGACTAGAGAGCTTCTCTGTTTCTCTCTGTGTCAAAGACTTATTTGATTAAATAATATTATAATATACATAGCGTTATTGTTTGCTAACACTGCTTAAAACTAGTATAAATGCGAAAGTGTGTCTGTTACAACTTCACGCCCAAAACGCTGAACCGATTTTGTTGAAATTTGGAATGGACATACTTTGAGTCCCGGGAAAGGCATAGGGCATTTTATCCTGGAAAAATTTACGGTTCTAGCGCAATTTTGGCGCAATGGAGTTGTGGGCATCATCTGTTATTATAATAAGATACAAGATACAAGATTTCACTAACGTCTGCTAGTGTTAACAGCTTGTTTAAATGTCATGTCTTCTCTTTCATTCATAAGAAAAACGAAAGAGGTAACGTGATACTAATTCGAGCGTTAACTTTAACAGTCGTTGGTGAAATTGCCCGTACCCGTGCCCGGCTTAGCCCGTAATTTTGATTAATCACATTTCGCCTTGATGCCGAGACTCAAAGTAACTCTCAAAATTTCATCTAAATAGGTTTATCGGTTTATGCATGAAGAGATAACATATCAAAAGAGACTCATTTTCGCCTATTTGTAATCTATAATAATATATCATAACCCTAGGTCATCTAAAAGAAAATAAAACATTTGAAGTTATTATCGAGTCGTTCAAAGAATTGGACAGAAAATAAATTATTGTCAGAAGGCAAAAACTAATAAGGCCTATTGTTGAAATATCTTTCATTTTCCGGTATTTTGACTCAATTTGTTCTTTATCAAGTGAGCTATGAACTATGTTCAGTTGTAATGACATAAATTAATCTTTGAAACCGAGCTTTGGGAAAATTTAAAGAAAATACGTGTGGCACTCGGGGAGTGCCGCGGTAAAGCTATTGCATAACATTTTTTTATCAACTTATGCAATTATAATTCGCATACATCTAGTCGCACGCACAAAAATACCGGCGCAGTCGGAGTGGGGTGTGTTAGGTTTATTTTCGTTACGGAATTTGTTTTCTCGGTCGCCGCCCTCAAAGCTCGCGAATCGCGATAAAAGCTATGCAATAGCTTAAAAACTTAAATAAATGGCACAGTTTATTAAGAAGCCTAGCCTAGTTGTTTCTGTCGAGAAAACCTATACACGAAATTTTATGGAAAAAAAGGTTAAGAGACAAATTACTTACTTACATATAAATATACAATATTATCTCGTTTAAAAATACATTTTTATGAAAATAACGTGCTCGCAAATGAACATTTAAAAAAAGTTTCAGGTTTGATGATACCTCAAGGTTTTCCCTCCCTAATTCCAGCAATAAATCTCTAAATGCGAAAGAAAATCATAATTTATGAATTTTCTGAGCCCAAAATATGATTAATGAATGCGATAATAATAAACATTATTAAAATTTATGTTTCGAATTTCAAAACGTCATTAATTTTGAAGCTACATCATTATTCATTTTGATTCTAAAAACAATAATAGCTTTAATGACGTGTTTTATAAAGGTTGGGATAATGGATGTTGCAATATGATATTGGGAATGATTTTATTGTTATGCTTATTATATTATTACAAAACATAATACTAGTCTGTTATTGATCTAAATAGCGTATTGCTATATTATAATAAATAAAAAATATTTTGTATACAGTACCTGTCAACTTAACAATTGATAGTTTATTTGCACTTTAAAACCTATTACATTATCCTATAGTAACACTGAATAAAAAAATAGCCTATAATTAGTTAAAGATAGCCAAATCTCCATGTCAATTTAAAACAAAATTCGTTCAGCAGTTTTAACGTAAATACTAAATACTAAACACATATTGTGTGATTAGTTGAATTAGTTGATTACACATATTACATATCTAAATATGAATTTAAATAGCGAATAAGTAAAGAAATACCTAATATGAAATAATAAGAGAAACTAGCAATTCTTGTATCAAAATCCTGTAGGTTATTGGACCCATGTAATGGAGCACTTGACATACAGACAAGGCAGACCTGTCCTTACGACAAAATCAAATATATTTACCTCGGGAAGTACAACCGCACCACCTGCCCCGGGAAACCCTGCATCAGGTACGTGCAGCTGGTGTGCGGGGGGTACCAGTGGGCCACGCTCAGGAAGATCCCCTCGCTGTCTCCCGACTTCTTCAGCGAGTCGGCGGTGAGCAGCCAGTCGCAGTTCCCGACCTTCGACCCTGGCGCCTCCACGTGGCCTGGCCAGTTGCCCACGTTGAAGTGGAAGCCCGTGTTGAGGAGAGGACCTGGGGTGAGATGTACCATCAGAGAAAATTATTCTTAGCGGCCCTCGAGATGAGCAATATTATTGCGCAATATCATGATTCATGTATTGCGTAATATTATTGACCGTCTAGGGTTGATATTGAACATCGCGCGCATTCAATCTAATTGTACAAATTATAAACTGTTCAATAAAATTGAAGCATGATATTGCACAATATAATTGATCGTCTAGGGGCCGGCATAGGCAGATGGCGGATCTACGTTATTTGGTCGGGTTATGTCAAGTCAATAATTTCATAATTTGTCGTTTGGGCTTGACATAATCCGACCAAATAATGTAGTCCGCCTATGAATCAATTTCTCTAGTAAATAAGTTAAAGTAAATGTTTGAGAGAATATATATTATGCTACGAATAATAAAAACTAAGGAATCGTAACTCCCATACTATTACCGTTTTAAATTTGGTTCTTTTCGATCTGTCATGTAACGTCAGACTAGTACCGCTCAAGGCCACCTAAATATTGAAAATGTATTGAAATGTGTACCTAAGGTACACTTTTTTGATTAGTATTGTGGAGCATGTTTTTTGACGGAGTTACTTTTCCTTTTTTATTATTCGTAGATAAGTATTATGCTTTGTTTTAATTATTTCCATATTATTCATACTTAAGACCCGTCACGAAACGAAATGACAAGGTGATACGACGCATTTTATATGAGGCATTCAAAATTGAACTTTATTTGCATAGGAAAATACACATTGAATTGACAAATTTGCCTTCCGTGGGTGGTGTTGGGTTGGCTTATCTAAACTTGAATGGCTCCTTTGAAAATGCATAACAACGCCTCGCTAGGTTACCTATGTGAAGTTAGCAACCGAGTTCAAGGTAAAATTTTTTATAGATGTCATTCGATTGTACCTAGAGTGTACCTGATTGTACCGCAAAAAAATCGTTTGTACCTCAACAGGGTAGAAATGGGAGGGTGGTAAAATTTGCTTAGCAAACGACATAAAGATACCGGAATTTCAGGTTAGCATAAAAATATACAAGGTTGTAATGTGAATTGACCCTTATAGATAACATTTCAATGAGTTAACTTTTTGAATTGTCTAATATCTATAATAACATGTTATTTTTGTTGGTGGATCAATAAAACATCATAAAAATATGTGGGAGAGCCATGCTTTATACGTGGGAGAGCCATGCTTCGGCACGAATGGGCCGGCTCGACCGGAGAAATACCACGTTCTCACAGAAAACCAGCGTGAAACAGTGCTTGCTGTGTTTCGCCGAGTGAGTGAGTTTACCGGAGGCCCAATCCCCTACCCTATTCCCTTCCCTACCCTCCCCTATTCCCTTCCCTTCCCATCCCTACCCTCCCCTATTACCCTATTCCCTCTTAAAAGGGCGGCAACGCACTTGCAGCTTTTCTGATGCTGCGAGTGTCTATGGGCGACGGAAGTTGCTTTCCATCAGGTGACCCGTTTGCTCGTTTGCACCCTTATTTCATAAAAAAAAAAAAAAAAGTTGTTCCAAAACTGAAAAATAAAACTTTTTTTTTCATTATGATATTATACTCAATACCCACTCTGTTCAATTTTTTTTTGTTAAAATTATTCAATCCTAAACTCTTCCAAGCGTTTATCTAAGTTCTAGAGATTTGTCATCTCGCTCCGCTATTTCTATTCCTTGTAGATTTCCTGCGCGATTGTCGAGCGCTTCCATTTCTTTTAGATTTCCTCCCGATTGTCAGGAACGTTTTCCATCTATTTCTTTGATTGTAAGAAGACGTGAATTGCAAGTATAATGTTCAAAATATTGTAACTTTTGTCCTACAGTTGTATAAATTAGTTATTTTTAAAGTTGGTTTAAAACTTAATGTCTGAAGTAGTAAGTTGTGGCGGTATTGACGCGGTTTGAAAAGAAAGTTAATCGGTAATCACGCCAATTCGTCACACAGGGACGAGGAAATAGAGATTCCTCGACGGTACACACAATGATGAGCAACCAAGAACATCGAGCACTCACCAGATCTGCTGGAGACGCCGTTGAGCGGGATCAGTAGCTCCTCCGAATGTCCTTTGGTTCTTTTGATATTTGGGTAGATTTAGCCGGCCGGCTTTCCCGTTAGGATTTAGGATTCCAATGTCCACACACATTCACAAGTATTTTTTAATATGAACCCACGATTCGGTAATGTGCAATTAATTAGATGCACGCGTTAAAAAGTCTCGAGACGTTCTGGCGGAAAGCGACTCCCGCGCGTCGGACGGATGGCGAATAGCGTCACAGGATCATGTCTCGCACGCCATTGGCTACTATCGCTGTGTGCGCTAACAGGTGACAAATTGATGCGCGGTAAATATGAAATTTGAATTGATATAGAAACGATACATTCCGCCCACCAAAATACCAACTGGTATTTTCTAAAACTGATAAAAGAAACGATAAAATATAAATAACTTACGGTACTAAGCTTAAACTGCTAGGTTGCTACTAAAACTAAGCGATTCTATTTGTCATTCCATAGGAAGAGGACACAATTTGACCAAAGGTCGTTTGAGCAGATGATCATGACGAGTTCGAATAGTTGCCACCCGAACTACTCCATCTGGTCCAGGATGTAGTGATACTACGCGTCCCAACGGCCAGTGGAGAGGAGGTCGATTGGTATCTTTAATCAACACGATAGAATTAACGGTTAATGGTTTTGAATCTTTGGTCCATTTCGCTCGCTGAGTTAAACCATGTAAGTACTCATGCTTCCAACGTTTCCAAAACTGCTGTTGATAAGATTGAATAAGTTGCCAACGGTTCAATCGATGAATTTTAACGTTAGTTTAATCTGGATCCGGAACTGCGGTTAAGGGTTCCAAAGTTAAAAAATGACCCGGGGTCAAAACGCTTAAGTCGTTAGGATCAGAACTCAGTGGACACAAAGGTCTGGAATTCAAAACGGATTCGATCTGAGTAAAGAGCGTGGCAAGTTCTTCAAACGTCAAAGCTTGATCACCAACAATACGATACAAATGCGATTTTGCGGCTTTGATTTGGATTTCCCATGCTCCTCCGAAGTGGGGGGCAGAAGGGGGGTTAAATTTAAAAGAAATTCGCTCTGCTTGCGAGGCTTGTTCTACGTATGATGCCAGTTGTGCGCTCGCGCCTACGAAATTGGTACCGCAATCCGAATGGATAACGTTACATCGACCGCGGCGAGAAACGAATCGGCGCAGTGCCGCGATAAAACCATCGGTCGATAAAGTAGATACTACTTCGAGATGCACGGCTTTTGTACTTAGGCACACAAACAAGCATAAATAGGCCTTATCTAGCTTAGCGCCCCGATGGGTACCTAATTTAATTCGAAAAGGCCCGCCGAAATCAACACCTACCTCTGAAAACGGTTTCGTTTGATTAACGCGAAAGGCAGGCAAATCACTCATAAACGGTTGTAAAGGTTTCGGGTTAAGACGATAACATTTCGAAAGTTGATTTCGAATTGCACGTTTTGCCGCAAATATCCAAAATTGTTGTAAGACTAAATAATAAGTTGTATTTAGACCTGGATGAAAGTTATTTCGGTGAACAGATTCGATTACGGCTGTTGTAAGAACACACTTCCTTGGTAACAAGGCAGGGTGCTTATGTTCAAATTCTAAGCCGGAGTGAGCGAGACGTCCGCCCACCCTGAGAATACCTAAATTATCGATAAATGGACTCAGCTTTCGAAAACTGCGCGGTAATGATTTTCCTTGTTTTAAGTTGGAAATTTCTAAAGAAAAATAGCGATTTTGAAAATGTTTAACGATAACAAGTAGCGCACGATGACGCTCGACTTCGGTAATAAAATTAGTTTCGGATGATAAGCCTAGACGGCGCGCGTTATTAGCAAATCTAAAAATATAGGCTAGAATGCGACAAATTTTGTCAAGAGATGAATATTTCTCGAACATTTGATCAATAATAGACGGTTGTTGGTCGGTATCAGTTTTATCGATTACGAGAGCTACGCGACGTTGTTCAGATAAGACCACATCATTGTTAGCATGGGTCCTCGATATGTCCTCTGGCCAATGAGAAGGTGATTGGGACAGCCAGTGAGGCCCCGCCCACCATAGCGAGTTGTTCAATAGATCGCTGGGTAATTGACCACGTGAACAGACATCTCCGGGATTCATAGCAGAAGGAACGTGCCTCCAGCACTCGGTAGGTACGATGTCCTGGATATGACTGACACGATTTGCGACGAAAGTCGCCCATCGCGACGAAGGCGATCGCAACCAAGCCAAGGCAACAGTGGAGTCACACCAAAGGAAAATCTCATGTGTGGGAATCCGTAAGTTATCCCTGACGAACTTCATGAGATCGGCGAGTAGAACGGCTCCACACAACTCTAAGCGAGGCAGCGACTGCTTCTTAAGAGGAGTAACGCGAGCTTTTGCACAGACGATAAAAACACGTATAGAACCGTCAGACAAGGTCACACGTAGATAAATGATAGCGCCATACGCTAATTCAGAACTATCGCAGAAACCATGTAATTGATACGATAAAGCGTTTTTACTAAAGAATTTACGTGAAATCTTTAGGTTCCTAATTAAAGAAAGCTGACGAGACAAATTGTTCCATTGGGAAACAATTTCCGGTGGAGGAGTTTCATCCCACGACGAGCCTATAATCCAAAGTTTTTGAATTAACATCTTGGCAAGAATTGTTAATGGGGACAAAAAACCTAAAGGGTCAAAGATTCTAGCCACTTCACTGAGAATCGTTCGTTTGGTGCATGAATGGTTTGTCGGTTGAACGGTAAAAACGAACGAATCCGAGGCAGGCTCCCATTTGAGGCCTAGAACCTTGACAGTTGTGTCTGTCGCTTCGGTAAAAGTTCTAGATTCCGATAAACACACCTCTGAGGGAAGATCACTCAGAAGTTCAGGGCAGTTACTTACCCATTTTCGCAGTTCAAAGGAACCACGACCGAGAAGAGCGATAACCTGTGATTTTATGTCACGTGCCTCCTCCAGCGAAGAACTTCCGGTAATGACGTCATCGACATATATATCGGAAGTTAAAACGGTTTTAGCCTTCGGGTACTTGTGACCTTCATCGTTGGCTAATTGCTGGATGACGCGACATGCAAGAAATGGAGCAGAAGAAACTCCGTACGTTACAGTATTCAAGATGTACTCTTGAAGGGGTTCATCTGGATGAGCACGCCAGAAAATACGCTAATAATTGCGATGATGAGGAACTAAATTAATTTGACGATACATTTGACGAACATCACACATAAAGACTACTTCATGTTCGCGATAATGAAGAAGGATCTCAACAATATTGGACTGCAACTTTGGACCAGTCAGTAGTGTGTCGTTTAGCGATTTGCCGGTAGCATCCTTGGCAGACGCGTCGAAGACGACACGAAGCTTAGTCGTCGCGCTATCCGGTCTCAGAATGCAATGATGCGGTATATAATACCTTCCCTGCCCGACTTGTTTAGCAGACACTAATGACATATGACCACTTTCGTTATAATCGGTCATAAAATCGATATATTGTTGTTTGAGATTCGGATCACGAGACAGACGTCTTTCAATAGCATGAAAGCGTCGAAGTGCAATATCTCTAGAGCCTTCAAAAATTGGCTCTCCGTTATCTTTAAAAGGAAGATGAACGAAATATCTACCCGTCTCGTCACGATAGTGATCATTGGTAAAAATGCTTTCACACAATTGATCTTCTGGAGAAAGACGAGAGGAAGAAGGAACGTTATCTATTTCCCAGAAACGTTGAACGATGGTATTTAAATTATTGTCAAGAGCCTGAGAAGCAGGCATACCTAACAAACATGAAGAAGCGAGTTTACTTTTACCTAGGAGAAGCCATCCGAATATAGAATTGAATGCTTGTGGTTGAGAAGCGTTACCCTTTATACGTTGCTCGAGAAGCGACTCAGCGAAAACGTCGGCACCCAACAAAACGTCGATAGGACCAGGAATGTCAAAACCAGGATCAGCAAGCGGTAATGTTTTAACTTCCCACCCATTCGTGTTGAGTTTCGCTATCGGTTGCTCGCCGCATATGTTCGGAACAACGAACATGTCAAGACGGAATTTATCGTTATTGTTAACACCTACATCGCAAGTAATCACGCCGCCCACCGCAGCAGGATTACCTCCTAGGCCAAGAATGTTGACGGAAGTAGCGATAGGCTGCAAGCGCAGCTGTTGTGCAGCTCGAACCGTTATAAAGTTATTTTGACTTCCTGTATCAAAAAGCGCGCGAAAACTATAAAAATCGCCGGATGCGTCGCGAATCTGTATTATGGCGGTCGCTAATAACACAGTCGTCGGAGACGGAGATGAAAATTCTTTCGCCACTAAGGTCGTTGAACTTGACTTGTCATCGGATGAAACGGAATTAGTTTTCGGTAACTCGCGATGCAAAAGAGTGTGATGTTTACGTTTACATTGTTTACACGTAAATATTGAAGTACACTGTTGCACGGAATGTGATGCGTTCAAACAGTTGTAACACCATTTCCTATCAGTGGCCACGGCCATACGTTCATCCGTCGATTTTGAAAGAAAAGATTGACACGCCATTATGCTATGTTTATCGCCGCAATAAGAGCACTTACGGACAGGCGGTATTGTAGACGATACCTTAGTAGGGCTGCCGTTCCGCGCAGCGCCAGTACTAGTACGAGAAGAAACCAGTGTGATATTTTGTCGCTTCGATCTCAACGAATTTATCGGAAACTCTTTAAACGATGGCGCGGATTTATTGTTAACAGTGCGGTCGGTAAAATGAGTATCACGAATCAAAGCCTCACATTTTGAACGCAAGAAATCTCTAATTTGGATGTAAGATGGAAGATCTACATCACTATGTTTTTCTTCTAATTCGCGTCTTAACTTAGGATCGAGCTTCGCTAAAATGTGATAACTAAGAACAAAATCCCAATGCTCGACAGGTAAATTTAATTGTTTCAATATAGTTAAATTTTCTTCCATAGTATCGAGCGAGTTTCGGAAATCGTGAGCGTTACCAATTTTAAAACTAACCTCTAAAATGTCACGCCAACATGTAAAAGCTAATTCGCGTTTATTCTCGTATCGATTTCTGAGTGCATCGTATGCACTAGCATAATGCTCTGCCGCGACAGGAAACGTCCGGATTAAAGATAAGGCATCACCGCGTAAAACGGAAACTAAATAATGAAATTTCTCAATATTAGTTAATTGAGAACACTCGTGAATCAACGCGTTATAAGTTGAAATGAATTCCGGCCACAATTTTATAGCTCCTGAGAATGTAGGCAACGATATCTTCGGTAAACGTATGTTGCTACCCGGCGCAGATGCGAGGGAGTCGCGCCGCAAGTCAACCGGTTGATAAGACGAACACTGTTCGAATTTGCGTTGCAACGTAACTACTTGAAAATACATGTCATCGAACATCTCCTGAATCTCGTTATCCTTATCGTCGACGCCATCTTTCAAAAGATCTAAAATTATAAAATGCGCCTCTTGAAAGTCATTAGCAATAAATTTTAATTCTTGGCAATATGAAAGAAACAATTCGACCTTTGATTGGTCAGACTGAGCCGAGTTTCCGACGTCTAAGGCTCTCGCTATACGATTATATGCGATAGTTCGTTTACGACGCAAACTAGGTAAATTATTAATCGTATAAGACGATTCGGTACATTTTTTAACAATAGGTTTAGACTTCCGCCTCGCTAGATAAGACATACTTATAAATCACCACAATAAACGATAAGGTTAAGTTCGTTTCAATCGATAGTAATTAAAATATAAATTTTAAAAGTACGTAAACAACTATGCAAGTTCGAGAAATGTGACTTGATATAAATCTAAGCCACTGAAATAGACACTGCACTATTATAGAAATTATTTAATGTCTATGCAAAAATGTTATACGAATACTATTCCGATATACTACCAATCGTTTAAAAATATCGATAAGAATATTGTTTACTAGAAAATAAATTAACTTCACAATAATTAATTTATGAAGTGAAAAGTTCCAATCGTTACATGCGATAAGCGCATCTACTGCAATACATAAACAAGTTGAAGTACCTATGCCTTGGTGCGTGCGGTGTGTTGCTAAGTTCACTCGATACGATATTATTTGTAATAATGCTAACTGCAAATTGTTAGGAAAAAAAGAACATGCAACATTGAAATAGAAATATCACTAGGCAAAATTAGGTATTTTAAGTTGGAACATTTAACCTTGAATAGAAATTGCGAGAACGTTCGATAACTTTATGAAAATGAAATGCGGTAGTTGTGAAAAGAAATGGAGCAAAGATTATGCTTATTGTTCGTTAATTTGGAATCCTAAACTATGTTTGTAGGTATGATTAAGAATGAATGAATCGGTATTTGGCAGGCTAAATGTATTTTACCCAAAGTTCCCGGGTTTCGGCACCAAAAAGATGTGGCGGTATTGACGCGGTTTGAAAAGAAAGTTAATCGGTAATCACGCCAATTCGTCACACAGGGACGAGGAAATAGAGATTCCTCGACGGTACACACAATGATGAGCAACCAAGAACATCGAGCACTCACCAGATCTGCCGGAGACGCCGTTGAGCGGGATCAGTAGCTCCTCCGAATGTCCTTTGGTTCTTTTGATATTTGGGTAGATTTAGCCGGCCGGCTTTCCCGTTAGGATTTAGGATTCCAATGTCCACACACATTCACAAGTATTTTTTAATATGAACCCACGATTCGGTAATGTGCAATTAATTAGATGCACGCGTTAAAAAGTCTCGAGACGTTCTGGCGGAAAGCGACTCCCGCGCGTCGGACGGATGGCGAATAGCGTCACAGGATCATGTCTCGCACGCCATTGGCTACTATCGCTGTGTGCGCTAACAGGTGACAAATTGATGCGCGGTAAATATGAAATTTGAATTGATATAGAAACGATACATAAGTTAAGATTAGGTTTGCAAATATGATAAAAAGTAATAGTAGCGTAATATTTTAATAATAATAATAATAATATCTATGGACGCTTCACACCACGTCAGTCTGGTCCCGTGGTAAGTACCTGATGGACTTGTGTTACAGGTACCAGACAACGGAAATATATTTAATACTTTTATACTATACATATATTTAAGATTTTTATTATATTATACACATATTTAATACACATCCATGACCCAGGAACTTTGAAAACTTTTTGTTCCGTCGGCGGGATTCGAACCCGCGACCCCCGGCTTGAGCTACCAACAGCCCACCAACTGAGCCACAGAGGTCGTCGTAATTTTATCTCGGTGCAATTAATAGGCCTTCAAACTTAATCTTCTTTCATAAAAGTGTGATACTGCACAGCGTAAATAGATGCGGTTAATATTTATCTCTGTCTTGTTTGTAGTAATGAAAACCTTTACAAGTGGACCAATGAGTTACCATCTATTTTCCACACGCTCGTATCACCTTTTTCCTGTCGTATTAATTTTACAGATCTATAGAGAATGGCATTGTCCATTGCATATACCTATGGTAAAATTTTATGGTAAAAAAAAAAAAAGAAAAGAAAAAGAAGGGTAACGGTCTGTCCAGTATTTATATCTATGTAACAAGTAAACTCACCAGCCGGCGAACTAACGAACTCCACGAACAGGTCCTGGGAGGTCCCGATGATGGAGTAGGGGAACTTGCCCATGCCGCAGAAGGTGCCGATGACCGCCGCCGACTCGTCCTTGCCGTCGTAGATGCGGATGTAGTCGTAGGGGCAGTTCTCGGAACCTGCGACAATGTTCATATTGATGATGATGAATAGTGATATGTAAAATCTGAACAATGCGTGCCGATTAAAAGTAGATGTCCAATTTTCGGTATCGTATGCATCGGACGCATTGCAAGCAACGGATTCTAGTATCTCCTAGACTAAAATCCGCTGCGTCATGCGTGTGGTGCGGATGGGTGGATGCAGGGCCGGATCTAACATGTGGCTATTTGGGCTTAAGCCCAGGGCCCCATGAGTTCAAGGGCCCTCAGCTATGTCAAAGTCAAAAATAGACGATAATGCGAAAGAATTCATAATTTTATTAAATTAAACAAATCGTGTGGTTTGTACTTTGTATCCCTGCAAATTTTACGATCAAGGTTTATTATGCAATTTCGGTGTTGGTACTACGAACTGACAGTTAAAATGTTGTAGCCCTAAGTAGTTTCAGCCCAGGGCCCCCTAAGCTCACGGTCCGGCCCTGGGTGGATGCTGTTGTATGAGTTTCTATACAAGGCATTATAAAATCCATCCGATGCGTAGTATGCGTGTGATGCGGGCCTGTGGACGCTTATCTTAAAGCACACCAATATCAACTCAGAAATGGATCGTAACCGTAGCCAATCAGTATTATTTGAATGAAACTCTCTGCAACGACCCACACTAATCGGAATCGTTACGTAATCGTCTCGCCCCGGATTACTGGACGGCTCGAGACGACCTCATGAAGATTGATCTCTTTTCGAGTTTATAAAATAATGTATTTTTTGATCTTAAATAATTTTTAACAGCTGGTTACTACAAAAATATTATGAACAGGGAGAATCCAATAAAATGTATTTTGCGTTCTATTTTTTTCTCATTTCACTTTTCTGCTCTAAGGTCTCACAAGTCACACATAATGCAATATAAGAATTTTGTTATGAATTTATTTATATTAGGTATTTCGGTCGACTTCGATTAACTTTAGTTTTTTTCAGTCAGTGAGATAACTTTTAGATTGGTAAAGCCGGAATGCTTTGTTGAGAGCAATCATAATATTGTTAATGTTTCTTAAGTAAACTCCACAAAGGAGGTAAACGTGATCTCATATATGTATTTGTCCATCACGGGTCGATGTAAGGGCGTACTAAAACTAACTACATATTAAATGCCATTAATTATTTATATTATGTTACTAACGCTAGACCCAGGTTTAGAACAGAAGCGCCATTATTAATTACAGATAATACAGGAGTAATTAATATAGATTGTATGTAATTAAGTCTTACTACAGTTAGAATAATGCATAGTAAATCACAAACACCTGAAAGGGCTTTTCAAATGTAGGAATTGATTCATAAACCAATGTAATTTGCTTGAGTTATGTTAACTTAGGACCAGTATAATAGACACATCATATATAGGGCTCCCACACATAAACGCGATACGACGTCGCGTCGTACAACGATGCGGCATCATTTCAAGATACGTGGTTTATGTGTGGGAGCCCTGGGCCAGGCCACAAAACGTATCGCAAAAAAATATCGCACAAATGCGATGCGATGCCGCAACGCAAACATTTCATCGGATACGACATTGTACGATAAGACGCTAACCAACTATAAGGCTCGTACACGAAACGTCGTCGCAGCGTAAATATTTTCAAATTTTGAAAGTGTTTATTATGAGATTGGAATGTTTTTGCCACCGATATTTGCGATGCGACGTCGTCGTTGTGTGCGAGCCTTAAATCGGAAATTTCCACGATGCGTTCTGAGGCGTCGTTTTTAAGATTTTGAAAAAGTTGTGGCCTGGCCCTTATACGGGCCGTACAGAATTTATTCTATCGGATTATTTCTAAATACGATAATTCTTGAGTCTGTTCATTGTAGGCAATATCTTAGAAATTGATTCATAGGCATATCTTTGCAATTTCATCTGGTAATGTCAAGCCCGGATACTAATTAACATTGATCTAACATTATAACCAGACCAAATAACGTAAGAATCTGCCAAGGAATAAATTTCTCTGACGGTGTATACCATAGGTGTGATGACTTGACATTATAACCCGACCAAATAACGTAAGTAATCTACCCATGATACAATTTCTATGACGTGTGTGATGATAATATTGACCACAGCAATCTGTATCTAATATCCTCTCACCACGAAAGTTATTATAACGCATGATATATGCCCGCCAATATTCGCAATAGGCTTTTTAAGTGAGGTAAAGTATCCAATAATTTTTCTATCGCAAGGTGAGCCCGTAATTTATTATGATCATAAATAACATCGGACCAATAATGGCCGTCGGGAACTCGAACATTCTCTACTGTCAAAAGTTTCCAAAGATGGCCGATATTGGCCGCGTCCGCGTTCTTACAAACTTGATATGTCCTGACCAGGAACAGATAACCAATTTGAAGTAATGTAAATGAAGTCATATTATCGTTTAAACTGTGAATTTTTCGAGAGTCGAAATCTAAAGGAAATTCGTCGACAACGCTAGAAGTGCCTAGTTGCAACTTAACAAAAAAACTAAAACACTATTTAAATACTATTTAAATATTTTGATGCAACTAGCATGGTCTGACAGTAATTTAAGAGAAATAAAAACACATAAAATATGTTGTTATGTTAGAAATATGACCTTTTAGAATAGGGCGGCATTTTACAGTAACGACAACTAGAATTGCCATCGAGAAAGCGAAACATAATTACAGAAAGTCCTGAACTCCTGATAATAGTAATTTATTTTGAAGCAGCATATTTTGAAATGATGGGCGCAAAGCCTAAAAGGACACTAACATGCATTAAAAATAGTATTTGAATCGGATTATAATTATAATATTATTATCTAATAACACCTTGTTTGATAATGGTGCTGCTCATAATGTTACAATTCATCAAGCCCCAAGCGGCCACATGCGGCCACGATAACAATAGATAAGCTATTGTGTCTCGTTTTTCCACGATCGACGGGTTAAACAGCTAAAAGACACATTTTTGTTAAATGCTGTCCATGATTGTATGTAAATAGAACGTTAGTATTTCGAGTCTTCAAAAAAACAGTACAGAAAAAAGTAAACACGAATTCGGAAACGAGCATGTTCCAGTAAAGTCGAAATTAAAATTTCAAAGTCGTGAATAATTTGACATGTTCTTTGAATAAACATTTCGACTTTGTGTCGACCGTTTCATCAACGTCACACCGGGAGTTATTAAAAAGTGAAAAAGTGCGGGAATATCTGCAACTCCTTGTAAAAGAGGTTTTTACTTTTCAGAAGTCAATTTCTTGTCAGCCCTTTATTAAAAATGCCTTTAGGCTTGCTACTCATCTGATAGATAATAATTATGTAATGTAAAAGAATAAAATAATTAATCACCAAAAATTGCCCTTTAGGAGTGCTGGGAGAAGTGAAAAACAAAACAGCTGGTACAGGCATTAATTGCGTCTCGCGGTAGAAAAAAGCCGACTTACGAAACATAAAAGTTTTCACTTAAAAATTCAAAGTTTAACGCAACATTTGTGCGTTTGTTTACTTGTTGTGACTTAAGACAAAGAAAATGCATGCAACTGCAAAAAAAAAAAAAAAACTACATGACCATCAAAATGTAGCTAGTGCAATAAATTTAAGAACTGCTATAAAGTTAGTGTTAGTGCAACAATAGATGTGAATCGCAACCTTTGAATAGCATTAAAATTGCAATTTATATTGTGATAAGATGATTTCGTTAATTTTACAATAATTGTAGTCAAAAGTGCATTATCGTTATATTAATGTTATTTGTAATGAAGTATGTTAATTGTTAAAATATGTACATTTTAATTAATATGAATTTTTACACTGAAATTAACGAAGACATCTTGATAATAATATGCAGTAACTCACCGGAAGTGATGGGGCGCATAGGACACGTCATGATGTTCTCGCAGCGCTGGCCGTCTATATTGAATTCCTCGTTCTCTATGTACAGCTTTATGTACGGCAGGCGCGTGTTCAAGTGATACCTGGAAGAGGAAATATTAATAAAATGGTGGAAAACGTTGAAATTTTATTACCACAGTACCTAGTATTTTCTAAATGTCGAACCAATGTTATAAAATTTGTTTGTTGTACATGAGAATACAATATTGTAGCTAAGAGAAATGTTTTATTTCTGAATTTCTTAAACAATAAAGTCAAGATTTTCCGGTATAAGAAACTCGCATATATAGCCACTATATTTTAGAAAAAAAAATGGAGAAAATTGTTTTTTTTTTAATAAAGTTTACAATGTAATTACTAAATCTAATAAACATTGCATTAAAATACGCATATTATTAAGGTATATACTTTTACATGATCGCTTATATCCATACTTAATATTATAAATGCGAAAGTGTGTCTGTCTGTCTGTCTGTCTGTTACCTCTTCACGCCTAAACCGCTGAACCGATTTTGCTGAAATTTGGTATGACGATACTTTGAGTCCCATAAAAGGACATAGGATACTTTTTATCCCGGAAAAATGTACGGTTCCCGCGCGATAAACGAATTTTGGCGAAACGAAGTTGCGGGCGTCATCTAGTACGTTATATTATGGAAAATTACCGGTAAATAATATAGAATCATACCTGCAATGCAAGTTACGTGGGTAGACTCCAGGGTAAGCAGCAGATTGGACGTAGCAAGTCTGTAGTCGACAGTCCCGAAACACACGCTCGCAGTACGACCTGCAACAAAATTGGTGTTATTGCAACGAATATGAAGTGCAATAAAGTTGGTGTTGTTGCAATAAAATATGTGGAGTGCAATGAAATTGGCGTAAGTGCAATAAAATAGGCGTTTATAGATTGTAATGACGTAGCTAGTGCTAATTTTAAAAGCTGCAATAAAGTAAGCGATAGTGCAACAATGGATGTGAATTACAATCTTTGAATAGCATCAAAAACTTGCAATTTATATTGTCACAAGATGATTTCGTTAATTTTACAATAATTGTAGTCAAAAATGCATTTGACATAAGTCATCGTTATATTAATTGTAATGGAATTTGTAATGATGTATTTCAATTGTTAAATACACATAGATACATTTTAATTATAATTTTTTACAGCGAAATTAACGAAGACATCTTGATAAAGGATCCTAGAAATCAGGATCAAGAGTCGAGAATTACAATAATAATAATAATACAATTTAACAGAATACAAATAAATTCCACATTAAATACCTTCTCAACAATACTAAGTTAAGTCTTTTATTTCTGTAGACAATTATTGCTCAACATCTCAAAATCTTAACATTCACGAACAATACGAGTATAACAAAGGCCGATTCATTAAATAGGAAAATTTTAATCTCCATTTTTGGTGTTATTACGTAGATAAATAAAACTTAAGAGGGGCCATTATGGTTTTGTGCAATCATTAATTTCTTCTAACGCTCACTTAATCTGGCGGAATGTTTGCGGTTTATCAGTAAAACGGCAGTTAAATTTAACTTAATGAAAATATTTTGTTTTTAGACTCATTCGAGTCTAAAAACAAAACATTTTCATTAAGTTTATTAGAGGCAGTTTATTTTGAGCCTGAAGCTTAAATGTTTGAAGTAGGAATTTATGAATATATTTTATTTAATAATAATAAAATATAAGAGACATTATTATAAGATTATAACATTATAATATAGACATGTTTATGGGATTTATAAATTTTGTAAATTGCTATTTGAAATTAGCTTTTTTATTTCTATAGTTTTTTATACTAGTAGATTGATTAATATATTTATATTATATCGTACCGTCGAAACTCCAAAAAAGTACGTACATCCATTTGGACTTAATTCACTGCGCTATAAATACATAGATACAGTGATACGCTATAATAGGATATTATATTAGTGTAATGTTATCACTTTTGACGCTAGAAAGCAGCACCAGCATAGACAGTAAACAAAAAGTTTTGTCCGACGTTTGACAACGTTTCTGTCAATATTCTAATAATATTATAAGAGCCAGTCCACACGGCGCGTTGCGTCAGCGTTGCGTCGACGCAGCGCTGCCGTTGCGTTGTTTTACATACAAATAACCAAGGTGTTCACACGGCGCACTGCGTCATCGCAACGCACACATGACGGACAGCAGCCCTAGTGCCGAAGCGGGAGGGGGTGTTAACGTTAAGGCAAGGATGTCCCTAAAATTAGGAGGTCGATGTCTATCAGTATGAATATCGACGTAAAGGACATTAAAATAACATTCATATCAGCGCGCCTTGTACAGTGGCGGTTACGACGCTCGCGTTCTTGATAGGGCGAAATAAGAGAAAATTATACATTTTATTTTATTTTTTTAATGATTGAATCATTTATTTAAAAAATATTCGGTTATTTTGTTAGAACTATAAGAAACCTATCCTCATTGGAAAAAAAATCATATCATTGTCATTGAAAATTACGAGATGTTCGAATTTGAAGTGTATTTTTATGGTGATATTCAAGATTTTTTTACAGAATTACCATACCATTTTTGAATATTCTGTTCGGTTATTTTGTTACTTTGTTCCTTTTTGAGTCTACATCAATTTTGGTGTAAGAGAATCCCACATAATTTCTTCAGACTGGAAGCTTAAAAATCAGTCTTTTCGATCTGGCCTCACCTTAAGGCGATATATCGAAAACAAATTATACCGCAAGGGCAATTTTATACTAAATTTGTATGACTATAAAGTCGTAAATACGCTGCGGCCAGAAGCTATCGGCTCGCTCGGAAAACATGCGACAAAACGTAATTTTAATTATTTAAAAAATAACTAGCATTTAAGCAAAATGCTTCTATACGATTTTAATTGCAAAGGTGTCTATTAATTAGACTAATTTCCTACAATACATCTATTTTCGTTTAAAAATAATCTTCAAATTTCGTATTTTTAAAAGGTCATTTCGAAAATTAAAGAGGCAAAATACATTAATCGTGTTTCTAGTTCTTCTCAAACCTAGATAAGGCTATGAAGATATGTATATCTCATTACCAGATTTGTAACATTTCTGAGGGTCCTATAGTATTACGTCAAAAAGGACAGTTTTTTCAATATAGCGTCTTAAGACTGCTTCGTAATAACGCTGCGATGACGCAGCGCCCGTGTGGCCAGCTATGCGTCAAACGGCAGTGCTGCGTCGACGCAACGCTGACGCAACGCGCCGTGTGGACTAGCTCTAACGTGTTCAACATGTCGGATATAGGTCGGATTATTTACTGTATGTGCTAGTAGAGCCATCTGCCCCGACCTTTGCGTAATATTCCTTATTTGCTTTTAAGATTTTCGTTCACACTAGATCCTCGTTTACAGATCAAAATGATTCAAATGTACAAATACGTAGGTTAGATTAATCTGTTTATATCAGGCATCAGACGGCTGCTGCAAGCTTGTTACGTCGGTTACCTGTCATATAAGGTAACCGACGTAACAAGCTTGCCTTACCATATAAGGTATCCACCTCAGGCTAAGCCTATATTGTACTTCTGTTGAGGAAAATCGAATGTACCGTCTAGGAAAATGATCAAAACCCCGTTACAAATATCAATATCAACGCTATGTGTACAGAAGTTACAGTTCTATTTTATCTTTTTAAATGGAAAAATAATAATATTAAGAAAAATTTTTTGTCTAGACAGCAGACGATTAAAATTTGTATTATTGTCATGGCCGTTTTAAGCAATAATCAAAACATTCAAGACGTAATGCTATTCATTGGTCAATTTTGTTATTTTTCTAACAGCATTGTTGACGCGAATTACTTACTAAAACTGTAAAAGTGTGTCTGTTTATCTGACTGACAACATCTAGTACACCGTACACTATAAACGACATAAACACGACAATACTCGGGATATCAACAAACACAAAAACGCAGTCCATCCATCAAGGACTTCATCAAAAAGCGCGTCAACGTAAATCAAACCCGACCGCCCCCGGGGCCATCTGGTCCACCGCCTCCCCCCCCCCCCCCCTCCTCCTCCCCCTCCGCCCCCGATCACCTTTACTCAAACACTTGATTACGAGACATAAATCAAGTGGGCCAATAATGGCCGCCATTCCCCCGATTTATTCGCCATTTGAGTCACGTCCCGAAGTGGCCATTCCGCCACAAAATGATTTCACCACCGTGACACAATGGGGTGGCTTTTTTAATACGAATCGTGATGGAAATACGAAGCATCCTTGTAGATGTGCGTGTACAAAGATGTTGAGTGGTATTTTGCATCCTTGCCTGTATGAAACGATATGTATCATGGCTTTACGTCAACTTCTTTAATTCTTAAAAACAGACTTGAAAGTGTAAGCAGCATTAAGCCCCTTACGTCCGCACTCACAGTTATTCAATGACTACTTAACTGTAATTCAATAAAGATTTTGACTTATATTAAGCCCATTCAAAAATATGTTTACGCAAAATAATAATAATGTGTATATCTGCTACCAAAGACTTCGTATACAAAATGTTGACAGACAGAAGACAGCCGACGTCACGCGTCGACACTTGTCCTGCCGGAATGCCGTCGCCTGCCGTCGACAAGTGCCTTTCGTCTGTAAGGGTCGAATCACACCGGAATATACTGTCGCTTGAGAAATCGCGGCCGCGAGACTTTCCAAGTTTCTCAAGCGATACTATATATTACAATAATGAAGATAAAGCTTAAAATCATATGACACTGAAAATGCTCGCCGCGCACTGCCATTCCGGTGTGATCGGCCCTAAGAGTGCTAAATGGTAATCAAGACGTTTCAACTCACCCAGCCACGACCTCCCCTCGTCTGTTGGGGTACAGCTCTGGATGCTGACCATACCGCAGGTATACTTCGAACTGCTGCTCAGCTCTGCAGTAAAAATACAATATTAATAATATGGTTAAAAAACTATAACTAAAGTCCCTGAAACTAATAAAAAGAGTCACACTATACATATTATTATGGACATTTAAGGTATGTAACATTGTTTGGACAAAAATTGTATTAACTGTAACGTCTGCATACATAGTGTAGATTCTTTTGTTATTAACGAGAGACAGTATGGGAGTGAATTAGGATTCTACTCGTTATTAACTATACTATTGTGTAAATACACAATAACGTTATAGTTAACACAAAGTATACCCTATTAAAATGAATACTCAAATAACTAAAAATCGTCTGAGAAAGTCTCGAATTATATTTAATAAAGACTACACAAAAAAGGTACGGTAGACTAAAATTATTATTTAATCAGTCAACATCAAACGATATAATAAAAAAATGATATTTCAAAAGCAATAATCAAATACAAACCGAAATATCTTTCATTTTTAGGGTTCCGTACCCTATTACTAAGACTTCGATGTCTGTCTGTCCGTCTGTCTGTCCGTCTGTCTGTCTCCAGGCTGTATCTCATGAACCGCTATAGCTAGACTTCCGAAATTTTCACAGATTATTTATTTCCGTTGCCGCTATCACAACAAATACTAAAAACAAAATAAAATTAATAATTAAATTAATATGGGACTCCCATACAAGAAACGTGATTTTTTGGCCTTTTTTGCTCGTAATCAATAATGGCAATAGCTAGGCACTTGAAATTTTGACAAAATCCTTAATTATATTTGTACTTTAATAATAAAAAATAAAATTAAAATAAAATAAATATTTAAGGCTACCATACAAAAAACACAATTTTTTGCCTACTTTCGCTTTATAACGGTACGGAACCCTTCGTGCGCGAGTCCGACTCGCACTTGGCCGATTTTTTTTAGTTGTAAGTATTTATATTGTCATTTTCAATCGTTGAAATAATTTTTACAAACATAAACAGACTTGTTTTTTGAAGCGTGCTTCTTTGAAGATTTTTTCTGGGGAATAATATGACGTCACAAACGGGGTTTTCCGTTTTCTTTGACGTGTTTTTGTGTGAAAACGTCACGTTAATAATGTTCATTACTTTTGAAATGCCTCCATCTTTTCCTGGAATATTATGCTCCTTTTTATCTGTCTTGCGTAAAAAGAGGTCGGGTGAATGATGAAAACCTTTATGTACAAAGTACAAACTAATATTACAAAAAGAAGAGACAAAAGAAGAAATACGGACTACGCATTAAATACGAAAGTCTGTCTGTATTTCTTTTTGCCTATTTATAATATTATGTCTGTAACGTGTAAAAGATTGCCTCGAATAAGATGGCGCGATGACCTATACAAATACGAGCCAGGTTGGCCTACGGCTGCGTTGGATCGAGAGGATTGGAAGACTTTGGGGGGGGGGGGGCTTTGCCCAGCAGTGAGACAGCATAGGCTCTTAAAAAAAACAGCTGAATCGATTTAAGCAAAGAATAGTTTTTATACAGGAAAAAGTACAGTTTTCGCGCTTAAAACATATTTCGGCTCTATAAAGTTGTGGCCTGCGGGCTATGTATAAATCCATTAAAAATAAAATCTTTCATTTATACATGATAACTAAATCCAACAGCCATTAGAATAAAATAGAAAAAAAAAAATATGTACGAAATAAAAACGCGGAAATTCGACGCGTATTTTTCAGGCCGGCTTCACCGAACACTGTCATTAGTTAACTGTAGTTTAGATCGGTCTGAACCATTAGTTTTATTTGAATAACGTTGTGACAATATACTCGTACAGTTGGATTTTGTTCAATACACTAGAAGGTTGGAAAAAAGCATTGTTTAAAATACCTATTGGGTTAGAATTGTTGACGGTACATAACTCTTACATTACGAACTGAAATAGTCCAATAGTATTGAAAAAAAATATTATTTTACTTGGTGTCCCCCCAATCGGTTTGGAAACTAACCCAGTCAGAAGGAGTCAAGCCCCAAGCGGTCGCATGCAACCGCGATAAAAATAGAATAACAATAGATTTCCAAGAATCGCGGATCGAGGGATTATGTAAGTTTGTATAATGTATAATTATTAACTTTGTGCACGGAGTTTTGCCGGGAATGTGAAAGAGTGCGGTTGTGTTTTTGTATTATTTCCTAAAATTGTGTTAACTGGGTTTTTAATGTGTAACATTTATTATTTAGACGACCTCTGTGGCTCAGTTGGTGGGCTGTTGGTAGCTCAAGCCGTGGGTCGCGGGTTCGAATCCCGCCGACGGAACAAAAAGTTTTCAAAAGTTCCTGGGTCATGGATGTGTATTAAATGTGTATCATATAATAAAAATCTTAAATATATGTATAGTATAAAAGTATTAAATATATTTCCGTTGTCTGGTACCTGTAACGCAAGTCCTTCAGGTACATTAGCACGGGGCCAGACTGACGTGGTATGAAGCGTCCATAGATATTATTATTATTATTATTGGTAGGATATTAACCATTAGATAATTCGTTTTCATGCACAAGTCTAGGAAAGTGATGTATTTTGTTGAAAGTGAGAAAAGAAAAGAAGTGTTGAAAGTGTTTTGTGTTCCCTCCAAAACTCCATCGAAAGTTTCAGTAAAGCGTCTACTACTTTACTGAATCGACCGACTTGACTCCTTGACTGTATTGACTTTTACTTAGACTTTGACTAGACATTAGACCTGACGATATAATATGAAAACGATGCTAAAAATTGTACTATAATAGAACATTGTTTTCCGCCATTTACTCGACACTGGCCATGGTTTTAAAGCCGAAGTGCCATAATAAGAAAAAAAAAAAAAAAACTTCGTTCACGACGAAAAAGTTACGTCAAAGTTATGCCTACGTTACCATAAATGTCAAAATGGACCCAGTAATTTGGGCCACCCAAAGCATTTATACAAGTTGTAACAAAACTAAGTGATAATACTTTAAGGTGTGTATGTGTTCCTTGTAGAGAGTTCACTGTGAAAGTAGCAGCACTGAAAGACCAATTTTTTTTTATTTTCACTTTTGTAAGGGGAATCTTGTGACGCTGGGGCCCTTGCCCATACAAAAGTAAAAAAAAAATTGGTCTTTCATTGCTGCTACTTTCACAGTGAACTCTCCACAAGGAACACATACACACCTTAAAGTATTAACACTTAGTTTTGTTACACCCAGTCAACTTTATACAAGAGACACATGTGTGTCTCTTGTATAAAGTTGACTGTGAAATTGGTAGTGCTGACAGTTTTTTTTTTCAATTTTCCTTTAAAAAAGAAAAAAAAATCATTACCCTTTCAGCGCTGCTACTTTCATAGCGATGTCTATATAGGGGCCCTATTCACACCCTAAAGTATTATCACTAATTTTTGGTACAACCTATACCACGTTTTTTTGCCTCTACAATCTACATGCTTTGTCTGTTATGACGTCCATGAATAAAATTTATGTATTACATAATATATTTGATTCATGGACGTCATATAACAATAAGTATTTACTATATTCAATTCACTAAGATTTAGTATCGTATACTGATATTGATAAAAGAACCGTGATATACAAGTATAGATCATCTAAAACCAATCTTCCAACTATATAGTAATGGGAATTAATGTTTTTTTCTATTACTTAATTTCATTAACATGCTAATTTTGGTGTCACAGCATGCTACGTGTTATTGCTTTGCTATTTGCTAAAAACGCGGATCGTGAATTGTCGGTTCGCATCGCACCGCTCGCGTCGAGTATTATTTCGCATTGAGTGAAAAATAGCAATTCATTAACAGTTAGCGCCGCGGTGCGTAACAGCGCGGCGCGAATTTTTTGTCATGATCGCAGACTATTGCTGCGCACGATAATATTAGCAATCATATTTTTTAGCAAGTACGATTAATTTAATATTTGCTAATGGTCATTTAACAATTAATTATTATTGCTAATGCTATTTTTACCAATACTACTTCCAACGTCATAATTAAATTAAAAATTAGCGTTACATGCTTAAAGTACATTGTAGCATGTAATATTATTTTATGCTACAATGTACTTTAGCATGTAA
Source organism: Cyaniris semiargus (assembly GCA_905187585.1). NCBI lineage: Eukaryota > Metazoa > Arthropoda > Insecta > Lepidoptera > Lycaenidae > Cyaniris > Cyaniris semiargus. The sequence continues at coordinate 14,581,115 of LR994558.1, forward strand.
CTCATAAACGTCGTTTAGGCTCAGTGACTTAACCGTCGTTTGATCGTTCAGATCCACCCTCGGTAATGAAGTCAATAGAATATTTACTTGAATTATATCTCGTTCACTCAATGAAGCAGAATCGCTCGAATCAATGGCTAATTTCAAAGTGAATTTGAATAATTTCGATATTACCCGAGCATGAATTCATATTGAGACTTGGCAAATCGAGATAATTTAGTTCGTGATACCGTTTTGGGCCTGTCCACATCTCCACGTCACGACGTCGTCAACGTGGAACGGTGCGGTAACGTGGCACGGTACTTAAATTTACGTTAACGTAACGTAAAATTCACATCACGATATAGCAACATTGTATGTCTTCATGCCTTGTAAAACTGCTACATTCTTCACTACTGATCTAGATGTGGACCGCACAATACGTATTCTGCTTTTGCTATTGTTAAAAACGGAGAAAGAGAAGGAAAAAGACATGCATTTTGACGTTACGTTGACGTAAATTTACACGTCACGTCAACATACCGTCCCACGTTACCGCACCGTTCCACGTTGACGATGTCGTGACGTGGAGATGTGGACAGGCCCTTAGGGTTCCGCTGCGACGGAAAACGTTAAAGGTGGGAGCACACTAGACGTAACTACACTGTTGCGGAACGACGCGACGCTTAATGTCCCATATATTATTAAGGTACCTTAGCGATCAACGCGGCAAGCGACCACGACCGATAAAAATTCAAATAAAATGCCACTTTAACACATAGGAGTAGCGGCGGCATAGGTCGCTAGATCAATGTCGGTAGAAAAAGAAACCTGTAGCATAATGCCGTCGGTGGCTAAATTATTATACTCACTTGAAAAAAAGTACATTTTTGTGTCTATAGGTCTACCAGAATCTGATGGCAAATTTTGACAGCAGATTTTCAAAAAATATCCTTGATCATTGGATAAATTTATATATTTGCATGTTTAACACACAGAATCAGCTGCTATAAGGAAAAAAAAAAGGATCAAAATGTTTTATTCCAATTACCCCGGTATTGCTAGAGTCAATTTACTTTCTCACTTTTTGCCATCAGATTCTGGTAGACCTATAATAGGTAAATTGTTATCTTTAAAAAAGTTAATTTTTTTTGGCGTTACGGTAAGGTGTAGAGTCCTGCATAATTATAAAGGTGCCGTCTGGCTACTATTCAGCCATCTGGTGATGGAGAGGAGTTTGCAAAATTCGCAGGTATTGGTCTTGACGCATTGTTCCTTCAACTAAACGTAGTCGACCATTCCCCTTTGAGCTAATCTCGCCCCATATCGTAACTGACGAAGGAGGTTTCACTCGTTCAACAACACAGCGTTTATCAAAATTTTCAAGTCGCCTGCGGTGAACAAACTGGGAATTTTTCTAGAGGTTCTGAATCAATTGGGTCATAATATTAAGGTTATGCGTTTAACCTCATAATTAAAAAAAATGCAATTAAAATAACTAGTTTTCCTCCTTCCAGTATTCCTTAGTCCAATGCTTATGCATTTTAGCAAACGCCAATCGTTTAGCACACATTGTCTGGGTAAATTTTGGTTTTTCAAAGGACGGCAACAACTGAAATCACTTACACTGAGTATAATAATTTGGCCACCCACTGTATGTCATAATACGGCATTTTATTTGATTTTTTGTCGGTCGCGGCTAGCCGCGTAAGGCTTCGGCCAAACCTACGCGATCAAAGCGACTGCGAAGCGGGAGCGTCTACCGCGTCTACCGCTATGTAATCTTATGGCGCTGCACAGTGTATTTTTTGTCCAAAAAATTGGCCATGCCGTTTTTATTACTTAATTTTATAGGATTTGTGATTATAAATGCAGTACGAGAACACCCGACTGCCCATTTCATATAGAAGAATGCAAATTAGTACTTGAAAAAAAATTCTATGGTTTCCAGAAAAAACATAGAAACAGTTATAGCTCAAAAGTTTGATATTCTTTTAAGATTTTATTAATTGGTCTTAATAGTGTCTTAAAAGACCTACGATAGCGAAAAACACCCAGGCTTTGTTTGTTCACGATAACGTATTTATGACTGATTTTGTGAATTTATGTTTTAATTTTTTTCACGCCATGTTATTTCATATTTGGATTTGAAACTAAGACTGAAATATTCTTTTTATTGGTACTTATAACCCAAATAAAAATGGGATCCAAATGAGGCGGGGCATCGGAGTTATTCAACTTTATATTATTTTGGATAGGGTTGTCATCGCATAGTTGAATAATATTTGAAGTAGATTTTTAAATGCTCATTTTTCTATTGAAGTTCGTAACTTCAACAAAACAAATAGTAATAGTCTTTTTACTTACTAGCTGCTGCCCGCGACTCCGCCCGCGTGGAAATTCATTATGTTATCCACAGTTTACATTTTCTTCGCGTTATACCTTACTACTCTGCTCCCCTTTGCTTCACTACTGTTCCACTCTTATATTGAGTTTTGAAGTCAGTAAGATACTGAGAAGCTCAAGGTCAAGGTTGGTTTGAACCTTTATGTTTTTGGTTATTTATGTTTATTATACTGCATATTATATGATGTACCTCCGCCGTGTTCCATATTTGTTAAAAGTATCGATCTAAAATATATTTAAGTGTACAGAATTATTTTAGCATAAAAAATCTAACATGCCTTGAATATACATAAATAATATAAATAAGTAAAAATATATTGTCTTGTTCGCATGTACTAGTCGAAACACTGTGTTTGGTAGAGTATTATTTCAGGAATTTCAAGTGAAAACAAAGTTTTATTCCATTACCTAGCTGTTGCACGCGGCTTCGCTCGCGTAAGATTCAATTTCTCTGGACCTTAATTTGATCGTTTTGGTATCACAAACAAACACTTATTTTTTTAATACTAAAGATTTATTTTAAGTTCAATGAAAGTCTGATAATTTTTAATATTTTCTAAACAAATTATTATCAGGCGTTGTAAATGCCTAATATTTTCCTTGTTATAATACGTTACACAATAAAATTATTTAAAATGTTCATTTTTTTACTTGGAACCCGGACACCCGGTTCACGTGACGTTTTAGAACCAGGTAATAAAATCTGAATCCGGACCCGGTCTGCACCGGCTACCTATTAAACAATAGATTTCCGGTTATAGTTAAACCTATATGAGACCATTTTATACCGGAAATATATCATCATCATATCAGCCTATATTCGTCCACTGCTGGACATAGGCCTCTCTCAATGAACGCCAAGATGACCGATCTCCTGCTACTCGCATCCAACATGGACCCGCAACTAAACGGAGATCGTCGTCCCACCTAGTTGGAGGTCGACCTACACCCCGATTTCCTAGCCTTGGTCTCCATTCCAGAGTAAGTTTACTCCAGCGATCGTCTGTTCTTCGAGCTACGTGACCAGCCCAGTTCCACTTCAGCGTACTGATTCTCTGCACTATGTCGGTAACTTTAGTTCTTTGACGAATTGTTTCATTTCGAAGCTTATCCGCCAAAGAAACTCCGAGCATAGCGCGCTCCATAGCACGCTGAGCAACGGAAAACTTACGAGCTAGCCCTGCTGTAAAAGGCCAGGTTTCCGCCCCGTAGGTCATAACGGGAAGCACGCATTGATCGAAGACTTTCGTCTTCAGGCTCTGAAGACGAAAGTCTTCGATCAATCTCTCTGTCTCCGGAAATATATAAAACCGAATGGTGGTCCGGCGGGCGTCCGAATTTTTCTGATCAGAAATTCTTATAATGTGCGGCCGGGCTTAGTCGTGTCATGTCGTTTCGCTGCCGCGTAGTGCGGTTTGTGTCATAAAAGTTCATACAAATAGTATTAACTAGGTGACCCGTTTTGAATTACTTTTCTCCTGTTAACCTTTCTTTGACTTCTACGAATATTTCAAGACTAGAATTAGCCAAATCGGTTCAGCCAGTCTCGACTTTTAGCGAGACAAAGAAATTAAATTTTTATTGTTATTATTATTTATTCTTATTACGCCTCTAGTACACCGACGCTGCGAACTGCGAAACAGCGGCGAACCGATTTACTGTCTCACCCGCCACACGACAATGGCTTATATTGCAATTTGCATCTCACTCTATTCCTGTTTCGCAGATTTTTCGCGTTCGGTTCGCCGCTGTTTCGCAGTTCGCAGCGTCGGTGTACTAGAGGCGTTATTGTTTATTTAGATTAGACGCGCAAACAGTGACATTAAGAAGCGGAAGTACAAAACGATTTTTACAGTAATTCATCTAGTAGGTCACGAATCTGGATATTAATGTAAAACCGACAAATCATCAAAAAATCGAATAACATCAAAACCTTTTCAACTTTCAACAAAAGAACAACTTCGCAACGCTACCTCGATACAATCGAAACGCTCAAACTAAAACAACAGAAAAGTATAAAAATATTTTAAATATTCATGATATAAATTGAAATTTTTCATTTTCGAGCCGAGAGAGAAACTTTGAAAAGGAATGTCGAAGTAAACAATGGCAACTTTTGAATTCAGCTAAATTGACTGCAGGTAACATATTTTCAAATAAAACGGACTTGGAACTTTCATAATTCAGCAGCTGAAGCATTGCGTTAAATTGCAAATGGGTTTTTTGAGCCATTTTAAAAATACTTTTATATTTCTGCTGAGAACTGGGTGCGATTGTTTACCGTAGGAATAAAAATACGGTAGAATTACATAAGAGTAGTGGACTTATATAAATAAGTTTAGTTTTTTTTCTTAAAAAATATCTGCTGCTACATTCAAGCTCAAATAATTATACTAAAGAGGCTGATAGTTCCGGTTGGACTGATCGCAGGCCAACCTGACCAGACACACGTGCACACGAGCCAGTCCACACGGCGCGTTGCGTCAGCGTTGCGTCGACGCAGCGCTGCCGTTGCGTTGTTTTACATACAAATAACCAAGGTGTTCACACGGCGCACTACGTCGTCGCAACGCACACATGACGGACAGCAGCCCCCGAGACGAAGCGGAAGGGTTGTTGACGTAGACTGCTTCGTAATAACGCGAACGCTGCGATGACGCAGCGCCCGTGTGGGCCGGCTATGTGTCAAACGGCAGCGCTGCGTCGACGCAACGCTGACGCAACGCGCCGTGTGGACTGGCTCTAACGGAAATGTCATGTCAGGTCGATCTGCAATCAATCGACCGGATCAACTGGCCTCTCCGCATGTAAGAGCCCTCCTATTCGATCTATACATAAGTATACATCGAATAGGATATATTACGGCATTGTTTTCACGCTAGAGGCAGCATCAGCACAGACAATAAACAAAACGTTTAGTTCAACGTTTGACAACGTTTCTGTCAATATTCTGATATGACGTATACAACATGACAGATTTTGATCGGAATATTAACTTCATGTGCTACTAGCGCCCTCATCTCCGACATTTGTATACTTAATATTTCCTATTACTTTCTTCTTTCTTTTTTCAAATTATTTTTCATTTATGTTTACGAGTATCATCCCATATTATGGAATAATACACATAATGTGGAATAATTTTGAAATTAAAATGAAAAAAAAAATTGAAAAAAAAAGAACAAAGTAATAGGAAATATTATAAAAATGTTGGAGATGAGGGTGCTAGTCATTAATCCAGTTGATTTGTACTAACAGAGAAGTTGCTTCCTAGGCAGATGGCCGACCTAAGTAATTTGGTCGCGTTAATTCAAACCCATCCGACCGAGCACAGCTAACATTGAATTGACATAAGCCCACTAAAAGACGTAGCTGTCTGTCAACTGCCTAAAAAATCAATTTCCTCGGGTATATATACCTGGAGTCAAAGCTGAAGTAAGTCTGATCAGTGAAGTTGTCAGCGTGGAAGACGATCTTGACGAAGTTGGTCTCGCTGATGAAGGTCTGTGGCTGTTCTATCTCGCCGCAGAAGAGACCTGGCTCCTTGCGGTTGGAGACGTCGGTCTTCGCGTTCCCGTCTACTATCTAGAAGAAAAGATGATGTTAGATTAGTATAGATTAGGATGCTAAGAAGTAATCAGTTTAAAAAACTTTTACAAGACTATGTATACAATACATCATTACAAAGAAAGTCCTCGTCAACCGCGGCATCATTATTAATCAGCTGACTCACTTTTTAAAATCAGACTAGTTTAGCCGCTACGAGTGTATCATATACAATAAGAACATAGAAACATGCATACATAGACATCCAATATCATTACCCTTCTTTTTGGCTTCTCCGTAATTGGGTAAAAATAATATTGTTTTAAACATGGTTCTAAAATCTAAATAATAATATGGTACGCGCCACTGAGCATGAGAATGGCACGGTGCATCTCAAAGTTTCAATTCCTTATAAAACCCATACCTAATTAAATGCCAGACTAAAATGACGAAAGTGATACATAAAGTTGAAATTATAAGCGTTATCATAAAAGCACGCTTCATCGCGTCCCTCGCCGTTTTATGAACAACCTTTCAATAGTATTGAATCAATCTACGAATTTATTAAAATGTTTCCAAAGTTTCTCGAGTTAATATTCTAAACGGCACAGGATTATGCTAAACCTTCGTTCTGGAAGTTGTAAAATGATCGAGTCTTTACGCTTTGTCAGTCCTATAACTAATTAATTTCAGAAGTTGAAAGAAACTTCGGAAGTCAATTTGTTGGATTACTCGAAGTTTATTTAGTGGGGCAAACATTGTAATTGGTATGTAACTATTGTGAACTACATGGTTTATAAATTATATGTAATGAAGGCTTATGATGGACTTTCAAACGCAGGCCCAATTATTAATAAAAACATTTGCACAGCGAATAACTTCTGTCTGCTTGTGTTTTGCCTGGCTTAAGGCCATCCCCCGAGCAAACGACCTTGACCATACATTTGACGCGTCGCCGAGATCGCAGTAAAATCCTATTTTTTTTTTTACTTATCTTAGTTCAAAATTGATCTAAAAAAATTTAAAACGGGGAATATGTAGTTAATGAAATTGTCTATCTATTGTCGTGTGTTTCAAATAAACGTAATTTGTAAATACTAGGGAGATGCTGAAAGTATGATTCAATTTTAATAAATTGGTATTACTTTGGAAGCCAATATCATGAGTATAATAAACAAAAATAGAAAATTTAAAACGGGGAAAGGAATGTTGATATACTGAAGATTATTGCTGTATTTTTATTTTAACTTTGTAGCTTTCAAATTATGAGTTTATAAGGCTCTAAATACGGTAAATTACGGAATCTCCGTAGGGGAAGGGCCTTAATATTGAAACGCGAACGAATTGTAACAAAAATCAACCTTTTCTGTACTTTGTTTGCATATTTTTTCGCAATTAAAAGTATTATTTCCCCATATACAGGTCTGAGGAAACGGTAAAGCGCTTTGGGAGTAAAGAGGCAACAGACAGGCTAACTTTTACAAAATAGTGGAAACCACAGCTCTTATTAAAGTGTTAATGCTAATTTCAACGCCTGGAGTTAATCACTGTTCAGTGTTCACCTTCTTCATAACACGAAGATTGAGGGAGACAACACTATATCAACGATTAACTTGTTGGTGAAATTGGCACTTAGTGTGGCAACACTAAATCGCTTGTTAGCTCCTGTTACACACGGCGAGCTCGTTAGCGTCTTAGTCATGTAACCGCTTTTATTCACTTTTATCCGCTCCAATCCGGAATTTTCCGGTTTGATCCGCTTTTATCTGGTTTCATCCGGTTTTCATCGTCGAGCTTTGAGGTCATTATGAGGAACAGTCGATGGTCCTCAACGCCACAAGAGTTCATTAAAATTTTATTGATATTCGCAATCCGAGTTCTTTATAATAACAAGCCTCGTCAACATATTTTCGAAATGTTTCAGCCGATATTTTGATTAATATCGGTGGATACCAGCACACTTGTATGGTTATCATTCTTTCGATAAACATTTCGACAGCAGACGCATAAAGTCGTGACATGTTTTTGGGCAAAATTGTTTTCTTTACTTATAAAATCGTTATTACAAATACCGCATAGATATACAGTGTGTAACAAAACTAAGTGATAACACTTTAGGGTGTGTACGTGTTCCTTGTAGAGAGTTCACTATGAAAGTAGCAGCTAAAAGATCATTTTTTTTTACTTTTATATGGGCAAGCGCCCCAGCGTCACGATTTTCTCCATACAAAAGTTAAAAAAAAAAATGGTCTTTAAGCGCTGCTACTTTCACAGTGAACTCTCTACAAGGAACACATACACACCCTAAAGTATTATCACTTAGTTTTGTTACACCCTGTAGAAACAAAATTTTAATAATATGTTATCTGGGGGCACGGTAGTGCCCCAGCCAAGTCTAGAGCTGAGGCACAGCCTTACCATACTTTTCTCGATATAGATTAACGAGATATTTAATAAAATTGGTCTTATACATTAATCCTCACAATTTCTAAATAAATAGAAATTTAGAACTTACAACTGGAAGCGAATGACTCTTGAGACTCCCAAACTCTTCCTCTAGGGTATAAACTGTTGTGTGGCATCATAATGAGGAGAGATGAGATCGCGTATTTAATTATTTGTAAGTTGACAACCCTAGCTAGTGGTAAGCGATTATAAATTCTACTCGCGTACAAATATGGTTTGATTTACATCGTGGCAAATACCTGCATATATCCTTTGTGGCACGTAGTCCCATTAATAAGGGTTCCCACTTTGAATTTCTTGAATCTAATCCTAAGTATCCAGTCTTTTGGTGATCCTCTGAACGCTCGAAACCTGAAAAAGATTATAATATTGAATAGATTGACCAATGGGAATAGACCTAGAATAATGATAATTTTACACCTAACATAAGAGAAAAACAACCTTTAATAGTACTTGACCAACATATAGGGTCAATTTTACGTGACATTAGTTTTTGAGGCCCAAAAAGAGATCCGTGACATAATATCTATAGGTCTACCAGAATCTGATGGCAAAAAGTGAGAAAATAAATTGACACTAGCAATACCGGGCTAATTGGAATAAAACATTTTGATCCCTTTTTTTCTTATAGCGGCTGATTATGTGTGTTAAACATGCAAATATAAAAATTTATCCAATGATCAAGGATATTTTTTGAAAATCTGCTGTCAAAAATTGCCATCAGATTCTGGTAGACCTATATATATTAATACGCGAGCGAAAAACTTTGGATTCCTTTTGACGAAAAATGCGGAAACGTAGGTGAATGAAATTTTGCACAGTTATAGTTTATATGGTGAAGGAGTGCATCGAGCTAATATTGTTTTAAAATTATGCTTTTATGATAAAAAAATTTAACAAATAAAACATTACACACACTACAACACACACACTAGGAGATTTTGATTGACAAGCCTATACATACGAATTGTACTCTTTTATTTATGATTGAAATCTGTTGTCAAATTTAAAATAAATTTCGTTTTTTTTATTGAATCTTAAATACTGCATTAGACAATTATTACACGGCCAGTCTGTCATCATTTGACTTTATTAATCTGAGCCTGTCGCAGGAATTATGTCTAAAAATAATAAGGTCAATATTTTGATAATAGAATATCAATAGAAAAGCGTTGGAAACTTATAATTTAATTTTTTATTTGAGGTCGAATTTCGACCATTCGGCGATCTCTAGTTATTATAATTGACTATACGGCACACGCCGTAACCTGTCGATAGTGGTTATTGATCTCCTGTCAAAAAACTTGTCATACATCGTTTTCTATACAAACCGCGATTGACAATGAAGTGACAGATATTGTTTCTTGTTGTATTTAACATACTCGATGAGAACTGAGTATGAAATATATCACTTTGAACTCATAAAAAGTTGGAGATAGAGGCTCCTCGATAAAACTTTAATAGTCTCTGTCAGATGGGGACGACCTGGGGAAGTTTTTCTTTTTATAGTTTTATAATAATATTTGAAGTTTGTATATATATCTGTATATTTTAGGTTGTATTTTTAGTGCTTAGATTGTCATCCTATTATTCATAACATTTATTATTATGTTGTCTCTGTCTATATAGGAGTTATTTTTTTGTTAAAGGTAACAGAATACGGTGCGAGTTTTTTTCACATCGATCCTAGACTAGTAGGGTCAGTTACCGCTGGTGCCATCTTGTTTCATTTTGACTATAGCACTTGTAAGTTTAAATTGTGGAGTCTGGAGACACAGAACTCTCACTTAGTCCTTCGGGTAAGTTTTAATGAGTTGACAATTAAAAGGTGATATCGTATTTAGAACTTGTTTACAACGATCAAAGTTGTCGTTGTTAGCAACATCTCAATAACGTCTTAAAACAATGTTTCTTTAACCACCTACACTCAAAAACATTTTCTTCTTAGCTAAACTATTTTAGCATCTTATTTTTACATTAGGCTAGTCAAAAGCTTATCTAAGGGTAATCAAATTATTTTTAAAGTGTTGGCATAAATCCGTATCTATACTAATATTATAAATGCGAAAGTGTACAACGTGTCTGTCTGTTACCTCTTCACGCCCAAGCCTCTGAACCGATTTTACTGAAATTTATTATGAAGATTCTTTGAATCCCGGAAAAGGACATACGATACTTTTAATCCCGAAAAAGTGTACGGTTCCCGCGCGATTAACGATATTTAGCACAACGGAGTTGCGGGCGTAATCTAGTAAAGTAATAATGTTTAGTGTTTTGTTTCTTTAACGTTTGAATACTATTTTTTTCCACAGAATCCGGACTGGATCAACACTACTGATGCTTCAACTAATTAATAGATACGTGGCAATAATAGATGATGGTGTGATGATGATGAGGATGATGAGGATGATGATGATCAATGACGATAATGATGATGATGGTGGTGGTGGTGATGATGATGATGATGAAGGTGATGATGAAGACTCACCTATATGTACACGTGAGCGGGCGGCCGAAGTTGTCTGGGGTGACGGGCGGGGAGGACACATCTTCATATATCTCCACTGTCTTGTTGCAGTGATCCCTCTTCGAATCTGTAACAAGAAACTCCTGTTAACTCGTGTGATCCTGGTGTAGCTGGGATGGAAGTTTTTGCTTTTTCATTAGCAATATAATATGAAAAAACTTTTTAATCTTCATACTCTACGCGAAAGTGTATGTCTGTATGAGTGTTGAAACTCTTGATGCTTAAACTGCTGAACCGATTTTGATGTTTGTCATGGAGATACTTTGAGTAAAATGTATAAGTACGTCCACAGCAAAAATTATCCGTAAATGTACGTACCTCGCGTGTACGAACTTTGGATCAACAACATTTAACGCAATTACAATATTATATTAAGGACGCTATCACATTTTTTCTCAAATATCAGCGATTTTCAGGTACCATTTTAAAGAATAAGGAGTCACACTGCGAGGATATTTTGGTTTCAAATGAAAGATAATATATTCATCTCCACGTCTATACCATAAAAATTTATAGCCGCATACAAAATTTTCACATAAATACGTTTTAACCATCACAATAATCGCAAAAGATTAAAAAATGGGGTTTGATAATAGTTACCAGTATAGCTAAATACACTGAACTAAGGAAAACAAATATACAAAAAAATTGTTGCTTATTTAGTCCCCTGTACGAATAGCTAAATATTTTATATAAAAATAAATAACATTTCCATTTATAAGAAAAATAAGAAACGCTCTCAAATTTCTTCATGCCACTGTACAAGGCGCGCTGATATGAATGTTATTTTAATGTTCTTAACGTCGATATTCGTACTGACAGACGTCGACCTGCTAATTTTTATGTGATAGCGTCCTTAAGTGTTAAAATAACGAAATAACTGGACCTTCAGAAATGCCATCAGCAAATATCAATTACCTACATCCAAAGAACTCAAAAGAAGTATTTACTTTGACGTGAATACAACTTTCTTTTCCCATTTCTTATTTTCCCACTTTTCCCTAACGGGGTAGGGGGATAACAATGGCCGCTTGTCAAACAAACTTAAATAGATGTCGGACCGGAAAATTTTCTTTTGCCCAAACAAAATTAAAAAGGACGAAATAAAGTTGCCAATTTTTTGCTGGGTATATAATTTGACATTTGTTAGTGATACGTGAAAGTTTTTTTTTCAAGATGGCCACTGAAACATAACTTAAATAACAAACATTGCGTCGTTGCGCTTGCCAAATCCTCTATTGTTTTAGTCAAATTTTCAGGGGTAGACAATAAACTATTTTATTGAATGATTGATGGACTTATCAATAAATTTAAAAGTCTTAGTTCATACATAATAGGATTTGCCACCATACTGCATTTTTAATTTATTGATAAGTCCAACCATCATTAAATAAAATAGTGTATTGTCTACCCCTGAAAATTTGACTAACGGCTGATTATTCAATCGTCAGATAAATTTTATCACTGGAATAAATTTGGCGTTTTGACAGATTTTATATGAAAAAACGTCAAAGTGTCATATTTATTCTTTAGGTAAAAGTTATCTGACGATTGAAAAATCAGCCCTAAAACACAGAGGATTTGGAAAGCGCAACGACTATTGGTAGTTTAACAATCCAGCTGACTGCTCCAAACATTATCTGTTTGGATCAACAGACTGGATGGTAATTTGGAGTGATTGCTTTCTGCGTAGATCGGAACACAAATGATAATTGATGAATCTGCGGGTATTTGAACAACTTCAGCGAGTTGGACGTCTGTCACCTCAGTACACCCGAGACCACGGCCGCTGGAAAGCAGCCAAAACGTTGGGAATAACAAAAGTGCTCCGCGACAAAACCCGTAAGTGATTTTTAATATTATAATAAATGCGAAATTGTCTTACTGACTGTTACCTCTAAATCAATAATCCGCTAAATCCATTTTGAATGAAACAAAATATAATAGTATTTATAGCGTAAAAATTTTGGCTTCCTGACTAAAAAGCCATCAAAAAAGCACTTCATTGTGAAAAAACCCCAATGCAGCCAAACAGCCAAGATGAAGCCAATCAAGAAGATATAATCGAGGATGTCAAAAACACCCTTTCTCAGATCAGGCTTCATCACAAACAAACCGGCAGGCTTCAGCAATAGAGGCTTTATTGAGGGAACCATCTACACAAAAACCAGCAAATAAAAACAAAAGATATAAGGCCGATTTCGGGCAAGTGCTCCCGCCAAAACTCAGACTGGCCCAGAACCCCGAAGATCATAATATGATAAACGCCTTCCTCGAGTTCCAGGCGATAATAAGAGCAAATAAGACCATAAAGCTCTTATAAATAGCAATAAGATTATGCAGGCCTATCATCGAAAAAATCAAAAGCTGTTAGAAGTGAGATTCGGTGATGCAAAAGCTGCAATATATGACAAAGTCACCTCCACAATAATTGCCGGGGCAATGACAGGAAAGTACATGGCGGCATTAAGTGCCGACTGCGGGTTCGTGTTTCTGGACGAGAATGAGTCGAAACGCACGGGAACACTCAAATATATCACAACATTTGAGGATCCAATAGTGGTAATAGCGGAATGTACCAGAACAATGGTGGAAGATTGGCTAGCATTTCACATATTGCAACATTAGGAAGGGCACGGTCCTGGCGATTCCACTGGCTGGCATCTGGTAGATTCGACACAGAACGATATCTCTTTAACACCCTAGAAACTCCACCCAGCTTGAGTGACCCCTCTCCACCTAGCCAATGTCACAACATCTAAAGGCAAAGGGTGAAGCAGCATATCTAAGGAAACCGTTCAAAACATTAAGTTTATAATTATTATACAATTTGTAGAAAAATATTAAAAATATATGTGAAAAAAAATATTGTGATTATTATGTATATGTTATATTCATTTCTATTATATAATAATATATTAAAAAGAAAAAAAAGTCCATGGCGTGATGGATTACATTTACAATTAATAATATTGTATTATATACAAAGATAGCCAAAAAAAGGATATGGGCGAATAGGGCCCATAGACGGCCCCAAATTGCATAAATAAATAAAAAAAAACACTTTTTAAGATTAAGTAAACGAAATATGATAGGACGTTCCATTACAACAAAGCAAAGTATAAATAAAACTAGCTAAAAGCCGAGCTTTGTGAAGGCTCGCGTGTGACACCTTGACTGACTGATGATAACACATCTACATATAAAAAACCTTGCCTGACTGATGATAATTGATAACACATCTACATATAAATAAAAATTACTATGTTGCTAATAGTGAACAATATCGCGTAACAACGGTTCCCGCATTATAGCACGAAAGTAAAGGTCGTGAGTCCTAAAAATGTTTTTGATGATTACTTAAAAATTAAATACAATACTAATATTTCCTTTAGCTATTATTTTATAAAGTGTGTTATTGTAGTAGTGCAAGTTATTTAATGATAGTAACTCAATAAGTGTAACAGGTATTTGTTGAAAAGCCCAGAAAGATTCATAATAATTTCAAAAAATAAAACTATCGAGTCAAAATAACTGAATCGTGTTCTTGGTTAGCCAAATATCAGATAAATATACAATGATTAAATAAATCTCAATTTCATTTGAGTCAATCGTCTTCCGGTACCGTAATACTTATTAGAAAACACAGCGAAATTTGACAGCCCGCTCTTAAATCACAAATCAATAGGCGTGATAGTTTTTCCGTAAAATGTACCACAAAATGTAAAGGTTGTGGGATATACTAGGGCTCGCTTCGCTCGCCCTGATAACTACATAATATAATATTATACACCTACATTCCCTACACATTGTACTCGCTACACTATGCACCGTATGAAAGTTTTTGTTTGTGTCCTGTGGGGAAGATCATCCATCATAATAATATGTGTATGTTTTATTACCGCGTGTATGGAGTTAGTTGTAGAATTTTCTATATGATCGATCGTAGTTGCTGCATGATTGATACAGCTAGTACTTAGGTTTAGTGATGTGCCTAGATAGCCTAGGATATCGAGTTTTTGAACTACACTTTTTGTCATTGGTTGTGTAATGTTTTCGACAATTTTGATGTGTTTCAATGCACATAGTCCGTGTGAAACTTGACAAGTAAATTTTTGAACAATTTGTAAACAATCCTGATTTTTTCTTGCATCGTTTTCAGGCCCTATAGACCGTAAAATTATGTCCGTCAGTACGAATATCGACGTAAAGAACGTTAAAATAACATTCATATCAGCGCGCCTTATACAGTGGCGGTTAAGACGCTCGCCGCGTTCTTGATAGGGCGAAATAGAAGAAAAAAACCTTTTTTACTTAGATAATTAAACCAAAATGGAAAATGTAACCACAAATTATTCTTCTTTAAGTTATGAGCTTTTCATAGATATGGTTTTTGAAAGTAAAACTATCATAACCTTCATGAAAAATAAGAAAAATATCACAAAATATTCGAATTTAGCCTCCTCTTCGGAGTTATTTTTGATCGAGTGAATTTTTCAATATTATGTTTCGAACCACAAATTGTCAAAGTACATTAACGGCCGTTCCCAATATTTGATCTATCTCTGGTTTTGCCCTACTAGAGATAGGAATAGCTCTCATTAGACATTAGAGACATATATTTTATGTCAATTCAATGTTAGCTGCGATCGGTCGTATGTTGTTATGTTTGTTTATTATTGATTCAAAGTCATGTGAAATTGGGTCTATAGGGAATATGCACTGTAAAATCACCACGCTATAAGGCATTCACGATTTAGTAACCTTTTACTTTAGCAATCAAATCATCAAAATGTAACTACTTAATATTTCATTAATTTAATGCTCAAATTTTACATGCATATGCAAAAAATCTAAATCGTTTTGTTCTGTGCTATCATATCGTGAATCCTAAAATCAGTGGTGCTAATATAATTTTGCATGCATATTTACGATATCTAACTCGTTATGGCTTTAAAATCGGTAGCTATAAAAATTTGCTTGTGTAAATTAATATATTTTGCTACTATACTTCTATAATAATAATTATTATACTTACGTTTGTTTCAGTTTATTATAATAATTGGTCTTAAAACTATCGATACTCGATATAGCGAGGCACATCCCTACACATAACAACGATGCGCTATTTTGTACTGCACTTTCGTTATTAAGCATACAGCTTGTTCAAATTAATGTATGTAATATACTTTGTGTAATATTCTAGAATCAGCTGTTTTAGTTTTTTCTCTTTTAGCTCCACGGTATTGTTTACAATATTGTAAAGCTAATATTTAACGGCGGTTTAATGAAATTTTCCTATTTATTTTTCTTCATTATTTATTGCAACTATACCATAAACGCGACTTACATTATAAATGGTCGCTTAAGCATGTGTGTACTAGAATTTGATGGCAATTTTTGACAGCAGATTTCCAAAAAATATCCTTGATCATTGGATAAATTTTTATATTTGCATGTTTAACACACATAATCAGCCGCTATAAGAAAAAAAAAAGGATCAAAATGTTTTATTCCAATTACCCCGGTATTTCTAGAGTCAATTTATTTTCTCACTTTTTGCCATCAGATTCTGGTAGACCTATAAGTACTAACCCACATTTTTTTGTTGAGTTATGAATGCAGTCTTGTTCTAACTGATCTAAAGAACATGACTGCATTCATAAATCTATACGTATTTTTTGTGGGATGATACACAAATACTTAACAGCGTCTAAATATCTAATATAAGTTACTACTCTCTAAAATCTTAAACGGATCTAAGATATTAAGCTTTTCCGTTTTTATAATAGTATCAACTGGTTTATCTATACCAGTTGATAACTGTATAAAGCATAATATCAGCATGTCAGCTTCCTATTTAATCTGCTTACTAGAGAAAAAAATCTCATACGCAATAAACAAGCCTTGTTATATAATATTTTAACATTGTATGATAAGAAAGAGTTGGTCTAATGTCTAGTTTTTTTACAGAAGTTTATCTATTTAACTGCGTTGTTAATATGCTTACGTTTTGTCGCTTAACAATAAAATAAACTGCAGTCAAGGAACGTCAGAAACTCTATATATATAGATTAGTCAGTTTAGTTCAGAATCAGAGTAATTTCGATCGATCGAACAAGGAATTAATGTCACATAAATTAGTAGAACTAAAAGTAATTTTCAGAACCTTTGTAGTTGAAGGGTAATCAACTATGTAGGGTCGATGACCAAGGGACTGTTAGGGCGCTTTGTCCCAATTTAAAGGTCACTAAGCAACTTTAAATAGGGCCGCATTCAGAGATATTTATGAATTACTTAACTTTAATTTTAACCCGTCGATCGTGGGAAACGAGACACAATAGACATTCTATTGTGTCTCGGTCACCGGTGACCGTATGGGGCTTGATGAATTAATGAAGAGTTTGACAGACAATGCACCTATGTAGTTAATGACATCCACACCAATTTTATGAATGCGAAAGTGTGTCTGTCTGTCTGTTACGTCTTCACGCTTAAACCACTAACCGATTTTGATAAATTTTGGTATGAATATACCTTGAGTCCCCGAAAGGACATATTGTATTGTATGTCAAATAACAGCACGACCACGTCGCTACTTAAATAGATCGTTGCATACAATTGCTTGTGATTTCGCGTTTTAGCGGCCAAACCGCTCGTTCACGCGGATGCAAATAAATCCCGCCTGACAGTTTCTTTGAAAGAATTAATTAATCAGAAAATTGGGAGTAGCTGAAGCTGAATAAGCTGAAAGGTAATCAGCGGTCTTACCCCCGAAATTGATACGATTTTGATTTACTGATTAGTTTCAAATTGAGCCGCAGCACGATCATGCGCTAGTAAAGCTGCCAGGAGTGGGAAAAGCCGTTGAGATCAAATTAGTTCCAAATTGAGCCGCAACACGATCGTGCGCTAGTATAGCTAGCTGTCAGGAGTGGGAAAAGCCGTTGAGATCGAATTAGTTCCAAATTGAGCCGCAACACGATCGTGCGCTAGTATAGCTAGCTGTCAGGAGTGGGAAAAGCCGTTGAGATCGAATTAGTTCCAAATTGAGCCGCAGCACGATCGTGCGCTAGTATAGCTGTCAGGAGTGGGAAAAGCCGTTGAGATAGAATTAGTTCCAAATTGAGCCGCACACGATTTTGCGCTAGTATGTCGGAAGTAGCAAAAGCTTTGAGATCGAGCTGATTCGATTCTGATTGTGTCGGGAGTAAGGCTGCGTTTCCACCTGAGATGAGCTAAGCTGCGTTGCGAGGAATGTGTTTTACAAGAACCAATAGAATCGTTGCGCTGAATGTTGTCAGGCAAATTAAGCGTTTCTATTGGTTCTTAAAAACACATTTCTCGCAACGCAGCTTATCTCAGCTTCGGTGGAAACGCAGCCTTAGGCAGCAGCTTTGTCGGGTCGAAGACCATACCGCTAGGAGCGCTTTGGCCTAAAAGGTCACTAAATAATTTAGTTAACGCTGCTATAAATATCGCCATATCGGTATTCGGGGAATTAAGATTACCCCGTTACCCTGTTTGACCCTCAATAAATTCGACCCTACGCCGAATCTATTAAACTATTTAAACTATTGCCAGCTGTAAATCAAGAGGCCTAAACGTATACAAGGGACATCCTATATATAGAGGGATGCAGCCCTTAAGCCTATAACAGGGTGTGTAAACGCCTAAACATATATACTGGGTATCTTGGGTTATAATTAAGTATTATATAGTACGGGAGCCCTAGAACAATTTTTTTTTGATTACTATCAATCTAATTTTTTGGGAGTAGCTTAATTTTAAAAAGACGAACAACATTTTTATTTGCGAAAAATCTCGAAAGTGGTAGCTAACAGAAATAGAAAGGATTTCATACTTTGACTTGATGGTCCTAGAACCTTAACAAGCTGATTTTTTGTATATTGATAGGTTAATAGTTATATAATTTAAGAGTAACATTGTCCTACAAATAGAACAATCCATATCTTAGGACCATCAAGTCAAAGTATGAAATCCTGTCTATTTCTGTTAGCTACCACTTTCGAGATTTTTCGCAGATAAAAATGTTGTTCGTCTTATCAAAATGAAGCTACTCACAAAAAATTAGCTTGATAGTAATAAAAAAAAAATGTTCTAGGGCTCCCGTACTACACAATTTATATTTTTCTAATCATTATAGAAAAGGAATATAATATTATACAAGGTGTAACAAAACTAAGTGATAACACTTTAGGGCGTGTATGTGTCCCTTTTATAGAGTTCACTGTAAAAGTAGCAGCGCTGAGAGAGCAAAATTTTTTTTGTGATTTGTATGGGCAAACGATCCCGCATCATGAATTTTCCACACAAAAGTGAAAAAAGGTACTCTTTCAGCGCTGTTACTTTCACAGCGGACTCTATTTATGGGACACATACACACCCATGTTATCACTCAGTTTTGTTATACTTTGTATAATATTATACTCCTTTTCTATAATGATTAGTATAATATAAATTGTGATAATACTTAATTATAACCCAAGAGCCAGCGACAGCCAGAATTTTGTAATTTTATAAAAGCTGAAAGTTTTCCCCCTATAGAGATAACAATGACCAGCAACTATGGAGTTTCCGTCGCGGTTACTTTAGGAGGTATTCAGAAGGTTAGTTAGCTCAATTTTTATCTTATTTTCTTCTGGATAACTATGGGAATCTCGTCTTCCACTGCCAGACATTTTTGAAAGTTGATTCCCACTGCCAGACACCCGGATACTATTATTACGGATTACCCTTAAAGTATTAGACTTTGTGATGGTTTCGTTCCATTTTGGCCATTTGGCTGAGGAATGGTACTTTTTAACCCACTTTTATAAGCTTGAGCTGTATGGTACCGGAGGTAGCAACGTTTGAAAAAAAAGTATTTCAGGTCGGCTGATTTTGTGATATTATGTCGTCATTCTTGCTCTTCTGGTTACAGTCTGGGCGGTCTGGCTGCCGGTAGTGGTTGCGTTCATTAGGGCGCAACCTTTTTGTCCAGGTTATAATCCTGGATTTTAAAATCATTTTAGTATACATACTGTATATTAAAATGATTTAAATGATTTTAAGTGATTTTAAATTATTTTAAAATATCATTTTAGTGAGCAAGGAGTGCTTAACACAAACGTAATAATTATGACAATAATAATAATAATTGTTAAGGCCTGGCCTTTAACATGACGAGAGCCAGAAGCGAGAGATAGCCATTTATTTTGTATCAAGCGTTCCTTACATTAATAGCATCACCTGGATAAATGAAATGCGCACTAATAAACGCAACCACTACAGGCAGCCAGACCGGACTCAAAGCAGAAGAGCAAGAATGACGACATATCACAAAATCACCCGACCTGAAATACTTTCTCGAAAACGTTGCTAGCTCCTATACTAGTATGTGTGTAACTGAATCTTTGAGCGCGGTGTAACATAGTCTAATTAATTCGAAACTTGGCGTACGTATTAAGAGCCAATGGCAATGCAATAATTTGTTAAAAATTAAAAAAAAAGCGTGTAGTTTTAGTTTTTTTAAACTATTATTGTTGTATGAATGTTAACGTTGCGCTATTGCTACCAGTATGTTATATTTTCCTCCTAAGAAAAATCAGTCACCGCTGATTATTATTAGTCGTTGGCCTTAGTCAAATTTTAAAAACACCGCAAATATACAGTATGTTGCAGCATGGCAACATTATGTTGCAATTTAATATTATTGACTGAAAATTAAGTGACTCTTTAATACAGGCTGTTGTTAATTTGTGTATTAATTGGGTCGCAGCGCTGCGGTTATTAGCAAAATAAAAGAGCATACTGCTCATCTGATGGCAAGTATAATTCTAGACAGGAACATGTATGCAAAATTCATTTTAGTAATCTTGGCTTCGTAAATCTAGGTACGAGTATATCTTCTAATGTTATAAAGAATGAATGTTTGATTGTTTGTCTACATCTAATACTTTAAAAAATGCTAAGCCGATTTTGATCAGATATTATAATGTAGACGAGGAATGACCTTGACTACTTTTTTTTGCGAGAAAATAAACATTTTCTGTGGGATAACATTTTGCACACACGGAATCGCGGGAAACATAAATTGATTGACATAGGTATTAGGGTCAATAGGGACGCGCAGATGTGTTTCCAAATTTGTACTGAATTAACAGATTTCGTGAGCGTGAGACGTCTTGCAGATCTGTCAAATCCATATAAAATTTAGAAATTCATCTACGCGTTTCGTTGCGGTCT
The DNA here is from genome assembly GCA_905187585.1 of Cyaniris semiargus. Lineage (NCBI taxonomy): Eukaryota > Metazoa > Arthropoda > Insecta > Lepidoptera > Lycaenidae > Cyaniris > Cyaniris semiargus. Next base: position 14,602,287 of record LR994558.1, read on the forward strand.
GAATTGACCCTTAATATTTTATGTCAATTCAGTGACACAGGACGGATCCTGTTATTTCTCCAAGTTAAAAGACAGCCTGCGATCTAAACGAGCCTTTAATTTAAGTACGATTTTAGTATTTAGCTATTAAAATTCACGATTTACTTTAACGGTAAAACAGTAAAATGATGAAGTACAGCTAATAACTTGGACAAAGTTGCTTGTCTTTATTTGTTAAGTTTTTGAGACAAAGGTGGCAACATTGTATAACTTAGGGGGCGTCCATAAACTACGCCAGGAGATTTAGAGGAGAACATCATATTATGTGAGGTTGAGGGGAATTTAAAAAACTGTTTCTTTAGAGTTTATAGCCTCAACTGAACTCTATACAGGGTGTAACAAATCAATGTGATAATATTTTAGAATATTTGTATATAGTTCTTAAAGAATAACTTTTGTATGGGCATGGCCCATGGGGTTCAAGACACAGAAAATGCACTTTCAGCGCTGCTACTTTAACATACACTAAAACTAAAACATACACATCCTAAAGTACTTATTATTACTTTGTTTTGTTACACACACCCCGTTTAGCTGTTGAATGTTGATCCTTGCGCAATCACTGCAAATAAGGTGCTTAGACAACTTAGATTCGATAATCTCGACAGTGAAGGACTTATAAATGTAGGAGATTTGATATCAGCGAAAGCGTCATGGCACTAAGCGTCATTTTTTTTTTATAAAATAAGGAGGCAAACGAGCAAACGGGTTCACCTGATGGAAATCAACTACCGTTGCCCATGGAAAATTCGCAACATCAGAAGAGCTACAGGTGCGTTGCCGGCCTTTTAAGAGGGAATAGGGTAATAGGGTACCCCACCCTCCCCGGGTGGGGTAGGAAATAGGGTAGGGGAGGGTAGGGGATTGGGCCTCCGGTAAACTCACTCACTCGGCGAAACACAGCGCAAGCGCTGTTTCACGCCGGTTTTCTGTGAGCCCGTGGTATTTCTCCGGTCGAGCCAGCCCATTCGTGCCGAAGCATGGCTCTCCCACGGTAAGACCCATGGTATGTAAAGTCCTATTAACTTTTAATATATCGAAATTATTATAAACTAGCTGTCCCGGCAAACGTTGTTTTGCCATTTAAAGTATTTCTACTTCATCAATTCATACAAAATCTTACCCCTTCTTTTGTCCCCTAAGAGGAGTGGGGGGGGGGGGTTTGATTTTATACACCAGATGTTAAGTTGGAAAACACAGTTAATAATATGAAGTAAGTCCATTAAAGAAAAAAGTTTGATACTTGAAAATCTGACCCCCTCTTTGGTCCCCTTAGAGGGGTGTGGGGAATTTTTTTTATACACCAGATGTTAAGTTGGAAGAAGACGAATATATCTGCGAAAACCGTATTCAAATCGGATCAGTAGTTTTCGTGTGATGCTGGAACAAACATATAGACAGACAGACAGACAAAAAACTAACCACATTTTTGGCTTCTATAGCGATGTAGTAACACCCCCCGCTTATATATATATTAGAAAGATAGAAAAAAAATTAATAATATTTTTTGAATATCTTTAACGTACAGAATTTTAATTTCTACAGTTTTATTATATGTATAGATTCGAAATGGCTATTGATGATGCCACTTCGTTAATTGTTCCGAAAATCGTTCTAAATTGTCAGTATGAAAAGTCCCTTATACACCCTAAGGCCATCTCTTATAATACAATACCTACTGGGACTTATTTTATGATAACAACTTTTTATTTTTAACGACGTTACTTTCCACGAGTTTTATAACCGAAATGGGAATCTGAATTCTCTTAAAGTCTTAGAAAATACTGAATTTTGCCAGCGACTTTGGTTGCGTAAAAAATTATTGCATATCTATTTCGTTATCAATAGCCGGTTCCATTGAAACCAATTCATTTATGTTGGAGTAGTTTTAATTTTCATGGACATTCCTTCTTTCTTTAGACTCGTAATCCTTGAGATGCTTAAACCAACATGACCTAATTAATTGCAGCGCAGAGTCAATTTATTACAATATTAATTTTTTCATGATGGCCGTAACTACGTTGAGCAGAAATTTGATTATCGCGCGGGAACCGTACATTTTTCCGGGATAAAAAGTAAATAATACTTTTTGTAAAGGACAAAGGTCCCAAAGGTCTCAGGTCCCAGGTCTCAAAGTATGACTGACCCTAAGCATTTTTTTCGCATCACCCAGGTAACTAATGATGATAGGTTGTCAGGTTCCATAAAATGACCAAAACCACTGCAGTACGCCCGCATTGGTTGCGGGCAACCACAAATCAAAATATTAAAACCGCATAATATTATAGTATGCTTTATCAAGTCACTTATAACGGCTCTGCGGCTAATGTTCGCAGTTTGCCAAATAAATCCGCAAATCCGCTAATTAATTATACTTGGTTTTGGTGTTAGTTAAACTGTTACTCTCTAGAGTAATTTGATCCAAACATTAACTGTAATTAAAGTAAGCAATATTCATATCCATACTTATATTATAAATGCGAAAGTTTGTCTGTTTGTATGTTACCTCTTCACGCCCAACCCGCTAAACCGATTTTTCTGAAATTTGGTAAGCAGATACTTTGAGTCCCGGGAAGGACATAGGATACTTTTTGTCCCGGAAAATGTACGGCTCCTGCGCGATAAACTAATTTTGGTGCAACGGAGTTGCAGGCGTCATTTAGCACATAATAATTATTATTATATCTTGCCATTACAGACTCAAAATTAATCGCATTTTTTACCGTCAAGTTCCTTAGTAGTAAATTCGAAACTATGTCTAGCTGTCTGTCTAATACTTATTTACCCGCTGGACCGCTTTGAATGTTTGGCATAATAGATAATTGCATTTCGGGAAAGGACATCTAGGATGGTTTTTTGATGCAAGAAATGAACAATTCTCACTTGAAAGATAAACTAGCTTAGGTGTCTTGGAAATGGACAATATTAATCCAGTTTAAAATGCAAAAAATGGCGGGTTCTCGAATTTTATTAACTATTAAATAAATAACTAAATAACTCACGTAGATATTCGTAACACCACGGAGAAATCCGTGATACACTATAGAAGTAAATTGGAGTAGTTCTCTTGACACAGTCTATTTGTTTGGTGTCTGTCTACCCGTCTCGCTCACACAGCTCCCCGTCTCCTTCCCCGGGGAGCACTTATTATCCTCAATGAAATATATTAGGACACGTCGGTATTATCAACCTTGTCAGACTTATATTACTGTGGAGACTAGCTTTTTAGTACTTTGGAGCCGTCCAAATATTATGTTTCGAAAAATTAGCACTTTTTAGGGTTCTGTACCCAAAGGGTAAAAACGGGACCCTATTACTAAGACTTCGATGTCTGTCTGTCCGTCTCTCTGTCTCCAGGCTGTATCTCAAGAACCGCTATAGCTAGACTTCTGAAATTCACAGAATATGTATATCTGTTGCCGCTATAACAACAAATACTAAAAACAAAATAAAATTAATATTTAAGGGGGGCTCCCATAGAAATAACGTAAATTTTTTTGGCCTTTTTTGCTCTATATCAATAATGGCAACAGGTAGGTACCTGAATTTTTTTCAAAGTACTTAGTTATATGTGTACTTTAATATTTAATAATAATATTAAAATAAAATAAAAAATTAAGGGGGGCTCCCATACAAAAAACACAATTTTTGGCCTTCGTGCGCAAGTCTTACTCGTACTTGGCCGATTTTTAAATACATCTATCACCTATGTTATAATTTTTAAGGATCCATTAATTTCAAACTACTTTAGGGAGCACAAAAATGTCACTGCTTTCTATGTATTGATGATGAATGATTTAGAAATTTAATGTTTTTGCTTCATGTTAAATGGTATATCTTAATCACGATTTAGATTATGATTTTTTTAGAACCTTTCATCATCATCAACCTATTGCCGTCTACTGCTGAACGTGGCCTACGCTTATACTTTGCTTAGTAATAATATGAAACATCTCCAACATTCCATTCCATTCCATCCGAGGATCTGATTTCTCCGTTGGTAACAAAAATGTTTGTTGCAGACAATGCAGGCTGATCTGGTTCAGAAGCCGATCCATCATAAGAATGAGTAAAAAAATGCCGTTTTTTTTGCATAAATTAGGCTTTAGGGCCTGGAAAATTATTTGAAAAAAAAAAGTGGAATTTTTGTATAGCCAGATATATTAGCATTTAGCTAGATGATGAAGTAGATATGTTAAAAGGTTTGTTTAAATTATAAGTTGATATAAAATGTAAAATTTTAGTTAGCAGCTGGTTCTTCCACTCACGTCTTTAATAATAATAAGTCAGTTGTGCCTGCTCCATTTAGTATAAAAATAATGACAAATAATAATTAAGCGTTACAACTAAAAACTGAATTTTTATTTCATGACATAACATTTAAACGAAAAAAATAACAAATAACTTGTTGTTTTTTTATTATAATAACATTGGGTTTACGTCGCACAAAAGTAATAATGATATTTTTATGAAGCTTTTGACGGGAGCTTAAGCTAATACCAAAGTGAATGAACTTTTCATACCCTGGACGTGACTTTGAATGAAAAGCTCGAATAATAAGCTCCAGTAAATGTTTTCATTTAAAAATATTTTTTCATAGACTCTAAGCTTTCGTCAGCAACGATTTTTCAACGATTAGCTAAAATGTATAGAAACGTATAGTCAACAAGGCTAACTGCTTATGGAAGTGACCGCAACGACAGCAGATATATACAACGAGTGGTTACTTTCCGATGTACTGTCAGAGAAATTATTTCATAGGCAGTTGGTGGACCTACGTAATTTGGTTGGGTCACATCAAGCCCGTGACATGTCGCGTCTGACATGGGCTTGACTAAGAGCCAGTTCACACGGCGCGTTGCGTCTGCGTTGCGTCGACGCAGCGCTGCCGTTGCGTTGTTTTACATACAAATAACCAAGGTGTTCAGACGGCGCGCTGCGTCGTCACAACGAACACATGACGGACAGCAGCCACCGAGACGAAGCGGGAGGGGGTGTTGACGTTAAGACTGCTTCGTAATAACGCTGCCGTGGCCCAGCGCCTGTGTGGCCGGCTATGCGTCAAAATGTTTGCATTGCGACGACGCAACGCAACGCAACGCGCCGTGTAGACTGGCTCTTACGCAAACAAAATTAAAATCGTACGTCCGCCATCCAATTTCTTCGATGGTACATACAGACACTCATTACAGGGTGTAAAAAACTAAGTGAGAATACTTTAGGGTGTATTAAATGTGTCCTCTATATTCACTGTGAAATTTGCAGCGCTGAAAGAGCAGTTTTTATTGTGATTTGTATGGGCAAGCGCCCCTGCGTCATGAATTTTTACATATAAAGGTGTAAAAATAATCGGCCAAGTGCGAGTTGGACTCGCGCACGAATGGTTCCGTACCATTATAGAGCAAAATTAGGCTAAAAATTGTGTTTTTTGTATGGGAGCCCCCCTTAGTTTTTATTTTATTTTAATATTATTATTAAATATTAAATTACATATATAACTAAGGACTTTGATAAAAATTCAAGTACCTACGTGTTGCCATTATTGATATAGAGCAAAAAAGGCCAAAAATATCACGTTTGTTGTATGGGAGTCTTTTATTTCGTTTTTAGTATTTGTTGTTATAACTTATAGCGGCAACAGATATACATAATCTGTGAAAATTTCAACTCTCTAGCTATTACCGTTCTTGAGTTACAGCTTGGAGTCAGACAGACAGACAGACAGATAGACGGACAGACGGACAGACAACGAAGTCTTAGTAATAGGGTCCCGTTTTTACTCTTTGGGTACGGAACCCTAAAAAGTAACCCTTTCAGCACTGCTACTTACAGTCAACTCTATGTTATACGGGACAATGTGTCCCGTGCAGTATGCACACACCCTAAAGTATTATCACATAGATTTATTACACCCTGTATATGCCCCTCTACTGAAAAAATATTATATTTTATTTAACTATTCATAGTCCGTTATCTTTGTCAACAATTAGGCCTTGTATTGTTTTTAAATGTTCGCTGAGTAAATACTTTATTAGTAAGCGGATTAATAACAGTCAGGTTTAGCGTAGTCAAAATTTTAGTCCACAGAAAATCTTTAAAATTTCTGTAGACATTTTCGTAGAATAAAATCAGCTTCGTTCTACACGATCAGTCGCTAGTCCTGGAACTTTAACTGGCAAATGTTTAAACTGGGATTCCATATAGATTGGATAAAAAGAAAAGCCCAATAGTAATTCGCCTGGCGCTCGATGCAGCTCTACGTTACTTCTGGTCTCCTAGTACATTTTTAAAAGTTTGGTAGAGGTGGTGAAAAATAAAATGTACACTAGCTAGGAAAAACCATAATAATTATTTAAATAATATAAGAGTGTGGTGTGGACATAAATAGCGTAATATCCTGCCAAAATATTGTCTAGAAGAAATCTTTTATTATTTTTTAATATTAACTTCATATTAATAATTAAACCATAGAAATCAAAATCATACTTCACAGCTTTTATTCGTAGTACAACACTACAAGGGAACCAATTTCACTCTTTATGTCCGTCTGTCCGTCCATCTGTTTGTCTATTCGTCTGTCCGGCTGTCCGTCCATCCGTTCACCATGATTGGCAAAATAATGTTCGGACGTTTTACTATAATTGGTTAAAAAAAATCCAGACCTTTGAAATATACACAAAATATTCACAACAGAAACTAAGATGCTTCAATCCTTTTATTTTTATGACTGGGCTGAGTTCTACAATAACTATTCTATTTGACCTTACATAATAGAGCGCCGATGCAAGGGAATAAAATATGAACCCACGTTTAATACGCTATGCAAATACGGATTGCAGAGATTGGTTCATTTCAGAGAAGATTTGCAGATTAAAAATGAATAAAACGCTGAAGACTAGTCAGATTAAGGGTTAATTCTCATTGTAGCGTGATGAGGCATGCGTTTTTAAGCTGTTGCATAGCTTTTATCGCCGGCTTTGAGCGCGGCGACCGAATCAAGAAATTACGTAACGATAAAACCTAACGTACCCCCCCCACTCCGACCGGTACAGCGGTACGGCGTTGCCAGAGTCCAGACTTCGGTGCGTGCGACTAGTATGCGAATTTTAATTACATAAGATGATAAAACTGCTAGGCAATAGCTATACCGTGGCAGTCCCCGAGTGCCACACGTATTTTTTTTTTGTACGCTCTTCGCCTTGCGTAATTAAAAAATGTCTTTCAAACAAAAACAATTACTGATCCGATACAAATGATTTTTTACACAGATTGCATTATTCGACCATATTTTATTCCAGAAAATGCTACTGTTTTTAGACATTGGTATTATGTTTTCTTCAATGTGAGCAAAATGGAAGTTTAAAAGATCATAACCTGCATCTGTGCATGGGGTGTTTTATACCCAAATCTGCAAGGGACTACGGACAAGGGTTACTCTGTAAGCCGTAATGTGTCTTTTATGTACCATCGAAGAGATTGATACTTAAGCAGTTGACTTACCTATGTCATTTGGTCGGGCTATGTCAATTTAATGTTAGGGCGATTTCACCAAAGAAACGGAACGCGTTCAGTGCAGCGCACTAAACCAGCACTTGCATTTCACCAACATAAACTAAACGCGTTCACAACAAATAAGAGTTTTATCTTCTGAACGCCCAATGTTCGCGGTTTACTTTATAAAACCCGTTAAAGTCCTGTCAGTGTAGTGTCATGGCGGAACGAAAATCATAAACGAAGCAAATGTCAAAATGACAGTTTTGACAGATGCGTTTGGTTAGTTTATGTATCGTTTCTTGCTATTTTGCTGATAAAATAACGTGAAAAGGCTCCAAAATGATAATAACATGTAAAATAATTGCGTGACGTCACGTGAACTTAGATTTATTAATCGAGGTTAAAAGAAGATTGTGAAATCCATTTGAAACCAAACGATATTTACGTCGCCGCATCAACGCGTTCAATGGGAACTAAGATTTATAAAACTAAGTTTTATGTGTGATTAGTAAAATCCCACCTTAGTCGTGATCTGTCGTCTGATATTCACGTAAAGCGGTCAAATTACGTAGGTCCGCAGTCTGCCTATGAATTTCTTCGATCGCACATTTAGAAATAGTTGAAACTGCTTTCAATAAAATCTGTAAATATTACAAATGCGCAAAGTTCGTCTATCGATGTCAGATTAAACTGCTTAAGCTGCTGAACGAATAAAATTTGGTATTTTTACTCCCGGGAAATAGTACGGTTCCCGCATATTATACTGCATATATCTGTACTGAAGACCGTGCTTTTTCGGGGGTTACGTAGGGTTCCGTACCCAAAGGGTAAAAACGGAACCCTATTACTGAGACTTCGTTGTCTGTCCGTCTGTCTGTCTGTCTGTATGTCTTCAGGCTGTATCTCAAGAACCGCTATAGCTAGAATTATAAAATTTTCACAGATTGTGTATATCTGTTGCCGCTATAACAACAAATACTAAAAACAAAATAATATTAATATTTAAGGGAGGCTCCCATACAAAAAACGTGTTTTTTTTTGGCCTTTTCTGCTCGATATCAATTATGGCAACAGGTAGGCACTTGAAATTTTCACAAAAGCCTTATTTAGATGTGTGATTTAATAATTAATAATAATATTAAAATAAAATAAAAAATTAAGGGGGGGCTCACATACAAAAACACAATTTTTGGCCTATTTTTTCTCTATAACGGTACGGAACCCTTCGTGCGCGAGTCAGACTCGCACTTGGCCGATTATTGTGAATTATTTAAAAATTATTTGAGTAAGAGAATAATTAATTACTTATACTAAATGAAGGGGTCTCGGCATACTCGGTGTAAGTAATGGAGTTAAAGCTCGCAAAAATGATCACGTAGTTTGGGTACGTTCCCTCAAATAACAGACAAAACTCCCGTTAATAAAAAAGTTGGACAATCGAAGCGCAAATATGTAAAGTTTATTCGCAATGAGGGAGATTTATGATTTTCATTAAACGAAAGCTTCCCGACAAAAGCACAAAGTTTCAAACAGCTTTTAAAGCTCCCTGTTAATTGAAATGACGATAAATTGACTTCGATTTTCTCAATTCGTTTCAAAGTTTACACTGACTAAACGTGTTGTATTTCAAACAAGATATCACCCGCCACTTCGTTTGTGCATAAATTCGTTTCTGAATTCTGCGTATTTCTCCGTGTCCTTTCCCGGGACTCGAATTTCTAATCTAAGTGTAACTCAGAGTTTCACACATTAATTAATGATTATTAAACATCAATTTCATTAAGAGTTTGACAAATAATAATATAATATGGGGCTAAGATCCTCATTTAATTACAGTTAAGAAAATAATATTCGTCTCAGTTAAGCGGTTCAGAAAGAGGACAAACATACACTTTTGAACTTATAATATCACTAGAGTTTGGCTACAACATGGTTGATACAATAATCAGTTTATCCCAATATAATCGTAATTTTTGGGGTTCCGTACCCAAAGGGTAAAAACGGGACCCTATTACTAAGACTTCGTTGTCTGTCCGTCCGTCCGTCTGTCTGTATGTCTCCAGGCTGTATCTCAAGAACCGTTATAGCTAAACTTCTGAAATTTTCACAGATTGTGTATATTTGTTGCCGCTATAACAACAAATACTAAAAATAAAATAAAGTTAATATTTAAGGGAATACATACAAGAAACGTGATTTTTTGGCCTTTTTTGCTCGTAATCAATAATGGTAACAGCTAGGCACTTGAAATTTTCACAAAATCCTTTATTATATTTGTACTTTAATAATAATTAAAATAAAGTAAATGTTAAAGGGGGGCTCCCATACAAAAAACACAATTTTTTGTCTACTTTTGCTCTATACCGGTACGGAACCCTTCGTGCGCGAGTCCGACTCGCACTTGGCCGATTTTTTTCTTATAAGGTCTTTTTCACTAGCAATAGTTAGTACTCCAACTTTAAGCTAACTTATACCTTGAAGTTTGAGTACCGACGTTAAAAATCGACTCAGTGGTTTGAGCCTGCAGAGGTAACAAACAGAAAGAGGGACAGACACATCTTTTCATATTGGTACGTTATATTATGCTTTAGATAGGACCAAATTAAATATTACATAAAAAGTCAAAATCGTTATGAAAAGACTACACGAGGTAATAATAATGTCGTGACCCAATAAAGGTAATATAAAGGTCTACTTTCAAAGACGACTAATGAATCCCTCGCTGCCGTCAATTTAGAAATTTAATCAAAATATTATCGTACAAATATGATGGCTCCTTTATTAGATAATAAACTTTTAATGAAGCTATTAAACCTACTACTCTGTTGAATTAGAAGATACAATTTTGTATTTGGTTCAAAATTGTATTTTTTAATATATTATCCTTTGTGTAATATTATCCTATGTGCCATCGCAGAAATTGAATCATAGGCAAATGGCGGAGCTAGTAGCTATGTCATATTTTGATCAGATTTTATCAATTCAACGTAAATGATCTGTCGACTAGGTTTGACATAACGCGACCAAATAAGGAAGCTCCGCCATCTCCTTATGAATCAACTTCTCTTATAGTACAATCAGAGAAATTCATTTCCAGGAAAAAGGTGGACCTAATTTGGTCGGCTTATACCACGACTATCATTGACTTGACATAGCCCAAACAAATAACGTAATTCCGCCAATAGGTATGATTTTTTTCTGATGGCACTATTACTACGTTAGCTGGTCGGGTTACAGTGTAAATCAACTAACTTAAACTATATTTGAATATTTATTATTTTCATGCGGTAAAAAGGTATGTTTAAAATACTAAATTTGGGGTTTTTTTTAAATATTTTCTAAAAGAAGCCCTAGCAATTTCCCTATCTTCCTTACTACATTATACCATAAAGTCTCTTATACATCCACAACCTCTAAAAACCAAAACCATATTATAACCTCAAAAGAGTTAAAACTCATGGATTATTCATAACCTTCCTACTCTCTAGTTTTAACTTTTTCGCATTGCGGTCGGCGAAACAATGCCTGAAGGAGCTTGTTAGACGCTTAGAGTGCGGGTTTATTCAAAAATATAACGTAAAACGACCTGAAAAGCCTATTGACGATGCACTAATTAATGACGTACACGTATATCTCACGTGAAATTAACGTGAAACTTGTATGACATATTTATTACGTTTTATTAGGGCCAGTTTATTGCAACGTGAGTCGGTGCGTTACTATTCAGTAGCATAGGTTTTAGGAAAAACACATTATAATGAAAAACGTGTCGCGAGCAGCGTTCCATCACATTTTCTCGCACGTGATTTCTAATAAAAAGTTCAATAATTGTTGTAGATTGTTTCTTTTGTCGCATCTTTTGCTTTAGTGAATTGACATTGCAACGTGACGAGGCGATGCATCTTTTAATGTCCCATTCAAAACTAAACCTTATTTAATACATAAGAAGATGAACATTGAATAATTGACAGACTTGCCATCCGTTGGGCTGCGTTCAAGTCTCCAATGTCCTTTACCGGGACTCAAAGTATGGTGGTGTGACATACACACTTTCGCATTTGTAATATTAGTATGAATTATCGCGTTGCCTAGACATGTTTTTTTTTTTTTATGAAATAAAACGAGCAAACGGGTCACCTGATGGAAAGCAACTTCCGTCGCCCATGGACATTCGCAGCATCAGAAGAGCTGCAAGTGCGTTGCCGGCCTTTTAAGAGGGAATAGGATAATAGGGGAGGGTAGGAAGGGAAGGGAATAGGGTAGGGTAGGGAAGGGAATAGGGTAGGGTAGGGAAGGGAATAGGGTAGGGGATTGGGCCTCCGGTAAACTCACTCACTCGGCGAAACACAGCGCAAGCGCTGTTTCACGCCGGTTTTCTGTGAGAACGTGGTATTTCTCCGGTCGAGCCGGCCCATTTGTGCCGAAGCATGGCTCTCCCACGTGTTGCGATGTGTTCTAGCCCTAATACTTAATTTCATCGATTTCCAATACCAACTATAGTATATATAAACTATTGTTATTTATTAGAACATTTATTGTGTCGTAACGGAAGTAGCAGTTATGGGCCCCTTTGATTCATTTAGCGAAGGGAAGCTTCGACTAACTTCATTTCCTATAGAGTACAGTATTCAACGCTATCTTACCTCTTATTGAACCTTATGCTAACGACATAAAAGCAAGCATTTTCCTATGCATGGTAGTTTGAGTAATATACTCCTAAGGCTTTGTCCACATTTGTATCATTTTCGCCTATCAGATCTCCGTCGCGTAATGATACGAAAATCAAAATGATCGCTATCATGGCGATCACTTTGCGTCCACACTAGCGAACATGATACGCTTCGATGCTACGCGACGGAGATCTGATACGCGAAAATGATACAAATGTGGACATAGCCTAATAGGACTTAGGAATGTAAAAGCATTGCTTTATGTTTTCCTGGTACACTTAGCTGAATTTATAAACTGGAATAAAAGCATCATAATGTCCTTTTCCAGTTTCAATCATGAAAATTTGTTCAGCAGCTTAAGCTTGAAGAGGTCTGGCGATCTATTTGTAAACTCTTCACGCTTAAACGGTTGAACCGAATAAGATGAAATTTGGTATGGAGGTATAGAGAGACGAGAAAGTACATAGGATAGTTTTTGATGCGGAAAAACGGTTCCAGCGTGATAGTCAACTTGCCGCAAAGAAATTGCGTGCAATATCTAGTAACATGGATAGCTCACGGCTGGTCAGCGATGCAATACCTGCAACAAAACGCACCACGTTAGGACAATCTACGGACAAACTGGACTATTAGGTGGGTCATACGTGTAACGATCCCGGTCAGACAACAAAGACATACAAATTACAAGACATGCCATGATAGTAAACAATCTTTTAATGTATAAAAATAAAATCCTAACTTTAGCAGTGTCTGACAGTAGGAAAAAACAGTAAAAAATGCCTGGCAGTGGAATATGAGATTCTTACATTTATCCCGAAGAAAATAAGATGAGAAATTAGCTTTATACTTTATCGAAGGTCAGATAGACCTTCAGAACTGGATACCTCCTAAAGTAACCGCGACCGAAACTCCATAGTTACTGGTCGTTCTTACCTCTATAGGGGTCATATAAAGGAAAACTTTCAGCTTTTATAAAATGAATGTCTGGCTGTCGCTGGCTCTTGAGTTATGAGCTTGCGAGAAACCTTGCTCAAAAGTCATAATATTAAATTGATTTTAGTATTCGAGTTTCTAATATAACTAAATCAGGTCAGAAATTTATAGTACCCGATATAGTAATATATAAGTAAGTTTACAGTTCACAGTCTGGATCATTCAAACTTCTGTTAAAAGCCGTCAAATCGTAAAATCTTTAAGGTCTTTATAGGGAGTTTTGCCGGGAATGTGAAAGAGTGATGTTGTGTTTTTGTATTATTTTCCTAAAATTGTGTTAATTGTGTAATATTGGTAGGATATTAACCATTAGATATTCTTTATAGTGCACAAGTGTAGGAAAGTGATGCAATACCCAGAAGCGTGCTATTTTGTGTTCCCTCCAAAACTCCATCGAAAGTTTCAGTAAAGCGTCTACCACTTTACTGAATCAACCGACTTGACTTCTTGACTGTATTGACTTTTACTAATTAGACTTTGACTAGACTTTCGACCTGACAATATAGAAAAACGAAGCTGAAAATTGTACTATAGAATATTGTTTTCCCGCCATATTTATACTCGACACTGGCCATGGTTAAATAGCTGAAGTGCCATAATAAAAAAAAGGTCTTTATACAGAATGTAACAAAGTGCTACATCCTGTATAAGGACCTTAGACTTATACTTTTGGGTATGAATGTGTCCCAATAGAGTTCACTGTGAAGGTAGTAGTGCTGAAAGAGCAGTTTTTTGTGCAAGCAAGCACTCCAGCAGTGTCATGACTCATGACTACGCCCATATACGAGTAAAAGTTAAAAGAGTTGCTCTTTTAGCTCTGCTACTATCACAGTGAACTTTATACAAGAGACGCATACACACCCTAAATCATTATCACTTTGTTTTGTTACATTCTGTATACGGGAATTCCGATCGATCCGGTCGGATTGATCGCAGGCCGATCTGACCGAACTTGTTTCATGAATTCTCATGGTCAGATCGGCCTGTAATCAGTCCAAACGGATCGATCGGCGTCAGTTTCATCATGTAGCGGTACAACTAGCGCCACAATCCTGCTTCGCGCTATCGAATTTTCTGCGATCGGCAAGACATATGCATAATGCAACGTCTGAAATGACGACAGTGGGCTTCGGCCTGACCGAGCATGCTATCTCGCTCGGAAGATCCTCCTTTGTGGCCGCCTCGCATATCGTCTCTATTTCTTAGTAACTCTATGGTTTGTAGTAACACTGGAATAGTGTAATAGTCATTTAGTTGTAGTGTTAATCCGATTTGATGGTGACCAATTCAGTTGATTTCATCTTCTTTAGTACTTATAGCCAGCTTACATAATTCCAATTCAGTGATTCAATCCCGCGTAAAGGACACTGGAATACACTGGAACGCAATGAATAACATTCCAGTGCATTCCTGTGTTCGTTTACATTATTCCTGTAACAATGCAAACATTCAAGAAGGGAGCGTATTCCTCCTTAAAGAGCTGGCAACGAACCTGCAACTCTTCTGATGTTGCGAGTGTCTATGGGCGACGGCAGTTCCTTTCCATCAGGTGAGCCGTTTACTCGTTTGCCGCCTAATTTTATAAAAAAAAACACCCTATATTTGGTTAGTTGAAAACACGGTGTATAACGGATATTACTTCTGCTGTCACATCAAAAAGCGTCCGTGAAGTATTTAGGTCGTAACAAGTTCGGAAACTGAATATCATCCCGTGATGAAAAGTTGACGTCATGTACTGGAGTCTTTTTAGGGTTCCGTATGAAATTAATATTGCATCCTTGATTTTTTAACAGGGAATATTACGCAAAGGTCGGAGCAGAGCGCGTTACTATCACATACAGTAAAATCCGACCAAAATCCGACATGTTGCACACAATCTATACTAATATAATATTACAAAGCGGAAGATTTTGTTAGTTTGTTTGTTTGTTTGAACGCGCTAATCTCAGGAACTACTGGTCCGATTTGAAAAATTCTTTCAGTGTTAGATAGCCCATTTATCGAGGAAGGCTATAGGCTATATTTTATCACGCTAAGACTAAAAGGAGCGAAGTAATAGAGGAAAATGTGGAAAAAACGGGGGGAATTTATTTGAAAGGGCTTATTTGAACGCACTAATCTCAGAAATTACTGGTCCGATTTGAAAAATTCTTTCAGTGTTAGATAGTCCATTTATCGAGAAAGGCTATAGGCTATATTTTATCACGCTAAGACGAATAAGAGCGAAGAAATGGAGGAAAATATGGAAAAAAAGGGGGATATTATTTGAAAGGGCTTATCTCACGAACTACTGGAGAAATTTTTCTGTTATTTAGCACAGTTAAGAAGTAGACCTCGTGAAGGATCATAGGCTATTTTTTGTGGACTAATTTGTCTGTGAAATATCTAATTTACGCGGCCGAAGCCGCGCGGAACGTCTAGTAATATAATATCAGAATATTGACAGAAACTTTGTCAAACGTCGAATAAAACTTTTTGTTTCCTGTCCATGCTGGTGCTTCCCCTAGCGTGAAAACATGGCGGTAATAATATATCCTATTACTATAAAAAAGCCAATCTTTGTGTTTTTAGCCTAAAAAAGTGGTTTAAACGAATGGAGTTTCATTTAATATGGTAGTATTTTGTTCTATGTTTTTGGCACATAGGCATTTGATTAGCCTATTTATATCCTGAAAGAGAACAAGAAACAATCAATTAAGCGCAATACCCGCGAAAAAGCCCTAGGTGATTCCTAATCATATCTCAGGATAGGTTAGGTTATTTATAGATTATATTTGGTGTCTTTTTAAATAAAGTTAGATAAAATCTAATTATTATCTACGTCGCCATAAGTGTGAGATGCATGAAAAATATACGGAACCCATTGAGCTAATCCGACTCGCACTTATGTTAGAACTTCATCCGTCGATGAAAAGTTCGAAAAACGTTCCCAACTTATGAAATTAATGTAACTTTATTTAATAATTAGCAAAATGTTGTGAATAATATGAGTTCGCAACTTTTACTCGCACGTGTTACTTTTCATTTTGTTAATATTATCTACCATTAATTATGTTAAGTTTCAACTGGAATAGTATTCTTTATTAAATATTAATATATTATTGAAGTTATTAATAATTGGAATATTGTCCGTGGCCTAGTGGTTAGACCTTTAAATCGCACTCGAGAGGGTGCAGGTTCGATCCCGGGTGGAGATAGGATGGTCCCAGACGTATTGACCTAGTCATTCCTCTGGACTAGGCCGACTATGTTGCGAGAATGCCGTATGTGCTTAGGCAACCATACAGTCATTTAAAATCTTGTCCCAGGCACTTCAGTATTTGAAGTGGTTACTTCCGTCTGAAAATACTGTATAATTAATTATCCACAACAGATGCAAAAGCATAGTTTTTTTAACAGTAATTAAAAAATATATTTTATTTGATTGTTGTGAGTAGATGGAATGTTTAATGGCAGATCACATTGCAGTTCAGAGTTATAACTAACTAGACGTTCCGCGCGGCGGCGGCGCGCGCGGCGCGGCGGAATTTCACGGAAACCGTACAGTTTTCCATAAAATATAGTCTGTGTCCCTTCACGTGGTCCTCTCTATATCTGTGCCAAATAACATGAAAATTGCTGTTCGTGAAATAAGCACTTTCAAATAATATTTCCTGTTTTTTCCACATTTTCTTCTGTTTCTTCGGTCCTATTAGTCTTAGCATGATAAAATATAGCCTATAGTCTTCCTCGATGAATGAGCTATCTAAGTGGGCGCCTAGACCTACAATAATATTGAACAATATCACGTATTGCGAAATATTATTGACCGTCTAGGGTTGATATTGAACATCGAGCGCCTTCATACCCCAGTCAATTTAGACATTTGAGGTTGCATAAATTCGCACCAAGCTGAAAATCGGTAAAGTTGTTAAGAACATGATTAAATTTGAAAGTTCCCCATGATTCCCTTGTGTGGAAAAAAAAACACCCAAACGACGATTACAACTTTAACAACTTTTTGAATCGTTATAATATTTCAAAAACGGTGGCTCGTAGGGAAAAAATATCGATACACCTTTTGTAGATAATTTTATGACCTACAATTTTGTTTCAGGCATTTTTATGCCTTACCGTTTTGCTAAAAATCGTGAAAAATTAATTTTTTGGACCTTTGACATTGGGTAAAAAAAATCCATACAGGGGAACTATGGGGGACTTTCAAAAATCATTTGTAATCATATTCTAACTAAACAATATTACCGATGTTCAGCTTGGTGCGAATTTATGCAACCTCAAATGTCTAACTTGACTGGGGTATGGGTTCAATAAAATTAAAGCGTGGTATTGACAATAAAATTGCTCGTCTAGGTGGCCGGTAACACTAAAATAATTTTTCAAATTGGACCCTTAGCTCCTGAGATTAGCGCGTTCAAACAAACAAACAAACAAACGAACTCTTCCGCTTTATAATATTAGTATAGATAAGTATAGATTGAGTAATTTTACGAATACAGTGTTTTCGCATTATTAATTATTATTTAACCTGTTTCACAATCGCCGTTTAGCTTTGTCGCTCAATATCAGCTACTAAACTCCGAACCATATTTCACTTATTACCCAAAAAGAAACATGTCCGATTCTTATACCCCGAATTTCGATTTTGTTACTTATCTCTGATTAAAATAGCATCAGAATCGGGCCCAGGACCCTCAATAATTCGCTCTCTGAATTTTTATTATAAGATCAATTTTACACACGTGTCCGCCCATACGAGCAGACATAAAAATATGATAACCCTAAGATAAACCAATACCTGCTGATTCTAACATTATGCTCCAATATCCCTGAGTGGTGGATTATTCGAGATACTAAAATTTATTTATGTAAGCGAAAGGTTTATTATAGAGAGTGGAGAAAGTTTTGAGTTACGCGTCTGGGGATTCGGTTTTTGATTTGAGTGAATTCTTTGTTTTTATGTGGTATAAGCTAGTTGATGCTCGCAACACCATTGCGCAGAAATTTGTTTATCGTGTACATTTTCCGAGATAAAAAGTATCCTGTGTAAAAGACTCAAAGTATCTCCATACCGAATTACATCGAAATCGGTTCAGTGGTTAAAACGTGAAGGGGTAACAGACAGATAGACACACTTTCGCATTTATAATATTAGTATGGATATGTTTGAGTTTAGTAAATATTTTTGGATACCAGGTATTAAATCAATGTACTATAAAATCTATATTACGTCTATACTATATCCAATCATAACTGTTTCACATTGACTAAATGATAAAATTCAAAGCCACAGTATTCTAACAAAGTAAAATGTTTCAGTGATTATAATAAGCACTTAAAAATTCTAGTAAACTACATGATGTATAAGTTCCCTTCCTATTCGGCCTTAAAATGGTAATTAAACTGGCCCATACTTGGACGATCCTTTGGCTAAACTAAATAAGAATAAAGATATAATTTAAATACTTATTACCGAGGGAGATAACTAAATAACAAGCTCATAATCGTTATACCCACTCGTGTGGCCACCCCGAGATGTGGATACAAATTGTTCAATCGATCGTCGTCATGCCAACCCCAATAACTCCAATAGAAAGATTAATGAAACGTCTTCTGCACCAGATAGAAACCAGAATTACTCATTTTCTAACAATTCAAAGGAATATCCACCTTATTGCAAAGCTACAAAGCTGAGAGTCCAATATCTGGGTCATGATTTAGAAATAAGCCAAACTCGATCGGAATAAGTAGACTGTTTACTAGTCTTAATTTATGTGGGTAATGCAAGAAATGGCTGTCATAGCCAGTGTTTAAGGCTCGGTATACACAAATAGTTAAAGGCCATTATAACTTACGATAAATATTTTAATAGTAATTGTTATTGTAAAATGGTAAGGTAGCTTAGACTACTTACTAACGAAAGCATTTGAAAACGTATCGAAAAAAATAGTTAAAACGTGAACGGTTTATAAAAGTAAGCCCAAACTGCTTCGGTGTGTTACATCGTTGGAATTAAATTAATGGAATAATCTAGAGTCAAGCCACAAAACCCCGTTGCTGTATCTTCGTCTCCTACCCGTCCTTTCCTTAAAACACAGCGTCCAATATCACAATGCATCATTGTTAATATCATTAAAAAATGTTATATACAGCCGAACGTGTAACCTCCTCCTTTTTGGAAGTCGGTTAATAAGTAAAACGTTCGAGCGTCATCGCTACGGCAAAACAACGCTACGCTTTAAAAATTGCAGCGTTTCTTTTTCATAATGATTCATAATTCTATGCAAATTCTTCTGAAAGGGTTAACCGGTTTAATAAAGAGGGTAACCTCAGAGGGACAAGTTTTATTAATAAAGAGGGAAGGAAACCTCGGAGGGGACAATTAATCACGTCGCGGTTAGCTCGTCTTGGCACTAATTAACTAAGATATAGCTTGGTGCAATTGCTATAAGAAACTATTATACAGAGCGTAACCAAAGTAAGTGAGAGAGAGTGTTTGAGAACCACTGCCCTAAAGTAACTTAGGGCAGCGGTTCTTAAACTTTTTTTGGTGGCGGAACCCTTTTAAAGGGAGCCCCAGGGCTCTGCGAAGCACACTCTGAAAATGGCTGCTTTATGGTGTGTAATAAAATGTAATATAAATATCTCTGAGAAATTTTAGGGCTGAAAGAGTTAGAAACATAGAAAACAAAAGTAATCGTATAGAAATTATTTAGAGGTTTCACAGCTGGCGTGACCTAAGACGCTGACTCGGCTTAAGTTGTTTTTTCGCGTATTATGTTATAAATTATAATACATTATTTATCTATTAATGTAATATATATAGATATTAATTTTCCTCCTGAACACTCTGTTAAAAATCCGGGAATAGAATTTACATTATGGCTGGCCGCATACACACGTTTCCGTATTCGATTTCAGAATTCGTTTTCTGTACTCGGAATTTCGTGAGACTAGCGCTAGCGTTAGTTATTTTCACGCGCGAACGCGCTGGCTTGCACTTGAAACGTACATGCGGAATTCGTATCGTTCCGAAAGAGCGAACTTATGCGCCAGTTAAGAGCGGGCTGTAAAAACGCTAGCCCCGCCTACACACAACGCTATCCTCCAATCGTGATACAATAATTCCATGAATCGTGTTCCCGGGCAATGCACTTTAGGCTGCAGCTAATAGTGAACAATATCGCGTAACAACGGTTCCCACATTATAGCACGAAAGTAAAGGTCGTAAGTCCCAAAACTGTTTTTTGATGATTACTTAAAAACTAAATACAATACTAATATTTCCTTTAGCTATTATTTTATAAAGTGTGTGATTGTAGTAGTGCAAGTTATTTGATGATAGTAACTCAATAAGTGTAACAGATATTTGTTGAAATGCCCAAAAAGATTCATAATTTCGAAAAATAAAACTATCGAGTCAAAATAAGTGAATCGTGTTTTCCGTTAGCTAAATATCAGATAAATATACAATGATTAAAATATAAATCTCAATTTCATTTGAGTCAATCGTCTTCCGGGATCGTAATACTTATTAGAAAACACAGCAAAATTGCACAGCCCGCTCTTAATGTATTTTTTACTGTTTCCATGCATTCGGATTTTCGAATGTGGAAAACGAATTCGTAAATCGAATACGAAAAACGTGCGTATGCTGCCAGCCTTAAAGGCCTTTGTTAACAAAAGCCTTTAAAAATAGTTTTAAAGGCTTTTGTCAACTTCTTATGCATCTAATAAGAAATTGAAAAACTTACAATGTAACATTGTGCACTCGCCTTAATTCCATTTCTGTGCCGCTATATGCTGAACCAGGCTGAACTGTCGCCCAACAATCACCGTGAAATATTATAATTTTCCATTCCAGCAGACGTTGTGAATAAATCTCACTGAAAGTGCCATTTTTTAGGAGCGTCTCAAATGTATTGTGCTTAGTAATAGCTGCATTTTAGCTGAAATGAGTGAGCGACGCATTCAGACTATTTCAATCTATTATTTCTGAGAATGGATTTGCTAGGTTGCTCGCAACTTCGTTCACGCATTAATTTAAATCTATAACCGTATATTTTGAGGCGCTTGAAACTATTCTATGGATTGTCTGGGGTTTTTAGGTGTCTACTATCCTTAAATACTTAGGGCCTGTTTCACCACTTCCTGATAAGTGCCGGATAGGCTATACACCACTAGCTTGACAGACAGTTATTGTCTACAATAAGTTGTGGATAGCCTTTATCAGGAAATGGTGAAACAGGCCCTTAATCAGATAGACAATAGGTAATATTACAAAATTACGATTTAGAAATGATGTAATTTTTTCTTGTGCATATATTGCAAGAGACTGTATTGTAACCGTGCATTTTGCCACAGTAAATAGTGGCTTATAATATTTCTCGTTATCAACATAATATTAGAAAGCACAAATAATTTCCTCTTTATAATCCAAGCATTAAAGATACTTATATATAAACATATATAGAGAAAAGAATCAACTATAATAATATTACTTCTTTGATTAACATTATGTGACTTCCACATTTCAAAGGTTTCTTTGTTCATTATGTCTGTCTGTCTCCATATTGGATTATTCTTCTTAGTTCTCTGAATAAATAACAGTCATTTTCTTCGACTTAAAGCTTAATGAGATTATATGTTCATATTAAAAGCATTTAAGAGGAGACTCACTTTGTTTTCTTAGTTTTTTTTTATCTTAATTGCGAGTATTATCTTAAACAGCAGACATTTATGATATTTAAATACTTTCCTAAGTACTTCAAGTTTTTATAGTTATAATCTGTTTTTTCGAGTTACAAGTTTAAAGCTCTACGTAGCCAGCTTTTCCGACTTTGTGACCGCTTCAATTCACAAATTGTTGTTAGTGTAAACAAAGTTAATCTTTGCTATAATGCTACCAATTTAAATGTCACATAATATGAGTGTCGCGGTAGTAATGTTGCGGCGATAATGTTGCAGCGATAATATTGCAGTGATAATGTTGCAGTGATAATGTTAAATATGCTACGTTTCTACGCTTGCCTAGGCTTGGCAAGCGTCCACAAGCACAAGCGTGTGAAGAGAGTATCTGGCTTGGCTTGCGTGAGCTTGCGGACGCTTGTATCCGATCCGGAGTAGTGTCGGTTTTTGGACACAGATCAGCTTGCGGCAAGCACTTGCGACGCGTTCACACGTTGGCGCGCGCTTAGTAGCCGCTGTAATCTCGCGACGAACGCACGTCTAGTTCTGACTCAAAAATGAGTAGCTGGTCGAACGAAGAGAGTTTTTCATTTTTGGAATATTACCAAACCGAAAAATGTATCTGGAACCCCAAAAATGTTAATAGCCGACACAAGTTCGGTGTCCGCCATGCTTGGATGTACGTAATACACTGACGCATTCACAAGCGTGTAAACGACTTCCAAATGCCAAGCGAGTTTGTGGACGCTTGTGCCTTTTGGACGCTTGCCAAGCCTCGGCAAGGGTAGAAACTTAGCATTACAGTGATAATGTTGCAGCGATTACCTGTGTCAAAACGGCTGTTGCGGCGACAATATTGCAAACTAAATATTTGTTTAGTTTAACAAATCTATGAAAAATTAAGTACATATATAATCAAAATAACAAGGCACAGAACTTCACACAATTTTGACATTTTATATGAAGTTTTTTTGCTTGAATCGCCGTTTGAACTTTAGCAATTTGATGTCACTGTTTATTTTGCTCATGTTTGGAGGGTATTAGTCGGAGGATGTTCGTCGTTCGCACGATTACTGTGATGAGACGTTTCCGAGGGGGGCCAGCCGATGTCCCGAATACATTGATATTATTGTGGATTGATACTTGTTATACTAACAAATATACTATAAACTAGTTACTATAAACTAGTTAGTATCAATTTGTGAGTAATAAAGAGTTCTATCTATCTTTGTATCTATATACAGTTAAAACACCTCCGTGGTCTAATGGTTTAGACTTTAGAGCGTGGCTCTTGACTCGGAGGTCGTGGGCTCGATTCCCGCGTTGGAAACGTGTTATTTCCAAGTTTGGTTAGGACAATTCAGGCTGATCACCTGATTGTTTGACAAGTAAAATGATCAAAGCGTCGGAAAGGCATGTAAAAAGTTGGTCCTGCACCTGATCTCTCACCAATCGTGTCAGTCTTCCGTCCCACTGGGTTAGGAGAGTATAGGAATAGAGAGTGTTCTTGCATTCTGTGCAAACACTTAGGCACTATACAATTACTCCTGCGTAACTAGCATGGTTTCAATGAAACCGGCCACCGTCACAAAAACCGTTATGGGAGTATATATACCTATACAATCGTGTACTATAATATAGAAACCTTTTGTTTATAAGCTCGAAGCACCTCTACGACGCCGGAACGTCACCACTACGAAATTAGTATGACATCGTCTAAACTCTATGCCATAGAGCATGTCGCATAAATAAAGTTTATGGCAAAGATAAATAACTCCAAAAGTGCCGGTAGAAGTAAAAACGATAAAGCAAGATATGTCATTTTGGTCACGCTGTAGCATGGGCGTACCCAGGATTTTAGCTAGGGGTCTGGTATATGGAAACAAAAAAATCATGAAAATTGATTTTTATTGATCTGACTGAAAAGATATTTTGTTACCAACACTTCATTTTGCGCAGAGTATAGGTAACACGTTTTTAATTCCCACATTGACGTTTATTTTATCTTCAAGGGGGGGGGGGGGGGGGCAGCAGCTGCCCCGCCTCCCCTGCCCCTACCTGGGTACGCCCATGCGCGGTAGGAACGGGTATACTTTCTCTGCTTTGCCGCGCCAATCGCCTACTGTCCCTTACATATTCTTACGAATTTTCGATCAGGTCACATGTCCAGCGTTTAATATTTTTTACCCATTAGGTACAAAAAACTTCACAAGAACCTCTAAAGAAGTTTTGACATCAAAACAACATATTAAATATTAACAAAATATAGGAGCAAAGCCAAAATTGAGTAGCGTAACACAATAAGTGTGGCACTGTGTCTTTTCACATACAGCATTCTACCTCAAAACCGTATCCTCAAAAAGATATAAACTACATTCAGATGGTAGCAATATTAGATCAAAACTGAACTATTCGAAACTGAAACATAATATTGATTGTAAACGCCATGCTGGCATTTAATATAGCGTTTTTGAGCTGACCATTTATTTTCAGCTGAATACAAATCCAGCGCAGTTTGTATGAAATGTTTTGTTTGGTGTGTTACAAGTGATAAGCGATAATTTGTAGTCGGTTAAAAATTTAATAATATGTTCATATAACATCGGTCAAGAATGTCCGTCGTGAAAATTTAATTTTAGTTTGCTTTATTGAATACCTACTATACGAACAAGATTTTATTTTGAAGCATAAATGTATAAGTACAATAAATGACGTTAAAACTACTTAGTGTTTACGAAAAATATGATAAAAATTATACTCTTTAATATTATTTAGTTTGTTATCTGAAGGAATTCAGAGCTTTATGAATAACTTCAAGTATACCAAATATGCAAGTTATAATTTAGGTACCAAACATCTACAAAATTAATACATAATAATATAATGCATAAGAAATTAAAAAATTGTATGATTCATTTGTAATATTGTAAAATTGTAATATTTAAAAAGCAACCGCCTGCACAAGGCGCTAGGTTTGTATTATGTACTACTTGGATGCAAATAAAGTATTTGAATCACTTTTACATTATAGTTCAGGATCCAACTGAAATTTCCTAAACGCTCCCCGCTCATGTCTCGCGCCTCGCATAGCACGAGCTTGCACTTAAGGCATTGTTTGACGCCGAGGCGAGGCATTACCGCCTTAATATCCATGTCAACAGATACGAACAATAGACTGTGCCATCGGATTTGTATGAATTTTAATTGCAGCCATTTTGTTTGGAACGCTGACACGTATAAGGGAATGTGAGATTCATCGAGGATTTTTGAGCGATAAATTCGAATTCTAGCATGACTGATCTTGAGTAGGCTGTTTTCGCATTCATTCGTATTCGTAAGAAAAAGGATGAACTTTAGAAAGTGTAGTTAGAATTGGCACAGATGTCCGCAATCAGAGACATTCAATGATAATAATAATAATTAAACTTCAATTTAATGAAGAGTTTGACAGATAATGTATGAGGCTTATGTTAAAATCTTCATTTAATCACAGTTAAGTCATTAATATTCCAGAGTTTGACAGATAATATATAATAGCGTTTATCACTTATGTCGAAATCTTCATTTAATTACAGTTAATTAATTAATAGTCGTTTCTGAGTGCGGCAGTTAATTTAATATCAGCATTATTCGAATGATAAATACAATTTACACATTCAAAATATTTTTGTACCAACAAAAAGTTAATGTAATTTTAAACACAACAGAAATAATAATGTAATATTATTCCATAATCATGTGGCCATTTACGGCGCCACAATACATAATGAATGAAGAAAGCCCCGCTAAAAGCAATGCTTTTAACGTGTCATCAAATATACATTAATTTTTATCATCTCTGCGCTTAATCCTTATTTTGTGATGGTGGTAATTAATATTACATATTTTATATAATATTCGTATAATTATAGGTCTACCAGAATCTGATGGCAAAAAGTGACAAAATAAATTGACTCTAGCAATACCGGGGTAATTGGAATAAAACATTTTGATCCTTTTTTTTTCTTATAGCGGCTGATTCTGTGTGTTAAACATGCAAATATAAAAATTTATCCAATGATCAAGGATATTTTATGAAAATCTGCTGTCAAAAATTGCAATCAGATTCTGGTAGACCTTATACAATATTATATCAGAATAAGTAATATTTTGGTTGCTAGTGGAAAAAATGACTTGTGATTTTCTACACTTGCAACGTGTGTTGCAACTTGCAAAGTTTAGCAGAATCGGATCAGCCGTTCTATATAGATATCGAGTTTTAGCGAGACTAAAAAAATTGAATATTCATTTTTATTTATAAAGATAAAATGATGGATTAGGCACAAAGTAACAGTTTAAATTTCATTAATATACTACTCCGCACGATTAATTTCAAAATCAACTTTGTCTTTTAACTGTTTCAATATCAAAGGCCACTAAACAACCACAATAAAGAGAAACAGAAACAAGAAAAATGGCGCAACCGGGAACTCCGACTGGCGAACTTTGTAAAAATCTTTTTATTCCTATACTGTAGAGCAGCGGTCGGCAACACGCGGCCCGCGAACGTTTTGCTTGCGGCCCGTGAATATTTTGTGAACAAGTTATAAGTATCAAAAACAAAGTTTTCTTATATTGCCAGTAGTTATCGTAACTTCGTTATCGTAACTTAAAAACGTAGCTGTTTGTGTCATTTTGTAATATAAACTTTGTTTATTTTTATTCTGAATCTTCTTATCATTATCTCTCTTCACCATCAGAGAGGTTGAAACTTTTTTTTTGTGGTCTATCGAAAAGCCCTCATTATGCGTAGGTATATTGGGCTTCTAGGGTTAATACGAGTATAAGGCCTGCGGCCCGCCTTTAGTTTGTTTTGCCACCTTGTGGCCCTTGCCTGCCAAAAGGTTGCCGACCGCTGCTTTAGAGTATAGGTACTGTACTTTTATATTTTAATTTAAAGTCTGTACATATTAATTATCCATACTAATATTATAAACTCGTCTGTCTGTTACCTCTTCAACCGCTGAACCGATTTTGTTGAAATTTCATATTGAGATACTTTGAGTCCCACGAAAGGACGTAGGATACTTTTCATCGCGGAAAAATGTACGGTTCTGAAACAGCATAATAAAACGAATTTTGGGCACAACGGAGTTGCGGGCACCAACTATAGTCTTTTCATAACAAGAGGTATATTTAATTAGATTTTTTATTACGTATTTAATAAGCTATTCAGTATACAGTTCTATATAATAATTATATATCTATGGACGCTTCACACCACGTCAGTCTGGCCCCGTGCTAAGTACCTGAAGGACTTGTGTTACGGGTACCAGACAACGGAAATATATTTAATACTTTTATACTATACATATATTTAAGATTTTTATTATATCATACATATATTTAATACACATCCAAGACCCAGGAACATTGAAAATTTGTTCCGTCGGCGGGATTCGAACCCGCGACCCCCGGCTTGCGCTACCAACGCGCCACCAACTGAGCCAC
This sequence comes from Cyaniris semiargus, assembly GCA_905187585.1. Taxonomy (NCBI): domain Eukaryota; kingdom Metazoa; phylum Arthropoda; class Insecta; order Lepidoptera; family Lycaenidae; genus Cyaniris; species Cyaniris semiargus. The sequence continues at coordinate 14,629,658 of LR994558.1, forward strand.
AGAGGTCGTCAAATAGACGAAGTAGGTATACAGTTTACACTCATATACAGTACAGCATCACAGAAATAAGAAGATCATAATATTAAAGGCTATATTAACCAAGCTATAATACCTATATCATGAATCTATGCAACTTTATCTTGTTTTCGAATACCTTTCCCTGTCATCACCAAACACTAACAAACACCAACCAAAAGCTCGTTATAAGTACTAAGGGGGGTAACTAACATTTTTAAAGTATATTGATTTAAATGTTTAAAGTATGTTTGTTTTATGTAAAAGCTATACCGCATACCTACGAGAAGTTCAGAAGTATAGATCTAATCCTACTTATCTAAAACTAGTTTCAGAATCTAGAAATGCTTAGCGAGGCGGTAAAATCTAGTTATAACTACATAGTTCAGTTTGTTTGGGTAATGAGTTAGACGCCATCTCAAAGAATAGATAATCCAATCGTGTTATATTTTTACCCACTTATAAAAGGAGGTTGTGCAAAATATATTCAAATGGTCGATTTTTATTAGTACGCTCTTTGCGGACGCTATAAACGACAATTTTTCAAGGTAAGAAATATTCATATAAATCAATTGTGAGAAGAAAAGATATACTACTTTATATTACAAAATCAAAAGTGTGTAAGTATGTCTGTTACGTAGTGAGGAAAAAGCTAAACCATAATAATTATGAAGTAAACTATATTTTTGAGCACTATTCTTCTTAGGGCCAACGCACACGTACCACCACCACACGACAACCACAACCACACCATAACCACACCACGTGGTCGGGCGTATATTTCGTATTGTAAATGAACTGGACCATTCACACGTACCACATTTTGCAGTCGTTGTCGACCACTTGTCAGATACCGACCACATCACAACCACGGCCGACCACATCGCAACCACAACGTTGCGTCGATGCAACGACAGTGCGCGCCCGCGCTCTTCCCCCCTCCGTTTCATTGACTTTCGTACATAACCACATCGCAACCACTGGCGACAACGCAACCATGTCGGAATTTTGTCGGTACCACAACGCAACTACAAAAGCTGCAGCGACACCATTCACACGTAACCACTGCTCGACGACATTTTGTCGTTGCGATGTCGTGTGGTTGTGGTACGTGTGGGTTGGCCCTGAAGCCTACGAATAATAAAAACTAAGGAAACGTAACTCCCATACTTCAACCGTTTTGAATTTGGTTCCTTTTCGCAACTAAAATATGGCAATAGCAATGAAACATTAACACTCAAATTTACGAAATAAAGCCGTTGAAAATAATTGTCACTTGTATAATACATTATACACAAATTGAGTACCGAACACATGCATAAATTATGCATGTGTTTGGTACTCATTTTGTAGACTCGTGGAACACATTTTTTGACACAGTTACTCTTTCTTAGTTTTTATTATTCATAGTCTTAAGCCTATTTTACTATTTGTCGGAACGGTATGCACCTTGTATAAATAACTAGATAAAATTAATCTATTCCTACAAGACTATATTATGTCTACTCATTGCCATAAAACTCAGCACATCTTAATCCATTCTAAAGTTCAGACAGACAGGTCAAACAGACAGGTCTGTCCGTTATCCCTTCACGCCCAATCCGCTGGACCGATTTTGCCGGGTATGGAGATACTTTGAGTCCCGAAAAAAGACATAGGATACTTTTTATCAAGAAAAATGTACGGTTCCCGCGCGATAAACGAATTTCGGCGCGTCGGAGTTGCGGGCGTCATCGAGTACCTAGATAAATTATTGCAGTCTCTTCTCACGAGACGATATGTCTGCTCATTGCTATAAAACTTCACGTCATCTTAATGCTATAAAAACCGAATTACGCCATTGTATACTTATTATTAGCTTCAAGACATAACCTAGTTAAAATTATGGAGTTGGGACGAGGAATAACTTTTGGAATAATTTCACTGGGAGCTGCATAATCGCAGTAAAATGAAACAACTTTAAATAGATTTTCACGCTGCAGTTATTTCTGTTTATTATTTAAATGGAGCGATAAACATCGCTTTTAGCGATGTAATGGATGGTAGAAAAGATAATTTTTAAAATGATTTTCATATCGTTCATAAACGAAAATTGTGAGATGTTTAATGTGGCCCGCAACTTTCTTGCGTCCAAGCTTATTTATAATAGCATTTTCCAGAATCAAACCTATCCTATGTCCATTCCAGGGATTTTAAGTATCTCCATTCTAATTTCCAAATAGGATATATTACTGCAATGTTTACACGCTAGAGGCAGCACCAGCATAGACTGTAAACAGAAAGTTTCGTTCGACGTTTGACAACGTTTCTGTCAATATTCTGATATGACGTGTGCAACATGTCGGATTATTTACCGTATGTGCTAGTAGCGCCCTCTGCTTTGAGTAATATTCTCTATTAATACAATAATTATAAATCTGTTCAGTAGAATAAATAAAACAGAAAGATCAATAACATAGACTTAAATTTACATAATATTATAATACTCCCCACACCGGTTTCGGTGACGGTGGCCGGTTTCATTGAAACCAGGCCAGGTACGCAGGAGTAATTTTATAATGCCCAGGTGTGTGCGCAGTACACAAGTCTATTCCCTTACTCTCATAACCCAGTGGGACGGAAGACCGACACGACTGGCGAGAGATCAGGCGCTGGACCGACTTTTTACATGCCCATCCGACGCATGAATCATCTTACTTGTCAGACAATCAGGTGATCAGCCTGCATTGTCCTAACCAAACTTGGAAATAACATGTTTCCAACGCGGGAATCGAACCCACGGCCTCCGAGTCAAGAGCGACGCTCTAGACCACTGGACCACGGAGGCGTTAAACATAATATTATATTATAAATATTAATAGGGATAGATGCTCAGAAAGGTACTTCTTTAAAATCTCCAAAAAGTGCGGTCTTAGTTTTTGTAAAACATTTTCACCGCTTTTTATGATGCTGTAAATAAAAGTTAAACGATTCATAACTCGACGTAAAAGCAAAATATACTAGGTTACTTGAAACTTAATAAATAATATTCCAACTTTGTAGGTTTTCCTTTAAAGTTTGAGAACTGTGACTTAGCAGAACTGACTTTGGGATTTGCATTCCAAATGTGTTTACTTGCTCTTTAGGTTTTTTTGATTGGCACATATTTTCTTACGAAATGAAAATTATGAAGAAAAATATATTTTTACGTTTTGGGACAAGGGGTTGTTTTTATCCATATAACCATTTAAAGCTGCGAAGTGTTGTTTTTTACTTCTTCGCGTTTTAAAGCAAAACTAATACCCTTGCTTTTCCTTTTAACAAAACCTCTTTCTATGACTCTTCTTTCACCATTTCCGCTATTCGCCTTTGGAACTCACTACCCGAAACCATCCAAAAAACTAAATCAATCAATATTTTCAATAAACAATTAAAAGAATACTACTTAAGCCTTGACCCTTCAATGTAATCATTTCATTTTTGTCTCCCTTTCAGTGGTTTTTACTTCTATTTATTGTTCTGTTTGATTAATGTGTGTATATGTTGTGTAGTTTATTTTATTTTAATATATATTAAGTATATTATTATATAATATGTATGATTGTATGAAAGAAATTAATATCATTATGTATTATAATATTGATAGTAATACTTTAAGGTTATTTTTAGTTTTAAGTGTTGTATTGTTCCTATCGTATGTCATATTTTCATCTCTGTTGGTTGTCTGGAAGAAACCGCTTGTAGCGGTAAGACCGCCAATTTGCGCAAATCCTTTATTTTTTTTTAATAATATTTGTAATGCTATGTTTTTAATGTGCAAATAAAGAATTTTTATTTTTATTATTATTATTAATATAAAAAAAAAGTATTAATAGGAAATACCGTTTTTATGACGTCAAACGATCTTGCGCGATTTATTAATTTCTGTACGAAGTTGTGCAGACAACTTGCATAGAGATAAAATTTTCAAATAAACATTTCCCTTAAAAAAGGCCCTTCGAGATAGTAGCGGCCATTAAACTCTATTATCTTGGAACACTTCCATATTACAAAATATAATACTTAAATAATAATATTAGTAGACCCGATATTTAAACATCATAAAAGTTGAAGACCCCTTTACTTCTAAATGAAAAGGGCATTTTCGTATATTTTTTAATATACAAGTATCATAAGCTGCTTTTATAAAAGGAACTGGCTGACGCCTGCAACTCCATTGTACCGAAATTCGTTTATCGCGCGGGAATCGTACATTTTTCCGGGTTAAAAATTATCCTATGTCGACCTTTCCCGGGACTCAAAGTATCAACATCCAAATTTCAGCAAAATCGGTTCAGCGGTTTTGGCGTGCAGAGGTAACAAACAGACAGACAGACAGACAAACAGACAGACGGACAGACAGACTGACAGACACACTTTCGCCTTTATAATTTAAGGTAAGTAAGTATGGATATTGGATATGCTAAAAATCAATAGTTTGAGAGAAACTTCGCGAATATAATAGCGAACGTAAAAATTAAAACCCCTGATAGGCTACATGTGAATTTTAAACCTCAAATGCCGAAACACGCTCCATATACAAGGCAGTAACAGCGCAGAATAAATCTAGGGTTTGTGTGACGTAACATGTGGATGGTCCTCAGGGGTCTATTCTCATGACTCGAAAGTCGCTTCGAGTGCTGCCTTATCCGCGCCTATGCTGTCTCACGTGTAATTAATGTCTTGCGATCGTCGTTCGAAGCATGACAACAGGACCCCTGAATCAATTAGGATTCCAATCGAACTGGCTTCCGCAGTTACACAATAGCCTGAAAATATAATGCTCCGAGCCTAAACCACTTAAGCCCGGCCCCCGTGCCAAGATATGCCAAATGGCTTAAACTTTTGATTACATTGCTATTATACGCGACGACGTATTATTGTTTATGTAATTATTAGGTATATATTATTAGAATATAAGTTAGTTGTTAAGTTTCAATACTTATAGTTTTTACTGCACAGTATACCCAAAGTTAATCATTATTGTACTCCTATAGATACCAAAGGTCGCTTGGAAGAAATTTCTCAATAGCAATAAAGCCGCCTTTGCGTTCTTGTATCTTTGATGAATGTATCGTATTTTATGTTTGTACAATATCTTGAACGCAATAAAGTATATTCTATTCTATTCTATTCTATTCTAATACTTGTGTAGGACTTTCATATAACGCGTAATATAATATTGTCTCGTAATAAAGCGAGACAATATTGTATATTTGTATAATTAAATCGGCAGCGAGAATTTTTCAAATTCCATGACATTTAGGGTGCTATTCTAGCTCGGTCTTAGTTGTGGGAAACAATGCCTTTTCACATTATTCAAAACACCATGTTTTTTCCCTCCTTGTGTAGTAGTACTTTAAATAAAGATCAGACATCTAATATGCTGACTATTATTAAGAAAAACTAAAATATTTTGACAGAAATAGACACCATCAATTTCCTTTTCGCTACAAATGAAAACGACAATCTCTATAACCTCCAAAAGCAGAAATAATCACCGAAATTGCTGAATAAATCATTATTGCGTATAATTTCCTACAGAAATGTTCATCAAGCGACGCAGTTTAATTTTGTCACGACACGACTTTGTTATACTTAAAATTCATGTTTGGTAAACGTTGTTTAAAAACAGAGGAATACAGTCCTTACTTCGAAGGTAGTAAGGTTCATTATGAAGTGCAACTATACAAGGTAGAAACAATATTAGATGGCGTAATTTAAAAAGTTGTCGTTTTGGAATTTTGATTATTAAATTCGTTATTAAATTCTCTATTTAAAGTTTGTTTGTTTGTTATCATTGTTTTTATTGAAATGCGAAATTGTGTCTGTTAAAAAGTTTTTAAATCGGAAAAATTTACGGTTCGTCTGCGCAATGACGTTGAGAGTAACATTTACTTAAATGTAACTTTAATTAAATAACATTCAACTAGGGCAAAAAGCTCTAGTTTATAAAGAAATGACATAATAAGAATAATAATTGTTCCAATACTATAAAATTCTAGTAAAATAGAAAATAAATCCATAATTCAATAGGAAGATAACATTTGGATAGAGCAATAATGGCGGCGGCTCAGTCAGCAGTTCCGACCGAGTGATTCCAATCAAAACATCAATAAAACACAAATTTCAATATTCCCTACCCTTTTGCGGTTAGGGTTGTCAGCGAAAAGAAATATCATGTTTTGTATTATAGAATGCTTAGTAGCCCCAAAGGAAGATCTCCCAAACAAACGAGGTGGAGTGCTCGGTCAGGCCGAGTAACTTTTTTTAATACCTACATAAGCGTAAAAGAAATTATGTAAGAAAGTATACACACAGCAATATACAGGGTGTAACAAAAATAAGTGATAATATTTTAGGGTGTGTACGTGTTCCTTGTAGATTTGTTAGTTCACTGTGAAAGTAGCAGCGCTGAAAGACGATTTTTTTTTTCACTTTTGTATGGGGAAACTCGTGACGCTCGGGCCCTTGCCCATACAAAAGTGAAAAAAAAATCCGTCTGTCAGTGCTGCTACTTTCACAGTGAACTCTCTACAAGGAACACGTACACACCCTAAAGTATTATCACTTATTTTTTTACATAGGGGCGATTAAAAAAAGACTGGAAATGTTTTAATGTTATTAGATACCGTAAAACTAGTCATTATTTATCTATTTACTGTATTGTAAAATTACTGAGAGATTTTGAGATGTTACATAAAATAGCCAATATCCCTCGTTCATATTGATGTGTTTAATTCGTTACATTTTATACGTGTTCAGAATGCGTATAAAATATGACAAACAAAAATAGCTACTAAATAAACATTAAACTCGAATTAAAACAATAAACAGCGCCTAAATTGATCGCTTCATTCACAGCCCTGAGTGATTAATGAACGGGAATCATTCAATGTCAGGGCATTAACCGTTATTTGTTCAGTCATTCACTCGTTCCTCAGTGACGTCATTAGGGTTGCCAACAAAGTGTAAGCGATTTTTTATTTCGGGGTTAATTTGTTAAGGGACAGGATTTATGTTGCGAAGTGAAAACAATTTGCAGCCCGGTATTAAATTCTGCGGAAGGCTGTATTTTTCAGTAAACTATGGTCCGAGGATAGTCAGTAATTTTTAAACTTTTGAAGCTCGCAGCGGGTTTTAGACCATATATATTTTGTAATACTTATTTGTTACAACTACAACTATTAAATTATCATAATATTATGTTTTACGTTTTTTTTTATTTAATCTTTATTATACAAAAGATGAAGTAAAAAATTCTGAACAAGGGAAAGCAAGCCCTATGGAACAGTGTTGATGATGTTTTACGAAATGCCATCAAAATCAGACTGATAGTTTCGAATACTTTGTCAAGAATCGTTTTAAAATAAAATTAATAGTATGTAGAAAATATAAATATACATCGTTAAATCTTATCTAAACTACATTTTGCGTATGTTTAAGCGTTGCCATAAAAAGTATGAGCATGGCATAAAAGACAGCCATAAAAAGATAATATAAAACAATTTATGAGCCCATAACTCCCGCAGTAAACGCGTTAATAAACGTTAAAAAACCGACGATAGTTAGCGAAGTGATACAATGTTAATACTTTAACGTGTTAACTACTAAACCGTAAAGGCTGATACTTTGTAAATCTGACACATAAAGTCTAGTAGGGTTTCGTTTAGGTCAAAATTAATCTTGTCATAAATTCCTGAAATAAGTCAATTTGGAGTCAATTCAGACCGCAACGTCACGCGTAGATGCATTTCTATATTGATTTGCCAGATTTGCAAGACGTCTCACGCAATTGAAATCTGTCAAATCAGTACAAATTTAGAAATGCATATCTACGTGTCGCGTTGCGGTCTCAATTGACCCTTATAATTTTATACATGACTTAGATTTACATCCACACAAATCACATTACAGTCATATGAAAGAAATATGTAAATGCGTTGCACGTGAGTGAATGACATATGTGTTTGCTTAAACTTTCCACGAAAATTGAACTGATTTTGATGAAGTCTAAAGAGCTAGATCACTGGATTTAATTAAGATTATTTTCATAACAATTAATTATATTATAACTACTAAATGTATTAAATTGTAAAAACGAAAGTTTTTCTATCAACTCTTAACGCTATTGAATCGATTTTTATATGAGAATATATTTTAAGTTCCGGACAAAATCATGAGATAGTTTCTATTACAAAATAATCTACAGTTCCTTCATATGCATGTACGAAATTACGGACAGCATAATATAAACTAATAAAGTTATTTCAACCCTCAAACCCGGGATAAGCACGTCGGAACCCAAGGGAGAAGTGACAAGTGACAGTCGAAAGTTTTTATGTTCTCAAGTGTGAGCTTGTAAAATAATTATCCACACGTGTGAGTGTTTTATAAGTGTGACATGATTGTTAAGTTGTAGCTTTTAGGGCCTGTATTCACTTTGATTAGTGCGAGTGCAGCCTGCAGTTGATTAGTGATTAGGAGAAAATAAAGGACTTGCACTAATCAGTCGCTGTCCACAACTTTCTCTTCTCTTCTTTGTCAATCACCTGCACTTATCACTAATCAAAGTTAATACATGCCATTACAAGTAAAAAAAAAAAGGTTTGGTTGTAATAAAATATGCAAGGTTAGCAAAATATCCACGCGTTTCAAAGACGTTTCATGCTAGTTCGTTTGATGAAAATACAATTCTATACCGAATATTCATTTATATCGAATTGTTGAATCGTGCGCTTAAGAGTATAGACTTAAGAGAGTTCAGGTCGATAGATAAACTTATTTGAAACATTAGTATAGATATTGTATGGATATTCTTTGTGACATGTACTGGAAAAATAATAACACTTTATACTACAGTGCAGTGAGTAGCTTTTCGTAGCAATTAGTAGTACTACGTAGCAACGAGAAGCTTCTCGTAGCAATTACTAGCACTATGCAGCAACGAGGAGCTCTTTTTAGCTATTAGTAGCACTACGTAGCAATACCTAGCTCTTCGTAGCAATTAGTAGCACTACGTAGCAACGCGTAGCTCTTCGTAGCAATTACTAGCACTATGCAGCAACGCGGAGCTCTTTTTAGCAATAAGTAGCACTACGTAGCAATACCTAGCTCTTCGTAGCAATTAGTAGCACTACGTAGCAATACCTAGCTCTTCGTAGCAATTAGTAGCACTACGTAGCAACGCGTAGCTCTTCGTAGCAATTACTAGCACTATGCAGCAACGCGGAGCTCTTTTTAGCAATAAGTAGCACTACGTAGCAATACCTAGCTCTTCGTAGCAATTAGTAGCACTACGTAGCAACGCGTAGCTCTTCGTAGCAATTACTAGCACTATGCAGCAACGCGGAGCTCTTTTTAGCAATAAGTAGCACTACGTAGCAATACCTAGCTCTTCGTAGCAATTAGTAGCACTACGTAGCAACGCGTAGCTCTTCGTAGCAATTACTAGCACTATGCAGCAACGAGGAGCTCTTTTTAGCTATTAGTAGCACTACGTAGCAATACCTAGCTCTTCGTAGCAATTAGTAGCACTACGTAGCAACGCGTAGCTCTTCGTAGCAATTACTAGCACTATGCAGCAACGCGGAGCTCTTCGTAGCAATTACTAGCACTATGCAGCAACGCGGAGCTCTTTTTAGCAATAAGTAGCACTACGTAGCAATACCTAGCTCTTCGTAGCAATTAGTAGCACTACGTAGCAACGCGTAGCTCTTCGTAGCAATTACTAGCACTATGCAGCAACGCGGAGCTCTTTTTAGCAATAAGTAGCACTACGTAGCAATACCTAGCTCTTCGTAGCAATTAGTAGCACTACGTAGCAACGCGTAGCTCTTCGTAGCAATTACTAGCACTATGCAGCAACGAGGAGCTCTTTTTAGCTATTAGTAGCACTACGTAGCAATACCTAGCTCTTCGTAGCAATTAGTAGCACTACGTAGCAATACCTAGCTCTTCGTAGCAATTAGTAGCACTACGTAGCAACGCGTAGCTCTTCGTAGCAATTACTAGCACTATGCAGCAACGCGGAGCTCTTTTTAGCAATAAGTAGCACTACGTAGCAATACCTAGCTCTTCGTAGCAATTAGTAGCACTACGTAGCAACGCGTAGCTCTTCGTAGCAATTACTAGCACTATGCAGCAACGCGGAGCTCTTTTTAGCAATAAGTAGCACTACGTAGCAATACCTAGCTCTTCGTAGCAATTAGTAGCACTACGTAGCAACGCGTAGCTCTTCGTAGCAATTACTAGCACTATGCAGCAACGAGGAGCTCTTTTTAGCTATTAGTAGCACTACGTAGCAATACCTAGCTCTTCGTAGCAATTAGTAGCACTACGTAGCAACGCGTAGCTCTTCGTAGCAATTACTAGCACTATGCAGCAACGCGGAGCTCTTTTTAGCAATAAGTAGCACTACGTAGCAATACCTAGCTCTTCGTAGCAATTAGTAGCACTACGTAGCAACGCGTAGCTCTTCGTAGCAATTACTAGCACTATGCAGCAACGCGGAGCTCTTTTTAGCAATAAGTAGCACTACGTAGCAATACCTAGCTCTTCGTAGCAATTAGTAGCACTACGTAGCAACGCGTAGCTCTTCGTAGCAATTACTAGCACTATGCAGCAACGAGGAGCTCTTTTTAGCTATTAGTAGCACTACGTAGCAATACCTAGCTCTTCGTAGCAATTAGTAGCACTACGTAGCAACGCGTAGCTCTTCGTAGCAATTACTAGCACTATGCAGCAACGCGGAGCTCTTTTTAGCAATAAGTAGCACTACACGTAGCAATACCTAGCTCTTCGTAGCAATTAGTAGCACTACGTAGCAACGCGTAGCTCTTCGTAGCAATTACTAGCACTATGCAGCAACGCGGAGCTCTTTTTAGCAATAAGTAGCACTACGTAGCAATACCTAGCTCTTCGTAGCAATTAGTAGCACTACGTAGCAACGCGTAGCTCTTCGTAGCAATTACTAGCACTATGCAGCAACGAGGAGCTCTTTTTAGCTATTAGTAGCACTACGTAGCAATACCTAGCTCTTCGTAGCAATTAGTAGCACTACGTAGCAACGCGTAGCTCTTCGTAGCAATTACTAGCACTATGCAGCAACGCGGAGCTCTTTTTAGCAATAAGTAGCACTACGTAGCAATACCTAGCTCTTCGTAGCAATTAGTAGCACTACGTAGCAATACCTAGCTCTTCGTAGCAATTAGTAGCACTACGTAGCAACGCGTAGCTCTTCGTAGCAATTACTAGCACTATGCAGCAACGCGGAGCTCTTTTTAGCAATTAGTAGCACTACGTAGCAATACCTAGCTCTACGTAGCAATTACTAGCACTATGCAGCAACGCGGAGCTCTTTTTAGCAATAAGTAGCACTACGTAGCAATACCTAGCTCTTCGTAGCAATTAGTAGCACTACGTAGCAATACCTAGCTCTTCGTAGCAATTAGTAGCACTACGTAGCAACGCGTAGCTCTTCGTAGCAATTACTAGCACTATGCAGCAACGAGGAGCTCTTTTTAGCAATTAGTAGCACTACGTAGCAACGCGTAGCTCCTCGTAGCAATTACTAGCACTATGCAGCAATGAGGAGTTCTTTTTAGCAATAAGTAGCACTACGTAGCAATACCTAGCTCTTCGTAGCAATTACTAGCACTATGCAGCAACGAGGAGTTCTATTTAGCAATAAGTAGCACTACGTAGCAATACCTAGCTCTTCGTAGCAATTAGTAGCACTACGTAGCAACGCGTAGCTCTTCGTAGCAATTAGTAGCACTACGTAGCAATACCTAGCTCTTCGTAGCAATTAGTAGCACTACGTAGCAACGCGTAGCTCTTCGTAGCAATTACTAGCACTATGCAGCAACGCGGAGCTCTTTTTAGCAATTAGTAGCACTACGTAGCAATACCTAGCTCTTCGTAGCAATTACTAGCACTATGCAGCAACGAGGAGTTCTTTTTAGCAATAAGTAGCACTACGTAGCAATACCTAGCTCTTCGTAGCAATTAGTAGCACTACGTAGCAACGCGTAGCTCTTCGTAGCAATTAGTAGCACTACGTAGCAATACCTAGCTCTTCGTAGCAATTAGTAGTACTACGTAGCAACGAGAAGCTTCTCGTAGCAATTACTAGCACTATGCAGCAACGAGGAGCTCTTTTTAGCTATTAGTAGCACTACGTAGCAATACCTAGCTCTTCGTAGCAATTAGTAGCACTACGTAGCAACGCGTAGCTCTTCGTAGCAATTACTAGCACTATGCAGCAACGAGGAGCTCTTTTTAGCAATTAGTAGCACTACGTAGCAACGCGTAGCTCCTCGTAGCAATTACTAGCACTATGCAGCAACGAGGAGCTCTTTTTAGCAATTAGTAGCACTACGTAGCAACGCGTAGCTCCTCGTAGCAATTACTAGCACTATGCACCAACGAGGAGCTCTTTTTAGCAATTAGTAGCACTACGTAGCAATACCTAGCTCTTCGTAGCAATTAGAAGCACTACGTAGCAACTCATAGCTCTTCATGGTATTTTGTAGCTTTTTGTAGCAATTTCTAGTACTGCATAACCATGTAATTCGTAAAATCTGTAGAAAAATCTGTTAAAAAAATTCCTTAAAATCTGTAGCAAACGTGGCCATTCTTTTAGCACTTTTAGTAACATAATGCTAATTATATTATTAAGTTACGTCTATAATATATATTATTCTTAATTTTGTAGTCACTCAAAAATAATCAAGTTAAAAATTTATAACAAGCTCGTTATCAAAATGATTTCATAAATGCTTATCGTGTTGCTAAGTTATGAAGTTAAGAACGAAAATTGCTGCAAAATTAAGTCAAAAGTAAGTTATTTATTATAATCATGTGACCAATAAAAAGTTTTAAAGATTTCACTTTGTACTAAAAGTATATTTTAAAAAGTGAGATACTACCAGATCCGACAAAACGAGATTTTGAACTAACATTGTCATGGAGACTTGTATAAGTCACAAAGATCATAGAAAACCTCGATAGGCGCGATTTTGGACTGTGCGCTGTTTTGCCGTATCCACACATGCCGCCGGCTTATACCGCCGGGTTTGCCACCGGCTTTCAGACTGTCTTGTAAGTGATTACGGCATTTGGGATGCTACGATTAAATCCATACCAATATTATAAATTCATCATTTCAACAAAGCCAAAGACTGAAAATGACATCCACGTGGATAAACGTAATAGCGGGCTTACATTATTACAATCCAGCGCTGGATTGCTACTGGAATAATGAAAACAGTCACTGTATTGCACTGGAATGTCATTCAGTGCATTCCAGTACCCGGATTGGATTACTGGATTGGAATAATGTAAACCGGCCGTAAGCAAGGGCTAAATATCTCAAGAGATTCTCACTTGTGTTCCTGGACTTCATAACCCAACCCATATTGACCTTGTGGCAAATCCACAACGCTCTATTTTACATCGGTCTTCTGCGAGACCTGACATATTCCTAACTGCTCACACGTGTATATTAAGGTTACACGTGGAAATATTTGATGTCTCCAAAACACTTCAACCAGAGTTCTCCTTACGTCGTTTTAAATCCGTCGCATTAACACAGACATACATGAGCTTTTTAAGCCTTCCTTAAGCTTTGAGCTTACAGAGAGTCCTTGTAAACCTTATTCTTTGTTTATAAGTATCATCAGGTCTGCTGAACCTTTTGAATGTTACATAGTACCTGCTTATAAAGTACCTTATTACTTACTTCAAAAGCAGCATAAGTACATGAATTTTAACAATTTTTACTACACACTATACTGTACTCGGCGAAACATGGCGGTAGCGGTCATTGACTCTCTGTCAAAAACTTGTAATTTTCTATATAAACCGCGATTGGGTCAGATGTTGTTAATCACGGCTTTGTATAGAAAATGACAAATTTTTGACAGGGAGTCAATGACCGCTACCGCCATGTTTCGCCGAGTACAGTATAGCTTAATTTTATAGGAAACTGAACTTTTCTTATGTCTGCAAAACTCTTAGTATGTGCCTGTATAAACATAATACTTTATAAACTCTATACTAATATTATAAGGTGGAATGATTTGCCATAGGCTTCGATATATTTCCTTGACCTTTTTCAATTAAATCGTCATAGATATAGAAGAAAAATAGATATAGCAGACTAGTACAGAAGAGAAAAACTGAGAATGAATAATACGGTTCCCGTCTGATTACATTTTTCATCTCATTCTTATCCTCATTGAAAACATTTAATAAGATAATAATATTAATTAGAAACGGCGGATTGAAAAAGCTATTATGCATAATATAGCATATTCTTTAGCAACAAGAGCTCAAAAGAAATACTTGTATACAGAACTCGCGATCTTTGTTTCTCGAAGAAATCGTGAACGCCTCGGCTTTTGCGCTGATGAGATCCTAAATGTGATTACTGCGATATTATCTTCGGAATGAGACGTGTAGGAACCATGTGTTTGTAGATAGAAGTTAATATCTAGAATCTTAGATTACTAGACTTGTTCATGTTGTTATCAAAAGTATGTTATGATGTTAATGATTGAGAATTAAAAGTCCCTATCTCCAAAACTACTGAACCGATTTAGAAAAAAAAGGTGAAACTTGCACTATTCCCTAAGTTGACCAGTACCTAGTACAACATAAAAATAATTACTGAAATTGGAATAGTAGTTTCAGAGATATGCGAACACAAACATAAAAATATACATACATACATACATATATACATACATACATACATACATACATACATACATACATACTTACTTACACTTTTGAAATTTGGCACATTTGTTCAGACGCTGATATAGACTAACATTTTCGAAAATTGGGCAGTTCTGGAAATATTACATACATACGCGTCCAATTGATAACCTCCTTTTTTTGAAGTCGGTTAATTATAACATGTTTAAGAATTGCTGTTATAGAAATACTCAATGAAAAATCAATCAGCTAATATATCAATGTAACTGTTAATTTTTACGAATATTATAAACCCAAACGTGTCTGTGTTATCTCATCACGCTGAACACAAAGGTATAATAATAATAATAATATCTATGGACGCTTCACACCACGTCAGTCTGGCCCCGTGCTAAGTACCTGAAGGACTTGTGTTACAGGTACCAGACAACGGAAATATATTTAATACTTTTATACTATACATATATTTAAGATTTTTATTATATTATACACATATTTAATATACATCCAGACCCGGGAACATTGAAAACTTTTTGTTCCGTCGGCGGGATTCGAACCCGCGACCCCCGGCTTCAGCTGCCACACACTCAACCAATTGAGCCACAGAGAAGGTATGGTGACACTTTGAGTTCCAGGAAAGGACAAATTACTAGAATAGTTTTTTTTATCTCAAAAGCAGGACGGTTCCAAAACGATACAAAAGGCACAATAAAGTTGCGAAGCTAATCAAAGCTGAATTTATTATGCTATTATTTTTTAACAAGACCTATATTTTTTATATTTAAAGGCAATTAAGTCTCTAAAATAATTCGTACATTCGAGTTGTATTTAGGGCAAAAAACAACACTCATAACTATTAATGTAGGAATTAACATGATAGAGTTTACGGGCACTCGGCCAATCTGCACAAGGCCATAATATTGTTTTGGCTTAATTTCCGGAAGTACGTAAATATGGTTCATAAATGACCTAATACATTGGTATTATTACATGGCTTTTTCCCGCAACTTTTTTTTTTGTTTAAATAATTAAATGGTTTTCTAGATTCATTAATTTCAAAGTGTGAAAGTTTCTCTTGTTATAATATATTTAAAAAATGATTATTCAATAAAGATATTAAGATAGTTTAATGGTTTATTAAGATTATTGGCTATTAACAAAATAAAAATGCATTATCTAGAGAACTACTACATGCAATGCAAAAGTAGAAATACACTTAACAGCTCCGTTAAGCACGCGAACGCACACATACACACAGGAACATTGTAAACATCGTTAAAACCTACTTTTGCAATCGTTGCGGTCACTTTATCTGTGTTTAAATGTTTTTCAGGCGTAGCAAGGAAATACTTTTATAGCACGTCGATCTTAAATGTTGTCGATATTACATTTTAATATAACAAAACTTAGGCCGTAAGCCGATGAAAAACATTTTTAATGTTTCAAAAACCTAATCCCTGAATAGAGTACGAATGTAGGCCTCGTTTGCGGGGCCCATTTATTGGGCCTCGTTTATTGGGCCTCTTTTATTGGCCCCGGATTGCCTTCTATTCACCACGGGGCCCCATTGTGGCGAAGTCAATGGATACTTTCTAATTTATCGGCTGATAATGAACTTAAGTTTTTCTATAGAAACGTATCTTGACAACGTAATTTGGCGGTTGATAAATGAAACTTCTTTGTACCATGTTACATTTTTTGATATTTCACGTTCTTTATGTTGATTAGTTTCACAAGAAATGATTTTTATGACTCTATGCGTATCATGAGACGACGCAAATGTTCGCTCATAAAATATTAAAACGATATAAAAAAATTATCATATTTATAGCTCTATTATACAGAAAAATACATCACATCCCCAGACCAGACTAATAAAAATTCGTCCCAACATGATTTAAGCGAATCACAAAATCAGAACTAAACCGAGTTAGCCCGACCAAATTGAAAAGACCTTCCTCACCTTATCAATTTACCTAACGAAGTGTTCACTAAAATTCGGCACATTTGGAGCGTCTCCAAAACTTTACACTGGCTTAGCTCAAATTATAAGGCGACCCACTTTACCGCTAAATTTAGTGGAACCATCAATTCGTAGTAATACACTTTGTAACTGGTATAAGCCGGCTTGAACTGCTGCGAACTGGTTTGTGACGTCACATGAAAGTCGGCTGTAATAAGACAGTTTATAGATACATTGGATTAAGCAGGAAAATATGTGCGTTTTTCTGATTAGTTTATAATTTTACTAACTGGTATAAGCCGGTTTGAACTACTGCGAACTGGTTTGTGACGTCACATGAAATTCGGCTGTATCGCTTTTAACATTGTAAAAAGACAGTTTATACACACTTTTGAATATGTGGTCCTTTTTATGAAAAATATTAAGTTTGATATAATTTGTTCAAGTTTATTATGCAGATATGATAAGTACCTTTAACCTATTAACTAATAAAATAATTACTAAATAAATTATAGCAATAAAATGTTCTGTCTTGGTCTTTCGAGCATTTTTTAAAAACACAACACAAAGCCAAAAAATTATAGTGTATCAATAGTATGAATATTTCTATTAGTAAAAAGGAGAATCTCACGATACATATCTATATATATAATAAAACTGTAGATGAAAATAAAATGAAAATTCTGTACGTTAAAGATATTAAAAAAATAATAAGCGGGGGGGTTTTACTACATCGCTATGGAAGCCAAAAATGTAGTTACTTTTTTGTCTGTCTGTCTGTCTGTCTGTCTGTCTGTCTGTATGTTTGTTCCCGCATCACACGAAAACTACTGATCCGATTTGAATGCGGTTTTCGCAGATATATTTGTCTTCTTCCATCTTAATATCTGGTGTATAATTTTTTTTCCCCCCACCCCTCTAAGGGGACAAAAGAGGGGGTCAGATTTTGTATCAAACTTTTTTCTTTAACACGTTAACTACTGATCCGATTTGCATACGGTTTTCGCAGATAAATTTGTCTTTTTCTAACGTAACATCTGATGCATAAAAAAAATCCCCCCACCCCTCTAAGGGGACCAAAAGGGGGTCAGATTTTGTATCAAACTTTTTTCTTTAATTGACTTACTTCATATTATTTACTGTGTTTTCCAACTTAACAACCCCCCCCCCCCCCCCCCCCCCCCCCCCCTCCCCGCTCTCCTGGAAATTTTGCTTATAACAAAGTGGTGTCGCGTAGTTAGTATTGAGTTTTGATTCTCCTTTTTTAGGAACAAACTAAGGTATTAATTATAAGTGAATGTCATAACGAAATTATTCTAACCTAAACTAAACATACAATTTTGAGTGTCATGTATACATATAATAAAACTGTAGAAATGAAAATTCTGTACGTTAAAGATATTCAAAAAATAATAAGCGGGGGGTGTTACTACATCGCTATGGAAGCTACAAATGTGGTTACTTTTTTGTCTGTCTGTCTGTCTGTCTGTCTGTCTGTATGTTTGTTCCCGCATCACACAAAAACTACTGATCCGATTTGAATGCGGTTTTTGCAGATATATTTGTCTTCTTCCAACTTAACATTTGGTGTATAAATTTTTTTCCCCCCACCCCTCTAAGGGGACAAAAGAGGGGGTCAGATTTTGTATCAAACTTTTTTCTTTAACACGTTAACTACTGATCCGATTTGCATACGGTTTTCGCAGTCCCTCCCTTCCCTCCCCTTCCTCCTGGAAATGTTGCTTATAACAAAATGGTAACGCGTCATATATATCATAACTTCCGCAACTGGGATTTCCCCCCGGACCCTGCTAGGGGGGGCTGCGCCCCCCCAAACCCCCCCCCCCTTCTCTTGGATATGTTTCTTATAACAAAGTGGTGTCGCGTAGTTATTATTGAGTTTTAATTCTTCTTTTTTAGGAAGAAACTAAGGTATTAATTAAAAGTGAATATCATAACGAAATTATTATAACCTAAACTAAACATACAGTTTTTGAGTGTCATTTAATTAATATGGGGGAGGGGGGGGGTGGGCTTTGCCTCCGGATAGTACTTAGGGGGGGCTGCGCCCCCCCCCCCCCCAAACCCCCCCCCCCCCTCCCTCACTCCTGGAAATGCAGCTTATATCAAAATGGTGTCGCGGTGTTAGTGTTGAGTTTAAATTCCTCTTTAAGAACAAACTAACTCAATAATTAAAAATGAAATTATTCTAACCTAAACTAAACATTCACTATTTGCGTGTAATTTAATTACTGGGCTTAGCCCCCCGAGCCCCCCTACTTAGTGGCTGCGCCCTCTTCCTACCTGAAAATGATGGTTATAACAAAACTGTGTCGCGGCGTTAGTGTTGCGTTGTAATTCTCCTTTTTTAAGAACAAACTGAGGTATTAATTAAAAGTGAATATCATAACGAAATTATTCTAACCTAAACTAAACATACAGATTTCGAGTGTCGTTTGATTATTATGCGGGGGGCTTCGCCCCCGGACACTAATTACTAGGCTTCGCCCCCCGAGCCCCCTACTTAGTGGCTGCGCCCTCTTCCTCCCTGAAAATGATGGTTATAACAAAACTGTGTCGCGACGTTAGTGTTGCGTTGTAATTCTCTTTTTTAAGAACAAACTGAGGTATTAATTAAAAGTGAATATCATAACGAAATTATTCTAACCTAAACTAAACATACAGATTTCGAGAGTCGTTTGATTATTATGTGGGGGGCTTTGCCCCCGGACACTAATTACTAGGCTTCGCCCCCCGCGCCCCCCTACTTAGTGGCTGCGCCCTCTTCCTCCCTGAAAATGATGGTTATAACAAAACTGTATCGCAGCGTTAGTGTTACGTTGTAATTCTCCTTTTTTAAGAACAAACTGAGGTATTAATTAAAAGTGAATATCATAACGAAATTATTCTAACCTAAACTAAACATACAGATTTCGAGTGTCGTTTGATTATTATGCGGGGGGCTTCGCCCCCGGACACTACTTGGGGGGGCTGCCCCCAAGGAAGTTCTTTAGGAACAAACTAAGTTAATAATTAAAACTGAATTTATTCTAACTTAACATACACTTTTTCGTCGTTTGATTAGTATACTGTATTACTATACTTCCTGTATATCTACCGTCCACTGCTGGTTATAAGCTTTTCATGACTATCCATACTAATATTATAAATGCGAAAGTGTGTTTGTTTGTTTGTCCTTCCTTCACGGCCTAACGAAGCAACAAATCGACTAGATTTTTGGCATATACTTAGTTGAAAGGATGGAGAGTAACATAGTCTACTTTTGGTCTTGGAAAAATATCATATTTCTAAAGGAGGTTTACAAAAATATTCGTATTTTACGCGATTTTTTAATTCCACGCAAGCGAAGCCGCGGGCAAAAGCTAGTCCATAATATAAATCTACGTAGAATCGCAAACGCAATACAGAAAATTTTTAAATATATAAAAAGTAACTAACGTAGTTTGGCTATCTTTGTGTATTTTAATCTCGTCTAAACTACTTTTACTATCCAATATTTAAAACCGCAGATTTAATTAAGCTAACACTTTGAATGCAAGAAGCGGGAGTTTTAGTTTCTTGGTATTATTGTTATTGTTCGATGTTAATTTGGCAGCTTGCCAGATCCGGGTCTGGCCGGTTATCAGGCTCGTGTCTGGCATTTTGTAACACGGTCTCTGTTTTTTATGTTTTTTTTTTTTGTATAATAGTTTTTATTTTGCATTCTGATCTCGATTTCATCCCGCAATTGTAGCAAAATTGTTTTTGTGTTTTAAACATTCTAGTTCCTTATATCGAATATAATATGTTAGTTGACACTTGACTGTGCCAGAATATGTTTTTCAATTGAAAAAAAAAACAATATTTTGGCCAGCTGCGTAAGAAGGAGGGATATTTTATATTAAGTACATTGTAAATTGAAAGAAATATAATCCAATATATAAAATTCTCGTGTCACAGTGTTTGTGCGCGAACTCCTCCAAAACGGCTCAACCGATTTTAATGAAATTTTGTATGTAAATTCGTTAGGCCTGAGAATAGGTTTTTATCTACTTTTTATTTAATAATTTGTATGGTAAAACAACGTTTGACGGGTCAGCTAGTATTTATATTGTTTTGTTATATTATATTTTTGCGCGCTCTAAAGCCTATATTTAACTACCCTATTCCCATCCCCTACCCTATCCCCTACCCTATTCCCATCCCTTCCCATCCCTACCCTCCCCTATTACCCTATTCCCTCTTAAAAGGCCGGCAACGCACCTGCAGCTCTTCTGATGCTGCGAGTGTCCATGGGCGACGGAAGTTGCTTTCCATCAGGTGACCCGTTTGCTCGTTTGCCCCCTTATTTCATAAAAAAAAAAAAAACGCCTTGCTGGATTTTAATTTGAGACATTTTTTAGATTTGTCTTAGTCATGAGATGATTTTGGAAACACCAAAATGGCGTAAGCCGTCGGGGTTGCTTTATTCGACGAAATTAAAAAGTTCAATTTTCATATTAAAAAAAAATATTTCTCGTAAAGTAAAATATTCCTTGGAGATTCGTCCACTGAAGTCTACCAGTTATACGATGATAGTTTCATATTATTTACAAGAGTAAGATTTTCATAAACGGAAATTATTCTTTCGTTAAAGAATGTCACGTAAAGTTTTGTTTTTTGTGTTATATATTGTGTTATATATTATTTCTAGAATTACCATGGAATAGTGTGACAGTTACAAAAATGGAGGATAAACTCCAGCCGGTTATCCGGTTGTCAAACTTTGACTGCAATATGATTTCTTTGTGAAGACCGAAGTTGGTCCTTTGTTGGTAACTTTGTTTCGCTTTTGTCTTTTTCTTGATTATACAGCTTGTTTTATGTGACATATTCAAAATGTGAAGTCGTTTTCCTTCTAATCAAAATATTATGTAATATGTATACATCTGCTACCATATTATACAAAACTTCACCAAAGTCACTTCAGTAGTTTTTGTGTAAAGTAAAACGCAACAGTTGCGAACTGTTGTCTTCAATTCGAAACTTGTTTCCTGGTATTTACTTGATAATATTATGTGCTTTGACTTAGTTTATGAACGTTCCCTGTAAAAAAGTCCTATGGAGTATAGCTAACGTTCCAGAGGCGTCTAGCCGTACTCTCGATCGATCAAACCTATTGCGTATTTCCAGCCGCCCGACTCGTGACTGGAATACGGTCAAAAATTAAATGTATATTGATTTTGTATTTCTATAATAATGCCCCAAGATTGTTCCGATGTTCACAAAAAACGTGATCTGATAAAAAGAATCCACAGCTTTCGTATACGTGGCTCACATATTGAATATTATATTATGTTAAAGATATAGTTCTTGTATAATTTTCTGAGAGCATAGAATGAGGTCTAGAATAATAAAGTATTCTATATCTCTACAGAGTAATAATATTGTATTAGGTTTCGCCCACAACTTTATTGTGCGGAAATTTATTTATTCTAGAAGAATCGTACATTTTTCCAAGACTAGAACTATCCTAGTCATTCAAAATTGCTTCAGTGATTTGAGCAATTGTCGTGCAGTCAATTAAGTTCAGTTTTCAATGTTTTATTTAAAAACGCATCTCATTTCCTGCCGTTGCAATATGTACTCACCTTTAGCAACAATATCAGTAAGTTTCAGTTAATTTATCAAAGACAAATAAAAGAAACGGAGTATCCAATTATGTAATGATATAAAATGAGACAGTACAAAGGTAACTGGCCAATTCGGCCCGTCGCCCGCCTCATCAATATCCAATTCGCCCAATTGGGAATGAAATTTCACAAATTCACCCGAATTCTCCCTTTTTATTAAACTTATCAAATTTCTTTTGTTTATTATGATTTTATGAATTATTGACTTTGTTGTGGCGGATACTTGGTTAAGCTATCTTTTAGACTTTTTTTAACAAAACTTAACTGTCTATCCGCCGGTCCGTCTGTCTGTCTCTTATCATATAATGTTATAAGTTGTTACTCTTTAAATGTGTTAAATATTTGTAGAAATTTTACTTTATCACATTAAAATAGTTAAATAAAATAATTTTAACTAGTTGTAATTAGTTGTGAAGTATAATATTTTTTAGCTTATCAGAATTATTCCATTCTGTGCAAATCCAACTTTCAGCCTGCTTCAGGCCTCATTTCTGATCAGAAAAATTCGGACGCCCCGCCGGAACGCACTCGGACCCCGCATACTATGAAAATTCTGACGTGTCAAAATGTATGAGTGGGGTGGGGCGTCCGAATTTTTCTGATCATAAATTCGGATAGTCTGCGGCCGGGATAAAACATGATTTTAACCTTCAAGTGGGCGCGCGCTATTTTGTAACGGCAGTGGTTGCGCGTAACCTAAAAGACGTCTTAGGTGAATTTCGGAAACAAAACAATTTTCATTCAACATTAATTATTATTTCATAAATTTAATTATTACGCTTTTTAAAAGTAATTAATTCACTTAGAAAATGAAATGTATTTTTAGTAAAAACTTAGTTTTAAAATCCGATGACCCAAAGTAGCTTATCTTGTGTAAACAGGGGCAGAAAAAGTGATTGGATATTTCTTATCCTAGTTCCGAATTTTTCTTCATCTAGCATTAATACTCGATGTTATCGGTCAACGACGACTTATTTTTATAAATAAACATAGAATTTGCCTTAATTATATGAAAACTACATATAAAAATATAAGAGAGACGCCGGCGCCGAGACCAAAACAATTGAGCTCCTTGCTGCAAAGGGGATGCGGAGAGTAAGTGTAAGCTATTTATTTGGTAGATAGATAAATTATGAAAAGCTACTGAGAGAATGATACGGATTCAACGAAAATGTCGATAATATCAACGAAAATGTATTGAAGGGAGTCGATTCGACGTCGCGCGACCGCTTGAAGGTTAATTTTTTATAGTTGTTACAAAGTAGCGATTAACCAACTCCGTTTTTGTATGCTAATATTAAGCCAAAATGTGTTGTGTCTCTTTGTCTGTTATTAGTAACTTCGTTACACCTAAACCACTGATTTGAATATAATCAAAAAATAAATAACTGTATTTAAAAAAAAAAAAACCGACTTCAAAACTGTACGTTATGGTAGTTCTAAAGATATGCGAACAAAAACATAAAAACATACATACATACACTTTTGAAATTTGGCACATTTGTTCAGACGCTGATATAGACTAACATAATATACGAAAATTGGGCAGTTCTGGAAATATTACATACATACGCGTCGAATTGATAACCTTTCCTTTTTTTGAAGTCGGTTAAAAAAGTACATGGTTGCTTCGCGTTAAACAAATTTCGGCTTCAGGGGCCGGGTGCCATCGAAATTCTTTAGCAAAAAATATTTTTTAGTGTTTAAATATTTTGTAGTTAATTTTTGTGCAGGGACCTAGGTAATTACTATTTTAAGCTGAAAAATAACTCAAACATGTTAAATATTTTCGTATGAGAAAATTATTTTGGTATTACGTTTTATGAGAATTTCGATGGCACCCGGCCTCTTAAATTGCGGACATCTAGTTTTTAATATTTAGCGTTTTCCGAGTAGCGATTAAGTTCGTGCATCAATTATAATTTGTTCCCGAACCGGGCGCTTAACTTTTGCTTCATTACCGCCGGTTAATTGATCCTCATTACGGACTTCATTACTGTCAGACCGCGGACTAGCGTGGTGTTACTTGTATACTTTTACTGTGTTATATTTAGATAGGCATTATAATTTGGAAAATCTATATATATCTGTCTGTCTGTCTATCTGTACGTCTTTCTGTCTGTTATCTCTTCACGCGTGAACCGCACAACCGATTTTGCTAAAATTTAGCATGGATATACTGTGAGTCCCGGGAAAGGACATAGAATACTTTTATCCCGGAAAAATGTATGGTTTTGACGCGATAAATGAGTTTTCAGAGACATCTATAATAATATTTTGTTGATGACAATATTTTTTTTTTCAAAGATCAAACAATCGAACCGTACGATGCTGATCATGATATTGAGGAAAACATCAGAGATGATCGTTTGTCTGATCTGTACAATCGTTAGCGCCATCCATCATCCACACATCAATATTTACAAGCGGATAAATAAAGTCATTCTCGTCTGACACAATACAATGTGTGGAAACTTTGTTTCTGTTAAGGTGCTCCCTCACTGGGAGCATTCGCTTGTAATGTAACGTTACAGAGTCGCACATTACATCAGTGAGGGAGGAGAACAGATGAGTAACATCTTGATACAACTTGTAACATCAATGCTACGTGTCAGTGAAGTCAACTTGCTATGGAATGCTCAAAGTCGAATCTATAATGGTACATTACACGCGAATGCTCCCGGTTAGGGAGCATCTTTTTAGCTTTTGACTGTAGCTTCTTCCGTATCTATATTTTGTGCATATTATATAATGTAAAAGTAAAACAGATTAACTTGTATATAATCTAAAAGTGCATATTATAGTTAGCAAAACAAATACACATTGTTTTACTAGTTTTATTCATAATATCACACACCGAAATATTTTAACTTTAATTTATAAATTAATTTATTTCAAATTGCGTTACAATAATTTTCTTCTGAAAATGTAACCTAGGTTAAAGTAAGAAATTACTAATATAACAACATTTTTTGTAATCGGAACAAAAGTTAAAGCCCTACGATGTAGGTTATTCAAAATAAATCCCTTTTGGCTGTAGTCTAAAAAGTTAATAATACAGCAGTCATTTATCTTAAAGCCAATCTCGTGAATCGATACTTGAAACTGATGGGACTCGTCTGGAGGTCAGACTGGACGAATACAGGACTTACGTCAATAACATTGAAGGGCTGAATAAGGCCTTAAGGACCTATCAGACAGAGAGCGGTCGCGCGGTGAAGCGTTTAAGCGGTCAGTTTTGCGTTCTTTGTGTTATATTATTACGTTACATAGAGATACTCACACAGGGGGCGTTCTGACCGCATAAGAATTGCTCCCGTGTGACTGATCGCTCGAACGTAGAATGCAAACGCAAAACGCTTGAACGCGTGACCGCTCTCTGTCTAATAGGTCCCTTACACCCGGGCCGACTGCGAGCTTTGTGAAAGTGCCGTAAAAAGTTAGCCGGTATTTGTATATCGAAATGAGTGGCAGTTTTCCACCGTGCGTTTTTCGCGTAACTTTCTGCCATGCACAGTAAAACTGAAACGAACTGTCGCCAGCAGTATTTCCGGACCAATACGACCTGCAAACATCCAAGAAAAGAGCGTATTCCCTCTTGAAAGGCCGGCAACGCACCTGCAACTCTTCTGATGTTGCGAGTGTCCATGGGCGACGGTAGTTGCGGCGACGGTTGATTTATAAAAAGAATTGTGACAATACAAACACAACCACTAGCAAGAAGTTATACACGTATTAATGTTTATTTGACACTTCGGCGCTTAAACTTTTTACACATTCTTATGCAAAAAATTGTAGGTAATACTTATTAGCAAAGAAACCATATTACTATATTTTGCATTATCAACTTTTAGATTTTAAAAATGTAACTAAAAGTAAATTAGAAATTTCATCAAAGGATTTTCTTGTCAGACAGAGCAAAGCAGGAATATCATTCAAAAGCATTCAGGCAACATCTGTTACTTGTGAAATGGATAGCAATAGAAACGGGGAGCAACGGGTAGCAACAGCGAGCAACAGAACTAGCAATTAAGAGAATATCCGACAGCAGGAACAATTAATCAGCCTGGCGCTGGACAGTAATCGTTTAATAAACGCCCCAGTTTATGAAACTATCCATTAAAACTCATATTTTAATCCGAGTTCAGTTTAGTGTTACTTGTTTATTTAAAAGAAATACTGAGCAGCCGCTTTGTTGCGCAGCATTATTGACGAAGACCGTACAGTTTTTTGGAATAAAAATCATCTTATTTTGTCTTTTCCGGAACTCTAATACCAGTATTACATACAGAAGCTACGTACGGTTTTTACATGTTACATCACAGAATACATATTAGTACAAGACCTTGTACCATGAAACTGTTTTGAGACTCAAACAATCGGACGAGAATGCCGCGTCTCACTCTAACAAACGTGAAATCACGTTGTTAGAGCAGGACGCGGCATTCTAGTCCGATTGTTTGAGTCTCAAAACAGTTTCGTAGTAGGCCGAAAGGTTACATACAGAAGTTGAATTATTTGATTGCGTCATTTTT
Source organism: Cyaniris semiargus (assembly GCA_905187585.1). Lineage (NCBI taxonomy): Eukaryota > Metazoa > Arthropoda > Insecta > Lepidoptera > Lycaenidae > Cyaniris > Cyaniris semiargus. The sequence goes on from LR994558.1 coordinate 14,656,585, forward strand.
ATTAACCGACTTCAAAAAAGGAGGTTGTCAATTCGACGCGTATGTATGTAATATTTCCAGAACTGCCCAGTTTTCGCATATGTTAGTCTATATCAGCGTCTGAAAAAATGTGCCAAATTTCAAAAGTGTATGTATGTATGTATGTATGTATGTTTTTATGTTTGTGTTCGCATATCTCTGGAACTACCAGTCTGATTTCAGTAATTCTTTTTTTATTGTATTAGGTATTGTTCAACTTAGGGAATAGTGCAAGTTTCATCAAAATCGGTTCAGTAGTTTTGGAGATAGGCAGTTTTAATTCTCAATTACGTACAATTTTGAAGTCGGTTTTATATCTTTTTAAAATACAGTTATTTACATACGATATTTTATAGACTTGGGGTGATGTTCGCTCTATTGCCATTACGTGTACAATAAAGTGTTGGCTAGCCTAAGGTTGAAGATCAAAATGATCCAATCATTTTAGCTCCCATCATGGCAATAAAGAGTTTTATTGGTAGTAGTTCAAATTCCGAGGTTGAACGGACAGTATAGCACCTTAAATGTAAGCACAATTATATCTAACTTATAATACATAAGATTATCTTCTTGATCTGAATTTTCAATGATTATTGTTGTATAATGAGTATGTTGTATTGTTATTGTGTTAATGTTTATATAAATTCTAATTGTTGATGTGAATTATTATAGTGTAATGTCCTATTGGGTCAAATAAACTTTTATTTACTTATTTTTTATTAAGATGGTTCACTCAAGTGATTATTATTAATTTGAGTGTATGCTTCATTCTCCTTCTTATCTTATCCTGCTGTCTGTTTTATTTGAAGATCAATCAGAATTCACCAATCACCAGTAAATTTGCTACTTTTTGTGATTATTACAAGGGAAATCTAATATGTAAAAATAAGTCGGGTTTTCCTTCCTGACGCTATAACTCCAGAACGCACGAACCGATTTCCACGGTTTTGTATTCGTGGGAAAGGTCTCGGGCTCCGTGAGGTTTATAGAAAAAAAAACTTCAAGAGAAAAGCAGGAAAACAGGGAAAACAGGCAAAACAACGTTTGCCGGGACAGCTATAAATTCTAAAATTTTAAGCGTGCATTTAATCTTATAACATCTCGAAGTCACGGGCAAAGTCAGTATAGGTACGATCAATCACTGGATCTTATCGTTATAGCGAAGTGAAAAATGTCGGCGATATATCGCGATAGTATTTATTTACGTCGACTTAACTGTACGTTGAACTCCAGGGAGTGGAAATGTCAGAATACTGTGTACCTAGATTTACAGTAGCCGCTTGGCGAGCAAGTGAATTCTGTTAAGATTTTTTACGGAAATTCACGGGCGGTTAAAGACTCCAACTGTGGATTTGTAAGGCAGACCCTAAACCTACAGTAACATTGAACAATATTTTAATGTACAATTTATTTTACAATAAGATTGAAAGGCGCGGCAATGTCCAATATTAACCCTAAACTGTCAAAAATATTGCACAATTCGTAATATTAGGCATTCGTAACATTGATCATCTAGGGACCGCCTAAGAATTGCTGCACCCCAAGAGATAGTAGTGGACACAGTCATCCACTTTAACTCGGCGGTACTTCAATAGCAACGACCATTGGTATATCAAGACATTAGCGGTAGGATCGCCACACGAATGTCTAGTTATCGCATTGTATGTAAGCGCCGTACCCCTAGTAAAAATATATTACAAGCTTAGTTTTGCTTATTACACACATTACCTTTAAATGTGCATATCATAATTTCATTTATAGTTAAAGATTTTTGAACAGTTCTTAATGTTGCCTGCAAGTTTTTTTTTTTAAATTAATTATCCAACAACAAGTGAGAATTTAGTCGCGATAAAAACTATCACATAAGTTTTATCCTTTTCTGAGATTCACGGTATCAACCATAAAGTTAATATACCTATACTGTACTCGGCGAACCATGGCGGTAGCGGTCATTGACTCCCTGTCAAAAACTTGTCATTTTCTATATAAACCGCGATTGAATGACAAAAAATGTTATTGTGGGATATCCATAAGAGATAGACATATACTATTGCGAAGTTTTATTTCATTTAGTATTGCGAAGAAGAATTTCTGTAAACCTTTTCATTGTGTACAATACTTAGTACATTATTTTGATAAATCTCGTAGGGTTCAGCCTACGTTTGCAATGTAAGCGGAAAAAAATGTAATTATTTACGACATCAGATAAGAAACCTCAAAAATAACAGTATTTCTCCACTATTTAATGAATGTTATTATACTTATAACTCTTCCTCTTCAATCACTCTATCTATTAAAGAAAACCGCATCAAAATCCGTTGCGTAGTTTTAAAGATTAAAGGGAACAAAGGGACATAGGGACAGAAAAAGCGACTTTGTTTTATACTGTGTAGTGATTATACATATTCAATGGTCATCATATATGTGTATAATAATTGTATATTGTATACATCTGTGGGCGTACGTACACGGAATTATTGATGAAGAATGCCACAGTGCTGTAACAATATTGGTTTTAGATTATTGCCGGCTCGCTACACACCGATATCAGACATTAATTATTAATTACATTTAGCTATATTTACTCTGATTTTGAACGCCTCCGTGGTCCAGTGGCTTAGAGCGTGGCTCTTGACTCGAAGGCCGTGGGTTCGATTCCCGCGTTGGAAACATGTTATTTCCAAGTTTGGTTAGGACAATGCAGGCTGATCACCTGATTGTCTGACAAATAAGATGATCCATGCCTCGGATGGGTATGTAAAAAGTCGGGCCTGCGCCTGATCTCTCGCCAGTCATGTCGGTCTTCCGTCCCACTGGGTTATGAGTGTAAAAGGAATAAAGAATGCTCTTGTAAACTGCGCACACACTTGGGCACTATATAATTATTTCTGCGTAACTGGTTTCAATGAAACCGGCCACGTCACCTAAACCAGTGTGGAAGTTTTATTCTAATGTTGACTGGCTTAACTAGAATGAAATTATTACGGTCCAGTATATTTAGTTTAAACTTTGATTTTGAGAACAAAAACTACATAACAAAAAACTGACTCACATACGAACATTATAGTGTTGAAGTATGTTTAAAAAGGCTTAGCTTCTATACCACTGAGATGTTTTGATGGCGATTGTCAAAATGTACCTTTAGGTAGTAAGGAAGTCAATAGGTATGGAAATATTGGAAGCCCACGCCACTGGTATAGATTAATGAGTACTTCAAACTGTATGTTTACGAATAATAAAAACTAAGGAAGAGTAACTGTGTCGAAAATTTGTTCCGCGAGTCTACAAAATGTGACCCGAATACATGGAGCTTTATGCTAGCTTTATACATGTATTCGGTACATAATTTTGTGTATTTATAGAAGTGACAATTATTGTCAACAGCTTTATTTCTTAAATTTGAGTGTTTAGTATTTCGTACCTATTGTAATATTTTAGTGTGCGAAAAGGAACCAAATTCAAAACGGTTGAAATACGGGAGTTACGTTTCCTTAGTTTTTTATGTAAATAAAAATTATGGCACATCATTTAAATAAAAAAGTATAAAAAATTACTTATAATGTAAAAAGTAGACTAGAATTTATTTATTCAATTTATACTTCTGTCGGACTTCGCATAATATCACATATAAGTGAATTTTTCATACAAAACCGTAGCCTGCGGTTATTTTGTAACCTTTTCCTACACAATAATGTTCCCTCCAGTTATTCCCAAAGTTCGGTCCCGCTCAGAAACACGTGTGTAATTTAAAACAAGATTTATAATATTGCTGCTGAAATTAATATCAAACTTTCTTCCCCTGCAGCGTTACTAAAGTTACAATCTTACCTAATGAACCCATTCGCATGAAACTTTGCAAATTATGTAGTCGATAATATTGTATTTAAGGTTTAACAACTTTTTCATACATAATTATTTAAAAATTTACACAACTTCAATCGTCAATGACTATTTACGATACTAGTGGTACTAATGAAACTTGCGATATTAGGATGTTCAAAAGTTAAATACTGATCTATATAATTATTATTATTATTCGTGAATCAGTATGTCTGGATAATTGTATATTTATTATGACTAAACTGCTGAATTTATTTTAATGAAATTCTGGTGTGGAGATATTTTTTTTCCCGGCAAAGGACTTTAGTTTTTATAACTGAAAATTTTGCGATTAACGCATGATAAACAAAAAAATCTAATGAGAGTGTATACTTACTTTTAATAACAATTTCTTAAAAACTGCTTAAATGATTAAAGTAATTACTCTCTGAAACCAAAACGACGACTCTGTTGACCTCAAACTTTTTCTTATGACGACGTAATTTTATTAAAAAATATTTCTTACACGCGCTTCGTTGCGTTATGAGAAAAAAACAATATTTCTTGACGATATTATCAGTATATAAGCTATACGCAAGACTTTTAGGCCATCATGTTATTACAATGATAACAAAAAAACTATTTTATGACAGTTTTAATAACAAATAATTTATGGTGTAATTATATACCTTTTAGATTCGTTAATAATAATTGTTTATGAACTAAACTTAAACATTTTTAATACTCAATATACTTAGCATAATGTTTCTCTTCAATATAAAACCTCCGATTTGTTAAGCATACTTAATTAACTTTGTGGATAATCTTAACTCAGCTCTTTTCCGGGAAAAACACTTCTAGGAACTCTACGAATTAAATACAAAAACAAAGAAAATACGGCAAATAAGTTTCTTTTAAGATCCTTTAAATTATTGCCATGTATATTTCTGTGTTAGCATTTTCTGGTATGGACCAGCAAATAAAATTTTCAATTATTTATCATAGAACATTCTTATTATGTTTCATGATTAGCAATTGAAAATTTCAATTTATCGTAATAAAATTATTATTTGCATATCGAAAACCTCTTTGTCTCAAATCTAACCTAAAATCAACTAAATTGTTACTGGAATATAATATATGGTTGTCTGAAAGAAACAGTTATTAGCTGCAGTAAGACCACCTATTTTTAGTTTATTTCTTTTTATTATTGTTAAATAAAAAAAAAAGTCTCAATCATAACTCACCTAATTTAGCCGGGTTCCCAAACACCAGGGGACAAAAGCAGAAAAATACGAAATATTTCCATTCCATATTGCACAAAGTTCACTTCACATTGTCCGTAGCACGTTCGTAGAGATCCTGTAGCACTTCGTAGCGATCTCGTAGCGCTCTCGTAGCGACGTAGCACTCTCGTAGAGACGACCGCGCGACGCCCGGCCGCCAACTCGACTGACGGAGCTCGACTCATATTGATTCTTTTAAATTGTTATTTTTGGTCATTTAACTCATAATTCGTTTTATTTTGTCGGATCAGTCTGATTTTATTAAATTTTAATTTTCCGTTTTATTTTCGCTTAACGTTTGTGAATTGCGTCTTGTATTTTTATTTTATTTTCGAGAGTACATTTTTAAATATTCATATTACAAAGTATGTCTTTTAAGGACTAGTTTTTATTGAAGTATATAAAGTTTTTAAGTTAAGTGGGATAATTTCTTAGTCACTTTACATGGTTGTTTCATCAGAAGTAGGGGGTTCAGTCCTGTTACGAAATATTTAATGCAAAGTTAAACTGTTATATTATGTATTAAATGAATATTGGTTGTGTAAGGAAGCATAATATACCAAAATTAATTACTGTTTTAATGTAAATAAAATTTAAATAATATTCTATTTCATTTTCAATATCAGGTAAATTACTGTATCGTTACAAAGTTATTAATTTTCATGTGTTTCATTAAAATCTCATTAATGGACTGTGTACTAATATCTTTTTTATTCCAACTTTGCAATAAAAATTTAATTAAGGTGCTCCCCACCGAGAGCATTCGCGTGTAATGTAACATTATAGATTCGATTTTGAGCATTCCATAGTAAGTTGACTTCACAGTCACGTAGCATTGATGTTACAAGTTGTGTCAAAATATTACACACTAGATGACGCCCGCAATTCCGTTGCGCCAAAATTCGTTTATCGCGCGGGAACCGTACATTTTTCCGGGATAAAAAGTCCTGTAAAAAGTATGTCCTTTCCCGAGACTCAAAGTATCTCCATGCCAAATTTCAGCAAAATCGGTTCAGCGGTTTGGGCGTGAAGAGGTAACAGACAGACAGACAGACACACTTTCGCATTTATAATATTAGTATGGAAGTATGGATTGTATCATTACAAGGTGCGCATTGTTCTTCTCCCTCACTAATGTAAATTGTAATGCTCGACTCTGTAACGTTACATTACAAGCGAATGCTTCCGGTGCACCTTGTGTATTCTGCCTGAAATATCTAAATTATTGTTGTTATTGATGAAAATAAAAGTATTAATTTTATTGTTAATATGTGATATTACTCTTTAAATGTATCTTATACTATGACATAATGAAGTTAACAAAATTTTTAACTCCTTAGTCCTTTATAATTTTGTTTTGTTAGTGCAAAATTTCATACATCAAAAAATCGTATATTTTGCCATCATAAAATATTTCTATGTCCTTTCCGTTTTTAGTAAGTATTCCTAAAAAATTCAACGATCAATTGATTCAAGTACACGGAAGTAAAGACAGACAAACTTTTACATTTATAATATTAGTATATTTATATAAGTAACCACCCTACCTCTTCCAGGGCCAGACAGCTGTAAGTTGTGGCCCAAATCCACTATAAATATAAACTAATCGATAGGCCAACGACTCTCATCAGTTAATACCGACCTTTCTAGAAATTATTACTCATAAAATTGATGTCCTACTTTGCTGTAAATATCGTACTTATTAAAACTAGAGATCGCCCAATGGTCGAAATTCGACCTCAAATAAAAAATTAAACTATAAGTTTCAAATTTCAACGCTTTTCTAAATTGATATTATATTGACAAAATATTGACTTTATTATTTTTTAGACATAATTCCTGCGACAGTCTCAGATTAATAAAGTCAAATGATGACAGACTGGCTGTGTAATACTTGTCTAACAGCATTTAAGATTCAATAAAAAAAATAAAAAAAAAACTATTTTCAATTTGACAACAGACTTCAACCATAAATAAAAGAGTACAAATTCGTGTGTATAGGCTTGTCAATCAAAATCTCCTAGTGTGTGTGTTCGTGTTGTAGTGTGTGTAATGTTTTTTTGTTAAAAAATGTATGATAAAAGCTTATTATAAATAAAAAGTTTATTTTATTTTTATTTTATTTAATTTCAAAATAATAATAGCTCGATGCACTCCTTCAACATATGAACTATAACTGTGCAAAATTTCAATCACCTACGTTTCCGCATTTTTCGTCAAAAGGGATCCAAAGTTTTTAACAAAAGTAAGTGATAATTTAGGGATTTTATGTGTTCCTTACATTATATAGTTCACTGTGAAAGTAGAATCGTCGAAAGAGTACCACTTTTTTCGCGGGGGCGCTTTCCCATACAAATCACAAAAAAATTTGCTCTTTTAACGCCGCTACTTTCACAATGAACTCTATTTAAGGGATATTTACACATCCTTATTATCACTTAGTTTTGTTACACTATGCAATTCTAAATTAAAATTGTTGCCCGCAACTTCAGTAGCCTATCGCACAGAGTCCTAATCTTGATTATTCTTTTTGGAGTTTGCTTGCCTCAAATACACCTTAAAATTTAGCTCAAAGGCTATTTTTACTACGTAAAATGAATAATACAATTTGCTGGTAAAGTGCGCACACACTCTGATATTATAGAATAATTTAAATACCTTCTGCGGGGCTAAATTGGTCACATTTAGCAATTCCTCTCAATCAATTCACAAAATGAATTGTCAAAACTGTCAAACTCACGAATGTCAAATTAGTACAAATTTAGACATCTGAATTGCAAACAGAGTGTCAATTATGCGATTTTTAAAAAATGAATCATTTTAAGATTCATCATATGATTCTCCAAAGCGACCATTTTAGCCCCGCTGATAAAACCAGCTACCGTCACGGAAATCGATGTAATACATACAGATTTACCTATCTATACATATGTAAGCCCCAACTAATAAATAACCATTCGTTTATTTACTGGCGAAAAACAAACTATACATAAACCACAACATCAACAGATTATCACCCCCATGTCACCCCTAAACCCCTACCAGACCACCCCATAAAGTTTTACAGCCCCGTAAACACCCGCTATATAAAAACACTTTGTACGTGATATATGGATGATATTTCTTTTAATGTTGATGTGCCTTTGTCAACACTGAGCTTTGTTATACAAGGGTGGTGAATTTTGAGAAATGATCGTAATAGGGGTGAGAGTTTTTGGAAGTGAATATTAAGAAACTTAGTGAAATATAATTATTGGCACAAGATGTTGGTATTGCGTTGGGCTGTGATTCGTTCATTATGTGGGAACCGTGTATTTTTCTAGTAATAAAAACTATCGTATTTCCTAAAATATTTACCGAACTTCATCGAAATCGGCTTAGCAGTTTAAGCATATGATAGAATGGTGCACATACGCAAATGTGATATAACAGTCATGTCACATACATAATTAAGAGTCACTCAGTCGAATCATTGCTCAAGAAAGAGACAAAACATTTATAAACGTCCAACGATGTGATATATGCATTGTTTTGCAACGTTATTTCATGTCACGCTAACGTATACCACATTTTAATTTCCCATCTAATAATAAACAAAGTTATCGTGTTATCTTTCTACAAAAAGAAAAGTTTGCGACAGCCCTAGACAGCTACTGCGGTTAACAAGTAGTTGAATATAATCAGAACTTAGGTGGAAATTGATCAGAAACGCACATGCTCGCAGCTCGGTGTGCGGGCTTAAGTTAGACGTGTAGGTAGTTTCCATTTAAAACTAAATGTTTAGGAGCCTTATTCGTAGGGCTGGCGGTTGCGACTTTCGAGTTTGAATAACATTTATGAATTGTTTATGTAATAATGCTGTCTTTTTGGCGGTTTGGCGTAAGATTAAGATTAAGTAGGCAATATTTTTTTAAGAAGAGTTACATGTATTAAAAACATTATATAACTATTATTTTTTATTTTTAATTAATTTAAAATTATTATTTTTGTCTACCCTACTACTACTACTGTAAATTACTCTATTGCAAAACTCTAATTTGAGCATCAATAACTTTTCGAGCTATTTTAGCTGACCTAGTATATATAACTAATACAGCCTAATAAAATAAGCTTAATCAGGTAGTGGTGCTACTTACACTATATAAGCTACTGTCATAGGTTGTAACAAAACTTACTAATGATACTTTAGGGTATGTACGGGTTTACTGTGAATATAATAGAGTTCACAATGAAAATAGGACCAAATTTTTTTTCACTTTTGTATGGGGAAACTCGTGACGCTGGGGCGCTTGCCCATACAAAAGTGAAAAAAAAAATTGGTCTTTCAGCGCTGCTACTTTCACAATACGTACACACCCTAAAGTATTATCACTTAGTTTTGTGACACCCTGTATAGAGTTCACTGTGAAATTAGCAGCGCTGAAAAAGCAACTTCTTTTTTACTTTCGGAAAGGTTCATGACTCGGGGGCGCTTGCCCATATAAATCACAAAAAAATTAGCTCTTTCAGCGTTGCTACTTTCAAACTGAACTCTATATAAGGGTCACATACACACCCTAAATAGTTATTACTTAATTTTGTTACACCTTGTTGGTATACTCGGTGTCGACAACCCTATCGCCCCTCTGACCGGTCGACTATTTAATTAGTCGCCGTAACGAACTGCACGGAACCCAATATAACGGTACTACCGAAACCAATGGAACCAACTAGAACCCGGGAACTATGAACATGTCCTCTGTTGCTCAATGGTTGAGTGTGTGGCTGCTCAAGCCACGGGTTCGAATCCCGCCGACGGAACAAAGGTTTTCAAAGTTCCTGGGTCATGAATATGTATTAAATATGTGTAAATAAAATCTTAAATAGAATATGTAACATGTATAGTATAAAAGTATTAAATATATTTCCGTTGTCTGATTTCCCGTAACATAAGTCCTTTAGGTACTCAGCACGGGGTCAGACTGTCGTGGTGTGAAGCGTCCATAGGTGATAAGCTATTGCATAGCTTTTATCGCGGTATTTGGGCGCGGTGACCGAATCAAGAAATTCCGTAACAAAAAAAACCTAACACACTCCGACCGGCAAAGCGGTACGGCGCTGCCAGACTTCTTCGGCACTGTGTTTGTATACGTGCGACTAGACGTATGCGAATTATAATAAGTTGATAAACAATGCTATGCAATAGCTTTTCCGCGGCAGTCTCCGACTTCCGAGTACCACGTATTTTTTATTTTAAGAACATGTCCTGAAACCTAGGATCGATATAGAAACCGAAAACTATCCCCTTGTGGTTGGGCCTTTGAGAAACTTCTAAAGTTATTTCTTTGAAAACTCCTCCAAGAGTACTTACATGTAAATTAATAAAGGAATATTTGGAGCATACTTGAAGTGTTGCCACAATAATGTTGAAAAAATATTTGTAGAATCTGATAACTTTCGATTGTAAAAGTAATAAATATATTTAGTATCCTTTCCGATGCCTTAAATATGTAGCAAATTTACAAGCTTACATACTTTAATCTATGAACTTTGATCTATATCGGTCGCTTAAAGTTGTTTAAGCGTAAAAAAATAACAGAGCTGAGCATAGTGACGATGGAAATACTTTTTTCTGTTGAAAAATTTAAGGAAATCATCATCAAGGATTATATTTTGTGATCAGAAAGAAAGAAGTAATTTTTCCCAAAAATCTGTCAGTGTTTCTATTCATATTTCTTCCCCATTGTTAATGTGATATTACACACACAGAGACAACCATACTTCTTCATACCTAATTAGTATATTATAACTACAATATCAAAATCAGAGACCTCATATCAAAATTTCTGTGCACAATTTAATATTTTATCAAGCACGTACTTAAACGAATAAAAGGAGATGAAAAAGAAATACTTCAAAGATACAGCAATTTAATACACGCTTTGAATGTCTTTTTACTCGTGTTATAAATCAGATAGAGGGTGGATGTAAGAAATTATCTTTACATCGCTCTTAAGGATCGCCTACGGGGAGACGAATTGCAGGAAAGAAATGCAAGCTTAAAAATAAATGTTTCAAAACTTTCTTGATTTTTTAGTGGGTTGTGATGTAACTGGTTGCAAAATGCATGCCATCGTTTTAAAAGTACCTTTTTAGTACCTTGATAAAGTAATTGAACTAGAGAACTGCTTTTTTTAACCGGCTTCCACAAACGGATAAGGAGATATGTTTGGCTGTATATATTTTTATTCTTCTCTTTTGTGTAAACGGTAAAATTGATTAATAAAAAAGTAAACCCGTAGTACTTAATTTCAGGTACCACCCTTATGTCCAATTGCGTCGGAGTTTACAACATTGAAATTATATTATGATTATTAAATTTGTTCTTGCTGTTACTCAAATCACTCACATCATTTTAAATAATCGCTATAATGTTTCGTAAATATTATAATTTACAACAACTACTTATATCAAAGTATTATGGGAGCACTTAACTATCTAGCTAGAATGGCTAGCAAGACTTTGAATATACAAATTTTAAATAATAAAATCTATTTCATTTTCTTCTAAGGAACCCCAATCTCGGCACGCGTCTGCTTTGATGTACTGTCATGATTTAAGGGTCCATTTTAAACAGCGCAGAGCTGTGTTGTAAGAAATATATGGCCTTTGAAATAACTGTACTGGCCATTTAGCCGAAACTTTTTCGTTTTCGCTTCGTAATAGAATCGCCGATCAAAATGTATGGAATTGACATAAGACGAGTCGAACGTCAACGTCATACTAACGAACGCTTATGTCAATTCCATACATTTTCATCGGCGATTCTATCGAATCGAAAACGAAAAGATTTTGGCACACCCCCGGAGCCATTTTAAGAAGTGTCATATTTTGTACATTTTCAAAAGTTGGTGATATTAAGGAAATCGATTTATTAAAAATCTAAACGTTTCGTGTACTGCTTGCAGTTAAATAAATATGAGAACTGTATACATTTTCTCGCAATAAAAAGTAGCAACTTTCTCATGGTCTATAATTATATCTGTGACAAATTTTAAAAAATTGGCCAAGGGCGAGTTGGACTCGCCTATGAAGAGTCCCGCAGCAGCAATAAGGTTTATTTTATGAAATTAAAAGGTTTTTGATTGATTTATATAATATTTCAGTTGATTTAATGAAAGTTAAATTAAGGTTTACCATTTATGACGTTATATGACGTATAAAAAGAAACTACTTGCTAGATCTCGTTGAAACCAATTTTTGTTGGTAGTTTTTATTGTAATGTACATCATAATATATATATATTTTTAAGACTTATCATATACTTTAGAAGTTAGATGGAGTGGGGACACATTTTACCACTTTGGAAGAGTCTCTCTCGCAAACTATTCAGTTTAGAAAAAAATGATACTAGAAACTTCAATATGATTTTTAAAGACCTATCCATAGATACCACACGCATAGGTTAGATGATTTTTTTTTGTTTCAGTTGTACCTATGGGGACCCCTAAAATTTTTAATAATTTTTCCATTTTTGTATCAAAATCTTAATGCGGTTCACAGACTTCATCTACTTACCAAGTTTCAATAGTATAGCTCTTATAGTTTCGGAGAAAAGTGGCTGTGACATACGGACGGACAGACAGACAGACATGACGAATCTATAAGGGTTCCGTTTTTTGCCATTTGGCTACGGAACCCTAAAAAGGGTCCAGTACTTTTAGAGTCTATCTGATGCAAAAAAACAAGTTTTTAAAATATCTAATTTTCTAAAGTTACATAATATTTTAATTTCTTTGTCATATTATTCAGCAGCAATTTTTATCAAAATTGTGATTTGTCAGCCCGAAGTTTTATTTATTAGCGATTAAGAGCGGGCTGTCAAATTTTGCTGTGTTTTCTAATAAGTATAACGATCCCGGAAGACGATTGACTCAAATGAAATTGAGATTTATTTAATCATTGTATCTGATATTTGGCTAACCAAAAACACGATTCACTTATTTAGACTCGACAGTTTTATTTTTTGAAATTATGAATCTTTCTGGGCTTTTCAACAAATACCTGTTACACTTATTGAGTTACTATCATTAAATAACTTGCACTACTACAATCACACACTTTATAAAATAATAGCTAAAGGAAATATTAGTATTGTATTTAATTTTTAAGTAATCATCAAAAATATTTTTAGGACTTACGACCTTTACTTTCATGCTCTAATGCGGGAACCGTTGTTACGCGATTTTGTTCACTATTAGCTGCAGCGTAAAGCATATTGCCCGGAAGCACGATTCATGGATTCATTGTATCACGATTGGAGGATAGCGGTGTGTGTAGGCGGGGCTAGCGTTTTGACAGTAGGCTCTTAACTTATACATAACATGAAATTCCTTCTAAAGCCAGGCTAAATGTCAAATATTTACGTATGACTCACTGTTTTCTTAACCAAACAGACTATTGTAATGATACTTTATATAAGCTAGAGTAAAAAAACATATCTAACTACACAGTACACACGCCGCTGGCCGCTCGCCAAAAGCGATATACCTCACAAAAGTTTCTTCAACTTCAAGATATAACGTCGTAAATCAAGAAACTAATGATTTTGTAATAAATATTAGCTGTATCTTTGGCGAACGAGGTGACGGATAACCTGATAGTGTAAGCCAGTCAGAGACTTTATAGTTTGTAGGTCTTTGCCTTCGTTTGCGGAAAAAGTTGACTGGAGATAGCTCAAAATTCTCTACTAAAAAAAATCGAGCAGGTTTTGGTAATAATAGTGATGATTATGATGATAGTGTAAGATGTTTCAAGAACAAAAATTAAAAATAAACACAATATTTACAGTACATTTGTGTATTAAAAAGGCATTCAAGTGATATACATTACGGCCCATACCATTTTGAACTTTATTCCACAGAAATAAAGTACATTATAACTATTGCGCCAATATGGGTCATTGGAGAAGGGTTGTAAAAGCTTTTCCATCACACTGTAAGTTAAAAATAGATGAAAAGATGCGCCATTCTTAATGATGTAAGTAATTAGTTTTCAATAGCGTAAAGAGATACCATCATTACGCGGTCTTTTCATTTTCTTGAAAGGTCTCACTTACCCTTGTGGGAAACCATAAGGGTCAGACCACACTGAGAGGCGACGCAGCGTTAAAAAGAGCGATTTTTAATTCCCTACACAAGAAAACGTGTTTAATTGCCATTCTAATTTCAAGTTAGTTTGCGGGATACGCTACGTTTTACCTACAACTAATTTAATATTAAAAAATACAATCATAGTACACTAGTCGCTACAATACTAACTTTTTTGTGGCGAAACCCTTTTAAGAAGGGACTTTTTTTGACGGATCCCAAAAAATAATGTTTTTTCTTTGAATAAATTTTATTGTACTTATGTTCAGGTTTCAGATCCTTGCATACAACGAATACTAAAAATCGACGCATTCGACGCGTGCGATCTGCGATCAAAATGTGCGATCACCTTTAAATCACACTTATTAACCGATGAAAATGAAATGTTTCTAAAAATAAAACGTTTTATTCGTTTGTTTTGTTGGTGGTTCAGCTTCTTGAATAGTTTGAGCCATTTTAGTTTAAAATCAGATTATACGAGCAGTAATCCGCTTCTAAATGTAAGCCGATAGACATAGGCTGTATTAGCATAACATTGGGCGTTATCCTCTCTACACAAGTCGGGTAGAGTCTTAGGATTAATATTATGCCAATTTTGGCTTGTTCTATTGTTATTTTGTGGAAAGCATGATGGGTTTCACAAAACACGAGTTTATACGACGATCTATGGACGCTTTACACTGCGTCAAACTGTTTTCAAACAAAGGGCAAACGAGCAAACGGGTCGCCTGATTGGAAGCAACTACCGTCACCCATGGAAAGATATAGAGACTGTTTCCGTTGTAAGTACAACATAAAACACATAAAACATTACCGAGTACAATAGTAAATTGGATTGACTGGAATATCCCTTTATTACACTTCTCACTGAAACCCCTAACCAATTTTGTCCTGAGAAAGAACATAGAACAGAACATTGCACGCTGTTCAACAAATTCAGCGAACGAAGTTGCAGGCAACATCTAGACAATAAATTTACAGGCTAGATATAAAAATGATATCTCCACTGCTTTTGACATGCCACGCATAAATGTTTATTACAGCATTAAAAAGTTTATACGTTTGTATTAAAACCTCCGTGCTTGACTGTCAAAAACCTCCGCGTTTGTGACTGTCAAAAAGTGATTCGGGAACTGTCATTCGTGTAACGAGGGTCATACACCTGATGTGGATTAAAAACGATCCGTCTGTTGTTTTCAGTTTTGTAATCTGACACGGAGAAGCTTGTGGTAGGGAATTTTTCAGAATACAATAAAATATCATGAGAAGTATACCTTTTTTCATCAAATAAATTCATAAATGTTTAAACATTACATATTAAAATATATTATAATATTTTCATGTTTAAAATGTGCTAACGCTCTTTGAGCTCTTTCATTAGATACTACACTCGTGTGGTAAAATTGTGGTAAAAAATTTCGTGACAGCGTCGTCACCGTCACAATTTTTTTCACTTTCTTACTTTATGACCCCTAGAGAACGCTGCTTATATTTTTCCGTCGACGTCATGTAGGCTACAACCTGCGGACGATCAAGAGGATTTCAACGACACCTTATTTGTCTAATTGTGATAACTAGTTCAGAAGTTATGAGGGAACAGATAAACATTCATGACTTACAGGCCAAAATCATATTAACCTTTTTGCTTCGACTAAGTTGGCTAAAACAATATAACCCTCTTTTTTCGCCATTGTTGGGTAAGAAAGACAGCCGGATGATAAGGACGTAAGTGCAATGAGCTGATTATCATCCAATTAAGGACGTATCCCGGCTTGGGATAGTCCGGGTTGAGCCCGTAATCTGCGCCCATTCCTCCTCTAACCTCTAATCTGTTTAATCGAATGTCGAATTACAGATTCGTCCGGAAACTTGCTTTTAGGGTTCCGTAGCCAAATGGCAAAAAACGGAACCTTTATAGATTCGTCATGTCTGTCTGTCTGTCTGTCCGTCCGTATGTCACAGCCACTTTTCTCCGAAACTATAAGAGCTATACTATTGAAACTTGGTAAGTAGATGTAGTCTGTGAACCGCATTAAGATTTTGATACAATAATGGAAAAATTATAAAAATTTGAGGGGTCCCCATAGGTACAACTTAATCAAAAAAAAATCTTTTTCATCTAACCTATGCGTGTGGGATCTATGGATAGGTATTCAAAAATCATATTGAGGTTACTAATATCATTTTTTTCTAACCTGAATAGTTTGCGAGGGAGACTCTTCCAAAGTGGTAAAATGTGTTCCCCCTCTAACTTCCCCCCCTCTAACTTCTAAAGTAGGGTCATGACAAGTCTAAAAAAATATATGATGTACATTACTATAAAAACTACCAACGAAAATTGGTTTGAACGAGATCTAGCAAGTAGTTTTTTTTATACGTCATAAATGGTAAACTTTATTTAACTTTCATTAAATCAACTGAAATATAATAAGAAATTAAAACCTTTTAATTTCATAAAAATAAACCTTATTGCTGCTGCGGAACCCTTCATGGGCGTGTCCAACTCGCACTTGGCCGGTTATTTTGTTATGTCTGGCAATTGGCAGAAAACTGTCTAACCTGCGAAATGGCGATGCATTGCATTGCATGATGCAACTATTGTTTAGTCTAGTATTAAAATCTAAAAGCATGCAAAAAGAATGCCAACCGATTGCTACAAAACTCATACAAGGATTATAGAAGCACAGTAAAAGCAATAATTATAGAAATGTCCAATAGTGATTACGAGACACGTACAATGTACAAATATTCGAACCAAAAATACGTACCTACTCATACAAGGAAAAGTAAAGCATAATAATATATTGCTTGAAAATATTATGAAAGACCCTATAATAGGAGACTAAAAACATTATTTTCTTGATAGAAGTAGAAAACACATTAAAAACTAGTTATTTCGCATGAAAAGAATATTTACGTCTCATTTGATAAAGCCGTTTCTATCGATACACGATTGCCTGTTTAGAATCACTCTGTATCTACAATATATAAAGGAAATCGCACCTAAATCCAACGCAATAAAGTTCAATGTTCATTAGCACGCCGAATCACTCAAACTCGTAATGAATTTTTAACTCTACCACTACCCAACAAGGTATAAATTCATATAACACTACACTATAAAAACAGGAACAATCCTAGCACCGAATCTTGCAAACTCTTATATATTTTAAACTCTATCACAATGCAACAGGGTTTACATTCGTGTAATATTACAAATAAACAGAACATTCGTCACACCGAATGTCACAAACTTATACTTAATTTTAAGCTCTATCACAATGCAAAAGGGTTCAAATTCGTGTAATATCGCCCTAAATAAACAGTACAATCGTCACACCGTCCGGCAAGTTGAACAGGGGTATAAAATATGCAAGTGTCTGAGAGCATTTCTCTGTCGCCCTTCAGACGCTTAATTGTCTTCGTATCACTTCTTGATTGTGGAAAAATGGTTAAGTACTTATTCATTTTTCACCACTTTACCACGGTATAATCGTACAGTAGATCAAGGTTAAATAGTTTTTGGGGTATTTTGACAGTAGTTTTACTAGTAATTTTAATCAGCTTGGTACAAAAATGTGAACCACAATGCTTTTGAAAAGATAAATTTCTGTCAAATAATAATAATGTGTAATTTTAGTTCTGGAGCCACAATTTAATTGTGTCCGATTTAGGAAATCCACACAAATATTAAAAATGCGAAAGTGTGTCTGTCTGGTAAATCTTTTCGCCCAAATCACTCAACCGATTTTGCTGAAATTTGCTACGGAGGTACTTTGAGATCCGTAAAAGGGCATAGGATACTGTTTTGTCCTATAAAAATGTATGGTTTTGGAATTTTGGCGCAACGGATTTGCGGACATCATCTAGTCTAGCATAAATATAATAATCAAGTGAAAAACAAAAAAAAAATCTACTATTTATTCCAAAAGTCTTTTACTATTTATATTATCCGTGACAATAATGATTATTATTATTATTATTATAATGATAAAAATCTATCTTTATTGTGATTAGTAGCGCAACAATTATAATAATTAACATTTAAAATGTAAATGTATAGACTACATTGTAACGTGATAAGCGGTGATTAACAATAATTGAATTATTACAATTTATTAAATCTCTAAAGTATATAATTTTGATGGGTACATAAAACAAAATTAACAATAACAATATATACAGGTAAATAATATAATAATTAAAAAGTAACAAAAAAATATATAATGATTATTATTATTATTATTATAATGATGAGTATTATTATAATGATGATGAATTCCACAAGACCGACTTACATTCAGGGGTGTCAGTCCCTGGAAGTTAATATCATCGTAAGTGTTTGTAATGCGCGGTTCTGATACGTCATTCCCCTGGCTGGTATCGACTGCTGAGTCAGGGTACTGATGTACACTGGATCTTTGTGGTAAATATTTAAGGGTATGTCTATTTAGCCGAATGGTCGGTTAAGAGTCAAAAAAATGTACGTCCGTTTGGACGGAAGTCAGCCATGGTTATACTTAATTATTTTATTAAGTTGGGAAACATTCTAAGTGGCTATTCTGCATATCATAAGATTTATGCATTGTTAACATTGGAGAATTATAATTTAAATGAGTGTGTTTATTACTTCTTAACTTTGACTTTTATCTCAAACATAGTATGATTATTAAATAAAACATAATACTTTTATCACGAAAAAATATATTAATCTACATAACTGTCATAAAAAAATTAATAACCACAACAAAACTTAATAAATGCGAGAGCACAATTTTAAAACATCAACTAGCTACTTGAAGTCGCTACAAAATAAAAAAATATATAAACTAAACTCCAGTCTAGTCACTTACAATGTTTTACGCTTCAAATATAATATCTATGTCAAGTGTGCTCCCCCCTTTATTTCTTTTAACAGCGGGGGCGGTGACTCGCAGTTTTGAAGGACGCCCTCAGCCATAAAGGTTTCACAAGAAAAGTTCAAAGTTGTAAGTTCGGATGTTTTTGCTTTTTCCCCTTGAAGCTTTAAAAATGACGTAAAAAGTTCCGTTGTTTACGCTGAGCTCTGCTACGTGTGAATATCCGATGGACTTATTTTATTTGTATTAAGATTTAGCGAATTCTCCGCAAAGCTGCTTTTAAAATGTTACAAATTATTTTTGTTTGAAAATAATCCCATAATATTATGGGATTATTTTTAAAAATTACCCAAATTAAACACACAATATGTCAGAGCATTTCACCTTTGGCATTCTTACCCTACGTAAGTGCTACCCTCACCAATTTCTACTTTCTGTTTTTTTTTTTATAATAACGAGCAAACGGGTCACCTGATGGAAAGCAACTAACATCGCCCATGGACACTCGCAACATTACAAGAGCTGCAGGTGCGTTGCCGGCCTCTTAAGAGTGAATACGCTCTCTTCTTGAAGGTTTGCAGATCGTATTGGTCTTAAAATACTACTGGCGACAGTTCGTTCCAGAGTTTTACATTGCGTGGCAGAAAGTTACGCGAATAACGCACGGTGGAAGACTGCCACTTAGTCAAAATCAATTTCATAATGTAAAATCTAAACAGAGTTTATTATTTATTTCAAAGATGCAACGTAGGGCGTAGCATATTTGAAATCTTGCAAGTTTACGTAGATGCTATACGTAGCATACCTGCGTAGCATCCGTCTACGTTTTGCGTAGATGCTACGTAGCAAGTTGCTAAGAGTTTTCGTTGTCATGCTAAGTAGCAACAACGTAATTTTCATCAAATGATAGTATTATGTAATTCAATAGTTGATATAATTTCTCTTTTTTATATAAACACTTGACGTTCCGCGCGGCTTCGCCCGCGTAAATGAGATATTTCACAGACAAATCAGTCTACGAAAAATAGCCTATGATCCTTCACGTGGTACTACTTCTTATCTGTCCCAAATAACAGAAAAATTGCTGTAGTAGTTCGTGAGATAAGCCCTTTCAAATAATTTCCCCAGTTTTTTCCACATTTTCTTCTATGTATTCGCTCCTATTAGTCTCAGCGTGATAAAACATAGTTTAAAGCCTTTCTAGATAAATGGGCTATCTAACACTGAAAGAATTATTCAAATCGGACTAGTAGTCTCTGAGATTAGCGCGTTCAAATAAGCCCTTTCAAATAATTTCCCCCCATTTTTTCCACATTTTCCTCTATTTCTTCGCTCCTATTAGTCTTAGCGTGATAAAATATAGCCTATAGCCTTTCTCGATAAATGGACTATTTAACACTGGAAGAATTTTTCAAATCGGATCGTTCCTGAGATTAGAGCGTTCAAACAAACAAACAAACTAACAAACTCTTCAGCTTTATAATATTAGTATAGATTTTCCAAGCGTATTCTTTACGTCACAAATTCGATCAATATACAAAAGGGTGTAGGGAAGATAATTTTTCAAGTCAATTTTAAATACATTAGGGACTTAATGGCTATCTGTCTGCCCTGCCGTAGGGTAATGATCTGTTAGGGTGGCAATGAATCATGTCACTATGTAGGCTAATAGAATTGGAAAACAACTTGTATTTTTTGGATCGAAATGTTTGTGTGAAGAAGACGATGTTTGTGCTAAGAATTTAATGGTATCACAAGAACAGCATATTTGAATAATGTTTGAACAGTAATAGTTGTTTACAATTGTAGCGAACAATCAATTTTGAACTAATAAATGCCTTCTTTCAGTTCTAAATTACTTTTCACATTCATAACATTTTAATATAATTTACTCAATTTTGGTTTTTATCTCAACTTAATAGCTCTACGGGGCCAAAATGGTACCAAAAAAGTGGCTTCTTTGGTGTATTGAAGGGCATAATATTATTCGTATGTGACTATTCGACGTTGTGCTTTCTGTATACATACCCCCTTACTAATAAACGTTGTATAAGCTTTGAATAGTTATACAGTGTTTTGTTCCTGTCACACAAGTTACATTTTTAATTGGATTGAAGAAGACAAAACACTGTATAACTATTCAAAGCTTATACAGCGTTTATTAGTAAGGGGGATAATATAATATACAGACTGCATACAGCTGCGCAATCGTGGTTATGCAATGTGCAGGCTTGGGAGACTAATTAAAAGAGCGTTGTCTTCGCGAAAAAGATGTTTTATTACTAACTTATTAATTACTTATCGGCTACCTTATATAGGAGGGAGGTGTGACATACACTACACCTCCCCCGTTTTTTTGAAAAAAAAAAAAAATATATATATTACAAACTAATCTTTTTTTTTTTTTTACTTTTATAAAATAATAATAACTAATATACTTAAAAATACTAAACTTATAAGTTACGAATAAGGAACTTTCATTTTTTTTGTATAAACTTTTGCTTTTTAGGTTTTTATAGAATATCCGTTAATAACTTAAGCCATAATCTTACTCTAGCTAACTTTAAATACAAATCTGTTTTCTTTAAGTACTTAAAATTATTTCTTTACTTCAGCGATGGGTGATTGACGACGAAATTTTTAATAACATTACACATTTCAAATTTTTCATAAAAATAAGTATTGAACATTAAAATATTTAAAACTCTATGTATCTCCTTTACTCAATGTCTTATGAAACTCTATAAAACCTCTTTTACACAAAATACCTTTTTTATTATTATTCATAAATCCATTTTTAAAAGTTTCACTTATTGCAAGCTTCATATTCATAATAACTCATTAATTAACTTATCAATATTTTACTAATTCCCTTGATTAGTGGACTGGCCAGTCACTTACATTTCATCGTCATTTTAAAAAAATTTATCTCATATCCAGGTACCTTAATATTCCTTAAACTATTCGTCGTTAAATGCATGCATGCCTTTTCATTTATTTGTATTATTTTCATGACATTACTGGTACATTATATTTTTATAATATTTTTATTTATAGTCGACTTTTTTATTTATTTTTATGGTACATATTTATTTTTTATATACTTCATGTGCGCACTTTTATTTGGTACAATACATTTTTATTTATACACATTAAACGGGACCTTTTTTAAGACTAACCACCAAAAAAAAAAAAAAAATGTCTCCAACCATTTTACTTAAATGAAGGATTGTTCCCGCCGAGCATGCTCTAAGTACCATTTATTTTTGTACCATTTTGTACCATATTTAATACCAAGGTTTTTAAGGCTACTTGACCTCCAACTATTCTCACAGAGAAAACTCGTTTACACTATGATTGAATGAAGGATTCCCTTGCGTATTTTTTTTAATGCTCTCGGCATTTTATTTATTCCTCAACGATACGTAGCATTTAAGCTAGTATTTTATAATGCTCTATGGCATTTTTAAACCTATTCTATACTTATTCCTAACAAAGAAACCCATTCCATATTTTTATGCAGTCAATATTTAAAATATCCTTAACCATTGGGTGATCAGGCCAACAGCTACTAGACATTTTAAACATTGATGCAACCCTATCAACCTAAAAACAATCCTTTTTCAATCAAATACCTTCTTAAACACTAAAACCCTTATTCCTAACTTCAAAATAACCATTTCTATACCTAAATAATAGCTTTCAGCTATTTTGCAAACCTAATGTCACATTCTTAATCCATCTTCACAATAATATTACGTCATATCTCGTATGAACGTAAATATTTTTAAAGTAAATCCGTGTAAGTCATATCCAGTGTATATTACTTCTTAGAAAATGTAGCCAATCAACTTACTTAAAGTAGTTAAAAAGAATTTAATACATTTTCAAGAATTATTTCTCCTTTTTTTCTCTGTTTCTTAACTCACTTAAAACATAGTTTTCAATTTGTTTATAATTTATATTATATACTGAACTTTCTTTTTATCCCGCTTCTTACGTACTTAATATTATATTGTTTTCTTTGTTTTTCTCACTCTACTTTCTCTTATTTATTTTACAATAATATTTAAGTACAAAGTAACCAAGGAATCAATTATATAATTTCAAAAATTTTATTCATATTTTACTTCTAACTTCTTATTGAATTCAATTTGGTTTGGAATACATAGCAACATAACATTCTATAAATTATTATAATCATAACATCCTAATCCCCACTAAATTTATTTTACTTACTATTTCTTTTTTAAAAATGCCTCTTTTGTGTATAAATAAAATATTTAGGTAATTATTGTTTATTATTCTTTATTATTATTAATTTTTCTTTAACTACAAAATTATACATTAATAACTTCTAAGTTCGAATTAAATTGAATTGATATAGGTACATAGCAACATTACTTTTTTATTAATCACTTCTTTATTAAATTATCACCTGATTATGAATTTTTATTTACGTTAGTTAAATGCACCTATTATTATAGTTATTTGAATATGCCTCATATTCTTAACATTTCAAAATATTATTATTGTTTATATTCAGTATACCAATTTTTTTTATCAAAATTTGATTCCTAAAATTTAATTAAGTTATTGCGCGCTTTTTTCAGTTATTATTTTATTTGGAAAAGTCATAAATTGACAACTAAAAATAAACCAATGCATGTATATTAATTATTATTAACTATTGAAAATAGATTTCAGAAGGAATTCATACTTCCTAATTAATTTTGAAAAATCAAACTATTTAAAATGAGTAATATATTTTATGAAATTTCAAAAAATAAATTTTAACTAAGTACCTACCTAATTTGAAAAAAAAAAAAAAAAGTTATCAACTTCGTGACGTATACTAACGTTGTCAGCGACCAGAAACAAAAATCATTTTAGAAAATTAAATGTATATTACAGAAAGTTAATTTTTATCTGTAACTAATTTTACATGTTATTTAAAAACATTCCTACTTGTTAAATATTATTACTTAGTTCTAACAATTTAATAAAATTCATGCCCTGGAATGCATGCTAATATGATTGTACCTAAGTTTTGCAACAAATTACTGGAAATTAATTACTGGAATCATTTCAAACATAAATATGGATTGCGCTTACATGACATATTTGGATGCATAAACTCATCATCACGTTTCTTTGTACCAAATATGATGCACGAAATGTTTTGATATTGTTATGCGAAACCAAAATATGATGATCTCTTTTGGACCACCCATATTGTAGACAGTACTGTAAGGATTAATTAAATTTTTGACTACTGTGACACAAAACAAAAATATTTTGCATTTTTATAAATAACAACAAAATAAACATTTTAATTTTTACTCTACTGACCCATTTGAAACTTTAATTACTTTTACTAAAATTGGAAAAAAAAATAATAATAATAATAATTATAGAATTACACACAAAATAAAAAAAAAAATAACCTCTTGGTTACTATTTAATTTAAAGAGAATAATATTATAATTTAACTAATTAAGTGCAATAACACTAAAGTAGATTGTATTGTGGAAAAAAAAATCGTAGTTTTTCATTAAAGAATCAATATTGCAACGAAAATTACTTTAAATACATTTTTAAGGAATTTATATTGATTTAAGTTCTTTAAACAAAAGTCATACCTGGTACACACCTATGAATAAAATATATTTAGCTGAACAAAGAACATCATCCTTTTTGTAAAGTGGGTTAGAAAAGGTATCTACTTACATTTCGTTGCGCGAATGCTGAGTCGGCACCGCGGACATTTGACGCTTTTCCCACAAAGGCGTTGCATACCGTGGAAACTTACCTGAGGTGTTACCTACCTGTTTTAACCAACTGCGCACAATATTCGATTAGTTATGAGTTGCTATGTAATCCTCTATTCCAATATCAAAATTTAAAATCATTCAACTCTATAAAATTACCTTAGATGTCTTTCACAGTTGGGTCATAAACAAATGAAGGTGTAAAAAAATAAAAAAATAAAACATCCAATTTTTATATAAAAAATCAGCATTTATTAAAAAAAACTCTTAAATAATCAACTTAAAAATATAATTCGAGATCAAATTCTTAATTTGCACTAATTATCACAAATTTTAATTTTTTTGTGTCCACGGAGTAGACTACAAGTCAACAGAAAAGTAATAAATAGTTCCGTGATTTTCGAAAATACAAGTAAATAAAAAAGTATTTTTATAATCTTATCAAGTTAGTAGTTTTTTATTCTTATACATTAGAAGTAAGTAAAAACAATATAAACTTCCTTAAAAAAATAATAAACTATTTTAGTCCACAGAAAAGATTTCTCTTCGGTGGACTTACAACTTAACATGATTGTCAAGAAGACTACGACTGGTCAAAAAAATAATAAACAAATAAAAGATTATCAAAGTAATAATAGACTATAGAATCTTACTAATTATACAATTTGTAAGTAACATTCATAACAATATTGATCAATATTAATAGGCTAGAAAATAGAATCGTCATCTTCGCTGCCAGAGTAGGGCTTTATAATTTCTTGTTCCGTTTGTGAAACTTTGTTTGAATTTAGAGGAAAAAAAATACGTTGTGTAGAAAAAATGTCATCGGAATCATCGGAATCCAATGAGAATCTTGTTTTATAAGGACGAGAAGGAAGATCCTGAGAAGTACCTTCTTCGGGGGTAACTAGGTCTGACCTATAGGTCAAGGTAGATGCATTTTCCGTTTCTACACTTCTGGGAGATGCATTTCTTGCATCACCTAAAATCGAGGGGCTATACGCTCGCGTAGCAATAATTGGAACCTTTATCTGACCAATTTCAAAATGTGGACAAACTTCATCAGTAGCACAAGACAAACAACTGAGCCTCCTAGCGTGTAAAATATTGGGCTCATTTCGATTCCAAGATAGTTGGTGTATCTTAAATGTTCCTTTAAAAGCTTTCATGGTATTTGTATTTACTAGTTCTTCAATGTCTTCAACATTCGGGTCTTTAATACCAAAAATCTCAATACCCTTACAATTTTCATTTAAACAGTACATGAGAGAATCATAATCGCAGACATCGTTACCCATCGCCACCGCATTGTCACACAACCTTTTAATGCAACCACCTACTCCGTCAGGAGCACCTTTCCCATGTCCTTTCTCGCTGAAATGCCATATAATATTGCATACATCACTTAATTCCTGGCTTATAAAATTTACGATTAAAAAAAACATAGACTTATTTCTGTACTGCGTGGTTGGACCGTCACTCAGTATATGCAGATTTGTCAAGTTTGGACTCTTTTCTTTAATCCTTTGTAGGATTGGTTTAAGGTGGGCACATATAAGAACAGGATCATGTCGTAAATTTTCTGAGATAGAGCACATAGATGTAGTTACGAAACCACTATTCGGAGAATCTGCCATGCTGTAGTAAACACATGTGTGAAGGGATAATTGAGGCTTAGAGCCACCAAAATGAGCAGACTGAATCTCAGAACTATATTTACAATTATAATTCTCAGAGAAATCTATGTGCAATAAACTTGTAGCTGATGTAAGTTGCTGCTTAACTGTATGTATCGATCTTATTTGGTGAATCATATTTGCTAAATGTTGCATAAATGAAGGTAAGTTGGAATATAATAACTTCACTAGGGAGCCTTTCGTAGTTTTAATAGATTCTTTTAGGGTTTTTTTACATTTCTTTGGCCTACCTTTTATAATAACATCTACATTTTTGGTTACCCATCTATCGTAAACAATATAATCGCTTTCATTAAAATTGTTAATTTTAATTTCATTATTTAGGCAGTTCGGGCATTTTCTCTCTAAACAATTTGGATTTAATGTATTGTTGCAACACAATACTTTCGCAGCATCGGAAGCAGATCCGTATGAGACAACTTTTGACTTATGAAGTGATCGAATTATTTCATCATTGTTTTCATGCAACGCACACAGACACGTGTTTTTAGCGGAAAATTTAGGAAACAATACCCAGAAAGGTCGATATCTTCGAAAAGTTTGGTATGAAATCTTTATCCCCGTTTTAGTGATAAATATTGTATGTAAATTTAAGAGTGTATCATTCAGTAATCGAATTTGTCGTTTGCTTTTTTTCCTAGTTATTGTCTCATTTTTTCCTGCAGTTAATCTACTATATTCATCTTGTATCAAAAAATCATGCACAGCTTTTCTAACATCTGTTTTTATATTTTGTTCTTAATTTGTTTTCGAATTAACCACGCGGGATGTTTTCTTTATATTTTTTTCCAATCTACGTATACGCATCATGTATTTTCTTAATTGTTTCCCTAGGTGTAATATCTTCCATTTTAATGCCTTATTTTCAGCTCTTCTCATTATTTTATTGCGTGCAGCTACTGTACGTCCAACTTCAACCCGCGAGAAAGACGAAGATGGACTTGGTGGGGGAGTGTTATCATTTACGAGTGCAATGGCAGCTTTTCGCATCTTCATTAATTCGCGTCGTTTCTTTGATTTTTCACACCACATTTTTCTTATTTGTCGTTGATGCCTAGGCGTATACTGATCTATTGTTTTGATTTCTCCTCTATTTTTCTTCTTGTGATATCTTTCTCTGTCCTTTTTGCGTATCTCCTCACGAGCTTGTTCGCTTAATTTTGCCCGAGCTCGACGCATACTTAATTTTTTTTGTTCGCGACGTCTTTTCTTTTTTTCTTCTTCGGTCAATTTTATTCTAACTCTAGGCATTTGGATTTTCTGAAACAACGACATTAAAGCATACGTATCATACCATGCTAAGCATTAAAAATACAGTTAGTGAATGCAACTTAAAATTAAAAAAAAATAAAGCAGTTAAAATATACCAAGTGCGAGTGCAGAGATAATAATAATAGGTGTAAATTATGCTTTTAACATGCCGTGCCGATAAAACCATAAGCACTCAGGATTTTACATAAAATTTATTTGCAATAAGCATGACAAATTTCGAAAAGTCACTTCTGTGGACATGTGGTCTTTTCCGTGGAAGTGTCCACAGAAAAGACCATGTCCACAGAAGTGACTGTCCACCGAAAAGATTGTCCACGGAAGGGAAAATACATTACAAAAAGTAGTTTAGCACCAGTAATTTTTATGTTAGCTCACAAACAAATGCGGTTTTGAAAATGGCGACCGAGAACAACCTATGCTCATATAATTAAATAAATTTGAATAGAATACTTACTGTAATATCGAAGACACAGAAAAGATGAATGATCTTTGACGAAAAACAAAAGTAAACACTTTTTCTGACAATATTTCTATTTTAATAAACGCACCGCAAAATCAGTTAGTATCCATTTTTAACATGAACTGACAGATCGAAATGTTGCCATTTCAAAAAATTATGTGTTTGTGCGTTCCGTTCATCGCCGATTCAATTTAATTATTTTTGTTCCACGGAAGGAGTCGTGATTCTGGTAACAGGTCGTTTATGTAATATAGTGCAAAATAATCTTTAGTAAATATTACAAAATCTTGGAAAACAAAACTTAATTATATAATGAACTAATAAAATTGGCAATTTACTTACATTTTTAAATATTTTTATTACAAAAACAGTCATGAACTTTGAAACCCAGGCTGGTCACGGTCCACGGAAAGGTACGAAAACGTTCCTTTTTTTGTAATATTTTTCAAACTTTTAATATTATTGTAAAAAAAAATATGTACGATCGTCGTATACGCTGATGGTAAAAATATAAAAATATAAATATGTTTTGTTTAGATTGTTTTAATTGTTTTTTTTAACTGCGCACACTTTTTTCTCGTGTTCTGTTTATGACCCAGTTATCTACTTTCAAAATTCTTTTGTCAAAACTCATACCACACATATATTGCACTTTACTTTAACTCAAAATATTTTCGTATTGCTTATACCGAAACTTATTCCATCTAAAAATTCATCGTCAACACCCTGTTTGAAATTTTTAACTTTTCTTAGTCTATACGACAGCACAATAACAACTTATCAAATCCACATTCTAAATTAAAAATAATTATTGCCGAATACTTTTTCAATTAACATTATTTTCTTTCAATTCAATTTTTCTTTTGACATTATTAAATTAATTACAGTTTATCTTTCAATACGACAAAATTTTGCAAGTTTCCTAAGTTGCAGAATAATACCATTATTTATTTATTTTTACTCTCAAAACAGTAAATAAATGGCTTAAAGATATTCAAAAATACTTAATTATTGCCAAAACGTAATTTTCCAAAAATCTTTTCCAAAAATAATTTAGGATCATAATATTTTGATATCTAGTAATATTACCATTAAAACAAAATTAACATGCACAAAAAAAAAATACTAGTAAACGTCTTATTATAGGTATCAACTGCAATTATTTTTAAAATTCCAAAAAGTAACTTATTGTAAAACATTATCAAAATATTGTCAATATTATAAATTTTGCAAAAACTTATTTATTTCATAAAGCAATCTGACTTTCCAATAATTAATTAACTGTTAATTTCTTACGTTACTTATTTTTATCGAATTCTTTAATCCTAAAAAAAAATTATTACTTTTATCAAAATTACATGAAATTGCCAATGTACTTATTATTAAACTGAAAATGCATTTTGTACCTTTTATATTCTAAAACAATAACCTGACTTTTGTTACTCGAACTCTATTATTATGTAAACGGAACTTTCTATGATATTTTTATATCAACATAAAATAAAATTTTGAAAAACAAAACTTGTAAGATACTTAATTACTAATTTTATACATACCACTATAGTTACTAATGCGACATGTTATTTATTTTTTACATAAAAATTAATACAAAACAAGACGTGTAATCGCATTTTTCTATCCTCTTCTCTCTGTTCTCCCGGCTGCATCCACCTCCGACACGAACATCTCCCGGCCGCCTGCTCTACATTCCTCTCATCCGACTCCAACATCTCCCGGCTGCCTGCTTATTCCACTCATCTGACTCCATCATCTCCCGGCTGCCTGCTTTACATCTCCACTCCAACATTTTGATTTTCTTCCGACAGTTTCATTTTCCAGCAACTTTTTTTTTTCGGTTTCATATTATTCTTCTTGCAGCTTTAAAATTTTTAGTAATTTAATTTTTTTAAGTTTGAATTCTGATTACAAAATTTTAATTTTTCACTGAGTCATTTTTATGAGTTTTATATTTGCACTTGTAACAGATTTGTATTTATCTATGTCACTATTTATTAATTTTTTAATCCTACATTATTTTAATTTAAAACTAATGGCCGTTCAGTTCATTTTTACCACTATAATGTTTTGTCCACATTTATCAGTCACTGTTTAATTACACTTTTTGCATTTTCAATATTTGATTTTTAAGTCCAATTATAAAAATTCACTTGACTATATTCCCTGTACCTGCTGCGCAGCGCTGCCGCAAGGCAGCACTGGCAGGGTCGCCATGCAATGTGCAGGCTTGGGAGACTAATTAAAAGAGCGTTGTCTTCGCGAAAAAGATGTTTTATTACTAACTTATTAATTACTTATCGGCTACCTTATATAGGAGGGAGGTGTGACATACACTACAGTTATACAACATAGCCCAACGTGAAAAGGGATAATGTTAAGTGCCTCGTCTCATGCCTCGAATTAAACGTCAATCCCAGCTCAACTCGTCACTGTCAAGTAATTCCAGTGAAATAATCACGGTGTTGTATTGGCAGTGCCTTGTGTCAAGATGGTCGGCTCCGATACAACATGCTGGCGTTCCGGATCACCAGATTGTAAGCTTGCGGATTGACAGCCGTGTGGGGGCAGTAAACGAGCGTTAGGAGGATAAGAGAAATATAGTCAATAGTGAATGTGGCAAAGTGCGCCACCCCGGCAAGTGCGCCATATAGCTATAATTCCAATTCCATACTGCTGATTTTTCTTTCTTATTATAGTGACTGTGGCGCGCTTTGCCACACTCGCTATAATATTGAATTTAATTATTGCCTATGGTACTATTATTTATTGACTGTATTGTTTTGTGTTCCAAACAAAATAAATTAATTAATTACGAGTGCGAATATACTCATGCATTTTACGTGGGAGAGCCATGCTTCGGCACGAATGGGCCGGCTCGACCGGAGAAATACCACGGACTCACAGAAAACCGGCGTGAATCAGCGCTTGCGCTGTGTTTCGCCGAGTGAGTGAGTTTACCGGAGGCCCAATCCCCTACCCCTTTCCCTTCCCTACCCTCCCCTATTTCCTTCCCTACCCTCCCCTATTCCCTTCCCTACTCTCCCCTACCCTATTACCCTATTCCCTTTTAAAAAGTCACAGGTGGACTGAGGTGACACACGTCCAGCTCCCTAAAGTTGTTCAACTACCTGAAGATGCATCAATCATTATTCGCGTTCCGATCTACGCAAAACGCACTCACAATATCTTGAAGCCGTGGTGTGTTTGATTCTACATCACTGGAATTATTAGCTAGGAAACACCCAGAAAGTGAAAGATGGCAGGTGGCTGGGTAACTTCTCGGTTGAAAGGGTGAAATTTCTATAGCTTCGCGTTTAATTCGTGGACGATATCTTTCTTATTTTGCATTAAAACGTTTATTTACTTGTGATCTCGTTGTAAAGCGGCCAAACCGCTCGTGTGGACGCATATATATCGAGGCTTAGAGCCATACCTCACCGGGATGCCATGGCAACGTGGCCAGTGACGTTACCATAACAACGTCTGGCGTACCTCTACGTCGCCGCAAAGCGGTGTTTTTCTTAAATTCTATGAAGATTTAAGAAAATACCTTGAATAAATGTTCAATTATGTGAGGATATCACTAAAATCAGCGACTGATTGAGTGACGGAGCATACAAAGACGTGCAAACAACTGGCAACGACAACAGTTGCCGCATGCGGAGCGGTCGACTCTGGCTACGCTGGCTACTTGGCAACGTCGCCAGTCGGTCGCCAGGTGAGTTACCCGTCATACATCTCAATAGAACTAGTTGGCGACGCCGCCAGCCACGTCGCTTTGGCGTCCCGGTGAGGTATGGCCCTTAGAGCTACAACTGAAATTGTTTTTACATGAAAAAATAACAACCGCTGTATTCGTGGCCACATAATTTATGCATCTCACCAGACAGCCCTGATCAAGGCTGATTGCACATTACCGTGTCAAAGACACGCTCGACTCCGACACCGATGTCATATGAATCCTGCTCATCATCATCATCATTATCATCAATGTGATATGAATCCTACTCATAATCGTTGTCATTATCATCAATGAGTAATGACGTTAATGACGTCCTTGGTCAACCTTTGATATGCTTTTGTGGAGGTACCCACAATTAGCGCCACATTCCTGCATCGCGCTATCGAAGTTTTCTGAGCGCGTCAGTATATATACGACAGCTGAAATGTATCATGTGGGCTCCGGCCTGACCGAGCATACCACCTCGCTCGGTCGGAAGATCTTCCTTTGTGGCCACTACGCATATTCCCACACTCTCTAGACAAGGTTTAATCCGATATCTTAAGGTGCTCCCTCACCGGGAGCATTCGCTTGTAATGTAACGTTGCAAAGTCGAGCATTACATCAGTGAGGGAGGAGAATCGAGTATTACAATGCGCACCTTGTATTACAATGTAAAAAATTCGAGTATTACAATGATATTTTGTATGTACATTCGTTAGGCCTGAGAATAGGTTTTTGTCTACTTTTTATACCTATTGATACTAGAAATAATTTATATGGCAAAACAACATTTGCCGGGTCAACTAGTAAAAAAATAATTATAGTAACGGAAATGGGTACAGCGCATACAATAAACTAATTTCATAAACATCATTATCGTATCAAACATATTGTACCTATACTAGCTGTTGCCCGCGACTTCATCCGATGGACTTTAGTTTATAGTTGTTCCCGTACATCGATTGATAAGTTTACGCGCAAATAATAAAAGTTTATTGTGCGCGAACCGTACATTTTCCGGGACAAAAAGTATCCATTGTCCTTTCCCGAGACTCAATATATCTCCATACCAAATTCCATCAAAATAGATTGAATAGTTTAGGTGAAAATCATAAAATTTTATTGTGCGCGAACCGTACATTTTCCGGGACAAAAAGTATCCCTTGTCCTTTCCGAAACTCAAAGTATCTCCATACCAAAATTCATCAAAATCAATTGAATAGCTTACGCGCAAATTATAAAAGTATATTGTGCAGTAACCGTACATTTTTCCGGGACATAATGTATTCTATGTTCTCTTTCGGGACTCAAAGTATCTCTATACCAAATTTCAGCAAAATCGATCCAGCCGTTTACGCGTGATGTCGTGACCACGCAAAATATGGATTCATTTTTATATATATAGATGTACTGTTACTGCAATTTCTGTGGCAACAAAAAGCCACACGTGTATAGTGACATAATTTATGCCATTATTATGGTCATTAAGTGTTATTTACTACACCAAACCCGTACAAGTAGGAGCGACACTTGAGGTGCTTAACATTCAACAATTTTCAACCAAATCACGCGATTTTTACGTCCACTAAGTGATTATAGTGTTAGGTGCAATTATTGCCTAGGGCCAGTTGTACCATCTAAAGAATTGATTTATATTCGTCATTTGGTCGGATTATGTCAATTCAATGTTAGCTGTGATCTGCCGTATGGATTTGACATAACGCAAGCAAATTACGCAGGTCCGCCATCTGCCTATGAATCAACTTCTCTGATAGTTCAAGTCTGGGCTTTATAAAACGCTAGATGACGCCCGCAACTCCGTTGCGCCAAAATTCACGTATCGAGCGGGAGCCGTACGTTTTTTTCGGAATAAAAATATCCTATTTATTTTCCTGGAACTCAAAGTCCAAATCTCCATACCAAACAGCAAAATCAGTTCAGCGGTTTGGGCGTGAAGAGGTAACCGACAGACACATTTCCGCATTTATAATATTAGTATGGATGCATAATGTTGTCTCCCTCGGTCTTCGTGTTTTCGAAAGAGGAAGAATATTTTAACAAACGATTAACAATAACCCACATTAGTGCAGGTGGACCAGTGATTAAAACTTCAAGATAAAATGTTTCTTTGCGTCAACCAATTTTGCCGTTTGTGATTTAAATTTTCTTGCATAAATTGAAAACTTCGGTTATGTTATATTTTATGAAAGGTAAAAACTGGCTGATTTTACGTCGCCATGTGGCAAAACAGGATTTTGTACGAAATAGAAGTTAGAAATAACGCGACCAAAATCACGCTCTTGTTGCTTCACCCTAAAGGTCCGTTCCGATCTACGAGGCAAGCGATCGCGACCAACAAAAATTAAATAAAATGCCACTCTAGCCTATAGCCTATTGTCATAAAGTAACATTTTATCTGATTTTTTATTGGTCGTGGTCGCTTGCGGCAAATATTGGAAAGTCACCTTTAGAGGTATCAATGACATTAATAGTAACTTCCGCACCGGGTTCGGTGCCGGGTTCGGTGTCGGTGACCGGTTTTGCCGGCCATTGAAACCAGACCAGGAATAATTTTTAGTGCCCAATATTTTTAGTGCGCAGTACCTACACAAGAGCACTATTTCTTCCTTTACTCTCATAACCCAGTGGGACGGACGAATCAGGCCCGATCAGGACCGACTTTTTACATGCCCATCCGACGCGTGGATATCATGCATGCATCGTAATATTATCAATGACATTAATTATTATTACGGAGTTACCTTTTCCTGTTGTCATCAATAATTATCGTACCAGAGTATACCCTTGTGGCAGCTACCGCATCTTAGAACAATGTATTATTATAGTATAGTATCTGTAAACATGAATCAGATAATAAAAATGTCATATATAAAATAAATAGGTACCTAATAAATAATATTACATTGTACATAGACTACGCCGTCAAAATTAATTGCGCACTACTTTTTCGGGCAGATTTTGTATGGAATAATTTTTCATTGTTGGCGACACCGGCAGTCCCCCTTTAAACACGCGTAATCTGTGGTCGTTACCTATATAAGGTCTTGATGTAAATTATTGTGAGTCAGTCGAAATAATAACTTGTAACAGTCAGTCGAAATAATACCTCATAACAGTCGCGCGTGAAATACTAGTTATCTATCGTTATTAATTGTTAGTGCGGAGTAGTTTTCTTGTACTTGCGGTAGTGGATCGAATTGTAACCATTGTAAAGTAACTTCATTCCTTAGGCAATTATTGTGTCTGTGTGTACAACTTAATGTGTAAATATGAAAATAAACTAAGTGGTTCCGTAATCCTGCATTTTTATTTGAAACTGTAACGTAACAAGTACCTTACACCCTCATTAATTTGTAGTCCTTCTCCGTTGCAAATCATCAGCGGTGTAAACAGGGAGTCAGCAATGAAATGAGAACCGCAAACACGTGCTAATTCCACAACCCTCAATTATAACTTCCATCCTAAACACACATCCTACAAGAACAATAGGTGGTCCGTGGTGGTTCTGTACATCGCGTGCGAGTTCGCATCGATTGATAATAATTCGACTGAATTTCGATATTTTAACATATTTTATTGATCAATGTTTTAATATGAATCAAGCAAAGAACGAGGGGTATATCGTACCTACCACTGTAGCACACATATACTACAAGGACTACATTGTGGGCCATTCTGTACATCGCATTGACTCGTATCTCGATCGATAAACGATATTAATTCCAGTTAAGTTTTTGTGTGATTGTTCATTTAGTTTTCTATTGTTGTTTGGTAGAAATTGAACGAATTTAGAATACATTTTTTGCATACTGAAATTATAATAAATGCCATAATTAATTAAATTATAAAAATGTGTTGGCCAATTTTTAGATCAACCTGTTATGTACACAAAATTTTAACACAATCCGTCTAGCCGTTTTTAGTTCAAAAACTTTATTAATAGTCTCAAAGAAACATCAATTATATTATTTAATCAATACTGACTGTATTACTTACCAGTATTTTATATAGACTTACATACTACTAACTTTTCTTGGTAGTTTTCTTTACCATTCCTCTCTGATTTCAATGTAACCTCTTTCAAACCTAATCATGACAATATGATCTCAAATATATCTTTTATAATATATAAAATTCTCGTGTCACAATGTTAGTTACCGTACTCCTCCGAAACGGCTTTACTGATTTTTACCAAATTTTATATGCATATTCAGTAGGTCTGAGAATCGGCTACTGGCTAATTAGGGTTCCGTACCTAAAGGGTAAAAACGGGACCCTATTACTAAGACTTCGTTGCCTGTCCGTCTGTCTGTCCATCTGTCTGTCTTCAGGCTGTATCTCAAGAACCGCTATAGCTAGACTTCTGAATTTTTTACAGATTGTGTATATCTGTTGCCGCTATAACAACAAATACTGAAAACATAATAAAATTAATATTTAAGGAGGGCTCCCATACAACAAACGTGTATTTTTCGGCCTTTTTCGCTCTATATCAATAATGGCAAGAGGTAGGCACTTGAATTTTTCATACATTCTTTTGTTGTATGTGTATTTTAATATTTAATAATAATATTAAAATAAAATAAAAAATTAAGGGGGGCTCCCATACTAAAACACAATTTTTAGCCTATTTTTGCTCTGTATCGATACGGAACCCTTCGTGCGCGAGTCTGACTCGCACTTGGCCGATTTTTTTTATATTAATAAGTGCATTTGTTGAATAAATAATAGTAAATGATTACAACTCGAGACTGACGGCGACCACTGTTTGTGCGACGGGATAGCGATGGACGTTGCCATGGTGCCATACTTATTTAGTCACTTCAATAAAATAATATGGGCGAAATACTTTATATGGCAAAATAACGTTTGCCAGGACATCTAGTAACCAAATAATATTATTATCTACGTATACGTAAAATACACTCGTATTTTGCAACAGTATCGCGTCTGTAAGCAGTACCGTTGATTTAGCTGTAGCGACCGAATCTGCTCGTTTGTTTAGCCATCCATATTTGATATATTGGGATATTCGTGCCATAAACGTAGCCGGACATATAGTTTATCCGTTTGGCAACGATTTATGCCGATCGGTGAAATATTTTCGTCACTATGTCAGTTTTACATGCTATATTTTGATTTTACTAGAAATGCACAGAAAAAGTATGTTAACGGTTCGGGTTTTTTATTGCATATCGTGCATATATTATATTTTACGTAATATATTGTAAAATGTCTTTTTTATTTTCAAAATTGTTAAAAGTATACTGAAAGAACTTTTTTTTGTGATTTGTATAGGGGAGTGCCCCAGCATATGAATTTGCCCATACAAAAGTAAAAAAAAAAGTTAATTTTTTAACGATGCTACTTTCACAGTAAACTCTATACAGGGGACTCATACATTCTCTAAAGTCTAAAGTATTATCACTTTGTTTTGTTACACACTGTATAATGTATATGTTACCGTTAATGTGCGTAAAATAGTTAGACTGCAGATTAACAAGGTATTCTGCAGATTATCTGGGTGAGTCAGTTAAAGTGCAAAAAGTTTATTTTATTCTCATTAAATTACATAAAACAGGTTTTTGTTTGAATAAAACATATTATTTAGTCGAAGAGAATTATTTAATATAATTTTTTGAACATAAACAAAATATGACATATTGTATACTTCTAAAAAGTATTTAGGGGAGCGGTGGCACAATTTCTACTTAATATAACACAATATTTTTTGCCTTTGTATAATATCAGAATAGATTAATTTGAAATGGTATTCTAAACCACTTAAAGCAATATCTGTGACTGATTATCGCAGCCCACCATAACGCCTACCACAAGATAAATTACACAGTAGACCATAATTATGTAATATTATAAATGCGAAAATTTGTCTGTTCGTCTGTCTCTTCACGCCCAAACCGCTGAACCGATTCTGGTCAAATTTGGTATGGAGACACTATGAGTCCCAGGAAAGGACAAGGGATACTTTTGTCCCGAAAAATGTACGGTTGTTCGCGATAAATGAATTTTGGCGCAACAGAGTTGCGGGCGTCATCTAGCCTAATCATATTAATACTAGACCACTCACTCGAGCGTAGGCATACATAAACTTGATTTTAGATATCTTGAAACAAAAAACGGCCAGTGCGAGTTGGACTCGCCCATGAAGGGTTCCGCAGCAGTAATTACTGCTGCGGAACCCTTCAATTGCGGACCTTATTAATAAGGTTTATTTTTATGAAATGAAAAGGTTTTTGATTTATTTTTATATTGCAGTTGATTTAATGAAAGTTAAATTAAGGTTTACCATTTATGACGTATAAAAAAAAAACTACTTGCTCGATCTCGTTCAAACCAATTTTCGTTGGTAGTTTTTGTAGTAATGTACATTATATATTTTTTTAGACTTGTCATGCCCCTGCTTTAGAAGTAAGAGGGGGGGAACACACATTTTACCACTTTGGAAGAGTCTCTCTCGCAAACTATTCGGGTTAGAAAAAAATAATATTAGAAACCTCAATATGATTTTTGAAGACCTATCCATGGATACTCCACACGTATAGGTTAGATTAAAAAAAATGTTTCAGTTGTGCCTATGGAGACCCCTAAAATGTTTAATAATTTTTCCATTTTTATATCTTAATGCGGTTCATAGACTACATCTACTTACCAAGTTTCAATAGTATAGCTCTTATAGTTTCGGAGAAAAATGGCTGTGACATACGGACAGACAGACAGACAGACAGACAAACAGACAGACAGACATGACGAATCTATAAGGGTTCCGTTTTTTGCCATTTGGCTACGGAACCCTAAAAACGCAGTATTACTATCGCACACGCCCAAAACTTGTCTCAGTGTTGGAGAAATTTTATTTCTAGGTAGAGCCACTCTACTGCGTGATATTTATACTATGTGCCTACCCTGTCACTCATTGTCCAATGAGCTACACGGGAACGCTTTCAAATGTTATTGCGTCTATTTGTTATGCCGGCATTGATGTACCATGTGTGCGGATACCGCAGGACTATAGCCCAGTTTAAGAGGTATTTAAAAGAATTTATTTCACTAGTGTTGTGTATTGTTCATGTGCGAGTTTCTTACGCCGGTTCTTCTCGCCGGGTTAGTTCCCGAACCGGTGGTAGGCATCATGTAGACTTTCAGAGAATATTTAAAAAAAAAAAATTCTGAATAATGATTTTGATTTTGATTGATTTTGTTGTTTGATATAATCCAAATAAAAGCGCTTGTAAATAGATAAGCATCCTGTCAAAAACCTAAAAAAAAAATACTAGCGCGAGTTTGAGTTAAAATTTCAACTGAACCATAAGTTACAAAAACAATATTCTAAGCTTAACTTTTAAGGCCATATTTTTACGCAAATGTAATTTCTGTACTTTTGTGACTTAGATAAATTAATAAGTACGCCAGAGTTAACTTAATACCATTCAATTATTATATAACACTAAACCTAACTTGAGCTGTTATTTCGACTTACGTCAAAATAATACTATAATCCTTTTCATAATATTTAATACCAAAGTTTCTTGATCTTCCGATCGACCGAGGTGTTATGCTAGGCCAGGCCGGAGCCCCGTGATACATTTCAGCTGTCGTATATTATATTATACTTACGCGCTCAGAAAACTTCGATAGCGCGATGCAGGAATGTTAGGCGAATTGTGGGTACCGCCACATCACTCCCCCCGAAGACCGGAGGTCGAATCTTGAAGTCTCGTTCGCTTGAGTCGCCAGTGCCAGAGTTCCAATGAGTCGGAACTGTTGCAGTGAGTCCCAGTGAGTCGGAACTGTGATGCACGGGATCCAGTGAGTCGGATAGCTGCCGTGCGGGGCTGATGCTACGTGCTGACCAGGAGAGATGTGCTCTGCTTGCTGACCGGTCGGTATAGTGAGAAAGCCCGTTGATGCCGATGCGGAGTCGCCCAGGCCGCGGTACATTGCGGCTAGTGAACGAGGTACCCGATAAGGCAATGCTGGCTGGCGCGGTGTGGAGGTGCGGGGAGTGATGATGATGAAGGAGGCGTGTTCTGTCGAGGGTCACCAATGTGGGAATATGTATGTGCGTGGTGGCCGTAAAGGAAGATCTTCCGACCGAGCGAGATGTTATGCTCGGTCAGGCCGGAGCCCACGTGATACATTTCAGCTGTCGTATATATAGCGACGCGCTCAGAAAACTTCGATAGCGCGATGCAGGAATGTAAGGCGAATTGTGGGTACCGCCACAACTTGATTACTATCCAGCCGTAATGATGATTCATTTGTCATGGATCATGACAATATTTTCCAAATTATTATTTCCGCTGTGTAGTGCGGTGTCTGTACATTAGTATGTCAATGAATAAGGCTTTTAATATTTGTGACTAAGCCTAAGTGTTTGATTGTTACTAAAATAAACTGTAGTCTATATTAATAAATGATATACAAAGGAAATATTTCATTTTTATCTACATTTAATAGGCTTCATAACTAACAGACTGATTTTAATTGACACAAAATATATTATAGATAGACAGCACGGAAGTAGCAAACAATGAACAAATTAACTTTAATATCAGCTTTTTGAATGGATGTTTTTTTTTACATTTTTTGTTTCGTACAGAAACTTCTTTGTCGTGCGAGAACTGTACATTTTACCGGGATAAAAAAGTATTATATTATGTCCTTTTTGGGCATTTAATTGAGCAAACAGGTTTGCTCGGTTTGACATAACATAATATAACTCCACTAAATCACTTAGGTCCGCAAACTGCCTACGAATCAATTTTTTTTAATAATACATATTAATAAATTCATTGTTCCGTAGATATTCATTATGGCAAACTGCTTGCGTACTTAAATTCACAATTTTCGTACCCTAAAATTCATAACAAAACCATAAAAATGGCTCAGAAGCGGTCGGATTGATACTAATTCGTTTTGCGTTTTTACGACCCCATCCGCCATTTTATCTGTCGTTTCCGAAAATTGGATAAATCATAAATCGCATCATTACGAATTGTTATCCGGTTACAGGGTAGGTAGTCGGGTTCCAACTTTAAAACTTTATTGCTAGTAAGCCACAGCACACACTACTAGCTTTTGCTCCCGACTCTCGCGTAAATCCACACTATTCCATACTAATATTATAAATGCGAAAGTGTGCCTGTCTGTCTGTCTGTTACCTCCTCACGATCAAACCTTTTCATTTAAAGGGCTCATCACACGCACTACTGTATCATATTTATACTGTGTCTAGTTCTCCGGTTACTGCCATATATTCTCAAGAGCTTAGAAAGCTTGTCGAAGACGAAACTTGGGGAAGTTCAGTGCGGAGTACCACATCAATCTCTATCGAGAAGCTTATTAGCAGTTTCGGGAAGTGACAGACTAATTATTATTATATTTATAGTGCTAACTAACAAAACACGAACTCAGTAATACACTTAGGGTGGGTTGCACTAACTTACTTTAACTAGAACTGTAACTTTAACTATAACTATAACTACAATGCAAAATGTCAAATCTTTGGTTAAAGTCAAAAATTGACGCCGTATTTAACCATAACCATAGAGCTCGACAAGGCTTTAAATGAACGTGGCGAAAAAAGGAACTAACGCTGTCATCATACAAAAACGCCATTTCTGACAGTTCTCCTTTACCAGCAGCGCCCCCACCCACGTTTATTTAAAGCCTTGTCGGACCAGCAACAGACATCTGTCAAATTC
The DNA here is from genome assembly GCA_905187585.1 of Cyaniris semiargus. Lineage (NCBI taxonomy): Eukaryota > Metazoa > Arthropoda > Insecta > Lepidoptera > Lycaenidae > Cyaniris > Cyaniris semiargus. Next base: position 14,698,383 of record LR994558.1, read on the forward strand.
TGTGGTCAAAGTTAAAGTCAAGTTAGCCTTAACTATAACCATAACTTTGACCATAACTGTAACTATAACCACGCCTCTGGTGCAACCCACCCTTAAGTACGAATTTTTTAAGGAATTTCCGGTAAAGGTAAGTAGGGAATTATTGGGCATTCTGTCCCACTTGTCCAACCAAAAGTTGGATAGAATTGTCTGTCCTGCAAAGAATCACTTAAATTAGAATGTGTCTGTCCTGCAGTTGAAATGATTGGGCATTCTGTCCCACTTTTGTTCGCTCGCGGTGCATAAACGAACAGGAGGGCATCCTGTTCCGACACACCGAACCTCCGTTCGCTCGCGCTCACTTCGGTGTACTCGGTGTGTCAGGATGCCCAATAGCTCCTGTTCGTTTATGCACCGCGAGCGAACAAAAGTGGGACAGAATGCCCAATCATTTCAACTGCAGGACAGACACATTCTAATTTAAGTGATTCTTTGCAGGACAGACAATTCTATCCAACTTTTGGTTGGACAAGTGGGACAGAATGCCCAATCATTCCTGTTCGTTTATGCATCAAGTGATAAAAAATAGCTTCTCATCGATGATTGGATGGTTGAAAGATCTAGCTAGCTATTATAGGAACATTTAATTTCGTATGTTTGAAGTTATCTGTTTATATGAGTCAACACACTGCATGATTATCATTTTGTCATAATCCACTAATCACAGTGGTCGATTGGATTAAACAGTTATGAAATTTCTGAAACAAAAAGAATCACTTAAATTAGAATGTGTCTGTCCTGCAATTAAAAATGATGTTAAGCGACACGGAAATTTACTACCAAATACCATTCGCAGTATTGTTTGTGGTCCCTCAAACTGTGGGAAAACAAACTTAGTAATCAGTTTGTTACTACACCCGAATGGTCCACGATTCAGAAACCTTTATGTGTATTCAAAGTCTTTGTATCAACCTAAGTACGTCTTTTTAGAAAAAGTATTGGAAAAAGTTGTGGATACATCGTATCACAAGTATAATCATAACAGTGAAATTTTAAGTCCAGAAGAAGCCTTACCTAATTCTATCATCATATTTGACGATGTTGCATGCGAAAATCAAAATAATATACGTGATTATTTTGCTATGGGTCGTCACAAAAATATTGATTGCTTTTATCTTAACCAAACTTATACTAAAATACCCAAACAACTAGTAAGAGATAATGCCAATCTCATCATATTGTTTAAACAAGACGAGATTAATCTAAGACACATCTACGATGAACATGTAGGGTCTGATATGACGTGGTCGCAATTTTGTGAAATGTGTTCAACTGTGTGGAGTAAACCGTACAGTTATGTGGTAATCAATAAGGATTGTGAACGAAATAATGGTTGTTACAGAATGAAATTTGATACATTTATAATAGTGGATTAATTTATTCTATAAAGCTTATACGTACCCCACTATGTAGTAGTACAACTTGAGACATCAATCAGAGTAGAATTCTTAACATGGAGCGGAATCTTAAGGAACAAATTGTGAAATCAGCGTCTGCAGTGAAAAGAAAGGTAGAAATGATAAAAAATACTAAAAACTCAAATGACATGGTACTGGAGACGATATTTCAACCGATCGTCAGTCCGCTAAAATTATTAGCAAGCAAAACTGAAAAAAAACGTCATGACGAAGACGAAAAAGAATCTTCAAAATATGGTTCACATGAAAAAGAAGAATCTGAGACGGATCTTGATGATGAAGAAAATTCAGATAATGACGACTTTAATTCTAAAACACCTGACAAAACGCTTACTACATCATCTTCTGAGGATTATGATATCCATGAGAACTCATTTAAATCTATTCAATCCTCACCAAGTATCGCAAACGATTCCTTGTCTTGGTCTGCATCGCCTGAAGCGCTGAAAGAAGATATACCATATGGAGTAAGAAGTGAACGAGGAAAACTTTGGCTAGGCAAAACCCGTTTACACGATGATGGAAAAGTTCTGAAAATTAGAAGCCGCTCTTTAAAAAAAACTTCTGGTCTGGCAGAATTGTTGTACAAAAAAAAACCTAATTTAGATATTATTACAGAGGAAGACTTACAAAATTATAAATTGCTACTCATCGACACTAATGCACATAAACGTAACTGGAAACCATCGAACCAAATAAATGGTAATAAAGGGTTCAAATATACTCACGTGATAAAGCCACTATTTAAATTCGCTAGAAATAATACCAGTAGCGTAGAAAGTCTTCAGCGAGGTGAAGGAATCGACATTTTGAAAGAAGTTAAGAAAGACACTGATTTAGTATACTGGAATGATCCTAATGAGTTAGTTGAGAGACTGAAAATATTATGTGCATCTCAGGCGGCTGGTAATACGGGATTAGATAATGAAATTAATGCCATACTTGAAGAAATGAAAGAAGCTGGTATCATTAAAAAAATGAAATATATAAGGCTGCCATCAGGAAAATTTAGCAGTTCTATTACACTATAGAACCTAGCAAGACGGCAATGAATATAGACAAATTTGGTCATCACGTTCATAAGCGTTTACGATTATCTGAATTTTATGAAATTCTTAGCGATACATTGGTAAGGTCCGATACAGGGGAATTCGATTTAAAGTCATCGAAATTAAAAGGGGTGCAAATTCCAGAAAAAGACGACGAGGCTGTGAATAAAGAATACGTAGATAAAAGTGTCCAAGCCCTTAAAAATGAAATGATGAAAATCCAAAGTAATGTCAGAAACTTTCTCCATAGTTTAGAAAAAATTACTACTACAAATTTAAGTAAAATGTACTACACAAAACAAGAAATCGATAACATGATTGCAGCAAAATCTGTTCAGAATGAGTAAACAAGATATAGTAAATGAACTACACAGAGGAGCGAGACGAAACTTCGTTCGTCGACATACGGTCATTAAAGGTCTGGATGATTTATGGCAAGCTGACCTAGTGGACTTACAAAAATATTCGTCGATTAATAAAGGATTTAAATATGTTCTCATAGTGATTGATGTTTTATCAAAATACGTGTGGGCTAGACCGTTAAAATCAAAATCTAAAAAAATTGTATCAAGTGCTATGTGCAGTATATTAACAGAATCCACACGAAAACCTAAAAACTTACAAACAGATCTAGGTACAGAGTTTTATAACGATTCTTTTAAGCATTTAATGAAAACTTATAACATAAATCATTATTCCACATTTTCTGTAAAAAAAGCTTCTATCGTCGAACGAGTAATAAGAACTATAAAATCACGTCTTTACAAATTATTTAGTTTATGTGGAAAATATGAATGGTATAAAAATAATTTAAGGTCCGTTGTGCAGAATTATAACAATACTGTGCACCGCATTACAAAACATAAACCAATAGACGTTAACAGTTCAAATCAAAATACAGTTCGATTGAATATTATCAAAAGCCAACAGCCAAAAAAAGTACGCAAAGAATCGTCTTTTCGAGTTGGCGATTTTGTTCGTATAAGTAAATACAAAGGCGATTTTTATAAAGGCTACACCCCTAATTGGTCAACGGAAATATTTCGCATCATAAAAGTCAACGAAACTAGTCCTCAAACGTATCAATTACAAGACAAACATAAACAAAACATTGTTGGTTGTTTTTATGGAAAAGAATTACAAAAAACTAAATTTCCTGATATTTATCTTATCGAAAAAGTTCTAAAGAAAAGAGGCAACAAACTTTTTGTGAAGTGGTTAGGATTGGGTGCCGAAGAAAATAGTTGGATAGATAAAAGTGAATTAGTTATTTAGATATATAAAGCACATAATCAGTGCTATATCACAATACATACTTATCAATGAAGGAAGGCAGTGGTGTAATCAATAACTTGATAGACCATTTACCGTTTGAGTTGCATTTACCTGGATATCAATTTTGCGGTCCTGGGACGAAACTTCAAAAACGAATACTACAAGGCGATCGAGGAGTTAACAAATTGGATGAAGCTTGCATGCATCACGATATTGCTTATATAAATAAAGATCCTAGTGCTCGACGTAAAGCTGATTTAGAACTTTTGAGTATGGCAAAGAAGAGGTTGAAATCAAAAGATGCTGGTAAGGGAGAAAAGATTGCCTCGTGGATAGTAAAAAATGCTATGAAAACAAAAATCAGAGCTGGAAGTGTTATTAAATCATTTAAGAAGGGTATTAAAAAAATACATGCTCATTTAAAAAAACTTAAATCCAAGGATCATCACTCTGCTATAAAATATGCGTATGCAGCTGCGAAAAAACTGTTCAGTAAAAAGAAAGGAATATGTTTACCACGTATAATTCCACTTCCAAAATGTGGTGGACTTTTACCGCTTATTCCTATTTTTGCGGGATTGTCGGCGTTAGGTTCATTAGCAGGAGGTGCAGCAGGTATAGCCAAAGCCGTTAACGATTCTAAAGCAGCACAAAAGAGTCTCCAAGAATCTGAAAGACACAACAGAATGATGGAAGCGGTCGCTCTTGGAAAAGGATTATATATTAAACCTCATAAAAAAGGAGCAGGGTTATATTTGAACCCATCAAAAAACTAATTAGGCGGCTGCCCAGGCGTGCGCTTACGAATTTAGACATATTGGAGTATGCTGGTGAAATTCCATACCTACTTTCGCGGCGTTTACATGAGAGATACGTTGCCTTTAAAACCTAGAAAAATAGAATGTGGAATTGTAAATTTAGATAGTAATGTGAATCCTGGCACACATTGGGTAGCCTATGTAAAACAAAACAGCTACGTAGAATACTATGATAGCTTTGGTAATTTAAAACCACCATTAGAACTGATGAAATATATGAATAATTTGCCCATAAACTATAATTATAACAGACATCAAGCATTTGGAACAACAAACTGTGGTCATCTATGTATTAAATTTTTAAAAAAATATTGGAAGAAACATTTAAATAATATTAAAAATAAGTTATCAAAATGTCTTTCACTGTATCTATAACCGGGAGCGGAGCCTCTTTGACGACAAACTATTCTCCGACGTTGGAACTTCTTGGAGACTATGAATGTGGTCTTTTGTACTTTTCAACTTTTAACTCTATACCTAATATTGATGGACGAAACAACAAGTTTTATTACGGTGACAATGAAATGATCGAAATTCCTGAAGGGTCCTACGAGCTTCAAGATATTTGTGATTATTTGAAAACTAACATAAAAAATACATTGCTAAAACTGAGATGCAATAATAACACATTGAAAACAAATATATTTTGTTCTAAAGACGTTCATTTTAATAAAGATGATTCAATTGGGAACATACTAGGCTTTGGAATGGAAACAATAAAAGCTAATATAAGCACTGATTCACAGTATCCTGTCAGCATTCTATCAACAACTATCGTGAGGATTGAATGTGATGTAGTTAGTGGTTCATTTGTGAACGGAAAAGCAAGCCATATTATTTACGAATTTGTTCCTAATGTACCTCCTGGATATCGAATAATAGAAATACCAAAAAATTTAATTTATTTTCCAGTCAATCAAACTTCTATTAGTTCCATCAATATAAGACTGTTAGACGCTGATAACAAAGAAGTAAATTTACGAGGTGAAGAGGTACAATTGTATTTACATTTTAGAAAAAAATGATAAATTTCCATAAAACCCCTGACATATCAAATGTCCAAGTCAGTCCTAAAAGATCTTCTCGCAAAGACACACGACAGCAGTTAAAAAAGAAGCTTACTAAAAGCAATAAAGAATACCTCAAACTAATTGGTTTAATAAAATGAATATTTTAAACATATCTCAGCAAACCTCATACGACAACAGCATCGAAAGTTTTGAGTATCATTCATACAAACCGTACGTAACAAGTTTCAACAAGAATGATGAAATACGAATCCCCATCAATCAACAAGACCTATATGTGCTGCCTTCGCTCAGCAGTTTGTATATCGAAGGCAAAGTAATTGTCTATAACAGGACAACTAAAGAAAAGGTTTCAAATATACATTTCGTTAATAATCCAGCATTATTTCTATTTCAAGACATAAGATATGAATTAAATGGAGTAGAAATAGATAAAATAAAAAACGCTGGTGTTACTACGACCATAAAGTCTTATCTGTCCTTAAATCAAAACGAATCAAAATATGCTCGAGTTTGGGGGTGGTCGCCAGAAGGTATAAATAATACAAGTGGTGAATTTTCTGTATCCATTCCTCTAAACAAGATTTTAGGATTTGCGGAAGATTATGAAAAAATTATCATTAACTGCAAACATGAGTTAGTGTTGCTTAGATGTAACACTAACCTTAATGCAATCAAGTTGAAAACAGGAGAAGTTTTGGAAGATATTGTTATAAGTAAAATTATCTGGAGAGTACCTCATATTAAAGTATCTGATCGCGAAAGAATAAATTTACTAAAACAATTAGAAAAAGATCGAGCTATTCCATTAGCATATCGTAACTGGGATTTATACGAGTATCCATTACTACCCAAAACTCGTAAACATACTTGGTCCATTAAAACTTCATCTCAAATAGAAAAACCACGATTTGTTGTATTAGCTTTACAAACCAACCGCAAACAGAACAGTGAATTGTCGATGGCGGAGTTTGATCACTGTCACGTACGTGATGTAAGAGTGTTTTTAAATTCGTCATACTATCCATATGAGGGATTAAACGTCAGTTTTACAGAAGACAAATTTACTTTATTATACGAACAGTATGCTAGATTTCAACAGTCGTATCACGGACGTCGGTCAGAGCCGTTGATGAGTTTGAAAGAATTCAGAGACGTTGCTCCCTTATTCGTTATCGACTGTTCGCGACAGCACGAAACATTAAAAGGGTCAATCGACGTGAGAGTAGAAATCGAAACAGACCAAGAAATACCCGATCAGACAGCTGCATATTGTCTGATATTAAACGACTGCATATTTGAGTATAAGCCTTTGAGTAATATCGTTAAGAAAATATCATGAATAGTAATACAATAATCGTTGACTTACAAGGATTTAAAAATAATAATAACGACTTTTTAGTAAAAGAATTATGTATAGCCACTCGACAGCATACACATACATTTTATGTTAAACCACCATACCCATTCTCAGCGCTAACCGATGATGAAAAAAAGAATGTTCGGTGGTTAGAAAGAAATAGAGGGTTTCGATGGAGCGAAGGCTATATCGATTATAGAGAATTCAGAAGAATTATTAAGCCTTACTTAAAAGACCGAAACATTATCGTAAAAGGTGAAGAGAAAGTGAAATGGGTGAAAGAACTGTGTGATCATAATAATGTTGTAGATATAAGTTACAAAGACATTCCAAGATTTGACATTCTGTTCGATCTGTATTGTAAGGACAAATCGTATAACTGTTTTATTCATAAGAAGTATTGTGCATTAAAAAATGTATTATGTTTAAAAAAATGGTGTTTAGAAAATAATGTACACTTTCAATAAAAAATACCTTATATTTATTGCTTTTTATTTAAATAATTAAAGTTGAATGAAATAGAAATAAAACAAATATATTCACATCATACATTTATTTAAGCAATAATTACGTACACATTAATTTACAAAACAAACCCTAACTTATATTATTTTCATACAAGTATATCTTACAATTTTATCGACTTATTCATTCTAAAGTCTATTGCGACCCTACAGCTAAAACAAATACTTTATACCAAAGTAAACTAAAACCAATTCGTATAACTGTAATTACATATTTTTTTTGATATATTACTGACTAACTTCTCGGTTTGGTCCATTATTTCATCACCGTTTTCATTTACAACATATTGTGCGGATAACAAAAAATTATCATCGTCTATACTGTCACAATGTTGCTGGGATCCATCTAAATCAAACACTGAGATCTTTATCAGACGGAAACCTTTTTTGGGAACGCTGTTTACCACAAACGAATGAACTGGAATATGCAGTTTACTTAATGCACTTTTAGAAACACATTTTTTTCTTAATTTTGCTGGACGACGTTCCCGAATCTTAGCGTTCGGCTTTTGCTGAGCTTTCATTTTTAAAAACTCTTCCGTAAATCCTTCCAAAGGATCTTGAGCATACTGGAAAGTATCCCCATATTCATGTAGGTAGACATTGTCTTCGGATGTAGCAGTCAAATCTTTTACGCGTTCCATTATCTGTAAAAAAAAGAAAATATTTAACACCAAATCAGAAATCTTTGCAATTAACGATTATTTTATGTATTTTAATGACTTAAATCAATAATAAATCAACTTACCGTTGTGTAGTCAGGTCCAAGACTGTATTACCAAAAATACGTAAATTATGTACACGTGAGTAACTATAATATAAGTTAAGGTTTGTTTTGTAAATTATGTAGACGTGATTAACTAATTACAGTGCTTGTCGACGCAAGAATGAATACTAAAACAAAGTCTTCACATTATTATAATAGTGATTGCAACATGTATGTGGTATTATCATAAATGAGGACTCATGTTACAAACTGTACCGCGCGTTCATATACGTCGTAGGTTGTACTACCAGGCATGCGCGCGCGGCACGTGTGGATTAGGATTATGTCGGCACTACATATAGGCGAATGCGTTGGCCGACGCGCTGGCCCAGTGCCGCCTCCCCACAAGATGGTATATAGATACCTACCGCCAACGCGCGAACGCCCGTTCTACACATTGGGCCAGCGCGCTGGCCAAGGCGTTCGCCTATAATATGTAGTGCCGACATTACTCAAGTAAAGCATGTTTCAACTTGATAAAACCTTACGTTACTTGAATTTAGCATCAGCCTGCAGGTTTGCTTGCAAAATCTATGTAGTCGTGAAGTAATAAATAAAACAATTAATGTATTTAATAATTGATATTTTATTTCTAAATCTACATAATAATTATTATATACATACTAAATACACAGGTTATGCTACGAAAGTAAACAATACAAAGAATTTCTTAATTAGGTACAGCTTATTAAATCTAGTTAAAAGTTAAATATACTACTGTGACCCCATGCTCTAGTTGAAATTTTATCTTTAGATATGACTCTCTTGTCATCATCACCAGACAGAGCAACTTTCTTCACAGCACATGTATACAACTCATGTTTTATTGACTTAAATAAAACATTTGTTTTGTGAACAATGTTGCCTTCGTACAGAGTTTTTTGGTAATCAGTAACATTGAAATTGCTGACAATATTTTTCTTAATTCCTTTCGCTTTTTTGATTGTGCTATTTATGGTTTTAATACAATATAACTTTGAACGAAGGCCTACAAATTCACTTATGATTTTACCCGCCATTTCATCCTTGAACAAACCAGGAACTTTTTTATTTTGAATGGGTAAATCATATTGATTACTATTACAAAAATTACTAGTATCAAAGTAAGGCAAAAAATGTCTTTTTATGTCATCATAAAAATCATGGGTCCGTATATGATATACAAAACTATCAGTGTCCGTGTAACACATTTGTACATTATTTTTATAAAAAGGTTTAATAACAGAGTAATGAAAGTTATACATATGACTTTTTGACAATTCTAGTACGGTAAAACCAATGTATATTGGTTTATCCAAAATTATTTGATCAGGGTTTAATTGTACCGCAACTAGATTTTCAGTAAAAATCGTCGCGCTATGGAAATTTGGACGAGCGATAAGCTTTTGTGCACAATGCCTTTTCTTAGTCACATTATTATTATCAACCCACTGATTAACTAAATGCACATTGACCCTCTTCTCATTATTTTCTAAAGTTTTTCCAAACACACTGTTATTCAAGAGTTTGAAAAAGTCTTGTTCAAATGTTGAGGAACTTTTTTGCCTCAGAGCAGTATTCAAATCAATATATTGTTTTAAATATGCGCTTTGTCGAAAACTAATCACTCGATGAATTTTCTTTAATATTAAACCATGTTTTAAACATGTTTGCAAGTGAATGTAATGTATAACATACTTAAATTTATCATATAAATTTGGAACTAGTTTGAAAGTTTTCCCCCCGGGTGGAATGCATTTTTCAGAACAAAATGGTAAATCATTATGTAAGTTATGTAAATGTTTAGGATATTGTAAATCCACTTCTAGAATATAACCACACTCTGCATCGATCGGTATTTCGGTTATATTTAATTTGTTGATTTCTTGTTCATTAAGAAATCTGAAATCTGATAATGGTAAATATTGACACATACTATATCCATATAAATTATTACAATCAATATAAGTGACGTAGGAAGGAGATTCTGATGGTTTGTAATTTTCTAAGTAAGGATTATTTGCTTTTGCATGTCTATGAGAGCACAGACATACTCCTCCCCTGATACCACTCTGTAACATGCGCAACATCGACAAGTCATCGATAAGTTCCAATTGTATTCCTGTTTTTAATAACATCGCATCAAAAGATAAACTGGGTGCTGTTAAGTAAAAAGCTGGGTCTAATTGATAGTGTTGCTTGCAAGTCTGTCTAAAATTTTCAAAGATATCTGCCAGTAAAAGCACATCAGTTTTTAGATATAAATCCGTATAACTACCTAAATCTTTGATTTGAAATGTTGACCAAATTAAGCACGCGTGCTGGTAATCCTCATCAGAAATATCATGATCAGTTAGGGAACTATAAAAGCATTCTTTTGGGGGTAGACTTTTTTCGTCATACCGCTTCCACGAGTTCATATATTCGTATGGATAAATGCCTTTACGAGTGAGTAACTGAAATTCATCTTCATCGGGGAAATGATTTTGTAAGTTTTTAAACATTTCCGGTTTTAATGTCTCTGACAATTTGCTTAAGCTTGTTCCCAAAAACTTAAATGAATCAACGAATCGAAGTTGAAAAAACTGATTATTCGTAACTGGTACAAATTTGGTAAATGAGATGTAGTTTTCTTTGGTTTTAGGTATTATTTTAATATTACCAGGAACCTCACCTAATGCTTTTATAAAAAGATGACAATCATAACCAGCTAAGTTATGAAAAAAAATGGGGACGAATGAAGGGCGTTTATACTGTAAATTACAAAACGGATGCGCAGCTCCGCGGTAACGACCAGTAACGTGACAATGGTCACGGACTTTGTCCGAAAAAATAAAATTTTCACAAATATGACAACGTGTGGCATTATCAAAGTCAGACTTATCCGCCATAGAAAATATCATAGGGACAGGTGTACTAAGTATATCAAATATTTTTTGTACGTCTTTAAGAATCGAATCTACAAACTGCTTATCACAACCAGGTCCTCGATATGATACGTACCGATTGTAACTAGGGTCATCACGACAAACAATATAATAACCAAAAGCTATAGGTAAATGTTGGTGTAACGTAGTCGTATTTTTGCTAGAAGAACAGTTAGCTTCAGTATGGGTTTGTAGCATCGATTCAAAATCTGCGTAAATACAAAATGGCATGTTTTGTTTTCGAGCATAGTTTTTAAATTTAATTACTGAGCCCTTATTTGGGAGGACAGTTACAACGCCTCCACATAAATGGTTTTCAACTTCTTTAGAAGTACTGAAAAATATCAAGCACAAATCACAAAAGTACAATTTGCTGTGATGAGATGTAACTTGGCTTCTAAACAGTCTAGAAGGTTCTTTGATCAAACAATAATGAGAAGTGTTATTATTTTCTAAATCCAACAAATGTATAATTTTCTCGTTGCATGTTTTATTAATGTCTGATTTATACAACGGCCCAACAATAGTTTTACTTTTTTTTAAACCATAAATTATGAACTTAATATTAGGATTATTTTTTTCAAAAATTTTAATGTCATGGAAAGATACAGGAAAAAACATTCCATTTATATTAAATAATTCACGAAAATTAGGATATGACGAAATTCTTTCAGGATGATTTTTAGCTGGATATAAGGCTGCTGTCACACACCATAGAAAGCAATGCTGATCTTTATTCATAATATTTAAACACGCCTTTTTAGCCTGAATTGATTTGGGTAAACTGATAAAACTCGAACCGCTAAGTGGTTGATATTTATTGATATTAATCTCAATGTATAAATTATTTAAAAATGTCCACCCACTGTCACGATCCTCAAATTCCTCTATACTAGTTTTTAAATAACTAACTGTTTCCAAATATATTTTTTCAAAATCATAATTACTATGTAATATTTTATTTTTGGTTCCAAAAGATTTTATTTCTTGTGAATTATCATTGAACTTCAAAAACGTCCCAAATAGTTCGAAATTAACCTTAACACATGAATGTTTAATAAGGTTTTCATCTAAAAGAGATTTTAACTTGTTACGAATTTCGGAAAAAAATATATCTACTGAAGCTTACTGAAGTTGATCAAGAGGTAATATCTTATAAGTTATAATACGATTACGAAATGCAGAGCTGACGATTTCTACACCATCACTGTATTCTATTGTCTGTCTACTTTTTCTATGTGAATTACTTCGCAAATGACCTACCCATGATTTACTATGTACAGATATGTTACACGTCGAACAGAAAGGCATTTTATTCTATTAAAAAAGACAATGCTATCAAAACAATAATACAGTAACCGATACTAATGTAAAAAAATTAAAAAGGTTATAAATCTATTCTAGTATATTAAAAAAGAAAATTAATATCTACTATAAATTGATTAACTGTAAACCTACTTAATAAAATTTATTTTTTGTCACTGTAATGGATGGGCTCCGACTCCTCAAACTCAGTAAAAGCTTGTCCTAAGAAGTCTTGCAGTGTCCCCCAAGACGATGATGACTCGTCACACTGGAGCTTTACACTTACCAGCGCCGTCTTGTATCGCACATTGGCAGCGTGAGACACGTAGTCCGATTTTTTGTAGATCTTGAGGTCCACAAAATATTCGCCACCGGTCTTCGCAGTCCGACGAGACGTTCCCGTAGAAACTCGGCTGGCGAAGCTTGATATTATTTCCCCGCAACGAGATTTGGGTTCACTGCAACTAGCTTCCTCAGCCCGCAAGATATTGAATAAGTCCGGTCTCCTTGTTCTGTAAAAACACAAAATTAACATATTATTATCATTAAAATACAATAATCGAGAATAAATATTAGTAAGAAAACAAACAAAATAGGAATAAGTGTATTGCACATTCACTTTTGACTGTAAACAATTAGGTGCCTAGTTTTATCAGACTTCAACAGGATACTGAACTAAGTTTTGATAAATAAAAAGTAGGAAATCATTGTAACTATGCAAACTGAATTATCGTGGTTGGGACTGTGTTGACAGTTGGCTATTACAAAGACAGTTAAAAACCAGCAGAAACAGAAATAGAATTTCAGCAAACGTAAAGTAGGTAATAATAATCGAACATACCGTGTAGTGTTAAATTCGTGCGGGGACGAGTATTTTCGCTTTCGTCGAGCACTTTTGTCTGATGAGGTGCGGGTCAACTCCAGCGGAGGAGATGAGTCGAGTTGCTTTTCCAAGCCAGCCTTGCGTTTGCTGGTTGACGCCTTTGACTTCTTTTTCGGTGCTGCCGACACCACAGATGGGGCCTCAAACTCTGAATCGGACCTATTAAAAAAATAAAATCATTTATTTCGGGTTTCTAAGACCCATAACATTACAATATTTACATTTAAAAATTTCGTTATAATATTATCATTAAAATTAGTCATTACATTAAAACTACAATACATTTATATTTTATTAAACAATAAAAATTTAATAAAAATTGTAAAGTTAAAATTATTGTTTTTATAAAATAATAAAAATAAAAAGAATTTAAATTATTTTTTTAATAATTAAAGAAGAAATTAATATAAATTATTTTACCATCTTGATGAATTAGTCACAAAAAAAGAGTAATAATATTAATTCAATACTCACTAACATTTTAGTTGAAGTTGAAGACTGGTGCGAAGCCACTTGAAAAGTTGTGACTTGTTCCAACATGCGTCGACTTTTATTGTTGGAAAACGGTCTTTGTCATCAAAAATGTGTAATAGTTGTCAAGCGCGAGTTGATATGTGCGTATGTTTGTCCGTTTTAATGTTATCAATTACATCATCATTGATCATTACTATGTAAAACATATGAAATATATAATTGTAAAAGAATTAAATAAGATAATTATATTATACGTTTCTTTAATAGATATATATGTAATTTCCATCGATTTTGACATAAATTTAATGTTATATAATTTTGCTTGATTTTAAATAATAATTAATAATATGGAATGTAAATTTTCTGAAATAAATGGTTTGATTTGATTTGACTGATCATGCATCCTCAAAATCTAGGTATCTTTATACATCTGTGTATTTTTTAAGCATGTTAAATGTTGCATACTTTTATAGCGAATTTAATCTTGAACCAATACCTAATTTCCAAGAAGAGATTAAAATTAAATAAATTATAATTGTTTAAATAAGCAAGTAAATCCGAATATTTAATGTGTATGTGAATAATTGTGATGATATTGTGGTAAATAATATGAAATATAAACGTTTTTTAAACTAATGATGCCTTACTACAATTTTCGACCTTATTATTGATCAATGTAGCTGAATATGAAATAAAATTGAATATACAAGAATCTACGTCGCGCGCTCGCTGCGGCGTTTCATTGAAATGCTTTGTAATTGTATCTCTGCTGCTGTTCATAGTAGGGGAGGCAAAATATAATATAAATCATGGTATTATATTATTATTGTATCTTTCCCTTTACTTTAAGCCATCAGTGCTTTAAATAAAAGCTTCTTTGGGGTCTACACAACGTTCTCTATTTTAATCTGACAATTTGAAATCTACTTAATAGTATATTTTTTAACGCACCACTCAGATAATCTGATTTCTATACCACGTTAACTATAGACATGTGGGAAGCATACACAAGCTTAATCTGACGCGCTCAAATCACTGCAGAAATCACCGCTTTGGCTCCCTACTATAAAAGCGAGTGTCGGTTTAACAATACGTATGTGCAATATTATATTCTTGTTTAACAGCTTGCAGCTTTTTCCATATCAGGGATGTGAACTAGAAGCGAAAACTCGATTAAAGAGATAATTTAAGAGGCGATAAGTTTTTACCCTATAAATCCAATAAATTATAAATGAATATTGTGTATATTAAACACGATTATATTACCTCTAGTCAAATTATGAAAATTATCATTCTTTAAATGCTATCGATGTTTATAATTCCTTATTTTACTAAGTTATGAATTTGACGCATGGTTTAATTTGTAATGGATAAATCTTATCGAATTTATTTATGTCTTACTGATTATTTGTATAACTATTAATTTGAGTTATCGCAACACTATGTGCTTTACGCAAAATATAGTAGTTTCGCCTACAAATTTTTTTAGAAGTAAAGTATTTGATCCCTTAATTAATAGTTGGATAAAATTAATAGTTGGATACTATAATATATAGTAGGTTTGATAACCCTATCGACTCGGTCGGTCTGTTCCTATGATTTCCCGTCTTAGCTCGTTCATTTACAACGCTGTGCGCGCCTGCGCGGTGAGTATCATCGTAGTTTCAGCCCAGTACAACAAAAGTGTATGGGAAGATAAAGGAACAGTTAAAAGTAAGTGTAGTAGTTATTGTATTCATTATAGATTTAATTCATTACACAATTATTTAAGTTTTGATTTAAATTGATAATATTTTAGTTTTTGAAAACGATTCATTATTTATTACATTGATACATTTTAAAATTAAATAATTACCAATATATTCATTCGTTACCCATCAAATATTTTAATCTATTGTGTTACTCTTATTGATTAGTATTTTTCTATATTAGCTTCATGATTTACAAAGAAAAGTTAATGCAATTAGACCAGTCGTACCATGTTATAATAAATTTAATTGAATAATGTAATATAAAATTAAAATCTACCTTATTCATAAAACACTATTATACTTTTACGTGTGTTGTTTGATGGAAAAAAATATATTTTATTTAGTATTTTCCTATATTAGCTTCATGATTTACAAAGAAAAGTTAATGCAATAATTAGACCAGGCGTACCATGGTATAAATATCGACCTTATTCATAAAACACTATTATACTTTTACGTGTGTTGTTTGATGAAAAAAAAAATACATTTTTTTTCAGATGCTTGAAAATTAGAGAAGTTCATCAAAAATTACAGCGGAACGCAGAAAAAGGATACCTGGCATTCTATTTTAATTGTAAGTAAATTTGAATCTAAATGTATCTAGTTTATTGAATGAGGTTTATGTAGTAGATACATATTAGAGGTAATTATTTAATCAGAATAATAATTAATATCAAATATTTTAATAATAACAAATTTAAATATAAAAATTCATAATATTATATTTCCTATAAAACCTACGAATAATAAAAACTAGAAAAACTGTTATTGCATAATATAACGTTAATATTTTCGAGATTATTTGAATGCCAAAAAGTCGAAGTTATCACTAGAAACATAATTAATCCATAATTTTTTTAGATCAAACATTACTCAAACATCCTTAATCGTCGTCGTAGTTTTAAAGTACTCGTGACTCTAAATGGTGATTATTATGTAAGTGTGGATGTACATAACATTCTTTTTTTTCAGATCGGATGATCAATGATGAAGAATTCTACATTACACAAACGAAGACATTATTTTGTTTATTTTTATAAATGCATAAAAACTGGTGTTTATTTATTGATAAGATCCTAAATTCCTATCCCCTGAAATGTAAGCTTAAACATACTAAACATCATAGTGTGTTGGTATATTTAAGCCGAGGTATGTTTTTTGGTAAAAAAGTAGGTGATCTTACCATTGACCGTAACCGATTACGAGTCAGTAGTATGATCGGTGCATGATCTTACCTACGGTAAGTGGCACACTGACACACCGAAGTGAGCGAACAGAGGTGCATGTCATGAGCATGTCCTTTCATTTACCATCAGTTGATGCATAAACGAACAGGAAGTATTGGACATTCTGTCCCACTTGTCCAACCAAAAGTTGGATAGAATTGTCTGTCCTGCAAAGAATCACTTAAATTAGAATGTGTTCTGTCCTGCAGTTGAAATGATTGGGCATTCTGTCCCACTTTTGTTCGCTCGCGGTGCATAAACGAACAGGAGCTATTGGGCATCCTGACACACCGAGTACACCGAAGTGAGCGCGAGCGAACGGAGGTTCGGTGTGTCGGAACAGGATGCCCTCCTGTTCGTTTATGCACCGCGAGCGAACAAAAGTGGGACAGAATGCCCAATCATTTCAACTGCAGGACAGAACACATTCTAATTTAAGTGATTCTTTGCAGGACAGACAATTCTATCCAACTTTTGGTTGGACAAGTGGGACAGAATGCCCAATACTTCCCTACTAAGGTATCCAAAAATTCAGTAGTGCTAAAATTACTTGAAGTTACTAGTAGTTATATTCTACTAGATGACGCTCGCAACTCCGTTGTGCCAAATCACGCTTATCGCTCGGGAACCGTAAGTTTTTCTGGAATAAAAAGTATCCTATGTCCTTTCTCGAGACTCAAAGTATCTCTTTGCCAAATTTCAGCAAAATCGGTTCAGCAGTTTGGGCGTGAAGAGGTTACAAACAGACACACTTTCGCATTTATAATATTAGTATGGATGTCTGTTTTATCTATACATATAAATAAAATTGGAGTGTCTGTTTGTAATATTGAAGGAACCGTTTTTTTGCTACATGCATATGAATATAATATAATATGTATACGGTACATACACCAAAACAATATATTTTTAATTTTTGTCTGTCTGTATGTTTGTCTGTCTGTTTGTTCCGGCTAATCTCTGAAATGGCTGCAGCGATTTTGACGGGACTTTTTTTGGAAGATAGCTGATGTAGTAAGGAGTAACTTAGGCTACTTTTTTAACCAACTTCCAAAAAGGAGGAAGATATATTTTACTTTTTTATATATATTGTTTGCCGATAACTCCGTCTTTTGTGGACAGATTTCCAAAATTCTTTTGTTGTTGTATAAGATGTAGTCCGAATTTGGTAACATGATCACAAAGTGGTGATCTGATGATGCATTCCATGAGAAATCTACGGGACTCATTGAAATTTATATGGAAACTAGACATTCCGCGCGGCTTCGCCCGCGTAAGTTAGACATTTCACAGACAAATCAGTCTACAAAAAATAGCCTATGATCCTTCACGTAGTCTACTTCTTATCTGACCCAAATAACACCTCCTCTTCCCCGTCGGATAGCCACCAGGCCAGACGTAACTTGATCCGTACTATTTTAAAATATCATTTTAATTAAATTTTAACCTGTGTAAATTCAGGGCAATAAATAGGAGTGCATAAAACATCAAGAGCTCTCGCCTTTCAACATCGCACCGAGACCGTCCGAAGTTCAGTATTGCCGTCTCCATACGTGAGTGCTATCTGTCTCTTGTACTCTGCAGCGCAGCGCGGCTACTGTGCGACGGTACTGTGATACAGCTACCTGTCTTGCTCTAACCACAGGACACACCGCTCGCGCGTACGCTGAAATTTGCATAACTCCCTGCGTGCTTATAGTATCCTAGTACAATGAGTGACGAAACTACCAACATGTCCATTTGTGACGTAGCCGAAGGAGGCGGAGAAGACAGCGACACAATTTACATGACGGGTAACGTCACCCCACCGTATGTTTTTTCACGACCAAAAACAATAACGATGGACGATTTTAACATTTTTAAGACTGAAATTAAGGAGATGATAAATTCTTTGTTTAATGCGCAACAAAAAGAAACAAAAAATTTTGCTAAAACTTTGGTAGAAATCAAAAACTCCAATGCTAACATCGAAAATGCCATTAGTCTATTATCGTCACAATATAAGGAGTTAAACAGTAAAATAACCGAACTCGAGACAAAATGTAAAGCGGGAAATGAGCGTATAAACATACTTGAAGAGAAAATTGAAAACTTACAAATTGGATACCGTAAAACAAACTTTGAAATAAAAAATGTACCGAGTAAACAAAGCGAAACAAAGGGGGATCTGATCGACATGGTCTTACACTTATCATCTACAATTGGGGGAAATCTACGAAATGAAGACATTAAGGACATTTATCGAGTTCGCGGTAAAAAGGGGCAGCAAAACTCACCCATCGTGGTTGAAACATCGTCTGCCATTATGAAAGCGGATATCCTGAGATTAAGCAAGGTATTTAATGTCAAAACAAAAGGAAAACTTTGTGCTAAACACCTAGGATTGCACACATCGGAAGACACCCCGGTATTCATTGGTGAGCAATTGACCGCAAAGGCTGCAAGACTACACTTTTTAGCCAGAGACCTATCTAAGTCAGCCCAGTACAAGTTCTGCTGGACTTCATATGGCAAGGTTTACGTACGAAAAACGGAATCGTCACCGGTTATATGCATTAGATCTGAGTCCCAAGTTCACCAGCTGCTTCTAAATAAGTGACTAGTCTGTGTATTTTGCACCGAATATGAACCTTACGACCAGTGTTATAGATTGAAACAACATAAATCATGTACACTTTATAATCACTTTATTTCATATAAATTTAGCATGCTCCTTGTGTACAAAAGTGATACCAAAGTTCTGTTAAAAATAACTTTCAGGTCGTGTTTAGTTTTCATTATTATTATAAGATTTACTTTATTGTATAAAATACATATTATCTATAAGCAGATCGATACTTACACACTAATTACTTTTATATTTACACATACACATATACATTCTTCACTTCAAAATATAGTAAAATATAATAAAAAAATCACAAATTTATTTAATTATATAAATATTGAAAATAAGTATTACACATATTATAGATACATGCTATTTACAAACTCATATAAAGTAACAGATACACTTTTCCAACTTTCTCATGGATAGTAACCTACAAAATATTATAGATATGGACAATATAGAATTTGCCGTTGCAACTGAGTGTAATAATGACAGTGTTGCCAAGCTTTTTAATATAAAAAATAATGAATTTACTTTAATTACCCAAAATATAAGAAGCGTTTATCAAAATTTTGACGATTTCATGATCTCTATCTCACAATTAAATTTTAATCCCACTGTAATAGTATTAACCGAATGCTGGCTATGCGATTATAAACCAATTCCATCAATACCTAACTACAAAATGTTCTCGTCTTCTTATCAAAAAAACAAAAGTGACGGGGTTATAGTATACATACGTGACACTGTGGCATCCTATATTAAGGAAATACATCTAAAAGACGCATCCTGTCTACAAGTCCAGTGTGGGGGCCATACCATCATAGCCATATACAGATCTCCTTCTTTTGTAGATGCTAATGAGTTTATTACTTCTCTGAACTCCCACTTGGAACGAATACATGCACCCGACTCCACAGTTATAGTGGGGGATATAAATATTAATTTAATTCCAAAAGAGTCTGAACAATGTACAGAACGTAGAAATAGAAACGCTTACTTAAATATGCTTGCTGGTCACAATATAATGCCCGGACACAATCTCCCAACCAGGGAAAATACCTGCTTAGACCACATTATGATGAAATTGGATAGAGGTAAAGTTTCTGCAAAGGTCGCTGTCTTGAATACATCTGTCACTGATCATAAGACGATTTTATTACACTTAAACAGTACTACTACGATAAACAATTGCATCAAAACTAAAAAAGTTACCAACTTCAGAGACGCGTGCGAAGACTTAAAAACTAAAAATTTAAATGAACTATTATTATGCAGTGATCCAGAGCTAGTAGCTCAGGGACTTATAGACAAAATTACACAATCAATTGAAGAAAACACTAAAACTATTATGATACCGAAAAATAAGCGTACAATAAAATCATGGATTTCTCCAGGAATCCTTAGATGCATTAGACATAGGAACAAATTGCAATTAAGACTTCGTTTAAACCCAACAGACGATATTCTTCGACTCACCTACAGACGTTACCGCAATTTCTGTAACAATCTTATAAAGAAGCTGAAACGAGATTACGACAGAAAACTATTGCAGGATTCTGTTGGTGACTCGAGGAAGCTTTGGAAAAGTATTGCCACTGTAACAAACCTAAAAAAAGATAAATCTGATAACTCTAAATTGCTACATATTAAGTCCTCAAAAATTGACTCCATTAATTACGTAAATAGGTACTTCAGTAACATAGGTAGAGAGCTTGCAAATAACATACCGCATTTGTATTCTGATCAACCGGATGTTACTCCTGCGGGCTTCCCAAAAACCTCCTCCTTCGCCCTTTTTAACACTGATGAGAAAGAGGTTTACAATGTCCTCATAAACCTAAAGTCTAACAGTGCGCCTGGATGGGACGGCATCTCAACTAGCTACCTTAAGTTAGTTAGACATCATGTTGTGCCAGTCATTTGTCACCTTGTAAATATATGTTTTGAGAATGGTGTTTTTCCTACTGCGTTAAAAGAATCCATTATAACGCCAGTATTCAAGGGTGGGGACGAGCTCGACATTGGCAATTACAGACCAATCTCAGTATTAACTGCAATCTCAAAAATCGTTGAAAAAATCATAAATATACGTATCGTAAATTACCTACGCAAATATAACATCATAGCAAATAATCAATATGGTTTCCAAACTGGCAAATCAACTGCGGACGCTGTTGAGGCTTTGACGTCTGTAATTGTCAATGAACTAGACGCTAAAAATAAATGCCTTGCGATTTTTCTCGACCTAAAAAAGGCATTTGACACAGTGTCAATCCCCATCCTTGTAAAAAAGTTGGAATATATTGGAATCAGGGATGTTTCACTTAAGCTTCTAATAGACTATCTCAGTAACAGGACTCAGAGGGTTAGAATCGGTGAACAGGTGAGTAACACTGAAAAAATAGACTATGGAGTTCCTCAGGGAAGTGTACTCGGCCCCACCCTGTTCCTGATCTACCTAAACGATCTCTGCAGTCTAAAAATACCTAATGCTCATATTTTTTCATATGCTGATGATACTGCAGTTATATTCACAGACACAACTTGGGAGGCGGTTAAGACAGACGCTGAGTATGGGTTACAGGTAATAGCAAAGTGGCTTAAAAATAATTTACTCACGCTAAACACCCAAAAAACGAATTACGTGACGTTCTCACTCACTAACAAGACTCAGCCTGAAGTTGACCTAAGCATCAGAGTACATCAATGTAGTACCATACGAGGCGCCCTAAATTGCAACTGCCCTGCACTAACTAAAGTAAACGCTGTGAAGTACTTAGGTATTATGCTGGACCAAAGACTCTCGTGGCATTCTCAAATAGATCTTGTTGCCTCCAGGTTGCGAAAGCTTATTTGGCTCTTTAAGCTTCTTCGACACGTTGCCACAAGAAAAATAATAGACCGCATCTATATTGCTCTGGCTCAATCGATAGCCATTTACGGCATCACAGTTTGGGGTGGCGCTGACAAAACAAGGTTTATTGATGTTGAAAGAGCACAAAGGGCACTACTTAAAGTCGCTTATTTTAAAAAGAGAAGATTTTCCACACAGTCCTTACACAACATTACTGACACTCTGTCTATTAGAAGACTATTCATACTACACGTCATCGTAAAGAAACATATGAAATTAGAATATGACCCAAACATTTTGAAAAAACGAAGAGACTACAAAGTAGCAAATGTTGCACAGTTACGTACAAAATTCGCACAGTGTCAGTTCGATTACCTTTCTTCGTACTTATATAATAAATGTAATAAAATTTTAAAAATCTACTCTTTAAATAAACGCGACTGCAAAATCAAAGTAGCAGCCTGGCTTAAGACCCTAAATTATGAAGAATCTGAATATTTGCTAGTATAAGTTTTAAATCCTAAAGTATATTACACTATTTTAATATCTACACTATTTTACTATTTACACCATATTTAATTTTTACACCATTTTACTATTTACACCATATTTAATTTTTACACCATTTTACTATGTATTTACACCACATCTAATAAATACACCATATTCTATATTTACACTATTTTTACTATTTACATCATATTTAATATATTTTACACTATTTACACTATATACATATTTAAAACTTTATTTTTACAATCAGTACTTTATCTACTTCTCACGGTATTGTTTTATCCTAAAGCACACTACATACACACAAACACACACACACACACACACACACACACACACATACACACACACGCATCCTCTGCTGATAATATAATTCTTTGTTCTTTAGTTTTAGTTATAATCTAAATTATTGTATTTCATCAGTCTAATATAAGAGTGTGCTAAGGAAGAGTGGCCTTTCCTGACACAGGTGCTCTAGCACTTAATAGGGAGGGTCAACCCTTGTTTACTATTTAATGTATGTGTAAGTGTTGATGAAATAAATATTATTATTATTATTATTATTATTATAACAGAAAAATTGCTCTAGTAGTTCGTGAGATAAGCCCTTTCCAATAATTTCCCCCGTTTTTTCCACATTTTCTTATATTTCTTCGCTCCTATTAGTCTTAGCGTAATAAAATATATCCTATAGCCTTCCTCGATAAATGGGCTATCTTACACTGGAAGAATTTTTCAAATCGGACCAGTAGTTCCTGAGATTAGCGCGTTCAACTAAGCCCTTTCAAATAATTTCCCCCCGTTTTTTCCACATTTTCCTCTATTTCTTCGCTCCTATTAGTCTTAGCGTAATAAAATATAGCCTATAGCCTTCCTCGATAAATAGACTATTTAACACTGAAAGAATTTTTCAAATCGGACCAGTAGTTCCTGAGATTATCGCGTTCAAACAAACAAACAAACTAACAAACTCTTCCGCTTTATAATATTAATTAGTATAGATTAGTATAGATATATTATAGCGATTTTACCTTCCTCTGAAGGATTTCAAGCATATACTACCAAAAAATATGAATTTGCACCGAAGTATACCCTGGTTCCGAAAGTGCTGTACAGAACTTTTGAATCTTTATACAAGTTCAAATAAGGTAAAGTAAGCCGTGAATCGTGACTCAGGGGGTCAATCTAAACAACTTTTGTCCCACGACTTTTGGAAATTCGCGACAAAAAATATTGATTCTCCATAAAAACTTTGTTGGTCAAGTTGTCTTTTTACTATGGAAAAGCTAAATTTTTTTTCGCGATTTGAAAAGTCGTAGAACAAAAGTTGTTCAGAATGACCCCTTGAGTCACCCCCTTTCAGCTTAGTATACCTTATTTGAAACACCTTATAGATACAATATTATGTTCGGTAAAAGCATGTCATCAAGTCGATGTTATGCCATGCATCATTACATTATATCGACCTAATTAATGGTATTTCTCATG
Organism: Cyaniris semiargus; assembly: GCA_905187585.1. Taxonomy (NCBI): domain Eukaryota; kingdom Metazoa; phylum Arthropoda; class Insecta; order Lepidoptera; family Lycaenidae; genus Cyaniris; species Cyaniris semiargus. Next base: position 14,722,674 of record LR994558.1, read on the forward strand.
ATCCTTTACATCAGCGTTTCCCAAAGTGGGCGATAACGCCCCCTTGTGGGCGCTGAAGGTCTAAAGGGGGGCCGGGCGGTGTGGTATTCAGAAAAAAATGGCGGTGTTTTGTAGAGGCTGGGGGGCTAATATTACAGACTAATTTGTGCCAAAAATTAGGAAAAGAAAGTAGGTGAAACAATGTGGGCGCTAAAATATATTTTGTTCTCAAAGTGGGCAGTGGACAAAATAAGTTTGGGAGCCCCTGCTTTACACCAAAATAAGTGCCTTTGATTATTACTACTCCGCTACTGATTTTCAAAATTATTTTGTTGTTGTATAGGGTATAACTCCTTGTATTTTTTTGGGACACACTCAGTTTTATGACCTTATTGGTACACACATACAATGCAACGACGCAGCGGTGGCCGGCCACTGCGGCAGGTGCCTCACGCGCGCTTTGTGCTAGCAAGCGTGCTGGCCACAGACATAGATCAAGATAGATACCGCATGTCGCGCCTTTTGTATGAAAACGAGCGTGTCACTTTTTTCCTACCACTGTGACGTACCGATGATAAGAAACGTGTCCATTATCAAGGCCAACGTTTCTATTTGAATTTCTACAGCTCAATGCGGCACTCTTGGGCATTTAGGCATTTTTAAAATTCCGATTGATGTGCGATTCCGATAGCAGACTAAAGAACAGACTTTCGAAAGACGAGCATTGCTCGTCGTTTGGGAACGCGATATGTCACGCGAAGTACATACACAATTATTGAAGTCAAGCAAAAAAGGCCAAAGTAATCGCAATTGTTGTATGGGAGCCCCCCTTAAATATTTGTTTTATTTTGTTTTTAGTATTTGTAGTTATAGCGAACAAAAATACTTAATTTGTGAAAATTTCAACTGTCTAGATAGCGCGGTTCTTGAGATATAGTCTGGAGACAGACAAACAGCGAAGACGTTGTAATAGGTTCCGTTTTTACCCTTCGGGTAAGGAACCCTAAAAAGGGAAAATCATCTTTGTTATTATTATGTTGACGCGGACGAAGTGGCGGGCAATAGCCATTTTTTTTATAAAATGAATGGGCAAAGGAGCAAACGGGTCGCCTGATGTTGTCATAACGAATATTTTTCCCGTCAATTTTATACTGATAATTATACATTTTTTTATATTCTCGACCCCATTAACTTTAACTGTAAGCAATCTGTGGTGCAAGTGACATCTGTCAAGTTCTGTGGTCATTGTTATAGTTATTGCTTAAATTAATCTTAACTGTAACTATAACAACGGCTGTGGTGCAACCCACTCTTAGGGTCAATTCAGACTGCAACGCGACGCGTAGATGCATTTCTAAATTTGTATGGATTTGACAGATTTGCATGACGTTCACGCAATCGAAATCTGTCAAATCAGTATAAATTTAGAAATGCATCTACGCGTCGCGTTGCGGTCTGAATTGACCCTTAGTAACAATAATTCTAAGTCAACTAACATTTTGAATATTAAATTATCGTTATTACTCTAAAGCTAAACCATTATTCTAGTCTCCTGTCGACTGTCAGTTTTCATTAAATTTGAATCCACTCCCTTCGGCCGTTTGTCCACCGCCGACGTCACCGGGACGTCACCGACAAAAATTCAAATAAAATGACACTTTATGACCTAGGCTTTTTGCTCTACGCCACTACAAAGCAGCGGCGTGGACCTGTAGCGATGTATTAAAAATTCTTATAGTTAATCTATTGTTTTGTACTGTAGTGCGGCGCATACGAGTTGTTATGTACTTAATGCGCGCACGCAGGCTTCGAGTGATACCTCGCCAGTCTGAAAATGAACCTCGGTACTAAAGGCTGCGCGCGCTTATTATTTTTGATATTTATTACGTTGCGTTTCCAAATTTCTGTATATTTGCTTTTTAGAGACAATACAGTGTTAAAATGTATATAGGTGTATTTATTGTCTCCTTTGCACCTATAGACCAATGTCGGTAGAATATGGAACCTATAGTCTAGGTCAAAAAGTCGAATTTTATTTGAATTTTGGTCGGTGAAGTCCCGGTAACGGCGACAATGGACAAACTCCCCTCTACAGCTATAACGAGGGGTTGATAATTTTGACACGCCATAAATTTTAAAATAGACGCTTAATTAAATGGAAATCGCAGTTTTGAATTAAATATCACCTTTTTAATTTTGAATGTGATAAAATAATGATATAAATGAGTTTATATTTTTAGCAGCCCCTGATTTGTACTTGATCATTTCGATCCGTCACAAATGAAAGGGAGCTGATTCTCATATTTCGAAAAGCATAATATTTAGCCCCAGGTTAAGTTTAACCCACACCACACTTAAGTGAGCCTAGAAGGAACAAGAAGCGTACATAAAAAACTCTTCTTATTAGGAAACCGAAATACCAAGAAGTTAAGAAAACACGTTTTCTTTATCGCTTCTTTAAAGAATTGCCTATCAAAATGTATAGAATTGACATGACTAACTCAGAGTGGAACATTAATTACTTAAGCGTCTCCCAGACAGACGCGGCCTGCGGTGGCGGTGGCGGTGGCGGTCAGTTGAATAGCTTGGCCGCGTGGCCGCGTGTGTCTGTGTCGTTCCTAGAACTCTCAAGTCATCCAACTGACCGCCACCGCTACCGCCACCGCAGGCCGCGTCTGTCTGGGACACGCTTTAAATGTAATTAATTTAAAAATTTGACATAAACCTCATACATTATCTGTCAAACTCTTCATTAAATTAATGAAGGTTAATCATAATTAAATGTCTCTGAGTACGGCGGTAAGAGTCGAAAGTCTTCATATTACGTCATGTCACTAATGTCGATTCCATAAATTTTTGATCGACGATTCTATAAAGAAGCGATAAAGGAAACATGTTTTTTAAGCCCTCAGTTTTTTCGCAGATCGAAATGGTCGATCACAAATGAGTGGCTGCCCTAATAGTTCAAGAGACAATAATTAATGTTTACAGGATGTAACCAAACATAGTGATAATACTTTAGGGTGTGTAAGTGTCCCTTATATAGAGTTCATTGTGAAAGTGGCAGCGCTGAAAGAGTAACTTTTTTATGATTTTGTATGGGAAAATTCGTAACGCTGGGGCGCTTGCCCATACAAATGACGACCTCTGTGGCTCAGTTGGTGAGCTGTTGGTAGCTCAAGCTGGGGGTTGCGGGTTCGAATCCCGCCGAGGGAACAAAAAGTTTTCAAAAAAAAAAGTTCCTGGGTGTGTATTAAATATGTGTATCATATAATAAAAATCTTAAATATATGTATAGTATAAAAGTATTAAATATATATCCGTTGTCTGGTACCTGTAACACAAGTCCTTCAGGTACTTAGCACGGGGCCAGACTGACGTGGTGTGAAGCATCCATAAAAAAAAAAGAAAATAGAAAAAAAAAATCACAATAAGAAATTTGCTCTTTCAGTACTGCTATTTTCCCAGTGAACTCAATATAAGGAACACATACACACCCTAAAGTATTACCACGTCTTTGTTTTGTTACACGTTGTATAAGTATCCTTTAAGATAAGACTCACAAACAATCAGACCCGATGATGACAGAGAAAATCAGCCAATATGTTATGTCACGGCTAGTCCGGGATAAATCCCGTTCCATCCCGGGCCACATCACCGGGGAAATTCAATATGAAGCAATAGTAATACAGGCTTTAATCCAGCTATACTCAACCTGCGGCCCACCGGGACTTTATTAGTGGCGTAAGTTAAACCGTTTTGAAATTCACGCTCTCCGGCAAAATAGTGCAAAGTCTTCGCGAAAGTCGTGAATATTTTTACACTTTTAAATCACAAATGTTGAAGAACATTATTTTTTTTACCCTACAGGTGATTTCCGATCTTTGACGCAAGCGACCGCGAACGACAAACATTCAAATAAAATACCACTTTATGAGGCAGGCTATATGTTTCATTTTCTACTGACATTGATCTAGCAAAGTATCATCTTTTGGCGTAGAACAAAATGAAACTTACGGCCTATGTTATAAAGTGGCATTTTATTTAAATTATTGTCGGTCGCGGTCGCTTGCCGCGTCGATCGGAGCGGTACCTTAAAATTTCAGTTGCGGCCCGCGACGGCAACACCAAAACGTGTTTGTGGCCCGTATAAAAAAGGTTGAGTTCCTCTGCTTCAGTGGGAGCCAGGTAACAAATAGATCCCGCAGAATCCCGCGCAATCCCGGGGCTCCCGCGAATCCCGGGAAGCCGGACAATCCCGCGCTTATTCAATTAGCAACCACCGATGAAAGTGTGTTCCACGTTGTACTGTTGTGCGTTTATTAATTAAGTGTAGATATAAAAATGGACATTGGAAATAATATTGTTAATGTCATTGTCTCTTGATTTTAAGTGCACTAAATCGTTATTTAATGAAAATAAAATACTTTACTTGCAGAGCTAAGCAAATGGGCATAATCCGTAGATGAAAATAATATGATATAATTGTTCCACAACACGCATATTGTGGAACTCGTCAACAACATTGGATCAGCTTAATTCAATTAAATATTATAATACAATTTGCCTGAACGTCACCTAGATAGTAGGCACATCTTATAAATTAATTCCATTTGTTTTTGTTCTATTTGGAATAAAACTAATAAAGTTAAAAAAAAACTATTCGAAATACATACACATATAAGCATGTAAATTCGTCTACGCTCCTGTTTAATAATAACTCAACTAAAAATAGGCAAATTCTCAAATTGAGTTGAGTTTAATCCACTCGAACGGTAAAACATCGCGTCTGAAATCTGCGGTTAAGTAACGAGTAAACAGAAACGCTTTTCTCGCATTAAATGCGGTGCAAACGGACGACAAATCGTAGGTTGCGGTTTCGCGATTAACTTCAGCGTTTCTACAACATTTAAAGAAAAATAGACACTCATTGGTTATGCTATAGAAAATGTTGTCTTTGTTTACAAAGTCTCATTTCCAATGTAATATAAGTTATGCAACACTTAAATATTTTTATTAGTATGGTACCTAATAAATATGTAAAAACAATTACAGCGGCGCAGCGTCTGGCTACATGCATATAATAAAATTAACTGTAAAGAAATGTGATGACCGATAGACTCAAGGAACATTTAAATATTTTTGTCACAACCAAAGGACTTAGAAAATGAGAGTTTAGACACGTTTAAAGTGCAGTGTGCAAGAAATCGTCACTACTAGACTAACTACAAAGTGTATCGAAAAGTATCGAACTAGTTACTGCTATGGTTTCAAAATCCGATGTCATGCTAATCTTACTTCTTTCATTCTTTCAGGCGATCAGCGACAAAAGTGGTACAAACTGGCCTTGTACCATGAAACTGTTTTGAGACTCAAACAATCGGACGAAAATGCCGCGTCCTACTCTAACAAACGTGAAATGACGTTGTTAGAGCAGGACGCGGCATTCTCGTCCGATTGTTTGAGTCTCAAAACGGTATTGCGATCGCGACAGTTGGTCGCTCATCTGCTCGTGACCTTAAACCCTAAGTGGCAAAACAAGCCTAAAATAATATTATGTTACTCGAAACATTATTTAAATTTAAGCGTGTCTACTCATTTTAATGGATGGTTTCGCTGTAATCGGCCACTTTGTTATTTGCCTTCTAGAATATGAAGTGGATTTGAGCGTTTGCTTTACGTTTTACTGACTTTCAAGCAACTGATATTCTTTTGGAGATTATTGCCATTTCACTATTGTATAACACGACAATACAACTAGATGACGTCAGCAACTCTGTTGCGCTAAATTTGGTTTACTGCGTCCTATGTCCTGTCCTGAGACTCAAAGTATCTCCATAGCAAATTTCAACAAAATCGGTTCAGCTATATTATTTAAGGTTACATTCAATATTATATCATGTCTACATGGAAATAAGATTTATATTAATTATTCAATAATTTTTTTTTGCGATTTTTATGCACTATTTCATTTTTCCATTTTTAATAATTATCTCTATGTTCGGTGGATTATCCTTAACTACTTTATATGGACCTGAGTACAAAGAACTTAACTTATTACCTGATTAATTTTTTAATAAAACTAAATAATTTATCTTATAACTTATTGGGTTAGTATACTTATCATAAATTACTTTCCTTTTTTCTTTTGATTTTATTAGATTATTTCTGGCCTCTTTGTGGCATATATGAAGGCGATATTTAAGTTCCAAAGAATAGTCATCATAGTTGTAAAGAGGGTCTAAATCTAAGGTTAAATTACTATAGGATCACTTCCGCCCGCCGTACGGAGGAGCAACTTCGTGTGGCCCTCACTGAACTAAAACAATATAAGGATCAATGCCAAATGCTGTTAAGGGAGAGAGATGATAATGAAAAAGAAATGCTATCTATATTACAAAAGAATAAGGATTTAAAATTAGAACTTAACAAGTTAAGCTTGGACTTTGAGGACATTCATAAGCAAAACGTGGAACTACAGAGCATTGTTGATGGCTTCGACCAATGCCGTGAGGAGTATGAAGACACTCTCAAGAACTCGGCTAACTTGAAAATTAAACTGAATAATGCTGAGGACTATATTTTAAAACTTGAAGAACAAATACATGTTCAAAGTACCACCCAAACACAAAACTTGTATGATGAACTTATCTGTAGTAAAAGTAAGTCACATTCTATCTCTAAATCATGTAACATTGACATATCTACTGTTGATTTAACCGGTGATGATTCATTGCCACTGTGTGGAATGAACAGTAGGAAAAAATTTAAGAAATATATTAAAATCAGAAAGTGCATCAAGAAATATTGTAAAATGTCACTGAAAAATAAAAAATGTTTAAATAATTTATCAAAGGTTGTTAAAGAAAACCAAATCTTGAATAATAATTTGCTAAATTGTAAAATTGACTTAGAGCAAATTAAGTGTAGCTACGAGGCAGATGTATGCAACCTTCAGGCAGAGATTTCAATACTTCTAGACTCCTTAGACAATTTGAAAAATAAATATGAGTTATCACAGCAAGAAATGCAGGGGCATATAACAGCAATGAATGATCTGCTCGAAGTGACCCATTACAATGAGGAGCGGGTTTATTCTTTATTGAGAATCAACGGTTCCTCAGATAAGGTAGATCATTCCATTTTAAATAATATTGCAGATATATGTTCCAGTCAGAAGGTACATACAGAATGCCCAACAAACATTACTTTAGTCAGTGACGAGTTAGGTAAGGATTTAGGTGTATATTTGAATAGAATGTGTATCGGACAACCTATCTCTAATTTTTGTATGCCCGGTGCTACTTACACTGAAATTTTAAAACGGGCTTTAACTATGACATATTGTCCGAATACTACATTAATACTTTTAGTCGGGAGGAAAGGAAAATTAAACAAAAAACAGATGACTGAATATTTGGACAAATTATTTAATATAAAACATGTTACAAAAGTCATCTTGTTTACTTTTCCCTATGTACAAATGTTGCCAAAGAGATATAATAAAGAAAACATTTCTAGGTATCAGCTGAATAGCCTAATGGATACAGCTGTAAATAATAATTGTATTATTTTAAATGACTCGCATAAGCAATGTCAGGTTGTAGATATTAATAATTTAGATTTGAAATTATCTACTATGAAAAGAGATAAGTACTTCTTATCTCATTTTTATAAAAGACGTATAGCCAAGTTGCTATTTAACTTTTTGTTTATAAAATCAGCCAAGTATTTGGCTTCCTCGACTACTGTTTTTATTGAGCAGAATACTAGTCATAGTTTTAACGAATTGGAATATGTTCCAAATATTTCTTTAAATTAGATATTAAGACAATAGAGGAAATCTCTTGCAGAAACAAATCAACTTTAAATAGTCAAAATCCTACCAATAACTTAAAAGATTCAAGTATAGTAAGTAAAAATAATTGTAATTTAATTAATCTGGTGCATCAGAATTTACAAGGTATGGTAGGTAAAGAACTTGAAATTGAGTTATTTTTGAAGGAATTTAACATTGATATTATGTGTATATCTGAACATTGGTTCAGATCGCATGAACTCATTTTCAATTTCAATGATCACCAGATAGCAAGTTCGTTCAGTAGAGAAAATGCCATTAGAGGCGGCTCTCTAATTTTAATCAGAAACAATTTGAAATTTAAGGAACGTAAGGATATTGTGAGTCTCTCTACTGAACGAATAATAGAAGTGGCCTGCATAGAGCTGAGCCATCTAATAATTGTGAGCGTATACAGGCCTCCATCAGGGTTATACGATTCTTTTGAAGTAACAATGGAACAAATTTTGTCAAAAATATGTACATCTAACAAAAAAGTTATTATATGTGGTGATTTTAACATTAATTTATTAGATTTAACATCCACTACTGTAAGATTCACATCTTTATTTCAATCGTATAACCTTAACAGTTTGTTTCAGGAACCTACAAGAGTCTGTGAGACTACAGCCACTTGTATTGACAATATATTTACTAATCTTATTCCTGTTACAAAAGAAATAATTAATAAGCTAAGTTCTGATCACTGTGGACAAATAGCTTCTTTTAATATGAATTGTGACAGTGATGCGAAGAAAAGTCTTGTGTTTATTCCTGTGACGACAAAACGTATTGAGCAATTTAGAAGTAAATTAAATTCAAATATCCATTTATCGGATAGGTCACATAGCTCTGATGAAGCTTTTAATAAATTATTTAAGGTGATAAGAACTCAATTTAATTCAATATTTACTTCTAAAACGGTTAGAGACAGTAATAAAAAAACAAAATTTATTGAATGGGCAACAAAAGGGATTAAAATTAGTAGAAAAAGATTATATGAACTATATGATGAAAGGAGTATTAACAATAGTGAAGCATTTAAAGCATATGTTAAAAACTACTCAAAAACCTTTAGAAAAGTTTGTAAAGCTGCAAAAGCCCTGTACATAAAAAATAAAATTAAAAACTCTAAAAATAAAATAAAAACAACATGGCAGGTAATAGCTGATGAGACTGGAAATGTATCCTGTCGCAGCTCTGATTTTGAACTATACTTTGAAAATAAAAAGATTACTAATGATCAAGAAGTTGCGACGGTCTTTGAAAAGTTTTTTGCTGACATTCCGGTCTCAACGACTAAAAATTTAAATTCTTCACCTGAAGCTGCCGAAAAGCTACTCAGAGACAATGTAAAGGAGTGTGATGTCAATTTTAAGTTTAGAGAAATTAACCCCAGTGATATTATTGATACCTTTAAATTGTTGAATATAAAAAATACTGCTGATCTCTGGGGCATGTCTACAAAAATTATTAAATCAATAATTGACATCGTAGCTCCTCATCTAGCAATGATTTTTAATGACTGCATAAAAAATGGTGTTTTTCCTGACTTAATGAAGCATAGCAAGGTTGTTCCTTTATTCAAAGCCGGAAGTAAATCGGATCCCACGAATTTCAGGCCTATATCGATTCTACCGACCTTTAGTAAAATATTTGAAAAAATTATTTTAAAACAATTACTAGTACATTTTAATTCAAATAATTTGCTACACGATAATCAATACGGATTTACTAAGGGTCGATCCACAACGGATGCTGGTATAGGACTTCTTTGTAGTATTTTTGAAGCTTGGGAGGAGTCGCAGGACGCCTTAGGTGTGTTTTGCGATCTCTCCAAAGCCTTCGATTGTGTTGAGCATGCTACATTGATCAGGAAACTGCGCCACTACGGCATAAAGGACTCTGCTCTCAGCCTTTTGACTTCTTACCTTAAAAATAGGACTCAAAGGGTTGAGGTAAATGGTAAAAGGTCCAATGGAACCAAAATAGAATTAGGCGTCCCACAGGGATCTATATTAGGCCCATTTCTTTTTCTCATCTATATAAATGACTTACCTTATCTAGTAAAGGATAATAATAATGAGATAGTGCTTTTTGCTGATGACACTTCACTTATTTTTAAAGTGAAGCGACAACAGTCGAACTACGACGAGGTAAACAGTGCTCTCTCAAAAATAGTATATTGGTTTAATGTTAATAACTTACTTTTAAATTCTAGTAAAACTAAATGTATAAAGTTTACTTTGCCCAATGTTAGGCAAGTCCAAACCAATGTACTATTAAATGATGAGAAGATGAATTTGGTAGATAACACTGTATTCCTAGGTATTACACTTGACAGTAAATTACAGTGGGGTCCTCACATTGCTAATCTTGCAGGTAGGCTTAGTTCTGCAGCATATGCAGTCAGAAAAATTAGAGAAATTTCTGACGAAGACACGGCACGATTAGTATATTTTAGTTATTTTCATAGTAGGATGTCATATGGAATCCTTTTATGGGGAAACGCTGCCGACATTAATACAATATTTGTGCTGCAGAAGCGAGCCATACGTTCTATTTATAAAATGTCTGCTTTAGAATCTCTGAGAGATAAATTTAAAGAAATTGGTATTCTAACTGTTGCTTCTCAATACATTTTGGATAATGTAATATATGTTAGAAAAAATATAAGTAAATTTAAAGTTAAAAGTGACATTCACTGTAGAAATACTAGAAATAAGCACAAGCTAGATATGCCGGTGATCAGACTTAGTAAAGTCAGTAAATCCTTTAAAGGTCAATGTATACGCCTTTACAATAAAATCCCAGAAAACGTTCAAAATCTTTCCATTAATAAATTTAAAAAAGTAGTCAAAGAACGTTTGTGTGCCAAAGCCTATTATAAGGTCAATGATTTCATAAACGATGGCACATCTTGGGAGTAGGATGGCTTCTTGCAAGGCTACTTCTACATTAGTGTATGACTTACAATTATGTTGACATTGTATAATTTTAAGTTACAACATTGTAAATTTTATTTAAAAGATTAATTTTTTTCTCACTTTTTTTGGTAAAAAAGTGGGCCCCGTGCGAGTTTCTTACGCCGGTTCTTCTCGCCGGGTTAGTTCCCGAACCGGTGGTAGGCACCATGTAGTATCAACATTCTGAAAGCATTTTTTTTAAATCTATTCAGAAATAAAACTATTTTTATTTTATTTTTATATTTTACTTCCTATAGTAATCTAACATTTCTTCCCAAACACTAATTCATTCCCAAACACTAATTCATAAGGTGTGAAATTTATTGATGGTCTTTGTGTGAACTGTAGTGTTAAATGCAAATGACCAAAATGAAAGCCAACTGCTCCATGTCTCAGGGTGATTTACAGTTTGTAAACGAAGAAAAGCATTTAAGTTTTTATGCGACACTTCCAAAGCACCTAGAGACTGGTGGTGATAAGCGGTCGAATTTAATTCTTTTGGCGCCATCGGGTAAATATTAGCCGTTGAATTGTAAGCTCATATTCGCGGGTTCTAATCCGATTGAACACGAAACAGAGTGTTTCGAACGTACGTAATTGCAATTTTAACCAATAAGCTGTTTTATGGAAAAAATATCTTATTTTATTGTAGAGAGATTGGTAATATTATAAGGAGAGGACTGAAATAATTAGATTACTAGATGACGCCAGCAACTCCGTTGCGATAAAAGTCGTTTATCGCGCGGGAACCGTACATTTTGCCGGGATAAAAAGCATTATATGTCCTTTCCCGGGACTCAAAGTATCTCCATGCAAAATTTCAGCAAAATCGGTTCAGCGGTTTAGGCGTGAAGAGATAACAGATAGACAGATATTAGTATGGAAGTATAGACTAGTATGGATTTCCAACAGATCCAAATATACTCTTATGTTTCTCTAAGAAGTATCAAAATGTGAAGGTGTACTTTGTATTTTTTTTTCTGCTTTGTGTTGACAAAATAAATGTATTATTATTAGTATTATTAAATGTAGTTCTTTAATAATAAGAGCATTTGCAGAAACTTTCTTCAAATTGAAGAAATTTTGTAATCTAGAATTTCTTTAAACGCCATTCCCATTTCAAGTAAAATAGTTAAAGCTCAGAGAATCGAACAGTTTAATCTCTTCCAATATTATCTGGAATTTATAGCGCGAACGTGGATCGAATCTGTCGGAACCAAGTGGAACATACCTATTACACGCAGTAACAATAAGTTTATACTCTACTGGTTTTAGTAATTGGACAGTTTTGCACGAAAAAGAAACAGATACATTTTTTAAAATTTAATATGTGTCTAAACACACTAGGCCGAAAATACGCGGCCGAAGTTCGGCATGATTACACCAGGAATGCGCTACGCATACAATATAACGCGACGTAATTTCGGCATGGTGGGTCATCGGTAATTTAAAATACATTGCAGGCGTAATCATGCCGAACTTCAGCTGCGTTTTTTCGGCCTAGAGTGCTTAGACACTAATATTTTTTTTATTCCCGCTGCTAGGCGCACAATCGAAGTCGATCGTGGGCAATCTTATGCTAAGTACTCACATACGGTACTCCAAATCGAGCAAAACCACCGTGTGGACCGCAAAACTCACAGCTCGATGGAATTAAATATATCTAATTTTCTTCGATTTGGAGTAAAACTATCGAGAAATAGTTTTGACTCTACGTGACTGCTCGATCGAGCAAAACCGTATGTGAGTACTTAGCATTCTCTTCATGTTTTTAATCGCATTTCTTGGTCCACGATGGCCAACGTAGGTATGAGATGTAATGAAAAATAGGCTTCAAAACTACTAGACTCATTTTATTAAAATTGCCACAGATATCAGAGATCTAACATAGGCACACAGGGTATAACAAAACTTAGTGATAATATACTTTATGGTATTTATGTGTTCCTTATATTATGTGTAGAGTTTACTGTGAAAATTGCAGCGCTGATAGAGCAATTTTTTGTGATTTGTATGGGCGTGCGCCCCGGCGTCATGAATTTTCCCATACAAAAGTAAAAAATGTAACTCTTTCAGCGCTGCTACTTTCACAGTAAACTCTATGTCAGGAACACATACACCCCCTAAAGTATACCCTGTATATACATACCGATCAAGGTTTTTTGTACACGATAAGTATATAAACTATAGAACTAACTGTAGGTCTACTAGTCTTTGTCTAGTACAGAGCTTCCCAAACTTATTTGTACTGTGACGCCCTTGGGACTTTGCCATTTCTTTACGACGCGCGACGCCCCTCAACCCGGGCTGGGTTGAGGGGCGTCGTAAATCCCAAAAATACTTTCCAATTTTAGAACCAGCCTACATACCTAGGTTATCATAATAATAATATAATAATATCTATGGACGCTTCACACCACGTCAGTCTGGCCCCGTGGTAAGTACCTGATGGACTTGTGTTACAGGTACCAGACAACGGAAATATATTTAATACTATACTATACATATATTTAAGACTTTTATTATATTATACACATATTTAACAAACATCCATGACCCAGGAACTTTGAAAACTTTTTGTTCCGTCGGCGGGATTCGAACCCGCGACCCCCGGCTTGAGCTACCAACGGCCCACCAACTGAGCCACAGAGGTCGTCATAAAAACACTATTTGGACGTTTATATTTTTATTAGGAAATAATGACCAAATCAAAACATTAATTAAAACATAAACATAAAAATTAAAAAATATGTGATTTATGAAAGCTATTAAAGCCAGCAAGGCTGGCTAATGTGAAGGATGCGCTTGCTTTTCTGAGCATAGCTTCTGAAACCGGGAATGTGTGAATGACATATTTGGTTGTGTTGACATGACAGTTTGGGAAACCCTGGTCTAGCACATGGAAAAAGTCACATGACAAACAAGTCAGAAAACGTTGAATAGTTATATCAGAGTAAACAGAACTAACGAGTAGGCCGACTCAGAAGAGATCTCGATACGTTTGACGTAGTATGTCATGTCGGCCGGCGCGCGCCGTACTAATGCGTCCAGCATTGCGAAACATGTTGAAAATGACACTCGCGCCCAACTCGCGTATATTCGCTCGTTTGTTTGAAGTCGAGGTACTCCTTAGTTCTGTCTACTCGGTTATATACTGCGTAAACATCTTTACTAGTGAGAGAGACCATAGTGTATACTATCAAAATCAGGACCTCTCTGTCACAGTCGGCTAAACAGAGCCGATGTTAGCAAATCAAATTAAACAACGCACGCGACAGAATCAATTCCAGTCTGGATTCCTGGCCGTTTGTTCGTTAATGAAATCCAATCTGTACGTGCTCCAGTCGGATTTTTTGCAGTGAACAAAATTAGAGTTACTGCAAATTACTGGATTCGATGTTGCTTTTTATCGTTAGAATTCTAACTATTTGGGAGTTGTGAGTCCTTTTTTTTATGGGTATCGATTTGTCAAAAACGGCTGCGAATATTTTCATAGTAATTTTGTTTTAGAAGAGACAAAACTCTAAGAATTTTCTAAGGGAATCCACGTGACAGCTTTCGAGTAAAACTACTAGATATAGCAACGACCTATTATTTACCCTGTTTCACCATTTCCTGATAAAGTGCCGGATAGGCTATCTACATATTTTTTGACAGATTCTCCATACTATCTGTCAAGTTAAGTGGTGGATAGCCTATCCAGCACTTATCAGGAACGGGTGAAACAGGCCCTTAGACACGTATAATTTTGCGCTAGATAACGCCCGCAACTCCGTTGCTTCAAAATTCGTTTTTCGTGCAGGAACCGTACATTTCTCCGGTATAAAAGGTATCCTATGTCCTTTTGCGGGACTTAAAGTATACCTAGCAAAATCGATTCAGCAGTTTGGGCGTGAAGAGGTTACAGACAGACAGGCGTTCTTTTACATTTATAATATTAGTATGGATGGCCAATTTGAAAACTAATCGAGTATAATATTATAATATTACTAGCTGTCCTGGCAAACGTTGCTTTGCCATAATATAAAGTATTTCGCCCATATTATTTTATTGAAGTGACTAAATAAGTATGTCGCCATGGCAACGTCGATCGCTATCCCGTCGCACAATCAATGGTCGCCGTCAGTCTCGAGTTGTAATAATTTACTATTATTTATTCAACAAATGCACTTATCAATATATAAAGTAGCCAGTATCCGATTCTCAGACCTACTGAATATGCATATAAAATTTGGTAAAAATCAGTAAAGCCGTTTCGGAGGAGTTCGCTGACTAACATTGTGACACGAGAATTTTATATATAAGATTATGACACTTTGCATCCATCTCATGACATTCAAGTACCACAATCCTTGTAGGTCTGTATGTATAATTTGATCACGTTGCGAAGTCTGACCACGTCGTTACTGTTCCCACAACGTGCGTGACAGTGACATCATATGATCCGGTGTAACGAACTGAAATACTGACCGTACATGCACTAAATTGGCGATTAATTTCGCACAGTATGTAATTTTTTTAAGAGCCTATACTATCCCACTGCTGGGCTAAGGCCTCCCCCGAGGTCGTCAGCTTGGCTTATAGGCATCCAGTTCATCTTGTCATTTTTTTCGAGACCATCCACGTATGTAAAATAAAGAATATTTTTACCTTAAGTTAATGTTTAAAATCATAAACCAATGATTTACAGCGAAATTATCCTTGAGGAACACTTGAGGTTTATATTCTGTTCTCTAGCGCTTTTAATTGGTTTGCGGTAAACATTTGTCAAAAATTTCAGTAACCAGACTTGAGTTATGTCTTCTACTTTTACTCTACGATATTATATAAATAGAAAAAATATTGGTTCTACTAGACAATTTTAAACATTATAAAGACGTGAAAATAGTACGTCTTTATAATGTTTAACTAGACGTGAAGTAGGCTTCAGGTTTTATTTTCTACCGACATTGGTCTAGCGACCGCCACTGCTTTGTAGTAGCGTAGAGTAAAAACCCATAGCCTAGTTCATAAAGTGACATTTTACTTGAATGTTTGTCGGTCGCGGTCACGCACCGCGAGGATCGGAAAGCCTCCTTTATAAAGTAACCCGCCCGCTAGTTTAGTGGCCACACTCGTCCACCCCGACTATCAATTAGGACGTACCCGTAATAAAACTTGATCCTGATTGACTTGTTACCGCATACCGTATGTAGGCTACGGGAGGAGGAATTTCACAATGAAATATTAGATGCACGAGAAAGTCCATATATTAACTATTTTTATACGTGGGAGAGCCATGCTTCGGCACGAATGGGCCGGCTCGACCGGAGAAATACCACGTTCTCACAGAAAACCGGCGTGAAACAGCGCTTGCGCTGTGTTTCGCCGAGTGAGTGAGTTTACCGGAGGCCCAATCCCCTACCCTATTCCCTTCCTTTCCCTCCCCTATTCCCTACTCTTCCCATCCCTACCCTCCCCTATTACCCTATTCCCTCTTAAAAGGCCGGCAACGCACCTGCAGCTCTTCTGATGCTGCGAGTGTCCATCAGGTGACCCGTTTGCTCGTTTGCCCCCTTATTTCATAAAAAAAAAACGAAATACACAAAATACACTTTTTAGAAACTAAATCTATCCGCCGACATTTTTTCCTTTTACGAACAGTTGAACTTCGAGGCGTCGCTTAGCCATAGACAAAACATAAACATAGACATTACTTCTTTTTTTTTTAATGTGGCAAGGTATAATAGTACGGTGGCTGTCGCGTCGCCAACACCGTGGTATGCAAAGACCTCTAAACCTATGGATCCGAAGCAATTGTCTGTGTATAGAATTGATTACGTCAATTCGTCGATAAATTTATAATCATATAACTATCTCCCTTTTGCTTATGCGTTTTTACGTAAGTGAAAAAAGATAACTGTAAGTTTGAGTGTTTACCATTTTGAAAGAAATATTTGCCAAAATGCCACTATGCGACCAAATCGCCATTTTTGTTTTACAATTTGAGTGGTAGTTGACCTGTCAACGTACATAAACAAACGGGGTTTATTTAAAAAAATTCCACATTATTCTAGTTCTTTTCGTTCGTCTAAAAATTAATTTAGGAAGTGAGATTTGGAGTGCCGAAATATGACCGCGAGCAGCATTATTGTATGTCGTACTAAAATCCGAAAGAAACAACCAGATTTGTCTTTACATATGTAAGTTTAGTATTTTACTTCGAAATACATCAGATTTTTAAATCCAGACGACTGTGTTTTCTAAAAATGATCTATTACAAAAAGTTCACCGCCTGGTTCCTTATATTTTTGATGTTTTCCGTATAAAATACGTGGAAGTACTATTGTATGAACAAAGTGATGTGGCTTTATCGATAAATTTTATTTAAAGTTTTTTTTTACCTAATAATTTCATCACTTTTAGAATGTATGTGTTTATTTATACTTTTAGATTACCTAATGATAAAGAAAAAAGATAATCATGGTTGAATATTATTGGTGAACAAAATATTGACATGACAAAAACAAGGATATTTGTCTGCTCAATCCATTTTGAAGATTGGTGATTCAATAGAACACAAATTGAGACTTAAAGATGATGCTGTACCATCAAAAATGTTATTGGTGAAGTTATTTTACTTCACGCAAATTGTGCAAATTGTACGAAATTACATAGATAAGTATGATGTATAACGTTACGATTTTTTTCTTTTATTATTAAATCATTTTATTTATTTTTCAGCCTTCAGCCAGACTAGCAGGGTTATTGAAAGAAAGAAATACTACCACCAGATTCATTCACCAGTTCCAGATAACACTAAAACCATAAAACGGAAAGGAGATTTCTCAACTGAATTTCTCTCTATTTATTTGTTGGACCTTTAGGCTTCTTACAGACGAACGGCACGTGTCGGCGGCAGTCGACGGCAGCCGTTGACAGTTTATGACGCTTGCAGGGGGCCTACCACGACTTTTCCTAAAACTATCATGTTTCCAGAACACTTTGTTGTAAGATTACAATAACATTACCGTACTCACTTTTTAAATATAATTTTACTAAAAAACAGTAAAAACTCACTCCGTACCGTTATTAAGCGAAAGTTGGCAAAAGATTGAGTTTTTTGTATGGGAGCCCTTCTTAAATATTTATTTTAATTTTATTTTATTATTAATTATTAAAGTTTAAAGTCTTTTCTCTTTATATATTTTTTTTCTTTTGTGGTTGTGTAATATTAAAAAAATTGGAATAAAGATTTTATTTTTTTATTTATTTTATTTACTTACAAATATAATTAAGAATATTGTGAGTATTTCAAGTGCCTTGTGCCTACCTGCTACCATTATTGATTACGAGTAAAAAAGGCCAAAAAAATCACGTTTGTTGTATGGGAGACCCCTTAAATATTTATTTTATTTTGATTTTAGTATTTGTTGTTATAGCGGCAACAGAAATACACGCTGTGTAAAAATTTCAGAAGTCTAGCTATAGGGTTCTTGAGTTACCTTACAGTCTGGTCTGGAGACATAGACGGACAGACGGACAGACATCGAAGTCTCAGTAATAGGGAGCGAACTCACGGCGCGGTTTTTTCCCGCGCCCGCCGCGGTTGCGGGCCCACAGCCTTCGTGGAATCCAGTTTTGTATGTAAAAAGCGAAAGCAAAACTCACGGCGCGTTTTTCGCCAGCGGTCCACGGGGTTGTTTGCGGCTCCCGCTGCACCGGCGGGCGGCGGTCGCCCGCAGAATCGGCGGTTTGCGCCCGCGCGCTCTGCGATAGTTTAGAGGGCGATCGCAGTACCCATAGTAGGCGACCGTAGTAGAAACCGCCCGTCCTTTTGGGTTTTTTTCTGTATTCTTCTGTAAAGTAAGTATACCGCAACAGCTCGTTTTTGGTGTTTGTCCATAGCGGTCTGGATCTCAATTGATCGTTTCTGCCTGCCTTGCAACCGCCCATCTTGCGATTATCGCCCGCCGAGTTTGCGGGCGCTGACCGCGACCGCGGCGGCTGCGGGCCCGCACAAATCAGCGGTCTCGTGAGTTCTGAAATAAAACCGCTCATTTGCGCGGGCCCGCATCCGCGGCGGGCGCGGGGAAAAACCGCGCCGTGAGTTCGCTCCCATAGGGTCCCTTTGGGTTTGACGGAACCCTAATAAACCATCTATTTTATGTGACTCATTACTTTTATAAAAATGAGTAGAGGTCACCACATTTTTTATAATTTATGTATGTTATGTGATATGTCTTTACTATTATTTGGAAAAGTATCGATATCGATATTTTTTTATTATTCAATGACATCTCTAGTAAAATCCGCCATTTTTGTTTTACAAATTTTGAAGGCAGGCTCGTTTCTTTCGTGGTCATTTCGTGTCCTTATTAGTTTCTTATGTCAATGGTGGTATGTATAATAAAAAAGCCTTTATTAATTCCTTAAAAAGATTAATTACATTACAATAATATCTTGATACAATATTATGATAATTCGCATAACATTACAGATATTTTATATATTTAATTATTTATATTATGATTATTTTATAACAATATTATACATTACAGTCATGGTTTAAATTTATTTGCATCTAAGATCTTAGTTTTTCCACAATATTTATTAGCAGGGCCCCACCACGGCTGGTCACCGAGGGGTCAAATGACCAAAACCCTCCACTGCACCGTGGTATGTATGTACTGTTAATTAATTTAATGTCATGTACGAATTATAAAGGTGTGTTACACTAAACTAACTTAAACTAAGTGATAACACTTTAGGCTGTGTATGTATCCCTTATGTATGGTGTAACAAAACTAAGTGAAAATACTTTAGGGTTTGTATGTGTTCCTTATAATATAAAGTTTATTGTGAAAGTGGCAGCGCTTAAAGAGCAACATTTTTTGCGATTTGTATGGGAAAGCGCTCCAGTGCAGCATCACAAGCTTTCCCATACAAAAGTGAAAAAAAATTTTGCTCATTCAGCGCTGCTATTTTCACAGTAAACTCTATACAGGGGACCCATACACACCCCAAAAGTTTATCACTTAGTTTTGTTACACCCTGTATAGAGTTCACAGTGAAAGTAGCAGCGCTGAAAGACCATTTTTTTGTAATTTGTATGGGAAAGCGCCCCAGCGTCATGAATTTTTCTACACAAAAGTAAAAAAAAATACTCTTTCAGCTCTGCTACTTTCACAGCGAACTCTATATAGGGGACCCATACACACCCTAAAGTATTTTCACGTAGTTTTGATTCGCCGTTTAAGTGGTACCACAGACTACTAAATAGTTATTATACTGTACTCGGCGAAACATGGCGGTAGCGGTCATTGACTCCCTGTCAAAACTTGTCATTTTCTATATAAACCATTGACTTAAGAAACTAATATGGACACGAAATGACCACGAAAGAAACGAGCCTGCCTTCAAAATTTGTGAAACAAAAATGGCGGATTTTACTAGAGATGTCACTGAATAATAAAAAAAAATCGATATCGATACTTTTTGAAATAATAGTAAAGACATAACATACATAAATTATAAAAAATCTGGTGACCTCTGCTCATTTTTAGAAAAGTAAAGACTCGCATAAAATAGTAGATGGTTCCGTCAAACCCAAAGGGTAAAAACGGGACCCTATGGGAGCGAACTCACGGCGCGGTTGCGGGCCCGCGCAAATGAGCGGTTTTATTTCAGAACTCACGAGACCGCTGATTTGTGCGGGCCCGCAGTTTCCGCGGTTGCGGTCAGCGCCCGCAAACTCGGCGGGCGATAATCGCAAGACGGGCGGTTGCAAGGCGGGCAGAAACGATCTGTTGAGATCCAGACCGCCATGGACATACACCAAAAACGAGCTGTTGCGGTACACTTACTTTACAGAAGAATACAGAAAAAAACCCAAAAGGACGGGCGGTTTCTACTACGGTCGCCTACTATGGGTACTGCGATCGCCCGCTAAACTATCGCAGAGCGCGCGGGCGCTAACCGCCGAGGCTGCGGGCGACTGTCGCCCGCCGGTACAGCGGGAGCCGCCAACAACCGCGCGGGCCGCGGGCGAAAAACGCGCCGTGAGTTTTGCTTTCGTTTTTTACATACAAAACTGGATTCTACGAAGGCTGCAGGCCCGCAACCGCGGCGGGCGCGGGAAAAAACCGCGCCGTGAGTTCGCTCCCTATTACTGAGACTTCGGTGTCTGTCCGTCTGTCCATCTATGTCTCCAGACCAGACTGTAACGTAACTCAAGAACCCCTATAGCTAGACTTCTGAAATTTTCACACAGTGTGTATTTCTGTTGCCAATATAACAAATACTAAAAACAAAATAAAATTATTTAAGGGGTCTCCCATACAACAAACGTGATTTTTTTGGCCTTTTTTACTCGTAATCAATAATGGTAGCAGGTAGGCACTAGGCACTTGAAATACTCACAATATTCTTAATTATATTTGTGAGTAAATAAAATAAATAAATAAATAAAATCTTTATTCCAATTTTTTTTTAACATTACATAACCACAAAAGAAGAAAAATATAAAGAAAAAAGACTTTAAACTTTAATAATTAATAATAAAATAAAATTAAAATTAATATTTAAGATTAATATTTAAGAATTTAAGAATACAAAAAACTCTCATACAAAAAACTCAATTTTTTGCCAACTTTCGCTTAATAACGGTACGGAGTGAGTTTTTACTGTTTTTTAGTAAAATTATATTTAAAAAGTGAGTATGGTAATGTTATTGTAATCTTACAACAAAGTGTTCTGGAAACATGATAGTTTTAGGAAAGGTCGTGGTAGGCCCCCTGCAAGCGTCATAAACTGTCAACGGCTGCCGTCGACTGCCGCCGACACGTGCCGTCGACGGCCGTCGACTGCCGCCGACACGTGCCGTTCGTCTGTAAGAAGCCTTAAGGTCCAACAAATAAATAAAGAGAAATCCAGTTGAGAAATCTCCTTTCCGTTTTATGGTTTTAGTGTTATCTGGAACTATAGTAGTATTTCTTTCTTTCAATAACCCTGCTAGTCTGGCTGAAGGCTGAAAAGTAAAATAAATAAAATGATTTAATAATCAAAGAAAAACCAAATCGTCGTTATACATCATAGTTCATACTTATCTATGTAATTTTGTGCAATTTGCACAATTTGCCTGAAGTAAAATAACTTCACCAATAACATTTTTGATGGTACAGCATCATCTTTAAGTCTCAATTTGCCCAATGTTCTATTGAAGCACCAATCTTCAAAATGGATTGAGCAGACAAATACTTGTTTTTGTCATGTCAATATTTTGTTCACCAATAATATTCAACCATGATTTTCTTTTTTCTTTATCATTAGGTAATCTAAAAGTATAAATAAACACATACATTCTAAATGTGATGAAATTATTAGGTAAAAAAAAACTTTAAATAAAATTTATCGATAAAGCCACATCACTATTGTTCATACAATAGTATTACCACGTATTTTATACGAAAAACATCAAAAATATAAGGAACCAGGCGGTGAAATTAATAGAAACTTTTGTAATAGATCATTTTTAGAAAACACAGTCATCTGGATTTAAAAATCTGATGTATTTCGAAGTAAAATACTAAACTTACATATGTAAAGACAAATCTGGTTGTTTCTTTCGGATTTTAGTACGACATCCAATAATGCTGCACGCGGTCATATTTCGGCACTCCAAATCTCACTTCCTAAAACAATTTTTACCGAAAAGAACTAGAATAATGTCGAAATTTTTTAAATAAACCCCGTTTGTTTATGTACGTTGACAGGTCAACTACCACTCAAATTGTAAAACAAAAATGGCGATTTGGTCGCAAAGTGGCATTTCGGCAAATATTTCTTTCAAAATGGTAAACACTCAAACTTACAGTTATCTTTTTTCACTTACGTTAAAACGCATAAGCAAAAGGGAGATAGTTATATGATTATAAATTTATCGACGAATTGACGTAATCAATTCTATACATAGACAATTGCTTCGGATCCATAGGTTTAGAGGTCTTTGATATAAACCGCGATTGACAGTGAAGTGTCAGATGTTGTCAATGACCGCTATCGCCATGTTTCGCCGAGTACAGTATAGTGGTACCTTGTATTGTAGATATATTGTAATGAATCAAGGCATTAAATTGCACATAAAAAGTCAGTACCAAATATGGTGCACTTGATTATTGGTAGGGTTGATTATAAAATAAATAATAGTTCCATTTGCTTATTGATATTACAATATGATGTTACTAACAACTTTGTTGAGGCGTAATTCAAGGAAATCGTACAGTTTTCCGGGATGAAAACTGTCCTATGTAAGAACATAATTGTGCCACCAGGGAAATGGGTATCAGTATTGATAAATGTTGTTGAATCTTTTTATTTCTTTAATTTAATATTATTTTTCTTCTTGGAAACTTGTTTCTCGTAAGTTTAATAATATATAATAAGTTAAAGTTATTTTATATAATTCAATAACGTGATTAATAACAGCAAAACCAAAATATTGATTTTCAGGTTCTGATTTCTGAATTGGAACTAAACTTAACTTTCCGATGAAAGTTATAACTTATAACAGTTCTAGAACTATCTAAGTCCTAGGAATTGAGGCTATCAAATTGTCCGAGTTACAAATTTACAATTGAAGACATTCAGAGTAGATGAACCGGGTAACTAACATTTTACAAAATAATAGCAATTAGTAATTTCTTCCCTTATAATTTGAAAAACCTTGTAACTTACCTACTTCATCATCTCGCTCATATACTGGCTACACTTTTTTTTATTTCAAATCATTTTTCCGGTCCCAAAACTCCCATTCATGCAAAAACGAACATTTTTAAATTGTTAGTTACCCACTTCTACCACTTACGTCTTCAAATGCAGAACAAACTTCTAGGTGACCTCGCTGGCCATCCGACAGAAGAGCTCTTGGACTAACACTTTAACACAACTTAATTGAGTATTCTCCGTAACCACTTCGGTACACGATAAAGTCCAAATCCATACTAATATTATAAATGCTAGAGTGTACTTATCTGTCTGTCTGTAAGCTCTTCACACCTGAATCGCTGAACCGATTTTGCTGTTTCGTGTAGATATACTTTGAGTCCTGGGAAAGGATATACATAGGATACTTTTTATCCCGGAAAAATGTATGATTCCCGTGCAATACACAAATTTAGTGTAACGGAGTTGCGAGCGTCATACCATAGCATAATTTTACTATGTTCGTTTCATTTTTTATCCCACATTAGCCATGATTTTCTGCTCATAATAAAACTATATTTTTTTTAACTGCGATAGAGGATCTATTGCGGTTTCATATCAAACTGCTTCTGCTTGTCCATATCAAACCTACGAAAAAATCAATGCTTATAACAGCTGCTTCAAGCTTAAGTTTTAGTTAGCAGAAATACTTGAAGTTTTGCTCCACCTATTCGTCCTTAAATAAATCTCACAAAAGTCACGAACGTCCTCACATTTCAGCGGTAGGCGACAGTCGATAGTCAAGGCTATGGATTCCAATTTATCACTTTGAGTTCGATAAATGGAATCTTACTAGGATTCACCTATTCAAAGTGTTAAGGATAAAAAGTTTCGATATTTTCACTTTGGAGGATTTTTCTAAGGCTGCCTTCACGTTAAGTCGCGAGTACTGCGGCTGCCACGCGGCTGCCGCAGTACTCGCGAAATTAATGTGAAGGCAGCCTAATGATTAACATAAAACTAACGTAAATCATGATAGTACCTATTATTATCTAAAAAACTAGAAAATTATAATACATCTTTTATATTATTTAGAATACTAGAAAATTATAATACATTCGAAAATGTGTCCGTCAGTTACATCTTCACACATTCTCATGAACCGGTTGAAGTATTTGGTATAAAGTGACTTTGAGTCCCGTAAAAAGACATAGAATATGAATTTATTACCATTTTTATCCTAGAAATATGTACAGTTCCAACGCGATAAATAAGTGATAACAAATCTTTTTAGACTTTTCTTTTTCACCCACGAATCACGATTAAAAATCCATGATAGATTTTTTATAATAAATCTACTTTCCGCCAAACAAAATCTTTTTTTGCACGTTCTCTCCTCTAAGGACATTTATGTACAAAAGAAATACCATTTCACACAAATCGTAAATAATTTAGTATACCGTAACTACTTCCCATACGTCCAATCGCATTATAAAAATCTTATCATACGTTTCCAAATTGGCCCTATTCCGTAGGATTGGCCCCATTCCGTAGGATGAGTGTCGCGAAAACCTTTTATTGGAAGATCTGAGCCCTGATAACTCCGAGGATGTTACGTAAGCATTCGTAACGAAATCTCAAATTGCGCAGTATAAAAGTATACAGTAGAGTAATTCAGTCATAAAATCAAATTCGTGCACACAAAGATATATTTTCTGTGAGACTGCGTCGCGTTGTTCTGAGTGCTGTGTGTATGTTTAAAAAACTGCTCAATTCTAACTTGAGTAGCAATATTAAATAACAGAACTAGAAAATATAATATGGGATCAAAACACCGCTGCTAGTGGCAAACAATAGTGACATACGCGTTTCCATACAAAACCTAGTAAAGCCCTTCCTGGAGAGAAGTAACAAAAACTTACAGTCAGCTCTGTTACTACTGCTTTCTGAAGCTATTTTGAGAATGAAAGATAGTTGTTGTCACTCCTTCGTAAAGTGGTTAATTTCAATTTGTATGGAATAGTAACAGCGCCACAAGTAATATTAACTAATTCAACGCCACACAAATTTTCGTTCACGTGTTCACGGTGAGAAGTCAAAACATAAAACTCATACTCAGAATACTTGAACATTCACTGCTCAATACGTATGTGTGCTCCCGATTCGGCGGTCTAGTGTGAAGTTAGTCTACTGTTAACATTACTTATATTGTGCACATAGGCTATTATATCTGCAGTCTCCTTAAATTTAGAGACTTTAGGCGTATTTCACAATTGCCTCATACTGAGATGAACAGCTTAGCAGGAATTTTGTCGCTACTCACTTTATATTGAGCTAAAGAGACTAGACATCCGGATATGCTATTCGTCACTTAGTAAGTGATTAGGAAGCAGTACCTTTTGATCAACCAAGTTTATACTGAAATTATCGACACCATTATTTTTCAAATAAGTTGTTTTTTATTTGAAAAATAATCACACTAATTTCATAACGACAAAAAGTATATGCTTGTGTTTGCTTCTTCTTTACGCAATAACTGCAGAACAAATTTCTTCAATCGCGGATTCTTGGAAATGTTATTGTATTCTATTGTTTTCGCAATCACCGGTGATCGTATGGGGCTTGATGAGTTAACTCAAGCTATAGATAAGCATGCGCTAATTTACAGCCTGAATTAGCTACTTTTTAGGGTAAAAACGGGACCCTGTTACTAAGACTTCGTTGTCTGTCCGTCTGTCCGCCTGTCTGTCTGTCTGTATGTCTTCAGGCTGTATCTCAAGAACCGCTATAGCTAGAATTTTGAAATTTTCACAGATTGTGTATATCTGTTGCCGCTATAACAATAAGTACTAAAAACAAAATAATATTAATATTTAAGGGGGGCTCCCATACAAAAAATGTGATTTTTTTGGCCTTTTCTGCTCGATATCAATAATGGCAACAGGTAGGCACTTGAAATTTTCACAAAAGCCTTATTTAGATGTGTACTTTAATATTTAATAGTAATATTAAAATAAAATAAAAAGTAAAGGTGGGCTCCCATACAAAAAACACAATTTTGGCCTATTTTTTCTCTATAACGGTACGGAACCCTTCGTGCGCGAGTCAGACTCGCACTTGGCCGATTTTTTATCCTGAAATTATATAGTGTCCAGAAAAAACATACTGTTTCAGCGCAACAAACGAATTTAACCACAATTAAGTTGCAGACAACATATAATATGAGAAAATTTTATTGTCACATCACAGCTATTTTTACGACCCACTTCTAAACAATCACTCCAATTGACCTTGACAATCTATAGAATAGATAACAGCACCCTTATCTTTTTCATTTCCAGGCTATCAGGAGCACCCACATAAATAAACCGTGATGGGGGTCCCACGATTGATAACAGGGAATCGGTGACGAATCGCACGCTCTGGGATAGTTTTTGTCAACCCCCGTATTTCTTCACGTTGGCTTGAAGACGGCCGCACTCAGAAAGGTAATTATTGCTTTACTTCAAGGAAGATTTGGACTTAAGCTCATTAAGATTTTATGGTAAGATCATTTACTTAAAATCTAATACTAATTTATATTTAAATAATCATTAAATTAAAGTTAAATAACCATTTAATTGAAGCAAAGTTTTCGTAGAGGCCTGTAGAGTTCTCGTAGATACCTGTAGAGTTCTCGTAGCTCCTTGCACAGTTTTTGTAGACACCTGTTCAGTTATTGTAGCTAACTGTACAGTTCTCGTAGTTACCTGCACAGTTTTCGTAGACATGTACAGTGCAAAAACACATGGTGTATTTTTATTTCAATAACTTGACAAAACAGAAGAGAATAATCTAAAAAACAAAGTGGTGTCGCGTAGTTAGTATTGAGTTTTAATTCTGTGTTTGTTGTTACTTTTTTGTCTGTCTGTCTGTGTTTATGTTTATTTCCGACATATAATAAAACTGTAGAAATGAAAATTCTGTACGTTAAAGATATTCAAAAAATAATAAGCGGGGGGTGTTACTACATCGCTATGGAAGCCAAAAATGTGGTTACTTTTTTGTCTGTCTGTCTGTCTGTCTGTCTGTCTGTCTGTCTGTCTGTCTGTCTGTATGTTTGTTCCCGCATCACACGAAAACTACTGATCCGATTTGAATGCGGTTTTCGCAGATATATTTGTCTTCTTCCAACTTAACATCTGGTGTATAAATTTTTTTCCCCCCACCCCTCTAAGGGGACAAAACAGGGGGTCAGATTTTGTATCAAACTTTTTTCTTTAACACGTTAACTACTGATCCGATTTGCATACGGTTTTCGCAGATAAATTTGTCTTTTTCCAACGTAACATCTGGTGCATAGAAAAAATTCCCCCCACCCCCTCTTTGGTCCTAAGGGGACCAAAGAGGGGGTCAGATTTTGTATCAAACTTTTTTCTTTAATGGACTTACTTCACAACCGTCACGAAATGTCATCGGATCTGTCAGATTAAGATAGGGGATGTTAAGCATACCCCAAAGAAGCTTGCATATAAAGTACTGACGATTCAAAGGTTAGGTAAGCCTATAGGCCTTCAAAAATATAAAAAAATAAAGTCTCATATTTTCCTAACTAAACTTCGCAGATATTTTATTTTGCACTAAACTAAAATATGATATAGTCCTTGTTATCTAAAATATATTTACAATTTACATAAATAAGCAATTTTCTGAATATACATTTTTTTTCAAAACTTAAAAAGGGCTGCAGTTTCTGAACTCATCGCTAAAATAAAAAACGCTCTTATTATTTTTTTATCAGTTTTACCTAATATAAAAAACCTACTAGGTCGCCATGACGCTCGAGTGACTACACAAATAGCACCTTCCCCTCCCCTACTACTATTAAGATCTCTACATACACATGTAAGTAAATTGTTGTCATTAACTGCCTGGCTTTTATTTATCTGCCCAATGTTGGCAATCGGGTATTTGAATATTTGATGATAATGTAGGTTGTACTTTGCACGCCACGTTGAGTAATCACCAGGGGGCTAAGATAGATTTAGTTAATTTGGTTTACTCTGAACAATTAGTGTATTTCTTGTTTCATTTATATTTTGTACATTTGTTACTTGGTTATATTATTTTGGAAATATAAATATCTTCAGAAATCATGGCCATTTTAGGATTTATACTGTACTCGGCGAAACATGGCGGTAGCGGTCATTGACTCTCTCTCAAAAACTTGTCATTTTCTATATAAACCGCGATTGACAATGAAGTGTCAGATGTTGTCAATCGCGGCTTTGTATAGAAAATGACAAGTTTTTGACAGGTAGTCAATGACCGCTACCGCCATGTTTCGCCGAGTACAGTAAAGTAGATTTTTTTCCTAATAATTGCTATATATTCGTTAGGGTCAATTCAGACCGCAGCGTGACGCGTAAATGCATTTCTAAATTTGAATTGAATTGAAAGACTTCAATGAGGGTCGTATGGCGCTATGTAGCCGTCAAGACCTGACGTGTCAAACAGCTGTCATATGTAGTGACATATGACAGCTGTTTGACACGTCAGGTCAGGCTTCCACGTTTCACGATATAGCTGTTTTATGTCTGTCTGATACGACATATGACACGATAGACCTGACGGCTACATAGCGCCATACAACCCACATCGCGTGAGACGTCATGCAAGTTACATTGAAATCTGTCTATATTTTTTAGATTTGCATCTCACGGTATCTACGCGTCACGCGGTCTGAATCGACCCTTAGGGTCGCGACGAGGCGAAGCGAGGCGCGGGCGCGGCACAAATTTGTATGGATTTGACAGATTTCAATTGCGTGAGACGTCTTGCGAATCTGTCAAATCCATATAAATTTAGAAATGCATCTACGCGCCGCGTTGCGGTCTGAATCAACCCTTAAAGGCCTGATAGACGTACAAACTTAAAGCACGCGGGTTTTAAGTTCGCGAACTTACTCGGCTCGACGTCGGTGATAGACGTACGAAGATTAAGCACGCGGGTTTTAAGTTCGCGAACTTACTCGGCTCGACGTCGGTGACACACGAGAAAGGCTCACACTGGATTACCATGTCTCCAGGCTCGCGGCTCGCGACCCGCGGCTAGCGGCACGCGGCTAGCGGCACGCGGCTAGCGGCACGCGGCTCGCGGCTCGCAGTCTTGCCAGACGTACGAGCCGAGACGAGCTACGACCTACGAGTAAAATTCCAAGACGGCCAACTTGCGCGGCAATCTTTAAGTACGCGATTTTTAGGTGACACACAAGCGATTAAGATCGTCGAGCCATGTAAGTCCGCGTACTTACTCGCACGTCTGTCACCCCCTTTAGTTTACAAGATGTTTTTCTTAGAACGCCTGAAATTTAAAAACATTCAGTTTAAGAAAACTTAGTAGGAAAACTTAGATAGGCCGCGCACAATTTTAAGATTGATTGACAAAACTGTAGTGGACAATCAGTGTATGTGTATACTGTATAATTATTATAAACGTACAAAATATAAAATTTAATAATATATACCAATAACGACCCTATTCTATGTGGAGCATCTGGCTGGTTTTTATGTATGTTTTTATGGTCTAAACCTTTTGTAATATCCATCAGCAAATCAAACAAAGCTGGACGCGGGTGTTAGCGGACAGCTGGTCCACCTTTACGACCTTTTAACTTTCCCATCAATATACATAGGATTTTAAAGCCCTCTAAAACGGGTCACCACAATGCCGTGGAAATACGTTGGCGTGAATAGAAACGCTTGACTTTTTTCTTGATAAACCAAAACTATAATAAAACGGAAAATGTTGAGATTTCTAGCGATATCCCGCAAAATAACCAAAACTGTAATAAAATATAAAATGTGGAGATTTCTAGCAATATCCCGCAAGCAAATAAATTAAAATAGATATGCGTTAGAGCACCTACTTGCCTTCCAACACTGCCTATGCGTCCACTTGTATTTAACCCGTCGATCGTGGGAAAACGAGACACAATAGATATTCTATTGTGTCTCGGTCATCGGTGACCGTATGGGGCTTGATGAATTAAGATGCAAACACAACCAACAATATTATCAAAAACGTCTAAGCCGCAGGCGTTCCCAATCTTTTTCAGCCTGCGGCGCAGTTACACGTAAAATATTTTGTCATGGCGCGAGGCGCCCTACTCTACCTAGCTGTTAGAAAAATATACATAAATAAATACCTTTAATGATTATAGTTGGGTTAAGCTGGTAAATAGTAATAAACAAATATTAAATCATCTACCTACTTTACATAAATAATATTATAATTTAATTTTATAATATTTGTGGTTTCGGATAATGATGGAGGATCGACTCACGGCGCCCCTCTTGCCTTTCCACGGCGCACCAGGGCGCCGCGGCGCACAGTTTGGGAACCCCTCTAAGTGATGATACCCTACGCGTCTTTCGCCTCAATACAAGACACTAATCGGCAAGTAAGCGTTATTGGTAGAGTTCAATCCTTGATGCTCCAGTGTCAAAAGCTACATAATTCCAATTTCTTATATACGGTATAATGTCAATCGTCAAAATCGATTGTTTTAGGCTTCTTATAGAAAGTAAGCGGGTACCCTCGATCTTTTATAATATCACTCTCATCCTTTTGAGGTCTGATGATGATATCTATTGCAGCAAGTCCTTTAATTAATTCACCCATCGATCTTGAAGCGGAAGATCGCGGCCTCCCACGGCGGAAATCCGCCACAACTTACCAAAAACCTTCCATCCCTCTAAATTGAATCTTACTCTATCACGATAAAGTTCATTCAAGCTCAGCAAAACCCTCTAATAATTCCATACAACTTTACATTGCTAATATTTTCGCAATAAATTTCAGCTTAGTTAAGAATAAATGAAAACAGTAGGATTTAAATTACTATTTAAAAATACAAACAAAATCGTACCCGTAGAAACGTTTGCAGGTGCGGTTTTAGTAGTCGAAGTGGTCGAGTAGAATGAAGATAAATGAGAATTTAATGGTAATAGATCTTTGGTTTAAGTTCCTTTTATGGCTGCCCATTCTCTCTTTTTAAAAGGGTAAAGGGGTGAAACACACACAAAACTCTGACACAAAGATAATGTGAAGTGTAATAATTGTGCTTTTTAAGCTATTGCATAGCTTTTATCGCGGGGTTTGAGCGCGGCGACCGAATCAAGACATTCCGTAACGAACAACACAGCGGTGCGGTGTTGCCAGACTTCGGCACGGTGTTTGTGTGCGTGCGACGTATGCGAATTATAATTGTATAAGTTAATAAAAAATGCTATGCAATTATTAGCTTTACCGTGGCAGTCAGTGCCACGTGTATTTTTTTATTGCTAGCAAAGGCAATGCGAAAATACGATGTGACTTTTGATAAAAATCTCGATTTTATATTTTTCACTAGATGCTGCCCTCACATTGTTGCATTGAAATTCGTTTTTCGCGCGGGAACCTAAGACTCTAACATATATTATGCCAGATTTCACCAAAATCGGTTAAGTAACTTAATCGTGAAGAAGGCGTTAACATTTCATAATTATGTATGTTTCGAAAACAAGACTACACAATATATTTTATTGCCCATAAAATAGATAAGCCCATTTAAAC
Organism: Cyaniris semiargus; assembly: GCA_905187585.1. Taxonomy (NCBI): domain Eukaryota; kingdom Metazoa; phylum Arthropoda; class Insecta; order Lepidoptera; family Lycaenidae; genus Cyaniris; species Cyaniris semiargus. The sequence continues at coordinate 14,754,732 of LR994558.1, forward strand.
ACGATTTGCCATTTATAATATTTGTGAATATTCATAGAACAAAACTACACACATATATTATTGGAATTAAATCCACAAATACATAAACTTTTATTTTCTAAATTCAAAACTTTAGAAAATACAATTATCGTCCAGTCAAACGCTAGTACATTCACATACAATGTAATCATAAGCTGGAACGAGTGTGCTCGGCTGACCTGCTTCATTAAAATGTCATCTCACGCCCCCCGTGTGGAGGGCCCCTGTCTAGTCTTGGGGCTCGAGTGCCAGAGCTGGCATTTTACAGCGCTATACTTATCGGTGTATCGTTTTATACAATGGACGATGTTTGAGAGAACTCGTATTTTATTTTGATTAATAACGCGTAGCATTTAGCTTTATAAAATTAAACATTGATCTATTTCAATTTAAACTTAAGTTTAACTGCAAAAATTGAAGTAGATGTGATAAAAATCTATTGGTGTTTCTATGATTGAAACTATAATAAAATAACAAGGATCACATTTAGAGATGAGGTGGAACAACTAATAATAATGATTATTACTTAAACAGAAACATATAAATTAACTAGACAGATAAAGCGACAATTACTGGCAAAACGATACTTGTGATTTGCAATATGGAAAAAACAAAAAATTCTGAAATTTTTGCAGTACTTTTTGTACAAGAAAATCATTACTATTAAATTCCATTGTAAGACAGATTGCTAACTGAGACAGTGTTAAAAATAATTAACTTTAAATAAATGCAGAAACTTAATGTGTAAAATAGTAGCTTACGATCATGATAAAATCAGCTAAAAAGCGCAGGTAGTAAAGATAGTTTATATTATTGTACAAGTAAAGAGAGAAAATATTAATAAAGGATATAATATGACAGGGAAATTGAAGAAACAAACTATAATTAAAATAGCTCCCATGACAGAACAAGCAAAGATAGAGCAGGTAATAATGAGTGTTCACGTGATAGAACAAGAAAAGAGAGAAAAGATAATAAAGAGAGCGTGGAACAAGCACAGAGAGAACAGGTAATAAAGATAGTTCACATGATGGAACAAGCGCAGGTAACGACAGCTGTGAAACAATTAAGGCGGGGTCTGCAGGCTGTAGGCGGTTTCCTCGCTTTTACTTCTGTGTGGCCATTAGATACGCGGATGCAATACCTTAAACTGGTTGAAAATAAACTGGTTACATGATGATAATTATAAAATATAAAGTTTTGCGAGTTAATGCTTACTTAGCCATATTTGTATTCAAAAAAATCGATTTCGTAAGACAACCAAATTATATCACAATCGTTTATCAGCAAATTGTCATTTTTAGGCTGAATTATAAATAAATAAAATTAAATCAGGGGACAAACGAGCAAACGACCTGATGGAAAGCAACTATCATCGCCCATGGACGTTGGACACCCGCAACATCAAAAGTTTTTTTTTTCCCCGTACGTTATACAGGACAATTTCTACATAAGTTATACTGGATACATAATAGATGGTATTATTATACTACATCAATATTTTACATTTTCATTATAGTTTGTTTCTATATTTACATAATTACTTCTTTACAGTCTTTCTAGTCTTCTACTTATTTACATTTACTATCTTATCTATTTCTATGACAATAGTCATACACCCTTTTTAGATTTATATATATTCCGTTTATCATTATATTACTTTCCATTATATATTACATGCCAATAGTCATGGGTGTCCGTTTTGGCGTCGATTATAATACTTATAATTACAAAAATTAATGGTACTATGTGGTAGCGGGTCACCATTTTGCGACTGTTATTGTGTGCCAATAGATTTTTACTGTGCCATATTAACACGATAGATGTAACTGAGCTGAATCGTACATATTTCCGAATACATTACATTATGGAAAAACATTATAGAAGTCAGACATCAGAAGAGTTGCAAGTACGTTGCCAGCCTTTTAAGAGGGAATACGCTCTCGTCTTTACGATTTGCAGGTAATCTATTTATTAGTAATGGTCCGGAAATACTGTTTACTGCAGAGTTGAGTACGAAAACCTGGAAATAAGACATAGACATGGATATTATATTCCTGGGTTTACTTATTAACTGTACCTATACTATACCACAGAATATATATTAGTAGTACCAACAGAATGCCCACTCACGAAACCCGTTTAAAGAAATAACCACTCATGCTACGATACTATAAAGTTCAAATTCCGACCGCGCAGTGCTAGGTGCCTACAATTATATTTACCTACATGTGCGCTCTCTTTCTATCGCGTAAGAGGTACCCTTTCTATCGAAATCAAGATTGTCACCTTTTAGAAAATAAAATAATCTTCTTTTAATTACTATAGCTACTAATAGCAAACTTTTTTATAGTAATAATCAAATTTTAGTAACCCAACCTATATTTTATAATAGTTTTATATTCGATTATAGTGCAGGAGCTGGTCAGGAATTTTTTACAACTTAAACATAGTAATTTGTGTTTATTTCTGTGTAGTATGTGGTTTGTTTGTAACAAATTTGTTTATTTTCTATGTTTGTGTATATTTTATCTTTTTTTGTATTTTAAAGGTCTTAATTACCTTATTGAAATATTTCTTTGACCTTTTTTCAATTGTTCATATTTATCAGATTAATAACGATTCTGTCACAACGGTTAAATCAGTACGTAGATATTATATGCGACGAAAAAATCTTGCGCGTGCGTCACCACTCGCTTGTGAGTCCCTAGTGATCTGCCCCTTTAAAGGGGTACTTACATTTCGATACCTACACGCGCGAGTGGGACAGGCCTGACTATACTTCTATTTGTGTGAATTTAAATCTAGTCATATTCATAAAATTGCTCAAACAATCACTATTTACCCGCTCGTTCCATGGCCTCGGTCCATATACATTATTTCAAGACGGGAAATGACGGTGGGCAATTAGTTACCTACTTGCCCTCACTAACTAAATAACCGAAAAACGTTACCTTAACTACTCAAGTAAAAAGGATAATTTGCAGTTCATTAAATTTATGGATGGGTTAACAGAGCTTTTGTTATCTCGTTATAGCATTTTGTTAGTGTTAGTTTAGCTAATTACTAAGATAATTTTGTAAGTGATTAGTGCTATTTTTAACCGACTTCAAAAAATGAGTTATTAATTTGACCCTTATGTATATAATGTTTCCAAAACTGTCCAGTTTTCGTATAATATGTTAGCCTATATCAGCGTCTGAACAAATGTGCCAAATTTCAAAAATGTATGTATGTATGTTTTTATGTTTGTGTTCACATATCTCCGGAACTACAAATCCGATATAAGTGATTCTTTTTTTGTTGTACTAGGTATTGTTCAACTTAGGGAATACTGCAAGTTTCATCAATATCGGTTCAGTAGTGTTTGATATAAGGAATTTTAATTACGTAAAATTTTGAAGTCGGTTTAATCTTTTTAAAATATTATTTCTTCAACTGGGGTCCTATTCTAATGCCGCTTCTGCCGTTTTTCCATACAAACGTATTCCCGTGTTTTCTCCCTGGACAATGCGTCTAGACAAATGATTTTTTATACAATATTAGGATCTGTTAAAGCTATGCCTCTACGTTCGATTTTTTTTTTATTTTCTAATAAATAAACAAAATATGACCCTTCAAAAATCGCAGAAAATTAATGCCCCGTACCCCGTCAATCCACCGACCATAAAAGAAATTTGAAAGATCTTTAAGATAAAATAAAAACGTAGAGGCATAGACTCACTCTTCCTGAAGATATTTAAAAAAATATTAGAAAGGCTCTATTTTGAAGGAGGAATCAGAGGACTACGTTACCTCGATTTACTGTAGATCTGTCTCTATCACAATACACGTGCCGGCGCAGGGTGAAGCGTGATGGCAATAGTTTCTTCGTTTAAATTCTACTGTACCCGCATTCCCTCTTAAAGTTTTCACATAATAACACTTTTAGATGCTTGCAAAGCCTAGGACCTCAATGCTATCACGCTCGAGTAAGTCCGAACGAGATCACAGCCGCATTCACAGACACTTTATGATCATGAAACTTCAATTTAATAAAGAGTTAGTATGGGGCTTATGTCAAAATCTTCATTTAATTATAGTTAACTAGCTGACCCGGCGAATGTTGTTTTGCCATATAAATTATTTCTAGTATCAATAAAAAAAAGTAGATAAAAACCTATTCTCAGGCCTAACGAATGTACATACAAAATTTCATTAAAATCGGTTGAGCTGTTTTGAAGGAGTTCGCGCACAAACACTGTGACACGAGAATTTTATATATTAGATTAAGTAATTAACATTTGTCTGTGAGTGCGGCTGTTAGATTATAATATAAAATATTAGTGTAAAGAAAAATATATTAAGCTCTTAAATAAAGCAAATTGTCGATAATATTATGTCTCGTCGAGCCCTACAATCCATGATAGTTTGAGCCGAATGAGTTGTCTATGGCTCGACACTTAAAATGTTTATATGAACATTACATTAGTCCTATTGATATGAGGTTTATTTTGATATGAAACATAAATAATATTAAATAGCCCCATTTCATGTTTCCTTAGCTTTCCAAAACCCTACCAGCCAAACATGATAACTTAAGCTTGGCAACAAGAATACCTCCTACAAAAACATTACTCAAATAAAAACAATTTCGTTAACATTAATCCCAAAAATATTAAATAATTAATATCCCGACTCGTGTAAGCAAAAACCATCTCTAGAAAATATGATAAACCAGAAACAAAATAAGTTGTGGAAAAATACAATTTTCTAAACACAATTTACACAGCTAGGGATTTTATTAAAACCCCGAGGGAGCGATAAAAACAACGAGTATTTATTCATGGGCAGACATGATTTGAACCATATTTTCATGAAAATGTTACTCGAGTAAGGGAAAGGATGTTAAATAATAAACCGATGAAGTTTATGATATGATTTTGCCATTATTTTTGTTTTTATTATGCACTAGCAGGCTTAGCATGGCCACATTAGAATTGCGAAAGAATAGAAATTAGAAACGCTGACAGTTTTTGCGGACAAACTTTTTTTTTTTATGAAATAAGGGGGCAAACGAGCAAACGGGTCACCTGATGGAAAGCAACTTCCGTCGCCCATGGACACTCGCAGCATCAGAAGAGCTGCAGGTGCGTTGCCGGCCTTTTAAGGGGGAATAGGGTAATAGGGGAGGGTAGGGATGGGAAGAGAAGAGAATAGGGGAGGGAAAGGAAGGGAATAGAGGGTAGGGGATTGGGCCTCCGGTAAACTCACTCACTCGGCGAAACACAGCGCAAGCGCTGTTTCACGCCGGTTTTCTGTGAGAACGTGGTATTTCTCCGGTCGAGCCGGCCCATTCGTGCCGAAGCATGGCTCTCCCACGTTAAAAACTGACTGATTTCTTTTGTTAATCCATCACTTTACCGTGAGAATAAACCTTTCTATTGTGGCCATGCTAAGCATATAGGCTATTTGAAAACCACACGGGAAAAACAAGGAATGTCAAAAAAATACAATTAAGAGAAAAACAATAGTTTGAAAGTCTATATTATTTCTTTAATTTTAGACTCTTTTAAGTGAAATATTGAAACAACTTATCACTATGTTAGCATATGCTTTGCCTGTACTTCTAAAATTTGATTTGTTTAAATAAGTTTTAAGTTATAGTTCAGAATTTGAAATTAGTGACCATACTTCAAATCAGAAACAATCTATGCCATTGACATTCCTGGTTTGTGCATTGCATTGACATTCACTATTACAGCTCAATTATAAAAGTAACATAAGAAATATGTAACATTTCTGTGTTACTTTTATAATAATAATAATATATTAAACATATATATTTAGCATTTTTTTTTTAATATTTTGGCTTTAACTTCTTTAAAACATGATATGATATTGAATGTACTGTCACTTCTTGGTGGAAATTCATGTTCAATTAAATAATTATACACTTTCCTTGCACTTATTCCACTTTATTTTAATAGATTTATTACAAAATTATTATATACACGACCGGTTTCGAAAGAATCATCATCAGGTGTACTCGGTGTACTGCAGGTAATTTTAAATAAAATGTATTAATTATTTAATTCTTTAAAATAAACAAAGTGTCAAATGACAACGACGGTTTTTAACGTTTGACGCGCGGACATAACCGTTTCTTGCGATGGACAAACAATTATACAAATTTAACTATAACAGTTGACTACGGTGATTTTACCCAATTCTGATTTTTGTAATATAATGTTTCCCTAAACAGCTAACACATGGCATTAAAAAGTCAGTTTCACAAAAAAAGGTGACATTCATTGTTTTTCCCGTGTGGTCTTCATTGAATGAATGCGTAAATTGGTGGGGTGCTATGTCAAGCCCAGTCACATCACTACTAGCATTGACTAGATATAACACGACCAAATAATGTAACCATATACCTATGAAACAATTTATTTGATAGCACATACTCAACATATTATATCCTAGATGACGCCCGCAACTCCGTTGCGCCAAAATTCGTATATCGCGCGGCAACCGTACATTTTTTCATGATAAAAAGTACCAAACAAAATTTCATCAATACCGGTTCAGCGGTTTGGGAGTGAATAGGTAACAGACAGAAACGCAAACTTTCGCATTTATAATATTAAGTGTGGAAGTATGGATGTTGCGTATATTATATTTACCCATCTTATGGTGGCACTTCACATGGCTATTTGTATTTACGTATTTGATGTACCTATTCGCTAAACAATTATTTGCCTATTTGACAAATATGACCAATACCAAGTACACGTATCCGTACCTTTGTCGGTTTTTGACGCACATCAAAAGAGTCAAATAGGCAAGTAAACAAAATCAAGTAAAAGTTTGGTATTTGACGTTCATGTGTATAAATAAGGCCGTATTTGCCTTTATTTGCTTGTTTGTGTATACGTCAATAATTTTCCCAAATGCAACAAATAGCCAATAGCAAATACCAATAGCCATGTGAAGTGCCACCATTACGTTTCATTATAAATAACCAAAAACCGAAAAAGTTTGGAGTGTATCGCCACATATCGCCAAGTAGATCTGGGACGAAATCTTCGCATCCTCATTAGGCACTCACCCTTCAGGGTCCAAAGGGTTCAAGAGCAAATCCCCGAGGGACTGGAATATATTTTTTCCATACCTCTGATTCCCGGACCCGCCACTGATTTGAATCAGTTGGAGGGTCCTCGTGTGTAGTTTTATATTCATTACTTTGATGTTAACAAAACTTTGCGGTGGCCAAATTTCGGGCAAATTTTCTCGGGTTTCCATAGAAAAGATGGGGTTCTTTGATAAGAATTCAGTATTCACAATGCACGTGAGCTTCGATAAGTTTAAATGTGTTTTCTGTGTATCAAAGTAAAAAGTATAATATTGCTTCAAAGTTATCTGATATTTTATTTACTGGGGGAGTGATGGAAAATATTGAGGGAAGATAAATAAAAGTGTGACAGCAATGACAGATGAGAGGAATCTGTCAATCGAGAAAACACGTCGAAATAAAACAAAAATCGTTTTCACGGCTGCGTGAACATTTCACCTGTCATTTGGCGGCAATCGAAAGTAACAGGCGGGGTGACAGGTCGGTTTCGCGCGACAGGTTATTCTGACAGACTCGATTGCGCATTTTGAATGACAGCTGTCACGTGCGCCGTTTCATTAAATTCCTGATTTTGACTCGAGATGTCTGAAGACGCCAATTTCTCTGTAATAATTTCGTCTGTGCTCATTGTTAATTTAATAATAATTTCAGGTAAATTAAATCTTCTGTTTGAAAAATCTTTAATTGAAAAATATTGTTTATATTTTTATTATCTATGCGACGATTATAACAGAAAAGGCAATAATTTTGACAGTTTATGCCTGCGTCTCAACCACAGTCTCAACTCTCAACAATTACTGACACTTCCATATACTGACACTTCCATATTATAATGACAAATTTAGGTTTTAATCTGTGGTTTTTATACTTAAAGGCGACATCTGTAATTCTCTGCCGAAACTAGTTGCCAACTAGTTGCTTTATCACAGATTAAATATTATAAATAGATAGAATCTTAGCCCGCCAGCGCGTGGCCATTTTGTGCTTGTTTTCATAGAAGTAATGTGTGTGTATTTTCTTGAATATTTCTATTTGTCGATCATTTCGAAGCAATTATAAGCCTGAAAAGAAAGTTATTTTACATTTAGTTCATGATATCGATAAACTATAGTTCAAGTAATGTGCATCCCTAAACACACGTAAAAAGCTATGCAATTTTTGTAGCCAAATTATTACTTGATGGGACATTTAAGCTCTAATGCCTTATATATAAGGGATTATTAAACTTGTAAATTATCTTTTTACAAAAATACCCATTGAAAAGCCCAAAACACGTTGTTCAAAACTTACGTATTTAATGGTAAATCCACTGTTTGAGGCATTCTTTGGCTGTTCTTATGGTTTATTATTTAGCGGAACCACAAAACTTAACAATATCTAGCATAAAATGTTCACTAAAAATCTTTATTAACACTTTTATTACACGAAATATGCAGACCGACTCCTTTGTTATGACCGAGTAAAGCGCTTATTCCATTTCAATAAATTTAGAAGTTCTAACTAGGATCCTAAAAAATTTAGTCAAGTTAAATAACATTTGGAAAGTTAGGATCCTAATTAGGATCCTAAATCGGAAAAAATGTGGCTTCTAACTGACTAAATCAGTGTTGCCAGATGGTTTCAATCTTTTATCTGTAGTGGGAACTGCTAAATCTGTATTAAAGTCAATATTATACATATATTATGTTATACGATCTGCGGGGCTAAAATGGTCACAAGCTTAGCAATTCCTCTCAATCAATTCAGCAAATGAATTGTCAAAACTGTCAAACTGACAAATGTCAAATCAGTACAAAAATACAGAAATGAATTGCAAGCAGAGTTGCATTTTGCGATTTTAGAAAAATAAATCATATTATGATTCATACGATGATTCTTCAAAGCGACCATTTTAGCCCCGCTGGAATCCATTCGTAGGTAATTTATAAAGTCTGCTGGTTCCAAGTAGTTCAGAAAGTTCATGTTTGATAATTTTTCGTGGAGAAAACATTTTTTCAACCACCTTTTTCGCCTTTTATTTATTTTTATTTTCATTGAGCCAACAGCTAAGCCTATGTCCATTTTTTGTTGCTTTGACAGAACTGGAGCCATTAAGAAGAAGTCTGGCCAAAATCGCCGCGTGGTCACAACTGATTTATAGGTCTACCAGAATCTGATGGCAAAAAGTGAGAAAATAAATTGACTCTAGCAATACCGGGGAAATTGGAATAAAACATTTTGATCCTTTTTTTTTTCTTATAGCGGCTGATTCTGTGTGTTAAACATGCAAATATAAAAATTTATCCAACGATCAAGGATTCAAGGATGGTTTTTGAAAATCTGCTGTCAAAAATAGCCATCAGATTCTGGTAGACCCATAGTTACTAAATAAGGACAAGTGGAATAAGAAGCCTCTAATTAGTCTTCTATTTAGGATCCTAGTTAGAACTTCTAAATTTAGTGAAATGGAATAAGCTCTTAACTCGGACCTAACTTGACACGCTTTTCACGCTTATACACCGATATAAGGCTCTCTCCTGTGTGCTTTATGGTATCACAGATGGCATCGCCATCGATAATTTTATACATAGGTAATCTAATAGGTAATCTATCTATACATATTATACTATCCTCTTTGGTCAGCTTTTACGCTTGTTTATAGTTTTGTTTCTAAAAACGGATTTTGTAATGGTATTTGTGAAATTAATCCGCTGATCCACGTTGAGTTGAGTGAAGTGTACGAATTTCCCGAAGATATAATGTATCATTAGGATTACAGTGAATTATAAATTCCATACAATCATAATTGTCAACATTCTATGTTCATTTTTAAATATGTAAGTAAGCATATCGATACCTTAATTGGCAAACCAGCTAACTCCATTTGAGTAATTTTTTCAGGAGAGACTTAAAACTTTATATTATTTTTTGTAGACTATTTATGAAAAAATCTAAAATACCGTTGGTGTACAATATCGTAAGCTATTATATTTGATAATATACAAGGTTTTATCGATTTTCATTACAATTATACAGCGATTTTTGGAGTTATCTGATTCATATTTCCTGTTAAAATATATGATCTGGGAGTTAGCGGGGTTTCTCAAAGGAATTATTATTTTAAATTAAATTATTGGTTTATTTTTTAATGTTTTATTTAGTACTAAATAACTTTATATTCAGTCTTCATGAGGAAGGTTGTCATAGTAATTTTGGTAGTCTCTGGGCATTGTGTTCTTTAGTTGCTGTAAATCGGAGTATTTCTTTTTAGTTATTTTCCTGCGTTCGGTGTAGAGTTCGGGTATATTTTCAAATGAAGTTTTATTTATTCTAGCATTCTTACGCTGGTTAAGCAATGTATATTCTGTGGTAAATCTAAGTTTATAAAAAATCTCCCCCGAGGGTGCATACTTGAGGGCTCGTATATCGGTAACCTGCAAGAAGCACAAAATTTAATGTAGGTAATAGTTACAAATTCAATTAATGTGACTATATTATAGTATGTCAAGAAAGTGAAGAAATTAAAAAGTGACAACATCGTAGTGTCATCCTTTTCAAATCAATGTAAGAAAAAAGGGATGACACTACGATGTTGCCACTTTTTAATTTCTTCACTTTTTTGACAGACTATATTATAATTATTAACTGTTTTATACAATTTTATACCTTGGGATCTCCCTTCAACTTTCCTGGTCTAATAGAATTGTAGAAATTTATATTTTTGAAATTCTTGAAATAAGGGTAGGTTAAGTATTCAACTGTGTAAGGTTTACTTTTCTTCGCTTTTTTACATATAGTGATGTACTCTGCTGGGACATGGATTACTTGATTTTTTAGTTTTTTTTCGATAATAAAAAATATAAAGTATTTAAAAATAATGTTTTACAAACTCTAATCATATCTTCTCCCTTTTTTAGGTAGTAAATAAAACTGTTAGCTCTTTTTGATTTCTTAGGGTCTGTTCTACCTCTTGGTCTATTTGTATGTATAACTTTTACTAAGCTATCAACATAAACTCGTTTTTCTTTCCAAGTCATATCCCAAAACTTATCAAACAATAATTTTCTGTCATCTTCAGAGATACAATAGCACCTAATGACACTCTTCTTCTTTTCTTTCTTTCTTTACAAGTACACCGGGGCTTCATTACTCTTTTTGGTTTCCTTATATTCCTTTTCCATTTTCCATCAACTTTCTTTTTACTGCAATACTCTTTACCCTTCTCTCTATTCTTTTTGTTAATCTCACTAACCCATTCATCTTTCTTTACTTGACAACGTTTCTTTCTTTTCACTAATGGTTCCTCAGTTTCTGAATCAGAATCACTGTAATCGACTAACTTTTTCATCCATTCAGTTGAAGTAGATGAGACTGCAGGTATAGCTTCATGGAGTATTGGTTGTTCATGTGGAACAGAAATGACCAAAACATCATTCAATAATTGATCATTACTGCTAAATAGACCCTCATTAGTTGGTTCAAAAGTATTACAGTCAGCTGCATTATTCATTGGTATAGTAGGGCTAGAAGACAGTAAACTTGGACTATGGTTTTCAGTTTCGAGCTCAATTAAGTTTTCAATGATAACATTGTCAACTATTACCATATTATTATTATTGTAACATATATTTTGGTCATCTAATATTATTTTATTGTTAAATAATTCAGGACTAATGTCATCCACACCAGGTTGATTATTTTCAAGACAATCTATGTAGCTATTATCAAAAAATGCAACAGAATTAGAAGCTACGCTAACGTGCCCAACCAAGTCATCGTAAGGTTTTGGAAATTGATTATTAACAAACAAAGCAGAGTCTGGGTTAGTGGGTTCATCAAGCTCATGCTGTTGGTTTTGAACACTTATTTGCAATATTTTTTTAGCACGTGACCTTGACATCTGTATGAGAAAACAAATAAAGCCCATTAACGGTAAGCAGTAAGCAACTCAATGCACTAGTTTATAAAAATCTTATAGTAAGTCATAAAGTGCAACCACTAAAGATTGTGCATAAATAAGCTCAAAATATGAAAAAATAAAAGCTCACAACATATTTCACAATTTATATTTTTCCATTCATATTTTTATAACATCATGAATAAGTATAAGTCATATGAATAAGTCACAAAAATTATAATGCTATTTTTTTAAATGAAATATGGGGGAAACGAGCAAACGGGTCACATGACACTCGCAGCACCAGAAGAGATGCAAGTGCGTTGCCGGCCTTTTAAGAGGGAATAGGGTAATAGGGGAGGGTAGGGAAGGGAATGGGGTAGGGGATTGGGCCTCCGGTAAACTCACTCACTCGGCGAAACACAGCAAGCGCAAGCGCTGTTTCACGCCGGTTTTCTGTGAGAGAGTGGTATTTCTCCGGTCGAGCCGGCCCATTCGTGCCGAAGCATGGCTCTCCCACGTTTATTAGCATTATTATTTTTGTGACATATTCATGATGCTAACTGCGGGGCTAAAATGGTCGCTTTAGAGAATCATAATATATTGAATCATAATATGATTAATTTTTCTTAAATCGCAAAATGCAAGTCTGCTTGCTGACATTTGTCAGTTTGGCAGTTTTGACAATTCATTTGCTGAATTGATTGAGAGGAATTGCTAAATGTTACCGTTTTAGCCCCGCTATACAGTTTAATGTAATAAATTAATTAAAGAACCGTCAAACAAAATATTAACACGGCTAAATCCCAACGCTGCAATGAAAAAGTAAAAAGCAAATCGGCTAAATCCATGTAGGTAATAAAAGTTAAAATTACTGAATTATTAATTGATGTTTGGATAAAAACTAAAATAATAAACATACCTTGTATTCAAGTTGTTCTATTTTTCAACACCGTATTACTTTTTATCGATTAATAACAGAAATCCTTTATAAAATTACGGAGCGCAAGCGTACACGGCTGAGGCGCCATACAAAATGGCCGCATTTGTGGAGTTAGCTGTCAAAATCGTAACGTTGCAGGTCGCGTGGAGTTGGCTGTTTTTCTTAGAGCGATTTATGCAGAATATTCAAATAATATTGGACTTGTCTCTTTTGCAAATAACGCTTATTGACCGTTACGATACGAATCACACATAAAAATAATTTTGATATAAAGTGGAGTTGGCTGGTTTTCCAATTAAGGTATCGATATGTAACGTTTAAATACTTATGTTTAAATAATTATTGACATTAGCGATTTTCAAAAAAAAATTGCAAGGGGGCTCTCTATATCCGATGTATTATTTTCCTCTATGGATTATAACGAATGAGATGTTAGTCCAAAGGCCAATGATATTATACCAAAGGCTTTATACCTCAAACTTAATCCATTATTTAATCATACAAAGTCTTCATATGCAACAGAACAAACTCTCGCATAAATATTAGAATAATATCCATAGGATAAAGTGGGATACAAAATCCATCTCAGAGTTATTATTTTCAGCCTACCTTCACCTTTTACCTTATATTTTCGTTAAATCAATACCTCGATGGCCCTTCCGTATTCAGTGATCCGGTGAGGGTCGGATGAAACATTAATGATATCATTTCCAGTCCCAAAAGATGCTGAGTAACTGCAGACTATAATACAAGTAAAGTAGCCTAATGTAAATATTATACAGCTTTGTACGCTCAGGGCTGGCGATTTTAACAGAAGTTTGTGCCTAGGGCTGGCAGAATTTAATGCTAAATTTAATGCTAGGCTGGCAGAATAGTAGAATAATATACCCAAGACCGGAAATACGCTTTCAGGTACTTAATTTTACAGTAGGTATTTAGATAGCCAATTTTATGCACTATAACACTTCAAGGGTACCAATATGCAAATTTTTTATTGTTTGATTCATATGAGATTAATTATTATGATAACCAACGACCTTAACAGCTTAATATCACAGACTACAGTATGAAATTTTTTATTTAGGCCCCTTCCACACGACATTTTTTACGCTCGTTTGTATCGATAACAAACGCAAGTCGAATACTCAGCAAACGCAAGGAAGCCGTCATGTTTTAAACTTTATATCTAAAAAAACGCGCGTCGTCAGTGCGCAAAAAATACGTCGTGTCGAAGGGCCCTTAATATAAGACGTACAAAATGTTTGAATTCCCTTATAAAGTATAAGATAAATGTAAATGTAGAACGTATAATAACTATAATCTGGCAGCCCTGGCTCTCCCCGCTGACTTCCGCGGCCTCATAATACAGTTTAAATGGGTTACCGCTTTAATTCTGGGGGTCTTCCTCGCGCGATTTATAACACACAATAGATTCAACTATTATTTACATTTTGAAAGTGTTTTAAGGCCCTATACTACGCAAATTCATGTTTTTATTTTCGATAAATCTTTGACCAGAAGTAATTATAAGCATTCAAACATTTTTGTAGGTTTTTTACGTTCCTTATTAAGGCAGACACTGTCTTAAAATTTTGATTTAAGTATATCTATTTAAGTACCACCAAAAAAAATGTGTTAAAAAATAATACTTTCAAATTTTTATTTCTTCTAGAATTCAGCGAAAACAAATAGAGGAAAAATATTTTTACGCCAAAATGTTTAAATTATGATTCCGAAGGCAGACACTGTCTTCGTTTTTGATAAATAATAACAATAATTTAGTTAGAGATTTATTTATAGTAGTTTAGATCTCAAATTCGAACGATTTGTTGATTTTCGAAAGCAACGCTTTTGCTTTGAATATTTGCCACAACAAATCCACAGGCGCTTTGATAGATAATGATTGAATGACATCAGTCAAACTGACTGTCAGTGACTGATTGCCTATTATAGAAAACTTAGAGTAGAGATTTAGGGTCACCGCACATATACATTTCAAGTTGGCCGACTATCGTACAACTAAATTGCGTACTATCACAATTTAATTGGACAACTTTTTAACACGTTCAGTGCCTGGAGAGTTCACGTAAATTTGATTCCAGTGCCGACGACTCACCTGGTGAGTTCAGTGTTTTTCACTAATATTTCCAAAATGTATCCGTATTTTCTGCTTAAAATTATAGTTTAGACTAAATATATGCTAAACTAAAGATTTATGCGGTGGGCCGGGCGTGGAGATCCCGTTTATTTTTGAAAGGAAAAAAACGATTCTGCAATGCCTTGAACTCACCTGCACCCGTAGCATGGCTACAGTAGTAATACGAAAGTATAGACAAACTGTGGACATAAACTTAAGGTGCCGTTCCGATCTTTACCGCGGCTAATCGTGGCCGACAAAAATTCAATTAAAATGCCACTTCATGACAGACTATAGTATATGTCATAAAGTAGGATATTATTTGAATTTTTAGAACTATACTCTGTCATAAAGTGGCATTTTGATGGTTTCATTAGAATCTATATTATATATAAAAGAAAGTCGTGTTAGTTACACTAATTATAACTGAAGAACGGCAAAACAGATTTTTATGATTTTTGTGTTTTCGGATTTGTCTTCGTCGGGAATAGGATAATAAAAATGAAAAAAATAGGATCCAAGGAAACGAACATTATATTATTATTTTGTATTAGTTTTTTCATGTATTTTGTTAGTTGTCACACACAGAAGATCAGACATTTCTTAACAAATTTCGAACGTAATAAAAAGTTGTTTCACGTATAGACATTATTATTGTTTTATATTAATAAGTTATCATTTAATTTTATTTGGCAGATTTTAAACTTTTTAAAAAAGGTTTCTTTTTTAATTATAATCAATTAAATTCGTCATATCCACAATAAAAATAATACATTTTAATCTAAAGACCGTATTAAAATATTTCAGGGTAAAATTGACTATTCACAAGTATTAGAAATTCTAAATATAACATATAAATTTTAAAAAATTTACAACCACTGCTTAAATTACGAAACAAACTTACCTTTTATTTTATCCAAAGAGTTTTTTGCCATTTTACAAGCTGAATAGTCCTACAACAACACCTAACACTTTTTAATTGCGTTAAACACCTTAGTTACACTGTAACGACCACAGAAATAACAAAAAATTGAATTTACCTAAGGGTAAATTCAATTTTTTACTGGCACTATTATTTTTTACGTTCACTGGCACTACGTAAGCGTAGTGCCAGTGAACTCACGTGGTGAGTCGATTCAATTTAAATTGCAGTGCCGGCGACTCACCTGGCGAGACCGCCGTACAATGTAGGCGGCATCCGAGAAGACATCATGAAAATCGTAGTGGGAGCGAACGTGTTAATTGTAGGTAATCGGAAAGGAATCGCCGTTCTGATCCGATTGGTGTCCAATTATCCAGCTAATAGGATACTATACGATTTAGTTGGCCAACTTGAAATTGTAAGTGTGCGGTCGCTCTTAGAGCCAGAGCGCCTTAGTCCTTAGGTATAGAATCGCCGTGGTCCCATACCGTTGATGCGTTTCGGAATATTTGCCAGTGCTTTGTCGTTTATCTCTTTGTTGTGATATAATTATAATACGTCACACTTGTCTTACTAGTGGAATACCAGTACAATACAGCGCCGTAATTTGACTATTATTTACATTTTGGAAGTGTTTTAAACATAAATGTTTTAAAATAAAATTACCACAAAGCCTATTTACTTCTATAATAATATTATGACACTAGAAAGACCGGAGCGGTCAAATGACCGTGTAGCAGTTCGTTCGTCGCCGATTAAAACAATGATAACTACGCTCTGAAAAGAACGCCCGCCGTCTTTGTATACGTTCGTAGAAGATTGAAACACAGAAGAAATCGTTCGAAGTCGATTTTTGAATATAAACAAAACACATAAACACACAACAACATAAACATGGCAGGAGTCTATTTTTCAATATTTAAAGTGTCTCAGCTTATAACTGGCATAAAAACACACACAGAGTTTTACGGAGGACATTTATTATAGCCAACCTAACGTAAATTTGCTGCTAATGAACAAAATATGAGAAAATATTTGAGAATATAACCTCAGAAATTCACTTGAAAATAAACTAACCACAGCTAACGAACTATTTATGATGCCAGTACAGATGTCGATGAAAATACAAATATTTTATTTCTAATTTTGTTTAAATAATGAAATAGCTTTTAGTTCATGATAATTTGAACAGCTTTGATGTTTTGCCAATTAAATTTTATAAAACAATTTGCAGAAATATCAATCAATTCAAATATTTTCTAAGAAAACATGACAAAATTAAAAAAATAAAACTACCATAACGGATTCTTCCTAATAGTAACAAACATTTGAACCAGCGCAACTAGTGTAAAATTATCTATATGTGAGTGAGCTTTCACCGACACAGAAGTGCACCCCTGCGCGGGCGAACTAAGGCCGCGTGGGGGCAAGCCGGCAAGGTCCTATATTTATACCCGACTCCCGAGCGACGCGCGCACGCAGCCAATCAGGATCGATGTTTTGTTATTATTTTTATCCCTTTCTAATAGTTTTCCCTTTCTGACTTTTGTGAATATTTTTTATCTCTTTATTTATGTCTTTCTCTAATTTGTAACAGCCAATAAAAATTAATATTTTAACTTTTGTACAGATGTAGAATAATAATGATTATGTAAAATTTTGTATATAAACAGCATAGGTTGTTCAATAAAGCACTTCAGTTCACCACAGTAAATCGAGTTTTACTCTTTACTCCTCCGACCTCAAGTGAACTCTTAGAGAGACCAACTGGTCCTCTAAAATCGCATTTTCATTTTTAATTTGCGATATTTTTGTTATTGTTGCATCAAAATCGTTTTCCTCCCGTGACATTTATAAACTTTACATTGTTTAATAGTCGTGACATTATTTTAATGATAACTCAATAATTATAAGTTTTAAATAATAACCTACCTAGAAAGACCGCAGCGGTCAATTGACCGCTTGAATAATACTTCTGAAGAAAATAAGTTTTTCTTGCTAGTTTTATAATTTTTTCAAATGTCTATTAGTTATTATGTTCTGTTTGTACATTATATTTGAAAATTGATTTAAAATTTATGGAAAACGTGACTAAATAGACTTACGACTGGCTTATAGGACAAAAACTGGGATAAGTACTTTATTTACACAAATAGTCTAAAATTTCACATTTTAATATGTAAACATAATTCAATTATAATATGTTTGCTAAAACGAGTACAAATTAAACGTTTTAGCTTGCCTTTTTTTAAATTATATCGCATTCTAAGTTTCATGCCTAGTGAAACCCTGTTTATTGAAAAGCAGCAGTTATACAAAAATCGGTGTAGATTTTTGTAGTATCGTTGCTTACTAAGCCTTATACAGCCAAGATTTATTGTTCTTTTGATTTGCAATAAAATAATAATTATTTATGCTTAATTATTATTATTATTATTATTATTTTTTTTTTATGTTTTATTTACACAAACGAAGCAAATAACAAACTAAACGTTACGAAATTCAGTTCCATGAAAATTTAACAAAAAACAATATTTTTATGCAAATTTGAAATATATTATATTTCTTTTGTTTTATTTTAATGGTATTTTAGCTTTAGTGGTAATAAATTTTTGTGATAAGTATGACTAAAAATATGAAATTAAAAAAAAAATTTCACTTCCAATAGAGTATTTTCACCAAGATGCTCTGAATGGCTTCTTGACAAGTAACTTTCCTTTGTTAAAATAAGATAATAAAAATTTGAAAAAAACTGTGCTTTATGCTTAAAAAAAGGAACAAAACAATAAGTCTTCTGGAGTCATCATAATGTCAATATTATATCACTACTAAGTCTATGAAATGCATTTTTTTCAATAATTTACTTGAATATTTGTTCCATAATTAATTCAATTACATTCATAAATAATTACATGACCAATAAAATGCAAAAACAAAATAATTTGATTTAAAAAAATAAAAGTTAAAACATACAATGGGTCATTTGACCGCTCTCGGTCTTTCTAGTACCTAGGTAGTTCAGAATTCCGGTCTTTCTAGTGTTATGAAGAGTATGTAATAAGCTCCAGTAATACTAATAAATAAAATTCTGTCGTTTGGCTTGTTGCCAAACTCCTCCGAAACAGCTAGACCGATTTTGATAAAATTTTGTAGGTTTATCGGGTAGTTCTAAAAATGGCCATTTTTTATATCCAAAGCATCAATCATCAAGAAATCCATGCTAATATTATAAATGCGAAAGTGTAACTGTCTGTCTGTATGTCTGTTACCTCATCACGCCCAAACCGTTGAACCGATTTTGCTGAAATTTGCTATGGGAATACTTTGAGTCCCGGGAAAGGGCATAGTATACTTTTTATCCCGGAAAAATGCACGGTTCCCGCGCGATAAACGAATTTTGGCGCAACGGAGTTGCGGACGTCATCTAGTAACGTTATAAGTTGTTGCAGACCAAACATTGCATATTCCTACACTATCGAAGTTTAAAAGTTGGAGGATTTGAAAAGACAATTGACTAAATATAATGATAGTGGCTATATAATGGCAAACGACTGAACACATACCGCATAAGACATTCTTATAAACTACAGCACACTCGAAACACAAAACTACTTTTTTATTCAACATGGAACCGTATAAACCCACTAAAGAACTTTAATATTCTACTGAAACAAAAGTTTCCCCTTTAAATTGATGTTCCACACATCTTTTAAAAAAGCGCTTCAGTTGGTTTTGCAAGTAGAGATAGGCTGCTACGAACATTTTGCAAATAGTTACTACCTTAAATGTTTTAACTCCATGGTGTAAAATTAAGTGCCTGTAGACAAATAAAATTGAAATTGTAAATTTAAAAAGACTCTTGTCTAGACTATGAATTGACCTCGAGTATATAAAATGCGTTCGAACAAAAATTATAATAGCGCAGTGTTCTAAACATACTTTTAAAATTGGTCCCTTAGAAACAGCTCTATCGAACGAATAATATGTATAGCAAAGCCATGTTCACGGTCTTTCACGACGAGAGTGTAAATAATAAATTGCACTAGTCTTTTTTCTTTCTTGCGTTTTCTACTCTATTATTTTTAATATATCTTAATAGAGGACATATTTTAGAGATGCCTTGACGATTTTATAGAGCCCTTCCTTACGACACAGCAGTCAAAGTTAGCGGAGTGGAAGCGTGCCAATGTGCAACCGTATTAATCTTGGAAAGACATTTCTCTTCAACTTTCATAAAATTGGTCAGATGATTTACTCGCTGTGATGTATGCTACTTATAAATTTCGAAGTTGATTTGCTACTGAACCACGTCTAAGAGTGAGGTCACACTGCTGCGCAGCGCTGCGTTGCGGTGGTGCGTTACAACAACGCAAACATCGCACTAAGCCAACGTTACGGGACAACACGAACAAAAATAGCGCGGTGGATCATTCATACTCTTAAGTCATCGCTATATTATGTCGTTGCGTCAAAACACGGCGTTCGTAAACGCAACTCGCTAATGTGGATCATCATAAACATGCATGTAAAAGGACGTCAGTGGTATGTCGCCGTTGCGGCGTCGCACCGCTATGCAACCCAGCTATGTGGCTTTTGGCTATTGGGTTGAAAATTTATTGGATTGTCAAATCATGTAGACTGATGTCAAGTCTTTCAATGAGGAAACACTACTCATTTTCAACAGGTCAATTGATGACTCGCAACTTAGAAATTCAAATACTCTAATATTCAATAATTTTAAAGCGCTTTTGTATAAAATATACGGTACAAACGAGCAAAGGAATCGCCTGTTGATGTAACAAATATCTGATTTATATTCTCTGAGGCTACAGCATCCGACCATGTCGAAATTTTCTGCGGAATATTCATCGGCTGGGTATTTCATAAATTTCATTATGAACATGATTTAAGCGTTCGAGTATTCTCCATGAAATTTCTTGGATGCCCCACTCTTATAACTTCGATGGGATGAACGTTATACGTCGATTTCAGAATTTTCTCTGAGCGCTTTAATAATAATTGATACTTATATTATAAAAGAAAGCTTTCTTGATAACATAATGTTATTAATATCTTTATCTGTCTATTTAAATAAAAATAAATTTCAATCTTGTTAGTCTAGCTAAAACTCGCGAACGACTGAACCGATTTAGCTAACTTTAGTCTTGAAATATACGTAGAAATCCAGGAAACGTTTATAAAGTGAGAAAATTTAGGAGTTAAGTGTTACGAAGTTCACGGGTCATCTAGTAATATAAAATAACAAGTTGATACGTTAAGGGCCTTTCCCTACGGAGATTCCGTAATTTACCGTATTTAGAGCCTTATAAACTCATATATAATAAAAATACAGCAATAATCTTCAGTATATCAACATTCCTTTCCCCGTTTTAAATTTTCTGTTTTTGTTTATTATACTCATGATATTAGCTTCCAAAGTAATACCAATTTATTAAAATTGAAGCATACTTTCAGCATCTCCCTAGTATTTACTAATTACGTTTATTTGAAACACACGACAATAGATAAACAATTTCATTAACTATATATTCCCCGTTTTAATTTTCTTTTAGATCAATTTTGAACTGAGATAAGTAAAAAAAATAGGATTTTTGTGCGATCTCGGCAACGCGTCAAATGTATGGTCAAGGTCGTTTGCTCGGGGGATGGCCTTAAACATCATTTTGCAATATTACGGTGGCTACTCACGGCGTGTGATATCACAAGCCGCGCCGCGCCGAGCCAGCTTATACGAACGAGCACGAGCCAACAGGCGAGCCCGCGCCACCCCTTCACACGGCGCGTGGCTCAAGCGGACGCGGCGCGGCTCGTGGTAGCACGCGCCGTGAGAACGCAACCACGCCACCACTTTCATACGGCGCCTGCTCGAGCCAGCCCGAGCCACCCCTTCACACGGCGCGTGGCTCGAGCGGGCGCGGCGCGGCTTGTGATATTACGCGCCGTGAGAAGGCACCTTTACACTTTGTACGACTATGGAAATATGGACACACTTGAGCCAAAAAGGAAAATATTTTTGACCGAGCAAGAAGTCGTATGTATTGATACGCCAATCTCGAAAAAAGTCGCGATTTAGAATAATTGTGCAATGTTTTGGTAAAAAAAAAACTTTTTTCAAGTATGATAAAGCTGATGATGAACGAATTACATAATTAGTTTCAATGTGAATTGATCCTTACTTTGTCGATACATTACTAAAAAAAAACACTTATTATCAGGTCTTCTAAGCTCGTTTTTCACTGTCTACAGAACATTAGGCACATCTTATCACTGAACCCTTCACACATTATATTTATCCGCAAGAAGTAAATCGACCATAGTTTTGAATGTTCTACATAAACTTACTACTTTGACGACCGTTTATAACTAACGATTTTTTGATTTCTTTTAAAGAATAGGATAGACGTGGTTTGGCGTAATGTACAAAACCCTGCAGAGATCCGATTCTCGTAGCGCGAGTGCAACACCCTTAAAATCATATTGAGAAGTGATATACGTTGATATAGTCCCAAGCAAAAAAACGTCTCATTATGTTAAGTAAAAACTATAGGTCTTGATGTTTCATAAGAGAAGATGGCAAAAATCCTGTCTTTTCTTTTTTTTTACTTTTCTTAAATAATTGTGAGTATCGAGTAACACACTTGATACATTTTTTTTTTAATTATTCTTTAAGCTTCAACTTCAACAACTAACACATTGAACAAACTTCAAAAGCAAGAACAGGAAACAGTCATGTTATTAATACCATACATTGATAACGCAAGCGTTACACTTTTTTCATAAGACGGTATATTTGCGGAATATCGTGTCATACTCTGATTGCATGGTTAAAGTAGGACTCGTCGTCCCTGTATTAAGACAAGGTAATGAAGTGTAAAGCGCTGTTCACTTGTTCTTCTTGTTACACTTTAACTTTAGGTCGGTTAATTACTTCATAAATATATATTAAATGTATGTGTGAATTATATCGAGTGGAAAAAGCAGGTTATGTTTTTGATTAATAATAAAATAAGCAGCATAATGCATATTATAGTCCATTGAAATGTTACACGAGCTTTGTATTTATTAGAGGACGCAATTTTATTTTTGGGACATGTAGGGGGATCAATAGAAGCTTAACCTCAAGTTTGTGGGGTCGCCACTCTCCCACGGCCGCCATCTTGGAAAAAGGGGTGACAACACTATTTTCGTGATCCCTCTACGTCTATACATACGTCTTACAAAAAACTTGTCAAATCGTAATTTATTTTTTTTCCTACAAAAATGTTTATATAACTTTTTACCCTAAATTAAAAATTAAAAAAGTTATAAACAAAAAAGTGAGAATTTTTTTACAAATTTTCTTTTTTGCTTTTTAACTTTTTTGTTAATACATTTTACGAAAAAAATATCTCAGACCTGAATTAGCTAGTGGCCCCGCGCTATTCCTGAGTGAGGAAGTCGATCCATTTTGCTCACTCTTGTTGGTGAACGTTGTTTCATAGTTGTTTCATACGGCAGTAATAAAGGCGTGCGATACAATAGGTTTGCCAAGACAGTGACTAAAAATTCATTTAATTTATCATCGCGGCCTCTAACACAAGATGCTGCTCATTTTCAGAGTCTTCAAGTATATCACCAGGTCCAGTCGTGGCTCGGAAGATATCAAAATCCTAAAGATTGGGGCTGGAAAAAGCATGCAAACATTTGGATGCCAATACGAACTTCCAAGCCTCCAGCACCCCCCGATCTCATGAAATTAATTTTCTGTAAATGCAAAGGAAACTGTGGAAGCATGTGCGGCTGCAGAAAAACAGGCCTGAAATGCTCTACAGTATGCCTTCATTGTTCTTGCAAAACATGCAGTAACGTAAGAATTTTCTCACTTTTTGCTTATAAGTTTTTTAATATTTAATTTAGGGTAAAAAGTTATATAAAAATATTTGTAAGCAAAATAATTTGCAACAAATTATGATTTCACAATTTTTTTTAAGACGTATAGTTTCCGAGATAATTCGAAAGTAGTGTAGTCACCCCCTTTTCAAGATGGTGGTCGGGGGACAAGGGTGGCGACCCCACAAACTTGAGGTTAAGCTTCTATTAACCCCCCCCCCCCCCACACATATCTCAAAAATAAAATTGTTGTTGTTGACTAATAGTTTTGTAAGAGCCGAAGTCTTAATAAAAAGGGATTATGTCCTTGTAACTTGTAAGTAATCTAAGGTCCAAACTACAGGAGATATTGAATGTAAAAGTTTGTATTAAAGTAATTATTTTCATGGTTTGACAATATTATTATTATTGAGATAAACAAAATATTTTCTTTCCTTTTTTATTAAACGCGTACATTACACAACTTTATTACAAAAT
The DNA here is from genome assembly GCA_905187585.1 of Cyaniris semiargus. NCBI lineage: Eukaryota > Metazoa > Arthropoda > Insecta > Lepidoptera > Lycaenidae > Cyaniris > Cyaniris semiargus. Next base: position 14,779,109 of record LR994558.1, read on the forward strand.
CACATGACATAAAAATATCATTTTTTGCTATTTTTTAAAAATCCTATTTAAATTTTTAAACTTTCTGTGCAAATTGAAAATAATAGTCTTCATACCGCAACTCCCATTCGGAAGTTTTCGCCTGTTTTTAATTTACCTCCATGGACTTTTTGGGATGGACGTAATTTAAAAAAGTTCCCGTTAAATGTGAGGTCGGGAATCGCCGCTTTGATCGTTGGCTCGTGTGTTCCCAACTAGTTGTCGCAAAAAAATTACCCTCAACGACTCTGCTTGCGTAAAATAAACCATATTAACTTCTTGTACGTATGACGGCTACGTATTCGTTATGCTTATAGCGATTTGAAAGCTCCAAAAATGTTGAATAATAAGCCTTCTTTTCTTTGGGGATATCAACTGAGTAAATAAGAGACTTCTAAGACGCGGGATGTAACCAAAACTCCACGGTGCTCCACTCCCTGCTTAAAGCATAATTGCTGGAACGCTTAAGCCCGCATCAGTAAGCAGTAGCCTAGATAATATTATTATGAATTATGATGGTAGTTTTTACCTAATGAAGTATCTGTGAGTTAAGAGTAGTTGCATTAAAATCAGCCAACTTATTTTAACCAAATCAGACTTGTGTATTATATGTATTATATATTTCATGAATTTTTCTTGTATATTAGAAAAGTCTCATAACAAACAAGGAAAAAACATTGTTTATATAAGTTATTACGTATACGTTCGCTTTGCTATAAACTTTAGAGTAATTATCAATATAGCCGTTGTTTTTAAGAATATAAACCCAGTTCTACCAACTTTAAAATTCACCTCGGTATAACTTATCCGAAGTGTTTATCACTTTACAACAGTTCCCGTGGGATAAAAATGTTGAGAACTTTCGGAAAGAACACGAAAATCTCTTCGCCGCCCTGATGACATTTCAAACAAGCGCCTAAACTAGCGAAGTTCTTAAAATACCCAACGGCGAAGAGTTTGTGCAAGCGATTACGACCTTTACGCTGTGAGAATAAGATGTAATATGGGCTGGTGTTTATGAGATAACTGAGATGGTGAGGCCTTATTTACTGAAGCCCTGAATCTTTTATGATAAGATATCGTTGCCGCAGATTTTGAGACAAATCTTAGTTTTTTGCTATTTTGCCCTTAGAATATATATTTGCTTTTAGAATTAGCAAGCTGAAGTGGAAGCCAGCCATGTATGCAGAAGGACAGACGATGGAGCAGATAAGAGTTAGGGTTGAGACCACGATTAGACAATTAAAGTAGGAGGCCCTGCAGCTCGATGGGCCGATGATTTAGAGAATCTTGTCAATAAAAAATACTCGACTGTTCCGCGTATTATTTACTACAAATTAACTGAATTTTCGGTAACTTTTTTATTTATTAAGTAACAACACTGGCACTAAAGTGTAGCAATGTTGCGTGATGACGGCTGTCCGGCATCCGCATATTCATATTATTCGTGTGTGCATCTGTGAGTCGTATTTTATTTATACAGGGTGTAATAAAACTACGAGATAATACTTTAGGGCAGGGGACACCAAATGGCGGACCGCGGTCCGCATTCGGACCGCCGACCCATTGTGTGCGGACCAAGTATTTTCGAAGATGAACTTCGTTAAAAATAAATTTCGGTCTCGACTTACGGCCGTTCCCAATATTTGATCTATCTCTGGTTTTGCCCTACTAGAGATAGGAATAGCTCTCATTAGACATTAGAGACATATATTTTATGTCAATTCAATGTTAGCTGCGATCGGTCGTATGTCAAACCAGAGATAGATTGAATATTGGGAACGGCCGTTACTGATGAACAACTCCAGGATTTAATATCAACACCAATTTCACTCCAAACTTTAGAGAGATATTTGCTCTACAAAAATTGTATCTTTTGTCATTGATAATATACAGTAAATAAATACCTTTGTAAATTCCGTAATTACCTTGGTTTTTTTTTTTTAAAGTGTGGACCGCGAAGGTCATTTCATTTAAACTAATTGGTGACCCCTGCTTTAGGGCGTGAATGGGTCCCATATAATAAATATATACTTTGCTGTGTAAATAGCAGTGCTGAAAGAGTAACTTTTTTAATAGTTGTATGTGAAAATTTATGGGGCACTTGCTCATACAAATCACAAAAAAGATATCTTTCAGCGCTGCTACTTTCACAGTGAACTCTATACAAGGAATACATACATACCCTGGAGTATTATCACTTTGTTTTATTACACCTTGTATTTATTTTATATATTTTTTACTTATTCGGAAAACATGTACAGTAGAAAACATAAATTAAGTAAATAAGTATATTGACAAGAGACCGGCACAATTCGAATGCGTATTTTTCGGTGCGTGGAGCCCTATTTTTCTAGCCATGTTACGCATAACTTAAGTAATATACAGAAACTAGCTTCTTTTGTACAGAAAAAAGATTCCAATTTAAATAGATTCAAATTACGATGAAGGAGTAGTTGAATTGAAGAATGGTTACTTCGCTCTGAAAATACAATCCACATACATCCAATAATGGATGCAAAGGCCTTGTTTTTATTTATTCATTTATTTACCATTTATTTACAAATACAAATACCTTACAGACTAACATACATATTCATATTATATAATAAATACCTTTTGGACTAAAATACATAATATTATTATTATATACTTAAAAAACTACACTTTGTCACGTGTTGCCGGCGACGTGACGCGCTTCGTTCCAGAGTCTCCCCCGGAACCCATCCATTGGCCAGAACTCCGGCGCCTCAAAGGTCGAAAGAAGATTCGTCGGTACTCTCACCACAAAGGAACTAAAGTTAATTTTGTGGCGAGACTGCAGACGCTCGACCCTCAGGCGCAGTGTCGTCTTCTTCTGGATGTAGTCCACGACGTTCTCGACCTCCATGGACCAGTGCAGGCGGGATATGTACAGGGGTATCGCGGGGACCTCGCTCCGCAGACGCAGCTCGGGTACATATGGCGCGGTGCCGCGATGGTTGCGGGCGGCGGGCTTCTTCTTCCTTTTCTCCACCAGTATGAAGCCCTCCTAATCGCACACTCTGCTATCGTCCTTGCCAGGTCGAGATGCTCCACCTTGCGGCTCTCCTTAGTCTTTCGACTTCGTCTTTCGTCCATGGTGTCTATGGCGTGCTGGATAAACACCAGCAACTCGTTGGCCACGAGCGCCATGGTCACGTGCAGAGACAATGTGCCGCGCGATTCGCAAAAATATTAATTACTTTTGCTGCGTGTGTAACGCGGAGCACGACCAGTCGCTAGCTCGACACATTACACACCATGATGATGATGATTTTAGATTCCATTTTTAAAAGTACTACGTTTGAAGACCAAGACAGCATTTGTTATGATTTCCTCCACTATTATAGATCCGTCGTGAGTAAGCGATTGAAGAAATGAGTGGATAAACCGGGTAACTAATATTTTACAACATAAGAGCAATTACTCATTTTTCCCCTTAAAATTCGAACAAACCTTTGAACTTACCTACTTCATTATCTGGCCGATACATAAGATATACATAGAATCCACATTTTTTTTATTTCAAATCATTTTCCCGGTTCTAAAGCCTCCATTTATGCAAATAACTTTAATTTTTAAATTGTTACTTACCCGCTTCATTCACGAATTTCTTTATTCCAGCTCCTTTTTATGACGTCATAAAACAAGTTCTGTTTCCTAGAAGACGTCGTCGGTCGTCAAAAGAGTCAAAGACTTTCCAACGCTCAAAGGAAACTGCGGAAAACTCGAAACTTGCCAATTAATTTTTCACTTGCTGACTGAAAATAAGTCTTCCTCTCGAATAAATGTGAATGTGCGTCTGTCTCTCTGTTTCCTTTTGACAGTTATATCGCTGAAAAGATTTTAAGAGGATACACCAAGGGCTAGAGAAATGAAAAACAAGTATTTGTAAAATTTATTGCTGTCTCCCTAACCTCAAGCCTCCCCCCGCAGAGCGTATCGCGCTCAACTACAGTTAAAACAACTACAGTTTGAATTGAAAATTCTGAACAGAAAATCAATGATTCGTTGTCCTCTGATTTCTTCTCCAAAACTTAACCGATATGAGTATTTTTTTCATTAAAAATTAAAGCAAGGCTTGAGCTGTGTTCCTGTTTTTTTTGTATAATCTAGCCAAATTTGTTTTCTGGATGTTTGCATATAGCGGAAAATCTGGCCATTTTTTTGGGTTTTTGAACGTTCATATCTTTTTAGGGTTCCGTAGCCAAATGGCAAAAAACGGAACCCTTATAGATTCGTCATGTCTGTCTGTCTGTCTGTCTGTCCGTGTATGTCACAGCCACTTTTCTCCGAAACTATAAGAGTTTTACTATTGAAATTTGGTAAGTAGATGTAGTATGTGTACCGGATTAAGATTTTGATACAATAATGGAAAAAATTTTAGGGGTCCCCACAGGTACAACTGAATCAAAAAATATTATTTTTTTTATCTTACCTATGCGTATGGGGTATTTATGGATAGGTCTTCAAAAATCATATTGAGGTTTCTAATATCATTTTTTTCTAACCTGAATAGTTTGCGAGAGAGACTCTTCCAAAGTGCTAAAATGTGTGTTCCCCCCCCCCCCCTCTAACTTCTAAAGTAGGGGCATGATAAGTCTAAAAAAAATATATGATGTACTTTACTAAAAAAAATAACAACAAAAATTGGTTTGAACGAGATCTAGAAAGTAGTTTTTTTTATACGTCATAAATGGTAAACCGTAAACCAACAAAAAAAAATTTTTTTCATCTAACCTATGCGTGTGGGGTATCTATGGATAGGTCTTCAAAAATCATATTAAAGTTTCTAATATGATTTTTTTTAACCTGAATAGTTTGCGAGAGAGACTCTTTCAAAGTAAAATGTGTCCCCCCCCCCCCCCCTCTAACTTCAAAAGTAGGGGCATGATAAGTCTAAAAAAAATATATGATGTACTTTACTATAAAAACTACCAACGAAAATTGGTTTGAACGAAATCTAGCAAGTAGTTTTTTTTTATACGTCATAAATGGTAAACTTAATTTAACTTTCATTAAATCAACTGAAATATAAAAATAAATCAAAAACCTTTTAATTTTATAAAAATAAACCTTATTGCTGCTGCGGAACCCTTCATGGGCGAGTCCAACACGCACTTGGCCGGTTTTTAATAATTAAATTATGAAAAGAAAGAAAACATAGGGACATGCTAATAGTGGCCATAAATATTCAGGAAAAAAATTATAACTCTACTGGCATTATCCAGGGAGGAAACAGGGGACAACGTTTGTATGGAAAAACGGCCCTATGACTCCTCTTAATGATTTTTTATGGATACACTTCGAGGCCCGAAGAAGGACACAGAATAGTTTTTAACTTGAGAAAAGATACGGTTTCTACGTGATAAACGAATTTTGTGGCAACGCGTGTAGTTGCGGGGGTCATTTAGAGCCTTGATGACCTAGACTAGAATCTACCTTGCAAGTACACTGACTCACAAAAAGAAAAGTTGGCCTAAATTTTAGGCCAACATACTTTTTTTTATAAAATAGGGGGGCAAACGAGCAAACGGGTCACCTGATGGAAAACAACTTCCGTCGCCCCTGGACACTCGCAACATCAGAAGAGCTGCAGGTGCGTTGCTGGCCTTTTAAGAGGGAATAGGGTAATAGGGTTCGGGAGGGTAGGGAAGGTAATAAGGTAGGGGATTGGGCTTCCGGTAAACTCACTCACTCGGCGAAACACACCGCAAGCGCTGTTTCACGCCGGTTTTCTGTGAGCCCGTGGTGTTTCTCCGGTCAAGCCGGCCCATTCGTGCCGAAGCATGGCTCTCCCACGGTAAAATACTATATATTTTCCGTTGCCTGGTACCCGTAACACATGCCCTCCAGATTCAACGGGGTCAGACTGACGTGGTGTGAAACGTCCATAGATATAATTATTATTTTTGCGAGTCAGAATCGCACTTGCCCAGATTATTGTTTACATAAGTCATATTGCAAAAAATATTGAGAAAAAATAGCGGATTCAATAATAAATCAGTATTCCTGAATATTGGCGCGTTGCCAGGACCGAATGAGAACACCGTGAGCCGATGCTAATGTATACACTATACAGTTGTTACACACTTCTATTGATATTTATGTAAAAAATCAATAAGCAATTAAGGGTTTAAATCAGATTTTTTATAAGCTAGGTGTTTATAAAGAATAAAAAATTAATAATTTTTAGTTGTAAAAATATTGTATTGCAAACAAATGGCAAAAATTCGTTTTCTTAATTTATAATTTTTATAGATAAAAGTACTAGATAAGATACTTTGTAGGGACGTCAACATGATCCAGGGGGGGGGGGGGGGGGGGGGGCAGCTGCCCCCCCTGGGTACGCCCATGGGCAAGTTAAATATGATTATCGGTCCACATATTTTAATGTTTGTTAAACACAAGCACGAAAATACCTTTTATCCTTTAAAACCAATTAAAATGTACAAACATGTCGGGAAAATTACGTGCAAATATCAAAAATAAATTACCACCGACTAATTACGGGTTGAAAAGAAAAAACCTTTGAAATTGGATCCTGAATTTCGACTTTTTCCATACAAACCTGTGAATGCCTTTCCCACAATGTCGGCATATTGTTGGCAAAGTCAAATGAAAGCAAGGGTTCCGTACAAAGGGGAATTCTATTGGCTTGTCAAAAATAGAATGCTTTTGGAAATAAAATTGCATGTATTTCAAGTTTTAAGTCTGCAAATATAATGTTACAAATATTTTGTAACGAATTGGTCTTAAGAATTTTCGATCCGAAAAAAAATGCACAACACCTTCTAATATGTTTTCTTTCCAGAATTCTTAAACGAAAATCCGAAAAAGTTTGTTTCCTCAAACTTCAGGTCAATGAATGAATGAATGAATTTACAAAATATGATTTTGTTATGTAAAAATATTTTTTTTTTTCAAGAATAGAAGGAATATCTTTACCGCTGAATAATTTTGAATTGCTATTACACTTAAATCAGTGTTATGTAGTCACGTTTTACCGCCAAAACTCGAACGTGACAGCCCTTAAAACAAATCATTATTAAGGCGAGGTACGAACGAAATTTATGACGTCACTAAGAACTTTAATCCCGTTTAAACGTTTGCATGCAGACGTTTCGGTCAGACTTAATTCTGTAGGGGTCATTTAGGCCCTAATTCGCGATTCCGGCCTTCGCAGGGTCCGACCGCATGATAAATCTGTTTGGGCCCCGCTCGGCCCCTGTTTCGTTATAATTAATTATTCCTTGTACATCTGCCGCTAAGTAACACAAAAAACCTTAAGCGAGTGCCGAATGAGTAATTATTTACTTGGTTATGAGCATCAGCTTGTGTTAAGCCGTACTAGTGTTATAAATGCTAAAATGTGTATTGTTTGTCTCATAAAGTACGGATACCTAGCGGAATAGAGAAAAAAAAGCCTGAGCAAGCGAGATGTCACTATCAGTAACACTGCGTGGTAAAAAGAGACGTGTGATACATGACAGCAGAACTCTTTTTTTGAAGTCCAGTCGGCACTTATCGGCACGTTGACAATTTATTCTCATAGAAAGATGCTTGTGTACGTGTATACGTACACATATTTTTACACACAGATGTAAATCAATTTCGGTTTCGTTTGACAGCTCGAGATTGTTGCTCTATTCCGCTAGGTATATTAACTTTATGGTTTGTCTTTACATTTAAATGTGGATAGGCATAGAGTCCCAGAAAAGAACATAGCGTAGTTTTGTAACAAATTAGTGTGGTTACAACGCGATAATATGCTCAAATGAAAACTAAAATAAACGAGAACTTGAATGCACTGAAACAATTCAGTGCATTCCAGTGCATGTTTACATTATTCCAGTAGCATTCAAGCGCTGGATTGGATTACTGGATTGGAATAAATATGTAAACCGGCCATAAAGATAACATTTCTTTATTTTGGGATAAGTAACGGAGCAGAAGCGATTCAACAGTAAAAACTTAAAGGGGTGACAGACAGACAGATAATAATATTAGTATAGAATTCAATAGAAATTCTTATTACAAAAATACAGGAATCAAGTCTACCCACGATTCTATTATAAAAATAGACACGAAACTCTCAAATTGAAACTATAAGAACCTCTTCCTTGCAATACGTAGGCGTCTCAATCTAGCTCGAATGCTCAATTTATCAATACAGCCTGTGCAAAGATTATCTTGTAGAAATGCCACTCGGAATGAATTGAATTTTTAAATGCCAATCGAATTGCTCCTTGAAGATGCTCAGAAAAGACGATTTTGTGTAGGTAAATGTTGAGAATAGGTAAAAGGTTTTTGTTAATCGTTAATGTTATTTGATTGAAAATAATTTGTTTTGAGGTATGTGAGTGGAAAAAGCAACTATATTGTGTGTTGTTAAATAAACACTTATTTAACAAAAAAAACTTACTAAATACTTCGAGAGTTCCAGTAACATAATTATAATTATATAACTGCCGTACTCGACACGAATATTGATTACATAACTGTAATTAAGTTAAGAGTTTGACATAAGCTTCATACATTTTCTGTTGAAATCATCGTTAATTAATTACAGCTAAGTAAGGTAGGGAGCGTCCGTGGCCTAATGGGTAGACCTTTGGTTCGCACTCGTAGAGGGTGCAGGTTCGATCCCGGTGGAGGCGTGTACCAATGAGACAATTTCTGATCTTAAGTACATAATACGGACGCTCGTACGGTGAAGGAAAACATCGTGAGGAAACCACACACATAGTTGGTCCCAGACGCATTGACTGGTTCTTTCCTCTGGACTAGGCCGACTATGTTGCGAGAATGCCGTATGTGCTTGGGCAACCATACGGTCATTTAAAAATCTTGTCCCAGGCACTACAGTATCTGAAGAGTGGTTACTTCGCTCTGAAAATACTGTATAAATCATCCACAACGGATCCAAAGGCCTAGTTTTTTTAAAGTAATGTTTTAAAAAAAATATTCATCTCTGAGTGCGGCAGTTAGTGTTAATTATTGTTTGACAAAATAATTGTATGTGTATTGCAACATGCTATACAGTAAGAACTCACTGCTTCACTAAACTGTACTTGGCGTAACATGGCGGTAGCGGTCATTGACTCCCTGTCAAAAACTTGTCATTTTCTATATAAACCGTGATTGACAATAAAGTGTCAGATGTTGTCAATCGCGACTTTGTATAGAAAATGACAAGTTTTTGACAGGGAGTCAATGACCGCTACTGCCATGTTACGCCGAGTAAAGTATAGATTTTATTTTGCATCGATCTTACCAATAATGTTACATAACTAATGATTAGGTAGATATCAAACAAAAGAAAAGTCGTTACTTATATCAAAAGGAATAGTAAGAAACTTTGAGATGTCCTTGTTGATAACACGTGTTAGTTTGTTGTTTTTGTTGTTGATATAATAAGGTTATTTACATTATAACTATGCTCATTGTTCCTATATATTGAGTATTCTTATTTTCCGAGTATTACATAATAAGATTAACACAAAAGCTTTTTTTGTTTTTATTTTAATGGCATAATAATATTTTGGATATAGCACGAAAAAAACATTTTTATTTAAATAACTGCCTTAACTATTCAGTAATCTGAGCTTACACATAGATATTGTGAAGTATAATATTCTTGGCTTATCAAAGCAAAAAGCGTGGCTATTTTGTAAATATAGAGCCGTTTTGAAATTTGCATTTGGAATTTATACAAAATATAGCGTAACTACAAACTTGTATCACTATCATAATACATTTATAATATTTAGAGCGTTAGAGTGTTAGGCCCGTATTTTTGGTCAGTACTTAAGATGCGACCCGGTCTCAAGACGCGGTTCGGCTCTGTGATTGGTCCAAATTTTGACAGCCAACCAATCACAGAGACTGAACCGTGTCTTGAGACCGAGATGCATCTTGAGTACTGACCAAAAATACGGGCCTTAGAGCGCTTATCCCGTCAAGCGTGGCATCGCCCGCGCGCGGACCTGAGCCTGTAGCCAAGACAGACAAAAGGTCTTGGCTAAAGGACCTGGTCCGCATAAAAGTTGACCGCATCCTAATTCCTATCATTTCAAAGATGTTTTTCCTGTCATGCGGGTAATAGGCGTGCGGCCAGGATCATATTATTGTCCATATGCGGACCAAATTCGCGCGTGGGTGACAACACGCATGACAGGAAAAGTGCCCCTAGACGAGCAAATTTATCGCGCAATATTACGTATTGCGTTATATTATTGACTGTCTAGGGTTGATATTGAACATCGCGCGCCTTCAATCTAGGTAATTGTCAAATAAACTGTTCAATAAAATTGAAGCGTGATATTGCACAATACAATTGATCGTCTCGGGGCCGGCTTAGTTTTGCGCCTCTGTACATTACAAAATGTTCTATGAGAAGAAGGCCGTCCATCTATTTGCGGCCGGTGAGGGTCGGGATATCACTTACGTAACATCGGAGATATTCCCCGATGTTAGCTTTCGATTACTGCAATTTTTACTGCATTCATAGCTCCTAGTGTACAGATCTGTTTTTATTATGGTGGAGCCAAACGAGCGTAATTTTGTCAGTCGTGAGTCGCAGAATTTTGGTCGCGTAAATTATTTTTCATACTAATCATGTGTGAATGAAGTAGGAATATACTATGAAATGGAATAATGGAATGCAGCAGAATTTTTGCCAACCAAAATTCTGCGACTCACGACTCACAAAATAGGGTAAATGCGATATTTTTATTTTTTTTAGAGAACTCCATGTAGAATAGATCACAAGTATATTAAAAAATTCACTGGAATTTATTGCAAAAAAATGCGGTTTAAAATTGTCAATTTAAATTTCGGCGCCTAAACGGATCTATAGTCTGTATGACGTCACTACTGTCCTGCCCCGTGTTCCATTTAGCATTAAAAACGATCAAAACGCTCAAAATAGGAGGCATTTTGAGCGTTTTGATCGTTTTTAACGCTAAATGGAACGCGAGGATAGGAGATGTGACGTTACTGAACGCTGATTGATGTTTTGAAATCCGTTCCGTTTCAAGTTACTTTTAATGCGTAATTTTTGTAAAAAAAAAAAAGATTTTATAAAATATTAACCTTGTAGTGGCCCTTCTTTTATATTTTTTTAACATTTTAATAGCAAAATTTTCATGAATATTCTATATTTTGCATGTTCCCTATTACGCTCGTTTGGCTTCACCCTTAAAAAGTATTTAGTTATAAGTTTGACGTGTCTGTCTGGGACGTCTGTGTGTGTATCTCTGTCCGTGGCATCGTAGGATCTAAACCGCATGCGTATCAGCATAGTATCGAGCTGATTTTGAACTAACTTTTTGGAACGAAGTTCCTTATCGCGCGTAGCGTTGGGGGCTAGACAGAAAAAGTTGTAACGACACGACATAAAAGTGTCGCATGTCGTTACAACCGCACGGCTTACAAGAATAGCAAAAATGCTATAGTTGTAAGCCGTGCGGTAGCGCGTGTTTTTCTCTCTCTCTCTTTTTTTAGTGTATACAGGTTTTTGTGCAAGAAATAAAAATCTGGAACTTCGTTCCATCCGGGTGTCCCTTGACACCTCTCAAGTTTTTTTTTTAATTCTTAGCTATAGTTTATAATCATGAACTTGCTGAAATGTGAAAATTTTCAGGATGATTTTTTTAATACTCAATTTTATTTTAACTCACTTTACACTTTTACCCTTTTTAATTAGTCAATCCTCTACTAAAATTAAGTATTTCGATATAAAATGCATTATATTATATCTTTTACTTATAAATATATAGCTGTAATATAGAGCAAACCACGAGGAAAGACAATAGCTCTTGAGAAGTTGTAGGTACTAATAATATCTTGGACACTCAAAGGTATCTAAGGACCATGAACCATGTAAGGCCAAACGGGAAAATTCTTGTTATTCGTTTATTAACTAAATAAATTAAGAAAACAAATTATCAAGTAATGCTCTGTTTTATAAGGTATCATATTATAAATCTCTTTTTTACCTAGCTTCAAGAGCCATTAAATAAACTTAAGTTTTGTTAAGCTCTTCCAAATGGCCTTGCAAAGAACACAGCTCCAAACAAGGCCAATATTATACATCAGTCGTTTAATTTGAAAATAGAGTTACAAGTATTTATTTATCTGCTTTTACTAAAACGACATTATAATTTCTTTCAATTAAGCAACACATTAAATGCTCAATATATTTATATCATCTAAAAAACTATAACGAACATTGGTTGAACATCATCTTATAACTAAGAATATATTAACGGAAATTCTTTAAAAATAGTAGTAATGAGTATCACATTAACACCTTATTACTAATTGCCAATGCGTTTTATAATGCAATCAAAAATTTTTTTGTTCGAAAATGGCAATCTTATGGGCCCGTTCTTAATAAGGCCAAAATGTTCAAGGCACAAGTAGATTTTCTTTTAATAGTACCATACACATATTCCTATACGACAATGCCCTGTAATAAAATGTGAGATAGATATAGGTTATGTAACTAAAAACTAAAGTTTTTCAGGGTGCGGGTATGTAGCCTCGACAACCAAAGTCTACAAAGAGTGAGATCTCACTGCCACAATTGCGGCGCGATCGACTCGCCGCCGCGTTTGTGGCCTTAAGTTTGATGAATCTAAGTGTGTAGTAGAAGAAATATGTCTTTTCATGACGATAACTACGACTTTTTAATAGTTGACCTTCAAAGGAACGTGGCCTTCTATGGTGCATAGTCGTTATGTTACTTTTTATGGCGATATTATGCACGTTAACTCTGGATTTCTTGCTCATCACCTGAAACATTCTCTATAAATCAATTAACAGAAAATTACATCCAAAAATCTGAATTAACAGAAAGATATCAATAAAATTGTAATAATGAAACGTGAAACAATAATGTCGAGAACAGAACATCCACGATAACGGACATTTACAGCTCACCTTTATATGAAAGAATTAAGGTTCGTTTTCGTACAAATTAGGTTCACGAAACGGTCGGTACAAATGATCCGTGAAATTGGATGGAAAAAACGGATATCTCCAACAGCGACTGCAGGAAAAACATCTCCGAGTACTGTTTATTTTAAAGTGACCTAAATTGGAAATAAGGAATCAATTGTTCCAGATAAATTCCTGTTAAAGCAGTTTCCACGACCGCGAATAATACGGATGCGAATGCGAACACCATCGCAAATATGGATGCGGTAGCTGACTGCAGATGCGGATACGGTTGCGGATGCGGATGCGAAAGTGATTGTGAATGCGGATATGGATATGTTTGCGGTTGCGAATGCGAATATTATTTCTTTCCGGTTGAATCTCTTTATTTACAAAATAAATCGCATTAAAACCCCTTATGTCATTTTTAAGATTTGAGCATGCAGGACAGACAAATTAAAATACCTTGTATTGATAAAGATTAATCTTAACTCCTATGTATCGCATTTATATTGTGGTCCCAATAACACAAAAAAAATCGGCCAAGTGCGAGTCAGACTCGCTCACGAATGAGAGCCCCCCTTTAATATTCATTTTATTTTGTTTTTAGTATTTGTTGCTATAGTGGCAACATATTACATACACAATCTGTGAAAATTTCAGAAGTCTAGCTATAGTGGTTCTTGAGATACAGCCTGAAGACAGACGAACAGACATCGAAGTCTCAGTAATAGGGTCCCGTTTTTACCCTTTGGGTACGGATAACGGAACCCTAAAAATATAAAAATTTCACCCTGTGCAAGGACAACTCACGAGATACGTGACTTTCCTTCGTCAATAAAATTTTTCAATCATAGCGCTAAATACGGGCCTAGCGGGGACGGATTCCGGCGGAAAAATTAAATCCAAATTCCTCGCAGTGGGGAAACGTGAAGAAATTCTTAGGTTGGGTTGCACCAGAGGCGTGGTTAAAGTTAAGGGTAAATTAAACTTTAAGCTTAACCTTAACTTTGACCGGAGAAATTGACAGATGACAGCTGGTCCAACAAGGTTATAAATAAGCGTGGGCGGGGGCGCTGCTGGTCAAAAATGGCGTTTTTGTATGATGACAGCGTTAGTTCCTTTTTTCGCCACATGCATTTAAAACCTTGTCGAGCTCTATGGTGGTTAAAAATGGCGTCTTGATGGCGTCCATTTTTAACTTTAACCAAAGATCTGACATTTTGCACTGTGGTTAAAGTTAAAGTTACAGTTAAAGTTAGTTGGTACAACCCACTCTTATGAAAAAAAATTGGACCAGGAGTAATCCAAGAGCCAGAGATTCGTCATTCGTCATTTTATAAAAGCTGAAAGTTTTCCTTTTTATGATCTCTATAGAGTTAAGAACGACCAGCAACTATGGAGTTTCGGTCGCGGTTACTTTAGAAGGCACCTACCCATGTACTCAATTTTGTATTTTTCTGCATAAATGTCTCGTCTCCCACTGCCAGACCACCTCAAAATTGAATACTTTAAAGAAGGTTTAATGGTGTCTGGCAGTGTAAAGCAACTGTCAAAATATCCAGCAGTGGAAGACGAGCTTCCTGCAGTTATGCAGAATTAATAAGATAAAAAATAGAGCTCTTTATTGAAGGTCAGTAAGACTATCAGAACTGGATACCTTCTAAAGTAACCGCGATCGATCTCTATAGTTGCTTGTCGTTCTTACCTCTACAGGGCTCATAAAAAGGTAAACCTTCATCTTTTATAACACTACAAAAGTTTGGCTGTCACTGGCTCTTGGGTTATAGTTTAGGCGCTACGAGGGAACAGAAATAGACTGCCAAAATGTTGACCCTTCCTTAGTTTTTGTGCTGAAGTAACTTAAAAAGAGAAATAAATTAATTGCTTGCCGACAAAAAACGTTGTCTTGCCATGTAAGTACCTCTAAGGTAATTCAAATATGAAACATAGGTGTTTGCCTATTCTCAGATCATATTGTGAAAATTCAATTCATTCTTGAAATTCAATTGAATCCATTGATATACCTAAAATTAAACGTAAGTTTGACGAACTATGCAAACCGTATTCGATATTCCGACATATATCGTTAAAGCATTGTCTTAACTAACGGAACTATTGTTAGAAGGTAACTCAATGAGTTCCGTGTTAGTTCATTATTCCAATCCCACTATTTCTATGCAATTTTAATGCTGCTTCAGCGTCTGTGGTCTAGTGGGTAAATCATTGGTTGACATTCGAGAGGCTGCAGTTTCGATCTCGTGTGGAGTCGTGTACCAATAAGACATTTGAAATAATTATATCTAGTACATATGAACGCTCGTATGGTGAAGGAAAACAACATGAGGAAACCCGCACATGGTGCGGACGTGTTGACTTGTTCATTTTTCTGGACTAAGCCAACTACGTTGCGAGAATACCATATGTGCTTGGGCAATCATACACGGACATTTAAAAAATCTTGTCCTAGGTACTACAGTATATAAAGAGTAGTTACTTCGCTCTAAAAATACTGTATAAATCATCCAGGATGGATGCAAAAGGCCTTGTTTTTTTTAAATGCAGCTTCGTTCCGTATTTGATCCAGTCCGTTCTTTTTCAAGCTACAAAATGGCATTCTCATAAAATGTCAAAATGTCAAACGAGTTTAGATTGATTGTCGAAGAAGAAGAAGAAGAAGGACCGAGCGCGGGATTTTTGACAACCTTATGTCAAATGAAGAATTGTCTCCGGTGCTTGCCGCCTTTTTTACACGTCATTCTCTCGAGTGCTCTCAAGTTCTAAAACTTTTCATGAACTTTTTTGTTAAAATGTTAATAATGTTAATAAACTTGTTGGAATATCAGTCACGTTGTCATAATTGAAGCACAAAAACTCAGGATTCAGCATCGCTGCAATCGAGTTCGCCAGTCGCCTCTAAGAATCATCATCACAAGGACGGATCCATCAGCGTCCCCAACATTGATCAAAACTCCAAGATATAGTACGGAATATTATAACCAGCATCAGTGTACTGGATCCCACCAAAAACATAAATGTAAAAAAGGAGAGCCAAGTTCAATACAAACATTATGCTTGTCTAAGGACTTCGCCATAAAAAGAATGGATATCTAAATGAGTTCCAAGTTCTGTGGAAAATCGAAATATGTATTTATAGGAACCAAATAATATTATGAACAAATAATAAAGTATATTTCTTTGCTTTGTTGAATATCTATAATAATTGCTGTTATTTAAATAATGTGAGATCTTAAAGTAGATTAGATTTAACTCGGCCAGTTTTCATTATATCAGTTATTTCATAAAGTAATTGAAAATTTTCATTCTTTTTACGGCGAAGACCTTAGACAAGCATAATGTTTGTATTGAACTTGGCTCTCCTTTTTTACATTTATGTTTTTGGTGGGATATCATTACTTTTAGAAAGAAAATTTTCCTAGCAAGTTTAGACATCTAAATCCTCCCAGTTCAAACTTACACATTTGACTATAGTCGCTCGCAACCTTAAGAGGCTGTGAACCAAGACAGACAGACAGACAGATAGACATACAGACAGACAGATGCCGCTCGCAATTCTTTGTCTATTCCCGGGACTCAAACGATATCTCCATACCAAATTTCAGTACAAGCAGTTTGGGCTTGAAGAGGTAACAGACAGACAGTCAGACAGACACACTTCATAAAGTTACTCTCTATTCATTTCATAAAGTTTCTTCACTTCACTTCAAATAAGTGATACAACAAACATGATTGTTTTGGCCTTTTTTGCTTATTGTCAATAATGGCAGCCGGTAGGCACTTGAAATATATTCACAAAATCTTTAATCATAATTTTACTTTCATAATTTATAATAAAAGTAAAATAAAAGAAATATTTAAGGGGGGTTTCCATACAAAGAATACAATTTTTGCCTAGTTTCGCTTTGTCCGACTCGCATTTGACCGATTTTTTTTTTTGTTTTTTAATTTTTTTCTATACTTACACATAATTACCAAGCTGGATTCCAAATTTCATCCTTCTAGGTCATCTGGAAGTGGGTTAGAATTTTGATCTATTGGTCAGTTAGTGATAAAAATGTAGATTTTCGGACGTCGAGTAATTTAAAAGTAAACTTAATATATAAGCCAAATTTGAAATGAGTTTCTGAATTATGAGGGGGTCAAAAGTTGCTGCAAATAGTTCGTGTAATATTACACACGGTGCTGCTCGCCAGTTCTGTTATACTTGAACTTGGCTTGACACGCTACCGCGTGTCAAGATTATATTCCACTCATCACACGTCACACGTCACATCCCAAAAAGTGCTCAAGAAGTTTCTGATTAAAAAAATCATTAAATAATAATAGTATTTCAAAAAGATAAAACCGACTTCAAAATTGTACGTAATTAAGAATTAAAATTCTCTAACTCAAAAACTACTGTTTTTGATGAAGCTTGCAGTATTTCCTAAGTTAAACAATAATTACTACTATAGCGAAAAAAGAATTACTTCTTGTTGTTCCGGAGATATGCGTACACAAAAATAAAAACATACATATACTTTTGAAATTTGGTACATATTTTGTTCAGACGCTGATATAAAATAACAGCATTTCTGGGAATATTACATACATACAGGTCGAATTTAAAACCTCTTTTTTGTAGTCGGTTAAAAAGATTAAAGGCTCTTAACGCGCTCACTACTACTGGTATATAATCCAAATATACAGGCTCCTTTTAATTCTTTTTCAACCAAACAAAAAACCTTTGGAGCTCAAATACCGTAAATACATAAAAGGTACCTTTGTTCAATGTTTACCATGGCTTACCTTGTAAATGCGTTCATGTGTTTATACTTAACTAGCGACTCGCCCCGGCTTCACACGAGTACGAAACCTCTGAAAGGAACAGTATTTTTTTAGTAGATTTATTTCACACAAATAAGGGTGCTTTTCCTGTGATGCGTCTGGTCTGCACGCACAATGGTGACGCGAGCGCGCGCGCGTGTTGCCCGCATGACAGGAAAAGTCTATGAAATGATTGGATGCGGGCAACTTTCATTAGGACCAGCAGCCTTATTCCCGAAACTGATATCAAAACTGATATCAGATTTTTGACACTTTAGACATCTAAAATATGAAGAAATAGAATGTCTAAAGTGATATCAGTTTCGGGAATAAGGCGTCAAATCTGCGAGCGGGCTAAAAAAGAAAAGAGCCCTTTTTTAAAACTGGTTTAATAACTTCTTGTGTAAAAAAAACTCCGTCAAAACCAGTTGTGTAGTTCAAAATATCTAAACATACCTACAGGCAGCCTGTCTGCCGACAAACATAAATTATTCACACTCAAAATAACGCATAATCTGGCAAAATAACATCTGTCGGGCCAGTATAAAAATGTTGAGTTTAGTTAATACTTTATGACTTAAAATTAATCTAACGTAATGCGAATTAGAACTAAACGGAAAATGCGATAGAAAGCGCATATCGTTATCAAATATTTTGAACGAAATTTAATAGAAAAGTAAATAAAGGATCTACGGCCCCAAGTTGAGTGTAAATATTTGTTAAAGAACAGGGCAAGACACAAGCGAAAGCGTTTAAAGTTCCAAACGATAGATTTTGTAGGAAATATTGAATATAAATAAAGCTATGAACACAATTCTTAACTTATGAAACCGACCCCAAGGGTCAATTTAGACCGCAACGCGATGCATAGATGCATTTCTAAATTTGTATGGATTTGACAGATTTCCATGCCGTCTCATGCAATTGAAGTCTGTCAAATTCAAAACAAAAAAAATCTACGAACATGCATGCAAAATTTTAAAATTTTAAGAGCCTATGCTGTCCCACGGCTGCTAGGCAAAGGCCACCCCCGATTTGGTCGCCGCGCTCGCGATAAAAGCTATGCAATAGCTTAAATTATTAAAAAACGCTTAGCGCTTATATTTAGACCCCAGCACACGTTCAGCGTTTCTCATAAAAAGTTGTCGGGATTTTCTCCTGCGACATGCGAAGTTACCGCATTATTTTTACTTACAACTTTTATATCTCAAGGTATTTAGAGCCGCCATGATCGCACTCCATGTCTTTATTACCACATTATTCTTTCCTTTGCATGAGAAATACTTTTATGAGGTTTTTATACAACGAAGATGTTTATTTTACTAAGGTATTTTAGTAGATAGCATATGAGAAACCAAATAAACTTTGTATAAACGTTTTAATAAGAGTTTAATTTATATTATAAGTTAGCATAATTCGTCTAACAAAACATCCTTTTTACATCAAAGTAGGTACATTTTACAAAACTCTCAAGGAGATTGAATAAAGAGTTTTCGAGTTTCCGAGTGTTTCACTTGTGCATCCCACTAGTTTCCTTAATGTATTCACCACAGACTACACGATATTTTATTTGAGACTTTTATTATTGGGGGAAAAAGTGTAGCGTAGAGCACATAGCCCTGCTACGATAGCTACGTCGGTACTAAGTGCTAGGTCGCTGTAGCTTGGGGCTACTGCTATGTCGGTGTAGCACAGAGCTACGTGCTACGTCGGTGTAGCACAGAGCTACGTGCTACGTCGGTGTAGCACAGAGCTACGTGCTACGTCGGTGTATCACAGAGCTACATGCTACATCGGTGTAGCATAGAGCTATGTGCTACGTCGGTGTAGCACAGAGCTATGTGCTACGTCGGTGTAGCATAGAGCTACGTGCTACGTCGGTGTAGCATAGGGCTCAGTGCTACGTCGGTGTAGAATAGAGCTACGTGCTACGTCGGTGTAGTACAGAGCTACGTGCGACGTCAGTGTAGTACAGAGTTACGTGCTACGTCGGTGTAGCATAGAGCTATGTGCTACGTCGGTGTAGCACAGAGCTACGTGCTACGTCGGTGTAGCATAGGGCTCAGTGCTACGTCAGTGTAGCGTAGAGCTACGTACGAAATCTTTCATTTCGGCAGTTAGCTTTGTTAAATTACAGAAATCTATTCAAAGCTGTTCAATTCTCCGATACAAGTGGCGTCTCACCTCAGTAGATATGAATAATTTATCGCATATCTACTGTGATTCGACGTACAGTCAGACACATTAATATGTATGCACTTAGACGATTGGTCATCTCCTATTCGCTGATGATATGATTAAATCTTATACGAGATATGAGACAATCACAAGATTGTCAACATAATATGTTACATAATTGTGTGTTTAATCAAGATTTTTTTGAAGCTCCCGTTGAAAGTTTAGGTAATTTATATTTTTATTTATGATGTGTAATCTCTATTTTGTAAAAAATAGTTCTTGAGGAGAAAAATAGTGTGATACATATCTTGCTTTAATTACTTAAGTGTCGTCACAACTAAACTACTAACCCCTTTACTAATAAAAATATTTAGTCAGATAATCATACAAGTTTCGCTATCACTGTATGATGCATTGAAGTCGCATGACCGACAAAAAGACTCATCCTAAGTGTGGTAATATAATAACTAATTAGCTTTCTTAATATATCAATAAAATTACTTTCGCTAGTTGAAGTTATGGTGAACAGCTGTGTCTAAACATCCCTCTTCTTTCGCAAATACGAGGAACGAGGGAAATAACATATTTATCCCAGGGTTAACTTTAACCTAGATTGCCACAAGTGGGTCTAAACTCTAAAGGTACCGATCCCATCAACGCGGCAAGCCACCGCGACCGAAAATGATTCAATAAAATGCAACTTTATGACTAGGCTATAGGTTTCATTTTGTACTACGCCACTACAAAACAGCGGTGACATGGGTCACAAAACCAAAGTCGGTAAAAAAAACCTTTAGCCCAGGTTATAAGGTGGCATTTTATTTTCATTTTTGTCGGTCGTGGTCGCGTGCCGCGAGGATTAGAAAGCCACCTTTAGACAGTAAACTTCTAAAATACTTAACCAGAAAACAATGTACTCTCGTTAACAGTTACCTCATGATTTAACATTAACTTTCTCTTTAATATTCAAAACAACTTCGCTTCTGCAATTTGGGGGTCATAAATAAATAAGTTTTATGGTTTACGTCCAGAGGGTTGTTTAAATAATAGGCTTAGAACCATCGAAATACAAAACAGTATAGAACGATAACTCTCATACATTTGACCGGTCAAATATGGCTCCAGTTACTG
This sequence comes from Cyaniris semiargus, assembly GCA_905187585.1. Classification (NCBI taxonomy): domain Eukaryota; kingdom Metazoa; phylum Arthropoda; class Insecta; order Lepidoptera; family Lycaenidae; genus Cyaniris; species Cyaniris semiargus. The sequence goes on from LR994558.1 coordinate 14,800,229, forward strand.
TCATAAAAACTCACATACTCTGGAATGAACTCTTACTCTGTAATTAACTATTGCCAGCAGTATTTCCGGACCATTACGACCTGCAAACCTTTAAGAAGACAGCGTATTTCCTCTTCAAAGGCCGGCAAACGCACTTGCAACTCTTCTGATGTTGCTAGAGTCCATGGGTGACGGTAGTCGCTTTCCATCAGGTGACCCATTTGCTCGTTTGCCCCCCCATTTTATTAAAAAAAACGTATGACAATGGAAATTGTAATATGACCAAACCAAGTATGACAACCGAACCTTTTTTTCACTTAGGTACTCTTCCATAGTATGCTACTTCGATGCTAAGAGCATTACCGCTACACGATAATGGGCCGAAGCGGGCAATGAGGCAAAATAGGCCTTATTATTTGTGGCTAGTTAGACAATATTATGCATTTGATTATTTGGATCCCGTTTCTTTCTAGTAAAACCTTCTTAAGGAAAAGTGACCTATTGTCAGACGGAGGGTGAGTACTGAGTAACTTACCGCCGGCGCGTAGAGGAAGTAATCAATTAATCTACAGTGCGCCAAAAATTAGGCCTGCTCCTGATGTTCCATTTTCACTTCTGCCAGCACTACTGGAGAGTTACCTGAGCCCCATAGCCAAGACGTTTATGTCAATTCCATACATTTTGATTGGCGATCTATTAAGAAGTGATAAAGAAAACGTCTTGGCTAGGGGCTCTATACCTTTCTTCTCTTCCATATTTATTTAATTAATTAGTAATTCTTATACCTACATATTTCTACAATTCGGCAAATAAACCCGCTTTTCAATCGACTCACGAAGAACGTAATTGTATCAGTAAAATAAACTATAAACTTTTTATTGGATAACGTTTAAGCTGATCCGATAATTGACTGACAATAAAACAGCTGCTTTCATTTTATTGCTGTCATTTATTTTATTTTGCATTTTTTATGGGCCGGCTCGACCGGGGAAATACCACGTTCTCACAGAAAACCGACGTGAAACAGCGCTTGCGCTGTGTTTCGCCGAGTGAGTGAGTTTACCGGAGGCCCAATCCCCTACCCTATTTCCTTCCCTTCCCTTATCTATTCCCTTATCTTCCCATCCCTACCCTCCCCTATTACCCTATTCCCTCTTAAAAGGCCGGCAACGCACCTGCAACTCTTCTGATGCTGCGAGTGTCCATGGGCGACGGAAGTTGCTTTCCATCAGGTGACCCGTTTGCTCGTTTGCCCCCTTATTTCATAAAAAAAAAAGATCTGAATCAAGAATCGTCAAAGGGGTACGAACCTTTGTGGCATAGGCCATCTTGATATTTTTTCAAAATTTCCGAGATTTTTTGTTTGTATAAGTGTCCTCTATCCAAATATACCACTTTTATCGTGCTCGGAAATTTTGAAAAAAAAAATCATAATGGCCGGCGGCTAGATATGCCAGGCTCCATACAAAAATGTTCGAACCCATTTATCAAAATCAAAAAATCCAGCACCTCCTTCCTATAAGATATAGAGAACGTCATCGATAAAATATAATGAACGTCGTAACAACGCTAGCTTTGTTATCATTCATGGTTTTAATTACATTTCACTATGAAACGTAGAAATATACTTAATGAAAACCATGTTACGGATGCGATGCATATGGTATGTGTAATATACTAAAAAATACTAAATACATGTATCGACCACGTAGCATCGGCCTCTTGAAAAAATACAAATATAACAAACATGTCCGACTGCCATACAAACGAACGTACTAGGCCTACTACGAAACTGTTTTGAAACTCAAACTCAAACTCAATTTTTTTTTTATTCAGAATAAATTTTTGCAAATATTTTCTGAAAGTCTACATGATGCCTACCACCGGTTCGGGAACTAACCCGGCGAGAAGAACCGGCGTAAGAAACTCGCACGGGGCCCACTTTATTTACCAAAAAAAGTGAGAAAAATATTAATCTTTTAAAATAAAGTTTACAATGCTGTAACTTCAAATTATACAATATCAACATACATACATACAACATACATACACCGTCATTTCACGTTCGTTAGAGTAGGACGCGGCATTCTCGTCCGATTGTTTGAGTCTCAAAACAGTTTCATGGTACAAGGCCTGTATCCGTACATTTTACGTTGTGAGACAACACTCTTCATCATTATTATAATATTATTAATAATATTTACACAACCGACTGTACATTACGAATTAATTAAACAAACAATAATCTGACACACAGTACCCGAAACTTGACGTTATACAGGGTGTAACAGAACAAAGTGATAATACTTTAGAGTGTACGTGAGTCCGCTGTATAGAGTTCACTGTGAAAGGAGCAGTGCGGAAATAGCAACTTTTTAAACTGTCGTATGGGCAAATTCATGACGTTTGGGAGCTTGCCCATACAAATCACAAATAATATTACTCTTTCAGTGATGCCCCTTTCACAGTGAACTCTATGTAGGGGCACATATCCTAGAGTAGCGGATCTGAAACTTTTTTGGTGACGGATCCCTTTTAAGATGTGACATTTTTGACAGACCCCTAAAAATAATATTTTGTCTTTTGATGAATAGTCTCCATCCATGTTGGAGTTTGATATTATTTCTAAAAACAATTTATGGACCACTCCTATAGCCAAGGCCTCTGCGGAGGCTTTTGCGGAGCCATGGCTGCCCTAAAGTATAACTTTGTTTTGTTACACCCTGTATACGGGCAAATCGTTAATGGGTTCGTATGATTTATATTATTGGAGCAATGTGTGCCTTTGTATAGTATAATATTGTGTATAGTACAGACTTGTTAATTAATGTTCACTTACATGACAGATTTGAATGTTTGGATATAAATTGAACACGTACAGGGTACTTAGGCTGCTTGTATTCGACAGCTTACCGCTTAGTAACAATACACTGTAAGAAGATAATGGTAACTCTTTCTTATTTCACATTAATAATATTCGGAAAAATTCGGTAGTAGTTATGCTAGTAGTGTATCGATTAAAAGCTTGTACTCGTAATAATTATAGCCCAGTAGGGTAAGTTCAGCCTTGTATGGGAATCTGAAATTAATTATGGTCAGAATTTTTTTATATTTTAATAATTTATTTTAATACCTTAAATTCAAAAACTCGACCAAATCCGACTGGTGCGTTAGCCGCCATATTGGTTTGAAGGTCAAATCTTTGTTTAGACATATCTCCTTTATTTTTTATTTTTTTACGAAAATGATAGGGACCAAATTTGTCGTAAATTTAATTTTCTACATTTTGAGTTCTTATAATTTTCATTGTAAAATCAATATTTATGGAAATAACTGTAAAAAACTAGTCAAAGTATAATTTCGCCTGTTCGACCTGTATCGCGATTATTGTCAAATACAGAAAAAAATACAAAAATAAACTTGTAGCTCATTAAATTAATCATAATAATTAAAATTAAGACTTCGCTGTCTGTCCGTCTGTCTGTCTCCAGGCTTCAAGAACGGTGATAGATAGAGACTTGAAACTTTCAGATATTATGTATTTCGTTTCCCGATATAACAACAAATACTAAAAACCGTAATGCGTTTGACATAAGACATCGCAAGCACCTTACCTCGTTTTGTCTTTTTATTATCTGCTGCTAGTGATATATTATACTTTTCGATAAACGACATACTTGATAACGATTAATACCGTCATAAACTAACAATACACTACCAAAGTAATTTCCAAACGGGAATGCTGAATTTGCGAAACATACATTTAGAATACTCCACTAAATTACACGCGGTAAAAGATCTCTGTAACTACTATAAATTATTTAAGCCTTGCCGCAACGACTTCCTAATACGCACCGTACATCGCTACGTTCCTACAAATTAAATTAAACGTCCATACGAAACCGTCAATGAACCGCACCCATGCGGAAAGAATCGTTATATTTCGTAACGGCTTTGTTGTTCGAATTCTATGCTTGAATGGAGTCGGTTTTTTACTTTTCGTACAACATAAATCGTTGAAGAGTTTTTCACTCGGCACACTTTGCCGGGAAAAGGGAACGAAATAGCTTTTCGAGAATTATTAGCGTCTTGGTTTTGCATTTGAACAATTTTTATTTCGTTTAAATTTTCTATTTGCTCAAAGCTCGCTTAACGAACGAATTTCTTTCGTTTGGATGAACCCTGGTGAACTTCGCGGTTGAAACATAGTTGTAGTTTAGTGTAATGTACAATATTATAATAAAAAACAAAGTCATGCTGATTCTTCGTAACTTCATTACAATACAGGATCCCAAAATGATGCAAACATGGACTGATGCCTACGCAGTGTTGTGGCCTGGCCCGTAGCAACAATAGGCAGATAGGGTACTTACGTCATGTGGTCGGATAATGTCAATCCAGTGTTGCTGGGTTTGGCAAAACGCGATCAAATCTTGTATTTCTGTAACTTGTCTACGAATCAACTCTCTGATAATATACCTATTACCTACTATTCGTGACCAAAAAATCTTGTGATCCTCCAAAATCTTGGGCAGAGTCCGCGCCTATTGATAGTGATGATAAACCGTTTTCACGGCTCGCGCTGGAAATGAAAACTTCCTTAAATATGGCCGACGTTATGAATAAGTGAGACGAGCAGTGATTGCGGCTGAATTATTCAGACCCGCGTCCGAACAATGTGCCCGGATTAAAAGTAACTTATTGATTCCCAAGAATATGGCCGACTGACAGTTGTTTTTTTTTTTATTGTCAGCAACGGCAAAAAGTAACTGGCTGTGCACTGACCTCCATTATACAAGTACGCTGGACTAATGATACCCCTTGAAATGACAGCTATTTTTTGTGCCTATTTGAAGTGGAATCAGCTCCCCCAATGTGAGGGATAGGAACTCAGGATAGGAGGTCAGTGTGGCTGTGGGTTTTTTCACGTTTGTCAGCAATAGCGAAACTGTCATACAGCTGTAATTACAATTCTTAGCAATACCAAAAAAACTTGGTTAACTTTATATATATTTTTTTTACTTTTTACAGGTCAAAATAATTATATTCTAGATGTAGGAAATACTATGTAAGGACAATAGATATAATAGATAATAATATTATGTATATATTGTATGCTTTTATTTCTTTAATAAGTCTTTTGTTAAACCTACTTGAATTAATATTAAAATACATAGTACAATTAAACAATATTATTTTTGCAAACATTTAGTGTGAAACCAAACGAGCGTAATTTGTGAGTTGTGAGTCGCAGAATTTCTGCCGCGTAAATATCTTTTCATACAAATCATGACTCACAAAATTACGCTCGTGTGAATCAAACAGGACTTTTGTATGAAACTGAATGCAGCAGAATTCTGCCGAACCGAAATTCTGCGACTCACAACTCACAAATTACGCTCGTTTGGCTTCGCCCTTAAAGCGACAACTGAGGCACATATAAAACACTCAGTAACACAACACTCAAAGACTGACACAGTATACGGTAAAACAGTAACACGACATCACTGTACGATCTTGCACTTTATCCCGTCGTAGACATCGAGATGCACACGTTAATATTTTATTGGAAGCCCTATTCTGTAAGAATTGAGAGATTCAGATACGATATCGCCTTTTTTGTAATGAAAACTTCTTAACCGCCATTGTGCACTGGTAAAAAATATTCACATGAGTAAAATATGTTAAACTTACGTCAAAATTTGTAGGAGAAAGCCGGCGTGGCGTAGGGAGTAATTCCTCTCTTTCTGTCGTGCGTGTAAAGTGTTTCCCTACATCCTTATCACTTCTGCCAATGTTCCCGAAGTGCAAACCGTTGTTTTTTTTTTCTCTTATTATTGTCATTACCATTTTTTGCAAATAAACGTTCTTATTCTTATCCGTTAGTATTTCAATGATCTTGCCATATTTAAAATTATTTTAAGATTGTTTGAAAGTTTACGAATAATATAAACTAAGGAAAAGTAACTCCGCCATAAAACATGTTCTACAATACAAGGTAAAAATGTGTACCTAGGTACACTACGAATAATAAAAACTAAGAAAACGTAACTCCCATACTTCAACCGTTTTGAATTTGGTTCCTTTTCGCACACTAAAATATGGCAATAGCAACGAAACACTAACACTCAAATTTACGAAATAAAGCCGTTGACTTTAATTTACACAAAATTATGTACCGAATACATGCATAAAGTATGCATGTATTCGGGTCACATTTTGTAGACTCGTAAACAAATTTTTTGACACAGTTACTCCTCCTTAGTTTTTATTATTCGTAGTAGGTGGTACACATTTTCAATACATATTTTGCAATATTTAGGTGGTCTTCAGCGGTATCAGGCTGAGGCCCTTTTCACATGCATACGGTTGTCGTCTAAACGGTCCGGCGCCGTGCCGTGCTAAGCCTTTCACATGTACACGGTTTTCGCACGATCACCCAGCAACGCGGCGGGTGGCGGTGGCAGTATTCATGCTGCGGAAAATGTCCGGACCCCTGTGATGTTAGCGATTGAATGGTGTTCCCCGCGGTCGCCGTGCATGTAGCACTCGTGTCATGTGAACAGGTCTATACTTGTCCATACATGATTACAAAGACGGCTACCGCGCCGAAACCGCGTTTGTAGTGGGTAAACACGGGTGACACACGATCACGGCACGGTTGCCGTGCCATGTGAAAGCTGTCTAAGTAGCTCATACATTTCTACTTTGTACGGCACGGCGACCGTGCCGCGACCGTATGCATGTGAAAAGGGCCTGACGTTACATGACAGTTCGAAAGGAACCAAATTTAAAACGGTAATATACTATTACGTTTCCTTAGTTTTTATTATTCGTAGTTGAAAGTAAATAGATTATGCTAAAAGCATCCATATACGGGGAGGCCGATCGATCCGGTCGAACTGATGGCAGGCCGATCTGGCCGGACTCGTGTATACACAGAATGTAAGTACAAAGGCGTCCCCGTATTTAAGGAGACTTAAAGTACGCTGATGATGTAGCTTTCTAATAACTTAACTCTAAGCCTACGTAAGTTAGGGTAAGCCCGGAGATAAGCGAGTTAATTTTAAATTTCATTAACATTTTCAGCTCGGCCTTAAGACACAGCCGGGATTTCAGCTTATTTAACTGAAAATGTTTTTTCATTTGTTTCACTCAAATATAATAATCGATTCGTGTTTCGTAGAAAGTATATTATATTATTTATTTTTTGTTATACTGTAAACTTAACTTATTAAGTATATTAGATAAATGTTTGTATTTATGTGTTTTATAAGGGTTCTGTGTCTTATGTACAAGTTGTAATCTTTTGCAGTGGTAAACGCACAATTCTTACGTTTGATTTTCTCGCTAGCATACCTAGTTCACTAACCGTAACACGTAGAATCAAAGTAATATCTTATATATAAAATTGTCGTGTCACAATGTTAGTCAGCGAACTCCTCCGAAACGGCTTTACTGATTTTTACCAAATTTTATATCCTATTACCTTTCCTAGGACAAGTATTTTTAATTTCACTCAACAGTTAAGCTTAAAGAGGTCAAAGCTAGTATAGATAAACACACTTTTGGATAATAATAATATTATTATAACATAATTTTGTTTGGATTCATACGAGTTTCTTTAAAACACAACTTCCAGAATAGGTACAGGTCAGTGCATTAAGTATAAAATATGTCGGCTAACGCACGTGACTACGATCTTGGCCTCACATCAGGTGTAGTGGTGCTCGTTTGTAAAGATATTGATTTGAGTTAGCGTCGTATTATAGGAATAGGCAAGACTGTCAAATAAATTTGTATCTTCTTGTGTAGTAAATAGAGTTTAGTTCTGAATGGCACATTCAAATAGCGCCTCGTCACGTTGCAATGTTAACTTACTTTTATACATCATCAAATAACGTAGTATGTCAAGCAAACAATGGTCAAATTTCAAGATGTTACTAGGCCATTTGTAAGCCCATAGAAACAGAACATTTTGCTTCATTTTTCACTTCAAAATCGATCCCGTAGCCTCGGACTCTTTTGACGAAAAATGTGTATCAAAATTTTCATCCAGCCATCTATCCATCCACAAATTACGGTTATAACACTAGGAATGTGACTAGTGTATGTGTAGTATAGAGTTATCACACTTGCGTAAACCGTCGCTAATGTATTCACACAACAACAGAGTTCGGCCGAGCGATGAATATTTACTCAAATGCAAATTCACTTTTCTCACTTCAATCTCGCCGAACGGAAGTTTAATCTCCCCTCCGAGTGAAACATATAACGCGGATAACGTTATCACACTAGCACATAAAACAGCGCGGATTGCTTTTAACTGTAATTTGTAAATGTTTGTATTAACGAACACAACCACTCCTACAAGTCTATCATGATATTCATTAAAAAGCGTTAGCTATAGCAACTGTGATTCATCAATTCCGCTTCTTGTATTTTTTCCTTAAAAAAATATAACAGACTCACTGCCGCACTCAGAGTGGAACATTAATTACTTAAATGTAATTAATTTAAAATTTTGACTTAAGCTTCATACATTATCTGTCAAACTCTTAATTAAATTGAAGGTTAATCATAATTAAATGTTTCAGAGTACCGCGGTTAGTTTTAAGCAAGATAAGAAAAGTACCTCTATTTTCAACATGTTATTCTATGCTACAATATACTAAACCAAAGTATTTTTTAAGTTTTTGTAATCATAAATAATTTTTTATTATTAAAAAGGTAATAATAAATTAATGTTAATTAAGTTTTATTTTATAGATAGAATTTCAGCGACTTTGGTCGTTCGTGTGATAACCTCTTGTAGCATACATGAGGCGTCTTTAAGTGCGCGTAAACCCGCGTATACCCCGGTTAGCGTTAACTGACTGTTTAACAAGGCGATCCGTTGATTAAACCGCTTTATAAGGTGTGGAGTGTAATAAGAGTTTAATTTGTGTTTTACTCAATTTTGATAGAATGGTTTATGTTTTTTAAGCGTGTGTGTGTGTTTAAAACACTCGGAAACCTAAAAGTGTTATTGCAATAAAATATGGTTTACCAGTATGGTATGGTTGAGTCCAGTCAGATCAGCCTGCGATCAAGCAGACTTGATTCGATCGGTCTCCAGTAAGGATACCATGAATAGTGAATTGGCCGAATACCGAATACCGAATATTCGGCAACGCTGTCGGCCGAAGCGCCGAATATTCGGCACAAAATACATACTTTTCGGGGGCGCGGTAGCGGCCACTGATCAATTTTAATGACTAAAGTGTTGTAATTTGGAAATAAATACATAATTTTGAGTAATATAAAGTAATATACGTGGGAGAGCCATGCTTCGGCACGAATGGGCCGGCTCGACCGGAGAAATACCACGTTCTCACAGAAAACCGGCGTGAAACAGCACTTGCGCTGTGTTTCGCCGAGTGAGTGAGTTTACCGGAGGCCCAATCCCCTACCCTATTCCCTTCCTTTCCCTCCCCTGTTCCCTTCTCTTCCCATCCCTACCCTCCCCTATTACCCTATTCCCTCTTAAAAGGCCGGCAACGCACCCGCAGCTCTTCTGATGCTGCGAGTGTCCATGGGCGACGGAAGTTGCTTTCCATCAGGTGACCCGTTTGCTCGTTTGCCCCCTTATTTCATAAAAAAAAAATATATATAACGTGTTTTTGTACATGATTTGGTATTCGGTATTCGGCCGAATACTATGTATTATTCGGCCGAATACCGAATAGCAAAAAAAGAAGCCGAATAGGCCGAATACCGAATAGTTCCCGAATATTCATGACATCTTTAGTCTCCAGTGTCTGGGGGACTTAACAGTATTCCGTCGCGTTGTATGAACAAATCTTCTAAATTTAATATTGACGCGTTCCAAGTGATATATCATATTTTGTATTTGCCAATAAATATTGAACACTTAAAAGTGATTTTTCATTTCGTTTTGCGCAAAATGCACGTCGAGTGATTTATTGCTTGGATTTGAAAATATTTGAATGAAAAGATAAAATAAAAGGAGATTTTTACAAAATATTTCTTACAATTTTTACATTTATACAAGTCATACGTATCAGGGTTCGTTCACATTGCTTAGAGACTAGGCAATGCGATAAACTAAATGAGCCTTTTAAATTGGAATAGCAATCCAACACCACGGGTGTCTATCACTTCAATGTGAATCTTTCTTGTGTAGTAAATAAAGTTTAATTTTGAATGGCTTGTTTTAGAACGCCTCGCCCAGTCACGTTGCGTGGTGAACTAAAGTGTTTTTTTTAAATACACCGAAATAATTATAGTCAAGAAAACTAAACTGTAAAAATATTACATTTAAATAAATTATTACTAAGCCGTAGAAATGTATTTCTTTGCTTTCGTTGTTATTTTTAATCAAGTCAAAAGATCTTTTGATCTTCAAGTCTAGATGTTTCAACTAGTCTAATTTTCCTTTGAATGAGCTAAGAAATTTCGTAATTGATTTTTATTACCTTGAGATTATTAACACGATATAAAAAATAATTTGTACAAATAACAAAATTTCAAGGGTAACCGAGTCAGGGGAATGTCTGGCATACTAATATACTAATATTATAAATGAGAGTGTGTACACACACACTCTCATTTATAATTATATGTCTGTATGTCTGTCCGTCTATCTGTCTGTCTGTCTGTCTGTCTGTCTGTTACATTTTCACGCCCAAACCACTGAACCGATTTTATTGAAATATGGTATGAAGACACTTCGAGTCCCGGGTAGGGACATAGGATAGTTATTATCCCGAAAAAATGTGCAGTTCCCGCGCGATAAATGAATTTTGGTAGACTTTTTCAATTATTGTGTCACTGCCTGTTTGTCTGTTTGTACGGGTTTTTATTTAATTTAACTTAATCGATAGAAGACTTAAATGAACTTGTCTGTCCCCTGTCCCCATATTCGATCAGGTCACATGTCCTGTCACGTGAGTTTAACTTTTTTAGAAAGAAATAATCAGGGCGAGCGAAGCGAGCCCTAGTATATCCCACAACCTGAGCACTTTACGGAAAAACTATCACGCCTATTGATTTGTGCTTTAACGTTATAGTAATGTTTATTTATATGTAGATGTGTTATCATCGGTCAGTCAAGGTTTGGTTACTATTAAAATATAAAAAAAACTGCCTTAAAGATTATTACCACGCAGAAAAACGACGCGAGCCCTCACAAAGCTCGGCTTTTAGCTATTATAGAAATGAATCGCTAAATATGTGTGAGTGCTCATCTCGAGAACGACTGAACTAATTCCGCTAATTGTTTTTTTGTTGTATTTGTTAATGTCAGAGGAAGGATGTTCCGGCGAAAAAAAATCAGTGGATAATTAGAAAATCTTAGAATTCTTCACCACCTATATAGTTGTGTCATTATCCTTTCGACAGTTAGGGTCAATTCAGACCGCAACGCGACGAGTAGATGCATTTCTAAATTAGTACTGAATTAACATACTTCAATTGCGTCGAGACGTCATGCAAGTAACATTGAAATCTATCAATTCCATATAAAATTTTGAAATGCATCTCACGGCAGCTACGCGTCACGTTGTGGTCTGAATTGACCCTTAAGCTTCATAGATATTACGAAACGACGTCCGTCGGGCCCGCTAGTAGAGGCTAAATAAATAATAAGCATCGTCTCATCACGTATTTTTCTCGGTTCCACGCACTGTTGAAGTGACAAATGGCCGCGAAGTGGGCCAATGCAGTTACACAATAAAGAATGGCCGCGACACACCATTAAGATATTGTTTTATTCGCCAACTTTATATTAATTTATGAGACAGAGGGTAATTAGGGATGTTTTTTAAGAAACGAGCAAAGTAATGGATCGTTAAAGGCGAGAGGCGACACTACGCCGCAGCGAAACGATACTTTGCTTAGCTCTGGCCTCTGACGTTTTGTGTCGCGTAGCGCCGCTGACGCGTAGTGCGGCTTACCTAGGGTTAATTCAGACCGCAACGCGACTCGTAGATGCATTTCTAAATTTGTACTGATTTGACAGATCTCAATTGCGTGAGACGTCTTGAAAATCTGTCAAATCCATACAAATTTAGAAATGCATCTACGCATTGCGTTGCGGTCTGAATTGACCCATACGATTTCCTACAGCGTCGTTTATATTCAGCTCTGTTGGACAGGGAAGTGGGGAGCGCGAAAATATAAATAGTCGCGCTGCCATATTGGTCATGCCGCTGCCGCGGCAAGTATGTTGAGGGCTGAGTGTAAACGCTCACTCGCGTTGTTACTGCCACAGAAGTATTCAGGGCAATATTATTCCGGCAGCGCGAGGAGCAGCGGCAGTGGCTGAATGTAAACGTCCCATACGAAAAATATTTTGCCATACCATGCTCCTCTGCAGCGTAGGTAATTTTGCCTAGTGCGGTCTCATCTATACTAATATTATAAAGCTGAAGAGTTTGTTTGTTTGTTTGAACGCGCTAATCTCAGGAACTACTTGGTCCGATTTGAAAAATTATTTCAGTGTTAAATAGCTAATTTATCAAGGAAGGCAATAGGCTTAAGGCTACATATTATAAAGCTAAGTCTAATAGGAGCGAAGAAACAGAGTAAAATGTGGAAAAAACGGCGACAAATTATTTGAAAGGGCTTATCTCACGAACTACTAGAGCAATTTTTATGTTATTTGGTACAGATATAGAGTAGACCACTCGAAAGGACATAGACTACGATTTGCAAAAAAATGTACGGTTTCCGTGAAAATCCTAACTTACGCGGACGAAGCCGCGCGGAACGTCTAGTCTTTAATAACAATATAATATTACTAGATGCCGCCCACAACTCCGCTGCGCCAAAATGTCTTTATCGCGCGGGAACCGTTCATTTTCCGGGATAAAAAGTATCCTATGTCCTTTCCCGTAATTCAAAGTATCTCCATACTAAATTTTGGCAATATCGGTTTAGCGGCTTGGGCGTGCAGAGGTAACAGACACATAGAAAGACAGACAGATAAAATTTCGCATTTATAATATTAGTATAGATTTTTATAGAATTTTTGAACTTTGAATATTGCTTGTAGAAAAATGTAGCCATGAAGCAACATAAAAAATACATCCACAAGTCGTCGCCAAACGTGATTCGTAAAGCTATGAATAACAGATCTGTGTTGATTGTGTACAGCTGACGGTAAAACATGGCCGCTTTGAGTCCACGTTGATATTTTTATGTCAACATGGATATTTATCAGCTGATCAAGCCCCTTAACTTGATCACCAGATAAATGTAACAACATTTTTGTAACAGTATAGATCAAACGTCGAATCGAGGCACAAAAGTTTATAAAAAACTAGATGACGCCCGCAACTCTGTTTTTGCCCGCAAAATTCGTTTATGGCGCGGGAACCGTACATTTTTCCGGGATAAAAAGTGTCCAATGTCCTTTCTCGGGACTTAAAGTTTCTCCATACCAAATTAACTACTGAAACGGGTTTGCCTTTGCTTAAGCAAAATCGGTTCAGTGGTTCGAGCGTGAAGAGGTAATAGACAGACACACACACTTTCGCATATATAATAATATTAGTAGGTATGGATATGGATATCAAAATTTGTATTAAATTCGGTGCTTCATTATTTTGATTATACTTTAGTACAGAGGCCGTAGCCAAAGTCCCTTTCGTTAAAAACGATGACGAAATTCGTTATCAAAATGTATGGGATTTGACATTAGTCTTCGCAAGCAAAATGTCATTTAGCGATGACTTATGTCAAACCGCATACATTTTGATAACGAATTTCGTCATCGTTTTTAACGAAAGATACTCAGAATTTGATACACGAATTAGACTCGGGGGTCAAGTTAGGCTGGCCGCGTTTCTGGGTCACCGAAACTTTCATATTTTTTATACATCCCTCAGGGCCCGGGAAAATTGCGTTTTTTCAGCGAAACGGAATAACTGCTCTGATTTTATTAAGCTCTAGTTAGGAATGGAATTTGATATCAGCTGTTGGCTGTCAGCGTTATTCAGGTCGAATATCGCTTTCCGAGACCGCGGACAACTTTTTTCTTAATCGCATTTCAAGATGTGCCAAGACTTACAAGTGCATGTAATATTAAAAAAAGTTAAGTTCCTTTAAAAGTTCTTAACTTGCAGCAGAACAGCATTTTAAAATAGCTTTTTTTAATGTCTTAAAATATTGTGTTGTTTGAGGTGTCACCGAAAATATATCTGTAACCTATACACAGTCTCACGGCCCTATACAGGATATAATAAATATGTATAAGTTGTATAACAAAACAAAGTGATAATACTTTAGGATGTCTATGTAACCCTATACAAGAGACACATCTCTTGTATAGGGTTCACTGTGAAAAATCCATACTAATATTATAAATGCGAAAGTGTCTGTCTGTCTGTCTGTCTTTCTGTCTGTCTGTCTGTTACCTCTTCACGCCCGAACCGCTGAACCGATTTTGCTGAAATTTGGCACGGAGATACTTTGAGTCCCGGGAAAGGACATAGGATACTTTTTATCCCGGAAAAATGTGCGGATCCCACGCGATAAACGAATTGGTGCAACAAGGTTGCGGCCGCCATCTATTACTATAATAATAACTCAGTAAAAAAGTTTAAATAAACTAGCTGTGCCCCGCGGTGTCACCCGCGAAGCTAGGAGTTCTCTCAGCACCTTCGGGACCATGATAATACCTTGGTGCAAAATCTTACTTTGGTAGCATATACGTAGAATACTTCTTCTAAAACTAAAATCACCATGAGTTTCCATATACATTTTGAAAATTACCAACATACCTCATGGATCCCATGATCAAATTGCTACCTGGGTAACTGTAGCACCAAGTTTATATAATATACTTTAAAACAACAATAGATATCAATTAATAATTTAAGTAATTTAAAGTAAATATTTAATCGTTTGACAAACTCGAGTCTCGATCTAAAAGGCTATGGAAAGTACCAATAATAGGATCATAATGGGACGATGCCTGCTATGATGGTTTATGGTAGTGATGATGGTGATGATTATGATGAATGTAATAGTAGCATAATATGCTTTTCGTTCTTAAAACAACGCCAAAACTCCTGAAATTGTATCTATAAAGAGCCAGGAGTTCTTTCAGCACCTTCTGAACCAGTAATGGTATACCAGGTATACCTCGGTGCAAAATCTTACTTGTTGGTAGCATATGCTTAGAATACTTCTCACGAAACCGAAGTCACCACATGTTTCCATATAAATTTTGAGGAGTTCCCTCGATTACTTCATCAAGTCACCACTTTTGTGAACATGGTACAAAATTGGGATGATACCCTATACACCAAAAGAAAAATTTTGAAAATCGGTTCACAAACGGCGGAGTAATCGTTGAGCATAAAAAAACGAACATAACACCTCCTCCATTTTAAAAGTCGGTTAATATTGTAGCCTATGTGTTATTTTGATGCATAAGCTATATTATTGTAAAGTTTTGGTAAAATCTATTCCGTAGTTTTTGCGTTAAAGAGTAACAAACATCCATACATACAGCCACCCATACAAACTTTCGCCTTTATAATATTAGTAGGATAGTAGGATAAATACTTCTTACTTGTCACGTATAAAATGTAATTAAATCGAGGGAAAGGCGTCTAACTTCACGCACGTAATCACCAGTGTAACATGACCTCTTAATACTTATAGGGTTGTCGATTTACAGAAATGTTATTCATTTTGTCCTCAAAGTATTAAATTATGTAATAATAATTTAATAGCATATAACCAGCTGGTTTTATATTTTAACAATAATATTTAGTAATTTATCGAAAAACACTTTTGGTTTTAAGTAGTGAATACCCGTAAATTCTTCCGTGCCTTTATGGTTTCTTTCATAAAAATACTTAAATGTTACACACTGGTTTACTGCTTTTCCAAACAGAAATCCAACAAGATTTTAGGCTATTGCATAGCTTTTATCGCGGTCTTTAAGCGCGGCGACCGAATCAAGAAATTCCGTAACGAAAAATACCTAACATTCGTCTAACGTCGTTTCAGTTACGCAGACTTCGGCTCGGTGTGAATCGGGGTGTGGTGCTCGCCGCACCGACCGGCACAGCGGTGCGGCGTTCTCAGACTTCGGCACGATGTTTATGGGGATGCGACTAGACGTATGCGAATTATAATTGCATAAGTTGATCAAAAATGCTATGATATAGCTTTACCGCGGTAGTCCCCGGTGCCACACGTTTTTTTTTTTTGTTTTGTCAACCTTAAGAACTATAAGAAGGGTACTGGAATACAAACGACGCCACTTAAAAGTTTGATGCGTTCCAAATATTCCATCAACGCGTTTAACATTTTAAGCAGATGTTCGAGTTTGTTTTAATTGATTATTTAAATTTCTTTTCGACAGTACCGGAGAGTTTTGATAGAAGTTTTGAGGAAGGTGAGAGAGAAAAAACTAGGTGTTAGGGTCAATTGACCGCAACGAGACGCGTAAATGCATTTCTAAAGTATGGATTTGACAGACTTCAATTGCGTAAGGCTTTGTCTAGCGATCATTTTGCGTCCACACTAGCGAACATGATACGCTTCGATGCTACGCGACGGAGATCTGATACGCGAAAATGATACAAATGTGGACATAGCCTTAGACGTCATGCAAGTCTGTCAAATCCATACTTTAGAAATGCATCTACATTCCGTTGCGGTCTGAATTGACCCTTACAGTTCACACAAGCGTAGGTCGATTCAAATTATTATCGAAAAAGATAACTAGACGATCCACGCAACTCCGTTGCGCCAACATCGCGCGTTTACTGTACATTTTTTCCGTATAAAAAGTATTATATTATCCTTTCCTGGGAATAAAAGTATTTCCATGCCAAATTACATCAAAATTGGTTCATCAATTTTAGCGTGAAGAAGTAACAGATAGACAAACATACTTTAAAATATTACTACGGACTAGATGTTGCTTGCAACTTTTCCAAGTTTACAAAAAATGAAAGGTACATTTGGCGGAGTATCTGAACGTATACAAGCCATTGAATTGAAACACCCTGAATAATCACTCAAGTAAGCACGCATTGTCCATTAAAAACTCAACATACGGCGAATAACATACTCTTTTACGACGTGCGTAAGAGAGATAGAATAGTATTTCGTCTCGAAAGAAGAAATTTTCACTTCAATAGCGTAAACTGGCCCCCAGCATTTTCCTGCGGGACCCCAAAACAAAGTAGAAATAAATCTAAAGTGCGAACACAGCTGTCCTTTTATTTACTCCGAAAGTTGTGAGAAATGCTTTCGGCGGTACTTTCTGGAGCAGGCTTTGCAACTGTTTGTGGAAGTATTGACATTCGGAACTGATAGTCTTTAAGTTGACACCACAGTATAAACAATAAACAGTAGAGTCATACAGCTGTGTTCTCAAAATGAGTATGTGGGCTGTTGGACCCAAAAAAATTGGACCCAATGGGTCCAAATTCTAGATATGAATTTTTAACATTTTTTCATCTAGCGATTGGTCCCAAGTAATTATTTTTCATGACTGTCAGGCTTATGTCCGTAGGGCCAGCAAAAAAGTTGTAGATTTGAATAAAAAACAAAATAATTTCTTTGTATGAAAATATTTATTGAGATCGGTCAAGGCTTAAGACAAATTAAAACTTCAAACAATTAGTAAAAAATAATAGGAAATAAATCAATATTTGGCCAATAATAATATAAAGTATTATAAAAACTAATAACATAAGATTCTTAGTAAGTACTTCTTTTGTTTGCATACATTGAAATAAAACTAAAGTAGGTAATTTTTTTCTATTAACTAAAATCACAGCTTTTGTTATAAAAAATAACATCTTAGGTGTACCTTGTAATTGTGAATTTATTGTTATTAATATAATTTACTAAGTATAAAAATTTTAGAATTGCCAGTAGGTCACTCAAATAATAATAAATAATAATATTATTACTTATGTAATAATATAATTATTGAAGTATGAGTAATACTTTTCATACATTATTTTTTCTAATTTTCAATAATATTACAATTTTTAATAATTTCCGTGGTTATAAATATAAAAATATATAGTTTTTACATTTTTTAATTTTTATATAATAATAATAATAATAAATCAAGTATTAAAAATGCCTGAAATCAGTCTTTAGATTTAATCAATCAATTAATCAAATATTATTGTGCACACAATACAGAGATAATACAAACAAATATAAACAAAATATTAATTAGGTGTCACAACTCACAATGGCGGCCTTATTACCAGGTAACATTCTCTTCCAGGCAACCACGAGCGAAGGTGAAATTGTAGTAGAGATAAGCGTGCATGTGCAAACAAAAGAATACAAATATAATATAGTTATCATTATATGAATAAATATGCATGTATATAATAATACTATACATAAATACCAAATATACATTTATATGGACGCTATTAAGCATTCGTCTACCTAACCCACAAAAATATTACGTATTGAGTTAAGAATGCAGTTATGTTCTTTAGATGATTTACAACAAGACGGCATTCAAAATTTAACAACAAAAATAATTGTGGGTTAGGACACTAATGCTTAACAGCGACCATATATTAATAACAAATAATGACATAGAACAACACGGACATCCTAATAATTTTAAGTGTAACTCAAAACATATTCATGAATTATTTTTAGATTTTTTTTTTATTTTTTTTTATGAAATAAGGGGGCAAGCGAGCAAACGGGTCACCTGATGGAAAGCAACTTCCGTCGCCCATGGACACTCGCAGCATCAGAAGAGCTGCAAGTGCGTTGCCGGCCTTTTAAGAGGGAATAGGGTAATAGGGGAGGGTAGGGATGGGAAGGGAAGGGAATAGGGGAGGGAAGGGAATAGGGGAGGGTAGGGAAGGGAATAGGGTAGGGGATTGGGCCTCCGGTAAACTCACTCACTCGGCGAAACACAGCGCAAGCGCTGTTTCACGCCGGTTTTCTGTGGGAACGTGGTATTTCTCTGGTCGAGCCGGCCCATTCGTGCCGAAGCATGGCTCTCCCACGTATTTAAGTAGTGTAGCTTGACTAGACTTTTAAATTCATTTAACGTTTTTGCAAGTTTTACATGCTAAGGCAAGGAATTCCAGAGCTTTACACCGGAGATTTACAGATTTAGGTAATAATAATAATTATAATATAATTTAAGTGAGAGTGTTCTAAGTTTTAAATGTACCATCGAGGAAATTGATTCCTAGGCAGTTGACAGACCAACGTCATTGGTCGGATCTTGTCAATTCAATGTAAATAATTGTGATCTGTCCGCTGGGTTTGACCTAACGCGACCAAAATTCTTAGGTCCCCCATCTACCTAGGAATCAACTTCTCTAATAGTACAAAACAATATGGTTATAACTGATTATTTTTGTGCCAACCCTACTTCAAAATTTCTTGCCAGAAAAGTATGGATTACAAAAGTGGGACCAATCGCTAGATGAAAAAATGTTAAAAATTCATATCTAGTCATTGGACCCATTGGGTCCAATATTTTTGGGTCCAAAAGCCCAAGTACTCCTTAAAATCAAAGCGTAATAATAGTACCTCACCGGTTTCGATGACAGTGGCCAGTTTCATTGAAAACCAGGCCAGTTACGCAGGAGTAATTTTATAATGCCCAAGTATGTGCGCAGTACACAAGAGCACTCTGTATTCCTATAATTTCATAACCCAGCGGGATGGACGACCGGCACGACTGGCGAGAGATCAGGCGCAGGACCGACTTTTTACATGCCCATCCGACGCATGGATCAAGTACTTGTCATACAATCAGCTAATCAGCCTGCATTGTCCTAGCCAAACTTGGAAATAACACGTTTCCAACGCGAGAATCAAACCCACGACCTCCGAGTCAAGAGTCGTACGTGCTCTAGACCACCGGACCATGGTGGTGTTGTAAGTTTGAATTTTCACAGGTTATGTATTTCTGTTGCCGCTATAACAAGAAATACTAAAACTAAAATAAATATTTAAGGGGGGCTCCCATACAACAAACGTGATTTTTTTAGCCTTTTTTGCTTGTAATCAATAATGGCAAAAGGTAGGCACTTAAAATTCTCACAAAATCTTCAATTAGATCTGTACTTAAATAATTAATAGTAAAATTAAAATAATATAAATATTTAAGGGGGGCTCCCATACAAAAAACACAATTTTCGGCCTATTTTTGCTCTGTGATGGTACGGAACCCTTCGTGTGCGAGTTCGACTCGCACTTGGCCGCTTTTTTGTGTAACGCAATGTTCTGCACGTGTGGACGCCTGATGTGATTCTGCATAATTAACTTAAACTAATCTGCAAATAGATGACTCCCGCACCTCCACTGCGCCAAATTTCGTTTATTGCGCGGGTACCGTACATTTCTCCGTGATGAAATGTATCCTATATCCTTTCCCATGACTCAAAGTATCTCCATATTCAATTTCAGTATTATCGGTTCAGCGGTTTGGGCGTGAAGAGGTAACTGACAGATAGACACACTTTCGCATTTATTATTATTTTATTTTTATTTTACCGTGTATTTCAGGCATCTAGGCCCATAATACAAATACCTTACAGACTAACATACATATTATTATTATATACAATATACTTAAAAACTACACTTTGTCACGTGTCGACGGCTACGTGACGCGCTTCGTTCCGGAGTCTCCCCCGGGACCTCCGGTAGACAACATCCATCGGCCAGAACTCAAATTTATAATATGAGTATGGATAGATGGATTTTATTATACCTTCATTGAACGCAACTAATATAAAAGATAATAAACAGCAAAAATAAAACAATTTCCTTTATAGCTCTTGTTCCTAGGTCTTACAGTCTAGTCTTGGCTGTAATCGGCTTAATGGTGATTGCTGGCCCTCTCAATTCTCAGGTCTCAGTTCTCAGACAAACACTAACAGGGGACTGATATTTACAAGCACTACCGCATCATTTCCAAGAAATGCTATTATATTGGACACAATTTTGCGCTCTCAAGGATATTGCTTTCAGTGAGTGGATTCTTGAAAATATTATTTTTGTATTTTGATTTTAGTAATGGAGACGGCATATTAAGGAAACGAGAAGGTGCAGGTTTGATTTTGGTGTTGAGCTTTTTACATTTTTGTGGCGAATTTGGCGAAGCTATCTATTTAATAACGCCATTAATTGTTAACGCAAGAGTGTTACAGAAATAGTATCTATAATAATGCAAAAACCTCAAAAGCATTAATAAACAGGCAGTGAAGAAACTATTGGAAATTCTGGAAATCTGAGACGGCAAAACACTGAATATCTGCAAGGCTAGCTATATACATTTGTGGTGAACTTCTACATCAATTAATGCACAATCGCCGACGGATCATCATTCTTGGCAGACTTGACAATCAGGTGTTCAACTTTAATTATTCTAATGCCTGAATCCTGTTAATGGTGACAGGCCCTCTCATTTTCTAGCTTCAACTTGGGAACCAAACCCAAGACCTCTGTAGACAGCCAACCAATCATTAGACCGCAGAGATGTTACATATTAGAAAAAGTCACAACCTCGAACTCTACCAACACATTAAATTCTACTTTCCAACATCTACACTATAGGGTATACAAAAGTTTTTGTTTCTTTTCGTGGTAGTGTGTGGAATCAACAAGCATTATTCTTGGCAGAAACAGTTGGTAATTGAAAACAGCTGGAAATGGACAGACGAAGTTTGACCGGTCTGTTTTTGTTCCTCGCCGTTGTTGTAAGTTTCATGTTTTTAATTCCTGCGGTATCTTTAAAGTTTTTAAGTTCGAGCGATAAACTTTTTTGTTTAACGAATATTGGGGATGTTGCAAGTGTTTTCAACTGTGAAAATGTTTAACCAATATGATAGTATTATCATTATTATAACACGGAAGTTTGTCTGTCTATGACCTCTTACTTATATATATACAAGCAAGTGTTTAAATTTGAAAATATCTTTAATCTTTACTAACATTATAACACGTTACACAGCAGTGTATTTCCC
The DNA here is from genome assembly GCA_905187585.1 of Cyaniris semiargus. NCBI lineage: Eukaryota > Metazoa > Arthropoda > Insecta > Lepidoptera > Lycaenidae > Cyaniris > Cyaniris semiargus. The sequence goes on from LR994558.1 coordinate 14,822,215, forward strand.
TATCTGTCTGTCATTTTTTAAATGGTATTACGTAACGATTTTAATTCAATTTGACATGGAGATACTTTGATGTTCGGTATCTTTCCCGGAAGAAGAACACTGGATAGGTTTTCTTCTAATTTAGTTCCATAATATTTTTTTATACAGCCAGCATTTTCGGAATATGGGACAATTTTAAGTTTGAATCAATAATATTATTAAGCTTAAACTCATAATATACTATCTAAACTTCAAGATTTCTAGAAGTATATTAATGCTTAAAAAAACAAAAAATATTATATTATAAGCTTAGGACTAACCTTCTATTATATAAGCTTAGGACGTGTTTTTTTAGCTTCAAGATTTAGTATCTTAATGTTTCCTGTAAGCAGGGATCCTGGCAAGGGATGGAGGAGAGGAGCGAAAGGCGTCGGGCACAATACAACGCCAAGAGGCACATGCTGCCCCGAGATACCAGGAGACCAGCGCTAGGCAGAGAGATGAGGAAGAAGGTATGGGCTTGGTCGAAGGTCCTACCGCTTCTCACACTTTATGATCACTTAGTTCTTTTATTCTAAGCTGATCAAACACCTTTGGGACATTTCAATTGAATGAGTATAAAAGGTGGAGGGATGTCTATGTAATTTTTTTTTTTAACTCTTTATTTAGTAGTCTATTTGCGTTAAGAAGACAAATCATGCATGAATGTTGTCAAAATGTTTTTACAAAAAATTGTTTGAAAATTGGTAGCCTATAAGTAAACTTACATATTTCCAGACTAATAAAACTATAAGAAATATATTATAATTTAAAAAAAAAAGCGGGCTGCCAAATTTTGCTGTATTTTCTAATAAGTATTATGATCCCGGAAGACGATTGACTTCAATGAAATTGAGATTTATTTAATCATTGTATATTTATCTGATATTTGCCTAACGGAAAACACGATTCACTTATTTTGACTCGATAGTTTTATTTTTCGAAATTATGAATCTTTCTGGGCTTTTCAACAAATATCTGTTACACTTATTGAGTTACTAACATTAAATAACTTCTACTACTGCAATCACACACTTTATAAAATAATGGCAAAAGGAAATATTAGTATTGTATTTAATTTTTAAGTAATCATCAAAAACAGTTTTGGGACTTACGACCTTTACTTTCGTGCTATAATGCGGGAACCGTTGTTACGCGATATTGTTAACTATTAGCTGCAGCGCAAAGCACATTGCTCGGTGGCACGATTCATGGAATCATTATATCACGATTGGAGGATAGCGGGGTGTGTAGGCGGGGCTAGCGTGCTTTGAAATTTTTGGCAGCAGACTCAGTATTGATATCATTATTTGCTTCAGCCACCAGGCTATCTGACGCCGCTACAAGAGGAGGAGATGGCTGATGATGAAATAGTATCAGTATCAGTCGGTCCACTACCGCAACCGATAACAGTACCCGGTCATCGACCTCGGCTTAACATTGACAAGTTTGTCAGACCCAAAGTAGAAAACACCAAAGAGAATACTTCAAATGCAAAAGCAGTAAAGTTTGTCAAAGATGTAATTGTCGAAGTAGCCAAGGATCTATTAACGCATGAAATGAGTGAAGAATTTATATTTGGTCAGTACATTGGTAAAGCGATGAGGAAAGTCAAAGAAGAATACAAAACGAAGATGCAACTGGAGATACTAGATCTGATAAAACATTACCAACATAAGAATGATAGTAGAAAACCTGAGGAAGTAACAACTGTTAAGCCGAAAAGAAAATCCAATGACACTGATGAGGTTTGGACGGATTTTACGAATTTGGAGAACATAGTTGGTTGAATTAAAGAGAAAATTAATATAATTCGTAAGGAATTGTGAATTATGTTATTTCAATAATATTAATTATTTGATTTCAATTCTGTAATTCGTTTTGAGAAAATAAATAGTAGAGACTAAAGATTAACCCCTTAAAAAAATATCATAATAATTAATACGCTAAACATGGCAAGATTTTTCCTTATTTAGAATTTCTTCAATCAATTATCTTCTTCAATCTAACATTTCAGTTTGATCGTTAACAATTAATCTCAAAAGAGTGCAAAGTTTCAATATCCTTAATAATAATAATCAATCCGGGTGGCAAAAACGTCAAAGTTACAAAATCTTCATCAAAGAACGTGGATCTTTCGTTTGAACCGGCCATCATTTTATAACTTCCAAAGTAACCTTTAAAAGATTGATTGAGATATATAAATAAGAAATAAGGGTTCCGCAGAATAAGCCGCAAGCGTTTGAATATTTAATAACAAACCCCAGAGCATTTCAAAGCTTGATAAATACGAAATCAGATTCTTACCAACGTTGATAGATCAAATTGAAAGTAAAAACAGTACCCTTTTTGCTTTCCCTTTGCATCAGATAGAATCGTTGAAATGGGAAACAAAAAGAACTTGAATAAATATACACTACAACCTGAATAGTAGAACTGCTAGTTGTTCCATTTCATTGAATATATTTTAAACTAGCTCAATATTAAAACTAGAGTAAATAAAGACTACAGTTTAACCGCTTATTTAAAATACTGGATGACACCCGCAACTCCGTTGCGCCAAAATTCGTTTATGGCGCGGGAACCGTACATTTTTCCGGGATAAAAAGTATCCTATGTCCTTTCTCGGGACTCAGAGAATCTCTATGCCAAATTTCAGCAAAATCGGTTCAGCGGTTTGGGCGTGAAGAGGTAACAGACAGACAGACACATGTCAGTATGGATTTACTCAATTTTCTTCTTCGTCTTATAAGTTAAAAAAGTCACTTGACCGATAAGGACAAAACATTATAAAGTTTATTTATTGTAACTTTTATAAGTAAACGGGAACTTAATTTTTTTTTTAAGATCCCTTAAACTTTTATCTTGAGAAAGTTTAGTTGGTAGAAGAGCTATAGTATCTAAATCGTTAATTTATTGTAATTGAAGCTACAAACAAGCTGCAATCTGAGATTCTACAGTTTATCTTATCTCTACGGGCTGTATGCTGCGGTTTCACTACGTAACATACAAAGAGCTAACAACATAGAAATAAGTATATTAAGCGGTATAATATCAGCTGTAGCACAATAGGATGAACATGACTAGTGATTGGACAGTACTAGTCATTGGACAGAGCACAAAAACACTATATTTTTTAAGGTTGCTTTAAAAACTACCAGTTTATCTTTAAAATCAGGCGTTCTATTACTTTAAAAACAGGCAGTTTTTAAAGCAACCTTAATAAATTTTGTGTTTTTGTTCTTTGTCCAATGACTGGTACTGTCCAATCACTAGTCATTTACCCTATAAAATATATACATAGACGATCTTCATGATTGTGTTTTAAAAATAAATTGAGACACCAGAGTCACATACATGTTCTGAATAGTACCCAAACTCTCTATAAAAAATAATAAACAAAAAGCTTTAAAAATAAATAATACAGTATCGAACCTCATACTTTTAAAAGTTTTACAGTGCTGAAGCAGTTTCACGCTAAGGATATATTATGGCTCACTAACTCTATTGTGATTGTAATTGGTGACAATATACAGGTTGCTAGTAATACCTAGTTGCTAGTAAACCTCCTATTCCATTTAGAACGCATATTAAACCTCAATGTAATAGTCTCCTTGAGATATTTAAACACAATCAAATCCTGACATCGTCGGAACTGTCGGAAGACTCGGAAGGCACTAATATCTAAACCAAAGCGCAATTTGCGACTACATTCAAAAGCCTATAATTCGTCACCTACGACAGTACACTCAATAGTCTCAAAATAATAGATTCAATAACCAAATTAAAATAAATGTACACGCGACAACAGTCCTTAACACCTTCAGCATAAAGTTTAGTATAAGCGCAATTGGGTATTGCGAACATAATGACGAGACCAGCGAGAGATGATCTCCGTGGATTGTAGGAGTTATTCACTGGAGTACGGCGAATCGAGACGAGGGGAGTTCTAGTTTAAATGGCCGTGACACATCACACGTCAGCGAAATCGCAATGTCGGATACAATGATACATGATTACTAGATTTGGCACGTTGTTCCGGTTTGAAACGGATTCAGGGAACGCCCTACGCCCTGGGGTAGCGTCAATATTAATTTACTCGACATTATTGTACTCACTCGAGAACAATCATTTGATTACGTACAATTAACAATCTATACTTAATATTATAAATGCGAAAGTGTGTCTGTATGTTACTTGTTTACGTCCAAACCGCTGAATCGATATCGATGAATTTGCTATGAGGATACTTTTGAGTCCCAAGAAAGGGACATGGGATACATTGTATCCCGGAAAATGTACGGTTCCTGCGCGATAAGCGAATTTCGGCGCAAACGATTTCCGGGTGTCGTCTAGTTGTCTAAAATTTCCGAATGAAAATTTTCAAGGTAAACGCCCAGACAAAAAAGTAAGTTAACAAGTTGGAAGTTTATTTTTGAAGCGGTTGTTATTATTATATGTAAATTTATGTATTTACTAGCGCTTTTAATTGGCTAGCGTTAAACACCGTAACTCAGTAACAACTGTCTCAAATAAATAATAAATCCCTGAAAAAAATCTTCATTTTATTAAAGTCAAGTAAACGTCCCTGTGTGTGTCAATAAAATAATCTCTTTCGCAAATGTTATGTCCTCTTTCTGTCCCTTCCAGCGTCCTACCTCATCGTCCAACTAGGAACAAAGTACATCTGTAGTGCTACAATTGCCATCAATATTGGCTGCACCCCTCCCACGCCAGTCGCCACCTTGCAAAATGGCGGTGACAGGGGTCGTGATTGACAGCTTTTGTTCTTTTGCTCGATATCAATCAACATTATGTATTTTTAACCGACTTTATAAAAGAGGGAGGTTCTATGTTATAATGTTAGGCTGTAAATATTATTTTTAATTTTCAAATGTTTACAAAAACACTGTGTAATTTCTTCGCGTTACGATGTCGCTTTGATTATGAACGTGTAGAGCTGATTCGTCTATGCTTCCTATGATAGCCCAAAATACGAGGGGAGGTCCAAAAGTCCGCGGAATAGCAATGAAGCAATCACGGTACAAACATTTTTTAATACCCTCGTATAGGAGAACTCATTATTACTTTAAATGTCAAATTACAATGCTATAGCTTCATTAGTTTACGAGTTATGGTCGAAATAAAAAGTAAATTGGGAAGTCAATGGAGCAAACTGAATTTTGTGCTGCGATAAAGTTCCTAACCGAGCAAGGAATAGTCGGTTAAAAAAAATTCAAATCATTTTAAACGAAATGTGTACTGTTTATGGTAATCATTTTCCTAATACAACGAGGATTTTATAAATGACATTTACTTTTTAAACTAGGCAAAACATCCATTAAAGACGACCCCTGTCCCTTTTGGCCGTCTGAGGTCACCACGTTGGAGTATCAGATTCTACATGACCATCTTGATATGACAAAACTCAGTGCACGCAGATCACGCTCACGCCGCTCGCTCGCTCCGGTTCACATGAGCAAAGTACGTTGCAATGGATGCCCTACACAAGTGTGGGTTCGTGTAGAGACACAAGAGTGTCCACCCATCATACAGTCCAGGTCTAGCCCTCAACAATTTTTATTCCAAATTTAAAAAAAGAGTTAAGGGGAAGAAAATATTTGGATAATAACGAAGTGAAGGAGGCAATTTTAGTACAATTTAAGGGGTAAAGAAAAATATTATTTTTTTAAAGTTTAGAAAAGATAATATCGAGAAGTAAAAACTGTATTGAGGTCAAGAAGGACTCATGTCACCCCGTTAATTTACAGATGTGCTGCCAAGTGCCAGCATAGATTTTAGCTCCCGTAACTTACAAAATAGAACTAACTTTGAACCTAAACCATTTGAAACTAAATTTTGACCAGCTTCAAATATAGATAAGTCCAAAATATAAATCCTTAAAGTGCCTACAAACGACTCATGAAAGTAACATTTTAAAGTGAAATCGCTTGTATCCGAGTATATTGCTGCTCGACAAACAGCAACCGTCTACAAAGAACCGATATTGCACTCTTACGCCTTTATTGAGTCACTTACTTTAAACTATTTTTATAGCACGGGTGCAATGCAGAGCCTTAGCCAACACGTTTTCTTTATCTTTAAAGAATCCCCGATCACATTGTATGGAATTAACATGGCATGAGGTGAATATCGACTTTATATTAAGTATAAATTATAATCGGACGCTTATATCAATTTTATACATTTTTGATCGTCGATTCTATAAAGAAGCTATAAAGAAAACATGTTAGCTAGGGACTCAAAGAAGGTTTGTAGAGGGAACTGAAACCAAGTTCACCAGTAGCCCTAGCACGGCGACCAGTAGAAATGCGAAAGTATAGACAAACTGTAGACATAAACTTAAGGTGCCGTTCCGATCTTTACCGCGGCTAATCGCGACCGACAAAAATTCAATTAAAATGCCACTTTATGACAGACTATAGTATATGTCATAAAGTAGGATATTATTTGAATTTTTAGGACTATAGTCTGTCATAAAGTGGTATTTTAATTGAATTTTTGTCGGTCGCGATTAGCCGCGGTAAAGATCGGAACGGCACCTTAAGTTTATCTCCACAGTTTGTGACTATAGTCTGTCATAAAGTGGCATTTTAATTGAATTTTTCGGAACGAAAAAAGATCGGAACGGCACCTTAAGTTTATCTCCACAGTTTGTCTATACTTTCGCATTTCCACTGGTCGCCGTGCTAGGGCTACTGGTCATCTAGAAATAAGTAAATAAAAAAAATGTTCCACAAAATGTAAACCTAGGTGTGCATATTTTCGTAACAATATTGTACTTTCAGTTCGCAGTCAAACTCTTAATTGATCACCTGCACTAATCACCTGCACTCGCACTAATCATAGCGAATTTAGGCCCTTACTTTCTCCTGATTACTAATCACCTATAATAAGCACCTGCACTTATCACTAATCAAAGTGAATTCAGGCTATAATTTTACATGAAGATATTTTTGTTTTTATTAGATCTTACATTTCCTTTATAAATGCATATATTTTTATTTAGGAAAAATTTGTAAATCTTTGTTATTTTTATGTCTATCTTTAACATACAATTTCTCGTAAATTAAAGAGGGTAATATCCACAGACATAGATCAAGATAGATACCGCATGTCGCTCCATTTGTATGAAAACGAGCGTGCCACTTTTTTCCTACCTACTGTGACGTACCGATGATAAGAAACGTGTCCATTATCAAGGCCAACGTTTCTATTTGAATTTCTACAGCTCAATACGGCAATTTTAGGCATTTAGGCATTTTTAAAATTCCGATTGACGTCCGATTCCGATAACAGACTAAAGAAAAGACTTTCGAAAGACGAGCATTGCTCGTCGTTTGGGAACGCGATATGGCACGCGAAGTACATACACATGCGGTATCTATCTTGATGTATGTCTGTGGTAATATCAAATTGCAATGCTATTATATTACTACTAAGTACTACCCACAAAGGTTTCTAGTTACAGTGTAGCCACTTTATGTATATTACTATACTGTACTCGGCGAAACATGGCGGTAGCGGTCATTGACTCCCTGTCAAAAACTTGTAATTTTCTATATAAACCGCGATTGACAATGAAATGTCAGATGTTGTCAATCGCTGCTTTGTATAGGAAATGACAAGTTTTTGACAGGGAGTCAATGACCGCTACCGCCATGTTTCGCCGAGTACAGTATAGCTTCTTATATTACATTACGTCAATCAAATCCATACCTACTAATATTATAAATGCGAAAGTGTGTCTGTCTGTTACCTCTTCGCGCCCAAACCGCTGAACCGATTTTGCTGAAATTTGGTATAAGGATACTTTGAGTCCCGGGAAGGGGCATAGTATACTTTTTATCCCGGAATGTACGTTTCCCGCACGATAAACGGATTTTAGCGTTAATTGAAACGGAGTATTTGATAACACTGGTCAACATTGTTTTTGCCACAGGAACTTTGTGATGATTTTTGTAAATATTGGAGTATCCTTTTTTCTCATCAATCAGTTTCAGTCAACCCCAATTTTTTTGTGATAGCTACTTATAAATAAGATACAGCAAAATCTAACTTCATAGAAGTGTCTTGTTTTTGGATCTTGTTAATGTATCGCTAAAACTTGATAACGGCTGGACCGACGGTCTTTACTCTTCTTTAAGATTTCCTGTGGTCTGAAAATAATCGTACCAGTTCAGGTGAAACGGTAACATATTAAAACTAAATATCTCTTTATTTACTAAGTAAAGTTAGCGGTACAAATGGTATCTCGCGGTAATCAAACGATTTTCTGCGATGAAAAGTATCCTATATCCTTCCCCGTGGTCTACACTCTACTCTACTGCCCTGTTACGACAAAACAATGCAACCCGGGTTACATCGTTTTGTAACAATATAGTCTAAATTTATCTACTTGATGTAAGCTTTGTATTGATTGAACCCAAAAAATTGAGGACAAGTTTTTAACCGAAATATTCCATGTATCATTTTGCTGTAACCCAAAATGTGGATGAAATATTTTTGCAGCGTTTTGTACCCGTAGGAGGATAACAATCGCCCAAGTTTGAGCTTATTTTTATTTTTGCAAAACGCTACAAGCTGAGTTTGCTCCTTAATATTTTATACTGTAGTATATTATAGTATTTTAAGATAATTAAAAAAAATACCATAAAATAATGTTCTAATGAAAATTTGGAAATATTATAAGTAATCAGCTCATATAGAAACCATGTACCTATCTACACTGGATAAAATTTGGTAACGAGCTTAAGTTAAAAAAATTTAAACTCATTTTTTTAAAGTTGACGTGTTACAGGATAAAGCGTTTTGTCCTAACAGGGTCGTCTATAGCAGCCATTCTCAAAGTGTGCTCCGCTGAGCCCTGGGGCTCCGCCTAGGCCTTGTAGGTGCTTCGCGAGTGACACATTAGTTGTTTTTAGAAATGTCATTAGACACCAGCATGGAGACAATTCATTCAAAGACAAAACATTCTTTTTTTGAGGGGTCGTCAAAAATTCACTTCTTAAAATGGTTGCGCCACCAAAAAAGTTTGGGAACTATTGCTCTATTTGAATTTAAATTAAGGTCGAACTTCGACGAATCACTTGTAATAATAATAACATAGGACAAGATAGGTACTGCTGAAGGGTATAAGACGTAACCGCAGAGTATAAGACGTTGTTATTGTTACATCGTGATCTTCGGGTACACGTTTCTTGGGACACTTCAGTTTTAGTGATGTACATTTGAAATAAGTCGATGTCGATAGAGATATTCTATTTTAAAATTTAAATACATTATTATTGTTATTAATGGCAAGCTTTGTTCAAATTGTAAAACTTTGAACGAAAGACCATTAATGTTAAATATCATAATAATATAGTCCTCGTCACTTGTCAAGCGATGTGTTTATCGTAACAATCTCTATCACGGTGGCTATTAAACAAAAAAGATCAAAATCGATTCTTCCGTTTCAGAGCTGTACAATTTGTACATTCTTGTAGGAGGAGTAAATTAAACACAGAATACTGTATCACTCAACACTACTCTCGGCGGCGGCTTGTGAAGAAGTGGACGACAGCTCTCCGTCTGGCGGCCATATTTTCCCAGCCCCCACCATGATTGGTAGACGGCCATCTTTATTTATCAATACACTACAAGAGCTATGGTGTCACGGACAGATACACACCGACACGCCAAAAAAGCCTTTTTTTTTGTAATGTTTGTTAAACTTTCTTACACCTGTTCTGAATATTGGGAGAAGCCTTTGATCTCAAACAAAGTTCAGAATCTGGAACTACTAGCGACGCGCCCCTGCTTCGCACGGGTACAAAATATAAGTATATTCTATGTCACTCACTGAAAAAATGATTAAAATCGATCCAGTAGTTTTGTTTTGTTAATTACTGCCCGTGGCCCTCATCGGTCGGTACCGCCGCAAACGCTACGGCCCGCAATTTTTAAATCTGTAAGTAATATCTTCGAAAATATTCATTTAAATCATATGCTGTAAAGGGCCATGTAGATCTATATTAAATTAACAATGTATTTAAAGTATTTAATTGAACAAGGATTAATGCTGTATTGGTTAAAATCGTTTCGAAAATAAGGAATTATTTGTCGTAAAAAGTAAATGACAAAAAACTGTTATTGTGGGATGTCCATAAAAGACATAATATACCATCGCGGAGTTTTCTGTAGACCTTTTCATTGTGTACAATACTTAGTACATTATTTTGATAAATCTCTCAGGGTTCAGTCTGCGTTTGCAATGTAAGCGGAAAAAAATGTAATTATTTACGACATCACATTAGAAACCTCAAAAAAAACAGTATTTTTCTACTATTAAGGTTTGTAAATATAAATGGATATTATTATACTTATAAACCTTCCTCTTAAATCACTCTATCTTTTAAAAAAGGTATCGATATTGAAATGTAACATCACTACGATATAAGGAGGGTCTCAGACAGGTAAAGCGCTTACGCCGCGGCGTGGATTGTTTATTGTAATCGTCGGAAAACCATTCATTAACAAAACAACTATACTTAATAGTATCATCATCACCATGATGATATTATAGATATTATATTATTATTATTTCTTTAGCGAATAGGAAACCCGTTCAAATTAGTCCTTGTTGCTAGTATGAATTTTGTGCTCGGTCCAACTGTATGGACATTTATAACAACCTGTCTAAAACAGAAGTTTCTCTACAGAATTTTAAGAGTATTTACTTCGCTCGGAAAATACCTGTACTAACTAATATTATAAATGCAATAGTTTGTATAGACGTCTGTCTGTCTGTTACCTTTTCACGCTTAAGCCGCTAAAGTGATTAAGATGTTTGGTTGAGAAATATCTTAAGGCTCGGAAAACGACATAGGTTGCTTTTTTGTTTCGGAAAAATGTACGGTTTTCCGCGTAGCAAGCGAAATTCAAAGCAATGAAGCTGCGGGCGTCATCTAGTCAGTACTATTAATATTATAAATGTGAAAGTATGTCTGTTTGTCTTTTACTTATTCACGCCTAAACCGCTCAACGGATTTTGCTGAGGTATGGAGATATAGGTACTTTGAGTCCCGGGAAAGGATATCCGGATACTGTTCATTCCGGAAAAATTTCGACGCAACTCCGTTGCGGGCGCCATCTAATCATAACCTAAATGGTTACGGCGATACCTTACGATGAATGCATAAGCATTGTTAATTTGAGAAGTGGGTTTTATTTATTTTTAAGGGGATTCACTGACGAGATTGTAAAATTAGTAACCGTATCACGAAATGTACAGTCCAAAGGAAAATTGATAAATTAGGATAAAAAATATTGTGAGATTCGCCTCGCATAGATATAGATAATTACAAATACTCAAAATGATTTTTTAACTTAATAAGTATTTAAATACTAAAGCTGTCTACACACCAAAGCCGCCGGCCCGGCGGCATACCGCATAACCCGCCGGGCAAGGCCGGGGCTTAAACAAACTTAAAATAAACAAAATTGCAACATTCAGAAGCCGCCGGGTTCGTGCCAATGCCGCCGCGCCGGGCCGGCGGCTTTGGTGTGTAGACAGCTTTAGTAAAAATGTATAAAACTAGCTATTGCCCGCGGCTTCGCCTGTGTGGAATTCTGAGAACGAAATAATTTCAGGAAAAATAATTCAACTTTTATACATAAAATATATCCTGTGTCACTCAGGAATACACCAGATTTATATTGGTGTTAAAATTTTTACAATCGGACAATAAAGTGGCATTATATTTGATTTTTTTTTCGATCGCGGTGAGATCCGATAAAGATCGGAACCGCACCTTCACTTTATCTCCGCTGTTTGTCTATACTTTCGTATTTCTACTGTAGCCATGCTACGGGTGCAGTAGTTTCAGAGATTACCTTCTACAAACAAAAAAACAAACTTTACCGCTTTATTATATTAGTTTAGATAAATAAATGTGCCTCTCGGGGGCTGCCGTGGTAAAGCTATTGCATATATTTTTATATACAATTATAACTCGCATAATATTATGTCTAGTGGGCGTGCCACTCCGAACGGCACAAGCACCGTGCCGGTCGGAATGGGGGGGGCGGGTCGTTAGGTTTATTTTCGTTATGGAATTTCTTGATTTGGTCGCCGCGCTCAAAGCCCGCGATAAAAGCTATGCAATAGCTTAAAAACTAACTTAACCAGGCAAAGATGTTGTATCTCCATCATTTTACATAAAAATGCTTTTGTTTGGACTTATTGTTTTTCGTTTGCGACTGTACTGGGGAAATAACCTCTTCGGTTTTGTAACACAGTTGACTCATGTTATCTGTGTACATTTACCTGCTACGGGGCTTCACTGGAGTACGTTTCATAGGTATATCAATGCTAAATAAACATTGACATCATCATCATCATCATCATCATCATCATCATCATCATCATCATCATCATCATCATCATCATCAACAACAACAACATCACAATCAATTTCATCACTGCCTCTAAACATCGCGTCGCTTCGTCGTTTATATCTGCAGCAAAATCTTAGTTGGTCGCTGGTAAGAATTTGTATTTAACTCACAAAAAAATTGGTGTTGAGTTATGAATGCAGTATTGTTCTAAATGATCTAAAGAACATGACTGCATTCATTATTTAATCAACATGTATTTTTTTTTTTTTGTTTTTTGTCCTAAAGGCAGGTCATTGTAGCCCTGACATCACTGCGACCCTTGAGGATCTATTGTGACTCCTACACATTAGAGACCGTCTTGATCTATTATGATTTGTGACTCCTTCGCATTAGAGTACCGTCCCCAATGCTGCTCATAAATTGAACGATATGGTTAGGGTTGGTACCACGAACTTCCTCTTTAGATGAGTATTCGTAGCGACCAAGGTGCCTGTTCCTGCTCTATAGTGCGGGATGATACAAAAATGCTTAACTGCGTCCAGTTAATGCTCAAGCCCGATCAATTTCAAAGTGGCTGCTATTTCTACTGCTTTAGTCATCATCACAAGCTTAATATAGTTATCATCTATTAGCATGATCATCGTGATTGTGGCGATAGCCACAATCTCCCATCATTGATAATTATGTAATGTTGATGAATCTTAAATTAATTAATCTTAAAACTTGTATGCTACCTGATTCGAACTACCGACCTCCTATTGAAGGCTTTTCTCCTGTCGCAAAGGTTAAACGACTTTCCGCATATTTTACTGACTGTTACATTGTAAAGAATTTGAAATAACAATGAAAGCAATTGTTTTTTTTATGACTTATAATAATAATAATAATATCTATGGACGCTTCACACCACGTCAGTCTGGCCCCGTGCTAAGTACCTGAAGGACTTGTGTTACAGGTACCAGGCATCGGAAATATATTTAATACTTTTATACTATACATATATTTAAGATTTTTATTATATCATACACATATTTAATACACATCCAGACCCGGGAACATTGAAAACTTTTTGTTCCGTCGGCGGGATTCGAACCCGCGACCCCCGGCTTGAGCTGCCACACACTCAACCATTGAGCCACAGAGGTCGTCAAACTCAATCGTATTTACTAACATCCAAATAAAGTGAGATAGGAGAGAAATTAGAGAAGTTGCAGGTATCTGAAAAACTAATTTGTCCGCAGGGCAGGTTATCCCAAATTCAAGTTTCTAGAATAAGTAATTTTTAAAGAGAGCGTCATTCAAAAAAACTGAAAAATATATACATGTAGTATAGATACATCTTTTAACTAGTGACTTTTTTGGTTAGAAACACAATAAAGATAATTTTAATCCATAAAAAAAATCAGAAACCACGTCGATTTCAAAAACATTTTGAGTTTTATAGGACTTACAGGGACTCAATCGAAAAATAATTTTAATAATAATAATAATAATCATTTATTTCGGACACTATATATCCATAAGTATTAGTTATTTAGTTAGTAACAATTTTTCTTAGACTAAGTTAGTACTGTTAGTGATAGTGATAGTAATTATATTAGTTACAATTTATCTAAAAAATTATGTTAGTAAGGTTAGTTATTTTCACGATAAGTTGCACCTAGCTAGAGGCGCATGCAAACCCATCCAATGCCTCAGCAGTGGGGAGTCCCACCTACATGCCAACGCGCTTAGGATAGTGTTGGGTCTAGCCTGGAGCCTGTTCATTAATTAAGCGCACCTTTTTCTGATAATCGCGTAAAAATCATCGACGCGCGCCTCCGCAAACATCCCGGATGCGCTACAAAACCTAGGCAGCCGCATCACTACCCTAAACGCGTCATTATATTGCACGCGCAGCGCGTTGTATGCCCTCTGCGTTAGCTGTATTTTGACAGTTCGATTACTATTAAAATTTTACAGGGTGATTGGATACACGTATAGCTACAATATTTTTTATCTAAGTAAAATGGTTTTTTCTCCTATTTCGCCCTTTCAAGGACGCGGCGAGCGTCGTAACCGCCACTGTACAAGGCGCGCTGATATGAATGCTTTTTAATGTCCTTTACGTCGATATTCGTACTGACAGACATCGACCTGCTAATTTTAGGGTCTACCTGGCCTTAAAATCTCTTTAGCAAAACTTACCCATCCATAAAACTAAATTACCATACACAAAAATACGCTGACGAAGTAAATGAAGCGTAATTTAAAACGGTCAAGCGTAAAGTAAAATTCAATCAGAGGTTCCGTATGAATCTAATATGATGCGTCACCAGATAACAGTACATCTGATTTCCACAAATATTATGACGAAGACGACGACAATATTTGTCATCAGTTGAGGTGATAAGATTGGAAAAGATAAGAAATTGTAAGGCATGGTAGGCAAGTAAGTACTAGTGACTACTTAAAGTCTATTAGTAAATAAAAAATAAATTCATTTATTTATTTTTTATTTATAGAGTAAAATTAGATATTTAAGATATAAGTATTTGACAAGACTAAAAATGCTACTTAATTTGAGTTTTGTTTATTGTATGTGAGTTTCTATAATATTTATTTTTAGCCTACGTTTCCACCACTATATTTTCTGGGTCGCCAGCGGTAACCAACTACAAAAACTCGATCTCTGGGGTGCATACTTTTAGAAATAAGCATTTATTTCATTGCACTGTGGTTTTTGTACCACAAACTTTAGTTCTAGAGTACCCCCATCCAATATTATATAAAATTTACAATACAACGGTTTACGTTAATAATATTTTTTAATTTCACTAGATACACGGTTTTTGCACCTCAATCTTTTGTTCCACGGAACCCTAACAGACCGTTATAATTGATAGCATTGATACTTACGTCATCTCTTGACCATGTCAGTTTGTCTCACCGCGTCGTGAGCGCCGCACGTTCGTGATCATGCTGCTCGTGGTCGCGATCACGTTGTTCGCCCACGCCCACGCGTGGGGTCGAGGTGACCTGGAGAAGTACGGGCCCTTTCAGGTGGCCTTGCACTCGAAACTGATTAAATGTAAGTAGCTGAGGAGTTGTTGCGTTTTCTAATGCCCGGTTTTTGGTGGTTTTTTCAGCTTCTATTAAACAGTGTTATTGATTGGTTTAGTTTTGACGTTAGTTAAACAAAAGATAAACTTCGGTCAAAAAACTTTAGAAACTAGGCATAAGTGCAGTTGTTCGGGGCTATTTTGCGAGACAGTTTTATTTTACGAGAGTAACTAACAAAAGAGCCATTTATAATTTAAACGCTTATGACATAAATTAAATTTATGAGTTTTGAACTTAAGATAGATTAAGTCACATGTTTACGCTGTAGATTTAAAAATAGAACGTAAACAAACACTGGCGGTTTCCGTATGAATATGAAAACAATGGAACATAATATGTGAAGCCAAAATGTTAACAAAAAAAATTGTATATGAATTGTATCTATTAAATTTCGGAAATACAAATATTAGCTATATTAGCTTATGCTAAAGCATACAAGCACACAAAATACACCCTCACTAACTTGAACTAAGAGCATAAACTGTCCTTGTACTTGAAGTAAAAATTTTACATTTAACCTAATTTCTTCATTGTGTATTGAAATTCACATGAGAAACCTCCATGTTACAATCCATTTGTAATTCGTAACCAATTAAATACCGTGAAAACTGAGTAATTTCTGGAAATTAATGTTTTTTTTTAGTAGCTATGCATGACTTTTATTTTAGAAAAAAAAACTTTTTTTTTTTTCATTTCAGGTGAGCACGGCAAAGATCTTAACCTAGATGTCAGTGGAGTCGACGTCTACTTCTACGATTTCCCGAGAAACGACGTAGAATCCTTCACCATAGACGCGGCAGCCGATGGGATCCTTAAAATACCGCAACTGGACAAAACCAAGAAATTCATCATATTCGTACCAGGCTACAAGTCGAATATCAATAAGAAAACTGAAGAGTTAGTGAGGGACACTTTCCGAAACTTTCCCAATAGTTACTTGATAATATTGGACCATTCCCCGTATACAAACGACAAACAGGGATACATAAAGAGCTACGAGAGATCAGTAAAGTATGTGTACTACATAGGCAAGGCATTGGCCGACTTCCTAGCAGACCTAGCCAGGGGAGGAATATCTCCAAAGAACATGCACTGCATCGGCCATAGCTTAGGCGCCCAAATGCTGGGCCAAACTGGACAGTTATTCTTCGAGAAAACGGGGACCAAAATCGCCAAGATAACCGGCTTGGATCCAGCTGGTCCCTGCTTCTCCAACAGCTTTACTCAGGACCAAATCAGATCTGGAGTGGCTGATTACGTTGACGTGTACCATTGCAACGCTGGAGGCTTAGGGACCACCAGTGTTTTAGCTGATACAGACTTCTTCGTGAACAAAAAGGGACAGAGCCAGCCTAACTGCGGCACTCCCTTGATTCCTGGTATTTTCGACTCGTCCAAAGCAGCCAAATGCAGCCATAGGGCGTGTATAGAGTTGTATACAGCGACTGTCAGTAATCCCAACTGGTTTCTTGCATGGAGATGCGATGAGTATAAACAGTTTAAGAAGGGAGAGTGCTCGAGTAACGAAGTCACCATCGCGGGTTTCTGGAACCCTGGTAACGCTACAGGAGTCTTCTACTTCTCCACCGATGGATATAATTTAGATTAGAATTATTTAAGAAACTAGAAAATAAGAACCGCGTCTAATAATAATTTATTCCAATCAAAGCAATATATTTTATTGAATAATTATGTTTAGATATGATATCAGAAATCTTATGAGAAAGTTTCCCTGATAGTACACACAACATACATGATACTCGAAATAAAAATTGTAAATACGTAGTGACGTGTGATATAGTAAATAATTAACTTTTTACTACTGTTGTCATTTTTTCTGTGTATTGTTTGTTGCTCTACAATTATCTTGATACTAGAAGTACCGCGCGGCTTCGCCCGCGTAAATTAGATATTTCACAGACAAATCAGTCTACAAAAATAGCCTATGATCCTTCACGCGGTCTACTTCTTATCTGACCCAAATAACAGAAAAATTGCTCTAGTAGTTCGTGAGATAAGCCCTTTCAAATAATTTCCCCCGTTTTTTCCACATTTTTTTCTATTTCTTCGCTTCTATTAGTCTTAGCGTGATAAAATATAGCCTATAGCCTTCCTCGATAAATGGGCTATCTAACACCGAAAGAATTTTTCAAATCGGACCAGTAGTTCCTGAGATTAGCGCGTTCAAACCAACAAACAAACAAACTAAAAAACTCTTCCGCTTTATAATAATATTATAAGTATAGATTAATATTTTTTGTAAATATATGGTAAAGAATTAAACATATTTTCAAAATTATATTTGAGCGTTATTTTTAATTACTTCTGAAAAAATGTTAGGTGTTTTAACAATTAATTCTAATTAACTACTTTTAATGAATTAAAATTAACTTTTATTCTGTTTCTGAACAATGTCTTTTAAGCGACAGCGAGGCGACATTCGCATTTTTTCAGGGTTCCGTACCCAAAGGGTATCGGTATAAATCGGGACCCTATTTCAAAGACATCGTTGTCTGTTCGTCTGTCTGTCTATCTCCAAGCTGTATCTCAAGAACCGCTATAGCTAAACTTCTGATTTTTTTTAAATACGTAACTACCATCTTGGGAACGTGGCAAATTGATGGGGCCCTATTAGTAAAAAATTCTCACGTTAATAATAAAACAACTACAATTAATGTATAAAAATACTTCTGAGTTGACGGCTTCTTGGGTCTTGGGCCCTTTTAGGTCGGCGGCCCGTGACATTTCGTTAGCCCTGCCACATACTAATATTATACATCTGAAGAGTTTGTTTACCTAAACTTTAAAATGTCATAATTTTATCCATACTTACATTATTAAAACGAAAGTGAGTCTGTTTGTCTGTAACTTTTTCACACCCAAACCGCTGAATCGATGTTGCTGATACTGTGTGTCCTGGGAAAGGACATAGGATACCTACTTTTTATTCCGGAAAAATGTACGGTTCCTACGCGATAAACGAATTTTGGCGCAACGGAGTTGCGGGCGCCATCTAGTAGGATATATTATATTATCACGATATGGCCAATAGGAGCGAAGATACAGAGGAAAATGTGAAAAAAAGGGGGAACAATATTTGTATATATAATGTTATTTGGCACAAATATAGAGTAGACCACGTGAGACAGGCTATTTGTATGCGGGAAATGTACGGTTTCCGTAAAATTCCTAATTTACGCGGGCGAAGCCGCACGGAACGTCTAGTAAACTGTAAAGTATAAACAGTGAGTAAACAACTATTCAGCTATGGGAACCACACCTGAATGTAATTTGCGTCAACAGTGTCCCATGAAAGCCATTTCTAATTCAATAGAATACAATTATATTATTATTAATTCTATTTCATAAACAACTATTGAATATATTCCGTTCTAGACGTAGGTTTAGAACCTATATTAAAACACTCTTATTTGTCTGTTTGTCTGTCCGTTCGTTAACTATGAAATTAGACAACACGTTACATTGATTTAGGTTTTAGATTAGACATTATCTTTGATTGCACTAAACTTTGTTTTTGACCTACTAAGATTTTGCTATTTTATCAAGCAGGTACCTAAAAAGTTTTTAAGCTATATCTAGACACGCGGTAGCGTGTCAAGCCAAGTTCAAGTAAAACAGAACTGGCGAGCAGCACCGTGTGTAATATATATGTATAGCTTTTATAGTGGGATTTCGTAACGAAAAATCTAGCTTTACTGCGGCAGTCACTGAGTGCCACAAGTATTTTTTATCTACAACATTCTCTAATAGCACAAGAATATATGTGACGTTATCAGCGTGAAGGGACCTTATTGTCGGTATTGAGTTATTAGCATCCCCATAATCTACATTTAATAAGCTATCGAACCATGTAAATAACATGCGTGTAGGTCTGACAAATATTTTTTTTTTAAATGTTGAAACTCGAAAGTCGTAAAAGGTGATATTGAGAAAATCGCATTCAAACTTCGAAACCCAAAAAAAGTATGTTATTATGGGAAGTTACATAGATATTATGTTTTTTGAGAAGTACATTATATGGTCTTTTAGATTTTAACTTCAATGATATAATTTCATAGCCTTATTCCCGTTTTTTACCACGCCAAAGTGCATGATGTAATGAAAATGCCCAAGATAGTTTTTACTAAATATTTCATTTATAGTATGTTTTCTATAGTATTTTATGAAAGAATAATATAAAACAGGTAAGTTTTTACTAAATAAAAACGACTTCAATATTAAACGACACTGTTTATTATATTAAAAAAATATTTGAACAAATGAAACATTGTGCTTCACTAATCTTATTAATCAGTCAAAATCAACAAAAATATATATTTACTATGCTTAAAAATAGTCAAATTAGATCAAATATATAAAGTTCTATTAAAAAAGTAACTTTTTTCAGTCTTAAAATTCAAGTTAAAGTTTAGTGAAAAGCTGGTACAAACACTAAACATTTTATAAAAGGGACCTTATTGTCGGTGATTAAAAATTTAGTGATATCACATAAAAATGAATATAAATTTTGATTAACATTGAGGTTCTTATTTTTAAAATAACTTTAATTATCCTTTAGTAACAAGACGTGTACCAAAACATGCAATTTCTCTTAGTTATCATAAAATATATTAAAAGGGGCCTTAATGTCGGTCGTTACATTTTTAGTAATAAAGTTAAAAGAAGATACAAAAATACTACTAATTTTGTAGTTGTAACAACGAATTATAATTTGTCTCTCTATTTATACAATATTTAATGATAAATCAACGGGCGGTCAACCTCTAAATAAACCAATTAGGGTAAATTGTCGTAACTGGCCACATAATATTATGTGTCCAGTTAAGACGATTATGACCGATTTGCCATTATCGCCGAATTGCCATTTAGACAGTCGATTTTCGCCGTGCGGCGTAAATCGCGCGACTATAATCACCCGTGTAAACCCCGCATTAGCCTTTTCAACATAGCTTTGCCACATGAGCAATAAACAGAAAAAAAATGTACAGGATCGCAAATAGCGTGCAAACTTCTATGGTACAGGTATTTACTATTTAGTGTACGCTTCTACAGTCTCTTAGATAAAATTTAAACTAGTTAGTATGTAGATACTCACTAGGCTCATTATAACTCTAAACAAACAAGCTCGAGCACCAACTGACGCACTGACGAGTGTCGAAAAAACGAATTAACAGGCGGGTACGCAGCGAGTGAGCGAGTGGGCAGAACCGACGCCACGAATCAGAAAGAGACGACAAATCCTTTGATACACGCCGCCACCGCGTCTCGCCGACTAGTACCGTCAAAGTCAGCTATCCCCAACACTGTGCACTGTGGCCCGCGTGATGTTAACCTATTTTGAAATTCACGCCCACCGGCAAAATAATTTCCACTTTTAAATCATTAATTTTGAAGAAAGTTGTTTTTTAACCCTAAAAAAATTTGTTGCGACCCGCGACACCAAGACCAAAAGATATTTGTGTCCCGTATGAAAAAAAGGTTGGGGACCACTGGTCAAAGTCTTTTGACCCGATACCATACCGAAAGAAAGCCGCAATCGACTCTCGGCTGCAGCACCGACAATAAGGTCCCTTTTTTACTAAACTTTATGTTCAATTTTAACCTATAAAAATCGTTTTTAAAGCCTGTGTCTTTGTTATATCAAAATTTAGAGTCTGTTTATTATGTAATATGGAGCAAAAAAAGAAAAAATGATTTTTTTCGACGTTTTACTTCAAAGGCGATTATCTCGGAAACTAAAACCGACAACAAGGTCCCTTTTCCCAGATAACGTCACATATTATGCTCGTATATAATATAGTCCCAAGTGAAAACAAGGTCTGAAATATGGAATATGTTTTGTTACTACAGTCCAGTACTGCATGTTGTGAAGTTAGCTAAATTATTCATATTCAACTTACTTTCGGTTCAAATACTGGAACTAACTTTACAGATATAGAGAGATCCCTTTTTGTTTCACATTTTGTAATACACTAGCTGACGCCCGCAAGTTGCGATGGAATTCGTTTATAGCGCGAGAACCGTACATTTTTCCGGAATAAAAGTATGCTATCTCCTTTCCCGGGACTCACAGTATCAGCGACATCGGTTCAGCGGTTTGGGTGTGAAGAGGTCACAGACAAACAGACACACTTTTGTTTTTATAATATAAGTATGGATAAAATTATGACTTTTTAAAGTTTATTTAGGGTCAGTTGAAAATTGCAACATGACAAGGCGATGCGATAGTAAGTTTCTTAATTCAATAATGATTACATTAAGTCATTTACACTCTTAAAAACTAATATTTGCATATTTAAACAAATTATATTTTAAATACTTATTTATATGAAATAAAGCGGATGCCGCCGCTTCAAAGTAAACCGCAGAAATAGGTATAAAAATCCTTCTATCTTTTTGATTTAAAGGTTAGGTCAGGTTAGTTTTTAATGACCTGATAAGACCTGCATAGCACTGCGCAATAAATTAGGTGATTGACTCAATTGAGTTTTACTGGAAAGTAGCTTCTAACCTCATCTAATAAAGTTGTTTTCTTCTTAATTATGATATAGGGGTTCATATCTATGTCTAGATAAGGAAAACCGTGTTGAATCACTAGTCAAAGAAGACAAGTATATAAACTCTAAATTGTCTGACTTCAGTCCGAGTTGAATGTCTAGTTTAGAGTCTTGATTAACCTTTTGCTAGGTAAAAGCGGTATGAGGATTGTAATCTATTTGCTGTTTTTGGGTGGATCTTTCGCAGAAGAGAGGTTGTCAGAAAGTAATGGACCATACCACCTAATGCTGTCGACTTTGAGGAAGTGTAAGTTGCTAATTTATTTCAGTAGGCGTTGAAGAAAAACCGATATATTATTTTTTTCCACATAACGATTTTTTGTATTATTAATTTAATTTGAATAGCGGATATTAGATAGCGAATAAATTATCATATACATTTAGTTCTTTATCAATTATCATATCATTAATCGTGAAGAAGTAACAGACATACAGTCAAGTATGAATATCTACATCAAACAGTTTTGTTATTTATCGAGTAGGTATATAAAAGTATTATCACTTATTTTTTTTACACACTGTATAATAGGACAAGTCGCTTTACTCTAATATTATGAAAAAAGTGGCACTTTTTTCATAATATTAGAGTAAAGCGACTTGTCCTATTATATGTAGAAGATCAGGTACAGAGGATTTTTTAGAAACAACTCAATCATGCCTAATAATTAATCGTGCCTTACTAACACTACACAACAACACGCAGATAGTTCTAAGAAAAAAATATTATAATGTACTTGAAAAACTTTAGGGGACTTGTTTTCGCATCCCCTGCCAAGTAAAGGTCAAATGTGAAGAAAAGGTATACTGGCGTCTGGCCACGTTAAAACTTTGTAATGTATCCTGTTTTTTTTTGCGTGAATTTATTTTCTTACAAATTGACTTGGAGAGCTGTCTACGCTTGGGAATGGAGTTTCAGAAGTCATAAATTAACAAAAATGTTTTGTAAGGGCTAAATTCTCAAATACTTTTCAAATTGAAAGTATCTTAACTATTCTGTGGACATTATTTTACTTTAGCTTGTTTTAAGAAGCCCATCATCTACTTCTTGCCAGTATCAGCTCCTGTCGATCACCATTATAGTAGTTTTTTTTCTTGTTTTACAAAACCTCGTCCTATAGGACTCGTCCATGGTTTCCGGATGAAACATATTAAAGCGCTTGAAAACTCGTCCTGCTGGGACGAGATTTTGTTGGACGAAATAACAGAGTATACCACCATTTAAGAATTATATGTTAGATATTTTATCAATAATGGTTGCCATTGTTGTGTATATTATGCATAAAGACAAATAGATAATAATAAATTCAGTACAATACATTTAAACATGCTATAGATATCAATTTCCTTAGAAAACAATATTTTGTTATTGTGCTAAGACACAATTCAACCCATTATGCTATCCAAGTATTTCTGTATACAAAATACGGATATTAATTATAATGTTGTTATAAGGACACTATAATTATAGTGTGGATAGTTTTTAATAAGAAGCAAAATTTATGGGTATTAAACACTGACCTCCACGTCCTCCTGACGTCATTTTTACGTCAAATTTAATTCCTATCCCTCACATTGGGGGAGCTGATTCCGCTTCAAATAGGCACAAAAAATAGCTGTCATTTCAAAGGGTATCATTAGTCCAGCGTACTTGTATAATGGAGGTCAGTGGTATTAAAACTTTTCCTTTCCTAAAATAACCCTCGGTGTTTTTAAAAGTCTGCAAGCCTTACAGCGTCATAAGACCTTTCAGATAAATTTGAAATTTGGACTGACTTGACCTTAATCTTTTCAGGTTTCTACGGTGAGAACATGGACATACAACCTGAAGCCATCCGTATAAACTTCAATGACTATGTCAACGATTACACAGCGTCCTATCCCATCAACGACGCAGCAGTCGGCATCCTGAAATATAAAGACTTGGATAAAACCAACAAATTCGTTGTCTTCGTCCCAGGATTCACTTCGAGAATAACCAAAAAAACTTGGCAAATGATAAGAGGGAGTTTCAAAGATCCCGGCACCTATGTGATAGTCCTGAACGATCTTGTATACACCAATGCTTTACCAAATCTACTGACAGCCTACAAGAGATCAGTTCTCTACGCCTACCATATCGGCAAAGCGCTGGCCGAAATGCTGATAACGCTTACGGAGAATGGAATATCACCTATGAATATGCACCTGATTGGGCACAGTTTAGGCGCCCACATTTCAGGCAACACTGGTAACATTTTCTTCGAGAAGACCGGCCAGAAAATTGCCAGGATCTCTGGTTTAGATCCCGCTGGTCCCTGCTTCTATGATTCGAAGTACCACCTCAAATCCGGTTCAGCGGAATTCGTCGATGCCTACCACTGCAACGCCTACCAGTTGGGCACGGATAAGAACATAGCTGACGTCAATTTCTACGTCAACGATGGCGTCAGTCAGCCCAAATGTGGCGCTCCTCCTATACCTGACATCACATTGTCCTCCGTCGCATCGTTGTGCAGTCACATGGCGTGTCAGAACTTCTTCTTCCTGACAGTCAGTCAGCCGAATTTGTTCCCAGCGTACAAGTGCGACTCGTACAAGAGTTTCCAAAATGGCGGATGTAGGAGTGACAAAACAATAGCAGGATACTCGACTCCTGATGATGTTCGTGGAGTCTACTATACGTCTACTGGCGGACAAGCTATCAATTGACTTTGATTATGTGTCATCAACTCATCAGAGAAATTATTGCATAGGCAGATCGCGGACCTATATTAGCTCCTCTGTCAAGCGTCCAAAATGGGCGTCTTACTCTAAAACTATTCAAAAGTTCTTCTTCTACTTTGCAGACAATCGATTTAGTATTTTGTTTCAAATATAAAACTATGTGTATTTTCGACTAATAGCTTATTTATTAAGAATTCTAATTATATAAAAATTATATATAGCTTTCATGGTAATTTCTTTAGATAATTTAATCAGTTTAATGAGAGTAATTGGAAACTGAAAAATTTTCGAAAATGGTTTGACAGTTCGTGACAGATGAAAGGTCTGTCTGGTAAGTCTGGTCGAGTTATGTCATCTGTTTCCTTTTTCATTGAGCCCAGCCGACAGATAACGGCTAGCATTGACTTGACATAATCCGACCGATAACGAAAGTCTGTCTGCCTATAGATTAATTTCCCCGATAGTACTTTCTCAGCAAAACTCAATTTAAGGGACACATATATAGACATCGTAAAGTATTAATGTATCTGCACTTATTAGTTTTATTACAGTTATTTTTAAAAGTATCAAATTAACATGCTACATTTGTTATTTTCCGCCAATATTATACTACACTAAGGGCCTGTTTCACCACTTCCTGATAAGTGCCGGATAGGCTATCCGCCACTTAACTTGACAGATAGAGTATGGAGAATCTGTCAAAAAAGTTGTGGATAGCCTATTCGATACTTTATGAGGAAGTGGTGAAACAGGCCCTAAAAATTGTGAACGTATTGATACGGACACGTAGTGCCATCTAGCGTCAAACCAGCGAAACTGATCAGGGAAACACAGAAAACATAAATCCCCTACTTAATACTAGATGGCGTTAGGTGTATGTTTACTTACGCGTATTTTCTAGAAAGTTCCCACACTTGTTTACTTGTTTACGTGAATCGGGCGAGGGAACTTTCTGGAATTCGTCTCGCCATATAAATAGCCGCAGGTAGACGGCCCGACAGTTCAGTTCGATACAAGCGATCTTCGAGGCGACTTCGAAGTGAAAACAAGTGATCAATAGTGAGTGAACCAGTGAACTTACGACTCGGCTACGACCTAGGACAGTGATAGTGCTCAGTGATTTGGACTAAGTGCTTAGTGTTTGGACTTAGTGATTTGTGTGAGCTAGTGTTAGTGCTAGTAAAGTCTTTTTAAGAGTCAGCAGGTCTTTTTCTCCAAATCCTTCGAACCCTAGCACGTAACAGTATTTTTGGATTTATTGTCTTTTTATGAGTATCAAATGAAATGGAATAAGGCTACAAAATAAGATACTCTCGAAAGAAACTATAGTACATTATCCCAGTAATTTATTTATACAGAAGATATAAATAAAATAGCCCTACTATTTTATTTTTCTCTAGGCACATTTTTAAGCAATTGCAAAGCTTTTATGCTTTGAGCGCGGCGACCGAATCAAGAAATTTCTTAACGAAAAAAACCTAGCACACCCCACTCCGACCGGCATAGCGGTGCGACGTTGCCATACCGGCACGGTGTTTGTGTGCGTGAAACTAGACCTATGCGCAGTGTTGCCAACCCCTCAGTTTTAGCTGTAGATCTACAGTTTTTCGGAAATCCTCTCAGTTTTCAGTTTAGACCTCGAAATCTACAGTTTTTATGAGCTAGCTAGCGTCATCTATTTTATTATATTAAACTTAATAAAAATATTAAATGTAACTTAAAATTAAAATATAAATATTAACTTAAATCGAAACAGAGGTAATAATGGTCATCAATCGAGTTAATAGTTAGATGGCGTTAGTTGCAGACAGAAAGTAGAAAGTTAGGATCCTAATATTAGCGTACTAAATCAGAAGAATAGGGGCTTTTGGTGCAATCAGAAGCTTCTAATTAGTCTTATTTTTAGGATCCTAATTAGGACGTTTTTTACTAACGTGAGACCCCTCACCGAGACACCGATATCGATCGCTCGGTTGATCGATGTCTGAACACACATCATATTTCATAATATTTCTAGTTTCTATTTATTACCATAATTAAATAATAAAAAATCATAAAAGATAAAACTGTAGATTTACTGTTTTTCAAATTGATATTTACAGTTTTCTAAAGTTTTTTCCTAGCATATCTACAGCTTAGCTCTGTGATGTGGTTGGCAACACTGCCTATTCGAATTATAATTGCATAAGTTGATAAAAAATGCTATGCAATAGCTTTACCGCGGCAGTCCCCGAGGTCCACACATGTATTTTTTTAGGGTTCCGTACCCAAAGGGTAAAAACGGCACCCTATTACTGAGACTTCGATGTCTGTCCGTCTGTCTGTCTGTCTGTCATTATCATATTATCATTTCATGATGTGCAAGCTGATAAATGTGCGATAACCTTCAATTGCCAATACTCGACGTCAATTATTGTGCATACTTTAAACAGCCTCTGCAAACATGTTGGCAATCACGTTTATCTATCAAGAGTTTGCGTGAAGACCTTAAGATGGTAGCCAATATGCCAAGTTACCAAAGGTTAATATAAAAAGGAGGCTTCTTTAAATATTTTCCAGGTAAAAACTACAATAGATGAGAAGGCAGATAGAGAATTTAAAACTACAACTATACACTTGTATTTTAGGATTTAAACGGAATTTTCCTATTTTTTGTCACTTTGAAAATAAATCCCACTGTTGTACTAGAGCAATAATGATTTTTACAGGGGTATATAATTTGATACTGTTTTAACTAATAACAAATTGAAAATGTTTGTACCTACGGTTGTTTCAGCTTGATTCGTATAACTGTTACGCTCAAAGACCGAAAACGCTCAGTGAGCGAAAAAATGGCTCACAACGCGTTGTGGTCATAGTGAAACGGCCACGACGCGTTCTGGTAATCACAGAAATACCACATAGCGAATTCGTGTCGTGGCTGACGTGCTATTCGACCACAACGCGTTGTGGTAATCGAGAAAAGCCATAACGCGTTCTGAGCATTTAAAAACAGCCATGACGCGAATTCGTGTTGTGGCCCTAATGAAAACGGCCATGACGCGTTCTGAAACCAGGCCAGTTACGCAGGAGTAATTTTATAGCGCCCAAATGTGTGCGCAATACACTAGAGCACTCTGGTTTCAATGAAACCAGGCCAGGAGTTATTTTATAGTGCCATAGTGTGTGCGCAATACACAAGAGCACTCTGGTTCTGGTTTCTATAAAACCAGGGTAGTTACGCAGGAGTTATTTTATTGCGCCCAAGTGTGTGCGCAATATACAAGAGCCCTCTGTTTTCACTCCTGCGTAACTGGCCTGGTTTCATTGAAAACAGAGTGCTCTTGTGTATTGTGCACACACTTGGGCACTATAAAATTACTCCTGCGTAACTGGCCTGGTTTCATTGAAACCAGAGTTCTCTTGTGTATTGCGCACACACTTGGTCGCTATAAAATTACTCCTGCGTAACTGGCCTGGTTTCAGAACGCGTCGTGGCCGTTTTCATTAGGGCCACAAGTCACAACACGAATTCGCGTCGTGGCTGTTTTTAAATGCTCAGAACGCGTCATGGCTTTTCTCGATTACCACAACGCGTTGTGGTCGAATAGCACGTCAGCCACGACACGAATTTCGCTATGTGGTATTTCTGTGATTACCAAAACGCGTCGTGGCCGTTTTCATTAGGGCCACGACGCGAATTTCGTGTCGTGGCCGTTTCACTATGACCACAACGCGTTGTGAGCCATTTTTTCGCTCACTGAGCATTTTCGGTCTTTGAGCGTAACATAACCAATATAATACCTACATCCATACTCAAGTGTGCTCCGGAATCCTGGGACTTCTTTAAAACCACCCTATTTATATTTAAAAACTAGATGACCTGGTGAACTTCATATTACTTCCCTCCTAAATCCTAATATAAACCATCCCTGGACTTCCATGAATATTTAAAGACTAGAATTAGCCAAATCGGTTCAACTGCCGTTCTTAAGTCTAAGCGAGGCTAACAAAATTTAAAAATTTATTTTTACATAGATGTAGTCGTTCCTCAAAGTCTTAGATAAACATGTATTGATGCCATATTATATCTATTTTTAATTCCAAGCAAATTCGCGGTCAGCCACTACCTCGCTACCTTTAAAAAACACATCAATAAGGAAATCAGAGTTACTTTTTCAAGGTTTCAGTAACTTTACAGTTTACCGACATGAGGTTTATTTCTTTATTTATATTTTTTGGCTACGGACATGGACATGACATGTTTTCTTCTATGTCTGATTCTTATTCTGAAATTTCAGACGATATATCAAATAACTCACCGATATGAGAGGAAAATGGACCACTTCATGCGGTTTTAAACTCGCCTTTTACGAAGTGTAAGTATTTATAGTTTTAAATATTTCTACCGAAATTACTTGAATAGTGTTTGTTTTAGACTCAAAAGTTAGTCTCTTGAGTCGTCCCTAGAAATTTTTTTTTTTGAAGATTGTAGACCTCTACCAGTTCAATTGTCAATAAAAGACAATGCTGTTCAACATAAATGATGTTATTGTATTTAATTTATAATGTATAATATATATTATATAATTGAAAATCAATTAAGGGGTTCCGTTCCGTTCAAAAATAAATCCATTATTTTAGAGTATACGCAATTACCAAGATTTTTCTTAAGCAAGCAGCAAAATCACCCATGGTCATCCATACTAATACTTAATATTAATGCAAAAGTGTGTCTGTCTGCCTGTTACCCTTTTCACGCCCAAACCGCTGAAACGATTCTGTGTGCCGAGTGTGAGTTTTTGTTTTACATTCGATCGTGAACGCGTTTGGCGTTAACTAAGATTTTGTATGGGATTTGTACAGCACCACCTAGCGATGCTCACGGGAGTGAGCCCAGCCCAGTGAGTAATCCCATACAAAATCTTAGTAAACGCCAAACGCGTTCACGATCGAAAGTGAAACAAAAAACTCACACTCGGCACTCTGCATTCTGCTGTTTGGTATGGAGATACTTTGAGTCCCGGACATAGGGTACATTTTATCCCGGAAAAATGAACGGTTCCCGCGGAGTTACGAGCGTCATCTAGTACAAATTATGTTAATTTTTGCTTTCGTGTCCTGCCGTCCTAGCATACGCCAACGAGATATCTCGTGGATATCTCACTCGCGAGCGTAGTGATATTGTCGATATCGATATAAATAAATTATATCATATCTATTTTTCACTAACATGCGTATGTCGAGGGAAAAATTTCTCGTTCGTAGACTAGCTACACAGTTAATAGGTATATATCGACAAACTACTCTTCTCATTTGTCAAAATCTTGACAAAACTCGATAAAAATGTATTCTCATGTTAGGGTTCGTAGACAAAAATAGCACAGATTAAGAAAAAAATAAAAACACAATTATCTCTAATTTTGACGACAGACACGAGAAAAAAGTATGTTAGGTCAATAGAGATGAAGAGATTAACCAGTTAACTTCGAGAAAACATGTAGACAAAATTTTCTCGTTTGCGCATCTTAGGCCGGCTGGATGTCCACTTTGTTTCTACAAAATACAAAGCTACTATAAGTATACAACTTACAAGATGTAACAAAATTAAGTCACAATACTTTAGGGTGTGTACGGGTCCCTCATATAGAGTTCGCCATGAAAGTAGCAGCGCTGAGGTTACAATTTTTTAGGGTTCCGTAGCCAAATGGCAAAAAACGGAACCCTTATGGAGGTCTGTCCGTATGTCACAGCCACTTTTCCTTGAAACTATAAGAGCTATACTATTGAAATTTGGTAAGTAGATGTAGTCTGTGAACCGCATTAAGATTTTGATACAATAATGGAAAAATTATTAAAAATTTTAGGGGTCCCCATAGGTACAACTGAATCAAAAAAATATTTTTTTTTCATCTAACCTATGCGTGTGGGGTATCTATGGATAGGTCTCCAAAAATCTTATTGAGGTTTCTAATATCATTTTTTTCTAACCTGAATAGTTTGCGAGAGAGACTCTTCCAAATTGCTAAAATGTGCCCCCCCCCCCCCCCCCCCTCTCACTTCTAATAATATATGATGTACTATAAAAACTACCAACGAAAATTGGTTTGAACGAAATCTAACAAGTAGTTTTTTTTATACGTCATAAATTGTAAACTTAATTTAACTTTCATTAAATCAACTGAAATATAAAAATAAATCAAAAACCTTTTAATTTCATAAAAATATTTGGAATTTCTATGGGCAAGCGCTCCAGCATCAGGGACTTGCCCATACAAAAGTTTAAAAAAAAATACTCTTTCAGCGCTGCTACTCTGGCGGTGAACTCAATACAGGCAAAATACAGGAGACTTATACACACCCTAAAGTATGATCACTTAGTTTTGTTACACACTGTATATAACCATCTAATCATATAACAAATAGCCTTAATTAATTAAACAATTTCCAAGTTTCGTCCTCTCCAGACCACGAAACATTCCAAATTTTCTCCACAATACACGTTTAGGGTTTTGTCAACAAGCGTTTAGACAAAGTTTAGTATTCAACAACTACCTCCACACGTTCTAAAGGCTTTAATAGCTACAGTAATAACTTTGTTATTGAGGTAATGTTACACAGAATAGCATAGACGGTTAATGTTCTAATTCATTGTGTAAAGTGTGTGTGTCTGTGTGTAAGGGTGTGTGTGTCTGTGTGTAAGGGTGTGTGTATAAAATATTAGATAATATATTATTATGTGGACGTTTTTAAAGTAGAATATTCGGAAAATACACCTTGCACGTGAGTATTTCAAAACCTAGATAATATACGAACACGCAAAGGAAGCAACAACATTGCTCCATAATAATGTTTCTTCTTTTTTCCAGGCATCCACAACAAAATGCTGCCCATGGACACCAGCGCAATGATACTATCTTTCAACGATTTTTCAAAGAATATTATCATTCCATTCCCCATCCTCGCAGCAGGGATAGGGATCTCCCACATCCCCGGGTTGAACAAGACCAACAAATTCGTCGTTTTCATTCCTGGATTCACAACAGACATAACCTTGAACTCCATGAATCTCATACGCCAGAGCTTTAAGAATGACACATACGTCATGATCCTACACGACCCAACGTACACCAATCTTTTCAATTCCAACAACATAGTTGCCAACTACGAAAGAGCTGTGCTGTACGCGTGCAGCATTGGAAAAGCTATTGCTGATGTTCTCGTGACCTTGGCTTCGAACGGGATTTCTCAAAACAATTTCCACATCATTGGACACAGTTTAGGAGCGCCCATCGCGGGGTGCGCCGGAGAAAGTTTTGAGGAGAAAACTGGCAACAAAATCGCTAAGATCTCCGGGTTGGATCCCATCCAGCCTTGCTTCAACGAAATGTCAAACCAGTTGCGATCTGGTCAAGCGAAATTCGTGGATACTTACCGTTGTAACGCTTACGGATTTGGTGCAGACAAGAGTTTCGTGGATGCGGTCTTTGTCGTAAACAACGGGAAAACTCAGCCCAACTGCTTGTCGTCTCCCATCCCTGATTTGGCAGTGTCCACTGCAGCTGGTCTCTGCAGCCACATGGCCTGTGAGAACTTCTATTTCATGACTGTTAGTCAACCGAATCTGTTTAAAGCCTATCAGTGCGATAGTTACGATAAGTTCAAGAACGGCAAATGCGCTAAGAACAAGCAAACTGTTGCCGGCTACTGGGCTCCTAGTAACGCTACTGGAATTTACTACACGTCCACTGCTGGGCAAAGGATCAACCAACCTTAAAATGTTTGGATATATTCACTTTAATTTTATACCGAAGTAACATATTATTTTTATTTATTTAATCACATCACATCGTAGTAGTCTTTTATTTAAGGGGTTTGAGTTTTTAACATAATCTAAGTAAATGTTATTAAGGCGAGGACTTATCTCAATTCCAAACGATAACCTTGCACACAACCAAAGACCAAGCGTGTACGCATCGCAATAAGATTCATTTTAGCTTAGCATAAAATTGTAGTTTCTAGTTTAGTTCTAATTTTTTAGCCTAGTTTTTTAAATATCTTTCTAAATAAATATTAAGAAAAAAGATCATTTGGTTCAGACCTTTTTTAAATAGATTCATTAACAATTTATTAAAATAAAAGTAAGTTATTCTTGTTAATACTTATTATTTCGATGACAAAGAGTTTTGTCGGAGGTGAGTTTGTAAATGAATTACAGCGAAAGTATTATTTTTTGTTTAAATGTTTTTGATTTAAGCCCTTTTAAATATAATCGTGCTCTATATCTCATATTTTTTTACGTTTCGTTATTATATTGGAACTAGGTAAATCAGATATCAAGAAATAACAAAATGGGGTTTCAGCCCGCCTTAATAATTAAATATGGCACTGATTTAAAGAGACAGTTGTAAATAGCAGTTTTGGTAAGTTAAAAATAAAGAAATGGCACGTTTAATAACTAGTTCAGCAGTTAAAACTAAGCAGCAAAGTAAACAAAAATGAGCAATAAAAAGTTATGAAATGGATCAGTGTATATATAATTGAGCAGAAAAATAGTTAAATGGGCGGTAAAAATGATTGAACGAGCGGTTACGTGTGGGCAGTAATAAATCGGAATTTTGTCAGTAAGAAATCTCATTCTAAGCAATTCTATAAACAACTAGCTGTTGCCCGCGACTTCGTCTGCGTCAGCATATGTATAATAACAAACATAGATATTTTCTCCTTATTTACACCTTTTTTCACTAATTCTTCCACTGACCGCAGTGTTATATCACATTAAATAGCCTAAAAAGCCTTCATTATGGACTATGCAATACAAAAATGATTGTCAATTCGAAAAATCAGTTCCTGAGATTAGCTCGTAAAACAAATAAACTGTTTTACGAGCTAAACTCATTGCCAAGCATTAATTTCCTGTTCAATGTGTTATAAATAATAAGAATAAAACCTACTGCAAAACGTGTATTACCCCGATTGTATTTCGCCGCCAAACACTAATTTCCTCGACTGTAAGATTTTCAAAATTATGAAAAATCTCACTAATAAATATTTATTTCATTTCACCGACTCTGCACAAAATAATAATAAAACCCCCTGCCAAATATATATTTTCCCTGAATAATGTGCGTAATTTTACTAAAACCTAGTGCCAAACATTAATTTTCCTGACTGAAAAATGGACAAAATTGAAAGAAAAAACCCTACTATCAATGTAAATAAAATCCACTGCCAAACATTAATTTTACCGACTTGAAAATGTGCGTGATTTAAATAAAACTTGCTCCAAAACATTCATTTCACCAACTGTTCAATGTGTAATAGTTTAATAAAACCCAGTGTAAAGCAATTGTTTCCCGGCTGTACAATGTGTGAAAATTTAATATAACCCACTGCAAAGCAATTTTATTACTTCCTGACTGTATAATGTGTGAAATTTTAATAAAACCTACTGCCAAACATTCATTTCCCCGACTGTATAAGGTGTAACATTTTCAAAACGAATTACAAAACATTAATTTACCCGACTGTCCAATGTGCAAAATATTGGCAATATATCCACCAGTGCCAAACATTACCGACTATACAATGCAAAAAATTTAAAGAAAAACGCCACTACCAAATATCTATTTCCCCAACTGCATATTATTCAAAATGTTAATAAAACCCACTACAAAACATTTGTTTTCCCGACTTTACTATGTGTATTATATTTTGAGTTTCCTGTCATTCATTTCAAAAAAACTCATATTATGACACTGACATATAAGTACTACGTACTAGACTTGACACCGCAACGCAATGCTTGGTCACATTCAACAGAATCTATATAGCCGCAGCGCACTTAGTCGGCCGCAAACTCTTCTGCGCACTAGACGTATGACATGTATAAAAAAACAAAATAAAAGTCACAAAAATGCCTTGGTGTGTCTTAAGATACTGTAAAAATAATTCCATAAACACTTCCAAATGCGACGGAATAACATTTCATCGGTTAGTATTCTTATTTAATTATTTTCAATTAAAATACGAACATTAAATTACTAGGCGAAGACGCGCGCCATTTCGCATTGTCATAGAGTAGTAGATTCAGAGGGGAATGTAGGCAGAATACAGATATCTATGATGAGACGACGATGAATGAAGTATTCATGTAGACAAGTTTGTATTTTGGTAATATAAATACGGTATCACGTGAACATTATACATGCGTACATTATAATTGTATTTATAAATATTTAAGTAATTTAAATAAGGTAAGTATGTAGTGGACTTTGGGGCCATACTTATTATAATATAATTATTATAAATGCGAAAGTCTGTCTGTCTGTCTATCCGTCCGTCTGTCGGTCTGACCGTCCATCTATCTGTCTGTCTCTCTCTGTGTCTGTTACCTCTTCACGCCCAAGCCGCTGTAACGGTTTTGCAAAATTTTGGTATGCAATATTTTGGTTTTTGACCGACTTCAAAAAAAGGAGGTAATACGTTTGGCTGTATGTATGTTTATTTTTATTCTTTTTTGTATATTCAACGATTACTCAGCCGTTTGTGGTCCGATTTTCGAAATCCTTGGTACGGAGTTAACTCGACCGTTTGTAGCTCCAAAACTGGGGGGTTTGTATAAGTATGGCCGCCAGGTACGGAGTTAACTCGACCGAGTTGTACTCATCTTTGAAATTTTCGGAATTTTGAGGCTACGTCATATTCTTTCCTCGGCAATTTGATGATGATGTTTTTTAACTGACTTCCAAAAAGGAGGAGGTTATATATTTTGTATGTTCAACGATCACTTCGCCGTTTGTGGACCGATTTTCAAGATATTTCTCTATTGTATCGGGTTTAATCCTAATTTGATACCATTTTCATAAAAAAGGTGACTTGATGATGGGATCCATAAGTTATCGAGGGAATTCCTCGCTATTTATACTAAAACCCCATTTATCTGGATGATATTGTGATTTTGATTCATAATCTGAATTTTGAAGTATTTCAAATGGAAACTTATAGTGATTTTGGATAAATAATTAAGTATTCCAAGTAAATCATACCAAAAAGTCAGATTTTACACCAAGATATACCAAGGTTCGAAGGTGGTGAACAGATCTCCGGTACGGAACCCTTCGTGCGCGAGTCCTACTCGTACTTGGCCGATTTTTATTTTACCACCTCATCTATATCATTATACATATAAAAGGCTTTGTCCTGAATGACATGAAAATGGAATCACGCTACAGCCTAAACCACTGATCGTAAAGACTTGAAATTTGGGGGGAGTGTTCTCCGTGTGACTTAGGCGTGCGATAAGAAGGGATTTTTCGAAATTCCTTTCCCAAGGGGGTGAAAAGGGGGGTTAAAGTTAGTATGGAACTACTCGATTCCTTAGTCTGATGACTGATCTGCTCAAAAATTTGCGTGAATATTATTCGATGTGTTTTATGGAATATGTAATTCATAGTTTGTTGAAATATGACCTTTAAATGGATAAAAAAGGAATGAAAAGTTATTACGGGCGTGATTTGCTTCTAATATTGCATATAAAAACTCCTTGGTTCGTTATTTAAACGACATAATATTTTGATTTGACACAAATGATCATGTCATTTCAAAATTATAATCAGGGCTTATTTGAGTTATGTATTAACAATAAAATTATGTTTGTCACCAATTTTACTTTTTAGGGTTCCGTAGCCAAATGGCAAAAAACGGAACCCTTATAGATTCGTCATGTCTGTCTGTCTGTCTGTCCGTCTGTCCGTCTGTCTATCTGTCTGTCTGTCTGTCCGTCCGTATGTCACAGCCACTTTTCTCCGAAACTATAAGAGCTATAATACTATTGAAACTTGATAAGTAGATGTAGTCTGTGAACCGCATTAAGATTTTGATACAATAATGAAAAAATTATTAAAAATTTTAGGGGTCCTCATAGGTACAACTGAATCAAAAAAATTTTTTTTTCATCTAACCGCATAGGTTGGATGGTGATGTGTGATATCTGTGGATAGGTCTTAAAAAATCATATTGAGGTTTCTAATATCATTTTTTTCTAACCTGAATAGTCTGCGACAGAGACTCTTCCAAAGTGGTAAAATGAGTGTCACCCCCCTTCTAACTTCTAAAGTAGAGCCATGACAAGTCTAAAAAAATATATGATGTACATTACTATAAAAACTACCAACGAAAATTGGTTTGAAAGAGATCTAGCAAGTAGTTTTTTAGGGTTCCGTACCCAAAGGGTAAAAACGGGACCCTATTACTAAGACTTCGATGTCTGTCCGTCTGTCTGTCACCAGGCTGTAACTCATGAACCGCTATAGCTAGACTTCTGAAATTTTCACAGATTGTGTATATGTATTGCCGCTATAACAACAAATACTAAAAATAAAATGAATTAAATATTTAAGGGGTGCTCCCATACAACAAACGTGATTTTTTTACTATTTTTTGCTCTTAATCAATAACGGCAACACGTAGGCAATTGAAATGTTCTCAAAATACTTAATTGTATTTGTACTTTAATAATTAATTATAACATTTAAATAAATTAAATAATTGAGGGGGGCTTCCATACAAAAAATTCAATTTTTAGCCTATTTTTGCTCTGTAGTGGTACGGAACCCTTCGTGCGCGAGTACAATTCACACTTGCCTGATTTTTTTATACGTCATAAATGGTAAACCTTAATTTAACTTTCATTAAATCAACTGAAGTATAAAAATAAATCAAAAACATTTTAATTTCATAAAAATAAACCTTATTGCTGCTGCGGAACCCTTCATGGGCGTACGTCCAACTCGCACTTGGCCGGTTTTTTATATAAGGTATAGGTAACTTGTTTTTTTGTGAAACAAATGAGCATGCGGATCGCCTGATGGATAGCAAGAACTATCATCCAGGGACACCCGAACTATTTAAAAAGTTTTAAGTGCGTTGCCGGGTTTTTCAAAAACCTTCCAAGTGCGAGTCAGCTGCTGAACACACGACAGGTTCCGTACCATTTCAGTACCTAAAATGATGTTACACTAATAACAGCCGTGCTTCTATAATTTGTATATGTATGGATATTTGTTACTTTTTCACGTGAAAACTACCGAATGGATTTTGAAGAAACTTGACAATAAAATAGGTTATCATAATACATATAGATATTATGTACTACGTACTGGAGGCGCCATTGCAAACAAAAAACATGTCGCACTTGAGGCATGAGCGGGGTGAGAGGCGGGGCGGTGATGGCTATAGATCAGTACCGCAGAAGTGACAAAGTTTTGTGCCTACACTCGAATGAACGCAGACTCTATTTGAGTAAGTGGATAAAATAAAACAAAGATTTTTACTAAACATTATTAAAAGCTTTTATTTAACTCGCTCTGTATATTATTATGCACATATTATTAAATATATTAGTACATATTATTATGTTAGTTCGGGTGGAATTTTTGAACTCAATTTCGAAGTATGTATGTACGTATAATATTTTAACCGATTGAGCTGAAATTTTGTATACACGTTTGGTTTGAATGTCAATGCACGATACAGTATGACATCACTATGAATATAAAATGGCCGACCATCCAAGATAGCGGAATAGTTATTTTCTATGCTGTCCTATAATTTAACAGTATGTATATTAAATGAAAGAACTTTTTGAGAATAACTCGAAAACGAATGTAATGTCATTCTACATCCAATATGGCAGCTCATCTAAGATAGGGGAATACAAACAAAGTTTCGTTTATTTCTGCATGACTAAAGAATTGGATTTCAGTTAAAAATAGTTAAGTGAAATCCAACTTTTAAGTCATGCAGAAATAAACGAAATAATAATATAACAAGTCGCTAAATATAACAAGTCGCTAAATATAGACACGGTTTTTTCACTAATCAACATCAAGTACGATTTCTCAAGGACATGGAAGTTAATTAGATTTTTATATAAAATAACGGGGCAAACAAGCAAACGGGTCACCTGATGGAAAGCAACAACCGTCGCCCATGGGCACTCGTAACGTCAGAAGAGCTGCAAATGCGTGAGAATATGCCTTCTTCTTAAAATGCTTCTGGCGATAGTTCGTTCCACAGTTTTGCAGTGCGCGGAAGAAAGTTACGCGAAAAATGCACGGTGGAAGACCGCCACTTATCAAGGTGATGGAATGGTCCTCAGAGCACTCCCCGTGATACAACTGATAGAGGATGCAGAGCGAAGCTACATCTCGGCACAATTCCAAGAGGTCCAGCCTGTTTAAAACACTATGGCAGTCAACAATTCGAGCGGCCCTTCGTTCAAATTCAATACTCGTACAATAATACACAATAACACTTATTAGGCAGCGTACATCGTTGGATACGATCCAGAGGGAGTAGTTGGTATTTTGGCGCACCATAATATGAGGCCGAACCTGCACCTTGCAGAGTTGTAGGCGTTTTTGGCAGTTAGGACAGGAATGCCCCGATAAATTAATCCGTACGGTAATCCAGCATGATCTGTACCTAGACGATTTAATTACTGGCGCTAACTCCATAAATGAATTACGTCATATTTTAAATTCCGTTGTTTCCGTTTTGCGTTCAGGCTGTTTTCCACTTAGAAAATTTTAATCTAATGTGCCATCTATTTTTGAAAACATGCTAATCAATCCTCTCGAAACCTTAACCTTAAGCGAATCATCTAATACTTTAGGTTTACAGTGGAAGCCGCCTTCCGATACATTACATGTTTCGTTGTACACTCCCAACAATATAAACAAACAAACAACGAAACGTTCAATCTTATCTAACATGTTTAAAACCTTCGATCCACTCGGTTTAATTTCTCCTTGCACTATTCGTTTAAAGTTGTTGATGCAGGAGCTATGGCGTCGAAATATTGACTGGGACGAGCCAGTACCTTCTGACATACGACTATACTGGCACGAATTGGTTCAAGAATTCAAAAATGTACCATCGGTCACTGTACCTAGGTTAGTTTTATGCGATTCCCCGGTTAATATTGAGCTACACTCATTTTGCGACGTGTCAATCTCAGCTCACGGCGCTTGCGTTTATTTACGATCCGTGGACTCAGCCGGTCGTGTAGTGGTCAATTTACTATGCGCTAAGTCTAAGGTGAATCCTAGTAAGCCTGTTACTATACCGCGACTGGAGCTCATGGGAGCCTTGCTAGCCGCTAGGCTGTGCAAGTCAGTTCTCGAGTCTTTACGATGCAATATTTCTTGTTGCACTCACTGGAGTGACTCGAGCGTCGTTTTAGGGTGGCTACACACTTCTCCAAACAAATTAAAAACGTTCGTCGCGAATAGGATAGTTGAGATTTGCGAAACTAATTCGGCTACAAATTGGCGTCATGTACCTACAGATGCTAATCCCGGAGATTTAATCTCACGCGGAACCCAGGTACATACACTACAGCAATCCAAATTCGGGTGGTCGGGCCCAGATTTTTTATTAAATTCGGAATCGGAATGGCCTATGCTAAACGTCAATTCAGAGCTGGTAGATTTACCAGAAATAAAGTGCAATATTGTTCAGAGTTTCGAGCCAGTTATAGATTTCTCACGGTTTTCTAACTTTATGCGGCTAAAACGTTCATTCGCTTACGTTTTACGTTTTATACATAACTCTAGATTTCCTAAAACTAAAATGAGCGAAGCCCTTACCGTGAACGAGTTAACTAAATCATTTAATTTTTTATGTAAATTTTCTCAATTGCAATCATTTTCTATCGAGTATGATGCCTTAAGTAAAACTAAATCTGTTTCTTCTAAAAGTAATTTACTATCACTTAGTCCTTTTCTAGATAAGGATAGCGTAATGCGTGTTGGTGGCACACTAGCCCACTCGGACTACAGTTACGACAAGCGGCATCCCGTCATATTGCATTCCAAACATCATTTTACCTCCCTTATCTTTAGATACGAACATATTAGGCAAATGCACGCCGGCCCACAGCTACTATTATATTCAGTTCGTGAATATGTGTGGCCCATTGGGGGGAGGTGTCTAGCCCGGAGTACCACGCGAAATTGCGTGCGATGTAAAAGATTTCAAGGTCGCACGTACTCACCAATGATGGGACATCTGCCGTCGCAGCGTACGACTCCATCATTTCCCTTTGAAACGACAGGTGCCGCCTTTGCTGGTCCTTTCACTATTTTAAATAAAAAGGGTCGCGGTGCTAAAACTCAAAAATGCTACCTATGTCTGTTCGTGTGTTTTCGTTTTAAGTGTGTTCATTTGGAGGCGGTAACAGAATTATCTAAGGACGCGTTCATAATGACTTTACGTCGATTTATTTCTAGACGCGGAAAGCCATTAGAAATTTATTCCGACAATGGCCGTAATTTTGTCGCCGCCGCCAAAGACATTGGTAATTTTTTAAAAGACAACTCAAACACTATATCTGAGTTTGCTGCGAATGAAGGGATCAAGTTTAATTTCATACCTTCTTACGCCCCTCACTTCGGCGGTCTATGGGAAGCTGGTATCAGGTCTGCGAAGCACCATATAAAAAGGATGATGGCAAATTTAAATTTAACGTACGAAGAGTTGTCTACTCTGTTCGCACAGGTGGAAGCTATATTGAATAGCCGCCCCTTGTGTCCTATCTCTTCCTCTCCTCACGACTTCCAATCTCTCTCTCCAGGGCATTTTCTGGTTGGTCGGCCGCTGACATCGCTGCCGGATCCAGCCAACGACGACGGCAGCTCCAGCTTCAAGCGCTACGCCCGCATCGAACAGGCTCGAAGACACTTCTGGAGTCGATGGCAGCGGGAGTACGTCAACGAGCTCCAACAGCGTGTCAAGTGGCGAGATAGCAAGGGCAACCTCAGCGTAGGAGACCTCGTCCTTCTTCACGAAGACAACAGCCCTCCACTACACTGGCGCCTCGGTCGTGTTCGCGAGCTTCACCCCGGTGTCGACGGAGTTGTCAGAGTGGCCGATGTCGCCACTCAGAGAGGAGTTGTGCGGAGGACACTCACACGATTGTGCCCCCTGCTAGCAGCTGA
Source organism: Cyaniris semiargus (assembly GCA_905187585.1). Taxonomy (NCBI): domain Eukaryota; kingdom Metazoa; phylum Arthropoda; class Insecta; order Lepidoptera; family Lycaenidae; genus Cyaniris; species Cyaniris semiargus. The sequence goes on from LR994558.1 coordinate 14,864,000, forward strand.
TCCAGGGACTGAAACACCCGCAGGGATTTCAGGGGGGGAGTTATGTTGAAGCCTGGCTTCAACATGCTTAGAACCAGCTGCGAGCAATTGCCATATAACTTCTGTCAGGCGCTCGAATAAAATAGCGACGAGCCCACTGCCACCTGACGTCACGAGCTACGTCATCGAGGACTGAGGAGGGGGGCTCGACTTGGCAAGAACCCGCTCTCTGTCGCCCTGCAATCGCCCGTAGCCTAGCATCATTCCCATTTTTTAATCCTCTAATATCTTTGCAATCTGTAATCAATCCCTGTTCATAATTGTACAGAATAAATTTATTATTTTGTGCGAAGTTGTTTTAGTAACAATTTCCAAGAATTTTCTTGTTTCTAACAATAACCTACTAATTGATTTTTATTACTGTCCATGTTTTACTGTCGCAATAATTAATCAACCGCCATTAAATTAAATAACTGCTCAATATTTTTTTCAACTGATCATAATAACATCTTGAATATTTAAATAACAGCTCAAAAAATTATTTCCCATTAAATATAAGTTGACAATCATGCAATAGGTATTCAGCTGTAAAAGGTGAAATAAACATTATAACTTGTATGTTGTTTTATTTTATTAATTTTTGAAGTCAAGCAAACCTTCTGAAATTCTGAAAGTATGATTTAAAACCTTCGATCAAATATTTCTTTAAAAGTTTAAAACACATGTTATTTTATGATTTAGAAATAATTTGAAATAAATATTGCAGAGCATTATTATATAATTTCAGGCGTTTATTTATTTCATGACGTTATTTAGATCCTTATTCTACCTTCACGAGATGTTAACAACGCAATTTTCTAATTCGAAGATACAGCTGAGGAAGATACAGTTGGCAAACTGTCCATCCCTAAGGATTCTATAATATATATGAATACATTTTATCAAAATCGGTAGGTAGGTTTTAAAGCCCTCTCAATGCAAGCACTTAAAATGACGTATTAGCCACCATAAGAAAGGATTTCTTTTTATTAAGAATAGAACAAAGTGATTCATTGTCAATAGAAATCTGTCAGCATTTCCTCCTTCCTTTCTCTCCTTATCTTCCTCTCTTTTGTATTTTACTACCGTCCTACTAAGCCTGCTGCAAGATGCTGCTTCAATTTTTTTGTAGAAAAAAAAACTTTTTGTGGTGGCAAGGCTAAACATTTTGAATGTAATTTTAATTGTGTTATTTGTTTCCCTTAGTACTTACCTGCTTATAGTTAAAGATTTAAAATTTCCTTTTCAACCGCTTTACAAAAAAAATAATGAGGTACTTTTTAACAAGAGAAACGCTGTATAATTTACTAGACGTTCCGCGCGGCTTCGCCCGCGTAAATTAGATATTTTACAGACAAATCAGTCTACAAAAAATAGCCTATGATCCTTCACGTGGTCTAATTCTTATCTGACCCAAATAACCGAAAAATTGCTTTAGTAGTTCGTGAGATAAGCCCTTTCAAATAATTTCCCCCGTTTTTTTCCATATTTTCTTCTATTTCTTCGCTCCTATTAGTCTTAGCGTAATAAAATGTAGGCTATAGCCTTCCTCGATAAATGGGCTATCTAACACTGAAAGAATTTTTCAAATCGGACCAGTAGTTCCTGAGATTAGTGCGTTCAAATAAGCCCTTTCAAATAATTTCCCCCCGTTTTTTTCCACATTTTTCTCTATTTCTTCGCTCCTATTAGTATTAGCGTGATAAAATGTAGCCTATAGCCTTCCTCGATAAATGGACTATCTAACACTGAAAGAATTTTTCAAATCGGACCAGTAGTTCCTGAGATTAGCGCGTTCAAACAAACAAACAAACAAACAAACAAACAAACTCTTCCGCTTTATAATATTAGTATAGATTATGTTTGTTTGTTGCATTGATCCGGCTGCAACTGGAACGATTTTAATAAATTAAGAGAACACAATATTATACAGGGTGTAACAAAACTAAGTGATAATACTTTAGGGTGTGTATGTGTTCCTTGTAGAGAGTTCACTGTGAAACTAGCAGCGCTGAAAGATCAAATTTTTTTTTATTTGTATGGACAAGCGCCCCAGCGCGCTGGGGCGCTTGCCGCTGCAGCGTCACGAGATTTCCCATACAAAAGTAAAAAAAAAAAAATCTCTTTCGGCGCTGCTACTTTTACAGTGAACTTTATACACGGGACTCATACTTACCCTAAAGTATTATCACTTAGTTTTGTTACACTCCTGTCGTGTTACACTACTCGGCTCTCTCTACATTAGAGAGAGCCGAGGAAACGACACGAGTAACATTTTTCGTATCCAACACTTTCAGTACAATAGTTAAGTTGGCAAATTAGAAAGTCAAACATGAAATGTTACTATTCTCACGATTCGATTTTAATATAGTTTTTAACTGACAAACAGATCTTTATATTTTCCATTATTTTATAAAAACACTGGAACAGAAATGACGTTCTTAATGTTTATGAGTTTCTGTATTTATCTCTCTCCTACTCGGATATAGACGTTTGAATAAAAACAAATAAAATATGACACTGAACTGACGAAAGCAAGACTTTATTACCTGCATGAAATATTTAGGAATTGATTACACTTGTTTGTATAACTCCAGCAGCAAAATCGCTGGATTGCTGCGATAATGTAAACCAGCTAAAGGAAATTTCGCTAATAAGTAGTTCTAATTGAGTTTTGATTAAACTTTATAAATCACATGTGGAAAAGCGATGCTTTTACGAATGAAATGAGTCAAAAACACGGCCTCACATATGCTGCAATAACGCTTGTTGTCTCCCTGTATGAGTGAGGTAACTGAAGGCCTAAGGAGAGTAGAGGTTTTAGGGGACCGGATAACAGCTCTTAAACTTCTATTAAGAGCTGTAATCCAGAGGAGTTCCAATTGTATCTCCTCTAGAGATACAAGTGGAACGCTTTTGGTGTTGGGCTGTTGGCCGTGTTGCGAGTGTCCATTGACGGCGGCTATCACTTACCATCAGATAAGCTCTGCTCCTGCTACTATCGTGGTTAATTTTATAAAAATAGAAAAAAAAATACAGACGGCCGCAGAAAACGATAACACGAACATTTTTTTATAATTTTATTCGGTAAGAAAACGGATACTCGCAAATATGTCATGATTGTCGTAACAGAGCAATTAAGATTTTAATGCGCAACTCGATACAAATAATAGTTGTATCAAAATATTTATATTATTCGTAAAAATATGTTTGTATGTCAGTAAGTTTCTCCTATTGTGTGCACCACGGACATAGATCAAGATAGATACCGCATGTCGCTCCTTTTGTATGAAAACGAGCGTGTCACTTTTTTCCTACCACTGTGACGTACCGATGATAAGAAACGTGTTCATTATCAAGGCCAACGTTTCTATTTGAATTTCTATAGCTCAATGCGGCACTTTTAGGTATTTAGGCATTTTTAAAATTCTGATTGACGTGCGATTCCCAGGCCCGGATCTACGTTTTAAAAAGGGGGGAGCAGAATCCCAATTTGCCACCCTCGAAGCAAAAATGTGCGTTTTCAATTATTAGTACTTAAATAAAATGCTATGATTTTTATAAAATTGTTTATTAATATAATAAAAATCTCTAAAGTAGAAATCTATAATAAAATAAAACTCTTCCACGGGTACTTATATCGTTTGTGTACAGGCTTATCTGTTGGGTTATTGTTTTATTTATAGTTATCGGTGAAGTGTTAATAAAGAAAAAGCCACATTTCTGAAATAATGTAATGGGTCCCAAGACTGTGTGATGGAATTATTTAGGTAATAATTTTCATGGTTACATAGGTTTTAACCGCAGAATGAGTTCTACGGAACTTTGTTGAATTGAAGTGGCAGTGGTGAGAAGTCACGCCGAGGTCCCTGGCGACAAGGGGCGCCTCCAAGTCTTTTAACAACTGATAGAATTCTGCGAAACAACGTTGACGGGGTAGCGCGGTGGGCCACCAGTGGCGCATGCGGCGGTGGAGAAAGCGGCAATAGATTGGGAGGTGGCCGCCCCCCAATCTTTGCCGCCCGGGGCAAGTGCACCCTCTCGCCCCCCCTAGATCCGGGCCTGGCAATTCCGATAGCAGACTAAAGAACAGACTTTCGAAAGACGAGCATTCGGGAACGCGATATGGCACGCGAAGTACATACACATGCGGTATCTATCTTGATCTATGTCTGTGGTGTACACTGAACATAAAATATAACGTGGGTTCTATAACACGCCCCTGGAGCATACAAAAGTTATTATGTTTTCCCTGAACCGGTGAAGTTTTAATTTCTAAAACGAAACAAGAATTTCGCTTTATTTACATCATTAAATGATACTTAATACCATAAAACCCAATACATTTATTTTGTTCCAGTTTATTGTCTTTACAGACAAAGTCGCAGTCAGTCGTAAGCTTCTGCGTTCATAAAAGTACGTTTTTTGGAATTTCCAGTTTAGAGTTTAACATCTTTTAGTCTGGTTCACTTTTCCATCATGAAGCTACAGCTAATCTTTGTAACTCTCCTTATAGCATATGCTTATGCTCAGGATGATGGAGAAGAAAGTTACATACCAGAAGATGGGCCGCTGCATATGGTGTTACATAAACTTGTTACCAAGTGTAAGTTATCTTTATTGCCTTAAAAAGTTACTTTAATTTTGAAGTCCGTTTTGTTTGTACTGTCAAGCCAAATTGTTATTTATAACTCACTGCTCCTTTCAGCTTATTTAAATCAGTAATCAATATTTCAATATTTTGTACTCTAACCAACTTTTTATTACTAATTTCTCAAAACATAATACCTAATATGGCTGAAATATTTTTTTACATTGAGAAATGTTATCTTTTTATTTTCTATTTCCTGCTATTTTAACATAAAAAAATAAATAATATTTAAGACAACAGTAGATATAGTACTACGCAACCTTGACATTGCTCCTATTTTACTTATTTATTTAAAACTTCTTGCACATTGTGGTACAAATGTCTATCATTTGTGACTTAATCCTTCATTGCAATTATTTAAATTATTGGATTCTTTATTTCTTCCTAACTTCTTTATTTAACACTGTATTTAATATTTAATTTATTTATTTTTATATTGTCCAGGTGTCCACAACAACCGATCTGCGACGATGAACGCTGGCGTTATCTCGCTGAATTTCAACGACTTCGAAAACAACATCAACGTATCATTCCCTGTCGACGTGGCTGGAACGGGCATCCTCAGTATCCCGGGACTGGACAAGACGAACAAATTCGTATTCATGATACCCGGGTACACCGGAGGCATCACCACCCACTCCATGGTTCTGATTGAGGAGAGTTTCAAATCCATGGACACTTACGTGATCATTTTAAACGATTCAGTCTACACGAATCTCTTCAAGACGAAGAATATCGCCACCAACTACGAGAAGGCTGTGACGTACGCGAACGGAATGGGTAAATCTTTAGCTGATGTTTTAGTCATTCTGACCAGCAACGGCGTTTCACCGAACGATATCCACCTCATCGGACACAGCTTAGGAGCGCACATAGCCGGTGCCGCTGGACAATCCTTCTGCGATAAAACTGGCTTGAAGCTCGCTCGCATATCTGCCTTGGATCCGTCCGGGCCATGCTACGAGGATCGCTCGAATCACGTGAAGAAGGGCCAAGCTACCTTGGTCGATATTTACCACTGCAACGCCTTCGAGCTCGCTTCGAGCAGGCATTACGGCGACGCCAGTATCTTCGTCAACAACGGAGTGATCCAACCCAAGTGTTTCAGCCCTACGTCCTCTGGTACCTCGCCTGGCGCTGCCGCGGCGCTCTGCAGCCACATGTCCTGCCAAAACTTCTTCTTCTCGACTATCGCCCGACCTGACATATTCCCCGCGTTCAAATGCGACTCCTACAGATGTTACAAGAGGGGCGAATGCAAGAATAACGAACAAATCTCGGCTGGTTACTGGATACCCACTAATGCTAGTGGTAACTATTATACGACGACCGGAGATAACGATATCTATCAACCGTAAAGGATAATCACAAACAGATTTAAGTTTGCCAATAACCATATTTTAAGGATGTTTTTCTACATATAAGCCCAGTGAAATCAGATTTCAAGGATATTTAAGACGAAAGATGTAACATTGAATCGTTGTAGGTCGCAGTTTTACAGTAGGAAAGTAATTTACTTATAAAATATTATAATATTAAAGTATATTATTATTATCTCGGTTTATAAGTTTGTATAAATTATAAAATTTCGTATATTCACATAGAGATATTATGTACTAGGTAGTACTTATATGTCAGTGTATATTCAATACATTATTTGCATATAAACTTTTAACCCCTCCAAGGCCCGCAACATCTTTATTTTCCATAGTATAACCTCAGAAACTCCCCATCTCATTTTAAACGATGTTGGGAAACAATCTTCTCTTATAAATTTCCTACTCAATGTCGCATCATAATAGTTTAAGTAGCTTTTAAAAGCTTTGATTTTCATCATACCAGCCGGGCCGAAAGTTTGAATTTCTTCTCTTGTTTGCGGGAAGAAAGATGCATATTTCAGACTGCTCACAAAAGTCGGGACAGCGTTGCCATGGTGCCATACTTTTTAAGTCACTTCAATCATTAAATAGTACTTCAATAAATATCTTTACAAATATAGGACTAGATACTTTACAAAATGGTATTTTAACGAAACAACATTGTTTAATTAAATCTATTAATTTGTTGTTTTATTTCGTCTTCGCTCCGGACCCCATCATTTAATAATTTGAACCACATTCGTTTTTCTTATATGCGATGTCATTAAACTTTCGGTCCTGGTATATGCCTGGTATGATGAAAAGTTATATACGCGCCACGGGAGGATAGCAGGACATTTCAACCCACGCTTTTGTCACTTTTGTCGCGCGGGTTGAAATGTCAGTACTTTCCTCCCTTGGTGCGTAATGTACTATTTTTTTTTTTTTTATGAAATAAGGGGGCAAACGAGCAAACGGGTCACCTGATGGAAAGCAACTTCCGTCGCCCATGGACACTCGCAGCATCAGAAGAGCTGCAGGTGCGTTGCCGGCCTTTAAAGAGGGAATAGGGTAATAGGGGAGGGTAGGGATGGGAAGAGAAGGGAATAGGGGAGGGAAAGGAAGGGAACAGGGTAGGGGATTGGGCCTCCGGTAAACTCACTCACTCGGCGAAACACAGCGCAAGCGCTGTTTCACGCCGGTTTTCTGTGAGAACGTGGTATTTCTCCGGTCGAGCCAGCCCATTCGTGCCGAAGCATGGCTCTCCCATATATACTACACTATTTAAAAAAATGGTCGGACCCATAGAGATACTATGTACTACATACGTACGTAGTACTTATATGTCAGTGGTCGGACCTCAACACAGGTTAAACTAAACCTTATTTCTTAAACCTGGATATAACTAAAATAAAACCATGTAACTCAACGACTTGTTATCGAGATCCGATTGCATTAAAACAATATAGATAAGGAAAGAAACAAGTTGTAATTCCTCGGAATGAAAACATCGTGACCAACAGGTAAATGATATAAACAGGAAAATGGGAAGTCAATGAATATGGCGGACACGTTGCGATACTAATACAAGGAGCTTATATGAAAACATACAATACAAGGTGTAGTAAAATTAACGGATATTTTGGGACAATATTAGTATGTGTACTTAGGCAGAAAAATAATCAAGTATTGTTATATTCTAGAAAATCTTCCTTTATATGGGTTGATTTGGCGTTAGTTGAATGTCTGTACCCCTGATGTTTTTTTTTTACTATGAAAATTTCTATTGCCTAAGGTCCTAACCTAATACGTCTTTTAGTTACAAAGACAGTAAATTCCTTAAAAAAAAAAAAAAAAAAACGTTTATTTATCTCACCACAGGTACAATAACAAGACGTTTAATTAAAGAGTTATAACCAACAATAACAAGATGTTTTACACACTCTACAATTAGTTAGCACAATTAATGTGGGAGACTGGTGCCTAAACTAGGCGTAGCCTGTATTTCAGGACACCAGGAATTCTCTCGATTTTCCCAGCTAGTCACACAGTGTAGTGAAATTATTATTAATGTGTTGCTTATATAGGGTGTGGGGTAGTGCTTGTGTGTGTGTGTGTGTGTGTGTGCGCGTGGTGTGTGTGCGCGCGCGTTTGTGTGTGTGTGTGTGTGTATGTGTGTGTGTGTGTGTGTGTGTGTTATTCAGGTACGATTATCAGTTTTTCTGTGTTTTCGTAGTTAAGGGTTAGCAGCCATTCAAATATACTATACAAAGTATTAAGTATGTACAGTATGGTCCAAACTATTGATATAAGTACGTATTATAATTATCCGTCTGGCGGATTTTACCATTTTAGTTTGGACTATACGTAGTTACAAATACACTATAGGGAATGACAAAAGTAATCATTACGCAAACTACCCTTTCAAATTTAAGTACTTGCCTATACCTTTCCCAAAGCTCTATGGCACTAAGTTAAATATTTACTACCTAAACACTCAGTATAATACTGTAAATGGTCCCAAATATTCCTTTATTTCCCCAAACACCTTAATTGTTCGCAAAATTGCGTCTAACGCTTCAAACAAACAAATCTAATATTCCTTCTTCTATGCAAATTCATTTTAATTATTTTTCCCCCTGGAAAATGCCTTTCTTTATTTATTTAATACGTAAAGGGGATGTACACTAAGGGTGAAGCCAAACAAGCGTAATTTATGAGTTGTGAGTCGCAGAATTTCGGCTGGCAGAAATTCTGCTGCATTCACTTTCATACAAAAGTCCTGTTTGATTCACACGAGCGTAATTTTGTGGGTCATGATTAGTACGAAAATATATTTACACGACCGAAATTCTGCGACTCACCACTCATAAATTACGCTCGTTTGGCTTCACCCTAAAAGCTGAAAACGCTCTGCTACGTGGCTACCAAGACCATGCAGAAAACCGTCCCAAAACTATTTCAGCTTGTGTGTGTTCTTCTTGCTTACTTTACAATATTATACAAGGTGTAACAATAAAGCGATAATATATTTTTAGGGTGTTTATTTGTCCCTTGTAAAGAGTTCACTGTGAAAATAGTAGCGCCAAAAAAGTTACTTGTGACTTCTATGTTTCTATGAGAAATGCGCCTAGAATTTTCCCAATAATTAATTTTAAAAAAATATTTTGGAGTTAAACTATTCTAATCTGTTAAAAAAAATATTGGAATACTAGCGAATCCTAAGTATACGGCGACCCTTAGCATCATGATAGCATCTCGTAATCACCAAAACGTTCGCTATAACGAACTGAATAGGTGTTTACACTTAATTACCTTTTTAAATATAAACTCCCTTTTCATCCGTGAATGGCAGTTGGATCTTTCATTCAATGGGCTTTCAGTTAAAAATGAAAACGAGCTTTTGAATCTATTTTTAGTTTAAATAATAATGAGCGAAGGTTGTGTAGAATGAGTCAAGGGTTGCTGAAGGTTTTTAAAGTTCAGTAGATACTTTTAGTTCTTATTCAATAAAATGAATGTGTCAATCTTGTCAGTCTATGAATGCAAGTGTGTTATGGCGGCCATACACCATGCTTCCTATCGTCCAATCGGCATGACGCTGCAGGCTTGATCCAATCTGCAGATCGTCTATATACACCACACACAATCAGTTTTAAATTGTCCAATCGACAGCGACGTTCAGTTGAAGCCATGGCGTCACCGGTGGCGGTGACAGACGACGATGTTTTAGCCGTTTTGGGCGTTCTACTCGTAAAAATGAAACAGAAAAAAAAAAAAAGAAAAGATCGATCAGAGTGGTGCAAACAGTGGTTAATGCAAAGAAAACAGTTTACTCATACAAATTTATTAAAAGAATTGAGGACTACGCCTTAAGATTATTGTAATTATTTATTATATTATATTGTAATTATTTTGCGACATATTGAGAGCGCGCGCACGACGTCCACCACCGACAAAAATCTTGACCAGACTGAACTGACGATCGCATACCGCCATACACGGTCCAATCGGCATGATCAAAAGCCAAAAGAATCGAAATTCGATTGTTCCGTCAAATATAACTGTCATGCCAATCCACTCCCATACACGGTCAGTTCTAACTGATCCAATCGGTAGCGTGATGCTGATTGGACGATAGGAAGGATGGTGTATGGCCACCATTACTTTAAGTTTTTTATTTTTTTAAATCAACTACCTTTCTTCTGATTCCGTTGCGGCCTGCGGGTCCCAACTCCCAAGACAGATTTTACCTTTGATCCTGGCGAGTAGCAATGTTGGAGTGGAGTGGTTCTCAATTGCCGTGTTTGCTGATCCAAATAATGTGTTTAAAGATTAAATAAGTCCGACGCGCAGACCTATATATACTCTACAAAGAGCTATTAATTTTACAGTATCATTTAGGGCCTGTTTCACCACTTCCTGATAAAGTGCCGGATTGGATATCCACAACTTTTTTGACAGATTCTCCATACTCTATCAGTCAAGTTAAGTGGTGGATAGCCTATCCGGCATATATCAGCGACCCTAGCATGGCCACAGACCACAGTAGAAATTCGAAAGTATAGAAACTCTGTGGAGATAAACTGAAGGTGCCGTTCCGATCTTTATCGCACGCGGCTAGCCGCGACCGACAAAAATTCAAATAAAATGTATTATGACATGTTCTATGACCTATGTCATAAAGTAGGATTTTATTTCATTTTTTAGGACTATAGTCTGTGTCATAAAGTGACATTATATTTGATTTTTTGTCGGTCGTGGTTAGCCGCGGTAAAGATCGGAACGGTACCTTCAGTTTATCTCCACAGTTTTTCTTTACTTTGGCATTTCTACTGTGGCCGTGCTAGGGTTGTAGGTAGTGGTGGAACAGGCCCTTAGTTTTGTTTTATTTAAACAATAGGATATAATCAATAATCAAAGGACTAAGGAACCGTCACAAAAAAAAGTCACAAAACTTTATATTAAACTAGCTGATCTCACCAACTCTGTTGCGACTTTCGCCAAAATTCGTTTATCGTAATATCGATAAAAAGTAAATTTTCATTTCATTCAAATCAGCAAAATCGGTTCAGCGGTTTGAGCGGTAACAGACAGACAAACTTTCGCATTTATAATATTAGTATGAAATTAGTATGGATGCAATATGGATGTATGAAATCTTATACCTAGCCTTGGACGTTTGTAGTTTTGTACCATAGGTTCTAAGAAACTATTTACTATAATATTTTCACAATTTAAGCCCTTTTTATTTGATACGCGACATCACGACATGTAGCGAGGCCGCGAGGTGGAGATGTCTGGAATACGTGATTGAAATATTTATCACGGCAGACATTTTTAAATTTAAATTCTGCAAAATATACGGAGCTCAAAAATCTAAACATTATGCACTTTCATACCGACCGCGACATGACGACAAGATATCGAATGTTAAAACCACAATAAACTAGCTTAAAACCGAGCTTTGTGAGGGCTCGCGTCGTCACACCTTGACTGACTGATGATAACACATCTACATATAAATAAAAATTAATGTGTTAAATCACAAATCAATAGGCGTGATAATTTTTCCGTAAAGTGTACCACAAAATGTTCCGGTTGTGTAATATACTAGGGCTCGCTTCTTTTCATTTCATTCAAATCAGCAAAATCGGTTCAGCGGTTTGAGCGGTAACAGACAGACAAACTTTCGCATTTATAATATTAGTATGAAATTAGTATGGATGCAATATGGATGTATGAAATCTTATACCTAGCCTTGGACGTTTGTAGTTTTGTACCATATGTTCTAAGAAACTATTTACTATAATATTTTCACAATTTAAGCCCTTTTCATTTGATACGCGACATCACGACATGTAGCGAGGCCGCGAGGTGGAGATGTCTGGAATACGTGATTGAAATATTTATCACGGCAGACATTTTTAAATTTAAATTCTGCAAAATATACGGAGCTCAAAAATCTAAACATTATGCACTTTCATACCGACCGCGACATGACGACAAGATATCGAATGTTAAAACCACAATAAACTAGCTTAAAACCGAGCTTCGTGAGGGCTCGCGTCGTCACACCTTGACTGACTGATGATAACACGTCTACATATAAAAAACCTTTCTGACTGATGATAACACATCTACATATAAATAAAAATTAATGTGTTAAATCACAAATCAATAGGCGTGATAATTTTTCCGTAAAGTGTACCACAAAATGTTCCGGCTGTGTAATATACTAGGGCCCGCTTCGCTCGCCCTGACAATTATTATTATTATTATGTTTGTGTAAGGCATTCCTTGCTCACGGGCAATTAAAACCCGGACCATTGGAAGGCATGCGTGGGGCCGAAGCCAACACGTTACACAGTTTTAATTTAAATGTAATGTGATACTAGCCGGCGACTCTTCCTGTCCGCACGATGAGAGTACGACCATGGAGAGCCAGCGGCCAGTGTAGGACTATTGCAGAAAATGGATATTAGAAATGATACCGGGCTATGAGGGTGAGGTGTTAGTGGACTGGATAACTGGTTATTATTATTATCATTACAATGTATTTAAATTTTAACGGTTTATCTTCATACTAAGCGCCACATTTCTAGTGATGTTAGATAGCTTGCATTAGCTAAACAATGTGCGTTGCACGCGCGTTATGCGTAACGCGAGTTTGATTTCAATAGCACGCTGCACGACTAAGATTTATGCTATTCATTATTATCGAGCAAAAGTGTCCACAGTAATCCTTTACCTAAGTTTATCATTACCTACATAGAGTTATTTTTTTTGAAGCACTTTTTTAATAAAATGTATATCACAGTCCATCCTCAGTTTTTAAATCAATGACAAAAACGCACTCCGCATTTCGTGTGAAAGCCCCGATACCTTAGCTATCTCACACCACACCTAAAATATGTACTATGCTATTTAATAGACTCACTTGTTGTTGAAATCCACTGACTCTCAAAGTTTGCAAAGTTCATTTATTTGACCAATATTTTATTTACGAACAAAAATAATATGTATATGTTACGCTCAAAGACCGAAAACGCTCAGTGAGCGAAAAAATAGCTCACAACGCGTTGTGGTCACAGTGAAACAGCCACGACGCAAAATTCGCGTTGTGGCTCTAATGAAAACGGCCACGACGCGTTCTGGCAATCACAAAAAGACCATAACGCGAAATTCGTGTCGTGGCTGATATGCTATTCGTTTTTCTTGATTTGTTCTTGATTGATTAATAGTCCATAGGTATGGAAGATTATATTTGAATTACCACGCGTACTACAAAATATTTTTTCTCTTACTAAATCACTGCATAGCGTGTTTATCATTATTATTTATAAAATATCCATAGTTCCATACTATCCGTACTAATATTTTTACTGTCTGTCTCGCGAACGCGAATTTCGCGTCGTGGTTGTTTCACCACGTTCATCATATTATAAAGAGTATCTGGGAAACCGAACTTTACTCGACACTTTAAGAGCAACAAAAAATACACAGAAACCTCTACATTAAACTAAGTTTTTATGGAAACACCTCCAATCGTCGTGTTGTCGAGAATATAGATAATTTAGAAAATGGTCCACCACAACGATTTCCATACCAAATTTCATTTGAATCGGTTATAAGCCGTTTAAATGTGAAGAGTTAGTAGGCAGACACACTTACACATTTAAAATATTCGCAAAGAATATTCCTCAAAATCATAATACCTTAAGCTATGTTCGCCGTCAAGGCGTAGATATAAGTCATAACCCGACCTCTGAGATTACCCCCTAGTCCCGATATCTCATACGGTTCCACGAAAAACGATCGGGATTTTTATTATTCAGATTCACTTAAGGTGAGCTTATATTTTAGACGATTTCTAAATCATATAACATCCTTACTTGTTAAAAGGGTTCTGTTCAGAAAGTGTAAGAAATGAAAACGGTAATTTAAATAATCGGCCAAGTATGAGTCTGACTCGCGCACGAAGGGTTCCGTACCGTTATAGAGAAAAAATAGGCCAAAAGTTGTGTATTTTGGCCTATTTTTATTTTATTTTAATATTATTATTAATTATTGAAGTACACATCTAAGTAAGGCTTTTGTGAAAATTTCAAGTGCCTACCTGTTGCCATTATTGATATCGAGCAGAAAAGGCCAAAAAAATCACGTTTTTTGTATGGGAGCCTCCCTTCAATATTAATATTATTTTGTTTTTTGTATCTGTTGTTATAGCGGCAACAGATATACACAATCTGTGAAAATTTCTAAATTCTAGCTATAGCGGTTCTTGAGATACAGCCTGAAGACATACAGACAGACAGACAGACGGACAGACAACGAAGTCTTAGTAATAGGGTCCCGTTTTTACCCTTTGGGTATGGTAAACCCCAAAAGCGAAAAACCCAACTGCATTTGATATGTAACCCAGTATCAATTTCACAAACACGGATCTAAAGATACCTCTCAAGCTAAAATCCATCAAGATGGATTGCTACCAAGCAACTATAATACGTATACAAGGTGTAACAAAACTAATTGATAATACTTTAGGGGGTGTAAGTATCCCTTATATAGATTTTGCTGTGAAAGTAGTAGCGCTAAAAGAGCAAAATTTTTTTGTGATTTGTATGGGCCTGCGTCCGAGCGTCACGAATTTTCCCAGACAAAAGTTAAAAAAAAGTTACTCTTTCAGCGTTGCTACTTTCACAGTGAACTCTATATAGGGGGCCCATACATACCCTAAAGTATTATCGCTTATTTTTGTTACACCTTGTAGATGTTACCGTTAGAATGCAGAATACGTTACTGTGCACATTATCTAGGTAATCTGCTGATTTCCTGATACCATCCGTTAAAGTGTGAAATTTAAATCAAATAGCTTACATTCGCACTTTACCTAGTTAGTTTGCATAGTAACGAATAGTAACATCGTTAAATTGCGGCAGACAGTGAATGAAACACTTTTGTTTCACTCCTCCGCTAGGACTCCCTCTGTTCCCGCGTTCGATGATTTGATTTAATATTTTATTTCTCTGTTTTTTTTTTCTTTTTATGGCGCTTCGGCTACACACTATATCTACAAGGTGTATAATACTTAAGAATGTGGGTCCCATATAAAAAGTTCACCGTAAAAGTAGCAGCGCTGAAAGAGTAACTTTTTTTCACCTTTGTATGGAAAAATTCGTTACGCGGGGGCGCTTGCCCATAAAAAATAAAATAAATGTTGCTCTTTCAGCGCTGCCACTCTCACTGTGAACTCTATATAGGAGACGCATACACAGTACACACCCTAAAGTATTATCACTTAGTTTTGTTACACCTTGTATAACCATGGCCAGTGTCAAGTAAATGGCGGGAAAACAATGTTATTGTAAAGTCCAAAGTCAAGTCAAAGTCTAAGTAAAAGTCAGTGCAGTCAAGAAGTCACGTCGGACGATTCAGTAAAGTGGTAAACGCTTAACTGAAACTTTCCATGGTGTTTAGGAGGGAACACAAAAGGCACGTTTCTGTAAGTTGTATCACTTGCCTACACTTGTGCATGATCACATTGATATTCTACCAATATTACACATGAAAAACCCAGAAAATACATTTTTAGGAAACTAATACAAAATAAGTCACTCTTTCATATTCCCGGAAAACCTCTTCCTTCGTATAAAGTCCTAAAAAACTTTGACCTAAGCTAGTGAACCTAAGACTGCTGTTGTTTTTATTGTTTTTTTTTTTTCTAGTTGATATGATCTGTTTTATTTTATCTGTCGAGTAACATTTAACATAAAATTTAATAATTTATTCCTTTGTTTATCTCCAAAAAATTATATAAAATATTTGCCTACAACTAAATAACATGTTTTTATTTAAATAAGACCCTGTTTTATGCAATTTACCGTATGCATGGCCGTTTATTCACAGATTATCGCGTTAATGTAAGAATAGAATAAACTTTTTGCACTTTAACTGACTCACCCAGATAATCTGCAGAATACCGCGTTAATCTGCAGTCTAACTGGTTTACGCACATTAACGGTAACATATACATAAATAGTCTCGAAAAACATAATCCTAATTCTGGCAGTCAGATATTAAAACCAAGACTTCGATGTCCGTCCGTCTGTCGACTGCCACCAACCACCAGACTCTTCAGCCAAGAGTTTAAAATTTTAACAGATAATAGATAATTATTGTTGGCGCTAACAAAAATATACTAACATCGAATTTAATTAATAGCCGGAATTGCTATAAAAAGGAAAATATGTTACAAAAAATAAAATTAAGAAATTTAAAAAAACCCCCGCCAAACAACTTTAAAAAGTAATGAAATAATATTTACTGACTTTAAGTTTAAATAATTTCTAAGTGTAAAGTAATATTTTAGTCCATAATTGTTGTCACGGTGTGTCGGGGGACCGCCAAGTAAACTACGACAACAGCGACTTTTGCATTTTGTATCGCTGATTGTCTCGATTCAGTTCGCTGTGAATAGACCTTTAAACTATAATGTTATGTGAAATCAAACATCTACATTAGCGGTCCCCCGACACACCTTGACAACAATAATTATGGACTAAAATATTACTTTACACTTAGAAATTATTTAAACTTAAAGTCAGTAAATATTATTTCATTACTTTTTAAAGTTGTTTGGCGGGGGTTTTTTTAAATTTCTTAATTTTATTTTATTTTATGCTTTTTAAACTTGTGTTGGTTATAGCATAATATGGTTATAGTGCAGGATTGTTCCTATCAACAGGATCATATCCCAATGAATACGATCTATAAATATCCTCTTGGATGAGGCCGTCAATATGAGCCCAAATGTGAAACCTCCACCCTGGGTTCATACGGAGCTCGGCTCCTATAGAATCCAGGTGATGCTGCAGAAGCAGCATTCAAATATTTACTGTTTATCTACGTCTTACTAGTTCTCGCAATTAAAATGAGCCCAAACACGAAACCTCTGCTCTAAGTTGGTGAGGAGTTGGGTATCCTATTGATTACCAGGTGATGCTGCAGCACCAGGTTCAACTTTCCATTAATATGTATTTATTCATAAGTGTCACGAACCAGAATGCAAAATATAAAACCCATCAAACGACTGCAAGTTGCTAATCGGCCTATCACGAACCAGATAAACCGTGATATTTCAGCACTGATCAGGCTGATGATGATGAACTATAGCTAAGAACACTCTCAATCATCTCAGCTTTCAAACAAAATAAACTAGATCAAAATCGGTCCACCCGTTTGGATGCTACGATGCTACAGACAGACAGACAGACAGACAGACAGACAGACAGACAGACAGACAGACAGACAGACAGACAGACAGACAGACAGACAGACCGACAGACAGACACGTCAAACTTATAACACCCCTCTTTTTGGTCGGGGGTTATAAAGAAATCTTGCAGCGTTTTCTTACCTTTTCTCTTTCATTTTTCTGAATTATGTCTCAAAGGCCATATTTTGCGTCTCGCGACAATTCATCTCTTTACCTCATCTCAATTTCGACGTCTGTTTGGGGCCTTAAATTAAAAAATATGATGTCGTACTGTGTAACGAGCCTAACTCCATTTATTTTCATTCTCAGGGGGTTGTCCACAGATATAGGTAACATAAGGATCCTACGTAAATGTTCCTGTAGTTTTATTGTGATAGAGCAGAAATTAAGCTTCGGCAATATAGTTTAGCTGCTAGACTCTAGCCTAGCTTAGCTAAGCTCTAGCTTGGGCGGAAAATTGTCATAGCCTCATGCATATAGACCTTATTTTATCTTATTTTACTCGTATAAGGTGTACTTAAATAAAAAATAAATTATTAATTATAGATTAAAGTGATGCATAAATTAAGTACCTATAGGCCGAGCATAATATATAATATGATCGATCGACTTTTCAAGGCACAGCCTTTGATTTTTGGCCTCTTTTGCGGGAAGAAAAGTTTTCGTGCGTTCTCGGTTTGTAGATTACTACTATTAGTAGATTATATTATGATCAGACTGACCGTAATTTAATTGGTAAATCGCAATCAAACGGTACCACGTTCCTGGTGCTGCCGTCTTCAGCTGCCCTAGCACAGCATGGCACAGGGTTTGTCGATCTAGAAGAAATAGATAAAGACAAGAAATAACTATAGTTTCTTGGATAATAGTTCCTGTTTCAAAGTAAGTAAATAAGGTCGTAGATTCATCGACAACAGAAATCGTTTTTTATAATATAAGTTTTTCGAGCAACTTTTACGACCTATTGTTTTGCGAGCTCGGATTTATAAACATTTTATAAAATGTTACACAATTTATCTACCACTTTGGCGATATAAATTTATTGAGGGTCGAATTATCAATTTTCCCACGCTAAACAATGGGTAATAAAAACAGTTCACAAAATTAATTTAACAATAAAATAACATTGACAATGAATCTACAACCTTATTTACTTAGATGTAGGATCTTTTATCAAAAAAACTACGGTTATAATATTTTGTCTACGAAGATCGGAAACAAACTTCAATCCCTATTCCCTATGCTAAGCAAGCAGTTTCACCAACGATCTTGAAATCGTGCACAGCGTATAAACATAATTTTGAAAGCATTTTACACTTTGCGGCATCTAATTTATATGTCAGAGCTCCAATTTGCCGCTCCAACGTTTTTTTCCTCACCTGAGCAAATTATTTACGTTGCCAATTAAACCAATCTACCATGAAACCCGCTCGTGGCTTGGCGTCTATTTTAGACTTTATTTTTACTTAACCGTCCCTTATATGGGCAAGTTTGCATTGAGCGGAGAGTAACCCATACAGCATGCTGCGTAAATTTAATAAGACATTTTTTTTTAAAAGCTTTTATTTAACTTGCTCTGTATGTATGTAAGTATGTGTGTTACGGTGGAATTTTGAAACTCAATTTTGAAGAAGATATATTTAACCGATTGAGCTGAAATTTTGCATACGCGTTTAGTTTGGATGACAATGTACGATATGGTTTGTGACATCACTCTAAATCCAATATGGCCGAACATCCAAGATGGCGAAATAATTATTTTCTATGCAGTCCTACAATATGGATATTAAATGAAAGGGCTTTTTGAGAGTAACTCGAAAACGAATGTAATTTCATTCTACATCCAACATGGCGGCTCATCCAAGATAGGGCATAGAAAAAAATATACATAGAGTGTCGAAGCCCATACAAACCAGCGTGTCTGCAGTTTTTAGTTCTCATCTGAACGATAGATGGCATTGAGTGTATCAAATTAGCCCAAGGCTTAAAAAATACAATAAATGAATGCGCCATCTAGTAGACTATTTTTAAAACACGTTCGCTAGCTGCAAAATTCTCTCAGAGATGTCGCTGATTAATTTTAATCGGAAATTACATTTATTCAGGTGTTCTTAAACTAATGTTTTTTGCTCTTTTAAAATAGCTATATTTTTTACAAATATAGATAATTTTGAAAAAATATGAATTTTTTTGTTCCGTCGGCGGGATTTGAACCCGCGACCCCCGGCTTGAGCTATCAAGTTGCTTAAAAGCTTGTCAAAAGCTTGTCGCTTGTTGTTAAAAGCTTGTCGCGCGATTTGTAAATAAACTAGTTAGTACCAATTTAACTGAGTAAATTGATATTATATTTTTATTTTAATAAATTTATCAAGTACTGATAGATTGTTAAGTCTCGCGAGTCGCGACCAGGGTTGCCAGGTGTTCGGTATTCTACCGAACGGTTCGGTATTTTAGCACCGTGTTCGGTGTTCGGTATGACGAAAATACCGAAGTATGGGCGGTTCGGTATTTTTTTGATTACTTTGTCTCCCTAATAAACCATTCAATTGTCAGATTTGACGCAATCAGCTTACTTAGCCTGTGCGACAGCCGTAATAAATTAAGTGGGGAGTGGGGACATGGTGAAGGCTGAATTATGTATCCGATGTAATTTCGGTCGCGACATGTCGCGAAATGCATGGGGCAGTTAAGGCAATTAAGACATCGCTGGAAGCTTGCATTAGTGAGAAAAAATATATTTTTTATAAGTAATTAGGTTAGCTAGTTGCTCTTGTGCAATGATTCTTTGTATTTAAAGTTAATAATATAATTATGTAAATAAATTATTATAACTCTTTTTTAGGGTTCCATACCGTACCCAAAGGGTAAAAGCGGGACCCTAGAGTAATTACTAAGACTTCGTTATCTGTCCGTCTGTCTGTCTCCAAGCTGTATCTCCAGAACCGCTATAGCTAGACTTCTGAAATTTTCACAGATTATGTTACTTATCAGTTGCCGCTACAACAACAAGTAGGTACTAAAAACAAAATAAAATTAATATTAAACCGGGGGCTCCCATACAAAAAACATAATTTTTGGCCTATTTTTGCTCTATAATGTTACGGAGCCCTTCGTGCTTGAGTCCGACTCGCACTTGGCCGATATTTTGTTTGCTGTTCGGTATTTATTTGAAAAAGACCTGGCAACCCTGGTCGCGACTCGCGACAAGCAAATTATCATGCAAATTGTATAATATATTGAGGATTATAACTTAATAGTTAAAAAAATTAAGGAGAAATGTATTTTTTCTTTTTAGACTATTAAAATAAAAGCTTTTTTCAAAAAGTTTTTTGTTTATAATTTATTTACTTTGAAGTTTGAGTATAAATGCTTTTTTTTTGTTGTAGCGTCTAACTATACGTCTGCGAGAACGAGCGGTTTGGCCCAATACACTGCGATACCACAAGCAATTATTGTATGTAACGATTTACTTGAATAGCGGCGCGGCCTCGCCGTTGTTTACATACAATTACTTGTAAATTGTAATCTCGCGGTGTAGCGACTAGCGGCCAAGCCGCTGGTTCACGCGGACGCATATAAATCGAGCCATAGACCAAAGTTGTCAACTTTTTGACCAAAATCTAGGTTTGACATAGTCCCACTAAATTACGCATCGTCATTTGCCTGTGAATCTCCGATAGTACTCCGATCATTAAATACAACAGAATTTTAGTTCGTACACGTACGGAGTACCAAGACAACATAAGCTATTAGTATATCAGACAGGATCGTTGTCACGTTTCTGCCATGCTTATCGTCAACTACCAGGATACCATGAGTTCTTAGCGATCATTAAGGCACATACAAGCAGTGGCGTAGCTACGGGGGCAAGGTGGAATGGTGCCTCAAGGCTCCCAAGCTCAAGGGCTCTTTAATATCTGATTTGCAATCTATGCATATTTATACTTGCGAAAGTTAACTGGCATAAGAAGACAAATTTACAACTACGCCTCTGATTAGAAGGCTTCGTCCACATATACGTTTGCTAGTTGCGTTGCTGCTAAATTGAGCTCTACTTTTTATTTTGTCCTTGGGTCCTCGGTAACCTAGCTATGCCACTGGATGCAAGTGGTTATGGGTCGTTTCGGGACTGTCCCGGTATAATGACTGTGTGAGGGGAATCCCATATCACGTGATTGGTTTCTATGACATCCGTGTTATCTATGTAATGTAACACTCTTGCTAATAGAAAGATAATGGATAGATATTCACAGTTCATTCTTTATGTGACCTTTTCAATATGTCAAACATACGCAACCACCCAAGATCCTTGTTTAGTTATTTGCTGTGAAAATATTTTTATTAGGGGGTATGTTTATAAGTATGATCGTTATACACGCCATAGTCTAGAGCAGTGTTTCCTAACCTTTTTCAACCACGGACCCCCGTAACAAAATAAACAGCAAAAAAATCTGATTATGTATGGTCCAGAGATGACACCGCGGACCCCCATACAAATACTCCGGACCACAGGTTGGGAAATACTGGTCTAGAGTCTAGCTAGACTCTAGAGTGTGTTTCAAAACAAAGTGATAATAATTTAGGGTGTATTTAAAAGTCTACTGAATAAAGAAAGTAGCAGCGTTAAAAGATATATTTTTTTTTACTTTTGTATGGGCAAAATCATGACGCGCGCTTGTCCGCGTTTGTCCATACAAATGACAAAAAATGTTGCTTTTTAAGCACAGCTACTTTTACAGTGAACTCATAATATAAGGGACGCATACACAATTAGGGGAGGGCGGGGTTGAAAGTGCCGGGGGTAAGTTGTGCCGATGCAAATAGCTAAAAAACAGAAAGAGATAGCTGTATGGTCGTATTGCGTCCGAGGCTCTGGCAATCTACCGCATGCGCGGCGGCCATTTCAGTTGCGCCCGAGACGCGGACCTAACGGCTGTGTGTGTTATGATCCTGCAGCACCACGTGAGTAAATATTTTTCCGTTCATACTTTTTGGTCTCAAGTCAGTATTTTTGGTGCTATGGTTATGGGATTTTTGCTCATGTTTTTGTAATTTATCGAAAAATATTAATAAATGCAATTTAAACACTTTGTACAAATCGTTTTTTTTGCATATGATAAAATGTCAATGTCATTGAAACGGGGTAAAAAGTGCCTTACGATTGGGGTCTTTTGTGCCGCGGCACAACCAGCCCCCAGTTAACTTTTACTAAGTTTTATTGTTTTGTTTCATAGGATGAGAACATACAAGAGAAAAACACAAAGGGGAACTACTTCCCAGGATCTTCTACAAAGGGCGGCAGATGCGGTAATTAAGGAAGGGCGCAAATTAAAAACCGTTGCGCGGGAATTAGAAATTTGTCATACGACGCTACAACGGTATGTCAAGAAAATAAAAAGCGGAGTCACTCCTACGGTTGGATATAAACCAAGACTGATTTTCAATGAGGAACAAGAGACGTTAATGACGTCGTATATCCGAAAAAGCGCATCTATCTACTTCGGGCTTTTGCCTGAAGAAGTTAGACAACTTGCATACCAGTGTGCGACGAAATTTGGTGTCCAAAACATTCCACCTTCTTGGGCTAAAAATGGTCAGGCTGGTAAGGATTGGTTGACAAATTTTTTGAAAAGAAACGCAACACTTTCGATAAGAACACCGGAAGCAACGAGTGCAGGACGCGCGACCTCCTTCAACAGACCTAACGTTAACCAATTTTTTGAGAAACTTGGTGATCAAATAACAAAGTACAATCTCACGCCTTCACGTATATGGAATTTGGACGAGACTGGAGTTCAAACTGTGCTGAAACCAAAGAAAATAGTGGCTGAAAAAGGATTAAAGCAGGTAGGAGCTATTGTATCAGCAGAACGTGGCATGCTAGTCACAGTTGAGTTGGCAGTAAATGCCTTGGGAAACACAGTTCCACCAATGTTTGTATTCCCTCGTCTAAAATATAAAGATTTGTTTATTCGTGATGGCCCACCTGAATGTATTGGTGCTGGTAATCGCTCAGGTTGGATGACAAGCACAGAATTTCTGATTTTTATGGATCACTTCATAAAACATACTAAGCCTAGTCCTGAAGAGCCAGTTCTTTTACTCCTAGATAATCATTCATCCCATGTGGATATCGATGTGATTGAAAAAGCCAAAGAAAATTCAGTAATATTACTATCATTCCCACCACATTGCACCCACCGCCTCCAACCACTTGATGTTGGAATTAATGGTCCCTTCAAATCATACTGCTCTAAAGCTCAAAGCAACTGGCTTCGAACTAATCCTGGGAAGACTATGTCAATCTACGAAATACCAGGCATAGTAAAATACGCTTTCCCGTTGGCAGCAACACCCACCAATATTTCTAACGCGTTTAAAAGGCTGGTATTTGGCCCTATGACTCTACAGTTTTTACTGAGGAAGACTTTGCACCGTCTTACGTCACCGATCGCCCTATGCCAGATAATCAACCCTCACCAGTTATGCATAATTTGCCTGGCCTCTCAAGCATTCCAGAAAGGACCCCTGACGATCTCCATGAATCAACTAATCCGGTTCGCAGTGTTGAGTCTAGTCCATCAATAATTCAGCCTGATTATCAGCAACACCAGTGCAGCAGTATTGACTGTATAAATGAGCCCGGTCCATCAGGTATTCAGCAATCAATCAATATTGACTGTACGAATGAGCCCGGTCCATCAGGTTATCAGCAACTAGCGACACGCTCGTACAGTCCAGACCTTATCCCTCGCTCACATTCTCAAGCAGCTGATCGCATCACTTCTGAAATGGGAGGTAATGATCCAACAATATTTTCTCCGGAGCTAGTTAGACCGTTACCTAAAGCACCTCCCCGATTATTTGGAGTTAATACACGACGTAAAAGAAAGTCAGCTGTTCTAACTGATACTCCGGAAAAAAATCTTCTAGCAGAAGAACAGGCTAATAAAAAAAAGAAGGAAAGTAAAACTACAGAGAAGAACAAAGGGAAAGGAAAAGGTACTAAAGGAAGAAAACAAAAAAAGACGAAGGCCAAAAACCCTGCTAGAAGGAAAGTTCTACAAGAGAGTGATAAAAGTACTGATGAAGAGAATATTACAGAATGGTTCTGCATCCTATGCTGTGACTCTTACTCCAACTCTGCGCCTGGAGAAAAATGGATTGAATGCAGCGTATGCAAGAATTGGGCTCATTTGCAATGTGTAGATGATGAAGAAAGAATAACATTTGTTTGTCCTAATTGTTATTCTGATCAGTCGTCTGAAGACTAAGTTTTGTTTTTGATTTTTTGTTATTTTTTTTTTCAAATATGAGACTGATTGATAGTTTAATAATTACCTAGCTGAAGTCTGAGTTACATTAGGTATTGGGAGAACATTTGAGTAATCCCAGTACCAACTATAGTTTGTAAACAGTTATTTTTCATAACACTCTCTAATAGATCTCATTTATATTAAAACGATTAAGTAAAATATTAATGTTAAAGATTTTTTTTGTATCTGATAGACAGAAGAGTCATTTGTTATTTTTTTCTGATTTTTAGTAGAAAAGCTACTCAAATTTATAAAAAATGTTGATGTTTTATAAATTTAATTTAAAATAAAAATAAATCAATAAAATGGTACGGTTTTTTTTTTCTAAAATTCATTTTAATCCCTGTAAATGGCCGAGTAATAAGAATGGCACAACTGACCCCAGCTGAGGCACAACTTGCCCCAGCGAGGGGTCAGTAGTGCCCTACGACCACTGTCTAAAAATATGATTTTCTATATAAGACTGTTCAAAAAGCACTAAAAGTGGATATTAACCTAAAATCTATATTAAATTTCACCTAAGATTGACTAGAGCTGTTAGCCCTAGAATTTAAGTTACGCGATTTATCTTGGGATTTGTCAAAATCGGCACTTCCAACCCCGCCCTCCCCTACACAACTTGAAGTGAGCTCTATTTAGAGGACGCATACATGATACACACCGTACACTTTTTTTTCTTATACCCTGTATAAGCAATATATAATAAAATAAATAAAATAAATAAATAAATAAAATATCTTTTTATTCAAAATGGGTATCATGATACACTTTTTGAAAGTCGTAGAAAGAACGAAGAAACTACGTTGCCTACCACCGGTTCGGAAACTACCCCGCCGAGAAGAACCGGCGTAAGAAACTCGCACGGGGCCATCTTTTACTAAAAAAATAGAAAATTACAATTTTAAATATATACCCAAGGCCTGCACGTAAGATAAGACTTCTCGTATCCAATATCACATATCTAATTCCAAGTAAAATAGATAAACTGACATATTAAATTCCTCCCAAGAACCTAATCGGGTATCCCAGAATCGGCCTGCAGTGAGTTCGCGCACCGTGAAATTACCCGTTAAAACGTTGCGACATGACACGACATGTTACATTCTACCGCGGAATATTAAATTTCAAATCTGGAATTGGAATGTTCTCATGTTTCAAATATTATATTTTTTTAATTTTATTTTCCTTCTGTTTTGACAAATTGACTTTTTAAGAATGTAATGAATATTTAAGACACAGATTTGTCTTCTTTCTCCATTTATGGCGGTTACGGTAAGTTACCAATGTTAGAATGGCTTTATAAAATATAAGTTCTATTATAAAAATTTATATAGGATCAAAAGGACATTCTCAGGAGCATGTTAAATCAAAAAATGGGGCCACTACGGCACTGTTAGGGGCAATTTTGACATTGTAATAGTGTAACTTTTTCATCTAAGATTTTTTTCTCAAATAGGAGTTTTCCAATGTGGCAGACAAAAAGACAAGCAGACCATTCGCTGTGTCAATACTTTTTTAGAAGTGGGCCATAAACTTCATAACAGTAGGTAAGAATAATGATGATGAATAATTCTGAAACCAGAACATGACAGAACAATGAAATACCTCAGTAATGAATACCAAATGTAAAGGTACATAACATAATACATTGTACACCACACAAACGAGGCCCCTGGTGTACCGATTCTACTGTACGTAATAAGATATTAATATCTCTTAAGTGTAGAGGCAACAACACTAAATTATATTCTAAAGACATTAGCGAAATACAACGCTAGTGTTGGACAATGGAAGTTATCGATAAAATTTGCAGGAAAAATTAGTGGTTAAACAAACTTACCTTAAGTGAAGTTTGACCATAATTATGAGAGTCGCTGCATCCGAAGAGACTTTATAATTAACATGGTAGTCCGCCCCTAGCTTCCGGCATCGAACACTTTTCAGAGCTTCCTGAAAAAATAAAATAGGTGGCGCGGCAATGGCGCCATTTCCGGGGCGGGGTTTTTACCCCACCACCACCGGTTTCTCCCCACCAGTTTACCTCGGAGGTTCACTGCAGATCGGTCCTCATTCTTTTTAGAGAAGGTACAATTCAATAAATTACGATTTTCCAAAGACATTTTAGGGTTTTTGGGTGGGAGGGTAATAAAGTCTCTTCGGATGCAGCGACTCTCATATTTATGGTCAAACTTCACTTAAGGTAAGTTTGTTTAACAACTAATTATAAATCGTCGCTGCATCCTCGAGACTTTATAATTAACATGGTAGACGTTCAGAGTTCTTATGGAAAATTGTCATTTAAATCTTTAATACTGTAATATTAAATATATATTATATTGTAATCAAATTTTTATATTAATTATTTGTACCTAAATATAACAGTGTATAGAACCATACACTAAGGAAAATAATTTCTCTATGATATACTTAACTTAAGTCTGAGATGTATATTTTATAATAGTATTAACTGTTAACTAATAGTAATTAGTTGGTCAAAATTGTATTAGCAAAAGCATTTAACATTTATAGGTAAAACATAGGTAAAAGAGGTCTATTATAGAATTTATCAACAACGAGAGATCTACCTGACCACCCTATGACTCTATTCATGGTCTCAGTGGAAATGCCGCCACGACAATCCGCCGATGTAGAGGCATGACGAGTGCACTGTGCAATGTGGCGAAAACTGTCGAGTGCCTTTTTTTTTTTTTTTTTGTCAATATTAGTCTATCAGCTTTATCTCTATTTCTAAGCGATTGTGTTTTTTGTAAATTGTAAGTAGAAAGGCTGGACAAATTTCTTTTTTATGATTATAAAAAAGGAACGATTAAGTAAGGTTGTTTTTTTTTTTTATTTTTTTTAGGATTAGAGGTTTAATCAATAATTCGTCTTGGACAGGTTTTGAAAAGCGGAGTTGCATTTATTTATAACTGAGACTTTTATAAGAGAGTGTCTGCACAATGAATACCATGCGCTCGGCGCTTTCTCTCATGTTCAGGAACATCCTGACATTCAGCAATAGCGCCTAATTGCAATAATCCAGTGATTTCACTATTCATGTGAACTACTATTTCATTGGCCAAAAAAGATTGATGTGGCTCGCAGACCTCAATGAGAAAAAGGAATTATATATATCCAGATACATATTCGAGAACGACAGGATCGTTAGTGATTACTTTCCAGTTATTACAATGATGTGGCAGTTTCGCTAAAGCAGCCACCTCTAGTTCCTGTGGTTCTGTCCGTATGGCTCGTTCCGATCGGTGTGCGTCGTCGTAATGCGTGGCCGTTTGTGCGTCTGAGCTGGTTCCGTATTCCTGGGCCCACTCTTTCTGCCTCTTATTTGGGTGGGCCCCGAGAGTTTACCGGCCTGTTAGGCAGCGGTTGATTATGCTGATATTACGATGTAGAAGGCTGCTGTGGATCATAAGACTTTTGAAACTTAATCTGTAGACCCGAACGTTCTGCCATTTTAGCAGCAATCGCCGCAATACACTGCCCAAAATAATTGTGCTTTTTTCCAATCGTTTGTCTATTTTAAACTGAATCAGTTAAAACTCAAGCTAGTTCCGGATTAAGAACTGGAGCTTCCAATAGGGTTAAATTTTCAGGTATATGGATGTTTTCCATTCATTTTTACATACACTCCTTACTTAGGAGTCCACAACAAATTGGTCCCCAACGTTCAGAGATCTCATCCTAATCTTCGGCGCCAAAAACCTCCACTTTGTTTTTCAAAAAACCCAAAGCTTCTAAAATATCATTTGATAAAGATGGGATGGGTTCGACCGCATTGGGCACTGAGTCTGTCACCTTGAGAGGTCGAGGCAGACAAATTATTATTTAGTAGCTCCGGTAGAGCGTCATGTTAATTAAATCACTTCCGGTTGCATCAGCCTCAAAAGTCATACGCACAACGGATCGAACACTCCGTAAGGATGAAATTAAATACTCGCATTCACCATCAGTCTGAAAGACTGAACAATAAAACTTTCATCAGCCCCTAAAAAGGGGTAGCCAATTGGTATATATGGTCAAGATCGCATCAAGACTCTTTAAATATACCTTTGAAAAGAGTATGTGTGGCCATGATCTCATCATGACTCTCTAAAGATACCTTTGAAAAGAGTATGTGTGGCCATGATCGCATCATGACTCTCTAAACATACTCGTACATATTTTGTTTTTATTTTATGTTATTTAGTATTCCAGTTTATGATATTTTCGAAAGATTGCCCATATTCACTTTAATATTCAGGATGATTTCCAATTAACATCCTAAAAATAAACTGTACAAAAAAAACAGATCTGAAATAATAAGTGACCAACCTTCTTCACCAACTTCCGATCCATTCATTTTTTCAAACGACGTTCCAAGCAACGAATCCTCCTCATTTCTTCCTCCGAATTACGGAGTTTTCGGTTACCCTTGATACTTAAAATTACCATGAACTTATATTCACTTAAAAACACTTTAATAAATTATTAAGTTATTTCACTGTTCACTTCACAAAATTAAAGCAATATAACCTAGTTAGAGATGTTTCGATGCCCGAACACTAGAAACGAATGAGGACCGATCTGCAGTGAACCTCCGAGGTAAACTGGTGGGGAGAAACCGGTGGCGGTGGGGTAAAAATCCCGCCCCGGAAATGGCGTTTTTTTATACATAAATTAATAAATAAAAATATATATAAATTTACCATATATATTTCTTTACCAGGCTACCAGCAAAGTAAAATAATAAAAAGCCGGATAGTCGGCGCTTTTTGCCGACTATTCGCCGACTAGTCGCTGACTACAAAAGTGGCCGGATAGTCGGCTTTACCGACTAGTCGGCACATCTCTAATATTTTTCTTATTTTACTCTTTACAGTCCAGTGCAAAATTTCAGCGATTTCAGTAGAAATAGTATAAATAAAATATATACAAATAACTCGTTATTTACATTACCATGCTGCAGTTTACATAATATTACGAACATAGTATTTTGTTATTTGTTTAATGAAATTCTCTGAAATCGAAATAAATACACATCCTTATTCTTGGAACTAGCGGTATCATTTTAGCATTTATATTATTTACGAATGTATTTTAACACCTTCATCGTGGGTATCGCAGCGCAGCGCATCGCGCATAAAATTACCAAAATAATTCATTAAATTGCACTTGCACTCCGGGAGTGCCGTCAGAAATGGAGCAGGAGAAAAAGATGAGCGAAAGTAAGGGGAATATTACTTCCTTCCTTTCCCCTTCTCCACTGCGCCGGCAATCTTCTCTCCCTCTGTCTTACAAATTTTAAATCAGATAATGTATCCCGATGCGAGTTTCACATTTTTAACCGTCCCAAAGTGTGCAACCGCTAAAGAAGTTTTCATTTCAAAATCTATCGATAGTCTTCACCTTGGCGCATCACTAGCTAGCACAATTTATGACTTGTCTTCCTTAGCCGGGCGAGGTGCATTAGGGAGTGCACATTTGTATCGAGCTACACCACGGGCATTAGTGTTGTACCCGTAATAAGGTGCTTTTATTATCGACTGTTATTTTTACTTAAGATTTATGTGTTAAGTCAGTAATAGAAAATGAATTTTACAACGTAGAGCTGCGACACAGATAAATAAATTGATTTTTATTCGAATCGTAGCTGTACCGGGAGGAGAGAGTAAGGGTCAGTTAACATTGCAAGGTGACGAGGCGACGCGGCATATATTTAAATGACGCATTCAAGATTGGAATTGGCAATTCAACTCGAGTAGTTAATAACATTTATTTACAATGGGTCATTTATAAATTCACCCCTTTAGCTTGACACGTTACAATGTCAACTGACCCTTAGGTTAGTCACTAGGCGAGCTATATACTACTTTGCTCCCCTTACTACTTTATCTAATTACGATATTAATAATTCCAATTCCAATTCAAATTTTAGCGCTGCTACTTTCACAGTGAACTCTATATAGGCACAGATATTCTGTGCCTATATAGAGTTCACTGTGAAAGTATTAAATAGTAAGATTAGTAGTACCAAATATAGGGGATCATACACACCCTAAAGTATTATCACGTCTTAGTTTTGTAATTTGTTACACCCTGTATACTTGTATAGTGTATATGTCGCAGGCGTATTGTATAATACGCCCTTTTAGATTACGGCTAGCTGTTTTAGAGGCCGTTTTGTAATGCGGCGGACGATTACTCCGACGTATGTGAACCGATTTTCAAAATAATGGAAATTGTATACAGATAACAGAAATATTTGAAGTTTAGGCAAATTCTGAAAGTGGCACTACCACTGACCTCCATTATACAAGTACGCTGGACCTATGATACCCACTTTTTTTGTGCCTATTTGAAGCGGAATCAGCGCCCCCAGTGAGCGGGAAGAGAACTAAATTTGACGTAACATGCAAATGGCCGCTTAATCGTTATTGGTTGTCATCACCAGTATTAGTTCCAAATACTCCCACTACTGCTATCAGCGCCAATATGGCGACTTTCAAACGTCATTTTTACGTCAAATCATAGACAAATATATTTGGTCAATGGTCAAATTTAGTTCCTATCCCTCCCATCGGGGGAGCTGATTCCGCTTCAAATAGGCACAAAAAATAGCTGTCATTTCAATGGGTATCATTAGTCCAGCGTACTTGTATAATGGAGGTCAGTGGGCACTACTAAAGAGTAAAAATTATAAATAATACTTTTTAGTTCATTTATGAATAAGTAATGTTATTGTTTTCACTTGGAAGGCGGTTTTAATTTTTTGGTAAAAATAATAATATTCTACTATTACAATATTCTTTACTAATCAAGTATTATTATCATAATTGAAGACGTGAGTGGAAGAACACGATAAGTAACAGTAAAAAAATGCCTTTTTTGCATAAATGGTGGCTTTAGGGCCGGAAAAATTATTTGAAATAAAAAAACTGTTCATTTTGTGTGTAGCCAGATATATTATTAGCCAGGTGATTAAGTAGATACAAGGTGTGTTCAATTTATTTTTAATCTTTACAATATTATAAATCACACATATTTAAATTGCCTTTTTTAAAGAGTTTTTTTATAGCGCATTATATCCGGTCACCTTGCCCACTTTCTTTATGAATTCCCAGTATATTCATAAAGAAATTCTGCCACATTCATAACATCATATTTTTACATTAATAATATTGTGTACTGTCCCGCCGAACACCAGAATTCACAGACACGTTAGTAGTTTTGATGTGCGTTATAACCTCTAAAACTCGGTCCATTGTTCATATGGTTTCTTTAGTGTTTTACATTGAGAACAAAAGAAATTATTTATTTGCACCTGAAAATTGTTCTTAAATTCACTGTTTTCTTTGTTTAATTCACTCAAAACGTCGCAATTTAGCAACATACTTTTGGTATCCAACGACATTGTTAAATGTTTTTGTATGCAATAAACTGTTAAATAAATAAATTTAAAATAAATTGTTTTTGTTATGTCACAGGTAGCGCTACGAGTGTTAAGAATTGGAACTAAAAACGTTCAAAGAGGCGACTCATCTCTCGCTTTATTACATTATATGTATTGTTCAATTAACTGTTTTTTATTTATTTTTTTATTTTTAATAATTTAATTAAATTTAGTTTTAGTTTTATAATATTGTTTAATGCATGTTGAGGCTGAATGTAACTAGTTATTGTATCTAGCTGTAATTTTCTATTAATCATGAATGTATGTATTTATTGATACAAAACTGTATTTGGTCCTTAAATAAATAAATGAATACATTCCGGCGAATTTTTATTCAGCCGCATTCAATCCGGCTAATCGTTAAACCGCCGCATTACAAAACGGCCCTGTTTTGTAAAACAGCTAGCCGTAATGTAAAACAGCGTATTATAAAATCCGCCTGCGACTAAAGTATTATTACTTACTTAGTTTTGTTTCATCTGTATACATACTTTCATGATTTCATTAAGAGTCTGTTATGTCATCACGCTTAAACCACTGAACCAATTTAGATAAAAATTGGCACGCAGATACTTTAATGTCCCGGAAAAAACATAATATTATGTTTTTTCCGGGACATTAAACTATTTAGTTTTCATTTTCTCAAAATGTACGGTTTTCGCGCGGTAAACGAGCTGCACAAATGACGTTGCGATCAATATCTAGTAAAATAGTTTTAAACGCTTATAGTTTATACAGTTACAAAATATAAAATAACAATATTCTAGGCCGCATCATTTAGTTTAACCTAATCAACCTAACTACATACATAAAACTGCCTGTCTATAATGGCCGTCACACACGTTCAAATTAATGAATTCGGTAACCTTTTCTATATTTTATTTTTTATAAAAAATACGTCTGGTACTCGGGTACTGCCGTAGCCGCGATTGCATACCAATAACTAGTCTACACACACATACGTCACCCGCACAATAACAAACACCGTGCCGAAGTCTGCCGCACTGAAACGACGCGCGGCGTTAGACGATGTGTTAAGTTATTTTCGTTACAGAATTTCTTGATTCGATCTGACAAAGACACGCAAAGTACACACAGTGGAGACTCTTATAAGTAATAATAAGAGTCTCCACCGTGTCTGTGACTCTTATTGGTAAGCCTATATACAGTTTAAATTCTAAATTATTTATTAACAATAAAAGACGTTAGTGGATGAAGCAGGTAAGTAACAGTTAAAAAATTGGCGTTTTTGAGGCTTTAGAGCCGGGAAAATTATTTGACAATCGACATAAAAAAGTGTGGATTTTATGTATAGCCAGCTGATGATGAAGTAGGTAAGTTACAACTCACAAGACTTGTTCAAATTAAGTCTAAGGAAAAAAAATAGTAGTTGTCTTATATTATAAAATGTTAGTTATCTCGTTCATCCACTCACGTTTTCAATTCCGAAATGGCGGATCGACCGTGCAAAGTATGCGTAGGGCATAAGCTAACGAGATAACTCGCCCAGTTAGTTGCGGCTTGCTCGACTCCGCTAATATCACATTTTATGTTTTTTTCGCGTTTAATTAAAAACTTATTCAGTACTTAATTAATAGTGCGGCTTCACAGCAACTGACATTTTCCCTTTTCCTTTTTTAAATTGCAGTTTATTAAGCTCGTTTCGTCCGTACGCCTGTAATTTACAGTTTGCATTACATTTCTATCTTTTTTTACAGAAATTTCCAAAAGGTAAAAAATTAAATATTAATCTAGATACAAACAAAAATCACGGATGTAGGCTTGATGTAGAACTAGTCAAGGCGGCAAAGCTAAAGTTGGATTGGGCTTGCCACTTTCAGAGCCGTATGCATCCCGACCGCTGGGCAAAGATATCGACAGAGTGGGTACCTGAAGACGGAAGACGCAACCGTGGCTGGTCTAGGAAAAGATGGCGCGATGAGCTGGAGGCGTACCAGTCGGGCTGGCCAACGGGAGCGAGACAAGTGGAAGACCCTGGGAGAGGCCTTTGCCCAGCAATGGGATAGCAAAGGCTAAGAAAAAAAACTATATAGGCCGCAGTTTGCAGCGCAATAAAAACTGTTATGTCCTATCCCAGGACTCAATATTCACAATTCAGCTTCAGTATCTACTATCTAGTTTAAGAGTGCAGTGGCAGCGGAGAGACACACTTCCGCATTTTGAATATTAGTATGGACAATAATAATTATTTACATACATTATATTATTTTGTAACGGCCTTGGTCGTTGTTGCAATTATTGATAACATTTTACCTGATTCTACTTATAGTCAGGAATCCCTAGAACATTTTTTTTTTATGATTACTATCAAGCAAATTTTTTGTGAGTAGCTTCATTTTGATAAGACAAACAATGTTTTTATTTGCGAAAAATCTTGAAAGTGGTAGCTAACAGAGATAGAAAGGATTTCATACTTTGATTCCCAAAATATGGATTGTTTTATTTGTAGGACAATGTTACTCTTAAATTATATAACTAGTAACCTATCAACATACAAAATATCAGATGGTTAGGGTTCCGTTTTAGGGTTCCGTAGTCAACCAAGTTTTGTTGATTACAGAACCCTAAAACGGAACCCTAACCAGCAGATTTTTTGTGTATTGATAGGTTAATAGTTATATAATTTAAGAGTAACATTGTCCTACAAATAAAAAAATCCATATTTTGGGACCATCGAATCAAAGTATGAAATCCTTTCTATCTCTGTTAGCTACCACTTTCGAGATTTTTCGCAGATAAAATTGTTGTTCGTCTTATCAAAATGAAGCTTCTCACAAAAAATTAGCTTGATAGTAATAAAAAAAAAATTGTTCTAGAGAACCTGTACTATTATTCATTGTATTGCAAGATCGGGCGTGGCTACGGTTGAACACACATTTACACGTGTTTTAAATAACATACAGGGACTACCAAAACCCTTTCCATTTGGCTTTGCGATAGTCGCATAAAACGTCGTCGTTCAGTGGTTAGTCCGCTATAAAATTTAACCCTTCGATCGCGGATTCTTGGAAATGCTATTGTATTATATTGTTGTCGCGTCCACCGGTGCCCGTATGGGGCTTGATGAGTTAAACTACGGTTCAACTTACGTTAGGCTGAATTTACATGCGTCCGCGCGAACGAGCGGCTTCGCCGCTACTCCGCGAGATTCCAGCAAATGTATGTAACGATTTATTTAAATAGCGGCGCGGTCGCGCTGTCATTTACGAACAATTGCATGTGATCTCGCGGCGTAGCCGCCAAACCTCGTGTTTGGGCGGACACATATTATACAGGACAGGGGGTAACAAAACTTTAGGGTGTGTATGTGTCCCTTATACAGAGTTCACTGTGAAAGTGGAGCGCTGAAGGAACATTTTTTTTGTGATTTGTATGGACAAGCGGACCAGCGTCAGGAGTTTGCCCATACAAAAGTTTAAAAAAAAGTTGCTCTTTCAGTACTGCTACTTTCACAGTGAACTCTATACAAGGGACACATATACACCCTAAATTATTATCACTTAGTTTTGTTACACGTTGTATAAATCGGCATTAGCCCGCTATAACATTTACACGATGGTTCCAACTTCAGTTACGTTCGCAAATTAAAAAATCCTTTGCCGCAACAAAGTAGGTATGCAGAAAAATTAAAACGTTTAATTTTCAAGTACCAAGATCATTAAATTTCAACAAGGACCCTCGAAATTGGCCGAGTCTAACCAGGACCGCGCTCATTAGCGGGCTTGTATGTGTGCACAGTAAACACACGTCTTGTTTGCCGTAATTAAGAGATTTAAGTTTATATGCTGTGTTTACAAGGGCTCTGCGTCGTTTAACCGGTCCGTTATTTCCGCTGGCTATGTTATATTATATACTAGTAATCTGTGGCTATGTTGGAATGTAGTAATGAAGGGTCTTTTAGGGAATTGGCTTGATAAATTAAACATTTTTGTCTTTTTCGTGTATTTTCCAGGTACCAGGTAGTTTCCCCAATATTATAAATCTACACTTTTGATCTAACCCTACCGCATGCCTCTAAAGTCTAAAATAATGCTGGATGCTTAACCGAGTTTTAAAATGGCTAGGAATGTCCTTCAACCTAAGCATATTTTTTGCGTAAGCGCTCCATACGAAGGAATACCTTTGCAGTTGGTTGTTACAGTTTCTTCAAACGATACATATCAGTCGATATATAGAACACTCCCGTCTCGTTACCAGGATTCGAATACCCACCGATCGTCACTTTGTTACCCGAGCACTTTCCGCCGGAGAAGTCCTCGTAAGAATCACAGGCCCAGGCCAGATAATACTTCGGATTGTTGACCGTCTCCGCCCAGTACTTGAGACAGGCTTTGTGGCTGCACTTCGCCGAGTCTGATATGTCCAGCCAGGTGGAACATTCGCGTTGGACGCGGCCATTGTTGATAAAGAAGTCCGTGTCGGCGAGGACACTGGTCGAGCCCAAACCGCCGGCGTTGCAATGATATACCTCGACGTAGTCCGCTAAACCTGGAATAAAGTAAAACAAGTGCTGGTCATGTGGTGCTCTATTCTCGAAGGAGCATAGGGATTAAGTTATATCGATGGATAACCTAAATTTAAGTAAATTTTATGGACTTAATTTTAAGTGAAGGTGTTTACTTAGTGTTTCAGTTTTACAAAAGTCCTGACTCTCAGT
Organism: Cyaniris semiargus; assembly: GCA_905187585.1. NCBI lineage: Eukaryota > Metazoa > Arthropoda > Insecta > Lepidoptera > Lycaenidae > Cyaniris > Cyaniris semiargus. The sequence goes on from LR994558.1 coordinate 14,900,746, forward strand.
GGACTGGCGAGAGATCAAACGTAGGACATGTTCATCCAACGTATGGTTAATCGTTCCTATTAAACAGCCAAGCCATTTTCTGTATCAAGTTAGCCTGCGTTCTACTTAAAAAAAACCGAACATTTTTTTCTAGTCTCATCGGGGGAATAGAAGCCACGACCGGAAATAAAGAGCCAAGCTCTAATCCTTAAAAGGCTAGAAGTAGATATCGATACGTTTTGAATTTTGATAAAGAAGCATGAAGTGGACTATGTAAATTATTCTGTTGTTGTTTGTTGTAAATTATGCTTACCCTTTCGAAGTTGGTTTTCAATGAAATCATTAGAAAAGCATGGACCAGCCGGATCTATTCCAGTCAGTCTTGATATCATCTCCCCTGTTCTATCAGTATACGTTTCTGCAGCATACCCGATCATATGGGCTCCCAAACTGTGTCCAAGAAGTTGCATATTGGCAGGCAGAATGCCCTTTGTTCTGAACTCTACCAGCAGATTGCCAAGAGCTCTACCAATATAATAAGCATGTAAAACAGCGCGTTCATAACTCTTGATTCTTCCCCCTTTTGAGGAGGTGTACTCCGAATGGTCCAAAATCATCAGATAAATGTTTGGAACATCTTTGAATGCTGTCCTGATGATTTCCGCGGCAGATCTGCTGATGTGAGACTTGTAGCCTGGCACGAATACTATGAATTTCCTGGTGGTGTCCAGGTTATAAGCGCTGGTAATAACCTGGCTGGCTACATTGATTTTGCTCGTTAGATTGTAGTTGTTCTGTAAATCGTAGAAGAAGACCTGGGTGTCGTCCACATTGAGATTAAAAACTTTGGTGTGGTCACCTGGAATAACGTTAATTCAGGATGTGAAATATATGAAATAGACTGGCCGCATTAGATTATTGGAAACGCAAAAACAATTTGATTTGCTATTGGCTTTTTTTATTGGATGGCTAATTTGAATTGATCCTTTCATAATAATAGTTGAAGACGTGAGTGGAAGAACACAATAAGTAACATTTTGTAACATACGGACAATTACTTATTTTTTGTCTCATAATTTGAACATATCTTGTAACTTATCTACTTCACCACCTGGCTAATAAATATGGCAACACATAAAATTCACTTTTTTATTTCAAATCATTTTTCCCGCCATAAAGCCTCCATTTATGAAAAATAACGGCAATTTTTTTACTGTTCGTTATTAGTATAGATAGGAGGTTGTTGCAACGTTTTCGAGAAAGTATTTCAGGTCGGCTGACTTTGTGATATGTCGTCATTCTTGCTGCCGGTAGTGGTTGCGTTCATTAGTGCGCATTTCATTTATCCAGGTGATGCTATTAATATAAGGAGCGCGTGAGAAAAAGAAATGGCAATCTCTCGCTTCTGGCTCTTGTCATGTTAAAGGCCAGGCTTTAACAATTATTATTCTTATTGTCATAATTATTACGTTTGTGTTAAGCACTCCTTGCTCACTAAAATTATTTTTAAGTCCAGGATATAACCTGGACAAAAAGGTTGCGCACTAATGAACGCAACCACTACCGGCAGCCCGACTGCCCAGACTGTAACCAGAAGAGCAAGAATGACGACATAATATCACAAAATCAGCCGACCTGAAATAATTTTTTTTCAAAAGTTGCTACCTCCCGTACCATATCGTGTTCATCCACTCACGTCTTCAGCTATTTTACTATGAACTCCTCATCAGACTAGTGACTAGACTATACTCATTATACATAATATTTTATCTAATAACTTTGAGTCTTTGACTACAATCTTTTTTAACAGTTTACATGTTAAAGACTACCTTCTCATTTTTTTGCATTTGCAACTTATAAACAAACAGTTACGTTAAAATTGTGACAGACAGACCATAAATGGGATTGAGAGTTGGAACAGAAACCTTATAATATTAATATCTGGTAAAAAACCTACCAAAACATGCAATTGCTAAATTATTACTGTGCTTGTTTGTTCTTTATGTATTTATAAGAAACAAGTTGATGTCCCCATCTCTGTTGCTCAGATATTTGTTTATCGCGTGGGATAATATTTTTCCGGAAAATAATATCCTTCCTTTCCCGGGTCTTAAAGTATTTCCATGCCTCATAAAAATCGGTTCAGCGGTTTGGGTGTGAAAAGGTAACAGACAGACAAACAGAGAGACAAACACACTAAATCGCATTTATAATATTCAGTATTTATAGTATTAGGTCCTTACATATGAAATTGGCGTTTTGTATGGGAGGAATATAAAGTCCATTTTTTTGTATAATATATTTAATTAATCAAAGTATGTACCTACCATTGTTATCGAAGCATTTTTGCCATCTTAAGGGTAGTTCGTTGATCCCTTTACTAAAAAAAATGGAGGGATGAGAGTCATTAAATTCTTTGAATGCGATTTGGACTGCCACATCAGAGTTGAATTTTTTTCCTTGTTAGTTATCCAAATTCCGAAATAAATGTAATCTGTAGGAGCAAGGTCCGGGGAGTACGGTGCAGGATGTCGCAGACATTCCAATTGCAGCTCCTCCAGTTTTGCGGCCGCCTGTTGTGCAGTGTGTGGTCTAGCGTTGTCCTGAAGCAGCAGTGGCCTAGAGCGATTGACCAGCCTTGGTTGTTTAGCAACTGCAAACCATGATGGAAATCATGGTTTGCAGTTGCTGACAATAGATAATATCTGCCGTAACCGTTTCGCCAGATTTTAGAAAGCTGTAGTGAACGACACCGGCACTAGTCCACCAAACGCTCACAAGTAACTTTTTCTGAGTCAATTTTCGCTTAGGGCAGGATTTGGCTGATTCTCCAGGAGACAGCCATTGCGACGAACGCTTCCGATTATCATAAAGGATCCATTTTTCATCACAAGTAATGATCCGATTTAAAATCCCTTCATTATTGTGTCGGTTGAGCAATGTAACGCAGCAGTCGACGCGTGTTTTCTGATTTGCTTCACTCAATTCATGAGGTACCCATCTTTCAAGTTTTTTTATCATCCCAATTTGCTTCAAGTGGATTAAAGCAGTTTTACCACTTACACCGAAGCCTGCTGCTAACTCTGAAGTGGTTTGCGATGGATCCGCTTCCACAATAGCCTTTAATACTTCATTATTCATTTTGGTCTCGGGTCGTCCACGGGGCTTGTTCTGAAGGTCGAAATTTCCAGAACGTAAACGTTGGAACCAAAACCGTACCGTGTTTTCTTTTGCGACACCAGCGCCATACACATTGTTAATTCTTCGAGCTGTTTCTGCAGCACTCGTGCCACGGTAGAACACATATTCGTAAATAAAGCGATATTTCAATTTTTCCATTGTGCGATATGAACGACTCCAAAGAAAAAATAATCAAGAAAAAAACAAATGAACTGTTTTGGAAACTCAAATGTACCAAATAAATGAATATATAAATTTGAATTTGGAATTCTTAACCAAAGAGGAGATATTTGAGATCAAAGTGGCCTGTACAACAAAACGCCAATTTCATATTATGTAAGGACCTAATATTTACAACAATATAAGGTAACGTACACTATTGTTAGCCAAAACACTACGTAATCTGATCTTGTTTACTAGTTTGCGAACAAAAGGTTAACATTTTCTTTGTTAACACAATTCACTGTTACTAAAGAGTATATCTATCTCTTTTACGCTTAAGCCGCCAAACCGATTTTGATGAAATTTGGTGTGAAGATACCTTGAGTCCCGAGAAAGGACATAGGATAGTTAAAAACCACTAAAACTGAATATTTTTGATTGTGCATCCTTGAGCGATAAACGATTATCTACGCTAAGTTAACAATCTAGTATGTTCTACTTGTACAATTGTTAAATACTTACATTTTATCCAATCAGAGTACAAAATCGCTCCAAAAATACCATTTGCAGCACAGTAAATAATATTAATTAATATAATAAACACAGACAAAACACGAGTCGACATATTGTGAACTGAACTATGACATTGGACGATAACATCTTATGACGCAGCATGGAAGGGATAAGAATGAAGTAAAGAATTCAATGAACAGTAGCCTTAGCACGGCGACCAGTGGAAATGCGAAAGTATAGACAAATTGTGGAGATAAACTTAAGGTGCCGTTCCGATCATTTTTCGTTCCGAAAATTCAATTAAATTGCCACTTTATGACAGACTATAGTCACAAACTGTGGAGATCTTTTTTCGTTCCGAAAAATTCAATTATAATGCCACTTTATGACAGACTATAGTCCAAAAAATTCAAATATCCTACTTTAAGACAATATACTATAGTCTGTCATAAAGTGGCATTTTAATTGAATTTTTGTCGGTCGCGATTAGCCGCGGTAAAGATCGGAACGGCACCTTAAGTTTATGTCCACAGTTTGTCTATATATTTCTACTGGTCGCCGTGTTTGACCGACCAGTTTGTCTATATATTTCTACTGGTCGCCGTGCTAGGGCTACTGTATTCGTTGCGGTATACCTTGGCTTGAATGGGTACAAGCGGTCTTACGGAAAACCGGCGAATTATTTAGATTTTAGACTACGATAAGGACGAAGAGTTTTTATCGATCAAACATTAATTAAAGAGTGATGGTTGTAATGGTATTTACTAGTAGAAGACCTTCATCCATACTAATATTATAAATGTGAAGGTGTGTCTGTCTGTTTGTCTGTTACCTATTCAAGCCCAAACTAATGAACTTGAAGGAGACACTTTGAGTCCCGGGAAAGGACATAGAATACTTTTAATCCCGGAAAAATGTACGGTCCCCGTGCGATAAACGAATTTTGGCGCAACGGAGTTGCGGGCGTCATCTAGCAGGTATGTAAATAAGATTTGCCAAGATTTTTAAGGAAAACTATTATTTCACGGAAAATTCATTTCCGCCATGAACGTCCTTGGCATACCTGAAATTTGCAAAATGGCCCTTTATCGACTCCGAATTTGAATTGAGGCCAATAATAATTTGACTTTTGTCTCGACATACTATGGCTAGTTTTCGGTTTAGCCTATACTCATAGCATAGGTCCCTTAGATGCTCATTTATTTAAAGAAGCCTAAAATGCTTACAGAAATCTTTTAAATTCTTGTACTGATAATAAAATTCATTATTTACGTTCTTTATCCAAGCAAGTTTACCAAACTTTAGACAATATTTCTAATCCCTTTTCAATCCTTCACAATAACAATTATCAAGTTGTAAGGAGTGATTAAGCGAAGGATAAGTCCAACTTAGTATAAACAGTTTAAATGAATGGGATGAAACTTTTTCAAGTTAACTATCAACTCGTTAAATGGTCCGAAGAGGCGATAAAAGTTCTCCCTACTTTACATCAAGTTTAGCTAAGACTAACGCCTAGTTCGCACTAGGCCAGTATTTTAGTCAAGTAGCGAGTATTTTAGTAGCTAAACGTGTCTGAACACTAAAAATTTAGTCAAGTAGATTAGTAAGTAATTTAGTCGAGCCAATCCATTTTAATCTATTTTTCGCGGGCGAGTAGCACCTCCCAAGTCCCACCACGCATCCGCGTTACTGGCGCGCCGCCTAAACAAGTCCGAACCTTTCGAATTAGTCGAGTTCATTAGTTAGGCACCGCAAAAATTTACACAACTTCTTCCAATGGTAATTCCTTCAGAAGACAATTAGTAGCTCCTAGTTTATCCCTTCTATCGATCCATTTTCGTATCCATAACTTCTTTTTATTGATCACATTTTCCTCATATACCTCTTCTAAAACCGCCGTTAAGATTAAAATAATCTGTTTATTTACTTTATTGCGCTGTAAGCCGTTCATCTTACAAAACACCACTCACTTGTAAACTGTACTCGAACGAAGTGCGAACGATTTTGGGGCAGAAGCGAGAATTTTAACTACTAAAATACTCGGTACTAGACTAAAATACTGGCCTAATGAGAACTAGCCTTAAAGGTCAGTGTAGACAGAACAGAGCGCAGCGGAGAGGATTTTGACGCATTTGAAAATAAACCTAAAAATTATTAAACTAACGTAACTATACATATAAATGCTTTAACCTAGCAAAAATGCGCGCGCGTCCTCGAGAATACCGGGAATCCCTTATCGCACTTTAGAATAATAATTTTAAAGTTTATTTTCAAGTGCGTTAATTAAGGGGCCGGGTGCCATCGAAATTAGTGTTTAAATATTTTGTAGTTAATTTTTGTACAGGAATCTAGGTAATAACTATTTTAAGCTGAAAAATACTCAAACATGTTAAATATTTTCGTATGAGAAAATGATTTTGGTATTACGTTGTATGAGAATTTCGATGGCACCCGGCCTCTTAAATCCTCTCCGCTGCGCTCCTTTCTGTCTGACCCTTAAGGATCAACTCGTTTTTTGCCTACAGCATAATAATATTAATTATCTCTATTGTTCTATTATAATTAATATTTAAGTACTTTCTGCTCTGAAACGAGCACGTACGATATGTTCATAGCAGAGGGGTTAGTGCGAGTTTTATTCGATCATACGTATCGAGCGCGTAAACTCTAATTTATATGGGATCAAAGCAGTATCCACGTTAGGCAGTAGATGGCGCTGCTTTGATCCCATATAAATTCGCGTTAACGTGCTCGATGCGTATGATCGAATAAAACTCGCACTAAGGCCTCAGGTTCTTAAGGTGACGCCGCGTTAATGTAAAAAATAGTTTTGGATATGTTTTAGATCGCTTGTTTTCTATGAGAGGCCGGGCCGACGGCGTCTCAAAGAAAACAAGAAATGGAACAGCAAGAAATGGAAAGAGCGTAAGCGACAAAATGGTTTTTATCGCGTAATTTAAAAACTATAAATATATTTCATGTAAGCTATGGGCAAATTATAATGTTTGCTTGAACTAATCTATGTATAAATTTTGGAAGCTTAAATCACTCTCCTCTGTTGGCAAAATTAGAATCCCTGTTTTTATAGAGGTCTTTTTGATTAATAATAATTATTCTATGTTATAAAAGTTGACCAATCGTGTTATGCTATGGGTAATTCAAAGATAAAGACATGATGAATACTGGCAATGAAATTTAATTTCTTAGCTTTAGTCATTGTTGAGAAAAATCGATATCGGTGCAGCCAAATTATCAAGGCGTCACCTTAAATAATAGATCGAATATGCTTTGGCGAAAAATATTACGCGTCGTGTGCCCCTTGAGTTGAGTGTGAGTTGAGCCTTAGGCCCACTTGCGCCAGTCAGGGTTAAATTTAACCCCGGGTTAACTATGTTCGTCTCTCTCATTCCTCATCATATTTATAAAAGAAAGCATAATTTTGGCTGTTGTTAACGTTAATTCGGATTTTTGCAAATGAGCCTAAGCGGGCCCCTAGACGAACAATTTTATTGCGCAATATCACGTATTGCATTAATTATTTACCGTCTAGGGTTGATATTGAACATAGCGCGCCTTCAATCTAACTGTCAAATAAACTGTTCAATAAAATTTAAGCGTGATATTGTATTATTGTACAATACAATTGATCGTCTAGGGGCCGGCTAAGTAAAGCAACTAATGCGACAGCTAACTATAACCATACATATTCAGCTAATATTTACATATTGAGCAAAACAAATAGTAATATACACTGAACGAGCTGAAAATATTAAACGTATATTTAGATTTGTTTGGATGTAATAAAATAAAAAACAGTTTTATAAAATTTGCACTATATTTCTGATTCGTATTTTACAAATAAGTTACAAGTAGGATTATCCATTACAAGTACCAACTGTACAATATTCATAATATTAATAATATAATATTAATACTAAAGATTAAAAATTTATATAATAATTTATAATAATTTATAAGGTTGATAGTGAATCAACCTTATAAATTAAAAAGTATGTGTACCTAAGTATACATAGCGTAGAAACACCTTTGGGGGTTAATATGAAGTTTTAAACAACAATCAAAAATCGGGATTAACACTACATACAATAACAGGACATTAAAATATATTATGTAGATGAAAATATTATATTCTAAAAGACATACCCCCTTACTAATAAACGTTGTATAAGCTTTGAATAGTTATACAGTGTTTTGTTCCTGTCACACAAGTGACATTTTTAATTGGATTGAAGAAGACAAAACACTGTATAACTATTCAAAGCTTATACAGCGTTTATTAGTAAGGGGGATATTCTAAAAGTATCTAAATTGGAACGGATAACATGGATGTATCATAACTATTAGTCAAATACAAATACAAAATTCTTCAGAAAGTTTGAATTATAATAATCAAACGTTTTTTTTTTTAAAGTTAAATGCTACTCAAACCAAACACAAACTATACTTACAACACTTATTTCCAGTTTAAGAATAAGAATGCATTCATTTTTAGCATCACACAATACATTATAATATTTAGTCAGTGGTACAGTTAGGGTGAAGCCAAACGAGCGTAATTTGTGAGTTGTGAGTCGCAGAATTTCTGCCGCGTAAATATCTTTTCATACAAATCATGACTCACAAAATTACGCTCGTGTGAATCAAACAGGACTTTTATATGAAACTGAAAGCAGCAGAATTCTGCCGAAGCGAAATTCTGCCGAACCGAAATTCTGCGACTCACAAATTACGCTCGTTTGGCTATGCCCTTAAGACGATAATATTGTTACATTAGGTACTATAATGCTGTGTGATGCCAAAAGTTTCCGAGGTATTTTCTAAGGAGTTTATTTATTCAAATTTAATAGCAAACGGAGTATCCGAAGTCCGAACATCCGATAAATCGTCCGATTCGGGGTACTCGCCGGAGCATTCTGAGCAGTTACCTATAATGTGCGCTTTTATAATTTTGAACGTGTCGGTAATATCGCGGACGTTCGCGGTAAAACTATATCTCAGGGGAGTAAAATGTATGAAGATATAATATGAAGACGCTTTTAAATTTCCGTCGACGATAACGTTATAACGTGTACGTTAGAGGACATGACGATGTCTACACTCTTCTGAACCACACATAATTGCGCCTCTATACGATGGCCCATCGTAGTGGCCCATGGATGGCTGATGGCGCCAGCGATGGTCGTGGGATGGCGGCGGTGTCGGTTTTTCGGCCGCACATCAAAGGGAATGGCCCAGAGATGGTGGTACGTGAGTCGTGACCCATACCCGAACGCGGTCGAGTGAGGAAGTCGTATGACAATTTACGAATTTCATTCAAAATGACGAGTACGTGGTCTCTTATTGAATGAAGTTGTAATATTATAAAGGAGATATTTTTTATGGATGTATGAGTAGGGAAGTATTGGGCATTCTGTCCCACTTGTCCAACCAAAAGTTGGATAGAATTGTCTGTCCTGCAAAGAATCACTTAAATTAGAATGTGTTCTGTCCTGCAGTTGAAATGATTGGGCATTCTGTCCCACTTTTGTTCGCTCGCGGTGCATAAACGAACAGGAGGGCATCCTGTTCCGACACACCGAACCTCCGTTCGCTCGCGCTCACTTCGGTGTACTCGGTGTGTCAGGATGCCCAATAGCTCCTGTTCGTTTATGCACCGCGAGCGAACAAAAGTGGGACAGAATGCCCAATCATTTCAACTGCAGGACAGAACACATTCTAATTTAAGTGATTCTTTGCAGGACAGACAATTCTATCCAACTTTTGGTTGGACAAGTGGGACAGAATGTCCAATACTTCCTGTTCGTTTATGCATCAACTGATGGTAAATGAAAGGACATGCTCATGACATGCACCTCTGTTCGCTCACTTCGGTGTGTCAGTGTGCCACTTACCGTAGGTAAGATCATGCACCGATCATACTACTCAGCAGCAGAGATACAATTACAAAGCATTTCAATGAAACGCCGCAGCGAGCGCGCGACGTAGATTCTTGTTTATTCAATTTTATTTCATATTCAGCTACATTGATCAATAATAAGGTCGAAAATTGTAGTAAGGCATCATTAGTTTAAAAAACGTTTATATTTCATATTATTTACCACAATATCATCACAATTATTCACATACACATTAAATATTCGGATTTACTTGCTTATTTAAACAATTATAATTTATTTAATTTTAATCTCTTCTTGGAAATTAGGTATTGGTTCAAGATTAAATTCGCTATAAAAGTATGCAACATTTAACATGCTTAAAAAATACACAGATGTATAAAGATACCTAGATTTTGAGGATGCATGATCAGTCAAATCAAATCAAACCATTTATTTCAGAAAATTTACATTCCATATTATTAATTATTATTTAAAATCAAGCAAAATTATATAACATTAAATTTATGTCAAAATCGATGGAAATTACATATATATGGGTGGGGCTCAAACAAAATGTACCTTTGAAAAAAAAATCGCGGTCACCTGTTTGCTCCTAAATTTTAGTATATTTTGGTAATTTCTATCAAATAATTAAATTTGTTGCATTAAAATGAATACATCAAAAATTGATGTTTGCAAATAAAATACACAAAATCTTCAATTTACACAATATTTAAGTCTATAAAACTTTTAGAAATTTTTTGCTCCATACTAAATATAAATGTCCCAGCGCAGTCCGTTGTTACGGCTTTAATTTTATTTTTTTTATTACGCTGTTAATGTTATTTCTTTTTTTCTTCATTGTTGGTATGGGAGTTAATTCAAAGAATTTTGTCTGTAAATCTCACAAAAAATTAAAATTGCTTACAAAACAACAAATTTAATAAAATGTCCCAATGAATCTTCTAGTGTGTTACAAGTAATGTGTTACACGGTAGCTTTCGTAATTTAGTGATAACCACACTAGAACTTGTTTTGTAGAGTGGCAACACCGTATAACAACAGTTGTCAAGTGTCAAATTAATGTCAACCATTTTAGTCTTGTAACAAAAGTGAAGTGCTTTGGTGTAGTGTTTTTTCACTCGAAAAAATTGGTTATTAAACACAGAATTTTCAAGGTAAGTGCTTGTCTTTCATTATAATGAAGTATATATACTAATTAAATACCTTTTTGTGTCGTACATTATGGCTTTCTTTCCAATATTTCTTTGAATTTGCGGCTGCTATAATCAAGCAAACACTAGAATGTTCTCGTGTGTTCGCTCTGGTGTGTTATGTTGTGTTACGTAACACACTGGATAACATTAAGCTTGGTTCACATTGTATTTAACCGACTGCGGCGGAGTCCAAAAGGGGTATAATAGCTTTGCTTGCGTGTGAATATACGTGTTTAAGAGCGACCGCCTACTTACAATTTCAAGTTGTACAACTAAATCGCATAACCAATAGCATATAGCCTATAACCAATTATAACCAATAGCTATAGCCTATAGCTTATAGCTATTGGTTATGCGATTTAGTTGTACAACTTGAAATTGTAAGTCTGCGGTCGCTCTAAATGTAATTATATGCGTGCCTTCCCTGCTGTGTTGCCTTATAAGCACTTAATACTAAATAAATTAAAACTAAAAAATAACATTTTGTATTTTTATAATATTCTTTACAAAAGCTTCTATTTACGATATTTTTGTATAAGTATTAAATAAAATTAGTATGCTGTTCGGTGTGTAATCTTACTATTGAGATATTGAGCAATTGAATCTTATTTTGTACAGATGCCTTCGAGCGCAGCCGAACGGCAGAAACGATACCGCGAGAGGATGAAGAATGAAAATCCAAATAAATACAAGGAAATGCAAAGAAAAAATGCCGCCAGGACAAATTTAAAAAGAAAAAGAATCGCAGATTTTGAACCAGAAGAGCAAGTTGAACTAAGAAGACAGTGGAGAGAAAATAAGAAGAAGAAAACATATGATGAAGAGAAAAGAGAAGGATCAGAGTGTTTAACAGAAAACAATGAAAAAGCAATAAGAAATAAACAAAGACGTATAGAAACACTAAACTACAGGTTGAAAATAGAAAATAGCGAACTTAAAGGGAACATCAACCAAATGAAAAAAGAAACGTGTAATTTAAAGAAAAAGCTATATAGATCAATTAAGAAAAACAAACAGTTACTCGATTTAATACACCAAAAAAATATTTTAATAGAAAAGTTACAACTGAAACTTAATAATTCTAATAATGAAGAAGAAGAAATACGTACTCCATGCTCTAGAGCTAATATATTTATAGAAGAAAATTTGCCAAACATTTCTCTTGAAGAAAGAGAGAAAGTAAAGAAAAGATTATTAGAACACAACGTTTTAGTAGACACAATAAAGGAATGTTATGAAAACTCTAATTTAAACAGTGAAAAAAAAGTGCTCAAGAATATAGTTTCTAGTGATATCGCCAAAAAATACAAAATGAAAACCAAAATAAGTTCATTCTTTGGTCTCAAAGGAAAAATACGCCATATTCAAGTTAAAAAAAGAAACTTTTCAATACTAAATGACTTAAAAAACTTTTTCGAAAGAGACGATATTAGCGTTGCGACAGCAGGGAAAAAGGAAGTCAAAACATATAAGAATCAAACTAGACAAAGAAGATATTTATTGGGAACATTAAAACAACTTTATAGGAAATATAAGTCAGAAGGCGGAAAGATTTCATTTGCCACATTTAAACGCTACAGGCCATTTTATATATTGACTCCAAAAGTCAACTCTCGTAATACGTGTGCATGTAAAAGACATGAAAATTTGCTATTGAAAGCGAGTGAGCTCAAATCTATGGGCATTATTGAAACAAAATCACTTGATGATATTTTGTTAATGGTTGTGTGTGACGCCAAGAAAATAGAATGTGCCTATGGCGAATGTGAAGATTGCAAGGATAAAGCTGTGGAATATAATCTTAATGGGAAAAATCTGGACGATTCTGTTTCATGGTCAGAATGGATGCAAAAATATCATGAATATGACGACAAAAAAGATGATGCATTAAAAAAAATAACTAAAAGAATGGTCAAAGATAGAAAAGTTGGTACTTTGCAAAATCTTTTGCAATCGTTTACAGACGAATTAAAACAATTTAAGACACATTCATACAATATAATACACCAATATAAAGAATATCAACGCTGTATCAAAAATCTCGATAGTCAATCAATAGCCATACATATCGACTTTTCTGAAAACTATTCGTGCAAATTAAGTACTGAAATTCAAGCCATGCACTTCGGTTCCTCCCGTCAACAATTCACGCTACATACTGGCGTTATATACAGCAAAGGGAGAGACCCAATGTCATTTACTTCCATTTCACCTTGTAACAACCACGGACCAGAAGCTATATGGGCCCACCTGTCTCCTGTTTTACAGTTAATTAGACAGGAATTCCCTAACGTACATGCATTGCACTTCTTCTCAGATGGACCCACTGTTCAATATAGACAAAAAAAGAATTTTTATTTATTCTGCAACTTTACTAAAGATCTAGGGTTCCCATTCTCAACCTGGAATTTCTTTGAGTCTGCGCATGGGAAGGGTGCTGCAGACGGCATCGGTGGTGCGATAAAAAGAAAATTGGATTCTATGGTCTCCTATGGTTCTGACATAACCGATGCAGAGTCTGCATATCGACTGTTAAGAGAAACTGAAACAAAAATAAAACTATTTTACATCCCAGAAATACTTCAAAATGTGAATGTACCACTATGTCCTGTACCTGGAACCATGGCACTCCATCAACTTAGAAATGTTGAATCTGGGAACAAAATAACTTATCGTAGTTTAAGTTGCTTTTGTGACAAAGGATTAAGTCCTGGATATTGCCAATGCTTGGATATAAAAGAACATAACTTAGAAATCATTCATAAACAAGACCAGACTGTTGCAAAAAAAATTAAATGCAACAGTGAAAATATTGAAGAGCCAAGTCGAAAGAAATATATAAAAAAAAAAGTTAGAACGCCAGTTGCCCAAAATAGCGGCAATAACAGAAACCGGGGGAGAAAACGATTGGGACATCAGAAAAACTACGATACTGATACTAGTGTAGAAAGCGACTTAACCTATGCTGAATCGGATGACAGTGTGTGGGAAGATGATGAAGACATAGAAATTGATCAGACAGATACAGAAGAAAATGATTTGGCTACAATATCGATTAAAGAGAGTAAAGCTGAGAGTAGTTCAAAGATAACGGTTTTATCAGAGATAAGATATACACCTCAAAATCAGGCCTATTTTGATTTACAGAAATACTTTCCAATAACACTTAATAAAGTGGACAAAGACTTTGATTTATTTTCTACCCTAAAAGATAAAGAAAATAATAGAAATACGAACGATGACCCTGTACCAAGTACATCAGGAAATTATAATAAACAAAAAGAGAGTGCTGTAGTGAAAATTAAACAAGAAAATAACTTACAAAAAAGAAAAATAAACGATGGTATACTAGAGTTACAAAATATGGATCTGGATCTGGATCTGACAGACGGAATATTAGAAGATGAGAACAAAAAGATTGATAAAAAAGTTGAAGAAAAAGAAACATCATACGAATGCGACGTAAGAGCTTTAGATAACCCTGGTTTTAGTCAAATGGCAAAAAAAGAAGAAAATGAGACTGAAGAAGATGCAGAAGCAAGAAGCAAGGCGATTGATGGTCAAAACATTAACAGAGATGGTGCGGAACAAGATTTGATAGAACGGCATTTAAATGAAGAAACCGGTAAAAAAACAGAAAAAAATAAAAGAGGTAGCTGTGATAATATAAACTTAAGTAACCAGACTATACACACTAGACACCTAGAAAATAATGAGACTGAGAAACCAAATGAGATAATGGAAGAAGCCATTGTAAGTGTTAACGACAGCGTTCTAGTGAGATATTACGAAAAAAAGAAATGGGTTTATTATGTAGGGTTTGTAGAGTGTAGAGATTTGGAACAGAAAAGTAATAATTACAGCATTCGATTTTTAAAAACGGTCAAGAAACCAAACCTAAAATTCGTTTCTACTAAAAAATTAGACAGAGATATAGTTCCAGATGATTGTATTGTAAAAAAAATTAATTTAAATTATGAGTCAAGGGAGTACACGCTAAGTGACAAAGGTGATCACATTTATTTTGATCAATGATTTACTTACCTACTAAGTAAAACCAAGTTGATTTTGTTTTTGTTTAATAATTTTATTGTACTTATTGATATGTGTTTTTAATTTCAGTTTGTTGATTTGATGATTTACTTCATTATTATCAAGTTGATTTTGATTTTTTATAATTTTATTTTACTTAGAGTGGGTTGCACCAACTAACTTTAGCTATAACTTTAACTATAACTTTAACTATATCCACAATGCAAAATGTCAAATCTTTGGCTAAAGTAAAAAATGGACGCCATATTCAACCATAACCATAGAGCACGACAAGGCTTTAAATGCACGTGGCGAAAAAAGGAACTAACGCTGTCATCATACAAAAACGCCATTTTTGACAGTTCTCCTTTACCAGCAGCTCCCCCGCTCATGTTGACTAAAGTCTTGTCGGACCTTAACTTTGACCATAGAGTTTGAAAGATGTCTGATCTTTCAAACTCTATGGTCAAAGTTAAGGTTAAAGTTAGGTTAGCTTTAACTATAACCATAACTTTGACCATAACTGTAACTATAACCACGCCTCTGGTGCAACTCAGCCTTAGGTATTCATAAGTGATTTTAATTTCACTTTGTTGATTTAAAAAATGTGACAATAATAAAAAAATAATTTTAAATGTCTTTTATTTTGATTTGATACGCTACAATAATGATAGTATACTTACCTGACAAAAATCCCAAAAAGTAACAGATTAAAAAAAGATTGTATACTTACCTACTGATTATTAACCTTAAAAACCACAAAACATATTTCTCTAAGTTATATATATTTCCTGGAAAACATATTTTTTTCATGAAATAGTCATATTTCCAGGAAATATAACTTGGAGAAATATTATTGATGATATATAAAAACGATTCATTCAAACGATTCATTATTATCACAGGGTCATCAATACTCGTAAATGTGGCAAGATTTTTTAGTCAATGTTGATACAATGTAATCCTGCCTTTACAGGGTTCCAGAGTGTTATAAAATTTCCAGTGTGTTGCAAACGAATTTGTGTGTTACACTTTCTAGTGCGTTATGGTACAAATTTTGTGAGCCTCACCCATATCTATTAAAGAAACGTATAATATAATTATCTTATTTAATTCTTTTACAATTATATATTTCATATGTTTTACATAGTAATGATCAATGATGATGTAATTGATAACATTAAAACGGACAAACATACGCACATATCAACTCGCGCTTGACAACTATTACACATTTTTGATGACAAAGACCGTTTTCCAACAATAAAAGTCGACGCATGTTGGAACAAGTCACAACTTTTCAAGTGGCTTCGCACCAGTCTTCAACTTCAACTAAAATGTTAGTGAGTATTGAATTAATATTATTACTCTTTTTTTGTGACTAATTCATCAAGATGGTAAAATAATTTATATTAATTTCTTCTTTAATTATTAAAAAAATAATTTAAATTCTTTTTATTTTTATTATTTTATAAAAACAATAATTTTAACTTTACAATTTTTATTAAATTTTTATTGTTTAATAAAATATAAATGTATTGTAGTTTTAATGTAATGACTAATTTTAATGATAATATTATAACGAAATTTTTAAATGTAAATATTGTAATGTTATGGGTCTTAGAAACCCGAAATAAATGATTTTATTTTTTTAATAGGTCCGATTCAGAGTTTGAGGCCCCATCTGTGGTGTCGGCAGCACCGAAAAAGAAGTCAAAGGCGTCAACCAGCAAACGCAAGGCTGGCTTGGAAAAGCAACTCGACTCATCTCCTCCGCTGGAGTTGACCCGCACCTCATCAGACAAAAGTGCTCGACGAAAGCGAAAATACTCGTCCCCGCACGAATTTAACACTACACGGTATGTTCGATTATTATTACCTACTTTACGTTTGCTGAAATTCTATTTCTGTTTCTGCTGGTTTTTAACTGTCTTTGTAATAGCCAACTGTCAACACAGTCCCAACCACGATAATTCAGTTTGCATAGTTACAATGATTTCCTACTTTTTATTTATCAAAACTTAGTTCAGTATCCTGTTGAAGTCTGATAAAACTAGGCACCTAATTGTTTACAGTCAAAAGTGAATGTGCAATACACTTATTCCTATTTTGTTTGTTTTCTTACTAATATTTATTCTCGATTATTGTATTTTAATGATAATAATATGTTAATTTTGTGTTTTTACAGAACAAGGAGACCGGACTTATTCAATATCTTGCGGGCTGAGGAAGCTAGTTGCAGTGAACCCAAATCTCGTTGCGGGGAAATAATATCAAGCTTCGCCAGCCGAGTTTCTACGGGAACGTCTCGTCGGACTGCGAAGACCGGTGGCGAATATTTTGTGGACCTCAAGATCTACAAAAAATCGGACTACGTGTCTCACGCTGCCAATGTGCGATACAAGACGGCGCACATAAGGCCAGATTACGTATTTACGACGACAAAAACAAAAAAAAATCTATATCACAAAACTTAACTAAAATGTCTAATACAAGCTGTTTATTACCCATTGTGTATTGTCCTGCTTGAAATTGCTGTAAAAAAACAAAAGGTCTGCTCCGACGCGTTCAAACATGTCCCGCGATCTCTCGGACATCTGTTCGCTGAGTCAGTTGCGCTCGAAATCTAACGGAGTAAATACGGTCGTTTTGTTGTTCTGTTTTAAAGTTGCAACATTTTTAGCATGGAGATGGAAGCATCAGGTATGTACTTTATGCTGTTACATTTTACTTTTATATCAAATGTAAATTACGTGTCAATAATATTGATTTTCTAAAGGACTATTTTTTTGTATACAATGAATATATAATTTGTTCACGTTTCTAGAGTTTCAAAAAAAGTTCCGCAGAGTTCCCCATTTTTTTTCTATTGCTAGAGTACTGTACATATTTACGATTATACGCAAGGACTGACTGGGTCCACCCCTGTCCCCTTTTCTAAACTGGAGTCAATTCTTTGCAGGTAGTCGAGATGATCCTGCATTACGAGTGCGGAAGATAAAGAAAAATGAACTTTTTATAGTGTTAAGAAATGAACAGTTTTGTGGTTTTTCGTCATTGAAGTGTAATGAACGATTAGTAGACTATATAGTGAATAAATTTAGTATTAGTGAAGTTTCTGAACAATTGTCAAAACAGATAAAAAATGTCATCAAAGTGTTTGTAACGAAGCTTTTGACGAAATGGCGTGACTGTAATTATATGTACGAACGTTTTAACAAGAAGCATGTCAAATGGTTGGATGGCGACTTGGAGTTTTCGGAAATGGACACTACATCTCCAACTCTTTCAGTACCACCACCACGTACCTTATCAACGAGAAAACAACGTGGCAGACCGAAAAAATTGTTTGCTGATAGTTCCGAACGGAGTAAACAGAGAAATGTTAAGCTTCTTGTTTCGAATCTCAGTTCAGAGCAATTGTGCTCAGCCGCAGAATCAAGCCTAATTAAATCTGGGAAAAGAACCGCAGCACAAGTGATAAAATTAACCGTTGACTCTACCCCAAAAAGACTAAAAAAAATGAAACAAGTTCATGATACGACATCTTCTGCTACTATAACTCCGTATACTCCTGATGAAGCTCTCGCTCTTATAGCGGATCTTGGTCTTACAAAAGAGGATTACATAACGATGCGACTTGGAGCAAAAAAAAGAGGAGCGGATATATATCCATCCTATCACGTGGTAGCAGAGGCAAAGAAGAATTGTTATCCTGTCAACATTAAAATAACAGAAAATGAAGCTTCGGTACCAGTACAAGATCTTTTGGATCTGTCGATACAAAGACTTGTACAAGTCCAGTCAGAAGTTATCTTACAAAATACACCTACTAATTGTAATAACATAGAAGTGTTTTATAAATGGGGGCTAGATGGTAGTGGTGGTCATAGTATTTATAAACAGAATTTTTCCAACAATTCGAACTATGCTGATTCTAACATAATTTTGTGCACAATTGTGCCTCTGGAAATGTCCATAAAGGACAGAAGCAACAAAAAAATATTATGGAAGAATATGACACCATCATCCACGAGATACAGTCGTCCAATTGCATTTAAATTGAAAAAAGAAAATAATAGTAATATGAAAGAAGAGTATGCGGAAGTGGAAAAACAAATTATGCTATTGAAGCCAACAAACATTATGTTAGGAGATAAAGAAATAAAATTTGTACATATCCCCATATGCACTATGCTGGATGGAAAAACAGTTAATGTTTTGACTGACACATTAAGTACGCAAGCATGCAATGTTTGCAAAGCCACTCCAAAAATTATGAACAATATTCAAGAAATTAAGAAAAGATTTTGCGACGAAAGTACGTATAAATATTGCATTTCAGTGCTTCATGCATATCTTAGATGCTATGAATATTTATTACATATTTCTTATAAATTAGAACATAAACAATGGCAAGCTAGAGGCGCAGAAGCGCAAAAAAAAGTAAAAGAAAGAAAAGACAAAATAAGAAACGTTTTTTACAAACAAATGGGCCTTGTCGTAGATCAGCCGAAACAAGGAGGAGGAAACAGCAATGACGGCAATACCGCAAGACAATTTTTCAAGAATCCTTTGTTGGTGTCCCAGATCACTGGTATTGATAAAGATTTAATAGAAAGGTTTTCTAACATTCTTTGTGTTATTTCATGTGGGCACTACGTGAATGAAGAAAGCTTTGAAGAATATTGTTTGGAAACAGCAAAAAGGGCAGTCACACTTTACGAATGGTACCACATGAGTGCTAGTGTGCACAAACTGTTGATACACGGAGCTGCCATAATAAAATCTCTACCCTTGCCTGTTGGTCAATTATCAGAAGACGTTCTTGAAGCAGGTCACAAGACCTACAAACATTTAAGGCAATTTTACTCTCGAAAGACATCGAGAATTAATACTAATAGCGATATATTCCACTGGATGCTTGTATCCTCGGATCCAGTGGTGACAGATTGTCGAAAAAAACCTAAAAATACAAAAGGAAATTACAATCAAACCATAATAGGCATGCTTAGATTGCCGACGATCAACATAAGTGAAGAGGTACATGATGATGATGATGATGATCAAGAAGAGGTACATTGATGATGATGATGATCATGATGATGACGGCGAATATTTTTTTTAATATTTATGATTTGCGTTTTATATCTGTACTTGTATATATAATAATCGTTTAACTATAAATTGTTTAATTTTTTCAATACGAGTACGTATTGAGAGGAAATCAAATCGAGTTTCTATTAAATATAAGGCGGATGGCCATTTTGTAATCAATTGTAAGTTAAACAATAAGTAAACAGACAATAAATATTTTTGTCGTCGTAATTATGTAATCTGGCCTTATGTGCGGCGCTGGTAAGTGTAAAGCTCCAGTGTGACGAGTCATCATCGTCTTGGGGGGCACTGCAAGACTTCTTAGGACAAGCTTTTACTGAGTTTGAGGAGTCGGAGCCCATCCATTACAGTGACAAAAAATAAATTTTATTAAGTAGGTTTACAGTTAATCAATTTATAGTAGATATTAATTTTCTTTTTTAATATACTAGAATAGATTTATAACCTTTTTAATTTTTTTACATTAGTATCGGTTACTGTATTATTGTTTTGATAGCATTGTCTTTTTTAATAGAATAAAATGCCTTTCTGTTCGACGTGTAACATATCTGTACATAGTAAATCATGGGTAGGTCATTTGCGAAGTAATTCACATAGAAAAAGTAGACAGACAATAGAATACAGTGATGGTGTAGAAATCGTCAGCTCTGCATTTCGTAATCGTATTATAACTTATAAGATATTACCTCTTGATCAACTTCAGTTAGCTTCAGTAGATATATTTTTTTCCGAAATTCGTAACAAGTTAAAATCTCTTTTAGATGAAAACCTTATTAAACATTCATGTGTTAAGGTTAATTTCGAACTATTTGGGACGTTTTTGAAGTTCAATGATAATTCACAAGAAATAAAATCTTTTGGAACCAAAAATAAAATATTACATAGTAATTATGATTTTGAAAAAATATATTTGGAAACAGTTAGTTATTTAAAAACTAGTATAGAGGAATTTGAGGATCGTGACAGTGGGTGGACATTTTTAAATAATTTATACATTGAGATTAATATCAATAAATATCAACCACTTAGCGGTTCGAGTTTTATCAGTTTACCCAAATCAATTCAGGCTAAAAAGGCGTGTTTAAATATTATGAATAAAGATCAGCATTGCTTTCTATGGTGTGTGACAGCAGCCTTATATCCAGCTAAAAATCATCCTGAAAGAATTTCGTCATATCCTAATTTTCGTGAATTATTTAATATAAATGGAATGTTTTTTCCTGTATCTTTCCATGACATTAAAATTTTTGAAAAAAATAATCCTAATAATTATTAAGTTCATAATTTATGGTTAAAAAAAAAGTAAAACTATTGTTGGGCCGTTGTATAAATCAGACATTAATAAAACATGCAACGAGAAAATTATACATTTGTTGTATTTAGAAAATAATAACACTTCTCATTATTGTTTGATCAAAGAACCTTCTAGACTGTTTAGAAGCCAAGTTACATCTCATCACAGCAAATTGTACTTTTGTGATTTGTGCTTGATATTTTTCAGTACTTCTAAAGAAGTTGAAAACCATTTATGTGGAGGCGTTGTAACTGTCCTCCCAAATAAGGGCTCAGTAATTAAATTTAAAAACTATGCTCGAAAACAAAACATGCCATTTTGTATTTACGCAGATTTTGAATCGATGCTACAAACCCATACTGAAGCTAACTGTTCTTCTAGCAAAAATACGACTACGTTACACCAACATTTACCTATAGCTTTTGGTTATTATATTGTTTGTCGTGATGACCCTAGTTACAATCGGTACGTATCATATCGAGGACCTGGTTGTGATAAGCAGTTTGTAGATTCGATTCTTAAAGACGTACAAAAAATATTTGATATACTTAGTACACCTGTCCCTATGATATTTTCTATGGCGGATAAGTCTGACTTTGATAATGCCACACGTTGTCATATTTGTGAAAATTTTATTTTTTCGGACAAAGTCCGTGACCATTGTCACGTTACTGGTCGTTACCGCGGAGCTGCGCATCCGTTTTGTAATTTACAGTATAAACACCCTTCATTCGTCCCCATTTTTTTTTCATAACTTAGCTGGTTATGATTGTCATCTTTTTATAAAAGCATTAGGTGAGGTTCCTGGTAATATTAAAATAATACCTAAAACCAAAGAAAACTACATCTCATTTACCAAATTTGTACCAGTTACGAATAATCAGTTTTTTCAACTTCGATTCATTGATTCATTTAAGTTTTTGGGAACAAGCTTAAGCAAATTGTCAGAGACATTAAAACCGGAAATGTTTAAAAACTTACAAAATCATTTCCCCGATGAAGATGAATTTCAGTTACTCACTCGTAAAGGCATTTATCCATACGAATATATGAACTCGTGGAAGCGGTATGACGAAAAAAGTCTATCCCCAAAAGAATGCTTTTATAGTTCCCTAACTGATCATGATATTTCTGATGAGGATTACCAGCACGCGTGCTTAATTTGGTCAACATTTCAAATCAAAGATTTAGGTAGTTATACGGATTTATATCTAAAAACTGATGTGCTTTTACTGGCAGATATCTTTGAAAATTTTAGACAGACTTGCAAGCAACACTATCAATTAGACCCAGCTTTTTACTTAACAGCACCCAGTTTATCTTTTGATGCGATGTTATTAAAAACAGGAATACAATTGGAACTTATCGATGACTTGTCGATGTTGCGCATGTTACAGAGTGGTATCAGGGGAGGAGTATGTCTGTGCTCTCATAGACATGCAAAAGCAAATAATCCTTACTTAGAAAATTACAAACCATCAGAATCTCCTTCCTACGTCACTTATATTGATTGTAATAATTTATATGGATATAGTATGTGTCAATATTTACCATTATCAGATTTCAGATTTCTTAATGAACAAGAAATCAACAAATTAAATATAACCGAAATACCGATCGATGCAGAGTGTGGTTATATTCTAGAAGTGGATTTACAATATCCTAAACATTTACATAACTTACATAATGATTTACCATTTTGTTCTGAAAAATGCATTCCACCCAGGGGGAAAACTTTCAAACTAGTTCCAAATTTATATGATAAATTTAAGTATGTTATACATTACATTCACTTGCAAACATGTTTAAAACATGGTTTAATATTAAAGAAAATTCATCGAGTGATTAGTTTTCGACAAAGCGCATATTTAAAACAATATATTGATTTGAATACTGCTCTGAGG
Organism: Cyaniris semiargus; assembly: GCA_905187585.1. NCBI lineage: Eukaryota > Metazoa > Arthropoda > Insecta > Lepidoptera > Lycaenidae > Cyaniris > Cyaniris semiargus. The sequence continues at coordinate 14,924,042 of LR994558.1, forward strand.
CAAAAAAGTTCCTCAACATTTGAACAAGACTTTTTCAAACTCTTGAATAACAGTGTGTTTGGAAAAACTTTAGAAAATAATGAGAAGAGGGTCAATGTCCATTTAGTTAATCAGTGGGTTGATAATAATAATGTGACTAAGAAAAGGCATTGTGCACAAAAGCTTATCGCTCGTCCAAATTTCCATAGCGCGACGATTTTTACTGAAAATCTAGTTGCGGTACAATTAAACCCTGATCAAATAATTTTGGATAAACCAATATACATTGGTTTTACCGTACTAGAATTGTCAAAAAGTCATATGTATAACTTTCATTACTCTGTTATTAAACCTTTTTATAAAAATAATGTACAAATGTGTTACACGGACACTGATAGTTTTGTATATCATATACGGACCCATGATTTTTATGATGACATAAAAAGACATTTTTTGCCTTACTTTGATACTAGTAATTTTTGTAATAGTAATCAATATGATTTACCCATTCAAAATAAAAAAGTTCCTGGTTTGTTCAAGGATGAAATGGCGGGTAAAATCATAAGTGAATTTGTAGGCCTTCGTTCAAAGTTATATTGTATTAAAACCATAAATAGCACAATCAAAAAAGCGAAAGGAATTAAGAAAAATATTGTCAGCAATTTCAATGTTACTGATTACCAAAAAACTCTGTACGAAGGCAACATTGTTCACAGAACAAATGTTTTATTTAAGTCAATAAAACATGAGTTGTATACATGTGCTGTGAAGAAAGTTGCTCTGTCTGGTGATGATGACAAGAGAGTCATATCTAAAGATAAAATTTCAACTAGAGCATGGGGTCACAGTAGTATATTTAACTTTTAACTAGATTTAATAAGCTGTACCTAATTAAGAAATTCTTTGTATTGTTTACTTTCGTAGCATAACCTGTGTATTTAGTATGTATATAATAATTATTATGTAGATTTAGAAATAAAATATCAATTATTAAATACATTAATTGTTTTATTTATTACTTCACGACTACATAGATTTTGCAAGCAAACCTGCAGGCTGATGCTAAATTCAAGTAACGTAAGGTTTTATCAAGTTGAAACATGCTTTACTTGAGTAATGTCGGCACTACATATTATAGGCGAACGCCTTGGCCAGCGCGCTGGCCCAATGTGTAGAACGGGCGTTCGCGCGTTGGCGGTAGGTATCTATATACCATCTTGTGGGGAGGCGGCACTGGGCCAGCACGTCGGCCAACGCATTCGCCTATATGTAGTGCCGACAAAATCCTAATCCACACGTGCCGCGCGCGCATGCCTGGTAGTACAACCTACGACGTATATGAACGCGCGGTACAGTTTGTAACATGAGTCCTCATTTATGATAATACCACATACATGTTGCAATCACTATTATAATAATGTGAAGACTTTGTTTTAGTATTCATTCTTGCGTCGACAAGCACTGTAATTAGTTAATCACGTCTACATAATTTACAAAACAAACCTTAACTTATATTATAGTTACTCACGTGTACATAATTTACGTATTTTTGGTAATACAGTCTTGGACCTGACTACACAACGGTAAGTTGATTTATTATTGATTTAAGTCATTAAAATACATAAAATAATCGTTAATTGCAAAGATTTCTGATTTGGTGTTAAATATTTTCTTTTTTTTACAGATAATGGAACGCGTAAAAGATTTGACTGCTACATCCGAAGACAATGTCTACCTACATGAATATGGGGATACTTTCCAGTATGCTCAAGATCCTTTGGAAGGATTTACGGAAGAGTTTTTAAAAATGAAAGCTCAGCAAAAGCCGAACGCTAAGATTCGGGAACGTCGTCCAGCAAAATTAAGAAAAAAATGTGTTTCTAAAAGTGCATTAAGTAAACTGCATATTCCAGTTCATTCGTTTGTGGTAAACAGCGTTCCCAAAAAAGGTTTCCGTCTGATAAAGATCTCAGTGTTTGATTTAGATGGATCCCAGCAACATTGTGACAGTATAGACGATGATAATTTTTTGTTATCCGCACAATATGTTGTAAATGAAAACGGTGATGAAATAATGGACCAAACCGAGAAGTTAGTCAGTAATATATCAAAAAAAAAATATGTAATTACAGTTATACGAATTGGTTTTAGTTTACTTTGGTATAAAGTATTTGTTTTAGCTGTAGGGTCGCAATAGACTTTAGAATGAATAAGTCGATAAAATTGTAAGATATACTTGTATGAAAATAATATAAGTTAGGGTTTGTTTTGTAAATTAATGTGTACGTAATTATTGCTTAAATAAATGTATGATGTGAATATATTTGTTTTATTTCTATTTCATTCAACTTTAATTATTTAAATAAAAAGCAATAAATATAAGGTATTTTTTATTGAAAGTGTACATTATTTTCTAAACACCATTTTTTTAAACATAATACATTTTTTAATGCACAATACTTCTTATGAATAAAACAGTTATACGATTTGTCCTTACAATACAGATCGAACAGAATGTCAAATCTTGGAATGTCTTTGTAACTTATATCTACAACATTATTATGATCACACAGTTCTTTCACCCATTTCACTTTCTCTTCACCTTTTACGATAATGTTTCGGTCTTTTAAGTAAGGCTTAATAATTCTTCTGAATTCTCTATAATCGATATAGCCTTCGCTCCATCGAAACCCTCTATTTCTTTCTAACCACCGAACATTCTTTTTTTCATCATCGGTTAGCGCTGAGAATGGGTGTGGTGGTTTAACATAAAATGTATGTGTATGCTGTCGAGTGGCTATACATAATTCTTTTACTAAAAAGTCGTTATTATTATTTTTAAATCCTTGTAAGTCAACGATTATTGTATTACTATTCATGATATTTTCTTAACGATATTACTCAAAGGCTTATACTCAAATATGCAGTCGTTTAATATCAGACAATATGCAGCTGTCTGATCGGGTATTTCTTGGTCTGTTTCGATTTCTACTCTCACGTCGATTGACCCTTTTAATGTTTCGTGCTGTCGCGAACAGTCGATAACGAATAAGGGAGCAACGTCTCTGAATTCTTTCAAACTCATCAACGGCTCTGACCGACGTCCGTGATACGACTGTTGAAATCTAGCATACTGTTCGTATAATAAAGTAAATTTGTCTTCTGTAAAACTGACGTTTAATCCCTCATATGGATAGTATGACGAATTTAAAAACACTCTTACATCACGTACGTGACAGTGATCAAACTCCGCCATCGACAATTCACTGTTCTGTTTGCGGTTGGTTTGTAAAGCTAATACAACAAATCGTGGTTTTTCTATTTGAGATGAAGTTTTAATGGACCAAGTATGTTTACGAGTTTTGGGTAGTAATGGATACTCGTATAAATCCCAGTTACGATATGCTAATGGAATAGCTCGATCTTTTTCTAATTGTTTTAGTAAATTTATTCTTTCGCGATCAGATACTTTAATATGAGGTACTCTCCAGATAATTTTACTTATAACAATATCTTCCAAAACTTCTCCTGTTTTCAACTTGATTGCATTAAGGTTAGTGTTACATCTAAGCAACACTAACTCATGTTTGCAGTTAATGATAATTTTTTCATAATCTTCCGCAAATCCTAAAATCTTGTTTAGAGGAATGGATACAGAAAATTCACCACTTGTATTATTTATACCTTCTGGCGACCACCCCCAAACTCGAGCATATTTTGATTCGTTTTGATTTAAGGACAGATAAGACTTTATGGTCGTAGTAACACCAGCGTTTTTTATTTTATCTATTTCTACTCCATTTAATTCATATCTTATGTCTTGAAATAGAAATAATGCTGGATTATTAACGAAATGTATATTTGAAACCTTTTCTTTAGTTGTCCTGTTATAGACAATTACTTTGCCTTCGATATACAAACTGCTGAGCGAAGGCAGCACATATAGGTCTTGTTGATTGATGGGGATTCGTATTTCATCATTCTTGTTGAAACTTGTTACGTACGGTTTGTATGAATGATACTCAAAACTTTCGATGCTGTTGTCGTATGAGGTTTGCTGAGATATGTTTAAAATATTCATTTTATTAAACCAATTAGTTTGAGGTATTCTTTATTGCTTTTAGTAAGCTTCTTTTTTAACTGCTGTCGTGTGTCTTTGCGAGAAGATCTTTTAGGACTGACTTGGACATTTGATATGTCAGGGGTTTTATGGAAATTTATCATTTTTTTCTAAAATGTAAATACAATTGTACCTCTTCACCTCGTAAATTTACTTCTTTGTTATCAGCGTCTAACAGTCTTATATTGATGGAACTAATAGAAGTTTGATTGACTGGAAAATAAATTAAATTTTTTGGTATTTCGATATCCAGGAGGTACATTAGGAACAAATTCGTAAATAATATGGCTTGCTTTTCCGTTCACAAATGAACCACTAACTACATCACATTCAATCCTCACGATAGTTGTTGATAGAATGCTGACAGGATACTGTGAATCAGTGCTTATATTAGCTTTTATTGTTTCCATTCCAAAGCCTAGTATGTTCCCAATTGAATCATCTTTATTAAAATGAACGTCTTTAGAACAAAATATATTTGTTTTCAATGTGTTATTATTGCATCTCAGTTTTAGCAATGTATTTTTTATGTTAGTTTTCAAATAATCACAAATATCTTGAAGCTCGTAGGACCCTTCAGGAATTTCGATCATTTCATTGTCACCGTAATAAAACTTGTTGTTTCGTCCATCAATATTAGGTATAGAGTTAAAAGTTGAAAAGTACAAAAGACCACATTCATAGTCTCCAAGAAGTTCCAACGTCGGAGAATAGTTTGTCGTCAAAGAGGCTCCGCTCCCGGTTATAGATACAGTGAAAGACATTTTGATACTGACACGTTTATTTATTTTTAATATTATTTAAATGTTTCTTCCAATATTTTTTTAAAAATTTAATACATAGATGACCACAGTTTGTTGTTCCAAATGCTTGATGTCTGTTATAATTATAGTTTATGGGCAAATTATTCATATATTTCATCAGTTCTAATGGTGGTTTTAAATTACCAAAGCTATCATAGTATTCTACGTAGCTGTTTTGTTTTACATAGGCTACCCAATGTGTGCCAGGATTCACATTACTATCTAAATTTACAATTCCACATTCTATTTTTCTAGGTTTTAAAGGCAACGTATCTCTCATGTAAACGCCGCGAAAGTATGGAATTTCACCAGCATACTCCAATATGTCTAAATTCGTAAGCGCACGCCTGGGCAGCCGCCTAATTAGTTTTTTGATGGGTTCAAATATAACCCTGCTCCTTTTTTATGAGGTTTAATATATAATCCTTTTCCAAGAGCGACCGCTTCCATCATTCTGTTGTGTCTTTCAGATTCTTGGAGACTCTTTTGTGCTGCTTTAGAATCGTTAACGGCTTTGGCTATACCTGCTGCACCTCCTGCTAATGAACCTAACGCCGACAATCCCGCAAAAATAGGAATAAGCGGTAAAAGTCCACCACATTTTGGAAGTGGAATTATACGTGGTAAACATATTCCTTTCTTTTTACTGAACAGTTTTTTCGCAGCTGCATACGCATATTTTATAGCAGAGTGATGATCCTTGGATTTAAGTTTTTTTAAATGAGCATGTATTTTTTTAATACCCTTCTTAAATGATTTAATACCACTTCCAGCTCTGATTTTTGTTTTCATAGCATTTTTTACTATCCACGAGGCAATCTTTTCTCCCTCACCAGCATCTTTTGATTTCAACCTCTTCTTTGCCATACTCAAAAGTTCTAAATCAGCTTTACGTCGAGCACTAGGATCTTTATTTATATAAGCAATATCGTGATGCATGCAAGCTTCATCCAATTTGTTAACTCCTCGATCGCCTTGTAGTATTCGTTTTTGAAGTTTCGTCCCAGGACCGCAAAATTGATATCCAGGTAAATGCAACTCAAACGGTAAATGGTCTATCAAGTTATTGATTACACCACTGCCTTCCTTCATTGATAAGTATGTATTGTGATATAGCACTGATTATGTGCTTTATATATCTAAATAACTAATTCACTTTTATCTATCCAACTATTTTCTTCGGCACCCAATCCTAACCACTTCACAAAAAGTTTGTTGCCTCTTTTCTTTAGAACTTTTTCGATAAGATAAATATCAGGAAATTTAGTTTTTTGTAATTCTTTTCCATAAAAACAACCAACAATGTTTTGTTTATGTTTGTCTTGTAATTGATACGTTTGAGGACTAGTTTCGTTGACTTTTATGATGCGAAATATTTCCGTTGACCAATTAGGGGTGTAGCCTTTATAAAAATCGCCTTTGTATTTACTTATACGAACAAAATCGCCAACTCGAAAAGACGATTCTTTGCGTACTTTTTTTGGCTGTTGGCTTTTGATAATATTCAATCGAACTGTATTTTGATTTGAACTGTTAACGTCTATTGGTTTATGTTTTGTAATGCGGTGCACAGTATTGTTATAATTCTGCACAACGGACCTTAAATTATTTTTATACCATTCATATTTTCCACATAAACTAAATAATTTGTAAAGACGTGATTTTATAGTTCTTATTACTCGTTCGACGATAGAAGCTTTTTTTACAGAAAATGTGGAATAATGATTTATGTTATAAGTTTTCATTAAATGCTTAAAAGAATCGTTATAAAACTCTGTACCTAGATCTGTTTGTAAGTTTTTAGGTTTTCGTGTGGATTCTGTTAATATACTGCACATAGCACTTGATACAATTTTTTTAGATTTTGATTTTAACGGTCTAGCCCACACGTATTTTGATAAAACATCAATCACTATGAGAACATATTTAAATCCTTTATTAATCGACGAATATTTTTGTAAGTCCACTAGGTCAGCTTGCCATAAATCATCCAGACCTTTAATGACCGTATGTCGACGAACGAAGTTTCGTCTCGCTCCTCTGTGTAGTTCATTTACTATATCTTGTTTACTCATTCTGAACAGATTTTGCTGCAATCATGTTATCGATTTCTTGTTTTGTGTAGTACATTTTACTTAAATTTGTAGTAGTAATTTTTTCTAAACTATGGAGAAAGTTTCTGACATTACTTTGGATTTTCATCATTTCATTTTTAAGGGCTTGGACACTTTTATCTACGTATTCTTTATTCACAGCCTCGTCGTCTTTTTCTGGAATTTGCACCCCTTTTAATTTCGATGACTTTAAATCGAATTCCCCTGTATCGGACCTTACCAATGTATCGCTAAGAATTTCAGAAAATTCAGATAATCGTAAACGCTTATGAACGTGATGACCAAATTTGTCTATATTCATTGCCGTCTTGCTAGGTTCTATAGTGTAATAGAACTGCTAAATTTTCCTGATGGCAGCCTTATATATTTCATTTTTTTAATGATACCAGCTTCTTTCATTTCTTCAAGTATGGCATTAATTTCATTATCTAATCCCGTATTACCAGCCGCCTGAGATGCACATAATATTTTCAGTCTCTCAACTAACTCATTAGGATCATTCCAGTATACTAAATCAGTGTCTTTCTTAACTTCTTTCAAAATGTCGATTCCTTCACCTCGCTGAAGACTTTCTACGCTACTGGTATTATTTCTAGCGAATTTAAATAGTGGCTTTATCACGTGAGTATATTTGAACCCTTTATTACCATTTATTTGGTTCGATGGTTTCCAGTTACGTTTATGTGCATTAGTGTCGATGAGTAGCAATTTATAATTTTGTAAGTCTTCCTCTGTAATAATATCTAAATTAGGTTTTTTTTTGTACAACAATTCTGCCAGACCAGAAGTTTTTTTTAAAGAGCGGCTTCTAATTTTCAGAACTTTTCCATCATCGTGTAAACGGGTTTTGCCTAGCCAAAGTTTTCCTCGTTCACTTCTTACTCCATATGGTATATCTTCTTTCAGCGCTTCAGGCGATGCAGACCAAGACAAGGAATCGTTTGCGATACTTGGTGAGGATTGAATAGATTTAAATGAGTTCTCATGGATATCATAATCCTCAGAAGATGATGTAGTAAGCGTTTTGTCAGGTGTTTTAGAATTAAAGTCGTCATTATCTGAATTTTCTTCATCATCAAGATCCGTCTCAGATTCTTCTTTTTCATGTGAACCATATTTTGAAGATTCTTTTTCGTCTTCGTCATGACGTTTTTTTTCAGTTTTGCTTGCTAATAATTTTAGCGGACTGACGATCGGTTGAAATATCGTCTCCAGTACCATGTCATTTGTGTTTTTAGTATTTTTTATCATTTCTACCTTTCTTTTCACTGCAGACGCTGATTTCACAATTTGTTCCTTAAGATTCCGCTCCATGTTAAGAATTCTACTCTGATTGATGTCTCAAGTTGTACTACTACATAGTGGGGTACGTATAAGCTTTATAGAATAAATTAATCCACTATTATAAATGTATCAAATTTCATTCTGTAACAACCATTATTTCGTTCACAATCCTTATTGATTACCACATAACTGTACGGTTTACTCCACACAGTTGAACACATTTCACGAAATTGCGACCACGTCATATCAGACCCTACATGTTCATCGTAGATGTGTCTTAGATTAATCTCGTCTTGTTTAAACAATATGATGAGATTGGCATTATCTCTTACTAGTTGTTTGGGTATTTTAGTATAAGTTTGGTTAAGATAAAAGCAATCAATATTTTTGTGACGACCCATAGCAAAATAATCACGTATATTATTTTGATTTTCGCATGCAACATCGTCAAATATGATGATAGAATTAGGTAAGGCTTCTTCTGGACTTAAAATTTCACTGTTATGATTATACTTGTGATACGATGTATCCACAACTTTTTCCAATACTTTTTCTAAAAAGACGTACTTAGGTTGATACAAAGACTTTGAATACACATAAAGGTTTCTGAATCGTGGACCATTCGGGTGTAGTAACAAACTGATTACTAAGTTTGTTTTCCCACAGTTTGAGGGACCACAAACAATACTGCGAATGGTATTTGGTAGTAAATTTCCGTGTCGCTTAACTTCATTTTTAATTGCAGGACAGACACATTCTAATTTAAGTGATTCTTTTTGTTTCAGAAATTTCATAACTGTTTAATCCAATCGACCACTGTGATTAGTGGATTATGACAAAATGATAATCATGCAGTGTGTTGACTCATATAAACAGATAACTTCAAACATACGAAATTAAATGTTCCTATAATAGCTAGCTAGATCTTTCAACCATCCAATCATCGATGAGAAGCTATTTTTTATCACTTGATGCATAAACGAACAGGAATGATTGGGCATTCTGTCCCACTTGTCCAACCAAAAGTTGGATAGAATTGTCTGTCCTGCAAAGAATCACTTAAATTAGAATGTGTCTGTCCTGCAGTTGAAATGATTGGGCATTCTGTCCCACTTTTGTTCGCTCGCGGTGCATAAACGAACAGGAGCTATTGGGCATCCTGACACACCGAGTACACCGAAGTGAGCGCGAGCGAACGGAGGTTCGGTGTGTCGGAACAGGATGCCCTCCTGTTCGTTTATGCACCGCGAGCGAACAAAAGTGGGACAGAATGCCCAATCATTTCAACTGCAGGACAGACACATTCTAATTTAAGTGATTCTTTGCAGGACAGACAATTCTATCCAACTTTTGGTTGGACAAGTGGGACAGAATGCCCAATAATTCCCTACTATTGCGACACCAGCAATTTTTGCATCGATGCTGTCGCGCGTTAGTATCGATACAGTTGCGCGTTAGCATCGATACACACGCGCGACAGCATCGATGCAGACGCGCGTTAGCATCGATGCAGAATTGCAGACGCGGGGTAGTGGTACTACGGAACCCTATATTGCGCGTGGCCTGACACGCACGTGGCCGGTTTTTTTAAAATAATAATACAGAGAGCGTGATTAAAACAGTTTCAATCGAACTCATCGCGCTGTGGCAGTCAACGAATGACTGACCAAAATACGTTTCGCGTCGTGGCTCACATTAGCATCGATACAGTCGCGATGCTAACGCGATACAGCATCGATGCTGCATCGCGATTGCATCGATACTGCATCGCTACAGTTCAATGGCCAGCTTCTGCATCGCGACAGCATCGCTGCTGTATCGCGACTGTATCGATGCTTAAAGTAGCGCAAGTGTGTAAAAAAAACAACTACAACAACAAAATATGACGAACAAAATAATTGCTGACCTTACCATACATGGATCTCCTGTCCATCATATGCGCCTGTCCCCATCATATAAACACTTCACATAAGTAGTTTATAAATTTAAAAACGTAGATGATCAATTCGATTGTTACTTAGCAAGAAAAAACTCTAAGCATAATAAATGGATTTTTTTTTATCTAATTCAAGCATGTTGGGGAAGGTTGCTATCATTGGACCGGCTCTTTCATTGGACCACCTAATTCTTTCAAAAACTATGCATGTCACAACGAGTTCAATACGTTGCTAGGCAACAGTACCGCGCCCGTTGCCCCCCCGCCAAACCTCAGTGCGCTCGCGACGCGTGGCAAGTAGTGACGTGTGCATTTGTGTCAGCGGTGACCGTGATATAAAAACCGAGCCTTCAACAAACTGACGTAAGTAGCATTGTATTTATTCATGTTTGATGATTGTATTAGATCAGAATAGCAAATTTATCTGCGCTTACAGAGACTATGAAGTTTTTTACCTTATTTTGCACGTTTTTTAATACCTGCTTTCCTTCTGTTGATATACCTAGTTGCCATCAATGGACCACAATGGTGACGCCATTATTGGACCGGTCCAATCAAAGAAACTTAGCGAATTACTTATTTTCACTTAGTATAATTCTAAGAAATGTTTTTTTTTTCTGTGTGAATTTCGTATTGCAATAGTTACAAATACAAATTTTCTAAAGTAGGTACCTACGTTTACCTTTACTTATTTTTTCATAATAACAAAAAATAAAATATCTAAATGGACACTCCAGCAATATTGAAAATGTAATATCAAAGGAAATAAAAATTTTTGTAATGTGTATTTTTGTATTGCACGTATCTTTTTGTTATTCCAGAATGTCGGCAGAGAAAAGAAAAGGAAATATTATTCTTGGAATGAAACTAGTATGAAACTCGCTATAGAATCTTTAAGAAAAAAAACTATTGGATTAAATGAAGCGAGTCGAATCTATGGCGTTCCAAAAGCCACATTAAAAAGAAGATTGGACGGGAAAAACCAAAAAGCTATCGAAGAAGTTCAGATAGTGGGATCAGAAGGAGATCTCCCTGAAGCTTTAGAAACTGAATTAAGGAATCACATTGTTGAAATGGAGAATTCTTTGTTTGGTATTACTCCCAAAGATGTCAGAGAGCTTGCCTTCCAATTTGCTGAGAAAAATAAGATTAAAAATCGTTTTAATAAAACCAAAAAAGCTGCAGGGAAAAAATCCAGATATAAGTCTCCGTCAACCAAGAGCCACATCTATGAGCAGGGCAACTGGATTTAATAAGGAGACGGTAAAAGACTTCTTTGATAAATTGGAAGACATAATGGACACGAACGATTTACATGACCCTCAGCGAATTTTCAACATGGACGAGACAGGTTTGTCAACTGTCCAGAAGAAGCCTCGAAAAATATTAGCTCTGAAAGGGAAGCACCAAGTGGGTTCCATAACTAGTGGTGAAAGGGGTGTAACGACCACTGCTGTATGTTGCGCAAGTGCTGCTGGGTTTTTTGTGCCACCGCTTATAATTTTTAAACGTAAAAGAGCAAAAGACGAGCTACGGGATGGGGCTCCTCCTGGAACAATATTTGCATTTAATCCTGACAGTGGATTCATTAACAAAGAGATTTTTACATTGTGGTTGCAACATTTCGTGGAAACTGTGAAACCGACTCCTGAAAAGAAAGTTTTGCTTGTGCTAGATGGACACACAAGCCACACAAAAAATCTGGAAGCAATAACATATGCAAAAGCACACAACCTCATATTGCTTTCATTGCCTGCACACACGACACACAAATTGCAACCTCTTGATGTGTCGTTTTTCAAGCCCCTAAGCCTTTACTACATTGAAGAAACAGAAAAATGGCTGCGTCAGAATCCAGGCAGAGTTGTCACAACTTTCCAAGTATCTATGCTTTTTGGCAAAGCTTATTCTCGAGCTGCATCTGTTGGCACTGCTGCAAATGGCTTTTCAAAAACAGGCATATTCCCGCTGAACAAAAATGTTTTTGCTGACTATGAATTCATAGAACCTCATGATGAGACAAATCAGAATGTCCCAGCTCAAAACGAAATTGATCCCCTATCTACGATTTCACCGGAAATTCCGGACACGGAGCCTGTCGTTACTTTACCCGAACTGGAACATCGAGGGCAAAATGATTTACCAGCAGAAATAGCATCAACAAATGAAGGTGTAGAAGCAAAAGAAAATGATGCTACACTAGAAATTGACGAAGAAGAAGTTGCAAAAAAAAGGACAAATAAATGTCTAAGTTTGAAGGAAAAAGAGCCAACAGAACTTTTTAATGAAAGAGTAATTACAGGAGTCGCCAAGACTCATAAAGGTGCAGATGAACAGGAAAAAAACCTAACAGAACCAGGTAAAGAAAAAGACGCAGCCAAGACAAATGAAGATATTAATAACGATGCTTCTCCAGCAAAGAAACGTAAATCTACCTCAGAATACTCATTCCATATTGACCAGATATCTCCAGCATCCAAATTAATTGCCAAACAGTTACGCCAAAAATGTCGTAAAGCTCAAAATAGTTTGGAATTAACCTCGTCACCGTACAAAGCCACCCTGGAGCAAGTGCAAGCTAAAGTGAAAAAACCAAAAATGCAAAAGCTCACTGCTAAAAATAAAGAACCTAAACCATCAACTAGCAAGAAGGCAAAAACAGAAGTAGATATTGAAAAATGGTTCTGCAAGCTATGTCTTCAGTGCGAAGTAGAAGACATGATAAAGTGCCAGATTTGTAATGCATGGGTACACGTGCATTGTGCCTGCGTCAACAAGAATGCCAAAAAGTTTATATGTCCTCTGTGCAAGACTTAAAAATATTTTTAAGTTTATTTTCTGTTAAATTACCTATTAAGTTTGAATGTCCTCTGTGCAAGACTAAGTTAATATTTTGAAGTTTATTTTCCTTTTTAATTTCATTTTAAGTTTATAATAATATGTCCTCTTATTTTCGATTTCTATTTGCATCACTTGCGAATAAAGAATAGAAATCATTCATGAATAATTGTTGATTCCTAGTTTAACTAATTGTAAGTAAATTCAAGTCTGAAATTATAGTAATAGGTAAACAACGACTGATAACAATTGTTGATCTCGTGGAAAGTTCCAAAACAGTTAGTTATAAAATTAAATTACAAAAAAAATTATATGATTATTATAAAAACTTATGAATAAAAAAGTAATTCTTATTTTGTGTTTCATTTGAGTCACCTTCATTGGACCTTTAATACCAATGTTTCTAAGTCCAATGATGGCAACTTAGGGGTCCATTCAAGGTAACGGTGGTCCAAAGAAAGCAACTCCTCATTGAAGAGTTATTTTAGTATATTTCTAAAACCTCTCAACTTTCTTTACCAATAATTTATATATTATTAATTTACATAAAAAGCATCACATTCCAACAATTGGTTTTCATTTGTCGGTAATATTTCATGAGATATGATGTCATAAAGTTAAGTGGTCCAATCATAGCAACCTTAAAAAGCATCACATTCCAACAATTGGTTTTCATTTGTCGGTAATATTTCATGAGATATGATGTCATAAAGTTAAGTGGTCCAATCATAGCAACCTTCCCCTGGTGGTTCGCTCCCGCCATGCACAGAAACCCTTACGCGTAGAGCAAGCTCACCAAAAACGAATAGAGAAGCTGAACGATTGGAAGTCAAATGATTTAAAATGAGCCACAATTTAAAAATAATAAAATTGTTAGTAAAAAATGAAACAAAATATTTTTAAACTACCTATCAAAGGTTACCAAAGACAAAATCTTTATTAAGAACGAATATTTATAGTAATAAATAATTAGAAAGTACAATATGTTCGTCGAGGCAAAGGTGTGCAGACTTCAATCGGAAATACTTACATCATGCCTCCTTGAAATCTATTACCAAAAGCTGATATAAACTGGCACAATTTGAAGTAATATTTAATCATACAGGATGTCACAAAACAAAGTGATAATACTTTAGGGTTTGTATGGGCTCCCTACATAGAGTTCGTTGTGAAAGTAGTAGCACTGAAAGAGTTACTTGCCCATACAGATCACAAAAATATTGCTCTTTCAGCTCTGCTACTTGATGACTAAACTCTATATAAGGGACGCATACACATCCTCGAGTATTATCATTCATCAATTAGTTTCGTTATATCTTGTATATTATTTATCAACGTGAAACACTGGAGAAGTACCATACCATACCATGAAGAAAGAATTAAGTGAATGTCGATATTAAAGTAAAGTGGTAGTGATTTATACTCTCTACAAAACAAAGCACAGATATGAAATTCTCAACTACTTGTGTCTTCCCGGTGAATTACTTAAAACTTTCGTAAGCCACAGAACTTGCGTTCCAAATGTGACTTTTTAAGTAACTTACTGCTAAAACATATACTGTTAAAATACTCGTATGATACATTAATTACGGACTTATTTCTTTTCTAAATAAAAATTATATATTTAAAACTTGTAGAGGATTAGATATTTATTTAACTAAAATAAACATTTTTTTTGTTTAATTTTGCCGCATAACTTATATTATTACAAGGAATACCGCAATCTACCTTAGGCGATAAAATAAATGCCAGGCATTTCACGATCAACTACAGGCGATAAAGTAAATACCTGGCAGTCTACTATCGATTACATCCGATGAAACAAATGCCTGGCAGTCCACGATCGATTACAGCCGATGAAATAAATGCCAGTCATTCCACGATCGACCACAGCAGATGAAATAAATGCCAGGCAGTCCACGATCGATTACAGCCGATGAAATAAATGCCTGACAGTCCACAATCGATTGCAGCCGATGAAATAAATGTCTGGCAGTCCACGATTGATTACAGCCGATGAAATAAATGCCAGGCATTTCACGATCGACTACAGCCGATGAAATAAATGCCAGGCATTCCGTTGGCCATAAACTAAATGTCTTCCTCGAGTTCAGTTCAGTAAAGCTGCAATAAGATCATGAAGGCTTATCAGCGAAAAAAACAAAAGCTGTTAGAAGAGACTCGAGGATGTAAATGCTGCAATATATGACAATGTCACCTTCACAAAAATTGCCGGGATTATGACAGGGGACAGAGCGGAAAAAGCCACCGACAAATTATTTGCGAAAGCTGGAGATTGTCATGTTTTCACACTATTTACTACAAAACCAAGCTTTGTATACATAATTTTACTATTTATGATCTGGCATCTCAGGCCTCCTACGCACTGGCGACCATGGTCGCCGCGACCTGGCCGCGGCGGCCAGTGAATTCTGGCACTTTATATGGCAATCGCTATAGCCCCTACGCACTTAGCGGCCAGCGACCAGCGGCCACCGTTGGCCGCGGCGTCCAATTTGATGCCACGCGACCAGCGACCAATCGTGGCCGTCGAGAACATCACTTCTGTATTAAAATTCATCAGTGCTACCGCATCGGCCGCGGCGACCAGACGTGTAGCTAGCTACAGAGTGATTATTTTACAATGGCCAATTTCGACACGGAAAGGTTCATAATTGAAGTTGAAAATAGAAGAGGTTTATGGGATTTAGCATCAAATGATTACTCCAATAAAGATGTTAAGCGGCAGTTGTGGCTTGAAGTGGTCGATATATTTGGCGGTGAATCCATGGAAGATAAAGAAAAGGCAGAACTTGGTTAGTATTTTATTTTATTATGCCTAAGTAAATTAATAATGCGATGAACTACAATAAACGCAGCAGGTGCTGTAGTAGCATTCGACACGTATATGTGACATGAGTGTTTTTTTTTAAAAGTTGTTCCGTTCATTCAAAATCTAAGAAATTTTAGCAAATAGGTAATTGTCAAAAGTATAACTATTTTATTTCTACTATTTTTCGCTTTGCACATGAGTTTTGACAATTATTTGCTAAAATTTCCCAGGTTTTCGTAATGATTGGAATAACTTTTTAAAAAGATTACTCATACCGCATGTGCGTTCGACGCCATTTTGTTTACGGCGCGCAATGGCGGCTCGCGGCGAGCAAGTGCCTCAACGCACAAACTGAGCAGCCGTTGTAGGTACGCACCCATATATTTACAAATTGTGCCAGGGCAAGCGACCATCGGTACTGAAGTAGTTTGCGAATATATCTCGATATTCGGTTGATGTTCTATTTGCTCTATTAGGTAAACATGCAGGTATTTCTAATAAAGCCTCTGGTACAGTTAACGTGTCCTTGAAATCATATCCGTCTCTTTCTCGCACAAAATTATGAAGCACACATAGAGCTTTTATAATCACAACTGCAAATTCTTTCTTGACGTTTAAGGGTCGGTGAAGAATCTGCCATTTATTGGCTAATATTCCAAATGTACATTCAATATAGCGGCGGGCACGGGATAGTCGATAATTAAAATTAGTCTTTACATTATTCAAGTTTCTCCCAGCATACGGTCGCATCATATGTTCCGATAGTGAAAACGCCTCATCACCCACTAAAACGAACGGCATTGATTGGCCATTTTCTTTGATGGGGTTATTGCTCGGAATATCGAGATCATTATTTAAAAGCCTATGATAAAATACAGAGTCTTTGTAAATTGACGAATCACTGCATTTGCCGTATGCTCCAATATCTACGTAAAGAAATTTATAATTTACATCACATATTGCAAGTAACACGATTGAAAAATAATTCTTGTAATTGTAATAAAGAGATCCCGAATGTTGTGGTTTGATAACTCTAATGTGCTTGCCGTCGATGGCTCCGATGCAATTAGGAAATTGGGCGTATTTTTGAAAACCTTCAGCCGTTTGAATCCACTTATCTCTGGTCAATTGTGGCATCACAATTGGTTTTAATATCTCCCATATTGCTTCACAAACATCAAATACTATTTCCGATACTGTAGGAAGCCCTATACGGTATTCATGACTTATATGAGATAAAGAACACCCAGTAGCCAAATACCTGAAAATAAAATTCACATTAATAAACATAATATTAGTTTTGTAATATGTACTACATTTATTTATTGATTTACAGGCATTACTCTCCAAAAAAGATGGAAAAACCTTAGAGACTGTTTCACAAGAGAGCTGCGCCGTCTTAAAGATGTCAAAAGTGGTTCTGCTGCAAAACGTAAATCACAATACACCTATTTCAACCAATTACTGTTTTTGAAATCAGTGCTGGACACAAACGCAACAGAAATAGTCTCGAAGAGGCAAGTCAAGAAAATGAAAGTGCAAGATCTTCTGATCTTGAGACTCAACAGTCTGCATCAAAGTCGCTTAGAACAAAAAGGAAGAAAAAAATACCAAACGAAGAATCCGATACAGACCCTCTAATTTCAGTTCTGCATAAGACCATAGCGACTACACAGAATGATTCAAATTGTGACAGACTGTTTCTTTTATCCCTCCTCGAAAGATTTCAAACAATCCCTGCTGCAATGAAGACCAAAGCGAAAATGGAAATCATGGAAATTATAGAAAAATACCAACCGAACTGTACACCTACAACAGCGCGCATAAACTATTCAAGTAATTTCAATACTCTTAACGATTGGTCGTTAATGTATCGATGGAAATTACATATATATCTATTAAAGAAACGTATAATATAATTATCTTATTTAATTCTTTTACAATTATATATTTCATATGTTTTACATAGTAATGATCAATGATGATGTAATTGATAACATTAAAACGGACAAACATACGCACATATCAACTCGTGCTTGACAACTATTACACATTTTTGATGACAAAGACCGTTTTCCAACAATAAAAGTCGACGCATGTTGGAACAAGTCACAACTTTTCAAGTGGCTTCGCACCAGTCTTCAACTTCAACTAAAATGTTAGTGAGTATTGAATTAATATTATTACTCTTTTTTTGTGACTAATTCATCAAGATGGTAAAATAATTTATATTAATTTCTTCTTTAATTATTAAAAAAATAATTTAAATTCTTTTTATTTTTATTATTTTATAAAAACAATAATTTTAACTTTACAATTTTTATTAAATTTTTATTGTTTAATAAAATATAAATGTATTGTAGTTTTAATGTAATGACTAATTTTAATGATAATATTATAACGAAATTTTTAAATGTAAATATTGTAATGTTATGGGTCTTAGAAACCCGAAATAAATGATTTTATTTTTTTAATAGGTCCGATTCAGAGTTTGAGGCCCCATCTGTGGTGTCGGCAGCACCGAAAAAGAAGTCAAAGGCGTCAACCAGCAAACGCAAGGCTGGCTTGGAAAAGCAACTCGACTCATCTCCTCCGCTGGAGTTGACCCGCACCTCATCAGACAAAAGTGCTCGACGAAAGCGAAAATACTCGTCCCCGCACGAATTTAACACTACACGGTATGTTCGATTATTATTACCTACTTTACGTTTGCTGAAATTCTATTTCTGTTTCTGCTGGTTTTTAACTGTCTTTGTAATAGCCAACTGTCAACACAGTCCCAACCACGATAATTCAGTTTGCATAGTTACAATGATTTCCTACTTTTTATTTATCAAAACTTAGTTCAGTATCCTGTTGAAGTCTGATAAAACTAGGCACCTAATTGTTTACAGTCAAAAGTGAATGTGCAATACACTTATTCCTATTTTGTTTGTTTTCTTACTAATATTTATTCTCGATTATTGTATTTTAATGATAATAATATGTTAATTTTGTGTTTTTACAGAACAAGGAGACCGGACTTATTCAATATCTTGCGGGCTGAGGAAGCTAGTTGCAGTGAACCCAAATCTCGTTGCGGGGAAATAATATCAAGCTTCGCCAGCCGAGTTTCTACGGGAACGTCTCGTCGGACTGCGAAGACCGGTGGCGAATATTTTGTGGACCTCAAGATCTACAAAAAATCGGACTACGTGTCTCACGCTGCCAATGTGCGATACAAGACGGCGCTGGTAAGTGTAAAGCTCCAGTGTGACGAGTCATCATCGTCTTGGGGGGCACTGCAAGACTTCTTAGGACAAGCTTTTACTGAGTTTGAGGAGTCGGAGCCCATCCATTACAGTGACAAAAAATAAATTTTATTAAGTAGGTTTACAGTTAATCAATTTATAGTAGATATTAATTTTCTTTTTTAATATACTAGAATAGATTTATAACCTTTTTAATTTTTTTACATTAGTATCGGTTACTGTATTATTGTTTTGATAGCATTGTCTTTTTTAATAGAATAAAATGCCTTTCTGTTCGACGTGTAACATATCTGTACATAGTAAATCATGGGTAGGTCATTTGCGAAGTAATTCACATAGAAAAAGTAGACAGACAATAGAATACAGTGATGGTGTAGAAATCGTCAGCTCTGCATTTCGTAATCGTATTATAACTTATAAGATATTACCTCTTGATCAACTTCAGTTAGCTTCAGTAGATATATTTTTTTCCGAAATTCGTAACAAGTTAAAATCTCTTTTAGATGAAAACCTTATTAAACATTCATGTGTTAAGGTTAATTTCGAACTATTTGGGACGTTTTTGAAGTTCAATGATAATTCACAAGAAATAAAATCTTTTGGAACCAAAAATAAAATATTACATAGTAATTATGATTTTGAAAAAATATATTTGGAAACAGTTAGTTATTTAAAAACTAGTATAGAGGAATTTGAGGATCGTGACAGTGGGTGGACATTTTTAAATAATTTATACATTGAGATTAATATCAATAAATATCAACCACTTAGCGGTTCGAGTTTTATCAGTTTACCCAAATCAATTCAGGCTAAAAAGGCGTGTTTAAATATTATGAATAAAGATCAGCATTGCTTTCTATGGTGTGTGACAGCAGCCTTATATCCAGCTAAAAATCATCCTGAAAGAATTTCGTCATATCCTAATTTTCGTGAATTATTTAATATAAATGGAATGTTTTTTCCTGTATCTTTCCATGACATTAAAATTTTTGAAAAAAATAATCCTAATATTAAGTTCATAATTTATGGTTTAAAAAAAAGTAAAACTATTGTTGGGCCGTTGTATAAATCAGACATTAATAAAACATGCAACGAGAAAATTATACATTTGTTGTATTTAGAAAATAATAACACTTCTCATTATTGTTTGATCAAAGAACCTTCTAGACTGTTTAGAAGCCAAGTTACATCTCATCACAGCAAATTGTACTTTTGTGATTTGTGCTTGATATTTTTCAGTACTTCTAAAGAAGTTGAAAACCATTTATGTGGAGGCGTTGTAACTGTCCTCCCAAATAAGGGCTCAGTAATTAAATTTAAAAACTATGCTCGAAAACAAAACATGCCATTTTGTATTTACGCAGATTTTGAATCGATGCTACAAACCCATACTGAAGCTAACTGTTCTTCTAGCAAAAATACGACTACGTTACACCAACATTTACCTATAGCTTTTGGTTATTATATTGTTTGTCGTGATGACCCTAGTTACAATCGGTACGTATCATATCGAGGACCTGGTTGTGATAAGCAGTTTGTAGATTCGATTCTTAAAGACGTACAAAAAATATTTGATATACTTAGTACACCTGTCCCTATGATATTTTCTATGGCGGATAAGTCTGACTTTGATAATGCCACACGTTGTCATATTTGTGAAAATTTTATTTTTTCGGACAAAGTCCGTGACCATTGTCACGTTACTGGTCGTTACCGCGGAGCTGCGCATCCGTTTTGTAATTTACAGTATAAACGCCCTTCATTCGTCCCCATTTTTTTTCATAACTTAGCTGGTTATGATTGTCATCTTTTTATAAAAGCATTAGGTGAGGTTCCTGGTAATATTAAAATAATACCTAAAACCAAAGAAAACTACATCTCATTTACCAAATTTGTACCAGTTACGAATAATCAGTTTTTTCAACTTCGATTCGTTGATTCATTTAAGTTTTTGGGAACAAGCTTAAGCAAATTGTCAGAGACATTAAAACCGGAAATGTTTAAAAACTTACAAAATCATTTCCCCGATGAAGATGAATTTCAGTTACTCACTCGTAAAGGCATTTATCCATACGAATATATGAACTCGTGGAAGCGGTATGACGAAAAAAGTCTACCCCCAAAAGAATGCTTTTATAGTTCCCTAACTGATCATGATATTTCTGATGAGGATTACCAGCACGCGTGCTTAATTTGGTCAACATTTCAAATCAAAGATTTAGGTAGTTATACGGATTTATATCTAAAAACTGATGTGCTTTTACTGGCAGATATCTTTGAAAATTTTAGACAGACTTGCAAGCAACACTATCAATTAGACCCAGCTTTTTACTTAACAGCACCCAGTTTATCTTTTGATGCGATGTTATTAAAAACAGGAATACAATTGGAACTTATCGATGACTTGTCGATGTTGCGCATGTTACAGAGTGGTATCAGGGGAGGAGTATGTCTGTGCTCTCATAGACATGCAAAAGCAAATAATCCTTACTTAGAAAATTACAAACCATCAGAATCTCCTTCCTACGTCACTTATATTGATTGTAATAATTTATATGGATATAGTATGTGTCAATATTTACCATTATCAGATTTCAGATTTCTTAATGAACAAGAAATCAACAAATTAAATATAACCGAAATACCGATCGATGCAGAGTGTGGTTATATTCTAGAAGTGGATTTACAATATCCTAAACATTTACATAACTTACATAATGATTTACCATTTTGTTCTGAAAAATGCATTCCACCCGGGGGGAAAACTTTCAAACTAGTTCCAAATTTATATGATAAATTTAAGTATGTTATACATTACATTCACTTGCAAACATGTTTAAAACATGGTTTAATATTAAAGAAAATTCATCGAGTGATTAGTTTTCGACAAAGCGCATATTTAAAACAATATATTGATTTGAATACTGCTCTGAGGCAAAAAAGTTCCTCAACATTTGAACAAGACTTTTTCAAACTCTTGAATAACAGTGTGTTTGGAAAAACTTTAGAAAATAATGAGAAGAGGGTCAATGTGCATTTAGTTAATCAGTGGGTTGATAATAATAATGTGACTAAGAAAAGGCATTGTGCACAAAAGCTTATCGCTCGTCCAAATTTCCATAGCGCGACGATTTTTACTGAAAATCTAGTTGCGGTACAATTAAACCCTGATCAAATAATTTTGGATAAACCAATATACATTGGTTTTACCGTACTAGAATTGTCAAAAAGTCATATGTATAACTTTCATTACTCTGTTATTAAACCTTTTTATAAAAATAATGTACAAATGTGTTACACGGACACTGATAGTTTTGTATATCATATACGGACCCATGATTTTTATGATGACATAAAAAGACATTTTTTGCCTTACTTTGATACTAGTAATTTTTGTAATAGTAATCAATATGATTTACCCATTCAAAATAAAAAAGTTCCTGGTTTGTTCAAGGATGAAATGGCGGGTAAAATCATAAGTGAATTTGTAGGCCTTCGTTCAAAGTTATATTGTATTAAAACCATAAATAGCACAATCAAAAAAGCGAAAGGAATTAAGAAAAATATTGTCAGCAATTTCAATGTTACTGATTACCAAAAAACTCTGTACGAAGGCAACATTGTTCACAAAACAAATGTTTTATTTAAGTCAATAAAACATGAGTTGTATACATGTGCTGTGAAGAAAGTTGCTCTGTCTGGTGATGATGACAAGAGAGTCATATCTAAAGATAAAATTTCAACTAGAGCATGGGGTCACAGTAGTATATTTAACTTTTAACTAGATTTAATAAGCTGTACCTAATTAAGAAATTCTTTGTATTGTTTACTTTCGTAGCATAACCTGTGTATTTAGTATGTATATAATAATTATTATGTAGATTTAGAAATAAAATATCAATTATTAAATACATTAATTGTTTTATTTATTACTTCACGACTACATAGATTTTGCAAGCAAACCTGCAGGCTGATGCTAAATTCAAGTAACGTAAGGTTTTATCAAGTTGAAACATGCTTTACTTGAGTAATGTCGGCACTACATATTATAGGCGAACGCCTTGGCCAGCGCGCTGGCCCAATGTGTAGAACGGGCGTTCGCGCGTTGGCGGTAGGTATCTATATACCATCTTGTGGGGAGGCGGCACTGGGCCAGCGCGTCGACCAACGCATTCGCCTATATGTAGTGCCGACATAATCCTAATCCACACGTGCCGCGCGCGCATGCCTGGTAGTACAACCTACGACGTATATGAACGCGCGGTACAGTTTGTAACATGAGTCCTCATTTATGATAATACCACATACATGTTGCAATCACTATTATAATAATGTGAAGACTTTGTTTTAGTATTCATTCTTGCGTCGACAAGCACTGTAATTAGTTAATCACGTCTACATAATTTACAAAACAAACCTTAACTTATATTATAGTTACTCACGTGTACATAATTTACGTATTTTTGGTAATACAGTCTTGGACCTGACTACACAACGGTAAGTTGATTTATTATTGATTTAACTCATCAAGCCCCATACGGGCACCGGTGGTCGCGACAACAATAGAATACAATAGCATTTCCAAGAATCCGCGATCGAAGGGTTAAGTCATTAAAATACATAAAATAATCGTTAATTGCAAAGATTTCTGATTTGGTGTTAAATATTTTCTTTTTTTTACAGATAATGGAACGCGTAAAAGATTTGACTGCTACATCCGAAGACAATGTCTACCTACATGAATATGGGGATACTTTCCAGTATGCTCAAGATCCTTTGGAAGGATTTACGGAAGAGTTTTTAAAAATGAAAGCTCAGCAAAAGCCGAACGCTAAGATTCGGGAACGTCGTCCAGCAAAATTAAGAAAAAAATGTGTTTCTAAAAGTGCATTAAGTAAACTGCATATTCCAGTTCATTCGTTTGTGGTAAACAGCGTTCCCAAAAAAGGTTTCCGTCTGATAAAGATCTCAGTGTTTGATTTAGATGGATCCCAGCAACATTGTGACAGTATAGACGATGATAATTTTTTGTTATCCGCACAATATGTTGTAAATGAAAACGGTGATGAAATAATGGACCAAACCGAGAAGTTAGTCAGTAATATATCAAAAAAAATATGTAATTACAGTTATACGAATTGGTTTTAGTTTACTTTGGTATAAAGTATTTGTTTTAGCTGTAGGGTCGCAATAGACTTTAGAATGAATAAGTCGATAAAATTGTAAGATATACTTGTATGAAAATAATATAAGTTAGGGTTTGTTTTGTAAATTAATGTGTACGTAATTATTGCTTAAATAAATGTATGATGTGAATATATTTGTTTTATTTCTATTTCATTCAACTTTAATTATTTAAATAAAAAGCAATAAATATAAGGTATTTTTTATTGAAAGTGTACATTATTTTCTAAACACCATTTTTTAAACATAATACATTTTTTAATGCACAATACTTCTTATGAATAAAACAGTTATACGATTTGTCCTTACAATACAGATCGAACAGAATGTCAAATCTTGGAATGTCTTTGTAACTTATATCTACAACATTATTATGATCACACAGTTCTTTCACCCATTTCACTTTCTCTTCACCTTTTACGATAATGTTTCGGTCTTTTAAGTAAGGCTTAATAATTCTTCTGAATTCTCTATAATCGATATAGCCTTCGCTCCATCGAAACCCTCTATTTCTTTCTAACCACCGAACATTCTTTTTTTCATCATCGGTTAGC
Organism: Cyaniris semiargus; assembly: GCA_905187585.1. Classification (NCBI taxonomy): domain Eukaryota; kingdom Metazoa; phylum Arthropoda; class Insecta; order Lepidoptera; family Lycaenidae; genus Cyaniris; species Cyaniris semiargus. The sequence goes on from LR994558.1 coordinate 14,948,938, forward strand.
GCTGAGAATGGGTATGGTGGTTTAACATAAAATGTATGTGTATGCTGTCGAGTGGCTATACATAATTCTTTTACTAAAAAGTCGTTATTATTATTTTTAAATCCTTGTAAGTCAACGATTATTGTATTACTATTCATGATATTTTCTTAACGATATTACTCAAAGGCTTATACTCAAATATGCAGTCGTTTAATATCAGACAATATGCAGCTGTCTGATCGGGTATTTCTTGGTCTGTTTCGATTTCTACTCTCACGTCGATTGACCCTTTTAATGTTTCGTGCTGTCGCGAACAGTCGATAACGAATAAGGGAGCAACGTCTCTGAATTCTTTCAAACTCATCAACGGCTCTGACCGACGTCCGTGATACGACTGTTGAAATCTAGCATACTGTTCGTATAATAAAGTAAATTTGTCTTCTGTAAAACTGACGTTTAATCCCTCATATGGATAGTATGACGAATTTAAAAACACTCTTACATCACGTACGTGACAGTGATCAAACTCCGCCATCGACAATTCACTGTTCTGTTTGCGGTTGGTTTGTAAAGCTAATACAACAAATCGTGGTTTTTCTATTTGAGATGAAGTTTTAATGGACCAAGTATGTTTACGAGTTTTGGGTAGTAATGGATACTCGTATAAATCCCAGTTACGATATGCTAATGGAATAGCTCGATCTTTTTCTAATTGTTTTAGTAAATTTATTCTTTCGCGATCAGATACTTTAATATGAGGTACTCTCCAGATAATTTTACTTATAACAATATCTTCCAAAACTTCTCCTGTTTTCAACTTGATTGCATTAAGGTTAGTGTTACATCTAAGCAACACTAACTCATGTTTGCAGTTAATGATAATTTTTTCATAATCTTCCGCAAATCCTAAAATCTTGTTTAGAGGAATGGATACAGAAAATTCACCACTTGTATTATTTATACCTTCTGGCGACCACCCCCAAACTCGAGCATATTTTGATTCGTTTTGATTTAAGGACAGATAAGACTTTATGGTCGTTTTTTATTTTATCTATTTCTACTCCATTTAATTCATATCTTATGTCTTGAAATAGAAATAATGCTGGATTATTAACGAAATGTATATTTGAAACCTTTTCTTTAGTTGTCCTGTTATAGACAATTACTTTGCCTTCGATATACAAACTGCTGAGCGAAGGCAGCACATATAGGTCTTGTTGATTGATGGGGATTCGTATTTCATCATTCTTGTTGAAACTTGTTACGTACGGTTTGTATGAATGATACTCAAAACTTTCGATGCTGTTGTCGTATGAGGTTTGCTGAGATATGTTTAAAATATTCATTTTATTAAACCAATTAGTTTGAGGTATTCTTTATTGCTTTTAGTAAGCTTCTTTTTTAACTGCTGTCGTGTGTCTTTGCGAGAAGATCTTTTAGGACTGACTTGGACATTTGATATGTCAGGGGTTTTATGGAAATTTATCATTTTTTTCTAAAATGTAAATACAATTGTACCTCTTCACCTCGTAAATTTACTTCTTTGTTATCAGCGTCTAACAGTCTTATATTAATGGAACTAATAGAAGTTTGATTGACTGGAAAATAAATTAAATTTTTTGGTATTTCTATTATTCGATATCCAGGAGGTACATTAGGAACAAATTCGTAAATAATATGGCTTGCTTTTCCGTTCACAAATGAACCACTAACTACATCACATTCAATCCTCACGATAGTTGTTGATAGAATGCTGACAGGATACTGTGAATCAGTGCTTATATTAGCTTTTATTGTTTCCATTCCAAAGCCTAGTATGTTCCCAATTGAATCATCTTTATTAAAATGAACGTCTTTAGAACAAAATATATTTGTTTTCAATGTGTTATTATTGCATCTCAGTTTTAGCAATGTATTTTTTATGTTAGTTTTCAAATAATCACAAATATCTTGAAGCTCGTAGGACCCTTCAGGAATTTCGATCATTTCATTGTCACCGTAATAAAACTTGTTGTTTCGTCCATCAATATTAGGTATAGAGTTAAAAGTTGAAAAGTACAAAAGACCACATTCATAGTCTCCAAGAAGTTCCAACGTCGGAGAATAGTTTGTCGTCAAAGAGGCTCCGCTCCCGGTTATAGATACAGTGAAAGACATTTTGATACTGACACGTTTATTTATTTTTAATATTATTTAAATGTTTCTTCCAATATTTTTTTAAAAATTTAATACATAGATGACCACAGTTTGTTGTTCCAAATGCTTGATGTCTGTTATAATTATAGTTTATGGGCAAATTATTCATATATTTCATCAGTTCTAATGGTGGTTTTAAATTACCAAAGCTATCATAGTATTCTACGTAGCTGTTTTGTTTTACATAGGCTACCCAATGTGTGCCAGGATTCACATTACTATCTAAATTTACAATTCCACATTCTATTTTTCTAGGTTTTAAAGGCAACGTATCTCTCATGTAAACGCCGCGAAAGTATGGAATTTCACCAGCATACTCCAATATGTCTAAATTCGTAAGCGCACGCCTGGGCAGCCGCCTAATTAGTTTTTTGATGGGTTCAAATATAACCCTGCTCCTTTTTTATGAGGTTTAATATATAATCCTTTTCCAAGAGCGACCGCTTCCATCATTCTGTTGTGTCTTTCAGATTCTTGGAGACTCTTTTGTGCTGCTTTAGAATCGTTAACGGCTTTGGCTATACCTGCTGCACCTCCTGCTAATGAACCTAACGCCGACAATCCCGCAAAAATAGGAAAAAAGTCCACCACATTTTGGAAGTGGAATTATACGTGGTAAACATATTCCTTTCTTTTTACTGAACAGTTTTTTCGCAGCTGCATACGCATATTTTATAGCAGAGTGATGATCCTTGGATTTAAGTTTTTTTAAATGAGCATGTATTTTTTTAATACCCTTCTTAAATGATTTAATACCACTTCCAGCTCTGATTTTTGTTTTCATAGCATTTTTTACTATCCACGAGGCAATCTTTTCTCCCTTACCAATAATCTTTTGATTTCAACCTCTTCTTTGCCATACTCAAAAGTTCTAAATCAGCTTTACGTCGAGCACTAGGATCTTTATTTATATAAGCAATATCGTGATGCATGCAAGCTTCATCCAATTTGTTAACTCCTCGATCGCCTTGTAGTATTCGTTTTTGAAGTTTCGTCCCAGGACCGCAAAATTGATATCCAGGTAAATGCAACTCAAACGGTAAATGGTCTATCAAGTTATTGATTACACCACTGCCTTCCTTCATTGATAAGTATGTATTGTGATATAGCACTGATTATGTGCTTTATATATCTAAATAACTAATTCACTTTTATCTATCCAACTATTTTCTTCGGCACCCAATCCTAACCACTTCACAAAAAGTTTGTTGCCTCTTTTCTTTAGAACTTTTTCGATAAGATAAATATCAGGAAATTTAGTTTTTTGTAATTCTTTTCCATAAAAACAACCAACAATGTTTTGTTTATGTTTGTCTTGTAATTGATACGTTTGAGGACTAGTTTCGTTGACTTTTATGATGCGAAATATTTCCGTTGACCAATTAGGGGTGTAGCCTTTATAAAAATCGCCTTTGTATTTACTTATACGAACAAAATCGCCAACTCGAAAAGACGATTCTTTGCGTACTTTTTTTGGCTGTTGGCTTTTGATAATATTCAATCGAACTGTATTTTGATTTGAACTGTTAACGTCTATTGGTTTATGTTTTGTAATGCGGTGCACAGTATTGTTATAATTCTGCACAACGGACCTTAAATTATTTTTATACCATTCATATTTTCCACATAAACTAAATAATTTGTAAAGACGTGATTTTATAGTTCTTATTACTCGTTCGACGATAGAAGCTTTTTTTACAGAAAATGTGGAATAATGATTTATGTTATAAGTTTTCATTAATTGCTTAAAAGAATCGTTATAAAACTCTGTACCTAGATCTGTTTGTAAGTTTTTAGGTTTTCGTGTGGATTCTGTTAATATACTGCACATAGCACTTGATACAATTTTTTTAGATTTTGATTTTAACGGTCTAGCCCACACGTATTTTGATAAAACATCAATCACTATGAGAACATATTTAAATCCTTTATTAATCGACGAATATTTTTGTAAGTCCACTAGGTCAGCTTGCCATAAATCATCCAGACCTTTAATGACCGTATGTCGACGAACGAAGTTTCGTCTCGCTCCTCTGTGTAGTTCATTTACTATATCTTGTTTACTCATTCTGAACAGATTTTGCTGCAATCATGTTATCGATTTCTTGTTTTGTGTAGTACATTTTACTTAAATTTGTAGTAGTAATTTTTTCTAAACTATGGAGAAAGTTTCTGACATTACTTTGGATTTTCATCATTTCATTTTTAAGGGCTTGGACACTTTTATCTACGTATTCTTTATTCACAGCCTCGTCGTCTTTTTCTGGAATTTGCACCCCTTTTAATTTCGATGACTTTAAATCGAATTCCCCTGTATCGGACCTTACCAATGTATCGCTAAGAATTTCAGAAAATTCAGATAATCGTAAACGCTTATGAACGTGATGACCAAATTTTTCTATATCCATTGCCGTCTTGCTAGGTTCTATAGTGTAATAGAACTGCTAAATTTTCCTGATGGCAGCCTTATATATTTCATTTTTTTAATGATACCAGCTTCTTTCATTTCTTCAAGTATGGCATTAATTTCATTATCTAATCCCGTATTACCCAGCCGCCTGAGATGCACATAATATTTTCAGTCTCTCAACTAACTCATTAGGATCATTCCAGTATACTAAATCAGTGTCTTTCTTAACTTCTTTCAAAATGTCGATTCCTTCACCTCGCTGAAGACTTTCTACGCTACTGGTATTATTTCTAGCGAATTTAAATAGTGGCTTTATCACGTGAGTATATTTGAACCCTTTATTACCATTTATTTGGTTCGATGGTTTCCAGTTACGTTTATGTGCATTAGTGTCGATGAGTAGCAATTTATAATTTTGTAAGTCTTCCTCTGTAATAATATCTAAATTAGGTTTTTTTTTGTACAACAATTCTGCCAGACCAGAAGTTTTTTTTAAAGAGCGGCTTCTAATTTTCAGAACTTTTCCATCATCGTGTAAACGGGTTTTGCCTAGCCAAAGTTTTCCTCGTTCACTTCTTACTCCATATGGTATATCTTCTTTCAGCGCTTCAGGCGATGCAGACCAAGACAAGGAATCGTTTGCGATACTTGGTGAGGATTGAATAGATTTAAATGAGTTCTCATGGATATCATAATCCTCAGAAGATGATGTAGTAAGCGTTTTGTCAGGTGTTTTAGAATTAAAGTCGTCATTATCTGAATTTTCTTCATCATCAAGATCCGTCTCAGATTCTTCTTTTTCATGTGAACCATATTTTGAAGATTCTTTTTCGTCTTCGTCATGACGTTTTTTTTCAGTTTTGCTTGCTAATAATTTTAGCGGACTGACGATCGGTTGAAATATCGTCTCCAGTACCATGTCATTTGTGTTTTTAGTATTTTTTATCATTTCTACCTTTCTTTTCACTGCAGACGCTGATTTCACAATTTGTTCCTTAAGATTCCGCTCCATGTTAAGAATTCTACTCTGATTGATGTCTCAAGTTGTACTACTACATAGTGGGGTACGTATAAGCTTTATAGAATAAATTAATCCACTATTATAAATGTATCAAATTTCATTCTGTAACAACCATTATTTCGTTCACAATCCTTATTGATTACCACATAACTGTACGGTTTACTCCACACAGTTGAACACATTTCACGAAATTGCGACCACGTCATATCAGACCCTACATGTTCATCGTAGATGTGTCTTAGATTAATCTCGTCTTGTTTAAACAATATGATGAGATTGGCATTATCTCTTACTAGTTGTTTGGGTATTTTAGTATAAGTTTGGTTAAGATAAAAGCAATCAATATTTTTGTGACGACCCATAGCAAAATAATCACGTATATTATTTTGATTTTCGCATGCAACATCGTCAAATATGATGATAGAATTAGGTAAGGCTTCTTCTGGACTTAAAATTTCACTGTTATGATTATACTTGTGATACGATGTATCCACAACTTTTTCCAATACTTTTTCTAAAAAGACGTACTTAGGTTGATACAAAGACTTTGAATACACATAAAGGTTTCTGAATCGTGGACCATTCGGGTGTAGTAACAAACTGATTACTAAGTTTGTTTTCCCACAGTTTGAGGGACCACAAACAATACTGCGAATGGTATTTGGTAGTAAATTTCCGTGTCGCTTAACTTCATTTTTAATTGCAGGACAGACACATTCTAATTTAAGTGATTCTTTTTGTTTCAGAAATTTCATAACTGTTTAATCCAATCGACCACTGTGATTAGTGGATTATGACAAAATGATAATCATGCAGTGTGTTGACTCATATAAACAGATAACTTCAAACATACGAAATTAAATGTTCCTATAATAGCTAGCTAGATCTTTCAACCATCCAATCATCGATGAGAAGCTATTTTTTATCACTTGATGCATAAACGAACAGGAATGATTGGGCATTCTGTCCCACTTGTCCAACCAAAAGTTGGATAGAATTGTCTGTCCTGCAAAGAATCACTTAAATTAGAATGTGTCTGTCCTGCAGTTGAAATGATTGGGCATTCTGTCCCACTTTTGTTCGCTCGCGGTGCATAAACGAACAGGAGCTATTGGGCATCCTGACACACCGAGTACACCGAAGTGAGCGCGAGCGAACGGAGGTTCGGTGTGTCGGAACAGGATGCCCTCCTGTTCGTTTATGCACCGCGAGCGAACAAAAGTGGGACAGAATGCCCAATCATTTCAACTGCAGGACAGACACATTCTAATTTAAGTGATTCTTTGCAGGACAGACAATTCTATCCAACTTTTGGTTGGACAAGTGGGACAGAATGCCCAATAATTCCCTACTAACAAGTGATCAATAGTGAGTGAACCAGTGAACCTACGACTTGGCTACGACCTAGGACAGTGATAGTACTTAGTGTTGTGGCGATGACATAGTTGCAGTAAGCAGAATGCTGACGCGAATGTAAGTCGATGTGGCGTGGGGCTACGGCCCGCAGTTGCGTGCGAGTTGGGCAGTAGGGAACACGGTCTTAATTATTACCAGAATATATTCAGTGCAAGTACTCGTTCTTTAATTTATCTCCATATTAGGTGTAGGGACAGGACTATACCCCAGGACACATTAAAGTGGTTACACCCGACGTGATTTTCGTGATTTTCGTGATTTTCGTGATTTTTTTTTGCTCCCTACTGCCCACGCAACTCACCGCGTCGCGCCGCATGTTACAAAATTGATTGCGTCATACGAACTTATCAAGTACACGTGTACCAGTTAGTGGTGTACCGGACAATATCGAGTTAAGGACAATTTCGCGCGTGTAACATGGCAAACCCGGCCCAGCAGCAGATAGTTACTACCCAGCCCAACCACGACCTGGCTGCCATAAGTTTATCCACGAGGATACCATCGTTTTGGACCGATATGCCACGCATGTGGTTCGCCCAATTTGAAGCGGTCGTAGGACCACAACACCAGTCAGAAAATGTGAAATATGACTTGGTGTTAGCGAAACTCGGCAAAGAGGAGTTAAGCCAAATCGCTGATTTAATAGATGAACCTCCGGCGCAACAGCGCTATACAGCCCTGAAGAATAGATTGCTGAAAATATACCAGGAGAGTGCGGAGGCCCAATTTCATAAGCTGGTAAAGGAGATGGATCTGGGTCAGCAGCGCCCTTCACAGCTTCTGGCTAAGATGAAGGAGTTGGCAAGAAATACTTCCACGGCGGGAGATACCTTGAAGAACCTGTGGATGTCCCGGTTACCAGGATGGGTGCGTGCAATTCTCGCAAGCTGTAAGGCCGATACCAAGCTAGATGAGCTTGCTGGCATGGCGGACAAGATCATGGACAACCTGCGGAGCGGAGAGATAGTGGAGGTTAATAAGCCGTCGACTTCACATAACGATACGACGGTGAACACCGAGCTGCTCACAGAAATGCGGAACATGTCTCTAGAAATAAAGAGGCTGAGAGGCGAGGTCAATGAAATAAGAGGAAGAGAACAGCGGCGGAGTTTCCGGTTCTACGGTCGTAGAACCAGATCTCGTTCACGTTCCAGAGGTCCCAGGCGCACACCACAGAGTGCAGATTGGTTATGCAAGTACCACTTTCGCTATCGGGCAGCAGCCAAGCAGTGTGAGTCCCCGTGCAACTGGAGAACGTCACCGACGTCGGGAAACTAGATGCGGTGCAGTCTGCGGCGATGGAGGATTGTGCCAGTTTTGAGGAAAGCCTGTAGTGTATGTCACACCTCCCTCCTATATAAGGTAGCCGATAAGTAATTAATAAGTTAGTAATAAAACATCTTTTTCGCGAAGACAGCGCTCTTTTAATTAGTCTCCCAAGCCTGCACATTGCATGGCGACCCTGCCAGTGCTGCCTTGCGGCAGCGCTGCGCAGCAGGTACAGGGAATATAGTCAAGTGAATTTTTATAATTGGACTTAAAAATCAAATATTGAAAATGCAAAAAGTGTAATTAAACAGTGACTGATAAATGTGGACAAAACATTATAGTGGTAAAAATGAACTGAACGGCCATTAGTTTTAAATTAAAATAATATAGGATTAAAAAATTAATAAATAGTGACATAGATAAATACAAATCTGTTACAAGTACAAATATAAAACTCACAAAAATGACTCAGTGAAAAATTAAAATTTTGTAATCAGAATTCAAACTTAAAAAATTAAATTACTAAAAATTTTAAAGCTGCAAGAATAATATGAAACCGAAAAAAAAAAAAGTTGCTGGAAAATGAAACTGTCGGAAGAAAATCAAAATGTTGGAGAGGAGATGTAAAGCAGGCAGCCGGGAGATGATGGAGTCAGATGAGTGGAATAAGCAGGCAGCCGGGAGATGTTGGAGTCGGATGAGAGGAATGTAGAGCAGGCGCCGGGAGATGTTCGTGTCGGAGGTGGATGCAGCCGGGAGAACAGAGAGAAGAGGATAGAAAAATGCGATTACATGTCTTGTTTTGTATTAATTTTTATGTAAAAAATAAATAACATGTCGCATTAGTAACTATAGTGGTATGTATAAAATTAGTAATTAAGTATCTTACAAGTTTTGTTTTTCAAAATTTTATTTTATGTTAATATAAAAATATCATAGAAAGTTCCGTTTACATAATAATAGAATTCGAGTAACAAAAGTCAGGTTATTGTTTTAGTATATAAAAGGTACAAAATGCATTTTCAGTTTAATAATAAGTACATTGGCAATTTCATGTAATTTTGATAAAAGTAATAATTTTTTTTTTAGGATTAAAGAATTCGATAAAAATAAGTAAAAGTAAGAAATTAACAGTAAATTAATTATTGGAAAGTCAGATTGCTTTATGAAATAAATAAGTTTTTGCATAATTTATAATATTGACAATATTTTGATAATGTTTTACAATAACTGACTTATTGGAATTTTAAAAATAATTGCAGTTGATACCTAAAATAAGACGTTTACTAGTATTTTTTTTTTTGTGCATGTTAATTTTGTTTTAATGGTAATATTACTAGATATCAAAATATTATAATCCTAAATTATTTTTGGAAAAGATTTTTGGAAAATTACGTTTTGGCAATAATTAAGTATTTTTGAATATCTTTAAGCCATTTATTTAATGTTTTGAGAGTAAAAATAAATAAATAATGGTATTATTCTGCAACTTAGGAAACTTGCAAAATTTTGTCGTATTGAAAGATAAACTGTAATTAATTTAATAATGTGAAAAGAAAAATTGAATTGAAAGAAAATAATGTTAATTGTAAAAGTATTCGGCAATAATTATTTTTAATTTAGAATGTGGATTTGATAAGTTGTTATTGTGCTGTCGTATAGACTAAGAAAAGTTAAAAATTTCAAACAGGGTGTTGACGATGAATTTTTAGATGGAATAAGTTTCGGTATAAGCAATACGAAAATATTTTGAGTTAAAGTAAAGTGCAATATATGTGTGGTATGAGTTTTGACAAAAGAATTTTGAAAGTAGATAACTGTGAAAGACATCTAAGATAATTTTATAGAGTTGAATGATTTTAAATTTTGATATTGGAATAGAGGAATACATAGCAACTCATAACTAATCGAATATTGTGCGCAGTTGGTTAAAACAGGTAGGTAACACCTCAGGTAAGTTTCCACGGTATGCAACGCCTTTGTGGGAAAAGCGTCAAATGTCCGCGGTGCCGACTCAGCATTCGCGCAACGAAATGTAAGTAGATACCTTTTCTAACCCACTTTACAAAAAGGATGATGTTCTTTGTTCAGCTAAATATATTTTATTCATAGGTTTGTACCAGGTATGACTTTTGTTTAAAGAACTTAATAAACCAAAATAAATTCCTTAAAAAGGTATTTAAAGTAATAAATTTCGTTGCAATATTGATTCTTTAATGAAAAGCTTTAAGATTTTTTTTTCCACGATACAATCGAAAGTGTCATTGCACTTAATTAGTTAAATTATAATATTATTCTCTTTAAATTAAATAGTAACCAAGAGGTTAATTTTTTTTATTTTGTGTGTAATTCTATAATTATTATTTTTTATTTTTTTTCCAATTTTAGTAAAAGTAATTAAAGTTTCAAATGGGTCACTAGAGTAAAAATTAAAATGTTTATTTTGTTGTTATTTATAAAAATGCAAAATATTTTTGTGTCACAGTAGTCAAAAATTTAATTAATCCTTACAGTACAGCCGAATATGGGTGGTCCAAAAGAGATCATCATATTTTGGTTTCGCATAACAATATCAAAACATTTCGTGCATCATATTTGGTACAAAGAAACGTGATGCAATGAGTTTATGCATCCAAATATGTCACGTAAGCGCAGTCCATATTTATGTCTGAAATGATTCCAGTAATTAATTTCCAGTAATTTGTTGCAAAACTTAGGTACAATCATATTAGCATGCATTCCAGGGCATGAATTTTATTAAATTGTTAGAACTAATAATATTTAACAAGTAGGAATGTTTTTAAATAACATGTAAAATTAGTTACAGATAAAAATTAAGTTTTTGTAATATATTATATACATTTAATTTTCTAAAATGATTTTTGTTTCTGGTCGCTGACAACGTTAGTATACGTCACGAAGTTGATAACTTTTTTTTTCAAATTAGGTACTTAGTTAAAATTTAATTTTTGAAATTTCATAAAATATATTACTCATTTTAAATAGTTTAATTTTTCAAAATTAATTAGGAAGTATTAATTCCTTTTGAAATCTATTTTCAATAGTTAATAATAATTAATATACATACATTGGTTTATTTTTAGTTGTCAATTTATGACTTTTCCAAATAAAATAATAACTGAAAAAAGCGCGCAATTTAGGAATCAAATTTGGTATACTGAATATAGACAATAATAATATTTTGAAATGTTAAGAATATGAGGCGTATTCAAATAACTATAATAATAGGTGCATTTAACTAACGTAAATAAAAATTAATAATCAGGTGATAATTTAATAAAGAAGTGATTAATAAAAAAGTAATGTTGCTATGTACCTATATCAATTCAATTTAATTCGAACTTAAAAATTATTAATGAATAACTTTGTAATTAGAGAACAAAATAATAGTCATAAAGAATAATAAACAATAATGACTTCTATATTTTATTTATAGATAAAAGAGGCATTTAAAAAAAAAGAAATAGTAGTAAAATAAATTAAGTGATAGGGGATTAGGATGTTATGAGTTATAGAATGTTATGTTGCTATGTATTCCAATCCAATTAAATTTAGTAAGATATTTTAAGAAGTTATGAGTAAATTATTATTAAAAAATATTTTTAAATTGTTTCGGTTCCATGGTTACTTTGTAGATCGTTACATTGTATAGATCATTTAGAGTCCAATGAAAAAAAATCAATAAGTGATATTTGTAGTAAGTACGCGGATATTTTTCATTTACCGGGTGACAGACTGACTATGACTGATATATATGAACAGAAAATTACACTAAAGCCAAATACTAGTCCTGTTTACATAAAACCTTATAGAATGCCCCAATCTTTAAAACCTGAAGTTCAAAAACAAATTGAAGATATGCTTAAAGACGATATAATAGAAGAATGTAAAAGTGAATGGTCTAGCCCAATATTACTAGTTCCTAAGAAAAGTGATAAAACAGGAGAAAAGAAATGGCGTTTGGTTATTGATTACAGAAAATTAAATGAAAATATTCAAGACGATAAATTTCCACTTCCAAATATTAATGAAATTTTAGATTCACTTGCAGGTTCTATATATTTTTCCCATCTCGATTTAAATTCTGGTTATTACCAAGTTCCTCTTAGTTCGAAACATCGTAAATATACAGCTTTTAGTACTAATTCAGGTCAGTATCAAATGAAACGTCTACCCATGGGTTTAAAAATATCTCCAAGTGCATTTAGTAGAGTTATGTCTGTAGCAATGTCGGGTCTTGCATTTGAAAAGTGTTTTATTTATTTAGATGACTTAATAGTTTTTGGCAGAAATTTAGAAATTCATAATAAAAATTTGATTGATATTTTTGAGAGACTTAGAAAAGTTAATTTAAAATTAAACCCAGGTAAATGTCAATTTTTGAAAAAACAAATTTTATATCTTGGACATGTCATTTCAGCTCAAGGCATATTACCTGACCCCGAAAAAGTTTCAGTTTTACAAAATTATCCAGTTCCTAAAAATTCTGATGAAGTAAGACGATTTGTAGCATTTTGTAACTATTACAGGAAGTTTATACCATCTTTTGCTAACATAACAATACCTCTCAATAAATTGACTAGGAAAAATTCAATATTTGTTTGGAGTGACGAATGTCAAAAATCGTTTGATATTCTTAAAGAGTCCATGATATCTCCCCCTATTCTTCAATATCCTGATTTTTCCCCAGAAAATGAATTTGTGCTTCACACAGATGCTTCTGGTATTGCAATTGGTGCAGTTTTGAGCAATAGTAATTTAAAACCTGTTGCATATGCTAGTAGACCGTTAAATAAAGCTGAATTGAACTATCCGACCATAGAAAAGGAACTTTTGGCAATAGTTTGGAGCATAAAATTAGTTTACTTGTTCGGTATGAAAGATCCGTCTAGTCGTTTAATTAAATTCAGATTAACATTAGAAGAGTATGATTTTAAAGTAGAATATGTAAAAGGTAAGGATAATGTAGGTGCCGATGCATTGTCAAGAATATGTATCACCTCAAATGAGTTGAAAGGCATGAATGAGCAGATTATGGCTGTGGTAACAAGGAAACAAAAGAGAGAAATGGAGAAAGTTAGTGAAGGATGCGTAACTGAAGAAACACCTTTCCTTAGTAACTCTAGAGACGAAAGGCCTGATCAACCAAGAGTCGTGGAGTTATTAAGAAAGCCGTGTGATTCAGTGGAAATGAAATTAGTTAAAAATAGTGAACTAAATAAATTACGAAAGGCTAATATAATAACTAATGAATATGAATGTTTCTCCTACTGTCCTAGTAAAAAAATAATTTACATTAATCTCAGCTTTCGGGCACAATTCTCGCGAGTCGAATTTGTGACACTGTTGAGTAATTATTGTAAAAAGTTAAATATTAAAGAAATATGCCTTATAAAGAATAATAATAATGAGCGATTTATTAATGATTTGAATAATGAAATAAAGTCGACTAATATGTGGTCCGGACCACGACTTTGTATATTAAAGGGCGTAACTAGGATAGAAAATGATGAAGACAAATCATTTATATTAAACGATTTTCATTTACTACCAACTAGCGGTCATGCTGGTATTCGTAGAATGTGTAACAATATTAAAAGACGATTTTATTGGCCAGGACTTGAATCTGACGTTAAGGATTTTGTGAGAAAATGTGCCAAGTGCCAATTTTCTAAGCATTGCAAATACGTCAAAGAACCTATGACTCTAACAACAACTGCGTCTTACGCATTTGAAAAAATATTTATGGACATAGTGGGCCCACTACCAAAAGATTATGACGATAATTTATACATTTTAACAGTTCAATGTGAACTAAGTAAGTTTATAGAGGCTTATCCGATTAGGAATAAGGAAACAGTTAGCGTAGCTAGAGCATTAGTTAATAATTTTATTTTAAGATACGGTATACCTAAGATTATTGCAACTGATAGAGGAGCAGAGTTCACATCTTCTACCATTATTGAGCTATGTAAGCTATTAAATGTACAAAATATAGTATCAACTGCATATCACCATCAATCTATAGGTGCATTGGAGAATGCTCACAAAAATTTAGGTTCTTTCTTACGAATCTACTGTGACAAAGACGTGCAATCTTGGTCTTATTGGTTACCTTACTGGTGTTTTAGTTTTAACAATACAGTCCATACCGAAACAAAATACCAACCGTTTGAATTAGTATTTGGTAGGCAATGTAATATTCCTAACAGATTGAGTAATGCAATAGAACCACTGTACACTCCAGAAAATTATTGCAGTGTACTTAAATATAGGTTGCAAGTTGCTTTTAAAGATGCTAGAAATAATTTATTAGATAGTAAGTTTGATCGTAAAGTAAGGTATGATAAACATGTAAACCCTATATCCTACAATAAAGGTGATTTAATTTTAGTGAAATCTGAAACTAGTGGAAAGCTAGATAAGTTATTTCACGGTCCATTTACTGTTGTAGAGGACATGGGACCTAATGTTAAAGTAATTAAGAATAATAAAGTAGACATAATACATAAGAATAGGACAAAAAAAATTATAAGCTAAAAAAAATTGTCTGCAAAATTATTATAAAAATATATAAAAAAATATATAGAAATGTAATTATAATAATTAGTGTTAGTAATAACTTAAAAAAAAAAAGTATTTTTTTTTTCTTTTCCCCCGGAGGTGAAGTGTGATAATTACATCTTAGTATATTCTAATACTATGCTATAATATATTATAGTATAGTATTGGTATAGCTTAATGTATGTTATTAACTTTATGCTTATTGCCCAATGTGTCCAACGTTGTTCCGAATATTGTGGCGTAACTTCTTAATAATTATTGTACCACCCAAGTAGAATAAGCTAAGTAATAATTTTAAGTGAGATTAATTATTAATAAAGATGCATCGGAGGAGACAAGTCGTTTTCATTTAAACTCCAAAAGTTCAAACTCTTCAAAGCCATCGTTTATGTGTAACAGACTCTAGGAGCGGTATGATTTTTTAAATTGATACAGGGGCCGACATATCCATCGTCCCTGTATCTAAGTTCAGTAGTTCTAAGAAATACGATAAAAGTGCATATACATTGTATGCAGCGAACGGCACTTTAATTAACACATACTCGACGACCTCTGTGGCTTAGTTGGTGGGCTGTTGGTAGCTCAAGCCGGGGGTCGCGGGTTCGAATCCCGCCGACGGAACAAAAAGTTTTCAAAGTTCCTGGGTCATGGATGTGTATATGTGTATAATATAATAAAAATCTTAAATATATTATGTATAGTATAAAAGTATTAAATATATTTCCGTTGTCTGGTGCCTGTAACACAAGTCCATCAGGTACTTACCACGGGGCCAGACTGACGTGGTGTGAAGCGTCCATAGATATTATTATTATTATTAGAGTTAAATTTAGGATTAAGACGTAGTTATAAGTGGCCGTTTGTAATTTGCGACATCGGTAAGCCAATTATAGGCGCCGATTTCCTAAAAACACATAGGTTACTGGTAGACCTGTATAACAAAAAATTAATTGACCAGGTTACAACTGTATGTACGGTAGGGACCATCATAAGTCACAAAATGCCTTCGATTACGACAATTAAGGCTGATAACCCGTACCGCGACTTATTAGAGCAATTTTCAGAGATTACTAGACCCGCATTTTTCAAGGATGTGCCTGATCATGCTGTTTACCACCACATAGAGACATCAGGTCCACCAGTCCATGCGCGCGCACGACCACTCCCTCCTGAGAAGTACAAGAAGGTAAGAGATGAATTTCGCTTAATGCAGGAAATGGGTATTTGTCAACCATCTAGCAGTCAGTGGGCTAGTCCATTACACGTCGTCCCTAAAAAGGATGGACAAATTCGGCCTTGTGGAGACTACCGTAGATTAAATGCCATAACTGTACCGGACAGATACCCAGTTCCTAGATTGCATGATTTTACTTACACTTTGACAGGTGCAAGGATATTCACTAAGTTAGATATAAATCGTGCCTATCATATTATTAGAATAGCTCCAGAGGATGTAGAGAAGACCGCAATAATTACACCTTTCGGTCTTTATGAGTTTACTCGCATGACTTTCGGACTGAAGAATGCCGCTCAAACTTTCCAGAGATTTATGGACAACACGGTACTAAAGGGTTTAGAGAATATTTCTATTGTAGATTTTAGCACGGGAAAAGAACAGCATAGTTCATTATTCTGTTATATTGATGACGTCATCATAGCTTCGGAGGACGACGTCATTCACAAAGAGCATGTAAAACAAGTCTTTCAAAGATTTAGTAAAGTAGGAATTACAATTAATACATCTAAATGTGCATTTGGCAAAAGTGAAATCGAATTTCTAGGATATAAAGTTACAAAGGAAGGTATACGTCCACTAGAGGAAAAAGTCAAGGCCATCACGGACTACCCAAAGCCAGAAACTGTGGAAAGTTTGAGAAGATTTTTAGGCATGGTAAATTTTTATAGGTCACATTTACCTAAGGCCGCCGAAAGTCATGCGCATTTAAACAAGTTTTTGCACAATGCTAAGAAAAAAGATAAAAGTAGGATAGCATGGGATCAGGAATCGGAGTTAGCCTTCGAGCAGTGTAAGGAGAGCCTTAAAAGCGCCGCGACACTCGCTCACCCGGTTTCGGATGCCCCTTTATCAATTATGGCAGACGCTTCTAATACGTGTGTCGGTGCCGTTTTACAGCAGTATGTCGACAGTGCATGGCAACCTTTAGGTTATTTCTCAAAAAAACTTTCGCAAGCGCAGGAAAATTACAGTACGTATGATAGAGAGTTACTGGCTATATATATGTCCATTATGCATTTTAGAAACATGATTGAAGGTCGTAACTTAACAGTATTTACAGATCACAAGCCTTTGACTCACGCACTTACTAAGATTAATTCAGAAAAAGAGACACCTAGACGTATTCGACAGTTAATGTATATAAGCGAGTATACAAACAGCATTCTATACGTAGGCGGTAGCGAAAATCCAGTAGCGGACGCCTTATCGCGCATAGAGACAATCGTATGTCCGACTGTAGTCGACTACGAGGAATTAGCATGGCAACAGGAAAATGATGAACAGATTAAAAATTTTCTAGGATTTAATAATACGACAGAAATTCAATTAAAAAAGGTTAGTCTACCAAATGTAAATAAAGGTATATATTGTGACATATCAACGGGTAATCTTAGGCCATACATACCAAAAGAATTTAGAAAAAATATTTTTCTTTCAGTGCATAACATTAGTCACCCAGGTATTAGAACAACGCTGAAAATGGTCACGTCTCGTTTTTTCTGGCCAGGAATGAATAAAGATGTTAGAGATTGGACTAAAAACTGTATTCCATGTCAAAAAAGTAAAGACAATCGTCATGTCATTTCGGATTTAGGCTCGTTTGCACCGAGCGATCGTTTCGAACACATTCATGTGGACATAGTAGGCCCGTTACAGACGACGCAAAAAGGAAATAGATATTGCGTTACTATTATAGATAGGTTCACATCTTGGCCTGAGGCGGTAGCCACTGGCGACATAACTGCTGAAACGGTCGCCAGAGCGATTTATGAAAATTGGGTTTGTAGATTTGGATGCCCAGCCCGGTTAACGAGTGATCAAGGCAGACAGTTCGAAAGCGAATTATTTAGTAACTTATTAAAAATGTTAGGAGTCCAGAAAATAAGGACCACCCCCTATCATCCCCAAAGTAATGGGAAAATAGAGCGGTGGCATCGTTCTTTTAAAGTAGCTCTCAAGTGTAGGCTGACAGATAGATCGTCGTGGGATGACGAGTTGCCCACCGTTTTATTCGGACTCCGCGCTGCGGCTCGGTGTGACACCGGCCTTAGCGCGGCAGAGCTGGCGTTGGGGCAACCTTTACGCTTACCTGGCGATTTCTACAACGAGGTAAGTGGAACAGCTAATTTTAATTATTACACGTACGTAGAAAAATTACGTGAAATTATTCATAGTCTACGACCCAAGGCACGAGCGGATAGCGATTCGCGTAAGTTATTTATGTATAAGGATCTGCAAACGTGTTCCTACGTGTTTATTAGAAATGATGCGGTAAAAAAGCCTTTAACTCCTAATTATGATTGTAGTGTTCGTACTTTATTTGTATAACTATCCTAATAGTTATAAACACCGTCTCGTGCTCACGGTAGGGTGAGACGCACGTCACTAGAGCGAGAGCCAAGGGCGAGAGCGGACGTGCGCCTGCGACCCGTAAATATCGTGTGTTGTCGAGCCTGTGAGACTCCTGGAATTGTGGTGATAACCGAGTACACTACAAGTGGCGACGAGGATAAAGGTCAGATATTATATTATATACAAAAAAAAAAAAAAAAAACAATAATATATGGAACATAATAATTTAAAGTCCTTATCTGGTAGTTTCTACCACACCATAAACATCTCATGTAATATAGTGCCTATTTTAATTAGCTAGGTGACAATAATATTATTTTAATTCCATGTTTTATTTCAAATTATATTTGAATACTAACTTAAAATAAAAGTAATAGTTCGAACTTCGAACCAAAGGAATGCTAAAAATAGTCTATCAACACTTAACATGGCACTTGTTATTTAAGAACGTAAACAATAGGCATACGGCACGGCATGGGACCGACCGGCTCGAGTGTATTCCTTATAACAATAACAAAGAGTTAGTTGATAAGACTCGACCGCTGTGTTTATGTTCTACGTTAAGTATAGGTTGGAGAAAAACTTTATTATATTTGAATTTGAATATAATATCAATTAATATACCATGAGGTGATATGATGTGGTGTGTAAACTAGATAGATAAGCATTAAGATTAATAGTTAAATTTACTATGGTCATAATAATGTGGCCTAATAGGTAAATCCTCCATTAAATTCAAAATATTTGGTACAAGTTGCCCCCATTAAATTGGAAAAACTTGGTGTTTGGTATAAAATACCTCCATTAAATTGGAAATATTTGGTACAAGTTGCCCCCATTAAATTGGAAAAACTTGGTGTTTGGTATAAAATACCTCCATTAAATTGGAAATATTTGGTACAAGTTGCCCCCATTAAATTGGAAAAACTTGGTGTTTGGTATAAAATACCTCCATTAAATTGGAAATATTTGGTACAAGTTGCCCCCATTAAATTGGAAAAACTTGGTGTTTGGTATAAAATACCTCCATTAAATTGGAAATATTTGGTACAAGTTGCCTCCATTAAATTGGAAAAAACTTGGTGTTTGGTATAAAATACCTCCATTAAATTGGAAATATTTGGTACAAGTTGCCCCCATTAAATTGGATTGGAAGGAAATAAAATACACTACTTTCTTTAAATAAAATATTTAATGTATAATGTAAATTGAAGTAGGAAGTCTACAAAGGGCGTAATATTTACAGGTGGTCGCCCTGATTGATTCGCAAGAATGTCAAGCAATTTGCCGTCAATAGAAAAACTAGATTTTGAAGGCGACAGCGCGTCTTTAGGGCAACGATGGGACAAATGGAAAAGATCTCTTTATATCTACTTGGAAGCAACAGAAGTGACGACACCTTTAAAAAAAAGAGCTACACTCTTGTTGCTTGGTGGTTCGGGTTTACAAGATATATTTTATAACTTGCCGGGTGCTAATGTGGATCCTAACGAAAACAATGATGTATTTAAGATAGCAATACAAAAATTAGATGATTATTTCACTCCAAAACAGAGTAAAGTTTATGAAAGACATCTATTCCGCTTACTTAAACAAGATGAAGGAGAGAAATTTGAGAAATTCTTAGTCAGATTAAGACATCAAGCAGAAAAATGTCGATTCGATAAGCCAGAACATCATTTAATTGATCAGATAGCAGAAAAGTGCCTGTCTGTTGACCTGAGAAAAAAAATATTGACAATCGGTGATAGCATCACCTTAGAGAAAATAATTACAGAAGCTAATACACTAGAGGTAGTTACTCGACAATTGGAAGAATATGGCCAAGATGCAAAAAATCAAGAAGTAAATGCGCTTTTTAGAAACGAAGGCAATAAATTAAAGGATAAAAAATTCAAGACTACGTTAAATAAAGTTTGTGGCAGATGCGGAAACAACAAACATTTATCTGATAATGTGAACTGCCCGGCAATAGGAAAAACATGTCACAATTGCGGAAAATTAAATCATTTTAGACAATATTGCAAATCACAGATAGTTCGAAAAAGGAAAGCAGAAGAGATAAAGAAAAGCCAAGGCGGACCAGCCAAACAGAAGAAGCTAAAAAGAATCGATAATATAAATGATAATGAAGACGAAGAAATAGACTATGTATTTAATATAAATAATGATGTGAACATACAATGCGTAGTTGGAGGTGTACAAATAAAAATGTTAATTGACTCAGGTTCAAAATACAACTTAATTACGGATAAGACATGGAAATTAATGAAAGAAAAAGGAATACTGTGTTCCAAGTTAAGCAATAAATCGTACAAGACACTTTTGGCATATGGCAGCAAAAAACCATTAGAAATCATGGGATCGTTTGAAACAACTATTAAAGTGGATGAAAAGGTTGAAACCGCAACCATAATTGTTATTGCAAATGGGTCAAGGAATTTATTGGGTAAAGATAGTGCAATAAAACTCGGAGTTCTGAAAGTTGGCATTAGTGTGAACCAGATTGTACACCAACCATTTCCCAAGTTTAAAGATGTTGTAGTAGAAATCCCTATAGACAATACACAGAAACCCATTTCACAACCATACAGAAGAATACCCATACCAATAGAAGAAAAAATAGAAAAGAAAATTAAGGAATTATTAGATAGTGATATAATAGAGGAAGTTCGAGAACCGTCAAAATGGATTTCGCCTATTGTTCCCATATTAAAAGATAATGGCGAATTACGCTTATGCGTAGACATGAGACGGGCTAACACCGCAATTTTGAGGGAAAACCACCCTTTGCCATCAATGGAACACCTTTTACCTAAGATAAGGAAGGCTAAATATTTTAGTAAACTCGATATAAAGAATGCGTTTCACCAGATTGAATTACATGAAAATTCTAGGCACATCACAACCTTTATAAGTTCAAAGGGACTCTATCGTTATAAGCGTTTAATGTTCGGGATTACTTGTGCCCCTGAGCTCTTTCAAAAAATATTAGAAAAAATGCTTCTGAAATGTGAAGGAGTCATTAATTTCATTGATGATATTTTAATATTCGGCTGTGATGAGCAAGAGCATGACACTCGTCTGCAAAATGTACTTCAGGTTTTAAAACAGAACAACGTTCTTCTGAATGAAAACAAATGCTTATATAAAGTACAAAAAGTAAATTTTCTTGGACATGCACTCACCCCTGATGGCGTGAGGCCTTTAAATAAATATGTCGAAAGTATTTCTAAATTCAGAGCTCCAACAACTATTGAGGAACTGCAAAGTTTTTTGGGACTTGTAAATTATATTAACAAATGGATACCAAATCTCGCTACGATGACAGAACCTTTAAAAAAGCTGTTGAGACAGAAATTTGGAAAAAACGTAAATATTGAACAGTTTTGGGGACAAGAACAAGATCAAGCTTTTGAAAAAATAAAAAAGATACTTTCCGAAATCCAGACTTTAGGATACTATGATGTCAACGATAGAACTCAGGTCATTGCTGACGCTAGCCCTGTAGGGTTGGGAGCTGTGTTAGTTCAAATCGACTCTAAAGGATCTAGAATCATTGCCTATGGAAATCGTACACTAACAGATTGTGAGCGGCGCTACAGCCAAACTGAGAAAGAAGCCCTCGCCCTAGTATGGGCTATAGAGCATTTTAATTTATTCTTGTTTGGCAAAGAATTTGACTTAATTACCGACCATAAGCCATTAGAAGTTTTATTTGGAGCCAAATCAAAGCCTTGTGCCAGGATAGAAAGATGGGTTTTGAGACTACAGGCATACCGGTACAACATAAAGTATAAACCTGGAAAAACTAATATTGCAGATTCCTTATCGAGGTTATGCAAAACCTCCGATTGTTATAAGACCAAAGGTCATGATCACGTCCACCATATTGTTGAGAACGCAAGACCTATGGCGGTTTCCATGGCAGATTTAGAAAAACAATCCAGTGAAGACCCTGAAATTTTAAATGTGAAAACAGGAATAAACAGTAACGCCTGGGATGACAGCGCTAAGCCTTATAAAATTTTTGAAACAGAATTGTGCTTTTTCGGAAACATACTGTTACGTGGGAATAGGCTGGTCATACCTTCAAATCTCCGTAAGAGAGTTTTAGATGCCGCACATGAAGGACATCCGGGAATTGTTGCCATGAAAGGACGCCTCAGAAGCAAAGTATGGTGGCCGAGAATAGATAAAGATGCCGAAAACTTAGTAAAGAGCTGCAAAGGATGTACTTTAGTTGGATTACCAAATCCACCCGTCCCTATGAAGCGACGCAGCTTGCCGGAAGCACCTTGGGTAGATGTAGCAATTGATTTATTGGGCCCACTACCCAGTAATGAGTACATTTTGGTGATAGTTGATTATTACAGCCGCTATAAAGAAGTTAAAATTACAAAAAATATCACCAGCACACAAATAATTAAACTGCTAAAGGAAATATTTAGTCGGTTAGGTTATCCCTCATCTATAACTGCAGACAACGGACGACAGTTCGTGAGTGAGGAGTTTAAGGGATTTTGTGACGAGTGTAATATTAAATTATTCCACACTATCCCCTACTGGCCTCAGCAAAATGGCGAAGTAGAGAGGCAAAATCGCGACATTTTAAAGCGCCTAAAAATTGGAAAAATTGAGAAGAAAAATTTGCAGGAAACCCTGTGGGAATATCTCATGATGTACAATTCCACACCGCATTCTGTGACTGGGAAAACACCATCGGATCTATTCTTCAAGAGACAGAATAGAGATAAAATCCCCGCTATTCAGGACATTAACAAAGAAGATGATTCCGAAGTTAGAGATAGAGATATGGAGAAAAAAGGAAAAGGAAAAGAATATGCCGATAAGAGAAGAGGAGCAAACAATTTAGACTTAAACGAAGGGGAAAAAGTGTATATAAAAGAAATGGATAAAGGTAATAAGCTTACCACAAATTATAACCCGACACCTCATATAGTTGAAAGAGCTAAAGATGGAGATGTGACAGTCAGGAACGAGGAAACAGGGCAGATGTTAAGGAGGAATGTCGTTCACCTAAAGAGAGTAGAAGGACAGTGGAAGGCCATTAAAGGAACAGAAGAGACCGAGCAAAATTTAGAATATGATTAATTTTGATTTGTAATTATGTTAGTATAGTATCTTTATTATTATTAAAGTTTTAATAAGGAAGGGATGTAGTGTTCGTACTTTATTTGTATAACTATCCTAATAGTTATAAACACCGTCTCGTGCTCACGGTAGGGTGAGACGCACGTCACTAGAGCGAGAGCCAAGGGCGACAGCGGACGTGCGCCTGCGACCCGTAAATATCGTGTGTTGTCGAGCCTGTGAGACTCCTGGAATTGTGGTGATAACCGAGTACACTACAATGATGGCCCCTATCGCGTTATAAGCAGGTCAGACAAGGTTTTTAAGGTGCAAGTAAATAATAGGCAGATTAATATTTCAGTAGATCGGCTTAAGCCGGGATATATTTTAAGAGAGCCCAATGGACACAATGAGGACACTTCGCAGAGTACAGTTGTGGAAAGTACCGATACGGAGAGTAGTGAAAAATTGTCCGACGCACATAGTTGCGGAAAGCCTGTGACTCGTACCACGCGCAGCGGTAGGCACGTAAAGCTGCCTCTGCGTTTTCAGTAAAATGTAGATATATAATATGTGCATTATATTACATTGTTTAGAATATACATTGCCAGATATCAATAAGTAGTATTGTGTCATACTTAGTGTATGGCTATTTTTGTGAACATGGGTAACTACCAAGCCAAAAATGAACAAGTTGTTATTGCCCAGTCAGGCTCGGAAAATTCAGCTAGAGCCGCACTTGAAAGAAAAGTAGAAGTTTATGGTATACTTATTTGTGTAATTACAGCCATAGTGTTCAGTGTGTGTCTATTTCTCTGTATCAAAAAGTGTAGTAAACGTGTGAAAAGCCAAGTTGTCAAGGGCATTCTAAATAAGGTTGAAGAAGGTCGTGCTGGTGTAATAAAGGAACATGTTAATTCGCAAAATACTGTGACAGGATGTTCTGTTGTTTATTGAAAAATGATCTGTGAGATTGAATCCAGTTACGGTTATTGTTATAAGTAGATAAGGACAAATGTTATTGTTATAACTAGATAAGGTAACATTGTATTATATGATGTATCGTTCCCCACTCGCCCAGACGCAACGTCAGCCCGTTCCTATAGCGACTAGCAAGTAGTTAGAAATGTTTTGTAAATTGTAAATTAGGATGATGTATTGTCTTTTAGGATTTCTTTTTCTCTTTTTTTTTTCAAAAGGGGGAGTATTGTGGCGATGACATAGTTGCAGTAAGCAGAATGCTGACGCGAATGTAGGTCGATGTGGCGTGAGGCTACGGCCCGCAGTTGCGTGCGAGTTGGGCAGTAGGGAACACGGTCTTAATTATTACCAGAATATATTCAGTGCAAGTACTCGTTCTTTAATTTATCTCCATATTAGGTGTAGGGTCAGGACTATACCCCAGGACACCTTAAAATCTCTATAATTACAATACCGAAGCCTGCATAATGCACTTTGCATGGCGACTCTGCCAGTGCCGCCTCGTGGCAGCGCTGCGCAGATGGTACAGGGAATATAGTCTTGTGTTTAAAAATTAATTTGGACTTTAAATTAAAATATTAAAAATGTGACTGTAATAAAAAAATAAATTTAAAAGTGTGGACACTTATAGAAATAAAAAGAGTGAACTTAGACTGAACGGCCGTTAGTTTAAAAGTGAAATGAAAATATATAATATTGATCTTCAAAGAAGACCTATAGAAGACCAATCTCTCCTCATTGTGTGTGCTTTACTTTACATGATCCACAACTGGTCACGGAGACCGAGCCATCGGTGACTATCAAAGTAGCAAACCTCGTACTTGGACTAATATAATAAATATAATAGTAAATTTAGTTCCA
Organism: Cyaniris semiargus; assembly: GCA_905187585.1. Classification (NCBI taxonomy): domain Eukaryota; kingdom Metazoa; phylum Arthropoda; class Insecta; order Lepidoptera; family Lycaenidae; genus Cyaniris; species Cyaniris semiargus. The sequence continues at coordinate 14,974,339 of LR994558.1, forward strand.
ATAATGCATATAGATGGCGCCGTTGGTCGCCTACATCGCGATAGTGGTAACCCGATTTCGTTTTCATAAGAGGTTGTAAGGACCTTTGTTAGTTTAGTAAATTTGAGGATCATATAGATCGAAATATAAGTTAATGAGTAAGTATACCATGGTGTTTTATGGTGCTTCGAGGAAGGTAAAGATATCAATATCAACATTGAAAGAGTCAGGAATATAATTAGCAAACTTTCTACTCAAAATGTCATAGTGGCAGGTTAAGTAAACACGTGGAGTCACTGGTGAGGAAGCTCGATAGGAGACAAACGGAGGCGGGCCTATTTCACATTCATCGATGAAATGAGAATTAACAAAACAAAAAGAAACGGCAGGCTGTACACGAGCAGAGTAGGCGTAACAAGGTGTAGCCCGCCTATGCTAGCAAAGGTGGAGAACTGGACGGTTACCTGGGACGATATATGACGATATATGAGAAGACGATCGTCCTCCTAGTCTTCCAGTGATTGAAGGCGCATTTGACAATGCGGGGTGGCCAGCGTTAAAGCACCAGCTGATTAAGAAAGGATGTCTCGCCAAAATTGACGAGATGATCTGCTCATACCTCAAAGACCGCGGTAAATTTCGCCGGCATGAAGAGTACAAGGGGAAGAAACAAAGGTTGCGTCCATGGATCAACTGGTGGACTGACCTTCTGGAACACTAAACTCGCTGCTTGACAAACTCTCCAAATGTCAAGTAGGCTTCAAATCCTACGTCGACGATATAACTCTGATCATTCTACGAAGAGAGCACTGTCGCCATATAGCACAAAGCAAACCGCGCGCTCCAGATCGTCGAAAAGTGGGGAAAACAGAACACGGTAAGGTTATAAGACAAACGCGATGCTGCTTACCAGGAAGCTGAAACTGACTACCCCCCAAATACAGATGTCCGGACATCAATACACCTATCCCAAGTCCTACAGACCTATCGGCCTGCTCTCGGTACTGGGCAAAATCATAGAGAAACTCTTCGTCACCAGGTGCGCAGAGCTGAAGAACCAAAATTATTATAAGGAGACCGAGTTTATTTAAAAACACTAGAAAAGACAAGTAAGTTAACACCTACCTTTGATCCAACACCCTATACTGTGGAGGCAGCAAGAAATGGAGATCGTACAGTCCGAAAGGAAGAATCAGGGACGTAATTAAAGCGACTATGTAACTAAATAATTAATAAATAAAAAAGGGATGTAGTGTATGTGATTTATCCTTAAATAAATAATGATATACAATGTGTCCCGACACCGGTGTCCGATCCTTTAATGTCATGATGTGTAGCATATTTTATTGATAAATTGGCTCTCAAATTTCTTTTTTCCAAACTTTAAAAAAAAAAAAATTCTGGCTCTCATACTAATCTGACCAATACTTCATAAGAAAATCATTATAAAATCTAAACTATCTGACTTAGAGCAAAGAAGTAAAGAAATTTATTTAAGATGATAACCTCCCTTATCGTTTTAAAATAAAAAAGGACCAGTTTAATGCGCTATGTATTTAACAGAAAGCCATTAATTAAAAAATACACATTTTTTTCCTTGAACTTTGGTTTTTCTATGTTCAATTCCACGAAATTTATAACATATTGCCTGTGTAAGCGTAGTCCACAAGTTTAGCTATCAAATGAGACCTCTTTTATCTTCATAGGATATTTACATGAGAAGTATTGGTCAGATTAGTGTGAAAGCCTGAGAAAAACTAAAATGGCTGCCATTTTACAACCGTGAGAGAGAAAAAAAATTGAGAGCCAATTTGTCGATAAAATATGCTATACATCATGACATTAAAGGATTGGACATCGGTATCGGGACACATTGTATATGTAAGTATATTATTATATACATAAATATCATATCATCACTACACTGACACATACATACATACAAACAGACATGACACTGTCTTGAGCGCACCGCGTCAGAGCACGAAAGTCAATAGACGAGAGTGGACGTGTAATAGTAATTTGATAAGTGCGTGATCAAGCCTGTGATACACACAAACAGGGGGTCCTTGGCGCCTGCTACCTATAATACATATAAACCAGTATGGTTTCATACCGCAACGCGGAACCGAGGACGCCCTTTACGACCTAGTGGAATATATCAAAGCAGAAGTTAAAGCTAAAAAGATAGTGCTGATGATTTCACTGGACATAGAGGGTGCCTTCAACAATACGTCACCACTGGCCACCGCCAGCTCTCAACGCTCAATTAATAAAAAGGGTTGCCCCAAAAACATCTACGGCCTTATTAGGTCGTATCTTCAAAATAGAAAGATCAGGGTGAATTATGCCGGAGCAACGAGCGAGAGAGGGCTACGAAGGGATGTGTACAAGGTTCAATAGCAGGCTCGACATTCTGGAACCTCATACTCGACTCGCTGCTACAAACTCTAGCAAGAATGAGCAATAATGCAACTGTAAAGAATTGCAAAGTGTGTTAAAAAATGAAAACGTCAATATAATCTGTATCTATGGTCGAAATTTTTAGATTCTGTATCTTTGGTTCTGTCAAAATGTCAAATCGAAATAAAAGACGTAATAATTGTTCCATCGGATATTTTTATTGAGAAAAATCCTCATCATCCTAGTTAATTGACGTCAGTATCAGTGATAAAAAAGCCGCATTTTGCCTCATTTGGCGACCCATGAATAAATTTTGGCATGACGGCGAACGAAAAAATTGACATAAAATACAAGACGGTCGTCCGGCAGAGACAATTTTCCAAGTCCGCAAATATGCTCGATTCGTTATTGAGCTTATGCAAAACAGACAGAAGCAAGCTAGACGAACTGCAAGCATATCATAAAGTGACGAAAGGTATTTATAACCAGTTGACTATTTACGACAACGAAATAAAAGAGTCAATCATATCCATGGAACCCTTGATGAAAATGTATTTGAAAGAGAGCTAAACGATGCAGGAAATTACGAAGCCCGATGGAACCTGCTCGATACAAGGTACAGCTTGGCAAAGAAGAGTCTGACGCGGTGACAGCTGGAACTAAGAGTTTTTATTTATGACAACACTACATTACTTGTCAACTCTAGTACATATTGTGTCAAAAGTAGTGTTGCCTGTATTTAAAGAAAAGCGCCCTAATTTAATCCACACTCTTCTTTGCCAAGCTGTACGCTCAATTTGATATTTTAAATGGCGATAACGTTAAACCCATATCAACTACACCTTTGTATTACTTTCGATTATATTAAAATAATGTAACAAAGTTAGGTCACGAGTCACGACGCAACATCCTACCGAGCGCGTGGCTCGATCTTATATATCTCATATATCTCATACCCCATTTAGTTATAATCAGATCTATGTGTTGAATCAATATCAAAGTGCACGGAAGTGCGCAGGCCTAGTTCCAGCAGGGCGCGCGCATGCCGTGCACTATTTTCACGAATCGTTTCGACGCACTTTTGACCCTCCTGTATCTCAGTGCCTATTGCGAGAGCAAAGATAAAATTATACCTACGTAATTATACATACATGTATACTAGTACTAAAGCAGTATACCCAATTTCATAGATATAGCTTTGGTAGATCCTGAAATATGTCCCTGTAAAAATAGCTAATTTGGCACTCACTCACTCACTTACTCACTCACTCACTCACTCACTCACTCACTCACTCACTCACTCACTCACTCACTCACTGACCGGTAATCAAAACCTCTAGGCCACTTCCAATTGTCCTAGCGTTATGAAATTTGGCACACAGGTCGTGTGTTATATGTAGATTAACAAAAAATTAAGAAATTTTATGTATTCGGCATTGGGCACACAACTAAAATCTGTGAGGAGCATCGTCGATGCAGCTACTGCGGCGATAATACCCACGACTGGGACAAATGTGAGGCACGGAAGAGCACAATGCCACCGACCTGCTACAATTGCAAATTAGTCTCAAAACCATCAACGCCCATTGACGCTGCGCACAATGCCTGCAAAAAACAAAAAAGGCACAAAAATATAGTAAGTTCCAAAATCTCCTACGTATGCTAAGGGCGACAACACGAAAACAAAGACAAAATCTCCCGAGAAGCCACCTTAGTACATCAAAATAATCCAAGCGAACCTGCAGAGATCCAAAACGGCCACCCTAGAGCTCTTAAGAGTGGCCGCCAAACATAAGATCTCCATAGCCCTACTGCAAGAACCATAGTATGTAGGAAGTTTAGGTGTAGTGTGTGTCTCGCCTCCCTCCTATATAAGTTAGGCTAAGTAGTTAGTAAGGGGACTCAATAAAGATTATTCGCGAGGATAACACCTCTTTAATTAGACTCCCTAAGCCTGCACTTTGCATGGCGACCCTCGACCCTGCTGCCTCGTGGCAGCGCTGCCCAGATGGTACAGGGACAATTAAAGTAAATTAATCAATCAATCAACGGACTTAAATGGAGTAAAATAATTAGGTTAAAAATGTTTAAGTAAAATTTTGTGTAGATACTAAGGACATAAATACAAAACTGTTACAGCTGATAAAAAAAAACTCAGTAAAAAATAAATAACTTGTAGTCTTTCAAACAACACCCAGGTTCCCTCAAACAACACCCAGGGACACAGTGTATCCTGAACAGAGCAGGGCCCAACAAAGCCGCTGTTGTGATATTCGGCGACGCCATAGAGGTATTGCACGATCCACAATTGGTCACAGAGACCGAAGCAGCGGTAACCATCAAAGCTGCCAACCTCGAGCTTGGATTAATATCGGTGTACTTCGAGGGAGACAAAGACATAAATGATAACATACTAAAAGTCAGGAACACCATCAGGTTACTTTCTACCCAGAATGTCATAGTGGCAGGTGACGTGAACGCGTTTTGGTGGGGAAGCGCCACAGAAGACCAGAGGGGCCAGGCCTACTCCACGTTCCTCGATGAAATGGACTTCCACCACCCACCTTAGAAACGGAGAGGAACGGCAGGCTGTACACGAGCATAGTAGACGTAACAGCGTGCAGCCTGCCGATGCTAGCGAAGGTGGAGAACTGGAGAGTCATCCGGGAAGCTACAACATCAGACCACAATGCCATCACCTTCCGGATCAGAGTCGGGGAAAAACTACAACCATTCCCGAGACCAACAACCCGGAGGTACAATACTAAAAAGGCAAAAATTCAACAAGTCTCTGGTGGACAGCAAAATCAATAAGGATGCAGTCGAGTCCATCCGAACATCAGAAGACCTGGAAGAAACTATAAGTACCTATATATATAAACAACATCCAGGAAGCATGCGAAGAAACCATTTCGAAGATAGGTACTTATAAAGGCAAACCAGTGCCGACGTGGTAGGACAAGTCTCTAGAACGCCTTAAAAAGGACGTCTTAAGGAAGAAGAGACGTATAAAGAACGCGGCACCATCGAGGAAGGAACACGTCATCGAAGAGTACAGAGCCACTAGGCAAGAGTACAGAAGGAAAATGGAAGAGGCGCAAACCAATAGCTGGAAGGAGTTCTGTGCGACTCAACAAAAAGAGAGCATGTGGGATGGTATTTACAAAGTCATCAGGAAAACAACAAAAAGCCAGGAAAACGAAGAAACGAGAATAGAATAAGCTTCGGTTTGCAGCACACAAAACAAATGCGATGCTGTTCACCCGAACACTAAAACTGACAACCCCCCAAATACAGATGTTCGGAACTAACATCCAGCTAGTGGAAGAAATGTAACTCCTGGGCGTCACAATCAACCGCACACTCACCTTCACATCACACGTGGCGGCGGTGTGCAAAAAAGCTGCAAACATCTACAAACCAATTGCGCACTCTGCCAAGGTAACATGGGGGCTAAACGGAGAAATAATAAGAACCATCTACATATCAGTGATAGAGCCGATCATCTTGTACGCAGCGAGCGTCTGGGCCCCGGCCGTGGATCTCAATAAAACCAAGGCGTTGCTAAAATCAGTTCAGAGGAGCTTTGCCATCAAGATATGCAAAGCATACAGAACTGCCTCCCTAACATCAACATAGGCACTGGCAGGCATACTGCCGCTGAACATCAGAATCGGAGAAGCGGCAGCCCTATATAAGACCAAAAAAGGACTATCGAGCGACTATATACCACCTGGGAAGACACTGCAGAAGGTGTGTGACGTCCTCACACTACCCCACCCTTCCGACTTTACAACCACCACCTCTGAAAAGTTGGAAAACATGGAGCTCCTGACAATTTAAGAACACCATATAAAAGGCCCTCAAATCTACACAGATGGAAGCAAAATAGAGGGCAAAACAGGTACAGCAGTAACATGATGGGAAAACGGACGAGAGGTCACATACACTAGACCAGGGGTTACTAAACGGCGGACCGCAGTCCACATCCGGACCGCCGACCCATTGTGTGCGGACGATGTCAATAGCTTGCACCAATTTCACTCCAAACAAGCAACAACTGTCACTTGTCTCATTGATATGTAAATAAAATATACCTTTGTTTTTCAGCAATTACTTTTGTTTAATAAATCCTTTCGGCAAGCAGCAAGCAGGGATTGTCAATATGAAGTGCATTAAATTTATTTGTTTACTATTACTATAGTATAGGAGGTTTTCGAGAAAGTATTTCAGGTCAGCTGATTTTGTAATATGTCGTCATTCTTGCTCTTCTGGTTAGAGTCCGGGCGGTCAGGCTGCCGGTAGTAGTGCGTTCATTAGTTGCGTTCATTAGTGCGCATTTCATTTATCCAGGTGATGATATTAATATAAGGAGCGCCTGATAAAAAAAATGGCAATCTCTCGCTTCTGGTTCTTGTCATATTAAAGGCCAGGCTTTAACAATTATTATAATTATCATAATTATTACGTTTGTGTTAAGCACTCCTTGCTCACTAAAGAGATTATAAAATCATTTAAAATCACTTAAAATCATTTAAAATCATTTTAGTATACAGTATGTATACTAAAATGATTTTAAAATCCAGGATTATAACCTGGCTATCTAATTAAAGACTATCGATTAAGTTCAATAGACTAGTGCATATAGTTAGGTACAGTAAGATCTTTAAAACTGATTATACAATATTCAATGAAATCACATGGAAGTTGTGTCTCGTTTTTCCACGATCGACGGGTTAATGTAACACAGTTTTTTTGCACTTAAGAAGTGTCCTTCATTATGGTGGACATAAAATTCCACCAAGAACCTACAGTACAATCAGTTACATTGCTCACAACACAGGTCTGACGCTGGGCTGCTCCGTTGCTGTCCTCGCTGCCTGCCTGTGCAGCGCGCTGACTCTGCTGACAAGCGGCGTTATATTGCTGCCGATCCACTCGTCAGCGCTGCGCGGCCCCGTGATATAAGACAGCTGGACAGACAGCTCCCGTTCCAGACATTGTAGGTTTAGAAGTATCCTGGAATAGAGGACATGCTGTCTGATAAAAATCTCTCATCATACAGATATATTTTAAGATACGACGCCGCAACGCAGTGTTGTGGCCTGACCCTAAGTCATTAAAATGTTAGCTTTTGCTACTAAAAACATAAATTAGATTTAATATCAAAAGCGATGAGTAGACGACGAGGTGGCATTTGGCAACAAGTTTTTGTTTCTATGTGGATAATGAAGATTGCAAAAGCAAATGGTGGACCTACGTTTTATGGTTGGGTTATAACAAGTCAATGTTGATTGTGATCAGTCGGTTGTACTTGACATAATCCGACTAAATAACGTAGGTGCAAATAAAATATTTCTTCTGACTAGGTACTATTCTTCTGGCTAGCATACGTGGGAGAGCCATGCTTCGGCACGAATGGGCCGGCTCGACCGGAGAAATACCACGTTCTCACAGAAAACCGGCGTGAAATAGCGCTTGCGCTGTGTTTCGCCGAGTGAGTGAGTTTACCGGAGGCCCAATCCCCTACCCTATTCCCTTCCTTTCCTTCCCCTATTCCCTTCTCTTCCCATCCCTACCCTCCCCTATTACCCTATTCCCTCTTAAAAGGCCGGCAACGCACCTGCAGCTCTTCTGATGCTGCGAGTGTCCATGGGCGACGGAAGTTGCTTTCCATCAGGTGACCCGTTTGCTCGTTTGCCCCCTTATTTCATAAAAAAAAAAAAAAAAAAGGTTGTACTCACTCGTTGGCCGTCGCCGCTATGCCGTCCACTTGCACGGGACAAGTGTAACCGCGCTCCACTTGCCACGGGTTCAACCACGTTGACACACTGAAACAGATTGATAATGTATATTAGCAATCGAACAATGCAAAAATAAAGTAATAATGCCTACTACACCGCTTAGGACAAAGTTGATGGTTTTCTTGAATCCAGGCAGACAGGAGTAATTTTTGTATTGCCCAAACGTGTACGCAGTACACAAGAGCGCTCTTTCTTCATTTACTCGTAATCACGAATGGGTTATGCGCGTCGGATGGGCATATAAAACGTCGGTTATCCGTCCCACAGCCCACTGGATTTCAAGAAGTGCACTTTTTCACTCACTCAACACACTTTTTCAATTACTTTTTTGGGCAACTCCTGTTAGATCAGGTAATAACCGTCCATCGTCACCAAAACCGGTGTGGGAGTAAAGTTAGTGTACTAACGCATTGCCATGCATCAACTGTTGCCTGCGGTCCCGCAGCGCCGCGAGCGAGTGAATTAAAAAAATAGTATGTCACAATTTGACGTCTTAACTTTTTAAATAGTGCACTATCGATTTGATTTATTTTTTTGCGGTACCTAGAATGCACGCACAAATCATCCCGGCAGGACAACATCTGTCGGGTCCGCTAGTTTACAATAAAGTTAGTGTACTTACGCATCTCCATGTATCAACTGGTTGGCGCGGTCACGCAGCGCCGCCAGCGAGTGTGCGGCGCGCGCCACCGCAAGCCCCGCCCACTGATTCTCGGGTAACACCTCGTGAGTTAGAGCTGGAACATGGTAAAATTTGAAAACGCCATGTTTATTGAGATACGAGTTGCTGCCCGCGACTTAGTCTGCGTGAAGGCTCTACAGCACCAAAAGTAGGTGATAGCGTGATAATATGTAGTCTATATGTTGACCCAACCAATTAGTAATATTCATACAAAATTTGAAGTTAATCCGGTTTGCCCGGACATACATACAGACAAACAGACAAAAATTCTGAAAAGTATGTTTTTGGCTTCGATATCGATTGTAGATCACGCCCAAAGTATTTAAAAAAATATGTATTCAAGTTTTGACTTTCCTACAATGTTACAGATTATCAACATGTTGACTAGGCCATGTTAAATTGAGGCAAAGTTTCATAGCTATACTAGCACTATTCTCTTAATTAGGCACTTAAAAATTACCATGCTGATAGCATAGTATGGTGATAGATCATGGTAAATACTTTAAGGAAAATTGTTTTGAAGATACATAATATTATAAGATTACAAGTTTTTCTCTCGCTCTTCAAGGGTTTTTTTTTTTTACCATTAAAGAGGTACCAGACGATGAACGACGCTGCCGTGGCCTGCCGCGAAAAATTTGGCGCGAAGAGCTAGATATGTACTATCAGAGAAGTTGATTCCTAGGCTGATGGGGGACCTTACGTAGTTTGGTCGCGTTATGACAAACCCAGCCGACAGATCACAATTAAGATTGAAATGACCGATCCGAACTTTGGTCTGTCAACTGCCTAGGAATCAATTTCCTCGATGGTACCACGAGCGGAGGCGGGGCGGACCACTAGTATTTATTAGAAGAGCATGAACTTTAGTGAACAGGATGACCTATTATAACTGTAATTAAACACTTATGTTCCCAGTATACTCACAGCTAATAGAGTCGTTGGGGTGTATCCATATACTTAGACAGCTGTAGAGCGCGGGCAAAGACACTGGTAAGAGTTCGCACAGGGTCGCATAGTGGTCGAATCTGAAATTAAGAAAGTAAAAACATAAAACCAGAGAATTTTATGATATACGAGTACTTACAACTTTTCCAAACTTGTTTATATTACAAAATCGTTTTCGAGAAAAACATGGAAAACCTCTATTTCGCACGTGTTACCTTAAATATTTTTTATACAAAGGGGATCGGCGGGGACTTTTGAGGTTTTCTTCATAATCTCTACCAATTTTCAGCTCTATGTGATTTTTTTCCTAGGGACGCGGCCGGGACTGATGTGTTACACTACAATAGACAAAATGAGCCAGTAGGCCGACTTCAAACAAACTGGCGAAGGGGCGCGAGTTTCGCTGTGAGCATGCTATGAACGGCTCAGCAACGCAGCGTCACGGCGCGCGCCGGCCGATATGACATACTACCACAGAATATATATTAGTAGTAGATCAAACGTTTACATTTCGAGAACACTTCTAAGTCGACCTACTGGTTCGTTCTGTCTATTGTAATTGGGTATTTTAACAAAAAAAAATTGTGATAAATGGAAAGATCATAATATATAAATTTTATAACAAAACATTTTATTTTTATTTATTTTTTTGCGATATAATTCAAAAGTTATTTCAAAGTAAAAATTGGAAGACACGCCGACAGCTCCCGCACAAACTCGAGCGCATGTGACGTCATGTTATTTTTCACCACAGAACAATAAAAACAGTAGAACTGACATACAGTAGGGCCTCGATAGTCCGAACCCCCGCTAATCCGAATGCCTCTAACAAATTATACGTGGAAGAGCCATGCTTCGGCACGAATGGGCCGGCTCGACCGGAGAAATACCACGTTCTCACAGAAAACCGGCGTGAAACAGCGCTTGCGCTGTGTTTCGCCGAGTGAGTGAGTTTACCGGAGGCCCAATCCCCTACCCTATTCCCTTCCTTTCCCTCCCCTATTCCCTTCTCTTCCCATCCCTACCCTCCCCTATTACCCTATTCCCTCTTAAAAGGCCGGCAACGCACCTGCAGCTCTTCTGATGCTGCGAGTGTCCATGGGCGACGGAAGTTGCTTTCCATCAGGTGACCCGTTTGCTCGTTTGCCCCCTTATTTCATTAAAAAAAAAATCACTCCCGCAGCTAGGGAATGCAATCTTGATCTTGCAAGATCAAGATTCCACCAAGATCTTGAGTGATTTTCCAAGATTCAATCTTGAAACCCATCAATCCTGAATTTCGAAATCCTGTTCGCGATCTTGACAAAATAGTCCAAGATTGTAACAAGATTTCGAGATTTTCAGATTGTTCATACCTGCGCGGCAAAGCGCGAACCACAGATTAGGGTATATATTATAGTAGACAGATATTAGCGCCTTAGAAGAGTTTGACCGCGGCTCACGAATCGAACATTTGATCTATATATTCTGTGGTTTGATCTAGCGCCATCTGTAGTTAAAACAAGTAAACTTCACAGGTGCGTATGTGTGTGTGTTAGCGTTTGTATGTGTGTATATTGCGTGTATAGGATAGGATAAGGCGCAGCGGAGACGACAGACTATCTGTGACGCACTTTTTAGTCCGTGGAAATAGAACCTATGCAATAATATGCAGTAGCCAGTAACGCACACGACGCGCAGCGCAGACGTGTGCGTTACTGCATATAATTTGGCAATTGCATAGGTTCTATTTCCACGGACTAAAAAGTGCGTCACAGATAGTCTGTCGTCTCCGCTGCGCCTTATCCTATCCTATACACGCAATATACACACATACAAACGCTACTGTGTTTCTTGAGAAGTCATTTTCAAAAGGTTTAAACTTTTTGTTCTTCATTAAATTACGTAAATTATAGGTTATAATTTGTGATCTCATTGCATTATTGCATTTATTTTATTTAAGTCACTAAAATATTGATTGTTTCTTGTTCATTTTTAAAATAAACGTTGATTATTGTCTTTGTATTGTGTTCATACAATGTTGTTTAATTTGAAAAATATACTTCATTATATTACTTACATAATATTAAAATACTGGTTACTATCAATTGGCAGCAAAAAAACGCATTTTTTTCCATTATTCTGCTCAATCTCGAAAATCCCGAAAATCTTGATTCGCGACCAAGATCTCGACCCGAATCTCAACAAGATCTCGAACTGACCAATCTTGATTCAGAAAAAAGACGCCAAGATCTTGAATAGTCAATCTTGGTCCAAGATTGCATTCCCTACCCGCAGCCCCGCCGCCGCATTCTAGTGCCGAGTTAGACGTCACGTATTGTTTTTGACCGATATTTCTATTTCGGAAAAAATGCTTTTGCGCAAATTAAATAAATAAAGCGTTAGCAATGTCGCTAAATACTGGTCGTCAAAGTTTAAATTGGAATTCTTTAAGAAAGTTTAAATAAGAAATAGTTTTAGTTTTGTATAAGTAAGTTTTGCATGATTAAAATATAGTTTTTATTGTTAATAGCATAATTTTATTGCCAAAAATGCCTTTAAAAATGTCTACATATACTATAATCCGAACGCTGCGTACATCCGAACAGGGTATATATTTTGGGTGTTCGGACTATCGAGGCCCTACTGTACCACGAATTGTTTAACAAACGAATATTTTAATTGGACGCGTACTTCTAAACCCAAATAAGCCTTAAATTCATTAAAACTGAAAACCAAAACACACCTTCAGTACTTAAAATAGAGTTTATCAACGAAATAAGGTTCATATTGCCGTATACTATTGAAATGTATATGTATAATATTAATATATGACGTCACATCTCAATCATGGCGCGTATACAAGTCACGTGACTTTATTTAAATTTCATGAATTTTTAATTGTTTATAATTAATTGAAAAAACATTTTTTAAGGTTTTTGCATTGAATATTAATATTATTTTAATAATAAGGTTTTAAATTAAAATACATTAAAAAAAAACAAAAATTATTTTCTTTTTCAAATACTTACCCAATTTGTGGTGTAACGCCCGTCCGGCGTTCCTAGGAAAAATTCGCATAGAGCTGAAAATTGCTAGAGATTATAAAGAAAACCTCAAAAGTCCCCGCCGACCCCATTTGTGTAAAAAAATTAGTTCCGTTCCAACAACGAAACATTCAGTAATGCTCTTACCTGGACCAGCCGGTCAGCACAACCCCCGTGACGTTGGCGCGGTCGGCGTTGGCCTGCTGGTTGCTCGTGTACCGCGACACCGGGGACACCATCTAGTATGACAATCACCTGGACCAGCCGGTCAGTATGACCCCGGTGAAGTTGGCGCGGTCGGCGTTGGCCTGCACCTCGCGGATCCACGCCTGCTGGTTGCTCGTGTACCGCGACACCGGGGACACCATCTAGTATGACAATCACCTGGACCAGCCGGTCAGTATGACCCCGGTGAAGTTGGCGCGGTCGGCGTTGGCCTGCACCTCGCGGATCCACGCCTGCTGGTTGCTCGTGTACCGCGACACCGGGGACACCATCTAGTATGACAATCACCTGGACCAGCCGGTCAGTATGACCCCGGTGAAGTTGGCGCGGTCGGCGTTGGCCTGCACCTCGCGGATCCACGCCTGCTGGTTGCTCGTGTACCGCGACATCGGGGACACCATCTAGTATGACAATCACCTGGACCAGCCGGTCAGCACAACCCCCGTGACGTTGGCGCGGTCGGCGTTGGCCTGCTGGTTGCTCGTGTACCGCGACACCGGGGACACCATCTAGTATGACAATCACCTGGACCAGCCGGTCAGTTTGACACCGGTGAAGTTGGCGCGGTCGGCGTTGGCCTGCACTTCGCGGATCCACGCCTGCTGGTTGCTCGTGTACCGCGACACCGGGGACACCATCTAGTATGACAATCACCTGGACCAGCCGGTCAGTATGACCCCGGTGAAGTTGGCGCGGTCGGCGTTGGCCTGCACCTTGCGGATCCACGCCTGTTGGTTGCTCGTGTACCGCGACACCGGGGACACCATCTAGTATGACAATCACCTGGACCAGCCGGTCAGTATGACCCCGGTGAAGTTGGCGCGGTCGGCGTTGGCCTGCACCTCGCGGATCCACGCCTGCTGGTTGCTCGTGTACCGCGACACCGGGGACACCATCTAGTATGACAATCACCTGGACCAGCCGGTCAGTATGACCCCGGTGAAGTTGGCGCGGTCGGCGTTGGCCTGCACCTCGCGGATCCACGCCTGCTGGTTGCTCGTGTACCGCGACATCGGGGACACCATCTAGTATGACAATCACCTGGACCAGCCGATCAGTATTACCCCGGTGAAGTTGGCGCGGTCGGCGTTGGCCTGCAACTCGCGGATCCACGCCTGCTGGTTGCTCGTGTACCGCGACACCGGGGACACCATCTAGTATGACAATCACCTGGACCAGCCGGTCAGTATGACCCCGGTGAAGTTGGCGCGGTCGGCGTTGGCCTGCACCTCGCGGATCCACGCCTGCTGGTTGCTCGTGTACCGCGACACCGGGGACACCATCTAGTATGACAATCACCTGGACCAGCCGGTCAGTATGACCCCCGTGAAGTTGGCGCGGTCGGCGTTGGCCTGCACCTCGCGGATCCACGCCTGCTGGTTGCTCGTGTACCGCGACACCGGGGACACCATCTAGTATGACAATCACCTGGACCAGCCGGTCAGTATGACCCCCGTGAAGTTGGCGCGGTCGGCGTTGGCCTGCACCTCGCGGATCCACGCCTGCTGGTTGCTCATGTAACGCGATACCGGGGATATCATCTAGTAAAACATAGTAAAATGTTAGCAAAGTTAGGCATATACTGTTTTACGTTTACAAAACAATAGCAGATCTCATACATATTAACCCCTAATAAAATTATTCACTGTTTATCCAGATTGGGGGGTTCATCAATGTTACTTCATAAAAGGGTTCCGCCACCAAAAAAGTATAAAAAACCGCTGACGTAACATGTATTAACTATATGATATATTATCCTACTAGCCCAACACAGCGATCTTGCTTTATTATTATTTTGTGAAGTTTAAGCAAGTTGCATTTCAAGCTTATGGCTATAAATTATAATGTTACTTTGCTGTTTATTTAATTGTGTTACCTGACAGCTACCATTAGCCCCCTTGAACGCGGACGCCGCCCAGACCTTCGGGAATATTCTGTAGTTCCGCCACAGTTCGCCGCCAACGAAGAAGTGTTCAGCCACGTTGTAGTTCCATACTACTGGCTCCACTAGCTTGCCGATGTTGGATTCTGGAATGATACATTTTTGAATTATTTAAAATGATGGAATAGGTCGCACAAAACATTAAGAGCCAGTCCACACGGCGCGCTCCGTCTTCGGAACGCAAACAATATGACGGACAGCAGCCCCCGAGACGAAGCGGGAGGGGGTGTTGACGTTAAGACTGCTTCGTAATAACGCTGCGATGACGGCTGCGTCATCGCATGCCGTGCCCGTGTGGCAATGCGTCAAACGGCAGCGCTGCGTCGACGCAACGCACCGTGTGGACTGGCTCTAAGATTGCTCGGCGCGATTGGAGAGAGCAATGGGCTCATGTGTATAATGAACCTGAACTCTGTACTCTGAACCGATGGGGAAGGACATAGGATACTTTTTATTATTACACATACCACAGTCCACAGTCCATACCTATCGACCAATGACTACAGTATGTTAATACAAAGATTTTGTTTAGTTCACAACTTCCACACATATTACTGACACTATTCTTAATGCTTTCATTGATGATAACCCATCAATCCCAAAGCGGCACCCGGCTGTCGCTGCATAACAATTGAAAATCTATTGTGTCTGCGATTCCCACGATCGAGGTATTAAATTGTCTGTTTCTTCCTCACACTTGAACGGCTGAACCGATTTAAATTAAATTTGGTATGGAGATACTTCGAAAGTATTTATTTCGGAAAAAATGTACGGTTCCAGCACGATAAGAGAGCGAGTATTAGTATGGAAGTATAGATAATAGGTTACTTACTCTCCAACACCTCAAAACCTATGGCTCGCAGCATGTCATCCCACATCAGTACATTCATCTTGGGCCGCTGCATCTTGAGGAATATTAGCAGATCCTTGACGTGGTCTAGGAAGAGAGATGTCGCCTTGTGCTCGCTAACTGAAGCTTTCCGTTGACAATCCTCGCATATCGCTGTGTGCCATACCTGTGAACAAACAGCATTTTAAATTGAATAAACAAACAAAAAAAAAATATAGAGGCTATAACCGATTTTTATAATTATCCATACACTATACTCTATCCCCCTTACTAATAAACGTTGTATAAGCTTTGAATAGTTATACAGTGTTTTGTTCCTGTCACACAAGTGACATTTTTAATTGGATTGAAGAAGACAAAACACTGTATAACTATTCAAAGCTTATACAGCGTTTATTAGTAAGGGGGTATATCTTTACGTGGGAGAGCCATGCTTCGGCACGAATGGGCCGGCTCAACCGGAGAAATACCACGGGCTCATAGAAAACCGATGTGAAACAGCGCTTGCGCTGTGTTTCGCCGAGTGAGTGAGTTTACCGGAGGCCAAATCCCCTACCCTTTTCCCTTCCCTACCCTCCCCTATTTCCTTCCCTACCCTCCCCTATTCCCTTCCCTACCCTCCCCTATTACCCTATTCCCTCTTAAAAGGCCGGCAACGCACCTGCAGCTCTTCTGATGCTGCGAGTGTCCATGGGCGACGGAAGTTGCTTTCCATCAGGTGACCCGTTTGCTCGTTTGCCCTCTTATTTCATTAAAAAAAAAACTATAATTGCTAGTGTCTCTATCTTCACCACTATACCCTTGAACCTATTAAGATTTCGAAGTTTTACACCCATATGTCGGAAAGTTTATATCCCGAAAAATGTACGGTTCCCGCGCGATATACTTACCAGTTTTAGCGGAACGATGTGTGGAGCGCAGCAAGCAACAACACTTGTGAAGTATTTCTGCTGAGTTAGACTCGACTTTGATTCGACCTCAGGCAGCGGTTGTTGACTCTAATTCTGCTGACGAGCAAAACGTGTCCGCTTACGCTTCGAAGTTTATAGAATGTTCGGTGACATACATAATGAATTATTACTTTGAAAGTGTGATTCGATTATGATGGATATGAAAACCTGGGAAAGGACATAGGACACTTTTTATCCCGGAAAAATGTACTGTTAGCAATAATTCATTATGAGAATCACGAATTATGGACTCCGATTTTCCAATTAACTCCACATCTCTTATCTTAAACGCCGGCAACGCACCTGCAGCTCTTCTAATGTTGCGAGTGTCCATGAGCCACGGTAGTTGCTTTCCATCAGGTGACCATTTGCTCGATTGCCAAAAAATTCTTTCTCCATATTTTCGTCGCGATGGCATCTGCAAGATCTTACCTTGCATCAGCATAAACTTTGCTGTACTCTTCGTTGTTGTAGACTTGCAGAGCTAGACGATGCTTATCTACTGTTGATTGCATGTTGAATAAACGCCAGAAATTCCTTGATCGTGATTGCCAATCTTACCAAATGCCTCGTACAGGATTAGCTACATTGTACGAAATCCCCATGTCGTTAAAAGTCTACTTACAGACTAGAGAAGCTGTCTTCCTCATGGCGTTGGTGATTCCAGAAACTGGCAAGATGGCCGCAATGACGTGTAGCGGCGATTCGCGATTTATTTTATAAATATTTGCGTCTGCATAATACGGAGCTCGACCGTTCGCTAGCTCGACACATCGCAAACTGTAGTTGACAGTTGCAAGTCGCAGGTAACATGATATATTTACAGTTTAGGTTTACAAATTACACAATCTAAAGCACTGGTCCCCAAACAGCAGTCTATTGGAGCCAAAATATGGTCTGCGATTCGCGAATATAATACATAAATATAATACAATATAATGATATAATACAATACGAACTATATTATCCCTAGGATGGCCGACGTCATGAAAAATACAACCTCTCTCCTCAGAAACCACATAATACAAAATACCAAAGTTTTCCTTTTGTGTAATTACCTATTGAGTTTTAATTACTGTTCAAGATTGGTGGATTCATGGTGTTCCCTGATAACAGGAAAAAAATATAAAAGTGGCCACTGACCAAGAAAAGGTTGGGAACCCCTGATCTAAAGTGACCTTTGGAATCATATTGACTTGTTATAATGTATATTATATGTACTATATTGCAGCCATCTAGATGAATATGGCTAAATTGCCTGCCTAAGCTTAGACATTTTTTATTACATCAACTTTTTATTAATTATAATAGGTCTACGGTCTACCAGAATCTGATGGCAATTTTTGACAGCAGATTTTTAAAAAATATCCTTGATCATTGGATAAATTTTTATATTTGCATGTTTAACACACAGAATCAGCCGCTATAAGAAAAAAAAACGGATCAATATATTTTATTCCAATTGCCCCCGTATTGCTAGTCGTTTTATTTTCTCACTTTTTGCCATCAGATTCAGGTAGACCTGTAGTTATTAGACACTACTTTGAATATTTCATATTTCTTGTATGTTTTAAAACTATGTAGAATAGTTTAAGCAATTCTTATTTTATGATACAAACAAGATGGGAGGCCACTTATATGAGTTGGTTGATTATAAAACTGTCTAGTTCTATGTAACATAAAAATTTTGTAGCCAAGGTGTAGTTCAAGATAAGTTTGAATACTACAACAAAATAAATACCTCATCTGCACCAATATGAAAGTATTTTGCGTCAGGTTGGGCATCCAAGGCATTTTGCAGCATTGCCTTCACAAGTTGTAGTGACTTGGGTTTTGTGGGGCAGAGCACCGCAGGAGACCGGGGCTCCTCTCTCAGCTCCCGGAACGCAGGATGTTTCAGTACAAACTCCATGTGGCCTATTGTTTGTACCAGTTGAATCTGTAAATGAAGATGAAATTACTGTTATAAAGGCCTGGATAGAGAGAGCAAAACTAAGACATTTTGGCGGCTTACACATTCACCTACAATATTTATATAATACTCAATAAGCCAATGCTTTTTTTTTTTTTTATGAAATAAGGGGGCAAACGAGCAAACGGGTCACCTGATGGAAAGCAACTTCCGTCGCCCATGGACACTCGCAGCATCAGAGAGCTGCAAGTGCGTTGCCGGCCTTTTAAGAGGGAATAGGGTAATAGGAGGGTAGGGATAGGAAGGGAAGGGAATAGGGGAGGGTAGGGAAGGGAAAAGGGTAGGGGATTGGGCCTCCGGTAAACTCACTCACTCAGCGAAACACAGCGCAAGCACTGTTTCACGCCGGTTTTCTGTAAGAACGTGGTATTTCTCCGGTCGAGCCGGCCCATTCGTGCCGAAGCATGGCTCAAGTTTCTTACTTTATACTGAGCAACAGAGTCAAAACTTATGAATATGCTATTCATAATTTTGTAAGCAATTGTGTTATCTAAACTAGTGGGAGCAAGTCCAGTCGAGGTTGAACTAACATTATAATATTACACAAACCATTTGGCAATATTTTTGATTCCCTCATAAGTCATGTAAATTTCGGTTATAATTACGGCAGAGGGCCACTTTAATTTCGTAGCTATATCCGGAAGTCTTTACATCCGAAATAATAAAAAGTCATGTCATATTATATGATTTAACTTTAATTTATTTAATGATGTTATACGTATACGGATGTTATTGAACACAATCATGTTATATTCCAATTTCCACTGTACATGTTTAGCTTTTTGTCCACACTGTAAGGTGTATGCCATTTTCATAATTCCTTCTACATCAAAATTATTTCGGCCTTATTTAAGAAACACCATTAAAATTTTGCTTTCTAACTAATTTATAAGTTTAACTTTGCACACATGCTAAGCAGTCCTACAAACTAGCAAAGCAATTTTTTGACCATCTGTGAATGCAAACAATGGATAAGAAAGCTTAATAGTTTTATGAATGAGCCGATTGAGACTCAGTCACAATAACCATAAGAGATTTCTAGGAATCTGTCATAAATGGTTCATAAAAACAAGATGCTATACCCAAAATTGATGCTATATCCGAAGTCACTATTACCGAAAGAATTTCATACGAAAATATGCTTTAAATTCAAGAGACATAGGTTTGACGTCGCTATAACTAGAATGTCGTTACAACCGAGGTCGTTATTAATGAAATCCACTGTATATCAATAATTATTTCATGTAAACATAATTCTTAAATTGAAAAATTAATTTTAACATTATATTTTTTTAATTTTGATATTTTGGACTTACAGGTTCCAGACCTTTACTTTTGATAGCCTGTAGAATTTGCTGGACCTCATCAATTGTGTACATATGGTCACCGTTGCAGTTCTCCCTGCTGCCAATGATGGAGAGCTCCCCGGAATATGGAAACGTGTCCTCCCATTCCAACAGTACGCCGGTAGCTCCCCACTGCCTGATGTTTTCTAGAATCTACAAAAAAAATTAAATTACTTCTATGTTCAGTAGTAAGAATATATAATATACATTTTTTTTCTGAAATGACTTAGGTGTAAAAGTAGTGTCATATTCACCTGATCTAGATAATGCACTTTTAGGGGTGCTCCTTTGAAGTCCAAATGCACTATTCTGTAAATAAATAACTGATAAATATACCGATCATACTTACGACTTGTATGGTTTCTTTATAATAAGGAAGTTATGAATTGTTTAGTTACCTATGCATTTCGATTGTTGGTTTAGCAGCTGAACTAAAAATTAATTAAATTAAGTAGCGATAGAAAACAAAGTTTTCCAAGAATTCCTCGAAGAAAAATGATACCCGAGATTCGAGAACCGGCGCTGCACCGGCAGACGGCATTTTTTTTTGACGTAAACAGTAATGACATTTGACATTCGACAAGTGACAATTTCTTCTTTTTTTTTCTTATTATGACACTTCGGCTATATAACCATGGCCAGTGTCGAGTATATTATGGCGGGAAAACAATATTTTTATTACAATTTTCAGTATCGTTTTTCTATATTGTCAGGTCTAAAGTCTAGTCAAAGTCTAAGTAAAAGTCAATACAATCAGGAAGTCAGGTCGATCGAATATGTAAAGTGGTAGAAGCTTTACTGAAACTTTCGATGGAGTTTTGGAGGTAACACAAAATACCACATTTCTGAATATTGCATCACTTTCCCACACTTGTGCACGATAAGGAATATCTAACGGTTAATATTCTACCAATATTACATATTAAAAACCCAGTAGACACAATTTTAAGAAAATAATACAAAAACACAACAGCACTCTTTAACATTCCCCGTTCCCGGCAAAACTCTTCTACATTCATTTCACGTTTCTCGCAGTCTTTGCACACTGGTCGCAGACCGCAGAGGTGAGAGGACTCATAAGGGTGAGAACACAATATTGTTGGTTAACTTTTTCAGTCGTGCAGCTGGCCAGCTGAGCCGTCCCGACTTTTTTGTATTGTCAAGGTATGAAACAAAATGAAATAAAAAAAAAATATATGTCGAGACGCGAACGCCAAATGTATATATATATATCTATATATATATATATATATATATATATATATATATATATATATATATATATATATATGGACGCTTCACACCACGTCAGTCTGGCCCCGTGGTAAGTACCTGAAGGACTTGTGTTACGGGTACCAGACAACGGAAATATATTTAATACTTTTATACTATACATATATTTAAGATTTTTATTATATGATACACATATTTAATACACATCCATGACCCAGCAACTTTGAAAACTTTTTGTTCCGTCGGCGGGATTCGAACCCGCGACCCCCGGCTTGAACTACCAACAGCCCACCAACTGAACCACAGAGGTCGCCAATGTTGTTTTTAAAAACAATCTTAGTAGTAAAAATATTTGAATACTCAATTTATATCCAAATCCATCTTAGTGAGATCACTGGTTTATGCGTTTAGCAACAACAGATAGATACACTTTCACATTTATACGGACTAGAGATCGCCCAATGGTCAAAATTCGACCTTAGTTTCAACGATATTATTTTAGGTCTACTATAGGTCTACCAGAATCTGATGGCAAAAAGTGAGAAAATAAATTGACTCTAGCAATACCGGGGTAATTGGAATAAAACATTTTGATCCTTTTTTTTTTTTCTTATAGCGGCTGATTCTGTGTGTTAAACATGCAAATATAAAAATTTATCCAATGATCAAGGATATTTTTTGAAAATCTGCAGTCAAAAATTGCCATCAGATTCTGGTAGACCTATACCTTTATTTTGTAAAAAAATATTGACTTTATCCACTATTTACCTACCTAGGTATATTATGTCAGTGACTTTATCATATTTTTTTTCAACTCCTGTCTCTGGGACTCAGCTGATCTCAGACTGGCGCGGGCGGTGTAAGCATTGTCTTATGCTGGCACTTCACATGGCTATTTGTATTTGCGTATTTGATGTATTCGCCAAACAATCACCATGTGTAGACGGTACTATGTTTGACAAAGTATTGGCCTTATTTGCCTATTTGACAAATATGACCAATTATACCAAATACATTATACACCTATCGCACATCAAAAGTCAAATAAGCAAGTACACAAATAATCCGGTGCTGTCAACTTGACAACAGACGGTATATTTTCAAATTTCAGGTGATTTCCAGCAAATTTTCAGTCATTTTCAGTGTTGTATCGTGAGTGGAAAACAACATTTTGTATCCTTTTTGGAGATTAGTGGTCCAATTTCTTGTAATAAATATTTGAAGTCTATAACTGACATCCGACATTGTATTGGTGAACACAAACCTGATTTAAAAATTCTGAATCGAATGTTTGTAATAGCACAGAATATATATTAGTAGTACCAACAGAATTCTCACTCGCGAAACCAGTTTAAAGAAATAACGACTCATGCAACGATACTATAAAGTTAAAATTCCGACCGCGCAGTGCTAGGTGCCTACAATTACATGTGCGCTCTCTTTCTATCGCGTAAAGTTCGTCACAGACGGTGTAGATAATATAAAATATATATTATCTTAGAGCATATTTTAGAATATCGCTCACCATAGAAATCTTATGAACCATCACACACGACGAAGTTAATATATATTTTATATTTTGTATCTTAAGATACCGAGCTATATGGAAATATATATTTCGTATCTTAATATGTTATCTTAAGATGCGAAATATAAATCTTTATGAATACAGGATGTTTTTGTGTCGGGCAGCGCGCGGGCTCATCGGTGATCGGACGTACTAGTGGGATGCTCCGTGCCGCGTCCAAAAGGTAGAGGGGGAAACAAAACCAAAACAAACTGATAGACGCTCTTCAGTGGAAATGCTCTGTCGCATGTTTGTATTTTGCTTTTTTATATCTTCCCTAATCAAATCGTGAATCGAAATGAACGTTTCTCTTGAATTTCTAAAATACTCTTATAACTTCTTCGTTGACAGATCTTGATAAAGGTTAAATTCACCGCAGGTTTTTCTCTTCTTTATGTGAGGCTCTATCCAAATTTTTCTCCTTTTGGAATGTGCTATTGCAATCTGCATTTCACATTCTATATCAGAATCATCGTCTGAAGAGCTGTCTAACAAATCAAGAAGTAAGGCAGTATCACTCATAGTTAATCACCCTGTATATATAACTCTAACAAGGAATACGTGTGGCACCAACGCAGACTCATAAGGAAATGAACAGATTTTTAATAATATCGTATCTTAGCAGTGTGTGATAGCCTAAGATACTATAATATTTTATATTTGGGCATCTTAAGATAAAATATTATAGTATCTTCACCGTCTGTGATGCGCTTAAGAGGTACCCTTTCTGACGAAATCAGGGTTGTCTCTTTTTAAAAATAATATTATAATATTTATATTAATTAACTACTTTTTATTTAACTCGAAATGTAGATTGTATGTAGATTTAATCATCATAAATTCGCGTGTAACTAGTTACGCGTACTTACTTCGCATTTCCCGTATTAAAAAAAAAATAGGTATATCGTATTAAACGTATAACCGGCCTTATTAGTTATTATTAACTTATAATTAATAATAACGTAATAATCGACCAAGTGCAAGTCGGATTCGCGCACTCGGGTTCCGTACAGTTATAGACGAAAAATAGGCCAATCATTGTTTTTTTGTATGGGAGTCCCCTTGAATTTTTATTTTATGTAAATATTATTATTAATTATTAAAGTAGACTTATAATTAAGGCCTTTGTGAAAATATCAAGTGCCTACCTGTTGCCGTTATTGATATCGAGCAAAAAAGGCCAAAAAAATAACATTTGTTGTATGGGAGCCCGCCTTAAATATTAATTTTATTTTGTTTTTAGTTTTTGTTGTTATAGCGGCAAGTCTAGCAAGTCTAGCTATAGCGGTTCTTGAGATACAGCCTGGAGACAGACAGACAGACGGGCGGACGGACAGACGGACAGACATCGAAGTCTCAGTAATAGGGTGCCATTTTTACCCTTTGGGTAAAAACTTTGGTACCGTTATTACGATATTTACGAACAACTCGTGCGCGTGCGTCACCGCTCGCTTGTGAGTAGATATGAGCGCGGATGGGTAAACGGCCGGCGGCGGCGCGCCGACTTTTTTTGGTCGGCGGCGGCGGCGCCGTCGGCGGCGTTTCTCAAATGCGACTTTCATCTGTTTTTAGGGTTCCGTACCCAAAGGGTAAAAACGCGACCCTATTTTACTAACACTTTGATGTCTGTCCGTCTGTCTGTCTGTCTCCAGGCTGTAACTTAAAAACCGTTATAGCAAGATTTCTGAAATTTTCACAGATTATGTATATCTGTTGCCGCTATAACAAAAAATACTAAAAACAAAATAAATTAAATATGTACGGGGGGCTCCCATAGAGCAAACGTGATTTTTTTGCTAATTTTTGCTCGATATCAATATCGCCCAACTAGCACATTAGTGATAAAAACAGCCAACTTTGCATCTTTTAGCTGTACTCTGGGCTCTGGCACTTTAGGTATTCTGGAAGCAGTTTTTAGTTATACTAATGCATCCGTTACTCTTTATGTTTTTATAAATTTCTTAGACTTTCGACTGATTAAACTAAAATTATTAAAAATTTGAGCTTCTATGATGAAGACGTTCGCTTAAATAGGATTTTGATAAATTCAACCCCCATGGGGATAAAATAAGGGATGATGGAGGATGTAAATGTTTTATTTTGAACCTATCAGTACCTAATAGAACGAACAAATTAAGACGAACAAATAATTTATTAAGTATTTTGTGGTCATAATATTGTCAAGTGCCTATCTGTATATCTATCTATCAATATATTTTATGTCGAACAAAAAAGGCCAAAGTAGCGTTTGTTGTATGAGAGCCCCCTTAGATAGGTTTAATTAATTTTGTTTTGTTTTATTTTGATACATAGGCTGCACTAAAAGTATCGGGAATGGAATATTTTCACTTTTCCTGTCTTATTAAAATCTTTTTAATTGAAAACTCCTTGGTTTTTTAAAATCGAATACCATTTATTGATTTAAAAAAGATTCTCTGTCTTGTCATAAGGTCTTGTCAAACTTGTTTAGTCGTTGAGAAAATGGAATTGACTCGAGAAAATTCTAGAGCGATGATTTATTATGACTTTCGAAGTGGTTTAACACAAAAACAGTGTGTTAACCGGATGATTTCTGCATTTGGTGATGAAGCCCCATCCAAAACCACAATTTATCGCTGGTTTGCTGAATTTCAACATGGACGTGTTAAGCTCAGTGATGATCCCCATCAAGGTCGTCCAAAAACTGCATTCACCCAAGAAAACGTTGATGCTGTGCGGAAGCTGATTGAGGAAGATCGACATGTGACATACCGCGAAATTCAGGCAACTTTAGACATTGGCATGAGTCAAATCTACGAATAATAAAAACTAAGGAAAAGTAACTCCGTCAAAAAACATGCTCCACAATTACTTGTCAAAAAGTGTACCTTAGGTACACATTTCAATACATTTGCAATATTTAGGTGGCCTTGAGTGGTACTAGGCTGACGTTACATGACAGATCGAAAGGAACCAAATTTAAAACGGTAATAGTATGGGAGTTACGATTCCTTAGTTTTTATTATTCGTATAGTCAAATACAAATAATCTTGCATGAACAATATTGTTTTAAAAAAATTGTTTTCCCGATGGATATCGCATTTGCTCTGTGAAGAGCAAAAAACGGCTCGCGTTACTTGGTGCGTCAGAACTCTCGAAAGATTCCACGCAGGATCCTCAAATGCTGTATACAACATCGTATCAGATGACGAATCCTGGATATACACGTACGAACCCGAAACAAAAAACCAGTCACGAGTTTGGGTGTTGAAAAATGAGTTAAAGCCAACAAAAATTGTTCATTCACGGAGTGTTGCAAAAAAATGGTGGCCACGTTTGTCTCCAAAACCGGCCATGTTGCGACTATTCCTGTTGAGTGACAAAGAACGGTTAATGCAGAATGGTATGCTAGCATTTGTTTGCCACAGGTCGTTTCTGAACTCCGTAAAAAGAACTGCAACCGCCGCATCATCCTCCATCACGACAATGCGAGTTCTCACACCACGCACAGAACAAAAGAGTTTTTAGAGCAAGAAAACATAGAATTATTAGACCATCCGCCGTACAGCCCCGACCTAAGCCCTAATTAATGATTTCTATACTTTCCCTAAAATAAAGAATAAATTGCGTGGTCAGAGATTTTTATCGGCTGAAGAAGCTGCGGACGCCGACAAAACGGCCATTTTGGAGACCCCAATTTCCGAATGGAATGGTTGCTTCAATTATTGGTTCCATCGTATGGAAAAATGTGTCAAATTTCGCGGAGAATACTTCTAAAAGCAATAAATATATTTTTAAATAGTAATGTTGTGTCACTTCCTTGATTCCCGAAATTTGCAGTGCTGCCCTCGTAGCATTAATTGTTGTTATAGCGGCAACAGAAATACATAATTTGTAAGAATTTCAAAAATTTTGTTAGCTAAGTTCTTGAGATACAGCCTGGAGACAAACAGCGAAGTCATTGCAATAGGGTCCCGTTTTTACCCTTTGTATAAGGAACCACAAAAATGGGAAAACTATCCACCTTTGTCATTATGCTACGTCAATGCGGACGAAGTTGCGGGCAACAGCTAGTATAATATATGTATATTTTATAAGAAAGGGCCAACCCACACGTACCACCACCACACCACCTCGCAACGACAAAATGCCGTCAAGCAGTGGTTACGTATAAATGGTGTCGCTGCAGCTTTTTGAAGTTGCGTTGTGGTACCGACAAAATGTCGACGTGGTTGCGTTGTCGCCAGTAGTTGCGATGTGGTTACGTACGAAAGTCAATGAAACGGAGGGGGGAAAAGCGCGGGCGGTGTGCGCGCACTGTCATTGCATCGACGCAACGTTGTGGTCGGCCACTAGTTCGCTTGTGGTTGCAATGTGGTCGGTATCAGACAAGTGGTCCACAACGACTGCAAAATGTGGTACGTGTGAATAGTCTGCAGTTCATTTTAATACGAAATATACGCCCGACCACGTGGTGTGGTTGTGGTTGTCGTGTGGTTGTGGTACGTGTGGGTTGGCTTCTATCTTTGGGTATTTTTTTCAAGGTATGACACAGGGTCATGGTAATTTTATCTAGTTTGGTTTTAAAAACGTCCACATTTTGTTCTTCTAATGACGACGACAAAGGCATAGCCATCGTCTACCATAATAACGAGTTCGTTCGTACTGATTCATTGAATCATTTCACTCGCTCGGCGCGCCGATGCCTTTTCGCGGCGGTGGCGGCGCGCCGGCGCGGCGCTCATATCTACTTATGAGTCCCTACTGATTTGCCACCCGCGGGTGGTACTTACAGTTCGATGCCTACTCTCGCGAGTGGGACAGAATAGTAGGAACAGACGCTGACATACCAACCATTCCGACATTGCTACAGATTGTCCGACGGTCGGCCTTCCAACCGTCAGTTGACTTTGTATGAAGTAGTGAACGGACGTCCTGCCTTGAAAATTACAACTCTCTGGCTATTACCGTTCTTGAGCTACAGACAGACATCGAAGTCTTAATAATAGGGTCTCGTTTGTTCCCTTTGGGTACGGAACCCTTCAATTGCTAAAATAGCGTTGGTTGCGGCAACCATTGTTCAAAGTTCAAAGTTGCCGTATTGTTCATTTATTTAAAACATCCAGCATAATTGCAAACACCAGCAAAACTTGATGCCTGATATTCCTATTTGCGTAATCTCTGTGAGTCTAAGTCCCACAAACAGGGAAAGTCTGGCACAATTTTTGGTCTAATTATGCTCTATAATGGTACGGAACCCTTCGTGCGCGAGTCCAATTCGCACTTGGCCGATTTTATTAGATGCATCGACGGCAATAGCTGGCAAGACGTCCGTTCACTACTTCATACAAAGTCAACTGACGGTTGGAAAGCCGACCGTCGGACAATCTTTTTTTTTTATGAAATAAGGGGGCAAACGAGCAAACGGGTCACCTGATGGAAAGCAACTTCCGTCGCCCATGGACACCCGCAGCATCAGAAGAGCTGCAGGTGCGTTGCCGGCCTTTTAAGAGGGAATAGGGGAGGGTAGGGATGGGAAGAGAAGGGAATAGGGGAGGGAAAGGAAGGGAATAGGTTAGGGGATTGGGCCTCCGGTAAACTCAGTCACTCGGCGAAACACAGCGCAAATCTGTAGCAATGTCGGAATGGTTGGCATGTCAGCTCCGATTCGGTCGGCCCCCGACCAAATCGGGACGTCTGTTCCTACTATAAGTTTGCTATTTGACGGCCATGTGTGGAAGGTCGTATATATTTTGCCTTTGTTTGTTTGTGTGCGTATTCGTCAATAATGTTGCCAAATACAACAAAATATAGCCAAATGCAAAATATACAAATAGCCTTGTGAAGTGCCAGCATAATAGTATCTAAGATTCAATAAAAAACTCTATAATCCATTTTCACTATTTTGTCAACTTGTTGTCAACAGACTTCAACCATAAATAAAAGAGTACCTATAATTATTCGTATGTATAGGCTTGTCACTCAAAAATCTGTCATCTTTCCTAGTGTGTGTGTTGTAGTGTGTGTAATGTTTTATTTGTACGTAGTACATAATATCTCTATTCACCATAGGTATTATAAACTATAAATAACCACAAACTATATAAAATGCTAACGCATACTACTGCGCAAAATTTCATTCACCTACGTTTCCCCATTTTCGTCAAAAGGGATACAAAGTTTTTCGCTCGCGTATTAATATAGGTGTAGATGCATCAAATTCATACGGATGGTATTTAAATAAAACTCATCAAATTCAAGTCATAATATTTTTTATTGTTTTTTGTTATGAATACTTCACTTTGTAAAAATAACTAAGTAGTAATTTTAGATCCTACAAGAATACGAACACTATTCTTATACTATTTAGAGCACTACAATTAATATTTTAAAAATAATAAAATAACGCACTGGCTTTAAATTATGAAAGAGTTTAAAGTAGCTATTGTATTATTACTGAAGCCAGCCTTTCACTGTCCTGTTTAACCAGTATTACTTAAGCCTATGCAGAATAATGCGTGGCTGGCTTTAGTACCTACATTCTTATTATAACATTTAAATATACTTAATACGAAAAAAGTTCTTAAATAACATCCAAAATCTAAGTACTTTTATGATTCTAATAAAAACATTTAAAATCGGCAGTTACAAACTTCACAAACCAACGTCCTAAGTAGTAAGTACCTACTAAGTACAAGATGTAAAAACAATTTTCCTAATACAAAATCTACGAACATGTTTCTTGAATAACGTAGGTAAATTATAACCTATCATAGGAAGACTGGTGTATGGTGCCAATACTAATTTACTAATTTCAGTCACTACATAGAATTTAATATAATGTTATCTATAAAGGCGAGACCGCACTAAAGCGGCATAGAACTGACGTTTTTAAAACGTCAGTCCTATGTAACGAAAAGTGTCGCGTACGGCGCACGGCGTAGTGCGTTCCTAGTTCCCACCTTTAAGATCTCAAACAATTTTCGATTACATACCTACCAAGTCAGTATACAAATTCAATTCACATTGTTATTTTACGCCTCTTAAATATAAATAGCTATCTTATCTCGGCTTTAAAGTCATACAAACTGTCAATAAAAATAGTCAGTCAAACACGACTGGCCTCAATTTAACTGCGAGTATTGTAACTAGAGACTTTGTTGTTCTGCTTTTTATTAAGTAACCTACATAAACAAAGTTAACATTGTACTGATTTCATACTTTGTTATAACTTACAAGTATCGATTAAAAATACATGGATGAAAATAAAAATGTATATTATAATATTATTATATACTTACTTTGATCATTGATTTGAAACATCAAAAAAAAGTTAAAAGTCAGTTTGGTATGCCGTTACGAACAACGCGTCGCCATACCTCTTAAAGGCGAGACCGCACTAACGGCCGTTCCCAATATTTGATCTATCTCTAGTTTTGCCCTACTAGAGATAGGAATAGCTCTCATTAGACATTAGAGACATATATTTTATGTCAATTCAATGTTAGCTGCGATCGGTCGTATGTCAAACCAGAGATAGATTGAATATTGGGAACGGCCGTAAAGCGACACGATACGACGTTACGTCAGTTCTATGGAACGTGAAGTGTCGCGTCGTGTCGCGTATTGGCTATTGCAGTCTCACCTTAAAACAAAGTATTATTTAAAAATTATCTTGGTGTTCTACACTTGCGAGGCCTAAGGACATAATAATTTTCTCATTATTTACGTCAGTTTGCTTGCAAGAGACAAGAGTCAACAGGAAACAGTTTTTACTGATCGTAATGGTGTACGTAATACACTGACCTCAATTATACAAGTACGCTGGACTTATGATACCCACCTGCTTTTTGTGCCTATGTGAAGCGGAATCAGAGCCCCCAATGCGGGGGAAGAGAACTAAATCTGACGTAACTTGCAAATGGCCGCTTAGTCGTTATTGGTTGTCATCACTAGTATTAGTTCCAAGTACTCTCACTACTGCTATCAACGCCAATATGGCGTTCAAACGTCATTTTTACGTCAGATTTAGTTCTCTTCCCCCGCATTGGGGGCGCTGATTCTGCTTCAAATAGGCACAAAAAATAGCTAAAGGGTATCATAAGTCCAGCGTACTTGTATAATGGAGGTCAGTGAGGTAATACCAGAGCCCCGACAAGTGCGTTGTTTGTCTACTCCGCCATCAAGCGACAACGATAAATCATAAAATTCAATCAAATAAAAAAAAGGAAAATTAAGAAGTCATAATCTAATGTGCAATAATAATCTTCACTCCCGGTTCTGGGTCGACAGCTACGTCCTTAGCCAGCGGGGCGTTGCCGATGATTCTGAAGTTCTTGGTGTACGGGATGACGGCTACCAGGAGACCAGAAACTATCACCCAGATACCAGCGATGTAGAATGCCGCGTCCCAATACCCAGTCTTGTCTTTTAGAGCACCTGTAAAAACAATAGGTAAATATTAGTTAACATTATATTAGTTTTTCGTTTCGTGACACTCACATCTCGATTTTACATTTTTATTAACATTCATTTCTATATTTCTAACTGTAAAATTATTAGATAATATACCCAATGACGTAAAAAGTCGCGGCGACATTTAGTCTCCTCGGACTCGTGAGGATGTAGCCCATTGGAACACAAAGAACAGCGTTTTCGGCATCTAGAACTGGGCAGGGCAGGCAGGGCAGGCCGAACGAATACGAAAATAGCCGAAGTTTAAATTAAGAACATAAACTACGTATTACTAGTACTAAGTCTACGTGCTTCGTGGATCATCGGTTGTGTTCGGCTATTTCCGTATCCATTCGGCCTGCCCTGCCTGCCCTGCCTGCCCTGCCCCGGGGCAGTTCCAGCACCTGTAGCACGGCTACAGTGGAAATACGAAAGTATAGACAAACAGCGGAGATAAACTGAAGGTGCCGTTCCGATCTTTACCGCGGCTGAACTCATGAGTCATGAGCATGACTAATATTTTCCCATGACCCATTTTCGTTAAAGTATAAAGTAACAAATATATATGTACGAAACTGTGAAGTGAAAAACGGCAAAGGACACACAAATGAGGGCAACGAAATTGCTAAAGTTCATTTTTTTTGTCTGCTCACCGTACACGTGGATATGTCGCGGTAAAATTTTATCATGGATCAAGATAAAGTAAGCCAAATCGGCGCCAGAATTATATTAAAAGGTCAATAAACTGAGAGTCCATGAACCAGTCTGTTTGTATCCAAAAATCACGATCAATACACTGAACTGAAATTCCTAGTAAACCGTACATTTCGCTGAAATAAAAAGTATTTTCTATGCAGTGGTCTACTCTATCTGTAACCGAGGGTCAATTTATAATAGAGCAGAGTCGAAGCGCAGCAAAACGAATTCCCAAAAACTGAACACAGAAAATTCAACCTTCTCTCCAGAACGTAACGCACACATTACTTCTGCGAGACCAATCAGCGTTGGTCGAGCGCATGCGCGCGAATTCGCGCGGATGAAAATCGACTCGTTAGTCACCTTTGTAAATCGGCACTTAACGCTTTGGAGTTAAGGTTGGATTTGCTATGTTCGGGTTTGATACTTCGCTTCGATGCGCTTCGACTCTGCGCTAATATAAATCGACCCTAAGGTCTACTTTTTACGTTAGACTTAAAAAAACTCCAACATACCAGCCATAGGTGGTCCAATCAGATGTCCCAAGCCCTGACTCAGCAGCACCAATCCATACGCCATAGTGAACCTCTCCAAAGCGATCAACTCCACCAATATACTAGGAGTATATGAGTACGAACTAGAAAACGTCAGGCCGAAGAATAAAGCGTTTAGCGCCAAAATGTAGAAGCTGTAGGACTCTTTCGCATCCATAACTCGAATAAGTATCGGGAATAGGAGTATGGATACGCCGCATGCGACGAGACACACTCCGTAGGTCTTCGTTATGTTCACCCATGGTAGATCACCTATCCAGCCGAGGCCGACCTGAAAAGAAAAAAAAAAGAGTTAAAACAAAGAAAAAATTAGCAGTATATTTGGTGAGTTGTATCATATTGTATGAATGATGTATCTGCAATACAGTGGCGTAGCGAGTTTTGGGGGGCCCATAGCAAATTTTTAGCTGCAGCTATAGCTGTTGTGAGTAATCTAAGTTATACAGCTTAAATAGAGCGAGTGAACGCCTAGGTGTAGCTAGATTCTTACCGACTTCCTAACAAATTACTAGGTTGGTTAAGGTAAATTAATAGAACATAATTGCAAATAATAGCTTATATCTTAGGCACGTCTTTCTGACGTCTATAATATAGGCTTTCTTTTTAATATATAAATAGTACCTAATTTGAATTATCAGAATATGCGCGATGTATGATAATATTAGTGTCAGTGTACTTGCTTACTTATGCAATCGTGACTTGATAAGAAACATGTTATTACAACACACAATTAAAAATACACAGACTTTTGTGCTTCTCACTCTTTTATTAAATTTTTCTTTTGTTAAATGTCTCATATGAATGATTTAACATACACTAGCCTTGACATGAGATACGGCATAAAACGTGCACACAATGCTTTAACGATATTAGCAGTCAGATAAGATAAACGAAGTCATATTATAAGGCTAATCACAGGAAAATTAGTTGCATTACGTTTTATGTTAGTCTAGTAGACGACAAAAATGTTTTACGTTGGTGAAATTATTATAGATATTTTATACTTTTACTAGCGAAATTTACAAATCATTGCCAAAGCTTGTTTCAAATTCTTAACATTCCAGCCAATATAATTTGGTGGAATTTTGAACATTTTCTGGCTGTAATATTTACAAAAAATGTTTTGATAACGGTATAATTGTCACAAAAGATACTTACAATTCCAATGATAGTAGCGACGCCGAAGACACTAAGCATCAGGGAACCCTCGGTTTCGGTGTAACCATTCTCCTCCATGAAGGTGGAAATGTAGAAGTAGGGTACGATGAACCATATGAACAGAACCAAGGTCGATAGATTCATCATCAGGAAATGGAATTCGGTGAACATGTTGAAATCGAAGGTCTTGTTTATAGCGTGCAGGAGTTTCTTTCCCCATGTCTGAAATAACACATTAATGACGTCATTAAAGTATGTAATGAGAAGGAATAGGGATTCCACAGAGAAAAGTGGTAGTCCATTGAAAAGTGGGGGGGGGGGTCAATAGAAGCTTAACCTCAAGTTTGTGGGGTCGCCACCCTTGTCCCCCGGCCGCCATCTTGAAAAAAAGGGTGACAACACTATTTTCGCGATATCTCGGAAACTATACGTCTTACAAAAAAAAATTAAAATCATAATTTGTTGCAAATTATTTTGCCTACAAATATGTTTATATATAACCTTTTTACTTTTAATTAAAAAGTAATAAGCAAAAAAGTGAGTTTTTATTTTTATTTACTATTTTACTTTTTTTTAATATATTTTACAAAAAAAAAAAACTTCAGACATGAATTAGCTAGTGGTTCCTGTGTGAGGAAGTCGATCCATCTCTGCTCACTCTTGTTGGTGAACGACGAACGTTGTTTCATAGCTTTATATGGCGATAATAAAGACGACTCACTAGACGGTTTGCGATACAAAAGATTTGCCAAGACAGTGACTAAAAATTCATTTAATTTATCATCACTGCCTCCAACACAAGATGCTGCTCATTTTCACCGTCTCCGTCATCAATACTGAAAATTGGGGCTGGAAAAAGCATGCAATCATTTGGATACCAATACAAACTTCCAAACTTCCAAACCCGCCGATCTCATGAAATTAATTTTCAGCAGATGCAAAGGAAACTGTGGAAGAATGTGTGGCTGCAGAAAAGCTGGCCTGACATGCTCTACAGTATGCCTCCATTGTTTTGGCGAAACATGCAGTAACATAAAAAGTTTCAGACTTTCTTGCTTATAACTTTTTTAATTTTTAATTTAGGGTAAAAAAACATTATGATTTCACAAATTTTTAGACGTATAGTTTCCGAAACATCGCGAAAATAGTGTTGTCATCCCGTTTTTCAAGATAGGGGCCGGGGGACAATGGTGGCGACCCCACAAACTTGAGGTTAAGCTTCTATTGACCTCCCCACATGTCCCAAAAATAAAATTGCGTCCTCTAATAAATTCAATATTCGGTCCTTAAATTGTAACATTTCAATGGACTATGAGCCGTCTAAAAGTGTCAATTTTTAACCGTAAAAAATTAAAATGTAAAATATTTTTCATTTTAATTTTTTCAAAAAAAAATAATTAGGAAACAAGACCTCTTTGGGACGTAAAAGTTTAATCAGAGTAACTATCTCCAACTCTAAGCAGAATACGCCTTATTCTTTTCGCAGGTACTTCTAAATTTTTATTATTTCGCAGAGATGTAAAAAGGAGACAAAAAATAAAGCTTACCCTTTCCTCTTGGTCTTCTTCCATAGACCACATTGAGTTTTTATAAATATCAGGACACGAAGAAGCTTTCAATCTATACTTGGCTATATTCATCATGGCTCCTCTATGCATAATGGAGTTACGATGTACGCGAATATCTCTCAGATAATGACGATCAGTCTGAAACGTCTTCATCAGCCAATCATGCCTCTCTACTTTCGGATTAAGAGTATTGTTCTCTGGAACAGGTTGAAGAAGATTCTCTCGAACCATCTTAAGTTTCTTGTCAAAATCTCTCTTCTTCTTCTTTTTACTTAGTTTCTCTTTTGTTGGTGTTTCGACGTTCAGCTTTGTATCTGATGTGCTTCGTAAAGCCAAGAGAGATGGATAGTTTGTTAAAATTATATTGTAGAGACGTTCGTTAGATGTCAATTGATCGATCACTTCTGGTGTTATCTGAAAATAAAGATAAGTTTAGCATCTTAACTACAACAATGTATATATATTTTTAAGTTGTTTATAAAAAATACTCAAAAGTTGCAGACCTTCTCGCTCTGCCTCAAAAATGTTGGGAGATTAATAACTGAGCTAACTTTCTGTTGTGACGATAAGTCAGCATTCCTTTTGGTTGCTGCTTCAACACTCTCCGCTTCAGCAATTGCAGCCACCAATGAAGTAAGTATATGCTCTGGATCTTCACCACTCTGGACTAAATGCTTCAATTCTTCAGCACCAGGGTACAATGATTCTCCACCACCAGACCTAGCAGATCGAGCCGAAATTGAGGTGGAACTGTTCGCTCTTTTAGATTTGCTTAACCTTCTTTGTTTCTTTTGTTCCAAAATCAACCATTCAGGGTCTCTCATAACAGCACCGCAGACACAAACATTAAGTACAGTTCCAGCTAATAATAATAAAGCACCACGCCAACCATATTCATCTAATAAATAAGTAGTTAAAGGTGAGTAAATAAAAGTCCCAAATCCAACTCCACACGAACCCAATCCGACTGCTAAATTACGACGTTTCTCAAACCAATATGCTATAGATACTACGGCAGTGACATACAGTAATCCCATTCCCAATCCAGCAATAATACCGTAAGTGATATACAAGACTTCTACAGAATTACTGTATGATGCAGCAACAAATCCAACCGTAGAAAATATTCCTCCAACTATTGTCATTTTCTTGCATCCATATCTATCAACTAGCGCACTCATAATTGGCCCGGCTATTAGAGGAACGGATATGAAAAGACTTCCAATGAGAGAAGTCTTCGCTTCGCTGGCTTCAAAGAAATCAACGAACTTGATTTGCAGTAGTCCATAAGAAAATGCAAGTCCATCGGCAACGGTCGCGATAAGGAACGACGCAGCTACAACCACCCAGCCCCAACCTCCATCTGGTATTTGAGGTTCTGGTTCCTCATGATTACTAGAGCAGATACTGTCAGCATCACCCACACCCAGAAACTTCACTCTTTCATTAGTAGACTTCGCGTCTTCATTGTCATCTTTCGAGTACTCTACAGATAAACGATTGTTTATTCCATTCTCATGCGTTTTGATAGAATTGATCGTATTTAAATCGTTTTTGTTTTCTACATCTATTGGCTCGACGCCGTCGATGTATTTAATGTCATTTGCTCTCTCTAGAAGAGGTGAAGTAGTCTTATCATCTTCCGAAGGAACTTTATCATTATGAATGATAGACATATCCTTGTTGTTAATTCCATTTGCGTACACTCTTTGCGTGTCCATCACGCTTTCAAACTCGCAGCGTTTGTTTGCACGCGTGAATGTCCTGTCTTTTTATTTTTCAAATTAAAACAGGCTGTTCTGTGACTGGCGTCACTGAAATTTTGGACTCAAACGCCAGATGGAGGATATCTACGGCGAAGAGATGGGTTCTCTTGAGGTATATCTTAACCTTGGGTCCCTAGCGGAATACCTACAGGGGCTCTTAGCAATACAGAGGGTAAGAGCGCTGGGGTTGTAGCTTAGCGAGTTCATCAAGGACCGGCTAGTCCCCGATATCAGGCTTTCAAAAAAGTCACTTTTGAAATTATCTCCTTTTTGTTTAAAATAATTCTTGCCCCGTCTTGACATTAAGGATCAAAGTTTTGCTTTGACCAACATCTCAAATTTCAAAAACAGGAGAATCTGAAACAAAAAAGGCATCATTAATTGTGTCACTTGTGTCATTTCAACGTATTCACGGGAGATTAAAATTTCTGGTTATTGCAATTTAAATTCCTACTTAATTAATATCACCCTGGCAAGTATAATAATATGTATGGAATTAATTATAGCCAATAGATTCCATAAATTCTAAATCAAGTTCTTACGTAAATTTGATAAGGATTTCCTGATATATCAATCAGAAGTCAAAGCCTTATGTCATAACAGATTTATCATTAAATATTATCAAAATATTACGAAAGACGTGTGAGATTTCTTATCGGGCAAAGCTGAGATTGTGTTCGGGAAATAGCTCGGATTTCTAAAATACCCGGCTAGCTGTGACTTTATGTTCTAACTTGTAATGGCTAGCTACTTGAACTACTTGAAATGAGAGTGTTTTCACATCGAATAAACATAGTCTATCTGAAAAACTCAAGAAAAACTACATGAAATAACTCTTTCAATTTGTTTTGTAGAATTTGGTATAACATTTCATTATCATTATTCCAATTGTCATTAACGTTATTCGTGTTCAAAAGGGTCGTTAATTATTTTTCTTGTACAGATGATCACAAAGTATAATTTCCTTCATATTATCGAGGTTATTTTACTAAAGTCTCCACGAAGCCGTAGGAAACAAGATAAAAACGGAATGACTAAACAAGTAGAAACGTGGAAACCGTATGTGGGAAAATCTGTACTGGTTTGGGCCAGTTTCATGCAGTTTGAAAGCAAACATTATAGAATCAGACACATTGCAGTTATAGTGAGTAGTTGAGAATTGAGATGTGAAGCAATATAGCTACTTGTAGGTACTAGGTACAGTCATAAAGAGTGTTTTTTTTTTACTTATACATGGTTCTAAAAATCTAAATCTTATATTTTCTTAAATAACCTTTGTATGTAAGAGCCCGTTGACTTAGTAAACTTTATATTATTATCTTAAAATATTATTATCAGTAGTAATGGTATATTATTGCCTATAGGTCAGTTAGAAACTAAGCTCCTATTATGTAATATTTTTTTATACATATTTGCAAGTCTTGATCAATTCACAGTTCTCGTCTTGTTCAAAATAGCTATTAGTCAATTTTTTATTCAAAATTTTTGACGAGGCTTAAAAATGCACTTGGCATCTATGCTAGCCTCATAGTATAATTCAAAATTAGTTTAAAAATTAAACTATGCGACCCTTCATTGACAATAAATAGAACCTGATTAAAGTACGGGCCTCTTGCGAAAGAGGCGACACCAAAATAATATTAATTTGCCCCCCAAACAAATTTCCTGGGAACAACTGGCTTCTGAGATCACGATTTTGTCCACAATCCACCAACAAGTGCATTAAGTCTTCTGTAACTCTACAGTGAATACAATGAGGGGACTTTTTCTTTCCTATCTATACTAATATTATAAAACGGAAGAGTTTGTTAGTTTGTTTGTTTGTTTGTTTGAACGCGCTAATCTCAGGAACTACTGGTCCGATTTGAAAAATTCTTTCAGTGTTAGATAGTTCATTTATCGAGAAAGGCTATAGGCTATATTTTATCACGCTAAGACTAATAGGAGCTGAGAAATAGAAGAAAATGTGGAAAAAACGGGGGAAATTATTTGAAAGGCTTATCTCACGAACTACTAGAGCAATTTTTCTGTTATTTGGGTCAGATAAGAAGTAGACCACGTGAAGGATCATAGGCTATTTTTTGTAGACTGATTTGTCTGTGAAATATCTAATTTACGCGGGCGAAGCCGCGCGGAACGTCTAGTCATAATATAATTAAACTTGTTGAGTGGAACGCGTCTTGATCGCGTCCTCATAGCCGCCTTTTACTATGTAGCTGAAACCAGGCTAGTCCTATAAATATTAGCGCCCACAAACCATGAGCTCTTAGTCATTAAATATAATATTATTGTTCATCATAGGCAAAGGGTCATCGGTTATTATCAGGTGATCCGTCTTCTCATTTGCTGGTCTTATAAAAAGTATGCAGTAAGTGTTATTTTGTAAACAACTTGAATATTATACAAAGAAGTTTTCCCAGATCATCAGTAGTTTACACTGCAAATTGAATGACCTACATGATAATTTTATAGCAAAATATTCCGGTCCATTCACGAAGAGCGAGACAGCTGATTGTCTTTCTCGCTCGGCCATTGATAGACTTGTGTTGTGGTGTCGAGTGTCGACGACCTACATTCAAGGACATTGCATAAAGTAGGTACGGTCTACGGTAAAGTAAAAGTGTCACGATTCGACCTTCTTACTATTGGAATAGGGTTCAGAAGCTGTAGAATAAGTTATGTACGTAAGCTTTAGAATTAAAAGGAAAATAATAATATTAATTATCATAGGATTTATAGATGCAGTCATGAAAGACTTCAAGAGCAATATTTTGTTCCTTGTTGGCCATTATATTTATATTGTGTTACTTGGGTTACTTAAGAGGATATAGGTTTATTATTTACGTACCTAGATAAAAAGTAGTTGTGGTAAGTACGTTTTCGAACATTCAAAGTTTTACTATAAAAATACGGGGCCCAGGGTGTCACTCAGTATAAATCCGCTCCTGCATTACAATATTCGAAAACATTTTTTTTTCTAAATGTGCATCTCTTGATTTGTTATAAATTAACACGTTCAATTATTTTGTTCATTTATTTTGTACTTTAATGAAACTCTATTTAATTGAAATATTTAACATTGATGCCCTGTACTAACATGTTTAAATAATAAACATCACTGTATACATAAACATAACTATTTACGAGTATTTACATTACTTTAACCGTTTCTATATTGGTAAATAGGTATTACGATAACTTTGAGCAATTGTTGTTGTCCTATTTAATCTAAACTGGCAAAAGCCCGTACATCATTCTCCTTTGCCGATACGTTTTGACGCAAATAGATGATTCAGTATGTAGCCAGTCATCTGTAAACTTATGTATTTATAAACTGAACCAGACGCTGACGTCAGGCGCTTCCTGTTTAAACGAGGAACAGGTTCAGGTAAATAAATGTTTACGCAATATAATTTGTTATTGTCAACAATATCAACTTGAAAAAAAAACAATTTGTAAACATTTTTTAAATCAGTTTTTAGAGAAAAAATAAACAAAAAAAGGTACCTTAAAAATGTTCGAAATCCGAACTGGCGCAAAAAAATGTCGCCGGTAAAATGTTCGAAAAAGGAACAACTATAAAGCCACTAATACACGTCGCGTAGGGTCAAACGCAAGACACGTCCGATCGCCGGCGCCTCCACAAACTATATGATCGATATAGATATAGCCACATTGCTGCGTGTGCTAACGCACACAGATGTAATGCCGATAAATATTATTTACATAACTTAGCCGACTAGTAGCACTAGTAGGTAATCGGAGAGTTCCTGCTTTATGTACCAAGCTCTAGCCTCTAGATTAGGGCATCGAAACCCGGACCCAATTTTCAAAACCCGGGTTGATGTTGGCATACTTTATACCTGTAATTAAATTTTTGTGCCTAGTTTTTACCTGAAATTGCCTTTTGTCTGCCTTGCTACGGTATGAAGCCGAATGTTCTTTGCAATTTAAGGTAACTTTTTGCTGTCATCTAACTTACTGGAAAATCTTACATTACTGAAAAATCTTACATTACACTACACCTCAAAGCTTTTTGTAGTTATTAGTTCTAGTCACAATAGACAGAATTCATGTCAGATAACCATGTGATTGATCAGAACAGACCACGTGGCAAATGCGGAAGGTTGCTTTTAATGAGTTTGGAAGATTAACCATGGTGGCATGGTGTTACACACAAGAAATTATCTCTGGCGCTGGTGCTGATAAAAACTCGGCTTATATTTCATCTGGGTTCACTAAAATCACGTGTTCTAATAATTCCGCAGTGAGTATGACATCCACGGACGGCTAAGGAAAGCCATCATTCGTCCTATTATGTGTTACCAACATCAGACTCTCAAGCAATGAAAAGCAATCTGCCGCATTTGCCAGACTGCAATTTCCAGTATTGCAGTCTGGCAAATGCGGCAGATTGCTTTCACATCATACTTGATGGAAACTCCTCTGCATGGTTTTGTCAGTTTATAAGGGCTCTCTTGGAACCTTTTTAGTGATTGCGTTGTCTTAATATTGTCGTTATTTTTTATATTGTGAATATAACAAATAATGACAAAAAGCATAACGACAAATAAAATCTCTTTTAAGGTTTTTAGTAAGTTAGACGACTGAAAATAATGACTTTAAATTGCAAAAAAGACTTGGCGTCATACCGCAGCAGGGCACAAAAAATATTTTTTAGTAAAAATACTGTATGCCCAACATCGATCAGTATAAATTATTACTATTTATTTAACAATCAGCAATAAAAATATCTCATTCAAATGAAAATTTCAGTTTATAAAATGAAATAAAGATTTGTTGACTTATCATTGATTTTTTATGACTCTACAGTCATATACGACGATAAAATTTGGAAAAGTGTTTTAATAATATGTTTTATTAAATACCAAAAAATAAGCTATCATTGTTCCATACACACTGCCTTCAAAAATTCCTGACAGGTTTGTAGATATTCGAAAATACAAATATCCCTAAGACTTTGTTGATGGGTGAATTTTATCAGCAACGGTCCATACAAGTTCCAACGTTTTGTTACTAACTAGTGACTTGCCCATCATCAAAAGTTTACGGTACTTTCAGCAGACTTAGAACCCTTTGAAGCTGTCCACACCTTATTTTGTAAGCCTTTGATCACATAATAAAGAAAACTGTGGTCAATCACTGAATGTTGATTGAAAACTATAAAATAAGTTTAACAAGACTTGCTTCTATGAAATTTGAAAACTTTTTGCGATGGATAGATTGTTTGAAGAGACTTTGCTTTTTTTACATTGAATAGTTTTGGTAGGATTTTCAAAATGTTATTATTAATAAATATTTTTGTGACAATTAGTCTTTAATGCTCTTGAAACGAAACTTTTAGGTACTTTAAAATATTATATTTTGTTTAATTATGACCAATAGAAATAATTAAACCTATACTTATATTATAAAAATAAAGAATTTGTATGTTAGTTTGTTATAAATACCTTAAATCAGGTCTTGCCTTTAATAATTATCAAAAAAGCGAAAAACCCGAAAAGCTCGAAAAACCCGAAAAGCTCGAAGAACCCGGGTTCCATTTTTGAAACCCGGGTTTTTTCGTGATCCCCAAAACCCGGGTTTTCCCGGGTTTTCGGGTTTCGGGAAAACCCGGTCTCGATGCCCTACTCTAGATAGAGTCTAGACATTTCATAGACTATCGAGTGTCAACAACACTTATGTTGCAATGAAATCAAAGTAAGTGTGGTAAGGGCCAGATCCAAATATTAAAAAGGCACTTTTAATCTTAAATACCTGTTCTTAATGTAGTGTACTTACAATTACCAATATGACCTGAGTCAGTGAAATAAAGGGTATACATAAGTACTTAAGTTGTATGTGCCACTTACGTAATATTTTCAATTTTTTTAATTAATTTAAGTCCTATTCATATATCAACTAAGTACCTCTATATCTTGCGTTATAATGTGGTTATATTAAAATATCATTATATTTTAACCACGTTAAGTATATTATAATTTATATCACATTTGGTTAAGTTACTAAAGTTGACTGAAATTAGTTGAGAAGGGAAGTTCCCTTTCATTTCCCAATCGTTTATCTGGTATAAACTGATAAGTATTAGTATCCATAGTGATAACTAGTTACTAATAACAGCTAACAAAGGTTCAAATTAACTTTGTAGAGTAC
Organism: Cyaniris semiargus; assembly: GCA_905187585.1. Classification (NCBI taxonomy): domain Eukaryota; kingdom Metazoa; phylum Arthropoda; class Insecta; order Lepidoptera; family Lycaenidae; genus Cyaniris; species Cyaniris semiargus. The sequence goes on from LR994558.1 coordinate 15,017,615, forward strand.
TCACCATTCCTATTTCCTTCCTCTTTGATGTATGTACATTGTACAATGTACATAATAAACACCGTTATTTTTATCACATTGAAAACTGTAATATTATTGACCCAAGAAACAAACATTCGTGAAATCTTCGATATTTATTACTTTAGCATTTTTAAAATCTATTCTCTTGTAATTCTGGCGGAGTTCTAGACAACACGAGACGTGGCTTTTAAATGTAACGTTCATAATAATTTGGCAAATTGTGCGCAATTTTACACTGACAAGTTATTTTCATAACGAAGGTTAGGTATATCATACTTAGGCCACATTCATAATAATGAGCAGGACTACGGTTAATTGCTAAATTAAATGACTATTACAATATTGTCAGTAAGGCAGATCTAAGCAAATTTATAATTGAAATGTATGAAATAGTAAATTCTGTTCTCTCTCGATCATCTTATCGACGAAGCTAGCCGCTAGAACTTCTTTGCTTTACATAAGAGGAAAGAAAATATTGTATTTTAATTGTTGCTTCTTTGCTAGTTAACATTTTAACATCAAATTCAGTTAATTTAATCATTCAAAATTCAGTTTTTCAAATTCTTTCTTCTCAAAGAATTTCAATAATTCAACTCATCAAATCTTCTATTGTCGGTAGCCTCATTGATCTTTTCGCATGTTCTAAGTTGCAGCACTGAGCAAAATATCTATTCTGGTGTTTTCAGCAAGCTGATGCGACATTGGCGGATATCCAGGATTCGCAGACGCACAGATTTTCCAGATTTACGTTAAAGTGACCTCGAGACTGGAATCCGATCTATTCGTGATAAAGTGTCACCATTACTCATCAGACAGCTGCAAAAAATCAACGTCTGCCCAAAATAGCAGTGTTTTGTTTACTTCACATTATGGCACGGTTGAAATAAATGCCTTTAAAGTTTAAACACGGCTTACCAAATGATTACAGTCTTTAGAGTTTAGATTTTGATAAAACGTCATTTAAAGAATCGTATTTTTTTCCCAAAACAAACCTCTACATTGGATAACCAAAAGCACAGCAGTATTGTAGTTTATTAGTTGTCACTTTATAATAATACCTTCTAGTACAGTTCGCAACAGTATCGACTATATTATATCACTTTATATTATCATTACTTATGATAAGCACGTCTTAATTTACATGTAGGTAAGTAATAAATTCTTCAATAATTATCACGTCATCTCAATTTTCGGTTTTGTACTGAATACTTAGGTTTTTCAATAACTAAAATATTATGATGATATTACGACGTAACTAAACAAAGTATAAATAATATTTATTTGGACTCTATCATAAATTATTTATTATTGTTAAAGATATTATTAATTTATGAAGTCTAGAATACGTATTACGTATAGGCTCCAGTCCCTAGGGCAACCAGTATGCTAAATCCGGCCCTGTCGTTAACTTTTAAACTAATATTGTATTTATTTAAAATTTAAATACTTACAATATTAGTTTAAGTAGTATATCTAGTCTCTGGTTTAAGCCATAAATGAAAAGATTAATAAATGAAACAATGTTACATGCTAAAGTTATATAAACGTAAAACATCGAGTAACTATAATATAGTTTTTTAGTTTTATTGACAAAAATGTCCTTGACCCTTGTATACTCTGAACGACAGACAAAGTAATTATTACATACTAGACGTTCCGCGCGGCTTCGCCCGCGTAAATTAGGAATTTGATGGAAACTGTACATTTTCAAAAAAAATAATCCCCGTTTTTTTCACATTTTCCTCTGTTTCTTCGCTGCTATTAGCCTGAGCGTGATAATATATAGCCTATAGCCTTCCTCGATAAATGAGCTATCTAACACTGAAATAATTTTTCAAATCGGACCAGTAGTTCCTGAGATAAGCGCGTTCAAACAAACAAAGAAACAAACTCTTCCGCTTTATAATATTAAGTATAGATGTGTTATAGAACGGCTAAACTACAAGTTGCTCTACAAGTATGTGAGACAAGAATAGCTTTGTACACATGAATAGTGAGAAGTGAGCATAAAATAAAATGACTTCACTTGAGCATATTGGTCAGTTTTTAACCGAGAAAAATTTATGGGAATTTGACTATTGTCTGCAAAAAATTGTGTTCATCTTGGTGTTATCTTCATACCCCGGGCTACAACTGCTACAAGCCCCAAATATATGTAGCAAAAAAAGATATCAAAGGCGTGATACGCCACTGTTAAAGAAGTGTATCAGTACAAATCAAATAGTAAAACGATCCATACTAATCCATACTTCCATACTAATATTATAAATGCGAAAGTGTGTCTGTCTGTCTGTCTGTCTGTCTGTCTGTCTGTCTGTCTGTCTGTCTGTCTGTCTGTTACCTCTTCACGCCTAAACCGCTGAACCGATTTTGCTGAAATTTGGTATGGGGATACTTTGAGTCCCGGGAAAGGACATAGGATACTTTGAATCCCGGAAAAATGTACGGTTCCCGCGCGATAAACGAATTTTGGCGCAACGAAGTTGCGGGCGTCATCTAGTTTTATATAAATGCGAAAGTGTATATGTCTGCCTGCCTGTCTGTCTTCACGTCCAAACCGCTGAATGGATTTTGCTGAAATTTGGTATGGAGATACTTTGAGTCCCGGGAAAGGACGTAGGATACTTTTATCCCGGAAAAATGTGCGGTTCCTACGCGATAACCGAATTTTGGTGCAACCGAGTTGCGGGCGTCATCTTGTAGTAAAATAATAATTGTCTTGACTGCTCACGATCCATTCCCCGTAAATGCTCAAAATTGTACTACCGGATCAAGGGCAGGAAGCTTGTTTAAGCCAGTTTTGGCAGGTTCATTGATCATAATGACGATTAGAGTTCCTCATTACAGCAGGTAGAAACAGGCCACAGCTGAATTAAGCGGAATAAGCTATTACATTCAATGTCAACATTAGAGGCTGACATCACAGACCTCTTGGAGTTACATTGTTGATTTAAAATGTTATTTTATCGCCATGATTATTGATCTGTAACGGCTGTAATTCAGGCTTATGTTATCATCAATATAGGTTTAGTTAGAAGTTAGCAGTAAAGTTTTTAATAAGGTTCAACCGACTGGCCCTTTTGATACGGGCCCCCGCAACTAGCTACGCCACTGATAGAGCAGTAAATTGTTTACATATTTTTAACCGATTTTCAAACAAAAAGAAGGTTTTTCTTTTGTTTCATTTCCTATTTTTTATATGTTCATAGTATTTGTGGTTTATGTAAAATTATGAGGCAGAGAATTTTATACAAATTTTGAAATCATAAATGACGTTTTATGCTTCGATTTTCCGCTTGAACATTAGGAGAAAGTTCTACAGAGATTTGCAGATTAAATATTTCAGTACCAAAGTTCAAAATAAAACTCTACAACGAACTGTCGCTAGCAGTATTTTCTGACCAATACGACCTGCAATTTCTGCAAACATTCAAGAAGAGAGCGTATTCCCTCTTAAAAGGCCGGCAAAACACCTATAACTGCCGACGACGGTAGTTGCTTTCTATCAGGTGGCGTTTGCTCGTTTGACCCCTTATTTTATAAAAAAAAAAAAACCTATATTTTATTATCTACATCACATATTATTTATTTTTGGATACACCACCACTGACCACTCCCACTCAAATTTCCCGCGTCACATATTATTGTGTTGTTTACTACTTCCGAGCTTTCGTTTATAGCTCGTTAGCCACTCCTTTAGGTGGCCTTCAACTGAAAAGATGAACCCATTACGTCTACACGTCCATGGGCCACGAAAAATAGTTTTTCTGTATTTATTTTTCAACAAAAACCCGTAATTTATATTGTATTCGAGCGCATTATGTGTATTATGAATTATGATAATTTAATCATAACGTTCTTCTTCGAATTTGTTTTGAAAAACATAGATTACCAAATAGTTACGTATATACGTAATTGTATCTAGACGAGCCTTTCCCAAAGTGGGCGATAACGCCCCCTTGTGGGCGCTGAAGGCTTAAAGGGTGTGGGATTGCATGGGATGGGACTTGGAAGTGGGACCCATAAAAAAAGGCTTGAGGGGGTGATTTGTAATTTCATTTCATCTGGATGCATTTAAATTAAATGCATCTATTCCCTCACATTAGTTTTAATTTTTGGCGAGCAAGTTTTGGAGGCGATTTTTGAGAATAATATTTTGTTAAACAAAAATGCCGGAATTCCGGGATTGGAGAAAATTCGGGAATGCAAAATGCGGTTGGTGGTTATGGTAAAATATGGTTTGAAAACGGCTAATTTAGCATTTTGTATTTATTTTTATAAAATTTTCGACAAAAGCCCCAGAAAAAAGTTGAAACTCTAATAATTTGTTAGCTCAAAGTAGACAAAATAAGTTTGGGAACCCCTGATTTAGAATCTATAGAACCATTTCAGAAGTTGTTTAAAATACATCATACATCTTCCCATGCTACTGGACATCGATGTTGTACTATCAGAGAAATTGATTCCTAGGCAGATGGCGAGCCTACCTAATTTGGTCGCGTTATCCCAGCCAACAGATCACAGCTAACATTGAATTAACATAATGTAGGTCCATTACGAGTTACGACCACATGACATAGGTCCGCCAACTGCCTAGGAATCAATTTCCACGATGGTATATACATTCTCTTCTCTCTACTTCTTCTGTCCTATCTACTTTTAGCAACAAAGTCTATAATATTGTATCGGGAATTAAATAATTTATGAGTAGATCTAATAACTAGAAAAATGCTAATTTTAATTACTGGAATTTGGAAGCGTGTTCTCGGTATATGTGCTCAAACTAACGTCATTTATGAAGATTCCTGGAATAGAAGACAACATTTTACGTCACTTGGCATACTAAACTCCACGTTTGTGATTCTCCCGAAATAGGATTTGGTATGTTGTAATGTTTGTCCATACTAATATTATAAATGCGAAAGTTTATCTGTCTCTTACTTCTTCACGCCCAAACCGCTGATCCGATTTTGCTGAAATTTGGTATGGAAATACTTTGAGTCCTCGGAAAGGACGTAGGATACTTTTATCCCGGAAATGTGTACGGTTCCCGTGTATTTACGGTTATGAATTAATTTTGGCACAACTCATCTAGTAATGTACCGTAGAATGTACCTAATAAAATAATAGTTAATTATAATTATTTATAGTAATGTATTTTTTTACAAACCAACTACATTCATAGTAGGTAACGTATTACGTTACGTATATAGTAGACCGTAACGAAATTCGGAAATTGACGTTTGTATTACGATTTACGGTACGTCTGTTGGTAAAAGGCATCATAACTCATAAGCGAAGGACATTAGCAACATGGTTGGAACTTGCACTGCACAATGACAATTTCGAATATGAAATTAAAAAAAAATCACAATAAAAAAAATTTTTTTAGGTAGATAGGTAGATTGCTATTTCGGCCCTCATAAAGTCGTCCCACCGGAATTTTGAAGCGTGACGTACAGAATGTCATTATTTTAAATTCGGGTTCCTACATTCTGTGATCACAGTAAAAGTTGTAATAAAATTTGTATAACGTGAATATCTAAGCAGTAAGCACAAAACGTTAATTTTATGAAAATAAAAACAGCCGGCAAAAGTCAAGGTTCCTTTTAATTTATAAGCACAGATGTTCTCAGTAAAATCAAATTTTATTGCACCAAATATAATATGAATGCCGTTCCATGGAAAATAGTATGTCAATTTGTTGTAATAGGGGTCAAACTTGAAAACATTTCCAAGAACTCGTCCATGTACAGTTAGCATAAAAGAGCTTTGGGATATTTGTCTTGCGATTTGTGAAACAAAAATAAATAAATCATATCAGTTAAAATATCATTAATCATAAATCATAATTAATTTACTCGGTCAACGACTCTCTAAAATAATGTATTACTTCGACATCATATTTTGAGCTACGGCTTTGTATATCTTTGCCTATTCCAAGATACTTAATAGAATAATAGATATGTAGACACATATTTTTAATACTATCATCGTTCTTTAATATCAGGCAAATTACAACTTCAAACCGGCCAAGTGCGTGTCGGGCCACGCGCAGTATAGGGCTCCGTAGTACCGCTAGTTTTTGATAATTTTTGTATAGTTAATGAATGTACATTTATAACGTGTTTTACACTACAGCTAACAACATCATCTCAGTAACTTTCAAAGGAATTTGAACGAAAAGTTCGCCGTTTATACTTCGCCGAATACATTTTTATTAGTTGATCGACTATAACTCAAAAACTTATGAAGTCTTCTTAGCCGTGATAGTTTTCCTTTTAATTTCAGCATATTTCCTACTCCCGTGATTTTTTTCACATTTCCAGAAGCAACCGTTTAGCTGGTAGAAGGGGGGGACACTGGACTCTAACGATTTTTTCCACTTTAAAACTTCATATTTCACAAATGGATCCCTAAATCGGAAAATGATCTATAAATACTCGTAATATTTTTAAAAAACCTATCCAACGACACCCCACACGGTGGGGTGGACGCGAAAAAAAATCATCCCTGCTTGATGTGTAGGAGAGGTACCATAAAAAATATATATTTTTTAAGATTTTATATACCATTTTATCGGCATCATTAATATGTGAATTCATGCCGAATCACAGCTTTGTAGGTCTTATAGTCTCTGAGCAAAACCGCGGACAGACAGACGGACAGACGGACGGACAGACCGAAACTATAAGGGTTCCTTGTTGAATACGGAACCCTAAAAACGAGTTCTGCACTTGGTTCAACTCTAGTTTCTCCTTCTAGAAAGTTCTAATCGAAGAGGATTCAATTCAATTGATACAATGCGTACAAATAGAATGAGATGAGAATATTAGCTCAATTGATACCCATCATATAGAAGCTAAAAATAGACGTTTTATAGGCTTCAATTAGTATGCTTTAATTAACAATATGGTGGAATATTAATTCCTAATGGAATCGTAAACTATACGATACAGATTTTAATAAGGTAATAAAATATGCACAGTCATGACCTAAGCGTATAACACACTGCATCAGCTAAAACGGACACTATGGCCTCACAGAAAATTTGCGTAAAATAATTAATGTTCCTCTGTGGTAGTGCTGTAGGCTCGTACTACTTAAAAGACTTTGAAAGAACTACACCTTTGTTACATAATCTGTTATGACTTATGATACTGATCTATTTCTGTGATACTTTACATCTCTTCTATACTTTAGTCATATGGGCCTTGCCCTACGGAGATTCCGTGATTTACCGTATTTAGAGCCTTATAAAGTCATAATTTGAAAGCTACAAAGTTATAATAAAAATACAGCAATAATCTTCAGTATATCAACATTCCTTTCCCCGTTTTAAAATTTCTATTTTTGTTTATTATACTCATGATATTAGCTTCCAAAGTAATACCAATTTATTAATGCTTCAGCATACTTTAAGCATCTCCCTAGTATTTACAAATTACGTTTATTTGAAACACACGACAATAGATGGACAATTTCATTAACTACATATTCCCCGTTTTCAATTTTTTTTTAGATCAATTTTGAACTAAGATAAGTAACTAAAATAGGACTTTTGTGCGATCTCGGTAACTCGTCAATTGTATGGTCAAGGTCGTTTGCTCGGGGGGATGGCCTTAAAGAATCAGACAGCATACATGCTTATAGTACGTTAACGCCATAAATGGATGCAGGAAGTAGGAAGTTAACCTTACTCGATGAAATGAATTCTACAACACGAGATTCCGCTTAGCAACACTATTCTCACTTCTAAGTGATATATTTTTTTACTATTTTGTACCTTTCTTAGACACAGCGCTGGCTTTAGATTACAATTTACAGCAATGTTATCTTTCTTATAATATGCTAAATGAAATATGAGATAAATGCGCGTAGTCAAAAGCCTTCATCATCGTCAGTGAAACGTGCATTAACGAGATACGCCATCTTTTTAATGTGTTTCATTATTAGTTAAATAGGTCACTAATTTATTTGTCATTTAGGTGTTATCACTTATCACTACTAATATCGCTTTTATTGTCACTTGCTGAAACTACCTGTGGAAGACTACTTTTTGCCATAATCTGGGAGAAGAATGGAAAGTTACCGTGTTTACGCAATTTAAGAGTAGATATTATGCAGGGTTCGTATCTTTATAATATTTTTTAGATTTTATCTAAATATATGCACAAGTCCCTTATCTACCTGCTTACGAGTTTGAGGAGATAAAAAATATTTACGAAATTGGGTGTTAATTCAATGGTCTCTAGTCTCTACAAATGTGTACCTCTCTATCCTCTGGCCAGTGGTCAGCTGTTCCTTCTTATAGAGTAAAGTTGCAGTCTTAACCACTACAAATTATCATTGTCTTCGTCATCTAAACACATTGTTAATTGTGTTTAAATAATTCAACGTGAATAATTATAATAATAGGAGCATTGAACATCTTGCTTTAATATGGCTTTCATACGTTACGGCTTCTAGCATTTACTTGACAAGGCTGAGGTTAATCCAAAAGTCGGTCATTGACTCCATACCATTATCACTATCATCAGCAACAAACTAACCCGGTCCTCAGAATCCAGTCAACGCGGATTCGAGTTATAAAACAACTAATGTTAGTTCTTTTATATCTATGTAGATACTATTTAGTTTCTCTATCAAATAAAACGAAGCATGTAGAGTCAAGGGTATTTTTTTAATTTTATAATTATTCTAGGTTCATTTAATTCATTTAGTTCATTTAATTCATTCTTTTAATTATAATCAAAATTATAATTATATATTCATTTTAAGGCAACAGTGGTATGATATAACTATAACATAACGGTTTATTGGGAAACACTAGTAAGCAGTAAGTACATCAAATTATTATGTACCTACTTGAAAAAGAAACGCTGGTAACGTAAAACGTCTACTCAGTAGTGCAACAAAACAATCCGTAGAACCTTCTGGCATTAGCATTGTGAGCCATACACCTAAGACCGTACCATACACCTTTCTCGGAAACATTCCAAACATAAATTCAAACACGGACAAAGGAAATGTTAACAGACAATACGTACCTCGAAATTATCACACACAAAACAGTTTTTTTTATCAGTTTCTAGTCCTTTTAGCACAAAAACAATATTTGCGTCCGCAGCGCAGGAACACAAGAGCACGTCTGTACAATGTTTTTATTTAGTATTTTATTTTAGTTAGGACGCGAGACGCCAGTCGCGCCCCGCACTGCACCACATTTTTGTTACTTTTTTTTTATTAAAATTGGTAACAAATAAAAGTTAAAACGTTCATTCATTTGCCTTTCTGTGAAACGAATGTCGCTATCACTTATCATTTAGATAACTTTATTTGCATGGAGGCTGTATAATCGCAAATCCGTGGAACGTCAATGGAATATTACATAGCAGCAAACATTGTAATAAGAAAGATAATTGCAATTTGCAACGCCGGAAAAAATTAAACCTTCAAGCAACCTTAGTTTGAAAAAACCCCGTCTGTTCTTTACCATCTATTGGGTCATGTTTTACAGAGTGCTGAATTGAAGAAAGCAATTTAGACTAGACTAGTGTAGACTTTATAGAAGCTAAAGTTTAGTTTTAAGCGCTAGCAGTAAAAATAGTTACGAACTCTTCTTAGAAGAAAAATAAAAGATTCATCACTATAATATTTATTTAATTAGAAGATAGTACCATTACAAAATGTGCATAACAAGGTAAATATAATAAGTAATATCTTATTTAGTTTTATTATATTGTTGTTTAATACAAATATTGACTTGGAATCTAAAAATTGCATAGTAAATCGTAATATCGTGTTCTATCGTCACGTCACGCGATTGTTTTCTTAACAAACCGGTGGTTTTTTAATGCCATGACAAAACTTGTTACTCAGTCATATGCTTAGCTATTCGTATCGCTTACCTATGTTCTAGATAAGTATTCAAATTTAATTTTCACCAACTACCAAGCAAAATTTATGATAATATTTCAATGTTGTATCACTTGTATCGCTTCTAAACCGACCGTTGCAAAAACGAAATTTTTTATGCTATGCTGTCATCTGACTCGCTTCTTGCCTCACGTCGTTTCATGTAGATTTGTATTGGGTGTATAAAGAATATTAATACTCCAGCAACCATAATCCAACCACCAGCTAAGTAAAAAGACAGTTCCCATGATAAAGTCAAGTCGTAAATTAAACCTGAAATGAAAAATATTGAATGATTACCAATCGTGCAAATCTTGGTAGCAATAATGGGAATAATTTGTACCTAAATAAATAAGAAATTAGTAATTACTAACAATGCTAAAATAACAATATAAAAGTGGAATTAAGCAAATTAAAGCCTAATACATTATAATAAGTGATGTTAACTGCACATTAAAGCATTTCTAACTAACACGGAATAAATTTTTTACATACCGGACAATGGTGGCCCAATCAAGTGTCCTATTCCTTGAGCCAAAAGTACCAAACCATAAGCCGAGGTAAAGTCATCCAGAGACACTAGTTTCACTAGTAAACTTGGAGTAAAAGTGAATGACGCGGCAAAAAGAAGTCCAAATGCAGCAGAAATCGATGCCAGAATCCAGTAATTCGACGCTGCCGGTGGAATAGCAGCTACGGATGCCCCACATAGTATCAGACATACAGAATATAGTGTTCCTATAGAGACCTTTGGGAAATCTCCTATCCAACCTAGGGTTACCTGGAATGTTAATAAATATTGGTTGTTATTATTCCGTAGAAGAAATTATAGATTAAGATATAAAATAATAATTTGTTACAACGACAATTCTTATTAGGAACTTGAAATAAATAAATCTACTAACCATTCCAATAGTATTAGTGATGCCGATCAAACTTAGCATCACAGCACCATCATCTTCCGTATATCCCTGATGGACCATGTGCTCAGCCAGATAGAAGTATGGCACAATAAACCAGATGAATATAATGATAGTGCCCAAACAGAGTAGATCGAATGTTGCCTTCTTGAGTAGAGAGACGTTGAACATATCGCCAAGGCAATCGACGAAATCATCGCACCATTTCTGTAAATAGAATAAAATTAAATTAAGAAATTTAAAAAAAACCCCCGCCAAACAACTTTAAAAAGTAATGAAATAATATTTACTGACTTTAAGTTAAAATAATTCCTAAGTGTAAAGTAATATTTTAGTCCATAATTGTTGTCACGGTGTGTCGGGGGACCGCCAACAGCGACTTTTGCATTTTGTATCGCTGATTGTCTCGATTCAGTTCGCTGTGAACTGACCTTTAAACTATAATGTTATGTGAAATCAAACATCTACATTAGCGGTCCCCCGACACGCCTTGGCAACAATTATGGACTAAAATATTACTTTACACTTAGGAATTATTTTAACTTAAAGTCAGTAAATATTATTTCAATACTTTTTAAAGTTGTTTGGCGGGGTTTTTTTTTAAATGTCTTAATTTAATTTTATTTTATGCTTTTTAAACTTGTGTTGGTTATAGTGCAGAATTGTTCCTATCAACAGGATCATATCCCATTTCCCAATGAATACGATCTATAAATATCCTCTTGGATGAGGCCGTCAATATGAGCCCAAACATGAAACCTCCTGCCAGGCTGGGTTCATACGGAGCTCGGCTCCTATACAATCCAGGTGATGCTGCAGCAGCAGCATGCAAATATTTACTGCTTATCTACGTCTTATTGGTTGTCGCAATTAAAATGAGCCCAAACACGAAACCTCTGCTCTAAGTTGGTGAGGAGTTGGGTATCCTATTGATTACCAGGTGATGCTGCAGCACCAGGGTCAACTTTCTATTAATATGTATATATTCATAAATGTCACGAACCAGAATGCAAAATATAAAACCCATCAAACGACTGCAAGTTGCTAATCGGCCTATCACGAACCAGATAAACCCTGATATTTCAGCAATGAGCAGGCTGATGATGATGAACTATAGCTAAAAACACTCTCGATCATGTCAGCTTTCAAACAAAAAAAACTAGATCAAAATCGGTCCACCCGTTTGGATGCTACGATGCCACATACAGACAGACAGACAGACAGACAGACAGACAGCCAGACAGACAGACAGACCGACTGACAGACACGTCAAACTTATAACACCCCTCTTTTTGGTCGGGGGTTAAAAATAAGATTTTTTTGAGTGTTGTAACAGGGATATGAAGCGTATGCATAAACTTAAAAAAAATAACATTCTGGAATCATTCAGCATTATTAACAAGTAGAATGATCTTGTTTGATCAACATTCATAATTATTTCATATTAGTTACAAACAATTTTGAATATAAAAAGCATACCTCTTCCTCTTCATCAAAAGTGATCATTGAATTTTTAAATATATCCGGACAGGAAGAGGCTTTCAGCTTGTACTTCTTTATGCTTAACATTGCATTTCTATGGCTTATGGAGTTTAGTGGCATCTTTAAATCCCTCAAATAATGATGATTGACGGAGAGTTGTTTTTTCAACCAATCCCTTTTATTTTCCTTACTGTCCTGTTTAATAAGAGGTACATCTTTAGACTCCGACATTGATTTTCTAAGTCTTCTTGTTTTTAAGGTTGGAGCAGGCAAAGGTTCAGTGGTTATCTCTTTGTGTCCACAATAATCAGATTGTGTTCTAGTTATGGGTATTTTCGGACAATCTCCATTAATATTTTGTAGCTCATCATTTTCAATTGGCAGTTGTAGCGTGTTAACTGTCTCATTAACTTTCAAATATTCTGGACTGAAAGCAATGTTTACGTCGGCCTGAAAACATATAATATTGCGTTAAAAATCTGTAAAATATTGTACTTAATTAAATCAACCTTTTTGCTGGTTAGTTGTAATTTTGTAAATTATGCTTAAGATTAGAAAATTTTAATTTTATCATACCTGATTGTTGGACACCAAAGGTACGTAAATATCAATCAATGATCTTGATCTTTGCTTCTTATAATTTTTGCTCATCAGCAACAAGTTTTCGTGACGACGTATACTAGCCACTTCGTCTCTTATCACTTTTTCTGGTGACAACCCTTTTAATATCAAACGTTTCATACTTTTACCACGGGTAGGAGAATCATAGTCGAATACGTATGGATTATCTAATGAAACTATACTTGAGCTTCTTGATCTAACATTCGATTTATCATTGAGATCTCTTTGTCTCTTTTGTTCAAGAATCCACCATTCCGGATCCCTCATTACGCATCCACATACACAAATATTCAGTAAGGTGCCAGCTAAGAGAAGAATGGTACCCCTCCATCCATACTCGTCTATAAAATATTGTGTCATTGGTGCATAAACAAACGTACCTACTCCTGTGCCACATGCTCCTAATCCAACAGCTAGATTTCGCTTTTTCTCAAACCAGTATGCTATAGAGACCACAGCAGTAACATACACAAGTCCAAGTCCTAAACCTGCTATTACTCCGAAAGTAATCATCATCGTCTCTAAAGTATTCGACACAGAGGCCAATACAAAGCCAAGGGTTGATATCAAGCCACCCAAAATCGTCATACTACGACATCCATATCTGTCTACCAAAGCACTCATAACGGGACCAGACAGAAGTGGCACAGCAATGAATAAGCTACCAATCCAAGCTGTTGTTGATTTACTGGCTTTAAATTCATCCAAAAATTCTATGTAAAGTAATCCAAATGAAAAACTTATACCATCTGCTATCATTGATAGTATAAAAGATGACAAGACCACTATCCAACCCCAACCTCCATCTGGTATAGTTACTTTTTTAGTTTCAGGTTTGGCTATTAATGTTTCAGATTCAACATTTTTTATATCTATTTTCTCTGAAGACTTATTTATAATTGGCATAAATCTTAAAGCATGTTTAATACCATCAAAATCATCTTCCTCTTCAGCCTTTTTATATTCGTCAACTACGATATTATTATTACAAGGTACTTCTATTTCGGGACTAGAAAACGTAGTACCAACACTTGTCGTATCGTCTTCACCTTTTACGATCCCAGAAGTGGTGTCTGACAGAAGAGATTCAAGGACTGTAGCGGCTGCATCTGGTTTCTTTCTTTCCTCCCTCGCTCTATTTCTTAATATTCTAGGAGATTCTGGCTCCATTATAATATTAGTTAAATTAATACTGGCAGTGCTGGTTCGAGGTAGTTCTTAACTTCTTAATCTTGGGTCTCGGGCAGAATATCGACTGGATTCTCTCGCCACGCTGTTGAGTTTGAGAGTGATCGGTTTATTTTGGTCCCCTACCATCAAGAATTTTATTATCAGACTCGAATCAGTTTTGACGTGACCCATACGATGTACGTTATTATTGTGACGCTCTTCTGCGTCACAAAACTCAATAATCACTACGATGCATCAGCACCTGGAATGAGAATAAAACGAATGATATTATATCGTAATTCGTAATCCACTTTAAGGGTCAATTCAGAACGCAACGCGACGCGTCACGCGTAGATGCATTTCTAAAATATGTTTATCGAATTGACAGACTTGCATGACGTCTCACGCAATTGGAGTCTGTTAATTCATAAAAAAATTAGAAATGCATCTACGCATCGCGTTGCGGTCTGAATTGACCCTAAATTTAGAGAAATCCAAGATATCATACGCAAAACGAACGTCAACGTTTAATTGTATAGCAGTTAAAGGCCAAGATACATATTTAACTATATAGAAATACCTAATGCTATTATACCCTGCCAACATGAAATACTTATAGTTCAAGGTTGCTGATAGGGGACGAACATTGAGGCGACCTAGTGGCGAGACATGACGGCGGCAGTTCGGGTGATAAACTTAATTTGTTTTAGTCTATATTTCTGTGATTGCCGCAACGCGTCGCGGCCGTTTTCATTAGGGCCACCAAGGACGTTTAAAATAATACCTATTATATTATTAAATAATAGCTATTATTTTAAACGTCCTTGAGGGCCACAACACAAATTTCGCGTTGTGGCTGTTTTACTGTGACCACAACGCGATGTCAGCGATGCTCAATGAGCGATTTCGATCTTTGAGCGTAACATATTTAGTATATTGGTGTAACAAAACTAAGTGATAATATTTTAGGGTGTGTGCAGCGGCGGGGCAAGACCAAAAGATGTGGGCAAGATACGTTTTGCGAGGCCCCCTGATTGACGACGCAGGACGGATTTTGGAAAGAGAAAGAAAAATTTTATTTATAAAAATATGAGTATCAAAACTCGTAAATCCTAAAAAATCCAAGGGGTGCGAGGCCCCTAGGGCCGCGAGGCCGTGGGCGGTCGACCACGTCGCCTATGCCTTACGCCGCCTCTGAGGTTGTGTATGTTACCTTCATATAGAGTTCACTGTGAAAATAGCAGCACTGAAAGATCATTTTTTTTATAATTTGTATGGGCAAGCGCCCGAGCGTCACGAATTTTCCCATATAAAAGTAAAAAAATTTACTCTTTCAGCGCTGCTACTTTCACAGCGAACTCGATATAAGGTACCCATACACACCCTAAAGTATTATCACTTAGTTTTGTTACACCCTGTATATTGTAGAGAATAGTAAGTAAAGAACTAAAATACTGATAATGCAAATGATAACAGATAAGTAGGTAATACGTGGACCATAACTTGTACCAGTAATTGTGATGGGCGTAAAAATATCGGTAATCGGTATACATAACAATGCAATTACATAGTTCACCGATATAATGATTTATGTAGCGCTAATTAAAAAATAGCTATGAAGGACCTTGCAAACAATAGAATATAGATTAGAGTTGCCGCGAATAGTCGCTATTATTCGGTATTCGGCATTATTCGACATCTTTTTGCTATTCGTCGAATACCGAATAATAATATCTATTATTCGACATTCGGCGAATAGTTCTCTATTAAAATAAACTTAACTTAATGAAAAAAACTATAAGCTTAAATAATCACTTTATTTTTTCTTAAAAAACAAAACATAAGTACTAAGTTTAATATTAATTATTGTCATTTATCATTAATATTAAATGTCATACAAAAATCAGTCCAGTAAAAGTTAGGCTTTTTAATTAATATTTAAAATCCAAAAGGGGCAGATTGTGGTGTAAAAAACCAGTTTTTCTAAAAGTCAGCCTACACAAGCGAAATCAGTTGAGCGGGATATCCCCTAAAGTATTAAATGCTGGGTTTAAGGGTATTTAAGTATTCCCCGTAAAATAGGTAGGTATAATAATATAACGTATAATGGGTTGCCAGCACTTAAAAAAGTAATATCAGTATAATAATTTCAGAATGTGACTGATTTCAAAACTTCATTTTCTTTTTTTTTATAACAGTAGGTTAAAAAAATTTATTCTGCAAGTGTGATAGATATATTCGATAACAAATAATCTATTTTTTTATACTCCTTTAAGCCTTTGAATGTCGAATAATAATAGCGAATTATTCGACTATTCGCCACAGGGAATGGCGATTAATCGGTATTCGACTATTCGCTATTATATTACAACTATTCGTGGCAACTCTAATATAGATAGATAACCTATGCTATTGGTTATAAGTAACTACATAATTAATTATACCGACATTACTAGGATATAGCAATTGACAAATTCAATGATGTTTCTATAGTTTGTGATGTTTCAATACAAATGATCAATAACAAAATATGAACCCACAGGTTTGCAAATTTGATAATTTGCATTGAAGACTCACTCCAAACTTCATAAGTAGCTCTTAGTAATTTGTTGTATTGGTGTAAACTAGTTACTATAAAGTATCAACTTTTATTAAATGATAGCTAGTGGGGGCGGTTTAGTTCTAGACTGAGGAATGTTCTTATGTTGTTTATAAAACGAGCAGATAACCTGATGGTAAGCTAATACCTGCAAACCTAGAGAAGTTGGCACCATTGTCTCTCTCAATTATTCGATGAAGGTTTATAGTTTCAGTAATACCTTAAATACTTATTATCTTATTTATCAATTTACAATAATGGGTCGATTCCATACTCGTCCCACCAGTCTCGTTCAGCTGGGACGAGAGAATAATCTTAAATTTAAAAAAATATTAATTGCCCAATCGTCCCATGCAATTAATAATTATAATTTCTTTAAGATTTAATTAAACAAAATTATTATTATATAAATTAATGACATGGGACGAGTATGTTTCAATTTAAGAAGATTTAAAATAAATATGTTCTCTTATTAGGACGAGTTCTTGTGGGACGAATAGACAAACGCCCCAATTAAGCATCGAACTGAAAGTTTTTTTTTTCAATGAATACTTTCTGGGTTTAATTCATAATTAGCATCCAGCTTACATAAAACAACTATTAGTTACAATTATTTTAATTCTTAAAATAGCACAGCTATGTTTAATATTCAAGCTATAAAAACTAATTATATTAGAATTATATAAGCTCACAAATTGTAAAATTTACTTAATATTTTAAACTTGATATATATATACGACTAAGTAGGTATATTTTTTTACTCTAAGTTCAATTTCAGAACTCACTAAAACGCCTAAAATACTTTTTAAAGCAACGTTTGATTAATGATAAAATTCGGGGATGGAAATCCTTTAAAATCTTATGCGCTTAGTCTGTCCAAAGAAGAAAATCGTCTGGGTTCTTTCAAAATATTATATTAATTTAAAAAGAAAACTTGCTAAAATTATAATTTTAAGACATTTTCCTCGAAAATCCTTGTCCAAAACCATTTAAATATTATATTGTAGTAAACTTAAGTACAATAATATGAGTAAAACACACTCACCAGTTACAAATTGTAGTAAAAACTACGAATACAGGGTGAAGAAACGACACTACTATATCGCGGTACAGCCTACAATATTCTATTGGCTGCGACGCGATCGATAGAGAGTAGGGGGTAAAACAAGAGAGACCCACCACACCCCCCGCTATTTACCTTAAAACGACGATTTCAACGCAACACGAAGAAAACAAGGGGTCAACATACACTGGACACGAAACTCTCAATGACGTACGTAAGAAAATTATTTACTAAAATAATAAAATAGAAGGTAAACAAAATATATATTGATTTTCCGTCTTCCCTCTGCGTGAAAGATATTTATAGAATGTTTTAGTTCACAAAGATAGTGGAGGTATGTTTAGAACGATTGTACCTAAATATTAAACTTTTATCCAATGTTGTTTATTTATCCATACCTTATACCTTTTACCTACCCTCTTATTTTAATTTAGTTAAGTATTTACAACGCCTTAAAATATTATAATCATTTCGAAGTTAGTTAGATATTGCTTTTTATTTTAAATAGGCGTGTTAATTAAAAGCGTAATAAATAATAAGACGTAATAATCTTCTTAATTCTTATATATAAAATTCTCGTGTCACAATGATAGTTACCGTACTCCTCCGAAACGGCTTTACTGATTTTTACCAAATTTTATATGCATATTCAGTAGGTCTGAGAATCGGCTACTGGGTACTTTTTATATTGATACTAGACGTACCGCGCGGCTTCGCCCGCGTAAATTAGATATTTCACAGACAAATTAGTCCACAAAAAATAGCCTATGATTCTTCACGTGGTCTACTTATCTGTGTTTGGCACACAAAAACAGAAACAGAAAAATTGCTCCAGTAGTTCGTGAGATAAGCCCTTTCAAATAATTTCCCCACGTTTTTTCCACATTTTCCTCTATTTCTTCGCTCCTAATAGTCTTAGTGTAATAAAATATAGCCTATAGCCTTCCTCGATAAATGGCATATCTAACACTGAAAGAATTTTTCAAATCGGACCAGCAGTTCCTGAGATTAGCGCGTTCAAATAAGCCCTTTCAAATAATTTCCCCCCGTTTTTTCCACATTTTCCTCTATTTCTTCGCTCCTATTAGACTTAGCGTGATAAAATATAGCCTATAGCCTTCCTCGATAAATGGGCTATCTAACACTGAAAGAATGTTTTAAATCGGACCAGTAGTTCCTGAGATTAGCGCGTTCAAACAAACAAACAAACTCTTCCGCTTTATAATATTACTAGACGTTCCGCGCGGCTTCGCCCGCGTAAATTAGATATTTCACAGACAAATCAGTCTACAAAAAATAGCCTATGATCCTTCACGTGGTCTACTTCTTATCTGACCCAAATAATAGAAAAACTGCTCTAGTAGTTAGTGAGATAAGCCCTTTCAAATAATTTCCCCCGTTTTTTCCACATTTTCTTCTATTTCTTCGCTCCTATTACTCTTAGCGTGATAAAATATAGCATATAGCCTTTCTCGATAAATGAGCTATCTAACACTGAAAGAAGTTTTCAAATTGGACCAGTAGTTCCTGAGATTAGCGTGTTCAAATAAGCCCTTTCAAATAATTTCCCCCCGTTTTTTCCACATTTTCCTCTATTTCTTCGCTCCTATTAGATTTAGCGTGATAAAATATAGTCTATAGCCTTCCTCGATAAATGGGCTATCTAACACTGAAAGAATGTTTCAAATCGGACCAGTAGTTCCTGAGATTAGCGCGTTCAAACAAACAAACAAACTCTTCCGCTTTATAATATTACTAGACGTTCCGCGCGGCTTCGCCCGCGTAAATTAGATATTTCACAGACAAATCAGTCTACAAAAAATAGCCTTTGATCCTTCACGTGGTCTACTTCTTATCTGACCCAAATAATAGAAAAACTGCTCTAGTAGTTAGTGAGATAAGCCCTTTCAAATAATTTCCCCCGTTTTTTCCACATTTTCTTCTATTTCTTCGCTCCTATTAGTCTTAGCGTGATAAAATATAGCCTATAGCCTTTCTCGATAAATGAGCTATCTAACACTGAAAGAATTTTTCAAATTGGACCAGTAGTTCCTGAGATTAGCGTGTTCAAATAAGCCCTTTCAAATAATTTCCCCCCGTTTTTTCCACATTTTCCTCTATTTCTTCGCTCCTATAAGTTTTAGCGTGATAAAATATAGCCTATAGCCTTCCTCGATAAATAGACTATCTAACACTGAAAGAATTTTTCAAATCGGACCAGTACTTCCTGAGTTCAAACAAACAAACAAACAAACAAACTAACAAACTCTTCCGCTTTATAATATTAGTATAGAAATATAGATAATACTATATAGTATAATATAGTATAGAAGTGCATTTGTTGAATAAATAATAGTAAATTATTACAACTCGAGACTGACAGCGACCATTGTTTGTGCGACGCGACGGGATAGCGATGGACGTTGCCATACTTATATAAGTCACTTCAATAAATTATAATATGGGCGAAATATTTTATATGGCAAAACAACATTTGCCGGGACAGCTAGTTATTATTTAACTTTTATAAAGAAGCTGCTGGTACGGTTAACGGTTCGTACGGAAATATTCTCTATATAAAATAGAGAAGCCCGATATACCTTCATTGAATAAAGCTATTACTTAAATCAAATTAATGATATTAATAGATAGAAAATATCCCCAAGGGAAGGCAGTTGCTAGCATAGCTTAAATTAAATCTTTAGAATAGGTAATCTCTCCTTTTAGGTTAAATATTATAAAGTGATTAGGTATAATAACAAATGGAAGCGACTTTTATAAATTCGTAGGTATCCTTGTAATATTTGCTTATAGAAAGATATTATCGCTTTCTATGCGGATGCCTGTGTTCTTTCATTTCAGTTCATTGTCATATTTCATCATAACATTTTTAATTGTAACTGGGGCACATACTTCAAAATATCTTTAATACCGCCCCGGCTTCGCACGGGTAAAAATCCTACTATCCTACTATAATATTATTATAAGGCGAAAGTTTGGATGTATGTATGTATGTATGGATGGATGGATGTATGGATGTTTGTTACTCTTTCACGCAAAAACTACTGAACGGATTTTAATGAAACTTTACAATAATATAGCTTATACATCAGAATAACACATAGGCTACAATTTTAACCGACTTTCAAAATGGAGGAGGTGTTATGTTCGTTTTTTTTATGTTCAACGATTACTCCGCCGTTTGTGAACCGATTTTCAAAATTTTTCTTTTGGTGTATAGGTTATCATCCCAATTTGGTACCATATTCATAAAAGTGGTGACCTGATGAAGGGATCCATAAGAAATCGAGAGAATTCCTCAAAATTTATATGGAAACATGTGGTGACTTCGGTTTCGTGAGCAGTATTCTAAGCATATGCTACCAACAAGCAAGATTTTGCACCAAGGTATACCATGGTTCGAAAGATGCTGACAGAACTCCTGACTCTTTATAGATACAAGTTTGGGAGTTTCGACGTTGTTTTAAGAACGGAAAGCATATGCTACTATGCAAATTACATTCATCATCATCATCATCACTACCATAAACCATTATAGAACTATGTATCGTCCCGTTTTGACCCCTATTATTGGTACTTTTCATAGTATTTTATTATATATCACTAAGTGATATAGGTATAATGAAATACTATGGTGGTAAAATACTATACCGCGGTGTTACCCGGGTTTAAGTGATAATCACTTAAACCGCGGGTAACACCGCGGGGCACAGCTAGTATATTATACTTAGCCTATGTCACTCACTGAAATAATCGGCCAAGTACGAGTCGGACTCGCGCATAAGGGTTCCGTACCGGTATAAAGCGAAAGTAGACAAAAAATTGTGTTTTTTGTATGGGAGCCCCCCTTAAATATTTACTTTATTTTAATTTTATTATTAATTACTAAGGATTTTGTGAAAACTTCAAGTGCCTAGCTGTTACCATTATTGATTACGAGCAAAAAAGGCCAAAAAAATCACGTTTTTTGTATGGGAGCCCCACTTAAATAATAACTTTATTTTATTTTCAGTATTTGTTGTTATAGCGGCAACAGATATACACAATCTGTGAAAGTTTCAGAAGTCTAGCTATAGCGGTTCTTGAGTTACAGACTGGAGACAGACAGACAGACAGACAGACAGACGGACGGACAGACGGACAGACAACGAAGTCTTAGTAATAGGGTCCCGTTTTCACCCTTTGGGTACGGAACCCTTAAAAATGATTAAAATCGATTCAGTAGTTTTGATTTAATAATAATTTGTAGAATTTTTTAATATTCATTTCTGCCCGTGGCCCGCATTGGCCAGTACCGCCCGCAAAAGCTACGTCCCGCAATTTTTAAATCTGTAATATCTTCGAAAATATTCATTATATTATGCTGTAATCAACATAATAATATGATGAATATTTTCGAAGATATTATGCAATACAATCAACAATGTATTTAAAGCAGTGGTTCTTAACCTTTTAGTCATCATCATCGGTGATCATCATACAGACCAAGTCCCGAAAGCTGGCAATCCATGACAGCGTTCCTCATGCAGTTGTAGCTATATCCCGGCACACTAACACCTGTGTCTATTACACTGACACTGATGGAGACTCTGTGGCAAGCTTCATAAAAAGAACCACGGAGGTGTCAGCCGAACACATAAAAGATTACAACATAAAAATGGCTATAGAGGACAGGAACGATAAAGTCTTAAGCCACATAGCGGGTCGTGACCTGTGATCCTCAGAGGTCGGCAAAAATAATAAACGTAAACCTTATAACACTAACTTAGTCCTAAATAGATTGTTAAAACCCAAGTGTGGACCCCGGACTGGTCAGTGGGATCGACAGAGCCTCGCCCTTCCCAAGAATTCACATATTGCAGCGTTAGGAAGGACACGGTCCTGGCGATTCCACTGGCTGGCATCTGGTAGATTCGACACAGAACGATATCTCTTCAACACCCTAGAAACTCCACCCAGCTTGAGTGACCCCTCTCTACCAAGCCAATGTCACAACATCTAAAGGCAAAGGGTGGAGCAGCATAAAATCTAAGGAAATCGAAAAATGTCGGATCTACTGGCCGCCACACTGGGACACAGTTCAAAACCTTAATATTATAATTATGTAATTTATAAAACAATAAATATATATTTATTTATTATATGTATATATTATAATCTATTCTATTATATATTTTTTTAAAAAATCCATGGCGTGATGGACTACAATTAATTAAAATTAATAATATTATTTCAATTATCCTTGGTGCGAAAAATCTAAATAAGAAAATAACAAAAAAAGAATATGGGCGAACAGCCCATAGACGGCGCCAATTTTATTAATTAAAAAAAAAAAAAAAAAACCTTTTAGTCATGAGGGACCATTTTACCAAATGTTTGTCTTGCCGGGGACCACCCAGTTGGTTTACCTAAAATATTAAGGGTTGTTTGATAAAGAAAACAATTACAACTTTATAATTAGCACTCATTTTTTATTTGGCAAAAATCTAAAAGTTACAGAATTTAATTTAATGTGATTTTTGTGACTGCATACTCTTTACTAACTTCTGAATTTTCACATGTTATTTGGATGGCTTTGCGGACCACTTGGAATGCCTCCAGGGACCACCAGTGGTCTGCGGACCACCGGTTAAGAACCACTGATTTAAAGTATTTAATTGAATATGGATTAATACCTTATTGTTTAAAATCGCTTCGAAAATTAGCCATTATTTGTAGTAAAAAGTAAATGACAAAAAAATGTTATTGTGGGATATCCATGAGATACCTAGACATCTATACTAATATTATAAAGCGGAAGAGTTTGTTTGTTTGTTTGTTTGTTTGAACGCGCTAATCTCAGGAACTACTGGTCCGATTTGAAAAATTATTTCAGTGTTAGATAGTCCATTTATCGAGGAAGGCTATAAGGCTATATTTTATCACGCTAAGACTAATAGGAGCGAAGAAATAAAGGAAATTGTGGGAAAAACGGGGGAAATTATTTAAAAGGGCTTATTTGAACGCGCTAATCTCAGGAACTACTGGTCCGATTTGAAAAATTCTTTCAGTGTTAAATAGCCCATTTATTGAGGAAGGCTATAGACTATATTTTATCACGCTAAGACTAATAGGAGCGAAAAAATAGAAGAAAATGTGGAAAAAACGGGGGAAATTATTTAAAAGGGCTTATCTCACGAACTACTAGAGCAATTTTTCTGTTATTTGGGTCAGATAAGAAGTAGACCACGTGAAGGATCATAGGCTATTTTTTGTAGACTGATTTGTCTGTGAAATATCTAATTTACGCGGGCGAAGCCGCACGGAACGTCTAGTAATATTATACAATACTTGGTACATTATTTTGATAAATCTCGTAGGGTTCAGCCTGCGTTTGCAATGTAAGCGGAAAAAATGTAATTATTTATATCACATTAGAAACCTCAAAAATAACAAACAGTATTTCTCCCATTGAACTATTATTACTACGTATAGAAAAATCTATGCCCCAAGTCAACTATAGGTCTTTGGCCCCAAGTAGTGATTACAATATTCTCTTTGCCAACTACTATACTGTACTCGGCGAAACATGGCGATAGCGGTCATTGACTCCCTGTCAAAAACTTGCCATTTTTTAATATACAAAGCCGCGCAACATCTGACACTTCATTGTCAATCGCGTTTAATATATACAAAATGACAAGTTTTTGACAGAGAGTCAATGGCCGCTACCGCCATGTTTTGCCGAGTACAGTATAGTCATAAAATACGATATCACCGTGGTCCGTGACAGAGGCGACCCTTTTACATGAAGTGATATTTTGAGTTGCCAGCCAGCTTCAACGCACAGCGCAAAAAACAAGTTCGCTGTGTCGTTTCTATATAATAATAATAATAACTAGCTTTTGCCCGCGGCTTCGCTCGCGTTAAGAAGTATTATTATTATTATTATTATTATTTAGGTATCAAAGTCTCAGCCCGATCGGTATATCCTCTATTTTATCCCTTGGGGGTAGAATTTATCAAAATCCTTTCTTAGCGGATGCCTACATCATAACATCTACCTGCATGCCAAATTTCAGCCCGATCCGTCCAGTGGTTTGGGCTGTGCGTTGATAGATCACTATGTCAATCAGTCACCTTTGAGTTTTATATATTATTTAGATTTAGATTTAGTGAATAATTAAGTATTATTTAAATCATCATTTACTAATAGATCTAAACTCCCTCCCGCACGCGCACCTCCGCCTTGGTGACGCCCACTTCGCAACGGGCCGTGCAGCAGAAATCGTAATATTTTAATTTCGCCATAACTTCAAAATCAAACGTCCAATTTTAATCATTCAAAGACCAAATATTATCTACATAGACTGTGCTTAGTGATGAAATAATTTATTTTGATAAGGATTAATAGCATGAGTAAAATAAACGCGTTTAAATGAAGTACAAAAAAAATCAAGATTTTTAAAGAAAAAAATGGTTGTTGTGCCTCACTCGACATAGATAAGTATAGTGTGTCGCGGACTTTTTTGTAGATATTTATAAGATCTACAATTAATTAGAACATTTTATGGTTCTATCTTTTATAGTTTAGGCAGCGTACGCAAAATAAGTAACATTTCTGGTTGATTTTTACACCTTGTGTCCGAAAAATTTGGGTTTTTCGGACACAAATCTTACGGAACCCAATATTTTTCCAAAATAAAATTTATCCTATGTTACTCGTGGATAATGTAGCTTTCGAATGGTGAAAGAATTTTTTAAATCGGTCTCGTAGTTTTTGAGCCTATTCATTACAATTAAACAAACAAACAAACAAAGTCTTCCTCTTTATAATATTAGTGTAGATAAGCCCGTACCTGCATCATTCTACCGGTGAAAGCCGAGACAAATCTCTTTCAAATAATAATAATATAGCCTTTTATTCAGATCAACTTATTCTAATTACAATATTTAGAAATTAACTTAAACATGGATTAAACTAAAAAGTGAACCTTATTCTAATAGCTGCACTTTCTTTATGGTTTGCAGATCTGTTTGCCAATCGGCAAAGGCCTCCTCCAACCGTTTCCATTCTTTCCTATTATCTGCCCACATTACTCCTGCCACTTTTCTTAGATCGTCGTCCCATCTTTTTTGAGGTCTTCCTCTTTTCCTCTTACCTTCCCTGGGATACCATCTTGTAACTTTCTTGCTCCATTTAT
The DNA here is from genome assembly GCA_905187585.1 of Cyaniris semiargus. NCBI lineage: Eukaryota > Metazoa > Arthropoda > Insecta > Lepidoptera > Lycaenidae > Cyaniris > Cyaniris semiargus. The sequence continues at coordinate 15,043,613 of LR994558.1, forward strand.
CGTAACCTCTGCTCATGTGTCCGGCCCATCTCCATTTAAGCCTTCTGATCTTTTGTTTCACATCTATTGTTTTTGTTCTACTCCAGACTCCTGATGACATAGTTTTTTTTTATTTTTTCAGATTTTTTTACGTTAAACATACTCCTCTCCATGGCCAACTGTCAGGTTGTTAATTTGTTTGTCTTTTCTTGGGATAGGGTCCATGATTGGTCATTGGCATCCATAGGTAAGTACGGGTAAAATACAGGTAGGTATTGAATAGTTTAGTTTTTATATTGATATGAAGTGTTTTGTCTTTCATTGCTTCTTTTAAACTCCAATATCTTTTCCAGCTATTAATGACTCTTCTATTTGCTTCTTCGCGCATGGAGTCTTTTTGAGTTATGACCTGGCCCAGATAGATGTATTCATCTGTGTAGTAAATTTCTGTGTTTCCTAAACATATTGTATCTTTATTTCCATTTGTCATTACTCTTGTCTTGTCGGGATTGAGTTTTAAACCCACTTTCTCACTCTCTGTAGCAAGGTCTTTTAACATAGTATTGACATCTTTGGATGTTTTGGCGAACAATACAATGTCGTCAGCAAATCTCAAGTGTGTCAATGCTTCGTCGTTCACTTTTATCCCAAATTCGTCCCAGTCGAGTTCTTTGAATAGAGATTCCAAGACAGCAGAGAACAGTTTTGGGGATAGGGGATCCCCCTGTCTAACACCTCTCTCTACTTTAGGACCCGTATTTTTAGTCAGTACATAAGATGCGACCCGGTCTCAAGACGCGGTTCGGCTCTGTGAATGGTCCAAATTTTGACAGCCAACCAATCACAGAGCCTGAACCGTGTCTTGAAACCGAGATGCATCTTGAGTACCTACTGACCAAAAATACGGGCCTAAATGTACTACCCTTCTTTTCTAGCTGAATCCTTGCTATACTATTACTGTATACGTTCTTTGTGTAATATTGGTAGGATATTAACCATTAGATATTCGTTATCGTGCACAAATGTAGGAAAGTGATGCAATATCCAGAAACGTGCTATTTTGTGTTCCCTCCAAAACTTCATCGAAAGTTTCAGTAAAAAACTATGTTGAAAATTGTATTAAAGAATATTGTTTTCCCGCCATATTTATAGTTTATACTCGACAAGTCGACAGTCGACATTGGCCATTGCTGGCCATGGTTAATTAATAGCCAACTGCCGAAGTGCCATAATAAGAAAAAAAAAGGAGTTTTGCCGGGAATGTGAAAGAGTGATGTTGTGTTTTTGTATTATTTTCCTAAAATTGTGTTAGATGGGTGTTTAATGTGTAATATTGGTAGGATATTAACCATTAGCTGATATTCGTTATCGTGCACAAGTGTAGGAAAGTGATGCAATATTCAGAAATGTGCTATATGTGTTCCCTCCAAAACTCCATCGAAAGTTTCAGTAAAGCGTTTACCACTTTACTGAATCGAGCGACTTGACTTCTTGACTGTATGTATAGGTCTACCAGAATCAGATGGCAAAAAGTGAGAAAATAAATTGACTCTAGCAATACCGGGGTAGTTGGAATAAAACATTTTGATCCTTTTTTTTTCTTATAGCGGCTGATTCTGTGTGTTAAACATGCAAATATAAAAATTTATCCAATGATCAAGGATATTTTATGAAAATCTGCTGTCAAAAATTTCCATCAGATTCTGGTAGACCTATATTGACTTTTACTTAGACTTTGTCTAGACTTTAGACGTGACAAAACGATGCTGAAAATTGTATTATAGAATATTGTTTTCCCGTCATATTTATACCAGGGCTTCAAATACCGGTATTTTTTCATAACGTTACTGCTTCAAGGGCATAGATAACGGTATGAAAATTTACCCGGTATTAATAATAACGGTAAAAATTGGAATTTATACCGGTAAATGTTATAACGATAAATAGGATTTATAACGGTAAATATATGTTCTTTGATAACGATACCTTTTGTAAAATACTTAATTTAATCAGTCAGTTCAGTATGCAGTTTGCACAAAGTTAAACTAGACGTGTCTGGTGACCAGTAGGTAAAGGTATATAGGAAAATGACGCCAATGAGAATGACATGGTCAGTAGTTCAGTACTCAGTATCTTTGTTCAAATATTACTAATTTATGGTTTGTATAGTAAATTATTGTATTGCTAGTACGTGCGCCATGCGCTAGCTGACGGGCGGACTCTGTTGTTTTGCAACGACGGGGCGGGGCGGGCTTTTTGTCCACGAAGGAATAAAGACCGCGTCTGCCCGTTGATGTTTGCGGCTGCCCTCGCCGCGTAGGTACACAAAGCACACGACGGGTGGAGGCAGTCAGTTCAGGAGGTTCGTTCTAGTGGAGATAGAGAGAATAGAGCTAGCTGCCGCCCCGCGCCGTCGCGCCGTCTGCGTTATACTACATGTAAACTGGTTTGTGTGATCCACGGCGGGCAGCCGCGGACATGCCGCACCGCCAGAGCCCGTCGAGCACCTGCGGCGGTCTGTTTGCCCTCTGTGTGCGTTGGTAATACATATTATAGGATTCCCTTTGTGCTATTTCGTTCGCGGCGTAATTGACCGGCCCGCCCCGCCCCGTCGTGTGCAAAGCGCCTCTGATCCGACGAGCTACGCTCCTTAAAATATTCTCCGTGTTATAATACATATTATTATGTAAATGCTATCATATAATTTTGCTTTCTTCCTTCTTTTTAACTACAGTCTACAAATATATATATATATATATATATATATATATATATATATATATATATATATATATATATATATATATATGTAGACTGTAGTTAAATGTATTAAACTTAGAATTCTAGTAATCTACATAATAACATTTATATATTTAGGTGTGATAACAAGGGTTTACTTTATTCCAATGCTTTATTCAGATCGATCCTGAAGATGACAACGAATCTCAATCCATACTGGCACCACATAAAATAACAAAAAAAAGGAAACTACGAGGGCGGCACTGAAAATTTCGGGAATCAAGGAAGTGAAACAACATTACTATTTAAAAATGTATTTATTGCTTTTCGAAGTATTCTCCGCGAAATTTGACACATTTTTCCATAAGATGGAACCAATCATTGAAGCAACATTTGGAAGTTGGAGTCTCCAAAATGGCCGTTTTGTAGGCGTCCACAACTTCTTCAGGTGATGAAAATCTCTGACCACGCAATTTATTCATTATTTTAGGGAAAGTATAGAAATCATTACGGCTTAGGTCGGGGCTGTACGGCGGATGGTCTAATAATTCTATGTTTTCTTGCTCTAAAAACTCTTTTGTTCTGTGCGCGGTGTGAGAACTCGCATTGTCGTGATGGAGTATGATGCGACGGTTGCAGTTCTCTTTACGGAGTTCAGAAACAATCGTGCTATTCCAGCGGAATGACAGCGAAGCGGAGCGAAGATTTTGAGCATGGTGATTGGTCAATTCGGCACCGCTAAGCTCCGCTCCGCGTCAGTGGAAACGCGGCATTATGCTCGTGCCCACAAAATGTGAAAGCATAAAGCAGTCACATTTAGATATCTGCTCAATCAAATACCAGAAAAAAACCTCGATTTTTTTTTGGAAAGATGTGCTGGAAGTGGTTAATAAACACAGTAAATAAAAGATTCAATTTGTTTTATTTATTCGTATCATACATAACCCAGATTTTGGTTTCTTTTAAATATTTTTAAAATTCAAATCTATCAATTAACAAAATATTCATAATAAATATAAACCTATAAGATTGAAGGTCTTGAATATCCCATCCATTAAGAGTGTATAAATTATGTAATATATATATTTTTTAAATTATTAATTGTACGCTTATCAGTCATAATAAAAGTTAATAATAAAACTAATGCTTTGTATGTGAACTTAAGATTTTTTATTTAAACCTATGTAACAACCTATTCTCAGTAAATAACCAATGAGACTAGAATTTTCAGTTATTCTTACAAATAAATAATAAGGTTTTTCAGTCACAATAAAAGTATAAAAAACTTTTAAAAAATTTGTTCTATTAACAATTATTTTATTTATTCAAACTTACATTCAACATAGGTTCTGGTATGTTTGAAATATTTTTAAAATTTAAATCTAATCTAATTAATCACCAAAATATACTCTTAATAAATCTTATGGGCTTTTCATTAAGAGTATAATTATAAATTAGGCTTTTATTCTACAAATATAAATAAATATTAAGTATAACTATCAGTCATAATAAAAATTAATATTAATAAAACTTAGAATGATTTGTTTGTTTTAATTTTTTTTTATTTAAATCTATTAATTAACAACCTATTGCTAAATAAAACCTGGAAGACTAAGGTCTTATCACTATCAGTCACAATAAAAGTATAAAAAACTTAGGTTTGGTATATTTTGCATATTTTTACAATTTTAATCCTTATTATTAAGCAACATGATAAAACTTAGAAAGTTTTGTACTCTCAACATTTATTTAATTTCGTCATATAACTATTTATACTCGACACATTTGGATCCAGAGACACCTTCGTATGAAATTTCACTTATTTGTAACATATATGCTTGAGTTACTAGAAAAAACATCTTAACCACTATGTGTGTTTTTATAAATTTCAAGAATTTCCCTCGATTGCTTATAGATCCCATCATCAGATTCAAGTAAAATGCTACTTTATTGACACGATTATAGCTATCATTTTGGTCTAAGTCACTCGTTGTAATAACCACGTGGCCAGCGTCGCATGGCCGCAGAGATCCGCGACATGCGAGTAAATAAGTAAATTTTAATAAAATGCAACTTTATAAACTACGCAACTACGTAGCATTTCAATCTATGCCTAACGTCGCTAATTTGATTATATTAAGTTTAATTCCTTCATTTTATTACATTTATTTATTTATTTATTGAATTTAACAAACAGTAACCATAGTACATAATTATAAATCTATACTTCTATACTAATATTATAAAGCGGAAGAGTTTGTTAGTTAGTTTGTTTGTTTGTTTGTTTGTTTGTTTGTTTGTTTGTTTGTTTGTTTGTTTGTTTGAACGCGCTAATCTCAGGAACTACTGGTCCGATTTAAAAAATTCTTTCAGTTTTAGATAGCCCATTTATCGAGAAAGGCTATATGCTATATTTTATCACGCTAAAACTAATAGGAGTGAAGAAATAGAAGAAAATATGGAAAAAACGGGGGAAATTATTTGAAAGGGCTTATCTCACGAACAGGGATTGCAAAAAACGGATTTTTAAAAAAATCCGGATTTTCAAATTTTGACATGTTCAAATCCGGATTATCCGGAAATACATCAGTGAAGCGCAGATTCATCGACATGAGTATTTCGCTCGTCCTAACCAACAATACGCAAACTCCATTGACTGATTTACACAAAATCCAACTCGGGGTCTGCCAAAGAGCAATGGAGCGCAGTAACTTGGAAGTAAGTCGTCTCGTCAAAATAAAAAAAAAACCATCCAAACAAGAATCACATACTTAAAAGTCAAAACGGCCAAGCTAAAGTGGCACTGGTCGTATTATCCTCATGCATCTAGGCTGGATATCGAGAGAGTGGGTATCTAGGCCTAGGAAAAGATAGCTCGACACTCTTAGAGGCATTTTTTCCCTCCGAGGGCAGATTACTGTAACTCTGATGCCACGAAGACCCTCAAGGATCTCTTGTGACTCCCTAATCCTCATTAATTGAACGATGTGGTTGGAATTGGTGCCACTAATTACTTCTTTAGTAGAGTGGGTGAGTTTTTGCTGTGTAGAGTAGGAGAGTCATCGAGGTAAAAACAAAACAAGATAAAAAGGTGTCTCGCCCTTTACCTCGCAGAATCTGCAAGTCGTAATTCTATTAACACTTATTATTTAAAGGTAAGGATTTTTATTTATTTCCTACCCATGGTGAGTATTAATTCTGACAGTTTTTTGTAAAAGCCAGGAATTAGTGCCTTAGAATTTACCAGGCCAGGGGTCTCAGCTCATTGCTGTTTGCTTAGTCTGCGACCCCATTCCTCGAGCACTTGGTTTGTAGTACTGGGAGATATTCCACAGACCACTTTTGGACCGTATATGAGATTCTCAGCCCCTAGCCTAGCCAGCTCGTCAGCGGTTTCGTTGCCAAAGACGTTACTGTGACCCGTTACCCATACAAGTCAGACATTGTTGTTACTTTCAGCATGTTTTACGTATCACCACTATCTACAACCAATTTGGACGAAATTTCTGCTGCAGTCAGTACTTTAAGTGCATCTTGACTGTCAGAGAAGATGAAAATATTTTTATTAAATACGGCCTTCTCTTGGCTCTCTAGTGAGCAACCGATGATTGCAAAGCCTAGAACATGGTTGCAAACTCCTTCTTGGAGGCATATCAGCGGTGACGCTGGAGCGAGATAAGTGGAAGATCCTGAGGGAACCTTTGCCCAGCATTTAAATAATATAGGCTATTGTAAAGAATAAATAACTTAAAATAATTATTTAAGCTTTAACTCATCAAGCCCCATACAAGCACCGGTGATTGCGACAACAATGAATACAATAGCATTTCCAAGAATCCGCGATCGAAGGGTCAAAAATGTTGAATTTTATTATTTTATAAAATCTTATTATTTTCCTTTAGACAGACTTACAAATCAGAAGATTTTATAGAAAAACATTTAATCAATAGTGACAATATTCTAAAAGAATTATTGTACATTTCTAATCATTTCTTATCATTAATATTATTAAATAGTAAAATATTGTACTTAAATAAACGGTAGGTCATAATAAATTAAAAAATGTCGTCCTTTTTTTAAAATAAGATAAAAAAAAATAAATAAACAATTTACAACCACCAAATAACTATGCAATGTTGGACATACGAAGTACTGAGTTAGGTACCTATTGACCACGCAAATTTGTAATAGCGCCTTTAAACAAATGTAAATTTGTATGTCAGATATTACACAATACATAAAAAACCGGATTTTTCGTAGCCCTGAAAAATCCGGATTATCCGGATATTTCGGATTTCGAAGTATCCGGATTGCAATCCCTACTCACGAACTACTAGAGCAATTTTTCTGTTATTTGGGTAAGATAAGAAGTAGACCACGTGAAGGATCATAGGCTATTTTTTGTAGACTGATTTGTCTGTGAAATATCTAATGTACGCGGGCGAAGCCGCGCGGAACGTCTAGTCTTGTATATATAAACAGAAACTTAGTTACTACGGAACCAACGGCGTTAACTACAAATTACTTAACTAAAATAATTTTAACTATCCAGTTGAGATTTAGTAATAATATACAACATATCAATATCTAAAACATTATCAGTAGTAAACTAAAAGCTAAAGTACATGATAATTGATAACTTAAGAAATGACGGACTTTCAGTTCAACTTTCAACCAATATTTCGACGGTCCCTACGTATAAAAAGTCATGTCCAAAATAGCAAAAAAAAATATTGCATCATGCATTTCCGTATATTATGAGACGCATATTCCTACATTATTATTATTTTTCTATCACAAGTAATTCCAAAGATAAAAAGACGTAAATGAGGACAAGTTGGGAGTTGTTTTAGATTTTACTGTTGTATATACGGACATCTATACTTACCATCTTGTACCGCGTTGGAAATTACACGCCATTCCGCGTCATGTCGTACATGTCCGTTTCTACCTCTAAGGTAGCGAATTATTTATAGACTTGTTATCATTTACGTTCAGTTATTATGAGACTTTAGTTCTTTTTCAGTGGGACTCGTGGCACAAATTCAATTAATTTCAAACCAATATGAGCATCTGAGTGTTATAAATAATCAGCAACGTGAAATAATAGTTGCAACGGAGGCTGAGGCTTGTTTTCATGATGAACAACTATCTGGACCTTACCGTTATCGATATAGAGCAAAAAAATCGCATTTGTTGTACGAGGCCCTACAATAGTCATTTATTTTATTTTAATTTTACTATATTTCTTTAAGTATCACCAACAAAAAAACGTAATTTGTGAAAATTTCTACTATTGCTCTTTTTCTACTATGGTTCTTGAGATAAAGCTTGGTGATAGACGAACGGACGACAGATAGAAAGCGAAGTCTGATATGTATTTGTTTAATTATGAATATGAATGTTATTTATTTTATATAAAACAGTATTAAAAACGCTAATAAACTATATAAAATTAATAAAAAACTATTAAGAACACTCCTTGTTCACTTTATAGATGGATTCCCTCTACAACGCGGTATCGCTTGGTTGTAGGGTTGAGAAGGGCTTGAAAAAAATTCCGGAAAAGCTCATATTAAATAATCTAAAGTGACATCGGTGCATGATTAACCTAGAAATTAAAAAGTTTATGGGCTATTTTTTTTTGCTCCAATAGTTTGTAAGATAAGCCTTTTTAAATTATTTTCCCCGTTTTTTTCACATTTTCCCCTGTTTCTTTGCTCCTATTAATTGTAGCGTGATAAAATATAGCTTATAGCCTTCCTCGATAAATGAGCTATCTAACACTGAAAGAATTTTCCAAATCGGATAAGTAGTTCCTGAGATTAGGGCGTTCAAACAAACAAATCTCAGCTGTATAATATTAGTATAGAATTGATAAGGTGTTCTGTAGTCAATTTGGCAATCGCAAATTGGGATGAAATACTATTTTCTTCCTGTGAGGAACGTGTTAGACGATTACATCAATGCAGCTCTGTATTCAACGGTAATACTAAAAATTATGACCTTCAGAAAAGCTCAAGAGTCAGTTAAAGCTGAATATAATAATCGACTCAGAAATATATTTTACTGTCCAGACTTGTCCACCGTAGAAGTTATAACGAAGCCTCAAAGAATATACTCATGTAAGATGCAATAAAAGTCTAAGGTCGTGAATGGTCACCTAGGTCTCAAAATTGGAAAAGGAATTGACCTTGCTCAAGTATCCGAAATGACCAAGAAGAAGAAAAAGGCAAAGTATCTGGTCATTCGTTATCTTCGACATGTAAAATATGTTAAAAGTTTTTTTTTCTACAGCAGGTATCATTGACAAATTTTCAAAAATATTATATAAAAAATCTAAATCATAGCAACGATGCATTTTGTTACAAATAAAATGCAACTTCTTCATCTTCGACATTACTATGTTTATGCTTTACCCTTTAGTAAAACAGAATTAATTAATACATAGATACTAAAATTTGTAGTCTTTTTAAAACTAAACAGTTTAATTTATCAAATAATCACATTTTATTAGAATTTTTCATTATGGACCTAAACTAATTGATGACATGTCCTTTTATTCGTTCATTATGACATAGAAAAAACTACTTAAATTAGCAGCGTATAAAATGATATGTCTGTGTTTTTTAGTTTTTCTTACTGAAGACACAGAATTTGTATTACTTTTATGTTATAAACTTATAAATTATGACAATACGAATCATTTTATATAGCGCTGAATGAATTTAGGACCTAATATAATATTTTAATTCTTCCAAAGTAAAAACGGACATGTACAACTTAACCGTTATGGGCAGTCTTGAATTGTCACCGTAAAAACGGTCATCTTGCAATTTTGGCGAAAATACAGTAAATATTTAAAATTGTGTTATATCATGACAAACGGCCTACATCTACATTAAGCTTTACAGATCAACAAAAATAATTGTGTTTGTTTTATGGTAATCTACAGTAACAGTTTGAATCTTAAAAACGCTCTCCTGAAAACCACTACTTTTGACATGTCTCTTTATACGTAGGGACCGTCGATTTCACCCCCTTGGGGTTAAAATTTCCAAAAACGCTTAAATACGTCGTATCCATTCATTTTTAATCACTTGCCCAAAAATAAACTTTCATGTTTCTAACTTAAGAAATGACGGACTTTCAAACAAACTTTCAACCCCTATTTCACCTCCTTCGGTGTAAAATGTCCGAAATTCCTTCTTTAGTGGGTGTCTACGTCTACTTAATAAAACAACCCTACTCACCAAATTTTGTGGCTGTAACTTTAACAGTTTTTGCTCAGCGATGATGAATGAGTCAGTCAGTCAGGACATGTTATTTTATAAGTATAGATTTACATTTATATTTTATGTATATAATATAATGAGATTTTTTATGACAGAAATGTAATTAAAATTAAATAAATAAACTTTTTAATTGAAACAAATTGCAGCAATAACATTTTTATAGGTCTACCAGAATCTGATGGCAATTTTTGACAGCAGATTTCTAAAAAATATCCTTGATCATTGGATAAATTTTTATAGTTGCATGTTTGACATAGGTCTGTGTGTTCAACACACAGAATCAGCCGCTTTAAGAAAAAAAAAGCATCAAAATGTTTTATTCCAATTACCCCGGTATTGCTAGTCAATTTATTTTCTCACTTTTTGCCATCAGATTCTGGTAGACCTATGTATGAAATTATTCATAATGATCAAAAAATAATTTTTTGATTTTTATTTTATTTTTTCGATTTTTTGCATTTTCTGAGAAGATTTACTATGGTATTTTTTTTTTCACCATCGGAAAGTAGAGATTTCAATGAACAGAAATCATACCAACTTTTTGAAAAAACGTTCTGCAACGATTTTAAATGGGATAAAATATGTCATTAAAAAAAATAACACCCAAATTTTTTTTGGTTAAATGGACTCTCCTAATGATACCTAAGCCCTGGAAAAAAATTGGCAGAAAGGTTTAATTGCACCCTGTATATAGTTTTGGAATGATGAAATATTAGTCCTCCACTCACCACAGCCTTGTGATGCCTTGGAAACATTTCTTAAACACCAGAGAACAGATGACCTAACCTCGAAATTAAGAAATTTTTAAATACGAATTTCTCATAAACGGAGGGTCTCCTGAGGGTGGGAGTGGTACGGGGGGGTTTTCCTCATCCAATCCATCCCTCCTCAACCCATCTCACCACCAAAATCGTTGGGTATGATTCTAAACCTTAGCCATCATTTTTGCTCGACATAATAATAATGGTACGGAACCACAGAAATAAATAAAGAAATCTTGATTTATTTGTGTGTACGGAACCTTTTGTGCGCGAGTCCAACTCGCACTTGGCCGATTTTATAGACACTGACTTAACAAGTCAAGATGGTGCTGCAATTTGTGTAGTCAATAAATGCAGAAAATTATGCAAGGTATGTCCGTATTTATTTACTTGCTTTAATTGTGGCGAATGCGGAGGATGGGCAAAATATGGATAATCATATTTTGTATGTCTTAGTTTAGAGCCAGTCCACACGGCGCGTTGTGTCAGCGTTTCGTCGACGCAGTGCTGCCGTTGCGTTGTTTTACATACAAATAACTAAGGTACACACACGGCGCGCTGCGTCGTCGCAACTGCTTCGTAATAACGCTGCGATGGCACAGCGCCCGTGTGGCCGGCTATGTGTTAAAATATTTGCGTTGCGACGACGCAACGCAACTCAACGCGCCGTGTGCACTGGCTCTAAACTAAGACATACAAAATATGGTTATCCATACTTAGCCCATTCCCCGCATTCGCCACAATTAAAACAAGTAAATAAATACGGACATACCTTGCATAATTTTCTGCATTCATTGACTACGCAAATTGCAGCACCATCTTGACTTATTAAGTCAAAGTATCTATATACAGTGTTTTGCTTTTTACGGCCCATTTTTACTCCAAAACTCTAACTAGTATTTTTATTATATTTTTTCTATGTATTAAACTCCTAAAAGTAGGTAAGCACAAATCTCGCAAAAAAAAACTCTGGTTGTTGAAGAAGAAAAGTTGGGCTACGAGTGAGATTGCTGAATGCTGATTTCGTGCATCTACAAACATTGAACGGAAGGTGTCGCGTCGAACTGGCAACGTCGCAATTTGCATACCAAAAAATACCGGTAAAAATAAAATGTGTCGCCTCGAGCTGGCAACGTCGCATACCAGAAAATATCGATATATTTACCGGTAAAAATACCGGTATTTTATAACGATATTTTTTTGTTATGTTACTATATATCGTTTATAAAAATACCGTTATCTGGCTACCATTATGAAAATAACGGTACGTAACGATATTTTTTCTGGTATTCGATAACGTTATGAAGCCCTGATTTATACTCGACACTGGCCATGGTTATATAGCCGAAGTGCCATAATTAGAAAAGAAAAGAAAAAAAAATTAAATTTGACGTTGGCAACAAATTGACGTCCTTTTTCGTGTGAAGTTGTTAGAGACACGTGCGTTTCGTACGCAAAAATCTCAAAAATAAGCCAAAATGAGCGAAGGAACGGCAACAATTCGTACCCGTAAATTCATGACCAACAGGTAAAATAGTTATTTCGCCAGAGAAAGTCATAAAAGCAGTTGTGAGGTGGAGATAACGCGTTGTGCCGTCATGACAGGTTATGTGACAACGTTTGTGGTGTTTCAGGTTGTTGGCCAGGAAGCAAATGGTCTGCGATGTCCTCCATCCGGGCAAGCCCACCGTCAGCAAGACGGAGATCAGGGAGAAGCTCGCCAAAATGTACAAGGTGACACCCGATGTGGTCTTCGTGTTCGGTTTCAAAACCAACTTCGGAGGCGGCAAATCCACAGGCTTCGCTCTCATCTACGACACCCTGGACCTGGCTAAGAAATTCGAGCCCAAGCACAGGTTAGCTCGCCACGGTCTATATGAAAAGAAGAGGCCGACCCGCAAACAGCGCAAGGAACGCAAGAACAGAATGAAGAAGGTACGTGGTACCAAGAAATCGAAGGTCGGTGCCGCCGCCAAGAAGTGATGTGACGGTTAATTGTAAGTAAATAAAAACTATAAAATCCATCTGTGTTAAAGTTTATTTATGTCCTATGTATCTTTACTAACATAACCTCTCAAATGTCAAAAGGATAATTTTCACTAGTTGCGACTAGAAAATCATTATAAATCAGGGGTCACCAAATGGCGGACCACAGTCCGCATCCGGACCAACAACCCATTGTGTGCGGACCAAGCATTTTCGAAGATGAATATCTTTAATAACCTCATCATTTTTGAAAGTCGGTTAAAAATAAATTTCGGTCTTAACAATTATTGTTCTACAAAAATTGTCACTTTTCTCATTGATATGTAAATACCTGTTATTTCCATAATTACCTTTGTTTAGTAAATAATTTTTTTATTTTGAATGTGTGGACCACGGAGGTCTTTTCATTTCTTAAACTGGACCCCAAGCGAAACTAATTGGTGACCCCTGTTATAAATCCATAATAATACGGACACAAAAGTGATATTATTGTTGGAAATGAAATAAAGTAACAATACAATCAATAAACATTACTTGAATTGCTACCCCAATATCTACATTATTTGTTTGTAGCATTAGATCTTGTGTTACAGAAGCAATCTAGAATATAAATAATATTAGCTGCAACATTTTATACTTTTTGTCTTATTTATGTATAATTACTGGTTAACCTGAAATCTTATATTATAACAGTTTTGGACATCATAAAATATTTGGATTTTTTTTATCTGATACACATTAATTCATCAAGCCCCAAGCGGCCACATGCGGCCGCGATAACAATAGATAAGCTATTATGTCTTGTTTTTCCACGATCAACGGGTTAAAGAATAAAACAGGCTTAATGTTAAATACAATAGAAATGAACAATGTAATGATTAACTAATTTATATAGATATTATACAAATTACAAATTATTGACCAAAACGAGCACCATAATATAACTTGTAAGTATCTGGACAGTATCGTTTGGCGAGTCTCTCGTACGGAGAACCTTTGTTTATTGTAAACTTCTTAGTAATGTGGCTCCAGAGATGGTAAGTGTAGGCATTCTGTACATTAAGATCTCCTTTCCGGAAATAACTGCGAGCATTCTTCCATTCTATTGGGTAGAAGAATTGCGGCCCGTACACTTCAAACCCTGTAAGTACAAGTAGAGATTTTTATCAAAACCAAAACAAAGTCACACTCAGAGATATTCAATGATTCTTAATTTTAATTCAACAAAGAATTTTACTGAAAATTTGTTTATGTCAAAATGTTCATAAAATTAAATTACCTTAGTAATAATTAAGTATCTGTAATTATCACCATTAATAATCAAAAGAGAAGGGATGTTAATATATTTGTATTTATTTATGCACTTCGAGCCAATTTTTGATTTAGGTGGCTGAAATTCTTTATTACTGTAATTAGCTTTCCTACTGTAAACTTCAGCTGTAACCATCTTTCTCAACATGAACTAGTAGTAGTAAGCGTAATCACCGTCACAAGTGGCTGCGGACATGTAGCTGGGGTGCGGGGTAGAGCAGCGCTTCTGCAGCACTCTGGTGACCACTCCTGAGCCACTGTTCCGCCAGTCAGACTCTGTGAAGCTGGTGCTTAGCTCACTGAAAATAAATATTCAAAATAAGTTCTTACAAATAAGATTTACAGGCTAGTAAATGTCTTGATAAAGATTGCTATTTATTTATAATTTTATTTACGTCTGTATTTCTATAAATTCTTAAATAGATATGTTATATGTACTGGTAACATGTTTACATATTTTTAAATAAATTTTCTAAAACAGCTAGCTTTAGCTAGTTTCTATTAGTGTCTAGGTCTTGGTCCAGTGGTTTAGAGCGTGGCTCTTAGAGGTCATGGGTTCGATTCCCGCGTTGGAAACATGTTATTTCCAAGTTTGGTTAGGACAATGCAGGCTGATCACCTGATTATCTGATATTAGTAATATGATCCATGCGTCAGATGGGCATGTAAAAAGTCGGTCCTGCGTCTGATCTCTCGCCAGTCGTGTCGGTCTTCCGTCCCACTGGGTTATAAGAGTAAAGGAATAGAGGGTGCTCTTGTGTACTGCGCACACACTTGGGCACTATATAAAATTACTCCTGCGTAACTGGCCTGATTTCAACGAAACCGGCCACCGTCACCGAAACTGATATGGGAGTTAGTTATTATTAGTGTCTAGTAATGACTATAATATTGATAACCGACCTCATTGCCTCTTCAGCAAAATCTCTGCCAACGCTGTCTCGTGAGAAAGCCAGGATGCCCGCCGCTATTTCTGTATCAGATTCTCTGGCCACCCAGTTCCTAGCCAGGGAACGTATAGGCCTTGCGACTATAACGTCTAAATCCATATAAACACCACCCTGTTTATACAAAGTTACAAATCTAAGTATCTGGGAAGTATGCTCTACTTTCCACTGCGACCTGTTGAGGGAACCGCTGTGCACGAGTTGCTCTACTGGAGTGTTCTTCGTGTAATCCAAAATTCGAATTCTGGCGAATTGTACGTTCGGATATTTTTTCAGCATTTTGAAACTACCTTTGTTGAAATTGCCAGCTGTGACTGGTCCACTAAAAAACACGTATATTGTCCAATCGGAATGCTGACGAGCTGCGGATTCTATGGCGCACGATTCGCGAGAATTTAAGTAGCCTTTGCATGACGTTTCGTGGAAGAAGATAGGATTGTGTGAAATTGGAAGATCTTCTATTGGAGTGAGAGCGTCAGCCTGATATTCGTAATGGCAGGACAAATTTATTGCATCTTCGTTCTCTGATGACAACTCGTTATCTATGATAAAAAATAAAATAACTAAGATCACCGAAGTTATGATAAATGTTTTATCTTTCGCTCGAGATTTTAATAGGTTGATTATATTTGAAGTAACATCTGATGCCATATTAGCACACAATAATTATTCTGAATGAAAAATGGACCACTTTTAAGCTTCAGATTATTTTGAATATTATTATTAGCTGATAAAAACTCAATAATTGATTGGCTTGATATAGGACGTTGTTAACGCAAAAAATGCTAAACGCAACTGCTCGTCTCCTGTGTAAATGGTACAAGATGATGAAAGTAGGCGATTGTTATATTTCAGGTGTAGGTTAGCCATACAGGGAATTTAATACCTGTAGCTGTCAAAAATAGGCAAAATGTAGAGGTTCCTCGGGATAAAACAATTTCCATGCAAACAAAAAGACCGTTTAATATTATAGCTGTAAGTATTTCTTTGATGTGTATCACTTGTAGTCTGTGCCTTGGGCCAAAGGAAATTGGTACAAAGGCTGACTTTGGCGCATGCGTACTGATTACATCGAGGGCTCTTTACGTAAACCTGTTGCAGAAAACTCAGAGCTCGATATAGCCACTAGCCCTAGAGATAGCTCCATGTGCGGTATGCCCGATGCCGTATGGGCAATACTGTATTTTTTATGTTTGCAAAAAGAAAATACGGCTAGATAAAAGTTACATGACGCACAATACTTGTTATACTTGACCATAATATTTTGTTTGTTTTACTGCCGCACTCAGAGACATTTAATTATGCTTAACCTTCAATTTAATGAAGAGTTTGACAGATAAAGTATGAGGCTTATGTCAAATTTTTAAATTAATTACATTTTAGTAATTAATGTTCCACTCTCAGTGCGGCAGTTAGTTCCGAATTTGTATTTTCCCATTATCACTAGTTTTCCGGAGAAAAAAACGCCATCTATTGGCAGATTTTGGAACCTGCGTAACCAAGTGGCCGCAGGCCGATAGAGGGCGCTTTTGTTAAGTTAAATAAGAGGGTAGTTATAGTCTTTTAATATTTCTTCTAAGTACATGCCCAGTACTTTTAACATTTAATCCCATATTACTAAACTACTCTCATACTCCTACTCAACAGTCAACACTAATAACGGCTATCAACAATTTAACTGTTTACATACAACTCAGTTATGTTATCCTAGTACTTTTACTTTAGCCTTATTGAAAGTAATTGTTTTTTAAGTTTATTAAGTTATTTAAGTTTTCTAGTTCAAGGCGAACCGTAACATATTACTTGTAAAATAAAAAACCAACTTGGATAACACAATTTATTCTTTATCAATTAAATAAATTATAATTTACAACTTAATGACATCACCGGTAAAATCTTATCGACAATGTATTATTAAAATAAATATATCTTTCTTTTATAAGTTTTTTTTATGTAAACTCTGTTTTAATTAATTTTCATTTAAATGTAAACAAAACAATAGCCCGACAAAATAAAATATTATGTGTCATATTTCTTTATTGCGCGGTTAATTCATGAAATTTGAATTGGTAGCATTATAGCCGTCCATAAAGTTTTGCTTACATTGAGATGAAAATGATTTAAAACAGGATATACATGCCAATTAAATTCATATTATATATATTTTACATTAAAATAGTGCATGCCTGTGTGCTGCAAGCTATTGAATCAAGGCAGCAATACAATATTTTTTATTAGAAATATTTTTTAGTACTGACGTAGGAGGCAAGAAAATAAACAAGATTCAGTTCTACTAAAATATTTAGGCCGAAGCCAAACGAGCGTAATTTGTGAGTTGTGAGTCGCATTTCGGTTCGGCAAAATTCTGCTGCAGTCAGTTTCATACAAAAGTCCTGTTTGATTCACACGAGCGTAATTTTGTGAGTCATGATTTGTATGAAAAGATATTTACGCGGCAGAAATTCTGCGACTCACAACTCACAAATTACGCTCGTTTGGCTTCACCTTCAACGGATAACATTAATACTAAGTTTTATTTGTCAAATAACTTTTTCAACTCATCAGAGAAAGGCTTTCATTGTATTTTATAAGTTATCTGATATACAATATTTTTATTAGTAAGAAAATAATGTTACAATATGAACGTGCGCTGCCTTACATCATATTCTTATAGGTATATTCCTATTTCTTAAAAAAAAAAAAAACTAATTATATTTTGCAACTAAAGTGATACTCATATGAATATTTCAGTCAATCCAAGACTTTTGCGTCTTCGTATTCCATACTCAAATTTTCCCTTCCACCTAATCTATAACTGCTATATACAAGGCAATAACTACGCCTACTTATTTGTACAATAAGGTTGAACTACGCGTATATTTGCACTAAAAGTAGACAAATTACAACATAAGAAATCAAAACAGAAAAATCGGCCAAGTGCGTGTCAGACTCGCGCACGAAGGGTTCCGTACCGTCATAGAGCGAAAGTAGGCAAAAAAAAGTGTTTTTGTATGGGAGCCCCCCTTAAATATTCATTTTATTTTAATTTTATTATTAATAATTAAAGTACAAATATAATTAAGGATTTTGTGAAAATTTATAGTGCCTAGCTATTGCCATTATTGATTACGAGCAAAAAAGGCCAAAAAAATCACGTTTCTTGTATGACAGCCCCCCTTAAATATTAATTTTATTTTGTTTTTAGTATTTTTTGTTATAGCGGCAACATATAGGTATACATTCTCATTCAGAAATTTTCAGAAATCTAGCTATAGCGATTATTGAGATACAGCCTGGAGACAGACAGACGGACAGACAGACATCGAAGTCTCAGTAATAGGGTCCCGTTTTTACCCTTTGGGTACGGAACCCTAAAAATGAATTTAAGACATAAAATGGGTAAAATTCAAAGCGAACCAAAAATTGTTTTATTACACTTTTATAGCTAATATTTACTTTAAACAATTGTTAAATATATTAAACTTTAAAAGTCTAAAATTCTAAATAATAAATCATATTTCATATTAAAGGATTTAAGTCTAGGATAAAATATTATATTTTACATTTTGTGCTCTTTATAATATGACAGGTATACGTACGTATGATACTCTCGCATCGCATCGCATTTGAAGTGAGTCATCAAAATTGACTTTCATTTCATCAATATTACTGCAATGTTTTCACGCTAGAGGCAGCACCAGTATAGATAGTTTGGTTCTTTGTCAACTTTTCTGTCAATATTCTGATATGACGTGTGCAACATGTCGGATTTTGGCACTGACCTCCATTATACAAGTACGCTGGACTAATGATACCCTTTGAAATGGCAGCTATTTTTTGTGCCTATTTGAAGCGGAATCAGCTCCCCCGATGGGAGGGATAGGAACTAAATTTGACCATTGACCAAATATATTTGTCTATGATTCGACGTTAAAATGACGTTTGAAAGTCGCCATATTGGCGCTGATAGCAGTAGTGGGAGTATTTGGAACTAATACTAGTGATGACAACCAATAACGATTAAGCGGCCATTTGCAAGTTACGTCAAATTTAGTTCTCTTCCCGCTCACTGAGCGCGCTGATTCCGCTTCAAATAGGCACAAAAAAGTGGGTATCATAGGTCCAGCGTACTTGTATAATGGAGGTCAGTGGATTTTGGTCGGATTATTTACTGTATGTGCTAGTAGCGCCCTCTACTTCGACCTTTGCGTAATATTCCCTATTGGAAATGGCCTACTATAAAATATATGTAGGAACTTTGGTCATACGCAATTTACCATCATGGATCACTTAACGCAACTAGACGCTATAATAGGTATCCTCAATAATTTTATTAACTTTACAAACGCATAGAATTATAAATAACCTTTAGAAGAGGCATTCCATACAATCGTCAGCGCGAAAATGTGTCACCCTCGAAATGAGTGAGCTCACTCATCTGAGAGCAGTGTGCCTTAGGACGCGGTGACAGTCGGACGTGTTTAACCCTTCGATCGCGGATTCTTGGAAATGCTATTGTATTCTATTGTTGTCGCGACCACCGGTGCCCGTATGGGGCTTGATGAGTTAATTCATTGATTACGTAAAATATGCATTGAAAGCGTAAAATGAGTAAAAGAGAAAGTAGTATATGCTATTACTGTAAGACAAAAAAGGACGACAATATTTTCTCGATACACATTTTGCATGCAAAAACATTGCTACAGTTTTGATGGCGTATGCCATATCCAAGTATTGACATCGTTGTACAAACGCTTATTTAACAGTGTATTTTACTGTACGTATTAATAAGTGAAAAAATGTTTTTTCTGTGCTAACAGCATATTTTAAATAAATTTGGCCAAATTCGTCTTCATCTACTAAGTTATCTTAACACAACTACCGCACCTTAGTAACTTGAATATTTTGGAATAATATTATTATTAGTTGTAATTATATTACAATTACATTAATAAATAAAATTAAAATTTTACTAATTTAATTCAATACTGGGTTATAAGCTATAAGAAAGGACAAGGGGCATTTTTGTATGGAACCCGTACCCAAGCTGTAGCACGTCCACACATCAAATGAAAGGACTTGAAAAGCTGAATGTTTTATTGTATGACGTATCTCTAAACCATGGAAGAAAAAATTAACTAGAATGAAAGGAAAAAAGATAATATAGAAAATTTAAGGAGTGTTATATTTTAATATAGGTACTGTTTCATATTTAAAAGAAATGTATGAGAAAATAAATAAAATGCCGAATATTGAACATTTGCCTGAATTTTCGTCTACTATCACTTTGGAGCCCTTTCATTTGGTATAAGTCTCAAAGTGCTACATTACTGGGTACGATGTGCCCCTCCTTCTTTCACGGAATCTTTGAACACTTTTTAGTGATGTTTTGATAGTAACATTTCTTATATACTTAACTCAGTCACATTTGGTTAAAATAATAAAACAATATTACTGAATAGGTTTAAAATATAAAAACTATTTTACTTTACTTTTTTAAGATAAACAAGAGGTGGCTAGGTCGAAAACGCTTGTAATGAAACCATAACGAGCGGTTTGGCCACTACACCGCCAGGTCACAAGCATTTATTTAAATAGCGGCTCGGTAGCGCCATGTAGCGGCAAAAACATTCAATCGCGCGGTCGCATAAATCGAGCCTTAGGAACTAAAATGCAAATTTAATGCAAATGCAAATTTAGCATTTATAAAGCGGGGAATTTTTAAGTGGTTTTAAAAAAATATTTTTTTTAATAAAAATAGTAAGCAAAGATTTCTAATGGAAGCTTAAATTATGTGCAATAATAAAAAAAAAATCTACAAGCTACACATGTGTTTTCAGTCACAGTATAAAATTTAGCCGTGAGTTAGGGACGGATAAGCGGTGCATTTCGGAAAGGCAGTAGATTTTTGGTATAATATGATAGAAGTTGGGCAGTGGTTACCATTTTCAACTCTATTGCATTGGCCCAGAGTAGTTTTTACTCTGGCATTCCAGATTCTAGGTATTTTAGTCCCAACATCAGTGATTATTTAATAATTTTATATTGTGTGTTAGTACTGTACATTTAGTAGCTTTTTGGTTTCTAAAATCACTATCGTTTCTAAGGATTCTTAAATATAATTCAAGATATACCCCCTTTCTAGTAAACACATTCACGTAATGTATTAGTTATCACTATTCAATCGTTGTTTTTGTCATAACTGAATACTTTAGAGGATGAACACGATAACTAACATAACCTAAGGACAATTACACATTTTTCTCTAATAATTTGAACATACCTTGTAAGTTACCTACTTCATTATCTAGCTAATATATGTTGGCTATACATAAAGCGTGTCCCAGACAGACGCGGCCTGCGGTGGCGGTCAGTTGGATGACTTGAGAGTTCTAGGAACGACATAGACACACGCGGCCTGGACTCGAGTCATCCAACTGACCGCCACCGCCACCGCCACCGCAGGCCGCGTCTGTCTGGGACACGCTCAAAACATATTTTTTTTCAATCATTTTCACGGCTCCAAAGCCTCTGAAAAAACGGCAATTTTTTACTGTTATTTACCGGTTTCATCCACTAACGTCTTCAACTCATAACATGTTTCCAATGTGACAAATACAAGCAGATTTTATATATTTATACGCTGTATAAATAGCTTATAACTATGGGAATTATAGTATAATTTTATAAGTGCTATTATATTTAATCTACACCTAGGCGTTATACTTTATTGTAAGCAAATACTATATCGGAATGACTTATAATTAGCTGTTTACAGCGGCCATTTTGTTTTCTAGCAACATATTACATTTCTACTGACTAACTACACTATAAATTATATTATTGCATCTCAGTACAAGCTTTGAACAATAAACCTTATGCAGTTGAGATAAGGTAGGTTATACCGCTCGACAGATACTTCATTTCTTTTTTTTTGTCTGTCTGGTTGTAAAATATAGACAGATGCAACAAGATGTGGTAAAATCTACGCATATTTTGGACACATGGCCTATTTGAATAACTTTTATACAGAAAAATAATTGTCATGCTCGAGAAAGTTTTCCTAAGATCGCACTGAGCTGGAATTTAGCCATATATGAATTTTTTACTTTGACTGACAAATATTTCTGCTTAAGCTACTACATAAACAGTAGATAATGTTCCGAAAGTATCCGCATATTATTTTACCACATCTTTTACACTTACCCTCTTACATTAGTAAGACTTTTTTTATTAAAAAAAGTTAAACTATGCATAAGCTTTACGATATTTTTTCGTTGCCTGTCAAGTAACCTGTGAATAACTAATCAGACAAGTACAAAATATTGTACAGCTCATACATTGCATAAATATTTTTACTTCTAAGAGGGGTTGTCTAGTTGTAACTGCCTTTTGTCCAGTTACAGTCACAAAAATGAACGCTGTTAAGCATTTGTGTATCATCCCATAAAAAATTAAGGTATTGAGTAAATAATGCAGTCATGTTATTTAGATCATTAAGAACAAGAATGCATTCATAATTCATTAAAAAAATTGTGGGTTAATACACAAATGCTTAACAGTTTTTACAGTAGTTGTATCTGGTCGCAATCTAGTTGTGACTGGCTTTAATCCGGTTGTTACTTCTTCTAATTGCTGGTTACTCAGCAGGTTCCGACTCTAGTTCGCTCTGCCGCGTCGGCGAATGCGCGCGCGCTGGCTCCTCTTGGTCCTTCTTCTGAACGCATCTGGAACGTATACTTATTTTGAGTTAATAGACATGATGTTTTTTCAACACGCTTTTATTAGCTTGGGCTGTATGTATGTATCTTTGATTTTTTTACCTATCTCCAGTAGTCTAATTAATTCGAAACTTTGCATAGGTACGTATAATTAAGAGCCAATGATAATGGAATAATTTGTAAACGTTTTTGAGAATTAAATTAAGAAATTTAAAAAAAAACCCCGCCAAACAACTTTAAAAAGTAATGAAATAATATTTACTGCCTTTAAGTTCAAATAATTCCTAACTTCTGTAAAGTAATATTTTAGTCCATAATTGTTGTCACGGTGTGTCGGGGGACCGCCAAGTAAACTACGACAACAGCGACTTTTGCATTTTGCATCGCTGATTGTCTCGATTCAGTTCGCTGTGAACTGACCTTTAAACTATAATGTTATGTGAAATCAAACATCTACATTAGCGGTCCCCCGACACACCTTGACAACAATTATGGACTAAAATATTACTTTACAGAAGTTAGGAATTATTTGAACTTAAAGGCAGTAAATATTATTTCATTACTTTTTAAAGTTGTTTGGCGGGGTTTTTTTTTTTAATTTCTTAAGGACGCTATCACATTTTTTCACAAATATCAGCGATTTTCAGGTACCCTTTTAAAGAATTAGGAGACACACTGCGATGATATTTTGGTTTCAAATATTCATCTCCACGTCTACACCATAAAAATTTTATAGCCGCATACAAAATTTTCACATAAATACGTTTTAACCATCACAATAATTGCAAAAGATAAAAAAATGGGGTTTGATTAGGTACCAGTATAGCTAAATACACTGAACTAAGGAAAACAAATATATAAAAAAAATTGTTGCTTATTTAGTCATGTGGATTTAATAGTGTAGTGCAGGGATGGCGAACCTTGTCGTATCAACGTGCCTTTTTCTGAAGAAATCTTTCTGGAAAAGTCATAAACGTGCCATTCAATTATTTTGGTGTCATTGGTTCGCCATTCCTAGTGTAGCGTAACATAGTGACACTACTGACCTATACACATCAGTAGTGGGCTGCAGGGTCCCGTGTGTGAGCAGCAGGCGGCGGCCGGCGGGCGGCGCGGGGGGCGCCCACCACGACACCACGCGACCCACAACAGGCACCCGCCGCAGGAGCCCCTCGTCGCGCGACCGTAGCGACGCCTCCGCTTCCTCTATACCTGGAAAGTGAAAAAGGATAATAATAATTTCTAAGTGCTAGTTTAAACAAAGCGGAAACCGCGCGTTTGTCGTGTAGAAACCGGGCGTTAAGTGTGAACGTTGTACTACAACGCCTTTGCAATAAGCTGCGAGCGGTTTAGGGTCAACCCACACGTACCACAACCACACCACATCGCAACGACAAAATGCCGTCAAGCAGTGGTTACGTGTGAATAGCGTCGCTGCAGCTTTTTGTAGTTGCGTTGCGGTGCCGACAAAATGTCGACGTGGTTGCGTTGTCGCCAGTATTTGCGATGTGATTACGTCGTGTGCAGACATAGTTCGACTCCGGCCTGTTGTGAAACACGTGTTGACTAAACTCATGAAATTCGAAGACGAAACTTTATTATTGCTATCCTTGCGAGAGCGCGGGCAGCGTGCGCGCACTGTCGTTGCATCGACGCAAGGTTGTGTTAGCGATACGGTCGGCCGTGGTTGCGATGTGGCCGGTATCACACACGCGGTCGACAACGACTGCAAAATGTGGTACGTGTGAACAGTCTTATTCATTTACAATACTAAATATAAGCCCGACCACGTGGTATGGTTATGGTGTGGTTGTGGTACGTGTGGGTTGACCCTTAGACGCACGGGTCTAAGCCGCACGGTTCCCGCTGTGTCTGAAAAAGCACTTAAATAACAAAATTGACAGTATAGAGGCGTTTTACGGCGGCACTCAGAGACATTAAAGGATTATGTAACTTAAATTTAATAAAAAAATTCCGTCAAGGATGTCCCTAAAATTAGCAGGTCGATGTCTGTCAGTACGAATATCGACGTAAAGGACATTAAAATAACATTCATATCAGCGCGCCTTGTACAGTGGCGGTTACGACGCTCGCCGCGTTCTTGATAGGGCGAAATAAGAGAAAATTATACATTTTATTTTATTTTTTTAATGACCGAATCATTTATTGAAAAACTATTCGGTTATTTTGTTAGAACTATAAAAAAACTATCCTTTTTGTAAAAAAAAATCATATCATTGTCATTGAAAATTACGAGATGTTCGAATTTGAAGTGTATTTTTATGGTGATATTTTTACAGAATTACCATGCCATTTTTCAATATTCTGTTCGGTTATTTTGTTACTTTGTTCCTTTTTGAGTCTACATTAATTTTGATGTAAGAGAATTCCACATAATTTCTTCAGACTGGAAGCTTGAAAATCAGTCTTTTCGAACTGGCCTCGCCTTAATTTGATTGACATAAAATTAATGTATAAAGTCCCGCGGATATTGTACATTTTACCGCGATAAGAGAAACCTATATTATGGTCGCTGTGATGCATTTGTGTATTTTTTTTTTATGAAATAAGGGGGCAAACGAGCAAACGGGTCACCTGATGGAAAGCAACTTCCATCGCCCATGGACACTCGCAGCATCAGAAGAGCTGCAGGTGCGTTGCCAACCTTTTAAGAGGGAATAGGGTAATAGGGGAGGGTAGGGATGGGAAGAGAAGGGAATAGGGGAGGGAAAGGAAGGGAATAGGGTAGGGGATTGGGCCTCCGGTAAACTCACTCACTCGGCGAAACACAGCGCAAGCGCTGTTTCACGCCGGTTTTCTGTGAAAACGTGGTATTTCTCCGGTCGAGCCGGCCCATTCGTGCCGAAGCATGGCTCTCCCACGTATTTATTATTAATACACATTTATTTTGTTAAGTTATGAATGCAGTCTTGTTCTAAATGATATAAAGAACATGACTGCATTCATAACTCAATATGTATTTTTTGTGGGATGACAGTTGATACACAAATGCTTAACAGCGTTCCATATAATATCCACACGCCTCCGTGGTCCAATGGTTTAGAGCGTGGCTCTTGACCCGGAGGTCGTGGGTTCGATTCCCACGTTGGAAACATGTTATTTCCAAGTTTGGTTAGGACAATGCAGGCTGATCACCTGATTGTCTGACAAGTAAGATGATTCATGCGTCAAATGGGCATCTAAAAAGTCGGTCCTGCGCCTGATCTCTCGCCAGTCGTGTCGGTCGTCCGTCCTACTGGGTTATGAGAGTAAAAGGAATAGAGAGTGCTCTTGTGTACTGCGCACACACTTGGGCACTATAAAATTACTCCTGCGTAACTGGCCTGGTTTCAATGGAGCCGGCCACCGTCACCGAAACCGGTGTGGGATATATTATTATAAAAAAACTATAGGAAGGATATTTCCTTCCCCATAGTTTTGGAAATGAAGGGTTTGGTTTATACTGCCAAACTCATAACCCTTCCTTTTCGCTTCGTAGTCGGGTAAACAACTCACCTTTCTTCAGCACCTCGGTCATGTCTGTGAGCGCTCGGGAACTCTCCTCCACCTCTTTGCCAGCAGAAACCACTAGTTCTAAAAGCTGTTCTACATCTGTGTCCTCTGTTACCATGCCGAATCTGAAATTAGGTTTCTGGTATTAAAAGCTGGACAGTCCATAAGTCATTTTGTTATATCAATAATTTAGGACTTAAGATCTACTATTTTAAAGCTTAGCAAGTACATACTATTTTCAAGTAAGTATGTACAAGTAATGTTGTTTTGATCTTTGTTTGATCTAGCTTGTTTCCTATAAAATTAGTATACCATCTTGTTGTACTCATGAAATAAAACCGACATCGAGCTTTAAAATTAGCCAGAATATCGAAAGTCAGACAATAAGGGACCATCCATAAAGAACGTCACAGGATTTTCATGATTTTTAGAACTTCGTCGACCCCGTCCCCCCTTTAAGTGTGACATAATAATAATAGGCACTGGACTAGCGCCGACATTACTTAGGTGTTGCCTGACATCAAGGCCCTCCTGACATTGTCAAGGACTAAATTATGTTTATCTAGTGTGGCCGTCTTCACCTGATATACACATCCTGACGATGTAATCCACTTAACAATCCATGTAGCGCTGTAGTTTACCTGACGCAGACACGGCCGTCGTCGCCGCACGAGAAGGCGTTGTCCGTCGCCCGCAGCGTGTCCACAAGCTGGCGGTTGAGGGCGTCGAGCTCCTCCCCCGCCTCCCCCCACCCCGGCGGGATGTAGCGCTGTAGTTTACCTGACACACGCGCGGCCGTCGTCGCCGTCGCCGCACGAGAAGGCGTTGTCCGTCGCCCGCAGCGCGTCCACAAGCTGGCGGTTGAGCGCGTCGAGCTCCTCCCCCGACTCCTCCCACCCCGGCGGGATGTAGCGGACTCCGCCCAGACCTGGAATGATATAATGCAATGTTTGGTGATTTTAATGTCTAAAATTTAGATCTCTCCATTTCACAGTATGACGGATCTAATCATTTTTAAAACATTTTTATGGGATGTTATGAAAAAAAAATCCCCATGTTGCAAAGCATCGCACGTTTTAATTCACCCACCTTGTGCCTATCCTGCGTTACGTAATACTTGAATTTTCCTTAAATTTTTATGATGGCAACTGGAAATGTAATTTCTAAATACGCTATCAATGAATTATCATCATTACATGCATATGGAGTGAGACGCCCAAAAGATGCTGATGCGTGGTGCATGCATTTTGCGTCAATGTTCCAAGTTCCAACTGAACCCAAAACATCATAATCATCATCACTCACCCGCCCACCCCGGCACATGAACCAGCTTCAGACAGGGCGTGTTCGCCACGTGCTGTTGGAACTCGTCTCGGAGAGCCACAGTCGCTCGTAACACGTCGAGCTGCGCGTCCAGGACTTCAGCCAGCGCGCCCGCGTCCTGCAGGGGCGGAGCGCCCTCTAGAGGACAGTAGCGGAGCACTACACCGTAGGACTCCGTCTCGCACACGTCTATTGTTATCTGAAGTAATAAGAATATAACAAAGGATTAAAAATAAACTAGTTGCTGCCCGCAACTCTGTTCAAAAACTATCCTACGTCCTTTCCCGGCTCTCAAAGTATTTTCATAATATAAATTTTTATCGAAATTAGTTAAGCGTGAAGAGGTGACAGACACACTTTCGCATTATAATATTAGTAAGGATTGATTAGGATGAAAACGATACGATGCGCATTTTTATCTTCTATTTACATTGCAGTCACAAAATAATGAGATATAACTATTTTATATGCATCTTCCCAATTATGGCAACGCGTTAAGCTGATTACCGCATAGTACACGAAATGCGGCGCGTACGGTGCGGACGAATGTGCGAGGTTTCACATTATTTCATATAACGAATTCTAAAATCCGCCGCGTTCGGCGCGTGCGTGTTGATAAATGTGCGACCACTTTACTCACCATATCAGCTTCTCGCTGCAACACCTGTCCGAGCCACGAGTTGAGCTTGTCGTAATATGGCGGCGGCCGCACGAAGCCCGCCGGCGCGAATTGGAACGCCACGCACGCTGACGCACCGCTTATTGCGTCCTGTACGCAGAGGTATACGTTAATACGTGTATCATTGCGTCCTGCTTGTCACGAATGATGACTGACAGCAAAATCATTGAAATATAACTTAAAATCTATAACATTAAAAAAATATTGTCTAACCCCATTGCACAAAAAATACGTACATAGAACAAGAGTATATAAGTTGAATACTCACCACAATGTCCATATTCGGTGGCTCATCCCCGCCGGGTTTCGCGCTCTGCAAGTGAGATAGATCCTTCAAATATGCTACTAACGGCCGTTCCCAATATTTGATCTATCTCTGGTTTTGCCCTACTAGAGATAGGAATATCTCTCATTAGACATAGGACACATATATTTTATGTCAGTTCAATGTTAGCTGCGATCGGTCGTATGTCAAACCAGAGATAGATTGAATATTGGGAACGGCCGTTAGTGTATAGTGTATGAAGTATCCACATGCAATGCGAGGTTTTATCAATGTTGCGGGAGGAATATAATGTATTTTGTCATAGTCAAGCGGAGCCACATTGGCTTTAATGCAGATTGACATGGATGTAGGTAGGCATGTCGGTAGGTATGATCCAAATTTAGCTCTAAGGCGGGTTTTAGAGTCACGCTACCGCTCGCTGACTGTCGGCGCCGATACCGAAATGTATGAAATATCAGCGCGTACCGCTACGTGTTATTCAAAAACGCTTCCTACAATTTCATACATCTCGGGCCATAAGCGCCGAAGGTGCGCGCGCAGTCAGCGTGACTATAAAACCCGCCTAAAAGTGACAAAAGTATAATCTTTTTTACTTATAAAAGCACCATCGACGAAATCGATTCATAGGCAGATGACGGACCTACGTCATTAGGTCAGGTTATATCAATTCAGTGTCATAATCTGTCGGATAGCTTTGACGTGACGCAACCGAATTACGTAGGTTCGACATCTACTTATGAGTTATGACTCAAGTCTCAACTTATCTGTACAAGCTCTGGTACAAGTAAACTCACCAATATCCTCAGCTGCGCGGCCGCTATGACGTCATACGCCTGCCTCGCCGAGCGGAACGCGCGTGAGACTCTCCGCGTCAGGCCGCCGCCGCCGGCCGCGCGCGCGCTCGCCCACAGCGGGAGCGCGTTGAGCCCGCGAGACCCGAGACCCGCCGCCGCCGCCAGCGTCACCTCCCGCGCGCTGCTACCGCCCTAGTACACAATAATTTTATGTGTTAAACTTTTTTTTAATGTTACAGGAATTTTTTTAACGGACGTTGGCCCACCAAACATTCCCACCACTGTATCTCATGCGTCGCCAGAATCGACAGCAGTATAATCCAATCACGAAAACCCTTTGATATGATCTCAGGGAGCCCGAGGGACATGCTAAAACTGTCTTGGGACCCGCAACGAAATTAATCAGAAGAAAATAGGAGGAGTAGGAAGAATTCCAGTTTCCCTCCCCATACAAAGCGGCAGACAGCACAAAGTTTGACCGAAAGTTAAAGAGCTTAAGGGGGAGCATACGGAAATAAAGTTAATAATAATTGTGACTACTAAGCTAAAGCTAAGTTAATATTGGAATTTGTTGTGTTAGAATGTAATAAATAACATGTGCATATATAATTTTTTTGCAAGACAGCTAAAAGAATATAATATTATAATAGAGTTTGTATGGGAAAAATGTGTAAAATAAATAGCTTACCGTACTTGATCCTCTTGCTGGACCATTCGCTGTGATCGGTTCTGGGATTTTGTAAAATGTCTGCAGATGCAGTCAAGGACATTTATTTATTTATTCGTGCTCAATTCATACTTGCCAAATATTAAGTACACAGTAACGAAATGAGAAAAACAAGTTAGTAAATTAAGTTTGTACAAACTTGATTTACTAACTTGTTCTTGTCATTTCGTAATCAGTAGCAACAAAACTTCCTGATAACATATTGATCGCTTTAAATTATTAGGCAATTGTAAAACATTCTACAGACTGTAAAACATTCAATATCTCAATATTTTTGCCAGTTTAGACGTCTTTTATCAGAGTAATGAAAAGGATACGACAGTAGGTAAACCGGGGACTCCAAACCACAGGCCCGGAGTGAGTGTCAGTGAGTCCGCTATACTGTATGTCTGAAACATAAATAATACGTCTACAATATTCAGTTATAGTGGTTAATATTTAATATATATTCATCGCCATCATTGATTTGATGAATGCGTCTGCTATAATCTGATAGTCTATTCGTGTTTTGAAAATCGTCAACAGAAAAATTATAAAGGAAAAATGGAAGGGATTAGGGGAAGGCGCTATGTTAAATTTTTAAGTTTCTTTAGAGGATTGAGACGTTCGGTTGGACTATCTAATGTTAAAATTAAGTACTATATAAGGTCAAAACATACCTGATCCCTGCCCTCAGCTGCGGGTAACGCTAGGGCGTGCCCGCTAAGGTGTAGGTGGACTTTGCGTCGCGCGCACGCTGCGGCCAGCCGGCCAGCGTGCGCGCCGCAGCCGAGCGGCGCCGCGCCCGCTTCGCCGAGCGTTAGTAGCGGTATGCGCTCGGACTGTATATCTTCTTCTATGAGACGCTCTAGAGCTTCGATGTCCATGCCACGACCTGGAATATACATACTTAATGATAATAAGAGAAGTGTTTTTGTTTATTTATCAATTTAGGCTGTTTTCAATGTAGATGGAATCTGATATAGAAATAAAGTGTTGTTTTTATTCTGACAATCTTAAAAATTACAAGCTGTTTAATTAAAAAGGTAGACAGATTATAAAAAGTTAGATATTTTTTTCAAAATATTAAATTAATTACAAAAAAAAACTATTTTTTTTTTAAATTGAAGTTTTTTTTTAACGCAATAATCACAGGTGTTGCGTCCAGATTTGTTTTAGCTGAGAGCATATTTATAAGAGTTGTCCCGAGCAATAACTCCGAGATATAGCACTGGAAGTAGCTGGAAGTAGTACTCACCGGCCACTGGTACGAGGCGCACGCAGGCCAGCGGCAGTCCCAGCTGCCGGCACAGGTGCTAGACCACGCCGAGCGGGCTCGCCACGCAGCTGTATATACACGGGAGACGGCTCGAGAACGCCAGCGCTGGCATACAAGTGTGTACTCACCGGCCACTGGCACGAGGCGCACGCAGGCCAGCCGGCAGGCCCAGCTGCCGGCACAGGTGCTGGACCACGCCGAGCGGGCTCGCCACGCAGCTGTATATACACGGGAGACGGCTCGAGAACGCCAGCGTTGGCATACAAGTGTGTACTCACCGGCCACTGGCACGGGGCGCACGCAGACCAGCGGCAGGCCCAGCTGCCGGCACAGGTGCTGGACCACACCTAGCAGGTCCGCCACGCAGCTGTATATACACGGGAGACGGCTCGAGAACGCCAGCGCTGGCATACAAGTGTGTACTCACCGGCCACTGGCACGGGGCGCACGCAGGCCAGCGGCAGGCCCAGCTGCCGGCACAGGTGCTGGACCACACCTAACGGGCCCGCCACGCAGCTGTATATACACGGGAGACGGCTCGAGAACGCCAGCGCTGGCATACAAGTGTGTACTCACCGGCCATTGGCACGGGGCGCACGCAGGCCAGCGGCAGGCCCAGCTGCCGGCACAGGTGCTGGACCACACCTAGCGGGCCCGCCACGCAGCTGTATATACACGGGAGACGGCTCGAGAACGCCAGCGCTGGCATACAAGTGTGTACTCACCGGCCACTGGCACGGGGCGCACGCAGGCCAGCGGCAGGCCCAGCTGCCGGCACAGGTGCTGGACCACGCCGAGCGGGCTCGCCACGCAGCTGTATATACACGGGAGACGGCTCGAGAACGCGAGCGCTGGAATGAGAGTTTTGGGAGTTCAATATTATGTCAAATGACAATGGTTTTATGTAGGAATATCCATGGAAATGACTACAGTAGATATAGATTTAGATTATCCTGCCTAATCCTAAACTAGCATAACTTTAGATGTAACAAGTACATAATTATGTCAAAACAACTTTGTAAATATTTGTGTTTTAAAATTTTTAAAGTTTAAACTATTCATATCTTATATTATATAAAATTCTCGTGTCACAATGTTAGTTACCGTACTCCTCGTTTCAGAGGAGTATGGTAGGCTTTACTGATTTTTAGCAAATTTTATATGCATATTCAGTAAGTCTGGGCAGAGGGCTATGAAGAGGAGTATGATTGGAAAGAAGAGGATAGACAAAATAGAAAACAAGGAGTTGAGAAAAATGACAGGTGTAACTGATGTAATATATAAAACTAAAAATTGAAATGGAAGTGGGCCGGCCATGTTTTGAGAGGGCCAGACAAATGGACAAAAATAATAACATCTTGGTATCCCAGAGGGGCTAAAAGAAAAAAGGGCAGACCTCTAAAAAGATGGGAAGATGAAATAGTACAAATGGCTGGCAAAATGTGGACAAGAGTGGCATGTCAGAGAAGTGAGTGGAAGCTGTTGGGGGAGGCCTTTGCCAAGAGGCACACAGAAGCAGAGACCACGCTACCGAATAAAAATTAACTTGAATATTTTGCAATGTATGTAAGATAAAATATGTATTGTTTTTCTGAATAAAGGCTAATAATAATAATTCAGTAAGTCTGAGAATCGGCTACTGGCTACTTTTTATATTGATAAGTGCATTTGTTGAATAAATAATACTAAATTATTACAACTCGAGACTGACGGCGACCATTGTTTGTGCGGCGGGATAGCGATGGACGTTGCCATGGTGCCATACTTATTAATTTAGTCACTTCAATAAAATAATATTCTAACTACAAATAATTTATATGGCAAAACAACGTTTGCCGGATCAGCTAGTATTTTTATATAATTGTTGTAAAAATTACCTAAGCATCAAAATTTGTGTTTATGACATTTTTGAGCTGCTCAATTAACAAATACTCTACTTTTATCCTAAAAATACACTGTTGTTGTGTGTAGTTTTTAATAAAGTGAATGTTACTTACCACCATCTTCGAGGTATCTGGGGTATCGGTGATGCAGCAGCATCCTGGTGACCCGCACCAGCCCCTCCAACTGCTCTTGGTGGTAGAACGCGCTGTAGTCTGTCAGTCTGGAAACAGAGAACAGTCAAAATAATTCTTCTGTCTTTACGATAATAGGGAATGCAAATATAATATTTATGAAAATATTGCTGTTAAAATGTTATAAAAATATAACTGCTAGGTTAATATTTTATAAAATATTGTTTTTTTACAAAAATTACGAATTAAAAGTAACTTGAAACGGAACAGATTTCAAAACACCAATCAGCGTTCAGATGGCGTTCAGTGACGTCACACCTGCTATCCCCGCGTTTCATTTAGCGTTGAAAACGATCAAAACGCTCAAAATGCCTCCTATTTTGAGCGTTTTGATCGTTTTTAACGCTAAATGGAACGCGGGGCAGGACAGTAGTGACGTCATACAGACTATAGATCCGTTTTGGCGCCAAAATTTAAACTGACAATTTTAAACCGCATTTTTTTCAGTAAATTCCAGTGTTTTAATTTTTTAATATACTTGTGGTCTATTCTACATGGAGTTCTTTAAAATAAACACAAAAATAAAAATATCACATCTTCCCTATTGGAGAAAATGTACTTAAGTTTCCATCATGCAAAAGTTTCTGTACTACTGCTATAATCTTAATAATTTCTTACATTAGTTGGAGTAGAAAGTCTTAAATCTAAATAATAGCTTTACAAAAAGATGGTAAATAAATCTTCGAAAAGAAATTCTGCTTGAATTTGAAGCTTTTTGTGGTTGTTGGTTATATTTGGTGGTAACAGCTTATCATTAGGTGTTATGTATAATATATTTACTTGTTGCTGATCTTATGCTGTTTACACACTGAACTTTTGTCTCATATCGTGTGAGAGATGCAACAATCTTGTGAGTCACAGGACAAACAGTATTAATCATTCAGTAAATCTCACTTTAACAGTTTCTAACAGACTTCTAAAAAACTAAGGAGGTTATTAGAGGTTTATGTTGTCATGTGAAATTACTTTTACACCATTAAAATTGGCGTCATAAAAACGTTTGTACCAATTCCATGAATTACTCACATTATAGCATTTGTTATCAATACAGATAACAATCGGATGTCTCTATTATATTAAAATAGATAAGATTACTAAAATTTTGTTCAATTAATTATAATGTTATTTGATAAATATTATTGATACATCAAAATAAAGATAGCACATCCCAACATAAAAGGATCCCACAATGTGTTGTAATAATACAATGTTTGTCCTTGTCTGATACACTAAAAGTATTGTACTATTTATTGTACTAATGTTTTATACTTTATCAGTTCACAGAAAATATTTTTGACCTAAAATGATTGATGATATCAGTTAGAACTACATTTAAAAATAAATTTTCACAACTAATCAAGCACATGAGTGACAAATTTTAAAATTATCCTTGAGTAGTTGAAGTTAAATATTGATTACTATTGAAAAACATTTTATATAATGGCTGCAATATGAAATAGAAAGGTCAAATTGAAAATATGAATATTGAATAATTAAATTAATGTTCAATGTTAAAAATCTGGATTTTAAGGTCAACCATACAAATCTTGCATAAATCTGTCTGTTTGTCCTGCCATCTTCTTGCCTAAATGATAAAATTGAGGACCAATTTTGATGAAATTCTAGTGAAATTTCCGCATGTGGATTAACCCCTAGACCCTAAAGCACAAACTACAGCCACCAAAAATCACTTGGAGTTCCATTCTAATATGTTTAGGAACTGCTAAGCAACTGCATAATTGCCTTAGCAAGTACATAATATTAGTTACAGTATGACATGCATTCAATATTGAGTTTAGATAAGAAAGTGTAACAAACTGTATTTTACATTGTTTCCGACTGTATGTTGCTCTTAACTTGTAAACAAAGTAATAACATGATAGTCTTATTAGAACTCATAATTAGGTAAACTTGGAAAATTATTAGTTATTTAGGGTCTACAAGCATAAATATGTACTATTCAACTAACCTGAACATGTGCGACATCCAACGAGTAGTCTCACTAGCTATATGTGCACCTAATCTGGAGGAATGGCTTCTTTCAAGTTTGGAAAACAACGCACTAATGCTGTGCGATAGTATAGCAGCACGAGTGACTGCGTCCGTCGGTAGGAGCGTTGGCTCCAAAGCATCACAATTTGGGTCAGTCTTTTTCACTAATTCCTCCAAATCCTTCAATATATCATCCATTGACATCTCTGCCGGCTCAAAAAACCCCGCGCTTATCTTTCTCGTCTCCGGCCTTTTTTCCTCTTCCGGCGTATCTTGGGCATTGGCTACCGCTTCTAATCTGCCGACTACTTCGGATACTTGAAACTCCAGGCCACCAAAAGGCTGGCGATCCTACCGAAAACCAAATATGATACGTAACACTTGAAAAATGTAAAGGTATATATAATATAATGTGGGTTAACGGCTGTACCTGTTCGGGAGAAGAATCCTTTTCGGAATTCATTTTGGTAATTTCTGTATTTGCAGCCGGTGCATCTACCATGCTGCGTGGCTAAAATTTTTGCAATTTTACGACGAACAGACAAAACTTGTAAACGTCACTTCAATGTTTTGACGTGAATAACAAAAATGCCAATCTGACATTTTGTGCTCCTCGTATTTTAGATTTAACCCACAGACCTATTAAAAAAACAGCAGTCATTTTAGATTATCTGTTATCATGGTAAAATTAAAAAAAATTTAAAATACATAATATTTCGTTGCACAACAGCACAATACATATTATTACGTTAAAAATATACTTAATACATAGTTTTATATTTTATAATATATTTGAGGGAGATTAATCATTAAAGATATTAGATACCTATCCTGACCAAAGTGCACTGTGCAATGCAATTTGCAAACTGCAAAGTGCAAACAGTCCTTAGTATTCGATAAATGAGGAATTTTCTTATTTTTTTAATTTGATTGTCAAACAGTTTTCATTTTAGTAAATAGATGGCGTACGGGTAGACAACTATTGGTAATACCATCATTAATTGCTACAAAACTGGGCAAAAGAATGTAAAACTTGATACATTTCAATTTGAAAAAGACGCAATAATATTCCAACGAATAGGATAGTAAAGTTATTATAACGATGTTTTAGTTAAAACTCACGGAAGAAATAGCCCTATTTACCGTTATTCACACCAAATGTCACAGGAATTATACATTTTGGTTTTGACAACATCTTACCTGCACTTGTGCATGATAACGGATATTTAATGGCTAATATTTTACCAATAATGAACAACAAAAACCCAAATAATACAATTTGGGAAAAAATAATAAAAACCACACCAACAATAAAAAGTAGAAGAAGTGTCAAAGTAACATGCCCGCCAAAACTCTTTCAGTTGTCAGTTTTCAGTTTGACAAGTATTAAATTATGTCAGCGTGTTCCTAAACTGTTACCAGTATACTGGCTTATCGCTTAGGCCAATGACAGCTTAGGTGTATGTTCTTCGTGAAATTTAAACTAGAGGGACGAAGCAAAAAAACATAGTAATATATGGAAATATATAAATACATACAGTTTTATGTTAATATTATGGCTAACGGAAACTAGGTTTAAGATATTTTGATTTATGTCACACTTGACAGGACACTGAGATTTTTTAGAAACACAACCCATATGTAGTCAAGGATGCCAACCTGCAGATAATTTCAGATCGGTGGGGAACCAATAGAAAATCTAGAAGTGTCTATCGTCGCGCTGTCTGGTGGAGATAAAAAAAAGAAAACAACCCATTCATATTAAAAATATCAAGTGTCACATTCTGTGGTCACATTTGGTGTCACATTTGGCGCCAGATTTGCGTCGATTTGTCGAAAAATAAACACGAAATTGTAAGATCAAAAAGTGGTTTTTAATATAAATTTCTTATATATCCGGAAACCTAAAATGCCTAATATAAAAGCAATATCAAATTCAATACGGAAAGCCACCAAACGGCCATTTAGAGTATCGATAGAAGGGAATATTGGATCTGGGAAGTCAACGTGCATAAAACATTTTCACAAGTATAAAAACGTGGAATCTCATCCTGTAAGTGAAGTGAGAGAAAGGAATGCTCAAAAATTCTTTATAGTTAACAGTAATACTTAGCTTCTAATTCCTCTTGTGGTTTCTACATCTTTAACCCTAAAATTTTAGGAGCCGATAAAAGAGTGGCGAGATGTGAGCGGTCACAATCTACTGGGGCTTCTGTACAGTGATCTGAAACAGTGGAGCTTCGCCTTTGAACATTATGTCCACCTCAGCAGGCTGAAGATCCAGACAAGTCCACCCAGCAACTCTAACATCACCGTCAAAATGTTTGAAAGGTATTTAAATCTTATGTATCTTATGTGTGGCGGTACCCACAATTAGCGCCACATTCCTGCATCGCGCTATCGAAGTTTTCTAAGTGCGTCGATATATATATATGACAGCTGAAATCAATCACGTGGGCTTCGGCCTGACAAGCATACCACCTTGCTCGGTCGGAAGATCTTCCTTTGCGGCCTCCACGCATATTCCCACAGTTGTATTTGTATTATGATTCATTGCTACAACTGTTTTACTTCTGCAGAAATATTCTCTATTGCATTAGACATGGGATAGAAATATTTTATAAGCCACTGAAGCACCCTCTTATAAGAGTACAATTGCAGGGTAAAATTCCTTAAATGCAAATATTAAACACCTATTTACAAGTGGTAACTTATTCATTAGTGCTTTCCTTGTCTCTTTAGTAACAGAGGGTGAGAAGATAAAAACCACATTACATAATATTGTCATGCTAGCTAGCTTTTTTTACATTCTGTTAACTTTTATTATTGTAATTTATAACATTTACAGATCAGTACAAAACAGCAGGCACTGTTTTGTGGAGAATGCAAAGAAACAGAATTTCCTAGAGGAAGCAGAGTACCAGGTACTTCTAGAATGGTTTGATTACACTGAGAAGAATTTAGACATCTCGTTAGATCTTATAGGTAAAGTTTACTTTTGGTAATCCTTTTTTCTTGTCTAGGCAGTGCTGAATTTATATTTTTTATGAGAGGAGGCCACTTCATTTCCACCGACCCATGTACTATCAGAGAAGTTGATTCCTAGGCAGATGGGGGACCTACCTAGTTTGGTCCCGTTATGTCAAACCCGGTCGACAGATAACAATTAACATTGAATTGACATGATCCGACTCTGAGTCTGTCAACTGCCTAGGAATCAATTGCCTCAATGGTACAAAATCTGTAGAGTCTCTATTAACACTACCGCCATCCTATGACACTACTGCCCCTAGTCCATGGCCTTTAATGGCCTTTTTATAAATCCGAGGCTGTGTCTAACATGTTATGGATTATGGTGAAGAATCTACTACACTTTGTATTTCTGCCTGTTATATTATTGTTATGGCTTGTAAGAACATCCATACTACTTATAATATTATAAATGGGAAAGTGTGTCTGTCTGTCTGTTACCTCTTCATGCTTAAACCACTGAATACAATACTGAATAATAATAATATCTATGGACGCTTCACAGCACGTCAGTCTGGCCCAGTGCTAAGTACCTGAAGGACTTGTGTTACGGGTACCAGACAACGGAAATATATTTAATACTTTTATACTATACATATATTTAAGATCTTTATTATATGATACACATATTTAATACACATCCATGACCCAGGAACTTTGAAAACTTCTTGTTCCGTCGGTGGGATTCGAACCCGCAACCAACAGCCCACCAACTGAGCCACAGAGGTCGTCTAATGAATAAATGTACGGTTTCTACGGGGTAAACGAATTTTTGCGCAACGGAGTTGCGGGCGTCATCTAGTAATGCAGGGATTCCCAAACTGTGCGCCGCGGCGCCCTGGTGCGCCGTGAGTCGATCCTCCATCCTTATCCGAAACCACAAATGTTTAAAAAATTAAATTATAAAATTAATTAGGTGGAGCAGGTAGATGATTCAATACTTGTATTATTATTTACCTGCATAACGCAACTATAATTATTAAAGGTGTCTATTATGTATCTTTTTCTAATAGCTAGGTAGAGTAGGGCGCCGTGATAAAATGTTGTAATGTGCAACTGCGCTACAGGCTAAAAAAGATTGGGAACCCATGTATATGTTTAATGTCTCATGTGACAAAATTTGGTCTTCAAATCAACTGAAATTATATTACTGTATCAAATTAAGAAAAAAACTGTCACACATTCTAGAAAGAATAAATAATTTTAAAATATTTCTTTACAGTATATTTAAAGACAAATCCAAAAATAGTTTGGGAGAGAATGATAAAAAGAGGACGAGCTGAGGAGGCTGAAGTGCCATTGGAGTATTTAGAACAGGTACATCTAATAAATAAAATTCTCATGTCAGTGTTTGTGTGCAAACTCCTGCAAAACGGCTCAACCGATTTTAATGAAATTTCGTTAGGCCTGAGATTAGGTTTTTAATTTTTTATCTACTTTTTATATTAATACTAGAAATAATTTTAAATATGGTAAAACAATGTTTGCTGGGTCAGCTAGTTTTATAGTGTCTGTACAATAATAAAAAAAATAAAAAAAAGCTTGTACAGAGAAGTTGAGACTTGAGTCATAACTCATAAGTAGATGTCGAACCTACGTAATTCGGTTGCGTCACGTCAAAGCTCTCCGACAGATTATGACACTGAATTGATATAACCTGACCTAATGACGTAGGTCCGTCATCTGCCTATGAATCGATTTCGACGATGATGCTTTTATAACTAAAAAAAATAAAATCGGCCAAGTGCGAGTCGGACTCGCGCACGAAGGGTTCCGTACCATTTAAGAGCAAAAATAGGCAAACATTTTAATTTTTTGTATGGGAGCCCCCCTTAAATATTTATTTTATTTAAATTTTGTTATTAACTATTAAAAAATAAATACTATTAAGTATTTTGTGAATATTTTAAGTATTTAACCGTTATTGATATAAAGCAAAAAAGGCAAAAAAAAATCACGTTTGTTGTATGAGAGAGCCCCCCTTAAATATTTGATTTATTTTGTTTTTAGTATTTGTTGTTATAGCAACAGAAATACATAATCTCTGAAAATTTCAACTCTCTAGCTATCGCCGTTCTTGAGATACAGCCTGGAGACAGACAGACGGACAGACAGACATCGAAGTCTTAGTAATAGGGTCCCGTTTTGACCCTTTGCATACGGAACCCTAAAAATATGTGTGGCACTCGGGGACTACTACAGTTAAACTATGCGATAGTTTGTACCTTTTTAATTTTTATCAACTTATGCAATTAAAATTCGCATACGTCTAGTCGCACGCACACAAACCGCACCACCCGATCGAAGTGGAGGGTGTACCGTGTAAGTTTTTTTTCGTTACGGAATTTCTTGATTCGGTCGCCGCGCTCAAAGCCCGGGATAAATAATAATAATAATAATACTCCCCACACCGGTTTCGGTGACGGTGGCCAGTTTCATTGAAACCAGGCCTGTTACGCAGGAGTAGTTTTTATAGTGCCCAAGTGTGTGCGCAGTACACAAGAGCACTCTATTCCTTTCACTCTCATAATCCAGTGGGACGGAAGACCGACACGACTGGCGAGAGATCAGGCACAGGACCGACTTTTTACATGCCCATCCGACGCATGGATCATCTTACTTGTCACATGACAATCAGGTGATCAGCCTGCATTGTCCTAACCAAACTTGGAAATAACATGTTTCCAACGCGGGATTCGAACCCACAACCGCCGGAGTCGAGAGCCACGCTCTAACCACTAGACCACGGAGGCGTTCAAATCAATGCAATAGCTTAATAAGGGTTCCGAAGAGCATAAACATCTGGAATATTACTATCATATTTAGCATAAATATGTTTGTATGAACTTTTAAACTTTCGCGTTGCATTATAATTTAAACTTATTATTCGGGACTTAACGACTACCCTCGACAACATTTGGACAATTCGAGGGTAGTCGTAGATCAGACCGCCCGGTGCAAACGAAGACGCCGCGCTCCTGCAGTCCCCTCGTGACCACGGCCGTTGCAACACGGCCGAAACGTCGAGAAAAAAGTATGTAGTAGCATTACTACTAGAATAATTCGCGTTAAGTCCCGAATAATAAGTTTAAAATATGTTTGTACCTAATATTGTGCATATTAGGACTTCAGTCTTAACATGATCAATAGGTTGACTTTTGTTTTAGTGTATAAATGTTGTCTGTAATTATACCTAAACAAATAACAATATTATACCACCTTTTTGATTTTTTATATTTATGCTTGTGACCACAAACTAAGATTCTTACTAATCCATTCCAGGTTCACGAATCGTACGAGAACTGGTTAAGTTCACCAGATGTGGGCTGTGAGGTGTTGACCATTGATGCCGATAGAAGCCTGGACCAAGTCATCACAGATTTAGAGAGATATAGCTATAAGATACTCGGTGGAAACCATACTAATTGATCTCAAATAGTTTGTACAACTACCTCAGTTATATCTGTTGTTTTTTGTATACTTTAGAAAAAGATACCTTTCCTATGATGCTCAAACTACATGCTTGCCGTTATGGAGGGAAATTTGTGGCTATATGACATTTTTGTACAGAGTTAACATAGCAGTGTCGAATTTATATTTTTTATGAGAGTAGGCCACTTTATTTTCGCCGCCCCATGTACGTAATCTGTAGGGCCTCTATGGACGCTGCCGCTCCTAGGCCGTGGGCCGTGGCCTATAACGGCCTAATTATAAATCCGGGGCTGTAACATAGCAAGGGTTAGTTAATTTTTTAATAATTTACATACTTGACAGTTAATAGAACTTATTTGTTAATTTTTTTTGGAAATCTTACATTGAGTAGTACAATGACTTTAATTATATTAAGCTTGACTTACTGTTCCTTTAGATTTTGGATGGAATAATATTTTAAAAGTATTAAGTAACTTACCTAGGATTATTTATTTTTATTTTTTAGCTTTACTTAATTTAGCACAATGACGCTGACTTTTAAATTGTTTGATAGATAAATATTTACATACTATGTAAATATTTGTGACTGTGCCAGGGAAAAGGGACCACTTAAGCAGTATGGAGTTATTGATATCTTCTAAAACTAGATAAAATTACCTATCGAGTAAAAAAAGAATCATTTTCTTAGATGCAACCATTATTTTTTAATATTTTTTTAAACTTGTAGTAGGCAAAATGTACAAGTTGAGAAAAATGACTTTGAAGTTTAAGCTCGTGAAAAATACACTTCTACTAGGAAGTTATGGAATGATTGGTACCAAGTTAATCTACTATCATCAAAGATTGAAAAAAGATATCAATGGTCTCAATAACTATAATGGTTTGAAAGGTTTACAAAGAAGAAACATGCAAGAGTGGAAAAAATGAAGTATCTTAATTACTGAATAATTTTAAGAAAATACGCTATACTCAATGGATTATTAATTATGGTTATATATTTGAAGTAGTAAAGGAACGGAAAAAATAAAAATACTATGTATCTTTTATGTTTTTTTAATCAAAAGTATTAAAATTATCATAAATTAGTTTTACACATTGTCATAACATAAAACAACTAAATTTTATGATTTTTTAAAGTAACATCACAAAATCAGCTAAAATATACATAAGCACAGAGATCCAAAGATAGTAATGATGCTATGTACTATGTTTTGTAGTAATTATCGTGTTTTAAAGTTTAGTGGTTTGATAGTGTTTTTCCTACGGAAATATAATTAGGGTACCACTTTGAGGACCTAGTAAAGTTTAGTGTCACAAGTAAAATAACTACTATTTAACATGATTAATATTACAGAAATCGTGTTATCACTATGTTAAATAGTAAAGTAAATGTATTTCGATAGTAAAATAAATGTTTGTCTGCGAATATTCGTTTGTAAGGAAATTATTCATTAATATTCTAAGTCAGGTACCACTTCACTAAACTTTACACTGGCTTACTTACAAAAAACTTTAAGTATATTTTGCTTACAAAAAAAACAGCTTGACAAACTAAAATAATTTAAGCAAAAAGAAATCATTTTTTTTTATTTCTTAAACTATTAACCAGATTCAGAGCGCTCATCAAGTTCCCTTTGTTTGCAAAAATAAACGTTATTTCTTTTTTGATTTCTGTGGCCCAGTTGGCCACAGTAGCCGCATTTGGGTGTTTTACGTCTTTGGCTTTCTATCGTGAGTACCGACGTCGATGGGGTTGCTGAGTCAGTACTTATGAGCGGCATTACCACGTCATGTAATGGATTTTCCGTAGCACTTGTTGTAATGGTTTTTATAGGTTCTGGACACAACACATCTTGAGCGTCAGGGGAAACATACTGACGAATTTTTTGGAACAAATATTGTTGTCGCTCATACGATAACCTTACAGGCGGTATTGTAGTCGGACTAGCATTTCGAGTGAAATCACAAGTTGGATTAAAAACTGCGATGTTTTTGATATCTTGGTCATCAAACCTTTTGGTACATTGCAGGACTCCAGGATCATTAATGGATGTTTTGTAGTGGTTGTAAGAAAGCAGCATGGGCACGCTTTGTGGGGATTTTTCTTTAAAGAAATCGGCCCAATTGTATGAATGCACATTCATTATTTCGCCAGTTTCATTACCGACAAGAATTGCCGTAACAGTGTCTGAATTATGGCGAGCTGAAACGGCGCACTCCAAAACATCTCGGGCTGTGTTTGAATTGGAAAGACGGAACTTTTTTTTAAATAGTCCGAAGTACAAGTCCGGGGCGAATTTAGTATGTCCAACGGGCAAAAAAGAAAGCTGAAATGATCGATGCTTCCCCGTAAATGTACGCCATAAAGCGTACTGCATCATGAAATTATTTTTATTCTGACCGCAACAATTGTCAGCATGACAAATGACGTCTGTTTCACCGAGCCCAAAATTTTTGAAAAAGTGGTCTATGAATGAGATAACGGTATTTGAACCTTTTCCAGTATTACAA
Source organism: Cyaniris semiargus (assembly GCA_905187585.1). NCBI lineage: Eukaryota > Metazoa > Arthropoda > Insecta > Lepidoptera > Lycaenidae > Cyaniris > Cyaniris semiargus. The sequence continues at coordinate 15,087,972 of LR994558.1, forward strand.
GCTTCTGGAATTATATACAATACAAATTGTTTTACTGGCTCTGCAGCTATGCCAAACAAACCGATTTTATATCCCGCCAAAAAGTAAAGAGGCCCAACCTGCTGCGAGCTATGAGGTAAATGTACCTGTTGCGCAAAATCAAAGGAGTAATGCATTGTTCCTGGCGATGAACATGGCTGGTTTTCCCCAAGTTTCCGGTTTCCAAATACACCTGTTGATCTGTCAATTAATTGTTTGTAATAAGCACGTTCAGTTTGAACTAACTGTAAATGTAGTGAGGATTTTTCTATCAAACTAAGCTTTTCGTGTTCGTCTAACGCTTGCATTTTGCCTAAAGCTGTAATATTTTGTTGACAGTTGGTACATAGATCCGTTCGAGGCTTTTGAATGACGATATTTGGAGCATACGTTTGCCATATTCTGTACCAAGAGCGTAAGCTCACAGCATTTTTTTCCGACAAATTTGTCGCTTCTTGGTACTTATCATAAACGTATCGTTTATTCATTGAGCTAGGAAGAATATGTAAGTCGGGGTTGTGAAAACTTGGAATACGACCAGGCAAGACTAATGAATTTTGTTCCGAAAAAGACTTTATGAATTTTGCAGCATCAATTGTTTGTTGGGCATTACTGGTTCTATTTGTCGCAGAATTATGTGAAGAAGACACTGTTGCTAAATTTCCTGTAAGGACTTTGCTCTTAACATTTTTGTATCTTTTTTCCCCTAATGCATAAACAAACTGAAAAAATTTCTTACAAACAGCTATGCCTCGAAAGTAAAACGTTGTATGAGCTGCTTTTCTGATCTGTGATTTGTGTTTTTCTGTTTTAAGAGTATTGGGACCATGACGAGTTAAAGCATTTAGAGCACCCATAGTAAACAAATTTAAATGATTATGGCCTAGGTCACATTTGGTATTCATTTCCTGTGCTTCTAATCTGGACATTAGTATATCTTCACGAGGAAATTTTTCTTGGCATGACTTACCACAGCCGCAACTATCAATAAACTCTTGTTCTTCATGGATTTCCAATTGGGGCAGAAGATCGTCAGTATCAGTAAAAAAATTACGAGCGCCTTCCTCAGGTAAAACAAATTCAATGTCAGATTTTTCGCATCTTTCATTAACAGGACACTCATTTGTTTCTTCGTCAGAATCTTTTTGAATGAACCTTAAATACTCCTGCTCGAAATTCCTTAAATCTATGTCTGAGCATACACCATAATCACATTCCGATTTTTCATGACACGCGCCATCTAAAACAAAAATATAAAATTTTGTAAAACCGTACTTGCTTTATACAATGAAATTCTCGAAAATATTATTAGTTAATACCTGAGCGTGAGACATGACATACAAAAAAATTATATTAACTATTCATCATCGAACGATCTCTTCAAAAATAAATTTTTCATTACTCTTAATTTTAACTCGCGTTTCCTGGCCTCTTCTTCATTTACACCAATATTACTATCACTAACAACACGGTTAGAGGACACTTCAGCTTGATTTTTTTTAATATCATTGAATATTGTGGCCTCTTCTTCATTTACACCAATATTACTATCACTAACAACACGGTTAGAGGACACTTCAGCTTGAATTTTTTTAATATCATTGAATATTGTGGCATAAGCATTAATGCGGTGGTTTTCGGGCAAACGTTCTAGCTCATATAAAATTATTCTGGCTATATCTTCGTTTCGAGGATCTGAAATACTCAGATTGGGATAGTAATTTATGTGGGGTAAGTCCCGAGTACAATAAACAATTTCATTTTCAGAGCGCATGGCAGAAAATCTTATTTCAACTTCTCGTGTTTGGGTGGCTTTATTGGCTGTAACAAAAATAATAAATAGTAGGATAGATAAAAGAACTACCTAATAAAAAAAACCGGCCAAGTGCGAGTCGGCCTCGCGCAAGAAGGGTCCGTACTGTAGTTTAATTTTTTTATAGTTTTTCTCCATAACTCAGAAACTGTTTATCACATGATATCCAAAATAATTTTCGTTGAGAGTTTTTACCAAGGTCCACTTACGTGATTAATTACAAGTTTCTAGGTTTAGCGGTTTAGAAATGCAGGGGGGACACACATTTTACCACTTTGGAAGTGTCTCTCGCACAAAGTATTAGAAAAAAGACAGACAGACAGACAGACGTGACGAATCTATAAGGGTTCCGTTTTTTGCAATTTGGCAACGGAACCCTAAAAAAGGGCAAAGAGATATTGTGCAGTGTTGAACAGTTTAAACAAGGATTGCAATCCAAATTTAACATTAATTTAATACGGTAGGTACACACATCAGCATATCAGGTTAAACAGTTGCACTACACTATTACAATTGTATATACCTACATACTTATGACCGCAAAATCACACTCTTATCCATCTCGTAGGTAGCGCCAAAATTTCCGGGCCAGACATGTTTAGACTAGCTTCAGAAAAATCCAACTATGTAAATGTAACGGTGTAAATAAAATTGCGTACAATACTTACAGGGGTGATTCTACTTATGAAACTGAACATCGCTTCCTTGGGGAAAGTTGTTCAGTTTCATCAGCAGTATCACCCCTGTAAGTATTGTACGCAATTTTATTTACACCCTGTATAGTGCTAGTGGACAGTGAAATAGTTACCTACCTATACAAATAAATTATTTTCATGAATCCATCTAAGTAGGTATTAGTTTTTCTACACAGGCCGAGAACTTTTGATGCTACCTACGTACCTACATACATTTCGATTCGGTTTCTAGCTTACCTGTTCGGTTCGATGTCTGTGCAGAAGCGTCTTCTTGTGTTCTGCCATCACTTGTAAATAAAATTTGAGTTTCCTCTTCCATTTTGAATTGGGGTACGTATGTTTGTTAGTTTAGTTTGTTGGTCACAGAGGAAAAATTGTGAATTTTCAAGGCGGGCGGCGGCGCGCGGTGATGTTTTAAAGACGTGTGCGTACGAGTGCGAGCCGGCGGCTTCTGTCTGTGTTGTGACTTGTGCCGCGAGCGCTGGCCGCGGGGGCTAACCCCCCTCCGCCGCCCGCCGCGCCGCGCCGCCCGTTTGTAGGTTATTCCCCGCGCGTCAATATCGAGCCAAATGAAAAATACTTCACTTGTCAAATATTACCTCAAAGTGGTACCCTTGGTACTAAACTTCGTGACCTATTATGATACTGAAATATTATGATTATATTTGTATTATTATATACATAATGTTATTTAAGGTATTAATAACCGATTAGTAAAAAAAACTCAATCTGCATAGTTTTCGACAAATTTTAGAAAATCGCTTATAACTCGATAACTAAAATCCTCAAAGTGGTCCCTTTTACTAGACACAGTCACATTTATCTATCAAACAATTTAGTTGTGTTTAAGACTTTAGTACTAATATATTATACTATTTTCACACATATAAATTAATTATAATCATGGTAATTGACTGAAACAAATTGTATTTTTATTGGTTTTGATTTTTAAATAAGGTAAAATATATTAATGACAGTAAAATGAAATGAAACTAATTATAAGTTTCATTTTATAAAAAGAGCAGGCCCTGTTGAAGGCACAGAATACATACAAGTACAAGTACTGGAGGTGAGTATGCAAAATATGAGGACCGCATTCTGTGAATGAGGTTGAACTCAGTTAAGCATTCAGATTATGATTCTGAATTTTGCCAGAAGTCGTATTTTTATAATCTTATTACTATAGTGCAATGCAAAATACCATTTAACATTATTACTTCTCTTTATTTATCACATAAATTAAAAATTACTAATTTTTAAGATGATTTTGGAGAATGGATATTTACAATTGATTTCCAGATTTTACAGTTGGTCAGAGATTCTCCAAGATCATTTTAAAACATTGATTCTAAGAAATGATTTGCTTAACGGTACAGATGATCTGCTCTAATGTTGGAAGCGATCTCACTCTCCCACTTATCTCCGTTGGCTAGCAACTTCTCCTTGTTGTACAGCAGTTCCTCGTGGGTTTCCGTTGAGAATTCAAAGTTGGGTCCCTCAACTATGGCATCTACAGGGCATGCCTCCTGCGGACACGAAATGTTTTGAATCAAAAAACAACTTCACTTTATAACTTATTGAAAACAAAAAAATCCCTGCGTTGCATTTGTATATTTCTAAAATTAATTAATGTACTTATATTTTTAAATTTACAATAACATTCCTGGTTCTTTTGCATTAGTGTTAGTATAGTGGAGAATATTAGTATCATTTTGGGAATTTGATCACACATTGTTTTAAAGCGGGATTTGCTCTTTTCTATGTAATTTTTTTGCAGTTTCCCTAACTTTTTTTAATGATTCCATACCAATATCAAACAGAAAATTTATTTTACTACTGAGTGATCGTATTTTGGTATTAAATTCAACATACCTGACAGAATCCACAGTAAATACACTTGGTCATGTCAATATCGTAGCGGGTGGTTCTTCTGGAACCATCTTTACGTTCCTCAGCTTCAATTGTTATAGCCTGAAAAAAAAACATTGGTTTTTAATTTTTCTGAGTCTATCATCTTAAAATCAGGATACAATATGTAAGTTCTAGTAATCTTTAATGACAAAAGTTTTTACATATCAACGGATCTGACCCCTGCACTGCTTTAGTGTTAATTACTGCAGTGCTATATTATAATATAGAATGCTACATAATCTGTACCACCATAGGATGCAATTGCACATTAGTGTGAAAATATCACCATAAAATTTTATTACCATCAAATGAATTATGAATTATTATAAAAGAACTTCATTATTTTCATTGTATTAGTTGACTGCAAGATATAAGCTACATATTTCCAGTAGGACCATCACTAGCCTGCAATGACAATGTAAAGAATCAAACCTGTGCTGGGCAAATAGCCTCACAGAGCTTGCAGGCGATGCACCTCTCCTCACCAGACGGGTACCGACGGAGAGCATGTTCACCTCTGAACCTGGGAGACAGAGGTCCCTTCTCAAACGGATAGTTAATAGTTGCTGGTTCCTGTAAACATAAAAAAAATATTGTATTTAGTAACAATTGGTAGTTTCAATTTTAAGGACTGTACAAGAAAATGATAATGTTTTGTAGAAAAACTAAACTAGATGCTTTCGAGTCAACAAAAATAATTCTGTGAATGCTATGTCTCACTTACAAAGCGTAGATTTATAAAAGTACATATTATTATTGTCTTATATTCAAAAATAAATTGTACTGTTTATTTGTGACTATTTTATATGAAAACTACTGAATTAATAAAAATAAAACTTTATAGCGATGTAGCTAATACACTAGAAGAACAAATAAGCAAATAAATTTAAAAATATAAATAAAACATCAACATTGTCAATACCTAATTGGCAAACACTTTAAAAACCTACCTTAAAAAGATGAGCCAGTGTCACAGCAAAACCACGGGCAAGTTCCGTCCAAAAAATGGTTTGGGCTGCTCTGTCGGACATAGCTTTGAAACTCATATCCTGTTCCTCAGCATTAACATAGATAAATCCAGGATCCTTAGGTGGGTACACTTTCTCAGATTTTCCCTCAGAACTTGAAGCATATCGGACGAGGGAGCTGCTAGCGTTTGCAGCTCGCACTAAAATAAGAACGTAATAATTAACACATGAATATACATAATATGCCGATTTAATGCGACTTTAGTTATTATTTATATACTTCGTGTAGGTTATGTTAGGTTGCGTAACTTATAGATTTTTGTGCACTGAGATTAATTTTATAATTTGCAGCTATTTACCTCTTGATGTAAGCGAAAATAATTTCACTAACGACATTGTCACTTTTATTATTTATTAGAAATTATAATTCTAATTCCGATTTACGAATTTTGTCATTAAATGTTTTGATTTTTTTTTTTTGGACTTTGACGTTGACATTTGACGGCAAGTCATCGTTTAAATGTCAAGGCAGCTGTCATCTGAATACAAGGTTTATTTAACAGGTAAAGACGGCTTGAAAACCATAAAGTTAATATACCTAGTTAATAACAAAGAAATATTCAAAATCGTTAGACTAAATTATACAAAAGTTTCTTTTGAAGCACCATACAAAAAATTCGAAGTCCTTCAGTGCAAAAGATGTCAAAGATTTGGTCATGCAAAAAACCAATGCAACAGACCCTTCCGATGTGTGAAATGTGGCGAAGAACACCCTACTGCTAGTTGCCTGAAAAGACCAGATACAGATGCAACCTGTGCAAATTGTGAAGAAAAACATCCCGCAAGCTATAAAGGATGCACGAAATACAAACAATACAAGGAACTTCAACTCTCTAAAAACAAGATAATTAAGACAAATCAACTGAAAATGAAGAACGATCAAAACACAGCCAACGACACTAAAGATAACATCAATAAGAACAAACCAGAAATACGACATAATATGTACAATAAACAAAATAATTTTTACTCCAAACACGAATCGGAAGATACATATGCAAATATAACCAAAAATAGACATCGAATACAGAACACTGATACGGAAATCAAGGACCCAAATAACATGACTGAACTCTTAAATGTGATGTTTGAAAAATTCCAAAACATAATGAGCATTATGTTAGACAACATGATGGATCGAATGATTCACCTGATCACAAGTCTTATGAAAAATCCATAAACCTAAGGATAATTACCTGGAACGCCAACGGGTTAAACGACCGTCGCCAAGAACTGGATCATTTCCTCAAAACAGAAAAAGTTGATGTCGCCCTTATTTCTGAAACACGATTTACACACAAAACACATTTTAATATTAAAAACTACGAGGTGTACACAACAGATTATCCATCTGGCAATTCACACGGTGGAACTGCGATAATTGTAAAAAATAACCTAAAACACTATCCGCTTGAGGAATATAAAACAGAAAAGATACAAGCCACTACAGTTTGAATCCAAGGCAAAAACTTTGATATTGCAGTGTCTGCAATATATTGCCCACCAAGGCACACCATATGCAGTGATGACTTCAATACATATTTGAATACATTAGGAACCAGATACATATGTGGAGGAGACTGGAATGCTAAACATGTGTTCTGGGGATCCAGGTTAACTTTACCACGAGGTCGCCAACTGTTTTCTGCCGTAAACGACTTAAATCTTCGTTGTGCCTCTCATGGCATCCCAACATATTGGCCCACAGATCCGCTAAAGGTACCAGACTTATTAGACTTTTTTATAATGAAGAACATCCAACCAATACAAATAAAATTAGAGGAATGTACAGACTTGTCCTCTGACCACACACCGGTTATACTAAACCTTCATCACAAGCCTTTATTAAAAGAAGCTCCAAGTAGGCTATATAGTTCTAAGACAGACTGGGTTAAGTACAAAGAGAAAATCACTGAAGGCATAAACTTGAAAACGCCGCTTAACAATGTAGATCTTGTTGAAAAAGCTATAGAAGACTTTGTAAAGTTAATTCATAAAGCAGCTAATGAGTCAACGCCCACATTAAAACCAAAACTAAACACTTCTAAACAACTTCTGTTTTCTAAATCTATTAAACAGAAAGTTTGTGAAAGAAGGCTCCTTCGTAAAATATGGCATCGCACAAAGTATCCCTGTGATAAAAGAGCCTTTAACAAAGCCTCCGAGGAGTTAAAAAGATTGCTCTCACACGCGGAAGATGACCACTTGCAAAACCAGCTAGTTAACCTAACACCTTACAAGGACACTAACTATTCACTATGGAAGATCACTAAAAGACTGAAAAGGCCTACAGCTCACATTCCACCAATTAAAGATCCATCTGGCAACTGGGCAAGGACCAACTCTGCTAAGGCACAAGTCTACAAGGAACATCTTGCATCAGTTTTTAAGCCATTACCATGTACAAACCCAGCCCATGATCAACTAGTCCAAGAATATCTTGATTCACCACTTCAAATGTGTCCACCAATTAAAAGTGCAAGCCCAAAAGAAATTTGGAAAGAAATCTCAAGGTTGAAAGTCGGCAAAGCGCCAGGTTTCGACCAAGTAGATGCAAAATTGCTGAAACAACTGCCTAAAAAAGGTGTTATCTTCATTACTGCTATAATTAACGCCTGCTTTCGACTCGAGTTCTTCCCTGCTCAATGGAAAATTGCCCAGATCATTATGATCCCAAAACCTGGCAAGCCATTACATGAAGTAAAGTCATATAGACCGATAAGTCTTTTACCTTTACTGGGCAAATTAATGGAAAAAATCCTGCTAAACCGCATGCTTCAACACTTACCTCATGTAATCCCTAACCACCAGTTCGGATTCAGGCAACGACATGGAACAATAGAACAGATTCACCGACTCACAGACGCCATAAGCCATTCGCTAGAAAGTAAAAAGTATTGCTCTACTGTCTTTCTTGACATTAGTCAGGCATTCGACAAAGTGTGGCACGAGGGGCTCCTATTTAAACTAAAAAAGTTATTACCTCATTGCTTTTTTCTAATACTCAAGTCGTACCTAAGTGGCAGATGTTTTGAGCTTAAAATCGGCGGTGAAACCTCGGCATTATGCGAAATTTTGTCAGGAGTCCCGCAAGGAAGCATACTCGGTCCAGTGCTTTATCTCATCTTCACTGCAGACCTGCCAACTAGTGATGACACAACAACGGCAACATATGCTGATGACACAGCCTTCCTCTCCGTGGATGAAAATCCTACAATAGCATCAGCCAAATTACAAACACACGTCAGTCAAGTAGAAACCTGGCTCGATGACTGGCGTATTCAGGCAAATCAGGACAAGTCGGTCCACGTAACATTCACTCTGAGGAAACAAACATGTCCTCCGATAAAATTACACAACAAAGATATTGTTCAGGCTGAAGACGCAAAATACCTGGGCATGCATTTGGATCGCAGGCTTACTTGGAGAAAACATATTTGGACAAAAAGGAAACAGCTTGACACAAAACTTAGATCTATGTACTGGCTCATAGGTCCAAAAGCAAGTCTCTCATCAGAATGCAAAATATCAATTTACAAGGCCATCCTTAAACCCATCTGGACATATGGTATCCAGTTATGGGGTACTGCCAGCAACAGCAACATTGAGATACTAGAACGTTTCCAAAGTAAAGCGCTAAAACAATGCTAAAAATACCATACTATCTTTCTAACAAGCTCGTTTACAAAGACCTTGGAATGAGCACGGTTAAGGAAGAGATCACAAAACACAGCAAAACCTATCAAGAAAGAATAGCCAAACACACCAACACACTGGCATGAAGATTTGCTGGCACAGGAAGTGTCACTCACTCCAGATTGAGAAGACATAGTGTACCAACACTAAACTTTAGATTTGGCCAATAACTACAAAATCGATCCATCATAGGAGTAAAAGCATCTACTAGGCTTTCTCTGCTCTCAAAGCCAAATAACCTCAACTACCCTCGACAAAAATGGCTTATTGTGAAACACAGATCGCCAAGTAACAGTATTGAAAAGTGAAAAAAAATATATATATATATATATATATATATATATATATATATATAGGTAGGTATATATATATATATATATATATATATATATATATATATATATATACCTAGCGGAATAGAGCAACAATGTCGAGCTGTCAAACGAAACCGAATTGGTTTACATCTGTGTGTAAAAATATGTGTACGTATACACTTACACAAGCATGATTGAACATGAATTCTATGAGATTAAATTGTCAACGTGCCGATAAGTGCCGACTGGACGTCAAAAAAGAGTTCGGCTGTCATGTAACACCCGTCTCTTTTCACCTCGCAGTGTTACTGATAGTGGCATCTCGCTTGCTCAGGCCTTTATTTCTCTATTCCGCTAGGTATATTAACTTTATGCTTGAAACTAAAGACTAAAGATATAATTTTGTCATTATTATAATATATTTTCAGAATAACAAGAGTACGTCTAAAGCAGTGGTCTCCAACCTTTTTTTCATACGGGCCACAAACATGTCTTGGACTTGGTGTCGCAAACCGCAACAAAAATTTTTAGGGTAAAAAATAACGTTCTTCAAAATTAACGATTTCAAAGTGGAAATATTTTTATGACTTTCATGACGACTTTACATTATTTTGCCGGTGGGCGTGAATTTCAAAATGGTCACGGGCCACATATAAACTATAAAGTCCCGGCGGGCCGCATGCGGCCTGCGGGTCGCGGATTGGGGATAGCTGGTCTAATCTAAAGGTTATAAATAAGCGGTAAATATAGACCGCAAAGACGTGGGGAATGTACGGTACTCCAAAAGGATAAAAATTAAAAACATACAGGAAATTGTGAATGCAAAATAGCTAAACCTGCTTACTTATTATAATATTACCATTTACCAATTTGAAAAGAAATTTATAATATTTTATTTTAGAGATGAAACGGATATCCGGTAACTATCCGGTATCCGGCCTATCCGGCGGCCTTAATAATATCCGGCCGATTCGGCCGGATAATATTTAAAAACAAACAAACATTCGGCCGGACCGAATACCGGATAACTGCTATTCGGCCAGATAGGCATCAGGCCGAATTAAAAAAAGATCTGGATATTTTTTTTTTAAGTAATAACCTATTTACTTTATTTAGTTAATCTTAAGAAATATAAGTACATTATTTTAGTTTAAAGTAGAAAATGAATTAATCAGTACTCATACTATATATATATTATATGTATACTAGCTGTCCCTGCAAACGTTGTTTTGCCACATAAAGTATTTCGCCCATATTATTTTATTGAAGTGACTAAGGGCGAAGACAAACGAGCGTAATAATTTGTGAGTTGTGAGTCGCCGAATTTCGGTTCGGCAGAATTCTGCTGCATAAAGTCCTGCGGGGCTAAAATGGGCACATTTAGCAATTCCTCTCAATCAATTCACAAAATGAATTGTCAAAACTGTCAAACTCACGAGTGTCAAATTAGTACGAATTTCGACATCTGAATTGTAAATAGAGTGTCAATTTTGTGATTTAAAAAAAATGAATCATATTATGATTCATAATATGATTCTCCAAAGCGACCATTTTAGCCCCGCTGTTTGATTCACACGAGCGTAATTTTGTGAGTCATGATTTGTATGAAAAGAAATTTACGCGGCAGAAATTCTGCGACTCACAACTCACAAATTACGCTCGTTTGGCATCACCCTAAGTAAGTATGCCACCATGGCAACGCCCATCGCTATCCCGTCGCACAAACAATGGTCGCCGTCAGCCTCGAGTTGTAATAATTTATTCAACACAATATGCACTTATCAATATATAAAAAGTAGCCAGTAGCCGATTCTCAGACCTACCGAATATGCATATAAAATTTGGTAAAAATTAGTAAAGCCGTTTCGGAGGAGTACGGTATAAAATTCTCGTGTCACAATGTTAGTATTGTGACACGAGAATTTTATACATAAGATATTTAAAAAAACAAGAGCACAAATAAAATAATAACCTTAAAATCACGTACGTGTCTGCACTGCAATGAACACAATAAGACAATCACAGATTAGTAGTATATATTGAAGACAATAAATTATAAATGAAAGAATTGCTAACTTCGCTCATCAACGAAAAGACCCGAATCGAACCGAGGCCACCCGATCGTTCGCGCGCCGCCTACGCAAGTATGTGTGCTTTGCACCAAACGGCTAAGTTTCGCCAGTTATTCGGCGGCCGGATCCGGCTATCCGGCCACGTGGTTGGCCGAATATCTGGTATCTGGTATCCGGCCAAACTACTATCCGTTTCATCTCCATTCTATATGAAATAATGTCCTTTTAGTGCGGTTCTTAGGCTGCCTTCACATTCACATCACGCCGCGCGGCTGCGGCGGTACCCGCGACATAATGTGAAGGCAGTCTTACTCATAATTTAAAAAAAAAAACAAGCTTATTAAAATATTATGATTTCTGAATTCTGTACCAAATTCTGTACCTACGAATGAACGAACCTATGTAGATAAAAAGCTATAGTAAACAAACCCAATAATAGCTTGCAACATAGCGAAAAGCTTTGAAACGGAACATGATTTATTCAAGTGAGAGTATAATAATCAGTATAATACACTGGTATAATATGTTGCACCATGGTTGCAGTTTCCACCTATTCATAGTGGTAATTAGCAGTGTATTAATATATTTTCAGCGGCAGCCCAGGTTCATTAGGTATAATGAACTCATTGTTTGTCACGCTCGTTATAAACTTCCGTGTTAGCCGCACTATCCTTTTGTAGTTTTACCCCACTGCGAAAACTAAAAGGATATTATTTTGGTAATGTATCTGTCATCGTCGTGTGTGTCATTGTCATTTCTTTCATTATTCGTTGATCTCTAGCCGAATAAATATCAACTAAGTAAAAATAATAATTTTAGTAATAAGACAATATAGAGAATTCTAAAATATGTTTTCACATTTTTCACATAGGTATTTTAGAATTCTCTATTTGGCCGCCTTAGATAGACAAAGCAATCGTATTTGTTTAGTCTTAAAGTAATATAATATTTTGTCAGTTTATTTAAGAGGCCGGGTGCCATCGAAATTCTCATACAACGTAATACCATTTAACATGTTTGAGTTGTTTTTTAACTTAAAATAGTAATTACCTAGGTTCCTGCACAAAAATTAACTACAAAATATTAAAACACTAAAAAATATTTTTTAGTGTTTAAATATTTTGTACAGTTTAGTTAATTTTTGTGCAGGAACCTAGGTAATTATTTTAAGTTAAAAAATAACTCAAACATGTTAAATATTTTCGTATGAGAAAATGATTTTGGTATTACGTTGTATACGAATTTCGATGGCACCAGGCCCCTTAATGTTAAGTACTTGGTTGCATATAATATAAAGTTTTGAAGTTTGAAATGCTTTCCGCTAAAAAGTTTAAAATTGGATTCTATCGCTGATTTTGAATCTCCAACTTTCTGTTTGGCTACAGTCGAAGTTCGTGGTGATAATAGCTGATTAATCGGTTTCCGCACTGTTGCCGGAATAATTGAGTATATAAGGCTTTGTCTAAATTTGTATCATGATCGCATATCAGATCTCCGTCGCGTAGCATCGAAGCGTATCATGATCGCTAGTGTGGACGCAAAATGATCGCGATCATGATACACTTCGTATCATGATACACCCCGATCGCTATAAACCGCGTATCTGATACGTTTCGTATAAAAATGGATAAAAGATACGCTATGGTCAAAATAGGCGTCCACACTTAGGATACGCTTACTCGATACGCGATCATGATACAAATGTGGACAAAGCCTAAAAGTAATAAAAGCCTCATTGGAGAATAAAGATTAAAATGCTATTTTTGGCCGCTAAATCAACATATAAATAATTTAGAAAGTTGTGGTAAAAATCGGCCAAGCGCGAGTCGGACTCTCGCACTTAGGGTTCCGTACAGTAGCATAAAAATCGCGTTTGTTGAATGGAAGCCGCACTTAAAAATGAATTTTATTTTGTTTTAACTGTTTGTTGATATAGCGGCTGCAACAGAAATACATAATCTGTGAAAGAGCTGTCTAGCTATCGTGATTCTTGAGATACAGTCTGGAGGTAGACAGACGGACAGACGGACAAACGGACAGACATCGAAGTCTGTCGTAGGGTCTGTAGGGTCCCGTATTTACCATTTGGGTTCGGACTACGAAACCTTAAATACCAACGACATAAGAATTTGTTCATAGTCTCCAAAACACAAACATTTAAATTGAACGCGATCCTATCAAGAATCATCATCATAAGGGCACTTATCAAACGGAACCCTAATAAAAACAAGTTTTGACTTGACCCTTTCTTCTTCCAGCTTCAGAAATAGGATTCGTACAATGCCTACAGTTTGGCTGAATGGCTGTTGACATCCCATTGTCAGTGGAACAATGGGTGTGTGAAATTTTGTGTTTGTTTCATTTTATTGTTTGTAAAGCTCAGTGCTTGCGTTCAAGCTATTTTAGTTTCTAGGTCATGGTGGATAGGGTTTACGTTTCGGTGTACGACGCGAGGATCGGTGTGCATCCTTGATTGCTGGCTGTTACCGCCTGTTAGGTCCTTTTGTTAATAAGGCCCTCCCAATTAGTTTTTTGGCGTTACAAAGATATTCTTAAAACAATAGGTAAAGTGTTGTGATTTAAAAAACACTCGATAGCGTATTTTTTTAATTTCATTCTATGGGGCTTCCACCCATATCCTCTTCTTATACAGGGTGTAAAAAAACAAAGTAACAATAATTTAGGGTGTGAATAGGTCCCCTATATAGATTTCGCTGTGAAAATAGCACCGCTAGAAGAGTAACTTTTTTACTTTTGTATAGGAAAATTCATGAAGCTGGAGCGCTAGCCCATACAAAAAAAAAAAAAAAAATCTTTCAGCGCTGCTAATTTCACAGTGAACTCTACACAAGGGACACATACACACCCTAAAGTGTTATCACTTAGTTTTGTTTCACTCAGTATAGTGTGACGTCTTAAGTATGAAAATATCCACAGCGTATACCAATGTTATAGTTATACATTGTCTTGTCCTTGTCTATTAAGCCATTTTATACAGATTGTATTGTATACCTATTTCCTCCTATAGAAAAGAGCAAAATAATTCAACAATAACATTGTAAAATGTAACATGAACGCGATTCGTATTAATATTGCGTATATCATTCTTTTGTTATTTCAATGACAACTTAATACTGTTGCCAACAATTTTTTCCTCATACATTGATAACGAAAATATCTTTAACTTTACAAAAATAAACCCTACCACTTATTTTTCAGAGTTGATATTTCAATTGAGCTGTTACTTATTTATTACGATCAAACATTTCGTTTTAATTGTTTAAGAATTTAAAAACAAATGTAACGTTTTTTTTACTTTTGAATTCAGAGAAATTTGATAAAAGGAACAGTCAAATAGCATCATGGAAACATCTGTTACAAACTAAAACCTACTTGAAAAACTGTTAATTGGCAAATAAAACCATAGCGCTTCATTGGTAAACTTGGCTTTTCGTTTCCGCGGTTAAAACATGAAGAGATAACATACAGACATACTTAAACATTTATTATATTACCAGCCCCCCTAGCATACGCCAACGAGATATCTCGTGGATATCTCACTCTCGAGCGTAGTGATATTGTCGATATCGATATATATGTCCTTTTCGCTAACATGCGTACGTCGAGACTCGAGAGATAAATTTCTCGTTCTTATACAGGGTGTAACAAAAATAAGTGATAATATTTTAGGGTGTGTACGTGTTCCTTGTAGAGTACGCAGCGCTGCTACTTTCATAGTTCACTGTGAAAGTAGCAGCGCTGAAAGACGAATTTTTTTTTCACTTTTGTATGGGGAAACTCGTGACGCTCGAGCCCTTGCCCATACAAAAGTGAAAAAAAATCGCCACCTTGGGGAAGAAAGGTCGTAAAAGCCATTTTGGCGAAAATGAGTTATGAATGCAGTCTTACTTAAAATTTTCGGCTCTATCGATTGGTGTATATAACTTTTGCCAGTTCGCAAAAAAGAGGCTTTTACGACCCACGTGATTTCAGCGTCAAAACAGGCTTTTTGTGGGAATTTGCGGTGTAAGAACCAAAAAAATATATTATTCCTGTGAATAAGGGTCGTAAAAGAAAGTAAGTTTTGGGCAAGCTAGGTGTATTAACAAAGTAAAAAATGGTGATTGGTCGTAAAAACCAAAGTTTGGTACACTTTTGATTTACAGCCATATGGTTAGTAAAATTTGGTTTATACGCCCATAACTCAAAGAAGATGTACTAGTGATAAAGTATGTACACCCATTTAAAATGCACTCGCGAGGTGGAACTGTCTTTTATCACCTTTATTTTTTTTATCTTTAACAAAAAAAAAAGTAGTTTACTCCGAGAAATACAATTCAAATTTTGCGCGACGCTGCGTAATGGCGCGGTGTAATGACCGGAAATTCTCATACTCATTTTAGAAGTTAAGGGTACCTCATAAGATTCATTCTGCAATAAAATAATAGTGGAGATGAATAAACGATTATTATTATTATTATTATTATTAATCAAGGTTTCTCTCTTCTAATTTCTATTATTTTCATAGATTAGAATGAGATAGATAGTAGACAAACACTTTTGTTTTGCGTAGATCGTTTTCAAGGTGTCGGCCGGCGTGGTCTGGATGTAAACATAATAAACAGATAGCGACACTGTTTAGGTTGTGTGATGTCGATGTGTCACAGGTTGTGTTGTGATTGTTTAATAATAAGCCGGGATACATGGCTTTTACGCCCCAATTTGCTTAAATTATTTTTCTACTTTTAACGTATTAGTGGTTTTTACGACGTAGTTTATAATATCTTTAGGTTTTAACTTCCTTATTTCGACTTCAATACTAAAGTTTTACTACATAATAATTTCTTCATTATTATTATGAATAATTAATCATAATATTAAAATATATTATTATTATTATTATTTTTACCAACAACCTACTTACCAAGTGTACTGCTTACTCACTATTCCTTATAATATAAGTATTCTGTTTTTTTTTAAATGGTAAAGGATATTCAGGAAGGATTTATTCATCTGTGGTCACCGCCGTTGGTTTTACATTTAGTAAATCTTTTAAATGTATACCTTACTATAAAAATATGTAAGACTGTTTGGAGACCCCAATAAAAGAAAAGAAAATAAAATAAGATATCACCCAAATTGGGCTAATTTTAAAAGTGCCGTCCAACTCAAATAAACCCATTATTTTATAAGAATGTAATCTAAGGAATAATTTTATTACTACCTACATCTACAACAAAGTTCTAAATCAAGTCTCCGAGTTGTTATTCAAGGTCAAACTATTTTTATGACATGTAATAAAACTTATTTTATTAATTAAAAGCAATAAGTAATCGATCCCAACGTCCCTATCCGAGTCATAGAACAGATTGGAGGTCAAGTACCTACCAATGATTTGGAAAAACTCAAAGGAAGGGGAAACCTCTACATGCTTGGGGGTACGCACGGCATCTGCCTAGTATTCTAAGTAAGCAATGAGTTGTGCCCTGGGATTTGGAGGCTGCCTCACTGGCCGAAGTGTTCTGGCAATGCCAGACAGAACGAGACGCGGGACAGAACCCGTCACCTGACATTATCCAGCGATGGCGGAAAAGCAGCGCTAAAGAACGAGCCCTTGAGCTTTGGGTTGAGAGACTAGAGCAGCCGCAAGTCAGTGTCAACCTGCTGATATCCATTCGACCTGTTCTAAAAGAATGGATCAACAGAAAGACCGGACGTGCACTGTCTTTTCGTCTCACGCAGCTACTGACCGGGCATGGGTGCTTCGGTCGGCTCCTGTGTGAGATAGGAAGACGAGAAGAAACAACGGCTTGTCACCACTGCAGTGAAGTGTGTGACACGGCTGAGCACACGATGACATGTCCCGCATGGGAGACACACAACGCTTGGAATTGACGCACTGTATCGGACGTGACATTACACTCCCAGCGATATTTTGCGCATTGCTGGAACATAAGTAGCAAGCGGTGGAGACTTTTGCACATCAGGTGGTCTCTGCTTAAGAGGAGGCTGAGCGTCTACGAAAGCGGAAGACGCTAAACCCCCGAAACAGGCCGAGGCGAAGACGTAGGATCAGAAATGATCACAAGATCCCGCCTAAGCTGGAGCACTCGGGGCGGCTGCTTGGGGATGCTGTTGCCCATTGTACCAAGTCTCCGAGTTGGTTGCGATGCGCATCGTACTCCTGAGTATCGCGAACCCGAAAAAGATTGCGCCTGCTATAGCCCACACAGCAGGCGACCGCCGACGGAGTCGCGGATGTAATGTTATGGTTCCCGTGGCTTCGTCAATGGTGGTGTGGAGAAGTACCGCCAAGTTTTTAGTGAACGCCACGCTCAAAGCCCGCCCGCCCGAATATAATATATTACTTTATTGATGAATGATGACTTATAATAATTATTATAATATCAATAAAGTAATTAAATAATGTTGCCTGCTTCTCAAATTTTTGGGCGTCTTGATATAAATGATATCAAGACGCCCAAAAATTTGAAGATGTTGGTTGGTTTAATACTAATTAATCCGCGGTTTTGCTCAGAGACTATAGGACCTACAAAGCTGTAATTTGACATGAATGCACATATTAATGATGCTGACAAAATGGTACTCTTAAAAATATTTTTTTTTATGGTACCTCCCCTACACATCAAGCGGGGATGATTTTTTTTTTCGCGTCCACCCCATCGTGTGGGGTGTCATTGGATAGGTTTTTTTAAAAATATTATGAGTATTCATATATTATTTTCCGATTTAGGGATCCGTTTGTGAAATATTAAGTATTAAAGTGGAAAAAATCGTTAGAGTCCAGTGTCTCTCCCTTCTACCAGCTAAACGGTTGCTTCTGGAAATGTGAAAAAATTCACGGGACTAGAAAATATGCTGAATTTAAAAGGAAAACTATCACGCCTAAGAAGACTTCATAAGTTATTGAGTAACAGTCGATCAACTACAAAAATTGTATTCGGCGAAGTATAAAGGAACTTTTCGTTCAAATTCCTTTGAAAGTAACTGAGATGATGTTGTTAGTAGTGTAAAACACGTTATAAATGTACATTCATTGACCATACAAAAATTTAAAAAAACTAGCGGTACTACAGAACCCTATATTGCGCGTGGCCCGACACGCACTTGGCCGGTTTTTTTTGTTATATTTTTAATTTTTCTACAGTATAAGTACGGTAATTTGGAAATTCCATAGTTACTTATCAATAAACACTTAACGACAATCTCTTAATAAATAATAATGGATTAATTTTATGTAATTAAATTTATTTCACCTACGCAAGATGGTTTTTGTTACCCAAGTTTATATTGAAGTAGGTAAAGTTATTAGCAGTTACGACTCAGCACGTTCCTATTTACTGATTGTACGACTCTCTCCATTTTATAGTCGTGGTTTTTACGTCCAACAATAGAAAATTTCATTTAGTTACGACTCATATGTATGAAATATCTTAAAAAATCATGGGGTGTATAAACCATTTTTACGAAAAAATTGGGTCGTAACTCCACGCTAACTTCTAAAGTAAGCAATTGACATTAAAATAAGGTTTACCATTCGAACAGCCATAAAAAATAATATATGTCACTTAATTGGGCTAAATAATATTGTAAAACAAAAATTTTACAGCCGATTTATTTTTAAAATTTTTGTATTTTGCTTCTCCTGTAAAGTCGGGTTTTGGTTTTTACAACCTTTCTTCCCCAAGGTGGCGAGTCATATAAAAAAAAAAAAAAACAAAATTATCTCTAATTTTGACGACAGACGTACGACGAGAAAAAATGTATGTCATGTTAGGGTCAATAGAGATGAAGAGATAAGTTAACATCGAGAAAACGTGTAGACAAAATTTTCTCGTTGACGTATGCTAGCACGGCAGATGTTCTCCGCATTTTCAAAAAACAGTTTTAGTAAGGTACAATTTCCGGGATAAAAGCTATTTCCTGGATCCAAGTCACATTCATCAAAATCGCTCTAACCATGAAGAAGAGACGGACAGACAAAAATTCTTTCGCATTAAAATCATACGAAAGTCTAACAGCTAAAATATAAATTGTTATGCGCAACGACAAAACAGTATTATTCAAAACTTTTTCAACGCCTAGGGAACTGTTTGTACGGACTTTTGCTGTTGGAATTTTAAACAAACTTGGAGTTTAATGATAGCTCGGTCGATACAAAAACAAGATTGAATCTTTACAACAAATTTACTTTAATTTGTTTTGCACTTTGATGTTGTTGTGTAGATTACACAGTTGTTATTGAATTACAACTTTCTAAAAAGATTTACCGAAGATTTTGTTCTTATGACATCGGTTTCCCTTGCTTGTTTACTAACATAATGTTTGACTTGTTTCAATCTTTTCGAGTTGATTGAGCTTTGCGATCTTTAAGTATCTTACTGTAATATAACTAAAAGTTTCATTTTCGAAATAAAAGAAAAAAGAAGATAATCAGTAATAGCTGGCTATTTGACAGTATGTTTTTTTTTGTGATTACGCATAAAATGAGGTTTGTTTATGTGATTTACGTGAGTTTTAATAACAATAATAACAATTAATATATCCAAAAACACAAAAATATTTTTGACTTTGTTTCTCGCGCCACTTATTGGGAAACGATCCGGATTGGCTAATGTCATGATGACGTCACAGGCGAGTAAACTCGTTTACACCACAGATTAAAATATATATTGGTTTACACGATCGTGACGTCATATTGCTGAATAAAGCGTTTCGGCGGCATATTTGAATTTTGATTTTTTATTTGCATGTTTCTTACGAAATACGTATTTTAAAATAAAATAAAAAAAAAATACTTTCGGTGTACTTCTTGATCGTAACCAAGTAATTCAAGATATATATTATAAATCGGTCAAATACCCTATTATGTTTATTTTCCTCAGATGAAACATATTATTTCTATTGCGGTAAAGCTACGTGATACGACGTCGTAACATAGAGTTACATGTTATATATACCGACGTGTAGCGTAGGGCTTCGTGCTACGTCGGTGTAGCGTAGAGCTACGTGCTACGTCGGTGTAGCGTAGAGCTACGTGCTACGTCGGTGTAGCGTAGAGCTACGTGCTACGTCGGTGTAGCGTATGGCTACGCGCTACGTCGGTGTAGCGTAGAGCTACGTGCTACGTCGGTGTAGCGTAGAGCTACGCGCTACGTCGGTGTAGCGTAGAGATACTTGCTACGTCGGTGTAGCGTATGGCTTACGTCAGTGTAGCGTAGAGCTACGCGCTACGTCGGTGTAGCGTAGAGCTACGTGCTACGTCGGTGTAGCGTATGGCTACGCGCTACGTCGGTGTAGCGTAGAGCTACGTGCTACGTCGGTGTAGCGTAGAGCTACGTGCTACGTCGGTGTAGCGTAGAGCTACGTGCTACGTCGGTGTAGCGTATGGCTACGCGCTACGTCGGTGTAGCGTAGAGCTACGCGCTACGTCGGTGTAGCGTAGAGATACTTGCTACGTCGGTGTAGCGTATGGCTTACGTCAGTGTAGCGTAGAGCTACGCGCTACGTCGGTGTAGCGTAGAGCTATTTTCTAAATTTAAATAGGACTTTTTATT
Organism: Cyaniris semiargus; assembly: GCA_905187585.1. Lineage (NCBI taxonomy): Eukaryota > Metazoa > Arthropoda > Insecta > Lepidoptera > Lycaenidae > Cyaniris > Cyaniris semiargus. The sequence goes on from LR994558.1 coordinate 15,109,097, forward strand.
GCAACGAAATATACGGTTTTGGAAATCGTACCAAAGAATTATTAATACCCCTTTAATTTACCATTTTTTACAATATAGAAGCGTTAGCTATGTTTTGATAATTTTCCAGCTTTTTCTTATCTCACTTAACTGTTACTACTGAAAACTTTAAACGTGTTGCACAAATAAAGTAGTAGTTGCCGAGATACGTTGTAATTTGTGGTTAGATAACATTAAACGGGAACTGTTGAACCCGCTATCTGACAAAGCGGCTAGCCACACTACTAAATGGCTAAATTACATATATATGTGGCAGTGTTTCCCTACCTTTTCTAACCTTTTGCAGAAGAAGGACGCTTTGACGCATTTAAATTCGTTGCGCCCAAATTCGTTTATCACGCGATCATTTTTCCGCAACCAAAACTATCCTATGTCCTTTCCCGGGATACCAATGTACCTGCATACCAAATTTCATCGAAATTGGTTCAGTGGTTTTAGCGTAAACAGACAGACACACTGTTTCATTTATAATAATATTAGTATGGATTAGTACTGGTTTTTTTACAATTTCAGTGTGCCGAAATTTACGTCGCGTCCTGGAAAAAGCCTAGATGCCAAGTATTATCAAAATGGATTTAGTGAAATATGAGTGAAGATTGTTCCTGGGATTTTAAAAATCACGAATACCAAAAGGTAGTTCTTATCCTGGAAAAATTTACGGTTCCCGTGCGGCATTTTGGTATAATAAACTTGCGGATAACGCTAACAGTTTGATATTATTGAAATATTTTATTTACCTATGCAATTATTTTATATCAATCTGGCCAGTTAAAATATGCCCAAATAATATCGACGATTTTCCTCGTATACCCTCACGTATCCGTTTACAAGTGACAGCTGTCAATTTGTACATGTCCGCCATCTTGGAACGAGCCCGGAGGCTGATTGGGTGCGTCTGACATGAGTCCAGGAAGTCATAGCAACCAAATCCATACTAATATTATAAATGCGAAAATGTTTGTCTGTATCATGTATGTTACCTTTTCACGCCCAAACCGCTGAAACAATTTTTCTGAAACGGTTCCAGTGCGATAAACTAATTTTGACACAACAGAGAAAGAGAAAGATACATTTCACAAACTGGTGTAAGCTTTAATTTGATAACATTTTAAAACCGTAGCAGAAAATGTAACTTAACTTGTGGCTCGTGACTTCTATCTGCTGCCAGTCGATTTTCAACCCTATGACTTTAAGCATAAAGTATATGTGGAGACGTGTAAGTTATCCGTAATAAAATCCGTGCTGTCCGCACTCGATTGCCCCAGAAATTGTTGGAACGTTTTGATTTAGACCACCGTATTATGAATTATCTACAATTCAACTATATTGGTTTTCAAGTTTTGATAGAATTTTGCTCGCATATTTTATAATAAACTATAGTTGATGCTCGCAACTCCGTTGCCTAAAAATTCGTTCAATGTCCGGGAACCCTACACTTTTTCAAGAGACGACGCAGATTTGCAACGGAAAATATGAAGCAGCCGCAGCGGTATGCTACCTATTTGACATATTTTGAATTTTGTACACTGCTTTTTTGCAAACATAATTGTGTGTCGTTTCGTTTCCTTTTGAGTATCAAAACGTGTCTCCCGTTCATAGAACTAAACTTGCAACAAATAAGAATCTTTAAAATCGGTTCACAAACGGCGAAGGTATCCGTGGACAAACATAAAAAACATATACCTACGGTCGAATTGAGAAACCTTTTTTGAAGTAGGTTAAAACAAAATTGAAGATATTTAAAAATAATACGGTGTCTTCTGTCTAGTATTATATTATTATCAGCAAAAATCAAGTATTCTTCCTTTTGTTTACTATCACTCAGAATTTTACCGATAGCTTCGTAAATTGGAACGTATGTGATTTGAAAATGGAATTTGTTTTTCCCGCTATCCGGACCGTTTCAAATCTGCGAGTTCGTTAAAACTATCACAGGTCATTTTTGGTTGGAAAATGGAAACTTCACGAAATCATGGAGAGCTATAATGTAATGGAGATTATATTTTGTTGAAAATGTGAAATACTAATACTATAATACGAAAGTGTGTCTGCCTGTTATCTCTTCACGCCCAAACCACTAAACAAATTTTGCTGAAATCTTGTATGGAGATACTTTGAGTCCCGGGAAACGACATAGGTACTCATTTTCGGGAAAAATGTACGGTTCCCGCGCGATAGACAAATTTTGGCGCAACGGTATTGCGGATGTCATTTAGTTAGGTATTATATACTTTAACACTATTTTAAGGATTTCTTACCCAATGGGTAAAAACAGGATTACTGAAACTTCGCTGTCAGTCCCTCAGTCTGTAAATCCGTCTGTCTGTCACCAGGCTGTATCTCGTGAACCGCATATTGGAACCCTTCGTGTGTTCCTTCGTTTCGTTCGATTCGCACATGGCCGGTTTTTTTAATGATGTCCTTTTATGGACTTTTTTATTCATAGGAATATATTGTCAAATCATTTAGTCTAGTTGGCACTTTTTATATTATTATTTACTCATAATAATCCTTACATCTACCAACTATATAAAAGTTCATTTTATACCAATATCAATATCAATATAACGGTAGTAGATACTAGATATTCAATATAATATTGTGTTAGGTAGTATTCAATATTCACACCGTATGATAACATAATACTGAAAATAAAAACTCAAAGGCTGGGATAATCGAATTTGAGTGCCTGTTCTGTGTTAAAGCTATAGGGACCATAAAGTTAGGATTTTACGGACTGCTTTTGTTTTTTTTTTTCAATTTTTTTTTTATTCGCAAGTAAGGTTCAACGCTCGAAAGTGTACAGAAAATGTAGACATGTTTTGAACTCTTTCGAACGTTGGGTGTTACACGATGCACTATAACAACTGTTATTCAAAATGATACCAGCGGTCCGTCTTAATTTGGCCCCAAGAAAAAGGACACTTATTGGGACATTGAGTCCCAATTGTCATTTTTCATGGAAGTGAATGTGAAACAGATGTCTCTCAAGTGAGACTAACAAAATAGCAGCGTTGGTTCTAGTTTTAATCCGCCAAAACATCCATGTCTCATTGTAAATATATTCAGTTAAAATATTCCATAGGTACATTTACCTAATCTCTTCTAATATTTTTATTACTAAACCATTAAAATAATGAATCGAAAAAACGTTTTTTTCTCGTTATCAATTTTAATTACTTGACTTAGTCATTTAGTACTTTGTAATAGCTACTTAAAGACTTTCTTTATTAAAAAGTAAATAGAAATTACGCTTCAGGCTGTCGACCAGACAATTCTTTGACCTGCAGAAGATCCAGCCACAATAACAATAAGCTTGGCCTTTTTACTTAGTATATAATAAAATAATGTGGTTTCTCATCTTTAGCTAAGGCGTTTTCTTTATCGCTTCTTTAAAGAATCGCCGATCAAATGGAATTGACATACTTGTGCTAGATAAAATAAAGTCGAATTCGAAATTTGGACTCATGTTATGTCAACTTCATAAATTTTGATCGACGATTCTATGAAGAATTGATAAAGAAAACGTCTTGGCTAGGGGCTCTGTACCCTGATTATATTATTTTATTGCAACGTTATTGCAACTTCGTCTTTTATTTCATAACAAAACAGCGACATAGTATTCACATATTATATATATATATATATATATATATATATATATAACCTTTATTTATCAATAAAAATTACAAAACCAATGTTATACGGCGCAATATAAGCTTATACAAGTTTTACCTTGCGCCGACCAGTCATTGTTTCACATATCAGAATAAATGCAAATTATTATAAGTACATTTTTTATTATTTATTTATTTATTACAAAATCTTACATCTAAATACAATTTAAGATTAGATATGCCTAAAAACTCTTGTCGAGTTTGTCCAGACATAAAGATTAGTACAACATAGAATATATAGTATATTTCATAGAAATATGACCTGTAACACTAAATAATATTATGTCATACAATACAGTAAATTTCGATGAAAATTATAAACTCTAAAATAGCGCTTAAATTGTACCTATATTTCTGTATTTCCTGGTATGCGGCATACCAACTCTATATTCAAATGAAATATAAAAACAACAATCGCATTTCAATATAACACATTATATTATATGATATAATATACTCAAACTAATATTATAATGAAAGCAAGTGTATCTGTCTGTTTGTCACCTCTTTGTGCTAGAACTGTACGGCTGTCGTGTAATAAACAAACAGGTCACCGATATTTTTTTTTTAAACTTTCGCGTACTCGCGTTACTCGTAGTAGCATTACTACTAAAATAAGTCGCGTTAAGTCCCGATTAATAAGTTTTAATTCAGGTCACCGAGTTTGCGAACAACGTCTAGTATTTCAGACATTCAAGCTACATCAATAAAGATTTCGAGATAGACAAAAAAAATTGTGTTTGCCAGGGTAAACATGTAAGAAGTGAAACTTCCTGACTGCTCCGCACGCCGGTCCTACGCCGGCGGAGCGAAACGGAGGATGGATCATCCTCTGTTCCGCTCCGCTGCCTCTTTCACAGAATGGACATTTAATTTTTTTATTATTTACAACTTCGCAGAAATTGGGTAGAAGGCTTATGGAAAAATATTAATGCCGAATAATTGAGTTTTTATCTACTTTTATAAAGTTTTATGAAGTTTTGTTCTAAAAAATTCCGTTGGCTGCCGTTACGAAATCACGTCTAGGCAATGGTTTTCATGGGTTTCAAAGGAGTGAAAGAGATGACGATATTTTGCATGAAAATAGAGCGAGACAAAACAAAAAATGTTACGAATTTCTAAACTCTTATACATTCATAAGTTTCACATCCAAAAATTTTCGGGACCTGCCCTGGAAATACCCTGAAAATGGTCACCCTACAGGGATATAATATCACATTGTCAGTATGCACCGTTCAGTACGTAGCAGATGGTTCGCAGAAGGGCGTTGTGTTTTCATAAAAGTAAAGTTCAGGTACATTGTACTGGGAATATTGCTCGTGTGGTTTTTATTGCTTACAAAACGCTATCCAGAATATGGATTCTCTATAGTTGCTTACCGCCAAATTCTTGAAAATGAAAATATAATTTTCTTAGAAGTTATATAATATATCCTTCTTTATCAGAAGTTTAAGGTTTCTAATTACTATTATTAAGATATGATTGTTTGCGCTGAAATTAGTTTATTGTTCAATAACTAAAACTTTCTTAAATTTCCTTTTCCAGTGCGTCTAGCATGCGCGTTCAACGAGATATCTCACTCTCGAGTGTAGTTATATTGTCGATATCGACATAATGTCAAAATCATTTTTTGACATTATGTCGATAGATTTTAACGACAGATCTACACGAGAAAAAATATATGTCATATTAGGGTTAATAGAGATGAAGAAACAAACCATCAGACATCGAGAAAACATGTAGACAAAATTTTCTCGTTATGCGCATGCTAGGCGCACAGGGACTCAAAGTATCTCTTCATCATATTTCACCAAAATCGGGTCCCCGGTTTGAGTGTGAAGATTAAACGGGAAAGTGGATATTAATATTATATTAATGTCGAATATTAAGCACACTTTTGCATTTATAATTTTAGTATGAATTAGACGCTACAAGTATATTTTAACTTACTTGTATCTACTACTTATGCCAAAATAGAATATACAAAACTACTGAAATTATTAACTGAACAATATAGTAAATAAAGGATTAATTACACGCTATTGAGGACTATAAACTTATTTCACTGTCGCCATTATCTGTGTCCATTACACGACAATACACAATTTTTCATAAAACTCACAACGTTTCGGCAGTGTGAAATTGCAACACTGGCTTTTACTCCCAATCAGTCTCGCTCACGGCCGATTGAAGAATCATTTTATTTCTCTCGTTACACTTTGACACTATGTGCAGTATCCATTTCGTAGCTAATTGTGCGCGCGGGCGGTATTTGAATTTGGAATTCTTTATTCTATCCGTGTTACAACCATAGAGTAGGTATTTAAATTTTTTTCGTATTAGAACACGGCTGAAGTTTGCATAATAATCCACCTTATCTACGTACCTTGTATTAAAAAACGCCTCCGTCATGGTCCAGTGATTAAGAGCGTGGCTCTTGACTCGGAGTTCGTGGGTTCGATTCCCGCGTTGGAAACAATATGTTATTTCCAAGTTTGGTTAGGACAATGCAGGCTAATCAGTGTGATCACCTGATTGTCTGACAAGTAAAATGATCCATGCGTCGGATGGGCATGTAAAAAGTCGGTCTTCCGTCCCACTGGGTTATATTACATTATGAGAGTAAAAGGAATAGAGATCCTACTAATATTATAAAGGCGAAAGTTTGGATGTATGTATGTATGGATGTTTGTTACTCTTTCACGCAAAAACTACTGAACGGATTTTAATGAAAGTTTACAATAATATAGCTTATACATCAGAATACAACATAGGCTACAATTTTAACCGACTTTAAAAATGGAGGAGGTGTTATGTTCGTTTTTTTATGTTCAACGATTACTCCGCCGTTTGTGAACCGATTTTCAAAATTTTTCTTTTGGTGTATAGGTTATCATCCCAATTTGGTACCATATTCATGAAAGTGGTGACTTGATGAAGGGATCCATAAGAAATCGAGGGAACTCCTCAAAATTTATATGGGAACATGTGGTGTCTTCGGTTTCGTGAGCAGTATTCTAAGCATATGCTACCAAAAAGCAAGATTTTGCACCAAGATATACCATTGTTCAGAAGGTGCTGAGAGAACTCCTGACTCTTTATAGATACAAGTTTGGGAGTTTCGACGTTGTTTTAAGAACGGAAAGCATATGCTACTATGCAAATTACATTCATCATCATCATCATCATCACTACCATAAACCATTATAGAACCATGTATCGTCCCGTTTTGACTCATTATTGTTACTTTTCATAGTCTTTATATATATATCACTTAAACCGCGGGTAACACCGCAGGGCACAGCTAGTTGTATATAATATTAAGTTACAAAATTACAAACTTTATTTTTTTGGTAAAAAGTGGGCCCCGTGTGAGTTTCTTACGCCGGTTCTTCTCGCCGGGGTTAGTTCCCGAACCGGTGGTAGGCACCATGTAGATATTCTGAAAATATTTATTTTAATTTTTTTCAGAAATAAAACAATTTTGATTTTGATTTTTGATTTTGAGAGAGTGCTCTTTTATACTGCGCACACACTTGGGCACTATAAAATTACTACTTTAACTGGCCTGGTTTTAATGAAACCAGCCACCGTCACCGAAACCGGTGTGGGGAGTTATTATTAAAATATAAATTCCTCATTTAATTGTATAGCAACTAGCAAGCGATAATTCCATCAAGATATTAAAAATTAACGATTATGATCATGAATTTAATTGGATTTTCAATATTCCAGGGGAATTTCCGAGGTGATTAATATACTAGTCCAGGCTTATAGAATCTGGCGCCATGGCTGAAAATTTAATAAGCGCTTACGGTATCCCATGGCGAACCCATTATTATCTACACCATAAACGCCATATATTGCGGCCGAGCCTCTTTGGGCACATTACTTTGATGTTAAAATTAATAGAGTGCGGCCATTTTAGGTTGAGTTTTTGTGAAAATTGAATGTTGTTATGTTATTTAAATTATGTCGTTTTTCCTGAACGCCGGGTAATATTGTGTTTTAACGTGTATTGTGTTTTATTTGTAAATTGCAAAATTGTATTGTGAGCAGTAAAAATACCAGGATCATATAAATGGGATCTTAAAAATTGGGAACTCTGGATCTAGGTACTATAATAACTGATATCAGTAATTGGATGCCTCCTGCCGTAAATAATCGTATGTTTAAAGACCCAATTTTACAAAAGAGCAAAAGCTCTTTTGAAAAGAAGATCTTCAAATATGAAGATCTTCTTTTTCAGGACATTGGTTTCGATGTCTTCTACGTATACTGTCGAGTCTGTCGTATGTTCAAATCCCAATTTTACATTATTAACACCTTAATTGCCTTTACTAACTACGTAAAGGTAAATAAGGTATTAAAGTTGATATAGCTGAGCTATATCAGGAATGTCATTACGTAAAGCCGCTGGAAAAAACTGGTATCTACTAAAACGAAATCCTCAAACCTGTCCTGAAATTATTTTAATTTTCCGCTCAACTTATTCACGGAAGTTAAATGTTTATGCTTTTGTTAAAAAAAAACACCTCATTAAGACATTTAAAGGAACAAAAGCGCAGGAAAAGAAAGCGTGTATAGAGGTTATGCAGAGAATAAATGTTCTTGTCGTACAAAGAGAGTTCTTATTGTTAGAACGTGTATTTTATATTGTTACTAGCGAGCCGCCCGGCTTCGCACGTTTATAAAATATATAGCCTAAGTCACTCACTGAAACAATTATTAAAATCGATACAGTAGTTTTGATTTATATTCATTACTACCCGTGGGCCGTGGCCGGTTCCGCCGCAAAAGCTACGTCCCGCAATTTTTAAATCTGTAATATAATTCGAAAATATTCATTTAAATCATATGCTGTAAAGGGCCATATAGATCTATATTAAATCAACAATGTATTTAAAGTATATAATTGAATAAGGATTAATGCTGTATGGGTTAAAATCGCTTCGAAAATTAACCATTATTTGTAGTAAAAAGTAAATGACAAAAAAATGTTATTGTGGGATATCCATAAGAGATAGACATATACCATTGCGAAGTTTTCTGTAGAACTTTTCATTGTGTACAATACTTAGTACATTATTTTGTAGGGTTCAGCCTGCGTTTTTTTTTTTTTTTATGTAATAAGGGGGCAAACGAGCAAACGGGTCACCTGATGGAAAGCAACTTCCGTTGCGTTGTCGCGTTTTAAGAGGGAATAGGGTAATAGGGGAGGGTAGGGATGGGAAGGGAAGGGTAGGGAAGGGAATAGGGTAGGGGATTAGGCCTCCGGTAAACTCACTCACTCGGCGAAACACAGCGCAAGCGCTGTTTCACGCCGGTTTTCTGTGAGAACGTGGTATTTCTCCGGTCGAGCCGGCCCATTCATGCCGAAGCATGGCTCTCCCACGTATACTCCCACGTTTGCAATGTAAGCGGAAAAAGAATGTAATTATTTACGACATCACATTAGAAACCTCAAAAATAACAGTATTAAGTATTACTCCATTATTTAATGAATGTTATTATACTTATAAACCTTCCTCTTTTATTACTCTATCTATTAAATAAAACCACATCAAAATCCGTTGCGTAGTTATAAATATTAAAGGAAACAAAGGGACATAGGGACAGAGAAAGCTACTTTGTTTTATACTATGTACGGTAGTGATAAAAGTACTATAATAAATAGGTAAAAATGATGGAATGAATATGGATTTGAAAAGGCTGAATTCTTTTTATCATTGCCTAATTTTTTAACCTGCTTAAAAGTATGGCTCCTATAATTAAGTGTTAGGGTCAATTCAGACCGTAACGCAACGCGTACCTAGGTGCATTTATAAATTTGTATGGATTTGACAGTTTCGCAAGACGTCTCACGCAATTGAAATCCGTCAATTCAGTACAAATTTAGATGTATCTACGCGTCTCGCGTTTACATGTATATATGCGCGATTTACATATTGAGTATACTATAAAAACTATTTGGTGGACCGTTAATACATACTTACATAATTTTTCATTTAAAACCACTGGCTGTATGCCTTCATGTCATTGTCAAATCGTATTCGCATAAAAAATAAAACGCATCCCATTTTCAAAAACTTATGGCTATCAATAAAATCGGTGTTCTTTCCGTCCACTCAACACCTTGCGGCGACCATATTTCTGCTCATTCCGATTTATATCCTCGTTTCCGATCGTATATTTGTCGGGGACTATTCTGTTCCGGGTTATTTACGTCTGACAGGACCTTTATGTGAACGAAATAAGGACTATTTTCGTGTACAATACGCAAAATAACTGGACAAACGATACGAGTGATTAAACCGTAAAAAACCGGCGACCATCTATCTTTTCCGTATTATTTGGCGCTTACTTTTTTAATTTATCGTGCATAAACGCGAAAGTTTAATGCATTTTTATAGGTAGCTTTATCTGAATACTAGTTGTGTGAATTTTGTTAAATGTATAATTATACATATTTTTATAGTATAACGTATAATATTGCAAGACGATTTTGCTGGATTAGCTTGACAATACTAGAAATGACTTATAAAGATTACAAAAAACGTGAACAAAATCCCGAACGTAGGCTGTATTAATAAGCTTAAAGCTATTGAAACCAATATTGTGACAGGATTTACCGAATAGCTACAAAATTAGTACGCGCCCGGCAATATTACTAACATAGGGTCAAAAGCAGTGTTGCAATCTAGCAACATTTTCGATATTAAATTTAGTTGATTGTATCAAAATGAAATTGTGATCACAATTATCAAGGACTTTCAACATGTATTTATATTGATTATTGATTTTAATAGAATATGCTTTTATGGAATGCGTTGTACACTTAGTTTACATTGCTATCAGGAAGCGTTGCGTTGCATTTTTAAATGAAGGTGAATACAGCAGTGCTGAAGGCTTTTCTTAGGGGAAAGTGTCTTCTTATTTAGTAAATAAATTTCAGTTCATTAATCCTTAAGGCGTAGTTTCGTTATAAGTGTGCGTGAATCCAAAGAATAAACCACCAGGATCTGATGGCAAATTTTGATGGCAGATTTTCAAAAAATATCCTTGATCATTGGATACATTTTTATCATCATCAGATCAAAATGTTTTGTTCCAATTACCCCGGTATTGCTATAGTCAATTTCTTTTCTCACTTTTTGCCATCAGATTCTGGTAGACCTATACGTAACACGTGAATCGTGACATAGCTACTTACATGGATAGAGGTCGAAACACTGGTCATCAACTTAAAAAAAATAAAGATGTTTATATTTTGAACACATTTTATGCGAAAGCACGACGTTTGCGGCCATCTTAAATCCGCCATGATAGTAAATATTTATAACGAGCTTTGTTTCATTAATCTGACTTACGATCCGTTCCAAACTATTTTACCTCGGAGTTATAGGATAATTTACCTTATATTGTTGACATAAGGACTAGAGGCAGGATCGCTCTGTATGCTCCTGCTCAAAGGGTTTGGGGTCACAACAAAAACCCGTGTCACTTGATTAATTTCGGTACTGTGATAATAATATGGGCTTTCATGTTTATGAAATACCTTGTAAGGCTGTGGACTGTTAGCTAAGCTAAATGCAGTGGTAGTGCCTTGATAAGTAATTGTTTTCAGACTATGGTATAATATAGCATAAATATGCTTATATAGCGTAGTCTGAAAGCAGCTTTAAGTCTATAGTCTATCACAATTGAACTAGTGTCAAACTGGTTTGTAATAAGTTTTTAAATATTTAGAAGTAAGCAACATCGACATTATAGTAACTATACTGTTTTATTTCATGACTAGATAAGTACTGCGGCTTTGTTGCCTCAAAATTTAATCATCCTCTGTCTTTTTCCGAGCCCCAAAGTATCGCCATATATTTTATTTAAATACAAGGTGCTAAAATGAACAACAAATAGAAACCGTTTTACGTTTATAATATAAATATGAATTTCCATGGTTGTTTTTTCATTGTTTGTGCCATTTAGATGTAATCCCGTTCGTACCATAATATTCCCCATTAGAACATATTAATTGCAATTACGATTGGTTTTCCCCCACGTCGGCCATCTTGGCAATAGAACGAAGTCGATAATTTGGACAGTATATTCATTATTATTGTGTCAATTTCACGGACCGGCGGGCCGCACGGTGCATATTAATATGCTAATGTTGGCCAACATGAATCATGCTCTGTTTCGGTTTTACATTATGCTAAAATGTAATAAAAGAAGGTGTTTAGAAAAGAGTATCATTGTACACGAGAAAAAATACCTTGAATGGTAATCTCTAACCATGTCCTAACCTAAAAGTCCAAAACCTAAAAAAAAGCCAAGGCCACTAAGAAAATTTTAATTAATTATAATAAGCTTCATTATAATAACTTTTCTGTCAAACTCTTAATTTAAAGTGAAGTAACCATTAATGTAATAAATAATAAAGGTGATGACGATGATTATGAATGTTTCTAATCTGCTCTGATCCTGTAACTCAACTGTCAACTCGTCGCATGTCGGAATTCTGCAATTTTTGTCGACAGAGGATCGTCGGAATCGACAGAACTGTGTAGAACTCGGAACATGGGCTTGATTTGGAAATCTGTTTGAAAATGACCAAAGATGTTTTACATGCTCCAATCTAAACCGTATGTAACTGACACTTACACAATAGTACGTAGGCGTCATTTAAATGGAAACGGTAGGAGACCCGACCGCCGCAGTAGTTTTATGTTTGGTAACGTCAATTTACTTTATCTTTAATACAACGCATTAAGCAATCAGATTATATTCTCGACAAAAATAGAGAGGTGCTATAAGTTTTCATGACGACCTGTGTGGCTCAGTTAGTGGGCTGTTGGTAACTCAAGCCGGGGGTCGCGGGTTCAAATCCCGCCGACGGAACAAAAAGTTTTCAAAAGTTGGTCATGGATGTGTATTCAATATGTGTATCGTATGATAAAAATCTTAAATATATGTATAGTATAAAAGTATTAAATATATTTCCGTTGTCTGGTACCCGTAACACAAGTCCTTCAGGTACTTACCACGGGGCCAGACTGACGTGGTGTGAAGCGTCCATATATATTATTATAAGTTTTGCGTGTCTGTCCGTCAGTATATGTGTTTGTCTTTGGCATGGGTGATTTTAATCTAGTTATTTTAATTTCTCCACCTCGGCAGGGTAACGATCCATTAATTTTAATCCGTGAAGATTATAGTTGACATCTAGGGCGTGTGTTCAATGTGGAATTTTCCTCAATCACGATTCCGCCAGTCATCCAGGATCAGTTTCAGGAGTATAATATAATCTGTGGTAAAATTTAAAATGAGTGTAGAATATTGTGTTCTCGCTACCTAACTACTTCGAAACGGCTGGACCAATCGCAGTCACAATCGCCCAATCGCAGTCACAGTCACAGTCAAGGGTTATGGTCACAGTCACATGACGGTCATTGTTACACCAACCCTGTTCTGCCCTGCCCTGTCCTGTTCTGCCTTAGTCTGCCCTACATTATAATGAACATTTTTAATCGATATAATAACTATTGCTCTTCTGTTAAAGTTTTCTATTTAAAGATATTATAGATGTAGTTAGTCAATGATAGATCAACAATTAATTTTCAGAAGTCTAACCGCCGTACTCAGAGACATTTAATTATGATTAACCTTCAATTTAATGAAGAGTTTGACAGATAATGTTAGGCTCACGTTAGGCTTATGTCAAATTTTTAAATTGATTACATTTAAGTAATTAATGTTCCACTGTGAGTGCGGCGGTAACTTGTATTACTGGCCTTATAATATTAATACGCAACCATCTTGATTTCCCGCCAAAACCATATACATACGTGAAGCTGAGAGCTCATTTCACGTACATCACTACTTGATCCCGTTACGTTCTAACTTCCATTATTATAAGCACTATAGAGCCTAGAGGTTTCTGTATATAATATACACTTATACACAGTACACACATACACTAAGCATCCATTCTAATCCATAATTAGGGAGCTGAGAGTTTTAACTAGTACAGCCCCCAACGGTAACTACTGAATATGTATTGAAATTATCTTAAATATGCCTTATTTATAAGCTTTTGAATGTATATGATTTGAAAATAAATAAATTATTATACTTCCATATTCATACTTCCATACTAATATTATAAATGCGAAAGTTTGTCTATCTGTCTGTGTGTTACCTCTTCACGCCCAAACCGCTGAACCAATTTTGCTGAAATTTCATATAGAGATACTTTGAGCTCCGAGAAAGAACATAGAATAAGTACTTCTTTTCCCGGAAAATGTACGGTTCCCGCGCGATAAACGAATTTTGGCGCAACGGAGTTGCGGGCGTCATCTAGTAGGTAATATTATAATGCCAAAAATCATTACCCTTCCTTTTGGCTTCGTAATCTGATAGAAAAGTTACAAAACACGATTTTAATTTAAAACACTAGTATAGTAAATTATTTGCATGCGATATCACTCATTCGGTATAAGCCTCCATATATATTACTGGGAGTCCGCCACAAGCGGAAATTTTACGTTCAACTGTTTTATGCCAAAACTATTAACAAATTACGAGTATGTTTGTTTGTTTGTTTGTAATCTTCTTGAATAAAATGTTTTGTGCCAAAACTATTAACAAATTATGTTTGTTTGTTTGTTTCCTTATACATATTATATTTCAATAATCTTCTCGATTAAAATGTTATTTAGGTGATACTCTATAATTATGACTCCAAAATATAAGATCCGTAATACATTATACAACCCAGTATATTGACTACTCATGATGTCAAGAATAGATTTTGCCTCTAACAGGACTATAGCCAGCAACATAGTATGTTGAACGTGATCTATATATTTTAGGTGACGCCGCGTTAAAGTAAAAAATCGTATTAGATATGTTTTAGATCGCTTGTTTTCTATGAGAGGCCGGGCCGGCGTCTCATAGAAAACAAGAAATGGGACAGCAAGAAATGGAAAGGGCGTAAGCGACAAAATGGTTTTTGTCGCGTAATTTAAAAACCATAAATATATTTCATATAAGCTATGGGCAAATTATAGTGTATGCTTGAACTAATCTATGTACAAATTTTGGAAGCTTAAATCACTCTCCTCTGTTGGCAAAATTAGAAAAACTATTCTGTGTTATAAAAGTTGACCAATCGTGTTATGCTATGGGTAATTCAAAGATAAAGACATGATGAATACTGACAATGAACTTTAATTTCTTAGCTTTATTCATTGTTGAGAAAAATCGATATCGCTGCAGCCAAATTATCAAGGCGTCACCTTAAAAACTTCGAGGTTAAAATATAATAATCTTTAACGAACTGTAACCACAGATTACTAAATTGTTTTCTGCAAGTTCGTTTATTTTATAGCGCGAATAGACTATACTTTTTTGAATATTTTGAACCGTGGCTAGATTTTTGTATCTCTGGTCAGACTTTTTCAGCTGGCTTGCGCTTTGACGAGTGGAAAATATTAAAAAATACCAAAATACCATTTGATCCACGGCTTACAGAAGGTTGCAGCGCGAAACAATATTGATTAATCTTTCCCGCGCTCCCGGCTGACAGGTAATGAATGGCCAGACTGAGGCGACAGATTAAAAATGTTAGTTCGCGACTCCCATGTTAGCCTAGTACATTTTTCATATAGGAAATGTTGTTTGTCAGAAAATCCGTTTAAAAAACGGACCGCATAACTTATACCCAGGGCGGGGGGTATAACTCTTCCACACTAATTAATAGCAGGTTTACATTATTCCAATCCAGTAATCCAATCCAGCGCTGGATTGCTACTGGAATAATGTAAACGGGCACTGAAATCCAGTGGAAAGGACCGAATCACATTCCAGTGCATCCTTATGCCCGTGTTATGTAAACCGGTCATAAGATTACAATACAATATTTATTGACAGATTTAAAGAACATGATTCTCACTTCGTATTACCCCTTTGCACCAAGAATGCCGCGCACACAGCGGCAATGTGAAAAGACTTTTAAATTATTATTAGCGGCATCTGTTGTTGAAGATGAAGAAGTAAATGTTCCGTACAGCTAGATCTCGTGCCAGGGCCGGATTTATATTTTTTATGAGTATAGGCCACTTTAATTTTGCCGACCCTATGTACGAACTCTGCCGCCATCCTAGGACGCTGCCACCCCCTAGGACGCCATAGGACGCTGCCGCCCATAGGCCATGGCCTATGCCCTATACGGCCTATACATAAATCCAGAGCTGTCTTGTGCGTTGAACTATCATTTCCAACTCATCTTCTCACACCTGCATTTTACATCCTACACTGATACGGCCTTACCAAAAAATCGGCCAAGTGCGAGTCAGACTCGCGCACGAAGGGTTCCGTACCATTTAAAAGCAAAAACAGGTAAAAAAAATTATTTTTTGTATAGGAGCCCCCCTAAAATATTTATTTAACTTAAATTTTGTTATTAATTATTAAAGAACAAATACTATTAAGTATTTTGTGAATATTTTAAGTGCCTACGTGTAGTTATTGATATAAAGCAAAAAAGGCCAAAAAAATCACGTTTGTTGTATGAGAGCTCCCCTTAAATATTTAATTTATTTTGTTTTTAGTATTTGTTTTTATAGCAACAGAAATACATAATCTCTGAAAATTTCAACTCTCTAGCTATCGCCGTTCTTGAGATACAGCCTGGAGATAGACAGACGGACAGACAGACGGACAGATAGACATCGAAGTCTTAGTAATAGGGTCCCGTTTTTACCCTTTGGGTACGGAACCCTAAAAAAGTGATAGTCTAGTCTCAACTGTAAATTTGCAGCTAGCACTAAAATCCCTCGCCCATTTTAGCTTTCATACTCCTATTTATAACAATAGGACAAAGATAGTGTTAACAAACAGTGGTATTTTTGAAAACAATGATGTACGGTAGCAAAGGGAATCACATCGGTAGTAGTTAGCATTAATAATTCAAATCCACTGCAGAGGGCGTTGAACGAGGTAGGAAGACCATGATTGTTCGGTTTTAGAGTAAAAAGTCCTATAGATAAAGGAAGATTAGGTCCCAATTAAATCAATTTTATTCTGAACTTGATGACCTGGTGAACTTCGTATCACTTCCCTTTCTAATATAAACTTTCCCTAGATTTCCACGAATATTCCAACATGTAGCCAATTTTAGCTTATGGAAATACTGAAAAAGACGATTTGAATACTAAAATTTCTTTATATTGTACTAGATGATGTCCGCAATCCGTAGGGCCATTCATTTATTACGCTGAAATCTCCCTATCAGCATATAATATGCCATTTGCCGGAACTAAAAATATCAAATTAGAACCGTTTTAACTTAGGCGGAAAGACAGAGAAGAGAACAGGCAGAAAGATACATTTTCGCATTAGTAACCATATATAATAAGCGGCCAGAACCGCGGGTAAAATCAAATGAACAAATTCCTTTTAATTATACCCAACATGGTCCCCCTACACTCAGAGAGGTAGGGTTGCATCCGTTTTCATATTCATAGTCAGCGTTCTCTAACCGAAACATGTTTTACAATTCATTTGCTACAGGATATTATGCACTCCAGTAATTCCTCATTTGTACTCTTTTGTACTGTTTTGTACTGTTTTGCGCTATTTTGTTCTGTTTTGCACTATTGCCTTTTGATGTTTAGGTGTAACTTCATAAAGTGTGTTAGTTTTGGAATGATATGAAATGAAATTGGGCGGGCCACATATAAGCCGAATGAACTGACCGCTGGGCAAAAAACTAGGCCTTTGCATCCGCTGTGGATGATTTACACAGTATCTTCTAAGCGAAGCAACCAATTTCAAATACTGGACATGAATTTAAATGTCCGCATGGTTGCCCAAGCACATACGACATTCTCGCAACATAGTTGAAATGAGCAGGTCAATACGTCTGGGACCAACTATGTGCGGGTTTCCTCACGATGTTTTCCTTTACCGTACGAGCGTCCGTATATTATGTATTTAAGATCAGGAAATGTCTCATTGGGACACGCTTCCACCCGGGACCGAACCTGTATCCTTTACGAGTGCAAATCAAAGGTCTTTCCAACCGCTGGGCAAAAACAAATACTGAACAGCCCAAGAAATGATGACGCGATGAGCTTGAGGCAGGAATGGCTAGTAAGCCAGGCTGACCAACGGGGTGGGTGAAAGTTCAAGCTTTTGTTATGCAACTGCAATACAACATGACATTGTTTATATTGAAAATATGATAAGCCCCTAAATACTGACCCTATTTTAATAGAACTTAACACTAATATCACACTACTTACTTACGGTAAACATATTACTTTAAATCAATAAATTATAAATTAGTAGTTGGTGTCCGCAAGTCCGTTGCGCCAAAATTCGTTTATTAGACGACCTCCGTGGCTCAATTGGTTGAGTGTGTGGCAGCTCAAGCCGGGGGTCGCGGGTTCGAATCCCGCCGACGGAACAAAATGTTTTTCAATGTTCCCGGGTCTGGATGTGTATTAAATATGTGTATAATATAATAAAAATCATAAATGTATGTATAGTATAAAAGTATTAAATATATTTCCGTTGTCTGGTACCCGTAACACAAGTCCTTCAGGTACTTACCACGGGGCCAGACTGACGTGGTGTGAAGCGTCCATAAATATTATTATTATTTTTATTATTCGTTTCGCTATGGGCAAATTATAGTGTATGCTTGAACTAATCTATGTACAAATTGGAAGCTTAAATCACTCTCCTCTGTTGGCAAAATTAGAATCCCTGTTTTTATAGAGGTCTTTTTGATTAATATTATTGTGTTATAAAAGTTGACCAATCATGTTATGCTATGGGTAATTCAAAGATAAAGACATGATGAACACTGACAATGAATTTTAATTTCTTAGCTTTAGTAATTGTTGAGAAAAATCGATATCGCTGCAGCCAAATTATCAAGGCGTCACCTTAAAGTATCTCCATACCTAATTTAACCAAAATCGGTTCGGCGGCTTAAGTAGTAGTAAGTGAAGAGGTAAAAGATAGACAGACAAACCTTCGCATTTATAATATTGGTATGGATTCTCTGACTATTTTATTGTCAGACAAATTGTAATGTACACGTGTCCTGACACCGCAGGAGCTAATAATTTTAATATTGACAGGATCGACCCAAGGGAACCTCTCAAAATATTTGTACTGCCAACAATGGCCTTTCGCTAAGCTGGACTTTGGAATAAAGGTTTTATCTTAAAGCTTGACCTTTGACATATTTACAAAGGTATATTTTGCTACGTGTTACCTTTAATCTTTCAACTATAAGGAAAATATGAATACGGCTGGCCGCAAAGGCACGTTTTCCATATTCGAACTTCCGTGGGCTTAGCGCAAACGTTCGTTTTTTGGGGTTCCGTACCCAAAGGGTAAAAACGGGACCCTATTACTAAGACTTCGTTGTCTGTCCGTCTGTCTGTCTCCAGGCTGTATCTCAAGAACCGTTATAGCTAGACTTCTGAAATTTTCACAGATTGTGTATATCTGTTGCCGCTATAACAAAAAATACTAAAAACAAAATAAAATTAATATTTAAGGGGGGCTCCCATACAACAAACGTGATTGTTTTGGCCTTTTATGCTCGATATCAATAATGGCAACAGGTAGGCACTTGAAATTTTCACAAAGGCCTTAGTTATATGTGTACTATAATAATTAATAATAATATTCAAATAAAATAAAAAATTTAGGGGGGCTCCCATACAAAAAAATACAATGTTTGCTCTATAACGGTACGGAACCCTTCGTGCACAAGTCCGACTCGCACTTGGTCGATTTTTTTCACGCGCGAACTTGCCGGCTTGCATTTAAAACTTACCTGTGGAATTCGTTTCGTACGGAGAAAAACGAACGTGTGCGGCAGTGTCTTTTCTACTGATTCTATGCATTCGGATTTCCGAATACGGAAATCGCAAACGGAAATAAATGTAAAAAATCTTTTAAGGCGGCCACATACATCAGTTTTCCTGATTCGGAAACCGTATCATGAAAAATTCGGAATACCTAAATTAGTCTTGGAGTAGCTTCAGTGGAGTGCACACGTTTGGAAGAAACAAGGTAACAGAGATTTTTTTGGTGAATATTTCGTTTCCCCGGCAGGAGAAGTAACGTTTCAATATAACGAAAGAATTATAGGTAATAATAACGATTGATCAATGTAAATATATATTTTATAATACGTAATTAACTAATAAATATTAAAAGTTGTAATAACAATTAGTGGGTATAGAAATTAAAAATATAAATAGGCAAGCAACTTACATGAGTTTAATTTCTGTGTGGCATTTAATGTCTCCCAGTCAGTGTAGATTTCCTTACAAATTTGTTGCCAGGCAAGATCTTTCATACCCCTGTTATGATAATCTTTGTTATTTAGATCCCACAGGTATTGGAACCCTTCTACAGTAATGATTAAATGTTCAATATCACTCATCGTCAATAGTCGTATTCGTGGGTGTCCCAGCAATGCCTACGCTACGCGTCCGCTCTGCTTGATCGCGCTGCGCTGTCTGAGCGTTCCGTTCGGAATTTTCGAAAGTGTGTGGCGGGCCCTACAAAATGTATGTAGGCTTTGCATCCGTTTCGTTTTTTTTCCGTCAGGAATTCCAGATGCACGGGCTTCCATTCAGAAAGAACGGACGGAAAAAGCCGTACGGAAAGTTATCGAATGTGTGTGACATGCAATTACTTTTGTATGAATTTACTGCGTTCGGAGGCCCGGTTTCGGAAAACGGATCAGGAAATCGAAGCAGGAAAACTGATGTATGTATCCTTATAACGTTTTTATCTATTACTAAAATTATGAAGTTGAAAAGGTTTAGAACGCGATCATTTCAGGAACTACCGGACCGATTTTTATGTGATTTGGCAATTGGCATAGACATCTAAGAATACCACGGGGAAGGAGATAATATTATACTATTTTTTGCAGAAAAATATAGGTACGGTTCGCGCAGAATTCAACGATTCTTTCCACACTGAACGTCTAGTTACTTATAAAATTAGTTAAATACAGTTCGATAAATGTTTTAGAAGGAATAATCTTCAAATCTCACATATATCATTGAAAACAATAAGATGGGCTCTGCCAAATCTATGTACAGAATATACTTTTTAATTCTGGTGTTCTCTGAAAGAATCGTCACATTAAAAGAAATTATTTCATCCTAACAGGATCAGGGGCTTCACTGTAAATAGGTGATATACAGACACACTTCTGCATTTATATATTAGTATGAATTACTTCTACTTCACATAAAAACTTTGCTAATAGCTCAATCCAGCCCGTTCAAGATTAATTTACCTCTGTATAACCTTTATGTTGGTAACCATAAAGATGACTTTTGTAAAGCAAGTTAAGCTCTTCGCAAGCTGTGGCAAGAGTAATGCACTGTCGGGAAAACCGGTGTTGCCATCTAGAAAAACTATTGTTGGAGTTCTAACAAGCTTTGTTGTAAAACTAATGCTTTTACTATGATCGAAGTTTCTTTAAAGATTGATAAAATCTGTTTTGATATTGCATAGGAATTATGAATTTTGAATGGTAAGTGCTGATTTTCTTGTAGGAGTATTCCATCGTTTGATTAGAGCCTCTAGCCAAGACTTATAGCTTCTTTATAGAATCGGCAATCAAAATGTATGGAAGAAACATTCGATAATAGCGTTCAATAATAAAAATTCGACTCATTTCATATCAATGAGGGTTGTTGAAATTCTATTTGCCAACAGATGCCGCAATGTAGCCCTAGGGTATATCGTGTCAATTACACATAATATTATCGTGACACATAACAGCTATATCGTGACATATGACACCAGTTTGACACGATAGACCCTAAGGCTACATAGCGGCACCTGGTGGCAAATAGAATATCAAACACCGCCATTCATATATTATAGAATCGCCGATCAAAACGTATTGACGTTTTGATCGGCGATTCTATAAAAAAAGCGATAAAGAAAACGTCATGGCTAGGTGCTCAGTACTCTAATCAGTCGTTTGGTATAAATAATTATGCTGTCTTCTCCTGTTACGGATGTCCATGGACAACGCTTTTGCTTCTCCCAATTTCTAGAAAAACCACCAATCATGTGACACCACGAGTGCCATATAAATCCCGGGCCACACTCCGAGATTGTCCCGGAATTACCCGGGGTTTCCCGAAGTTGTCCCGGGATTGCCCGGGCTGGGTCTAATAGACAAATCCGATAGTTTACCCCAGAGACAGCTTGAAATAACATGATTACTACGAGTTTTCGATAGCACGAGTATTTAACGACTGGCATTTCTTGGCTCATCTGGAAATTGTTTTTCCTACCTTTGATTACTTTTAGTTTTTTTATTTATTCTGAAGTTTAGACTGTGAGAAAAAGATAGTTATACCATCGGGCCTTTTATTACTTTATTACTATTATGTCACTAAGTAACATGTTTTCAATCTTTCATTACTCCTTCATTTATCTTCACATTGGTCCATGATTAACAAATTTTACAAGCAATGCTAGCCGTATTAACGGTGGCAATCGTTGGTAATCCATTATGGCCCTCAGATAATTTTTGTTCGAGTTCGATTCGAGAACACTTAGTAGCTCGCTGTTAACATTGTTGCTTATTTGATAGTAGGCCCAGGTCTCCCGCGACTGAAACAATAAAGAGAGAGGTTTATCATCGCATACATAACACTCACCCTTGTTACAATTTTCTTCTTCAATTTTATACATATTATATCTGGGTGCACGGTAGTGCCCCCGCCAAGGCGAGCCATGCGAAGCGCAAGGGCACTACCTACCTTTTCTCGAAACGTTTCGTCGTATTTTTGAACCCTCGTAACTTTGGTTTGGATAATGCCACATAGTTCAAATTTTTAAGATATAATGACATGAGTAAAATAATTAAATGCACAAATTTTGAATATCGTAGCTATTATAGTTTAGATTTTATAGGTGTCCAAAAGCCCACAATTTTGTCACTGACTCACCGATCATCAAAATTGTTAGGGTACTTCCTGCAAAGTCTTAAAAAGCTGAAATTTGGTATGTAACATATTATTAGTTTAGAAACGACAAAAAAATTATCAAACCCAACCTAACCTATCCCATCTCCTTGATACAGAGGGTGGATGATAGTAATATGAGATACCCCCGTTTCTTGTGCTAGATACAAATAGTATAATATACTTCTTGTGACAAATAAAAAATACGTGTTAGCTATGAGAGACCACAGACTCACAGAAAACCGGCGTGAAACAGCGCTTGTCTAGTGAGTTTAGCGGAGGCCCAACTGCACCCTACACCTTATTCCCTATCCCTATTCTCTTCTGCTTATTCCCTATTCTTTCATAAAAACGCCGGAAACGCACTTACAACTCTTCTGATGTTACAGTGTCCACAGTTCATGGGCGACGGCAGTTGCTGTCCTGACGGCAGTCCGTCAGGTGACCCGTCTGCTTGTTCAGAAAAGAGAACAGGGGAATAGGGATAAACGTTTTCCCTATTCCCCTTTCCCTATTCCCTCAATTAAGCCTTTTCTCTCTAAAAAAGCTGGTAACTCGGCGACGGTAGTTACTTTCTATCAGGTAACCTGTTTGCTCGTTTGTCCCCTAATTTTATATAACCGATCCATTCTTAAGCACTTTTCTAATATTGCGAGTGCACATGCTTGTTTGCCCCTTAAGTTCATAAAAACGTGTGTGGTAATTTTTATTAGAGAATCATCCCGTAACTCCTTATAAATAATATTATATTATATAATATGCTCCTTATATTAATAAGTACTTTACTTCGTAGACTCTAGACCTAATCGTCTTGAAAATATGTAAATATTTTTAATATAGTCGTAGTCTCAGAATTTCTTTGCAAATATTTAATTAATAAAAATATTTCATTAATTATAATAATAATTACATAACTATCAGTCTATTTCAAGTTTACATAAACTTGAAATAGATTGATTAGGAATTTTAGGATGAGTATAGTAGGTCTCTAAATAGTTCAGTTTATACGTAAACAACATCGGTTATTTTACAGTAGAAAATGTTGCCAGGCCAGGCCACCGATTTTGACTAATGTGCAGAGGTTTTAGATTCTTCTCGTGCGGCTGACACATTATATCAAGTATTTTGCCGCGACTTTAGTGTAAAATTAAGATTTTTAGATTTAGGGCTGAGTATATAAGGTTAGAAACTTTCTCTACATGAGATCTCACTACTTTTTGACACCACGAACTATATGTTCTCGTCTTGGCAACATTTTTACATGAAAATGTTTTTGGTGGGATCGAATATTGTTCGGAAAATATTGAATATGAAGGTTATTATATAAAAATAAACACGAACAAATATAAAAGTTTAGCAGAAACCTAAGAAAAACAAAGAATAGCATTAGCAGTATCCATTTTTCCTGTGTGTCTAACGCACAGCAAATGATACAAGTAAAATATATACTTCCTCTCTTTTACAACGCCGGCGATCCGCTCAACTGACGCGAGTCTACCATTGTTTACCCATTCAAATAAGTGAACAGTTCTATGCTACGGGAGTTTTATTTCAGAAAAAAGATATAAAAATACTTTCGTAAATTCTATAAAAAATTCGCACGTTACTATGTATCATATTTCTTAACAACACTTAGCGAAGCCACAATCCTGTTGAAAATATGCAAAGTGGAATGCTCTTCAGTGTTGTGATGTTGTGAGCAGCCGAGGAAATTCAATAAAAAGGAGGACTTTACACGGCTGCTTAACCACGGCGTCTGCGAGAAAAACTCGACACTCGAGAACATGGAGTAGGGGCAATGGACGTGGCGTTTTTGAAGTGAAAAATACTTTGCGACGTACACTTTTTTCGGATAGCTGTTAAAAAATACTAAACTCACGTCTGGGCACGTGACTTGATTACGTAAGATGGTGTGACGTTGGAGATGAAATAATTATTCCCCTCCCTTTCTACCGCGTGGCGAAGTCAGTTTCGTTTTTACTTTCGCATTCTCGAAGTGCAATCCGTTGTTTTTTTTAAATTTAAATATTTAGACTGAAAAGTAAAAAAAAAAAATGTTCTATTTCTTGTACTAAATCCCTAAAATATAGTAATATCATTTTGAAAATCACAGTTTGAAAATAAACACGGAATTAAATTGTATTTAAACTTTGAATTGATTTATAGCGCAACATGTTTGTTATCTAAAACAGCTTTCATAGAATGAACATAAAATATTTATAGCCAAATACAACAATTGATTTGCCAGTTGCCATCGCACTAATCTGTGCAAAACCAGCAAAATTTACGTTATGTATACTTTGATTCTTATGTACTCAAGGATACATCTGCAACGAAAACCATATACAGAGAGGACTATCTTTCCGGTCAGACTGGTCGCACGTTGAACTGATCGGACTCGTGAACGGTAATGCACAAAACGAGTCCGGTCAATTTAAACAGTCCGATTCGACCGGCCTTCCCGTAAATGGGGGTCTTAAGACCTCGCCTGAAAACATAACATGCAAGTAAATATGCTCTTTCTTAATAAAGTTACGGTTACATAATACATTATACGTTGTTTGTAAAATTAACTTCTTATCACCATAATAAGCTGTCCTTTTTAGCTCAAATCAGTTGTTGTGTAATAACATTAACGTTCATAAGCGAACAAAACTTTGCATGATATGCCTGACTTTATCAGTCAACTCGGTGAAACTTTGTACGGAAGTAGATAAGGTTAAAAGTTTGACGAGATCTTCCATATTGGGAAACCAACTTTCATCCAGTTTAAAGTTTTATTTTATACTTACCTAGGATACGTTAGTCGCTAAAAGTAAGCTTAGCAAGTTTTATTCTTAATTAGTTAAATGTTACTTTTGTGAAATTATAATTTATTAAATACTAGATCACGCCCGCAACTCCGTTGCGCCCAAATTCGTATATCGCGCGGGAACTTTACATTTTTTTCAGGATAAAAAGTATCCTATGTCCTTTCCCGGGACTAAAAGTATCCCCACCCCAAATTTCATCAAAATCGGTTCAGTGGTTTGGGCCTGAAGAGGTAACAGACAGACTGACAGATAGACAGAGAGTACCTACATTAGCACTCTATCTATTGATGTTTCACTCATATCTCCTTGTATATTATGTTCATAATAATTACAGAGAGTAATTTATAATAGTAGAATATCCAAAATTCGTAGCTCGACGTCTCGAAATGAACAGAAAACTTGTCGTGGTTCGTTACACTGTGTCATTACATGAGATCTCTCAGTATATTTTTTTCGTTAATTAAGTAGGAAAAAATATTTCGGCTAGGAACCTACTTTTATATTTTTACGACTACAGCAAAGATAAAAGTTATTAATAATTAATTAAGTTAATTTTTTTTATATCTTGTCTTTCTATGTTAGGACCGAAAATCGATTGGTAGGTAAAAAAAATGTTGCTCGAACTTACCTTTGCACTGGGCGAAGGCAAATTCGAATAATTTTTTTCTTTATAACTTTGTTTCTTTATAGTGACCTTCATCCAAACTTCCGAAAAAAACGAGGCGTGAATACAGTCTGTGCAGGGTTTTAGAATAGAATAGAATAGAATAGAATAATTGTTTATTTGCAGCTATTACTATAAGATACAGCAAAGAAAATATATATAGGTTTATACTTAAATTATGAGTAAAACAAAATAATGACATAAATTCCTAAACAATCAGCCGCAAATTGGACCAAGCTCGGCAGTGTTGGCACACTTACAGGTATCCAACGCCGATCTTCCGCTTGACCCATTCTGTGACCTCACAGCCGTCCCAGGTCTCCATTATTTCAGCAAAAATAAGGATCATTATTAAAAAATCAGGTAAACATGCACTAATTATCAAAATTTAACTATACTTAAAATTACAACAATAATAATAACATAACAATTTGAAATCAACTAATTCAAATTTTAATAACAATATAATAAATAAAATTCATTAAACATTGGTATTACTGTCAATTAATTATTAAGCAATATTACTCTATCAATCATAATTTTTTTTTTTTGTTAATTCGTCCCGGTCGGGACAGGCAAAGGGAGCGTTCAATCATAAAATATCATCTTCCAAATATAAAACCATTTGCATTTGTGAAAGAAACAAAAAAAAAAGAAATTATGGACATAAGTCATAAATAAAAAGAAGGAGAGGAAGATATCTACACAATCACTTTACAATTTTAACAACAGAACGACAGAATAATAACAATAATATAAGTCTTATGTGTATTATTTTTTAAATAAGATTTACTGTGATTGCCCGTTTTCACCAACAGCACCTAAAATTTAGGTGTCCCTTAAGCCAATATAAGGGGCACCTAACGCAAGTTTTGTTTTCACCAACGTTTAAGTGACACCTACACCATTAGGGGATTATAATTTAAGGGATGAACTGACGACCCCGACGACATGCCTAGTTCCGACTCAAAAATGAGTGGCAAAGGGTAAAAACGGGACCCTATTACCTGAGACTTTGATGTCTGTCCGTCTGTCTGTCTGTCTCCAGGCTGTATCTCAAGAACCGCTATAGCTAGACTTTTTAAATTTTCACATATTGTGTATTTCTGTTGCCGCTATAACAACAAATTTACTAAAAACAAAATAAAGTTAATATTTAAAGAGGGCTCCCATACAACGAAGGTGATTTTTTCGGCCTTTTTTCGCTCGATATCAATAATAGCAGCAGGTAGGCACTTGAATTTTTTACCAATTCCTCAATAATATGTGTAATTTAATAATACATAATATTTAAATAAAATAAATATTTATGGGAGCTCCCATACAAAACAAAATTTTTAGCCTATGCCCGACTCGCACTTGGCCGATTTTTTGGAATATTACCAAACCTAAAAATGTATCTGGAACCCCAAAGATGTTAGTAGCCGACACAAGTTCGGTGTCCGTCATGCTTGGATGTACGTAATACACTGACGCATTCACAAGCGTGTAAACGACTTCCAAATGCCAAGCGAGATTTGTGGACACTTGTGGCTTGTGGACGCTTGCCGAGGCTCAAAAAGCATGAAAACATAGCATTACAGGTATCAGACAATTCGAACCTGCGACCCCCGGCTTGAGCTGCCACACACTCAACCAATTGAGTCACAGAGGTCGTCGATATATAAATAAAAATGAATCCATTTATCCCTTGATCACGACCACGCGTAAACGGCTGGACCGATTTTGCTCAAATTTGGTAAAGATATACTTTGATTCCCGAAAAAGAACATAGGATACATTTTGTCCCGGAAAAATGTGCGGTTCTTGCACAATATACTTTTATAATTTGCGCGTAAACTATTCAATCGATTTTAATGAATTTTGGTATGGAGATACTTTGAGTCTCGGCCCTCGGGAAAGGACAAGGGATACTTTTTGTCCCGGAAAATGTACGGTTCCCGCACAATAAACTTTTATGATTTTCGCCTAAAGGTGCCCATACACGGGACAATTTGTCGTTTCGATCGATCGTCAAGAAAATCGTCCAATCGATCTTTTGACCATAAAATCGTTTAAAACATCGAGGCGACAAATCGTCACGATAATAGTCCCTTGTATGGGCACCTTAAACTATTTAATATATATTGATGAAATTTGGCATTAAGATACTAATTTGAATCTCGGGACAAGGAATGCTTTTTGTCCCGAAGAAATGTGCGGTTCCCACACAATATACTTTTATGATTTGTGCGTAAACTATTCAATCGATGTAAGGGAACAACTATAAACTATAATAATAATATTAAATAATAAATAATCGTTTATTATCTCACCACAAGATCAATACAATGTTATGTTGTACACACTCTCCAAATTTGGCACTGATTATGTGGGAGACTGGTGCCTAAACTAGGCGAAGCCTGTATTTCAGGACCAGGATCTCCAGACTGGGTAAAAGTATTCCAACTATTTACAACAGAACAGTGAGACATTTTCATTATTATTATTATTATCAATGTATTGCTTATATATATAGGGTGTGTTAGTAGTACTGTGTGTGTGTGTGTGTGTGAGTGTATGTGTGTATATATGTGTGTGTGTGTGTGTGTGCGTCTGTGTGTGAGAGAGAGAGAGAGAGTGTGTGTGTGAGTGTGTGTATTAGTCAGGCACAGTAATAGTACGGGAGCCCTAGAACAATTTTTTTTTAATTACTATCAAGCTATTTTTTTGTGAGTAGCTTCATTTTGATAAGACGAACAACATTTTTATCTGCGATAGCTAACAGAGATAGAAAGGATTTCATACTTTGAATTGATGGTCCTAAAATATTAACTGTTTTTTTTTGTAGGACAATGTTACTCCTAAATTACATAACTAATAACCTATTAATATACAAAAAATCAGCTCGTTAGGGTTCCGTTATAGGGTTCTGTAATCAACAAAACTTGGTTGACTACTGAACCCTAAAACGGAACCCTAACAAGATGATTTTTTGAACTCGTTACAATTATTGTAACATAGGTCTTTGTGTGTGCCGCCCCATGTTGAAATACAATACGTGAGCAATGGTTGGCAAAGGGTGAGGTAGACCACTCTCTTCAGTCCTCCGTCCGCCATGTTTCTTAAGTTTTTAAATATTGTTATCAATTTTCTTATTCGAGACCTAAGTGCATCTACGTGTGGACGGAAGCTGAGTGAGGGGTCTAAGATAATTCTTAGGTATTTCTTCGAGGATGTTCTTTCCACACACACGTACATGGCTCAACATGGGGGTGCTTACAAGTGTGTACGATGATACTGTTACGTGTTAGGGTTCGAGGGATTTGGAGAAAAAGACCTGTTGACTCTTATAAAGACTTTACTAGTACTGACACTAGCTCACACAAATCACCAAGTCCAAACACTAAGCACTAGATAGTCCTAGGTCGTAGCCGAGTCGTAGGTTCACTGGTTCACTCACTATTAATCACTTGTTTTCGCTCCGAAGTCGCCTCGAAGATCGCTCAGATGAAACTGAATTGCCGGGCCGTCTACCTGCGGCTATTTTTATGGCGAGACGAATTCTAGAAAGTTCCTTCCCCCGATTCATGTAAACAAGTAAACAAGTGTGGGAACTTTCTAGCAAACACGCGTAAGTAAACATACACCTAACGCCATCTAGTATTAAGTAGGGGATTTATGTTCTGTGTTTCCCTGATGAGTTTCGCCGGTTTGACGCTAGATGGCACTGCATGTCCGTATCCGTAAGAATACTATGGAAGGTCAACGTGGGGGGCGTTCGTATCGCAAATGGGATGTATTTGGTTTTTTGGGTGTTAAGGGTAAGAATGTTTTTGCGTAACCATTCTACTACAGTATCGAGGCCACTTTGTGCCATTTTAAAAACGTTAGTCTAGGAATCTGAATGGAACATGAGAGCTGTGTCATCCGCAAACTTGAAAATACTAAAGTCCACGCGGACGAAGTCGCGGGCAACAGCTAGTTTTGAATAAAACAACCTATTTTGCGAATCATCCGTTGCACTAAACAGTGAAATAAGATAAAAATGGATATTGATCACGATTTCTTTGAAGATTTAGAAGCCATTGAAGATATAGAATTAATACTCGTAAGTAACTGAAATTCTACCATGCACTATTCTTTTCTATTTAGGGTTCCGTAGTCAACAAGAAACCTTCGGTCTGTCCGTCCGTCTGTCTGTCTGTCTGTCCGTCTGTCTGTCCGTCTGTCTGTCTGTCTGTCCGTCCGTCTGTCTGTCTGTCTGTCCGTCTGTCTGTCCGTCTGTCTGTCTGTCCGTCTGTCCGTCTGTCTGTCTGTCTGTCCGTCTGTCTGTCTGTCCGTCTGTCTGTCCATCCGTCTGTCTGTCTGTCTGTCCGTCTGTCTGTCTGTCCGTCTGTCTGTCCGTCTGTCTATCCGCGGTTTTACGCAGAGACTATAGATACCGTGTTAAAGTTACCGTCCTTTAAAAATCATTCTTAATTTTTATCTCGTTAGTTCAATAATCCATCCGCCATGTTTAAAAAAATAACATTCCTTTTTTAAATAAACCCCAATGAATACCGTGATCTCGACTGTGTCACGTTGACGTGTATTCTACGGTGTAAGTTGTAACCGATACAAAATGCAAGGGAAATTAAACGATAAAATTATACAAATATTTTCTGAACGTTTTTAATCTGACATCTGGCGCGACCATTTTGATGTTCGATTTTTTAATTTTTTGTGTGGTATTAAAATCCAGGTTTTCGTAGAACGATTATGAAAATTTCGTTTGCTTGCGAATATCTTTATTTCTTAGCCGGCCCCTAGACGATCAATTGTATTGTCAATATCACGCTTCCTTTTTTTGAATAGTTTATTTGACAATTAGATTGAAGACGCGCGATGTTCAACGTCAACCCTAGACAGTCAATAATATTATGCAATACGACGTGATATGGCGCAATAAAATTGCTCGTCTAGGGGCCCGCATAAGCTGCAGCTTCTCTCTATTGGTTCATGATGGACCAACAAGCGTTTTTGAATGTTGAACGAAAGATTTTTACTGTATTTATTTTTTTCTTGGCTGTATTTTTAAGTTAAAGTAACGAAGAATACACAAAATTACTTTTAACGCTACGTAGCCTCCTTTGAAAAACGAATCTTTTTAAATAAAGAAAATAAAAAGTTCAATTAATGTAACAAATTGTCGATGGCATGAAAAATGCTTAGGATTACAATAAACTCCTTAACAAAGCGCTACATTCATGTTGCAGCTAATAAATCACAACTACACAATGTAAAATTCCGTAATACACCTGTATTAGATATTCCCTGCTTTATTTATGTACGTCAAAATATCTTTTGTGCCTCGAATAAAGCGCGGAGGCGCAGTGACATATATCCTTACTTTTGTATTTATAGAAATTTAAAATTCTTTCTCTGAGCACAAAGGGAGGAATTTAGAGCGGGCATTCAATTTACTAAGTCTTTATAGGTCCGACAATGCCGTTCGAAGACAGATATTGCTTTTTTTAATAAGAATTTTCGTGTGCGCGTCTGCCATATTTTTTTTTGACGAAATTGTCTATGAAAAGAGTGGACAGATTTAAAAAGCGCCGTAAACGTTTAAACGACCTCTTTATATTCATTTCTTTGAAAAAAGTAGTTACTTGTAAATCTTATTAGCATCCGCTATTTTATTTTAATTAAAATTTTCCTTTTCGTGGGATGTAGGTATTCGAATTCTATGAAAACGTTCCGGCCGGCAAATAAAACGTAGGCTTTTTATGTTTTTCACGTTTTTATTTCCATTCTGTATTACACCTCAATTATTAAAATTGGAACGTGTAACTTGTTATAACTAGGTAACGTGGTGTAATAACGCTGCTCATTTCGTTACATAATGTTGTGCCAACTGGGTAATGATTCAAATGAAAACTACTTTATACATAGTATGTACCTCATTATGTAGTACAAGCGTAGTTATTTCTGCTTTGGCTTTGTTGAAAAAATTTGACGTAGGCGTAGAAAAGACGTACGTATAACATGGTTTATTAGAATATTAAAAGTTCTATTGTATATTTTGAGCATTCTCATCTGGTTACGCATATAGGCTACATATTGTTAGCCCATTCAGGGTTCGGTGGCTAATTTTGTTCTAGGAAAAAACAGAACATACCGATTGCAATTATAGTGCAACGCATACTAACGTTAGAAGAAATAAAATGACATTCCAACTACTCAAGTCATGCCCGATTTTAATCTGTTCTACAAAAAGTTGAACGTGGGATATTTAGGTAGAGTTCCAAAGAAATAGGTTACGAAAATCAGCCATATTTCAAGTCCAACTCATTAATTACCTCGGCAAAAATTGTCGACAGACTATTCAGTTTCACAAAGGTAATTTCCAATAAAACATGACGATTTGTCTGAAATTCCAATTAGCCGCCATTTTGTTTCGACGTGTTACAATTACAGAGCGAGCACGATGAGTTATCGAGCTCAAATTACCGAGTTCCGTTTTAATTGTGTTCGTTTTTAAGTTCTACTCAAACTGGTAGAGACTAGAGAGTTACTTTTATACGTTTTAGAACTGAAAAATAGGATAGAACCAGTTAATATTGCAGCTATACCTGGGGGGTGAGCCAACATCTTTTCTTTATCGCTTCTTTATAGAATCGCTCATCAAAATGTATGGAATCGACATAAGACGAATCAAACGTCAACGTCATATTAAGGCACAATTCCGTGCATCGCGATCGTCGTAAGCCGCGCGTGGCCTACGACTGTCGTCGCGCGTCTGTCGCGGGCCTCGAGTGCCATACATTTTCATACAATGACTATTGTCGCGAGCGGCCGACGACAGTCATACGCCGCGCGCGGCTTACGACTGTCGCGATGCATTATTTGCTTAAATGAACGCTTAATATATCATTTCCATAACATTTTGATCGTCGATTCTATAACGAAGCGTAAACGAAAAAATCTTGGCTAAATGGCCTGTAGCTTATTAACCACACAAGTGGATTTATATTGAATTGTCAAACATACCACATGCAGTGTTGGGCTGCCTGTTTCAATTTGCATACATACATATATTGCACCGACCCTTATCTAATCGTACTCTCCCTCCCTCCTGCTCGTTCGAACGCGAACCCGTTCGAGTTTTAACACTACTACCTACCTATATTATAGTCTGTAGCCCAGTACTGTAGTATAGTCGTCGCCGTTTAGTTATTTCGCATGCGACTGACACTTTTATACACAACTAGATGACGCCCGCAACTCCGTTGCGACGAAATTCGTTTATCGCGCGGCAATCGTACATTTTTCCGGGATGCAAAAAGATCCTATGTCCTTTCTTGGGACTCAAAGTATCTCCATGCCAAATTTCAGCAAAATCGGTTCAGCGGTTTGGGTGTGAAGAGGTAACAGACAGACAGACATACTTTCGCGTTTATAATATTAGTAATAGTATGGATTGCGCACAATTTGGTCATTCGTGTCACGCTCCTATAACATAATAGTATCTACTTTTTCTAAAATCTGTAGCTTTTAATAGTGAAAAAATCGAAAAACCAAAGGTATACCCTTCCATAATTACCTAAGTCGTAAAAACCCGTCACTTTTGTCCCTCAGAGTGAGGCAGTCCCAGAGGTAGTTACCGCTGATGGTCGTGTGAGCACATAATAAATATTTAAGGCCCCTCCTTTACTCTCTACACTCTTAATTCTCCTCTTGGGATTGGGGTGAACATGATAGAAGTTTTGTTAGGACAGTTCCTGGACTTTTAGGTTTTTTGTTTCTGGACGAAATTCGTTTATCGCGCGGGAACCGTAAATTTTTCCGGGATAAAAACGATCCTATGTCCTTTCTTGGGACTCAAAGTATCTCCATACCAAATTTCAGCAGAATCGGTTCAGCGGTTTGGCCGTGAAGAGGTAACAGACAGACAGACAGACACACTTTCGCATTATTATATTAATTATTTATAATATTAGTGTAGAAGTATGGATTTGACGTAAAATACAAAACAAGTAGGACTTGATATAAGGCATCACAAAGCGAAGTGTTATTTCAAATCACATACATTTTATTTTCGAAATTTGCTATGATCATAATAATATTCAAATGCATGACTGGAATAAACATCCTGATGAGTCTTAGTAATGACTTAGAAAATTATGCTCCTATTTAAATATTCTGCACACCTTCGTCTCCTGTTTTATTTTTATTGTATTTTTGTGCATTATGCAGTCTCTCCCCGTTGGCCCATATTGGGCAAATAGAGTACTCACTCGTCTTTGATTCGATTCGAGTCGATGGTGCATACTGTAGATAATTGCAGCAATCATTGTTTTCCATCATATCACAATTTGAGGAAACAAATAAAAAACCTTGAGATAGGTTACAAGAGATTTTTAGTCACTATTTTCTAAATTGTATGGACACCCTACTTCAAAAACCTCACTACAGCCATAATGCTTTCGCTAAGTAAGATTAGACATTTTATATTTAATATCACGAACCCGAGCAAATAATTGTAAAGTATATTAGTAGGACCATAGCCTGCTTCAAAATTTATTTTGAATTCTTTTAGATTGTACAAAATCGTAAGTTGTTTTTTTTACTATATTTTATTCGTTTGTTTTTTCTGCATCGATTAGGATTACAATTGTTTGGCCAATTTTGACAAAAATTAGCACAGTTAGAAAGTAGAGCACGGGAAGGACATATTTTATTGCGAAAATCTGTATGTTTTCTGGGCAAACAAAGTTGTCGGCCAAATCGTGTCCAATCTACAAAATTTAAAATTATGTAGTTTCCTCCAGTATACAATATAAAAAAGCACAGTATAATTATTAACTATTTTATCTATCATGAGTGTGACAGAGCCTTAAGCTTGCAAATTGGTTGAAAGTGATAACATGCCGCTGTATCGACAGCGCTTGAGAAGGGTACTAAGGTTATAATTGGGTTCTAAAGTTACAAAATCCGAAAGGTACATTTTTACCTGACCGTTCTAGATAAAGGGTTATATTTTTCGAACGTAAATGTGTGTAATGTACGCCATAGACGCTACGGTTTACCGGAGAGGCCGCCTGTAAAGGTATGCCTGCGCAGGTATCAGTCGAAAGAATTGATTTTCGATTTTGCTCCGGTCGACCGCGCAGGCCTAAATAAAATCGGCCAAGTGCGAGTTGGACTCGCCCATAAAGGGTTCCGCAGCAGCAATAAGGTTTATTTTTATGAAATTAAAAGGTTTTTGATTTATTTTCATATTTCAGTTGATTTAATGAAAGTTAAATTAAGTTTTACCATTTATGACGTATTAAAAAAAAACTACTAGCTAGATCTCGTTCAAACTAATTTTCGTTTTTAGTTTTTATAGTAATGTACATCATATATATTTTTTAGATTTATCATGCCCCTACTTTAGAGATTTAGAGGGGGGGGACACATTTTACCACTTTGGAAGAGTCTCCCTCACAAACTATTCAGGTTAGAAAAAAATGATATTAGAAACCTCAATATGATTTTTTAAGACCTATCGATAGATATCCCACACGCATAGGTTAGATGAAAAAAAATATTTTTTGTTTCAGTTGTACCTATGGGGACCCCTAAAATTTTCAATTATTTTTCCATTTTTGTATCAAAATCTTAATGCGGTTCACATACTACATCTATTTACCAAGTTTCAATGGATAGCTCTTATAGTTTCGGAGAAAAGTGGCTGTGACATACGGACGGACAGACAGACAGACAGACAGACATGACGAATCTATAAGGGTTCCGTTTTTTGCCATTTGGCTACGGAACCCTAAAAACTGCACATGTCTATTCCCACACATGTTCCGGTCAGGCATACCTGCGCAGGTAGACCTCTCTGGTAAACCGTAGCGTGTATGGCGTACATACCTAAGTGACATTTAATCTTAAAATGGATCTTGACATCATGTAAATATTAGGTTGAGGAAAAAGTTTCTTCGCATTTTATATAAAAATTCAAACTTTTTTTATAAAGTTTATTTACGTTTGGCTTAAGAATGTAGACGTACCATTTTGTTGGATAACTTTTTACCATCTTGTAGCTAGGGACGTGATCTGATTGCCATAAAAATTTTTGGGCTTGTGATAAAAAAATTGCGACAAGTGGTTTTGGCAGCCCTCTGATAGGGACACAGATTAACCTGACACTGCATAAGAACCCTCTCTTGATGTTAAACTGACACTGCATAAGGAATTCTACAGAAACCGAAACAGATGAAAATCTAAAGGTGCAAGGTCAGGACATACGGCGGATGCGTTAACACCTCCCATCCAAACTCTCATAATTTTTACTGAGTTTTTTTCATATAACTTAAATATCAACACATTTTTGGAGCTAAGACCAATCAAACAGTTTTGACGTTTACTATATAAAAAAAAAAGCTTTCCATTAGTTCTGACTTCTGATGGAAAGTTTTTTTTAATGGAAGCTTTAATATGCGCGAACCCTATGCTTTAGCTACCATTTACGCGCTCAACCACTGTGCTACGGAGATCGTCTCTATAAGTTGTATGAAATGAAATGAAAATATTTTATTTCCAATTTGGTTAAAAATTAACACTTATAGAACGTCTACATGAGGCCTACCACCGGTTCGGGAACTAATCCAGCGAGAAGAACCACACGCAACTCGCACGGGGCCATATTTAACTAAAAAGATGGAAAATTGTTCTTTTTAAAAGAAAAAAATACAATAGTAACATTAACTAATTTCCAAAAAGCATGTAAAAATGTATTACATTTATATAGAAGCAGCTTACAGTCAGTCAGCTCATTTTTCCCAAATATATAACGCACTATTGATTTCCACATTACCAACGCCAACGATTAGCCATTTTCCGATCTCGGCAATCGCATTTCTTCATCTCGGTAACAGAGTCAGGGAAACGACACGTGAAACCGTAAGCTGATCAATACTGAGCCAATACGGGCAAGGGTTGGGATGGACAGAAGTGGCTAAATATTGGCAACTTTTTAACCGACTTCAAAAAAAGGAGGTTATCAATTCGACGCGTATGTATGTAATGTTTCCAGAACTGCCCAATTTTCGTATAATATGTTAGTCTATATCAGCGTCTGAACAAATCTGCCAAATTTCAAAAATGTATGTATGTATGTATGTATGTATGTATGTATGTATGTATGTATGTATGTATGTATGTGTGTATGTATGTATGTATGTATGTGACGGCGCCCGTACCACCGTACGCGCCTATAGCAAGAATTTATGTAAACAACACCTGCACCGAGCACGTCACAGCCGGTTCTTCAAGTCTCCCCACTCTCCCCACTACTGAGTCTGTCGTTATAAATGGCGGAGCGAGCCTTGCGCAGCCAGTCTCGGCTCTGGCGAGGCTCGGTGCACTAGTTGTATCTTGCTAGCTTATCCCTGACTCTAATTATTCTAATTACTTTGTGTAAATTAGAAATTATATAACAACAGATTACTTATTCTTAAACTAATATTAATTCTGTTAGACGATTGATTAAAATGGAGTTATAATTTGAAATTTAAGTGGCATTTTTATTTATTAATATATCTGACCTAAATCCTACGTATATATGTATGTATGTATGTATGTTTTTATGTTTGTGTTCGCATATCTCTGGACCACCACCATTTCGATTTCAGTAATTCCTTTTTCGTTGTACTAGGTATTGTTCAACTTAGGGAATAGTGCAAGTTTCATCAAAATCGGTTTAATTAATTTTAATTGTAATAAAAAATTACATTAATTTTAGGAATGTTTTTACTAAAAATATATGGACCTTTATGTAAAAAAAACCATTTAATTAAATGTCTCTGAGCAGAGTTAACAGAACTAACTTAGTTATGTCTACTCTGCTTTGAGTGTGACTGTTAGTAACATAGTAAATGTGTGCATATTATTCATTGGGTTGTCATGTCACCTTCAAAATTAGCCGTGTCTACTACTTCCTCCATCTATGTCTCACTGCAGCCGGCTTACGGCATGATCACGAGACGGCGGACGCGGCTGTAAATTGCGACACCGATACGGCCGCCAATGTCACTGGATTATTGAAATGTCATATAGCGGGGACCTCAGATTGATGTCATTATGTCAGCCTGTCTGTCTGTCCATCCGTATGTCTCAGATACATTTATTAGATCGTATACTAGCCGTGTCTACTACTTCCTCCACCTATTTCCCACTGCAGCCGGCTTACGATGTGATCACGTGACGGCGGACGCGGGTGTAAATTGCGACACCGATACGGCCGCTAATATCACAGGATTATTGAAATGTTATACAGCGGGGACCTCATATTAATGACTTATTGACTTTGCAAATAGCTGTCCATTAAAAAAAATGCTAAGAACGCCTTGTGCAGTGTGCACCTTGTGCAAAATATTACAGTAAAACAACTAATTCTATCTGCCTACATAAACATAATAAATATTATAAATGCGAAAGTCTGTCTGTCTGTCTGTAACCTCTTCACGTCCAAACCACTGAACTGATTTTGCTGAAATTTGGTATGGAGATACTTTGAGTCTCGGGAAAGGATATAGGGTGCTTTTTATCTCGGAAAAAAATACGGTTCCCTTGCGATAAACGAGTTTTGTCGCAACGGCGTCATCTAGTATTTACTAAAAATAAAATAAATATTCATTCCGGGGAGTGCCATACAAAAACGCAATTTTTTGATAATTATTGACGATAAGACGACTTGCACTTGGCCGATTTTTACACCTGCACAAAGCGTCTTGTTACAAGAGCCAGTGGGTGTGAAGACGGCTTTGTAGTGCATTAATTAAGAAGCTAATTCTAGACAATGACTAGGTAATCAGCGTGTGACCTGAATTAATTGCCCCTACATTATTCCGCGTCACCCCGCTGTAATGGACATTCACACTGCATTAGACGCGTTTTTAGCTCACTACACCTGTTAGGTTAA
This sequence comes from Cyaniris semiargus, assembly GCA_905187585.1. Classification (NCBI taxonomy): domain Eukaryota; kingdom Metazoa; phylum Arthropoda; class Insecta; order Lepidoptera; family Lycaenidae; genus Cyaniris; species Cyaniris semiargus. The sequence continues at coordinate 15,148,261 of LR994558.1, forward strand.
ATAAGATGGTTTAAAATGTTACATGTAGTAAAGTAATTTCATCAATATATTTAAAAATCTACACTGTGCAAGTTATAGTTATGTAATGTTATCTCTTTTGTTACATAAAATAATTAATTGATATTACTATATAATACATATTTTGTCTGCTACTTTAAAAAAGAGGCTTGAGAGACAAGGATAAATAATTATTGAAATTTTTGTAAGCGTCTGTACGATTATTGTCGATTTTATTCCTCAGTGTGTTATAATTAATTTATATTTAAAATAAAATCGGCCAAGTGCGAGTCAAACTCGCGCACGAAGGGTTCCGTACCGTTATAGAGCGAAAATAGGCGAAAAATTGTGTTTTTTGTATGGCAGCCCCCCTTAAATATTTATTTTATTTAAATTTTATTAATACTTATTAAAGTATAAATAAAATTAAGGATTTTGTGAAAGTTTCAAGTGCCTATCTGTTGTCATTATTGATTACGAGCAAAAAAGGCCAAAAAAATGATGAGCCCCCTTAAATATTAACTTTATTTTGTTTTTAGTATATTTTGTTGTTATAGCGGCAACAGATATACACAATCTGTGAAAACTTCAGAAGTCTAGCTATAGCGGTTCTTGAGATACAGCCTGGAGACAGACATACAGATAGACGGACAGACAACGAAGTCTTAGTAATAGGGTCCCGTTTTTACCCTTTGGGTACGGAACTCTAAAAAAGATCCCAAACAAAATTCAAAATTAGCCATTAAGACATAAATCGTGTTCACATTCATAACAGGTTTACAAGGCTAGACAAGAAGCCAAAATCAGAACTACCATTGCTATCTTTTTATTAAAGTGTCGATGGAGAGGCGGCTATTTCATACTCCCATTCTTCTGTATGTTTTCCAAGTATCATTTTGCATGTGACCTAATGATTTTGAGTAACTCCAATGCATCTACGTCTCCATGATTGTCATGTAAAGGCTAAAGGATCCTCATAAGTCTGATAGTAGTTTGACATTACATCAACGCGTGATTTTCCACATTTATTTCTCACACTTGTAAGTTTCTTAAGAAAATACACAGCAAAATGAGCACAATAGTCAGCAAAAAACAGGAAAATACAACGAAATTCGCGTGTGACGTATATTAACAGAGTTATGCACAGCACAACGAGTCGGATTATTAAGAACACGAATCTCGGGACATAACAAAGAGAAATCACAAAAAAGTACTTATGTAAATTCAACGAAACTGCTCTCGAGTTTGACAAGTGAAAGTGTACTTTATTCGTCTAGTTTTAGGGTTGGTTTTCAAGGTGTGAAATCACAAAGACACTAGGCCTCGAAGGAGGCCTCATTTGGAATGATTCCGTTTCTATCCTCATTATTGCTTTGGGACGGAATAAAGAAATTTCAAGGCAGGGCAAATTTTGTTTTAGCGCCGTAAGTACATAACTTAGGGGCGCTTTAGTTTTAATGTTTGTCGCGTTTTTTTTTCGTTTTATTGACTGTGCTGGAATTCATTTAGGAGTGATTCTGTTTTAATTTGTTATATTTAACTTTTGAACGACCTTTTTCTTTATTGAATAAAATTATCGTGTCGCGGTGCTTGTTGCCACTGTTATTCGAGCGGCTAGGCTGATTTCGAACCACGTTAAGTATATGCATTTTTTTTCACAGCAACAATTAAATATACTTTTCTTGCACTTATTCTATTCTTGCTCTTATGAATTTTTCATCTATTCACTATTTTATTTGAATTTTCTATTATTTACTAGCTGACCCGGAAAACTTTTACCACATACTTTATTTCTAGTATGCAAAATAGAAAATGTAGATCGATTTTGGGTCTACCACACTACAGTACACAAAATTTCAACACAACAATTGTTCCAGTCACTTCGGAGAAGTTTGCAAAAAACACCGAGTCACGAAAATTTTATATAGACATACACATATAGACAGACACAAACAAAAGGATACCCTGACCCTGAAGTAAACTTCACCGATTGTCCTTCATTTATAGTCACCAGCTGTCACACTGGACCCTCTCGTCAACTGTCGTCACACGAGGGCTTAGCAGAAATATTCGTCGTGTACGAATGTTAAAGAAATAATTTGCTTCTCTTTTGATACAGTTATTATTTAATAACGTAGCTGTCGATTTTTAACCGTTGTAGCCGATGTTAATTCTAAGACAATTCCAGTTAACAGATCAGACAAATTATTAACTGTAAAGTTATTATAAAAACCATAAGACGAGACAACAATTTATACTAATACAAAAAAAAAAAAAATAAGTCTCGATTTTGCCTATATTTGAATTTGGTACCACTTTTGGATTGGTTACAACGACACAATACTTGCGGTGCTGGGATTTGTGGTGGCCAGCTGCAAGTTTAATAAAAAAATTAAAACTAATAAAATAAAAATAAAAAGAAACTGCTAACATAGCTGCCTCGTAGCACAACCGTAGCATCGCAGCTACGTCCTCGTAGAACGTCTACGAAGCTGCTACGCGCTAACATAATTTAATTTAATCAATAGAAAATGTTACTGCAATGTTTTCACGCTAGAAGCAGCACCAGAACAGACAGTAAACAAAAAGGTTTGTTCGACGTTTGACAACGTTTCTGTCAATATTCTGATATGACGTGTGCAACATGTCGTTTTTTAGTCGGATTATTTACTGTATGTGCTAGTAGTGCTCTCTACTCCGACCTCTGCGTAATATTCCCTATTTTTTTTTTTATTAAATAAGGGGGCAAACGAGCAAACGGGTCACCTGATGGTAAGCAACTACCGTCGCCCATGGACACTCGCAACATCAGAAGAGCTGCAGGTGCGTTGCCGGCCTTTTAAGAGGGAATACGCTCTTTTCTTGAAGGTTTGCAGGTCGTATAGGTTCGGATATACTGCTGGTGACAGTTCGTTCCAGAGTTTTACAGTGCGCGGCAGAAAGTTACGCGAAAAACGCACTGTAGAAGACTGCCACTCATCAAGGTGATGAGGATGGTATATTTTTCGCGTGGGACGATGGCGAAAAGTTACAGGTGGTATGATTCCGAACAATTCCTCAGAGCACTCCCCGTGATACAACCGATAGAGGATGCAGAGTGAAGCTACATCTCGGCGTAATTCCAAGGGGTCCAAGCTGTTTGAAACACTATGGCAGTCAGCAATTCGGCCCTTCGTTGGATACGATCCAGAGGGAGCAGTTGGTATTTTGGCGCCCCTGCCCAGAGATGAGAACAATATTCCATATGAGGCCGAACCTGCGCCTTGTAGAGTTGTAGGCGTTGGTCCGGACTGAAGTACTGTCTCGCTCTGTTAAGGACACCAAGCTTCTTCGAGGCTAATTTGGCCTTACCCTCTAGATGATATCGGAACTGGACTTCGCTCGATATGCTGACGCCAAGTATCTCAATGCTAGGGGAGATGGTTAAAGGTGTGCCCTCGAAACGAGGATATACGTCCATTGGTGACTTTTTAGTGGTGAACGCGCAGACTTGTGTCTTGGCGGGGTTGAATTGGACCAAGTTACGTCTGCCCCATTCAGAGACCTTCTCCATTGAATTCTCCACCTTAGACACAAGTTCGTTTCGACTCTCAGTGACATTTTGCCGAGAAATATTGGGGGAGCCGGTATATACAGCATCACCTGTACTATCATCCGCATAGCAATGAATGCCGTTGGTCTGTAACATGTCATGGATATGCAGTATGAATAGAGTAGGCGATAGCACACAGCCCTGAGGGACACCAGCATCAACAGACTGAGTTTCCGAGCATTCACCGTCAACTACGACCTTTATGCTTCTGTCTGCTAAGAAACTAGTGACCCACTTACATAATTTCTCGGACAGCCCGTATGATGGAAGCTTTGATAGCAGCGCTTTATGCCAAACCCGATCAAAGGCCTTCGCAATGTCCAAACTAACAGCCAATGCCTCTCCCTTCGACTCAATTGCCTGAGCCTAACGATGAGTCAGGTACGCCAAGAGATCACCAGCCGAGCGACCCTTACGGAACTTGTTTGTCGCTTAGTAATCCCTGGCCGTCCAAGTATCGAAGAAGCTGGCTATTGATAATGGATTCCATTACCTTCGAGAAGAGAGAGGTTATAGCGATTGGTCTGTAGTTTGAAGGATTTGAGCGATCACCTTTTTGGGGATCGGGTGCACCAAGGCTGTCTTCCAGGAAGCCGGGACGATGCCAGTGGAATAGGAGAGCCGAAAAAGAAGCGTCAAGACCGGAGCCAACTCTGGAGCACACTTTTTCAACACAATGGGCGGGATTCCGTCAGGCCCACTCGACTTTTGGATAACAAGGGAACGGAGGGCTTTTCGCACTGAGCGCTGATGAAACCGAACATCCGACATGATGCTCGTGCATCGCGGTATGGTCGGTGGTTTCTGCCCCCCCTCATCCAGGGTCGAGTTTGACGCAAAGAGCTTGCCCAGAAGATCGGCTTTGTCTTTTGCGTCCTGGGCCAACGATCCATTTCCTACGTGTAGGGATGGTGGGGTTGGCTTGCAGAAATTTCCTTCAATAGCTTTGGCCAGAGACCAGAACGCACGGGTTCCCGAGGGGAGGCGCTCAAGTCTCTTGCCAATTCTATTGACGTGCTGTTGCTATGCCCGAGTAATCTCTTTCTTGAGGGACCTAGAGGCAAGGTTGTGCTTCATTTTATATGTGCTGGTATTTAAATCCCGAGCGGCGAGAAACTTTTTTGGAGGATGAACCAAACCAGGGACGAAATCTGCCGCCAGTTGGCACTACAGAGGACGGAATAAAAAGTTCCATCCCCTGCATCACCACATCGGCAACAGAGTTGGCAGTGTTGTCGGGATCATCCGGCGAGAAGCACACGTGCCCCCAAGGATAGGATGCAAAAAACGACTGCATCCCATCCCAGTCTGCTGACTTGTAGTGCCACACACGACGGTATTTAACAGCACGCTGTCTTAACACCGTCGTAAGTGGCACAGAACTCCTAACAAGGCAATGATCCGATGAACCAAGTGGTGCGGTTACGGATATTTGGTAGCTGTCAGGATTTGAAGTCAGCAGGAGGTCCAACAAGGAAGGATTCTGACCATCCACATCTGGGATTCGCGTAGGCGTAGTAACCAGTTGTGTCAAGTCGTTCGCAAGGGCAAAGTTGCAGACAGATCTCCCCGCATGATCAGTTTTACTGGAATTGAGCCAGTCGGCGTGGTGGGCATTAAAGTCGCCAAGTATTATGATCTCTGCGGATGGGATCTGCTGCTGCACAAAATCTGAAGCAGCTTGCAGATGCTCCAAGAGTCGGTCCGTCTCGGGGTCACCACTATGGGACCTATATAGGCACGCATAGACGTGAGGGTGGTCGTCGCAATCTATGCGGAGCCATAAGATGGACAGGTCCATGACCTCAAGATTGCTGAGGCGGCGAGAGCCGATATCATCTCTGATATACACACACACTCCAGCTTTGGGTAGAAAGGAGTGCTCGAGATAATACCCTGGGTGGGAAAGGTATGATGTGTCACTCGGAGATGATATCTGCGTCTCGGTTAAAAAGAGCAAAGCCGGCTTTGCCGTCTCAATGTGGTAATGGACGGCATTAAGGTTGGAGTGTAATCCCCTGACATTACAAAAGTCCATGTTTAATATCGAGGGGGGTGCCTTTGTGTGTTTGCTCTTGCCTCGAGGAGATTGGAGCGCAGTTTTGCCCTCCCCAGAATACGAGGGGCTGCCTGGACGTCCACGTTCAGTTCCAGGGGTTCCTGAGCATGGACGTCCAGAGAGGGATTCTCCAACGCAGTTGGTACCCTCCTGGGGTAACAACTTGTTTTTCAACTGCAGCATTTCTAGGGGGATTGGGCCTCCGGTAAACTCACTCACTCGGCGAAACACAGCGCAAGCGCTGTTTCACGCCGGTTTTCTGTGAGGCCGTGGTATTTCTCCGGTCGAGCCGGCCCATTCGTGCCGAAGCATGGCTCTCCCACGGACATACAATTAAAAAGATGAAATAATAGACCTTTTCGATCCCAGGGGTTTAGTTTGGCACGCTTCTATTTTATATAAATACTTGAAATCGAATTACGTGCCAACACAAAAGGCTTTTAAAATAATGAACCAACGGCTACAGTGGTTAATAACTCAATATTAAAGTAGGCACTTCGCTTCAGTCATAAATGAAATTAATAAATTTATTTTTTATTTTTTGGTATCAAACCTTTTTGGAAGATTAAATAGTTTTGTTAAGTTTTTTTTTCACAAGTTAAAGACTTACAGCAGAAAAAGAGCCTTTAGACTGTTGTATTTTCTGAAGGAGGACTTGGTGTCCAACTTTATGACTTGAGCTTGAATTGGTGTCAATAATATTTTTGGATTCCAAAACTGGGACAAACCTATAAAGAAGCTACTGATTTTTTTAGTTCTGCCGGCAATGCACTCCGTTATTTTAGAATAAAACTACAGGAGAGGTAAAAATAAAAGATATGAAATATATTTCGGATATCAAAGTCTGTGATATTAATTTATGAAACAAAATGCCTATGGTGAGACGAAAATCAATTATCGCATTCCGATTTGAGAAATTCCACAGGTTCTAATAATTTAGGGAATGTGGCTTTGATTTAAATTTACGTAAGTAAAGGTGTGTGCGCACTTGAGGCCGCGACACTGCCACGACAATAGCAAAATATGTCTTTCCTGGATCTTTGCTAAATTTTATCATAAGCAGTCGAGTCGTTACGGAGCTTATTCAATAGAAACAATTTTTCAAATGTTCTTATTAATGTTTATAGACCTAGTATAGACTGAGTCTGTGTAATTCTAGTCTGTATAGTATTAGTATAGACTTGTCCTGTATTATGTCAACTGATTCCAAACGGTGCACCGATTGTTACCAATTGTGTGAATACGAGTGAAGTGAAGTGACTGGAAGCCCAAAAAGATGACCAAGCAAGGTGATATTTTGCTCGGTCAGGCCGAAGGTGACTGTGGTTATATGTCTGCAGACACTTAATTTTTGCTCTTTGATTGCTTTGGTTTGATGGTAAGTTTTGAAATGTATACTGACTAGTGCTCATGACATCTACAATTGACGTAATACTGTTGATTCATTCAGAAATATGGTGTATTCAGATTCACGTTTATGATTTCGTTGGGATGTCATTATAAAAAAAAACGTGTGGTCCTCGGGGACTGCCGCGTTAAAGCTATTGCCTAGCAATCTTTATCAAGTTATGCAATTATAATTTGCATACGTCTAGTCGCATGTACACTGCTGATAGTCACCATACACAACACCGTGATGATAGTCCCCGTGTCTTATGAAGTCTGCCGAACTGAAAGGACGTTACAAGATGCACGGCAACGCCGCATCGCTGTGCCGGTCGGAGTGGGGGGTGTTAGGTTTATTTTCGTTACGGGATTTCTTGATTCGGTCGCCGCGCTCAAAACCCGCTTTAAAAGCTATGCAATAGCGTAATACGTAACACACGCCTCACCAGTGGCACGTGAGTACAATATGATTATGATATCGAATTCCAAATAATGTCATGAGTAGCCAGTATATTTTTTTTTATAAAATAAGGGGGCAAGCAAGGAAACGGGTCACCTGATGGAAAGCAACTACCGTCGCCCATGGACACTCGCAACATTAGAAGAGCTGCAGGTGCGTTGCCGGTCTTGTAAGGCGACGCCTTGATAATTTGGCTGTAGCGATATCGATTTTTCTCAGCAATGACTAAAGCTAAGAAATTAAAGTTCATTGTCAGTATTCATCATGTCTTTGTCTTTGAATTACCCATAGCATAACATGATTGGTCAACTTTTATAACACAGAATAATCAATCAAAAAGACCTCTGTAAAAAAAAAGGATTCTAATGTTGCCAACAGAGGAGAATGATTTAAGCTTCCAAAATTTGTACATAGATTGGTTCAAGCATACACTATAATTTGCCCATAGCTTATATGAAATATATTTATGGTTTTTAAATTACGCGATAAAAACCATTTTGTCGCTTACGCCCTTTTCATTTCTTGCTTTCTATGAAACAGAAAACAAGCAATCTAAAATATATCCAACACGGTTTTTTACTTTAACGCGGCGTCACCTTAAGAAGGAATACGCTCTCTTCTCGAAGGTTTGCAGGTCATATTGGTCCGGAAATACTGCTGGTGACAGTAGTCTGTAGTATACTGGGTTATATTTCGGAACATACGTCGTGTCCTACTGTGTACTCCCACCGCGATGCCGTAGGAATCCTTTGATACACGCGACTTATTACCCGGCAGTACGCCAAACTTCGGATGTTTGAAATTACGTTTTTGATTAGGATATAATAAAATACGCCGAAAAACTTGTACGTAAATAAATTGCGTTTGTTATATGAGAATATATAATTATATTATAACCACAGTACTCACATTACAATAATATCTATGGACGCTTCACACCACGTCAGTCTGGCCCCGTGGTAAGTACCTGAAGGACTTGTGTTACGGGTACCAGACAACGGAAATATATTTAATACTTTTATACTATACATATATTTAAGATTTTTATTATATTATACACATATTTAATACACATCCATGACCCAGGAACTTTGAAAAAGTTTTTTGTTCCGTCGGCGGGATTCGAACCCGCGACCCCCGGCTTGAGCTACCAACAGCCCACCAACTGAGCCACAGAGGTCGTCAAGCGACAATATATTGTGTAGTATACTCCATTGCAATTAATTTTAATCGAAAATATGTAAACACTAGATGTCCCGCGAAGCTTAGCCCGCGTAAATTAGGATTTTTAAGGAAACCGTAAATTTTCCCGCAAAAAATGGTTTATGTCCCTTCACGTGGTCTTCTCTATATCTGTGCCACTATATCTAACAATGAAAGAAGTTCAAGCAAACAAACAAACTCTTCAGGTTAATAATATTAATATAGATTTTTTTAAATCGCTTGACAAACTCGAGTCTCGATCTGAAAGACTATGAAAAGTACCAATAATAGGGTCATAATAGGACAATGCATGGTATAATGGTTTATGGTAGTGATGATGATGATGAAATAGGTGAATGTAATTTACATAGTAGCATATGCTTTCCGTTGTTAAGTCAACGCCGAAACTCTCAAACTTGTATCTATAAAGAGTCATGAGTTCTCCCAGCAGCTTCCGAACCATAGGTGGGTGTCACTGGGTCCAAAATCTTACTTGTTGTTAGCATAATATGTTCGGAATACTTCTCACGAAACCGAAGTCAGCACATGTTTCCATATAAATTTTGAGGAGTTCCCTCGATTACTCATGGATTCCTTCATCAGGTCACCACTTTTTTGAACACGATTCCAAATTAGGATGATGCCCTATACACCAAAAGAAAAAATTTGAAAATCAGTTCATAAACGGCGGAGTAATTTTTTTTAACCTTTGAGCATAAAAAACGAACATAACACCTCCTCCTTTTTTAAAGTCGATTAAAATTGTAGCCTATTTATTATTCTGATGTATAAGCTATATTATTGTAAAGTTTCATTAAAATCCATTCAGTAGTTTTTACGTGAAAGAGTTACAAACATCCATACATACATCCATACATCCAGACATCAATACATCCATACATCCTCACAAACTTTCGCCTTTATAATATTAGTAGGATTCTTATCATGGCTTACTTCTTCTAATACTTAGAATATATTAGGCGTAGAAATAAAAAAAAAAGACTTTATAAAATTAATATTATTATTCATTTCTATACTTAAAAATAAGTCAAAAATTGTTTCATTTTTTAAACATAGATACTACACAATATTTTAGAGGGTCTGTACTAGCGAAAACACAATAGCTTAGAATTTTCTCGTTAGAAAAAAAAAATACTAAGATGCATCTAATTTTCCCATTTATTCAATATATTTTCAAAATGGTGCATTCAACTGAGTCAAAATTATAGTATACTAGCTGTCGGCCGGCAAACGTTGTTTTGTCATATAAAGTATTTCCGATTTCGCCCATATTAGTTTATTGAAGTGACTAAATAAGTATGGCACCATGGCAACGTCTATCGCTATCCCGTCGCACAAAAAATGCATTCTTTCAATTCTATGTCAAATGTCATAATGTTACATAAAAAAAGTTTATTCATATTGTCCAAAGCGCTAAAGTTAGAGTACAAATAAGATTTTTTTATTTTTTTCTATTATGTTCTTCTTCTCCGGACAATAACAAACACATCAAAAAAAGAAAATATAATGAAATCGGTCCAGCCGTTTACGCGTGATGTCGTGACCACGGGATATATGGATTCATTTTTATATATAAAGATAATGTAAAATTCTATAATTACAGAGGGACTAGATTAGCAGATTTTGAAAATTTTGTATAGTTATCGAGTTACAACGAAAAAACTATTTTGGCGCCGGTGCTGCGTAGTTCTTATTCGCCTGGTATATGAATGACGGGCGTAAGAGTGAAACCACCTCTTGCCCGCTCACTGTAACTCTGCGCGACATTTCAAAGTAATCTAATATTGTAAAATAGACTATGTTTTTGTGAAATAAATATTTTTTTAGTCATTTAAGCCTTTGAATAACTTTACTCTTGAAAAAACATAAAATTGTTGCGATAAAAAGCCTTTGTCTTTATCTGTGGTCTACTATACATCTGTGTCAATTTGTATTACAATAATGTTTCATAGAGTCACCAAAAGAGCAGCATTTCTTACACAATATTTTAATGACAGGTGTAAGAAATATTTCTTGTTTAAAATACTTGTATACGAGTAAATTGCCATTGTACTATTATGGATTTCTATTTTCTAATACAAGAAATCAATCCATACTAATATTATAAATGCGAAAGTGTGTCTGTCTCTCTGTCTGTCTGTTACCTCTTCACACCCAAACCGCTGAACTTAATTTCCTGACTCAAAGTATCTCAATTCCAAATTTCAGCAAAATCGGTTCAGCGGTTTGGGCGTGAAGAGGTAACGGACAGACAGACACACTTTCGCATTTATAATATTATCTAGTATCGAACTATCGATATTATGTAAATATCAGCTGACGACCAAACTTAGACCATGTAGCTCAGATTTATGTCCTAACTAAAGTTGGGCAATAAAAAATTAGGACACTTGTATTGTAACGGGAAACACGACCTCCGCTCTTCAATTTCACGCCGTATTTACTCTCGCTGAACAAAACACTTACTATCGCCCGTGCTGTAATCGTGTATGCTAGTTACTCGCTCCAGCAGTGTTGCCAATTTTGGGGATTTCCCACTAAATTTAGTGGGCAAAAATAAATATAGTGGGTTTTTAGGGGGTAATTTTTTTTGGAGATAATTATGGTGGTAAAATTTTTGCAGCGTAAATATATATATTTATTTCGTTTTTAGTACTATTATTATCATTTTTATTATTATATGTCTTATAATCATATTATTTTATTATAATTATTAGAGAAAATAAATATATTTATTATTATTATTGTTCAAATTCAAACGGACCACTTATAAAAATAATGACGTCATTGATCATTTAGTGGAACGCACCCCATGTGATAAATATTAGGATTTTTGGGGAGTTTTGTTTGAAATTTAGTGGGTTTTTAACTTGCTTTAGGAGGAAATGTTTTGAAGAGTTGGCAACACTGCGCTCTAGTTGACCAAGTAACAAAGTAAATTCTGTGTGGTAACAAGACGTGTTATTTGAGCTGTGTTAACAATAACTGCCGTGCCAGTAAAGCAAAAAACTGTTTTTCTAATTACAAAAATATTTTCACTACACTTACGCTACTTCTTGTTATTCGACACCACGGGGAAAGCCACTTCAAATAATGATATGAAAACAGCATCAAAGATTAGCATGGTGTAAATATTTTTATAGGAATATAAATTGTGTGAGTGACTAGTCAATTTCGCCAAAAAAGTATACACAGTAGATTTGCTTGGTTGAAGTAGATTGGAATCGCCAGTCTTTTATGATGTCAATCTCTCTTTTGTTGCATGATTTTAGAGTAGCAGTAAATACGACAGTTTTGTTTCGATATTATGTTTATTAAACTAAATCACTTTTATAAACAATATTAATTCAAGCCTTTAACTTCCAGTCAAGTGATGCAAACGGAGCATACAGCAAAAAGCATTCATCTAAGTGTAGGGAAACATTGTTTCGTTTATTTCACGTCGCGAATCTTTTCCACCGCGTTGGGCGCACATCGCGCGGATTGATTCCTCCCGCTGCAGCTTTCTCATCATTGCTTTGTTTTTTACGCTCATCGATAAATATATATTATTTTATAGTATATATATATATATATATATATATATATATATATATATATATATATATATATATATATATATATATATATACTACTACTATCCATACTAATATTATAAATGCGAAAGTGTGTCTGTCTGTCTGGCCGTCTGTCTGTCTGTCTCTAACCTCTTCACGCTCAACCAATTTTGCTGAAATTTGGCATGGAGATACTTTAAGTCCCAGGAAAGGACATATGATAGTTTGTATCCCGAAAAAATGTACGGTTCCCGCGCGATAAACGAAATTTGGCGCAACGGAGTTGCGGGCGTCATCTAATTATTTCATATAGTAGTAGATGTTGCCTGCAACTCTGTTGCGTCAAAATTCGTTTATCGCCCGGGAACTGTACATTTTTTTTGTGTTAAAAACTATCCTATGTCCTTTCCCGGGACTCAAAGTATTCCCATACCCAACAAAATCAGTTCAGCGGTTTGGCCGTGAAGAGGTAACAGATAGACAAACACATAATATTTATAACATTTTAGTATGGACACTCAATTAAAATCTTCTCACAACACTTGACTTGCGTAAACGATATGAATTATTTAAAATTATTTATATATAGCAGGGCCTTGCTGACCCCTTAGTAAAAGGCAACCAACTCAAGTGCACTAGCTTCCTGCTATAATATTTTGTAACTACATAATATTGATTTAGTACTAATTTTTTTTTTTTTTGTTCTGTGGGAGAAATCAATAATTTGACTAGATGTTGCCCACTAATTTGCTCGCTCAAAATTCCAAGGAACAAGAACCATTATTGCCGCAATTAAAACCAATAACCAATTTTAATGTGGAATAATATTATGAAGTGTGTCATTATAAATAAGGGTGACTTTATTTATATTACAAGAATTAACAACGATTAATTTACTTGACAAGGACACCACTTTGTTTAAGAAGCGTTTGATTCGAAAGATTTCTAATGCTTTACAACCCTGGATCTAGATCTTAATCACATCTTGGATGTAAATTAGATCAGACCTCACTTCGATCTGAACTTCAAAGTTCAGTCTTCTAAGCACTGAGTAATAACGTTACTGAGATAAATGAACATAGATATATTCAGATGAATGGAGCTAATATAATTAATTTTTGAAAACGTCGTATTTTTGTAACTTTAATTATTATGAGCATAGAACATGTAAAAGTGGCTTAACTATTCTCACTTATAAACAATACCTACTTTGAATCTTTAAAATTAATAATTTAATTTTCTTATTACTTAATAAAAAATCTACACTACATAGGTATTTTTTATTAAGCTACTAAAGTGATAATAAGGACAAAAACTGTATAAATAAAACTTCTAATGACACAATTCGGACCTTTCTTTTAGTAGAAGCTTTTATGATATTACGTTTTTAGTCTATAACTATTATTTTATGCTACTTAAATATTTATTTTCAAGAATTTTAAAGTCTGCTACACTTTTTAATACTGGTCGGAAACAACCTGCTCATCGTATTTTTTGATCAGTTTGAATATAAAATTTAACTATATGATGTGCATGTATTAAACTTTCTTGAGAAAATAAACCATTACAAATTTAAAAATAACTAAAATTAAAATGCTTGGTCTACAAAAATATATGTCCTCGACGAACGAACGACGAAGAGGAGGGCAATCGACAAATAAAAAGAGATTTTAAGTCTGAAATAGTTCTTTGAGTCAATCTCAAGTTTCCACGGCGAGTTTTGAGCGCTCTGAGGGGTTAGTGCGAGTTTTATTCGATCATACGTATCGAGCGCGTAAACGCGAATTTATATGGGATCAAAGCAGTATCCACGTTAGCCAGTAGATGGCGCTGCTTTGATCCCATATAAATTCGCGTTAACGTGCTCGATGCGTATGATCGAATAAAACTCGCACTAAGGCCTCTGTTGACGTTATCAGACGGAAATTAGTCTTTTATTTACCGCATTGACGTTTAGTAGCTTTTTATGTTATGTCAGGAGACGATTTTGTATATTGGTATTGAGAAATGGATCTTGACAGGTCTTATTAAGGAAAGTTCACGTTTTAACTTAAAAAAAAAATGTAAATTTGGTATAGAGATAGTTTGGAAAAAGACAAAGGATATTTGTATCCCGCAAAACTGTACTACGTTACGTTATGATATCCCAATATCAAAGTTAAAATTCTTATAAGACAAAATATTAATTCCTATAAGGGCCGATTTTTCAATCTTCCGATAACTTTTACCTAAATAATAAATATGATACTGACATTTTTTTCCATATAAAATCTGTCAAACGCCAAATTTATTCCAGTGGTAAAATTTATCTGACGATTGAAAAATCAGCCCTAAGACAAATTAATTTCTGAATTTCCTCTGGTCATTGTCAGACAGTGTCATTTAAACTGAAAGCATTATACCATGCTCTTTGTATTAAAGCTTTTTAATTAAAGTGATGAATTTTGAGTTACTTGTATATTATTATTTTATTGAAAATGTGTTTTTGCCGTTTATTCACGAATCACGTGACAAATACGTTGTTTATAGGTCTACCAGAATCTGATGGCAATTTTTGACAGCAGATTTTCATAAAATATCCTTGATCATTGGATAAATTTTTATATTTGCATGTTTAACACACAGAATCAGCCGCTATAAGAAAAAAAAAAGGATCAAAATGTTTTATTCCAATTACCCCGGTATTGCTAGAGTCAATTTATTTTCTCACTTTTTGCCATCAGATTCTGGTAGACCTATAATTACGATGAGAAATTAGCTGTCAGTTTTGGTTTTTCATGGTATTTCAATATATTCTGGCCTAAGATCCAACCGTAAAATCCTGCATGAATCGTTTTTATCGATGAGATATATTTTAAAGTAATCTTTAGAACGTATGGAATGGATTAAGGTTGGGTTGCCTTGTCAAAAGTAGCCGCAAGTACCTCTAATTGAGTTTAATGTTCATGAGATAAATGCATAATTTGCATGTATATTTTTTTTCAATAAATTTTTCATCATTTGAAAGAAAATGACGTGACAAAATAAGGTATAAATAGTTGCCAGCTCTAAGTCAGCCGCAAACTAGGGTTGCCAGCCCGTAAACATACATAGTTCTTCGTCAAAATTGAAGCATCGATTTTTTTAATAATTTTGATACAAAATTAAAGTTTTATGCATTTTGTACATGAATATCCATGGTTGCCAGTTGCATGATAGCCGCAAACTGGGGTTGCCATCACTTATGTATACGACATCACGTGAGGTTAGGAAGCGCAAGAGAAAAGAAGCACACATTGCAGCACTGTTACGTGCGATAAATGAGGATATTGCATTACAGCTGCGACACTGATAGCCTAGTAAACGAATATTTGTGGATGGAAAAGTCCAAAACAGAATTTGACTTAGGAATTTGAGCGAAAAGTTCCTTTATACTTCCTTTTTTTTTTTGTTAAACGAGTATCCATACTATATATACACTTATACTACTTATAATATTATAAAAGCGAAAGTGTGTCTGTCTGACTATCTGTTTCTTATTCAAGTCCAAACCATTGAACCGATTTTGCTGAATATTGGTATGTCTATAGATACTTTGAGTCCTGGGAAAGGACAAAAATACTTTTTATCCCCGAAAGGTATACGGTTCATTCGCGATAAACGAATTTTGGCGCAACGGAGTTGCGGGTGTCATCTAGTTACTCAATAAATTATGAAGTATTCTTAGCCGTGATAGTTTTCCTTTTACCATATTATATTTTTTTAAAGACTTACAATTTTGTCGGCATCAATAATATGCGCATAATATGCCAAATTACGACTTTAAACATTAAAGGTCCTGTAATCTCTGAGCATAACCGCGGACAGACAGACGGACAGACCGAAGCTGTAAATTCCCTGTTGACTACGAAAACCTTAAAAAGTTACAAAATGCAAAAGATCAGATATAGAGATTTTTTAAGCATTTACTTAGTACAAAAAATATACCAAGTGCCGTTTTCAAGAATTTAACAAAAAATCGGCCAAGTGAGAGTAGGACTCGCGCACGAAGGGTTCCGTACCGTTATAGAGCAAAAACATGACAAAAATTGTGTTTTTTCTATGGGTTAAATATTTATTTTATTAAAATTTGATCATTAATTATTAAAGAACACATATAATTCAGGATTATGTGAAAATTTCAAGTGCTTACCTCTTGCCATTATTGATATCGAGCAAAAAAGGCACAAAAATCATGTTTGTTGTACGGGAGCCCCCCTTAAATATTTATTTTATTTTATTTTTAGAATTTGTTGTTATAGCGGCAACAGATGTACATAATCTGTGAAGATTTCAGAAGTCTAGCTATAGCGGTTTTTGAGATACAGCCTGGAGGCAGACAGACAGATGGACAGACAGACGGACAGACAACGAAGTCTCAGTAATTATAGGGTCCCGTTTTTACCCTTTGGGTACGGAACCCTAAAAATCACGTCTTCGAATAAAATTATAGCATATGAAGTTTATTCTTCGACATTAACAATGTTAAAAAAAATCAGCCAAGTGCGAGTCGGACTCGTGCACGAAGGGTTCCGTACCAATACAGAGCAAAAATAGGCTAAAAATTGTGTTTTTTGTATGGGAGCCCCCCTTAAATTTTTATTTTATTTTAATATTATTATTAAATATTAAAATACACATATAACAAAAGAATGTGTGAAAAATTCAAGTGCCTACCTCTTGCCATTATTGATATAGAGCGAAAAAGGCCGAAAAATACACGTTTGTTGTATGGGAGCCCCCCTGAAATATTAATTTTATTTTGTTTTCAGTATTTGTTGTTATAGCGGCAACAGATATACACAATCTGTAAAAATTTCAGAAGTCTATCTATAGCGGTTCTTGAGATACAGCCTGGAGACAGACAGACAGACGGACAGACATGGAAGTCTCAGTAATAGTACTAACTAGTAGGTTTTATTGTTGATGCCAAATTGAATGTCGAATATTTTTGATTAGAGTTGAAGAGAACGTATTTAACATACAAGTTGTGGGTAGATTAAAAATTTTCTCATCTTGTCTGTCTGTCTGTCTGTCTGTTCGTCTGTCCGTCTGTCCGTCCGTCCGTCTGAGCCGATTTTGCTGAAATTTCTTATGGAGATACTATTAGTCCTGGGAAAGGACATAATATGATATTTTTTTATCCCGCAGAAACATACGGTTCCCGCGCGATAAACGAGCTTTGGCGCAACAGAGTTACTGGCGTTTTTTAGTATAATTACTAATTATTAATATATTATGTCAGTCAAATTTAGTTACTTAGTTCAGTCCGTCCGCCCGCCCGCTCGTTCCTATGAATTTTTTTGCCTGCCTACCTGCCAGTCCGTCCGTCCGTCTGTTCCTATGATTTTTTTTTGTACTACATAGTAAAAAAAATAATTCTGTTTGGGACTTTTCCATCCACAAATATTCGTTGACTAAATGACTAGGCTATCAGTGTCGCAGCTGCTATGCAATATCCTCATTTATCGCACGTAACAATGCGTGCTTCTTTTCTCTTGCGCTTCCTAACCTCACGCGATGTCGTATACAAAAGTGATGGCAACCCCAGTTCGTACAACTATCGTACAACTGGCAACCATGGATATTCATGTACAAAATGCATAGAAATTTAATTTTGTATCAAAATTATTAAAAAAATCGATGCTTCAATTTTGACGAAGAACTATGTCTGTTTACGGGCTGGCAACCCTAGGTTGCGGCCGATTTAGAGATGGCAATCATTTATACCTTATTTTGTCACGTCATTTTCTTTCAAATGATGTAAAATTTATTGAAAAAAAATATACATGCAAATTATGCATTTATCTCATGAACATTAAACTTAATTAGAGGTACTTGCGGCTACTTTTGACAAGGCAACCCAACATTAATCCATTCCATACGTTCTAAAGATTACTTTAAAATATATTTCATCGAAAAAAACGATTCATGCAGGATTTTACGGTCGGATCCCATACTATACGTTGTTAATCGTAATTGAAGTGGTGGCCATAATTTTATTCTGAATATTTTTTTTATATTTTTTTTTTATTTATAGAAATGTAAGTACAATCTGTTTTGTTCAAACTTGGCTTGAAAATTTAAAAAAACTTTCATTACATTTTTACTGTATTTCATAGTGTCCAATGTTAATACATTGCTCAAATAAAAATACAACAAAATAATACATTTTATAGCTACACTTAATAGGATTAAAATTGCTTAAGTTTGTATTAATAATAGTAAATTCGATTAAGATATATAAACACAATTTTGGACCCTATTTCTTTGGAGTAGATATCAAAATTGCATTTATATTAGAGTTTATATGGATTAACAATTTAATTTACTATAAAGGTTCCATTCAAGACCGCTCAAAGGATTTTTAGTACACATACAAACTTGTTAGACTTCTAATTGAAAAACAGACGGAATACGCGGCGATAGGGATGTGATGTGGTCTTCGAAATGTGGTCCTGGACGTTGGTCTTCATGACCCTAGATTGAAGTTTAATATTGGTCCTAAGTGTTAAAAGTATTTAAAAGCTAAATATAACTGGAATATAAAATGCATGACCCTATATTGAAGATTATTATATTGGTCCTAAGTGTTTAAAGCGTATGAAAATAAATAAGCTTATAGCTTATTTATACCTATACTATGCCTATGTAAGCCAAACGCACTTGTAATTTTTCTGGTGGTACGTTAGACTAGTTTCAACAAATAATATTTTAAACAGCTAAAGCTTTTTTGAGCAAAATATATTTTAGAAAGCTGAACGCAGTTCGCCTATGAAAGCGGTAAACATATTATTTTATTCCAGTCGGAATGTGACTAATAAAACAAGGGAAGCGATAAAAAGAGACGGCGATAAAAACTAAGTCGGTCTTTGGATTAGGTCTTAATTTTCCCATCACTAGAGTGTAAATTTCGCGTTTAAACGCTTCCAAGCTGTTTTCGCACGTAGCTCTTAAAGTTAAAGATCAAAATGGCGTACCCTTTTTGGCTTTTAAAGAAAATATCAGCGCTGTATATTCTTGGATAAAAGCAATTGTTACTTTATTCCTCTTTCGGAGTTTTGCTGTAAATTGGTAATGAACATGTGGAAGTTCTGTTATTTTTGTGTCACGCTCACGAATTCAGAAATAATGGGATTATTATTATCCTCTGAATATTTTGGGAGTGTTTGAATAAGTGAAAATGATTTTAATACTTTGATAACGTTATTGTGCTATTTCAATTTTAGAAATTAGGCCATATTTTATTTAAAGTATTCCTTTTTGTGACTGCTGTTTTTCTATTTAAGGATGTGTAGTGTGTACTCTGTAATATTATGTCCAATAGAATATAGAGTTCGCTGTAAAAGAAGCAGCGCTAATTTTTTTTTATTGGTCCAGAAAATTGATTTGATTGAGATGATGTTAGGGCATTTGTCATAAAAATTATAAAGTTAATAGTAACAATTTTAGCACTGCTACTTTTACAGTGAACTCTATACAAGCAACTATTATTAGAGTATTATTATCACTCTCTATTACATCCATATTAATTATATTATAAATGCGAAAGTGTGTATGCATGTCTGTTGCCTCCTCACGCTCAAACCGCTGAACGAATTTGCTGAAATTTGGTATAGACATACTTTGAGTCCCGGGATACCTTTTTCCCGAAAAAAATGTGTGGTTCCTGCGCGATAGCAACGAATTTCTATGCAACAGAGTTGCGGGCGTTTCTCTTCCAGCTCTGCTTCTTTGACAGTGAACTCTTTACAAGAGACATAATATAAAGTATTATCACTTAGTTTTGTTACACCCTGTATATGAATAGAGAGATTCAATTATAGCCGTTCGTAGAAGCACAATTATTAAGTCTCAACAATTTCGAACGGCATAATCGAGTTAAAATTTCAACGAATTTGCAGAACAAACTCTGTCGTGATTCCATTGTTTGCGGCCCCCCTTACCCCAACCGAGTTAGGGATTGTTCTAGTTTATATAATTTTTGGTCACAATCTACATAAACCCTTGTAGCACCCTTAAGGTTTGTGTTGGCGAAGATTTTCAAAAGCACGGACTGAGTTTTTAGGGTTCCGTAGTCAACAAGGAACCCTTATAGTTTCGGTCTGTCCGTCCGTCTGTCTGTCTGTCCGTCTGTCTGTCCGTGGTTTTTCTTAGAGACTATAAGGCCTACAAAGCTGTAATTCGGCATGAATCTTAATGACGCCGACACAATGGTATTTACGAAATCTTAATTTTTTTTATGGTACCTCCATACACACCAAGCGGGGTGATTTATTTTTTCCACGTCCATCACACCGTGTGGGGTGTCGTTGGATAGGTTTTTTAAAAATATTATGAGTATTCAAAGACCATTCTTCTTTCTACCAGCTAAACAGTTACGTCTGGAAATGTGAAAAAATTCACGGAGGTAGGAAATATGCTGAATTTAAAACGAAAACTATCACGGCTAAGAAGACCTGATAAGTTATTGAGTAATAGTTGATCAACTAAAAAAATGTATTCGGCGAAGTATAAAGGAAAGTTTCGTTCAAATTCCTTTGAACGTAACTGAGAATATGATGTTAGTAGTGTAAAAGACGTTATAAATGTACGTTCAATAACTATACAAAAATTATCAAAAACTAGCGGTACTAGGGATAAGGGAACCCTATATTGCGCGTGGCCCGACAAGGACTTAGCCGGTTTATTTAAACTATAAAGCGGTCTGCAAAAATGTTGTAAAATAGCGTATATTATAGGTCTACCAGAATCTGATGGCAAAAAGTGACAAAATAAATTGACTCTAGCAATACCGGGGTAATTGGAATAAAACATTTTGATCCTTTTTTTTTCTTATAGCGGCTGATACTGTGTGTTAAACATGCAAATATAAAAATTTATCCAATGATCAAGGATATTTTTTGAAAATCTGCTGCCAAAAAATTGCCATCAGATTCTGGTAGACCTATATATATTTTTGTTACTTAAATACGTTCGGCTGTATGTATCTTTTTTTTGTATGGTCAACGATTACTCAGCCGTAATTTTTGATCTTCAAAATTCTTTTTGTGTTGTTTGAACATGGTACCAAATTCGAGTTAAACCCTATAGGGTTTAATTCGAATTTGGTACCATGTTCACAAAAGTGGTGACCTGATGATGGGATCCATGAGTAATCGAGGGAACTCCTCAAAATTATGGAAACATATGGTGATTTTGGTTTTATGAAAAGTATACTTAGCATTTGCTACCAAAAAGTAAGATTTTGCATCAAGGTATACCATGGTTCCGAAAGTGCTGAGAGAACTCATGACTCCTTATAGATACAGGTTTGGGGATTTCGGCGTTGTTTTAAGAACTGAAAGCATATGCTACTGTGCAAATTACATTTATCATCATCAACATCACTACCATTACACCATGCATCCATCATATTATGGCCCTATTATTAGTACTTTTTATAATCTTTTAGATCGAGCGATTTTGAAAATTATTTTGTTGTTTTTAAGTACATGATTCCAATTTGGTGCTACGGTTACCAAGGTGTCAATTTCATAATGGGATCCATGTCGTATGTAGAGAACTCCTCAAAACTAATATGGAAACATATTATAGTGATTTCGGTTTTATTAGAAGTATTCTAAGCATATGCTATCAAAAAGTAAGAATTTCCACCAGGTATACCATGGTCCCAAAGATGCTGAGAGAACTCCTGACTTCTTATAGATACAAGTTTGG
Organism: Cyaniris semiargus; assembly: GCA_905187585.1. Taxonomy (NCBI): domain Eukaryota; kingdom Metazoa; phylum Arthropoda; class Insecta; order Lepidoptera; family Lycaenidae; genus Cyaniris; species Cyaniris semiargus. The sequence continues at coordinate 15,170,274 of LR994558.1, forward strand.
GGATTACGGAGTTGTTTTAAGAACGGAAAGCAAATGCTACTGATCAAATTATATTCGTCAATATCATCATCATCATCATCACTAAAATTACATCATGCACCATCACATTATGGCCCTATTATTATTAAACACAAATAAAACACAATATTACTTGCACTTTTTTTGATTGAACTTTTTTTGATGAACACAATTAATGAATATAGTGGAAAAAGTGCAAGTAATATTGTGTTTTATTTGTGTTTAAAATGAATTTCCACCAAGAACCGACAGTACAATCAATTACATCTATTATTATTAGTATTTTCATAATCTTTAAGATCGAGTCTCGAGTTTGTCTAGCGATTTTGAAAATTATTATATTGTTTTAAAGTATATGATTCCATTTTGGTGCTAAATAGGGAACTCCTCAAAATTTATATGGTGAATTCTGTATTGTGAGAAGTATTCTAGGTATACGCTACCAAAAAGTAGGATTTTGCACCAGGTATACCATGGTCCCGAAGGTGCCGAGAGAACTCCTGAGTCCTGAGTCCTGACTCGTTATAGATACAAGTTTGGGGGTTTCATCGTTATTTTAAAAACTGAAAGCATATGCTACCATGCAAATTCTATTCATCACAATTCAGTAATAATATTTTATATTGTCAATCAGTAATAAATAACGTAATATTATAGTACTAGCAATTTCATCACAGTTGAGTGCTTATTAGATTTACAGGTCTGTAATGCATATTTAGGGTAATGTCACGGATTACTAAACAGTTACTACGTCATGTCATGGCTTTTAAGATATTGCATAACTTTTTTGAAAACCGCCTAAGTAGAGTTAAAACTTCTGATTTTTTTTAAATAAAATAAGGGGGCAAACGAGCAAACTGGTCACCTGATGGAAAGCAACTACCGCCGCCCATGGAAACCCGCAACATCAGAAGAATTCGCTCTCTTCTTGAAGGTTTGCAGGTCGTATAGGTCCGGAAATACTGCTGGTGACAGTTCGTTCCAGAGTTTTACAGTGCGCGGCTGAAAGTTACGCGAAAAACGCACAGTGGAAGACTGCCACTCATCAAGGTGATGAGGATGGTATATTTTTAAGGCTGTCTTCCAAGAAGCCGGGACGATGCCAGAGGAATAGGATAGCCGAAAAAGATCGTCAAGACCGGAGCCAACTCTGAAGCACATTTTTTCAACACAATGGGAGGGATTCCGTCGACTTTTGGATATCAAGGGAACGGAGGGCTTGTCGCACTGAGCACTGATGAAACCGAATATCGTGCATGGTGGTATGGTCGGCGGTTTCTGCCCCCCGTCATCTAGGGTCGAGTTTGACGCAAAGAGCTTGCCCAGAAGATCAGCTTTGTCTTTTGCGTCCTGGGCCAGCGATCCATTTTATACGTGTAGGGATGGTAGGGTTGGCTTGCAGAAATTCCCTTCAATAGCTTTGACCAGAGATTAGAATGCACGGGTTCCCGAGGGGAGGCGCTCGAGTCTCTTACCAATTCTATTGACGTGCTGTTTCTTTGCCCGAGTGATCTCTTTCTTGAGGGACCTAGAGGCCAGGTTGTGCTTCATTTTATATGTGCTGGTATTTAAATCCCGAGCGGCGAGAAGCTTTTTTGGAGAATGAACCAAACCAGGGACGAAATCTGCCGCCAGTTGGCACTACAGAGGCCGGAATGAAAAGTTCCATCCCTTGCATCACCACATTGGCAACAGAGTTGGCAGTGTTGTCGGGCTCATCCGGCGAGAAGCACACGTGCCCCCAAGGATAGGATGCAAAAAACGACCGCATCCCATCCCAGTCTGCTAACTTGTAGTGCCACACACGACGGTGTTTAACAGCACGCTGTCGTAACACCGTCGTAAGTGGCACAGAACTCCTAATAAGGCAATGATCCGATGAACCAAGTGGTGCGGTTACGGATATTTGGTAGCTATCAGGATTTGAAGTCAGCAGAAGGTCCAACAAGGAAGGATTCTGATCGTCCACATCTGGGATTCGCGTAGGCGTAGTAACTAGTTGTGTTAAGTCGTTCGCAAGGGCAAAGTTGCAGACAGATCTCCCCGCATGATCAGTTTTACTGGAATTGAGCCAGTCGGCGTGGTGGGCATTAAAGTCGCCAAGTATTATGATCTCAGCGGATGGGATCCGCTTCTGCACAACATTTGAATGATTTTGTGCAGCAGTGTATCGGTCTGTCTCGAGGTCACCACTATGGGACCTATATAGGCACGCATAGACGCGAGGGTGACCGTCGCAATCAATGCGGAGCCATGTTGTTGAGAGGAGGAGTCAAGATTGCTGAGGCGGCGAGAGCTGATATCATCTCTGATATACACACACATCCAGCTTTGGGCAGAAATGAGTGCTCGAGATAATACCCTGGGTGGTGGTGGGTGTCACTCGGAGATGATATCTGCGTCTCAGTTAAAAAGAGCAAAGCAGGCTTTGCCGTCTCAAGGTGGTAATGGACGGCATTAAGGTTGGAGTGTAATCCCCTGATATTACAGAAGTCCATATCTAATATCGAGGGGGGTGCCTTTGTGTGTTTGCTCTTGCCCCGAGCAAATTGGAGCGCAGTTTTGCCCTCCCCAGAATACGAGGGGCATAGTGATGATAGTTTCATACCTAAATCCTATTTAGGTACCTACAACTGACAGCTTTTGTACAGCTTATACCTTAAGAGCGTTTACGCCGTTCACGCTCAATTTGGCTTAAATCTGTACTTTTCAAACTTGAAAAAAATTATCAACTACTTATCTTTATAAAAATGTTGATAACTTATTTTTATAGGAAATTTTCACTGTTTTGTGGCAGTACCCACAATTCGCCTAACATTCCTGCATCGCGCTATCGAAGTTTTCTAAGTGCGTCGGTATATATACGACAGCTGAAATGTATCACGTGGGGGCTCCGGCCTGACCGAGCATACCACCTCGCTCGGTCGGAAGATCTTCCTTTGCGGCCTCCACACATTATTCCCACATTGGTGACCCTCGACAGAACACGCCTCCTTCATCATCATCACTCCCCGCCCCTCCGCACCTCGCCAGCCAGCAACGCCTCATCGGGTACCTCGTCCACTAGCCGCAATGTACCACGGCCTGGGCGACTCCGCATCGGCATCATCAGGCTTTCTCACTACACCGACCGGTCAGCAAGCAGAGCACATCTCTCCTGGTCAGCACGTAGCATCGGCCCCGCACGGCAGCTATCCGACTCACTGGATCCCGTGCAGCAGCTTCACAGTTCCGAGTTCCGACTCACTGGAACTCTCTGGCACTGGCGACTCAAGCGACAAGACTTCAAGATTCGACCTCCGGTCTTCGGGGGGGAGTGATGTGGCGGTACCCACAATTCGCCTAACATTCTTGCATCGCGCTATCGAAGTTTTCTAAGTGCGTCGGTATATATACGACAGCTGAAATGTATCACGTGGGCTCCGGCCTGACCGAGCATACCACCTCGCTCGGTCAGAAGATCTTCCTTTACGGCCTCCACACATTATTCCCACAGTTTATATAGTTAGTAGAGAAAAAAATACGATTTATTGAGTATTTGTACATCAAATCTCGATACCTTAACAGAGGTTTTCTTAAAATCCGTTTACGTATCAGTTTCGAAGCTTAAAATTTACGAAACCAGCGACTATTGACAAGATCCTTAAGCAAATAGTTGCTAGAAAAAAATATTTCATTTAGATATTTAACTATATGTAATTTAAATTCAAAGAATGAGAAATATCAAGGAATTAAAACTTTTTTTTACCTATTTATTTAACTTAAATCAATATAATAATAGCTTCATATCAAAGAAGAACACTTTAATATAAAACATAGTTTTTAAATATCAACAAATCTTTTGTTATTTCTTTTCTACAAATATTTTAAAACTACTATGAATTGCTGCGCGCGAAGCAATTCGTTTGAATTGTCCGCCGCAGGTTTGTATGGAAACTTGACATTATGCGTAAACGCTCTTAAGGTAAATAACTAAAAAGCATCTTTGCTAAAAAGAGTGAAATTATTATTTTTAACAAAAAAATTAAACCGACTTCCAAGGCAAAACAATAATATTATGAACTAAAAAGTTTTAAATAATTCTTACTCTTAATTCTTTAAGTGCCTTTTTCAGAATTCGTCTAAATCTGAACTATTTCTACATATTATAGTCTTTATTACTTTAAAGTCGGTACCAGTCCCAACAATTTCAGATATTCTGACATTGACTGAACTCACGATTAAATTTGCTGGTATCGACTTCAAAATAGTAAAGTAAAATCCGCATGAAAATTGCCCGCATCCTGTCATTTCATAGATGTTTTTCCTGTCATGCGGGCAACACGCGCGTGGCCAGCAGCATGTTGTAATCCACATGCGGACCAATTCCGCACGCGGGCGATAATACGCATGACAGGAAAAGCGCCCTAAAGAGGAGAGGAGGTCATATTATTATTTGGCTATATTTTTTAAAATATATAATTAGGGGACAAACGAGCAAAATGGATCACCTGATGAAAAGCGACTACCGTCGCCCATGAGTACTCGCAACATCAGAATTGTTGCAAGTGCGTTGCCGGCCTTTGAATTACTCATCATTTTACCCAATCACGTATTTACAAGCATCTGCAATCCAATTGCATCATAAACCACTGAAGACGCTCACGGTGATCGTAACGAAATAAGCTAGTGCATCAGAAAACGATCTGGAATTCTAGACCTGAGTCACGTACAGCCACAGACTATAACTTACAAACTTTATAACCGAAAGCCAAGTTTTAATGGGTGTTTTGACGGCGAATTAATACGGTTTCGCTGCAGTTTGTACTATTATTTTATAACTCTTGTTGTTGTATGTGAGCCTAGTACGTTGTAAAGAATTTTGGTGGTATTTAGGGTAAACTAAATTAATCTAAGTCATCCTTTTATTGGCGATTTAAATTTATGTTTGAAAATACTAGGAATGTATACAATGTAATAGCGGTTTTCTGCCATCTGACCACAGAAAAGTGTGCTTGTATACTACAGAATTTCGCTATGTAGAGTATTTCTATGTACTTCGTATATTTTTTACTATGTGCTACCGATAGAATACAAAAAAAAATGTTTAGTAGTTATTAATCAAATAACATACATAATATAGAGATAAGATACAGTCAGTATGTTTCAAGAATTAGAACGCCAGTTTATAAAAGTAAAAGTTTATTTAAAATATTTCCGAAGGTTTATCAAGAACTCCCATTATGGGATTCCGAGAAATACCTAACCATTCACTGAAGGAGTTTTAAAAGAATCTTACTTGCAAAATATCCAAAAATTATGTATAGAAATCGCAAAAAGAAATTCAAAAAAGTCATTTGGTTTCATTTACTGATAATTTTCCGTTGGACAGGCATATATAATAAGATGTCACCGGGCAACCGAGCTCAAACGATGTTACGACGTCGCCAAAGATTTAAATTGTTAGATACGCCAGCCGTTACAACCGTGAGGTTACAGCGATATTAAAGTACAACGACCAACGACGCCGAGGATCCATATTTAGCAAATGGAAGTTTTCTATTCAGTTGTCAGGATAATAATATTGAAGTAAAATCTTCTTAGGGCGTAGAGCACTTTTTCAAACTCACTTCAGGATACGTGGCCTATTCAAAATTTCGTAAGATGTAGAAAAGTCGTAAGGGAAGAATCATTCTCTCTGCGGCTGGCGAAAATGTATGCTCACTCAGCTGTTTTGATTTAATTTTACCGGCACGCCCATTGACTTTTACACCACTATGGGACTTTACTATATTTTAAAATTTAGCGCCATAAAATGCGTAGCCCTCGAAGATTTGTAAAATATGCCGTTTAAGTGTCATTCTTTTCACGCTTATTCTGGCAAATCGTGTCAAAGAGAGAGAGAGAGAGAAAACGCTAACGAGTTTAAAGAAATTGAGGTCACAGTAATTTTTGCAACGAGAGATGACAATCTGATTTTATAGCTTAATCGCATTAAAAAGGGTGTCGTGCTTGCCTATATTAAAATAGCTTGCTTTAATAGAGGATATTACGCAAAGGTCGGAGCAGAGGGCGCTACTGGCACATACAGTAAATAATCCGACTAAAAAACGACATGTTGCACACGTCATATCAGATTATTGATAGAAACGTTGTCAAACGTCGAACAAACCTTTTTGTTTACTGTCTGTGCTGGTGCTGCTAGCGTGAGAACATTGCAGTAATATAAGTATCCTATTGAACAGTGTGAAATCCTGCTTATAGGCATAATAGTATTAAGCACTGGTTGATTTAATAGCTCTTTAGTAATCATCCAGTAATATTTTCGGGGCATATCTAATGTCTTAAATCTTTAGTAACGTAACAAAATAAATTTAGATATTATTTGTTTACCTAACGAACCAAATTGGCTTACAGTAAGTTCCTTGCCTATTTCCTCTCCAAAATACCCTATTGGTTACGAAAATATACACTACGGACAATACAATGTTTTTGTCCTTGTATGATATGCTAGAAAGGAAAACAACTATTATAATATCTCAACCATAAAGTTAATATACCTAGCGGAATAGAGAAACAAAGGCCTGAGCAAGCGAGATGTCACTATCAGTAACACTGCGTGGTAAAAAGAGACGTGTGATACATGACAGCAGCACTCTTTTTTTGACGTCCAGTCGGCACTTATCGGCACGTTGACAATTTAATCTCATAGAATTCATGTTCAATCATGCTTGTGTAGTGTATACGTACACATATTTTTACACACAGATGTAAACCAATTTCGACTTCGTTTGACAGCTCGAGATTGTTGCTCTATTCCGCTAGGTATATTAACTTTATGATCTCAACCCAAATTAATAATAGTGTGTGTGCGTATGTTTACGTGTGTGCATGTCGTTAGTTAACGAATATGATGCCTCAATCGTAACATAGAATGAATACTAATTTCCCAACTGTTTGGTAAAAGAATGGTCCCGTGCGAGTTTCTTACGCCGCTTCTTCTCGCCGGGTTAGTTCCTGAACAGGCGGTAGGCATCATAGTTTTGAAGTTCAAAATGTGTATTCTACCCTATTTTGAATAAAAGGATATTTAATTTTTATTTTACTATGGTAGCTTTTTTACGGCCATATAGGAAATCGATTCAGAGCTGCTATAATATTTTTAACACTGTTAAACATTTCATACACGACACGTGAGTAAACAAGTAATATTATTAATTGCTACCACTCATTCTGTTATTTGCGCTGTAAACATCCATAATTATTTATAATGCTGTTAATACTATAATAATAAATATATGTATATATACGTACACTATATATATATATATATATATATATATATATATATATATATATATATATATATATATATATATATATATATATATATATATATATATATATATATATATATATATATATATATATATATATATATATATATATATATATATATATATATATATATATATATAATTATATTACATTACCACGATTAACAAATCGTCAATCGATGCTACATTTATACGGTAACGGGTTTATTTGTATAAAATTATACGACCTCTGTGGCTCAATCGTTGAGAGTGTATGGCAGCTCAGGCCGGAGGTCGTGGGTTCGAATCCCGCCGACGGGAAAAAAGATTTTCAATGTTCCTGGGTAATGGATGTGTATTAAATATGAGTGTATGATTTAATAAAAAATAATATTTTATTAACTAGAATGAACATACATTCACACACACACACGCACGCGCGCACACACACACACACACACACACACACACACACACACACACTGATACGGCGCACTTAACCTTATTTTTTTTACTCTTTCATTTTTAAATTAAATTGTGTAACCATAATAGTACGGGAGCCCTAGACCATTTTTTTATTACTATCAAGCTAATTTTTTGTGAGTAGCTTCATTTTGATAAGACGAACGACATTTTTATTTGCGAAAAATCTCGAAAGTGGTAGCTAACAGAGATAGAAAGGATTTCATACTTTGAATTGATGGTCCGAAAATATGGACTGTTTTATTTGTAGGACAATGTTACTCTTAAATTATGTAACTAATAACCTATCAATATACAAAAATCAGCTCGTTAGGATTCCGTTATAGGGTTCTGTAATCAACAAAACTTGGCTTGACTCCTGAACCCTAAAACGGTTGTTTTGTTGTTCTATTTTTTCTATTCAGTAAATTATTTATAATGGAACTTCGAAGTTCAAATATTCTGTTCATGACACGGTCTGTTAACTATAACATGGTGTTTTTATTCTATTTCTAATAGCCTTTTTTCTTTTCACCACTCAGCTTACAATAAAACTCTGCACACCCTGTACACGTCACAAACTGTGTACACTATACAGGATGCGATTATTCTGTAAATTTAAATAAACTCTTAAATCACAAAGTTTTAACTAATTTACATTTTTTTGCAGTCTTTCACCGTGCGTTTTTCGCGTAACTTTCTGCCGCGCACTGAAAAACTCTGGAACGAACTGTCGCCAGCAGTATTTCCGGACCTATACGACCTGCAAACCTTCAATAAGAGAGCGTATTCCCTCTTAAAAGGCCGGCAACGCACCTGCAGCTCTTCTGATGTTGCGAGTGTCCATGGGCGATGGTAGTTGCTTTCCATCAGGTGAACCGTTTGTTCGTTTGCCCCCTTATTTTATAAAAAAAAACCCGTCACTCAGCTTACAACGTAAACTTGCAACACCTGTACACGTCACAAGCTGTGTACACTATACAGGATGTGATTAATGTATAATACGCTCGTTCTTATTTTTTTTTATGTAGCACTCTGTAAATTACAATGTAAACTTGCAACATCCTGTACACAGCGTGTGTACACTATACAGGGTGCGAGTGTTCCGTCAACACGTCGCCGCCGGCCGCGCTGTATTGACATTTCAATTTGTGTCCGCGCGAGACGACGGATGTTAACTTATCAACCCGCTCATTAATATTGCGAACATTCTGGGTAATACTAGCGTAGTAATTATCACATTTTGACTTTTTTTATAAAATAAGGCGGCAAACGAGTAAACGGGTCACCTGATAGAAAGCAACTACCGTCGCCCATAGACACTCGCAACATTAGAAGAGCTGCAGGGCGTTGCCGGCCTTTTAAGACGCTCCAGTTTTAGTTTTGGTCACGATATTACCCATAAACGACTGCCGATTTTGATGTTTGACATAGACCGAGTAAATCACAGGTCAAGACATCAGTTAATGCGAATGGCGTAGTTCTTGCGGGATTTTATTCAGCGTGTTCATAGCTAGTTAAAGGTACAAGTTTGAAGCCGGCTACATGAAGATGCAACGGATGACGTGTCGTCGCGACACTACTGGTTTCTATGAAAGTGTCGCTAGCTTCGTGTCGCTAGCTGCGGAGGGTATTTAATAGAAATACATAGAAACCAGTAGTGTCGCTGCGACACGTCGTCTGCGGTTGCTTCATGTCGTCCGCTGCCAACCGGCACCTTTAAAAAAAGAATATAGAACGCATTACGCTCAACATTACGTCAAGCTCTATAGAAACTTCTGAAGGTGCACTAAAAAGGATTGTGAAGAAACTGCCTCTCAATGGGATAAAACGGGATTTAAGGCTAACCCGAACGTGTTTAAGGCTTATAGTCTTATTTTTTTTTATACCGTTTTCGGCTTACAAAGATTTTTAAAAGTAAAAGTAAGGATAGGCTACAAGTGTGTAAATAAAAAATTGTTCAAGAATAGTTATGTCATCAGCATAAACGAAAAAAAATATCACGATTTTTGCCTCTACTACGGAGTACTATCATATAATATTCTGTGCCTCTACATACGCTTATCTAAAGACATACATATTAAAGCCTGATTTAGCATACACCATTGGCAAAAGAAATCTCAAAATCGTAAATGCTTTTAAGGGAATGCTACTTGCTATATCAATTTTGAAAAAAAATAGTAATAAACCGACTGATTTCGGAAAACACATCCTGTATAGCAATGGACGACGTATATTTTTTATTTATTTATTTATTTATTTAACTCTTTATTGCACACAAGAAAAAACATAAAGATACAATACAAAAGTATATGTAGTTTTTAAGTATATTATAATAATAATATGTATGTTAGTCTAGTATTTGTATTATGGGCTTAGATGCCTGAAATAAAAAATAAAATAAAATATTGCCACGGCGAAGGGACTCACGGTGAACCGAACTTAACTCATTTATATTAATTTCGATATATTAGTTCGATATCGAAGCTTATCATGTATTGACGCAAAAACTTTGAATTCCCCCGATTCTCATGCGTAGAATGTCGGTTCGAACGCAGGCTAACTCGGGTGAGATAACGTGTGCGATTTCAGCACTCGCTTGCACTCGAAGTAATATTTGAGGCATTAGAATTGGGCCTCGGGCCCTAATAATATAAACCTTATTTCAATAATTTTGTAAAAAAGTTTGCATGAAAACCGTACGAACGGAAAAATGTGAAATATGGCACTGTAAAAGGTTTGGTGCTTAAAAATAAATTAATACGAATAGACCGGGAGATGGTGACAAAAAATCTTGGTCATTTGTACCAGTATAGCGGTTCTTCAGGGCGGGGTCTAATTACGTAAAGGCAAAAAGGAAAATGATGGTCATAGCGCTCGCACTGGCGGCCCAAACGCGTGGGGAACACGTCGGTTAAATAACGAGTGTTGAACGATTTGTTCCACAAAAATGCTTGTATTTTCAGATAGTCGAAAAAAAAAGAAGTAGGCGGTAGCGTAATGCCATACTTCTCGGGTGTGACTTACAGTCCGCTATACCGATGCGAATACATTAATTTAAATAAAACAATTCAATCATTTGTACCAGGCTAATTTTTGCATAGCTAATCATCGTCGAGTAGCAATTCACGAAAATCACCTTGCCATACTTTTCCGACAGTTCCCAATGGCCGCCATACCACTGCAAAGGAGTGTTTTTTTTTTGCCAAACGATTGAAAACTTGGCTTGTTATACATTTAATAAAAATACGACGTTATTTTCTTTATGTGCAATGAATAGTTTCGATGAAGTTCGAACCATATTATGTCGAGAAGAACACTGCAGAGAAGGGAACATTATTATCAGGCTATTTTACTGACCGAGAAAATGTAGAGTTGGGGAATTTTGTATTGCTCGTATGAAGTAGCGGGAAACGTGAATAATAATAATAATTAACAACAAAGTGACATACGCCATTGTGGTATAACGAGTAAATCTAAATATATATAACTCAAAAGTGACTGACTGACTGACATAGTGATCTATCAACGCACAGCCCAAACCACTGGACGGATCGGGCTGAAATTAGGCATGCAGGTAGATGTTATGACGTAGGCATCCGCTAAGAAAGGATTTTGATCAATTCCACCGCTAAGGGGGTAAAATAAGGGATGAAAGATTGTATAAAATACTTCTTAACGCGAGCGGAGCCGCGGGCAAAAGCTAGTTAATAATAATTGATAATGAGATCCCTCGTTTCCGTGAAACATCATTCGAACCCAACGGGTGGACAATTTTCCTAGAGTAGGCAGAACTAAGGAGTACCTCGACTTCAAACAAACGAGCGAATAGATACGCGAGTTGGGCGCGAGTGTCACTTTGGACATGTTTCACAATGCTGGGTAGCACATTAGTACGGCGCGCGCCGGCCTATATGACATACTACCACTGACCTCCATTATACAAGTACGCTGGACCTATGATACCCACTTTTTTTTTGTGCCTATTTGAAGCGGAATCAGCGCCCCCAGTGAGAGGGAAGAGAACTAAATTTGACGTAATTTGCAAATGGCCGCTTAATCGTTATTGGTTGTCATCACTATTATTAGTTCCAAATACTCCCACTACTGCTATCAGCGCCAATATGGCGACTTTCAGACGTCCTTTTTACGTCAAATTTAGTTCCTATCACTCACATTGGGGGAGCTGATTCCGCTTCAAATAGGCACAAAAAATAGCTGTCATTTCAAAGGGTATCATTAGTCCAGCGTACTTGTATAATGGAGGTCAGTGCATACTACGTAAAACGTATAAATTTCGAGATCTCTTCTGAGTCGACCTACTCGTTAGTTTTGTTTATTCTGATTTTCCTATTAATATTATTATGGTGAAATGCTTTCAATAATTGATGAAATACACGATATACAAAGTCTAGGTTCCGAAATAAAAGCCTGTAAATCCCAGTGCTCAAGGCGTCATGTGACCGACGTTATATTGTACTGGTTTGCCATTGGTGTGACACTAGTGAGTGTAGTGACGTATTATTAAAAAATAATTGGCCAAGTGCGAGTCGGACTCGCGCACGGAGGGTTCCGACTTCCGTACCATTTAAGAGCAAAAATAGGCAAAAAAATGTATTTTTACATGGGAGCCCCCCTTAAATATTTATTTTATTTTAATTTTATTATCAATTATAAAAGTACTAATACCATTAAGTATTTTGTAAATATTTCAAGTGCCTACGTGTAGCCATTATTGATATAGAGCAAAAAATGCCAAAAAAACAAGTTTTTTGTTTGGGAGCCCCTCTTAGTTATTTGATTTATTTTGTTTTTAGTATTTGTTGTTATAGCAGTAACAGAAATACATAATCCGTGAAAATTTCAACTCTCTAGCTATCACCGTTCTTGAGATACAGCCTGGAGACAGACAGACGGACAGACAGACATCAAAGTCTTAGTAATAGGGTCCCGTTTTTACCCTTTGGGTACGGTACCCTAAAAACGAAGTCATATGCGTCAATGCACTGGCGTACATATCAGAACGAATCAATAGTATGGCGACAATTCTAGACGTAAGCACTGGCGAGTAAACTGGATTAAATTTTGGAACTTACTCTTTATAGTATATAGCCGAAGAGGGGATTTCGTGACATGCTCTAGCGTGTCAGATTAAGATTGTGTAGGCTTCCGACATGTGTCTAGTTATCATGGTGTAAAAATCAGATTTCTCACGTGGTGGGTTAAAAAAATGTTATTTTCGAATATTGACTTAATCTGACAGATCCGATGACTAATTGTCATCGGATCTGTCAGATTAAGATAGGAGATTTATTTAATTACATACTTATTTCTACCATTACAGGTTTACCCCAATGCGATAGAAACATACAAATAAAAACTTACCACTAAATAATATTAAAAAAATGATTGTACCTTAATTAAACTAAACAGTAACTTATTTTATACATAGCGATCCTTGTGAGTTCACTCTGAGCACAGCAGAAGACGTTAGAGATGTTTAGTATACCCAAAGAAGCTTCCACATAAAGCACTGACGATTTAAAGTTTAAGTAAGCCTGTAGGGACATTTTAAAATATAAAAAAATACAGCTTCATATTTTCCTAACTAAGCTTTGCAGATATTTTATGTTGCACTAAACTAAATGATTTAGTCCTTGATGTCTAGAAACTCATTATAATAATTTACCTAAATAAGCAATTTTCTGAATGTATTTTCTTTTTCATCTATATATTAATAAATACGCGAGCGAAAAACTTCGGATCCTTTTTGACTGTGATTGAAATTTTATTTACAGTTATAGTTTATATTATGGTGAAGGACTGCATTGAGCATATTTTATTTTGAAATTATGCTTTTATCATACATTTTTTTAACAAATATTACACACACTACAACACACATACTAGGAGATTTTGATTGATAAGCCTATACACACGAATTGTACTCTTTTACAGTACCACCAACTTATCTGTTCAGTAGACGGGGTCAGTAGTGTCGCGTTTAGTGTTTCTATTTAAGAATGCTTACCGAAACTGTAGGGAATCCACTGTAAATGGGCTGTATCTGTATTCACTCGCACTTCAAAAACTGACAGTGAATGATATTTCACAAAATGGCAGCTGTAATTCCAATTTTATCTACTGAACAGATAAGTTGGTGGCACTGTATTTATGGTTGAAGTCTGTTGTCAAATTGAAAAAAGATTTAGTTTTTTTATTGAATCTTAAATACTGTTAGACAATTATTACACGGCCAGTCTGACATCATTTGACTTTATTAATCTGAGACTGTCGCAGGAATTATGTCTAAAAAATAATAAAGTCAATATTTTGACAATAGATTATCAATAGAATAGCGTTGAAATTTGAAACTTATAATTTAATTTTTTATTTGAGGTCGAATTTCGATCATTGGGCGATCTCTAGTAACCTTAAAATGGCTGCAGTGTCTGAACTTACCGCTAAAATAAAAAGCGCTCTTATTTTTTTAATCAGTTTTACGTAATGTAAAAAAACCTACTAGGTCTCCATGACGCTCGAGTAAGTTCTACACGAATAGCACTGTGGGCTCCCCTACTATTATATTGTAATAGTATTATTATTGTGGCAATACATAGTATGCCACATACAATCCCGGTATCAGCGTTTTCCTAGAAGTGGTCCAAATAATATTAACTCTATCCGAGTTTATATTATTATTTTGCTTTCAACTTATTTATTGGTTTCATGTTCTGAGAATAACAATAACAATCGTTTTATGCAGCTTACTTTATTTTGTTGATCACTAGCTTTTGCCTTCGACTTCGGCTGGATGAAATACACTTTGATCTCCAATTTAACTCTCCGGTCGATTAATAAAAACTTTTTTGTAGCTCATGAAAATCTCGCATAACGTGCCTTTCTATTTGTAAAAGAATTCACGAAATGGGTTCAGTAGATCTAGAGATTACCCCCAACAATGTATTAGTCAAATCGTAAACGGAAGACTATTTGATCATACATATACATTTTAGTTCTGACTTTACTGTCAAAGCTATCGAAAGTAATTTGACTAAGTACCCAAGTTATTCTGAACATACTACATGCACATTATAATTCATAACGCTTTTTGATTTGCTCACACCTACCGTAAAGTCTTCAAAAGACAATTCCTTGTAAACCTCGAGGCACGTACGTAATCGAATTCCATTGTGCTAGGGTTGCCGCAGATTAATATGATTTTATGACATGAATAGGGCTGATACAAATGGCGCGTCGTCGGAACACGGCGCCGTGGTAACCCTAGACGGTGATGCATGCTAGAAATTCTCCTTTGGTTCTTGGCAAGATTTGTTACTTCTAAGCTGATTGGAAGGAAAAGAATTACAGGTATAGAAGAGTTATGTATTCCTATTGTGTATTTCTTTAGAAGGCAAGACTAAACGGTAGTATATTTTAAGGCGTAGTAGTTTTTTTCGGTTTGTATAAAGGTCATACCGAAAAGAGAGGAAACGAGGCTATACAGCTATAATCTATACTTAATATTATAAATGCGAAAGTGTGTCTGTCTATTACCTCTTCACGCCTAAACGGCAAAACCAATTTTGCTGAAATTTGGCATGGGGATACTTTGAGTCTCGGGAAAGGACATAGAGTAATTTTTATCCCGGTAAATGTACGGTTCCCGCGATACACGAATTTTGGCGCAACAGACTTGCGGGCGTCATCTAGTGGGAATAAGGATATATTACTGTGTGCATGTACGTGTGTCACATTTTTTTAACTATAATAATATGTATAGTTCAACAAAAAAATGTGTTGCTTGCGATAACATTCACGCCAAAAATGCATTTTATATAAAAACAAGCATCTCGCTCAAGCATACTTAAGAGCTATGGTTCATATAAAAATAATAAAAAGCAGAGAATCTTAAGGCGATTTTAAATATTCCTGGACTAATGGATGCCTCGGATTCTTGGGAAGTGATGTGTTTTGTAAACTTAATTTTATTATTACACCATTATAGTGCTCAAGATTTACAAGACTAGAAAAAACCGGCTAAAGGTGATCGCACATTTACAGCACGCACGCGCCGAATGCGCATTTTAGAATTCGTTGTATGAAATTATGTGAAACCTCGCACATTCGTCCGCACTGTGCCTGCCGCTTTTCGTGTACTATGCGGTGCGTTCGACGCGTACGGCGCATACGGTGCATCTTCCCACGATAAAAAGCATATAACGTCTTTTCCCGTAGTCTACAACGGCTCTTAATTTTATCAAAATCAGTTCAGCCGTTACTGTGATGCCGTGGTCAAGGAAATAAGAATTGAGAATATTACCAGATGACACCCTCAACTCCGTTGTGCTTAAACTCGTTTATCGCGCAGTAACTGTACATTTTTTCGGAATAAAAAGTATCCTATGTCCTATCCTGGGGCTCAAAGCATCTCCATACCAAATTTTAGCAAAATCGGTTCAGCGGTTTGGGCGTGAAGAGGTAACAGACAGACAGACACGCTTTCGCATTTATATTGCTTAATATTACAACTTTTCTGAATATTTCAAGTACCGCAAGTAAAATAACCACGAATTCCAAAGTAAATTCGCAGATTAAAAACTCGAAAACACGACATCTTCCGGCGGTACTCATAATTTAAAAAAATGCCCAATTTCATTAGTGACGAGGACTTTTGAGTATTTGGAGACTGTCGCAATATCACATTCAATTACTGCCAGGGGCGGAGGGCGTCAGGGCGCCGGGGGGCACCGCCAGGGCGCCGGGGGGCACGGCCAGGGTGCCGGATAGAAACGGGATAATCCAATCTGCCTGCCTCTTGACATTTCTGTTCGAGTGTTATAAAATATAACAATAACGTTATGGCTCCCGAAAAAGTGGAGCCAAGGGCTCTCGACGGCCGACCGAAATGTTGACAGATCCGTTACCGTGTAGTGGGGATCGTGTTGGGTGAGGATTTCGCTCATCCGTGATATAGTTGAAGTTTTTTTTTTATTATTCCTCTATTTTATCTGCTATCGGCTTTCACTAGCCATTATCAGATGGTGTGTTCATTGATAACTTTTATGAGAGGTGTTCCACTGAACACTCAGCTCTTTCATTACTTTAGAACAAT
Source organism: Cyaniris semiargus (assembly GCA_905187585.1). Lineage (NCBI taxonomy): Eukaryota > Metazoa > Arthropoda > Insecta > Lepidoptera > Lycaenidae > Cyaniris > Cyaniris semiargus. The sequence continues at coordinate 15,187,164 of LR994558.1, forward strand.
TATTATTCATTGTCTTTGGTCTAGTATATGCAGACGTTTCAGTCTTCTTATGTCGTGATCACTTAGCAGGTCCCTAGCAAGTTCGTTGGTGTGATTTTCTAATCTTTTCTTGTATGCTTGTATGTATTTAGATACCTCTTCATTTATGGTGGTAATATTTAAATATTCATGTATCTCAGAGTTTGTTATGAACCAAGGTGCATTAGCTATTGTTTTCAGACATTTATTCTGAAAACGTTGTAATATGGCCAGATTACTTTTGCTTGCGGTGCCCCACAGTTGGATGCCATATGTCCATATTGGCTTGATGATGGCTTTGTATACAAGAAGTTTATTGTCTAATGTTAGAGGTGATTGTCGTCCAATAAGCCAGTACAATTTTTTAAACTCCATATCTGCCTGTTGCCTTTTTGTTTTAATATGTTTAGCCCAGGTTAGTCTTCTATCAATATGCATCCCTAAGTATTTCACACTATTTTCTGGTCGTAATTTTTCTCCTCGTAGAGTGACTGATGGGCAGTCGCCTTTTCACCGGTGTAAAAGTGATTTGCACAGATTTATTAACACTTGGCTTAATCCTCCACTGCTCAAGCCACTTATCTATTTTGTTTAGGTGTTCCTGCAGTTTTTTTGATGCTAGGGTCGGATTTTCATCACTAGCAAGACAGGCAGTGTCATCAGCGTGTGTTGCTGTGACTACATTTCTGCTATTCGGCAAATCTGCTGTAAATATGGAATACAGTATTGGGCCGAGGACCGAGCCCTGTGGTACGGAGGCCTTGATATCATACAGTTTTGATACTTCGTCATCAAATTTAACTTGGTATTTTCGGTCTTCAAGATTTGAATAACATATAGAAAGAGTTAGGTAGCTTGTTTTTGATTTTGAATAGAAGGCCTTTGTGCCAGACTCTATCAAAAGCTTGTTGTATATCAAGGAATACAGCAGCACAGTACTCTTTTTTCTCCAAGGACTGTCTTATTTTTCTTACTACACGGTGGACTTGCTCTACTGTTGAGTGATGCTGTCTAAACCCAAATTGGTGGTCAGGAATTATATTTTCTTTATCCAAAATTGGTTTAAGCCTTCTAAGTAAAAGCTTTTCAAATAGCTTTGAAATAACTGGCAGCAAACTTATTGGTCGATAGGAGCTAGGATCAGTTGGTGGTTTTCCTGGCTTAGGTAGCATGGTAATCTGTGATATTTTCCATAATTTTGGAAAGTAATGCAATCTTAGTATAGCATTGAAAAGTATTGTTAAAAATACTACTGCTTTTCTTGGTAAATTTTTTTAAACTTCACCCGTTATCATGTCAAATCCAGGGGCTTTCCTTCTTCCCAGTCTTTTTATTTCGGCTGCCAATTCTTTGGGAGTTACAGATTTAATTGGTAATGACAGCTGTTGGTCACTATTTAATACATTGTTTACTTCCTCCTCAAACTCCATCATACTTGAGGTATTTGATTCAAATACTTTGCTTAGGTGTTCTGCAAAGCATTCAGCTTTTTCGATTGGTTTTCTTGCCCAGTTTCCTGCTTGTGTTCTAAGTGGTGGAACTGATTGTTGTGGTCTTCTACATTTTTTTGTTATTTTCCACAGGGAGTAGTTATCCTGCTTTGTTGCAGAGAGTGAGGACAGCTGTTGCTGAAATGTAAAATTCTCATGCTCTTTTATCATTTCTTTAAGTTCACGAGCAACCCTGTTCCATTGCCTTTTATCTGCAGACTTTCTATAGAGTTGATATTTTCTTCTGAGCCTCCTTTTTTCATGATTGTCTCTCGAATCTGAAGATATTTAATCCCTTATCTGTCGTTTTGACGGTAGGTGTAGAGCGCCATGCAACTTCTTGTATTTTGTTAGTGATAGTGAATGTAGCATTGTCAATGTCTTCTATGGTTTTAAGTCTGATTTTGAGATTTATTTCTGATTCTAAAATTTCACGGAATGCAGTCCAATCTGTTTTTTTATTGTATAATGTTGTATCTTGCTGCTTGTAAATGATTGTTGAACTAATATTTGCTATAATTGGGGTATGATCAGATGTTGTATCGGCACAGTTGTCTATATCAAAATAACTATTAGATAAGCCTTTAATTACAAAGAAGTCCAAAAGGTCTGGTACCTTCTTTGTGTCTGTAGGCCAATAGGTAGGCTCTCCTGTAGATAGTGTTGATAATTTCAGAGAATCTAGACACTTCTTTAGCTCACGACCCCTGGTCGTTATTAATCTGGAACCTCAGTGTGTGTGCTTGCTATTCCAATCTCCACCGCATATATATTTGTTTTCAAGTGTTCTAAAGTAGGATTTAAACATGTCTTCTGTAATTGTAAATTTTGGTGGAGCATAGACTGCACTTACATTGAGCGATCCTTCTTTATCTTGGACTGTGATGGTTTTTTTCACTATGTATGTAATGTTTCAAGTTGTTCTTTATTAAGACAGCAGTACCACCATGCGAGGTGCCATCTGGGTGGTTTGTATAGTAAACACAGTAGTTGTTTAGTTTAAAAGTTTTTCTATTATTTAAGTGTGTTTCAGATACAAGCATTATATCAATTTTGTTAATTTCCATGAAAATTTGAATTCATCTTTATTGGGAGTCAATCCATTAATATTCCACGCTGCTATCCTTAGACTTGTCATTTTGACTTATTTATAAGCATTGTTATGAGATTAATAAGTGTTCCCATTTGCTGGATGAGTATGTCTAGCTTTTATGCTTGTTTGTTGATGGTTTCTAGCAAACAATTGTTTATTTGGGTAAGATAGTCTTTATCACCACCTTTATTTTTTTCCTGTCTGTTTTGATAGGAAGGGTTTGGCTGTGAACTTTTTTCACTATTCAATGGAGGATGTAAGTCTTTTACCTGGCCCCGTACAATTTCATTATATAAGGGCACGCTCGTTTGTAGTTGCATTTGTTCTGTACATTCAACGGGCTTATGAGATATACTCGTAATTAGTCGACTACTGGATGTATTTGAGGACACAGTGTTTGGTTTAGAAATTGTGTTAGATTGCATATTGGATGCGTTTGACGGACCTATGCTGTTACGCTGCTTATTATGTAAATGTTGTTTATTTTTTCTAGCTTGGATCTCCTGATACACTTGGCATCCTTTGTAATTTGCTGGGTGACTGCCTTCACAAAGTACACAAGTGGCTGGGGTATTTTTATCTTTGTCACAATCTGTAGTGCGATGTGGGCCCGCACATTTGACACACCTATACGGTCTCAGACAATTATTTTTGGTGTGGCCATATTGTTGGCATCTTGTACACTGCACAACAGTTTTACTTTTCCTCTATCTTGACTCTCTGATGAAAAATGTATTCAATATTTTTGACAAATTTATTATTCTCATGTGGCTCAAGATTTACAAAGAAGACATTAAATGGTTCTTTTGTACCTGGTTTACGGGCATTGACAATCTCACCTCTCACCTTGTTACCAGTTACTTCTATTGCTTCTCTTATGGCTTCTGTGGGGGTAGTGTGATGTAGATTTTTAATTACTATTTTCTGACATCGTTCCTCTTTTCTAGTAAAAGTATGTCCTATTAGGCCCTTATTCCTAATATGTGAGATCAACATTTTATAGGTTTCGACAGACTTGCTTGAGATTATAAGTTGATCTTTTGAAACTATCTTAAAGGTGTAATTATCTTTTTGCACCACTTCATTTAGGAATTCAGTAAGATCTTGTAGATTCAATATGCCATATAATACAATTGGCGGTGGCTTAGAGACTTTTTTTGGTTTTTTGTTTGTTTCGTCCGATGCATTTATACTGTTTTCACATAATTCATCACAGTTGAGCAATGAAAAGCTATTGTTAGTTTGAATTACTTCTGAGGAATCTATGTTCTGTCTGTTGTTATTGAACATTTGTTGAACATTGGTAATTTGTTGACACTTAAAGTGTGCTCAGGCGAGCGGTTTCTTTTGTTATTGCTGTCTGGATTTTTTTGCCAAGGGACCTGACTAATTGCACGTGAATTTGACGGTTGGGGTATGGCTTGTTCCGTAGCGGTCTCTTGTACCGCCGGTCGTACGGGTTCGCCCTCTGAATTACTTCGAGGTCGAGCATTGTTAAATAGTGCTTTATGAAACACTTGTTGCACTAAAGGTTTGTTTGATTGTTGTTTCGGCGTTTCGGAGGAAAACTGTTTTTCGTTCCCCATTGTGACTGCAATTCCGTATAATCTAACCGTTTTCGTATTTCTTAACGGTATACGTAGCGAAAGAGCACTATTTCTTTAGTTTTTTTATTGTGATTATCAAGTTTTCACAAGATTTTGAGGTTAGTCACTATTCACTTCCGAGTTGCACTTTAAAACCAAAAATTTTTTGTGTAATTCTTATTGATCACAGTTATTTACGTGTTATTTATGCAATAAACACTATTTTTAAAGTTTTTAGGAGAAAAAACACCAATTATTTGAGAATTTGATTTTCGTAAGTAACTGACGCGATCGCGTTCCGTTTGACACTGGAATATAGTTGAGGTGGAAACTTATTTAGTGGTGTAAAATTTTTTGGGAGGGGTGAAAAATGTTAAACTAGTGTCCTAGTCAAACCATGACCAGCAGCCGTACCCCCGAAACTGATATCAACTTGATACGAGTCTGATTTTGATTTCGTTTTTATGTCATTGTAATGCGTAGGAATTCCGGAACAAAATTTGACATGGCGTCTTGTCAACGTCGTTATAGCAAAGCGCGTCCATATTGTTATAAAGTAGCAGAAGGTTACAAAAATATGAAATAATGTTTGTGTTTTTTCGTCACACCTGCACCATAAATAACATTTCTTTAGAAACTTTAGATGGATGTGACTATTTTCTACTTTAGTGGGTTTAAAATGGTTATTTTCGTTAAGGAACATCTTGACATTAAACAATTAATATGTAAATTATTTTTTGTAGTTACACTGAAGATAAGATAGATAGATTTGTATCCCTGCATGCCGACATTAAAAATTAGTTTTTATTTGGAAAAAAATAGTCCGTCCGACGCACCTACAAATGGAGATGTTGTTGAGATTCCTGGAAGAAGATCCAGGAATCGCAAAAGTCCGGTACATGCGGACGAGCCAAGCTAAGCACGATACAAAACTTAAATGGTAGAGCTTTAACTTCATTGGAGGTGCCATCAATTACAATGACATAAAAAAATGCTTGCAGAGCCATATTATTATGTTAAAATAATAATAATTAACAAAAAAATAAAACGACACCACACCAATCGACATCAATCCAATAGTCGATACCTCATGAGCAATCGTTTAATTTGACGTTTGTAGACGATCAGCATTTGATTCTCAGACGATTTGATTTTGTCGCGAGTACCTAAAATTCGATGATATCGAATGTTTCGATACTGATTAGTTCCAAATTGGGTCGCAGCACGATCATGCGCTAGTATACCTGTCAGGACTAGTCAGGAGTAGCAAAATTGTTGAGATCGAATTAGTTTCAAATCGATCCGCAGCACGATCGAGCGCTATAGATGTCTAAAGTGTCAAAAATCTGATATCAGATTGATATCAGTTTCGGGGATAAGGCTGCAGATCGGATAGAAAGACGAAGGTAGAGTAAACGTACGCAGCGCGCAGGAGGGATTAATACGGGGGGTATTCCTTACTGGTAATTCCCTTAGCGCAGGAAGAATAGGAGGAAGAAGTATTTTTTGAGTATTTCTCTTTACAACCGCATGGCAAAAATGTTTGTCTATATCGTTTTTGATTCTCCCGGAGTGCAACTTGTTATTTATATTTATTTACCTTATGATATGTTGATGAAATTGTGTGTTTTTATTGGGTAGGTCTAAAGTCCTATATCTATTTTTTATACATGAAACAACGCTAAACAACTTTTACCAGGTCAGCTTTTTTATTTTTATAATAGTACTTACTACATTATATTTTGCATTGCCATAAAGTGTATTTTTGTGTTTCCATGGTGACATGCTACATATAATATCATCACGCCCAAGAACATAAAATATATCGTTAAATCGTCTCATTTAAAATTCCAATACAACAGGCGATCTCTTAAGCGATCTAATTTCCGATAATGTCAAGTTTTGGGCGAAAATGGATGAAATATAAGACCGTTAAATTAAATGGCTTCAAATTATTCATTTATTTCTCACCCGTCACATTCTGTGGTGTTTTGTAGAGTCACCATGTTTTGGGAAATACGTAGGATGAATATACGGTCTTCTATATATTTAATTGCGTGCAAATAATATTTTGTATTCTAGTTTATTCTATTTGTTCAATTTTTAGGATAAGTAAATTTAACAATAACAAAAATTTAACAATAGCTTGATATTCTGATCGACGACGGACGATAGGAATGTAGAACGTTTCTAAAAATTTCTAAAAATCTAAAAATTTAAAAGTTCGTGGCTTTGAGGCTCTTGCATGACTAAAGATTAAACACGTATACACAGAACATCTGATTTACAAACAATAATAATAATACATGAAATAAGCACATACAGACCTTAAGTAATATATTTATTTTACTACCACTACTACTTCTATGGCATCTTACAACGTTAGAGAATTTTCTTAATTATTTATCGCATGATGCGGAAGAAAATGTCTAAAATTTTAAATTAATATGGTAAAAAGGCTGAATGCATTCAACTTTTTGTATTTACAACAAAAATTCCTAAAGAATTGTGAACCTACAGTAACCAAATAATAAGGCGTAAATAATTAAATTTAGGGAAACTCTGGCACCTACCCCTTCTTTTACATTTATTATTAAAACATCAATCAACATTACGACAGTAATTATACATTACTTCTGGTGCTTGTGGTGTTATTACAAGCTACATAAATATAAAATAAATTACAATATAATTGAAGACATGAATGGATGAACAAGGTAACTAACATTAACTTTACAACATAAGAGCAAACACAATTTTTCCCATCTGGCTAATATATCTAGTTTTTCTACAATCCACAAGTCTTCTCAGCTCAAATCATTTTCCCGATAGTAAAGCCTCCATTTATGCAAAAAACGACAGTTTTCAAATTGTTACTTACCTGCATCATCCACTCATGTCTTCAATTGCTATTTACATAATATGATGTAGTAAAAGTGTAAAAATAAGAAGACTATCTTAACAATTAGTAGAAAAACACTGAAGAGATTTCCGACTCTAAAAAAGTTTTCAAAATTTAACCAATACGTACACAAAATAATTAGCCTAGATGTCACTGGGGCCAGAGTAATCTGAAACTGAAGTTTAGGCGTTAGAATAAATAGTAAGCGATTATGTTGTTCATGATTCCCTAGTCGTATATCCTTTGCATTTTTATCGATTATTATGTTTTCAGAGATAATGTCTCTTAGGTGTTATACATTTTAAAACCTTATAACCAATTTTAATGAATCAATCTTATAGTACGGGAGCCCTAGAACAAATTTTTTAGTTAGGGTTCCGTTTTAGGGTTCTGTAATCAACAAAACTTGGTTGACTACTGTAAGTCAAAGTATGAAATCCTTTCTATCTCTGTTAGCTACCACTTTCGAGATTTTTCGAAAATAAAAATGTTGTTCGTCTCATCAAAATGTAGCTACTCACAAAAAATTAGGCTTGTTAGTAATCACAAAAAATTTGTTCTAGGGCTCCCTCACTATTATAACCTTTAATTATAGTAAATCTCTGTCAAAAACCTTTTCATTTATTTATAAACTATTATCCATACTTAATATTATAAATGCGAAAGTGTGTCTGTCTGTCTTTCTTTCTGTCTGTCTGTATGTCTGTCTGTTACTGTTAGCTGAAATTTGGTACGGAGATACTTGGAGTCCCGGGAAAGGATAAAGGATACTTTTTATCCCGAAAAATTAAAATTTGGTTCCTGCGCAATAAACGAATTTTAGCGCAACGGATTTGCGAGCGTCATCTAGTATTATACTAAAAATCAAAATCGTCCGATTTGTCTTAACCGATATCGTCCAAAAGGAGGAGTCATCGTAACAATTAAAATCGCAACGATTCGACTATAATGTCATTATAATTGGAACATTATTCGTCAGTGTCCCCTCGACAACAATCGAACCCGCACTAAGCGGCAATCTGCTCCACCATTAATTTAATGGGGTATTTTTAGCAATGATCACGGTAATGAAACATCATAATCGATATAAGTATTATAAATGCGGTGTGTTCCGGTTTTCTGTGAGAACGTGGTATTTCTCCGGTCGAGCCGGCCCATTCGTGCCGAGGCATGGCTCTCCCACGTATAATATATACGAAAAAGGTACGGTTCCTGTATGATAAATGGATTTTTAAGCAACGGAAAATACGAGCACTATGTTGTATATTTTGTATTACTTGTAATCTATGTAGTCTTAGTATTAAAACCACTAAAATTATTTTTTTGTTTTAATCTATAAACTTATTACTTCCAACACTTTTTGTATTTAAAATAAATCGGCCAAGTGCGAGTCGGACTCGCGCACGAAGGGTTCCGTACCGTTAGCAAAAATAGCCCAAAAAATGTGATTTTTGTATTGGAGCCCCCCTTAAAATATTTATTTTATTATCAATTAAATAAAGTACAAATATAAATTAAGGATTTTTTTAAAAAATTCAAGTGCTAGCTACAGGCAATATTGATATCGAGCAAAAAATAGCAAAAAATCACGTTTGTTGTATGAGAGCCCCCCTTAAATATTAATTTTATTTTGTTTTTAGTATTTGTTGTTATAGCGGCAACAGATATACATAATCTGTGAAAATTTCAGAAGTCTAGCCATAGCCGTTCTTGAGATACAGCCTGGAGACAGAGAGACGGACAGACAGACATCGAAGTCTTAGTAATAGGGTCCCATTTTTACCCTTTAGGTACGGAACCCTAAAAAAGAAAACGCAGTCAAAATTCTTGAAAAGAAAAGAATATTATTATGTACTAGATGACGTTCAGCGGTTTGGGCGTGAAGAGGTATCAGATAGACAGACAGACAGATAGACAGACAGACAGACAGACAGACAGACAGACATACAGACAGACAGACAGACTGACAGACAGACACACTTTCGCATTTTTTCTATACTAATATTATAAAGCGGAAGAGTTTGTTAGTTAGTTTGTTTGTTTGTTTGTTTGTTTGAACGCGCTAATCTCAGGAACTACTGGTCCGATTTGAAAAATTCTTTCAGTGTTAGATAGTCCATTTATCGAGGAAGGCTATAGGCTATATTTTATCACGCTAAGACTAATAGGAGCGAAGAAATAGAAGAAAATGTGGAAAAAACGGAGGAAATTATTTGAAAGGGCTTATTTCACTAACTACTAGAGCAATTTTTCTGTTATTTGGGTCAGATAAGAAGTAGACCACGTGAAGGATCATAGGCTATTTTTTGTAGACTGATTTGTTTGTGAAATATCTAATTTACGCGGGCGATACCGCGCGGAACGTCTAGTCTATACTAATATTATAAAGCGGAAGAGTTTGTTTGTTTATTTGAACGCGCTAATCTCAAGAACTACTGGTCCGATTTGAAAAATTCTTTCAGTGTTAGATAGCCCATTTATCTAGGAAGGCTATAGGCTATATTTTATCACGCTAAAACTAGTAAGAGCGAAGAAATAGAGGAAAATGTGAAAAAACGGGGGAAATTATTTGAAATTGCTTATTATCTTAAGAACTACTGGAGCAATTTTTATGTTATTTGGCACACATGAAGAATAGACCACGTAAAGGGACATAGGTTATTTTTTGCGGAAAAATGTACGGTTTCCGTGAAATTCCTAAATTACGCAAGCTAAGCCGCGCGGAACATCTAGTAATATTATATGAGTAAGTATGGATTAAAATTTCGTTGCAGTGCTACGCGTTGCTACGAGCAAAGAAACTGCGAATTTGAGAAGCTACTTAAATAAAAACATAGTATTCCTTTATAGACAACCTAGACTAATGATATAGTTATTAATTGTATTAAGAAGTCCAGTATTTTAATGGTCACAATTATTTAATTTTTGCCTTCTTCACTTGCGTGAAATTAGTAAATGAGTATCAAGTATTTGATTAACTATTTAACACCCTTGGAAGTCCAGTTTTGAGAAATCATATTTTCTTATTGTATATTTTCACTACATGACGCCCGCAACACCTTTCCGCCAAAATTCATTTATCGCGCGGGAACCGTCCATTTTTCCGGGATAAAAAGTATCCTATGTCCTTTTTTGGGAGTCTAAGCATCTTCATACCAAATTTCAGCAAAATCTGATCAGCGGTTTAAGCGTGACAGACAGACACACAGAGTGGTAATAGACAGACAGAGAAACTGACACACTTTTGCATTTATAATATTAAGTATTACATAAATTGTAAGAAAAACACGTGTGCTAAATTTCACTATTCTTCCAGCCAATCAGCTTTGCATTTACACATCTATGGTTACAAAAAGAAAATGAAATTATAGTTAGAGTTTAGACTAAAAAATGTCCGTATAACGGACATAAATTTTATTTCCTACTTTGAAATATCTGCTGTTTTGTACGAAGAAAAATGCCTAGAATTTAAATCGCTTTAATATCTCCCCTTTTTTAAGTAACAATTAGATAATATTTCCAACACAAGTTATTTGTATGCCAACATTTTTGCGATTGAAAAATTCTTATCGAGTCGGAGAAAAAATCTCATTACTTCACCCGACTCACAAGTTTCGGTCCGTCTGGAATTTCAATTACTTCACTTTTCAGTTTTATAACGTAAACTGGAACTATTAGGCCGTGTGTCCACTGCCGTCACCGGAACGTCACCGACAAAAATTAAAATGAAATGCCACTTTATGACCCAGGCAACAGGTTTCATTTTCTACCGACATTGGTCTAGCGAGCAGCGGCTGCTTTGTAGTGACGTAGGGCAAAATGACAAAATGAAACCTATGGCCTAGGCTATGGCCTAGGCCATAGGTTTCATTTTTTTTAAAGTGTCATTTAATTAGAATTTTTGTCGGTGGCGTCCCGGTGACGGCGCCGGTGGACAAACGGTCTTAAGGTGCCGGTTGGCTGCGGGCGACATGAAGCAACCGCAGACGACGTGTCGCAGCGACACAACTGGTTTCTATGTATTTCTATGAAACACCCTCCGCAGCTAGCGACACGAAGCTAGCGACACTTATTCATAGAAATAAGAAATTTATAGAAACTAGTAGTGTCGCGACGACACGTCGTCTGCTGCAACTTCATGTAGTCGGCTTCCAACTTGTACCGCGTGTTGTTACGCGATCCACCGAATGGTTCGAGTTGGTAAAAGTTACTCTGACAGTTATCAATGCTCCGCTTAAAGGTCACAGCACACATATCAACTCGGAAAGGGATCGGCACCGTATCGCCTCGAGCCGTTCAATATTGTTTGTATGAAACTCCCGACTGCAACGCACACTAAGCGGAACCGTAACGTAATCGCCTCGCCTCGGAACAGGCTCCGAACCGGGATGCGACGCGTGGTCAACTAGCAGTCAACCCGCTTACGACTCGTCGTCCCCGTGCTTACGTCTCTCCGTACTCAAGCTTACGTTTCTTCGTCCACCCTTGCCCCTTTCCCCTTCCCCGAGCCGTAAGCGAGGCGTCGCCTAGCCGTAGCCGAGTTGACGTGCAGGCGCTACTGATATGCTTTGGTTACGTGCATACGTTAGGTTGACGCCTGGTTGACGCCTGGTTGACGGCGAGGCTCGAGGCGATACGGTGACAATCCCTTTCCGAGTTGATACGTGTGCTGTGACCTTAAAAAACGTTCAGTCATCTGTGCCTATCCACGTTGGCACACGATGGAGGCTTTAGATGTAATAGTATTGATACTATTTTTATCTAGTAATAATACCATTACTTTACATTAGCCCTAGCACGGCTACCACTAGAAATTCGAAAGTATAGACAAACTGTGGACATAAACTTAAGGTGCCGTTCCGATCTTTACCGCGGCTAATCGCGACCGACAAAAATTCAATTAAAATGCCACTTTATGACAGACTATAGTATAATATGTCATAAAGTAGGATATTATTTGAATTTTTAGAACTATAGTCTGTCATAAAGTGGCATTTAAATTGAATTTTTCGGAACGAAAGATCGGAACGGCACCTTAAGTTTATCTCCACAGTTTGTGACTATAGTCTATCATAAAGTGGCATTTTAATTGAATTTTTCGGAACGAAAAAAGATCGGAACGGCACCTTAAGTTTATCTCTACAGTTTGTCTATACTTTCGCATTTCCACTGGTCGCCGTGCTAGGGCTACATATAGGGACAAGAACGTGTAGATATTTTTGGATACTTCAAAAAAGCACATTGAAAACAACACTTACTTTTCTGCTTATACCTAAGCAGTAGAGCCCAAAATATCTGTAGATAACTTTTATGCACCACATAATATTGTGTTTACTATTTAAAATCTATTGATTTATTTCGGAGTTATTTGTGTACAGCCTGCTATGAGGATATGTTCATCTAAGCGTTGTTTATCTAGCAAAACTAACGTTAGAACCTATATCCAGGAGGTTTTGCGGCGTTTGCGTTCAAACGAAACTTTTTGCTTCTTCGAAGCTCCGGACAGATTAATTTTCGTAGGTTTGTGGAAATGGTTTTTTAGCTTTCTGACTAGATCACAAAATCTTCAAAAATAATAATAAGTCTTTTTCTGACAATTTTTTTGTTTTTATGACAATTTAAGTATATCATGTAAATTGTTCTGTGGATTAATTTTCCTACTTAGACAGATCTGCTGTTTTGTACGAAAATGCCTAGGATTAAAATCGCTTAAATATCTCCCCTTTTTTAAGTAATTTAGGTAACTGCCGTAGAAAAAGTTGCTCTTAAACATGTATAAAATTCCTATATACATGTGTTCGTCCTCCAATGTCCTCGAACATCCATACTAATATTTTAAATATGTGAAAGTGTGTCTGTCTGTCACCTCTGCACGCCCAAACCGCTTAACCGATTTTGCTGAAATTTAGTATGGAGATTCTTTGAGACCCGGGAATAGACAAAGGATACTTTTTATCCCGGAAAAATGTACGGTTTCCGCGCGATAAACCCATTTTAGCTAAACGAATACGAAAACGGGCGTCTATGAGTATAATAAATTACCCTTTATATTTCGTCAGTAAAATTAAAAGTAACGTTAAATCCAGTAACAGTTGGGATCTTAATGCTTTCTATGTGAGTTTGTTCAAGTTGGGCTGACGCCACCGTAATACTTTTATCTTTTAATTCTTGTTTAATTCCCACGAAACGGAATAATTTTGCTCCCATTCCCTCTGTTTGTCTTGGGGAATGTTTTCAGTTATGTGATTCTACGTATAATAGCTCCCGCACCAGTTTCGGTGACGTTGGTCGGTTTCATTGGTGTTAACTTATTGTGCCGAAGTGTAGGCAGTACACTTTTATGCTAGTAGCACTATCTTTTCCTTAATTCTCATAACCTCAAATGTAATATTTCATCACAAACTTCGTGGAATCCCCTAATGAACTTGTGTTTCACAATAGTTAATTATGTTTCATATAATTTCGATTTTCAATAAATAATAATAATAATTCAAATACCTTTATACCTGTATCGTTCAACAAAAAATTGGTGTTTGTTATGAAATTTTTAAAACCTTAATGTGCCAGCTTCGATAAATTCCTGGTTAATATATTAAAATAAAATGATTATCAGAAAAAATAGTATCTATGAATTCCCAATCAAAAAACAAGTTTATTTTCATATTATTGTAATAATATTATGGCTTACAAATAAACTTTAATTATTTATTTTATCATTATAATTGTCAATCCACATTCGTGAAACAGGTCATCTCCCCACCACTGCCTGAGCACGAATGAATAAAACCGTAATAAACAAAATTAATTCACGACTACCCCACATTTTTATCAACACTAAATCACGACAAATAACATGAAATAGTGTCATTTTTATGGCATTTAAAGAACTATATGTAAAATTTAATGTCGCCTGGCAGCCGGCGGCCTGGAGTGGGGCCAACAGTGGGCTAATAAAGATTTTAATGCCGCTTCCGATACGCCACTATGTTACATTGAAGTTTTTATTTCCGGATATGTGTCGTCGAGTAGAGCCGAATGAGGGTTTTCGATATTTCATTTGCGGCCAAGAAGCAGCGGGCCTAAAATGGCCACCATCATAATATTATGATCATAAAAATATTCATTTTTTTTAAATCGCAAAATGGTCACTTTGAATGCAGTTCATATGTCTAAATTCGCATTCACTTCATACTAATTTGACATTCATTAGTTTGACAGTTTTGACAATTCATTTTCTGAATTGATTTAAGAGGAATTGCACTTTGTGACCTTTTTAGGTCTGCTGATCTGACAAACACCAAGCGCCGCCTAGTAAATTCGTGATCTCGAAAACTGTCAATATGAATTTTCTTCCTTACCACCTGGTGCCCGGTAGAGCTGTTTGCCAATCGGGTCTTTATCACATCAAGCAGCTAATTCATATTATGTCAGAGACTTAAAAACCCTCAATGATTCAAAGAAAAGTGTATCTAATTCTGGTTGAATCAACTCAATGGTGGTCGGTGGATATAATCCAAGGCTGCTGAGGTATTTTGACAGGAGTTTTTCTGTTCAAAAGCGCTGTTGATTAAAGCAATGTTTTGAAATTAGCCAATGAGAGCAGTCACAGGGGCGTCTTTCCCTTAGGTGCAGGGTGTGCTCGCAACGGAGCCCCACTCGGCGCGCGCCCGCGTTGGCCGGCCGCCGCGCTTTAATGACCAACGTAAAAAGAACTCCAGTTTGCATACATTTTGTGGAGAATCTGGAGCTCTTCTTATATTTGTCGAATTACAGCAAAGTCAGGCGCACCACGAGCGGCTCGGCTTTTGCGATATAGATATAAACTTTATTTTTCAACGTGAAATGAACCTTAAAACACATAAATGAAGATTATATTTGTCGTCAAGATGGGCGCCAAAATGAGAGCCGCGCGACTCACGTCAGGCTGGATTTATATGCGTCCGCGCGTATGCGCGATTTCGCCGCTAAACCACAAGATCAAAAGCAAATATACTCTTGACGGTGCCCTTGCGGTCGCACCGGGCGCCGTGCAGCCTACGCCCTCCGTGCCTCCTTCTCATGGGATCTGCGTATTAATTTGCGTCCCGCTCTTTTTATGCAGCCAGCAGCCTCCGTTTGCGACATAACAGTTTCGCAGAGGGTATAAGCTACTGCCTCCCAATAAATAGTAAGGTGCAATCCAAGGACGGCGCAAAAGCCCGTTGCTCAGCCCAAGCAGAGCGTTCAATGAGCGTATGCTGCGCCGTATCGCCTTTCTCAGGCTGGTGGCACCTAGGCGATGTTTTCCTCCTGTCCGTATGGTCCAAGTAATGAAGGTAAGGGCGCCCCTTGAATGTGCCATCCACTGTTATAATATCGACCGGTTGTAGTATCTCCCCGCTTTTTAAACTCGACTGTGTGTTGATACACCCTCCAAAAACACGCGAGCCTCCAGATCCCACGGAGGGGACCCTGTCAGCGCCAACGCTGCTTTGCCAGCTAACGGTTCGATAGCAGCGTAGTATCCGCAGCACTAAAGCATGCTGCGGGCTTCTAAACAGCTGTCTATTCCGGGCGCCTATGTGTTCCGCCCAAACAAGACTGCAGGACCCATGTATAAAGCCGTCTGCAGGTGGTGCACCCTGGACGGTGGGCTACAGATTTTGGCAGAAGGCAATTCAGGGCCATAGCCATCTTCTTCAGTTTTAGTGTCAATCGACGAAAATGAGGGGTAAAGATCCATTCAGAATCCAGGACCAAACCGAAGTACTGCATTTCATTGCACTCTCCTCCACATTTCTGCGTTGCGCAGTGATGCTTCCGCGGGGGCGGTGCTTCCGGGGCCCATAGAAAAACATGGCATACGTCTTTTCGACTGCGACTCGCAGCCCCAACGCTTCTATAAGCGCCACAACCTGTGACTCACCCACTCTCGCCAGGCATATTGTCTCCTCCGTGGGCCAGCATGTATGTGTCGTCTGGATAGCATACCAAACGTAGCCCACGGAGATGGGCCGCTCGCAGGATAGAGGTCGTCGATCAAGTTTACCCACCTACCTGGAGAAGTTTCCAAGTTATAAATTGGTCAAAGAAGGGGCTATTTGGAGCAAAAATAGACTCCCAAACACTGAATAAGTTGAGATATGCCATTCCGACCATATCTCTCATTAAAGCTTTCGACCCAAACTGTTCTTCGGCTTCCGAAAAAACTTACAGAAATTTAAAATTAGAACTCTTAGAATGGGATTTTACGAGGGCTTTAATCTTGAACCCAAAAGCAATTGCCCTGAAAATTCACGGTTCTGCTGCGAATTTTGAAATATTTTCAGAAGAAATAAGTGACTTAAAGGCTTCCTTTATTTCAAGAGAGGAGGCAGAGCTCCTAATCGACGGGCAAAATAAGAAATATGTTTCTTCATCAATCCCACACCAAAAACGAACCAAAAGAAACACGGAATCTCGTGAAGAAATAAGAATTCTAAAAGAGCAAACAAGAGTTCTGCAGGATATGATGTATCAAATGTTAAATAGGCAGGAATGTGGACAGGAAAGAGAATCAGAATCAGATACAGAAACATTTTATGAAGAGAACAAAGAAAACAGTCCATCACCATATGCCTTTCAAGCACCTGAGATGCAACTTGACTTCGTGGAAGCACCCACAGACACGTTTGATTTCACCCCACTAATAAAGGAAGCCGAACCAAAAATTATGCATGCATCGGCTGACCTTTTAAGCCAAGCTATCGAGTGTCAACGTCTGGGGAAGGAATCATGGAAAAATCTACGGTATTGCGAAGTAAATAAAAAACTACAAGCCAATCCTGTATTCACCTCTCTGGCGGTCAACTTACAGTTGACTAGTAAGACCCCTGATTGGATACCTTATGACCAGAGTGTTAAATATGATCTGACTTTGGGTGCTGTAACGCACGGCCTACTACTTCAAAGGAGACAGCTTAATGAGGCACTTACTAACATCGCTGCAGAGATTAACTCTAAGACTCTTAACGAGGCTATAGTAAAACATATTACCGGACCGGACACAGAATTTAGAAAATCCAGCGATGATTTACTCCAGTACGTATGTGGTCGTTGCGCAGAATTAATTGAATTTAGACGTTCTTTGTTAAACCTCCTTCAAAGGTTATGCATGGTATTTTACATAAAATACCACCATCGTCCACTCATCTTTTTGATGAAGTTGAGCTTTCAGAAACTTTTAAGCATAATGGCGGTTTTTATAAGTTTTTTCCGTCATCCAAAGGCACGAATGACCTTAGCTTTAAGCGCCAGAGTGACAGAGAGTCCACAAATTTTCAAGCCCGTAAGTATCAACAATCCAAGAAAAAGAAAACTCAACCCAGTTATTCATCATCCTCAAGCAACAGAGGCTTCCGAAAGTCGAACGAAGCGAAGCAGGATGGTAAGAAAAAGGGAGAGGGGATACGAAAGAAGCTCTCTTCGTCGCCTAGATCCCGATATAGGACAAACCCCTATTGACTATTCCCGGAACCTACAACTGGCGGGACGTCTAAAGTTTTTTATAAACAAATGGGAGGCCTACGAGGCTCCAAATTATATATTAAATACGTTAAAAGGAATGACCATTCCGTTTACAAAGACGCCCCCACTTATGCCAGCATCCTCAAAAAAATCTGATAAAACTGCAAACCAAAGCGTCCGTGCTTATGCAAGAAGAGATTCTAAAAATGTTCAAGATGGGAGCACTAGAGATGTCAGTAAACAGAAGTCAGTATTCCTATCTCGTCTCTTCCTTGTACCAAAATCGGATGGGGGACAGAGACCCGTATTGAACCTAAAGCCACTCAACCACTTCATGAAACCGAGACCATTTCGTCTTGTAAATCACCAAAGAATTCCCAGGTTTCTGCAGCAGAACGACTTCTTAGCAAAAATAGATCTATCAAATGCATACCTACATGTATCAATAAAACCAGCACACAGAAGATTCCTGGCTTTGGTTTACAACAACCAATGTTACCAAATGACAGCATTACCTTTCGGCCTAGCCGTAGCCCCGGTAATTTTTGCTCGTCTAACCAATTGGATAGCGGCTCTACTGAGATGAAAAGGAGTTCGAATAATCGTCTACTTGGACGATTTTTTGAAAGCATGCCAGAATCAAAAAACCTTAGAAGAGCAAATAAAACTAACCACGAGCATATTGACAGAATTAGGCTGGATCATAAATTGGAAAAGATCTGTTATAAAAAACCAACTCAAAAGCTGGAGTTCCTCGGAATTATGTGGGACACCAAAAAGAATGTAAAATCCATCAGTGCCGACAAGATTCTAAAGATAAAAATGTCTCTCCAGCAAATACGGACAACTCGCCATTGGTCTTGGAGAAGTGCAAAATCTTTACTAGGGCTTTTGGTTTTCGCCGCCTTCGTAGTCCCTTTAGGTCTTCTAAATTGCCGTTTAATGCAAAGAGCCGTGAACAAGTTAAACATGTTTCACTGGGATCAACGTCATCGAATACCCGAATCAATGATTCACGAGGTGGTTTGGTGGACAAGAAATGTACACAAAAATACTCAGATATTCCCAAAAACCCCAACTGTCTTCCTGTCAACGGATGCTTCCGATTGGGGCTGGGGAGCAGAACTAGACGGCGACAATATATCAGGAGCATGGAATGCGGCTCAGAAACTATGGCACATAAATGTCAAAGAGCTATACGCAGTGTACGAGTCCATAAGAATAAATGTAAAGAGGTTAAAAGGACAATGCATAGTAGTTCAATCCGACAATCAAACTGTCGTTTCTCATTTAAAGAAACAGGGGGGTACAAAATCAATAACTCTTCTAAAAATGTCCAAGCTTGTGTTGAATCTGTGTCACAAAGCACAAATAACAATTCAACCCCAATTTATCCCAGGACGTTACAACCTAACCGCAGACAGTTTGTCTCGCAAGAAGCAGTTTGCAGAATGGAGCCTGTCTACTGTCGTCACAATGAAGATTTTCCAGAGGTGGGGAGTTCCGGATATAGACTTATTTGCAACCAAGCGATCAGCAGTGGTACCGCAATATGTCAGTCAAGATGCAAAGGACAAAAACGCAGTTTTTACAAACGCCTGGATGTTTCCTCCTCCAGCTCTAATCCCACAAGTCTTACAACACATGAACAAGGCAAGGGGGATTTACATTATAATAGCACCCAGGTCGGAGAAGTCCTTTTGGAGAGTGAATTTGCGTCAAAGGGCCACTGCTCCTCCTTACACCATTCGCAACCTACAACACCATCTGGTATACTTAACAACGGGAGCTCCTCCTCCAGAGGTGAACAAATTAAAATTGGAGGCCTGGAGAATTCGTGGTGGAGTGATCTAGTCAAATATTGGTCCTTAGATAACATTTCTCTGTTGGAAAGTTCCTGGAGAAAATCAACGTTACAATCTTATAAAGCACCGTGGGAACGGTGGCTTCGTTGGTATGGAGCTAACTCAGTATGTTGCTCTAATCCAACGGCACCCCAATTGGCTCTATTTTTGTGTTATCTACATAAAAATTTAAAATTATCACCAGGAACTATAAAAGTCCATAAATCAGTAGTATGCACGTTCACAAATTCATTAACTGGTGTAAATTTAAACACACATCCTTTGGTATCAAGAAACATTAAAGGTATAGAGCTTTCTAAACCACCAGTAATCAAGAAAAATATTTGGGATGTCTCAGTATTAATTAAATGGCTGTCAGACAATCCTCCAAAAGAGAGTAGTTTATTCCAATTGTCAAGACATGTCGCCTTACTTCTGATTTTATGCTCTGGACGTCGAATTCACGACCTAACGCTTTTGCATACAAGCTCGGAGGATATGCTATTAACTAGAGATTATATTATTTTTTGGCCTAGATTCGGGTCGAAGACTGACTCTATTCACTATAGACAGTCAGGTTGGAAGCTTAGGGCAGGTCAAATAAGGAACTTGAATATTCCTTTTTGGATATCTAAACTATTAACGCTATCGGAAAATCGGAGATCTACACACACTGATTTAACAAATTTGTTTATTACCACAAAAGGTATAGCAAAAGCGGCTTCCCGTAGCGTTATCGCAGGATGGGTACGAACAGCGTTCGATAACGTAGGTATTGTTGCACCCCCAGGCAGTGTTCGCTCAGCAGTGGCATCGAATAACTTTAGAACTTTGCCATTAGACGATGTACTGAGTAGAGGTAACTGGCGTAGTGTCACATTATTTTAAGGAGATCAGTCAAGTAAATTGTGATACAAACCTTAGTTCTAATACTCTAAATGATTCCTTTAAAGCTTTAAGATAATCGTTACAGACTGAATAGATCTCTATTAAAAATAATTATTTTATTTTTATATTAAGAAATTTATGTACGTGTTTGGTTGAATATTTTGTTTTCCTGTCGATTGATTTTATGTTCGTTTCATAAGGATTACATAAATATAAAAGAAGTTTATGGTATACTTATTGTGATTATAAAGATCGTAATAAATTTTTTACCCAGTATTTGTTTTTTATTATATAGTAACCATCTAGGAGCATGATGTAGGTAGTTTACAATATTTACTTTCACAGTACGCTACTACGGCCGGCAGAACCCAAACAGGTCTCAGAGGGTCAAGCCGCAGGCTCAGACCTAAAATAGAACCGTTTTTCCCCCGAAGGGAATAAAAACGGATATTTTGGGTCTAGCCAAGGCTTGACCCAGGTTCAAGGCCTTGCCGTCCATTTTCCTTGAGACTGTACTGAGGATCGCGCGCAGCGCACTCGCCGGCCGACCGAGTCACCCCCTTCCCGCACCCCGCAATCCGCTAACGCGGGCGGCGAGCTGCGATAGGGGCGTGTTTGCTGTGAAAGAAGCTAGAATAACGTGCTATTTAAAGTCAAATACACACAGTGTAATCTCGGAGGGTCAAGCCTTGGCTAGACCCAAAATATCCGTTTTTATTCCCTTCGGGGGAAAAACGGTTCTATATTATGTACTTATACTAGGGATGGAGGCCTGGTGTCTTAAAATACAAGCAGGACACTGCTTAGTTTGAGACTCCAGTCTCCCCACAAATACTGAATTTGTTTTATTGTAATGATATAAGTGTAATATTATTATTGTGGTGAGAAAATAAAAATAAAATTATTATTATTATTATTATTATGTACTTAAGTACTTTGTACCCATTTCATTTTGACCGCGCGCTTGCTAGGGGGCGCTAGGGTAATATTTGCACACGGGCGCCACATGGGCTAGAGACGGCCCTGGAGCAGTAAATAGATAAACTGGCATGAAACCTTATTCGGGAGTGCAAACGAAACCCGCTGTTTTGTTTGCACTTCTGCTGGCGACCACTGAGTCCAAACCGTTACCCGACTTCAAAAAAAGGAGGTTATCAATAATTCGACCCGTATATATGTAATATTTCCAGAACTACCCAGTTTTCGCATATATTAGGGTGAAGCCAAACAAGCGTAATTTGTAAGTTGAGTCGCAGAATTTCGGCTGGCAGAAATTCTGCTGCATTCAGTTTCATAGAAAATTCCTAGTTCATTCACACGAGCATAATTTTGTAAGTCATGATTTGTATGAAGAAATATTTACGCGACCGAAATTCTGCGACTTACGACTCACAAAATTACGCTCGTTTGGCCTCACCCTTAGTCTATATCAGCGTCTGAACAAATGAGCCAAATTTCAAAAGTGTATATGTATGTTTTTATGTTTGTGTTCACATATATCCGAAAATACAAGTCCGATTTGAGTAATTCTATTTTTGATGTGCTAGGTATTGTTTAACTTAGGGAATACTGCAAGTTTTATCAAAATCGGTGCAGTAGTTTTTGAGATAGGGAATTTTAATTCTTAATTACGTACAAAGTTTTAAAACAATATTATTTTAATATTGTTACTTTAGTAAAAATAACAAAATATTATAACATTATTATGTAACGGTATAATTATATAATATAGGCTCATCTGGATAGAAAATAGAAGTTCCATACTATCACAAGCGATACAGAGTAATACCGCCCTCGCACGATTGACCAAATGCTCACGCAGATTTAAAAAAAGAATAACAAACTTACAATACATTTCTTGGGGTTATGTGTAACAGTGCCAATATAAGTTTTGACAATTAGTGTTCTTTTATAAAGCTACCTAATTTTATTGTATAAAGGGAAACTGATTCGTAGGTAGATGGCGGACTTACGACATTTACCCGGGTTATACCTTATATTAATGTTAGGCGTATTTTGTTGAATTTTCAATATAGCCCGCCCAAATTACATAGGAGCGACATCTGCCTATGACATTTTTTTAGGGTTTTAGTCAACAAGGAACCCTTATAGTTTCGATCTGTCCGACCGTCTGTCCGTCTGTCCGTCTGTCCGTCTGTCCGTCTGTCCGTCTGTCCGTCTGTCCGTCTGTCCGTCTGTCCGTCTGTCCGTCTGTCCGTCTGTCCGTCTGTCCGTCTGTCCGTCTGTCCGTCTGTCCGTCTGTCTGTCTGTTTGTCTGTCTGTCTGTCTGTCTGTCTGTCTGTCTGTCTGTCTGTCTGTCTGTCCGCGGTTTTGCTCAGAGACTATAGCACCTACAAAGCTATAATTTGGCATGAATGCTCATATTAATGATGCCGACAAAATGGTACATGAAATCTTAAAAAAAATATTATTTTATGTTACCTTCCCTAGACATCAAGCGGGGATAATTTTTTTTTTTCGCGTCCACCCCATCATGTGGGGTGTGGTTGGATAGATTTTTTTAAAAATATTATGAGTATTCATAGATCATTTTCCGATTTAGGGATCCGTTTGTGAAATATTAAGTTTTAAAATGGGAAAAATCGTTAGAGTCCAGTGTCCCCCGCTTCTACCAGCTAAACGGTTGCTTCTGGAAATGTGAAAAAATTCACGGGAGTACGAAATATGCTGAATTTAAAAGGAACACTATCACGGCTAAGAAGACTTCATAAGTTATTGAGTAATAGTCGATCAACTAAAAAAAATGTATTCGGCGAAGTATAAAGGAACTTTTCGTTCAAATTCCTTTCAAAGTAACTAAGATAATGTTGTTAGTAGTGTAAAACACGTTATAAATGTACACTAATTGACCATACAAAAATTTAAAAAAACTAGCGGTACTA
Organism: Cyaniris semiargus; assembly: GCA_905187585.1. Lineage (NCBI taxonomy): Eukaryota > Metazoa > Arthropoda > Insecta > Lepidoptera > Lycaenidae > Cyaniris > Cyaniris semiargus. The sequence continues at coordinate 15,210,373 of LR994558.1, forward strand.
CGGAACCCTATATTGCGCGTGGCCAGACACGCACTTGGCCGGTTTTTCTTTTTATTCTATATTTCATTGAATTCAAATGTACATACTAATATTATAAATGCGAAAGTGTGTATCTGTCTATCTTTACCTCTTCACGCCCAAGCCGCTGAACCGATTTTGCTGAAAATTGGTATGGAGATCCTAATATGAGTCCTGGCAAAGAATATAGGATACTTTTAATCCCAGAAAAATTTACGGTTCTCGGGCGATAAACGAATTTTGGCGCAACGGAGTTGCGGGCGTCATCTAGTTCTTTATAAACCTCAAATCAATTTAGCTATCTCTATATACACGCAGTCTACGCAATAAAATGTATGGAGAGAACCAGCTCGGATGGCAATTCAGCGTTAAACCCCGGCCCAGTTTAGACGGAATTAATTAGTCTATCTATCTCCTCTGATAGATGGATCGCCATTTTTAATCTCCGCAACAATTTATTCGGCTTAATTGATTTAAACTTAAGACGCGATCCAAATTTGATAAGTGTCTCCCGCAGTGCGGGGTCTACTAGATCGAAATGTAATTAACTAGAGCGGTGTTCTTCAACCTGTGGGTCACAAACTCCCGGGGGTCGCGAAGCTTCTGTATGAGTCGCCAGAAGTTAGGAAAACTATTTTACTAAAAAAAAAAACAACAAGATTAAAAATATTGAAATATTAGGTAGGAGAATTTTAACAAAAGGATATCCATAAACATTAAACATAAATACATGATAAAAAAGCAAAGGGGATTCGCGAAATAATTTTTCATATTACCAGGAGGTCGTATCACAAAAAAGGTTGAAAAACACTGAACCAGTGGTTGTCCGTTTGTTGCGTCGAAATCTGCTCATCACGTGGGAATACATATATTGTTCGATAAAAAGTATCCTATACCTTTACCCGGGACTAAAAGTAGCTTTATAACAAACTTTACCGAGATCGAGACCGTGAAGATGCAAATTTAGTAAATATTTCCCTTGTTTTCATAATAATACGTCACTGTATATAATATTATTGTCTGTTTCTGTAATTTATATCTAATCTATATTAAATTAGCATATTTTCTAAGTTGAAAAAAAATATAATTTAAAATTATCACAACATTTTTAAACATACAGTCTCTGTGTAAAAATACTCTATGTTTTATTCATTTCGTATTTTCCTAAACATTCGAATACCTACATTGAATAAAACATTAAAAAGATATTTTTTCTTTCTCCAATTATTTTAAGGGCTAGAATTTGAAAGAGCTCGGTAACTTGGAGTAAATGAAACGAAATGTAAAGGTTCATTAGAGGGCCGCTATTGGAACTCCGGTATTAAAATTTAGTGACCGTTCTTTTTCGTTTATTAAATGCTTAGAACGGCGCTAATGGCGTTTAGCGGCAGTTTCATTCTATTAGAATAATTTATTATTAGACTACATGACGCCCGCAACTTGCGTGAAAATTCGTATATCGCGCGGGAACCGTGAATTTTTCCGGGATAAAAAGTATCCTATGTCCTTTCCCGGGACTCAAATAATCTCCAATTTTATAAAAATCGGTTCAGCGGCTTGGGCGTGTAGGTAACAGACAGCTAGACAGGCACACTTTCGCATTTATGATATTAGTATAGATGTTGCTTGCTACAGTACCCTGCGACGAAGGTCATGACTACGTCGCATCGAAATTGGTTTGTTGCAAAGGAACCGTACACATTTCCGGAATAAAATCTATCTTATGTCACCTTAAAGAGGTTAAAGAGCGAAATAGGTTACAGACAGACAGACAAATTTTCTCAATTATAAATGTGTATGTGCGTATGGATTTAATGGAAAAACAATCTGTCTGTTACCCCTTTATGCATAAACCGCTGAACCGGTTTTGCTGAAATTTGGTATGGAGATATTTTGCGTCCCGGGAAAGGACATAGCATACTTTGTGTCTCAGAAAAATGTACGGTTTCCACGCGATAAATGAATTTTTGCGTAACGAAGTTGCGTGCGTCTAGTATTTATATTATAGAAGTTGTAATGCCCGCTCCACACTCTCGCGAGATATTCGTGAGAATCTTCAAGAGACTCATTTCTCATATTCTCTCGAATTCATCTTGAAGATTCTCACGAACATCTCGCGAGAGTGTGGAGCGGCCATAATGAAAATCCTCTCAATCATTATTTGGGCCCAAGCCCTCGAATGACCTGTCCTTTTCCCCAGTAATGTGGTAAACATATTGAAGTTAATCAGGCTAATCTTAACGAGGTTATAATTAACCGACAGTCGGCTATCTTGTGACATTACCGCATGGACATGTCCACATACCACACTACTCGTTAGACGCCACAGAATAAACAGACGCAGAAGATTCATATTGCTAAAAGCGTTCGGAAATTTTTAAACCTCTACGCAAAAAACAGAATTTATTAACAGAGAAGGCAAGCTTAATAGAAATAGGCATTTTTTAAACCACCTACGCAAAAAGAGGGGTGTTATTAAGTTAGACGTATCTGACTGTGTAGTGTGTATGTGTATGTATGTAGCATTATAGCTACCGAACGTATAAAGCGATTTTAATTTATTTTCTCGGGACTCAAAGTGTGTCCACTGACCATATGCCTTTCATCCAAATCGTTTAAGCGGCTTTAGCGTAAAGAGGACATAACCAGTGAATAGGGTTGCCAACCATACTATTTTAAACAGTATTATACTATTTTTCATTAAATTATACTTTTTACTGTTAAAGAAAAATAAAGTATGCAAAATACTGTTTTCAGCATCAAAATGTCATCAAAACACTTTATTATGGCGTATTAAATCTAGACGCTCAGACTTTTTTTGTAATTTCAGGTTAGTTTTGTGAGAAGCTCTAATTAATACCTCGATCGTACTATAAATTTTACTAAAATACTGTTGAAAATACTTCAGAGATCTGAATATACTTTATTTCTTGCCAAAAAAGTTGGCAACCCTACCAGTGAACCAAGCAACGAAGATAGCCGAGGACAAATTTACATCGGTTTTAGTACAAAAAAAAAAACACAGCCTTTTACTATATATGCTAGAAATAGAAGCCAAATATAGAAGCTTAGGTAAGGAGAGAAGATATAAATTTTATAACTTATAAAGGTACATAATAAAATTCTAGATGACTCCCGCAACTCCGTTGCGCCAAGATTCGTTTATCGCTTGGGAAGCGTCTATTTTTCCAGGATAAAAAGAACTTATGTCCTTTCCCGGGACTCAAAGTGTCTCCATACCAAATTTCAGCAAAATCGGTTCAGCGGTTTGGATGTGAAGAGGTAACAGACAGACAGACAGACAGACACACTTTCGCATTTATAATATTAGTATGGAAGTATGGATATGGATTAGTATGGATAAAGGAGCGAATAAAATTATTTGTATGTCCTGCTTTATTTGTTGAACCTTCGCTTTACGGTGCACATTACATTTCAACGTTGCCGCGTTGTTCTGCGTTTGACAGCGTTCTGATTTCGTGCCTTTGAGCGATGCAGTCCGTCCAGTTTTACATCGTACCTCAGATGTAAAATAACAAATTTTTAAACTAAATAAACTCTTACAAGAAACAAAGAATACTCTTCTGGTAGACTAGCGATAAGACGGCTCATTACCATCGGTACATTATTAATATACATACTTCCATCCATACTTAATATTATAAATGCGAAAGTGTGTCTGTCTGTCTGTTACCTCTTCACGCCCAAACCACTGAACCGATTTTGCTTAAATTAGGTATTGAAATACTTTGAGTCCCGGGAAAGGGCATAAGATACTTTTAATCCTGCAAAAATAAATACCGCGCAATAAACGAGTTTTGGCGCAACGGAGTTGCGTGCGTCATTTAATACATATCCTAAACCTCGCGTAATGCTTGTCGCCAGTTTATCGAGGAATCTTAATGTTGTACGCAGCCTAAATCTGTTTTTGCGTAATCTAGCCTGTCTTCTGCGTATCCTTATTCTTTAACCTCCCCCGCCTCCAAGCGATAATCGTTAACGTCTTTAGTACCCCCACATAAATCAGACTTAAAATGTCTCCTTTTGTTACTGATGCCCTGGTAATTGCTATCCCCTTTATGAGCCATTTTATAATTTGATTGAGTTACCACAGAAACCACGAATCTCCACTATTAATTTGTTGATTTTATTATTATTGGACTTTTAATATATTTAATTAAAACATTTAGAGTGTGGGAAAGAAATTGTTATAGTTTATTATTCCTTTGTAGCCTATCTCCAAACTTGTTATTTAATTTGATAGTAGATAACAGCGCCCGTAGACAATCGTTGCATACCAGTAGCTAAAAGCGCGAATTACTGAATATTTAATACACAATTTAGGTATTTTAAGCACTCTTAAATTTTTCAATAACTACCATTCTTTTAGACACAAGTTGTCTCGATAGTATTATAATAAACTGACTCGATATAATAAACTGACTTGTGAAACTTCGACCAATAAGAACGTGTCTAACTGGCTTAACACTTTAAATAACACTCTTTATATCAGGACTTCATTGAAATATCGCAACTGTATCGTAAAATAATCATCAGAATCGACCTTCACTTAAAAACTTACGTTTGTTTTAAAAGGGTGTTAAAATGACCAGGATTGCATAAATTACAAGGTAACAATACCTGAATAACAAGCTCAGCCCTGCAGGTCGTTAATTAGAGCTGAAATGCGAGCTACACATTGTTCTATTATCTCACTATTATAAAAACACTAGAGAACAATGAACAAATACCAAAAGTCAAAACTGGCTCGTGATTAAAAATTAAACTAGAATAGAGGGCGCTGGGGGCTCTCAAAAAACAAAGAGTTGTAGTGATGTGATCGGAGATAACGATAAAAATTTATCGATGTTATTTTTCTGATAATCCATACTATTATTATGAATGCGAAAGTTTGTGTGTCTCTCTGTTACATCTTTATTATTAAAACTGCTAAACTGATTTGGATATAATATGAGTCCCGGAAATGCACACAAGTTTCCCACATAACAAACTAATATCTGACCAACGGTAATGTCGGCAACTATTAGTTTATTGATAATTCGATTTTTTACAAATAATTTTAAGCCTAAGCTAAAAAAAATACATAATAATATTATGTAAGTACTCAGATTTTGTGAAATACATACCCTCTTTATATAGTTATTCAATGGCTACGCTATATTTTAATATTGTCAAGAGTATATTCAAATCGAGATAAGAACAGAACACTTTACTCGTATGGCTTATACGCTGATTACGATATTTTTTATAAGAGGTAATCCGTGAAACATATTATAATACCTACGAATGCTAATCCTGTAAATATCACAATTTAAAAGAGATATAAATGGTAGTTTGGAAAAAATACCTTTTATTTGAATTCGTCACAATAAGGAGGTTTTGTATTGAAGATGTTTTCACTGGACGAGATCAAAGTGGAACGGATTTGAAAAAGTTTACAAGAGTCTGATTCAGTAAACATGCTACTTATCTTTAATCTATCACATCTTTTGTGATTGTACGTTCAAAAGACGAAATGTTTTTTAAAACAACCTAATTCAGAGAGAGTGAAATATATTATATTAAAATATTATTTTACTTGATAAACTGGGTTTTGATCAGAAAAATGAAATGTTTATAAAAAGTTAATGTAAAAAATACTTTCAAGGCTTTGGTTTGTTTTACTATAAAACTGTGCTTTTAATACTAAATACTGACTGTAAATTCGTGTCCACACAAGGAAACCTCATCGAACTGCACATTTAGTCGTAGCTAGCAGTGCCCCGCGGCGTTACCCGCGGTTTATTAGGGAAAATAAATTGTGACATTATCCCAGCAGTATAAAGTAGCCCATGTATTAATCCAGGGTATCAACTAATTCCATACCACATTTTATTAAAATCGTTCCAGTGCAGCCGTTTAGACGTGAAGAAGTAACAAACATACAAACTCACAAAATTTCGCCTATATAAAATTAGTGTCGTAAAAAAGTCTCAAAGTATCTGCGTACATGCAGCGTGATAAAACAGACGCATTATTATAACAAAATACTGGCTATACTAATATCCAAAAGTACTAGTATGATAAATTTTAAAGTCCGAAATATAAAGTAAAAGATAAAGAAACTTAATTTAAAAAGATTGTTAGAAAAATTTCAAGAAAGAGAAAAAAAACTGAAAACATCGATGGCATTTTTACAACCCTGTGAAGTAAACTGGCAACTTAATTAGGCATCGGATGTTTTTGCTAGTCGGCTGTTGCAATTGTCTTTCAATGGCCCCAGGCTGTACAACCATTAGCAGAATGAGTGCAAGTCAAATAATTCAAAATCATACTTTCCTTTGAAGTGTTTTGAAGTCTGCTAAACTAGCCGTTAGTTTATGGGGTGAAGCAAAAAAGTTCTGAACTTTCGGAATTTTGCTTAGAATTATTAAAGGAATTTTCATATCAAATTCCACTCTTGTTTTTTATTTTCGAAGTCTTTTTTCTACTACTAGGAACCGCGTCGGAGTTGCGCATTTTGAGGAAAAAAAGGATCCTATGTCAGGCCGACTTAATCTTATGATGTATAATATGGCCTTAAAAAAACCGGCCAAGTGCGTGTCGGGCCATGCTCAATATAGGGTTCTGTAGTACCGCTAGTTTTTGATAATTTTTGTATAGTTAATGAATGTACATTTATAACGTGTTTCACACTACTAACAACATCGATCAATTTGAACGAAAATTTCCTTTATACTTCTCCGAATACAATTTTTTTAGTTGATCGACTATTACTCAATAACTTATGAAGTCTTCTTAGCCGTGATAGTTTTCCTTTTAAATTCAGCATATTTCCTACCCCCGTGAATTTTTTCACATTTCCAGAAGCAACCGTTTAGCTGGTAGAAGGGGGGTCACTGGACACTAACGATTTTTACCACTTTAAAACTTCATATTTCACAAATGGATCCCTAAATCGGAAAATGGTCTTTAAATACTCATAATATTTTTAAAAAACCTATCCAACGACACCCCACACGGTGGGGTGGACGCGGAAAAAATAAATCACCCCCGCTTGATGTGTATGGGAGGTACCATAAAAATTTTTTTTTAAAGATTTTATAAACCATTTTGTCGGCGTCATTAACCCATTTACCGCCGCTGTACCCAATTGGGTACACATACAAAATTAAGGATAAGAAATTTTGGGGTATCATATCTCAGATTTTTATTTTATATATTAACCCTCTTACTAATAAAAAGTTACACAGGTGTTTAGAGGCTGCGTAATTTTTTTTCTACTAATAATATTTTTTTTGACATATGGCCTGTATAATGCTGTTGTAACTTCCATACAAATTTACCCAACGCTTACACAAGGCATCACCCTTGTATAGAGTGCGAATAAGATCAAGATGGCGGATTTTCAATAGATCAGCTGATTATATTTTATTTTGAATATGTAGTTTTGTGTGCGTTTGCTGATTTCTACCATCTTATTAGCAAAGAAACATAAAAAGAACTATTTAATATGTTTTTTTCTTTAATCAATTGAATGAAATAGATTTTCAATGTAAACGAAATATAACATACATCGCGATCGTTTTATTTAGGGTGCGTTCCACTAAGCACCTACAACGATAACGCTCACGAGTCACGACCGTGGTTTTTGACGGTCCACTCGCATGATACATATCGCGTCAATGATACAAACTCAGTGGAATGGATTATTGAGAGTTTCTAGCGTTCATTTAAAATTATAATATTATCGCATTTTATATTGTTTTTGTCTAGGAACGGCTTTCAATAGTTTCTCGTTTTTATAGCCTTTTTTCAAGATATTATCGTATAGTTTTATTTTCCTCTTAAGTCATAATTATTTATTGTTACATTTATTTTATCAATTATGTATATTTATTTAGTTTTAATATTATCATTGTCATTCTTATTCCTTTTTTACCTCTTATTTTACTAACTTTATTATTATTATTTTATTATAATTTTTAAAATTTAAATTAAACCGCTTATTTTGCATATAAAAAGATGGCGGTTTTATTAAAACGTCCACTTCGACCCACCTTTAAGATGGGTCGTTTTTAGCTTTGCATTAGCGAAAATATACGTCATGAGTGACGCTTTTGCCGCGATCACAACAATCGCGGTCGACATGTGAAACGGCTGAAGGAGTATTTTCAGCGTTTGAGCGCTTAGTGGAACGCGCCCCTAACACGTCATAAGTGACAAAATAATATATTTTTTTTCTTATTATGGCACTTCGGCTATTTAACCATGGCCAGTGTCGAGTATAAATATGGCGGCAAAACAATATTCTATAATACAATTTTCAGCTTCGTTTTTCTATATTGTCAGGTTGAAAGTCTAGTCAAAGTCTAAGTAAAAGTCAATACAGTCAAGAAGTCAAGTCGGTCGATTCAGTAAGGTGGTAGACGCTTTACTGAAACTTTCGATGGAGTTTTGGAGGGAACACAAAATAGCACGTTTCTGGATATTGCATCAGTTTCCTACACTTGTGCACGATAAGGAATATCTAATGGTTAATATCCTATCATTATTACACATTGAAAACCCAATTAACACAATTTTAGGAAAATAATACAAAAACACAACATCACTCTTTCACATTCCCGGCAAAACTCAAAATAATATTTTGACAATTTCAAATTTTATTAACTTTGACATTGGAGTATTGTTATCTATATAATAAATAAGAAGTTAGTGGTAGATTATTGAAATAGACGGAAAAATTGTGATTCAAACACTACTGTACCTATTTGGGTACAATGGCCGAATCCACTAGCAAAATATTCCTTTTTTCAGATTTTTTAAATATAGAGTTAGATTAATTTTAACATCTTATATCGTTATGAATACCAAGGGATATAAATTTGTCATTTGCAAAGTGTTATGGTAACATAAGCTAATATAGACACTCCTTCGTAAGTAAGAAATATGACTCCAGAAATCACCCTGTATACTTTTTACTTCTTATACCTATTAGTGGATATCAAGGACGAAAGTTTACTAGCTTCAGCTACAGATACCCCTACTAATTATGAGAAAATACGGAACGCAAATCACCTCTTTTGGTAAAGATAATGATGGATTTTATTTACTTTTTTTGAATTATGTTTTTCCTTTTGTTATTGTTAATGATTAGCGTTTGCATTGACCACTTGCGACTCTTGATGATAGCATGGTTTATATTCTCTTTCGACGAAACATCGTAACATTTTACTTGTGTCAGAAACTATAATGAAAAACGAGGTTATCCTCCTCGTCAGTCTCTAGTTTACCTCAAAATAGTATCGATCACTACCCCAAAAATGTTTCTAAATAGTTTCAAAATGTAAAACATCATGCAGAAGTTCGTTTTCAGTGCAAAAAATGTAATAAAAAAGTATGTATCAAAAAAGTTAGTTCTAAACCTTATCACACCTAAGTACACCATAACACGCCGTTGTACCCAACTGGGTACACCCCCCTAAAGGGGAGGATTTTTATTTTTTTAAAATTTTTCTTTTATTTAACATATAAACTGCAGATAAATTCAAGTTTTGTTAAAAAAATACTATTGGTTTCATTTTGGCGGTTAATGGGTTAAGATGTACATTTATGCCTTATTACAGCTTTGTAGGCCTTATAGTCTCTGAGAAAAACCGCGGACAGACAGACGGACAGACAGACGGACAGACAGACAGACGTGGGAGACTTTATGTGGGAGAGCCATGCTTCGGCACGAATGGGCCGGCTCGACCGGAGAAATACCACGTTCTCACAGAAAACCGGCGTGAAACAGTGCTTGCGCTGTGTTTCGCCGAGTGAGTGAGTTTACCGGAGGTTCAATCCCCTACCCTATTCCCTTCCTTTTCCTCCCCTATTCCCTTCTCTTCCCATCCCTACCCTCCCCTATTATCCTATTCCCTCTTAAAAGGCCGTCAACGCACCTGCAGCTCTTCTGATGCTGCGAGTGTCCATGGGCGACGGAAGTTGCTTTCCAGGTGACCCGTTTGCTCGTTTGCACCCTTATTTCATAAAAAAAAAATCAATTAAAGTTAAAACTTAAAGAGGTGACAAACAGTCATACTTCCGCATTTACACTTCAAGTTTGAATATTTGAATTATTTTAAGCTTTGTAATAATTTTATTAAAACACAGTATTTTACTGCTTTATTCAGTAAATGAGTCGAACTATCATTAGTTAGGTTAATGGCTGTATCGAAATAGATGGAGCTTCGCCTCATAAATACAACACTAATTGGTCTGCCTCGACGAGCAAATCGCTGATTTGTATTTCAGAGTTAAAAGCTTTTTTAAATGTTTTTTAGAATGTAGAAGAGACTTTTTTATATATTATTATATTATATTTTTTATATATCATGAACATTTTTATTTTGTCTGTATTAGTTAGGAACTTGATTGGGTCGTATTTTCGTTGCACTCAAATACGTTTATCGCGAAGGACCCTAAATAGGAACTGTCCTAATATGACGTCCTTTTCCAGGACTAGAAACACATTCGTACGAAATTTCATCAAAATTGTTTCAGCGGCTTAGTAAAGCACTAGGATTAAGATAGAGGTGAATATACAAAAAATTGGTGTAGTCCTTAGATCCAAGATTAAATATTTTACTTTGTGAAAACATTTGTAATTACAGTAACTTATCAAAAGTAACTTAGTGTAAACTTCGTGTTTAAATTAATAACAAATTAATACTTACTTAACTTTAAAGAGGGAAAAAGTAATCAATTCTGAAAGTTAAAGGCGGTCTTTGTTCTTTCGTATTGAAAACTCCAAATTACCTTTGTTGATGTAACACGAGTTTAAAATAATAATTCTTTTCACTGGAAATTCCTGTTTTTCCCCGAAAATGACTTTTTGATGGTAAAGTTTGTAGAAGTAAATTCTTAAACTAAACATCTCATCATCTCTTATGGTCAAGGCAAAATATTATAATATTCAGTCAACGACAGATAAAGAGTATCTAATTTACCTCAAAAGCCGGTTTACATTGTTCCAATCCAGTGATCCAGTTCAGCACTTTTATAGCATTCCAGTACATTCTAGTGCCCGTTTACATAAGTCCCATAGTAATCCAGCACTGGATTGTATTAATGGATTGCAATAACGTAAACCGGCCATTAAGGTAAATTAGATACTCTGGGTACTCTGTCGTTGACTGAACAATTTTTTTTCCTTCGACAAACAAGAATTCTCTAACGTATCTGACAAAATATTATGTAAGCGGGCCCCTAGACGAGCAATTTTATTGCGCAATATCAAGTATTTCGTAATACTCGATTTTGCTGTTCAATATGCACACTCTTTGAGTCCCGGGAATGGACATAGGATACTTTTTATTCCGTAAGAATATACATTTCCGCGCGATAAACAATTTTTGGTGCAACGGAGTTGCGGGCGTCATCTAGTATTATAGAGGTACAGTATCCTCTATAAATTATATAATTTATATTTTCTCTCCTTACAGAAGCTTCTATGACATACATAGATAGACAAATCTCACGCTATCACCAGAGTAAACAGAACTAACGAGTAGGCCGACTCAGGCCTTGTACCATGAAACTGTTTTGAGACTCAAACAATCGGACGAGAATGCCGCGTCCTACTCTAACAAACGTGAAATGACGTTGTTAGAGCAGGACGCGGCATTCTCGTCCGATTGTTTGAGTCTCAAAACAGTTTCGTAGTAGGCCTACAGAAGACATCTCGTTTATACGTTTGACGTAGTATGTTGACATAATATCGGCCGGCGCGCGCAGTACTAATGCGTTACCCAGCAATAGTGAAACATGTTGACACTCGCGCCCAACTCGCATAATAATAATATATTCGCCCGTTTGTTTGAAGTCGAGGTACTCCTTAGTTTTGTCTACTCTGCTATCACAGCTATTACGTGTTCACTTCAGACTCACCACCCTCTACATTCCGATGAGGGCACACAAATTTTTCCTTGCGCTTGGTACAAGATGCAGGCTTAGCGTTGTTTTTTTCTGGCCGTATATTATTTAGAATTATTGTTATATTTATATTTTTTTACTTTGCATTATAACTAGGTTTGTTAAGAAAATTTTTTTATAATAGTACGAGAGCCCTAGAACAATTTTTTTTTTATTACTATCAAGCAAATTTTTTGTGAGTAGCTTCATTTTGATAAGACGAACACCATTTTTATTTGCGAAAAATCTCGAAAGCGAAAGAAAGTAGCTAACAGAGATAAAAAGGATTTCATATTTTGAATTGATGGTCCTAAAATATGGACTGTTTTATTTGTAGGACAATGTTACTTTTAAATTATATGACTATTAATCTATCAATATTCAATATACAAAAAATTTGATTTGCTGATTTTTTGTATAATATTGATAGATAGGGCTAGGGCTAGGGCTCCCGTAACGGGAGCCCTAGCCCTAGCCTAGTCAAAAATTAAATTTCATTGGATAGTAATTATAGTACGAGAGTACCGTACTATAATTAATATCCAATGAAATTTAATTTTTGACGTATTATAAAAATTGTTCGTAAATGGACGTATGGCTCGTGAGTCGTGACTATCTGAATTTCCGATGACTGATTTTTACCTTATCAATTATCATAATATGTTGTAAGATATTATAAATAATAAAACTACTATGAAATGTAGTCGTCTCGATTTTAAACAGGCTCTTACAGTTTTCAGTATGTATGTATTTTATAATATCCTACTTTCTAAAAATGTTGGCAATTATTTTTTGTTGAAGCTGGATATTTACCTCGTACGCGATTCTCGGGATTTGTCAATAATATTTATGGAGTGCGAAATACTTTGACGATAGTTGAAGATATTTCTCTCAACTAATAATTATATGACTTGTACCCTACGAATAATAAAAACATTTATTATTCGTAGCTTGTACCACACGGATTGGCGGTAACACGATCTTCAGCTCGTTACTGTGATAATGAAATTTTAACTTCTCGCTCTGATAGCATTTACACGGTTACAATGTGGTTACTTCTACTGGGGAGGGGATTAGCTGGAATATCGCTGGTGGACTGTATTTTAACCGACTTAAAAAAAAAGAAGGTTATCAATTCGACGCGTATGTATGTAATATTTCCAGAACTGCCCAGTTTTTGTATATTATGTTAGTCTATTTCAGTGTCTGAACAAATGTGCCAAATTTCAAAACATAAAAACATACATACATACAGTATGTATGTTTTTATGTTTGTTTTCGCATATCTCCGGAACTACAAGTCTGATTTGAGTAATCCTTTTTTGTTGTACTAGGTATTGTTTAACTTAGGGAACATCGGTTTCATTCATCATTTAAAGTCTAGATCTAGTACTGCAGTCTACTAAAACGGAGATCCTGTTTTTGATACCTCTCTGACTTATATCTCAGATTCTAGAATATAAAGGTATCAGAAAAAAGAACTACGGCGTTGAATTAAGTGAAAAAGTTTGTTGGAATAATTAATTTCAAGGCTTGAAGTTAAAGTAAAAAATACCGCTTTTAAGCGGTACTCAGTATATGGTCGCAAAGTATAATCAAAATATAGAAAAAATTTAAATATAATTTTGTGTTTTCACAAACAAATATTTCACAAATAATAATAACTATATTTTTAATAAATTAGTTATCCTTTAACCCGTCGATCGTGAGAAAACGAGACACAATAGATATTCTATTGTGTCTCAGTCACCGGTGACCGTATGGGGCTTGATGAATTAACTCAAATTTTAATGTAAACGTAAGCAAAATTAACATGTCACTCGAAATCAGTTAACTAAGTGATTAAACCGAACAGTTTAACTAACAGTAACAAATTGAGGACCCCGTTACTTGGGTTTAAAGAAAATTAACGGAATCCTACATTGGGACGGAGAAAATTAACTGAATCCTGCATTGGGACGGATATAATTAACTTTACAATCAAAATAACATTGGGTTTGAGGGAAATTAAATCCATACTAATATATACTAATAACTAATAGAAATAATATTATTATAAATGCGAAAGTGTGCCTGTCTGTCCGTCTGTCTAACTGTTTGTCTGTTACCACTTCATGCCCAAACCGCTGAACTGATTTAGTTGAAATTTGGTATGCAGATTGTAGATACTTTAAGACCCGGAATAAAAAGTATTCTTTATTCTTTACATAGGATACTTTTTATTCCGAAAAAATGTACGGTTCCCGAGCGATAAACGATTTTTGGCGCAAAGGAGTTGTGGATGTCATCTAATATTTTATATTCGAAAATGTATCTGTGAGTTATCCATGCTTGGACTGGTTAACTGGTTTAGAAGAAATTTATTATGTAGATACATTGAGTGCTAGGAAGTAGGTACATTTATAGGTCTACCAGAATCTGATGGCAAATTTTGACAGCAGATTTTCAAAAAATATCCTTGATCATTGGATAAATTTATATATTTGCACGTTTCACACACAGAATCAACCGCTATAAGGAAAAAAAAAGGATCAAAATGTTTTATTCCAATTACCCCGGTATTGCTAGAGTCAATTTATATTCTCACTTTTTGCCATCAGATTCTGGTAGACCTATAATAAAGCTATATTTTAGCTATAAAAAAATTACGATAATGTCATTTGAACGCAAATAAAGAAAATATTTATAAAGTTGCATTCAGATATGTTTTTATTCGACGAAAGAATATCGCTTTTCAGCCAAAAAGATATAATATTCCAACTTTATTAAAAAAATCTACGTTTATACAAAGCTGCGTATTGTAAGTATACAAAAGGTTTTCTCAAATAAAAACTAAAAAACTGAAAAAATGCGGTGTGAAACTTTGTATGTTACATTTCACCGTACAAAATACATTGTAATACTCACAAAGAGTTTTTCACTGAATGATTTGAAAAATTCTAACGGCGATGCATACAAGTATTTATGTTTAAAATAACAAAAGGAGATAAAAATACATTAACAATGAATATAGAATTAGAAGCAGATATTCATTACTGTTAAGGTGGTGTTACATGCAAAGGATACTTGCCTTATCGATAAATTGGTAATCGTTGCGCCTAAATTTATTTATCGCGTGGAAACCGCACGTTTTCCAGGATAAAAAGTATCCTATGTTCTTTTTTTGGACTCAAAGTATCTCCATACTAAATTTCAGCAAAATCACTTCATAAGTTTGGGCGTGAAGAGGTAACAGACAGACACACTTTCGCATTTTATAATATTAGAAGTTTTGATTACAAAATAGTTAGCTCAATTCCGTCAAATAATCTTATAATATTAATATTTTGATAACGTTATGTTATGACAGAGTAGACAGAACTAAGGGTTAAATCCACTGACCTCTATTATACAAGTACGCTGGACCTATGATACCCACTTTTTTTTTGTGCCTATTTGAAGCGGAATCAGCGCCCCCAGTGAGAGGGAAGAGAAGTAAATTTGACGTAACTTGCAAATGGCCGCTTAATCGTTATTGGTTGACATCACTAGTATTAGTTCCAAATACTCTATCAGCGCCAATATGGCGACTTTCAAACGTCATTTTTACGTCCGTGAGTAATTTGTATTCTATGTTTTTACGTCATATTTAGTTCCTATCACTCACATTGGGGGAGCTGATTCCGCTTCAAATAGGCAAAAAATAGCTGTCATTTCAAAGGGTATTATTAGTCCAGCGTACTTGTATAATGGAGGTCAGTGGTTAAAACAGACCGCAACGTGACGCGTAGATGCATTTCTATTTGTATGGATTTGACAGATTTGCAAGATGTCTCACGCAATTGAAATCTGTCAATTTAGTACAAATTTAGAAATACATCTACGCGTTGCGTTGCTGTCTGATTTAACCCTAAAGAGTACCTCGACTTCAAACAAACGGGCGAAAATACGCGAGTTGGGCGCGAGTGTCACTTTCGACATGTTTCACAATTTACTCTGGTTATGATGTAAGTTTGATGTTACAATTCAAAATGGGTTGTAGATATATGATTTGCCACCAGAGGGATGGTAGCATAAAGTTAATATACCTAGCGGAATAGAGCAACAATCTCGAGCTGTCAAACGAAACCGAAATTTGTTTTTATCTGTGTGAAAAATTTGTGTACGTATACACTTACACAAGCATGATTGAACATGAATTCTATGAGATTAAATTGTCAACATGCCGATAAGTGCCGACTGGACGTCAAAAAAAGAGTTCTGCTGTCATGTATCACACGTCTCTTTTTACCACGCAGTGTTACTGATAGTGACATCTCTCTTGCTCAGGCCTTTGTTTCTCTATTCCGCTAGGTATATTAACTTTATGGATGGTAGGGTCTTTCGAGTCAAATGTCGTGTCAGACAGACGTATGACAGCTATGTCGTGACATGTGGAAGCTATTTCGTGACAGTTGGCAGTTGTTTGACACGGCAATTGACACGATAGACCCGACGGCTACATAGCGCCAAACAACCCTCATTAATAATAACTCCCACACCGGTTTCAGTGACGGTGGCCGGCTTCATTGAAACCAGGCCAGTTACGCAGAGTAATTTTATAGTGCCCAAGTGTGTGCGCAGTACACAAGAGCACTCTCTATTCCTTTTAATCTCATAACCCAGTGGGACGGAAGACCGACACGACTGGCGGGAGATCAGGCGCAGGACCGACTTTTTTTACATGCCCATCCGACGCATGGATCATCTTACTTGTCAGACAATCAGGTGATCAGCCTGCATTGCTCTAACCAAACTTGGAAGTAACATGTTTCCAACGCGGGAATTAAACCCACGACCTCCGAGTCAAGAGCCTCGCTCTAAACCACTGGACCACGGAGGCTTTAACAACCCTCATTGTTCGACGTACATGACAATACTATTGTGCTGCTTTAAAAAACCGGACCACATTAAAGTTGTGGATTGAAATAGACGAATACGTTCAAATAGAAAGTCAGCTAACTTGTTAATTGTTTGCATAACTTAAAATATTAAAACAAACAGGGTTTATTAAATAACGGGCCATTAACAAAGATAAAGCGTTTGTGTTTATAATTAATGACACACGAGGCTGACTCTATAAAATATAAGAGCATTAGCTGTGAGCCCACAAAGCAGTGCTTCATGTACGTAAGGAGCAGTTATAGCGGTGCGATTTTACGTTTATACTTCTTAAAGGCCATGGGGGCCGATCAAAATATGCAGTCAGAATGTCTCAAACCGATTTGAAGCCGGATTCCTGGATATACAGGGAATGCACAACTACTGCATATTTAAACCAAAGGCCGAAATTTGAAGCTTTTATTTTAAGTTTTTTAAACCTATTTTAAAGTGAAACTTCTTTATTTGTGAAAGTGAAATTTCAAGATCACGTCATGAAAAAAAAGGTGGAAGTAATTATAATATTGCGTCACATGTCACAACTGACAATGCCGACACGATTTTGGACAGACATTTTACTTTAGACACGCGTACTCTGCACACAAGTTCTTTTCGATTTAGATAGAAAAATAAGTGATATTCTTACCTTGACAGTCACAAACTTGCTCCCCCTCAGGGTACTACTACTTCGAGCACTCAAAAAAGAATTTAGATCATTTTCCTCCAATTAAAAACCTCCATAAATTCTAATTGTCGTATCATTTAAAAAAGATGTTAAAGAACGTTTGTGTATCAGCGCATCAGAATAAAGATAATAATTTCATGTATTATTCATGAAATTAATATATTTATAGTATGCTTGACCGTTCACCGTGGAAATAAGATCCCCTTTAGTCGTAGGTAGTTAGTTATAATGACACTGTCATGACACTGTAATTTAACTTTTTTTTAAGATAGATTTTCCATCTTTTAATAAAAGATGGCCCCTTATGCCGGTTCTTCTCGCCGGGTTAGTTCCCGAACCGGTGGTAGGCACCAGTAGGAATGACATTCAGAAAATATTAAAAAAATAATAATGTGAATGTTTGAGTTTGAGTTTGAATGTAACAGCGCCTTAACCTGTACAATGGTAACAGGTCTCGCGATCAGTGCGGCGTCTGGCGAGAACAGAGGAGACAATGGCTCTAAGTTATGGCGAACTGTATTGACTAGGATTTAATAGATTATATTTCTTGGAATATAATATTCTATGTTGTATTGTACTATAAGCTTTGTAGAAGATTTGTAGGAATCAAAGCAATTAGAAATGCCTTAACGTTAATTTAAATTAGCCATTCAAAATTTTGATACAGGGTGCAATTAAACCTACCGGCCAAATTTTTTTTTGGGCTTAGGTATCATTAGGAGAGCCCATTCAACCAAAAAATAGGGTGTTAATTTTTTTACAATAACATAATATTTTATCCCACTTAAAATCGTTGCAGAACGGTCACTTCGCGGCGGTGGGTGTAGCAGGGGCGATGCGGGGAGTTGCGCGGGAGGCCCGGCCGCGACACGCGCCGGCGACGCGTAGTGTCCATTAATTGTGGTGTTTTTTAGGAAAACTTTCGGAAGCTATTTCTCAACATTTTAGTACTGAGTGATTATAAAAGAAAAAATACGTGTATTTTTATTCGATATATCAATATATCGAAATTTGGCCGGAAGGTTTTATTGCACCCTGTATATATAATCATCATCACACCCCTCCTTCTTTATTTATTACAGATAAATGGCTCATTTTTAAACATTGCATCATCTCATCAAGCTATTGCAATGAAAAATATATTGTGCAACATCCATACTAATATTATAAATGCGAAAGTGTGTCTGTCTGTATGTGTGTCTAGTTTTTAATAAATATTTGGACCTTGACTATGGGTATAGAAACTGCATAATCCACTCTCTGAATTATATACTCTTTACTCTCTAGCTGGACCCAATAAGTAGTTTAGGCGCTACACATAGCAGAATAGGATGAAAAGAAAATACACAAACAACAATCATTACCCTTCCTTCACGGTTCGTCGTCGGTTAAAACACACTCACTCACTCACTCAAAAGCAAACTGTGATCCGTGTTGTCCCGGTGTAATTCATATCGAACTCAAATATTGATGTTGTGATTTTGAAATCGGATAATACGATCCGCTTCGGAGAATCATTTGTTGGTATGTTTGTTGTGAGCTGATCCGAAATCCCCGAAAATACACGGTATACGCCATGGATTAAACAAAGGTCAAATCTTTTCGATATTTCATTTTATAGTCTAATATTAAATTCGTCTCGTTCACGATAAACAATTTTCAATTTATCATCTAATAAATAATAATCAAAAAACTTTTTGAAAAAAAGCTTTTATTTAAATAGTATAAAAAGAAAAAAAAAATCTCCCTAAATTTTTTAACTATTAAGTTATAATCCTCAATATATTATACAATTTGCATGATAATAAAAGCTTGTCGCGTGATTTGTAAATGAACTAATAAGTACCAATTTAACTGAGTAAATGCATACTATATTTTTATTTTAATAAATTTATCAAGTACTGATAGATTGTTAAGTCTCGCAAGTCGCGACAAGCTTTTATTATCATGCAAATTGTATAATATATTGAGGATTATAACTTAATAGTTAAAAAAATTAAGGAGATTTTTTTTTTAGACTATTTAAATAAAAGCTTTTTTTCAAAGAGTTTTTTGATTATTATTTATTTTTTGTTTTTTAGTTATTCTCTGGCTAGATTTCTTAGTCTGTTTGATTGTAGTTTGTTTTGTTTCAAGAATTTGTAAAAATCTGATTAACTTAAGTCCTTAAGAAATCGTACTTGATTGTGATCAGTGAAATACTATTCCGTTTATTTCTGCGTGACAAAAAAGTTAAATTTAACTTTACAAAATTGACCGGATTCAAACGGGCATTTTCTAAAACCCAGCTGGATATGACTTGATATAACATAAAACGACACGACACGACACGGCACGACACGTCACGTCACGTCACGTGACACGTGACGACACGACACGACCCGACACGACACGACACGACACATCACGTCACGACACGACACGACACGACACGACACGACACGACACGTCATGACACGACACGACACAACACGATACTTCACGACACGACACGTCACGTCACGTCATGACACGACACGACACAATACTTCACGACACGACAAGACAGATGACACGTCACGTCACGACACGACACGACACGACTTGACTATTAATTTTCAATTTAATCTCAATGAGACCTTTTATTTGATACCCATATTGCAGAAGTGCTTTAAAAATAACTATTCCCCTATCTTGGATGAGCCGCCATATTGTATGTAGAATGACATTACATTCGTTTCCGAGTTACTCTCAATGAGCCCTTTCATTTGATACCCATACTGCAGAAGTGCATTAAAAATAACTATTCCCGTATCTTGGATGAGCCGGCATATTGGATGTAGAATGATATTACATTCGTTTTTGAGTTACTCTCGATGTGCCCTTTCATTTGATACCCATATTGCAGAAGTGCATTAAAAATAACTATTTTCCTATCTTGGATGAGCTGCTATATTCGATGTAGAATGACATTACATTCGTTTTCGAGTTACTTTCAAAAAGCCCTTTCATTTAATATCCATATTGTAGGACTGCATAGAAAATAACTATTTCGCCATCTTGGATGGTCGGCCATATTGGATTTAGAGTGATGTCACATACCATAATATCGTGCATTATCATCCAAGCTAAACGTGTATGCAAAATTTCAGCTCAATCGGTTAGCTCAATCTACTTCAAAATTGAGTTCCAAAATTCCACCGTAACACACATACTTACATACATACAGAGCAAGTTAAATAAAAGCTTTTAAAATAAAAAGAAAAGTCTACTCAGTTTAATATTATAATATTCATACGAATATAAAAAATGCGAAAGTGAGTCTGTCTGTTTGTTAACTCTTCAGCTCAAACCGCTGAACCGATTCTAATGAGATTTGGTATGGAGATACTTTGAGTCCCGTTAAAGGATATAGGATACTTTTTACCCCGAAAAAAATTGGCAGAATTCATTTTGGAGCAACGGAATTCCGGTCGTCTTATAGTATCTTTATAATTAAGCGGATTTTATAAGCAGAGAAACTAAAGTAACCTCTAAGCCAGCGGTAGGCAACGGGCAGACCGCGGTCCGTTTGCGGACCGCGAAAGGTCGAATCTCGGACCGCGAAATATTGTAATGTATTTTATACCAAGTATCAATTAATACATAAGAGGCCCTAGACAAAGTATTTTTCATTAAAAACGATGACGAAATTCGTTATCAAAATGTATGCGGTTTGACAGAACTCATCGCTAAATGACATTTCGCTTGCGAAGACTAATGTCAAATCCCATACATTTTGATAACGAATTTCGTCATCGTTTTTAACGAAAGGGACTTTGGCTACAGCCTAAGGTATACGCATACCTTTATTAATTAAAATAATATTTTTAAGCTACCTACATAGTCCGACAAGTGTGTTTTTTTCTGGACCTCGTTAAAATTTTCCTACAGCATCCGGACCCCACCTTAAAATTACTTGCCGACCCCTGCTCTAAGCCACGGCATCCATATCCGGTGTCAAAGCTAATAGCAGTTACTGTGCAACTTGCACGGTCTCGGCCATAACCGGCGTAAAGAGTTAAGTACTTAAAAATTCCTTGGAGGGAAATGTTTTCAAACGTACCTTTTAGTTAAATAGTTTTGTAAAGTTTTGTAGATACGTCCGCGGCGATGTCGCGATGGCACAAGCAAAAAGCGGATAGCGATTTTAATTTACAAAACTTTATTATTATCCATGAGTATTGTGACTATTTTAGTTCTGCTTTCAAAAATAATTTGTCTATGTTGTAGATTAGATACTTTGTTAATCAATCATAAAGATTTATTGTTTTTTTTTTTTAATTGACTTAATTTGAGGTATGTGTTGATTTTTTTTTCAGATCTATCAGCAGCGAGGAAGGTAAGTAACATTACATTTTATTGCAGTTCTTGTGTAAATAATTCATTCAAATTATGATTTACGTTTGTTAAAGTATGCCAAAATATACTAAATAACAGTCTTTTTTGTTAGTCTCGCTAAAACTCGGGAACGGCTGAACTAATTTGCCAACATTTTTGAAATATTCATGTAAGTCCAGGAAAAATTTATAGGGTGACAAAATTTAGTAGATAAGTGATACGAAGTTCACAGGTCATCTAGTATTCTAATAAGAAAACGCTTGTGACTTAGGCCACGACTTGAGGCCGAAGTTAGTAATGTCATTACGCGAAAGTTTGCTTTGTGATGCAACCAGTAAGAGCAGCTACTTAACGATACTTACTCATTTTTACATCCGCTGTAAGCTATTATCTTGAGGATAATGCAATCAGAGGACATATAATACTTCTAAAACAGTGGTACTCAACCTTTTTTGTGGACGGGCCACATTTTAGTCTTGATGAACCAAATGAACAAAAAAAAGCAACCAAAATTATTAAGAGTTAAAAAATAATGTTGTTCAAAACTAGCAACTGGTTTACAATTATCTTTAACTGCACGCGGGCCACTGTAAAAGTCTTGGTTGGCTGCAGGTTGGGTATAGCTGTTCTAGAGAGTAAAAAACCGGCCAAGTGCGTGTCGGGCCACGCGAATTTAGGGTTCCATATAGTACCGCTAGTTTCTGTTTTTTTTTAATGGTCAATGAATGTACATTTATAACGTGTTTTACACTACTAACAACATCACCTCAATTACGTTTAAAGGAATTAGAGCGAAAAGTTCCTTTATACTTCTCCGAGTACATTTTTTTTAGTTGATCGACTATTACTCAATAACTTATGAAGTCTTCTTAGCCGTCATAGTTTTCCTTTTAAATTCAGCATATTTCCTACTCCAGTGATTTTTTTCACATTTCCAGAAGCAACTGTTTAGCTGGTAGAAGGGGGGGACACTGGACTCTAACGATTTTTCCCACTTTAAAACTTCATATTTGACAAATGGATCCCTAAATTGGAAAATGATCTTATAATACTCAAAATATTTTTAAAAAACCTATCCAACGACACCCCACACGGTGGGGCGGACGCGGAAAAATCATCCCCGCTTGACGTGTAGGGGAGGTACCTTAAAAACAATTTTTTAAAGATCTTATATACCATTTTGTCGGCATCATTAATATGCGCATTCATGCTGAATTACAGCTTTGTAGGTCCTATAGTCTCTGAGCAAAACCGCGGACAGACAGACGGACGGACGGACAGACGGACAGACAGACGGACGGACAGACCGAAACTATAAGGGTTCCTTGTTGACTACGGAACCCTAAAAATGGCGGTTTAAGAATGCGGTGATTGTGTCCAAGTTTGAATGGCGAAGATGGATTTAGGGCCAGTAGAATTTTAATATTATAGTTCTGTTTGGAAAAAAGCAAACATTAGAAAGTTTGAAATTAAATATTTATACAATACATGCACACTAATATTACAAATGCGAATGTGTGTCTGTCTCTCTGTCTGTTACCTCTTTACGCCCAAACCGCAGAACCGATTTTGCTGAAATTTGGTATAAAATGTAAGGTTCCCGCACGATAAACAAATTTTGGCGCAACGGAGTTGCGGGCATCAACTAGTATTCTATAAGCTTTTCTCTTGAATCACTATTTTAAAATAAACTAGCTGTCCCGGCAAACGTTGTTTTCCCTGTTTTCCTGCTTTTCTCTTGAAGTTTTTTCTGAATTTTTTTTTCTATAAACCTCACGTAGCCCGAGACGTTTCCAACGAATGCAAAACCGTGGAAATCGGTTCGTGCGTTCTGGAGTTATAGCGTCAGGAAGGAAAACCCGACTTATTTTTTAAAAGCTTTTATTTAACTTGCTCCGTATGTATGTAAGTATGTGTGTTACGGTGGAATTTTGGAACTCAATTTTGAAGTAGATTGAGCTAACCGATTGAGCTGAAATTTTGCGTACACGGTTAGCTTGGATGACAATGCACGATATGGTATGTGACATCACTCTAAATCCAATATGGCCGACCATCCAAGATGGCGAAATAGTTATTTTCTATACAGTCCTACAATATGGATATTAAATGAAAGGGCTTTTTGAGAGTAACTCAAAAACGAATGTAGTGTCATTCTGTCTGTCTGAAATAGTTATTTTTAATTCACTTCTGCAATATGGGTATCAAATGAAAGAGCTCATCGAGAGTAACTCGAAAATGAATCCGTATCTTGGATGAGCCGCCATATTGGATGTAGAATGACATTACATTCATTTTCGAGTAACTCTCGATGAGCCCTTTCATTTGATACCCATATTGCAGAAGTGAATTAAAAATAACTATTTCCCTATCTTGGATGAGCCGCCATATTGGATGTAGAATGACACTACATTCGTTTTTGAGTTACTGTATCGTGAAGTGCCGTGAAGTATTGTGTCGTGTCGTGTCGTGTCATGACGTGACGTGACGTGTCGTGTCGTGTCGTGTCGTGTCGTGTCGTGTCGTGTCGTATCGTGACGTGTCGTGTCGTGTCGTGTCGTGACGTGACGTGTCGTGACGTGACGTGTCGTGCCATGTCGTGTCGTGTCGTTTCATGTTATATCAAGTCATATCCAGCCAGGTTTTAGAAAATGCCCGTTTGAATCCGGTCACTTTTATAAAGTTAAATTTAACTTTTTAGTCACACATGAATAAACGGAATATAACAACTCGTTAAATATAGACACGGTATTTCACTGATCAAAATAAAGTACGATTTCTTAAGGACTTAAGTTAATCAGATTTTTACAAATTCTTGAAAAAAAACAAACTATAATCAAACAGACTAAGAAATCTTGCCAGAGAATAACTAAAAAACAAAAAATAAATAATAATCTATAGAATAAAAATAAAAAGAAATATAATAAAAAAAAAATAAAAAAAAATCTCCTTAAAAATTTTAACTGTTAAGTTATAACCTCAATATAAATTATACAATTTGCATGATAATAAAAGCTTGTCGCGCGATTTGTAAATAAACTAGTACCAATTTAACTTAGTAAATTGATATTATATTTTATATTTTAATAAATTTATTAAATACTGACAGATTGTTAAGTCTCGCGACAAGCTTTTATTATCATGCCAATTGTATAATTTATATTGAGGTTATAACTTAATAGTTAAAATTTTTAAGGAGAAATTTATTTTTTATTTTTGGAGTATTTAAATAAAAGCTTTTTTTCAAAAAGTTTTTTGATTATTATTTATTTATATATTAGATAAAAAACCGTTGCATATCAAAGATCTAAACATACACAGAAAGCGACTTAGTTATGACAATTTCAGTTCGTCACAAACAACACATATGTATACAGTATAATAATATAAACTATCATACACTATGTCCCCGCCCCCCTCCCCGTAAGTGCTCCACTTGATGCATTCTGCCCGTTTTCTACCAAATAAACTGCTCCTTTATTTCTGCCACTATTTTCTGTGAATAAAGTGTATCCTACACATTTTTACTTTTCCCCCTAAATTTGATGGCGTAAAGGGATTTTGAAGAGTGTTTTTGGGAGAGCCATGCCTTGCCTTGACGAAGAATGTTTTTGCCAAAATCATGCCCCAGAACGAAACCTGGAGGATTACCCCCACGGCTTCAGAAAAAACGGGCGCAAAATAACACAATGTGTTTCGCCTAGTGAGTGAGGTAAACAGTAACTGGAGGGTGCAGGGGATTTAATGACTAAGAACGCAACTCACAGTCCTAGAAGAGTGACTTGTAACTTCTTTATTGTTGTAATGATCTATGCGTAGTTGCTATCGCTTACCATCAGATGATTTGTCAGCTCGTGTCCTCGTTTATTTTATAAATAGAAATGATATTTTGTAAAAATTATATTCTGGGTGTAGCTCGCAATTTGCCTGTCGTACCCTTGCGCTGAAATTCATTTTAAAATCAGTTGAGCCGTTTTGGAGGAGTTCGCGCACAAACACTGTGACACAATAATTTTATATAATATTAGATTGTAACGATACAATAAGTTTTAACTCAGACTAAAATCATTACTAGATAGGTAATGAAAGCATAGAGCGCAAAGACTGAAATGAAACAATGTAGTTTCTTTGAATCAAGTGTTTATTTTTAATTGGAGTACCGTGGTGTTGCCGCTTCACAATACCGTGTTACGTTTTTATTCAATTTATTAATACTTTGTATCCAATATTGTGTTTTCATTTTATCTGGCAATCGTAACAATAATATTAGGAGTACGTTTGAAAAATTCTGTATTCTCGTATATGCATATATGCATTCTAATTTCTAATTAGATTTATAGCTTGTCAAAAAAGAGTAGACGCCGAACACAAATTTTAAATTACATTAAATATGGAAAAATTTTAATAAACCAAATTTAAAATGTCCCAGAATGATAGATAATATTTGAAGTGTACAAACGTTTTCAGTAAGAATACGAGGCGAAAAAACCACCATTCGATACTGATTACGATTAGAAAATTTAGTTCAGCGTCTACCTACTCTTTTTTGACAGACTGTTCACACATGCGTCCAAAATAGGCATTTTGGACGCATGTGTGAACAGTCTGTATTCATATGGTATAATATTATATTCTTCATATCGTATCGTAGTAGCGTGTGGTAGTAATAATCTTCTTAAGGCAATATCTGGTAACCTAGGTAGACTATCTAATACCTAGACTACTAGATAATACGATTGACGCGTAGCTTAAGCACGTGTTAACTCGTTGTATGCCACATCTGCGTTGCGACGACGCGCGACAACACAATACAAAACTGTGAAAACGCAGCGCGTCACATCCCACATCGTCGTTCCTTCAAAAAACCGCAACGATAAACGTTTCAACGCTGCGGCGTTCTTGTATACAAAACTAACCTAGGAAGGAATTCCGCAGTAACCGCGTACACTTTCCTGCAGAAAAGTTTATGTCCTTCACTGTGGTCTACTCTATTATATCTGTGCCATAGCCCATCCATACCAATATTATAAATGCGAAAGTCTGTCTAACTCTCTATCTGTCTGTCTGTTACCTCTTCACGCCTTTTTTTTGGTCTGCCGCGCTAGCATACGCCAACGAGAAAATTTTGTCTATACGTTTTCTCGACGTTAACTGGTTTATCTCTTTATCTCTATTGACCCTAACATGACATACATTTTTTCTCGTACGTCTGTCGTCAAAATTAGAGATAATTTTGTTTTTTTTTTTTATATGTGGTATTTTTGTCTATATACTAACGAACTATATACGAACGAGAAATTTATCTCTCGAGTCTCGACGTACGCATGTTAGCGAAAAAGAGATATATACCTATCGATATCGACAATATCACTACGCTCGAGAGTGAGATATCCACGAGATATCTCGTTGGCGTATGCTAAGGGGGCTGGAGATACTTTGAGTTCCGCGAAAGGACATAGAATACTTTTTAGCCTGGAAAAATGTACGGTACCCGCGCGACAAACGAATTTTGGCGCAACGGAGTTGCGAGCGTCATCTGATATGTTATATAAAAATCCGTCCTGTAGTTCATGAGCGCTTTTAAACAAACTCTTCAGGTTGGTAAATCCATTCTCATCCACCTAACCTAAAACCATGTTGGCATAAAAAGATAACGTTAACAAAACGTAGGTAAGTACAACTATTAATCAGTGTCAGGAGCGGAGCTAGGCATGGGGGGCGTGCAGGGGCGTACTCAGCCGGTGCCCACTAATGCACTTGCACCTGTTAATGTCGTCCGTTTTCGGCGTTTTTAAAGTGCTTCCCGCTTTTTATTGCTGCGCTTATTGCTAATGTGCGCTTTTAAACGCTTTTAGGGTTTTTGTTATTGCAATAAAACGAAGAATTAAAGCGGTTTCCTTGTATCTAGCAGTCACGAAACAAACGAATTTTGAAACGAAAAAAGCGGTTTCCTTGTATCTAGCAGTCACGAAAAAAGCAGCCTTTAAAATAAACGAATTTTTACTTTCTAAACTTGCAAAAAATAATTCAATTCGTAAGGTAGTTCAGACAATAGAGAAATAAAGTGTCATGCCAATGACGTTGTATCAATATGTCATGAAAATAACATATAACAGTGTGATAGGAAACTTATTAGATTAAAGAAAGTAATAAGCTGCTCATGATTTAAACCTTATCTTAATAGAAAAACAAACCTACTTCTTATATTTTAAAATTTAAATTATAAGAAAGTGAAGCCTTAAAAATAACATTTATGTATAATTTATATGTGAACATGAAACCTACATTATAATACACTAGCTGTGCCCCGCGGTGTTACCCGCGGTTTAAGTGATATATAATAAAATACTATGAAAAAGTACCAATAATAGGTCGATACATGGTTCTATAATGGTTTATGGTAGTGATGATGATGAATGTAATTTGCATAGTAGCATATGCATTCCGTTCTTAAAACAACGGCGAAACTCCCAAACTTGTATCTATAAAGAGTCAGGAATTATCTCAGCACCTTCCGAACCATGGTATACCTTGGTGAAAAATCTTGCTTGTTAGTAGCATATGCTTAGAATACTGCTCACGAAACCGAAGTCACCACAAGTTTCCATATAAATTTTGAGGAGTTTCCTCGATTTCTTATGGATCCCTTCATCAAGTCACCATTTTTATAAATATGGTACCAAATTGGGATGATAACCTATACACCAAAAGAAAATTTTTGAAAATTGGTTCACAAACGGCGGAGTAATCGTTGAACATAAAAAAACGAACATAACACCTCCTCCATTTTGAAAGTCGGTTAAAATTATAGCCAATGTGTTATTCTGATATATAAGCTATATTATTGTAAAGTTTCATTAAAATCCGTTTAGTAGTTTTCTCGTGAAAGAGTAACAAACATCCATACATCCATACATCCATACATCCATACATACATACATCCAAACTTTTGCCTTTATAATATTAGTAGGTGAATTTATTTTGCTCAAATTGTTAAAATGAAATATTATGTAATTTACGAGATATAAAATTAAACATTTAACAACATGTTAATATAAAGCCGCCGATGAATAATAATTACAGTAGAAATAAAGGTTTCTCTCACAAATTTGCTTCTGGGTAAACCGTAATTTTTTGGACATTTTCATGTCAACTTATTTTTTGTATGTTCACAGATAACTTTTTTAAGGAGTAAGCCGATTTTGTTATTTATTGGATGTACCCTACCTGTGGTCTTTTTCTCACCATCTGGTAACTGGTTGATTAAGGGTTCGATAATTAATAATCCCTCGAAACACTTATGCTTAGCTGAAAAGTGTCTAAGAAGTTATATGAAGACGGACAACTGGATAAAACTAAACTCTAAGGGAGAGATTGAACGAGACCATAGAATAACAATATTGCAAGCAACAAATGGTAACTATATTTTGACATAACATAATATTTAAAAAGAACACTCATGCTGAGATGAAAAGAATTTAGGAAAGTAGGTATATAAGACGGACAAACAGAAAAGTAGTTACCTACTAATAAGTGAGAGACTGAACTTCAGAACGATAATACTACGAGCAACATATCATAGATATAGTATATTTAGCTATAACACATAAACAGATCGTTTTAATACCCGATCGGGTATTTTCATAGCAATATCTTCGGGAATCCGCTAGAATACTTCAGCGAGCACGAGGCGACAGGAATCCGCAATTATTGTAACCGAACCCCCGCGGTATACGCTTTGACAATATTTCAATATGAATACGCCACTGACGCCGAATATGCCACTGATTATGGTTGGCTGGAATCTTTGATCGCGAAATTTTGTTATAAAATAAAATTCTTTGCGCTGTTTAATAGGTAACACATTATCATATTTTTCGTATTTATATTACTA
Source organism: Cyaniris semiargus (assembly GCA_905187585.1). Taxonomy (NCBI): domain Eukaryota; kingdom Metazoa; phylum Arthropoda; class Insecta; order Lepidoptera; family Lycaenidae; genus Cyaniris; species Cyaniris semiargus. The sequence goes on from LR994558.1 coordinate 15,240,186, forward strand.
TGATTTTAAAATGTTATTTTACCACGAATTTATGATTGAATATACTGGCTATTACACTATTTAGATGAAAAAACAAACAAAGATGGTGTATGCATGGTGCAATAAAGTTAAAAAATCTTTACACAAGAATTTGCTTGCTTGCTTTAAATTGTTAAGCAATATATTTTGTTTTACATATACTATTTTACTCGCTTTCAGCTCATTTGCTAAGTGTCTGAAGTCTACGAAAAACTGAGTAAAATCAAACGTACGATTCTGCGTACTTTTTCAACCTGTCATGTCCGTTCAATTCATTTTATTTGCTGAAAATAAATAGCTTTTTAGTTGGACGCAAATTTGCACTTACACCGCATCATCGATGCAAAATACACGAGTATACTTTCGGCAATATAACGTTATGTTTAATGTGCTTGTTTTGTTAAAAGTACTAAAATATTTTGATGATTTCCGCAATCTTAATGATAAGTGATAACATACATCCCATACTCATTTCAGTGATAATAAGTGGTTTCGTAGAAAAACTTAAGGTGACGTGAGAGTGTTACATTACTAATTACTGTGAATAATAGTATCCATAATATGTAAAGTATGTCTTTGCTAGCTTTTTCATTTCTTTTTTACACCGTAAACTACCTTACGATAAAAGTACGCTTTGTCTTTCCATCAACTATATGAATGAATTTTCCAAAATATGGCTTTTGTTTTTGTCTTCGTTTAAATTACTATTCAAAAAAGGGAATATTGTTGTAAATTATTTGTTTTAGTATTCAAAGGGTAGCTATAGGATTGTGGAAAAAATATAATATGCCTAGGACTATTACAAAGGTAGAAATAAATAACTTAAAGATCTATTTTTATCAAATCGGTGCTGTCCCTCTACTTTTTTTACAAACAAAAACGCTTATATACTAATAAATATGAATAAATTAAAGGTATAACTTATATTATTTCATAGAATATTAGTTTACCTATTATTATATACCATATTTTATTATATAATTAACGATAATAGTTACTTACAGACGCAAATGTACTTGTCCTGAGAATTTTTCTCATATCGCTGGATAAAAGCAATTTAAGCCTTACTGTTCATTGACGAGTCAGACAGTCTCCCCACCCCAATTTTAATTTACTCCTTAGCGTGTGCTTCCACGCAGTCAAGACGGACGTGTGTCAAAGCGCTACATATTCCCGCCAACAACCTAAGTACGCCATTAAATATGCTCTCGGACAATAATTTCATAATATAGATGATTGAATTTTTTAAATGTAATGAATAGTTTTAAAATTGTTGTTTGATTCTAATGAATGTAGTGAGTGATTAAGCTTCATTATCTGTAACCAAATTTATCTTTTTTTATAATTTCCTAAAAAGTGTGTTTTTTCTCACGTCGCTGCTCTCATATCAGTGTAATCGGTGGTTGTTGTGGATATTCTCGAGCTAATTTAAAATATAAAATATCCACTGTTTTGTAACTAAATACTTTATTGCATTCGTACGGAAAATAATACACAGGTAAAATTCTAACAGCAAAAGTATATGTCTAAAATGTCATAATATAGAAAAAACAATAATTTAAAAACATAGCAAAACTCTTTCATGGAATCCACAACATACTCCCCGCCTTGCAACTTGAACTTATGATAAGTTGCAAAAGAATCATCATAGTACCTACTCTAACTAATTAATTTTAACATTGTCAAGAGTAAGTGCAGGGCAGAATGCAAAACTTAAACTAAGAGTAAGTTAAATAGTTAAATAAAAACTTAAATCTATCAGGAGACAGGAGGGCGAACGAGACGACCGGCACGAGTGACCGGAACCGAAGAAGTACTTCCTTCATAGTACGATCGCTCCCAGCTCCTCCCCACCATGAGGCTGAAGGGGCTATAAAGCGCCATTCTATTATTAGCCTCATATTTCTCGTTCTCTTTTACTCGAAACTTTTTAATTTTGACTTTAACATTGTTTCTTGTACCCTTTAACTCGTGGCTCCAAAAATTGTCTGAGTTGCAGTCTAATGCGCTTACTATATTTACTGTAGAGCAGTAAACGCCATCTGCAGGACCCTGAATCGTCCAGCCAAGCCTTGACTCCATAGCTAAGAGGTTTCGGTCAACTCGTATTGTTCGTCCCGTCAACAATGTTCCTAAAATGTCAGAACCAATTAATAAACCGACTTCTGAAACATCATCAATACTGTCGCTCAAAAAGACTCCTAACTTCTGTAAGTGTGCTAAAACATTCCTGAAATGCAGCTGAGGTAAATAACCACATATTACCTTTTGATCCAGCACATTTACATTACAAGTATAACTGTCATCTAAGCTACTTATTCTAACATTATATAAATTGTGCTTTTGTGTCTTTGAAACATCACCACCGAACAAGTTATGCGACAGCTGTTGTTGACATATTGGAGTTAAATTTAATTTTTTAGCTAAATCTGACTTTATGAATGATCGCTGAGCTCCGGAATCAAGTAACGCTCTTACGACAAGTGAACCAGTGTTACTAACTAGTTTTATTTTTAAGGTTTGAAGCAAAACTATTTTACCTGTCGTAGCCTGATTGACTGAAACCGAGTCGTCATTTACCTTATCCTCCTCAGTTTTACCTGGCTTGTTGTTTGAGCCTGCACATAATTGGTAAATGACGCCTTGCGCATATGACGCACTTAACGCTGCGTCTACAGTGCCTCCAAAAGTGCCCAGTACCCAGACAAACTCTACAAGCTTTCTTTCGCTTTATAGTTTCCCAACGTTCTTCTAGTGTCTGGTCAATTGCTATCGGGCATTCAGAACTTGGGTGTAAGGATTTGTCACAAAATATACATACCTTTGCAGGTGTCTGTTGCGGCTTTTGTTTTTTATCTGCTGTTGTAAAACATGAAGTTGATGGTCCGGCCACAGAATCCATAGTAAAAGTTCTGGCTAAACGTACTCTTTCATCTGCAAATACTTCCTGCTTGACGAATAGAAGAAGATCGTTTAGGGAGTTGTCTCCATTGCTGCCATCCGTACGTGACCTGTGCCACGATCTCAACACCACTTCTGGCAGGGCTTCCACTAACGGGTATAAAAATGCAGCGTACTTATTCTGTGTTACGCCCATACTCTCTAACGCTAGAACTTGCGTTGTTATTTTATCATGCAACGACGCAATTGGCAATCTTGACACGCCCTTAGCCTGTGAAAGTATTAACTGAAGCAGCGCTCTAACGTAGTGCTCTATGACTAGCTCATCTCTTGCAAACCTTTGTTTGAGCTGCTCTACCACTACTTCATACTTACTGCCGCACGGTGGGAAGCTCTCGACCATGTCTCTGGCTTTTGATCCAACTTCCATGCATTGCGTCAAGTATTGTAGTTTGTCATCGTTATCGATCTGTTATATCCCGCATCTGTACCCTAATATGCTCACCCTAGCTTTCCCATATTGCTGACCATACATTCCTTCTAACATCCTATGCTCTAGGTCCCAGACCAGCCAGTCAGTCCGATCCCGTCTTCCATTCGACACAGTTGTACCATTTCTACTATTTCGTTGTTTTAATTTCAAATACTATTTCTTATGTATTTCAAATAAATCTTTTTAAAAAAAGTGAAAATCGGACCTTAGTATAACAGATCATGGGATCACCATGGATCTTTTTAAATTGTGACCAAAACGTAAGCCATTGTTTTACCTCGCCATTGAAGGATGGCAATTCTAGTTTAGGTAAGCGAAAATGTCGCTGATATGCCAGTTCCGGATTACTGTTTTCTTTGAGGGCGGAGCGATCACGTTCATACTCCAAAATCATATTTTTTATTTTATTAAAACGGTAGCTGTACTCGATCTCCGCCTCCCATTCGTTGTCCAAGTCTTTGGCCGTATTTTCTTTACTATCATATTCCTCCGACCTCAACCTATTGACCCTCCCTTGATCAACGCATAAGTCCTTATAATATTCTTCTAAAGTTAGAAAATATGCTTGTATTTCTGTCGCATTAGAAGATAAGTCCTTGGACAATTCATTTACCTTTTTGGCTATCAATGTAAACTTGCGACGACAATTTTTCCTCTCGTACTTTGCAATCTCCATTTTGTACGCTGTTCACGGTCGTCAGATGTTGTGGATATTCTCGAGCTTATTTAAAATATTAAACTTCCACTGTTTTGTAACTAAATACTTTATTGCATTCGTACGGAAAATAATACACAGGAAAAATTCTAACAGCAAAAGTATATATCTAAAATGTCATAATATAGAAAAAACAATAATTTAAAAACTTAGCAAAACTCTTTCATGGAATCCACAACAGTGGTCATTTTAACCACCGATATGATAATTTACACCGAAATTATAAGAAAAAATCAATCGGTATCTTAAATTTAATATCGGTGTTTGGAATCATAACCAACCCACAGTTTTGTCACATCGGTGGATTGCTTTATCATATCGGTTGATAATTTTACCATATCGGTGAATCGTTTTATCATATCGGTTGATCTTGTGGCATTTCGTTAAGTAATATATTAAGTACATTTTAAAAATATTTTAATTTAATTTCAATAACTGTTCTTGATCAATATACATAGTTATGATATTGAATGTACTGTCACTTCTTGGTGGAAATTCATGTTCAATTAAATAATTATACACTTTCCTTGCACTTATTCCACTTTATTTTAATAGATTTATTACAAAATTATTATATACACGACCGGTTTCGAAAAAACACCTGATGATGATTTTTTCGAAACCGGTCGTGTATATAATAATTTTGTCATAAATCTATTAAAATAAAGTGGAATAAGTGCAAGGAAAGTGTATAATTATTTAATTGAATATAAATAGTTACATTAATATATAATATTATGAAGATAATATTACAATATCGCTGGATTACTATGTCATTTCGGTGGTTAAACTTATTACATCGGTGCACAGAAATAAAAATCGGTGCCGGTTTATCATATCGGTGGAAACCAGAATTCAAACTGAATTTTCTCCGTAGTCTTAAATGATACGTTAGTGATATTAAATTTGGGAACATTTTGTGTACTAAAGAATACATAAAACCTGAAAAGTATATAAAATATATATAAATAAAAAAGTTCACCGATATGATAAAAAAAGGCCATTTGTTGAAATTCACCCATATAATCTTATTCTTGCCAAACTTCGTCAAAATTTGACGCAAATTAAGAGGCATTTTTTTAATAATATTGCACGCAGCGTTTTGTATGCGCAATACAGACCCGTGTGTTTCAAGCTATAAGCGCCGCACATGAAGCTCTTACATGCCACGGTTTATTATGACAACTTATTCCACAAACAAACTCACCCAAACATCAGGGGTTAATACGCCCGCGAAATATACAACCTTAACCCCAGTGTATAGAAGCCAGAATCGCTTGACGCAACCGAAATGTGCTGTGTACATATATTTTAATGTAACCACTCCCTCGGCGGAAGATAATTGTGAAATGGTGAGATGAAAGCTAGGTATAATTAAAAATATTTTACATTATATTACAAGGCTAAAGATCTTTTTTAGGGTTCCGTACCCAAAGGGTAAAAACGGGACCCTATTACTAAGACTTCGATGTCTGTCCGTCTGTCTGTCTATCTGTCTGTATGTCTCCAGGCTGTAGCTAGACTTCTGAAATTTTCACAGATTGTGTATATCTACTAGCCGCTATAACAACAAATACTAAAAACAAAATAAATTAAATATTTAAGGGGGGCTCCCATACAACAAACGTGATTTTTTTGCTATTTTTTGCTCGATATCAATAACGGCAATACATATGCACTTGAAATATTCACGAAATACTCAGTTTTATATGTACTTTAATAATTTATAATTAAAAAAAAAACACAATTTTTGCTTTATTGTGGTACGGAACCCTTCGTGCGTGAGTCCAACTCGCACTTGGACGATTTTTTTTTATCAATTTCTTTAAGGGATTTTGTCGGTGACCGACAATGCCTATAAACAAATCAATCACAACATAAGATACTTATATAATATACTATCTATACCTAAATATTACTTACAACGAAATCTAAATATATGTCTAGTAGTATACGGGCTTCCGTTGAAATAGGTGAGGCTATAAAACTACAGACTCCTATATTTCCTAAAAGATCATCACCGAGGCTACTACGTCGGGATTCGCCCCGACCACACTCCATAAATACATGTTGTACATGTTCATTCAGCTGGCCGATTCTGTATCGTACATTTGTGAGTTAATCACTGAGTTAGTAACGAAACGGAGGAGTGAGTAACGGAAAGTGTCACTTTTGTATTCACTTGCATACAAAAGTGAGTCTTTCCGTTACTCACTCCTCCGCTTCGTTACTAACTCAGTGATTAACTCACAAATGTACGATAAATCGGCCAGCAGGTGTTCCACATAATGCATAATTTGGAGAGTCAAACTTACCCATCATAAATTTAAAAACGTTTGATGGAATATGACCGGAGCGCATTCTTAACATTGCTACTATATCTTTTATAGGCATAGATAATCTAAGGCTAAAGATCTTACCAGCAGTATTTCCGGACCTGCCGACGTTAAGGAAAAGTGCGTAACACTCAATGCGACTCTTCCCATATTGTGAGTGTTTGCTCTCCACCAGACTATTTGTTTGCACGTTGGCTCTCTGCTTAAAAAATCTTATTTTTTTTAAGTTATGTGTCTTTCGGCTATCCTAGGTCCATTCTCCGATTTAAGTTTGCTCGGTTGGGGCCATATTCTGAAGATCTATATTATTAATGGCGTCGCATTTCCTTGTATGAAGATTTTTTTGTCATATATCCTAAATTCAGTACTACTTTAATTTTACTATTTTAATGCAACATTAACGTAGTTTCATTAATATCAAAAACAAAATGGTACTCTCATGAAATGGCAAACAAACGAATATAACGTTTGTTATACATAGGTATATTTATTTATCGTGTGTCCATATAACGCTTAATGGTGGTAGGTAGAAAATTACTTTTTTTTTTTTTTTTTCTTTTTGTTCAATATCTAGATACAATAATATTACAAAAATTACAAAAACCTTGCCGCAAAAACTACAATGAGTTTATCTGGACAAGATGTGGTCGCATCATTAATTATTAACTTTTCTTAATAGATGTTTTTTAAGTTGCCGTCTATATTTACACCTGTCCCGATACAACTTTTGCAGGTCTTCCGGCAGCTCTTCTACAAACGAAGGTATTAATGTCTTAAGCATTCTGCTTCCGTAATAATTATTACAGTCTGGCTTGATAAATTTTGTTTTACAAGTTTGTCTTAAAATGCTAGGTCTTATTTTTTCTATTAATAGTGTAGGATCATTAACTTCATTTAAAACTGCAAATTTAACAAGATCAAAAATGTGCATAACATCACAATACTCAAATAAGCCTTCCTCATTTGTTTTAAAAACTTACTTACTACTTACCAGTAGGCAAGCCATATTGTTAATCATGGCGAGCGAAGCGAGCCCTAGTATATCCCACAACCTGAGCACTTTTGTGGTACACTTTACGGAAAAACTATCACGCCTATTGTGCTTTAACATAGTAATTTTTATTTATATGCAGATGTGTTATCATCGGTCAGTCAAGGTTTGGTTAGTATTAAAATATAAAAAAAAACTGCCTTAAAGATTATTACCACGCAGAAAAACGACGCGAGCCCTTACAAAGCTCGGCTTTTAGCTAGTTATAAAATTCTTTATGCTAGGAGCTCTATAATATATTTAGTTACTTACATAGTATTTTTCGGTCTTTCGTATCGATAGGGAATATTACACAACATTCGGAGCAGAGGGCGCTACTAGTACATACTAATAATAATAATAATAATAATAATAATACTCCCCACACCGGTTTCGGTGACGGTGGCCGGTTTCATTGAAACCAGGCCAGGTACGCAGGAGTAATTTTATAGTGCCCAAGTGTGTGCGCAGTATACAAGAGCACTCTCTATTCCTTTACTCTCATAACCCAGTGGGACGGAAGACCGACACGACTGGCGAGAGATCAGGCGCAGGACCGTGCATTACATGCCCATCCGACGCATGGATCATCTCGCTTGTCAGACAATCAGGTGATCAGCCTGCATTGTCCTAACCAAACTTGGAAATAACATGTTCCCAACGCGGGAATCGAACCCACGACCGAGTCAAGAGCCACGCTCTAGACCACTGGACCACGGAGGCGTTACTAGCACATACAATAATAATCCGACCAAATACCGGCATGTTGCACACGTCGTATCAGAATATTGACAGATTAGTTGTCAAACATCGAACAGAACGTTTTGTTAACTGACTATGCAGGTGCCGCCTCTAGCGTGAAAATGATCGAGTCAAACAGCTGTCAAAACTCAAATGTCACAAACTCAAAAACCACAATCGAGTCAACCGTTTTGCTCAATCACCGAATCGAGTGAACATCAAGTAAATGATGCAAAACCAGCATTTGATGTGCGAGCGATCTAAAAGCGCCACGGGCCGAGTGCTTCTCGGTTTTCATTAAAAGCCTGTCCCGCCCTGACGTCACCCCCTGCCGCCCGCCCAGCCTCACTTCCGCCCATTACCGCCCAGCACGAGGATAAAAGTAAAAGCTATCTCCTAATAAATTAAATCATTTTCGAAAAACACCAAGTTGCGTTAAGAAATTAATGTCTACATTTTAGTAAAACTTGTATGTTTTTTATGAAAATGGTAATCATTAATTTATAATAATAAACTACCTGATCCGCCAAACGTTGTTTTCTCATATACTTTATAGGAATTATTTGAGAGCCTCAAATGATGATTTTTAAACCGAGCGAATAGTAATCATCATACGTTGTAATTAACAATTGCTTTCAGAACCTCCAACTTTTAGACATACATTGATAGGTTGCAAAGCTATTTGGAGTATGAAAAATAAATAAAGACTAATTCTTAGATCTACCCAATAAGCACAAAAAATTTCAACAAAATCGATCCAGCGTAGGAGTTGAATAAACACTGCCACTGACACGCGCTTATATTTAAGAATTCAATTTACTTTTCCATGAATCTTGCCACGCCGTTGGCATTTCCGAAAAAAAACTCGAGTGCCATTGTCATTCAAGATGGCGGAACGACGTGAATCCTTAGAGTCTTAAAACCTAGAAAGTCTTCTTAATTAATTTCAAAAGTCGGGTGAAATTAATTCACTTATACACACGCGTCCCAGTTTTAGCGCTCCAAGAACTCGGCAAGCGCTCTCGCATTCGCTTTATAATATGACCTGTTTTTATTAAAAAATGATGATTTCCTAGTAAGTTTACATATTTTTTCTGTAGACAAGTAGGAGCGTTCCCAACCCAACAGCTAGCGTGCTGTTATAGTTTTCAATTCTACTGGAATTATTTAAATGCAGAACGGTCATTCTCCGGTGAGCAAAATGTAATATTATCTTAATCAAGTATACAATATTTTTACGGTAGATAGCATCCCTAACTAGCTACAAACTTAAACACAGGCTTCTAATTTAAGTGATTCAGACTAAATTAATTTAAATCATGTTTAAAAACCGTGTTTTTTAATTACCGTAACGTGTCCCCACGCCAATTTGATCTTGAAACTTGCTTGTAATTTTTATAATGTACATATATTTACTTTGATCTATTAATCGTTTTAAACGTTAATAAGTATTGGTTATCGCATTGCAAAATATCGACTCAATAGACCCAGCCTATAAATAGTTATTATGAAATAATCGCATGTCCCATCAAAAGTTCTAATTACCGTAACGCATGCTGTTTTCGGGTGCCCACCCCAAAATAACAGGATTTGGCATATTACAAGTGCACGCGTCGCATCTCCTTTGCGTGTGCCACGGCCCATCAGCGGTCCCACGTCGTTGATGTTAGTGTGCCGCCGATGAAGCACGTGATAGTATCTAATTACCGTAGCTTTGGTTGCAAACTTTTCTAATTACCGTAATCTTATTTTACGACTTGATTTTTAACCGTTGATTTTTATAACGTAGGAGAGCCATGCTTCGGCACGAATGGGCCAGCTCGACCGGAGAAATACCACGGGCTCACAGAAAACCGGCGTAAAACAGCGCTTGCGCTGTGTTTCGCCGAGTGAGTGAGTTTACCCTAGGCCCAATCCCCTACCCTCCCCTATTTCCTTCGATACCCTCCCCTATTCCCTTTCCTACCCTCCCCTACCCTATTACCCTATTCCCTCTTTTCCCGGCAACGCACCTGCAGTTCTTCTGATGCTGCGAGTGTCAATGGGCAACGGAAGTTGCTTTCCATCAGGTGACCAGTTTGCTCGTTAGCCCCCTTATTTCATAAAAAAAAAGCTATCAAGCCCCATAAGATCACCGGTGATCGCGTCAACAATAGAATAACAATAGATTTCCATGAATCCACGATCGAAGGATTAAATTATATTGTATGTTGATCATGTAAATCTAGACAATTCTTTGGCCTACGTACGTTGCCATAAGTATGGGCGCTTGCCCATACAAATCACAAAAAAAATTTTGGTCTTTCAGCGCTGCTACTTTCACAGTGAACTCTCTACAAGGAACACGTACAAACCCTAAAGTATTATCATTTACTTTTGTTACATCCTGAATAGGAAGGACATCGCCAATTCTACATAATATATCCCTTTTGTTAAAATTATAATAATATGTGCAAGGTGGAGCGAAAAAAAAATTTTTTTTCATATTCTTTTCGGCATACCTATAAAAAGTTGAGCTGTTATTTTCCATACCAATCATGAGAATAGTCTATCTAGAATGGTTAATATAGATTAAGTGTCAACTATGTAGTTGAGCAATTTCTAAAGCTACTAATTTGAAATCGACCATTCACTGGTGTTAATAGGTGGCAATATTAAATGTTAGTCACACAAATACTTGTAAAACTCTTATACCTAAATTATGTCTATAACTAATACTTTGTAACATAAGCATTGTAATAACTAAAACTTGAATTATTAAGAGCGGGCTGTAAAATTTCGCTGTGTATTCTAATAAGTATTACGATCCCGGAAGACGATTGACTTAAATGAAATTGAGATTTATCTTTTTCTTGACCTAGCTAAAGCCTTCGATACTGTCTCTGTTCCTATTCTTATAGAGAAGATGGAAAAAATTGGTGTTAGGGGAATAATTTTAAAACTATTCACAGACTTTCTCACTGATCGCACACAGAGCGTTAATATAGATGGATACTTAAGCACTGATCTAACCACTACCCACGGCCTTCCCCAAGGTAGTGCAATCGGTCCAACGCTCTTCCTCATCTATATTAACGATCTCTGTGCGCTCAAACTACAACAGGGAAAAATCATCACCTGTGCAGATGACACCGTCCTGCTGTTTCACTCAGACACTGTAACAAATCTATACAAAACAGCCCAGAGTGGATTTGATATAGTATCGAAATGACTACTAAGTAACATCTTAACGCTTAATGCTCTTAAAACAACATACATTTCATGTTCAATAAAAAATACCCCACCAACAAACTCTTTACACTGTATTATTGCACACACTTGTTCTTATCCTAACATTCTACAATGCTCGTGTGAACCGCTACAAAAAACATCCACAGCTAAATATTTAGGAAATATACTAGACCAGTCCCTTAGCTTCCGTCCACATATTGATTCTCTCACATCGCGTCATTAAAAAGGTCAAAAAAAAATTAATTAAGGAAATATTAGTATTGTATTTATTTTTTAAGTAATCATCAAAAACATTTTTGGGACTTGCGACCTTTACTTTCGTGCTATAATGCGGGAACCGTTGTTACGCGATATTGTTCACTATTAGCTGCAGCGCAAAGCACAATGCCCCGGGCATTGTTGCACGATTCTGGAATGTATGAATGGTGTGTAGGCGGGGCTAGCGTGCTTTGATATTTCTGACAGCCCGCTCTTAATTGAATATTGTATAGTGTATACGATGGTTACAGAGTGGAAGTCGTTGGGAGCTGTGTCAAAGTTTATACTAGTACAGCTCCCAACGCTCTTTACTGAGTAATGTATTGATTGTGTTTTCCATATTATGTAAAATTACTCATGACGTCAAACCGATTTCATATTTTAAATAAATTTTATTATTATTATAATTATATGCGTTAATTAATTTCTGATTTAATAGCCTATTCATCAAACGTGACATCATAATAATATGGCGATTGGCGTTCAAGGCCCTCACTATTATACTAACAAGGTGCAACTTAGCTGCAGGATGTAGGTATTTCTTGACAGCAATGCTACAGGCGTTTGATATGTATGCACAATATCAACTCTCTGTCAGAAATTTCATATACAAAATTTCTGATAGACATTAGATATTGTGTAATATCTGCCGTCAAATGTCTGTTGCATTGCTATTGCAACTCGCAAGGTATGCAACCACCCTGCCTTTTATTTATTATAATTATTATAAACCTTTCTTATGCTTCTACTTAATACTAATCTATGCTGTGCGCTCGCAGCGTCTTGAAATGGTCTCTAAAGAATAGTTTGATATTGGGGATGTAAACACTTTGTGAAAATATCTAGTACTATATTATATAAAGTAGATTAGAAAAAAAAAGCCAAAAACTTTATTGTTAGACCAGCTTTCATCCACTATTCTCGTTTAAAATTATAATAAATAATATAATAAAAATAAACCTTAATTTATAAATTACTAGACGTTCCGCGCGGCTTCGACCGCGTAAATTAGATATTTCACAGACAAATCAGTCTACAAAAAAATAGCCTATGATCCTTCACGTGGTCTACTTCTTATCTAACCCAAATAACAGAAAATTGCTCTAGTAGTTCGTGAGATAAGCCCTTTCAAATAATTTCCCCCGTTTTTTCCACATTTTCTTCTATTTCTTCGCTCCTATTAGTCTTAGCGTAATAAAATATAGCCTATAGCCTTTCTCGATAAATGAGCTATCTAACACTGAAATAATTTTTTAAATCGGACAAGTAGTTCCTGAGATTAGCGCGTTCAAATAAGCCCTTTCAAATAATTTCCCCTCGTTTTTTCCACATTTTCCTCTATTTCTTCGCTCCTATTAGTCTTAGCGTGATAAAATATAGCCTATAGCCTTCCTCGATAAATGGACTATCTAACACTGAAAGGATTTTTCAAATCGGACCAGTAGTTCCTGAGATTAGCACTTTCAAACAAACAAACAAACTAACAAACTCTTCCGCTTTATAATATTAGTATAGATCAGCAGAATATAACCGATATAATTATACCGAAGCAATTAAAGTCAAATAATTTAGTAATCCGAGCCACGCTCTCAATATTTTATAATGAAAAGGAAATTAATAATTGTAGACGGCAATTTCTTTATTTTTATCATTTTTTATCACGAGTCGAAATTAATGTTGAATTAATGAAGACCTCGTGTCAAGTGCTAAATATTTAATAATCTAGAGACTTTGGGTTTGATGGTATTTGGAAAATTGGTAATGTCTGGTGACAAATTATTTAAGGTATGTTCAAATGAAATAAATAAATAAATAATGATTTATTCGTGCGTTAAGACGATACACACTAAACAACTACATATTTTACGAAATTAAAGTGTACTGTTTAAACTTTGACTTAACTAAAATATAGTGAGTATCACAGACATAGATCAAGATAGATACCGCATGTGTATGTGACTCGCGTGCAATATCGCGTTCCCAAACGACGAGCAATGCTCGTCTTTCGAAAGTCTTTTCTTTAGTCTGCTATCGGAATCGGACGTCAATCGGAATTTAAAGATGCCTAAATGCCTAAAAGTGCCGTATTGAGCTGTAGAAATTCAAATAGAAACGTTGGCCTTGATAATGGACACGTTTCTTATCATCGGTACGTCACAGTAGGTAGTAAAAAAGTGGCACGCTCGTTTTCATACAAATGGAGCGACATGCGGTATGATGAGTATTCGTCAAGCTAGCTGACTTGGTAAACGTTGTTTTTACATACGTTGAGGGAAAGAAGATCGTCCGAATGCGATAGGAGTTGTTATTTCAGACTTTGTAGTGCCAACTTTTTCAGAAAATCTTTCTGGCAGACTTCTCAGACAATTGGAGACATAAATGGATGAACCGTACGTAACGTAACTAATTTGAAGACTGTCGTTTTTCTGCATAAATTGAGGCTAGTCTTTTAAGACAGAAAAAAATGACTTGTAATAAAAAAAATGTGGATTCTTAGATGACTAAGTAGGTATGTTACAAGGTTTATTCAAATTATAAGGGAAAAAAAAATGAGTTATTGTTCTTATGTTATAAAATGTTAGTTACCGGCTTCATCCACTCACGTCTTTCATAAACTTCGATAGCACGATTCAGGATACACTTACTACATTATAACTAAGTAAGGTTTATAAAGAAATATCAAACCAAAATACTAGGAGAACAGTAAGAAACAAGAGCATGATAGTTTGAAAAAATCATTATGCTTGCTTTTATTTTATATTTTAATTCTTCGCTCAGTGGCTTAGCATATTTAATTCATATAAATGCTTAAAGATTGAGAAAAAAGTATGCGAGTTCCATAGGTTTTTAATATAAGTATTTGTGTGGATGTGTGTGAAAGAATCTGAAAACGCTTTTAGTAAGATAGAAGGTGGAACGAGGGATGAATTTTTTAAGGTAATTACTCGCTTCGGCTCTTGGAGTATAAAGTATAAACATTGAATAGATATTCAAGAGCTCCTGACGTCTTTGCTCGAGAAAAATACTTTTTAATTTAAAGAAAATATGGTTTCTAAGGTAAGGCTGGCCGCATACATACTTTTTCCGTGTGCGATTAGTTCGGAAATCTGAATGCATGGAATCAGTAAAGAAAGCATAAACTGTCGCACACGTTCGTTTTTCTCCATACGGATCGAATTCCGTACGTACGTTTCAACTTTCAAGTGCAAGTCGGCGCGTTCGCGCGTGATAACAACGATCGTTTGCGCTAGTCTCACGGAATCCCGAATACGGAAAATGAATTCGGAAATCGTATATGGAAAATTTATTTGGTGAAGGTGAATATGGTATGCCAATTTATATATTATTTGCACTGATGACTTAAAGGAAACTTAACACAAATAGGTTCTACGCGATAGCAAAGTATGACATCGAGACTGAAAGAGAAAGAGATGAGCAATGAACTTTCATAGAAATTGATTCATAGGCAGATGAATCTACGTCAATTGGCCGGGCTATGTTAAATCAGCGAAAATCATGATTTGTCAGCTGGGCTCAACATGGCCCAACCAAATTATGTAGGCATGTCACCCATCCATGGTAATAAGCGAAAATGTGTCTGTCTGTTTATTTGATAGCCATTAATGCTCAAGCCGCTGAACCGATTTTGCTGAAATTTGGCATAGAGGTAATTTGAGTCCCGAGAATCGATATAAGATACTTTTCATCCCGGAAAAATGTGCGGTTCCTGCGCGAGAAAATAATTTTTACACAACGGAGTTGCAGGCATCATCTAGTCTGGCTATAAAGCAGTTGATTCATAGGCAGAACTCCGAAGTTTGGTCGAGTTATGTCAAACCCAGCCTGCATGTGCATGACACATCACGACTTACTTTGAATTGACACAATCCGACTAAATGACGTGGACCGTCAACTGCCTATGAATAATCTTATATGATAGTACCATCGAAGAAATTGATTCATAGGCAGTTGTCGGACCTATGTCATATTTTGGTCAGGTTATGTCAACTTGATTAAAGTCGTCATCTGTCGGTTAGGTTTGACGTAACGCGACCAAAATACGTAGGTCCGCCATCTGCCTATGAATCAACTTCTCTGATAGTGCAATCTACATGCTCTATAACCGCAATAAACAAAAACTAGGCCTTTGCATCCGTTGTGGATGATTTACTTATACAGTATTTTCAGAGCGAAGTAACCACTCCTCAAATACTGTAGTGCCTGGGACAAGATTTAAATGTCCGTATGGTTGCCCAAGCACATACGACATTCTCGCAACATAGTCGGCCTAGTCCAGAGGAAAGAACTAGTCAATACGTCTGGGACCAACTACGGGCGGGTTTTTCACGATGTTTTCCTTCACCGTATGAGTGTCCGTATTATGTACTTGAGATCAGAAAATGTCTCATTGGTACACGCCTCCACCCGGGATCGAACCTGCACCCTCTAGGAGTGCGAACCAAAGGTCTACCCATTAGGCCACGGACGCTCTTGCAACAAACAAACGCATTACAATAATACATTTTATAATCGTTTGATTAAGTCCGGCGCATCCTGGCAGTCGCACGTGCCGGGATTACGGCGATATTGGCCCGGGACACGCCAATATCCCGGTCCCGAGAGTTGGGATACAGTAGACACGGCGTAAATACCATGGTATCGATAATAACTGTATTTTAAAAAGATAAAACTGACTTCAAATTTATACGTAATTGAGAATTAAAACTCCCTATCTCCAAAACTACTGAACCGATTTTGATGAAACTTGCACTATTCCCTAAGTTGAACAATACCTAGTACAACAAAAAAAGAATTACTGAAATCGGAATGGTAGTTCCAGAGATATGCGAACACAAACATAAAATATTACATACATACATATATACATACAGACACTTTTGAAATTTGGCACATTTGTTCAGACGCTGATATAGACTAACATATACGAAAATTGGACAGTTCTGGAAATTTTACATACCTACGCGTCGAATTGATAACCTCCTTTTTTTGAAGTCGGTTAAAACAGCCTTAGTGCAGATTGACGCCCAAAGTTGTACTTAAAAATTAATAAGAAGCCGGTTTTTAAAATGCTTTCTTGTCAGTATTTATTTTATTCTATTTTTATGTATTTAATATTTATTGCTGTGATGATAATACAATACAAAGATGTGTCCAATGTCCATATTCATTTTGAGTCCATACCTTATGAATTATGATATAATATTATGATTCATGACTGAAAATAATGTCCATATTATTATCACTTTGTTAGATACAGACAAACAAAAGGACAGACGCAGAGTCGTTAGTTTCTGCTAGTGACTGCGTCTCCTAAGTCAAATGTAAAGCGGGACTTTACATTTTGGATCGAAACAAAATATTTTGAATAGACATAACACACTACACCACACAGATTCTGACCGGCCACGGCGGATTCGCCTTCTACTTGAACAGATTCAAGTTGAAGGAGGATCCGTCGTGTCTATGTCAGCCGGGAGTCGAGGAGACGGTTCCTCACCTGTTACTAGATATGATATTGAACAGAAATTGGGCATATCGATAACGGGTGAAAATCTGCCATCCATCCTGGGGGGCAAAAAACGGGATATTTTCCTGGTTTTTTGCAAGACAATCGTGGGGATAGTTAATAAGCGAAACTGTAGTACTTTATGTGATATTAGTTAGGTTTTTTGATTTGCTGTGATATTAGTTTAGTCTTTTGTACCTGTGCCGTTGTTTTACTATTGGATTTTATTAATAATTTGATTGTCTAATCTTATTGTAAACATTGTTGAAATCAATCACACCGAAATAATTGAAATTGTAATAGTTATAATATTGTAAAGAACGAAAGAAAAAAGCTAAAAATTAAACCAATTGTAAAAAACAAGCCCTGATACTGTTAGGGGGAAGGAATTAAAATAATAATAATAATAAACAGAGAGACATAGAAATAGGACATAATATAGAAAGAGAGGGAAAGAGACATTAATTTTTTTTCTATTTTCGTCAGTTATTTTCGTTGCCATTTCTGCTCCATTCTTTCATCTACAAAGCTTATCTGAGTGTTCCGCCATTAAAAAACGTTTACTGTTTATACGCGACTTACCCGAACGTCCGCGTAGCCCGATGTTACACGTTTATCCTACTATTTGTGAGACTAGCTTAAGGTGGCGCCGCGTTAAAGTAAAAAACCGTATTGGATATGTTTTAGATTGCTTGTTTTCTATGAGAGGCCGGGCCGGCTTCTCATAGAAAACAAGAAATGGAACAGCAAGAAATGGAAAGGTGTAAGCGACAAAATGGTTTTTGTCGCGTAATTTGAAAACCATAAATATATTTCATATAAGCTATGTGCAAATTAAAGTGTATGCTTGAACCAATCTATGTACAAATTTTGGAAGCTTAAATCACTCTCCTCTGTTGGCAAAATTAGAATCCCTTTTTTACAGAGGTCTTTTTGATCGATTATTCTGTGTTATAAAAGTGGACCAATCGTGTTGTGCATGACATGATGAATACTGACAATGAACTTTAATTTCTTAGCTTTAGTCATTGCTGAGAAAAATCGATATCGCTACAGCCAAATTATCAAGGCGTCGCCTTAAAGGTGATCGCACATTTATTAGCACCGTATGCGTCAAACGCGCCGCATAGTACACGAAATGCGGCGCGTACGGTGCGGACGAATGTGCGAGGTTTCACATTCATTTCATACAACAAATTCTAAAATGCGACGCGTACGGCGCGTGCTTGCTGATAAATGTGCGATCACCTTTAATTTGAAGTATATAACCAAGTTTTGAAGTAGATAAATAACTTAAATCTTACGAAAATTATATTTAAAAAGAGCCAAGTCTTACGACTTTGATAAGTTTTATTCTTCTTTAAGCCTCAATTCACTAGGTGAAATTTACTCACGTAAATACCTTCTATGAGTCCCTGGGACTCACATATTTTTAAATGTATGTTTTTATGAAATAAAACAAATTTTATCAATATTTTGTTTAACAATCTTCTTAAGTAGGTACTTAGTTAATTATAAGGATAAATAACAAAACTAACCAAACTTCTGAGATCCTCTTGAAAATTAAAGGAAAGGCACTTATCAGTCTTTTAAAACCATGATTTTAGCATTTTTAAGGTATTTCTAAACTAACATATATTCTAAAAATGAAAAATAACTTAACGTTTTTAAACCAATAAAAGTACACAAAATAAAATAAAATAAACATTAATGTATGCTTCTATACAAAGAAAAAAAACGTGCAGTGGGTTTCTACCACTATCTAAAAGCTACGCATATCTTTTTTTGAGCAAGTAAAACATATCGGCTTCAGACATTTTGTGCACAGATGAGCAGTTTTTGTTCTCTTTTCGTAGTGGCATAAATAGTAATACTTTTCCTTCTAACTAAAGTTAGAAGGAAAAGTATTACTATGTATGCCACTACAAAAAGCAGCAGCATCAGCAGCGGAGCAGATTCCATTCTCGAAGCCAGGCTTCCAGAATGGAATCTGCTCCGTCTTCTCTTAGATTGATAAAGTCATATTTTTAGAGCCATTTTACAATTCTACAACAGAAAAATAAAGAATACATAATTAAAATTACAATAACGGTGAAAAATTAACATTTCAAAACTTTAATAAATAAAAATAATCATAACATAATTCACTAGTATGAGTCCCTGGGACTCACTCGGCGTAATAACTCACCAAATATGGTATGTAACTCATCCTCTCGGCACCATGTCGCCCGCGTCACTACATGAAGGTACTGAGACGTGGGGGAAACTAGCTGCTAAGACTTTTGAATTATGGCCGTTTAAAATTTTGATGTGAGTCTCTGGAACTCAGGAAGTGAATTAAGGGCTAATAAAACTTACCATAGTAGAAATAGCGGCTATGGATTTAGCAATTTGGTACTATCGTACCATCATAATAAGGAATACATCGACTCAGTTATGGTCATTGTTTTAATCTATCTTGTAAATCTATAACAAACAATGAAGCAAAATATCTACTTAGTTTTAAATTTAATAGGGGTGTTCTTATGATTTTGCCAACAATAAAAATACTGCATTGCTTTAAAATATACAGAATTTATTTTTCCAAAACAATTTATTAATAATACTAAAATCCTACTTTTTATAACAATCTTAGTATTCAAAGTCTGTTATCTCTATTATTTACTCTACCCGGTATCTTACCTCTCTACTCTACCTGAGCTATCATTTTTCAAGTAAAAACATCTAGGGGCACTTCTCTGAAGCGGCCAAGCACCACTCATTTGGAGCACCTCATGAATTGCAAAATGAATGCATTACAGTGTTCGATGGTCCTTCGATAATTTATGCCAAGTCTTCGCTTTCAAATATGTGAGCGTTTAAGGTGCTAAGTAGAAGGAGCTGTTTCGTGAAAGCCTTAGAAAACGATCGAGAATTAACTGGTTTCTTATGTAATTTTCTTATATTTGCTCTTTAGATGTCGCTATATTTTTTTCATTAAAACTAATATTAAAATTAATGTAACAGTTAACTATTCACTTTGGCTTCAAAGTGAATAGTTACATTTGTGTAATATATAAAAATAAGTCGGGTTTACTTTCCTGACGCTATAACTCCAGAACGCACGAACCGATTTCCACGGTTTTGCATTCGTTGGAAAGGTCTCGGGCTACGTGAGGTTTATAGAAAAAAAAACAACGTTTGCCGCGACAGCTAGTAATTTATAAATAAGTTTGCTGCTGAATAGTTTTTTGATTTACAACTAAAGCCTGAATATGAATCTTCTGGAGTGATTATAAAACAATAAATCCTTGTTTCCCTTTAAGTATTATAACGTAACGGTTTACGTAATTCCGAACCGTTTTTATGTAATTTGGCACTGACATAGAGTAAATCACAGGGAAGGAAACAATAAGGTCAAAATGGACGGTTCCCGAATAATAATGATATAGAAACAGGTAGTACCATATTATATTAGTATTGATATAAAAAATGTGCTTCTATGTCAATCTTGCACACTCACACTGCACAACTTAAAAACTAAATTGTTTTTTTTTGTACCCTGACTCCCCGGGCCGCAGCTCAAGACGTTATCAAATGAAATTTAATTTTTAATAAAGTAACCAAATAATATTGTGTAGTTTATTTAAACTTGTTATTTTGCTTTAAAATTTATTTGAAGCGAAAATTAGCCCAGTTATTATTAGATAGCGTTTTGTTCAAGATCATTATATTATTCACAAAGTTGTCTGAATGTGAACAAAGACATAAAAGAAATCTAAGAATAGCGTTTTTTAATTGGGGACAAACAGACAAAAGTTTGTATAAGTTGGACTACGAAAGAGTTTTTGTGATAAGCGAGACGGGAAACCTTACGTAAGTTTTAGTCCGTTATACAATGAATATATTTTTTATGGATTCTAATTGATTTTCAAATATGGTGCGATTTTAAAATGAATATAATAATCTAAAATGAATATAGCACGCTCAAGTGGAAGTGGGCAGCCCCCCTAGCATACGCCAACGAGGTATCTCGTGGATATCTCACTCTCGAGCGTAGTAGTCTTTTCGCTAACATGCGTACGTCGAGACTCGAGATATAAATTTCTTATTTCTCGTTAGTATATAGAAAAAAATAGCACATATAAAAAAAAACAAAATTATCTCTAATTTTGACGACAGACGTACGAGAAAAAATGTATGTCATGTTAGGGTCAATAGAGATGAAGAGATAAACCAGTTAACATCGATAAAACGTGTAGACAAAATTTTATCGATGGCGTATGCTAGCACGGCTGGTCATGTCTGCAGACGGGAAGACGGTAGATGGAGTAGACAAGTGTTAGAGTGGAGACTATGCTTAGGCAAACGTAGTGTAGGACGTCCCGCAGCACGGTGGACTGACGATTTGAAGAAAGTGGCTGGCAGCGGGTGGATGAGGGCTGCCCAAGATCGGGATGGTTGGTGATCATTGGGGGAGGCCTACGTTCAGCAGTGGCAATAGGCTGATGATGATAATAATAATCTGTACAGTTGTCGTGGCATATTATGTTCAGTTTCTTATTAAAATTGAGTTACGAACGGTCCAACTCAGGGACATTGATGATTTAAAGTTTTAAACTATAATTGAATTTATATAGTACAATTGAAATTTTGGCATCAATTATATACATTTCTTGTCAAATTCTTCTAAAATCCATTAAAATTACCATTAAAATATATGGAGACATATAATATTATTTTAATGGTTGCGCAACTGTTGCACTCAAAGGAGTGTTAGTATTATTTAGGGAAAATATTTTTTTTTTTTACATTTTTCACTATTTACGAGTTCAAATGTGTTTGTATGAAACTAGTATATTTCAAAGAAACATATTTTGATCTCGTTGCGTCTAGCAGGGAGCAGGCGGCTCTGTAAACATAAGAAATAACACATAAATGTATCATAAAGTTACTTTTATGTATTTTTAAGGTGTGACATAATTTTCCGAGGGCATCGTAAATGTCATGTTCATGTTATATGTTAGGGGTGGTATGGTGAACGCTATCTGTAACCTCTTCACGCCCAAGCCGCTAAACCAATTTTTCTGGGTATGAAGATACTTTGTGTCTCGAGAAAGGACATAGAATATTTTTACCTTAGAAAAATGTATGGTTCCCGCGCGATAAAAAAACTTTGGTGCAGTTAGTTCTGCCCACAGAAATAAATCAAGATAGAACGGCTAAGCGGGTGGAGTACGCGTGTTTCAATCTTGCACAAGTGTGCAAGATTCGTTGAACGTTCATTCAGTCAGCGCGCACGTCTCGACTTGATTACACCGGAGCGGTTGTGCAAAAATGTCTCATTGTGCAGTGTCTAATTGTAAAAACAGAAGTACGAAAGTGAATCGGTCTAAAGGAGGTATTTCTTTCCACAGGTAAGTTATTTGTTCTAACTAAAAGCAAAGCAAAAATTGACACGAGCGATTCCTTAGCAACACACGCGCGTCACCGTTCTATCTTGATTTATTTCTGTGGTTCTGCCCCTGCCTGGGTACGGCCATGGGAATAAAAGTGCTGAACACAAAATTCTTGAAAACACTTAACCCCATCATGCAAAACTTAGTAATAATATAATTTTACTACAACACTAGTTGTACGAATAAAACAGACGCTTGTATCGTAAAAGTTTCAGAATGTTTTACCAACAAGATATACAGCGGGGATACATTTGCATACTAATTCTACGCTTGTGGTACCTATAACTACATATGGTATGCTAGATAGTGTATAGGATTATTCCTTTTGAGAAGCGTGTGGTTTTTCTCAACATATTATGCTTTTCATGTTTAAATATATTAATTGAAAGTAACGTGAAAATTTTGGAAGTCGGTAAAAAAAAGTATCCAAGATGTTGACCGGGGATGTAAGGTATCACCATGCCAAATTTCATTGAAATCGGTCCAGCGGATTCAGAGATTAGCCTGTACAAACAGACAAACAGACAGAGAAACAAAAAAATCAAAAACAGTTAAGATGTGTTCTATTACACTTCTAACATGCCCCTGACTGGTTTTTGCAAGTTTATTTTCAATGTACAAAAATTTTACTTCTACGATTTTATCATAATAGTTATATACAGTATACTGTATAGATTTTAACATAATTATAATATCCTCTACACGTAAAATGTAAAGAATTTATATGCGAAAATCTTTATCTTCATGATATTTAAGTTTAATGATCGTTGATTTTTTTTAAACAAATAACTAGTTAATCAATTGATTCATTTTACGGTGAAATTAAAATAAATAAAACAAATCCAATCAACAAAAATATTTTTATCTTTAATAAACCAATACCAATGTCCAATATATATACTGTACCATGCACGAGAAGCTATTAGCGGTATAAAATAGTCGGGGGATATAGATCAACTTGAATTTGACACCCCTCCAGTTCCACGTCTGACTCTATTACTACAATTTATTTGTTTTTCCGCTGAAAATAATTGTCAAAGATTTTATTACGTTGATAAGGAAATTTATGATAACATTAATCCACTCAATACGTTTGTATTACTTGCTTATTTACCAGGAAAACATGAGAAACGTTTTAAGTAAGATTTGTTTTTTTTGTAAATGTAATTTTCTGAAGATCTCATTACGTTATTATACTATGGTAACCATGTTCTTTGAATAAAAGTTACTAAACACTTGATTGATTTCAAGGCATAAGGAATTTTAAAACCCCTTACTAAATTTTATAAAACTCCACTGTTTTTTTCTGACATTTAACGTTTAGAACAATATGACGGCCAAAGATAAGTAGAAAATATTGTACGTACATATTCGCTGTGTATCTTTAAATGTTTAGCAGAAAAGGAACTACGCATATCCTCCGAAAAATCGACAGCAAAGTTACTTAAAACCGGTTATAACCACATTTTTGACAGTTTAATTTTAATCAAGGTAAAATAGGCTTAAGCGAGTAATTAAATCTTGGGGCCCTTTGTGCCCCTGACAAAGGACACTACAGTTAACGTCAACCGCCCGTAGGCAGTCTTTTATGACAATTACATTAAATTTATATTGTGTAAACTGTCAACAATTACATTTGTTAAAAAGTTTGCCAGAAAAACGCTAAGTTTGATCGCACCAGAAATAAGATAAGATACGCGAGGATTGTGCATTTTGATGTGTTAAAATTCATCCTTAGGCTTTGTCCACATTTGTGTCATTTTCGCGTATCAGATCTCCGTCGCGTAGCACCGAATCGTATCATGTTCGCAAGTGTGGACGCAAAATGATCGCGATCATGATACACTTCGTATCATGATACACCCCGATCGCTATAAACCGCGTATCTGATACGTTTCGTATAAAACTCGATAAAAGATACGTTATGGTCAAAATAGGCGTCCACACTTAGGATACGCATACTCGATACGATACGCCTGATACGGATACGACGACTTGATACAAAATTAAGTGTAGACAAAGCCTAATGTAATTCTCAAATCGCAAAATTCTGTTTGTAGCGGTCATTGACTCCCTGACAAAAAACTTGTCATTTTCTATACAAACCGCGATTGCCAATGAAGTGATAGATGCTTCTAGTCAGGGTGATATCATATTTTGCATACACGATGTGAACACAGTATGAATTAGGTATATCACTTCAAACTCATAAATAGTTGGAGATTATCATACGAGGAGGTAACCAAGACGTTTTCTTTACAACAATTCAATTTTATTCTTAAGTTAACAGAATGCAGTGCGAGTATTTTTCACATAGCTCCTAGACTAGAAAAATCAATGACCGCTGGTGCCACCTTAAATTGTTCTGACTATAGCCTATAGGAATTAGAATGGTAGGTCATTAAATAGGTCAGTGATGTTTAGATAATCTCTATACTCTTTAAAGCCACTCAACATGTTTAGGCAAACAGTCAGAGCAATGTTAAAGAGATAACAGACATATAGACATTCTTTCGTAAGTAGGAAGTTATTAATTAGAATTATATTTTAGTAATATCGATTTACGTTAAGTAGATATATCATGAAATATACGCTGATCAAGATGACTGGTACGATTTTAATGCAACACTTAAATTTACTACAGCGATACAGCTAAACTGCGAAATCGCGGGATATCGTCGGAACGGCCGGTTGCGGCGGCGTAATGGAGTTATAACCGAACATTGGCTTTCGTTTCATTGAAATAAGCCAAATCATGTTTGCAGGGCAAATATGCGAAATACCAAATTCTAATTACGATACAGTTACGATACAGTAGCAAATATCTAAACTTATTTCATTGAATACTGCATTAATATTTTCGTACGATAAATTAATTTAAATTATGATAATATGATATTTTTTATTACATTGAAAATTACATAAACCCGAGGGCAGTTGTATATTTTTGTGATTTTGCAAAACATATCCATACTAATATTATAAATGCGAAAGTGTGTCTGTCCATCTGTCTGTCTATCTATCTGTCTCTCTGTCTGTTACCTCTTCATGCCCAAGCCGTTGAACCGATTTGGCTGAATTTTGGCATGGAGATACTTCGAGTCCTGGGAAAGGACATAGGATACTTTTTATCCCGGAAAAATGTATGGTTTGCGCGTGATTAACGACTTTTGGCGTCATCTAGTAAGATTATAATTTATTCATTATCAATGGCCAAGTTTTCATTTTCCTTTCTTATTAGGGAGACTTCCATGCGACCCAACATCCATGGAAGTCTCCCTAATAAGAAAAGAAAATGAAAACTTGACAAGTAGTTACAGTTGTATTAAACCGTATTCGTGGTTCAACCGCAGCACGAGTTTGGCCGGGGAAGTTGTGAATGGACTTGCAACTCGAAGCTACTATTACAGGTGCTCACGAAGTTACGGTACAGTTACACTTAACCTGCTCGAAGTTAAATATAAAATTGTCTATGTCGCTTTAAGTTTGTAGCCTGGAAGAAAAAAAGCGGAAGAATTGTTATTTTCACTGACTGAAGCTGTAGCCGTATTTATTAAACCTAGGAAAATAAATTTGGACTAGGAATAAGAATTTAGTACTGATAATTCACTTCAAACTTAAACATCAATTTATGCTTATGAATGGATGAAAATAATACTTTCAATGGGAAGGATGATAGTGTGCTTCAAACTTCTAGATCTATTTTGATAAGGACAGAATGGATAAAGTATTAAATAGTTAAGAATAATTAATGGACTCATTTTGATAAGATTTGCCGTTATGCTCACCCATAGGGTGAAATGTAATAAATCGTTGAAAAACTGCTGGACATATTTTGATAGAATTTGGCACAAACATTGTATGAATTTAGGAGAGAGTATTCAGTCCAAATTTAGCGTTCTATAATATTGAGTATAAATTCAGCAACAGTTATTATTGCCATTCGATTCTAACCACAATATTCACGAGTCTGAAAGGGTGTTTATTTATATCTCTAACCCGAAAAGTTAGATCATTTATTATCATTAGAATTGGGTAGTTATTCGCACGTAGTTGAATAAATCAGTAAGTTGCGGGCGCAGTTTGTAGTGTCGTTAGCGCGATGAAAGTTTTAATAACATGTGTGAGTGTGGAGCTGTGTGTGATACATTGCTGGTTAGACACAATTTTATATCCTACTCGCAACGCAGGTCCAGTGGAAATGTAGCGTGCGTTTGCAAGGTGTTTTTAAGAACCAAAAGAATCGCTGCACTTAGCGAGGTAATACTTGATTTACAGGGGTGACTAAAGCCGCACGATTTACGCCGCACGGCGAAAATCGACCGTGTAAATGGCAATTCGACTACGCCGCATGCGGCTAAAGTCGCAAGCCCCAAAGTCGTGCGGCCAGCGGCCGCATGCGGCTGGTGACTAAAATCGACCGTGCAAACGCTCAGTCGCAAGCGATCGCTTGTTGCGAATACTACTGTAGCGAGTGACTTGCCGGGTGACTAAAATCGACCCGTTAGTCACCCGTGTAAATGGGGTGGCGATTCGACTTTTTTTTTATGAAATAAGGGGGCAAACGAGCAAACGGGTCACCTGATGGAAAGCAACTTCCGTCGCCCATGGACACTCGCAGCATCAGAAGAGCTGCAGGTGCGTTGCCGGCCTTTTAAGAGGGAATAGGGTAATAGGGGAGGGTAGGGATGGGAAGAGAAGGGAATAGGGGAGGGAAAGGAAGGGAATAGGGTAGGGGATTGGGCCTCCGGTAAACTCACTCACTCGGCGAAACACAGCGCAAGCGCTGTTTCACGCCGGTTTTCTGTGAGAACGTGGTATTTCTCCGGTCGAGCCGGCCCATTCGTGCCGAAGCATGGCTCTCCCACGTATAAACTTGGACAGGCGATTCGACTGGTGACTTGCCGGGTGACTAAAATCGACCCGTGTAAATCAAGCATAAGGCAAATAAAGCGATTATAGTGGTTTTTAAAAACATATTCCTCGCAACGCAGCTTGGATAGAAACGCACCCATACTAATAAAATTATTTATAAGGTCTGTTTGTCCGTCTGTCATTCAAAAAGTCACATGACTGACAGAGATAGCGAAAGTTGAATAGTTCCACCCTCCGTATCTGTATTAGTAAGATGGTATATTATTATTATGCTTAAAATTATCAGGACACTCAGCATGGCTTCCACAAAAAAGTTTCTTTGTACAGTAGATTAGAAGTGAAAGATAGGTAGTAGCTTTAAGCTTCGTTTTTGTATGCAGATTCACACAGTGATACTAGGATCTCATAGCACGTGGACAGATTTACAACCTACTAGAATTATTAAATAAAGTTAGTGGTAGTACTACCACCGCAAATTTATGAAGTGGCACTTGATAGGCAGCTGCCGTAGTTACGCCCCCAGATCATTTATAAAGATCCTTGTATAACATTATAATTTAATGTTTTCGCTCAATCATTTTAATTTTTTATAGGTATCAATCACTCGATATGACATGTGGCACTGTAAAATATCAGTTTTTGGTTTCTAAATTGGTCATATTCAACAAGTAATGTATGCCACACTTAACAATTCTCTCGTATAAGTTTTTAGAGAGGTAGGCTTTTGTTTTTTAGGGCCTGATCCGGATAAGGGTGGGCTTGCGGCCGGCTCGGCGACGGCTAAATTGTTTCGGGGTCAACGTATGCCGGGTTTTTTGGTCAGATTTCTGACCGACTGTAAATGTGTGTGATGAGTTTTTATTTCTGACTACTTTTTCCGGCGACTTTGTCTTTCTGACTTGTCATAAGCACGAGAAATTATTCGAACATCATTAACGCTACAAAAAAATTCTTGAAAAAAAAAAATTCTTCCCTGTAGCTCACTCTATTTCAGTGTATAATTTTATCAAAATCAGTGTAGTTACTCTTGAAATATCAGTAAGGATTTTCCTTTTAGTATAATTAAAAACAAATCTATATACCTAAGCCGGAAATGCGGAGATTCAAGACTAGATCATTTTTCGTTAGGTATCCATCAACGCATACTTAGGTAGAATCACAAAAAAAACTGTGACTTCTTTAAAATAGTGTTCCAATAATGTAGGTAAATATATGACGAAAAAGGTTTTATTTCCTTGAAGTGTCTCGTTCTTTGCAGATGTCTGTGAGAGTTTCACGGAACTTTGTATTATGACATTACCCGCCATTGACGAAGTTGGCGCTTTGAGATGCATTGAGGGTCGACTAGTGTATACCGTGGGTTCTGTCTGTTTAATATAATGTTAAATTTAATTAAAAAAAGGATTTTTTACCTACATGACATTGTAAATTGTAATTATCTAAGTATATTTTTAACCGACTTAAAAAAGTAGGAATATTTTCTCAATTCGACCGTGTGTATTTTTTTTGTCTGTTCGCAGGTAACTTCGCTGTGTTTGAACTGATTTTGATGATTATTTTTTGTTTGAAAGAGTATACTTTACAGGTGGTCCCATGATAAGAAAATACTGTTTGAAGTCTGTTTTTTTGTAAAAGTTATGTAATTAGAAAAGTAAATAAATATCATATTATCGATCCATGGCTGATAAAGTTTGTCCAACTTAAAATGACGCGCCTCTCTTTTGTATTTTAGTATAAACAGGATATTATATCAACTGGAAAAGTTATCAGTATTTCAAGTTAGAGAAGCTAGACACTGGTATAAGTACTGGTATAATATTTAATTTTAAGTTATGTTTTTTTATATTTAACTAACCCTAAATTTTTAAGTTGTAAGACTAACCAATGGACCATAGTAGTCTGAAATAAAGACATTTGTATTTTGTATTTGTATAAACTGGTTTTTAGAAAATTTTACTTGAAGTGAATCAAAATATGTAAATTGGTGACTGCCCTTAGAAGGTCTTAGTTATAATTAAGTAGTCTAGCCGTTTTAGATTGTGTTACAAATTTCTTATTGAAAATCAAAGATTATTTTTACATAGTATTATAAAAACGTCAATATCGCTGGCCATTTCCATAGATCTTAGTTTTCAGCTACAGGACTGATAAGATGAACGTTTAAACATCATGATTTAGGGACTACACAATGAACATTTCCTTACTTTCAAAACATTTTATTTTGTTCTATTCATTGTATTCATGTCCCATTTTTTAACACAATAAAATTAGAAACGCCGCTCTGTCTTCATAAATTGTGTAAAAGAGAGAGTGTATTGCTGTCGCGGGTGTAATATATGGGGGGCGGTGGTCAGGGTGTTTATTGCACCATCAGTCCCGGATTCTAATCCCGTTGGACATATTTCGTCGAGGCTTATCGTTTACTTTGTAGCTTTTGTTGTCGTCTTAGGTGGATATTTTTTGGTCTTGTGCCTTCTTTAGAGTTTGTAGCCACTGCTAAAATTCAGTAGCAGTTCCCTCTTTTGTGAGATTTTCATCATTTTCAGAAGCACTTTGATGGTCTTGCCATGTGGAAAAAGTAGGTGCATATTCATAACATGACACATAACATGATTCATAACACTACATGACTGGTGAGACATGTTCAATACTCGAGGACGTGATATTTGGCTATTATATTAGATGAAAAAAAATATATAAAAAAATATTATCAATTGATCACTGACTAAATGTTGTTTAAAGTTAAATAATTATTTACCCAACGCATAGACACCGCGCGCGGGAAGGGTAGCGGCGCGGTGTTTCTTTGATGGCGCACGGCGCGCGGCGCCGAGCCGGCCGCTCGGCGGCCGTGAAGAAATTAAAAAGTGGCAACATCGTAGTGTCATCCCTTTCAAATCAATCTAAGAAAAAAAAGGGATGACACTACGATGTTGCCACTTTTTAATTTCTTCACTTTCTTGACAGACTATACTTAGTGTCCATGATTCATTCATATTCGGACAAAAATTAAGTACCTAATTTTATTACATAATTATAATGAGAATCGAGTACAGAGTACTCTCCTTAAGTATTGAACATGTCTCACCAGTCATGTTGTATATTGTGCTTAGAATCACGGAGGTCTTGATGTGGCTTCGGCAAGGACGTTGCTATTGGAGTACCGCCGAGTTTTAGTGAGTAGGACAGAGGGCTGTGTCCACTTAACTTCTTTTTGGGCGCAGTGAGTCCTACATATCCGCGGTGGGAGTCTTCAATCTAGCGGAATGTAAAACGGCATTTCCGGCCTAAAATAAAAGGTACTTAGTAGTCTGGTTATTCAGGTTTTTAGTCATAAAATCTATAATTCGTAATAATATCCTTTACAATAATATATTTTTTAACTTTTTTAACGTTTATTTAACTTTTAAGCTAAAACAACTAACTAGAAATTTAAAGAAATACCTAGTTTTATCACATGACATACATATCGACTTTTTATATGAGTTTCTCGCACATTCAAGCATCATAATTATTTCCGTCACGTTTTCAACATACAAATTAATATTACACATTGTAATTTCTGTAATTATTATATCTTTAGGAATTCCACTTTGAAATTATTAGTTCCCTAATTTTATTACTGTCGTGAGTTTTGATAACATCGGCTTATTACTTATAGGTGGGCGTTTTGTTAAATGGCTAAAGTTTAAATAGCCTCTTAATGTAAAAAAACTGAAATGGATTTGTAATGGTGATTGTTGATTTACATTTTAAAGAAAAAAGTATTTTATGTGTTACAATCTTACCAATGACCAGTTTAAGCGGGACCCTCGTAGCATACTAACAGTATGCTACAAGGGTCACGCTTACACTGATCATCTATAATTTTACAGATAAAAATTTAATAATTATTTCGACAGAAAATAAGTATGGCTACATTATGACTTATGCCAAAATCTTAATAAAATTAAAGAAATCATTAAAATATGTCTCGAAAGACCAAGTCAGGCCGTCAGATTGGAGATACACTGCGAATTTAACATGTTTATTTACGAAAGTTAACTCTTCTGAGCTGATAGTCATAATTAACCCTAAAAGGGTTAAGTTTAGTTATAACCCTGTCGCTAGTTAGCAGATTCAGTTAGCACTGAAGACGTTTGCCGCTACCGTGTTACTTCTGACCCTTGCTGTTTACCTTAAAACGTTCTTATTCTGGTAGTTATTAGAATTAAGTAATCATATAATTGTCACTATCTGTAAGTTGATTTTATTTAGGATAGCAATCATCTCATAAGATATTAGGAAAACAACTGAATCATCTTATGATATTAATAATTTGAACAATATTTGTATATATATTTGAACGATATAATGCCGCACCGTAACAAGCAATCATTCACAATTTATCTAACACTTTAGATAAAAACCCTTTTTTTTTAATTTTCATAAAAATAGATATATAAAGTATTATAATTTTTGTGTATTTATGTTTTATTTAAGCGAAAATATAGACTTAAATACTTAATATCTCAATCAAAATTTCTACAATTAAATATTATAAAAACCTATTAAACTTTTCGAAACTAAAACGACATTGATATAGATACATATTACGGAATAAGCTTTCTAAATCCAGTTGAAATATCAACTTCCAAGAAGCTGTAGATTTGATTATATTGAAGTTTACACTCACGCCAAGTTGTAACTTGAAAAACTTGATCACAGCTGCAGCTCCACTGCTGGATAATCTTGTGAAATGCAGTGCATGGTCACTTTGAAACTCAGATACATTTAGATAACTACGTTATGAAGATCGCACGGGAAAAAACAATTATATTACTAAACGGTCACATTAAGAAAAAATCTTCCATTTTGAATTTGGTTAAAATACATTTTATTGTGATAAAAACCGTCTTATATACAGCCTAATCTTAAATGTCCATCATGTGTAAAAGCGGCTTTTAATCTTGATATTATAATACACGTTCTGTAATTACTTGTTTGTGTCACATTGTTTCGTGTTAGTGTAATATTCAATTATGAAAATTTGACTTAAGGACGCTATCACATTTTTTCACAAATATCAGCGATTTTCAGGTACCATTTTAAAGAATTAGGAGTCACACTGCGAGGATATTTTGGTTTCAAATGAAAGATAATATATTTATCTCTACGTCTACACCATAAAAATTTTATAGCCGCATACAAAATTTTCACATAAATACGTTTTAACCATCACAATAATCGCAAAAGATTAAAAAAATGGGGTCTGTTTAGGTACCAGTATAGCTAAATACACTGAGCTAAGGAAAATAAATATACAAAAAAATTGTTGCTTATTTAGTCCCCTATACGAAGTGATAAATATTTAATATAAAAATAAATAACATTTCCATTTATAAGAAAAATCAGAAACGCTCTCAAATTTCTTCATACATTTTCGCCCTATTAAGAACGCGGCGAGCCGGCGAGCGTCGTAACCGCCACTGTACAAGGCGCTCTGATATGAATGTTATTTTAATGTCCTTAACGTTGATATTCGTACTGACAGACATCGACCTGCTAATTTTTATTTGATAGCGTCCTTAATAAATGAAAAAAAAAAAATATCTCGGGAGACAGAAGTTTTGACAGTTTTGTGTTTCATAGCCTTTCATCAAATCTTTTTAACACTCCCGATTTTTCAATCGTCAGATAAATTTTACCTAAAGAATAAATATGACACTTTGACATTTTTTCCATATAAAATCTGTCAAAACGCCAAGTTTATTCCATTGGTAAAATTTATCTGACGATTGAAAATTCAGCCCTAAGAATTATAAAACTATTATTATTTATTACTTATGTATTTATTTTTTATTCGCAGTTTTAGCGTTACAAGCGAGGTAGCAGACAGATACGCTTTCGGATTTATATATAAGTATACAGTGTGTTCCTCGGAGCTTGCTCACAATAATTGTCTTTTAATAAATTAAGCGCCATCAACAGGAAACCAGGAAATTACCCGATTTTTTTATATATAAATTAAAAAAAATCCTCGAGATTCCTCGGGAATCCTCCATAAAAATATCGACTCACTTGTCCACTTCGATATTTTCCTTCACGAGTTTGTTGATGTTTTTTATACTTCCTCCCCGGCGGCCATATTGGCTCGAGAAAATATTTTCCTTGTTATATTTCGTTTATATTTCGAGATAATATTACGGGAAATTCATAGGTTTTGTTACGGGAAAGGATTTAAAGAGTTGACCTTTGTGTGAAAAATAGGCTGACAATTTATTTTCATCCACACGAGTATTATAACACAAAAATGTGTGTGTCTGTTTGCTTATCTGTTGTGCTTAAGCACTTATATTGATGGCACAAGCGGTGCTTTGAGTGCCGTGAAAACACTACATCTTTTAAACCACGAAGAAAATATGTATACCCGAGGAAATTCATTTCTAGGCAGTTGACGGACCTACATCGTTTGGTTGGCTTATGTCAATTCAATGTAGCTAACATATTGAATTGTGATCGGTCGGATAAGTTTGACTTAACGCAACCAAATTACTTAGGTCCGCCATCTTCCTAGGATTCAACTTTTCTGATAGTACATGGCTTGTGGGATAAAACTTTACACCGCGCTGCACCGCGAGATCACAAGCAAATGAATTATGTAAAGATTTCTTTAAATATCGGCGTGGTCGCTGTATCATATACATTCATTTGCTTGTCACCTCACGTTGGAGCAGCCAACCTGCGAGTTCGGGACGCATATTAATTATAATAAATCCAACCTCAAAAAATGATATTGTGTTCTAACTTCTTAGGCTTCCAAAATTTTCTTAACACAAGAATACAATTAATGAAATTAATTATATTCAAATAATATTGTATGAGCCTTTGTACGTTAAAGGATATTAATTTGGTGTCCGATCACTAATTCATAAGCTATTATGTCGGATACTATTGTCAAAAGAAAAATTAATTATTACCTCGCTCCAAATTAGTTGAGTAAGTAAACTGAACGCCGTGCCGGAGACATGAAAAGTGGATTAAGCATAGCTTAAAGTAGTTTAGGCTCTTACGACCTGCAAACCTTCAAGATGAGAGCGTATTCCCTCTTAAAAAGCCGGCAACGCACCTGCAGCTCTTCTGATGTTGCGAGTGTCCATGGGCGATGGTAGTTGCTTTGCATCCGGTAACCCGTTTGCTCGTTTGTCCCCTTTTTCATAAAAAATAGGCTGGTAAAAAATGTTACGTCAGATTAGACCTAAGTACATTTAAAAAACACTAGATGACCCGATGAAATTCGTTTCACTTTCCTCTTTCTATAAAACCTTCCCTAGACGTCCACGAATATTTCAAGACTAAAATCAGCCAAATCGGTTCAGCCGTTAGTGAGTTTTAGCGAGACTAACAACATTTAAAATACATATTTCTATACTAGTAGCTGTTGCTCGCGACTTTGTCCGCGTCCACGTCAACATTTTTTTTATCCTATGTTACTTCTGATACCTCCAAGAGTAGGTGTACAAAGTTTCATGACGATTCGTCAAGTAGTTTTTGCGTGAAAGCGTAACAAACATCCATGCTTTCACATTTATAATATTAATAAGGATATAATTATAGATGTGTAATATTGGGAGATTTTGTTAAGTAAATAAATTATTGCTCATTCACTGTGATGTTTTAACAATTACGTCCATATTATAATAATTTCAATAATATTATGTTAACTCAATGACTATTTTGTTTTCATTTCAACGAGTTGTATATTTAATATTACATTTCACTTACTTGCACATAATATTTGATTTATAATGTATTACATAAACCTAGTTAGGTAGCCGTAAAGTAGTTTTTTGTTTTATTTCTTTTTAGGGTTCCGTACCCAAAGGGTAAAAACGGGACCCTATTACTAAGACTTCGATGTCTGTCCGTCTGTCCGTCTGTATGTCATCAGGCTGTATCTCAAGAACCGCTATAATAGCTAGACTTCTGAAATTTTCACAGATTGTGTATATCAGACCTGTTGCCGCTATAACCACAAATACTAAAAATAAAGTTAATATTTAAGGGGGGCTCCCATACAAGAAACGTGATTTTTTTGGCCTTTTTTGCTCGTAATCAATAATGGTAACAGTAAGCACTTGAAATTTTTACAAAATCCTTAATTATATTTGTACTTTAATAATTAATAATAAAATTAAAATAAAGTAAATATTTAAGGGGGGCTCCCATACAATACAAAAAAAAAAACTACTTTCACTCTTTACCGGTACGGAACCCTTCGTGCGCGAGTCCGACTCGCATTTGGCCGATTTTTAACCTTAGACTTATGATATTTTATAGGCCCCAAAATTAATATGCTTAAACTTTCATTATGTACGTTTATAATATTATTATGTAATTACTATTGGTTAATTATTGTTTTTAATATCTTAAATTTTGCCCCATTCAATCCCAAGTAAAATATTTATTATTCGCCTTTCAAAATTTATTCTCATCAAGAACACGTATTTTGCTGGCTTAACATAAAATGAGGGTATGTGCATATTGAATACGTGTGAAATGAAATCTCCATATTATTATGCACACGCCCTTATTCTCGACAATAACTCAATCAGATCCATATCATTAAAACTTGATCAATATGTCCCGGTAATTTTATTTGCTTATTCCGAATACGTCGTGTTCAAAACAATTTTGAACCGTATGCCGTCGTGATAAAGAGTAATATTTCACGTTCATAACATTAAGTCGCATGCAAATTTGAATCTTAAGCGTTTCGAATAAAGAGTATTTTATATTTTCAACCAGTAAGCCCGTATTCAATTATGAAAGTTTATTAATTGCGGGTAGTTTTAAAAAGTCGACCTTTCGCTTTCAGATCAAAATGGAGGTTTCCGAATAGAGGCTAGTTCAGGGACACATTTAATTAAAATCTTGTGTAGAATTATTTTATTTATTTTTCTTTTAAAACAGCTTTTATTTATTTCTTTCTTTTATTTATTTTTGATAAGGGTACTTTGTTGAAATACAGCATTGAGGTATACAAAATTTGTTATGTTACGTATATTTTGTATTAGAAAAGTATGTAATACTAAATGACGCCTGCAACTGCCTTGCGCTAAAATTCATTTATCGTGCAGGAACCGTACATTTTTCGGGGATAAAAACATCAAAATGAGGACAATACCCATTGAGTTTGAAACATGAATTTTCGCACACGTGTGATCTACTACTAAGATTTTTTAAATTACAATCCCAAGGGAATAAATTATAATAATAAAAATATAATAAAATATAATAAAAATATATATATATTTTTTATTTTAGAGTAAGTATATTTTATTCTAAATAGACATTTTAAATTAATTTTGATTCTGCATAAAAACTGAATGGCAACTATCCCGGCGCAAAGAACCGGCTTAAAAACTTGCATGCCAAATATTACTAATGCATGGTTTCTGAGTTTTTTTTACGAAGTTTTATACAAAATCCAAGAGCCATGGAACAATGAAAACTCTTTGTTCCGTCGGCGGGATTTAAACCCGCGACCCCGGCTTGCGCTACCAACGCGCTCACCAACTGAGCCACAGAGGTGAATAATATAAACTACTGTCCAAAATCTCAGACATTTGACAGACTATAGTCCTAAAAATTCAAATAATATCCTACTTTATGACATATACAATAGTCTGTCATAAAGTGGCATTTTAATTGAATTTTTCGGAACGAAAAAAGATCGGAACGGCACCTTAAGTTTATCACCACAGTTTGTCTATGCTTTCGCATTTCCACTGGTATACGACTCCTTTCAACATAACCTCATAATTTCCAGCTTTTAATATTAAGAAACGAATTGAGAAAAAATGGAAGAGAACGACATTATTACCGCTCCTCGTCCGAGCATCATTTTCTTAAAGAGTAATGCTATTCATATTTTTCCTTTCAATAAAATGTACGGAAAGTTTTTCAATGAAGAATTTGTCGTTGTTTTAACGACGTTCCTTAGTTTTTAACTCGTTTGCTTTTATTTCAATAGCGTGTTTCATTAAAATACTTGATTAATTCATAACAAGACTTGATGCTCTGCACGTCTACTGCATCGTTGAGTATGCTTTATTTCAACAAGATTTTAACGGATTTGAGCATGAAGTGTATCATGATTCATGTATGAGTCATGTCGATGTTCCAAACAAATGAATAAAAAGCAACGATATTATCATAGTGTTGTTGAGTAGAGCTCTATGCACTATGCGAGGCACACCAATTTGGTATCGGCTGACAGTTATACTATACCTGAAAACTTTACGTGGGAGAGCCACGCTTCGGCACGAATGGGCCGGCTCGACCGGAGAAATACCACGTTCTCACAGAAAACCGGCGTGAAACAGCGCTTGCGCTGTGTTTCGCCGAGTGAGTGAGTTTACCGGAGGCCCAATCCCCTACCCTATTCCCTTCCCTACCCTCCCCTATTACCCTATTCCCTCTTAAAAGGCCGGCAACGCACTTGCAGCTCTTCTGATGCTGCGAGTGTCCATGGGCGACGGAAGTTGCTTTCCATCAGGTGACCCGTTTGCTCGTTTGCCCCCTTATTTCATTAAAAAAAACAGTCCATAATTAGGTTCTATGTATATAGATTTGTATAATGTGGCTGTTTGTTAAAGAGGTTTCTAAGCCATATTGCATAGCTTTTATCGCGGGCTTAGAGTGCGGCGACCGAATCAAGTTACTCCGTAACGAAAAAACCTAACACTGAGTGTGTTAACTCCGACCGTCGTTGTGGCGTTGCCAGACTTCGGCACGGTGTTTGTGTGCGTGCGACTAGATGTACGCGAATTACATTGCATGAGTTGATAAAAAATGCGATTCAATAGCTTTACCGCGGCAGTCCCCGAGTGCCACATGTATTTTTTTACTTAAAAAAAGCCATAAGCCAAAACTAACATTTAAGTATAATATCGTGCTATTATATACAAATAGTATTTGTACATAATAGCAATAGTTTGTATACAAGATCACAGAATACATTATACATTCGGTTATCTCACGAGCGGGTCTGATGTCTTCCGATGTCACACGGTAGGAATATGTGCCCAACTATTGTGTTTGTACTAAAAGATAGATTA
This sequence comes from Cyaniris semiargus, assembly GCA_905187585.1. Taxonomy (NCBI): domain Eukaryota; kingdom Metazoa; phylum Arthropoda; class Insecta; order Lepidoptera; family Lycaenidae; genus Cyaniris; species Cyaniris semiargus. Next base: position 15,278,851 of record LR994558.1, read on the forward strand.
TGTATACAATTTAATATCTGAATAGAAACGTTTAGAATGTGCTCTGAATACTTATACCATTCCGTACCCAAAGGATAAAATCGGGACCCTAGTACTAACTGCTAACATTTAGCTGTCTGTCCGTCTATATCTCAAGTACCGCTTAGCTATACTCCCGATATTTTCACAGATTGTATATATTTTCTGTTGCCACTTTATGTAGGAATACTAAAAACAAAATAAAATAAATAATTAAGGGATTTTTTATCTATTTATATTTGCCCATGTAGTAAAAATCATTTTTGGCCACTTTAGATCGTAATTATTAATGGCAACAGGTAGGCACTTGAAATATTCACATGATACTTAATTATATTTCTTATTTAATAAGAATTAATCATAAGATTAAAATTAAATAAATATTTTAGGGGTAGCCCCCTATACAGTAAATACAATTTTTCGCCTATTTTTGTTCTACAACGGTACGGAACCCTGCGTGCGCGAGTTCGACTCGCTTGGCCGATTTATTTTTGTTTTTTAGTTCAAGAGGCTCAAATGCTGAAACAATTTTGACTTGAATCTGATTTAGAGTTCGAGTTCAAGGCATCGCTAGCTTATTTCTCCGTTCGCTATCGAAACTATCGTAGCCAATTTGGCTAAAGGCTCTGGCATTAGCAGCTAAAGCGAGTCCGCATTTTGCAATATCAAAATTCTGCAAGATTGGAGCTAAACAAGGAATATGCAAACTTCCAGTTACATTCGCTCAGTTAATTGGTACCCGTCTGGATGGCTTCTGGAATTTTCTCCAGCAGAATTCCAGTAACACTTAAAATAGATCTACTATTATTATTGTGTCTATTATACTATACTACCATTATCAGTACATAGTATAAAAATAGGCGCTTTTTGCCTGTCAAAAGTGGTTCTGAGGACTTGAAATGGTCCACTCTTGCTCATTAGACGACTGATTTAGCTTCCTGTATTTAGATTGCTAGATTTTTTATGATAACACTCGATTCAGACATTCCTGAATTCCTGATTTGGATTCTGAATAAAGGTTTCTGATTTTAGGGTCCTGAATTAAGGTTTTTATCGCATAACATTAACGCCGGAAAATTGTGCAGCATTGCCTTGCGTGCGACATTACTGCCGTAACATTAAATTTAAACCTTGGTTTGGCGAGGTTTAAATGTACTTATTAGTTTTTAAGTTTCTTGAAACAAATAAATATTTAAAAAAAATCGTGCTACATTGTCGCGCAGCTTTGCCGGCAACACTGTCGTGCATTTTACAACATTTTTGATGCTAAATTCGGGTCAACTTCTATTACAAATTCATACATTTACAGTCCGGGTTCCCTAGAACATTTTTTTTAATTACTATCAAGCTGATTTTTCGTGAGTAGCTTCATTTTGATAAGACGAATAACAATTTCCTATGCGAAAATTCTCGCAAGTGGTAGCTAACAGAGATAGAAAGGATTTAATATTTCGATTTGATGGTCCCTAACCAGCTGATTTTTTGTACCTATATTGATAGGTTAATAGTTACATAATAAATTATAATCAAAAAACTTTTTGAAAAAAAGCTTTTATTTAAATACTCTAAAAAGAAAAAAAAATAATTTCTCCTTAAATTTTTTAAGTTTTAACTATTAAGTTATAACCTCAATATATTATACAATTTGCATGATAAGAAAAGTTTGTCGCGTGATTTAAAAATAAACAATTACCAATTTAATTGATATTATATTTTTTATTTTAATAAATTTATTAAATACTGAACAAGTGACACATTGTTAACACCGTGTCTTTATTTAGCGAGTTAAATTTCACTTAACAAAAGTGACCGGATTCAACCGGGCATTTTCTAAAACCCGGTTGGATAAGACTTGACATAACATGACACGACTCGACACGACATGGCACGACACGACACGACACGTCACGGCACGTCACGTCACGTCACGTCACGGCACGTCACGTCACGTCACGTCACGTCATGACATGATACGACACGACACGACACGACAGGATACTTCACGTCACTTCACGACACGACACGTCACGAAATGACACGTCACGTCACGACTTGACTTGACTTTATTACTTTTCTATTTACCCTCAATGAGCCCTTTTATTTGATGCCCATATTGCAGAAGTGCTCTAAACTATTCCCCTATTTTGGATGATCCGCCATATTGGATGTAGAATGATATTACATTCGTTCCCGAGTTACTCTCTCTATGAGTCCTTTCAAGATACCCATACTACAGAAGTGCATTAAAAATAACTATTCCCGTATCTTGGATGAGCCGCCATATTGGATGTACAATGACATTACATTCGTTTTCGAGTTACTCTCGATGATCCCTTTCATTTGATACCCATATTGCAGAAGTGCATTAAAAATAACTATTCGCAGCTATCTTGGATGAGCCGCCACATTGGATGTAGAATGAAATTACATTTGTTTTTGAGTTACTCTCAAAAAGCCCTTTCATTTAATATCCATATAGAAAATAACTATTTCGCCATCTTGGATGGTCGGCCATATTGGATTTAGAGTGATGTCACATACTATATCGTGCATTGTCATCCAAACTAAACGTGTATGCAAAATTTCAGCTCAATCGGTTAAATATATCTTCAAAATTGAGTTCCAAAATTTCACTCGAACATACATACATACATACAGAGCAAGTTAAATAAAAGCTTTTAATTTAAGAGTAACATTGTCCTACAAATAGAACAATCCATATTTTAGAGCCATTTAAATCAAAATATTAAATCCTTTCTATCTCTGTTAGCTACCACTTTCGAGAATTTTCGCAGAGGAAATTGTTGTTCGTCTAATCAAGTAGTATTTTATAGTGAATATAAAAGCAAAAAAACCAACGTAAAACTTGCTTAACGCTATGATATATACAAAAACTTTATATTTTTTCGCTCTCAAAAGTTATGGATATAAATCCCTAAGCAGGTATAAAGAAAAAGCTTCAAGAGTTAAGACTCGGGGGGGTCTTGTTCAGGGAGACTTCATATCTCCCCCTGGTAAATCGTGGTGTATATTTTATAGATTTTTGACCCCACTGTGATAGAAGAAACGTTAATTTTTTTGAGTATATTATGTACTAGACAAGATGACACCCGCAGCACCGTTGTGCCAAAATTAGTTTATCTCGTGAGAACCGTAAATTTTTTTCGGGATAAAAGTATCCTATTTCCTTTCCCGGGACTAAAAGTCTTCATACCAAATTCAGCAAAATCGTTTCAGTGGTTTAGGCGTGAAGACGTAACAGACAGATAAACACACTTTAGCATTTATAATGTAAGAATGGACATTTTTGTAACAGATTTTTTGACTGCAAGTTCACTATCACGCAGGAGCCGTTTAATTCGCCACTATAAAATTATCCTGTATCCTTTCTTGAGACAGTACCCAACTCTACCATATTTTTTTTCAAATCGGTTCATTGGTTTCACGAGAAATGACGCAATTCAGATCAGATCCCTGAAATGTGTGGATACGGTTTCCGAATTTGCGGGAAATATGATATGTAGTAAGGTGATTTATATTATTAGAATTACCTTATTGAATTTGATAGTGGTTTTCGAGCGAAAACTGATAATTTTGTGCAAACAAAATGTACCTATCCTTTTGTGTAGTGTGTATAAATCATATATTGGTTAAATTTTCATTTCCGAGGGAACCATATTTCGATTTTATCGCAGTTATAAATTAATGCTATTATAATTTGTAATATCTTCTACAGGATGTTTTACGTTTGCTACTATAATACTTTAAAAGTTTATATATGTTTATAATTATTGTTTATTTATTAACATCATAGCGGGTTTACATTTTTTCAATCCAGTAATCGAACCCAGCACTGGATTACTACTCAAATAATGTAAACGGGCACTGGAATGCACTGGAATGCAATTAATTCATCTCAGTGTCCGTTTACATTAGATCACTGGATTGGAATAATGTAAACTGGCTATTACGAATGAAGTAAATGTCACTTAGTTTATATGAAATATGCGTATAAAGCTACGAATAATAAAAACTAAGGAAACGTAACTCCCATACTATTACCGTTTTAAATTTGGTTCCTTTCGAACTGTCATGTAACGTCAGCCTGATACCGCTCAAGGCCACCTAAATATTGCAAATGTATTGAAATTTTTGACAAGTATTGTAGAGCATGTTTTTTGACGGAGTTACATTTCCTTAGTTTTTATTATTCGTAGGTATAAAGGGTCTAAATTAATTTAAAATTGAACACAAAATCCGTTTGAGCTCGCGCGAGTGAACCATTGTAGATTCGACGTTCAAAACGTGATAAATGTACTGTTTTGAAAAAAAAAAAAGAATTTATAATTTTATATTTCGAACAGTACAGATTCCCTTAAACAAAATCAGCTGGTTAGGGTTCCATTTTAGGGTTCCGTAGTCAACGAGGACTTGTTGATCACAGAACCCTAAAACGGAACTCTAACCAGCAGATTTTTTGTATATTGATAGGTTAATAGTTATATAATTAAAGAGTAACATTATCTTACAAATAGAACAATCCATATTTTAAGACCATCAAATCGAAATATTAAATCCTTTCTATTTTTGTTAGCTACCACTTTCGAGATTTTTCGCAGAGGAAATTGTTGTTTGTATTATCAAAATGAAGCTACTCACGAAAAATTAGCTTGATAGTAATAAAAGAAAATTGTTCTAGGGAACCTGTACTATTATGGATCGATGCTTGGAAGCAATTAAATTTCCTCACCATTGTAAATATAGAGCTACTAGATGACCGGGCGGTGAACTTCGTATCACTTCTCTCCAAATTACATAAAAAGAAAACTCTGATATATATTAATGGCTCAGAAATTACATTAATACTAAATTAATGTAATTTCTGAGCTTGCATCTTCACGAGGTCTTAAGTTTAAAAATAATCATTCGCGGACCACATTTTGGCACCTGTATACCACTGGTGGTCGGACCACTGGTTAGGAACCAGTGATATATAGATGAGTGTGGAGAATATTATAAGTGACTTATAAGTTATAGGATACAATAATGTAACACCCTGTATAATATTAGTTAATGGAGTATAAAGGAGTGAGCAAACTATGCTGGGCCTCAACGTGCCGGGGCTCAGCGCAAAAATCCGCCTCCATACAATTTGTATAGAAGCGGATACGCGTATCGCTCACTGTGCCGGGGCTCATCAGATTTTTGCTTAGCTCTACTGCAGCTATAGGTACTAAACCTGCAGACCGCCGGAACTTTGTCAGTGGCCCGCGTGAATCAATCTCTCTCAAATACTCTAGTGGGATAAGGCCTTTAGATACAGTCCATAGTATACACAATAAATTTGAAAATGCGTCTGTCTGTACATCTGTTGCCTCTAAACATGAACTCCTATACCGATATAATATTTCTTATAGAGATTTTAGACAGTGCCAAAGAAATACATACGTATATATGTTTTATATATATATATATATATATATATATATATATATATATATATATATATATATATATATATATATATATATATATATATATATATATATATATATATATATATATATATATATATATATATATATATATATATATATATTACCTATATTTGACCGAAAGTCAAAGAACTAAAGAGGGAAAGCACCACGGGAATAATTAATGTTAATTATGACTACTGAGCTACATCTAAGTTAATGTTGGAATTTGTTGTGTTACACTGTTTTTAAGCTATTGCATAGTCTTGATCACAGCAGACACTGGGGAATACCACTAGTGCGAGTGTTCGGGAGTGAAATGTTTACGGCCTGTATTAACCCCACGTTGATGGAATCAATAACAATATTGAACAAAATTAGGGATCCGCGGTGAAAAAATTTGGACAGACAAATGACGTCAGAATTTGGTATTGCGACAAACTTTCATCATGTTATAGGTACCCAATAAGGCGAAGACATCTGCCAATTCGACATCTTTGTGCAGTTTTCTAGACGTATGTATTTCATTGATTGGCACAAAAAATATATAAGTGATTTTTTATTATATTTGGAAAAGCTTGTCTAATTTAAATAATAAAATAATGTACTCCTACTGGATGAAAAAAATACCAAAGTCACATCTTTCAGGAACTTTAAACAGTTCTAACTTAAGTAATAATACAATCTATGCTTTAAAAATTTGTTTATTTGATACCTTTTACAAAAATCCAAAGATTGCCAGATTTAATTTTCGGTTCTGACATCTAGATTTCCCATAATATTTATTTTTCCCTCTAACAAACGAAAAATAAATCCACGCTACCGAGTGAACACTTCACATCTCTGTCTCTCTGGCATGAAAATCAACAGTGGTGCGAGAGTGATGCGAAATCAAGGTCATTGGCTGTTGTCAGCGTCTTAAACTAAAGGACAACTAAACAGAGAGACGCCCATAGTACTGAACGGCTCATTTAATAAAAAATCTCAATCCCTCGTAATATTGTGATGTTAACTGTCTCTAACCGTCGCACTCAGAGACATTTAATGATGATTAAACTTCAATTTAACACATTTAGTGCCACTAACACGCCTAGTGTGTCCACACTAATCTTTGTATCCATGCCGCGAGCACGCCGAGCGTGCTCTCCGTTTTTCATCAATATCTCAAAGATAAGACAGTTTTTTTCACCGAAACGCTCAGAGCATAATCTTTGTGCCGTAATGCTAATGAATTCTTAAGTGGTTCCATGATCTAATATTTTTTTTATGTTATTGAAAATAATTTATTATGTAATGCCGCGAACATGCCAGGCGTGTTCATCAGTCATCTACACGAGTTCTCAACCTTTTATATTGTTTGGTCAATTTACTTAATTTATAATGCGAATAATAAAATGTAGTCTATTTTTTATAAATTGAAAAAAAAAAGATAAGATAAATTACATAAAACAGCACAAGCACTGGGTACGTTATTATGCCTGCCATAAAACCTGTAAGTGCGACATAGAGCACAACAGGTGGCGTACTGTTCCCACATTTTATTACTCCACTTTAACATTAGGATAGCACCTTAGATCAGTGCAAAAAAAATTTAAAACAAATTGAGATAAGAAATATGAGTTATTGGCTCACCTTCTACTTTTGGACATTTATTCGATGGGGGACTATCTGCTTGCGTCGCATCATCATCATATTCCCCTGTTTCTAGCTCATATTTTCTATTCTCTAAAAAATCATAAATAAGTAACCAAAGGTTGACATTCACTGATCAAATAACGATAAATACTTACCTCGGAATCTATTTACTGCCATAATTAAACTTTCAAAACCACAAACACTGCTAAAAACAAAATATCTCTTCAGTAACTCAAGAAAGACTAATGAATAAGCACGTTTGAAATCGAAATAACGATTTTTATGATTTTACCTCTTTATAGTGCCAGTGAACACGCCTAGCGTGCTATGTAATTTCATCCTGCAGTGCCGAGAGCCGAGAGATAAAATATAATGTAGTGCCGAGAGCACACCTAGCATGTTTGTGTTTTTTATAGGGCGGCATCGCTGGGAACTATTAGAAAATCGTGGTGGCATTGAATATTGTGAGTTTTCAGTTTGACAGCTAATGTATGGGACTTATAACACAATTTTCACTAAAACATCGTCCCTCTTTCTTCACACTCACGCCCGCCTTTCATGTGCCAAGTAAAAAAGGACGACGCGGACGGCGGAATCATCGTCAAGATAGTTTTTTCTCAATAATTCGATAAATATACAATGTCCCTTGGTTGCACGGTTTTGGCAATATATGAAAATTTCGTGAAAATTATATGCATCTTTGTGATTTTTTTGTAACGAGAAACTTTAAAGATACCATGTTTTCGCTAGGTCAGACCCTCGGAAATATAATATAGTATCTATGTTCAAGAAATAAAACGATTCGGGGCTTATTTTCAAGTATAAAAATGAATTATCTTAAAGCTAATACGGAAACGGAACCCACCTTCTTGCATCGTTTCACACTTGTCAGGAATATAAGTGTAATGTGGGTTTAATGGCTTCCATTAACGTGCGCGGCGATTGCTGTGTGTATGTTTATTTAATACCGCGTTTCTCATGAATTGCCACATTTTTGGTATTGCTTAATAAGAATTTTAATTCTTTATGGAATTATTGGATGAAGTGAGAAATATTTTAAGGAGTAGGAGATAAATATTGAGGCTGTATAATTAAAGCCCACATTGCCTATTAAAGCTTCTAAGATTGGCTGCAGATTATGTCAGAAATCCATACATATAATATGTAATGCAAAAGTGTGTCTTTCTGTCTGTCTGTTACCTCTTCAGACCGCTGAACCGATTTTGCTCAGAAGTTGGTATAGGGATAGTTTGTATCTCAGGAAAGGACATATCATATTTTCATCCCGGAAAAATGTACGGTTCTCCGCTATAAACGAATTTTGGCGCAAGGGAATGGCGGACGTCATCTAGTTCTTACTATTCGCTCGATCGGAAGATCTTCATTTGAGGCTCTCAACCATTAAAACAATGTTAGCCGAATCACTTAGTTTATCCATTTAAAAACTGTGTAAACAGTTACCGGGCTTTAAATTCAGCTTAAGTTTGTTTTACGTTAATAAAATAGTATTAATTAGAACAGCTCTCTTTCCTTTTGTTGGGAAAAATTTAATTCAGCCGTTGAAATATACTCAAGTTTGTTGATTCTGTTGATAATTTTATTCAAATTTTATTTCATTTGAATTGATATTTTAATTAAAAGTTTTTGTACAGTGTAGAGTGAGTTTTCAAATGTCTCAAGCTCTTTTTTCATTTTATTTATTCGATCATTGCTTAATTTTTTGTTTGTTATCATTCATTTAGCATGTTTTACTCAGGTGACGCGACTGAACACAAAATGAATTATAACTCGTATTCATAGAATAGAGCATTTATTTGAATGAACATTCACTCGAGTCAAAGCCATGAATTCATTTAGGGGCAGAACACTTTCTTTTCTGGAGAAAGTATATAGTCGGAAAAGTCTCATTAATTTTAGCGCGTTTTTTGTATTTTAGTTTATATTTTGTATCGAAGAGGCTTCGAAACTGCTGGGTAAATTTTGATGAAATTCGTCAAAAATATAGACTATGGCGAAGGATACATTTTTTTTCATCAAGAAAACTCTATGGTTCCTATGACTCTTCAGCAAGTTTTGATCAACATCTTCTAAAACAAAAAGATTCACCAGGGCAACAGGAAAGGGCAAGAGTTCGTTTAGGCGCAAGTCAATAAGTTTCCCACGGCCAGTATATTAATATATCAGGGTGGACGTTTTAATTTCGTTCAGAGGAAGTTTATAATGAAGATCGTTGGTGAGTTATGACCGTAGAGTAACCTCATAAACTACGTGTATAAAATTACGCTATGGTGAGCAAAGCATCTTGTAAGGAGATATGGATGTGGCAATTTAATTACCTGATAAAAAGAATGAAACTTAACATATGTAAGTGCCTCAACGGCTTTTGTAAATAGATTCATAAAATAGATTATGTCCAGGGTACTTAGTAAAAAAACTTAGTAAGTTGTACTCAAAAATTTATGCGATTGCTGAGTGAGACGCCGATTGCGATGCGTCATGTTCAATCCTGTAAATTGTTAATTTCGAGACAGAGTACTCAGCCAATAATAAGCTAAAACTATTAAATAAGTAGTAGTTTTCTTTTTAACTCATTGTTCAATTAAATTTAAGTTATCATCAAAATTAATGATAACTTAAATTTAATTGAAGGATGACTTACAAAGAAAATTCTCATAATATATTTATATATCCGAATGCGGCTATAAGTCTTTCAATGTACTTATTATTTCGCACATCCAAACAATCATACCTTGTTGTACAGAATATTACTCGAAGCAAACTTTGTTATTACTTCGGTGGAGTTTATTTGGAAATGAACTGAAAACGGGCGTCCACTGGCGACGCACTCCCCGCCACGCCAAACCCGACCCTCACCGACCGTAACAAGACCCATTGTTTCGAGCAATTAAACTTAACGATGTAAATACGATTTAACTCCTGACACTTTCTGTTGCTCGCGTGTTTGTTTGTTTCAAATATTTGATTATAGCAAGAATAAAGAAAGTTTTCTTACGTCTATTATTTGCACACTATGTAAATAGTAGAATATGCTTAAGTCCAAACAGAAAAATTGTAACACCTTTTTGTACCATATTCTGAGCAAATAAACGAATTATGAATTATGAATTATGAATATGAATATGAATTATGTCTAAAAATTTCTATGTGTATAGGCACAGTTAAAGATCTCTCAGCAAAATGGGAAGTTTGGTAGTATTTGATTTTTAGGTCTGTTTGGTGGGGTGAGGAGTTAGCTTAGTGCTGACCAGTGCATGTTATTAGTAGCTGAGCTATTATAGGTCTACCAGAATCTGATGGCAAAAAGTGAGAAAATAAATTGACTCTAGCAATACCGGGGTAATTGGAATAAAACATTTTGATCATTTTTTTTTCTTATAGCGGCTGATTCTGTGTGTTAAACATGCAAATATAAAAATTTATCCAATGATCAGGGATATTTCAGGAAAATCTGCTGTCAAAAATTGCCATCAGATTCTGGTAGACCTTTAGTAGCATTTTCTCCCAGCGAGTACTCTTAAAGCTGTGCGCGGTTTACAAAAAAAATTAATTGTGTACCATAGTTTTGACAGTTACGATACGTATACTGATTACTAAAACGATATGCGACACAGCGTTGTAATTTTAGAGCAATACAAAATTGAATTTACTATGAACGAAAAACGTGTAAAAATTATAATATGCACTACGGTCTACGTAGCAAAGCGCTGCACTGCATAATGTTACTTTCAAAAGTCTAGTTCTATTTCAATGCAATTTTAAGAATTAAGAAGATATTTCAAAATAATTGTGACCATCAAACCAGCCTATGTCATAAATTATAATATAATATCATAAAACGGTAGGAATCCGCGGGTCCGCCTTACGGGATGAAATGTTTATGATGATGTAAATACAATATTTACATTTCGGGCCCATAAAGACCCGAATGTAAAAGATGCTCTCCGAAAAACGTCTAAAATATTGTAAAATAAATTCACATTTTGTAAAGACCGTGACAATTTTACACTTTTTATGGGAGTTATAAATAATTTATGTTTCATCTGACGTACGATGTGATAGGGCAACATTAAGAAAATAACATAAAATGTATTTTTTGTTTTTGAAAATGTTTGCACCTTGTCGGTGTTACAATTAAATAAAAAAATAAATCCACGTGCATTGTCTGAATAAGATAACGATAATAAAGGCAAGCATTTTAACATAGGAAGTGTCATTCTTCAACTCGATGAATGATTTCCGTGTAAAATAACTTTTATAAGCTATGTCCACACTGTGCCTTTTTTTGTTTGTTAAAGGCATGCGTCATAGCGCAGTCAAAAGCGCACGTGAGGCATGCCCACGACGCACACGCTCTGACCGTATCCAAAACTTTCGCTTTGTTCTTTTTTTTTTTCTCAAAAATGACAATGTTGGCGTTGCGTTCTTTGAAACATTAAATTATTGAAAGCGAAAGTTAAACACGAGTTGAATACAAAGAAGATGACGAAAATTGAAGACGAAAGCGCATAGTGTGAACATTGCTATTTGACGCCAAATAATGACAATAATAATTACGGCTATCATGTGTGGCAAACCCTGTTCATTTTATTTACATTTCTTGTTACATACAGCGCATTTGTGACACCCCGGCTAGCGCTATAATATTTGTCTATGCGATGGTGGTCGCTTTCCTTAAGGCGATGCGTTTGCTCGTTTGCCCTCTGTTTCTTCTAGCTAATTAAAAAGATTATGGTAGATATTTTGCAGAAATTTCTACCAGGGTCTTATAAAAAGATCATAGATATCTTAGGTGCCCCATACACGGGACAATTTCTCGTTTCGATCGATCGTCAAGAAAATCGTCCAATCGACCTTTTGACCATAAAATCGTTTGCGATATTGCCACACACGTACAATTACTCGTTCGATTTTAATATCGAGGCGACAAATCGTCACGATAATTGTCCCGTGTATGGGCACCTTTATTTATTTCACAATGTTCATTTTCCTACCAGGCTCTCATAAAAAATGATGGTGGATAATGATTTTGTAAATGTGCCCATACATGGGCAAATTATCGTGACGATTTGTCGCCTCGATGTTAAATTCGAACGAGTAATTGTACGTGTGTGGCAATATCGCAAACGATTTTATGGTCAAAAGGTCGATTGGACGATTTTCTTGACGATCGATCGAAACGACAAATTGTCCCGTGTATGGGGCGCCTAAGAATGCCAATAAAATCAATTCGAAGGCAAAGTTAAACAAAAGTTGGACAGAATAAACAAAAGTTTTAGACAATTCATTACAACTCACGGGGCCCGAAACATGAGTTATATTACAGCTTAATAATGATGTATAACCAAAGTTGGGACTTCAGACATCATAATATAGGAGTAAAATGAGTGATCATTATACCTCTACTCAAATTTAAGTCCTATCCGATCTCTAAATCACACTGGATCGAAAAAGGAATAATAAACTCTTTCAAACTATCTTGTTGTTAATTAAGAATATTAATAATTTTCTTAATCACGAGAAAAATACCAACGCGGACGAAGTTGCAGGAAATAGATAGTTTTACTATACAAAGAGTATAATATTCAGACATTAAGTGAAAAATTCAAAAAAATTGGAATATAATTTTGAAATAAAAATAAATAGGTACTTAAGCTGTACTCAAATAAACTTTTGTCTGAGGTAGTTTTATGAAAAAACTTACCATTTTGCTGAAAATCGTGAAAAACTAATTTCTTGGACCGTTGATCTTGAATAAAAAAAAATCCATACAAGGGGAAGGGGAAATTCTAAACAATATTACAGATTTTAAGCTTGGTGGGAATTTATGCAACCTTTCAGGGACTTTGTTTAACTTGACTGGAGTAAACGTTAAAAAAATATAATTCGAAGAACTCCTACGAAATTTGTAAAGCTACTACAAAATTCGTAGAGCTACTACAAAATTCGTAGAGCTGCTACGAAATTCGTAGAACTCTTACGAAAGTCGTAGAGGTGCTACAAAAACACTTTTTTATACGTATAATATTATACTAGCTGACCCGCCAAACGTTGTTTTGCCATATAAATTATTCTGACAGACAGACAGGCAGACAGAGAGATAATTTTATACACCAGATGTTAAGTTGAAAGAAGACAAATATATCTGCGAAAACCGTATTCAAATCGGATCAGTAGTTTTTGTGTTAAAGAAAAAAGTTTGATACAAAATCTTACCCCCTCTTTGGTCCTCTTAGAGGGGTGGGGGAAAAAAATTTTATACACCCAGCTGACCGATTCACGATCGTCGGAAAGATCTCACGCGGAATATTTTCACTTTCTGTCAGATACACAGCGATTCACAAACTAGTTTCCGTCGCGGAAATGAATCCGAAACCAAAGAGAATAACTGATTTTTTTGGCAATAAGTGCTACGGTATATAGCCTTGGATATTCATCGCTGTCAGTATCAAGATTTAAAAAGACCGAAAAATAATTATAATTGTCTCCAAATTTTCCTGCACCTCTTAATTTAATGAACTAAATTTTTAAGACTGATTAGTCTCACCTTACAAAAATATATTTCCTGCGTTTATTCATTAAACGCAGCTGAAATATATTTTATAATATTTTTGTAATATTCAAAATCATTCGCTCTGTCGCTCATTAAAGTTTAATGAGCGACAGAGCGAATGATTTTGAATATTACAAAAATTGCTACGTCTTATTAAAATAATTAAACCAAAAAAAATAAGATTGTCTATGTGTAATGTGCAGAGTGACAAATTTATGACAATTTGTCAAATCTGCGAGATTTGTGTATGTGACACAAACCATCACCGTTGTGTAATATACTAATTTATACCTTCAGCTCTGCTGACAAAGAGCTTCTGCGTGGATGCACCCTCCAAACAGGCATTAGTTCCCACTTCCCGGACCATTGCCAAAGCTATATCGGGCGTTATGTCGGCACTACTTATAGGCGAATGCGTTGGCCGACGCGTTGGCCGGCGCGTTGGCCCAATGTGTAGAACGGGCGTTCGCGCGTTGGCGGTAGATATTTAGACGTTGGACGGTGCGTTTGCGAGCTTGCCGCGCGGTGTCGGAAAGATCAAAGGACATTTGTCGCAAGCTTTGCGCTCCATCCACACAGGCCGCGCGATCAGTTCGCCCGGAGCGGCGATGAAGAGTGCACGTTTCCTTCTTGTGGCGAATTAATATCTAACTTGAAGAAATGGCGAACAATATGAGTATCGAGAAAACATTTAAATTTATTGAGCTCTATCAGAGTAAAAACTGCCTGTGGAACCAACAAATCATACCAAAAGTGCTAAAAAAATAAGGTTCTTGGACATGCTATTTTCCTCACGATGTTTTTTAGGTTTCCGTACCCAAAGGGTAAAAACGGGACCCTATTACTAAGACTTCAATGTCTGTCTGCCTTTCTGTCTGTCCGTCTGTCTGTCTGTCCGTCTGTCTGTCCGTCTGTCTGTCTCCAGGCTGTATCTCAAGAACCGCTATAGCTAGATTTCTGAAATTTTCACAGATTCTGTTACATATCTGTTGCCACTATAACAACAAAATATACTAAAAACAAAATAAATGAAATATTTAATATATAATAAATATATATTAATCATGATGATTACAATAATAAGTAATAATAATTATATATAATAAATAATAAGTAATAAAATAATTATATTATTTTAATATTATAAATGTAAAAGTCAGTTTATTTCTTTGTTTGTTACGATTTTTCGCCTTTTACTTTTTATTTCGAGAATACCCTTTCAAAACTTTTTCTTGTCCACATTTACGAAGTAATTATAAGCTGTGAATAATTATACAGCTGCAGCTGTTAGCGACTCAACATCCATTTTGAATCTGTCCGCACATTGGGGCGATCCAAAGCATACTTAACGACCTTCCTATGTGTGGATTACTCACAAACGCCGTGGCGAGCGCACCGCCAGCGCGTGGGCCAACGCGCTGGCGGTGCGCACGCCTATGTGGGGAGGCAGCTTTAGGCGATATGTGCGACTAAAGTTGGGGTCGCGATATGGGTCGCACATATCTCTTATTCTTTTGTTAAATACCAAACTCCTACTTCGCCGGCTTTCCCTTTCCTCATTTTGGGCTCTTCTTTCTAAAATAATCAAGGCTGCTATGCCCGCCATTGTTGGAACTTATAGTAGAGGAGGTAGTGCTCATTTTGTAAAGTCATTTCATACCGAGCGAAAATTGCAACAATAATAGTATTCTATTAATACATAAGAGTTTTAGTCGTTAGCTACTTCAGTATGAGTGGAATAAAAATTGAGAGTATCTCAAAGTTGTTGTTGGGAATCATATTGTATTGACATTATAAAGATCCCAATTCGCACCCAATAAAGGTTCATATCTAGATTATGGACATTTAGGTTCGGTAGGTGGTATTTTAGTTTTAGTATGTAACGACAGATGGCACTTTACAAGTAAAATCTATATAATTCTTCCTCATAAATATTGACTATCGAATTAATTACTTACCGAATAAAATTGGTATGTGAGACAATTTTATAGTTAATTCAAATTAAAATCGCCGTCAGCTGAATGTTTGTAGGTGGAAATGTCGTCTACGCGACGCCCTAGGAATTAGGATACATTGAGCGCGAAGTATGCTTATTTTGGTTATAAGTTATAACTTATATCGCTGGCTGACGGTTTTTCCACCATCATATTAACGACTGACGGTTTTATTTATTATTTACAAAGTAGAAACATTCTCCTGTATAAATTTTATACGGTATAAAATTACTTTTTAATCAAAATATTTATTGTTCAATGAACACTTCCTAAAGCTTTAACCATTGAGATGTACATCTCAATGGCTTTAACACATAATTATTACAGTACTTACGACATTTATTTTAAACAAGACACGACTGACTATTAATAATTATTGCTTTCTTTTATTATTCTTATCATTAAATAATTTCATCTAACAATATCCGCCATGAGTGACATGACCTCGAAGTGAAAAGATTTCACGAGTCTCGGAGGTGGCGGGAACATTCCGCGAAAATGGCTCTAATCCTCGGAAAATTTTCCGCCGTCGGATGTCAAACTCCCATCCGCGGTGAGATCTTCTCGAATCCGTGGCGGAAACTATTTCACTCATACAAAAGAAATGTCACTACTGTCAAAATGACAGCAAAATCGTAAAGTTTTCACTTGTCATTTGCTTGAAAGTGAAAAAGTTTCCGCCATCGAAAACATTCCGCGAGGAATAGCTTAGTGAATCAGGGAGATCTGGAAGAAGACAAATATATCTGCGAAAACCGTATGCAAATCGGATCAGTAGTTTTCGTGTTAAAGAATAAAGTTTGATACAAAATCTGACCCCCTCTTTTGTCCCCTTAGAGGGGTGGGGGGAAAAAATTTTATACACCAGATGTTAAGTTGGAAGAAGACCAATATATCTGTGAAAACCGCATTCAAATCGGATCCGTAGTTTTCGTGTGACGCTGGAACAAACATACAGACAGACAGACAGACAGACAGACAGACAGACAGACAGACAGACAGACAGACAGACAGACAGACAGACAGAAAGACAGACAGACAAACAGACAAAAAACTAACCACATTTTTGGCTTCTATAGCGATGTAGTGACATCCCCTGCTTATTATTTTTTTAATATATTTAATGTACAGAATTTTCATTTCTACAGTTTTATTATATGTATATATTTCAGTAAAAATTTTATTAAAATTAATATGATTGAGTGGAAGTATAATATTTTGTTTCAGTCCATACCAGGCAGCTTTAACAAACAAAGCCTTTGTAACTAGATCACTCGGGCATAATTACTGAAGTACCGAATAATACTAAATATTTGTCATAAGAAATATAATATTATTTAAATATAACCTGGCAGCCTTTTTACAAAGACAGTTTTACCCCGTTAATGTTTTGTTCAAAAATATATGAAATTTTGAAAGGGGATTTTTTTACATTAGTTTCTACTCTGCCAGCACTGCCGGAGTGTAGCCCGTTTTCCTAGTCTTATCAAGACTAACATTTTTAATCTCACTAACAAGGCGTTAAGCATTCATCGCGTGTTTTCTCTCATATTCCTTTGAGATCCACACTTCTTGTTTTGCTCGTCCGAACACTTTGTTTCTCACTAAAATGAGAGTGCACATGTTAAAGTAAATTAATGTGTTGATGTTTCTAACTAACGAACAAACTGACTTCTTGTAAGTCTGTTCAGTACTTTTCAACTGGCTTTCAAAAAAAGTGGTGGTTCTATGATCGGATGTGGATACGATTTTGTTTTTATATTTAAGATGAAAGAACGTTATTTTATAAAAATCAACAATGCCTGAGTCGTAAATGTCGAACTCACAATAGATTTGGCAGCTTTTTGGTTTCCATATTGAGAAATTTTTTATCAAGTTAAAGAATTAGAAGCCTTTTGAAAAAGAACTCTTGCAGCCACGAAAGAATATTTCAAAAACAGTACTGTGCTAGAACTCTTCCCGGCAATCATGCTGGTGATGCACTTCTAACTTGCACTTCCAGGTTTGCCGTGAAGCTGCGCGTCAAAACAGCGCGTCTCCATCACACACGGCGCGGCGTCGTCACTGTGCCACGACACGACGCTGCCACCGTGACACGGTGCCGCGAATGGTATAGTCCAGGTTCCCTAGCTAACGAGGCATTTGAAAATACTCTTAATCTGTGCAAATTATTAAGCAAAGTCGACTGTGATTGGGTGAATAGGGGCACGGAGCGGCACCCGCGCCGTGTCACGGTGATGACATCGTGTCGTGGCACGGTGACGACGCGGCGCCGTGTTAGATGGGGACGCGGCCTAAGTTTGAAAGTTTTAAACTATGATAAATGTTTAATTTTTATGTTAGCAGCTACAGCACTTCTGCACTTCTCACGTACCAGCAGTACCACCTGTTGGTGGTGTTTGTAATTTACAGTTTGGCGAGTTTAAAGGATTCCGTAATAGAGATCACGAATTTGGACCAATTTTTCTGTAATTAGCACAGATATTAAAGAAAATAAACGACGAGAAATTATACAGTTCCTTCGGCATTCCTTTTTTACGCGGACAGAACCGCGTGGGCTGTCAGTATGTTGAAATGTTTTGATAGTGTTAGCCTCGATACACCGCGAGATCACAAACAATTTTATGTAACGATATATTTAAATAGTGGTGCGACGCGCCCCTATTTACATACAATTGTTTGTAATCTCGCGGTGTATCGGCGAAACCGCTTATTCGCCCAGACGCATTTAAATTGAGCCTTATGTCAAGCTTCCCTTTTTACACCAACATGTTACTCGAAGTAGTTACAAGCTGCTACGTTAAGCTGAAATACTTTACAGCGTAGCAGAATTAGAAAATTATTTTATTATTCTCTGTTATAGCATTAGCTAAATGAAGATTTAGCGTTGTCAGACCATCTCTAGAGTCTTACCTAGTAGCTGAGTGATTAAAATTTAATATTTTAAAAGAGCTAAGTTAGAAATAAGTTTAATACCTCGTCTATCTGTTGGGAATTGTTTTTACTGTGATTTTTAGCGTTCCGTAGTCAACAAGGAACCCTTATAGTTTCGGTCTGTCCGTCCGTCTGTCTGTCCGTCTGTCTGTCCGCGGTTTTTCTCAGAGACTATAGGATCTACAAAGCTGTAATTTGGCATGAATGCACATATTAATGATGCCGACAAAATGGTACATAAAATCTTTTTTTTTTTATGGTACCTCCCCTACACATCAAGCGGGATGATATTTTTTTCGCGTCCACCCCATCATGTTGGATAGGTTTTTTAAAAAATATTATGAGTATTCAAAGACGATCGATCCCCGATTTAGGGATCCATTTGTGAAATATGAAGTTTTAAAGTGGAAAAAATCGTTGTCCAGTGTCCCCCCCTTCTACCAGCTAAACGGTTGTTTCTGGAAATGTGAAAAAATTCACAGGAGTAGGAAATATGCTGAATTTAAAAGGAAAACTATCACGGCTAAGAAGACTTCAAAAGTTATTGAGTAATAGTCGATCAACTAAAAAAAATGTATTCGGCGAAGTATGTCTGACACTAACTTTTCGTTCAAATTCCTTTGAACGGAACTGAGATGATGTTGTTAGTAGTGTAAAACACGTTATAAATGTACATTCATTGACCATACAAAAATTATCAAAAACTAGCGGTACTACGGAACCCTATATTGCGCGTGGCCCGACACGCACTTGTTACAAACCTCTGTTTTCATCTCAGCGCCCGATGGAATTTTTTTTGTTCAAATCAAATTTTTGGGTTAATACAGAAACGTGACGAAGCGAGGTGTTTTTGAATAAGCCTTTTAAAATTGGAATAGGCAAGTCTGTTAATTAAATGTGTATCTTCTTGTGTAGTAAATAAAGACCTGTTTTGAATGACTCATGCATACGCATCGCATCGCCTCGTCACGTTGCGATATGACCTTTAGTCATTAATTTTATAGTTAAAACATAATATCTTCTGTTAACAGTAAGTGTTTATTTTTCCGTTCCGTATGTACATAATAACATAACAATAATAATAATATTATTCTTAAATTCCTGAGATGACAATTTTTATATACGCAAAGCTGTAGACGCTCGTTTAATTTTTAACTTCATTTTAGAGAACATTTTTTTTTTAATGAAATAAGGGGGCAAACGAGCAAACGGGTCACCTGATGGAAAGCAACTTCCGTCGCCCCTGGACACTCGCAGCATCAGAAGAGCTGCAGGTGGATTGCCGGCCTTTTAAGAAGGAATAGGGTAATAGGGGAGGGTAGGGATGGGAAGAGAAGGGAATAGGGGAGGGAAGGGAAGGAAACAGGGTAGGGGATTGGGTCTCCGGTAAACTCACTCACTCGGCGAAACACAGCGCAAGCGCTGTTTCACGCCGGTTTTCTGTGAGAACGTGGTATTTCTCCGATCGAGCCGGTCCATTCGTGCCGAAGCATGGCTCTCCCACGTATATAAATACTATATTATAAAATATAGTACATAGAGATTTTAATTTTATTACAAGCAATTTACTAAAAAGTTAAGATAATATTATTTTGAAAGTAAAGTACTCTAAGTTCCTCAGGGAACCTGGGAAAATTGAATGACAAACTTTCTTAGTTCCCTCGATACTTTTAAAAACTGAGATGTGAACCCTTATTCTACCATGTTCTTCTAAAAGTCATGCAGCTTTGTTTCTTTGTTCGTTCTGGTCGGTTTCCTGTTATAGTTTATAAAATACATAAAGAAGAAACAAAAAAAAACAGTCTACAATTAAAAAGTTCAATTGATAAATTTAAAAACAACCTCCCATTCAATAATTCTAAGTAGATAATTCCAAAAATTCTCAGCTTTGAGCAGGCTGATGATGATTAACTATAGCTAAGCACACTTTTAATAATGTCAGTTATCAAACAAAAAAAAATGATCAAAATCGGTCCAATCGTTTGGATGCTATGACGCACACGTACACACATATACAGATAGACAAACAGACAGACAAGTAAAACTTAAACAACCTTCTCGCAAATAAACGTTCTTATTCTTATTCTTCTTTTTTGTCGAAAAAGTAACAACAAGCAAACGTAATATACGGTTTGATATTTTACTAAAATACTATTTTATATTTTAAAAGGAAGAGTGGATCGAACAAGGAATGAAGCTGTATTAATATTGAATTATAGTAGTAGAATCAAAGTACTGGAGTCTGGACTAAGAGCCAGTCCACACGGCGCGTTGCGTCAGCGTTGCGTCGACGCAGCGCTGCCGTTGCGTTGTTTTACATACAAATAGCCATGGTGTTCACACGGCGCGCTGCATCGTCGAAACGCACACATGACGGACAGCAGCCCCCGAGACGAAGCGGGAGGGGGTGTTGACGTTACGACTGCTATATGGCGCCCGTGTGGTCGGCTATGCGTCAAAAGGTAGCGCTGCGTCGACGCAACGCTGACGCAACGCGCCGCGTAGACTGGCTCTAATTAAATGCTGCGGTGCGTCGCGACTCCGTTTGAGCTGATCCTGAGGTCTACTACGAAAACCTTTTACATCAGGTACTTTATGAAGAATTTGATGATTTTTAATTAAGTTACACTGGAGTTCTTGTAGCGAGAATGTAAAATAAAATATAAAACTGCCTTGGATTCCTTGAAAATGTGAAGGATAGGATATTATGTTACCTGGGAAGCATAACAAAATTATTTAATAATAATTATTAACAAAGTAAACATTTTTAGAGTTCCGTACCCAAAGGGTAAAGACGGGACCCTATTACTAAGACTTCGATGTCTGTCCGTCTGTCTGTCTGTCTGTCTGTCTCCAGGCAGCATCTCAAGAACCGCTATAGCTAGACTTTTGGCATTTTCACAGATTGTGTATATCTGTTGCCGCTATAACAATAAATACTAAAAAAATATTTAATTTATTAAAAATTAATTATTACAACGAACGTGATTTTTTTGCTTTTTTTTTGGTTGATCTCAATAACGGCAACTGGTGGGCAATTGATATGTTCACAAAAAACTCAGTTGGGTTTAAAACTTTGTATTAATAAAAAAATTAAAATAAACTTATTAATACTCGATAATAATCTAAGCTGGAACGCGCATATAACTCACATTAAAAAGAAACTTTCATCTTTAATAGGCCGGCTCCATCAAATAATCCGATGCATCCCAAAAAATGCCAGACTCTTAATTTACAATGCCCTAGTTAAACCACATTTACTTTATCTAGTCGAAATATGGGGCACCGCTGCTAAGACAAATATAAAAACCATTCAAGTTCTTCAAAACAAAATTATAAAAATCTTATACAATTACAATTACCTAAGTCCATCAGATACTATTTATAAAGAAGCTAAACTTTTAACTATCTCTCAACTATTCACATACTAAACATGTATTTTTGTTTACAAAATAAAACACCAACTAATACACACAACTTACATTTACAACAAAAAAACAAACAAACACGTACATTACGCGACGAGCAAGTAACATTGTATTACCTTGTATACGAACCAATATCGGTAAAAATAACATTACTTATAAGGGAGCACAGTTGTTTAACAAACTACCAAAATCTGTAAAAGAAGCGAAAACTTTGAATACTTTTAAACGATTACTACGCAATTACATGAACGACAACCAAATTCTTAACCTTATTATAATAATTTAAATATAACCAGTGATAGCGTTTTGTACTTGGACCACAACCCAAGATGTAGCAGAGACATTCGCTTCTTAATTATTATGTTTTTTTAATCTACCCGCACTGTCGAAATTTTAAAATGTTGTAATATTTTATTGTTCTCATATAAGTGACGAAATGTCTTAATGGGAAATAAAGATCTTTAAACCGAATAAAGGGGGGCTCCCATACAAAAAAAAACATAATTTTTGTCTATTTTGTTCAAATATGGTACGAAACCTTTCGCGCGCGAGTCCTACTCGCACTTGGCCGATTTTTTTATATTGTTAACGTTTAAAGAGTTCCGTAAAATGTAAGCTTATATTATGATGTTGAGTATTTTTGAAATTCAGATTAATTTCATTTTACAGTTGATGTTGTCGGCAACTTGTTGCCCCAAACGCACTAAATACGTATGTATATTAAGTGCGAGAACAGTATATTGTTCTGTAGATGAAAAATATCCTATATGTTTTCCTAATAGTGAAAGTATTTCGACAAAAATTTCATCAAAATCGATTTCACGGGTAGCGTAAAGTGGTAATAGACAGACATACATACTAGAATCTAGGGCATTTATAAAATTTGTACTAGTACTCACTGTTAAAAAGCTCGTGGTTTAATTCTTTCGATTCAAGTGACACATTCAAAATTTGTGTGTGGGTATGTGAGAAATAGAGAGAAAGATCTCTCTCTCTCTATTTTACACAGTTTGCGAGTTTCTTGCGCCGGTTCTTCTCGCCGGTTTAGTTCCCGAACCGGTGGTAGGCACCAGTAACTACGACGTTTAGAAAGTATTTGATTCAAATCTATTAAGAAATAAAACATTTTTTTTACATACACTCTCCATTTTACCCACACACATACGCACACACACACACACACACACACACACACACATGTATGTGTGAAACAGAGAGAACTGATGTTGTGTAACGTCGTCTATTCAGATAGACGATGTTACAGTTGCCTGCCTCAGTTTCTGTGTTGAAATTTCCGAAGTACCAGGCGAACTTAAGTCGAAAGTAATATTTATTACATTGTCGATGCACTACAGGCCTGCCCCAGGGTTTCGGTAATGGCGTAACTCGATAAAAGATTTCCCTCGGCGGCCATACCTCATAACTTGGAACTTACGACTTAGAGTAATGTTCAATCCATATATTATTTTTGTACGCACCATCATGATTACATGGAATAATGAAAAGTTAGTTAATGGAATAATATAGAACTTCCTCCCTTTGTCTATAGAAAAGGAAGTTTGTAAAAAAAAATAACTCTACAACGCAGGATGTTGTTAACTTCGTTCACGTGCAGAATATATTTTTAGCTTGCCCGATTTTATTTACGTCAAGCTTTTATTTTTAATTTTTTACCCTAACATTTCTTGATAAACACTAAGTATAATATTTAATTTTCTCAAATAATGATATTAAGTAACCATGTAAATATATGAAATGAGCTCCCTCACCGCGAGCATTTACTTGTAATGTAACATTATAGATTTGTTTTTGAGCATTACATTACACGTGTAATGTAACATTAAAAATTCGACTTTGAGCATTACATTACAATACACCCTCTCTGACTGACGAGCATTCGCGTGTAAAGGTGCATTCGCTTGTGATGTAACGTTACAAAGTCGAGCATTACGTCAGTGAGGGAAGAGAGCCGAGCTTTACAATGCGCACCTTGTAATGATACAGTGTATAATATCTTGATACAACTTGTAACATCAACTAGCTATGGAATGCTCAAAATCGAATGTTACACTCGAATGCTCGTCAGTCAGGGAGGTAGTATTGTAATGTGATGCTCAAAGTCGAATCTTTAATGTTACATTACATGTGAATGCCCGTCGGTCAGGGAGGTATTATTGTAATGTCCTGCTCAAAAACGAATCTATAATGTTACATTACACGTAAATGCTCGTGGTGAGGGAGCACCTTAATGTATCATTCGACTTTGAGCATTCCATAGCTAGTTGATGTAACAAGTTGTATCAAGATATTACACACTGTATCATTACGAGGTGCGCATTGTAATGCTCGGTTTTGTATCATTACAAGGTGCGTGTTGTAATGCTCGACTCTGTCACGTTACATTACAAACGAATGCTCCCGGCGAGGGAGCACCTTTAAGCGATTCAAAGTGAGGAAGTAAACTTTCTTAATAATTATTGTGTTTTTAATTTAGTGCTTTTTCTCACGGCTTTAACTATAATCTGCCTGGACTATAGTTATCTAAATTGCCTAGACACGTTTAGTGACAGCCGCTATTTAGCATCTACGATCAGTTAACCCTAGGCAATCAACGCTTTCCTCACACGTACAGTAACGAGGGACGGACAGGTTAGGTGTTGTGCTAGTCTAGTCTGGGATATTGCTAATTGAACAATATAAATAGCTGTTCTCCACAACTTGATACGTGCATAATAGAATTTAATGGAAACCGTGAGTTTTCCAAACGAGTGGGCTACTGCCTTTTTTTTATACAGATACACACACAGAGTAGACCTTTAGATATTCTCTGTACCTCAAACAAAATTTATTAAAATTGGTCTAGCCGTCACCAAGAGTCAATAAGGATTCATCTAATATAATATAAAATTCTCGTGTCACGGTGTGCGTAATTGAACTCCTCTGAAACGGCTCGACCGATTTTCCTGAATCTTAGCGAGCATATCGGCTAGGGTTGAGAATCGGACAACATCTTCTTTTTATATTGATAAGTGCATTTGTTGAATAAATAATAGTAAATTATTACAACTCGAGACTGACGGCGACCATTGTTTGTGCGACGGGATAGCGATGGACGTTGCCATGGTGACATACTTATTTAGTCACTTCAATAAAATAATAATATGCTCGAAATACTTTTTATTATTATGGCAAAGCAACGTTTGCCGGGACAGCTAGTATAATATAAAATTCTCGTGTCACGGTGTTCGTAATTGAACTCCTCTGAAACGGCTCGACCGATTTTCGTGAATCTTAGCGAGCATATCGGCTAAGGTTGAGAATCGGACAACATCTTCTTTTTATATTGTTAAGTGCATTTGTTTAATAAATAATAGTTAATTATTACAACTCGAGACTGACGGCGACCATTATATTTTGTGCTACGGGATAGCGATGGACGTTGCTATGGTGAAATACTTAAGACCCTTCCCCTACGGAGATTCCGTAATTGACCGTATTTAGAGCCTTATAAACTCATAATTTGAAAGCTACAAAGTTGTAATAAAAATACAGCAATAATGTTCAGTATATCAACATTCTTTTCCCCTTTTAAATTTTATATTTTTGTTTATTATACTCATGATATTAGCTTCCAAAGTAATACCAATTTATTTAAATTGAAGCATACTTTCAGCATCTCCCTAGTATTTACAAATTACATTTATTTGAAACATACGAAAATAGATAGATAATTTTATTAACTACATATTCCCCGTTTTACATTTTTTTAGATCAATTTTGAACTAAGATAAGTAAAAAAATAGGATTTTTGTGCGATCTCGGGAACGCGTCAAATATATGGTCAAGGTCGTTTGCTCGGGGGATGGCCTTATTTAGTCACTTCTATAAAATAATATGGGCGAAATACTTTATATAGCAAAACAACGTTTGCCGGAACAGCTAGTTTTTATATAAAAAAGTTATATTTCAGTATATCATCTTCATTGTACGCTGTTCAAATAGAGCGATATTTACGTTTGTTGTGCATATGCACAATAAACGCAAATATATTGAAGTAGCAAAACCAAAAAGTTTTTTTTTTTATTAAATAAGGGGGCAAACGAGCAAACGGGTCACCTGATGGTAAGCAACTACCGTCGCCCATGGACACTCGCAACATCAGAAGAGCTGCAGGTGCGTTGCCGGCCTTTTAAGAGGGAATACGCTCTTTTCTTGAAGGTTTGCAGGTCGTATAGGTCCGGAAATACTGCTGGTGACAGTTCGTTCCAGAGTTTTACAGTGCGCGGCAGAAAGTTACGCGAAAAACGCACGGTGGAAGACTGCCACTTATCAAGGTGATGAGGATGGTATATTTTTCGCGTGGGACGATGGCGAAAAGTTGCAGGTGGTATGATTCCGAACAATTCCTCAGAGCACTCCCCGTGATACAACCGATAGAGGATGCAGAGTGAAGCTACATCTCGGCGTAATTCCAAGGGGTCCAAGCTGTTTGAAACACTATGGCAGTCAACAATTCGGGCGGCCCTTCGTAGCAAAAGCAATATCACGTAGCGTGCTTGTAACACATAATTGCGTTGATCAAGATTTATTCTATTTTACATAGCGATTTACTTGATTTAATAAAAAAGAATATTTTCAGAATAACAAAAAAAAATGAAATTGTAAAATGTAAATAATATTTTTTCTTACGATTCATGTTTTCATTAGCACATTAAAGGACGCTGTTAAGCATTCGTGTACTATCCCACATAAAAATTACGTATTGAGTTGTGAATGCAGTTATGTTCTTTAGATGATTTAGAACAAGACTGCATTCAAAATTTAACAACAAAAAAAATTGTGGGTTAGGACACTAATGCTTAACAGCGACCATTTCAGTTAACCCTTTTTTCTTCAATCGCTCCTCAGAAGTGGGAACATACTGATGATGATGCCGGTAAATATTGAGACGCAATCACCAGAGCTGCTGGCACGGAATTTTATTTTCCGGAAAATTGGCGAGTCATAATAATATTCCCGTAAATATACGGGGAACTGGATTGCCTCTTGACTTCACGCCACATTTAACACCGATGGCCGCGCTGATTTATTACTGTGCACGTTATGGGATCCTGGTATCCCGGTAATGCACTAGTACAAGCTATCACGTGATCTTAAATCCTGGTATCTCAGTGCTGATGGGATGGATAAAAAGAAGCTCCCATATACTATTACTGTGCACGTTATGGGATCCTGGTACACTAGTGAAGTCCTTATGTAGTTATGTGATCCTGATAAATACTGCTGGGATAAAAAGAAGCTCCCACATATAAATCGTTAGCTCGTCTCATGATCTTGTACTAGTGCGTTACCACTAGTACAAGATCATGAGACGAGCAGTCCTTGTGTAGTTATGAGATCCTGGTACTCTGGTAATGCAGTGGTAGGATACAAGATCACGTGATAAGTAAAGTCCTTGTATGAGATGCTAGTGACTCGGTAGTACCAGGAACCTCCCACCCATATTATTGTCTCATCATCCCTTTTTCTATTTGTTGTAATCGAACCTGTACCTATTTTTAATCTGGTTACGGCCACTTTAAAATATTTTCGTACTATGTAAACAACAAACAAGAGCCATTTTAAAAAACAACATCAGATCGATCAAAATCGTTGCTAAAATTTTATTATTGTTAAACAACCTTAAATGAGTATGGCGATACTTAAAAGGTCTGTTTCACCACTTCCTGATAAGTGCCGGATAGGCTTTCCACAACTTATCTGACAGATAGAGTATAAAGTAGGAACAATAATTATTGATCTTATAAAAAAAAAGAAAAGGTTTCTTACTTACTTTACGGGCAACATTAAATTTAATAATATATATTAATTTAATTCTGTCAACAAGTAATTATTTCTAATCCGGTATACTTTGCGGGGTGTATCTAACGGCCAGTTAGGTTGGACCAATACCATCGCGATCACACAGTAAGGGTCTGTTCACACAACAAACAAGAGCCATTTTAAAAAACAACATCAGATCGATCAAAATCGTTGCTAAAATTTTATTATTGTTAAACAACCTTAAATGAGTATGGCGATACTTAAAAGGTCTGTTTCACCACTTCCTGATAAGTGCCGGATAGGCTTTCCACAACTTATCTGACAGATAGAGTATAAAGTAGGAACAATAATTATTGATCTTATAAAAAAAAAGAAAAGGTTTCTTACTTACTTTACGGGCAACATTAAATTTAATAATATATATTAATTTAATTCTGTCAACAAGTAATTATTTCTAATCCGGTATACTTTGCGGGGTGTATCTAACGGCCAGTTAGGTTGGACCAGTACCATCGCGATCACACAGTAAGGGTCTGTTCACACGGAGGGTCGAGAAATTATAAAAATATAAATAACATTTCAGATTCACCTTCTTTACTTCTACTATAAAACTTATATTATTATACTAAGTATACTTCTTGGTTTCCATAGTTCCATTTTTTTTAATGAAATAAGGGGGCAGACGAGCAAACGGGTCACCTGATGGAAAGCAACTACCGTTGCTCATTGTTAAGTATATAATTTTATTTAACATAAGTATCTGCTTAGTTTATTAAAAAAAAAAAAAATGTCTATGACATATTATGTTATGTGTTCTGTGGTGTTCTCTCTGGTTCCCTCTCTTGTCAAGAATAAAAGTGTTACGTTGTGCTTAAAGAAAATCTCAGTTTCATTTACAAGAAATCCACTTAAATCATAATAATCAATAGGTTATGTGGCCCAGCTTAACGTATGAAATTGAAGATCAGTGAATTTAAAGTAATAGTGCACAATATTTCGCACCATAAATTTGGCCGGCACAATGGACGCGCGGTCAATGTGTGTCGAGAAGTTTGATGGAAACAATTTCCATCAGTGGAAATTTCAGATCAAATGTGCTTTAAAAGCCAAAGGTATCGATATATCTGAAAAAAAAACCAGAACGAGAATGTGCAACATGGTCTAAAAACGATGGGATGGCGATGTTCATTATAACCTCGAACATGGACCTAAAACAAATAACTCTGATAGAAAATTGTGAAACAGCAGCAGATATTATGTCAAAACTAGAGTCCATATATGCACTAAAAAGTTAACTAAACAAAATGATAATACACGAAAGGTTTTATCAGTACAGGATGTCACCCACTGATACAATTGCACAGCATGTTTCAAAAGTTGAAAACCTGGCAAAACAGTTGAAAGAAAGCGGCGAATCGGTCAGCGAAACTGCTATTATGACGAAAATACTTGGTACTTTGCCTGCAAAATACAGAACACTTCGTCAAGCTTGGTTATCATTAGACCATGCAATGCAAAATATTACAAACCTGACTGCCCGCTTACTTGATGAAGAAGCAAGTTTAATATGCGAGGATGAGCAAGAAACAGCCTTGTTAGTGACTAATTCCAAAGAAAAAAGGCAAACAAAGACAAACAAAACGAATAGTAACGCTCTTAAACAAAATACACATTCCAAGCATCGCTTTGAGTGTTATAACTGCGGTAAACGGGGACATTTTGCCAAAGAATGTCGTGCTCCAAGAAAATTGACTAAAAAGTCAGAAAATATAATGGCATTTAATGTTGAAGACAAGATTGAATTAAATGATGAAAATATCTGGATCTTGGACAGTGGTGCTTCCGCCCATATAACTTACAATAAAAGCATATTTACACATTTAGAAGAATGCACTCAAAAGTCATTGACCTTAGGCAATGAACAATTAGTTGAAGTATGTGGAATTGGAAAAATATTGATTGAAAGATTTGTCAATGGACAGTGGCACTCGGGAATATTAAATGATGTGCTCTATGTTCCAAGTTTAAAGAGAAATTTATTTTCCGAAGGAGTCATTATGCGTCAAGGATATTCACTTACAAAGCAAGGTAAAAATGCATTAATTTATTTTAACAAGAAAATAGTAATGACTGCACAAATCAAAAGTAACAATTTATATCAGTTGAATATTAAAACTGTTATTCCTGAAAAATGTAATTTAACACAGAACAGTATTGACATAACAAAGTGGCATGAAAGATTAGGTCATTTAAACCTAAAAGAAATCAAAAACATGAATTCAAGCAATTTAGTTGATGGTTTGAAATTAAAAGGTGATATAGAAGAAAAGTATACTTGTGAAGCATGCGCATATGGTAAACAACATCGTTTGCCATTTCAGAAATCTTCTAGAAGTGAAGTACAGCCCGGTGATCTGGTATACAGTGATGTGTGTGGCCCTCTGAGTCAACCATCTCTACAAGGTATGTGCTATTTTGTACTATTTAAAGATGCCAAGACTAGTTACAGGCATGTGTATTTTATAAGACATAAAAGTGATGTATTGCATTATTTTAAAATTTATAATGCCATGATTAAGAATAAATACATGCATAGCGTTAGAATTTTACATACAGACAACGTAAAAGAGTATGTCAACACTGCATAAAGAGTATACTGAAAAAGAAGGCATAATCCATGAGTTTACTGCACCTTACACGCCAGAACAAAATGGACGAGCAGAGAGGGAGTTCCGAACTATAGTTGAGAGTGCTCGCTCTATGTTATATGCTCGAGATGTGCCATTGTACTTATGGGCCGAAGCGGTTAATACAGCTGTGTATTTACTCAACAGATCCTCGTCAAGCCAGTCTCCGGACAAAACACCATTTGAAGCCTGGACTGGTGTCATACCTCAATTGAGTCACATTCGGGTATTCGGAAGTGAAGGATATGTGCATACTCCATATCAGCTAAGAAAAAAATTTGACAAAAAAAGTGAGAAGATGATATTGGTTGGATATTCTGATAATAATTATAGAATGTTTAATACAAAGAACAAACAAATAAAAATATCAAGGAATGTAATTTTTAATGAGGACAAAGCTCCACAATTTAGATGATGAAATTGTAGATTTTCCTTACAGATAATTAATTGGTTCTCTCTTGTTTTTATATTCTGTGTCACGTCCAGACATTAGTTTTATTGTTAACTTATTGAGCAGATATGTGAATTGCCCCAAAAAGCAACATGTTAATGCCGCTAAGCGTGTCATTAGATATTTAATTGACACCAAAGATTTATGTATTACTTATGGAAGGAGCAACAGTCTTTCTGGATATTCTGATTCTGATTTTGCTAGTGATATAGACACTAGGAAGTCCACTACTGGATATATATTTTTGTTAAATGGAGGACCAATAACGTGGTCTAGTCAAAAGCAAAAAACTATTGCTCTTTTCACAACGGAAGCTGAATTTGTAGCTGCTAGCGAATCTGCTAAAGAAATTATGTGGTTAAAACAAATATTGTCTGATTTAGGTGAAATTAATGAATGTATTACTTTATATGTAGATAATCAAAGTGCGATTAAGCTTATAAACAACCCCATATATCATAAAAGAACTAAGCACACAGATGTGAAATATAACTTCATAAGAGAGAAAGTAGAAGATGGTATAATTAAAATTAAATATATTTCCAGTTCCAACCAATTGGCTGACATCTTAACTAAATCATTACCAACTCAGGCATTTATATTTTTGAGAAATCATTTGTTAACTAATATGAATAACTTACCTAGTTTAACTGTTAATGGAGATATGTAAAATAAAATTCTAAAGAGGGTGTTAAGTATATAATTTTATTTAACATAAGTATCTGCTTAGTTTATTAAAAAAAAAAAAGATTGTCTATGACATATTATGTTATGTGTTCTGTGGTGTTCTCTCTGGTTCCCTCTCTTGTCAAGAATAAAAGTGTTACGTTGTGCTTAAAGAAAATCTCAGTTTCATTTACAAGAAATCCACTTAAATCATAATAATCAATACTCATGGACACTCGCAACATCAGAAGAGCTGCAGGTGCGTTGCCGGCCTTTTAAGAGGGAATACGCTCTCTTCTTGAAGGTTTGCAGGTCGTATAGGTCCGGAAATACTGCTGGTGATAGTTCGTTCCAGAGTTTTACAGTGCGCGACAGAAAGTTACGCGAAAAACGCACGGTGGAAGACTGCCACTCATCAAGGTGATGAGGATGGTATATTTTTCGCGTGGGACGATGGCGAAAAGTTGCAGGTGGTATGATTCCGAACAATTCCATAGTAATATTGTGGCGAAAGTGTGTCTGGCTTTCTGTTGATGGGTTTTATTTTGTACAACCCCCTTATCCGATTTTGTGAAGAATAGAGATCTTTAAATCCCGAGAAGGGACATAGTTTTCTCGTAAAAATGTAGGGTTACGTGCAATAAACGAAATTAAAAGAAATATCTATTATCGTTCGTCCATAATCATTGCGCTCAGAGGATATTTTCAAGAATTTTTATAAATTTGATCTACCAATAATAATAGCGTATCCTCGAGCGCGTACCCCTCTTACTCTTCACTCCACCAAACGGACCTAAAATCTCGCAGTATTCCCTTCATTTTTGCCGAGCAATCTTAAAGTTGTACGCAGCCTATACTAAAGATTCTTCCACACGTGTGATCTAACCCTTACCGAATACGACTGCGATAATACGGCCGGTACTAATTCTGTAAACCGGGAATGGGCGGGCGGCCATTTTACCCTCGTAAGGCCACTAAGGAAGTCGTTTCCTTAAACAAAGACCCCAATAATGAAGGCAGATCTGATCCTCAGATAGTTGGGATTATAAAAGTTCGCGCAAATTGTCCACAGATAAGAGTTACAAAGTGCTCTTGTTATTGTACGCGATATTGTAGTTTTATCAGTCTGTTATGGGGTTTTAAAATGTAATTTTCTCATTCTGATTGTTGTGTGAGAAATGTATTTGTATAACAAGCTAAGCTGGCTAACCTTACTTTGCCATTTACATTGTGTCGGGCAAGAAAACGAATATTCTTAGACGTAACCGAGCACACAAAATTTCAACAAGATAGGTCCATATTTTGGAGAAGTTTTTAGGCAACTACTAAGAAATAATTTATCGAAATTACACCCCTAAGGTGATAAAATAGAGAATCAGCGTTTGCTTCCCAGGAGTCCCAATTCAGACGGGCAAAGCTACAAGCAACAGTATATTCTTATTTTCTTAGTCTATCTCTCTCCTACGCCTCCGCTGCACTGGCCAGCCTGATTGGTAAGCCTTCAGCACGTCGCGCCATCCTCGGGCACCCACTCTGTCCAGGGCCGGATCTACCATATGGCTATTTGGGCTTAAGCCCAGGGCCCCATGAGTTCAAGGGCCCCCAATAAAATATGTCAAAGTCAAAAATAGACGATAATGCGAAATAATTCATAATTTTATTAAATTAAACAAATCGTGTGGTTTGTACTTTGTATCCCTTCAAATCCTACGATCAAGGTTTATTAAGCAATTTCGGTGTTGGTACTACAAACTGACAGTTAAAATGTAGCCCTAACTAGTTTCAGCCCAGGGCCCCCTAAGCTCACGGTCCGGCCCTGACTCTGTCGAAAGTATTTTAAGCTATATAAAATATTAAAATCCAAACGCGGTCGAAGTTTGATCATAGTCGTATTTCGATCTCTTGTTATTCTCGCAGCGCCGCTATAAACACAAAGTAGCTGTTGTGAGTATTTGCATGTTCGTGCGCCGAATCCCTTATTCCTACTTTTACGAACGATTGCCTATTGTATTGTGAAAGGGGTCGGATTTTACAAACACTGGGACATTATGACAAGCGTTTTATGTAAGGTGTTCGCGCTACAGGGTTTCTCGAAGCCCGAAGCCGAAACTGCACACTTTGCAGCATGGCCCACTACACATTCTCATTACTGTATCTCCTGTTTCAAACATTTTCAGCAGTGAAAGGTAGCCTGATAGGCTTCCCTCCATTCTGCTATACAGGGTGCGAAACTATGTGATAATACTCCTTATTCAATATAAAAAAACTAACTCTTTCAGCTATGCTACTTCCACAGTAAGCTCTATACTAGGGACACCTTTACAATATTAAGAGTTAAAGTAAAATATGACACTTTGTATGCAAATGCACTGGCAATACTTTGAAATTGTACCATAACGCAAAATACTCGTATTTTTACAATTTTACGTCGAAATAAAATAACAAATAATTCATAAAACAATCCATAAAGCAGCGAGTGCTTTCTCGTGTCTCGCATCAACTATATACGTAAAAATATTTCAGTTATGACCATATAAAATGACAGTTCTCTACTGTTATACCTTTATTATCATCATCATAATATTATTATAGTATGTAGTTAAATAAATTTTGATCCGACAAACGTTGTTTTTCCATATCCGGTATTGGATCCATAAATATCCGTACTAATATTATAAATGCGAAAGTATGTCTGTTTGTCTGTCTGTATTTATGTCTGTCTATTATCTCTTCGCACCCAAACCGCTGAACCGATTTTGCGGAAATTAGGTATGGACTTTGAGTCCCGGGAAAGGACATAGGATACTTTTTATCCCGGAAAAATGTACGGTTCCCCCGCGATAAACGAATTTTTGCGCTACGGAGTTGCGGGCGTTAACTAGTACATAATAAACCAAGGCACAGAGAGCACACAAAAATATTTTAAATTTTGAAATTCTGAGTGTGCCTTGTTATTGGGCAATCAGTTTCCCTAAAAATCCAGCCAATATAACCAATTAAATATATTTTCACTGTCTCAACAAAGAGGTTGTGTAATGTGTAGATTAGATAAGATACCGGATAACTAATGCTCCCCTAGTACGCGTATCGCGTGGATTTACTGCTAATAGGCTTTTATGCCAACTCTACGTAACATATACATTAGTATACATACTGTAATTTTTTGTTTATATTATTTCGACGTATGTCATAGAGCTGTGATTCTAGTACTTAATTATAATGTATTATTAACGCAGCTTCTGTAACTGCCGCACGCCTTTGCATCCGTTGTGGATGATTTATACAGTATTTTCGAAGCGAAGTAACCACTCTTCAAAATACTGTATTGCCTGCAACAATATTTAAATGTCCGTATGGTTGCCCAAGCACATACGGAATTCTCGCAACATAGTCGGCCTAGTCCAGAGGAAAGAACAATTAGTCAATACGTCTGGGAACATATATGTACGGGTTTCCTCACGATGTTTTCCTTCACAGTACGACCTAAAATCTGAAAATGTACATTACACGTTTTACCGTACATTTTTTCGGGATAATATTAAGTATCCATTGTCCTTCCCGGGACTCAAAGTTTCTCCATACCAAATTTCAGCAAAAAAACAGACAGACACACACTTAAGCATTTATAATATTATATTAGTACTAGACGTTCCGCGCGGCTTCGCCCGCGTAAATTAGATATTTCACAGACAAATCAGTCTACAAAAAATAGCCTATGATCCTTCACGTGGTCGTGAGATTAGCCCTTTCAAATAATTTCCCCCGTTTTTTCCACATTTTATTATATTTCTTCGCTCCTATTAGTCTTAGCGTGATAAAATATAGCCTATAGCCTTCCTCGATAAATGGACTATCTAAAACTGAAAGAATTTTTCAAATCGGACTAGTAGTTCCTGATATTAGCGCGTTCAAACAAACAAACAAACAAACAAACAAACTAACAAACTCTTCCGCTTTATAATATTATATGTATAGATAGTGTTACGTGCTAGGGTTCGAAGGATTTGGAGAGAAAGACCTGGTGACTCTCTTGAAGACTTTATTCACTGACACTGGCTCACACAAATCACTAAGTCCAAACACTAAGCACTAAATCCAAATCACTGAGCACTGGTTCACTCACTATTGATCACTTGTTTTCACTTCGAAGTCGCCTCGAAGATCGCTTGTATCGAACTGAATTGCCGGGCCGTCTACCTGCGGCTATTTATATGGCGAGACGAATTCCAGAAAGTTCCCTCGCCCGATTCACGTAAACAAGTAAACATACACCTAACGCCATCTAGTATTGAGTAGGGGATTTATGTTGTCTGTGTTTCCCTGATCAGTTTCGCTGGTTTGACGCTAGATGGCACTACGTGTCCGTATCAATAGATACAGGGTGCAATTAAACCTTCCTGCCAATTTTTTTCCAGGGCTTAGGTTCATTAGGTATCATTAGAAGAGTCCATTTAACCAAAAAAAAAATGGGTGTTTTTTTAATGACATATTTTATCCCATTTAAAATCGTTGCAGAACGGTCACTCGCGGCGGTGGGTATGAGCGGGGGTGACGCGGGGGGCGGCGCGCGCGCGGGGGCACGTCACGCGCGTGCGACTTGTAGTGTCCATTAATTATAGTGTTTTTTAGGATAACTATCGGAAGCTATTTCTCAACATTTTAGTACTGAGTGATTATAGAAGAAAAAAATACGTGTATTTTTATTTTTAACAAGCATCAATATATCAAAATTTGGCAGGAAGGTTTAATTGCATCCTGTATATTGCAATATACTGCAACTTGCAAGGAATCAAAAACATACCAACCAGTACATGACGCTCGACTCTATTCCTTCTAAAGAAAACTTTACCCCATAGCACAGAATACATATTAGTTGCCCATAGCGATGTATCGTTGATCCTAGTGATTTATATCAGGTTATATAAACCGGTGTAATGTTCCCGCCAAATTTTCTGAAACAAGATGGCCGACTTCGACAAAAGTTTGTAAATAAAATACTATTTATTACCCATATACGATTTTTATGCCAATAACGCTGGAGTTGAAACAATATATTATGTATTTGGCATGAGATTTTATTTGTTTCCGTGCGATTTGATTTTGTTTAGTTCTGTGACTTGGGTAGATAGTTTTACTAGTATTGATACTAGGGCCCGTATAAATAGTACTTAAGATGCGACCCGGTCTCAAGACGCGGTTCGGCTCTGTGATTGGTCCAAATTTTGACAGCCAACCAATCACAGAGCCTGAACCGTGTCTTGAGACCGAGATGCATCTTGAGTACTGACTATTTATACGGGCCTAGATAACTTCACAGAGGTTGTATAACATGGATTCTAGTGTGAGCAATTCTGTCATAGTGTGCGTTGTTGTTATTTCTATCAAGAGGGATACTAAGTAGTAAGGAGCCTAATCGAACGTATAAAACGTTTGAATAATTAAAATTACTTCTCCATTGAATACTAATTCATAGAAGAATCGGTCATTCATATTAATATTATAAATGCGAAAGTGTGTCTGTCTGTCTGTCACCTCCTCACGCCCAAACCGCTGAACCGATTTTGTTAAAATTTGGTATGGAGATACTTTGAGTCCCGGGAAAGGACTTAGGATACTTTTTATGTTAGGAAAACGTACGGTTAACGTGCGATAAACTAATTTTAGCGGAGTTGCAGGCGTCATCTAGTGATCTATACCTTCAAAATGTTCTTTCTTCCTCTTTCCACTTCTTCGACTTATGAACTTTATCCGTATTCCGTACCTCATTTCAGCAGTACGCACGATTCTCGTCAAATCATTCCTCGATATTTTCCTGATTGAAACGTAGACCATCCATCTATTTAAAAGTTGAAATTTATTTATATAAAAAGTTGAAACATGAGATTGCCAATAGTTTTATTTTGTGCCATAACATATTCCTTCAGAGCAATATTTAGAGATAAAATCGCTCCGTCCAACTTGCGATCTCGATACTTACGGAATTTCGTGAAATTTTAGAATAAATTTTCCGAAAGATACAGAATGTTGCAAACGAAACTGATAGAAGGAATTGTAAATGTCTCCGGGGTGCGCAGTTTCTTCGCATACCGATGAAGCGTGCAGGTGCATACAGAATACGAAAAATGCACCTTAAAATGTTCGTATTTGAGTTGATTTTCAATTGTAAAAGTTACAATATGTTATGTTTTTTGGTAGTTGACTGAAATGAATGATTTGGTAAAATGTATCTTAAGCTATTACAATTTGGGTTGAGTGTTAATTGTAGATAATACGATACTTTATGTTTTCAGATATGAAAAGGTCCATAAAAAAATTTAGACAAAGCAATTTAGTTTTTTTTTTGGGTTGAGTTTTATAGCAGGAGCAATACTTTATATTTTTCGGTGGTTGTGTGAAACGTAACGGATGGTAACCAAACCTTACTAAAAAGAATCTGTTGACTTTAAAGTTACGGAATCCTTATTAGAAATTTTTAATGCAGGTTTAGCAAGTTTTGACGGGATTTCTTTCAATTACTTAGACCTAAATTATCTTTTATGCCTTTCATTCGAATCTGTTCAAAGTGAAGACACATGAATACACTGTGGCGGTACCCACAATTAGCGCCACATTCCTGCATCGCGCTATCGAAGTTTTCTTCGTGCGCCGGTATATATACGACAGCTGAAATCAATCACGTGGGCTCCGGCCTGACCGAGCGTAACACCTCGCTCGGTCGGAAGATCTTCCTTTGTGGCCACCACGCATATTCCCACATTGGTGACCCCGACGTGATACACATTTATCCCACGCATATATCCCACATTGGTGACCCTCGACAGAACACGCCTCCTTCATCATCATCACTCGCCGCCCCTCCGCACCGCGCCAGCCAGTATCGCCTTATCGCATACCTCGTCCACTAGCCGCAATGTACCGCAGCCTGGGCGACTCCGCATCGGCATCATCAGGCTTTCTCACTACACCGACCGGTCAGCAAGCAGAGCACACGGCAGCTATCCGACTCACTGGATCCCGTGCAGCAGCTTCACTCCAGTCTCACTGGAACTCTCTGGCACTTTCATAAAAATAAAAATAAAATAAAAAAAAAACAGTCCATATTTTAATACCATCAATTCAAAGTATGAAATCCTTTCTATCTCTGCTAGCTACCACTTCCGAGATTTTTCGCAAATAAAAATGTTGTTCGTCTTATCAAAATGAAGCTACTCACAAAAAAATAGCTTGATAGTAATTTTAAAAAAATTGTTCTAGGGCTCCCGTACTATAAGGTTCTCGCGCGAGTTTTCACAGTCGGTAGATTTTCATTAATTAGGGCTCCGTACCCAAAGGGTAAAAACGGGACCCTATTAATAAGACTTCGATGTCTGTCCGTCTGTTCGTCTGTCCGTCTGTCTGTCTGTCTGTCTGTCTGTCTGTTTGTCTGTCTGTCTGTCTGTATGTCTCCAGGCTGTAACTCAAGAACCGCTATAGATAGACTTCTGAAGTTTTCACAGATTGTGTATATCGGTTGTCGCTATAACAACAAATACTAAAAACAAAATAAATTAAATATTAAAGGGGGCTCCCATACAACAAACTTGATTTTTTTTGCTATTTTTTTCTCGATATCAACAACGGCAATACATAGGCACTTGAAATATTAAAAAAATACTCAGTTTTATTTGTTCTTTAATAATTTATAATAAAATTTAAATAAATGAAATAATTAAGGGATATAAATCCCATACAAAAAACACAATTTTCAGCCTATTCTTGCTCTATTGTGGTACCCTTCGTGCGCGAGTCCAACTCGCACTTGGCCGATTTTTTTTGTTATGATTTCGCAACAAAGACAGCTTAACTTTGAATATTTTAAAACGTAACAATTTTACTTTTTTATTTTTCTGTTATTTTCAACATTGATTTTTCCATGTTAATGTTTTTATCAGTATCAATTAAAATGAGGAAACGTAAATATTGAGTATTATTTTAATTGAGTATACTCAAAGTGGGCAGACTTGGCGCCAGCGGTCATTGATCTTGGTCTAGGAGCGATGTACGAAATTTCGCTGCGGCCCAGCTGTTACGACAAAACAATGCAACCCGGGTTACATCGTTTTGTAACAATATAGTCTAAATTAATCTACTTGATGTAAGCTTTGTATTGATTGAACCCACAAAATTCAGGACAAGTTTTCGACCAAAATATTCCATATTACATTTCGCTGTCCCCTTAGACGTGCTTTGAGCTAAAAAGTTTTAAACTCATTTTTCGCAAGTTGACGGTTACAGCGTTTTGTCCTTACAGGCTAGGCTTTCGCCCTGAATCACCACGTAAACTATAAAGTTATTGTTAATTTTCCACCGGAGAACGCTAACGCTTCGATTAGCACCTAATAGGTATGACGAAATTTTTTTTTTCTTGTTGGTAAGTGAAGGACCATTCAAAAATAGAATTATCAGTGAAAAAATGACTCTGATAGCATTAAAACTCTCCAAGATATCACAATTCAAAACTCACATAAAATAGACCTTCCCAAAACGCTCCATACAAAATGTCAGCCAACTGTGACGTCACGCCTAGCTAGTTTGTTCGATAGCTATGTTAAATATTGAGTTTATGAAAGTGGTTTCGTAAGAAAAAATGTTAAAAATTGCATAACTTATCGAATGGTACACAAAAATTAAGGAATTTTATAAAAAAATATTCGACTTGACTTAACTTGACGAAAAAACTTTGAAGGCTCAAAAGAAAAAAAAATATAATAAGTTATGAAGCTGAAATTTTGGGAATACCTATTTTTCATCGCTATGTCTTTATTTTATTTAAAAAAATCAGCTAATCTTTGACCTTGTCGTCATCCCTATTGAGTATTTTCGTTTAGCAAGACTCTTTCTAGGGACTAATAAGAGACTATTATTATAGTTTCAGTTGGTTAGCTTTATCTAAAGTTCTATCACTAGAGAATAATTAGTTCACTGACCCATTGTATTATAGCTACTTGCCTCTTTCACATACACGAAAATAAAGTGTCTGTAGAAAAAATATATAGGATAATAGTTTCGTGTGCGCATAAAATACAAGCAATTACAGTTCAATGACCGAGTTTCTCTCAATCCGATGACCGGACTATATAACTTTTAGCGTATTTAATTAATTACACAATAAGAAATTTCCAGAACAATTTTCAGCATTTTCAGTTGGTGCTGTTTAAATTTTTAGTGCAATAGCTATTCCAACAATCTAATAGTTATTATTGTTTATGGATAAGTAATTCTACGGACAAAATTGAATGGTTTATGTAAAGTAAAACTCGACACATATCTTTAATTTTGTAAACAAGTTTTTTGTAAAAAAAGACAATAATTATCGAAAAATTACAGTACATAATTACTAAAAGAAGAGTAGCAATTTTTTACTTATTTACGTAACGTTCACACACTTCAAGGAAATATCTTCCGAATTTACCCTGCAGATGTGTCAAGAACACTGCCCGTCGAAACGTCGGCAGGGGGGAGGGGGGAGGGAGTTCGAAAACTGACAGCTTATCAATTTGCTCGGACGAGGC
Source organism: Cyaniris semiargus (assembly GCA_905187585.1). Classification (NCBI taxonomy): domain Eukaryota; kingdom Metazoa; phylum Arthropoda; class Insecta; order Lepidoptera; family Lycaenidae; genus Cyaniris; species Cyaniris semiargus. The sequence continues at coordinate 15,320,083 of LR994558.1, forward strand.
TGTGTACCGTTTAATATAACATATGCTCAGGGGAAAACGTAAATAATATACGTAAATTCGGTTTAGCTGATCTGGATTAAGTATGCATCAGAGGTACTATAAAACTAGATCAACAGTAACCAAGATGATCTTTAGATTTATAATAAGGATAATAATTATTATAAAAAGTACCTTACATAATTGAAGGGATTGATAAATAATACCCGTTAAGCCTTAAGGTTTAACCGCCTTAAGATTATTTCTATTCAAATAACATATTATTGTGTGTCTTAATTTATTTTAATTTTTAATTCTCATGAGAAATATATTGCTATAATGCTACTAATTTAAGTGTCAAGTAATCTCCGCAAAACCATAAACATAATATTAACTAGGTCAAGTTCAAACAATTTTTGTTTAAGGTTACATCAAAACAAAGTATAAAAGTTGCTGATTGTCATCATTTCACAGTTTAAACACTACACAAAATGCTATAATAAAATATGAAGCAATTTTTAATTGGCGTCAAAGCCTACAGTCAGGCGACCCTGACACGATTTCCTAAACGACTCATTATGAAGAATTCGCAATGACTCACTTTTGTGTCAGCCACTTGGGCATAAGCAGATGAAATTATGACTTTGTCCGTCGAAAACCCCGCTTTTGTTACAAAAAAGCTTTCAATTAGCCCCTACATTATAAATTCACTTTGCGATTAACTTTCTGAAGCTATGTTTTTCGGCGAATATTTTAATGTGAATAATTATAATTTACTAGATGTTGCCCGTTCCTACACCGAAATTCGTACACACATTAGAACCGTACATTTTTGACAGACAAAGCAGTATTATAATAATTATGCAAGTGTCAGACTTCATTGGAAGATTATAACACTACTAGGTGACGCGCCAAAATTCGGTTATAGCGTGGGATTAACCGATTCAGTGCGGATGATACGGCAGCCATGTCATATATTTTTTTAACGTGTGGCGTATGACACGAGAGCCGTGCCACTTAGAAAACGATTGTATCTCCCTCAAATTACACTTTAGAAATTCTACTCTGAACAAAACCATCTTAATTTTCCACGTGAAACAAGCCTATAGGCTTCGTTTCTGAATATTCAGTGAATTGAAAAAAAGTAGGGGCTGTCAACCTTTTTTAAGCTGCATTCATTGCGGATGACACGGTAGCCATGTCATATATTTTTTTAACGTGTGGCGTATGACACGAGAGCCGTGTCATCCATATTAATATTATAAATGCGAAAGTGTGTCTGTCTGTCTGTCTGTCCGTCTGTCTGTCTGTCTGTCTGTCTGTCTGTCTGTCTGTCTGTGTTATCCTCTTCATGCCAAAACCGCTGAACCGATTTTGCTGAAATTTGCCATGGAGATACTTTGAGTCCCGGGACTCAAAGTATATAAAAGACAAAGAGTATTTTGTTCCGGAAAAATGTACGGTTCTCGCGCGATAAACGAGTTTTGGCGCAACGAAGTTGCGGGCGTCATCTAGTATTGTAAAAAACGATTGTATCTCCCTCAAATTACACTTTAAAAGGTTTTACTCTGAACAAAACCATCTTAATTTTCCACATAAAACAAGCCTTATAGGCTTCGTTTCTGAATATTCTGTGAATTGAAAAAAAATAGGGGCTGACATTTTTCTAACTTTGAAACCTACAAAAGGTTTGCAACATCTATAACGAGACATATTATTATATACAACTCCTATGGGGTTTGATACGGCTAACGTGTCACAAGAAAATTGTATGCCGCCACTACTAAACGTTTTCAAAAATGTGCGCCGTAATGAATCGGTTAACCGAACCGTTTTTCCAATAATATTTTAACCGGAAAAATGTATAGTTCCCGCGCAATAAACGAATTTTGGTGCAATGGAGTTCCGGACGTCATCTGGTATTGTATAGAAAACACTTGCCGGTGTATTATTCAGATGAGTTCAGTGTGTGTTGTGATATCAATATATTCCATAATATTTATATCTTTCAGCTGTTTATCATTAGCTACAGTTTTCTTTAATTCCTCTCCAATCACTCCCAGGCGGACCCGCCGGGATCTAGCGAGATAAATGAAACAGCGGACGGATTTAATGAAAAAATAAGGTTCAATATTAATAACGTAAGAAACGAAATCTATCGGGGGATGGCGCGAGCTGCATACAAATCGCTAACCGAAGGATTATTACGGGAGCCTTCATAATATAAATAAAAAGACAAACAAGAATTGGGGATATTATTGACGATACTTGGGAATTTAGATTGCTATAAAAAGACAAATTTTATTTTGATAATCCATTCTTATTATAATTGGGACTTCTCAATTATTATAAGAATTGCGATTGAATGAAGAGATATAAAGAAAAGCACTTGCTGTTCTTTATATCTCTTCATTAAATCGCTGTATCGATTTTGTTGACAATTTAGGTGTAAATGACTTAGGTACGCGTAACGATGTTTTTTGCCAAACAACCGAAACCACTGGACTGGTTTTGATAAAATAATTGTACATACTTATCGGGTAGATCCGAAAATCTGTCAACAATACCCGAAATAACGTATATAGCAAAACAATGTTTGCCGGGTCGACTAGTTATAAATATAATATAGAAAAATACGTGTGGCACTCGGGGACTGTCGCGGTAAAGCTATTGCATAGCATTTTTTATCAACTAATGCAATTATCATTCGCATATGTCTAGTCGCACACAAACACCGTGCCGAAGTCTGGTAACGCCGCACCGAGTGGGGTGTATTAGGTGTTTTCGTTACGGAATTTCTTGATTCGGTCGCCGCGATAAATGCTATGCAATAGCTTATAAAGGTTAAGGCTTATTATGTCACACAAAATGGCTAAATGAAATGAAAATGGCTAATACAATTAATAAGGCCGTGTATATTTTACCCGGTGTCGATGCGGCGCGGTAACAATTGTGTTTTTTAATTAAAAGTAAATACAATCGTTGTTTATCGTTTCTGCGGCGTCGTTATTTCTGTTATGGACCCTTAAGGGGGCGACTAAAGCAAAATTGTCGATTTTATAATTCATTTTTGTACTTGAATATATGCCCCGAATTGTTTCATTTTTTAAACATAGATACTACATTATATTTCCGGGGATCTGACCTAGCAAAAACACGATATCTTAAAATTTTCTCGATAGAAAAAAATCACAAAGATGCATCTATTTTCACAAATCTATAGAAATATTATAAAGCGCAAGAGTTTGTTAGTTTGTTTATTTGAACGCGCTAATCTCAAGAACTACTGATCCGATTTTTAAAATTCTTTCAATGTTAGATAGCCCATTTATCGAGGAAGGCTATAAGCTATATTTTATCACGCTATAACTAATAGGAGCGAAGAAATAGAGGAAAATGTGGAAAAAACGGGGGAAATTATTTGAAAGGGCTTATCTCACGAACTACTGGAGCAATTTTTATGTCATTTGGCACAAATAAGAAGTAGACTACGTGAAGAATCATAGGCTATTTTTTGTGGACTTATATGTCTGTGAAATATCTAATTTACGCGGGCGAAGCCGCGCGGAACGTCTAGTTTTTCATATATTGCCATAACCGTGCATTACACTAAGTTAATATTTTAACACATTGTATAAAATTCTATCATTGAGAAACTGACCTAGCGGATTTTTTAAATGTTGCATATTTATCGAGTTATGAAGTAAAAATTAACTTGGTGCTGATTCCGCGTCCTCCTTTTTCACCTGGCATATGAAAGACGGTCGTGATTATGAAGAGAGAAGGACGATGTTTGATTTTTTGTTTTATTCGCCCTCTTAACAAGTTGTTTCTGTGTAACAAAGGTATAAATCCAATAAATCTATACATATATTGTGTTAAAGCCAGGTACATGTTATGTGAAAGTGTGTCTAGTTAATAGAATCAGGCGTTACTTTGTGGAAATCCATAGCTTAAAATTTAGTTTGTTATTATTTTTAGGCAGTGTGGGAGAGGAGGGAGGTGCTGTACGCATGCCTATGCGTACACTCACTCATTTACTTAAAGGTTGAGGTTAATTTCGCGAAATATTGCTAAAAAATAATAACAAACTAAATTTTATGAAAGTGTGTCTGTCAATATGTCTGTCTTTCAGACTCTCGTCTATCTGTTACCTTTTCGTGCTAAAACCGCCAACATTCATGAAATCAGGTATGAAGATATTTAAAGTCCTGAAGATAGAATTCGATGCAGTTTTTATTACAAAAATATACGATTTCCTAGATATAAAGTAAAAGAAACACGACGCGATGAATGTTCAAATATTATTTAAATAATCCAAATTTGTATGTTTGTTACACTAACTCATTGACCCTTGTCTGAATAAATATGAATATTATTTATTACTGTTTATCGGAATCCTTTACACGTGTCTTAATCACTTACAGAGTATCTTTGTATTTTACAGTTTTCCTTAATACATTATGTATTAAGGAAAACTGTAAATTAAACACAGCCAAATAATCGTAAGCCTCTTATTTTCAAACATCTTCTAATCTGTATTTTTTTTTTTCAAAAATTCTAAAATTGGAAATGTATTTTTGTATACTTGTTCCTGCTTGATGCAAAAACTACTGGATATTTTGTTTTTGCGTAGCGCACACACAGTATAAAATTGTATTATTACGTACAGTTCGTCAAGAAAGAGTAGGACGCTAAACTTAATTTTCTGAACCGTTTAAATGTTTTTTTTTTTCGTCTGTGCACAATAAATATTATCACGTTTTTTGATTTAAGTAGGTTTTTATTATACTTTTTATGTGTTTTTGACAAGCTACAGTTGTCCTGCTTTGGATGAAACCAGCCACAGTCACTGAAATCAATGTGGAAGGCAAATATTCTTCATATTCTTCGTTTCTTTCATTCCGAAACACAAAAAATCTGTAATATTTTACCAGAATAGCGACCGAAGTAATTTTATATAGTTTCGTGTGATTGGTGTACGGCCATATTGCAATGTGGCTTGGAATACTAATGTGCTGTTATTAAATATAGATAAATACAATATTTCCAATACCTGTGACTTGTGACTAGCGATTTATAAACTAAGGATGAGCCCGTGTAGCCTAGTTGTTGTGGAAAAAAATTAAAAAGCGTGTGGACAAGACTTACAAACTTAATTTTTTTTTACACGCGTTAATTTTATGCTGCGTTTCGATCCGTCACTAATCAAGTGACAAATGACTAGTTTCTAAGAAAAGAAAACAAATAAAACTCCAGTAAGGAACCAATTAAAAACTAGTTCGTTTACAACGGTTAAAAGCTGCCACCCTTATGTATTCTAGCAGTTGTCAATGTTAAAATAATTCATATTTTCTTAAATACATTAATTTATAGCTCGAACTGACCTGTCCTTACTGCAACATCCAGCGATGGTCTAACTTGTTGTCTCACATGACCAGAATGATTAATGTTACTCATTGTTTGTACGAGAAAATCTTATAGGACCATTCCTTATAGATTACGTAGAATGTGAGTTGGCAACTTTATTACACGAGTATATTAAGAAAGTTTATCAATCGTCAGCCGATTGATTCTCGATTGACATGTTAGACTAGATAATAATTATTATTTTGGGTATGAAAAATAGGCTTTTTAAACGACTTCGCCAGAATAAAGATAATGTTTCAAGTGTATTAACTTATGTATATACCTTCCCTCTCAAAAGGCTCTTAAAAGGCCGGCAACGCACGCATTCCATCAGGTGACCCGTTTGCTCGTTTGTCCCCTTTTTTATAAAAAAAATGTACCCGTAAGTAATTTTCGTGCATTGGTCCACCAGTTCCACCACACATTCACATCACTGCATTTCATTTTCATTCATGTTCATTGACAAAGATACGGACATACACACACACACACACTTAGACGGTCATACACGTCAAGCTAGTAACATCCGTCTTTTTTCGCAGAAAGTATAAAAGTACGAATAATTAAAGAATAACATGAATAAATTCCGTTTTAAAGTAATGTGCGGATACAAAAATTGACAAACACGAAAATCCTTTGATATGATCTCAGGGAGCCTGAGGGACATGCTAAAGCTGTCACGGGACCCGTAAAAGAATAGGGATGATGACAAGGTCAAAGATTAGCAGATTTTTTGAATAAAATAAAGATATGACGGTAAAAAATAAGTATTTCCAAAATTTCTTTATAACTTTTGTATTTTTTTTTGTTATGAGCCTTCAAATTTAGATAGATAAGTCGACGTTTTTTACATAAATTAACTAAAATATATTTATTTACCATTCGATAACTTATGCAATTAAAAGCACCTTTTGTTATGAAACCACTTTCATAAACGCAATATTTAATATACCTATCGAACAAAGTTCTCCCCCGATGCGTACAAACTACAAAACGGTGACGTCATAATTTTGTAGCACTTTGTGTGGAGCATTTCGGGCAGATCTATTTTATTAGATTTTTGAATTGTGATATCTTGGAAAGTTTTTAAGCTAACACAGTAATTCTTTCACCGATGATTCTACTTTTGAATGGTCCTTTAATTACCAAGAAGAAAAAATAAATAGTCATCATGCCTATTATTTAGAAGAATATGCGAGTAGGAAGTAAATTCTTTATCTAAAGTAAATTCTTTATCTTAGTTAATAATAATGATAATAATATCTATGGACGCTTCACACCACGTCAGTCTGGCCCCGTGCTAAGTACCTGAAGGACTTGTGTTACGGGAACCAGACAACGGAAATATATTTAATACTTTTATACTATACATATATTTAAGATTTTTATTATAATATGATACACATATTTAATACACATGTTGTTGTATGGTTCAAGCTGATGATGATGACAGGCTATAGTTGGGGCAAGTGATAATTAAATCAGAACATTTGATTGATGTTTGACCCGCTCGTAATTAAGTCAATTATTCACGTCGCCGGCGCGGAAGTCGACTTTACATGTAATTATATTACACTATGTTTTGTACACGTTCCCACTTTCCGCTCATTTTGATCTGAATGTTGATAGAAAACTGATAAATCGATAAAGAATAAGGGACATTTTTGTATGGAACCTATACCCAAGCTATAAGCACGCCCAGATATTATTTACAATGTGTGCCGACACCGGTGTTCGATCCCTTAATGTCATGATGTATGGCATATTTTATTGACAAATTGGCGCTTTTTTTTTCGATCGATTTTATTGTATTTTTTTTTACTTTCTACCCTCGCTAAGTTTTTTCCTAGGTTTAGAGGTTTTTTTTCAAACAAAAAATTGATCAACTTTTCAAGTCCTTTCATTTGGTATTATGATATAATATATTTCAAAGTGCTACAATGCTGGGATAGGATATGCCCCTTCTTCTTTATATGCTATGTATTCATTGGATGAAAAATATGTAGATACTTTAAGACCCGGCGAAGGACTCTATAATAAAGTCTTTAATTAAAAAAAATGCACGGTTAACGCAATATAAAAATAGTTCTCTAACTACAGAGTGACCAGTTTAAGCGTGACCCTCGTCGTACTAAAAGCTTGCTACGAGGGTCGCGCTTAAACTAGTCATTTATAGTATACTCTCTTCACGTAAAGTCGTCGTTCGAAAATAAAAATGAAAATGTCTATATTTTGTGTAAATTTTTGGTCTTTTATAAACCATTTTCGAGCAAACAAAGCCACGGGCAGTAACTTATAATATTATGGCATTAAGCTAAAACTTCGCTAAAACAAATTAGATCCAGCGAACTTACTTAATATTCATATGCGTAATTATAAGTTATGCTCAAACTAGGACACGCCGTGAGTACCTATATATACTTATTAAAACAGCAAACAACAGCGCAGTGCGAAAGTTCAGTTTATTTCACTACAGAGTTTACATAGACTTAGCTGAATGTTACGAGTGTTTCGTTTGTTCAATTTAGTTTCATTTATTTATTTGTCTAAAGTAAATCGTGATGGAACTGTTTATTCTGTGGCGATTTGTTGTATTAATATACAGTAACAAAACTAAGTTTCCCCATACAAAAGTAAAAAATCGGTCTTTCAGCGCTGCTACTTTTGCAGTGAACTCTCTACTAGGAACACATACAAACCCTAAAGTATTATGACTTAGTTTTGCTACACCCTGTATAAATGGAATGCACAGTTACAAAAATTAAGGCTTTCATAAAAATAATACCTTCAATACATTCTGCAAATAAAGACAGTATCTTCTTTCACGTTTATGTTGACGTGACAATATTATGTCCTTCGTCATTATACTCTTACGGATACGGACACGTAGTGCCATCTAGCGTCAAACCGGCGAAACTGATCAGGGAAACACAGAAAACATAAATCCCCTACTTATTACTAGATGGCGTTAGGTGTATGTTTACTTACGCGTAGTTGCTAGAAAGTTCCCACACTTGTTTACTTGTTTACTTGTTTACATGAATCGGAACTTTCTGGAATTCGTCTCGCCATATAAATAGCCGCAGGTAGACGGCCCGGCAATTCAGTTTCATCTGAGCGATCTTCGAGGCGACTTCGAAGTGAAAACAAGTGATCAATAGTGAGTGAACCACTGTGAACCTACGACTTGGCTACGACCTAGATAGTGTTTGGACCTAGTGCTTAGTGTTTGGACTTAGTGAATTGTGTGAGCTAGTGTCAGTGCTAGTAAAGTCTTTTTAAGAGTCAGCAGGTCTTTTTCTCCAAATCCTTCGAACCCTAGCACGTAACAACTGGTGTCAGAAGTGGGATTTGGAGATGCCATTGACTCCGAGAGAGGACTTCAAGGGGAGTGTCAGGACAAGGGCACAGCGAGCTGCTGCCATTGACTCCGAGAGAGGAATTCAAGGGGAGTGTGAGGACAAGGGCGCAGTGCCATCGACTCCGAGAGAAGACTTCGAGGGAAGTATCAGGACAAGAGCGCGACGGGCTGCGGAGACCACACCCACTGGGGACCAAGCTCCGCCCACGGCGGGGCAGGCCCCACCCTCTGGCCCCGCCCACCAGGCTCCGCCCACTGACCACGCCCCTCAGGCTCCACCCACTTCGGGCGAAGCCACGCCCACTGGCTCCGCCCACCGGGACCCGCCCACTGACCACGCCCCTCAGGCCCCGCCCACTCTGGACATGGCCACGCCCACTGGCTCCGCCCACCAGGCCACGCCCACTCAGGCCACGCCCACAGGCCCCGCCCACTGGGCTCCGTCGACTAGCTCCATCCATCCTGCCCCGCCCGTAGTTTCTACGGCCCCTCAAATGGCTCCTCAATTGGAAAGCATAATTGGGTTAATTCAGGCTTTGCAGAAGTCTCAAAGAGCTGAAAGTCAGGCTTTGCAAAATTCGCAAAGGGCAATGATGGAGTCACAAGACCGAAAGCTTGGCGCTTTGCAAGAGTCACAAGACCGCAAGCTCGGCGCTTTGCAAGAGTCACAAGACCGCAAGCTCGGCGCTTTGCAAGAGTCACAAGACCGCAAGCTCGGCGCCTTACAGGAGTCTCAAGAGCAACAAAAGGACCTCCAAGAAAAAGCGCTATTGGCAATAAAGGATGTTAGTGACACGGTGACTAAGCTTCGAAAAGATGTCGACATAATGGAAGAACGCGTTACCGGGCTAGGAGTGGATATGGAAAATGTGAAAACCGGCCTCACAGAACTACAGAAGTGGAAAGTGCGCCTGGAAACCACAGGACTCGCGACGTCTAGTGGAACTACCGGAGTAGTGGTACAAGGACCAAGAGTTAAAGTGCCACCATACGACGGTACTACTTCTTGGAACGCTTATCGTCAGCAATTCCAGACGGTTGCTTCTGCCAACGGATGGACTGACGAACAATGCCTGACCGCTCTCACTGTTGCGCTCAGAGGGCAAGCTTTGTCGGTCCTAGAAGCACATACAGGAAATGGGTTCCAAGACCTGATGGAGGCCCTTGAATCCAGATACGGGGAGCGACACCTGGAGCACGTGTTCCGTGCTCAACTTCGTGACAGAGTCCAACGCTCAGGAGAGGGACTACAACAATGGGCGTTGGAAATTGAAAAACTGGTCAAGAAGGCACACCCAAGAGCCGATTCCAAGATGATCGACACGAATATTGTGCAAGCATTTGTCGACGGAATCAGGGACCTAGAAGTCAGAGCTGCAGTGAGGCTACGTCACCACACCTCGCTAAAGGAAGCATTGGCGCATGCTTTGGAGGTCGAGGCTGTTCGCCGTGACATACGACAGACCCATAAGATCCACGAGGTCTCTGAAGAAGTTAAGGACGTCAAGGCTCCCACGAAGAGGAGTTTTGGAGCCATGTGCTACAAGTGTGGTGAGAGGGGCCATCTTCAGCTCAACTGCCCGCAGAAGGAGACCCAGATGGCAAGGATGAAAAGGCTCGAGGAACAAGTAGCGGAGCTGAAGAAGCAAGGAGCTTCGTCCCCTGCCCGGGATCAGGGAAACGAATAAAAGCCAGGACTAAGGGGCGAGTACTGGCTGACGCGGAGGAAGCCCCGATAACTGTTATCTCCCAAGCATGCAGCGGGAATAGTCTTGTGATTCAGGGGACTATTAACAGGACGGATTGCAAAATGACTCTAGACACAGGAGCCTCTAGAACGATAGTGAACCCAAATCTAGTAAAAGCCGCAAGGAGACATAAGAGGAGAATTAACTGTCGGCTTCTTACTGCCTCCGGTCAGCCAAGACCCGTCCTGGGAGAAATGTCAGTTACGATTAATGTAGGGGGTTACTCATACCCTCATGACGTTATCGTGGCTGAGATTATGGATGATTGCATCTTGGGTTTGGATTTCATGAAGAAGCACAACTGCAAAATTAATGTCGCTGACGGAGTTTTCAATTGTGGCGAAGAAGAAATTTTCATCCTTGGAGGCACCTGCGGGAAAGTCACATGTGTAAAGGAAGTCATTATACCTGGACGAGCGGAAGCTAGAGTGCTGGTGAAACTACCGCCAGCTGGAAAGAAGAAGTTAAACAGATGCGTGTTGATCGAAGACACACCTACCAAGACATCAGCGCAAAAACTGATGACGGCGAGAACCCTTGTTAGTGGAAGCAGTAACGCTGTGGTCAGGGTTTTGAATCTTGGTGATCGCGAGATCTGCTTGAACAAAGGTGACGTCATTGGAAAGTGCGAGGAAGTTGTCTGGATGAGAAAGTGTAGTTCGATCACAGGCCCAGACTCAGCAAACAGCAGCAACTATGGAATAGTGACTGAGCTACTCGATGACTGCAAGAGTAATCTGACTTATTCGCAGGGCATGAAAGCTAAGAAGTTTTTGCAACGCCACGCGAATATCTTCTCCAGTCAGGAAGGCGACCTTGGAAGAACGTCGATGGTTCAACACAGGATAGATACCGGAAGCGAGAACCCAATTCGTCAACGAGCAAGACGGATACCCATTGCAAAGGAAAAAGAAGTTGAAGGCCTTTTGGAGGACATGAGAAGGCATAAGATTATTGAACCGTCTGCAAGTCCGTGGTGCTCACCTGTTGTGTTAGTGAAGAAGAAAGATGGTAGCACAAGATTTTGTGTGGACTACAGACGTCTCAATGATGTCACCAAGAAGGACAGTTACCCGTTACCTCGAATCGACGACACGCTGGATACCTTGAGTGGCATGAGATGGTTCTCGACCCTGGACCTGAAATCTGGATACTGGCAGGTGGAAATTCATCCAAAAGATAAAGAGAAGACAGCTTTCTCCACCGGTAAAGGTTTATGGCAGTTTAACGTCATGCCCTTTGGATTGTGCAACGCACCTGCCACATTTGAGCGACTCATGGAGTGTGTACTGGCAGGCTTAGTTGGAGAGGCTTGCTTAGTCTACTTGGACGACGTCATCATTGTGGGCCGCGACTTCGAGGACCATTTGCGAAACTTAGAACGAGTTTTCGCCAAAATAGAGGGGGCCAAGTTAAAGTTGAATCCGAAAAAGTGTCGTTTATTCAGGAGTAAGGTCAATTATCTCGGCCATGTTATCTCCAGTGATGGAATCCAGACGGACCCGGAGAAACTGGAAGCAGTTCAAAATTGGCCAACCCCTAAAAACAAAACCGAAGTGCGGGCATTTCTCGGCCTATGCTCCTACTACAGGCGTTTTGTTAAGGGATTCTCAGAGATGGCCAAGCCATTACATCGGCTGACAGAAGATAAACGACAGTTTATTTGGGACGAGACTTCTGAAGATTCTTTTCAGAAATTGAAGAAACATCTGTGTGAAACACCAATCCTGGGGTATCCACAACCTGAAGGTCAGTTTATAGTCGACACTGACGCAAGCAACACGGCCATTGGAGGGGTATTATCACAAAAACAGGGCGAAAGAGAAGTTGTAATTGCATATTTCAGCAAATCTTTATCTAAGCCAGAGAGAAACTACTGTGTAACAAGAAGAGAACTCTTGGCTGTTGTAAAGACGCTACAACATTTCAATAAATATCTCATCGGCAGACAGTTTTTACTGCGAACTGATCACGCAGCCTTACAGTGGCTACTGCAATTCAAGAACCCAGAAGGTCAAGTAGCGCGATGGATTGAACAGCTCCAGGAGTATGACTTCAAGACGGAACACCGCAGCGGAAAGGCGCATGGGAATGCCGACGCACTTTCACGAAGGCCGTGTTCAGAAGACTGCAAACACTGTGTTAAGCAGGAATCTAATGAAGTAACATTAAAGTTAACGAAAACAAGTCCTTTGGGTCCATGGGAGAATGATGCTATGAGGGAGGCTCAAGAAACAGATGACGACCTTCGGCACATCATCACATGGAAGAAACGGGGTGACGTGAAACCAATCTGGAGTGAGGTTGCACCCACTGGCGCTGTTACTAAGGCGTACTGGGCGCAATGGGACAGTCTGATTCTCCAGAATGGAATACTCTACCGGAAATGGGAGAAGACTAACGGCAGAGAGTTCCACCTTCAGATAGTGGTCCCGAGAAAGAGAGTACCAGATGTTCTCTGTGAAATACACGATGGCGTATCAGGAGGTCATTTAGGTGTGAAGAGAACGTTAACAAAAGTGCGAGAACGATTCTACTGGTTGCATTGTCGAGATGATGTACAGGATTGGTGCCACAAATGCACTACTTGCGCTGCAGTGAAAGGACCACAGACCAGGAGCCGTGGGAACCTGCGGCTGTATAACGTTGGCGCACCGTGGGAACGAATTGCGGTTGACGTAGCTGGGCCATTTCCCATAACGGAATCGGGAAACAAGTATTTTATGGTCGTCATGGACTACTTCACCAAATGGCCCGAAGTGTTCGCCATACCAAACCAAGAAGCTACAACAGTCGCTTCTAAGTTAGTCGAAGAAGTGATATCTCGCTTTGGTGTGCCTCTGGAAATCCATTCTGATCAAGGCAGGAATTTCGAATCGCAGGTCTTCCAGGAAGTGTGCAGAATTTTGGGAATGCATAAGACGAGGACCACCGCGTACCATCCACAGTCTGATGGAATGGTTGAGAGATTTAACCAGACCCTTGAGAGGCATTTGGCGAAATTGGTAGATGACAGACAAAAAGATTGGGACAAGTATATACCACTCTTCCTTCTCTCGTACCGTACCGCCGAGCATGAGAGCATAAAAGCTACCCCGGCATATGTCAATTACGGTAGAGAACTACGAGTGCCAGTAGACCTCTTGACAGGAGGTTCACCGGGGGAACCAAAGACCGTACAAGACTATGTCTGCGATTTAAGGGAAAAGATGCGCTATATACACGCCATGGTTCGGGAAAATGGGTTACAGTCAAGTGAGAACATGAAGACCAGATACGACCGGAAATCGAACACGAGCGGCTTCGAAGAAGGGTCACTGGTGTGGCTGCATAACCCAACTCGCCGAAAAGGGAAATGGACTATACACGTAAAAACAAGCAGTTTTTAACGTGTATTCATCACTATTCACTAGACAGTGACATGACAGTGACATGAGCGCCTCCATGGTCCAGTGGTTTAGAGCGTGGCTCTTGACTCGGAGGTCGTAGGTTCGATTCCCGCGTTGGAATCATAATATTATTTCCAATTTTGGTTAGGACAATGCAGGCTGATCACCTGATTGTCTGACAAGTAAGATAATCCATGCGTCGGATGGGCATGTTAAAAGTCGGCCCTGCGCCTGATCTCTCGCCAGTCGTGTCGGTCCTCCATCCCACTGGGTTATGATAGTAAAGGAATAGAGAGTACTCTTGTGTATTGCGCACACACTTGGGCACTATAAAAATACTCCTGCGTAACTGGCCTGGTTTCAATGAAACCGGCCACCATCGCCGAAACCGGTGTGGGAGTTATTATTAGACAGTGACTAGAGGGTCATAATATTCGTCTAAGATTGCCTGTAATCGACGGTGATTGCACGTGATCAAAATCAAAAATCAAAATCAAAAATATTTATTTCTAAATAGGTTAACAAAGTTAACACTTTTAGAACGTCGTGTCTACATGAGGCCTACCACCGGTTCGGGAACTAACCCGGCGAGAAGAACCGGCGTAAGAAACTCGCTCGGGGCCATCTTTTACTAAAAATATGGAAAATTACAAAAGTAACTTATACCAATTTACAAAAAGTATGTAAAAATATGTTATATTTATATAGAAGCAGCTTACAGTCAGTCAGCTCATTTTTCCCAGGGTGTGCTATCATTGAGAAAATCAGTTATCTTATAATAAGCCCTAGCACACAAACGTTCTTTAACAACCTTTTTAAATTTATTCACTGAAAGATTTTTGATGTTTTCTGGGATTTTATTACATTGACCTTTGAAAGATTTGCTCACTTTGCTAAGCCTGGTAATTGGTATATCTAACTTGTGCTTATTTCTAGTGTTCCTGCAGTGAACGTCACTTTTCGTTTTAAAATTATTTACATTTTTTCTCACGTATAACACATTGTCCAAAATATATTGAGAGATTACGGTCAGAATTCTTATTTCTTTTAACTTTTCCCTGAGAGATTCAAAGGATGACATTTTATAAATAGATCGTATAGCTCGCTTCTGCAGCACAAATATTGTGTTAATATCAGCAGCACTTCCCCATAATAGAATGCCGTAAGACATTCTACTATGAAAATAACTATAATAAACTAATTTTGCCGTATCTTCATCACAAATTTCTCTAATTTTTCTGACTGCATATGCTGCGGAACTGAGCTTATCGGCTAGTTTGGCAATATGAGGACCCCACTGCAGTTTATAATCTAGTGTTACTCCTAAAAACACAGTAGTGTCAACAAGATTCATTTTCTCATCATTTAATAGCAAATTGGTTTGCACTTGCTTAACATTTGGCAAGGTAAATCTCAAACATTTTGTTTTATTAGAATTTAGAAGTAAGTTATTTACATTAAACCAATTTACTATTTTTGAGAGAGCACAATTTACCTCGTCATAAGTCGACTGTTGTCGCTTCACTTTAAAAATAAGTGAAGTGTCATCAGCAAAAAGTACTATCTCGTTATCATTATCCTTCACTAGATAAGGTAAGTCATTTATGTAGATGAGAAAAAGAAACGGGCCCAAAATGGATCCCTGTGGGACACCTAATTCTATTTTGGTCCCAGTGGACCTTTTACTATTGACATCAACCGATTGAGTCCTGTTCCACAAATAAGATGTCTAAAGGTTGAGTGCCGAGTCCCTTATGCCATAGTGGTGCAGTTTCCTGATCAATGTAGCATGATCAACACAATCAAAGGCCTTAGAAAGGTCGCAAAATACACCTAAGGCATCCCGCGACTCCTCCCAGGCTTCAAATATACTACAAAGAATACCTATACCAGCATCCGTAGTGGAACGACCCTTAGTAAAACCATATTGATTATTATGCAATAAATTATTGGAGTTAAAATGTACTAACAATTGTTTTAAAATAATTTTTTCGAATATTTTACTAAAAGTCGGTAGAATAGATATAGGTCTATAATTTGTCGGATCAGATTTGATTCCGGCTTTGAATAAAGGAACCACCTTGCTATGCTTCATTAAATCAGGAAAAACACCATTCTTTATACAGTCATTAAAATATTGGCCAGATAAGGAGCTACGATGTCAATTATTGATTTAATAATCTTAGTAGACAGACCCCAAAGATCGGTTGTATTTTTGATGGTCAATAATTTGAAGGTGGTAATAATATCATTAGAATCAATTTCTCTAAACTTAAAATTGACATCAATTTTGAAAATTGACATCAAATTGACTTATGTAATAATATAATTATTGAAGTATATAATTTTCATACAATATTATTTTTTATAATTTTCAATAATATTACATTTTTTTAACAAAAATAATCCTATGTTACATTAAGTAATTTTTGTGGTTATAAATATAAAATATATAGTTTTACTTTTTTTTTATTTAATAATAATAATAAATCAAGTACTAAAACTGCCTGAAATCAGTCTTTAGATTTAGGTAATAATAATAATTATAATATAAGTTAAGTGAGAGTATTCTAAGTTTAAAATGTTAAAGTTGAGAAAAATGTTTTAAAGGAAATTGATTCCTAGGCAGTTGACAGACCGTCATTTGGTCGGATGATGTAATACGAAATAACAAGACAATCATGGTGTTATTCTGATGTATAAGCTATATTATTGTAAAGTTTCATTAAAATCCGTTCAGTAGTTTTTGCGTGAAAGAGTAAGAAACATCCATACATACATCCAAATTTTCGCCTTTATAATATTAAGTAGGATTGTCGTGTGGCGGATGACACAGTAAATCAGTTTGCCACTGTTTCGCAGTTCGCTGCGTCGGTGGACTAGAGGCGTTATTAGGGAGACAAAAAAAAAAAACTTTGGGGGAGATGTGGAGAGCATTTACATTGAAACGAGTAAATTTCACAGAAATATAATATATTGTGTCATATTTTGTGCCTCATCTTGCGGTTTTTACTATTGTAATATAGTAGCCTGTTCAACAGGTGATCTATTCATTCCAGATGAAAAACCATCTGATTGGCCGATTTAATTGGAATCGGACTGTAAGTTGGCCCAACGCCAGGTATCTTTTAAGGCCGGGCCGTCAATTTGACCGTTTTTTGGCCCTTCCATATCCCCGGAGATTTACGTCGTCCGACAGTTTGGGTGTGACACTTTTATAGTGTATTTTGCATTTTAGTGTTGCCCTTGGGACAAAGGGTTCACAAAATATAAATTTAAACAGTAGTACAACGTAGCCGTGGTGTTAAAACCAAAGTTGGTGCAAAAACGAGACTAGGTTAACAAGCGCGTGGTATATTATTGTTATCTAAAACTATAGAGATTTTTTTCTCTAACATTATCTAAAATTGCGCTTTAAATGTGTGTGTGCGCGCTCAATTTATGCGCTCTAGTATGTAGATGATATTATATTATCATAATATTCAAAGACTATTAGACTACAAGTTACAATTTTTTTAATTGAAGCGCCTTACGACGTTTATAACCAACTAGATAACGCCCGCAACTCCGTTGCGCGAAAATTCGTTTATCGCGCTGGAACCGTACATTTTTCCGGGACAAAAAGTATCCTATGTCCTTTCCCGGGGCTCAAAGTATCTGCATGCCAAATTCTAGCAAAATCGGTTGAGCGGTTTGGGCGTGAAGAGGTAACAGACGGATAGACAGACAGACAGACGGACAGAGAGTCATATTTTCGCATTTATAATATTAGTTAAGTAATATTGATAGCAGCACTGTAAAGTGATACGTGAGTGCTTAATAAAATCACAATCGCATAACGCAACTTCGAAAGGTTGTATCCTAACAATATTTGAATCTGGTAATACTGGGTATTGTGTATATTGTGATTCTAGAGAACGATAAGGTTTTTGCATAAATTGTTCTATTGTTAAGTTGCCAACCTATTCACGGTAGACTATCGTAATTACCGACGCAGCCGTCTGTAGAGAAAATTGTGCTTTGATAACTACAATATGAGAAATCAGCAATATCGATGTTAATAACTACGAAAAACTACGAACCACAACTAAAATGCAATCTAAAAATAACGAAAATTAATAAATGATGAATATATTAATAATTTGACACACGAAAACTGTACATTTATTGCGCTATAAACACTATTCTATGCCCTTTCCTGAGTTATTAGTATCTCCACACCCAATTTTGTTTAAGGCCATCCCCCGAGCAAACGACCTTGACCATACATTTGATACGTTGCCGAGATCGCACAAAAATCCTATTTTTTTTTTACTTATCTTAGTACAAAATTGATCTAAAAAAAATTAAAACGGGGAATATGTAGTTAATGATAATCTATCTATTGTCGTGTGTTTCAAATCAACGTAATTTGTAAATACTAGGGAGATGCTGAAATTATGCTTCAATTTTAATAAATTAGTATTACTTTGGATGCTTATATCATTGGTATAATAAACAAAAATAGAAAAAAAACGGGGAAAGAAATGTTGATATACTGAAGATTATTGCTGTATTTTTATTATAACTTTGTAGCTTTCAAATTATGAGTTTATAAGGCTCTAAATACGATAAATTACGGAATCTCCGTAGGGGAAGGGCTTTAAGAAGACGACTAACACAAAAAATCAAACATCGTCCTTCTCTCTTCACACCCACGCCCGTCTTTCATATGCCAGGTGAAAAAGGACGACGCGGGATCGCGAGCGCGATTTTTTCTTAATAACTCGATAAATATACAACATTTTAAAAATCCACCAGGTCAGTGTCTCAATGATAGAATTTTATACAATGTATTAAAAATATTAACTTATTTTAATGCACGGTTACGGCAATATATGAAAAATTCGTGAAAATTAGATGCATCTTTGTGATTTTTTTCTATCGAGTAAATTCAAGATATCGTGTTTTCGCTAGATATTATGTAGTATCTATAATTAGAAAATGAAACAATTCGGGGTTTATTTTCAAGTAAAAATAAAAATGAATTATAAAATCGAAAATCTCGAATCCACTCGAGGTTTGAAAGTGAAGAAAAAACGCATACTGACACATACGCATTCGTACTCATTAGTCATTATATCAGTTTGTATATATAGAAACTAATCTCCTAGCAACGTCCTTATCCACTGTTCTCAGCACACATAATTAGCGGCGTCAAACACGAGAACGCCAGCACAAGTGCAGATCGTCTGTCGCAAAAACTGACGTAACGAAGCGTAACCACTTGCAGCGGTACAGAGTAGACGCGTACAGACTATGCGGGGTGCAATAAAGTGATAATACTTTAGAGTGTGCACGAGTTCACTATGAAAGAAGCAGCGCTGAAAGAGTTTTTTAACTATTATATGGGAAAAATTACATGACGCATTTGTCATAGAAACATAGAAGTCAAAAATAACTCTTTCAGTGCTGCTACTTTTATTCTTAACTCTTTTCAAGGAACACATTCACACTCTAAAATATTGTAACTTATTTTTTACATCCTGTTTAATGATGCCTCCGACGTTGGTTGCAGTGACGGTGGCTGGTTTCATTAAAATCATGCCAGCGCAGTATACAAGTGCACTCTGCCTTTACTCTCATGACCCAGTAGGACGGATGACCGACACAACTGTTGAGAGATCAGACGCAGGACCGACTTTCTACATGCCCATCCGATTGATGATATTGTTGTTATCAAGCAGATGATCAGCACCTGCATTGTCCTCACCGAAATGAAAACAACATTTTTTGGACGTGGGAATCAAACCGACGAACTCCTAAAGCCACTCAGCTCATTTAGTTTCATAAACCTTTATTACTGAAAAATCGTTATAACCATGATGTAGCTAGAAAACTGTAAAGCGTCTCTCAGACAGACGCGGCCTGCGGTGGCGGTGGCGGTGGCGGTCAGTTGAATGGCTTGGCCGCGTGGCCGCGTGTGTCTGTGTCGTTCCTAGAACTCTCAAGTCATCCAACTGACCGCCACCGCTACCGCCACCTCAGGCCGCGTCTGTCTGGGACACGCTTTACGAGAGAAGCTTTCTTTGTGACATTTTCAGTAGTCTCTAAACGCTCATTACCCTGTAGTACACATAAAGCGGGGTACAGACGTGCGTTCAGCGCGCTCCTCTTTAAATAGCGTCTAAAACTTTCCTTAACCTCTTTGAATTTAATTTCAGATATGTGTCTCAAGCCAGCTAACTAACGTAAGATTTAATTAAAAAAAAGATGAACTCCGAGGGTTCCCGCAGAAGTGAAAACGAAGTAGCAGGCGCAGGAATACATTTTCATCGCGATTAAAATAGAGTGGGGATATGACTTCTTCTCTTCCTCAGTCTTTCGAATTTTTGATTAGGGGTCTATCCTCATGTCTCAAATGGATTTGATGGCGATAGTCACAAATGATTTAGTTAAAGAATAGGGCCCTAGGCCACATGTCTAGACGTGAGTTTAACATTTTCACCCATACCAAAAAAAGCTCAACGCGCGCCGCTCTACCATTTTCGTTTTTTTCGGTTTGCTGGCACCCCCAGAGTGCAAGCCGTTATTTTGGTATTACTTTTTAGGTTCTACAGGGTGTAATAAAACTAAGTGATAACACTTCAGAGTGTGTATAGGTTTCCTGTACAAAGTTCGCTGTGAAAGTAGCAGCGCTGAAAGAGTAACTTTTTTTTATTTTGTATAGAAAAAATCATGACACAAATGACACAAAAAAGTTGCTCTTTCAGCTACTTTCACAGTGAACTGTATACATAGGACACATGAACACCCATATTGTCACTTAGTATTGTTACGATATATACGTCATTAGTCGTACAATCCTACCACTAATTACTTTGCAGATCGTTTATTTAATAAGAGGAGATGGTAACCATTGAAGATTAATTCAAGTGGGAATCTCGGGGGGACTTTTTGTAGGAAATCTTATTTACTCCGAGTGAGTGTTTCTGTGTGGTCCAAGATGCGAGCAACAACGATAACGCTAGGAACTGTGAAAAGGATTTTTTTTATACACAAAAGAAACCAAACGACACGATAAATCATGATCGAATAATTTGGACATAAGTGTAGTGATCAAAATATAACAAAAATGAACGACAAAAATTTTTGGGGATATCTTTGTTCTTCTTTGAAAATTAATGGTTCTTATAATTTTTCTCCAAGTATCACCAGTTTCAACTGCATTTTGCAATTATTGTAAGAGTTATAATGGATGGCCGTAAGGTTTATACCGTGGAATCCAGATTCGATCTTTTTGTTGCGACGATGTTATGTTGTCTAAGTCTGCAGGTTTAATCTGGTAAATGGGAGATCTCATCGCCTGTGACTTAGACCAGAGCTTGCGGCCAGCAAATTTAATCGCTATGTCGAGTTAGTGCTGCCTTTTATCGCAGGCGAAATTGAGTGTTTGTTTTATTTTAAATCGATCATCGAACCGGGCCTTTTAAGAATTCATGATTAGATTGAATAACTCGCAAAATGGCCGAATGAATGGAATATTCCTTACATTATTTAAATTGATTTAGAAAATGCTTTTCTATAACGGTTGGTACTTTTTATATCCTCTAATGCAGGGCTTCCAAAACTTATTTATACTGTGACGCCCTTGGGACTTTGCCATTTATTTACGACGCCTCTCAACCCAGCCACCAAAAATACTTTCCAATTTTAGAACCAGCCTACATAGGTTATCATAAAAACACTATTTGGACGTTTATATTTTTATTAGGAAATAATGACCAAATCAAAACATAAGCATAAAAATAAAAATTAAAAAAGATATAATTTATGAAAGCTATTAAAGCCAGCAAGGCTGGCTAATGTGAAGGATGCGCTTGCTTTTCTGAGCATAGCTTCTGAAACCGGGGATGTGTGAATGACATATTTGGTTGTGTTGACATGCGACGCCCCTGGGACAATGTCGCGACGCCCCGGGGCGTCGCGACGCACAGTTTAGGAAGCCCTGATCTAATGATTTAGTTCCAAGACACTGTAAGTTATGGACTTTACTATCAGTTACCATTTCACTATACCACTTAGCTGTTTTCAATAAAATTTGATATGAAAATACTTTATGTCCCGGAAAAAGACGTAAGATAGTTTTCGTCCTCCCGAACTACATTTTTCTGCTTAAGAAATTTGCGGGTATCATCTTGATATTAGAAGGAAACACTTACGGATTTTTGTCGCAGAGCGCTTTTATTAATCCCGACGTTTCGGCTGGTTTACAGCGGCCGTGGTCACGGGTGGACTGAGGTGACAGGCGTCCAACTCATTGAAGTTCTTCAACTACCCGAAGACTCATCAATTTTTTTCAAAAAAAAAAAAAAACGAACTCAGTGTCTTGAAGCCGAGGTGTCCTAGATTTGTTCTTTAGTTTGTTTATCACTGGATCGCAACTAGATGGCAGCACCCAACCATCTTCCCGGTTAAAATTAGGGTGTTTTTTAATTTCTATGGCCTCGTGTGTCATTCTTGGGCGGTATCTTGCTTCTTTTGCCAGTACCGCAAGTCGCTGTAAAGCAGCCGAAACCCCGACGGATTAATAAAAGTGCTCCGCGACAAAAATCCGTAAGTGTTTCCTTCTAATATAATGAGTGATACTCGCGTAAACTTAAGAAATCATTACGGGTATCATCTTGTTAAGAATAACATTAACAAAAATAACAACGAAAATACCTGTTATTATCAAAATTTTCGAACAAAAACTATAATCATAATCTGAATATTGTGAAAACTATTTTAGCTTTCACACCGTCATCTGAGTGGCCGCTGTAAAGCAAAGTCGGTAAACACACCCGGGGGCCCCGACGTCTGAACTCGACGTGTCAACGGAAAATAACGAAAAGTTACCAGTGTGGCCACGAGAGGAGCGACACAATAATACTTATATATTATAATTTATAACGTAGTAACTATTTAGTAATCTGTGATATAACAAAGGAGGATAGGAAAAGTCACGTGTCAGTTAAAGTCTGCTGTCTGTAACTGACACAATTTGACTTTTCCAATGTGTCAATGACAGCAACATACTTTGTATACTGTACTCGGCGAAACATGGCGGTAGCGGTCACTGACTCCCTGTCAAAAACATGTCATTTTTTATACAAAGACGCGATTGACATCATCTGACACTTCATTGTCAATCGCGGTTATATAGAAAATGACAAGTTTTTGACAAGGAGTCAATGACCGCTATCGCCATGTTTCGCCGAGTACAGTCTAGTACGTTTCGTCAAAAGACGAATGTAAAAATACTAGAGCAGTTATATATATATATATATATATATATATATATATATATATATATATATATATATATATATATATATATATATATATATATATATATATATCTTTTTCGCTAACATGCGTACGTCGTGACTTGAGAGATAAATTTCTCGTTCGTATATAATTCGTTAGTATATAGACAAAAATAGCACATATAAAAAAAAACAAAATTATCTCTAATTTTGACGACAGACGTACGAGAAAAAATTTATGTCATGTTAGGGTCAATAGAGATGAAGAGATAAACCAGTTAACATCGAGAAAACGTGTAGACAAATTTTTTCGTTGGCGTATGCTAGCACGGCTGAAGTCAGATCAAGACTAACATTGACTTAATATTACCCAGCCAAATATGAAATAGCGTAAATGCGGAATCTACCTATCAAATAATTTCCCTGATGATACTTTGTATGTTATAAGGTCTGGACTACAGACATAGATCAAGATAGATACCGCATGTGTATGTGACTCGCGTGCCATATCGCGTTCCCAAACGACGAGCAATGCTCGTCTTTCGAAAGTCTTTTCTTTAGTCTGCTATCGGAATCGGACGTCAATCAGAATTTTAAAAATGCCTAAATGCCTTAAAGTGCCGTATTGAGCTGTAGAAATTAAAAAAGAAACGTTGGCCTTGATAATGGACACGTTTCTTATCATCGGTACGTCACAGTAGGTAGTAAAAAAGTGGCACGCTCGTTTTCATACAAATGGAGCGACATGCGGTATCTATCTTGATCTATGTCTGTGATCTGGACTCACTTTATCTGGTCGTGTCGGTACAATTTAGCCGAAATACATATAATAAATAATATTATAATCAGGTACCAATAATAGGATGACTGCCAACGATTGTGTAGTTTGCCCCTTTTTACTTTTATTATGTCTATTATAAAATGTTATAACTTGTACCATTGTGACGAAATCGCTATCTATTTGTAGAATGTGTCTTAGATTAAAAAGTTTACTTTGTTTTTTACATCAATGAAAAGGTTATAAAAGAAGGAACGGCCTACAAAATTTATTACTGACAATAAGAACTTTTTTATGTTCAAGATTTTATTCCACTTTTAATACGCTCTGAATTAGGGGTTCCTATTCTAAGTCGTATCATTAAGTAATTATATTTGGAAATTACACTTTCAAAATATTGTATGTTCTTATTAAGTAGGAAAGCACAATTTTATGTAAAGTGTTACATCAATCATCATAGCTCCAAAACTCATGAACTGATTTTGATCCAGTTTTATTATAATTCAGTGTACGTTATTGAGAGTAAAGTTTACATTTAGAAGTATAGTAGCAGATGAGACGGCAAAATTAGCGAATATCACGTCTGAAATACCTACAGGACTTCGGCCTGACTGAGCAAAACTCGGAAGATCTTCATTTGAGGCTTGCTACCACACTATACATTTGTTCATCGTCACCACCGTAGTTGCCAGAGGTTAGGTAAATAAATTAATACTTTTATTTTGTATCTTTCCATGTGCGCTTTTATAATTTTTAACGTGACGGTAATATCGCGGACGTTCGCGGTAAAACGATATCTTAGGGAACTAAAATGTATGAAAATATATGAAGACGCTTTTAAATTTCCATCGACGATAACGTTCTAACGTGCACGTTAGAGGCCATGACGATGTCTACACTCTTCTGAACCACACATAATTGCGCCTCTACACGATGGCCCATCGTAGTGGCCCATCACGATGGCCCAGCGTGTGTAGGACGAAGTGGTAGGATGGCTGATGGCGCCAGCGATGGTCGTGGGATGGCGGCGGTGTTGGTTTTTCGGCCGCACATCAAAGGGAATGGCCCAGAGATGGCGGTACGCATCTACACGTGGTCCATACCAGTCTGTGGCCCAACGCGGTCGAGTGAGGAAGTCGTATGACAATTTACGACACCAAGTAAGGCACCGAGGTGAACCTGGTATACCATGGTTCGGAAGATCCTGACTCTTTAAATATACAACTTTGGGAGTTTTGGCGTTTTAAGAACGGAAAGCATATAATGCTATTATTACATTCATTATTATCATCATCATTACTACCTTAAACCATTATTATAATTTTAGTCTCGAAATAATTATTAAAAAAAAAAAAAAAAAAAATAAAAAGATTTATTTTTCACACAACTTACAGTTAATGGTACAGATAATTACAAAGACATTAAAACGTGTGAACTGGAGCCTAAGCTAGGATACCCTGTATTTCAGGACTCCAGGTTCCACCCGCAGATTAGAGGAGAACTTATGAGATTTTTAAAGAAAATATTATAAGAATTGTGTGTGAGTGTATGTTATGTGTGTGTGTGCGTGCGTGTGTGCTTGTTTGTGTGTGTGTGTGTGTGTGTGTGTGTGTGTGTGTGTGTGTGTGTGTGTGTGTGTGTGTGTGTGTGTGTGTGTGTGTGTGTGGGTGGGTGGGTGGGTGTGTGTGTGTGTGTGTGAGTGAGTGTGTGTGAGCATGAGTGTGTGCATGTTTATTTAAATGTTTTATATTATGTATATTAAATATTATACTTTACATTTGCGGGCATCATCTTGTAGTTGATATAAGAGACTCTGTTTCGTTATAGTTTAGGTTTAACAGCCATTTTTGCAGAATAGATTTGCATTTATTCCGTGTTTTGTTGTAAATGTTCAGTATTCTATTTATTTTGTTATATATGTATGGTGCAATGAATAATAAGTGTCGAGTGAAGAATACGGAGTTATGTTTTAGTATGCTACAGACTTTATCTGATCTACGTTTTTGCAGGATGGTCGGATCAAAATTGAGTTCGGAGTGTTTGTATAGTGTGGCATGTAAGATATAAAGCCTTCTGACCGACAGTACTTGCGAGTCACGGTAGAGGGAGTCAGTTGGATATTGAAATGGCTTTTTTAGCATTACTTTGAGGACTGATCTTTGTGCTCGTTCTACTAGGATAACTTTAGATTTACATGCGCCTCCCCATGCAGTGATACAATAGCTTAATACAGATTGGGCTAATGCATAATAAACACTTTGCAGAAGTTTAGGTTTAACGACTTCACGCAGGGTTTTAAATATCCAAGTTAGTTTACGTGTACGTGCTGAAAGAAGAGTTATGTGGGCGTTCCATGACAAAGCGTTATCCAACATGACACCGAGGTATTTGATCTCATTGACTCTTTCCAGTGTTAGACAATCGCAGGGTGGAGACGCAGATTTTGTTCCACAGGTGTGAGCCTTAATGTTAAAGGTAGGTCCGGGTTGTGTTTTCTTTGAAATAGAGTAAGCTAAATATTTTGTCTTCTTTAAGTTTATCGTCAACAGATTTTTATGAAGCCAAGCTATGACGTGCATGAGCCCTTCCTCAGCATTTCGTCTTGTTTCAGCCCAAGTGTCTCCTGTAAATATTAGCGCGGTGTCATCTGCATAAGAGTATATATTTCCGGACGATGGTTTGTAATTACAGAGATCGTTTATATATACCAGGAAGAGACTCGGGCCCAAGACGCTACCCTGAGGGACTCCGTAAGTAAGGGAATGGTAAGTACTGAGGTGATCATCAATTTTTACTTGTTGGGACCTACCTGTCAGAAAACTTTTAAATATTTTAAGGGTGTTTCCTCGTATGCCTATGTTCTCAAGCTTTTGGAGAAGAATAGGGGTATAAACCGTGTCAAACGCCTTTGCCAAGTCCAGAAATATCCCAATGCATTTTTTACCATTGTCCATATTTGTAGCTAGGTGGTTAACAAGGCGTATGACAGCGTCTTGCGTCGACTTTTTTGGTTGAAAGCCAAATTGAGCCTGAGATATAATTTTTTCTCGCAATAAATAATTCATTAAGCGTGTGTTCAATAGCTTTTCCATAATTTTTGACAAAGCAGAGAGAACTGAAATAGGTCGGTAGTTATCTATGCAGTCTCTGCTTCCACTTTTGTGGATCGGATGAACAATAGCTCTCTTAAAGCAATCAGGAAACACGCCGTGTTGGAAACAAAGATTTACAATGTGGGTAATAGTGGGGGAAATTTTTTTAGAGATCATTTTAAGGAAATGGGTAGGTATACCGTCCCATCCAGTAGCTGAATTGCTTTTTAGAGAATTTATAAGATTTTCCACCTCCCTAATATCAGTGGGAAACAGTACGAATGAATTAGAGGTTGATCCAAACGATCGTTGAGCTGATCCAATTTCACAATTCACATATAGTCGGGGGTCTGTTTTCTTTTTCAGGTCATCAGCGAGTTTGCCGCCAATCGAAGCAAAGAAAGAGTTTACTCTATCAATAGATGGTTGATATCCGTCTGGGTCTAATTTCAATAGCTCTGAAGCGGGGTTTATACATTTAGTGGTGTTAGTGATTTTCTTAATCGTGTTCCAGGTTTGCTTGGGGTTTTTGCAGTTATCTATTTCAGACTTATGATGCTCAGATTTGAGTCGGTGAAGTAAATCGTTACAGAAGTTCCTGTATCTGCGGTATGTAGTTTTGATAATATTGTCATTAGGAGTAGAATTTACTTTTTTGTGGAGTGCATCCCGGTGAGCTATGCACCGTAAGATGCCGGGTGTTATCCACGGTTTGATAATTTGTTTTCTGTTAGGGATTTTCTTAACACGTGTATTAAATTTTAGCGAATCTCTGAGATGCGAGACAAAACTCTCCGCTGCAATGTTAGGATCACCAATTTCTAGAATATATGAGAAATCTCCATCGTTAATATCTTTGGAGGCATTCTCATAGTTTGTTACATTTAAAGTTTTTGACAGCTTAGTGGGATTAATAGCTTTATTTATGCTTAAAAGAACAGGTAGATGATCTGTTATATGTGTATTGATTATGCATGTTTGTGTCTCTAGTTTGGTTTTTATCATAACGTGATCAAGGCAATTAGACTCTCTGGTCGGAAGTAGGTGTGCAGGTAAAAGACCGTTTTCTGCTAGCAGATTAAGATATTGTTCGCTACGTCTATCAGTATTATTAGGTTTTATATCGATGTTAATGTCACCCATGATAATTAGCGTTTTAAAGTTGGCAAATTTTTTTAAGTGTGTATCAAGAGAGATAAGAAAAGAATCAGTATTGTGTTGTGATGGGGACCTATATAAGCAGAGAATACCATAATGACAGTCAATACCTACAAACAGACCACTGGCATCATCAATATTCAATTGTTCGACGTTATGGGAAATATTATTGGAGATATATATAACCACGCCGTCATTTTGATTGTGGGTTTTAGATGTATAGTGGATGTTATAATTTTCTAACTGTGGTGGTACTTTAGAATCTGAGAGACGGCATTCTGTCAAAATCAATATATCGCAAGGTACCTTCAGTCTTTTAAGGAATGCCGCAAAGTCATCAAGATTTCTATATATGCTTCTTATATTCTGTGTTATAATATTTAGAGTCTTAGCAGGGGGTTTCAGAAAGTTCGCGCAATCTTCGGGTTCTATTTGAACCGACTTTGATACGCTAAAGATATCTAGTTCGCTATTTAAATCATTAATGTTATTCGTAGTTTATCCTGGAAAGGTTCATATTAGTAGGGAAGTGATACGAAGTTCACCGCATCGTCTGGTGAAGTTATAAATTATTGTAAAATGTACGTTTTGCATTGCCGCAATGGCTAATGCTTACACGTCCATCTTGAAAGACGTTTAGATCACTACTGAACGCGGCCATCATGTAGAGGCGTTGCAACCATTGTATATCCATCGCATGCGCCATTTGATGGGCCAGCGCTGGTCCATCGTGTAGAGGAGCAATAACATCGTGCGCTTTTATAATTATTCTGGACGATAATATCGCGGACGCCGATTTCCACGGTAAAACTAAAAAATAAAAAAAAATAAAAAAAAGACGTTAAATATCCTGTTTTGTTTCGGTCTGTCTGTCCGTCTGTCTGTCTGCGGCTCACGGCTAAGAAGACTTCATGAGTAATAATTGAGTAATAGTCGGTCAACAAAAAAAATGTATTCGGAGAAGTATAAATGTTCTCCCTCACCGGGAGCATTCGCTTGTAATGTAACGTTACAGAGTCGAGCATTGCAATGTGCACCTTTGCTTGTAATGATACAAAACCGAGCATTACAGCAATACAGCAGAGTGTAATATCTTGATACAACTTGTAACATCAACTAGCTATGGAATGCTCAAAGTCGAATGTTACATTACACGCGAATGCTCGTCAGTCAGGGAGATAGTATTGTAATCTTTAATGTTACATTACACGTGTAATGTAATGCTCAAAAACAAATCTATAATGTTACATTGCAAGTGAATGCTCCCGGTGATCCCTTCGCGGGAGCACCTTTAAGTAGCTTTTCGTTCAATTTCCTTTGAACGTAACTGAGATAGCGCGTGGCCCGATACGCACTTGGCCGGTTTTTTTTTATTTCATAGTTCATACTAGCGAAGACAGCTTTGTTGTTGTTGACAGGCATGCGTATTAGCAGGGTGCTTGGGCCCGGGCTAGGAAGTGCGAGCACGTGGTCTCACTCACACATCAATTAATAATTCTTGTAGCTACGCACTACATGGCAAAAATATCGGGCGGTTTTAGAGGGAAGTTTAGTGTGCCACGTTATCGTAGCGTTATGGACGTGGATGTTCACGTTAAACGTTTTCAGGCATTTTACTTCTCATGAAGTCTTCTTAGCCGTGAGCCGCGGACAGACAGACGGACAGACAGACCGAAACAAAACAAGACATTTAACGTCTGCGTTTTACCGTGGAAATCGGCGTCCGCGATATTATCGTCCAGAATAATTATAAAAGCGCACGATGTTATTGCTCCTCTACACGATGGACCAGCGCTGGCCCATCAAATGGCGCATGCGATGGATATACAATGGTTGCAACGCCTCTACATGATGGCCGCGTTCAGATGTGAATTGTGATCTAAATGTCTTTCAAGATGGACGTGTAGGCATTAGCCATTGCGGCAATGCAAAACGTACATTTTTCAATAATTTATAACTTCACCAGACGATGCGGTGAACTTCGTATCACTTCCCTCCTAATATGAACCTTTCCAGGATAAACTACGAATAATTATTTCGAGACTAAAATTATAATAATGGTTTAAGGTAGTAATGATGATGATAATAATTAATGTAATAATAATATTATATGCTTTCCGTTCATAAAACAACGCCGAAGCTCCCAAACTTGTATATTTAAAGAGTCAGGAGTTCTCTTAGCATCTTCCGAACCATGGTATACCAGGTACACCTCGGTGCCTTACTTGGTGTCGTAAATTGTCATACGACTTCCTCACTCGACCGCGTTCGGGCACAGACTGGTATGGGCCACGTGTAAATGCGTACCGCCATCTCTGGGCCATTCCCTTTGATGTGCGGCCGAAAAACCGACACCGCCGCCATCCCACGACCATCGCTGGCGCCATCAGCCATCCTACCACTTTGTCCTACACACGCTGGGCCATCGTGATGGGCCACTACGATGGGCCATCGTGTAGAGGCGCAATTATGTGTGGTTCAGAAGAGTGTAGACATCATCATGGCCTCTAACGTGCACGTTAGAACGTTATCATCGATGGAAATTTAAAAGCGTCTTCATATATTTTCATACATTTTAGTTCCCTGAGATATCGTTTTACCGCGAACGTCCGCGATATTACCGTCGCTTTTATAATTTTTTAAAAGCGCACATTTACTGCATAATATTTTAAAGTGTATACACCATACCAGCTATATTTTGATAATAATCTTGCAGTAATAAAATTCCATCTTTGATAAACATTTTACGAGTGCAAACGGGTTGTAGCTTATTTAGGGGCTATTACGTTGAAAATATACTTAATATTTTATACCACCATAAATTATCCATAAAAAAACAATTGTAACAAGGAAATGTACTAAGATCTCATAGCTTATTACGTTCTTATCTTATATAGTACCTAATAATTTTCATGTTATATTAGGCTACGATGAAATGAAAAATAAGAAGAAGAAAAAATTAAAATGTCTCAAAACGAAATATATTGAAGTGGTTGAGATAAAAAAAGGTACAGAGAGATACCGTCGCATTTGACTAACATTAAGCCTCTTTACGCGCTTACGCACACATGTATAATAAAACTACGCTACTTTGCCTTACTAAAAAAATACCCTTACTTTATCGTCTACAAAACTCTGTCTGTACATTTCGAGTGGCTAAGACTTTCAAACAAGAAAATAATACCATACGGTATTTATAATATTATAATCTATAGCACTTTCACTATAGCTAAGTACCCTGCTCTGAAACGGCACTTACAGCCGCACTCAGATAATCATTACTTAACTTTAACATAACGATCATTTTGGCAGAAAATGTATGGAGATTTTGTCAAAATTTTCATTAAATAAGGAATCAATAAATGCCTCAGTGGCCGTTAGTATTGTTATTTTTAGCATAAAACTTGAAAATAATGAAATACGTTTACTTGTTCACGCCTACTTGTTTACTTCAATTCGGAAAGATCAGAATCAGACGTCGGCTGTTTTAGTATTTAATTAAAATAAGATCAATCTCAACTTGAGTGTCTATTTTAATCCCTTTGTAACTGTTAGGGTTAAATGATAACGAAATCAGTTGCTTGGTGTTTATTGTAAAAATATATTTCAAACTTGTTAGAACTACATAGATAATGTCCTTTTTTTATAAAATCTTCCACGCACTTTATTTTATATTATTCAAATTAATTTTATATTTTGAATGAACCTACTCTCTCTATCTTTATAATCATTCCATTTGGTCTTAAAGGGAGAGGGTGTACTCTTATATTGCGCACACACTTGGGCGCTATTAAATCATTCCTGCGTTTTTGGTTTATATTTCTGCACTTACCTGTTTCATTGTAAGAACAGCTGACCACTGTCACTGGAACCAAGCACATTATTTATTAATTTATTTTTGTTTAAAACTTCTTGCACATTTTGGTACAAAGTCGGGCTTAATACTTCGTGGCATTTTCTTCCAGCCAAACTTTAGGGTGATGCAGAGATAGTGAGGTAGATGCTAAATATGAAGATATATAAAATTATATTATTTCAACAACATCCGCCATTTTCCTGGGCACACGGGGTAAAGTTGAAAAGTGTCACCTGGGATGGCCCATCGCTAGATAACGCGCGCAACACATTAGGTCGTAGGGCGGGACACATCACCTCCTTCAAACTTCACCACATTATAAACTTTGTAATTATATGATAATCCAGAGTTTTACACTCAAATAGCTCGCCGGGGGACTTTTTTAATATGACACCTGAGTACGTTATAGTAACTTTTGTATTTTTGGTTCTGAATCGTAGCCCTGAGATTCATCTTCACATTATCTGACTTTTACAGTTTACTCAGCTTCGATTTATATATTTCTACGTATGTTTTTCTTATTTATAATTATAGCTGACCCGAAACAGTAAACATATATTGCAGTGCCTGTTCTAAAACCCGGCATACGTTATTTTGGGTATGGATTATGGGGCTGGCTTCCTGCTGTGGTAGCACAGGCCGTCTGCTCTCTTTCAATCTTGTATTAATATTATGGGTGAAGCCAAACGAGCGTAATTTGTAAGTTGTGAGTCGCAGAATTTCGGCTGGCAGAAATTCTGCTGCATTCAGTTTCATACAAAAGTCCTGTTTGATTCACACGAGCGTAATTTTGTGACTCATGATTTGTATGAAAAGATATTTACGCGACCGAAATTCTGCAACTCACAAATTACGCTCGTTTCGCTTCACCCTAAATGAAGCTATCCAGATTACTAGGTAATATGCACCGTCAGAGCTGCCTTTAGACTTACCCGACAAGCTCATAAAAATTCAACAAAATAGACCCAGCAAAATGAAGTTTGAACAAATATCGGGACACGACTAATTAAAATATAAGATAGGACTATAAAATTGTAAGAGTTTGGTACAGGAGATAAAAGGTAACGACTGTAGGATCAAAAATAAAACCGGCCAAGTGCGAGTTGGACTCGCCCATGAAGGGTTCCGCAGCAGCAATAAGGTTTATTTTAATGAAATTAAAAGGTTTTTGATTTATTTTTATATTTCAGTTGATTTAATAAAAGTTAATTTAAGGTTTACCATTTTTGACGTATAAAAAAAAAAACTACTTGCTAGATCTCGTTCAAACCAATTTTTGTTGGTAGTTTTTATAGTAATGTACATCATATATTTTTTTAGACTTATACACTTACTTTAAAAGTTAGAGGGGGGGGCGGACACACATTTTACTACTTTGGAAGAGTCTCTCTCGCAAACTATTCAGGTTAGAAAAAAATGATATTAGAAACCTCAATATGATTTTTGAAGACCTATTCATAGATACCCCACACGCATAGGTTAGGTGAAAAAATTTTTTTTTGTTTCAGTTGTACCTATGGGGACCCCTAAAATTTTTAATAATTTTTCCATTTTTGTATCAAAATCTTAATGCGGTTCACAAACTTCATCAATTTACCAAGTTTCAATAGTATAGCTCTTATAGTTTCGGAGAAAAGTGGCTGTGACATACGGACGGACAGACAGACAAACATGACGAATCTATAAGGGTTCCGTTTTTTGCCATTTGGCTACGGAACCCTAAAAACAGTGTTATGTAACACAAAATATTTAGAATGTGTTACATTTAACTCTTTATACACGAGCCTGTTTCACCACTTACTGATAAGTGCCGGACTTATCTGACAGACAGGAGATGGAGTATAGAGTATCTGTCAGATAAGTTGTGGATAGCCTATCCGACACCTATCAAGTGATGAAATAGGCCCTTAGAGATCTAAATCATCGATACAAGGATACATTCTTATTCCGTACCCAGTAGACGTATTCAGTAGTGTGAGGTAGGTGTAAATCGCCAGCACTAAAACTACACCTAGCAACATACATTTTTAAATTTATGGCCAGCAGACTCCAGCACGTCGCACGTTCATATGTAAGACGTGGGAGCTTATTCTGTTAGCTCCAACGTAATGAAGATACGAGGGCGTCGAGTTCATTTGTAAAGATGCTCGGAAATTAAAGTATTTTGTGAGATGTAGAAATTAGAAGATAAAATTATGTTGTATGATTTATCTAATATATACAATTTTCGTGGTCACAGTGTTTGTGAGCGAACTCCTCCAAAACGGCTCTACCGATTTTAATGTGTAATGTAATGTACATTAGGCCTGAGAATAGGTTTTTATTTACTTTTTATATTGATACTAGAAATAATTTATATGGCAAAACAACATTTGCCGGGTCAGCTAGTTTTTTAGGGTTCCGTACCCAAAGGGTAAAAACGGGACCCTATTACTGAGACTTCGATGTTTGTCCGTCTGTCCGTCTGTCTCCAGGCTGTAACTCAAGAACGGTAATAGCTAGAGAGTTGAAATTTTCACAGATTATGTATTTCTGTTGCCGCTATAATAACAAATATAAAAAACAAAATAAATTAAATATTTAAGGCGGGCTCCGATACAACAAACGTGATTTTTCAAACATTTTTTGCTCGGTATCAATGATGACAACAGGTAGGCACTTGAAATGTACACAAAATACTCAGCTGTGTTTACACTTTAATAATTAATAATAAAATTTAAATAAAATAAATAATAAAGGGGGGCTCCCATACAAAAAACACAATTTTTTACTATTTTTGCTCTATAATGGTACGGAACCCTTCGTGCGCGAGTCCAACTAGCACTTGGCTGATTTTTATATGCTTTTTTAAGCATGGTGAGCACAAAAGCATAATATATAATTTAAACACAAGTTTGACATTTTTAAACATCCCAAAAAAGAGCACAACTCCAATAAAGAAAGTATCAGCTAGATAACGTTATCAACTGCAAGCCCATGAAGAAAATTAACGGGTGAAATTAACTATCGCTTAGGAGGCTGTTACTATGTTTGAAAATAGCTCTGAGACCTATGTCGTCATTTCTGAGCGACACAGGCAGTACGCGGTGAGGTTACAAGGGTTGCCGTGGCTTTCGGCCCCTGTGCTGGAAAAATGTACGGCGTTTATGGGTAAAGTATATTAGGTATATGTATATTGTATATAAAAGGAGTTTTTTTTTTTATGAAATAAGGGGGCAAACGAGCAAACGGGTCACCTGATGGAAAGCAACTTCCGTCGCCCAGGGACACTTGCAGCATCAGGATAGCTGCAGGTGCGTTGCCGGCCTTTTAAGAGGGAAAAGGGTAATAGGGGAGGGTAGGGATGGGAAGAGAAGGGAATAGGGGAGGGAAAGGAAGGGAATAGGGTAGGGGATTGGGCCTCCGGTAAACTCACTCACTCGGCGAAACACAGCGCAAGCGCTGTTTCACGCCGGTTTTCTGTGAGAACGTGGTATTTCTCCAGTCGAGCCGGCCCATTCGTGCCGAAGCATGGCTCTCCCACGTATAAACACTAGTTAAGAGTTACACAAGTGCCGTTCTAAAGTGGTGGTGCCGGAAGTCAATGCAAAATTTTGATTCGCCGAAAGATGTAGAAGCAATGTAGGTCACTTATTCCTGTACGTCATTTATGTAATTCCTTTTTGGGTTCCGTACCCAAAGGGTAAAAACGGGACCCTTTTACTAAGACTTCGATGTCTGTCCGTCTGTCCGTCTGTCTGTATGTCTTCAGGCTGTATCTCAAGAACCGCTATAGCTAGAATTTTGAAATTTTCACAGACTGTGTATATAGTATGTTGCCGGTATAACAAATACTAAAAACAAAATAATATTAATATTTAAGGGAGGCTCCCATACAAAAAACGTGTTTTTTTTTTGCCTTTTCTGCTCGATATCAATAATGGCAACAGGTAGGCACTTGAAATTTTCAGAAAAGCCTTTTATAGATGTGTACATCAATAATTAATAATAATATTAAAATAAAATAAAAAAATTAAGGGGAGCTTCCATACAAAAAACAAAAATTTTCGCCTATTTTTTCTCTATAACGGTACGGAACCCTTCGTGCGCGAGTCAGACTCGCACTTGGCCGATTATTTATACCTATACAGATGCATTACCCATGAACGCCGTACATTTTACCAGCGCTTATCACCACACCCCGTACTACCTGTATCGCTCAGAAATGGCGATATAGTACTCAGAGTTTTTAACAGACAAAGCCTTCTAAGCGACAATATACACTTTAGTTCATTTCACCCGTTAATTAGTTCATAGGCTTGTAGTCTAGGTACCATCGCGACCAATCGCGTTACCATCGAGTTGGTACCCAGAATAGGGCGCCAACATTAATATAATATGACATCTCGCAGTACAAGCTACGGGCAAGTTGGCACGTTTTCGATTCTATTTAAAATCGCTGAATTGTTAATAAACGGATCGTAGTGCGGCCCGATTCTCAATACGAGTCGGACTTCAAATATTTAACCGCATTCTCTCCATTTTTTGCTTTAACAAAGCTCGGTTTTGAGTTGTAGATGGAATATGTTTATTACATATATTTAATTCAGAAAATTTTGTGAAATAAAACTACTACGTAATTGCGTAATAAAATGAAAAAATGTATGTGTTTTGGGGAAAACAACAGAATAATAAAAATATCAACACTATACATATCTAATATTAATACTATCCTAAATACCTTTCGTGAAAAAAGATTGATAGGATTTTATGGTAATTAGTAATTACCCAAATACGTCAAAGATTCTTCTAGTACTTAACCAAAGGTTAAATTTTGCTAGAGCATAAAAGACTGATCGAATTTGAGCTTAGAGGTAACATAAATTATTTATTTTGTAAACTGCTGCTGTTTTCATAAAACAATACGTACATGCTGATATACAAATTATATTATTAACTAGCTGTCCCGGCAAACGTTGTTTTGCCATTTAAAGTATTTAAATCTCACCCCCTCTTTTGTCCCCTAAGAGGGGTGGGGGGAAATTTTTTTTACACCAGATGGTAAGTTGGAAAAAACAGTTAAACAGTGTTGTTAAGTTGATATGAAGTAAGTCCATTAAAGAAAAAAGTTTGATACAAAATCTGACCCCCTCTTTGCTCCCCTTAGAGGAGTGGGGTGGGGGGGGGGGGATTTTTTTTTATACACCAGATGTTAAGTTGGAAGAAGACAAATATATCTGCGAAAACCGCATTCAAATCGGATCAGTAGTTTTCGTGTGATAGTGGAACAAACATACAGACAGAGACAGACAGACAGACAGACAAAAAACTAACCACATTTTTGGCTTCTATAGCCATGTAGTAACACCCCCCGCTTATTATTTTTTGAATATCTTTAATGTACAGAATTTTCATTTCTACAGTTTTATTATATGTATAGATTATATCTCGCAAAGCATTACAACTTACAATTTTACCATAAAAACTGAAAACTCGACAATAACGTCATATTACATTAGCATGTCTCACAGAACGGAAGACGGAGTTATGTAATAGACGCCCTCAATATTGTAATCTCCTTAGGTCTTTGTGGTCGCAAACACTTTGACGCTCACCTGGTAGTGCAGATCGATGCCAATTTAATTGCACCAGGAATACAGAAGTTGTGAGGAGTTTTGTTCAAATAGTGCTTATTGAGTATGTGTGCTATATTATACTACTAAGACTTGAATAGATACATTGTATATAATATTTAAGTTTTACAGTTGCATTTAGAGAAATATAATAATAATTATTACTTAACTTTATGACAGCTTTAACATAAACTCTATAATATATTTACGGTCAAACTTTTTACTAACTTAATATTTAGTTATCATTGTCTAGGTACGAGCGATAGATTCAAGTTTGTCCATTTTAACACAACTGCAGCGAAGCCATAAGAAAGGATAATATAATTTTAGCAGTGAATGTATAATATGTGTGCGCTCATAGCCAGGACAAACATAAAAAGACTTTATTCTATATCTTATTGTACTGTAAACCATATTTTTGCAAATAAAGATTATGAATTGTATGAATTATAACTTACAAAGCAAAAGAAAATAATCGCAGGACTATATTTTTGGATAGCCCTGACTCTACCTCTATACCTCCTACATCTCTCTCTTAGAAGAAGTAAAGCGCTAGAAAATATTTCAAAGTCTATTCCAACAAAAAGTAACACTGCGACTGCCAAGAGATTGATAAAGTTAAAAGCTTTATCTTGTAGGAGGATTGGTCAAATAATTATTCTGCCAGCAGTATGTGGCACACTCGGTGGTGCCATTGGAGAAATAAATACCTGTTTTAGGAGGAAATGCAGGAAATATAGGTATTAAATTGTTAGGAAATAGGTATTTGAAGTTTTAGATTGGTTTAGGTTCGGGTCACAATAAGTGTCGTCGCATTTCTTAAACAGTTTTTACGGCACAAGTATACATTTTGAGCTGTACCTTGTTGCATACCCCAACTCTACTACAATGCGACTACCTAATCCTACTAATATTATAAAGGCGAAAGTTTGGATGTATGTAATATGTATGTATGTATGGATGTATGGATGTTTGTTACTCTTTCACGCAAAAACTACTGAACGGATTTTAATGAAACTTTACAATAATATAGCTTATACATCAGAATAACACATAGGCTACAATTTTAACCGACTTTCAAAATGGAGGAGGTGTTATGTTCGTTTTTTTATGTTCAACGATTACTCCGCCGTTTGTGAACCGATTTTCAAAATTTTTCTTTTGGTGTATAGGTTATCATCCCAATTTGGTACCATATTCATAAAAGTGGTGACCTGATGAAGGGATCCATAAGAAATCGAGGGAACTCCTCAAAATTTATATGGAAACATGTGGTGACTTCGGTTTCGTGAGCAGTATTCTAAGCATATGCTACCAACAAGCAAGATTTTGCACCAAGGTATACCATGGTTCGGAAGGTGCTGAGAGAACTCCTGACTCTTTATAGATACAAGTTTGGGAGTTTCGACGTTGTTTTAAGAACGGAAAGCATATGCTACTATGCAAATTACATTAATCATCATCATCGTCACTACCATAAACCATTATAGAACCATGAATCGTCCCGTTTTGACCCTATTATTGGTACTTTTCATAGTATTTTATTAATATTAATTAATTTGTTAATTACCTACCTAAGGAAATTTAAGGACGCAAGTTATAAACGTCTATCCAATCCTAACATTACATTATAGTCAAATTAGTATTTTTAATGGTTTAGCCGTTATGTTACAATAAACAGGTTTACCTACACATTACACAGTCAAAATATAATTACTCTTTTTTTTTTCAATAGCTGTCGGGTAAAAAGCAAGCCAATTAGTGGAACGTATTGATGACGTTTGGTGTGATCCACTTTCAATATACAAGTATTTAAAACCGTATTTTAGGTATGAATATTACGTATCTAAATTCGAAGCTGCGATTTTCGTTTTTATTGCTATTGTAGTAGGAAGTATTTATAGGATGATAAAAAAGTGACTGTAAAAACTGGGTTAAAGCGAATGGTATGAGGTTGTCTCTCTCATTCTTTATATATTCGAAAGAGAAGAAATCATGCTTTGACAAACAACACCCAGATTAAGGCCTTATCAATTTAATTTAATAACCTAAAGATAAATTAAATATAAAATAATATTATTTATTGCTTTATCACAATGATTATTTCGCAAATCACTTAAATAATAATAATATTAATTAATTTGGTATTAGATTGATAATTTCGCAAATTGTCCTCAAGTTTCCGTAGTGTAGTGGTTATCACGTGTGCTTCACACGCACAAGGCCCCCGGTTCGATCCCGGGCGGAAACAGTGTCTCTTTTTGTACCTATGTACTTCTAAATTAAGAGAGAACTAGTTTTGTATAATTTAGCACAATTTTTTTGTGCAAAAAAATTTGCACAAAAAATTATGTTCTGAAAAAACTATAACTTTATAGGTACAAACTTTTCAAGAAAACATATTGCCTATTTCGACAGTATCTATTTTGAAAACCTCTTACTGAAGTAGCTTATCAGGTAAGACAATATCTAGATTTGATATAAATTAAAAAATCTAAAATCTTTTTATGGACAAAAAGTAATTGATGCAAAAAACAAGAAAAAAATTAAAAAAAAATTTGATACATTTGTCTGGAAAACATATTTCATATTAATTATTAACCTACTTAAACATAAATACTTTATCTGGCTGAACATCTTACCTTTGCTAAGACAATTTACTTGGCTGCAGTCAGCTTATACCTGTGTTCTGTTGCAACAATTAACATAATGGGGATTTATGTTAATACGAGATGCAAAATTATCTCCACTGTTGTTATGTTATCCTAATCCAACTAATAAGGTTTATATACTTGAGTAGTTATCGTAACACAAGAGGAATCG
Source organism: Cyaniris semiargus (assembly GCA_905187585.1). Taxonomy (NCBI): domain Eukaryota; kingdom Metazoa; phylum Arthropoda; class Insecta; order Lepidoptera; family Lycaenidae; genus Cyaniris; species Cyaniris semiargus. The sequence continues at coordinate 15,360,572 of LR994558.1, forward strand.
ATAATTATTATTATTTTACCTTAATTTAATGATTATTTAGACAATATTTTTTAAGAGTTTGACAAAAAAGTATGGAACATTTTCTGTTGAAGTCTAAAGTAATCATTGAATGTCTCTAAGGGCCATACCTCACCGGGATGCCACGGCGACGTGGCCAATGACGTTACCATGGCAACGTCTCTACTCTCTACGTCGCCGTAGCCAGCGTAGCCAGAGTCGACAGCTCCGCATGCGGCGACTGGTGACGTTGCCAGTTGTTTGCACGTCTTTGTATGCTCCGTCACTCAATCAGTCGCTGATTTTAGTGATATCCTCAGATAATTGAACAATTTATCAAGGTATTTTATTAAATCTTCATATAATTTAAGAAAAACACCGCTTTGTAGCGACGTAGAAACGCCAGACGTTGCCATGGTAACGTCACTGGCCACGTCGCCATGGCATCCCGGTGAGGTATGGCTCTAAGTGCGGTCGTAAGAACCGAATTAGAAATTAAAAGTAAAGTAAATTATAATATGTACAGTTATAGTTATACAATGTCAATGTCCGTTACGTTAGAATAGCGGCTTGTACGAGGCCGCTACTACAACAAAATTTTAGCTATAATGTGTAATAGTGTACAGTGTTGATTTTTATTAGTAAGAAAAATTACTTTCAACTGAAATCTTATAAAAATAACATTGTGTCTAGACACGTAAGTCGTTTTAGTCATAACTTTTTCACAACGTCAACGTCAAATGGTACTTATATTTAAAAAAATAGAATAAAAAAGAACTATTTCGTAAAACAAAACCAAACTTATGTCACGTATTAGCCCAAACAAAGCTGGCAACAAGACGCCAGTCGCAGGCAATTCGTCTTACGCCATACCCAACAATCGATTTTCAATTCCTCCAAAGAAGTAGCGAAAGAATAAATCACAAACTTTCGAATCGGAGTGTTTTTACGTATTGTTTTCTATGAAAGTCTTTCTAGCAATTTATCAACTGAGAGAAAAATGAGAAGTGCATTCTCTAGAATCCTTTATGTGGCCGATTCAACTTTTCAATGGTTCAAGACAATGGATTTTACCTATTTAACTGAAAACTTGGGACTGGTATTTTCAGCGCATTCACTTTATTTATTGTATAAAAGAGTTGTGTCAGTAATAAGCTTCAAAAACAGAGGAACGGGATTATTCTGATGAGTATAAGTCAGTTCATATTGCAAGTGAGAAAGATTAAACTTAATTTACTATGTACAAGAATATAAGCACATTAAATTGACAGACTTCTTTGGTGTTGGGCTGCTAGTTCCAATTTTAAATCGCTCATTTAAAAACACATTGCTGCGCCTCGTCACCTTACAATGTAAGCTGACCCTTTGTTTTGAGAGTGATAATAGGACGAGGTACATGAAAATGGCATACATCAGTGTTAGCAGCTTTTTGCTTAAAAAGTTAAGCTATTGCATAGCTTTTATCGCGGGCTTTGAGCGCAGCGACCGAATCAAGAAGTTCCGTAACGACGAAAACCTTACACCTTCCACTCCGATCGGCACAGCGGTGCGGCTTTGCCAGACTTCGACACGGTGCTTGTGTGAGTGCGACTAGACTTATGCGAATTATAATTGCATAATTTCGATATAAATAGCACACTCGTATACAAAGCGCCATAGTGACAATAAGTACGCCTCGACCTGGCTTATACAAATATACAGGCTGATGGTTTTTATGAAAAGGCAATTTTAACATAAAAACCGTTCTAAAACATGAATTTTCTACATAGTTGTGTACCGGAACATATTCAAATAATTTCCATTGTTAGGAGCAGTTTTGAATATTTTTATGTACGAAAATAGGTTGACTATTTGACTGAATTGCACTGCGAATTCTTTTTATTGGTGGTTTTTAAACTGGAGCAAAATATTTAGAATGTTTTATATTTTGAATGTGAAAAAATCTAACCTCCATTTTGATTTACCGGTTTTAATGACGTAATAAGCTATCCAATGTCCACTGAACTTTTCTATAGCCTGGTAAAGGAACACATAGCAATTCCGTCATCGACGTATGGTGGTAAAAGAATAGAGCCTACTTGTCTAATTTACTCACGCACGAATGTCTTCTTGTATTTTACAATCATAATTCCATATCCATACTTTAATACTAATATTATTTATTCGAAAATGTGTCTGTCTGTCTGTTACCTCTTTAGGTAACAGACAGACAGTAAAGACACCCAAACCGCTGAATCATTTTTCTGTAATTTGCTAAGGAGGTACTTTGAGTCCCGGGAAGGACATAGGATACTTTTTATCCCGGAAAAATGTACGTGTTATTTCAATCGTAAGATTTTTGTTTTATTTTTAATTTATTATTATTTAAATAGCAATTTACCAAAAATCCATACCTTCTTTATTTGCTAGAAAATGGAATTTATCAGAAATGGAAAATTAGAAAATGGCTAAATTACACAAAGACCGTTAAAATCTGCATCCGTTTAACATGTATGTACAGTACGAAGTTTGTGATCCCACACGTTTGCCGATCCCCTGTATTAGTTTACAGAGGCACCGAACTGTTTGGACATGCTAATTAGAGGTATTTTAAACCCATTATACGGGTTTTTTTTTACCACTAATGCCTACGTGTAGAGCGTCCGTGGCCTAATGGGTAACCCTTTGTTTCGCACTCGTAGACGGTGCAGGTTCGATCCCGGGTGGAGGCGTGTACCAGTGAGACATTTTCTGATCTCAAGTACACATTACGGACGCTCATACGGTGAAGGAAAACATCGCGAGGAATCCCGCATTTGGTCCCAGACGTATTGACTAGTTCTTTCCTCTGGACAAGGCCGACTATGTTGCAAGAATGTCGTATGTGCTTGGGCAACCATACGGACATTTAAATCTTGTCCCAGGCACTACAGTATTTGAGGAGTTATACTTCGCTTTGAAAATACTGTATAAGTCATCCACAATGGATGCAAAGGCCTAGTTTTAATGCCTAATACATAGTAGGTAACGGTTTATTGATACTAATAATTGGAGACGTGAGTGGAAGAATCGAACAAGTAACATTTCGTAACATACGGACAATAACTCATTTTTCCCTAATTATTTTAATAAAACTTGTAACTTATCTACTTCATAACCTAGCTAATATATCTGGCTACACATATAATCCATAGTTTTTCTATTTCAAATAATTTTTCCGGCCCTAAAGCCTCCATTCAAGCAAAAAAACGGGAAGTTTTTTCATGTTACTTACCTTATTCTTCCACTCACGTCTTGAATTATATTAAAGAAAAATTGAAATATGCAACGACTATAGTACTAAAGAATTTAGATCATGCCGTCAAAAAGGCACGGTCTCATAATTAAAGACGTGAGTGGAAAAAGAAACAAATTACTAACATTTTATAACATAAGGACAGTTACTCATTTTTACTTTATAATTTAAACAAACCTTGTAACTTACCAACTTCATTATCTGGGTGATTCCAAATAATTTTCCTGGCCCTAAAGCATCAAAAAACGGTTATTTTTTAACTGTTACTTACCTGCTCCTTCAATTGTTCTTAGATCTTAAAAAATTGATAAAATCACGATTTTTATTTGATCTGGACTGAACTGAACTTTTAATGTATAATTCGACGACCTCTGTGACTCAGTGGGTGCGTGCGTTGCCGGGGGTCGCGGGTTCCAATCCCGCCGACGGAACAAAAAGTTTTCAAAGTTCCTGAGTCATGGATGTGTATTATATGGCTGCTGTTTAGCATTCGTGTTCTATTCCACATAAAATCGGGTTTTGAGTTAATAATGCAGTTTTATTCTTTAGAACATAAGGTTTACGACAGCGAAATCCATTTTTTTGAAAACCGACTGTAGCATATTCTAGAGTACAAAAATGGTTATTGCTTATTCCTTTAAATGAGGTTTTGTATTTAGCATTTGTGTACTATGTTTCTAAAATGATTTGCGCTTAAACCCCTGCCCTGATTTTGATAAAATTTTGTATGCAGATACTTTGAGTCACTTAAAATCACATTAGATACTTTTTGTCCAGGAAAATGTACGGTTCCCGCGCAGGTAACAAAAATGATTTTGGCTTAGGATATCGATGATATTTAGTATATAGATATTATAGTTAGGTCTTGGAGAAGGACATATAATAATTTTTATCATGGAAAATGTACGGCTTTCACGCAACAAACTTTATTAATTTGCGTTTAAGCTGCTGAACCGATTTTGATTAAATTTAGTCAATGTGAAATTAGTTTATCACGTATGAATGGTACATTTTACCGCATTATAAACTATCCTACGTCCTTTTCAGGGCCTTATAGTATCACATAATTCATAATTCATAATCTTTATTTGCAAAAATATGGTTTACAGTACAATAAGATGATACATGTTAAAAAGTGTCTTACATATTTTTGTCGTTTTATCGACATGCAAATGTTTAATGAACATATTTTGTCAAGTATCTCATTCATTGAATTTATATCATTCTTAGTTAAAATTAGGACAAAGTAATATCATAATTGTTAAACATATTGAATTCCATAAAATCATTGATCAATTATCCTAAACTATTAGTTAAAATACATAAATTTCAAAATTATTATATTATGATTATTAATTATTAATTTTCATCGAATTGTTAAACATGTCAAAATTATATAATATCTTAAAAATAACAATTAAATTCAATCCATCGTCAAATAAAAATAAAAAAGTCATTAGGTACCTTAAAAATTAAACAACAAAAATCTGAATAATAAGACGAAGTAGAAGAAAAAAAAATGGAATGTCAGTGTCATTTTTACAATTTGCAATTTTTGCTTTTTAATGAAATAAATAAAATAAATAAACAATGATATATTATGTCAATCAAATAAAAATTTCAGTCAAATTTACAATTAAAATTATATAAAATGAGTTAATTATCTTAGATGTCAAAACTTTTAAATTCTAAAGTTTATTTAATAAGAAATTCTAAAATTAGCATCGATACAATTTTAACATAATCAAAACCTTTTTTCATTTTGTCTGTCTTCAAAGTATTCTTTATTTGAATAAAAACATTTATCTAAAAGCCAGGAAAACAAATTATTTTAAATTTATTGTATGTTGTTATATTTTTTATATTATTTGGTAGCTTATTATATATATTTATAGCCATGATAAATGCATTTCTGCGATAAATTTCTAGGCTTTGTTTAGGTACCCAAATTTTATGCTTATGCCTCCTTGATCCTTGTTTCTGCATTTCTAGATTTGTTGGAAATAGATATTGATATTTTCTAACAAAGAGACAGATCTCAAATATGTACTGGCATGGTAGGGGAAGTATTTTAAAAATTTTAAATAGTGGTTTACAATGTTCCAAGTAGTCAGCTCCAGCTATAGATCTTATACATTTTTTTGAACAATAAATGCCTTTGAGATATCTGATGAGTTCCCCCATAATATTAGCCCATATTTTAGTATAGATGCCACATATCCGTGATATGCCATTAGAGCTGTGTTAACAGAAGCTATATTTCTAATTCTTCTTAAGGCGAAAATAAACCGATTCAATTTATTACACACATAGACAATATGGTCTTTCCACTTTATGTCACTGTCAATTGTAAAACCTAGAAAGTTCGTTGTTGTCACGCATTTTATAGGATCTAAATCATGGTCATTTTCGTCAATTTTTTTGTTAAATTTAATAATTTTTGTCTTATCTAAGTTTATTTTCAAATTATTCTTATTTAGCCAATTCATTATATTATTTAGTGCAATTTTAATGTCATGATTTATTTGTCCTTTTTTACATTTAATTATTAAAGTTGTATCATCAGCAAACATAATACATTCTTGCTTTGTTGATTGCGGCATGTCATTAATATACAATAAAAATAGGATAGGACCAAGTATACTGCCCTGTGGAACTCCGATAGTATTTAACTTGAATTGCGAATAATATTTTTTTACTCTTTTATTGGATATATTAGTTATTTCTGTACACTGTGTTCTATTTTCTAAGTATGATTTAAACCAATCGTTAGCATTTCCTCTAATACCACATTTATCTAATTTATTGAGTAGTATTTTATGTTCCACAAAATCAAATGCTTTACTCATGTCCAAAAATACTGCGTCGGCTTCTAGACCATTGTCAATAGCCTCACTAATTTGTTTGATAACATGCTAGGGTGGTAGAGCTCCCTTTTATAAAACCAAATTGTTGTTTAGTCAATATCTTATTAGTACTAAGGTAACTCATTAATTTAATTTGCATTGCTTTTTCAAACACTTTTGAAAGGATAGGTACTATTGTGACTGTTTCTTATTTTTATTATTCTATGTGATTTTCCATTTCTTTATTATTCACACTTCCCCGTCTCCCAACTAATACTATAAGTGTTGTATTAGGACAGTGAGTAGTTTTAACAATTTTTTTAATTATTTGTGAAAAACTTGCACCTGGTATGCAGGTGTTACACACTGACTTTTCTATGTATATCTTACTCAACTGCACCCCGACTCCCCGACCAAGTTCATCGCTGTAAATAGCCATTGAACATGGACCAGAGGCCGGTGACACAGTCAGGTTTTTCATTTGGGAGTGCTTTGTATGTGTCTCCATACCCAAATTACTATCAATACTATCTGGACCCATTGAACAATTTACCTGGCATTGACAAGACGAGTTATGTCTCAATAAAGACATAACTCTGTCCTCATTGTAACGGCAGTCATCCAGTAAAGTATTCAACGCCGATATTATGTGACTTGATATTTCCAATTGAGCAAGTTCATATTTTTTTGTTATTGATTCAAGGGACTCATGTAGATAAGTAATTTCAGTTTGGAGACTGCATACCGCCGCCGCCTCATACATACATTTGGTATTTTCAAGTTCTTTAGCACAGTCTTGGTACTTATTTTTGATATACATGTTATCTTTGGACAACTTTGTTATTTTAGATAGTTTTTGCTGGTTTCTTTTTAACAATTTACTTGTTTTTCTAATGTTTTTTCTAACTTTTAAATACTTTTTTAATTTATTTTTACTTTGAAATGAGTGAAGTGTCTGGGAGGGGATAGTGTCGTCACCAGTCAAATCAATTATTGGTAAATTATTATGAATAAATATGTTTATCAGAAATGTCAGAATCCCTCCCAAACATTTCCTGAAACAAGTTTTGTGTTTTTGAGGAGTTATACTCTTGTATTTGGCTTTCTAGTGTCTTGATTTGTGTATGGGCTTCATCACATCTTTGCTTCCACAAACTAGTGCTGTTCAGCGCCTCCTCATACTCGTCTCTGCACTGATCAAAACTGTCTACAATTTCCTGTAATTGTTTTGTTTTCTGGTATAACTCCTCATAATTTAGATTTAACTTATTTAACTCATTTTTAAGGTCACTATTTTTTTGGATAATTTTTACCATTTCTTTCTCACTGTCCTCGCGTTCAGAGAGCAATAGTTCATTTTGTTTCTTATATTCTTTAAGTTCCTGAAGGGTCAGACGGAGTTGTTCCTCAGTCTGACGAGCCAGGTTTCCTCTGGTCATCATGATAACTAACAATAATGTAAACTATAAGATAATTGGTTAATCAATTGACTTAATTGTCTATCAATGAACCAATTATCTATTGGTGTGCAAACCTGACACTTTCCAGTACCTTCATATAGACCCAACCACTCGATATCTTTAGATGGTGAGATATATGCTCGGTGTAGAGGGGTCACACAAGCTAGAGTGGGGTGTGTAAGATGTTAAAGAAGATACAAGTCATAGGCCAAGCCTACAAACCAACCTATAAGTGAATTTTTAAATGTTAGATTATAATATTTAGCTTAAATGTGAATATAGAAATAAACTACAAAGGCAGTTTAATCAACAATACCAAGTCCTCCTTAAATGAGCCTGTCACTCGATATCTTTAGATGTTGAGATATTTGCTCGGTGTAGAGGGGTCACGCAAGCTAGAGTGAGGTGTAAGGGTTGTTAAAAGTAATAACAAGGTCCATCAATCCCACTGACCGGCCTATGTAACCTATGAAAACTGATTACACAGAAACAGCTGATCTATTGCTTTCCTCCCACGGTTATAATTATCGCCTATCGTCAACCTAAATCAACTTTTAATTATGTTTAAGATTTTTATTATATGTGTATCATATAATAAAAATCTTAAATATATGTATAGTATAAAAGTACTAAATATATTTTCGTTGTCTGGTACCTGTAACACAAGTCCATCAGGTACTTACCACGGGGCCAGACTGACGTAGTGTAAAGCGTCCATTAGATATAAAAAAAAATTAATAATAATAATTTATTATTATTATTTTTTTTAATATTGAAATAATACGCACCTGTATTGATATACTTTAAGTTTCCAACAATTAAATAATAGGTCTTTGGAGTCCTTACAGAATTCTGACGCTTGAATGGCAGATCCAATAGCTTAAAATTTTAAATTAGCTACTTTAGTCTGTCTACTTCAAAGTTTAACCAAAACATTTTTTTCTTTAAAACGTACGATGCAATCGATAGCTCCAAAGGTAAGGACTCTCTCGGTAGATAAAAGCACTGAAACTTAGTTTGGAATCAAGTGGCGAAGCGAATTTCTTAAAAAGGTACTCCTTTTAGTATTTTATCGTTCCGAGTTTCAAAGTTTTACTAAGGATATATTAGCTAGCCTGGCTTTTGATTTACTGAGCTAAGCTTTTGAACATTTTGACGAGATTATAGCCCCGTTCACAAATTTTTATGGAAAAAGTCATCAAGAAATAACATGCCCTGCCAATAATGCCTCTCACGCGGCCTTCGTTAAACTAGGTAATGCCCAAGTGACTGCGCAGTTCATACTCTTCCTCTACTCGCGTAACCCAGTGAGAGATCAGACGCAAAAACTACTTTTTACATTCGCAACTATCGTGTGATCAGCATGCATTGTCCAAACCAAACTTGGAAACAACCAAGAAAGTTAATAGGAATCCATAAAATTGTAACACTCTTTGGGTAATAATTCTCAGGTAAATTACAATAATTAACTTCTTAAATTTCTAGTAATACGGCTTAAAGAGGGCGACTAACCCAAAAAATCAAACATCGTCCTTCTCTCTTCACACTCACGCCCGTCTTTCATATGCCAGGTAAAAAGGACGAGGCGGAATCATCGCCAAGTTACTTTTTTCTTAATAAATCGATTAATATACAACATTTTAAAAATCCGCCAGGTCAGTGTGTCAATGATAGAATTTTATATACAATATGTTAAAATATTAACTTAGTTTAATGCACGGTTATGGCAATATATAAAAAAATCGTGAAAATTAGATGCTTGTGATTTTTTTCTATCGAGAAAAATTTAAGATATCGTGTTTTTGCTTAGATCAAATTCTTGGAAATATAATGTAGTATCTATGTTTAGAAAATGAAACAATTCTGGGCTTATTTTCAAGTATAAAAATGAATTATAAAATCGTCAATTTTGGGTTAGTCGCCCCCTTAAATGTCAATCTTAGTTTGTCTTTGTGAGGTGACTTTGAAATCTTGATGGAGGTGAAATATTAATGAAATCAGAGTTAAGTTCTAATAAATAGAAAATTAGTATAATGTTGAGTAGTTGCTGTCCGAAAATATTAAATAATTTCATTCAGTCTGTCTGTTACTTTGTAACCTCTTCACGGTTAATTAGCTAACCGATAATTAGCGAAACCGAACAAGCGACACCGGGTGCCGCGATAACAATAGAAATCTATTGTGTCTCGTTTTATCCACGATCGAGGGATTAATTAAATTCGGCATAAAAGATAATGTGGTGCCAGGAAATGTATGTCGGTAACTTCGGCGCACAAGTCGACAGTGGCGGGGCAAGACCTAAATTTGATGTGGGCAAAATATATTTTGCCAGGCCCCCTGATAGATAACTTTGTTGGGAGTAAGAATTTTTTGATACTCACATTTTTATTTATAAAAAATTTAGTATCGAAATTACTCGTAAGTCCTAAAAACGATCTGACTCTGACTGTCTGAATAACATTCCTAATGACTAAAATTAACTGTTCTTACTCATAAATAGTATCAAACTGTATTTAAAATTGGGTTATTTGTTCATCATCATCAATTGAAAGACCTCATTATCATCATTATAATTTCATATAAAATACGGCGGGCTTTTAAAACATTAAAGTTATTATGTGGGCGATAGTACTCGTGTTAACGAGCGCTCGGCGCAGCTGCTGCTAAGTGACACAGTTTAGCGGGAATTATGTTTTGTGGCAATTTTTAAGAAAGCCCCAAGACAAAGTTGAGGATTATAAGTGTGAGGAATGACCACTTGCTACATTTTTAGATTAAAATAGAGTAACTTTTCGTTTTAAAAGAGTAAAGACATAATATCAAAAAATTTAGGTGTGGTCATAGTTGAAATTATTATATTACTAGCTGATCCGGCGAAAATTTTTTGCTATATGTTTGCGGCGTAGATATATTTAATATTATGCTTGAAAGCCAAGAGAGGAATTGTCAATTGTGCCGTTTTATATATTATGTTATACCGATCTTAGAAATATAATAACGACGCGATTCATTGTTTGCTGTTTGGTCCGCTACAATTTTTTGTTATAAATTAGGTTTAAATAGGTTTTGGGTTTTAATATATTAAATTAAGTTTTTTTTTAGGTTGTAAAAAATGTTGGCCGATTTCAGACCCACAGAATTGTCCCTATTCTGTGGGTTTGAAATCGGCCAACATTTTCACACTACATTTTAAATGAAGCCGTTTCGAAGGAGTTTGGCAGCAAACACCGCGACACGAGAATTTTATAATATACAGGGATGTAACAAAACAAAGTGATAATACTTTAGGGTGTGTACTGTGTATACTTTCACAGTGAACTCTATACTGGGGACTCCCTAGTATAGAGTTCACTGTGAAAGTAACAGCGCTGAAAGAGCAATTTTATTTACTTTTGTATGACCGAACTCATGATACTGGGGCGTTTGCCCATGCATGTAACAAAAACAAAATCTCTTTCAGCGCTGCTACTTCTACAGTGGACTCTATATTATAAGGGACACAATATACACACTGTAGAATTTGTGCACTCTTGTAGGGCGAGTAAATTAAACACAGAATACTGTATCACTAGGCACTACCACTCCGGCTGGTGGATGATGAAGAAGAGAGGCTCGCTCTGCCCGGGCTACGAGTGGGCGTGGCTATCTTTATTTATTAATACACTACACACACCCTTAAGGTGACGCCGCGTTAAAGTAAAAAACCGTGTTGGATATGTTTTAAAATAAAATAAATAAAATACGTTTATTTCAGGTAATAACCCATAGAAAAATTCTTAAAACTAGAAGGAAATAATTATTATTAATTTAAATATTTGCCTGCCTCTGGCGCACCGGATACATGCACGTGTGCATGGACCCAGTGCTTCAGGAGGGGGCTGTCCAGCTTATCACTGAGTGTCACTGTTTTAGATTGATTGTTTTCTATGTTATTTCGGCCCGGCCTCTCATAGAAAACAAGCAATGGAACAGCAAGAAATGGATAGGGCGTAAGCGACAAAATGGTTTTTGTCGCGTAATTTAAAAACCATAAATATATTTCATATAAGCTATGTGTAAATTAAAGTGTAACCAATCTATGTACAAATTTTGGAAGCTTAAATCACTCTCCTCTATTGGCAAAATTAGAATCCCCTTTTTTACAGAGGTCTTTTTGATTATTCTGTGTTATAAAAGTTGACCAATCGTGTTATGCTATGGGTAATTCAAAGACAAAGGCACAATGAATACTGACAATGAACTTTAATTTCTTAGCTTTAGTCATTGCTGAGAAAAATCCATATCGCTACAGCCAAATTATCAAGGCGTCGCTTTAAGTATTACCACTTTATTCTGTTATACCCAGTATAACAAGATATTATTATAACTCACAATGCAACAAATGCAACAATAGAAAAATAATTCTCGAGCTGCTAAGCTAAGTCCAAGTGAAGTCGCGAGCGCGTCATATATTATAGTTAAAAGGGTTCCCTTGTCGCGTAATTCGCTGTCGAACACGCGCGTGATTTACGCCTGTTTGTACTAACTACCACGTGGCCTTACGTGACCTATTGATTTTATAAGATGGCAGTTTTGTTAACTTGGCGGGAAATATAGGTTATAAAATATTTTTTTTTTTTCTTATCGTTGTATGAGTAAATTCAGGAGAATAAGCTGTTGGTAAGTGTACCCCTCTAATTCCTTATCCAAATCCAAAACGATCTTAAAATCATTTTGCCTATCCCTCCCATTTTTCCGAGCGATCTCGAATTTTGCGCGGCCTGTGTTAGTATGACACTGAAATTACACAGTTATATTATGTTAGCATGTCTATATGTCTGTGTGATGTGCTGCTTAAAGCTGAATACCGTTGCACTGAACATTCACAGTATTTCCACACAATTTTATGAAAAGTATTTAATTACATGTACAATCCGTTCGTAACTTATGGCCTGAATTTTCGGGGTGACGTTTTATTTTAGCACTCGTGAAATATCGCTTTACAACGGTCTCCTTTATTGGGATAATTGAATGGAATTGTACAAATATACCAGGGTGATAGGAAAAATGCCGGGCGACCGAAACCCACATTGTTAAAAGCGGATGATTACACAACGTCAAAGTGTTTGTCAAAAAATCGTTTACGGTCAAAATCTTCGTTAAATTAAAGTTAAATATTCGTTAAATGTCTCTAGGTGCGGCCGTTACACTTTCAAATTGACTACTGTTACTGAAATAAAATTACCAATCGTTTTGTTACTGTCTTGTCTATTTGTCGTGTCTATATTATTAAAGTTTTGACCAATAAAAGCGCGACCCGGTGAATCATAATCATAATCTTTATTTGCAATAATATGTTGTGTACATTACGATGTTACAATATGTTAAAAGTGTCTCACATATTATTGTCGTTTTAATCGACGTGCAAATATTTAATCCTTTGATTATTCTTGGAAATCTATTGTTACTCTATTGTTGTCGCGATCACCGGTGATCTTATGGGGCTTGATAGGTTAACAAAACATTTTGTCAAATTATAATAATAATATTAATATAAAGACATTCTTAAAGTTATTAGTTAACAAAACATATATGTCAAATTTTTTTTTACTCTTAAATGTCAAACTTAATATTATTTTTTTTAAAATCGTCATATTTTAATAGATAATGGAATTAAATAAAAAATGTCAATTGATGAGTCAAATTACAAATTAAAATTAATTAAGATAGGTTAATTACATTAAATGTCAAAAGGAATTGAAAATTCCCGAAGTATACAATATAATATTAAACAATAATTAAACAAGAAATTCTAAATAATAGCAGAAACACAATTTGTGGAGTTTTGAAGTCGTCAGACGCTGTGTAATACTTTTAATAAAATATTTAATCTAGCTTTATTCTATCCTATAGATTGGAACAAACCCACATAAGCTATATTGTAAAATGATTTAGCATATTTTCTACAACATCTGATTAATCTCAATTAAAAATTGCAATTAAAAATACCTTGGTATCAGATAACATCAGAAGCTAACATGTCTTTTGTAGTCAATAAACCCAAGCCCACCGATTGGGCGCTAAGCTAAGTGATGCTGTGTATAGAGCGATCTAATTTATTACAGCTGTGGTAGAGACAGAAAAATAATGTGAACTTTAAATGAAAGGAAAAGTACATATTTTATTATTGAAAATATATGCTAATTATTGGTTACTAGATGACGCCCGCAACTTCGTTTATCGCGCGGGAACCGTACATTTTTCCGGGATAAAAAGTATCCTATGTCCTTTCCCGGGACTCAAAGTATCCCCCCATACCAAATTTCAGCAAAATCGGTTCAGCGGTTTAGGCGTGAAGAGGTAACAGACAAACAGACAGACAGACACACTTTCGCATTTATAATATTAGTATGGAAGTATGGAAGTATGGATGGATTTTAAAGGTTTCCTACTGAGCTAAATAACATTAATTTTAGGAAATAACTTTTACGCATCACGAGCTATTTTGAAAGCTTTGTGCTATTAGGATGGGTAAAATAAGTGAAACGCGCATCAGGACAAACAATTTCGTAAGATGGAGGAGGTGACAGTAGACCGCTGGCGCGGCGTAAGGGTCCACTCAGACCGCAACGCGACGCGTTGCATTTCCAAATTTATATGGATCTGACAGATTAGCAAGACATCTCATGCAAGTAAAATCTGTCAAATACATAGAAATTTAGAAATTCATATACGCGTCGCGTTGCGGTCTTAATTGACCCTAAGAGAAAAAAAAATACCCCTGTGTTTCTACCGCGCGGTGATGTATGCCAATATGCCTGCTGTTTTAGTTTTAACTTCTGCCTGCACTCCCATAGTATAAAACCTGAATAGTATACAATTTTTTATAAAATAACTAGTTGTTTCCCGCGACTCCGTCCGCGTGGACTTTGGAACAGACAGACAGAGATACTTTCGCATTCATAATTTTTCTCTTGAAGTTTTTTCTGATTTTTTTTATCTACAAACGTCACGGAGCCCGGGACCTTCCCAACGAATGTAAAACCGTGGAAATCGGTTCGTGCGTTCCGGAGTTATAGCGTCAGGAAGGAAAACCTGACTTATTTTTATATATTAGATTTCGATACAATTTTTTATAAACACCAGATATTTACAATATCTTCTGTCAGTAATGGGGAAGATTTCATAATCAGAGGGCGCCACGTGATCTATTTACATTCTATGGTTCGGAGCGGTTCATACGAAATATTTTTGTATTAACGTTTACCTGTGCGACGTTTACCTGTCTGACGTTTACCTGTGCAATGTATTGTACCTGGAAATTAAATCAGCTCAAAGAAGAATTAAAGAAGAGGGGTGCTTCCTGTAGTGGAAGAAAGGCAGACCTTGTAGAGAGGTTAGTAAATAAAAGTAAATAAATTACTACAGTACTTTAATATTTTCTTGGTGAATGTTTATATTATGTTTATGAAACATTAAACTCTTGACCATAATTCTATGAACCTTTATTCACTTCGTTTATTATTGTTTGTGAAAAACAAGTTCTTAGCTATCTTCTACTTTTGTAGGTTAGAAGCGTATGATAGAAATTTTAACTTCACTGATAAATCATGTCCCTCAGAACCAGTACAAACCGAAGTTATGGTCATACCAAAAGACGATTATTATAAAAATATAAACAGCAATACCCCATTGCGTAAGGCGGTAGAACCTTTGACCAAGGGAAAATAGATGGTATCACATTCTTCCTCAAAATTCGGCGCTCTAAATTGAAACCTGCAATTCACGCAATCATGTTACATATGACATTGGTAAAAGATTTGAACAAAGACTATTTATAAGAATCTACCTACTCACCTGTAGACGATTTCATAGTTTTATAATCATTTTCTGTAAAATGATGTCCACTTAATCGTAAATATGAAGATTGCGATTTCGCCAATTCTGGCCGTTTTATTGCTTTAGCCCACAACCTTTTCCTATTTTTATCTTTTGGGAACAAATGATAACCATTTTTCTTGCATCCCGGCACTGCACACTTTGTCATTTTTAATAGATTTAATATAAAAACGCCAAAAAGATCTAAAATGTAACGATGCACAGATAGGCATAGCGGATCATAGGAATCGCGACACCTAGCGGAGAAAAATGGCAAAAATCTTCCCCATTAATGTTGCGTTGCTGTCACAAGGTATTTAATCTTCCTTCCGTTTTTTGGCTTCATCCACCTGTTTTGCTATCTGTACCATTTGATGCCGTATTACCTGTAATGGCATGCACTAAACTATGGGAGCCGCGTAACAAATTTATTCGCGTTTAGAAAGCGCACGGCTATCAATATAACTGATGAAACTTTATGCATTATCCTCCCGCCTCATGCTGCCTGGTGCATTTGAATGTACATACCTAAATAGCCTTTAGAGCCAAGCAGTATTCAAATTAGGAGCCTCTTCATGCCAAGCTGCTAATATTAAACAGCTGAACTGATTTTGATAAAATTAATGGATTTCGTCAAGAGATCATTGAGTCCCGTGTAAAAACATATTTCGGAATTCCGGCGTTACAAAGTTACGGACAACATCTAGTTAAACTTTATTTCATTTCCGAGTACAGAAGTTTGACATGTCTGCTTGTTTGTCCCATACATCTATCATTTTTGGGGTTCCGTACCCAAAGGGTAAAAACGGGACCCTATTACTAAGACTTCGATGTCTGTCCGTCTGTCTGTCTGTCTCCAGGTTGATTTCTGAAATTTTCACAGCTTGTGTATTTCTGTTGTCGCTATAATAATAAATACTTAAAAAATTAAATTAAAATCTTTTTAAGGGGGGGCTCCCGTACAACAGACGTGATAACTGAATATATACCTAATAACGTCATAAAAAATACAATAATTTTTGTCTTATTTTGCAGTATAATTGTACGGAACCTTCGTGCGTGAGTCTGACTCGCACTTGGCCGATTTTTATACTTTTCTTTTGAACGTGGACAATAGAGCTTCTTCTTTCTAGTATTTTCCATACCGTATATGGCATAACAACGCTTGCCGGGTGAGCTAGTAAATGTTATTCGCAGGTTTTATACCATGGTGATGATAGCCGGTGTTGTTGTTTTTCTTCACAGCACGATACAAACAGTTGGGAATTTCCGCAGTAAAGTTTGCCACGGACTCAAACTTGCTGTGAAACTTATCCGGATGAAATTTAGTCGGTAAAGACATGCGCATACGGGCGACTTAATAGTCTGTGTATTGCATATTTTACATTACAAAAAGAGCGTTGCCTATATCCATATTAATATCCATACTATTTTAATATCCATACTTCCATACGAAAGTGTGTCTGTCTGTCTGTCTGTCTGTCTGTCTGTCTGTTACCTCTTCACGCCTAAACCGCTGAACCGATTTTGCTTAAATTTGGTATGGGGATACTTTGAGTCCCGGGAAAGGACATAGGATACATTTTATCCCGGAAAAATGTACGGTTTCCGCGCGATAAACGAATTTTGGCGCAACGAAGTTGCGGGCGTCATCTAATTTTTAATAGTATAAATGCGGAAGTCTGTTGTCTGTCTGTCTGTTACCTGTTACGCTGAAACAGCGGAACCAATTTTGCGCATCGGTTCCAGCACGATGAACGAATTTTGGCGCAACGGAGTTGCGGGCGTCATCTAGTAATAAATACGAATGTGTCTATCCGTCTGCCTGTTACTGAATTCATTTTGATGAAATTTGGTAAAAAGAGACAATAAATCCAAAGATTGGAGGCTAGTTTTTATTTTGGAAGAAGAAAGACTTGTGAAAGAGTTGCGAAGCAAACGAAGTTGGTGCATATTGTTATACTATTGTAGTTATACAGGGTGTAACAAAACTTAGTGATAATACGTGTGTAATCTTATATAGAGTTCACTGTGAAAGTAGCTCTGAAAGAGCAAAATTTTCTTTATGATTTGTATGGGCGTCAAGCGTCAGGGATTTTCCCATATAAAAGAAAAAAATGTTAAGATCACTCAGTTTTGTTACACCTTGTATATTATATCGAGTGTGATGAAGTAAATAATTACAGCTTCAGCTTTTAAAAATTGACGAAAGTCTGGCTGTCACTGGTTTTTGGGCCAAAATAAAATATTTTTTTATTTACGACGTACAATAATTGTCCCCCCTTTTGTACAATAATATAATAACATATTTACTGCTACACGGAAGTAAATTAATTATATATATTTTTAAATATTTAGTGTCGGTGTAGTTTTGAATTAACTACGAGTAGCCTAAGGGAGCATACCCATACTACGTGACCTACTTTTTAAGATTTTTTGACCCCCCCCCCCCCCCTCCCCCTGGTGACCACGCGTAGTAAATGCCATATCCCCCCCCCCCCCCCCCCTTCAATTGTTCACGTGGTATTGACAAGATAATTTTTAATCATTTTGTAAGTAGAAAGTGTAGATAGCAAATGAAAATAATTTGACTCATATATTTTGTGTTTATTAAGTTAATTATTACGAAAGACTCTTTGCATGTTTATAGTAATTATTACTACTTAATTAAATATGATAATAAAAATAACGATCACCAAAAAATACCAATAGTTTGCCAAAAAGAAATACTTGACACCAATCCTACTAATATTATAAAGGCGAAAGTTTGGATGTATGGATGTTTGTTACTCTTTCACGCAAAAACTACTACGCGGATTTTAATGAAACTTTACAATAATATAACTTATACATAAGAATAACACATAGCCTCTTACTAATAAAATGTTACACAGCGTATATAGAGGGTGCATAAGATTTTTTCTATTAATAATCATTTTTGACATAAGGCCTGTATAACGATGCTGTCATTTCCATGCTAATTTCTCTGTATAGACTCTGTGTAACGTGTGTGTAACTTAAAAACTCCTGTTTTACTATTCACACGTTGAACGCATGTTTAAGAAGTTTTTATAAGTAAGAGTTAACGTTAGCCTACAATTTTAACCGACTTTCAAAATGGGGGAGTTTTTTTTTAAGTTCAACGATTACTCCGCCGTTTGTAAACCGATTTTCAAATTTTTTCTTTTAGTGTATAGGCTATCATCCCAATTTGGTACCGTATTCATAAAAATGGTGACCTGATGAAGGGATCCATAAGTAATCGAGGGAACTCCTCAAAATTTATATGGAAACATGTGGTGACTTCGGTTTCGTTAGCAGTATTCTAAGCATAAGCTACCAACAAGTAAGATTTTGCACCAAGGTATACCATGGTTTGGAAGGTGCTGAGAGAGCTCCTGACTCTTTATAGATACAACTTTGGGAGTTTCGACGTTGTTTTGAGAACGCAAAGCATATGCTACTATGCAAATTACATTCATCATCATCATCACTACCATCTCCCGTCCCGTCCCGTTTTGACCCTATTATTGGTACTTTTCACAGTATTTTATTATATATCACTTAAACCGCGGGTAACACCGCGGGGTACAGCTAGTATTTAAGATATACTATAAAGGTGTAACAAAACTAAGTGATAATACTTTAGGATGTGTTCGTGTTCCTTATAGTGAGTACATGATCGAGAGTGTTCTTAGCTATAGTTCATCATCATCAGCCTGCTCATTGCTGAAATATCAGGGTTTATCTGGTTCGTGATAGGCCGATTAGCAACTTGCAGTCGTTTGATGGGTTTTATATTTTGCATTCTGGTTCGTGACACTTATGAATATATACATATTAATGGAAAGTTGACCCTGGTGCTGCAGCATCACCTGGTAATCAATAGGATACCCAACTCCTCACCAACTTAGAGCAGAGGTTTCGTGTTTGGGCTCATTTTAATTGCGACAACCAATAAAACGTAGATAAGCAGTAAATATTTGCATGCTGCTGCTGCAGCATCACCTGGATTGTATAGGAGCCGAGCTCCGTATGAACCCAGGGTGGATGGAGGTTTCATGTTTGGCCTCATATTGATGGCCTCATCCAAGAGGATATTTATAGATCGTATTCATTGGGAAATGGGATATGATCCTGTTGATAGTAACAATTCTGCACTATAACCAACACAAGTTTAAAAAGCATAAAATAAAATTAAATTAAGAAATTTGAAAAAACCCCCGCCAAACAACTTTAAAAAAGTAAAGAAATAATACTTACTGACTTTAAGTTAAAATAATTCCTAAGTGTAAAGTAATATTTTAGTCCATAATTGTTGTCAGGGTGTGTCGAGGGACCGCTAATATAGATGTTTGATTTCACATAACATTATAGTTTAAAGGTCAGTTCACAGCGAACTGAATCGAGACAATCAGTGATACAAAATGCAAAAGTCGCTGTTAGCGGTCCCCCGACACTTAATATTACTTTACACTTAGGAATTATTTTAACTTAAAGTCAGTAAATATTATTTCATTACTTTCTAAAGTTGTTTGGCGGGGGTTTTGTTAAATTTCTTAATTTAATTCACTTTTGTATAGGCAAGCGCCCCAGTGTAAAACGAGTTTCTCCATACATAAGTGAAAAAAAAAATTTGGTCTTTCAGCACTGCTACTTTCACAGTGAACTCTATGTAAGAAACACATACACACCCTAAAGTATTATCACTTAGATTTATGTATGATATATATAATAATAGTCTAAAATTACAATAGAACAATCAGAGAAATCAATTTCTAGGCAGATGGCGGACCTAAGTAATTTGGTCGCGTTTAAAGTTAAACTCGACCGACAGATCACAATTAACATTTAATTGACAAGATCCGACTACATGACGTTGGTCTGTCAACTACCTAGGAATCAATTTCCTCGATGGTACAAACTAGCTAATGTAGTCACGACTGTAGTTAAAATTGTAATCGAACACCAAATATAGTAAACTAACTGTGCCCCGCGGTGTTACCCGCGGTTTAAGTGATATGAAATAAAAGACTATGAAAAGTACCAATAATAGGGTGAAAACGGGACGATACATGGTTCTATAATGGTTATTGGTAGTGATGATGATGATGATGAATGTAATTTGCATAGTAGCATATGCTTTCCGTTCTTAAAACAACGTCGATACTCCCAAACTTGTATCTATTGAAAGTCACGAGTTCTCTTAGCAACTTCCGAACCATGGTATACCTTGGTGCAAAATCTTGCTTGTTGGTAGCATATGCTTAGAATACTGCTCACAAAACTGAAGTCACCACATGATTTCTTATGGATCCCTTCATCAGGTCACCACTTTTATGAATATGGTACCAAATTGGGATGATATACCCTATACACCAAAAGAAAAATTTTGAAAATCGGTTCACAAACGGCGGAGTAATCGTTGAACATAAAAAAACGAACATAACACCTTCTCCATTTTGAAAGTCGGTTAAAATTGTAGCCTATGTGTTATTATGATGTATAAGCTATATTATTGTAAAGTTTCATTAAAATCCGTTCAGTATTTTTTGCGTGAAAGAGTAACAAACATCCATACATCCATACATATATCCATATATCATCATCATATACATATATCCATACATACATATATCCATACATACATATATACATCCAAACTTTCGCCTTTATAATATTAGTAACTTTTATGAATATGGTACCAAATTGGGATGATATACCCTATACACCAAAAGAAAAATTTTGAAAATTGGTTAACAAACGGCGGAGTAATCGTTGAACATAAAAAACGAACATAACACCTCCTCCAATTCGAAAGTCGGTTAAAATTGTAGCATATGTGTTATTCTGATGTATAAGCTATATTATTATAAAGTTTCATTAAAATCCGTTCAGTAGTTTTTGCGTGAAAGAGTAACAAACATCCATACATCCATACATACATCCAAACTTTCGCCTTTATAATATTAGTAGGAAGATCACCAAGCTTGTCAGCTTCACCAAACTTCAAAATGCCTGACAAGTGATAACAGTGCCTGTTTTTTTTAATGGCTGTTAGCTATAAATAACCATAATAAATGCCAGTGTCAAGTATTAAATGGCGAGAAAAAAAATTTTTGTATGACGTTTCTCTCGGCGAAATTGACTACGTAACAAAACTCTAGACCCCATCCCCCCCTCTTGTGACCAAGCGTAGTATTTTGAAGACCCCCCTCCCCCCTAAATGGGTCACGTAGTATGGGTATGTTCCCTAAGCTATTCTTATATGAAATTTAAGTTTTAAGCTAACTTTAAACTTAAATTTCATTTGTTGATTTACAATATTCACAGTCATTTTTAGGGTTCCGTAGCCAAATGGCAAAAAACGGAACCCTTATAGATTCGTCATGTCTGTCTGTCTGTCTGTCCGTATGTCACAGCCACTTTTCTCGGAAACTATAAGAGCTATACTATTGAAATTTGGTAAGTAGATGTAGTCTGTGAACCGCATTAAGATGTTGATACAATAATGGAAAAATTATTAAAAATTTTAGGGGTCCCCATAGGTACAACTAAATCAAAAAAAAAATTCATCTAACCTATGCGTGTGGGGTATCTATGGATAGGTCTTCAAAAATTATATTGAGTTTTCTAATATCATTTTTTTCTAACCTGAATAGTTTGCGAGAGAGACTCTTCCAAAGTGCTAAAATGTGTCCCCCCCCCCCCCCTCTAACTTCTAAAGTAAGGGCATGATAATTCTAAAAAAATATATGATGTACTTTACTATAAAAACTACCAACGAAAATTGGTTTGAATGAAATCTAGCAAGTAGTTTTTTTTTTTATATTATTATATTTAAAAAAAAAAATTTTTTCATCTAACTTATGCGTGTGGGGTATCTATGGATAGGTCTTCAAAAATTATATTGAGTTTTCTAATATCATTTTTTTCTAACCTGAATAGTTTGCGAGAGAGACTCTTCCAAAGTGCTAAAATGTGTCCCCCCCCCCCCCCCCTCTAACTTCTAAAGTAAGGGCATGATAATTCTAAAAAAATATATGGTGTACTTTACTATAAAAACTACCAACGAAAATTGGTTTGAATGAAATCTAGCAAGTAGTTTTTTTTTTTTTATATTATTATATTTAAAAAAAAAATTTTTTTCATCTAACCTATGCGTGTGGGGTATCTATGGATAGGTCTTCAAAAATTATATTGAGTTTTCTAATATCATTTTTTTCTAACCTGAATAGTTTGCGAGAGAGACTCTTCCAAAGTGCTAAAATGTGTCCCCCCCCCCCCCTCTAACTTCTAAAGTAGGGGCATGATAAGTCTAAAAAAAATATATGATGTACTTTACTATAAAAACTACCAACGAAAATTGGTTTGAACGAAATCTAGCAAGTAGTTTTTTTTATAGTATTATATTAAAAATTTATTTTTTTTCATCTAACCTATGCGTGTGGGGTATCTATGGATAGGTCTTCAAAAATTATATTGAGGTTTTTAATATTATTTTTTTCTAACCTGAATAATTGCGAGAGAGACTCTTCCAAAGTGGTAAAATGTGTCCCGTCCCCCCCTCTAACTTCTAAAGTAGGGGCATGATAAGTCTCAAAAAAATATATGATGTACTTTACTATAAAAACTACCAACGAAAATTGGTTTGAACGTAATCTAGCTAGTAGTTTTTTTATATACTTACGTCATAAATGGTAAACTTAATTTAACTTTCATTAAATCAACTGAAATATAAAAATAAATCAAAAACCTTTTAATTTCATAAAAATAAACCTTATTGCTGCTACGGAACCCTTCATGGGCGAGTCCAACTCGCACTTGGCCGGTTTTATTGTATTTCCATACAGAAAACGAACGGCAGACATTTTTAATACCTACTACTAATAATATATTATATTTCGCAAACAATTTTACCAGATAATATTTGTTTTCCTGTGGCTTTAAATATTATGAAAATATTGAAAACACACTTTTATTTGCTAAATAAATAATTTCGCAAACATTTTTACCAGAGTATATACTTTGTTTTCCTGTGGCTTAAAATATTATGAAAATATTGAAAATACACTTTAATTTGCTAAATAAATAAATCTGAAGTTGCTTTTAGTAAAATCAACAAGCAAAATGGTTTTAAATCAATAATTTGGCTTTACTCGGTGCAGACAGGTTGTTCAACTTTAATCTCTTGAAAAACTATTTCAGCCGAAAATATGAAAGGTGTTATTTGGAGAGATAAAAGAGTAACATACAATTTTGATTACATTATACAAAAAATGGCTAGATGATGATCATAATCAAAAGAATAAGAAAAATTTTGTTTATGTTATAAAAAAAATCAATCATCATCAAATCAACGTAAAACTTAAAAAAAAGCTTTAATATAATCAGTGGTCTATGTTAACTAGCTACGTATTCGTAGAATCACAACGTCTTTTGATATTATTTATCACATGAAGCTATCACAATTTTTTGACATACGAACAAGCAGCCAACCTATCCTGCTAGGCCCCGTAACAACCCTTTGATATATAAGTAGCTTCGAACAGAGTTCTTTTAATTAGGTGACATACGATATGAATAATTCGGGAGCGCTAAGCAAACCAAACTTACTACACAATGATTATATGACCTACATTTTTTTAACCGAGTGCGCAGTAGGTAATCTATACTAATATTATAAAGCTGAAGAGTTTGTTTGTTTGTTTGAACGCGATAATCTCAGGAATTACTAGCCCTATTTGAAAAATTTTTTCAGTGTTAGATAGCTCATTTATCGAGGAAGGCTATAGGCTATATATTATCACGCTAAGACTAATAGGAGCGAAGAAACAGAGGAAAATGTGGAAAAAACGTTGACAATTATTTAAAAGGGCTTATCTCACGAAGTACTGGAGCAATTTTTATGTTATTTGGTACAGATAAAAAGTAGACCACGTGAAGGATCATAGGCTATTTTTTGTGAGCTAATTAATTGTCTGTGAAATTCCTAATTTACTCGGGCGAAGCAACGCGAAACGTCTAGTAGTCAATAATTTACGTTTAAAATGTAAGTAATTTAGGAATACAATAAAAATTAAAGGGCCAACCTATTCGCTCCAAAGGTGGCTTGGCGACTTTTCTATGTCTTAAAAAGATATTGCAATAATATCTAGATTCCAGTGTGCCTAGGTTGGATTTATATGCGTCCGCCTGAACGCGCGGTTTGGCGGCTACACCGCGAGATTAAAAGCAAATGTATGCAACGATTTATTTAACACGTTCGCGGACACGCCGGCTATGGCATTCATCAGTGATCTGTGTAGAATGACGCGACTGCTATACCCGTCGTTATTTTTCTGCTCTCTAGAGACACACATGCTTTAGCAGTCGAATTCTCATACTACTACCATACAGTTCACTATCAAGTGCCCCCAAATTGAGATTTTCAATATCCTAGGTGTCACATAACACGTATTTTTACACATACAAATGTGATACTAATAGGTACATTTGTAAGCGCACTCACACTGACACACCTGTTATAGCAGCGGCGATCGTATGACGATTTGTTCAGTTGGCCGGCGAGTGCCCCGCTGAGTGGAAGTGACGCGGTGTTTGTGCGCGCAGATTATGATCGACGTAGGTATTGAATATATATTTTGGTATTTATTTATTTTTTTAATGATTATACTTCACAAAATACTTTGTCATTAATAACTAATGTTGTATTTCAATGTTAGCATGTAATTTTCTATGTATTACCAAATTTTAAGTTGGTAATACTTCAGACTAAAAGAATAACATGTTATTCTTTTATTCTGAGGGTAATATATATTACCAACGTAAAGTTTATAATTTAACCTCGTAAATGAAATACACTTATACTTAATAGGTACATTGTCTTCTTTTTAGATGTCTCGAAAAGGCTCAAAAAAAGTCCTCGATCCATATGAGCGGGAGAATGAAAGAATTATGAAATTATTCAATGACGCGAGCTCAGGCGAACTCTCTAGTCATTCAGAGTCAGAAGAACCAGAAACATCGAGCGAAAGTGAAAAAGAAGAGTCAGAAGAGGATCCGTACAACGATTGCGATGGTGACTATGGTTCAGATACTAATTACGTACCTAATGTAGATAGCGGGTCATCAACAACTCACGTGTCTGACTCTGAAGAAGACGGTGATAATGTGAAGCTTACAACTAAACGTGTTAGGCATAAACAAGTGCTTTCAGTCGATACTCCAACTGCCTCAAGTGTCCACGTCCATGTTCCTGCTTCGGTTGACTCGTTAGTTAATTTAACTGCTATTTCCTCCCGAACTAGTACACAAAATATACAAAATTCGGTCCTGATGAGAGGTGAACAAGTGCCTTCTGTTGAATCTCCAATTACCTTAAAAGATTTAGGTGTCCACATCCATGTTCCTGCTTCGACTGAGTCTGTTTCAACTTCAGCCAGCCCGCACAGTGCTCAAAATTATGCAATCCAGTCAGAGATACATTTGAATAACTTACGTTCGTATGATTCCGATACAACTTCTCCAAGATCAATTGAATCGATGTCGCTTTTGCAAGAGATGGACAGTGAAAATGCTGAATCGAACTCGCAAAACGCTAACGGTCAACAGCAACCTATATTACCACCTACTTTAAACGCAGAGAACACTGATCAGCAACCACTATCTGCATCATCAACTTTAGACGCACCCACAGCTCATAATAATCAACGTCCGATGTCACCACCAATCATAGAGGAAGAATGGCAAACATCGACCGCTCCTATAACAGAATTTGAGTTTGATGACAGCACTGTTGGACCTCAATTTTCCATTGATGCAAATACATCTTCAATAGACATATTTAATAGATTTTTTCCTCCAACAGTGATTGAACAACTTGTAGAGCGGACCAATTTCTATGGTGCTGCATTATGCAATGTCAACAGACCACACACTAGAGGCAGTCGCAAAAAAACTTTTAAACCGACTACAATGGAGGAAATGCAGCGATTTCTTGGATTATGTATTTTACAGTCCCATGTAGAAACACCCAATATTCGGAAACTCTTCACATTCACTGATCCTCTATATTACCATCCTATCTTTACTTATAGCATGACAGGAAGAAGATTCGAGCAATTGTTGAGGTGCTTATGTGTTTATGAAGGGAATGCCAAAGGCATAAACAAAGTCTTAGGTTTTGCCAATTAAATGATAGCTATTTTTCAGAGCCTGTATAAGCCGCAACGACAACTATCTCTAGATGAATCTATGATGTTGTTTCGTGGACGTCTGTCATTCAGACAGTATATTAAATCGAAAAAAGCTAAATAGTGAGTGAAATTCTATATTCTAACTACTAGTGATGGCTACATCCTAAATTTTAAAATTTATCAAGGCAAGAACAATGACACTGATGACATGGATACTGACACACTTTTAAAATCGAAAACTGAAAAGCTCGTTATGAATCTGATGCAGCCATATTTATATAAGGGCCATGAAGTTTACATGGATAACTACTATAACAGCGTAGCTCTATCGAACAAACTCTTAAGTTGCAGGACACATACAACAGGTACTTTAAGAAAAGATAGGAAAGATAATCCAAAAGATGTTGTGACTAAAGTGCTCAAAAAAGATGAACATGCATGGATGAGAAAAGGTAAAGTGTATGTTTCGGCCTGGAAAGACAAACGAAACGTGACTATGATCACTACGCAACATCATCCTCGGCTAATTGTGACTAGAAATCGATTTGGCAAGCTTTTGAGAAAACCAAAAGAGGTCGCTGAATATAAAAAATTTATGTCAGGAATAGACATTTCTGACCAGATGTTGTCTTACTATTCCACGCCGAAAAAAACTGTTCGGTGGTATAAAAAAGTGTTTTTCCACATTTTTGACATCGCAATTTGGAATGCCTATTACACGTTCAAAAAACATTGTAATAATAAGGCAACAATGTTAGGATTTAGAGAACAAATCATAAAATATTACCTAGGGATTAGTCAATTGAGCTGCGCTGATATAATTTCCAATAAAAAAATATCAGACCCGAGAATGTATAAGCCTAACCAGGGCAATAGTCAAGAAAACACGTCTTCGGAACCGTCAAACATCCACCGGCCTGAATTAATACCTAAAACCGAAAACTGCAAGCGTAATAAAGTCTTCCTAAAGTGCCGTATGTGTACCAAAAATAAAATGAAAAAGGAAACCAGCTACCGGTGCAAAGGTTGTCCCTTTAACCCACCTTTATGCCCTGGATGCTTCGAGCAGTGGCATTCCCAAACAGATATTATTGACTGATTGATTATATTTTATAAGTAATTCCTAGTAATGTGTGATTATATCTTAATTAGTTACAAACGAATTTATGACGCATTGTGCTGTGATTTAGAATACATAAGTTTATTTTTAAAATAAAAATATTGACATGTTACGATACTGTCTAATTTTAAGTACTGAAATACCTACCTATGCTGTGATCTAACCATTTCAAAAAGTAGATATTATGTTGATTTAAAGTAGAATGAACGAATTAGTTGCTTAAAAGAATATGTGTTATTTATGTTTAATTGTTTCCTAAGAAAAAACAAACTAACTTAGTATTACTTATTAAATTATATTTGTTGATGACCTGGTGTTTTAATTCCTAGTAGTTACCCCAGTAAAATGTTTAATAAGGTGACTTATATTCTTTATGACTATATTTTGTGCAGTTTTTTGTTGACTGAGGCTCAGTAGACGACGTACGTCTATATAGTCCAGTCTTAATGGTCTTGCTGATCATTATCACTGACAGAACGGGTAGTGGCTACAGCCTTTGTGTCCTATTTGTGTATTTATAGACTATTGTCATCGCCAGGACTTTTAATACAGATGAAGGCTATAGTTAGTGTGTCCTATATGTCTATATATTGAGTATTGTCAGTGACAAAACGGCTAAAGCAGGCGCAGGCTATAGCAGGTGTGGCCTATATGTATACATATTGAGTATTGTCAGTGACAGAACGGCTAAAGCAGGCGCAGGCTATAGCAGGTGTGGCCTATATGTATACATATTGAGTATTGTCAGTGACAGAACGGCTAAAGCAGGCGCAGGCTATAGCAGGTGTGGCCTATATGTATACATATTGAGTATTGTCAGTGACAGAACGGCTAAAGCAGGCGCAGGCTATAGCAGGTGTGGCCTATATGTATACATATTGAGTATTGTCAGTGACAGAACGGCTAAAGCAGGCGCAGGCTATAGCCGGTGCGGCCTATATGTATACATATTGAGTATTGTCAGTGACAAAACGGCTAAAGCAGGCGCAGGCTATAGCCGGTGTGGCCTATATGTATACATATTGAGTATTGTCAGTGACAGAACGGCTAAAACAGGCGCAGGGTATAACCGGCACGTCCAAATTCTATAAGTTTTATGACCATCACTAATGACAGAACGTCTATAGCAGGCGAAGGCTATAGCCAGGGTGGTCGTATTTGAATACTTGGTAACTTCTGCCAGTGACGGAGCGGCTAAAGCATTTCATACAAAAAGGAAGTGTCAAAGTGACATTACATAATCGGTCCAAGTGTCCGCGAACGTGTTAAATAGCGGCGCGATCGCACTATAATTTACATACAATTTGTAATCTCGCGGATTTTTTTTTGTCTAAAACCCACCATGGGTTTTTATCTACTGGCCACACTTGCCCAAGCTGGCTCCTTTGCAAAGCAGATATTTAATGATTCATTACATAAATATTTCACCGTTCCCATCAAGATGGCTGAGTGTTTGTCGTGCTCTCATCGCCAAATCTCATTTACCGAGTATTGGGAACGATTTTCCCTGTTTCGTCGTCTCTAATACAATTTGTTATTCGATCGGTCTATTATACATGAGGTTGTATGATACTTGCTTATATAGTAAATATTTGTTTCGTTTTGAGGCTCTGTATAAATAGGGTACTGAATATAGGCAAATTATAAAAAAAAAATTTTTTTTTTGTACTTTTTGGGATCTAAGGTAAAAAAAAAACTCGCGTTTCAAGCGACCTGAGAAAGGAATGCTTGTCCCTTTGTACCAATTTTGCTGAAAGGACATTGACCAGTTTGGACCAAGTGCTGCCCAGGTATGGGTATACTTCTATTTTTAACCGACTTCAAAAAAGGGGGTTATTATCCTTACAATAATAGATATTTTTAAAAAATATTTAAAAAAAACATCCACGGAATTACAAAATACCTGCAAACTTATTTTATGTCATTTTAGTGTTTTAAGTGTTGGTATTTAATATATTTTTTTAATGTTTACGTTAAGAAATATTATTTTGTGACATATTCTACCTCCTAAGCCCGGTTCCGACATCGCTAGTCTCGATAACCAGTTTTTTTTACTAGGAGTTGTCGGCTGTACAACAAAATCACAGCCTGCCTGCTCTATTTTTGGATAACATAATTATCGACAATGATGAGGATGATGATTGATTAGATTAACTCGTACATGAGGCATTAATCTAATCAATCGTCATCCTCATCCTCATAGGGGATCACTTATTATATTTGTCTTATCATATGAACTATGATATGAATCATAATATCTACAATTATCTACAATGATGTGGATAACGATTAATTATTTTGTTGTTTTATGTCATATCATATGAATATGACAAACATAATAAATGATCCCCTATGATATGGCATATATTGTTATATCTGTATTGTATAAAATTTATGTTGTTAAATACTATGGTATTAATCATATCTACAATAATTATTATCGACAATGATGTGGATGACGATTTATTATTTTGTTGATTGATGTCAATCATATTATGACAAACATAATATATGATCCCCTTTGATATGATAAACATAATAATGTATGCCATATCATGCGGGATCATTTATTATGTTTGTCATATTATGATATGACATCAGTCAACAAAATAATCAATCGTCATCCACATCATTGTCGATAAAATGATTTATATCATAGTTCATAGATAGCGAATAAATGAAAGATTAATAATAATATTATGTTTGATTTGTAATAATTAAATCCTAAGTTTATAATCCCTGCCGACTTTTTTTTTCAATAAATCACCAGTAGATTATAATGATTTTGTCAATGTAAAAACTATAAAATATTTTTTTTTTCTCGATACATGGAAAAATTTTGAAGCGCTCTGGGTTACGGACTCGTATTAGTGTAAAGAACATTATGCAGTAGGTTTCAATGCTGGGCAGCACTAGGTCCAACGTCCATACTAAAATGGTCAATGTCCTTTGGGATGGAGATTCTTTGTGTCCCGGGAAAAGACAAAGGATACATTTTAGTTTTTATCCCGGAAAAATGTACGGTTCCTGGACGATAAACGAATTTTGCGCTACGCAGTTGCGGGCGTCAAACTTAATAGATATATTATATCAATAGTAATATAATATGTTTATTAAGTTTCATCATCTTCGGTTATTAGTAACTTACTTGTAGACGATCTAATATAGGACTCAAAATTATATGAAAGCTATCACAAACTTTAGTAATATCATTATAAACGAAAGCTTGTAGAGCCTTTTGAAGTTTAACCTCTAATCAGGTTAAACGGACGAAATGGGACAAAATAGCAAGCAATAATTAATTTAAAATTAAAATAATTCCACAAATAATAATTAAAAAAACAAGTTGCACTCTGGGAGTTCCCGCAGAAGTGAAAACGCAACAGCAGCGAGTATAAAATTCAGTCACGCAGTAGAAAGAGAGGAGGACATAACTTCGTTTTCTATGGTCAGAAAAAATGGTCTACTCCCCCTGTCTCATGAATTTTCAATCAGTACGTATTTTACACGAGTTTCATATTATTATGTAATCTATTTACTACGCTATCGAATTGGATATTAGTCTGTAATGATAGTTGTAAGAATGTACCTATAATAAAATAAATAAATAAAATTGCACAAAAACTGCCCAAAACCTCTAAACAAAGGATCATGGGATTTTGGTATATAGTCTCAACAGAGATAAAATATATACCGTTAGATAGCTCTTAGTGAGTAGGTAAAAAAGTTATATGGCGCCCAGCCCCTAGCAACTGTAC
Source organism: Cyaniris semiargus (assembly GCA_905187585.1). NCBI lineage: Eukaryota > Metazoa > Arthropoda > Insecta > Lepidoptera > Lycaenidae > Cyaniris > Cyaniris semiargus. The sequence goes on from LR994558.1 coordinate 15,392,082, forward strand.
TTTTTGAAAGTTAAGCCGGAGTTACCGACGTAGTTATACTATAGTATATACCGGTATAATAAATAGTACCGGCATCATTAATATGTATACGTGGGAGAGCCATGCTTCGGCACGAATGGGCCGGCTCGACCGGAGAAATACCACGTTCTCACAGAAAACCGGCGTGAAACAGCGCTTGCGCTGTGTTTCGCCGAGTGAGTGAGTTTACCGGAGGCCCAATCCCCTACCCTATTCCCTTCCTTTCCCTCCCCTATTCCCTTTTCTTCCCATCCCTACCCTCTCCTATTACCCTATTCCCTCTTATAAGGCCGGCAACGCACCTGCAGCTCTTCTGATGCTGCGAGTGTCCATGGGCGACGGAAGTTGCTTTCCATCAGGTGACCCGTTTGCTCGATTGCCCCCTTATTTCATAAAAAAAAAATGTGCATTCGTGCCAAATTACAGCTTTGTAGGTCCTATAGTCTCTGAGCAAAACCGCGGACAGACAGACGGACGGATGCATGGACGGACAAACGGACGGACGGATAGACGGACAGACGGATGGACGGACGGACAGACCGAAACTATAATATAAGGGTTCCTTGTTGACTACGGAACCCTAAAAATAATCATGCTATAATGTAACGTGATATTATCAGCATGAAATGTATGAGCGCTGATGTCACTTTTAACATGGCTTTACTCAAAAAGTACAACGAATCTTGACAAGCGCCCTATTGGTCATTAATGTACATGGGTATACCTTCCTAAAAATATACAATCCATTCTTGTTGAGCCCTATCTGGTATAGGGTATAGCCCATACATTTTTGCCCATCATCATTTAGTTCGAAAATCGAAAATGCGAAAATAATTCTAAAATTAACTGAACACCAAGGTTCCCACACAAAATATTCCTAATGATCTAATTATTATTTATTGGTTTAAGCATAAAAGTCCCATATTTATACAAAATCAACACAAAATAAAATAATACGTGTGCCACTCGCGAACTGCCGCGGTAAAGCTATTGCATGGCATTTTTTACGAAATTATGCAATTATAATTTAAATACGTCTAGTCGCACGCACACGAACATCGTGCCAAAGTCTGGCAACGCCGCACCGGCATCGGCACAGCGGTGCGGCAGGCGTGGTGTGTTAGGTTTTTTTCGTTATTTCTTGATTCGGTCGCCGCACTCGAATCCCGCGATAAAAGCTATCTATTAAAATTTAAAATTAACCCTTAAGTGCACGAGTAAAAAAGTCCCAATGATCCAGTTATCGGTTCGGGCGTAAAGGTTATTTTCCGTCGACTCAATATTAATAGCTCGCCTCCCGATCCCGTTAATGCGTTTGTTAATTGAATATACTGAACACAGATTGAGCAAATGTTGTTGCACGTGTATAATAATAATATTATACACATTACGTGTATCCTTACCAATAATACAAGGTGTAACAAAACTAAAAAGTAAAAAGTATTATCACTTAGTTTTGTTACACCCTATATAAATGTGAAAGTTTTTCTGCACCTTTTCACGCTATTAGAGAATTTGACTAAACTAAGGGAAGCACCCAATCATGTTCAATTTATATCCTGAAAGAGATTGAGAAAAGTGACTAGACTTAACACGTACACGAATATACTGGTACCCGGCTCACATAACGTGCGCGAAGAATTAAACAATATTTTGTACGCGTATGAAAGAGAAGAGAACAGCCGTCGAATTTCTCTATCTCCTATGACCGAACGTTGATTAAATTCAAAATAATTTAAATTGAAATTCAATTGATATGGTCGATAACGATAACGAGTCGAAGTTATAATATTATGCTTTCGTTATAGTATAGAATTAAACTTCCATTATACTAGTTAATAACATATTTCAACACTTTCAACATACAATTTCGTGTATAACTCTAAAGCACTTCAAAGTTAATACTCCAATTTTATATCGTTTCGACCTCTTCGATCTGTTGACCTAGTCAACGCGATTGACTAGGAGAACATAATGTAGAATATAGGCTGTGGCATGTGCACAGTTTTAAGTTCTCTCGGTGAAAGTGGAGGGGGCGGTCGGTCTATGACTAAGAGCCTCGTTACACCTACCAAGTAGAGTGACGAGACGGTGACGAGAGAGTTGTTTTTTTCCACTGTCTCGCCACTCTACTCGGTAGGTGTAATTAGGCCCTAAAGTTCGAACAGCGAATTGAGGCACAAAAATTAATGTGACATGTGAAGCTTACTGGGTGTTTCTGACCCATTTTATGAAGGTTCGCATATACCTAACCCTACTTTATACCGTAGGTCTGTCATCTGCCTATGAATTTCTCTAATAGTACAATAATTTTATTATTCTACCTAGCCCTTATAGTACGGGAGCCCTAGAACAATTTTTTTTATTACTATCAAGCAAATTTTTAATGAGTAGCTTCATTTTGATAAGACGAACAACATTTTTATCTGCGAAAAATCTTGAAAGTGGTAGCTAACAGAAATAAAAAGGATTTCATACTTTGACTTGATGGTCCTAAAATATGAATTGTTCTATTTGTAGGACAATATCACTCTTAAATTATATAACTATTAACATATCAATATACAAAAAATCTTAAATCTTTCTATCTCTGTTAGCTACCACTTTCGAGATTTTTCGCAAATAGAAATGTTGTTCGTATTATCAAAATGAAGCTACTCACAAAAAATTAGCTTGATAGTGATAAAAAAAAAAAGTTCTAGGGCTTCCGTACTATTAGGGCACTTAATTACAAACCCCTGGAGATACTAATAGTAGTGTTTCACGCACCTAAAAGGTATTTTTAATATAAGAAGTGTACCAAGGCCTCATGGGAAATCAGGAGGATGGTTATAATTTATATACAGTGATACAAGTATGAAGAGCACGGAGAGATCAAAGTGAGGCAGACGATATTCGTCGTGTAGCCACGAGATTAACTATGATCCGAGCCACGTGACGGGGCAAAATTTTGTGACTCGTTTTGTGGTTTAAGCTATTTCGTAAAAAAATAACGTTTACTGGGTCCCAACAAACGTTAATTTTTCCTATTACTTCGGGTATTAAATTAAATACTCGCTGATTCTTAAGCCTACCTGATACACAGGTCACACACGTTTCATCAAAAGCTGTCCGGCCACTTCAAGGAAACAAACATCTCAAAACAAAGATTTTAGATAGGAAATCGATTTTATTAATCACTAGCTGTCCTTTAAATGGCAAACGTTGTTTTGCCATTTAAAGTATTTAAATCTTACCCCCTCTTTTGTCCCCTAAGAGGGGTGGGGGGAAAATTTTTATACACCAGATGTTAAGTTGGAAAAAACAGTTATAATAATATGAAGTAAGTCCATTAAAGAAAAAAGTTTGATACAAAATCTGACCCCCTCTTTGCTCCCCTTAGAGGGGGGGGGGGGGGGGGGGGTGATTTTTATACACCAAATTTTGAGTTGGAAGAAGACAAATATATCTGCGAAAACTGTATGAAAATCGGATCAGTAGTTTTCGTGTTAAAGCAAAAGTCTTATACAAAATCTGACCCCCTCTTTCGTCCCTTTAGAAGGGTGGGGGGAATTTTTTTTATACACCAGATGTTAAGTTAGAAGAAGACAAATATATCTGCGAAAACCGCATTCAAATCGGATCAGTAGTTTTCGTGTGATAGTGGAACAAACATACAGACAGACAGACAGACAGACAGACAAAAAAACTAACCACATTTTTGGCTTCTATAGCGATGTAGTAACACCCCCCGCTTATTATTTTTTGAATATCTTTAATGTACAGAATTTTCATTTCTACAGTTTTATTATATGTATAGATATTATATGTATAGATTAGTATTATCATACATTTACCAGTGACAGTAAACTGTATTGCTGTTGGTCTAAGTAGTAATCCTAAATTAATTTAATTATTTCAATCAGTATCAGCTTTAAATCACAAAGATTATTATATTCTTTACACAGCATACATTTCAGTGAGTTAATTAAAAGTTTTAAATGAAAAGATCAATTAAATATATCTTACAGCAATCTTACAGAAGATTAAATATAACTCGACCGAAGTTCTAGATCGAAGTCTTAAGTCAGGCTTTCCGCTCGAAGCAATGTGTATTATTGTATACATGGCTTTAGAGTTTATGTATATCATGGTATACGCTTCCTGCAAATTCCTTGCTCTGAAGTCCGTTTTGAAAATTGGCTTCAGAGGCCATGTATATTATAAAAAACTAGGCCTTTGCATCCGTTGTGGATGATTTATACAGTATTTTCAGAGCAAAGTAACCACTCCTCAAATACTGTAGTGCCTGGGACAAGATTAAAATGTCCGTATGGTTGCCTAAGCACATACGGCATTCTCGCAACATAGTCGGCCTAGTCCAGAGGAAAGAACTAGTCAATACGTCTGGGACCAACCATGTGCGGGTTTCCTCACGATGTTTTCCTTCACCGTATGAGTGTCCGTATTATGTACTTGAGATCAGAAAATGTCTCATTGGTACACGCCTCCACCCGGGATCGAACCTGCACCCTCTACGAGTGCGGACCAAATGTCTACCTATTAGGCCACGGACGCTCTTATATTATACTAGCTCTGCTAATTCTATGCTCCGAAATTCGTTTTGAAACTATGCTTTTTTTTCCGGGATAAAAATTCCTCTGTCCCAGGACTTTTCTTCATGCCAAACATCTTAATCGGTTCACCGGTGAAGAGATAACAGACAGACACAAATCAAATGTAGAAATAGATTTGAATAAAGTAATATTTCAGGCATATAACAAGCATTGCTGATAACGTTGGCAATTTTTTAACTGACTGAAAAGGGAGGTATTTGTATTTTGGGCTGTGGATATTTTTTCATTAGATTGTCATGTGTTATATTATATTGCTTTAAATAATCCTTTCGCTGCCTAATCTTACCCCTAAATGCTGTTTTAATGCAAAGATCGTACTTAAGTGCCGTACTTGTGCGTGGCAGTCAACTGAGTGCGAACGTGATAAACGAAACTTAGCACTGTGCTGTCAAACTTGAGTGTTGTCAAAATTTGACTTAAGTACAACACGCTCTTGATATCAAACTTATAATAATTAAAGACCATCTTAAGACTTATAAATGACCATAGTTAATTCATCAATTGGTATTTTCAATTTATTCAAATTAATCTACTAAAACTACACAACCAATTCATTTCAACTAAATCAATCAATATTTTACCATGTTCTATGTAAAATGATCTCTAACTGAATCACATAGGGTAGATATCGAACAGCAGATTTAAAATGGGAATAAATCTGGGATTAGTTCGCCACTTAAGTTGGTTGTTGGGATAGGTTGATAAACGAGGCACGAGTGCACTCCACAGATTTATTGTTCGCGAACTATTCCACGGTTCTGTGTTCCTGGTACTTCGCGACAATCGAAGCGCGGATGTCATTATGAGCGAATGCTCTCTTCTATGTTGCTTTGGTAATAAACTGAGCAGATTGTAATGAAACTTCTACTTGATGTAAAGGTGATCGCATATTTATCAGCACGCACAGGCCGAACACGCTGCATTTTAGAATTAGTTGTATGAAATGATGTGAAACCTCGCACATTACGCAATGTAGGTACGGGCCACGGCGCGTACGGTGCTGGTGCTGACAAATGTACGATCCAGCTTAAAGTGACGTTATCAATAAAAATTACCAAAAAATTAAAAATTGACCTGGTGCATACTTGAGTAGCTTACTTTTTGGTTAAACACAAAATATGCGTTATTGGACAGTGAGCCGAGGATTCACTAAACTTATATTAAGCTAGACAATATTATAGGATGGTAATAGGCATGACGATTTTTTTTTATTGTTGGTAAGTGAAAGACCATTCAAAAATAGAAATATCAGTAAAAAAATGATAGCATAAAAACTCTCCAAGATATCATAATTCAAAACTCACATAAATAGACCTTCCCAAAACGCTCCATACAAAATATCAGCTAACTGTGACGTCACACCTAGCTAGTTTGTTCGATAGCTATGTTAAATATTGAGTTTATGAAAGTGGTTTCGTAAGAAAAAATGTTAAAAATTGCATAACTTATCGAATGGTACACAAAAATTAAGGAATTTTATAAAAAAAATATTCGACTTGACTTAACTTGACGAAAAAACCTTGAAGGCACAAAAAAAAATCAGCTAATCTTTGACCTTGTCATCATCCCTATTGTATGTAAATATATTATTATGCGTTTGCTCCGAGACGAGACTGGACGCAAGCCTGCGTTGCATTTAATGCAACTGAAAAATAAAGTAAGCAAGCGCTTGAGACAAAAGTTTAAAAAAATTTGTAAGGAGTGATTGAGAGCCAATCAAATCGCTTCATTTGCCTGACCTAACTGACCAAGGCGCAGCGATTCTATTGGATTTTATAAACACGTTTCTCACAAAAGTGGAAACGCAGCCTTAAGCTCTTAACAGTACATTACTTAGAAAATTTAGCACTTTTCAACAAGTACCTTCTCAAATCCTTCAGAAATTACTCGCTCAAGATGTCTGCAGATAGTTGTGAAGTTCATTGAAAAGCCGAGTGAATACACTCAACTCGCTGAGCACCTCAAAAGATTTGCCGCTTATGAATTATGAACGTGGATGTACAAAACCACGGAAGATAAAAAAATTGAAAATTACAGTCTGAATGTGGCGGCAGAAGTGAACTCGAAACAGCAGACAGGTAGTAACTTTAACTGTAACTTACTTACTTACGCTGCGCTAGCGGTCTACAATCCGCGAGTTAAAAATTTTATGATTATAATAATAATAGTAAAAGCCTTTATTGAAAGTATTCAGACAAATCTTAATCTAGTAGCCCACCAAACCACATAGCGGTTTGTCGGCGGTCCACATCCCAAAAAGTGCACAACGCCGCTATAGAAGTTTTCACTTTAAAAACTAAGTTTACATCAACAGATCGAAATTAATTTGAAATAAATGAAAATTGTTTTATTTCTGAAAAATAGATTTTATTTAAAATGTCTACGTGTTGACCCACCACCGGTTAGGGCACAAACCTAGCAAGAAGAATTAGCGTGAAAATCTCGTACGGGGTCACTTTTTATCAACTTCTATAATACGAGTATGCCGCATCCAGTTTATTCTAATGCACGCCGCTCTCAATAGAAGTGCACTCGCTGGGGAGACCGATGTGGGCCACTTGCAGCTTAGTTTCACAGAACAATGACTATTAGATCATTAATTATATACTTATAGGCCGCGCACAAGGCCCATATAAATTGAAGACGTGAGTGGAAGAATCGAACAAGTAACATTTCGTAACAAACGGACAATAACTCATTTTTTCCCTTATTATTTTCATAAAACTTGTAACTTATCTGATTCATAACCTAGCTAATATATCTGGCTACACATATAATCTATAGTTTTTCTATTTCAAATAATTTTTCTGGCACTAAAGCCTCCATTTAAGCAAAAAAACGGGAAGTTTTTTCATGTTACTTACCTTTATATTCTTCCACTCACGTCTTGAATTATGAACTACTCTTACCGTTAAGATTGAGCTCAGGCACGATTACTAAATAGTTTCTACGCAAGCTCAAGATTATTATTGATGCTTCGTTCATATATTATAAGTTCTTAAGTAGAACCTACAATATGTTATGGCGCATCAACTGAGTGCGAACATATAAAAAACTAATATATTATGACCTTTCCTAAAACTGAAAATATCTTCATTCTCCATGCCAAACGTCCTTTGATTCACAGCGTTTTAAAGAGTTAAAGGTTACCATTGGGGCTCGTTAATTTGTCTGTAAAAGGAATATAGATTTCGAATAAAAAGAAAATAATAATAATCACTACATAGTATAAAACAAAGTCGCTTTTTCTGTCACTATGTCCCTTTGTTCCCTTTAATCTTTAAAACTACGAAACGGATTTTGATGCGGTTTTCTTTAATAGATAGAGTGATTAAAGAGGAAGATTTATAAGTATAATAACATTCATTAAATAGTGGAGAAATACTGTTATTTTTGAGGTTTCTAATGTGATATCGTAAATAATTACGTTTTTTTCCGCTTACATTGCAAACGCAGGCTGAACCCTACGAGAACACATTTACACAATGAAAAGGTCTACAGCAGGGTTCACCAATTAGTTTCGCTCAGGATCCACATTAAGACACGAAATGACCTTCGCGGTCCACACATTAAAAGAAACTCTTAAAAAAAGGTAATTACAGAATTTACAAATTATTTATTCTGTATATCAATGAGAAAAGTGTGAAAAAATTTTGTAGCTAATTATTTCTCTGATGTTTGGACTGAAATTGGTGCAAGCTATTGATATTAAATCCTGGAGATGTTCATCAGTAAGTCGAGACCGAAATTTATTTTTAACTATGTTCATATTCGAAAATGCTTGATCCGCACACAATGGGTCGGTGGTCTGGATGCGGACCGCGGTCCGCCATTTGGTGACCCTTGGTCTACAGAAAACTTAGCGATGGTATAATATGTCTATCTCTTATAGATATCCCACAGTAACATTTTTTTTCCATTTACTTTTTACTACAAATAATGGCTAATTTTCGAAGCAATTTTAACCAATACGGCATTAATCCTTATTCAAGTAAATACTTTAAATATATTGTTGATTTAATATTAATCTATATAGCCCTTTACAGCATATGATTTAAATGAATATTTTAGAAGATATTAAAGATTTAAAAATTGCGGGACGTAGCTGTTTCGGCGGTACCGGTCAATGCGGGCCACGGCCCATGACATGATAAAATATATAAATCAGAACTACTGAATCGATTTTAATCATTTTAATGTTTCAGTGAGTGACATAGGCTATATTCTATAATTATATTTTATACCCGTGCGAAGCCGGAGCGGGTCGCTAGTAACACATAATATAATTTATTATTAATATTTTTGGCCCGCGACAAAAAAGAGGGGTGTTATAAGTTTGACGTGTCTGTCTGTTTGTCTGTCTGTCTGTCTGTGTGTGTGTCTGTCCATAGCATCGTAGCATCCAAACGGGTAGACCGATTTTGATCTAGTTTTTTTGTTTTTTTGTCTGAATGCTGACATTATCGAGCGTGTTCTTAGGTATTATTCATGATCATCCGCCCGCTCAGTGCTGGAAAATTTGAGTTTGATCTACTTTAAATTTTTACATCGGGCGTTGTTTTTAAATTTTTAAATTTAACGTTATATCTAAAAAAAACGCAATGCTCATCTAGGATACTACTATATGTAGGCTTTAGTTTTTTTTTTTTTTTTTTTTAAGAAATAAGGGGGCAAACGAGCAAACGGGTCACCTGATGGAAAGCAACTTCCGTCGCCCATGGACACTCGCAGCATCAGAAGAGCTGCAGGTGCGTTGCCGGCCTTTTAAGAGGTAATAGGGTTATAGGGAAGAGTAGGGATGGGAAGAGAAGGGAATAGGGGAGGGAAAGGAAGGGAATAGAGTAGGGGATTGGGCCTCCGGTAAACACACTCACTCGGCGAAACACAGCGTAAGCGCTGTTTCACGCCGGTTTTCTGTGAGAACGTGGTATTTCTCCGGTCGAGCCGGCCCATTCGTGCCGAAGCATGGCTCTCCCACGTAAAAGTTTGACAAAACCTAGTTTAACAACGTTCACATTTCCAGCAGTATCACGGCATAACTTCACTGGAAACAGTCTGGACACAGCACTGGACACTGGCCACAACTTTGTTGTATAAATACGGAGATTTAACTACTACTATCTTTTAAGACACGAGCTAATTTCAGTCTGAATTCAGTCGCGTATTGTTTAAATCGCAGTCTGGTTTCAGTAGTGAAATAGTCGGTTTGAATTCTCAGTTATTATTTTCTATCAACTATTTAATTTCGTATGTAAAATATATATTGAGGCTTGGGAACTTTTCTCAGGCCTCTGTATCTTTATACAGGATAGTTTTAAGTGCCAAAACGACCGTTTACCTGCGTACAAGGCATGACGAGATTACTTAAATAGTTCATTAAAATTTAAAAAATGAGCCATAATTTATTTATCAACTACCCAAAAATATACACTTAAAATTCTCAGAACTACCGAGCAGTGTTAAGCTGCTTATTCCAAAGATTAGCTCATATTAAGCATCGCATATCCCCAGCGACCACACTAGGATATGTGGTCACTGCATATCCCCTTCACGTCGCTATAAGTATCTCAATATTTTTTTCTTAATAATACATATTTTAATCATCAATATAATATACAATTCATTATATAGTTTTCGTTGTTTGTCAGGAAGTTAGAAATTCTGGAACTAGAAATCTTAGTTAGGAGGTTATGAATGATTAACGAAGATCTCTGTTACCCCGTTTCATAATGGAAAGTTATTATAAGAATAATTTGTATATCACTTACTGCCGCACTCAGATACATTTAATTATGATTAAACTTCAATTTAATGAAGAGTTTGTAAGATAATGTATGGGGCTTGTGACAAAATTAAATAAAAAAAGTTAAGTTCGTCGTTCGTTCGTTAAGTATATTCGTCTCTGAGTGCGACAGTTTGTGTCGTTGACAGTCAGTTTCATAGCTGTTTTCCGTGGCGGTGGTCAGTTTTATCGAAATCAGGCCAGCAGGAGTGATTTTATACTGCCCAAATGTATGCGCAGTATAAAGAGCACTCTTTCTTTCCCGAGACGACCGACACGACTGGTGAGAGATCTTACGCAGGATCGACATTAACTTATGTACGGTTCAGCGTGTCGATGAACTCGCACGTTGTGCCGTATCAACAATGATATGTGTATAAATTTAAGCAATCATATAAAAATAAAGCAGATCATTAATAAGCAGCAAGAGTGTATCATTTGACTCCACTATCAGCATCAGCATCAACACTATCATCCAGCATCCAACATTTATCATCAGTAGGGGACAACCCCTACATTTTTTGGTCCTTCGTAAGGAGTAAGAATCGACGAATCTGTGGATCATCAGGAAAATCGCCTATCAACAGCAAGCATTGAGAAGAAGCTATAAGGAGAATCATCATCAAGATCACAGCAGCTCAAGACGTAAAGGTCGACATATTCGAGTCAAGAGCCACTAAACCACTGGATTAATGACGCTAAATCTTGCCATTATCATGGATCACACAATATCATTTTTCCCGCTATATCCCTAATTGACCAAAATAGCACTAGGGCAAACTACACATAAAAACCAGGGACACAGAAGAGGCGTGGATATGCATATGGCGATGCGGCTGACAGAGATGAAAAATATACTCATTAGCGCACATATTATGCCCTTTTTGGCAGTCGGGTGAGGCTACTCGCCAAATATGGCTTGTTAGGGGTGTGAAAAGGTTTAAACGATTTTGTTTTATATGCTTTAAGATGTTAAAATCATATAAATATAATATCTTTTCTTGTCAATTTTCATAATTAAAATATATCTATCGGAGATAAAAACTTGATTTTTTGAGCGACATAAAATTAAATGACAATGAATATATTAAAGTTGGAAGAAAAATATGTACAGCAACGCAAAATATATTCATTTCTATTTCATTATGTATACAGTACATTCAATCACATTTAGAAAATATAATGTTGTATCGTCCTCCTTATTTAGTATTACATTAGTTAATTTGATGATTGAAATAATGTGGTAAACAAAATTATAAACAAACAATTCACTACGAATATGTAGAAATTTTTAACAGTATCTGTTACAAAATATTTGCGCTAGAAAACTATCGTAAACTATATATATTTAACTATATAAAAGTGCATCCCTAGTTATAAAATGTTTAAGAAGCAAGTTCAGAATTGCTCAGTTGTTCCCAAACTGTATTGGATACAACTGCAAGTTTTTATATAAATTGACAATATTACTGTTAGATTTAATTTAGTTTTGCCGTTTTAGTGTATTTGCTTTTAGGAGGCCATTGTGACTCGGGTTTTTGTTTCCATTTTGAGAGACGTTTTTAAAATTATTTGATAAAAAAAATACGTACTCGGGAACTGCCGCGGTAAAGCTATTGCAATTTGCATAGCATGTTTTATTAACTTATGCAATTATAATTCGCATACGTCTATTCGCACGCACACAAACACCGTGCCAAAGTCTGGCAACGCCGCACCAACGGAGTGGGGTGTGTTAGGTTTTTTCGTTACGGTTTTTTTTATTCGGTCGCCGCGCTTTACCCGCGCTCGAAACCCGCGATAAAAGCTATGCAATGTAATGATAATGTATGATGTTGGTACGAAGTACACAATTTTCAGTTTCATAAACGAAACAAGAAAGGAGCATTATATTCTGGATGGTAAGCGATAGTCGCTTTTACACGAAGTAGTAGAAGTAGTTTCTCTTGTGTTCGTTTTGTTTCTACCATAAGATTTAGTTAACATTTCTGATAGGCTATAAGGTTTCCAAAAGCCAGTCAGCACATTTATTATATTTAACGAGCTGACGCCCGCAACTCCGTTGCGCCAAAAATTGTTTATCGTACGGGAACCGTACATTTTTTCGGGATAAAAAGTATCCTCTGTCCTTTCCCGGGACACAAAGTGTCTCATACTAAATTTGAGCAAAATCGGTTCAGAAGTTTGGGCGTTAAGAGGATACAGACAGAATTAGTAAAATTTTGCGTGAATAGGTAAAGACAGAACACTTTCGCATTTATAATATTAGTAAGGATATTATTTCCTTTATAAATTTACTAGATACAAACTTGTTACTTCCCTCTTTCACACAGCTTATGAAAACACTCGGTATATCGTTTGATCTCCACACGGCGGGTCAGAATTGACCGACAGTGAACGCTTACATTACTGCTTAGCTAACCCATAAAATTATTTCAGTACAGTTCGATACGAATTACCCAAAATTGCTTGCGTAATTTTTTGCTCTATGTATAGAATGCAATAAAACAATATTTAAATTAATTATTTTGATTCAAATAATGTTTCTGCTGAGTAATATTTTTGTGATAATTAAAAATAAACAATTTTTATGAAATACAATGTGGCTTTTAATTAAATATGTCAAACGTGTGAAGTACCGAATGTTTTCTGCTACTTTCGCGAAGAAGATTTAGATTTTTTTGTAACTAACTTAATCCTAGATGTCATCACTAAAAACATCCCGAAAATCAAAATCATTCAAATACTTTCCGTATTTGAATTCTAAAATTTCAGAACTTTAATCACGTACATATAATAATATTATATATAAATAACAGGCAGAACAACTTTTATTTAAACATCTACACTAATATAATAAAGAGGTAAAGTTTGTTTTTTTGTTTGCAGGAGGTAATCTCTGAAACTACTGGTCCGATTGCAAAAATTTTAACACCGATAGAAAGCTGGTGTGTTCCTGAGTGACATAGGCTATATTATATGTATAAAAAGTTATGTTTTTTTCCTGATATCATGTCGTTCTCAGAATTCCACGCGGGCGCGGCCGCGGTAAAAAGCTAGTTAATAATAATAATATTAGAACTTTTTGTAAGTGTAGATATAACAACTAGGTTGTTGGTTAAAATGTAATATTATGATAATTGTTTCAGAGTGTACCGTGTCGATGGTATCATGTCGGTCGATCTGCATTGCATATCAGCTAAACCGAGGTAACGCTTATTATTGTCGATGTATTGTGTCTTGTTACATCGACTTCATTATACGGTTACTGTGGGTTAAATCCTACTTCCTACTTCCATACTAATATCCATACTCAATATTATAAACGCGAAAGTGTGTCTGTCTGTCTGTCTGTTACCTCTTCACGCTCAAACCGCTGAATCGATTTTGCTGAAATTTGGCATGGAGATACTTTGAGTCCCGGGAAAGGATATAGGATACTTTATCTCGGAAAAATGTACGGTTCCCACGCGATAAACAAATTTTAGCACACCGGAGTTGCAGGCGTCTAGTAGGCCATAAATTCCGATAAAATGTCTTTAGACCTAGAGCCCTATTTTACCATCTCTAAGATATTTAATTATAACCTTTAACCTACCTTAACGTATTTTAATAAAGAAATAAAAGGCTTGTTAAAATGTATGAAAATAAGCTTTATGTGATTTAACAAAGTACCTTAAATTGCTATAGCGTTTGGGAAAACACGCGACGAACGTCTGAACGCGCCCTTTGGGCAAAAAAAATTGTTTGAAAATACTATGAGTGCCAATAATGAGGCTTTCTGTAATGGGAATTCATAAAATAATTTGATGACCTTACTTAGCCCCGTTTCGGACCTGACCAAACAGATACCAGAGGGCCTAGACAAGTGGCTTACGCTTAGAAAACGATGGCTAAATTCGTTATCTAAATGTATGGGTTATCAAAATATATGATATTAGTAATCGCTAATTTAGCGATGACTTATGTCAAACCGCATACATTTTGATAACGAATTTCGTCATCGTTTGCGAAGCATATGGCACTTGTCTAGGCCCTCAGACCATATTAGATTCGAATTTCCGTTTGTTTGTAAAGTCAATCATATTATAGAAAAAGATCATTAAGTTTGGATGTATCTAAATTTAATTTAAAACCGTTTTACAAGACAAACATTCATTATTATTAAACAATAAATAATATCTGTTAGTTTGGAATCAATTTTGAAACCTAGTTAAACTAGAAACTTAGTTTTCTTAGATATAATTACAATTAGTACTAGGAATACATAAAGCAAGAATAGCTGTTATAACGAATTTGTCTAGTCGCGGCTTATCAAGTTACTTCGTTGGGGCGAGTTATATAATATTTACTTGGAACGTAGAGATACGTTTCTCCTTTGGGCCATGATGATAGCCGTGATTGTGAATCTGTCTATAGCTTGGACAATAATTGCCATCTATTTTGACCAAATACACATGATTATACTTTTCTACAAGTTTAATTTATTCTGATGATTTGCTTTTACTAGATTAATTTTTTAAAAAAATTCATTAAGGAAAATTGTCCACAAAATTAATAAATATATTTTATGAAAATTTCATTTTTTCAAGCGCTCAAGTGTTATCACTTTTTGTAAAATGTCTATTTTTTGTTTTTCTTGCAGTACAAATCACACTTCCCCTCAATCCCCTCTATAAAACGCCACCGCCTATGCCTCATGCGCCCCTGGTGTCGTCTGTTTAACAAGTCTAGGGGAGTTCGTTACTCGATTAGGCAATGGTTAATCAGCGCCTAGCGGCAAACAGAATGTATTCGGAATGAATAATTCGCTGCATTCCAAATTTGCATTTTCCCGCCTTAATAATTAAGACTGCGTTCCCTTGTAACTCATTTCAATTTATGATTGTAATTCTCATATCTTTGGTTTTATGGTTTTCTGGTGTAGATTTTTTATTTGGTAGGAAAATGAGCAACAGATTTAAGATAAAAAACCATTTTAAAAATCGCTCGAATTATATCCGCCCGCCCGAACGAGCATTTGACTGAACAACGCCATTTAATAACACGTCTATACGTCGTTTAGCCGACTCGTTGACTGCTACGTCCAACACTACAGCTAGACGACGCTTAGCCAACTGGTTAAATAGAAAATTAACTAAGGTGATCATTAGTTTAGTATGTGATTTGAGAGAATAGGAAAACTTTGATTTATTCGAAAATTTGTTTAAATTTTGATTCACTCATATCACTCGTATCACTCATATGTGCCTACATAATTTCTGTCTCTTTAAATAACACTCGTAACGTATATTAACCACTTTCTTTTCGTAAAATATCCACAAACACCGGCTAGTTGACGCCATATTGTAAACAAAACTCACCTAGCACCGCGTTGGTGAGCGCTGAACTAATTCAATTAAACGGCGGCTTTTGAATCAGCTGTAGTGTTGAACGTTTTGAGTGACTGAAATATTTAATTAAAAAGCTAGACGTGTGATTGAATGGCGTTGTTCAGTCAAAGGGTCAAACTAACCTAACCTAACCTAGCCCTTTAATTGAACGGCTATTTTAACCAGTCGGCTGCGACAGATACACCGAAAGAAAACATGACATTCTGTGAAAAATGACAGCGTGACCGAGCCTCTATTTGAATAAATCGTTACATACGCTTGTGATCTCGCAGTGTCGCTACACTGCGAGATCAAACCGCGCGTTCACGCGTGTCTAAACACACTATGCCGCATTTCCGCGGTGGGAGTTCGGCTTGATTCCGCCTGCAATGTATTTTAAATTACCGATGACACACCATGCCGAAATTCCGTCGCGTTATATTGTATGCGTTTGACATTGCTGACGTAATTAAGCCGAACTTCCGCCGCGGAAATTCGGAATAGTGTGTTTAGACACTTAGCCTATTTGGATATATTTAAAACGTGGTATATATTATAAGAATTGTATATATTACAAAACAAGCGAGTAGCCCTCTAGGTCACTTTATAACGAATGGTTATGCTAGCAAAAAGTTGACATATTTCAAGTATATGAAGTAAAAGATAATGATGATGAATAGAGGTAAGAGGTAGCCTGTAATTTTCCAACCGGTCTGTTACAGGTACTTCACAGGAAGTACAGAAGTTTCGTCGCGTATCGGTACAATACAGCGCGGTTTAACTTCATAAAACTGAGTTTCTGGGGCTGAGGTCTTGTACTATACGACAAAGATAGTTATAATTGCATAGTTAGTAATTAAATCCATACTCTCATACTTACTAATATTATAAATGCAAAAGTGTGTCTGTCTGTTACCTCTTCACGCCCAAACCGCTGAACCGATTTTGCTGAAATTTGGTATTGAGATACTTTGGGTCTCGAGAAAGGACACAGCATACTTTTTATCCCATAAAAATGTATAGTTCCCGAGCGTAATATAGTAAAGTAATACATTACGTATAATCTCGTTACATTTTTCTCAACTCTTTGTGTTACAGATAATCCATACTGTCGAGTCAGTTTTAATAAAATTTCTATGCGATATGGAAATTGTCAATACAGGGAGCGTTCTTTGTGTTGTGATGTAAATGTATGACAATAGCTGCCGCTGGAAATATCCCCAAGAAAATGATATAAAGGAAAAAGGATTGGTATTAGGTACGGATGGTGTTTTCTGGCTTTACATGTGAACTCTTCAGGACTTTAATAGTTTATTGGCTGCACTATAAACTTTCATATTATAATGAATATTTTGGCATAATGACAAATTATATTAAAGTTAAGTAGTCATTCATTTTATTTGATTGTGGCCGTAGATCCTGTATAATTGATGATCTTCATGAAAATATAAAACTGACAAATACATTGGTGTTTAGAAAGGGTCAATCCAGCCCTGGATTTATCGATAGGCTGTATAGTGTGTATAGGCCAACGGCCTAGGGGCAGAAGCGTTTTAGAAGGGCGGCAGTGTTCTAGAAGGGTGGCAGCATCCTAGGAGGGTGGCAGCGTTCTCGGAAGGCAGCAGCGTCCTAGGAGGAGAATATAAACCCGGCACCGGGTCAGTCATAAGTTTACATATCCAAGTAGAACGGGTCACATACACATGTTAAACTAATGTAGTTGACAGATAGTCCTAATTCGTATAATGAATTTATAACGGTACTTATATAAATACGAAAGCATGGTTGTCTATTTATAAGTCACATCTAAACGCTATCACTCAACCGGAGAAGAGCATAGAATAGTTGGACCACCGAAAAATGCACAGTTGCTGTGCCATAAATAGTTTTAAAATTTCGCAAACTTTGTGCCAACATCTAGTAATCAGGTGATATAGACTCCCAAACTCTTTCCAGTGACGACGGCAGGTTTTATAACCTGCCCAACTACACAGGAGTAATTTTATAGTGCCCTATTGTGCCTCTTTCTTTCTTTACTCTCATAATTCTAGGTCAAGCGCTACCACTAGTCGTGTTGGTCCGTTCCTCGTGATCCAGGGCAAGACCAACCTTTTACATGCCCATCCGACGCATGGACCATCTTCCTTGTTAAACAATCAGGTGATCATGTTACCAGTGTGGGAATCGAAGCCACGACCTCCATGTCAAGAGCGACGCCCTAAGCCACTGGACCACGGAGGCGTCAGGTGATATCATTAGGTATTACACATCAGATAATAATTAGGAAGCTGTTGATCAAATCAGATATCTGTAATAGGTCCTATTATGGGCGAATTGTGGCAATTCTGGTAGTTGACCGCAACACGCTAGTCAACTGAACAACTGACAGACCGACAAGATTATTGTTACACTGATAACTATTATAGCAATTAGCAGAAGCTAACTGCAGCAAATAGAGACATTAAGGCTGGCCGCATATACACTTTTTTCCGTTTTCGTTTTCCAAATGTGGAATTTCGATTTGGAATTCCGTGAGACTAGCGAAACGTTCGTTTTTCTTCACTCGCGAACGCGCTGGCTTGCAATCGAAACGCACGTGTAGAATTTGTCTCGAAAAAAAAGCAAACTACTAATTTAATGCATACGGATTTACGAATACGAAAAACGAATTCGGAAATCGAATACGGAAAATTACTTTACGTTAATTTTAACAGAAATTGTATGTTACTTAAGTGAAAATCTTCATTAAGTTAAAGTTAAATATTCACTTATTATTTCTGCAAGCGGCCGTAAAAGTGATGAATATTACAAGTAGTGTGTCCTAACTAATATTATAAGGCAAATGTGTGTCTGTCTGTTTGCCTATCGGTTTCGTGGTTTAAGCGTCAAGAGATATACATACTTTAGCATTTATAATATTTGTATGTTACGTATAATATAATGTAGTGAAAATGATTTGTACTACATGATTGTAATCATAATGTACGCGTGCCGATGTTTGTCTTTGATAACGATATAACCAAAGATACAGAGTGTTAGATACGCCTAAACAATAACTAATTGTATGCGCCGATTTAGTAAAGTTTTGATCACTTACTCAAAAACAAAATATGCGAATTTATTATAATACCAAATTTTCCCCGTAGATTCGCCCGCGTGAATAAGGAGTTTCAAGGGAACCGGACATTGTTCCGCAAAAAATAGTCTGTGTCCTTCCCCCTGGTCTATTAAGATCTGTGCTAAATAACTTAAAAATAATTCTAGTTGTTCGTGAGATAAGCACGTTCAAAAAAATTTTTCCCGTTATTTTTCAAATTTTCCTCTGATTCTTCGCTCCTATTGGTTGCAGCTTGATTTTACATAGCCTCCTTGCCTTCCTTGATAAAAGAACTAAAATATTAAATCTACTTGACAAAATATATCTCTATACGCTTTCTTCTTTTTTAATAACACAGTTCTTAGTCAAGGCATATCTATTAACTTCGATCTCTGTTATAATTGTAACTCCGAGCTCCGAGACTCCGACTAACCACCACTAATTAACTACCTTTTGTATGAAATTCTCTTGTTTTGATATCCGTCATTCTATATAACATAACATTGGGCTATAATTAACAGAAGGTTCCTGTAGTCGTAGTAATTTTGTTAGTGTAACATTATACTATTAAAAAAAAAATCTACAAAAGTAGCAGTCTACCCCCATGTACCCAAAAATAATATTATAATTATAAATAAAAATCGGCCAAGTGCGAGTCGGACTCGCGCACGAAGGGTTCCGTACCGCTATAGAGCGAAAGTAGGCAAAAATTGTGTTTTTTGTATGGGATATTTTTTTTTTTTTTTTTTTATTATTAAGTATTAAAGTACAAACAAAATTAAGGATTTAATGAAAATTTCAAGTGCCTACCTGGTGCCTTTATTGACTACGAGCAAAAAAGGCAAAAAAAATTAAGTTTGTTGTATGGGAGCTCCCCTTAAATATTAACTTTATTTTATTTTTAGTATTTGTTGTTATAGCGGCAACAGAAATATACAATCTGTGAAAATTTCACAAGTCTAGCTATAGCGGTTTTTGAGATACAGCCTGGAGACAGACGGACAGACATCGAAGTCTCAGTAATAACCTAAAAACAACATTTTTTCGTAACCACCGTAGACTATGGCTACGGCGTAGCGCGCGGCGCTACGCCGCGTAGAGGTTCTACGAAGTTCTACGAAATATGAAAATCCGAAGTTGTGGACCAAAAGAGGTACTTATTTGACTTCTCATCATCATCACTGTATATGTATATGACGGACGGCGGCGGTATATGGTTTGCCATTGTGGCTGCCCGTCATATTATACATAATATTACAGTAATACGATTAATCTGCCTGCGATCAGTCCGACCGAAACAATCGGCCTCTCCGTATATAGAGAAATTTACATACAGAAAAGGTGCTATTGATAAAATATAGCACCTTTGACGACCTCTGTGGCTCAATTGGTTGAGTTTGTGGCAGCTCAAGCCGGGGGTCGCGGGTTCGAATCCCGCCGACGGAACAAAAAAGTTTTCAATTTTCCCGGGTCTGGATGTGGATTAAATATGTGTATGATATAATAAAAATCATAAATATATTTATAGTATAAAAGTATTAAATATATTTCCGTTGTCTGGTACCCGTAACACAAGTCCTTCAGGTACTTAGCACGGGGCCAGACTGACGTGGTGTGAAGCGTCCATAGATAAAAAAATAAAAAAAAATACCTAAGAATTTATTAGTTATTATAATTTAATTCAATAGTTACGAAGAATTTAAGTAAAGTGGTCAAACATTCTGGCGATAAATAAAATTCTATCTCGTGGGAACCTTGTATTTTCGCGCTGCTAAAAATAACCTAAATTGACGTCCTTTTCTGTGGTCTACTTTATTTACTATACTATATTGAAACCTATTTACTACAAACAAACAAACATTGCCTGTATTAGTATGAATATACCTAAGTTTAGATCATAATCCTAGTTTATATTGCGGATTTGATTGTTCAAACTGAGCTCAGTTTCAGACTTGAAACGATTCTAAAATATTCAAGTGTTTGAAGCTTAAGGATGAAAACTGTAATCCAGACTGAGATTCTAATTATACTGAGATTAAGCAGATATTAAGTAGATGTAAGCAGCGGTTTATGTGTCGGTCGGTGTCGGTTAAATATAGTGGTTAAGTTAACCATTGAGTACAACGAGAAATTTAAAATTGGAACAGGCAGCCCGTGGCCGCGCGGAATTTGTGTCGATTGAATATGTATCTTGCTCTGTAGTAAATAAAGCTCGGTTTTGAATGGCTCTTTAAAAACTGCATGACATTGCATCTACGATGCAATGTGATGAATATGCCCAAGTGTTTTATTTTGTACAAAATGACGATGAAATTCGTGTATTAACATAATACACGAATTTCATTCCGTGCATTTTTCCGCCACAAAAACTATTCTTTATCCTCTATCGTTACTCAAAGTATATCTATAGGAATTTTATCTAATTTTATCGAAATCAGTTCTACCGTTTAATCTGGTAACTGACCAGATAGACACACTTTTGTATTTATAATATTAGTAAGTATTTGTTCCTGGGCCTTGTAATATTATTGGTCTTACCTCTTTGTTGTATCGTCCCACATACACGCTTACAAAGTTGTGTTCGCCTGTATCGGATAATGTTACCTGCTTATGTTGCCTTGGTACATAATCCGTAATCCCGGATAGAGAAAATAGAATTATCGGAATAACACATTGTTTATATCGCATAGTAGGAAGCATAAACGTGCCGGTTGGCAGCGGACGACATGAAGCAACCGCAGACGACGTGTCGTCGCGACACTACTGGTTTCTATGTATTTCTATGAATAAGTATTTCATAGAAATACATAGAAACCAACTGTGCGTCAGTAACGGCCATGCCACACGACGCGGTGCGGCACCGCACCGCCGCCGCACCGCATCGTGTGGCATGGTACTAACGCGGGATGCGAGCGGGATGCGGGACGGGAGCGTCTGCAACGCGAAACTGGTGTACACACCTGCGCAACTACGGTGCGAACCGTAGATTATTCCCGCTCTGTCGACGCGAAAGTCCCGCGTTGTAGACGCTCCCGCTTAGCAGTCGCTTTGGTTGCGTAGGTTTAACCGAAGCCTAAGTGTCTAAACACACCATGCCAAGTTCCGCAGCGGAAGTTCGGCATGATTTCGCTTGCAATGTATTTTAAATTACCGATGACACATCATGCCGAAATTACGTCGCGTTATATTGTATGCGTTTGACATTGCTGACGTAATCATGCGGAACTTCCGCCGCGGAACTTCGGCATGGTGTATAAATTAGACACTAAAGCGGTAAGCTATTGTGTCCTCAGATGATTGGAGTCCAATTTGATCAAGTTGAAATGACAACTTTGTTGCATTAAGTACTAGATGACGCCCGCAACTCCGTTGCGCCAAAATTCGTGTATCGCGATTCGCGCGGGAACCGTACATTTTTCCGTGATAAAAAGTATCCTATGTCCTTTCCCGGGACTTTCTTCACTTTCGCATTTATAATATTAAGTATGGACGATTAAATTACATTTGAAATTGGTAGAAATAGAAAATTAGACGTCCAAAACAGCCACAAAACCTTAGAACTAAGTGATGAAGTTCTTACATAATTTAGTTTAGAGATACAATATAATTAATAATTATTTTTATTTTCACTCAAATAGTTTGTGGTTTTGATGTTTTGTACAACAAATAGCTGCTAACAGTAAAGCTGTTGATAATTACTTACTGACGTAATTAAAAAAAAAATTACCTATCATAAAAGAGTACACAACACGGCTTTAGAAGTTTTTACTTCTAAAATCTGGTTATAAGCTCCAGTACTTTCATATAATCATAATATTGTCTTGTTTAGCCTCTAGTTAATATTATGTTTGTTTTAGGTCAAACATCAGTTCAGCAATCTAGTTAGGTTACTAAGAGACACACGCTATCAGACGTTTTATTTTTCACTATATATCAGACTACATGTTTCCCGCAACTTCGTTAATTCGTTATACAAAATTCGTTTATCGCTAGAGGACCATGTTTTTTCCGGGTGAAAACATTATATTTTCTAAGAACTCAAGCTAAATTTCAGCCTCATTGGCTTAAGAGTGAAATGGTAACAAACAGATATACTAATACTTTATCATAATATTACATAGAGATATTATGTACTACTTTATGTCAGTGTAATATTATCAATAATTTTGACAAAATGCAAATATGATTAACTAATAAAGGTATATTTTAAAATGAAAATGCAGGGTGGTTTTATTTACGTTTATTTTTCGCCATTAAGAACTTGACATTTAATGACAATTGTCATTTCGTAATTTACAAACACACGTTACATTGTCAAAAATAAAAATAAAAAATTTAAACAAAACAATAAATTATTCTTGTATGTTACAAGAATAATTTATTGTTTACTCAATACTCAATTTTTTATTAAATATGTGCCAATATGTTCTCCTAGTACAATTCACATAACCAACGCTCGGGTATACAAGCCCTCATTATACGTGGGAGCCGATCGGACTGATCCCAGGTCAAACTGACCAATCTCGTGCATGCACAAATATAAACAAAACGAGTCTGGTCAGATCGGCCTACCATAAGTTTGACCTTTAAACAACGACATAAAATGTTAATTACTAAGTTTGTAGCGCCTTGAAATCATCTCGACTATGGTAACTAATTACCGATGGCAAGAGTTTACCACTGCAATACCAGACCACTCCACTAAGGTATTTTCTTTGTTCCCGGCTAATAAATTTTCCATCTGCACATCTAGCTGACGAGTCCCTAAGAAACTTTCCTAATATAATAGTTCGGTGATAGTTTCGTCGGGAAACTTGTGCAGTTTTATCATAACTAAATCACAATTTAGACTATTCCCACAGCGCTCGAGTTGTACAAGTCGTACGTAGAATTAATTAACTGTTACTAAAGATAACTTATATAAGGCTACTTAATAAAATTACGCAATATAATTAATTAAACGATGGTAAATTATAAGTTGAAAAATATTCAAATTATCATAAAATTTTTATTGCTTTATAGTTAAGTTATTTTTATTATAGAGCATATTTTTTTTATTTACAAATCTTTTTATTACATTGTTAATAAAATGTACCAGGACATAATATTTTACAAGAAGTGATTTGACAATGTAACGAATGCTTGGCCAATCTTCACGTTGGGCCATGATAGTAAACCATCATTGCCACCATTGCGCAACTCTAAATACGCACAATCAACGTCAATCATGGACAATTATAGACGAATACCCTATAAGTTCGTGATCGCCTATATTTGTCCATCATGGGCCAACATGGAGAGGCTGTATATACATATAAACTAATAAATACATATATCACAGAACAATTTAATCGTGCTAGAAATTGACCATACAGTTATGGTGGATAACCATAATAAAAAACTTTAAAGATAAATTGCTATATTTCAACAAAATACATAATAACAATATCATAATTTCAAAACATAATACTTTTTAAGACCTCGACTCACAACAGCGATTCAACTGTACAATTCGGTCACAAAAAACACTATTATAATATTATTATATTATAGAATAACATCATTTTAATATTAAGGTAACATTCCGATCTTTGCCGCGGCTAACCGCGACCGACAAAAATTTAAATAAAATGCCTTTTTATGACATAGGCTATAGGTTTCCATTTTACTCTACGCCACTAGCTTTTACGCCACAAGCAACAGCAGCATGAGTCGCTTCACAAATGTCAGTAGAAAATGAAACCTATAATAGCCCAAAGTGGCATTTTATTTGAATTTTTGTCGGTCGCGGTTAGCCGCGGCAAAGATCGGAAAGTCACTTTTAGACCACCTTAATCAGTGCACCTTTTTGAATTTATACTTGTACTCCAATTATATTATTTTAATTCCACAATAATGCAGCTTTGGTCTTGTTTGATCCAGTCCGGTTTCAGTTAAGTAACAAAACAGTATTCTCATAACCGTCGAACGAGTTACTTGTGGAGTACTGAGCGACTAGAACGCGTTTGACATTAAGGGTCAATTCAGACCGCAACGCGACGCGTAGATGCATTACCTACTAAATTTGTACTGAATTGACAGATTTCAATTGCGTAAGACGTCTTGCAAATCTGTCAAATCCATAAGAAATGCATCTACGCGTCGCGTTGCGGTCTGAATTGACCCTAAGGCTGGATTTATGTACGCCTGCGCGAACGAGCGGTTTAGCCACTAAACTGCGAGAACATAACGGTGCGATTGCTCTGTCATTTACATACTATTGCTTGTGATCTCGCGGTGTAGCCGTCAAACCGCGCGTTATGGCGGACGCATATAAATCGAGCTTTAATAAGAACTAGATGATGCCCGCAACTCGGTTGATCGTTAATCGCGCGGGAACCGTACATTTTTTCGCGATAAAAAATATTCCATGTCCTTTCCCGGGACTCAACGTATCTCCATACCAAATTTCAACGAAATCGGATCAGCCGTTTAGGCGTGAGAGGTAACAGACAGCACACTTTCGCATTTATAATATTAGTTAGGATACCATTCTAGAGTTAGAAAGAAAATGGACTGGATTGAAGAGGAAAGGAAACTGCATGAATATTGCATCAAAATCTGTACAGTTCTGTTACCGAACTGTACAGTTTTATCGTTACGTGTGTTGAGGGTAATATTTTTTGCCTTTTTATATACACTGGCACCGAAATAAAGCAATTTATCGTATGAATACAAAATTGAAACGGTGATTATATTTCATAGCTTAGCCGTACTTATCATATTATATACATTTATATAGCAAATAATGTTGAAATGTATTTGGCACACAATTCCACTCGGTCCATGTTTGGAAACTTTAACGTAAGTTTCATAGTTTCTTTGTATTATTTCTGTTTCTTAGAATGAAATAAAGTTTATTGTAGTAAATTCAATTCACTTTTAATTGATTTTTTAATATCGAAGAAAGCCCTTTATATTCCAAGTTGCTGAGTTAAATAGACCTGGTAATATCGACTATGAACTTACTATATTTTGGTCTTAATGTTATAATGATTCATTTCGTATAACGTATGACGCTCAGGCAAAAAAATCACATATGGATGACTCTCAGTTTGATGCAACTCTTGAACATAAATTATTCAGATTTTTCTGAGAATTATAATAATTATATTTTTGCTTACACATCTACATAGGTAGTAGATCATAATACTGCTCTAGTGCGCCAAATTTCCTGTATCGCTCGGAAAAAAGTATCTTATGTCCTTTCCCAGACTGAAAGTATCTTCATACCAAACTTCGAGAAAATCTGTTCGGCGGTTGCGGGCGTGAAGACCTAACAGAGAGACAGGCACACTTTCGCATTTATTATATAAAGTATGAATTATCTTTACCACACGATGTATAAGAAAAAAATAATTTAATTTTATTATTATTCAATCTATAACTCAGACTTGTGTAATCATTTATAGAAAACGCAAACGAAGTTCCATAAGAAATTGCAGTAAATCTATAAGCGTAAAGTGAAGTACCAATTAGTGATTTCGTTACTGGCGTCACTTCGTTATAACCTGCGTGATAGAACCATGTAGAATTTCCGATGCCAAAAACACGCCTACGGAAATGTCAGTTGCAAAATTTTGAGGTAAAAGAGAAACTTAAATTCTGTGTTGTAAGCGGTCACTCGTCCTCAGAGTAATGATTAGTTAAGAACCTACTTAGTGAAATTTCCTATTAAAGTTCATTATGATGTAATTTATCAATAATCATAGTATGTATGTACGAAAATTTTATGTTTATGTCTTCCCTATATTCTTGTGTATCTCGCTAAAGTTGGTTTACATTGTTATTTAGTATAAAAGACTTGTTGCTTTGTAGGGTTCCATGGCCAAATGCCAAAAAACCCTTACTTGAGTAGGTACAAAATCTCAAAGTCTCCATTCTCCAAATAAATTTACAAAATATGTCAATAAATTCAATAATGCATAAAGAGATTCAATAGCACTAAGCTCGGACAAGCTTTTCAGATAAGGCTTTCCGAGTACTTATTAGCTGACATCGCAGTGGTACTAGGGGATTAGAAGTTGGCAGGAGGTCTTTGACAAAGGGAAGAGGTGTAGTGCACTTGGGCGCACAATGCTATTGTTGCGCTCAGTATTCTGTTGCTTTGTTATCCTAATTAATGTTACGTTTGTTATGTTATGATTACTTTATTAGAGAACCGATATATTTTGGTCCTTAATATGTTCTTGAAATAGGGCCTAGTCAGAGGTAAAATTATTCTAAACGAAAGTTTGTTAGATACAGGTGGGAATTTTGATCCATTTGATCATAATATTTTAAGCATTGCTGCTACGTTT
Organism: Cyaniris semiargus; assembly: GCA_905187585.1. NCBI lineage: Eukaryota > Metazoa > Arthropoda > Insecta > Lepidoptera > Lycaenidae > Cyaniris > Cyaniris semiargus. The sequence goes on from LR994558.1 coordinate 15,419,306, forward strand.
CTGCTCAAAATTGTACTTATTATTTTATTGGTCACAGCTTACTTTTATTTATTAATAACCATTGTTTCTAATAAACCCGATACGGTTTTGGATCTAACTAAATCTAAATATTGTAATAATAAGATGTAATAAGATAATATAGATTGAAAGTGGATTATTAGCGACAGTAATATTTAAGTAAGTCTAAAATCATTAAAAATTAAGAGCACTTAAAGATAATACAATTATTTTACTTCAATCTGAATCTAATACAAAGCAAATAATCGATTGTTGTTCCGAAGTATCATTGTTTCTATTATCTATGAATGCTATATTGTATAAGACGCAATTTCATTCGTGTAGATAATCACGCGGGGATTCTACATTTTTTGAGTTGTGACTTCTCAGGACTCAAAGACAGCTTAAGCGTGAAGAATTAATAGACAGACACGCTTAGCAATATTCTAGTAAAAAAGATTTCCTTTCATTCTAATATACTTAATACCAATGATATTGTAATTATGTTACTAACGTAACTAGATTGGCAGTTTACGGCAGCAACGCGTTGCCCCTTCGAAGATGTCTGACTTAGGGTGGGTTGCACCAGCTTACTTTAACTTTAACTGTAACTTTAACTGTAACTTTAACTGTAACTTTAACTACAATGCCAAGTGTCAAATCTTTGGTTAAAGTTTAAAATGGACGCCATCAAGACGCATTAGACCATATTTAACCATAACCATAGAGCTCGACAAGGTTTTAAATGCATGTGGCGAAAAAAGGAACTAACGCTGTCATCATACAAAAACGCCATTTTTGACAGTTCTCCTTTACCAGCAGCGCCCCCGCCCACGTTCATTTATAACCTTGTTGGACCAGCTGTCATCTGTCAATTTCTCCGGTCAAAGTTAAGGTTAAGGTTAAAGTTAAAGTTAAATTTACCCTTAACTATAACCATAACTTTAACTTTTACTTTAACCATACCTCTGGTGCAACCCACCCTTACATAATGACATAATGTCATAATGACTTGACATCGCCTTTTGAACTATCAAGTGGTTACGCATTTCTGAGAATCGTTTGTAAGACGTTGCTTCTCTAGTATTTTATAAGCTCATTGCTTAAAACAATAAAAAGTAAAATTTTTGAAAATATTTTATTCAAATCATACGGATATTGAAATGAAATCAATGAAACACTTTCAGTTTATGAGAACCTAGTTGCGCGAGACTGCGCTCCCGCGGGAAAAGAATGTTCCAGGAATACTCAGATTTTATTTTTTCTTTTTATTCACGCTTTTAGTTAGATAATATTTCCGTGCCATAATTTCATGTTTATTAATATTTTGTTAAAATATAATAACGAAGGATGAATTTAATTTTATTTTCACTATTAAGATTCGAGTAAATTCTTTGACAGGTTTTCGGGAATCAAATTTTTACGAATTATTTTAACTTTCCCGGTCTGTACAATTATTTTAATTTAGTTACATAATATTATGATTTTCACAGCCATTTCATTTTTTTTAGTTCATGTTTATTCCAGCCTCTAGAGTCAAGATATTTTAAGTTAAGTTTCCAAGACCATAGACCGAGACATAAGATAAAGATTTAGACGGTAAAAATAAAATCTTAATCTATAGCTTAATTACAAAATTAAATGCAACTTAACTTTTAGGCCTATCTAATGCCCGTCACACACGCGCGAATAGTAAGCTCCAACAACAAACTTCAGTGCTTCACTATAATAGCCCATGGACATATTAATATACAGGCGCAAACGTGTTGAGGGGTGTATTTCTCTAAAGGCACCACGTTGGGCCGCCATAATATCAAATCTATATACACAATCGACAACGATCGTCGGCAATTATAGACGAATGCTTCTTTAATGGTAATGGGTCGTATTGTCCATCAAAGGTCAACTTGGAGATTTAGCTTTAGTTTGAATAAAATATTTCTCACCTCATCATTCGAGCCAACTATTTGAGCGTGTATAACAGTTATTACTACTCACAGAAGAAGATAACATACCTTTATCCATTTATACAAGTATCCTCTCAATACATGTAAATCACAAATGTGTAATAAAACATAAAAATTCAGTGCTTCCTATAATTAAGTATAGATTTATATTATAATATATTTTCTCATATTGATACAGCCACTCACCACATACTTAAAGCGTCTTCACAGCATAAAATCTGATATTTTTTTCATTACTCGAGAAAATTACAGTCGAAATCATTTTTCTTTTACATTACGTATTTTGCTTTTTATTAATGTAACACAGTTATTACTTAGGCGAGTCAGAATAATTAAACAGAATATAATTAGCTTCAATTTTTTAGAACAGCAGGCTTAGAGCGGCAGCTACGAGTGTTTCGTTTTAACGTTGTGCCATGATGGATAGCCATGATGGATAGCCATGTTTGGTACTATCCTTTCGCAATAGACGTCGATCATAAGCAAAGACGAACACACATACGAAAACGGTCGTCACGATCGACGACGCAACGGTTCTATATTTGCCTTCATGGACCAACATTAAGCTGCGTTAAGTTTAATTTTATTTTATTTCAGACGTTATAAAACAGCTACATATCAGATGAATTATAAGAACATCTAGTGCATTCGGGTCTATATTGTATTTTGATAGTTCAACTTTTGCTAATTTACTATATAAAATTTAATTTACTATTCTATAAATTTTGAATACAATACTGTCAAACAATATCTTCCAAGGCATTGCAGGTTTACTCAATATCGTCATTTTAGACCTACAGATATTCCAAGAAAATTGATGCCTAAGCGTGTGTGTACTTTCCGTGAAACACGCTTCCATGAATTCCTGTTATCCTAGTATGAGACTTTGAATATCCGTAGCCCGTATACGCCGCCGCGCCGGTACCAAAACTTGTCTTTAACATGTCGTTTCTGAGAATTGAAAATTAGGTTTCGTATACACGTTCAAGTCTCAGTATTCTGAACGATGTTGCTTGCGTTGCCTGTTCGCTTTGATTATGAAGCAACAGATTTTGATGTATATTTCAGTAAAAGTAAAGTGTATGCATAGAATATCATTGCATGGCAAGTTTTCATTTTTCTAATTACATTAAAGGCCATACCTCAACGAGACGCCACGACGACGTGGCCAGCGACGTCGCCAACTAGTTCTTATAGAGGTTTATGAGGGCTAACTCACCTGGCGACAGACTGACGACGTTGCCAAGTAGCTAGCGTAGCCAGAACCCGTACCACCAAACCATTTTGAGACTCAAACAATTGAACGAGAATGCCGCGTCCTGCTCTAACAAACGTGAAACGACGTTATAGCAGGACGCGGCATTCTCGTTCGATTGTTTGAGTCTCAAAACGGTTTCGTGGTAGGCCTCCAGAGTCGACCGCTTCGCATGCGGCGACTGGTGACGCTGGTTACCAACGTTGCCAGTTGTTTACACGTGTTTGTAAGCTCCGTCACTCACTCAGTCGCCAACTAGTCGCTGCTTTGACTCACGCACGTAGTATTGAGAGCAAATGTCGTTCGATATGTGTGTGAAAATGTGGCCAAGTCGCCATGGCGTCTCGGTGAGGTATGGCCCTAAATGTGACAGATAACGACATGCAGACTTCGTATAGTGATTGTTCGCGATGTCAAATAATGGAAATTTATAAAAAAAAATTTTGGTCAATATTCTATCTAATAAATGTAGAATTTCCTGGAATAATTTGAGCTTCGCTTGAGTCAAACAAAAGGATTTTATCGAGTCGGATACTTTCTAAGAATCGTTTTGATATTACAAAGTTTTGTTTAAAATATAAATTGTATTTCTTACGCAATTATTTAAGATATTGAAGATATAATTTAATTTGCTTTGATTTTTAAATGGTTTTAACAATTTCATTGTACGTCAACAATTATTGTTTTAGGAGTTTATTTTTAATTTTGGCACATCTTTTATAATCAAGTGATAATTATACAAAACTCAAAGTATTATAACATTACAAAAACATACAGAACAACTTTGTTGTAGATATAGATGACAATACAGAAAAACAACAAAATATATACTTAAATAAGTTAAACTTTATTTCTTTCACATAACATGCAAGATTTTGCTGAGCACATTTTGAACAAACGTTTCGATGTTGTTGGTGAGTGGCACATTGTCCTACCTAACTATACACACGTCACTTATACGCTCCTCAAGGCACTGTATTTAGAAAATATATGTACGGATATACATACAACTAGCAGCACGCCTGCTCGACGCCCACTCGAATCTGCAACAAGGATTTTGTGTTAAAAACTGACAGACAGACTTTCGCATTTATAGTGTTAGTTAGGATTATGCTTTGGACGTGCAATACCCACCCGATTATTTAGGTAGCGTAAGAATTAAGTAGACAAGAAGAAATAAATAATTGGCCAAGTGCGAGTCGGACTCGCGTACGAAGGGTTCCGTACCGTCATAGAGCAAAAATAGGCCTAAAATTGTGTTTTTTGTATGGCAGCCCCCTTAAATGTTCATTTTATTTTTATTTTATTATTAATTACTAAAGAAAACATATAATTTAAGATATTGTGAAAATTTCAAGTGTCTACATATTACCATTATTGATATCGAACAAAAAAAGCCAAAAAAAAAACACATTTGTTGTATGGGAGCCCCCCTTGAATATATTTTATTTGTAGTATTTGTTGTTAAAGCGGCAACAGAAATACACAATTTGTGAAAATTTCAGAAGTCCGGCTATAGCGGTTATTGAGATACAGCCTGGAGACATCAGTAGAATATTTGCGGTGTTAACATCCACAGATAGAGAACCGGGCTGTCATGATTGTGGCGTCGCCGCACGCGTCTCTGGCTCTCTAATCTTACCCAAACCAGCCATCATGATACTAGGCTAACATGACATCACTAGAGCTTACCTGACACTGTGAACATCGGCAGATGCGGGGACCTATCATGATTGCGGCGTCGCTGGTCTCGTAGCTGGCACTCTAGTCTCAAGATACCAGGCATGACATGAGTAGAGCTTACCTGACGCTGTGAACATAGACAGATGCGGGGACCGGGCTATCATGATTGTGGTGTTGGTGGCTCTGGAATACGGCGGTCTTGTGGGTTGCGTGGCCTCGCAGCGCGCCGTGATGACGCCCTTGGCCGTGGTCACCCGAAACCGTATGGGCCGCCAGCTTGCCCGGAGCCCGAACTCGTCCGCTGGCGACATTTCTGTGTTGTCGTTCATCCATGGCTCCGTCTGGATATAAAACAAATGACAATCTATGAACAATGACCATATTATAACTTTAAAGTATTTGACCTTGGTAAAATGCGAACGAAACTGCATTAATGTTGCACTAAAATAGTAGAATAAAGGTATGGGTAGAAAGAATTAAATTCTAAAAAGGGCTAGGAAATACCCAGCCTAATAACACTAATAAGACACATTTATGCTGTCCTGGTCCAATTGAAATGTTGTGCTGTCGTCTATTTTGTTTGGGGAAGGAATCTGGAATGTTTTCTATGTTGACGATTTTGTTTTAACCACCCTTGAGATATATCAAAGGTTATTTGGTTTTTTTATGATTTACAGGAATAGCAGTGGTGGGAATTCGTGGAGGGTTAAACCTAGTCCAATCTCCTCACCTTCTCCGGAATCCCATCGATGTACCACATGAGGGTGGGCGGTGGCATGGCGGGTGCCGTGGAGCAGTTCAGCAGGATGTCTTCATTCAGCTGCACGCTGCCTGCCAGACCCGTCACCAGAGGGTCCTCCTTCATGGTTACTGGGAGAGCAGAGAAGGGTTATTTTGGAAATTGACACTGGGAGACACGGTAGAAGGTTTATGGAAAATAGCGATTTGATTAATTATTGTAGTTTGTATTTTTTTTTTTAGACCGATAAGACCTATAAGTACGGGAGCCCTAGAATAAAAAAATTTTTTGATTACTATCAAGCTAATTTTTTGTGAGTAGCTTCATTTTGATAAGACGAACAACATTTTATTTGCGAAAAATCTCGAAAATGGTAGCTAGCAGAGATAGAAAGGATTTCATACTTTGAATTGATGGTCCTAAAATATGGACTATTTTATTTGTAAGATAATGTTACTCCATTGATGGTTGTAGGACCATCAATTCAAAGTATGAAATCCTTTCTATTTCTGTTAGCTACCACTTTCAAGATTTTTTGCAGATAAAAATGTTGTTTGTCTTATCAAAATGAAGCTACTCACAAAAAATTAGCTTGATAGTAATCAAAAAAAAAATTGTTCTAGGGCTCCCGGTAAAAAGTAAAAACTTTTGTAGCAAAGAATGAAGAAGATGAGCATAAATATTTAAATCGTTTTTACAAAAAGGACACGCGATCTAATGAAAACTTCGTAATACGGAAGAAGAGTAGTACGCGTCGGGTTGCCATACGAACGGAAATAATATCCCCTTCTTTCTACCACACGGGGAAAATTTATGTCAACATTTGCTGTTTAGTTTAAACTTCTGCTGGCAGTTACAGAGTTTTATCAATTTTTTTATGTTTAAATATTTACTCGGTCAAATAATATTACGGCAAGAAGACCAAATTCCAGTAAAACTAGCCACGTGGCTTATTGGCCCGTTACTGTCAAACTTTTAAACTCTGTTAGCTATTATCCTGGCAATGTCTCAAATTTCCCAAACCAATTTCCCGGGAATTCCCCGGAAACTTTATTACGGTATAATTTATTGAAATTGGATATAGATTTAAAAGTCGGTCATGGTCATGCTTTAAACAATTTTAGGTTTACGAACAGTGAAGTTTGTTGAATATTTGAAACTTATATCATAAAATGCGAGGTGTCAATAATGAGGTGTGGTAGACAGACAGATGTCTGTCTACCTACATATACAGTGAAAGTAGCAGCGCCGAAAGACCAATTTCTTTTTCACTTTTGCATGGGCAAGGGCCCGAGCGTCACGAGTTTCCCCATACAAAAGTGATTTTTTTTGTCTTCAGCGCTGCTACTTTCACAGTGAACTCTCTACGAGGAACACGTACACACCCTAAAGTATTATCACTTAGTTTTGTAACACCCCGTATACGTAAAGCCCTATAAGGTATAGATCTTTTAGACTTTTAGAGCCAGTTGAGGACATAGGATCATGCTATGCATTTAAAAAATGCAATTATTATTTCAGTACATAATTATATTTAATATAGGGTGTAGTAAATTCAATTATAAAAATAGGAATACGATCTACTGCTGAGGTCTTAGTGTCATACAGAAAAAGGAATCATCTCTTTTGTAGGAAAATTCTATTATTGTGTATAATAGATTTCTCTATAATTATTTAAAGTAGTCAGTTGATTACATAATATTTTATTATATTACTTTAAAACCCTTTTTAAATGAGAAAAAACTATTCTTATAGACTATTCAAAGCCAACAAGTCTAAAATGGCAATGTCCTCTATCAAACAAGCCCAATTGAACACAATTGCACCTCCATCCTACAATAAGAGAATTGGCCATCTCCTATCCCACTTATGTAATAAGCATTATGTAATAATGTACTTATATCAGTTGAATGTATTGAGTAAATGGTGTATAATGCTGATTTAAACTTTTTAGAATTTCAAGCTGGTAACGGGAAACCAAGTTGTTAATGGCAATATTTAGCTTTTGTTTTCAGTTTCAACATGAATCATGATGTTCAAAATATACAGTCGATAAAAGTGTAAATTGACGTATTCAATCGTATCAAATCGATGTAGATTATTATGGTTACTGAAGACAAGCACAAGCATGGCAGTAATCTTAGTAGTAATCATGGTTATTCATTATGAGCCAACGTGAAGAGAGGCCTTAAGGCGGCAACTAACCCCAAATTGTCAATTTTATAATTCATTTTTATACTTGAAAATAAGCCCCGAATTGTTTCATTTTCTAAACATCGATACTACATTATATTTCCAAGAATTTGATCTAAGCGAAAACACGATATCTTAAAATTTTCTCGATGGAAAAAGATCCCAAAGATGCGTCTAATTTTCACGAATTTTTCATATATTACCATAACCGTACATTAAACTAAGTTAATATTTTAACACATTGTATAAAATTCTATCATTGAGACACTGACCTGGCGGATTTTTAAAATGTTGTATATTGATTGAGTTATTAAGAAAAAACTAACTTGGCAATGATTCCGCGACGTCCTATTTTCACCTCGCATATGAAAGACGGGCGTGAGTGTGAAGAGAGAAGGACGATGTTTGATTTTTTGGGTTTTCTGGGTTAGTCGCCCTCTTAAGACGAATTTGTACGTTTAGTCTTAGGGCTACCACACAAAACTTCGCATCGCATCGTAAATAAAATCGTAAATAAATTCGTAAATCGTCCCTTAGCTAACAACACCGCTCAAGTCGAAAATTGGCGGTTTTTACATTTTAATGCCATTGGATAGAGCTGCGCATTGCGCGTCGAACCATTGGTCATATGATATGGATTTCAGCCAATTAGAAGCCGTAATTCAAAATATAGTGACAGCGCTCAAGTCGATTGGCCTCGCAACACCGCACAAGTCGTTAATCTGTCATACTTTTCGCGCGAAAGTACATCACGCTCCGTGATTATTCAATTTTTATGTGAATTTTATCCCTGAAAGGACTATGCAAGAAGTTTAATAGAAGATTAAGAGGTAAGCTATAGAATAAAGTAATGTTTATTGATTTACGCGTATTATAATATAGAAATAATTGATAATAGAATATCTTCACTTACTTATGCGGTGTTTTCTGACTATTTTTTCTTAACTTAGGCGGTGTTTCAAAATGTATTTTATTTCTTTTAGGAAACTCAATAATTGAAATACACTATGGATTCTATTATCTTCGAGAAGACGGAGGTAATAGCAATTGGTCTGTAGTTAGATTTGTGCGGTTTTCTTTTTTGGGGAACGGGTGCACCAAGGCTGTCTTTCAAGAAGCCGGGACAATACCAGAAGAATGGGAGAACCGAAAAAGATGCGTTAAGACCGGAGCCAACTCTGGAGCACACTTTTTCAAGATTCCGTCAGGCCTTTTGGATATCAAGGGAACGGAGGGCTATATCCGACATGATGTTCGTGCATCACGCTATGGTCGGCGATTTCTGTCATCTATGGTCGTCTTTGTCTTTTGCGTCATGAGTAAACGATCCTTTACCTACGTGTAGGGATGGTAGGGTTGGCTTGCAGAAATTCCCTTCAATAGCTTTGGCCAGAGACCAGACTCCTGCTTCCGGCGAGAAGCTTTTTTGGAGGATGAACCAAACCAGGGACGAAATCTGCCACCATTCGGCACTACAGAGGACGGCCCCTATCCCTTGCATCGCCACATTGGCAACAGAGTTAGCAAATAGCAGTGTTGTTGGAATAATCCGGCGAGAAGCACATGCATGCCCCCAAGGATAGGATGCAATAAATGGCCGCATCCCATCCCAGTCTGCTAACTTGTAGAGCCACACACGATGGTATTTAACAGCACGCTGTCGCAATACCGTCGTAAGTGGCACAGAACTCCTAATAAGGCAATGATCTGATGAACCAAGTGGTGCGGTTACGGATACTTGGTAGCCTTCAGGATTTGAAGTCAACAGAAGGTCCAACAGGGAAGTATTCTGACCTCTCTGACATCTGGGGTTTACGTAGGCGCAGCTGTGTTAAGTCGTTCGCAAGGGCAAAGTCACAGACAGATCTCTCCGCATGATCAGTTTTACTGGAATTGACCCAGTCGGCGTGGTGGGCATTAAAGTCGCCAAGTATTATGATCTCTGCGGATGGGATCTGCTGCTGCACTAAATCTGAAGCAGCTTGCAGGTGTTCAAAGAGTCGATCCGTCTCGGGGTCACCACTATGGAATGCACGCATAGACGCGAGGGTGGTCGTCGCAATCAATGCGGAGCCACAACGTTGAGAGGTCACTGACTTCAAGATTGCTGAGGCGGCGAGAGCTGATATCATCTCTGATATACACACACACTCCAGCTTTGGGCAGAAAGGAGTGCTCGAGATAATACTCTGGGTGGGAAAGGTATGATGTGTCACTGGGAGATGATATCTGCGCTGTTTCACGCCGGTTTTCTGTGAGCCCGTGGTATTTCTCCGGTCGAGCCGGCCCATTTGTGCCGAAGCAAATGTTAATTATCTTGAAATTTAATAAAAGCTTTTCTTTGCAAATCATCTTTAAATACCTTAATCCCTAACATTTCCGCAAACAACACCGCCTAAATCTAATAAAGTATACTCAACACAGCTCAAGTCATAAAATAAATGTTTAAATAAAGTAAATCGATCAAATAAGTATAAATTATTATTTCTTAACCGCTAACTAGAGTATTTATTAAGTAATGACAAAAAAAAATCCACAGATTTTTAAAAATAGACAGTTTTTTTCGTCTCCTGTAAAGTTGGTAAAAATGACTTAGGCGGTGTTGTAAGCTAAGGGACGCAATGTCATTTTTATAACGAATTTTGTCGCAGATATTTGCGATGCGATACGAATTTCGCGATTCGTTTTGTGTGGGGAGCCCTTAGAGGTAGTAGTAGTCGTAGTTCACAGTTCAGGTAACTAGGCTATCATAAGTTTAATGGAGTACTCACTTTACTACTTACCAGCGACTGTCAGGAATTTCGTCTGGTTCACCACTGCGAATCTAGGACCCTCGGTGGACACTTCGCACGTGAACGACACGAGAGCGTTAAACCTCCTCGGTAGTGTCACTGTGATAGCACAGCTCTGCAGGTTACATGATCCCCTGGTAGCACCGCCGGCGCTCGTGTTGAACGTGCGCGTCTGTGGCTGCAACAATACACTTTCTTAGAATATTTTGTTTCTGGCTGAAAATATAACGCTTTTTAATCTTTAAGTGTGGTACTTTTATTTTTTTAGATAAGTTTGATCGCGAAAGAAAGACACATTGAAGTAAATGATACTGTAATCATAACAGTAATCAGTAAGCAACTGTTTGTTTCATGAAACATACTCAGATTCAATATAAACTTTATTAATATGTCCGTTTACGTTTTTCGCGTATGTTTTGGATTCCAAAATTACTACCAAGTTTTAAACAATATGCAAACCCTACCCTGGGGCTCTACATAACTGTAACGTTCTCTTGGAAAGCATTGTTAAAAGATATTATTAAGATATATCATTTTTTTGAAAGGGATTCCGAAGGCGTTTCCATTATAATCAATATATTCGCAAAGTACATTACCGAATAAAATATATTTTGGGATTCGGTCAGCGATTCTCTTCAGTTTGATGAAATTTTATCGTCGAAAAAACGTTAGAGCCCCTTAATGTAATAAACTCGCGAGTCTTATTTTGTGTTATTCAGATTTTCATGAAAACATTTTGATGAACTTGGTTATACCCGTAAGTGTTCATATTTATTTCTACTTTAGGCTGCCTTACAGCCCTTGGCTCTTTAAAAAAATATTTTTTTTCAACTTTTCTATATTTAATATAAAAAATGCGAAAGTATACAGATACTTTCGCATTTTTTATATTAAATACAGACAGCTGTAACGTTTTCAAGTTAAGGCCATCCCCCGAGCAAACGACCTTGACCATACATTTTACGCTTTGCCGAGATCGCACAAAAATCCTATTCTTTTTACTTATCTTAGTTCAAAATTGATCTAAAAAAAATTAAAACGGGGAATATGTAGTGTTTCAAATAAACGTAATTTGTAAATACTAGGGAGATGCTGAAAGTATGCTTCAATTTTAATAAATTGGTATTATTTTGGAAGCTAATATCATGAGTATAATAAACAAAAATAGAAAATTTAAAACAGGGAAAGGAATGTTCATATACTGAAGATTATTGCTGTATTTTTATTATAACTTTGTAGCTTTCAAATTACGCGTTTATAAGGCTCTAAATACGGTAAATTACGGAATCTCTGCAAGGGAAGGCCCTTAAACTTTTACTGTTATACCGATTTTGATGGGTGTGGAGATATTTTGAATACCAGGAAATGAGGATAGTTATAAACGAATGAACGAGCGTCTCCTAAATATTATTGTAATTGTGAAAGATTGCCTGTCTGTTACCTCTTTACGATTAAACAGCTGAACCAATTTTGATATGATGTTGCGATTCTTTGAGTCCTGACGAGGGACAAGAATGTACGAAAAATCTATGGTTATCACGACGTGTAAGAACATCTATCTATCCATATTATAAATGCGAAAGTGTGTCTGTCTGTCTGTCTGTCTGTCTGTCTGTCTGTCTGTCTGTTACCTCTTCACACCCAAACCGCTGAACCGATTTTGCTGAAATTCGGCATGGAGATATTTTAAGTCCCGGGAAAGGACATAGGATACTTTTTGTCCCGGAATAATGTACGGTTCCCGCGCGATAAACGAGTTTTGGCGCAACGGAGTTGCGGGCGTCATCTAGTTTCTAATAAACGTATCATATTTCAAGCTTGCAGAACGCTCTTGAATTTTGCAATATGTTTATTTTTAGCGAAATATATTGGAAGATCGTTCTCGATCAAGACATACGTTAAGGTAAATAAATGATATCGCAAGTGGAGTTCCGATTCTAACGATTTTGAGACTGCAATAGTTTGGTAGAGAAGGTTTATAGCTACAATCATTTCTTAAAAAGTAAAAATGTATACTTAAGAGCGGGCTGCCAAATTTTTGTGTTTTCTAATAAGTATTACGATCCCGGAACACGATTGACTTAAATGAAATTGAAATTTATTTAATCATTTTATATTTATCTGATATTTGCCTAACGGAAAAAACGTTTCACTTATTTTGTCTCGATAGTTATATTTTTCGAAATTATGAATCTTTCTGGGCTTTTCAACAAATATCTGTTACACTTATTGAGTTACTATCATTTAATAACTTGCACTACTACAATCACACACTTTATAAAATAATGGCTAAAGGAAATATTAGTATTGTATTTAATTTTTAAGTAATCATCAAAAACATTTTTTGGACTTACGACCTTTACTTTCGTGCTATAATGCGGGATCCGTTGTTTCGCGATATTGTTCACTATTAGCTGCAGCGCAAAGCACAATGCTCGGTGGCACGATTCATGGAATCATTATATCACGATTGGAGGATAGCGGGGTGTGTAGGCGGGGCTAGCATGCATTGATATTTCTGACAGCAGGCTCTTAAGTTATTCTCAAATAGTTAACATAATATTTATCTTTAAGTCTACCTTAAAAATATTAGATGACGCCTGCAACTCTGTTGAGCCATAATTCGTTTATCGCATGGAAAGTGTGTCTGTCTGTCTGTCTGTTACCTCTTCACGCCCAAACCGCTAAACCGATTTCGGTGAAATTTGGTTTGGAGATACGTTGAGTCCCGGGAAAGGATATAGGATACTTTTATCTCGGCAATTTAGGGTTGCCACGTGATAAACAAATTTTGGCGTAACGATGTTGCGGACGTCATCTAGTTTATTATCGTATCTTAATTTAAGATTTTTTTTTTAAATTAAAAGTAGTCTATGTCTCATAATACAAAGGCCAGCGACAGCCAGACTTTCGTTATTTTATGCTGGTAGTTTTCCTGTATGTGACCCCTATAGAGGTAATAACGATCAGCAACTATGAAGTTTCGGTCACGGTTACGTTAGGAGGTAACCAGTTCTACAGGTCTACCTAACCTTCGACAAAGAGTAAAGCCTAATTTACTATCTCATGTTCTTCGGCGTAACTGTAAGAATTTCGTCTTTCACTGCCGGAGACTTTTGATAGTTGCTTCCCACTGCCAGACACCCTTAAACTTTCTTAAAGTATTTGTGGCGGTGTGGAAGTGGGAAGCAACTCCCCCAACAAAAAGACATATACGTTCGGGTCGAATTGATAACCTCTTTTTTCAAGCCGGATATAAAGGTATTAATTTTTCATTCTAAATATGCTGTTAAAATAAAATATATTAACCACCTACCACCTGTTGGGTGAATCTCTTTGTCCCTTTATTCCGTTTTTTGTCCCAGATCGGTCAGCAATTATCGAATGTTCTCGCTTTGTACGAATAATTGATGTGATACCTGTTGTCGGGAGAGCTACCCGGAAAACAGGAGTTGTTTGGGGGTGGAATGTTGTGTTGTCGGGACAGTTGTTTATAAGTCTAACGCCTCTAGTCCACCGACGCTGAGAACTGCGAAACAGCGGCGAACCGATTTACTGTCTCATTCGTCACACGACAGTGCGTTATATTGCATCTCGCTCTATTCCTGTTTCGCATTGGTTTCGTAGATATTTCGCAGTTCGCAGCGTCGGTGGACTAGAGGCGTAAAGATACACTCGCAAAAGTGTGTCTATCTATCTATCGGTTACAACTTTACGCTTAAACAGCTAAGCCAATTTAGATGAAAGGTATAAAGAAAGCGGTGAACAAGGATATAATAATACCTATATGTATTACGCTCAAAGACCGAAAACGCTCATTGAGCGGAAAAATAGCTCATATCGCGTTGTGGTCACAGTAAAACAGCCACAATGTGAAATTCGTGTTGTGGCTCTAATGAAAACGGCCAAATAGCGAAATTGATGTCGTGGCTGACATGCTATTCGATCTCGACGCGTTGTGGCCATGATGAAAAGCAATGACGCTTATGGAATATTAGTATTTGATAACGACGCACATTATTACATGTTGTCCCGGCGTGTATCGGAAGATCTCGTTGGTGTCCCGGTACCACTTAACAGAGTGCAGCGCGGGATGACCAGGCTCGCTGACGTAGTGACAGGTGAGTTCTCATTACCCTAGGGCCAGGGGCCTAGTCTCGCGACTTAGTACCCAAGTTGTTACGGTGCAAAGATAGTGACAGGTGAGTTGTTGGTACCCTTGTCTCTCGATATTAGTACCTGTTGTCCCGGTGTGTATCGGAAGATCTCGTTGGTGTCCCGGTACTATTTAACAGAGTGCAGCGCGGGATCACTAGGCTCGCTGATGTAGTGATAGATGAGATCTTGTTAGTATCCTAATTCCTAGTACCAGAGACTGCAGCAAGTTTAAGCTAGCACTCACGTTCATCACACGCACTTTTTCGTACCTGTTGTCCTGGTGTGTAGCGGAAGATTTCGTTGGTGTCCCGATACCATTTGACGGAGTGCAGCGCGGGATCACCAGGCTCGCTGACGTAGTGATACTAGGTGTATTATTGTTATCCTAGTTTCGCAATATTACCTGTTGTCCCGGCGTATAGCGGAAGATCTCGTTGGTGTCCCGGTACCATTTAACAGAGTGCAGCGCGGGATCACCAGGCTCGCTGACGTAGTGACAGGTGAGCTCGACTTCGCGGCGCGGATCGCCGTACTGCGGCACGTCGAGAAACGTTATGTTGTGCGCCGTTACTATCACTGGAACAAAAAAAGGTTTATTAAAACATGGGAAAAGTATGAACACAGGGTGCAACAAAACAAAGTGTTATTACTTTCCTTGTACAGAGTTCACTATAAAAGTAGCAGCGCTGAAAGACCAAATTTTTTTCACTCTTGTATGGGCAAGCGCCACGAGTTTCCCCACACAAAAGTAAAAAAAATGGTCTTTCAGCGCTGCTACCTTCGCACTGAACTCTCTACGAAGAACACGTACACACCCTAAAGTATTATCACTTAGTTTTGTTACACCCTGTATATAATAGTTAATTAAAAGAAGCAATGGGTATTGTAAAGCAAAAGTTGGTTGCAAATAAAGTTTTTGAAGTTTGAAAGTACTCGTTGAAATAGTATGTTTATTTTTAGTGAAATGTACTTAGTCAATATGTAGATTCAGATCTTAAAACTAACTACTTTACTTAAAGTATAAACTCGTTTAGCTCTCTCATAAAAGAGTAACAAACATCCTCACAAAGATATAATTATCATAGTAATAAAATATAGTAATCGATTCATTCCAATTCTTGTTTAAAAATTAAAAGTATCATTAAGCACTTTCCACTTCTCTTTTTCGTTTCATTCTCCCTCTTTTTAAAGTTTCGTATTTCACGACAAAAATTACAATTAATGTTGTAACTTTTAATGGAAATTTGTTATGTATTCAATCAATCAATCAATCATAATTTTATTTGCTAGAATATGGTAACAAATTGATCTTAGCATTATATATAAGAGAACACATATTCTGCTAAATTTTTTTTAGCAGAATATGTATTCCCAATCCTTATCGCAATAATCAAACCTCTTCAAAGGAATGCAAAGAGGAAGTGTCCCTACGAAATTCTTGGCACATTCTTCATATCCCCTCGCAACTCCCGCGTCCCTGGTGTCGAGTTCGGTTTACGACCGGTTTTGATGACGCCTCAGGGACCTATGTAACGTTATACTAGGGCCACAGCGAAGAAATGCCGTTGATTATTCCGTTAATTGACAACGATTGTGAAAACGAGAGTCTTTTGTTGGTGTCATACAGGTGTAATTACCTCTTTCCTTTAGGTAGAAAGATCCAGTCTATGTTGTATCCGTACTAATGCGAAAGTGTGTCTGTCTGTTACCTCTTCACGTCCAAACCGCTGAACCAATTTTGCTGAAATTTGGTGCCGGTACTTTGGGTCCCTAGAAAGGACATAGGATATGTTTATCCCTGAAAAATTTACGTTACCCCCGCGATAAACGAATTTTTGGGCAACCTTTTCTTACTAACCACTTTTCTAACGTATCATAAACACTACTAGTACAAAACATGGAAATATTTTTATTAGTAAGTAGTATAAATTTGCCTTATTATAATTACATTACAATATGATTCCAAATTTGTTTGTTTGCTATTAGGGTGAATGACAAACAAACAAATATGAAATCATAATTATTTTAATGTAATGCTAGCCAAATACTTAAAATGATCACATACATAATATATTATTTTCGGTTGCCACTTACAACTATTACAAAAAAAAAAGAATTAATTGTTGTATCCAACTCGCACTTTGCCGGGTCCTTCTTCGACCTTTATTTAATTAAATTAACAAACTTCTATCGAAGTTAAATGTCTTCGTAAAAACAAAACGTCGTAGTTGTTTACAAACAAACTTCCAGCCATATTGATTAATCCTATTATTGTGTGTACAGTGTACAGTCTGCAAAACATTTATATTATACAGAAAATAAAAAAGAGAATATGAGAAAATATTATAAGGTACTATGTAACTCGCAACTTTGTTGTGATGTTAGTTTTTCACGTTATGCCTGTACATTTTCCCAGGATGAAAACTCTCTTATAACGTTTTCCGGGACTAAATACCAAAATTTCATCTGAATCGCTTCTGCGTTGTACTCTTAAAGAAAATATAACAAACAGATATACACACTTTTGTATTCATTGATTCAAAATACTTGAGAGATCAAGTCCTTCTTTCTTCTCATTATATCCTAACGTTTTATTTAACGTTACAGTTTTTAATGAAATTGTGATTGAGTTTTTTGCAGACAACTCTCGGTAGATTTTCTTACAATAAATAAAAACAACGAAAGTTATTTTGAACTTTGATGTCTGAGTCACAGCGATCATTTTCGACCAACAGTGTTTGAAAGTACTAAGTATCAATTAATTCTTTGGAAAACTTTTACTTTTACAAACTTAGCTATTAACCACGAAAATAAGACAAAACGATTCTTAGTTTTTAAAACTTAGCTATAATTATGCTACCATTAATAATAATAAAGAAACGTTTTTTTTAAAGTGGAAACTTATGTACATAGTGTTGTTCTTTTTCGAATAAAAACCATATTATATTTATTATTTGGATAAAAGAAAAAATATATTTTTTTGGCTTAAGGCCATTTCTAATTTTATAATTCGTTTCTACCACCTACCGAAAATGTTTCGGAAGTATTTACTTTCGAGTAGAGTAAATATTTACTCAACTCAAAATATATCAAAATTCAAATCAACATTTCTGTCAATTCAGACCAAGTTTTTCCCTAAATATGTCCATTATACGAGTTCTAATGAGACCCATTCAGCGGCGGTAATTATTACGGAGGGGGGGTCTTTTCGCTGGTCTTTCCCGGTCTTTTCAACCAACAATATATTAGTTTCCCAGATTAATGTTAAAACTTTTGGTTTAATCACTTTTTGGTTATAAAACGACATTTCCTGTGGTCCTAACAAATGTCATGTGGCCCGGGTACTTTTGACTCAAGTTTTTAATTTTAGAATACTAGGCTTTCAGCCCTGTGATTTTGTATGCAACATTACCTTTCAAGAAGAATACCATTATTATGATGGCACTTCACATGGCTATATTTTGTATTTGCGTATATGATGTATTCGCCAAAAAATCACCATGTGCAAACGGTATGTTTGAAAAAGTATTGGCCTTTTTTCCTATTTGACAAATATGACCAATACCTACCAAATACACGTATCCGTACCTTTGTCGGTTTTTGACGCACATGATAAGAGTCAAATAGGCAAGTAAACAAAATCGAGTAAAAGTTTGGTAATTGACGTCCATGTGTGGAAGGTCGTATTTGCCTTTATTTGCTTGTTTGTGTATACGTCAATAATTTTGCCAAATGCAACAAATAGCCAATAGCAAATACCAATAGCCATGTGAAGTGCCACCATTATACATTTTATAAAAAATATAACAATAACTCGAGACCGCTTGTGGTCGAAATAACGGAAGAAGGATCGAAGCAGATATGTATAATATGTAGTATAAGTAATATTTCAAAAGGAAAAACCGATAAGAGTAAAAGAGAAAGATATATCTTTGCTAATTCAGTTCCCTCGATTCCCTCGCGATCGCATTCGGCGGCTTGGGGCTTGATATAAAGGTAGTCTACACTTTTAAGGTGGTCTAAAACGAACATATTGGTACCAAAACTTAACAATCTCAATGACTAGGGTTTTTGATATTCCATTTGCCGTGTTGTGTGTATTCTTTATACAACAACACAACGATTTTAAGTGCTCTATCTATGCTATAAGTTACAAAGCTTAGTCAAATGATAAAATTTCTGAATTCAGTAATAAAACTGAAATGCTGGAACCGGGATGACGCCGGCAAAATTAAAAGTCGCTTTTGCGTCGATAACAAAAAGCACTTGAATATTTCCACACTTTTCTTCGCAATGAGTTCATTGGAAATTTTAAATTCCGGTCTCTCGGTAATTACTATTGTATAGATATTAGATATTATTATTTGTCACTCTATTATACTTGTAGTACATCTTTATATTTTGTATACTAATATTAAAAAGTGTGTCTATCTGTTACCTCTTTACGCCAAAACCAGTGAACCGATTTCGCTGAAATTTCGTATGGAGATACTTTAAGTCCCGGGACATATGTTTTTATCCCGGAAAATGTACGGTTTCCGCGCGATAAACTAAAACTAATTTCGGAATTGCGTCGTCTAGTTATATTAATAAGCCTTAATTCCTTAATACTTGATAATTAACTTAAGTACTATAAAACTTGAATATAGACCCGATAAAAGCGATAAAAACTACCTTAATATGTTTTTTCTCGAAGCTCAAAGTATCTCCACACCAAATTTCATCCAAATCGCTTTAGCATTAAGAGGTAACAGACTGACAAATGCTAAATTTTCCATCTAAAATATTATGGACACGGATTATGAACAATTTAGCAGGACTAACAAAATAAGCTCTATTTATTTCATTCAATAGAATATTAATAATATATGAAATGACTAGGCTGTCTATTACTAGACAGCCTCAAACATTACCTGACAGTACAGTAGCTGGCGCCAGCGCCACTGAATTCCCGTTTACTGTATTCAATATAAACAATAGATTGCTGGACTAAATTGAAACATGCTTACGCCTTGGAGCCAGAAGCAGCCATGCCTTCGTCATTTTATAAAATCTGATTTTTTTTTTAAATGTAATAAGGGGGCAAACGAGCAAACGGGTCACCTGATGGAAAGCAACTTCCGTCGCCCATGGACACTCGCAGCATCAGAAGAGCTGCAGGTGCGTTGCCGGCCTTTTAAGAGGGGAGGGTAGGGATGGGAAGGGAAGGGAATAGGGGAGGGTAGGGAAGGGAATAGGGTAGGGGATTGGGCCTCCGGTAAACTCACTCACTCAGCGAAACACAGCGCAAGCGCTGTTTCACGCCGGTTTTCTGTGAGAACGTGGTATTTCTCCGGTCGAGCCGGCCCATTCGTGCCGAAGCGTGGCTCTCCCACGTATATTTTTTGTGTAGATAGCCCCTATAGAGGTAACAACGACGAGAAACCATGAAGTTTGGCTTGCAGTTACTTCAGGAGGTATGAAGTGGTGAATCTAAAGCCTTAAAGTATAAAACCCAATTTTTATATATATTTTTTTTTTAGGATAACTGTAGTGTCGTTTTCCACTACCGGGCACTCATGACAGTTGCTTCCCACTACCTACCTTTACACTTTTACAAAACTACAGAAGTAGTGACGCTGGATCCAGTTATTGTATCAATGTAAAACAGCACTAAATCGCTTCGTAAATAAAGTGTTAACTATTGTTTACATACTGGTAACTATAGGGCGACCATGCGTCCAAAAAATTCCAGCGGGCTGATTCCCGATTTGCGTTCGATTAGGATACGGAAATTTTACGTGTGATCATTGGTCAATGCTTAGCGCACCGAGCGTTTATTGGATATCGTGCGGTGAAGTTTTCGAATCCGAGTCGAATCACACATCGTATATCAACGCTCAGGAGTGCTGACAGAAGTAAAAACGAAATAACAGCATCGGACATACATTTTCGCCATAGAAAAAAAGGGGAAGAATATTACTAGCTGTCCTACGTCGTGTCGGCGGTTCACTCTCCATCCGTCTTACGAATTTTTGATCAGGTCACATGACGTGACCGAACGGTCTACCTTATATGCTTCCACTAAAACTAGGGTACAACTAGTCTACCTCATGGGATACTTTCACTAAAATTAGGATACATTAACCGTGGTCACCCTAGTGTGACCCAAATGTGACAGAATAATGTGACAGGGATACCGCGCTCATGTCAGCGACTTTAATTAAAAGCATTTCAGCCTGGTAAATTGTTACTGATCGCTGGTTTTAGCTGTAAATAGTTAATGAAAAATATTCATTAATTAGTTAGTGTAGTGCTTTGACAATCAGTGGCAAATGAATGCACAAAATAAACACGATATTATGTGGTCTGTAAAATGTAAAGCAATGTCGACAATGGGCAATCAGAAATCAAAATATTATTCAATCTCACCACGTTGCCTCATGCCTGGTCCAGAAGCTATAATATTATGTGAAAAGTATCCGGCAAACATAATTAAATAGTAGTTCGAGATCCGAACGCGACAAGTGTCACTAGAGCACAGATTACTACAAGGGTAGGTTGCACCAGAGGCGTTGTCATAGTATGGACGCTGTTAGTACCCGAAGCATTCGTGCATTCGTGTCAGTACACGAATGCTTTTAAACAGAAAAAAGAAAAAAAATTACGTATGCATTTATGTTCTTTAGACGATTTAGAACAAGACTGGATTCAAAATTTAACAAAAAAAAAATGTGGGTTAGGATACTTATGCTTAACCGCGACCAGTTAAGGTTAAGGCTATCGTTTGTCGAGTATGTTCGTAGGCCCAGATATTAATTGTTTATTGAAACACTAACACAGCACAATAATTCATATAGAACGCGGGTACACTTTACGGTGCCTTAAGACATACTAAACTCTAAACTCTAAGGGTCAATTTATATTTGCGCAGAGTCGAAGCGCATCGAAGCGAAGTATCAAAACTGAACATAGCAAATCCAACCTTAACTCCAAAGCGTTAACGCACACATTACATCTGAGAAATTTAAAAGGCGCGCGCGCGTCGGGCGCGTCTGCGCGA
Organism: Cyaniris semiargus; assembly: GCA_905187585.1. Lineage (NCBI taxonomy): Eukaryota > Metazoa > Arthropoda > Insecta > Lepidoptera > Lycaenidae > Cyaniris > Cyaniris semiargus. The sequence continues at coordinate 15,441,132 of LR994558.1, forward strand.
ATTCGCTCGCATGCGCCCGACCAACGCTGGTTGATCTCGCAGAAGTAATGTGTGTTACGTTCTGGAGTCAAGGTTGAATTTTCTGTGTACAGTTTTTTGGGAATTCGCTTCGCTGCGCTTCGGCTCTGCGCTAATATAAATTGACCCTAAAGAAGCATTGTATGAGTGTGAAATATGCACTCTACATATTACGTCATAATGACCTTTACACGTTAAATATGGCGTCCATTATTATTGACTTTAACTACAGATTTGACAGTTCATTTGACATTTTGTTATAGTTAAAGTTAATAATATAGGTACCAACGTTTTCGAGAAAGCATTTCAGGTCAGCTGGTTCTGTGATAATATGTTGTTCTTCTTGCTCTTCTGGTTCAGAGTGTGGGCGGTCTGGCTGCCGATAGTGGTTGCATTTATTAGTGCGCATCCTTCTTGTCCAGGTGATATTCCTGGATTTTAAAATCATTTTATAATGTATGTAATTTTAATATTGTGTTACTTAAAGATTAAAAAACTTAAAATTGATTTGCCATAAGTATATTAATTCGGTTGCTAAGCCTTAAAATACATAAAATGAAAAAGTCATGAAAATATCATAATATTAATGTAATATAATATGTATGTTCATCATTTTGTGCGCTGTATACGTCGTGTGATATTTAATTGTTGTGTTTGGTCCGTGTGACTTTCTAATTCCTGTCTTACTTCTTCACGGATTCTACTGAGGTGGTCATTGGTTAAAAGCTAGTTATTAACTATAAGTCTTCGTTGAACAGCTGCAATTCTCTGAATAGAAAGGTGGGCTAATGAAGAGCATATAATGTGGTTAAATCAAGCCCTTCAGCCAAGACGTTTTCTTTATCGCTTCTCTATAGAATCGCCACGCCGTTCAAAATCGATGAAATTGACATTAATCGAGTCGAACATCAACATCGTTTGTTGTATGGGAGTCCCCTTCAATATTTTTTTTTTCTTAATAGGTATTTGTTGTTATAGCGTAGAAGAGCAAGAACGACGACATACCTATCACAAAATCAGCTGCTGCATACTTATTTTTGAAACGTTGCTAGCTCCCGTACCATAAAGTTATAGTTAAACTAAATTAGTGCAACCCACTCTTAATAGTTGTTACGTATTAGCTAGAGTAAGAGGACAGTATCATATGAAGCAGCATAATAAAAACTATCCTATGTTCCCGATTCTCAAAACATCTGCATGCCGAATTTCAGTATCGGTTCATAATCGGTCCAGCAGTTTAGGCGTGAAGAGGTAATAGTCAGAGAGACACACTTTCCAATTTATAATACTGGACTATTAATTTTGATCATACTTGCCGGACACATTTCACTTTCATAAGATTCCTTTCACTTTCATAAGATTCCTTTACCTCTCTTCATAATCAAAATAAAAAAAGTTCGGACATTTCAAGGCTTATAACCTTCTTCTATCGAGTGAGGATTTTCCTCATTTTATTTGCGGAGGAGCTGAGGCGGAAAAAGACGGTTGAAACACTTCACACAACTCCTCCAGTGAAATACCTTTGTCTGTGATCACTCTGATACTCGCTAATTTGTTAAAACTAAATGAGTGTATTGGACCAATGACTTAATTAATTTACAGAATAGACCATAATATGAAATGATACAGCTTACTTATGCTACTTTTTGTTGTGGAAAAAGGTACGACATAATGTCTAGGTAAATGTCTAGTTTTTATTTGTATTTATATTTTTATTAGATTTATTTATAATCACATTATTTTAGAGTCTTCTTGCTAATCTGATTACAAACATTTTCCGTCAACAGATTAGCTGAACTGAAAAAACGATGAAAATAAAAAAAAAGGATGAAATGCGAGAGTGCTGTTATAGAAATAGCACTTTCCAATTTAATAATTTTCTCTGAAATTTTCTGAAGCTTCTGATCTGACGCGGATATTATTTAACTAATGATTCTCAGAATATTTCGTTCCTCTAGACTAAAGATATAAACTCAAATACAACTTCGTATGTTGTTACTAAGTCAAATTGCATTCGATAGTTTCGAATTTAATAGTAAAATGTATGGAAAGAAATAAAGCATCGGAAATTATTTAAATCACTAATCAAAGGTGTAACTGTCTTTCAATAATTGCTTCCTTGAATCGCTGAACCGAATTAGACGTCAGTGATGTAAACCAAGTAGTAAACTTTATTTCCTGGGATTTCGAGAAAAGAAAAGACAGTTTTTATCACGACAAAATTAAATGTTTGTCACGAAAAATTTATCACCCAATAAGAAAATTGAAATATGTTTGATTTTCGAATGATCCGATTCGAAAATCAAACATTGAAAAAGAAATTGGGAACTAACGATGTTTCTGCGATTTGTGCGTAAACAAGCGAATACAACATTAAGTAATAATACCATAAAATAATATTTAAAAAACCACTAAGGCCAAATAAGCTTCTGACAAAATAAACCCCGAGAAATCAGAACATTCTGACGATGTCAGCCGCATTCGTACGGCCCGGAGCGATCGCCCGTCATCTTATCAGATCTGGACGGGATTGGTTATTTTATATCCACTAAAATAATACACTGCAATATGCTACGTTAATAAAGTTTTATGTTTCCATTTGACGGGTATAATATTATTAAATTCTGTGGTGAAGGATGCCAATTTTAGGCGCTCTAGTCTGGATTCAAGTTGATATTAGGTTACATATTTATCTGTCTTGTTGTCTGTATGAATGAAAAGGAATGCATTGTCTTTAAATAAATATTTTAGATCTCTCGTCGTACAGCTCTGACACAGAATATCAAGCAGGGCCTTAGCGAACCACTAAAATTATAGGAAAAAAATAAAAAATATTCTCTAATTTAATTTCGACATAAACGATGTACCGATTTTCACATAGCTTAATAGTACATTATAGCACAAAATATTCAATATTAACTGAAAAAACTGTAACATGTACAATGTAAATGTTCTATGTGGGAGCATATTCTAAGAGTAGGCATAATTTATAAAAACCACAAAAGTTTCATAATGTTCACAAAAAATATATATTATAAATGCGAAAGTGTGTCATCTGTCCGTCTGTTACCTCTTCATGCCCAAAATGTTGAACTGATTTTGCTGAAATTTGGCATGGAGATACTTTGAGTCCCGGGAAAGAATAGGATACTTTTTATCCTGGGACAATGTCCAATTCTCGCTCGATAAATAAATTTTGGTGCAACGGAGTTGCGGGCGTCATCTAGTATTATAAACGTGATTGACTGACAAACATAGAATTTCGAAGTTGTAATATTATTATTATCAAATCCGTTTCGGCTTTAGCGACAACTAACGGACAGCTACAATTTTACATTCATAATAATAAAATTTAGGCGATTGTTTTTATTCTCCTAAAAGTTGAGAATAAAATGTAAACGCCTTAAAGTTTTGTAGATATCGCCTTCGCAAAATCTACCAGAGATATAATATCCAAATCTTTCAAACTTAAAGTATACCGAAGTTACTATTAATGAATTTTGATACTTTGAAAGGATGGGCCCTTTTGTTTGAAGTGTTCACTGTTCAGGTCGGCCTAAAACAGCTTATGTTGGAATTTATTTCAATTCCAAGTTACAACTACTTCAGAGTTGTTTAAGATTTACAATGAAGTTGAGAGTTTATTAACTTTTTAGCCGACTACGAAGCCTAGACGAAAGGAATTTTAGTTTATAAAAACAAGTCGTGTAATATTAAATGTTGCTATACATTTTTTGGAATAAAAACTACTTAATGTATTTTCCGGGACTCTAAATATTTTCATACCAAATTTAATTTTATGCTAGACCGAAAAACTGCAGACCTTCACAATAATATTATTAGCATGGAAGTTCGTATGTGTTTAGCTGTGATCGCAGTGCTTAAGCTAAAAGTTTAATTTCAATTAATTATTATTTACACAATTCCCTCGGATATTCTTACGCGCACGGAGCCGATACAAACATCTAGCTAATAAATATGCTTTTGTCAGTAATTCTAAGGCTTTGTCCACATTTGTATCATTTTCGCTAGTGTGGACGCAAAATTATCGCGATGATAACGATCATTTTGCGTCCACACTAGCGAACATGATACGCTTCGATGGTACGCGACGGAGATCTGATACGCGAAAATGATACAAATGTGGACATAGCCTAACTTATTTGCCTACGTTTATAGCTATCAATAAAATATGGAAAGACGGCCAAAAACAGACAGATAAAATTCCCATAAAATATACTGTATACGTTTACTGTTTAGCTTGGATGTGACGCGATGTAAATAAAGTAATTTTATATATGGCATATTTAAATTGATTGATTTGAAAACCGGATTAACAGCTATTTAATATTATCTGGTAATGATTACTAATAAATTGACACAATTGACTATACTAAGCAAAGTCGGGTTAGTAATTCAGGCGCTAAAGCGGCGAAAACATACGTACATTATACATATACATATAATATCATGTTGTTAACATCTAGGTTTTCTTTTGGCTTTGCCCTACGAATAATAAAAACTATGGAAACGTTACTCCCATACTATTACCGTTTTAAATTTGGTTCCTTTCGAACTGTCATGTAACGTCAGCCTGATACCGCTCAAGGCCACCTAAATATTGCAAATGTATTGAAATGTGTACCTAAGGTACATATTTTTGACAAGTATTGTAGAACATGTTTTTTGACGGAGTTACTTTTCCTTAGTTTTTATAATTCGTAGCTTTATATGACAATAGCAAAGAGACACTCACTCAAATTTACGAAATAAAGCCGTTGACAATAATCGTCACTTCTATAATACACAAAATTGTGTACCGAATACGTGCATAAAGTATGCATGTATTCTGATCTCATTTTGTAGACTCGTGGAACAAATTTTTTGACACAGTTACTCTTCCTTAGTTAGCCGTAGTATAAGGGCTAAAAATATGTATTTTTTAATTAAATATGATAATAAATATTGATGGGAACATTATTATGGAGAAGCATCAAGCAACAAGATGATTAAGAGCGGGCTGTAAAATTTTGATGTGTTTTCTAATAAGTATTACGATCCCGGAAGAAGATTGACTCAAATGAAATTGAGATTTATTTAATCATTGTATATATTTTATCTGATATTTGGCTAACCAAAAACACGATTCACTTATTGTGACTCGATAGTTTTATTTTTTGAAATTATGAATCTTTCTGGGCTCTTCAATAAATACCTGTTACACTTATTGAGTTACTATCATTAAATAACTTGCACTACTACAATCACACACTTTATAAAATAATAGCTAAAGGAAATATTAGTATTGTATTTAATTTTTAAGTAATCATCAAAAACATTTTAGGACTTACGAACTTTACTTTCGTGCTATACTGCGGGAACCGTTGATACGCGATATTATTCACTATTAGCTACAACCTAAAGCACATTGCCCGGGAGCACGATTCATGGAATTATTCTATCACTATTGGAGGATAGCGGTGTGTGTAGGCGGGGCTAGCGTTTTGTCAGTAGGCTCTTAATGAACTACTATAAGATACGCATCTAACGTACGCACTCAGAGACATCTAATGATGATTAAACTTTAATTTAATTAGGAGTTTCACAGATTAATGTATGGAACTTATGTCAAAATCTTCATATTTTAATTACAGTTAAGTAATTAATGTTCCTCTCTGAGTGCGGTAGATAGCTTTGTTTTCCATTGCAGTGTACCGTGTACACAATACCTTGTATTTCATAAAAGTTCTCGCTTGTGTTTTTTTGCATATTTTGCTTATTTAGCTTATTTGCATTGATTTATAGAGTCCATGGATATCGTTTAATTAATAATTACGTCTTCAACGGAATGAGAAATAAATATTTTTTTCACCAACCATTTTCAGCAGGAAAGAATCTATATCTTTGTAAAATCCAATTCAGATCAGTAACTTCGCAGCCTTAAACCAAACATTTTTATTTTATAACAATACTAAGTTTAACTTAAAGTGTATTTATAAAAAGATTCGCAAGGCTATTTTCAATGGTACATTTTTAAAAGTTAATAAACTAGATTACCCGTAAACTTCGTATTACTTAACTCATTCTACCGTATAAACCTTCACTAGACTTCCATGAATATTTCAAGACTAAAATCAGCCAAATCGGTTCAGCCGTTCTCGAGTCTGAGTGAGACTAACAATAATTCATTTTTATTTATAAAGATAAAATACTATAATTATTTTAGTTATACTGTATCGTTTTCTTTTAAAGTAGCACAAAGTTTTTGCTTCACGTATTTAGAGAGAAGGTAATTTAATCGCTGTGTCGACAAGAACAAAAAATATCTCTTCCGTCGAGATGAACCTTTTTACATAGCCTATTTATTCTACAAATGCGAAGTCTGAATATCGTGTATCTGCTTGTTTATAATTTTTTTTCCTTCCTTCTCGTAATAAGTCAAACATCCTTCTCAGAAAATATGTTTATTAAGTTACAGCGATACAGCTGAAGTTATTTAAATATGTTGTTCATTGCCTTATTTGAGGCCACATTTATCCGTTGCACTGCGTCGTCGTAAAGGAAAAACGCATTGTATGCCACATAGCTGCGTTTCAAGTCAACGCACCACAAAACAATAAGGCCCCACGTTAGGACATAATGATCTATGTTGCAACCATAATTCCGCAGCTGTACACAGTATGTACAATCGAAATCGATCATAAGCAATTACAGACGAACTAGATGACGCCCGCAACTCCGTTGTGCCAAAACTCATTGATCACGCGGGAAACGTACATTTTTCCGAAACAAAACCTTTCCTATATCCTTTCCTACCTTTCAAAGTATCTCCATACTAATTTAAGTTGGACCCACCTACGCATTTATAATATTAGTGAGAATATCTTGCAGCGTCGTAATTGTCTATAATATATTATTTTGTCCATAATACCATACTTTGGGACGACGTGGAGAGACATGAGTGTGAGTGTGTATAACAAAACATTTGAAGTATTTACTTTTGGTTGATTGTGAATATGCCCATACAGTAATAGCACACATTACTAAATCGTTACTACGTAAGTTATAGAATGAAAGTCACTCTACACGCTTCTACTTCTACAGTAACATTTATTTTGTTTATTTATTTATATCAGGCTACGTAGGCTCATACAAATTTATATTATACAGGACATATACATACCCTAAAACATAATCAATATTTAGTTTTATTACACCTCCCACTTCATCTCCTGTCCGCCAAAACACCGCGTTCGACAAAAGCGCATGAATGTGGCATATCATAAAATATGTATGTAAAAACGTCTTGCGGCGAGTCGCAACGCAACAGAGCAACGTGGCTTCTCCCAGTCTAGAGCTTTCATAGTTTATTAACACAGTTAGTTTATACATGATATCAGGGTTTCTTCAGCGGAGGAAGTTTTATCCCATTGTCGAATTTTGAAGCGAGTTTCCACCTTGTTATGAGAGACGGTTTAGGCTACTTTCTCTTAGCTTTACTTCCTTTGTAGGTTGTACTATGGTTAAAAGAGTTTCCAACAAGAATTTCAAATGTTAACTATATATTGATTTTGAGATTTTGAGTTGTGTTTTATTTTACAATAGAAAATAGAAATAAAAATAATTAGATGTTTTTTCCCAGTATGCATTAGTTTATAAATCAAGATGAAATGAAATGATTCAAGTGGCTGCGTTGTTTAAATAGCTACTAAAAATTATACTGTGCTGAAGAGTCACTTCTTGCATTATGAGCGAAATTATGGCGAAGCCCCTTATTATACAGGGTACAATTAAGGGTCTTCCCCTACGGAGATTCCGTAATTTTACCGTATTTAGAGCCTTATAAACTCATAATTTGAAAGCTACAAAGTTATAATAAAAATACATCAATAATCTTCAGTATATCAACATTCGTTTCCCCGTTTTAAATTTTCTATTTTTGTTTATTATACTCATGATATAAGCTTCTAAAGTAATACCAATTTATTAAAATTGAAGCATACTTTCAGCATCTCCCTAGTATTTACAAATTACGTTTATTTGAAACACACGACAATAGATAGACAATTTCATTAACTACATATTTCCCGTTTTAATTTTTTTTAGATCAATTTTGAACTAAGATAAGTAAAAAAATAGGATTTTTGTGCGATCTCGGCAACACGTCAAATGTATGATCAAGGTCGTTTTCTCGGGGGATGGCCTTAAACCTTCCGGCCAAATTTCGATATATTGATCCTTGTTAAAAATAAAAATACACGTATTTTTTCTTTCATATGATTATGAGTGATCTCAGTACTAAAAAGTTAAGAAATAGCCTCCGAAAGTTATCCTAAAAAACACCACAATTAATGGACACTACGCGTCGCCGGCGCGTGCGGGAGGCGCCACCCCTCGCGTCACCCCCCCGCGCACCCCCGCTCTACCCATCGCCGCGAAGTGACCGTTCTGCAACGATTAATATAAAATGTTAATGCAAATGTTTGTAGAAAAATTAACACCCTATTTTTTTTGTTTTTGGTTAAATGGACTCTCCTAATTATACCTAAGCCTTAAAAAATATTTGGCCAGTAGGTTTAATTGTATACAAGACATTTCCCTCGACTCTGTATGTGTTTAATGAAATCCTATGGGAACAGTTGTGATTCATGTCATCAAAAGTCATTTCTTTATTGCCAGAGCTTGTTTGATGCAAATATCTTACCTCGTTATAATCTTACCCCCTTACTAATAAAAGTTGTATAAGCTTTGAATAGTTATACAGTGTTTTGTTCCTGTCGCACAAGTGACATTTTTAATTGGTTTGAAGAAGACAAAACACTGTATAACTATTCAAAGCTTATACAGCGTTTATTAGTAAGGGGGTTAGTATATAAGGTAAGATATATTCTAGAAACATACACGACTGAGTAAAGATCAATTATTATAGTCACGTGTTGTTACCAGACCTTCATGCTTCAATCGAAGTTAAAGTTAGCTTTGTATTAAAATAGTCTTTTCATTCATAAGTTCAACGAAGCGGGTCCCTAGACCTACAATAATATTGAACAATATTTTATTGAACAACTTATTTGACAATAAGATTGAATATATACGCAGGCGCGTTCAATATTAACCCTAGACGGTCAATAATATTGCACAATACGTGATATTGCATAGTAAAATTGATCGTCTAGAGGCCCGCTTATGTTGCATCAATCCAAGATAAAATTAACCTTATGTTTACATCATTCCTACTTTTTTATGTGTACCAGGAACCGAGGAACAACTAATATTTAACCCACTTGTGCCAGTCTGGCAAGACTTTAACTTGGAGCGAGTGGCCTAAGTAAGCGGGCCCCTAGACGATCAATTTTATTGCGCAATATCACGTATTGTGCAATATTATTGACCGTCTAGACTCTAGAGTTAATATTGAATTTCAATCATATTGTCAAATAAGTTGTTCAATAAAATATTGTTCAATATTATTATTGTAGGTCTAGGGGTCCGCTAAGAAGTATTTTTTACAAAAGTAAATACCATATTACACAAGTAGCAGCTGTTTTCGTGGGTTAATCTAATTTATAACTTATACAGTGTATATAATATGTACACGCCTCGTAAGAGGGTCGGACGTCTTATTAAATTAGCCTAATGAGCGGCGCACACCTGATGACAAACAAAGGTCGAACATGTTTCATTCTTGGTCTTATAGGCTTAACCTACAAAAAGTGTGCTGACTTAGCACGAGATTATATTAACGTGATATAATATTACGTTGTCTGCTCTTCAAGCTTTAAGCGCTAAATCGATTTTGATAAGGTTTGAAAATGGAATACTCAAAGTAACTCTGAGTCACAGGAAAGGCTGTAGAATAGTTTTGTCGTAGAAAAATTAGCGCGTACTGCCCGACAAACGAATTTTGGAATCAAATTATAGGCAACATCTAGCAAACTGCAATATATATTATATTTGATTTGATCTAGTATTCTAGTCAAAGCGTATCTATACTAATATTATAAATGCGAAAGTGTGTCTGTCTGTTACCTCTTCACGCCCAAACCGCTGAACCGATTTTGCTGAAATTTGGTATGGAGATACTTTGAGTCCTCGGAAAGGACATTGAATACTTGTTATCCCGGAAAAATGTAAGGTTCCCGCGCGATAAACGAATTTTAGTGCAACGGAGTTGCGGGCCTCACCTAGTATTATATAGGAAAATTCGATTTGACCTAGTCAAAGCATATTTACAACTAGATGACGCCCGCAACTTCGTTGCGCCAAAATTCGTTTATCGTGCGGGAACCGTACATTTTTCCGGGATAAAAAGTATCCTATGTCCTTTCCCGGGACTCAAAGTATGCCACTCAAAGTATATCAGCTGCCACCACGCACCATGGACTTGCTGGTCGTTCTTAGTTCTTACCTCTATAGGGGTCACATACAGGTAAACTTTCAGCTTTTATAAAATGACGAAAGTCTGGCTGTCGCTGGTTCTTGGGTTATTAAGACGAAAAAACAATCTAAAAGTCCTAACGTCCAGGACTTTAGGAAATGTTAGTTTGCTCAAACGTCACTCGTTTACAGAATCCTTCCGCGACACTTGCCGATATAAAACTAAATTGCCAATTCGCCGACGGTGATTGGCAAATTGGGGGCATAGGGGAACGAGTAACCCTTAACTTTGTTAACTATATTGCCAACAACTTCGTCGCACGTAAACCATATTTTTTCTGCATAAAAACTATACTATGTTCCTTCTAGGGAATTTAATCATCTTCATACTAATTTTCATCAAAATCGGTTTAGCTGTTTAAGACCCTTTAAGACCTTGCGCCTGTCTGGATTAAAGTTAACCCTGGGTTAAATATTATGTTGTTCCACTTTTTGTTTATTCGAAGAAAAGGCATGGTTACACAAGGTTGAATTTAAAAACTTTAACTCATAAAATATATGATATTGAATGTACTGTCACTTCTTGGTGGAAATTCATGTTCAATTAAATAATTATACACTTTCCTTGCACTTATTCCACTTTATTTTAATAGATTTATTACAAAATTATTATATTCACGACCGGTTTCGAAAAAACAGACACCTGATGATGATTTTTTCGAAACCGGTCGTGAATATAATAATTTTGTAATAAATCTATTAAAATAAAGTGGAATAAGTGCAAGGAAAGTGTATAATTATTTAATTCATAAAATATAGGCTCAAGCGTGAAGAGGCAAGGAGACCATATTGGCACAAGCGTGAAGAATTAAGGACATAGAGAAACAAATAGACGTACACACATTCGCATTAATTATAATATTAGTATGGATGTAAATTCTCTAAACTAAGTGATTGCTGAGAGTTCAGTAAACACGTGTGTTTTATGAGTTACCATTCAGGGGACAAAGTTTGGCTAGTTAATTTTTATTGCATCGCAGACGGTATATTACTAGCTGACCCGGCGAAATTTGTTTTGCCATATTCGGGTATGAAATGATGTTGGCCGATTATAATCAAATCAAAATTGGTTTAGCCGTTTTGACCGAGTTTGACTACTAACAGCGCGACAAGAGAATTTTATAAAGTACAGACTAGAGCTTCGAGCAATAAAATAATCATATTCGACAAACCGTTCGGCTCTCTTCTTTATTCGGTTTTCGAACCAAATTCTATGGTTCTTAAAGTGAAAAGGCTACAGGATCTTTTAAAGCATTTTCCTCGCATTGAGAAGTACTGAAGTGTTCATAACTGGTTAGCATGAGACTGATGAATATATGAGGATAAAACGAGCTTACTTTGTTTTTGTAAACATGATGTAAGTTGTATGTCAGTTCTTCTATGTATGTTCTTCTACTATTATATTTATTTCACAAATATTATGTAAGCTTGATTATACTAAGTTATTTTAGTTCAACATTAAAGCAGCCTTTTTTGTGTTGGATTCAGTCCGTTTTCTATCAAACTATAAGATGTGGGATGGATCTACCAGGGAATTATATTGGTGTTAACTCAAAATGGTACACACAAGTCAAAAGTAACTTTTAGCGCTGCTACTTTCACAGTGAACTCTATAGAACACATACACACTAAAGTATTATCACTTTTTATGCATGCTTGCTTTTTATGCATGCTGTTTGCATAATGATGAATAAAACTAGCAATCTATTTGGAAATGAAGTTGGTAAATTGCTCAGAAAATCGAGTGATCGTTTGGATGCGGGCCATCCGTCTCCGCGGCACGCAGCGGCAAATAACTAATTCATCACACATCCGATATAGCTCACACGCACGGGAACATTCGATCAAATGTTTCGTCAAATATTCTCCAAATGCTCGACAAGTGAGTAATTTGATTGGTTCAGCCGGTTCAATCTAAGAAACTAAATCTAATTCATCACAATTCACACATCCCATATAGGCCACACACACGGTAACGTTCGATCAAATGTTTCTTCAAATGTTCGTCAAACGCTTAGTCAATAAAATTTATTGGTTCAACCGGCTTAATCTCAAAAGCTACAACTAATTATTATCATTAATCTAAAATAATTAGTCAAATATTCGAGAAACGCTAAATAAGTCGATTGGTTTAGATTAAATTTTAATCATTCAAACAAACATTCAATCAAAATTTAATTATATTAAATAAATAAATAAAATTAGGTACTTAATTTTTGACCAAATTTCCCTTTAAATAAATGAATCATGGTCACTAAGTAAATTACGCGGCTAGGCAAGTAGGCATACCTATGCAGCCGGCGCGGCGGCGTGCGCCATCAAAGAAACGCCGCGCCGCTACCCTTCCCGCGCGCGGTGTCCATGCGTTGGGTAAATAATTATTTAACTTTAAGCTACATTTACTACGTGATCAATTGATATTATTTTTTATATTTTTTTTTCATCTAATATAATAGCCAAATATCATGTACTCGAGTATTAAACATGTCTCACCAGTCATGCTGTATAATAATATCATATAGCTTATCAAGTAGATTGAGAAGTGATGAAGAAGAAATGTTTCGTCAAATAAGTAATGTAATTGGCTTAAATGACTCAAGCTCAGAAGCTGAACTAATTATCTCAAATCCGATATAGCTGTCACACGTTGTGACGACATTGACTCAAATATTTCGTCAAATGTTCGTCAAACGCTAATTAAGTTTATTGGTTTAAGTTTAATCTAAGAGCATGTCAAAAAGATTAGAAAGTCATTGAGTAATCAAGAAGAAATTATTCGCCAAATAATGCTCAAATGCGTTTAAGTAGTTGACTGGTTTAGGTAGTTAAATCTTACAAACCAATCGAAAAAGATCTAAGAAGTAATTAAGAAGAAATTATTTAATAAATAATCGTTAAACGCTAAGTTGTCTGATTAATTAAACCGATTTAACACGACAATCAAGAAACTGAGAAGTGGATTAATAAAAAGCGATAAATTTTCTGACATAAAAATTATTTTAAGGCCTTTTAATTGTATTAGTTTTTGTATAATAGTTACAAGTCGGTGGTAAACGATCAAAATAACTGTATACATATAAAAATTGCATACAATTACATATACATGTTGCAAGGTATTATATAAAAAAATATTGTTCCTGAATGTGTCTTAATGCCTTTCAATACGCAAACCACACCCTGGCCTACATGACGATGTTGGCGGATGATGATCCACATGAGGGGAATTGATCCAAACATGGGGCAAAAATGAAGCAATCACAATGATTTGATCAAACTTTTTCAATGTTTGGGCGACCGGCCGTGTGTGGCGGACATTATCAATATCTATTGATTGATAGTGGAATAGTGTTTTGAAGTGGCCACGAAATATAATATTTTGCCAGCAAATTTAACCGTAATATCGCAATATACTAATCTTAATTAAAAGAGAGTTTTCCAGAGCATTCTATTTTCGGAGAAACTTTTCTCTAGTGACTTGACAGAGGTTGGCACTTTCATGAATAGAGAGAGATATAATATTACAAATACATGTCGGTTTCTTATTGTGCTATAGTCTATTCGTGTCATTTATTTTGTTGTTTAATGATAATATGTTTTTTCACATGTTTTCTGTTTTTTTTTAATGTATTTTATTTAATGAGAGTTTCGTTTTTTACGGTTCCGTACCCAGAGGGTAAAAACGGGACCCTATTACTAAGACTTCGTTGTCTGTCCGTCTGCCCGTATGTATGTCTGTCTGTCTGTCTGTCTGTCTCCAGGCTGTAACTCAAGAACCGCTATAGCTAGACTTCTGAAAATTTGACAGATTGTGTATATCTGTTGCCGCTATAATAACAAATACTAAAAACAAAATAAATTTAATATTTGAGGGGGGCTCCCAAACAAGAAACGGGATTTTTTTTGGCCTTTTTTGCTCGTAATCAATAATGACAACAGCTAGGCACTTGAAATTTTCACAAAATCCTTAACTATATTTGTACTTTAATAATTAATTACAAAAATAAAATAAAATAAGTATTTAAGGGGGCCCCCATACAAAATACACAATTTTTTACCAACTTTCGCTTTATAACGGTACGGAACCCTTCGTGCGCGAGCCTGACTCGCACTTGGCCAATTATTTAATTTAATTTTATGAATATTTCTGTCTGCATTGCTCAATTTTGTCGTAATTCACTAAGTTTGTAGTGTGTAACGTGACCAGAAAGATTCTTAAAAATATACTTACTACAATATTATGTTTCAGAAATTAAACTTAATTTAAAATTAGTTATTCAATCCTTTGATTATTATCTGACATCTTATAAACAACTTCTTAATGAATAAGCCTACATAGTAAGCCCACATAGTTTAACAATTATTTATTTTCATATTATGTGTTATGAGGAAAATTATTATTTTCCTCGTCGGCGCAAATGAATTCGTAAAAATATTATATTTCTTCCTTCGTGAGTTATACAATAACTTTAGATTTATTCAGAAAATATGAAATACAACTATTAGGAAAACATAAAATAATAATCATTAAAGTATTGAATAAAATTATCTTAAGTGTAATATAAAATTATCATACCTATAAAAAGTCCAAAAACAAGTAGTACAGTCATGTTGAAACTTTATTCAGATCACTGAGAATCATTTCACATTTTTCAAGATCGCACTCAACACACAGCACTCCGCACGTCCGTCTCTCGCGGGCTCCCACATCTGACTGCGCCAGCCACCCCTTCGCCCTTCTGCCAGTTCTGCCACCCTGGTATCTCGTAATTAGATAAATGTCATTTCTGCGTCTCAGTTTTTGTTTTCGTAAACGATCCACGGTAGAAATATGTCCCGAAGATATTCTTGCCAAGTCTTTAGGCAAATTTTATGCATTCGCATATTTGAATTTACATATATTCAGCTGTCGAGATAGTACGTGCCAGTATTATCCACTGGCATGAGTAAAAGATATTTTATGTTTTAAACTCGATATCAACGTATCAAGAAATTCTTGTACATTTTCTACTCGTACTACACACTTAAATTAAAAACTATAAATGTTGAATGAAACTCAGGAACTCAAAGTATTATAGCAAACTTTATCAAAGTTGGTTCAGCACAACAAATATACTATCAGTATCGATATTATTACTGAATTTGAATCCGTTGAAATGGCGCTGAATATAAAATTTTCATATATTTATTAATTTTTAGGGTTCCGTACCCAAAGGGTAAAAACGGGACCCTATTACTGAGACTTCGATGTCTGCCCGTCTGTCCGTCTGTCGCCAGGCTGTACCTCAGGAACGGCTATAGCTAGACTTCTGAAATTTTCACAGAATGTGTATATCTGTTGCCGCAACAACAAATACTAAAAACAAAATAAATTTAATATTTAAGGGAGGGTTCCATACAAGAAATGGGATTTTTTTGGCCTTTTTAGCTTGATATCAATAATGGCAACAGGTAGGCACTTGAAATTCTCACAAAGGCCTCAAGTATATGTGTACTTTAATAATTCATAATAATATTTAAATAATATATAAATTTAAGGGGGGCTCCCATACAAAAAACACAATTTTTGGCCTAATTTTGCTCTATAATGGTACGGAACCCTGTGTGCGTGAGTCAGACTCGCACTTGGTCGATTATTTACATTATTAATTACATTATTAATATTTTGTTACAATTAAATAATTAAAATCCAGACTTCATAATAATGATAAAACTATTATTATCATACAATATGATACTGCAGAGAACCATTCATAATGTAAAAAGTAACCAGAATTCAGACAGATTACATTTATGATTTTATAATTGATACATTGGATTTGAATATTTGACATCACTACATATTATTATAAAACAAAGTCGCTTTATTTCCCTCATGTCCCTTTGTTCCCTTTAATCTTTAAAACTACGCAACGGATTTTGATGCGGTTTTCTTTAATAGATAGAGTGATTAAAGAGAAAGGTATATAAGTTTAAAAACATTCATTAAATAGTGGAAAAATACTGTTATTTTTGGGGTTTCTAATGTGATGTCGTAAATAATTACATTTTTTTCCGCTTACATTGCAAACGCAGGCTGAACCCTACGAGATTTATCAAAATAATGTACTAAGTATTGTACACTATGAAAAGGTCTACAGAAAACTTCGCGATGGTATATGTCTATCTCTTATGGATATCCCACAATAACATTTTTTTGCCATTTACTTTTAACTACAAATAATGGCTAATTTTCGAAGCGATTTTAACCAATACAGCATTAATCCTTATCCAATTAAATACTTTAAATACATTATTGATTTAATATAGATCTATATGGACCTTTACAGCAGAATTATGATTTAAATGAATATTTTCGAAGATATTACAGATTTAAACATATCGGGACGTAGCTTTTGCGGCGGTACCGGCCAATGCGGACCACGGGTAGTAATGAATATAAATCAAAACTACCTACTGAATCGATTTTAATCCTTTTTTCTGTGAGTGACATAGGCTATATATTTTATACCCGTGCGAAGCCATAAGTATAGGTTTTGAAAGTGAAAAATTTGGAATAAGACCTGATCGAAAATTCGTAAGATGGCGGGAGAGTAGAGAGCCGGCGCGGTAGGAAGTAATATCTCTTATTTGCTGTTCCGTTTTAACTACTGCCTCCTGAGTTGCAAACCTTTTTTTTTGTTTCTCAAAATTTTAAATAAACATTCATTTGGTTTCACTAAATAAATGACTGCTCTACATTATACTGGAACAGAGCGTAACTAACAAACTCACATTTATTGCGAACGAAACGGTGGCCATAGCAATAGATTTATGTTTTTTGAACAACCGACGCCACCCAAAAATGATAGCTACAGTTGCAACTTGCAACTACAGAGGAGCTAAAAGTAGCGGATGTGGCAATTCTAGCCGATTAGAACATTTATTGATAACTCAACTTTAATTTAATTAAGAGATATTATGGTGCACTATGGCTTACCGTAACTCCGTTGCGCCAAAATTCTTTTATCGCGTGGTAACCGTACATTTTTCTGGGTTACAAAAGTATTTTATATCTTTTCCCGGGACTCAAAGTATCTCCATACCAAATTATAGCGAAATCGGTTCAGCCGTTTGGGCGTGAAGAGATAACAGACAGACGGATAGACGGACAGACAGACACACTTTCGCTTTTATAATATTAGTATGGTTATCAGATTTCGATTTTCTTGAAGTGAAATTTCTTTAGGCACGTTTAAAGTAAGCCATATATAATTTCTTAAGGCGCGTTAAGACTTTTTGTACAGCCCGTTTTCTAATGTTTTTCGGCCAAAGTTTATCTACTCGCTAACGCTTTTGATAGGCTGATGTTAAAACTCTGATGTATAGATAATAATCTCCTGTTGAAAGATCTTAGCAACCGACAACCGTAAGGCTGCCTTTACATTATGTCGCGGGTACCGCCGCAGCCGCGCGGCAGCTGCGCGGCAGCCGCGCGACTTCCATACTAAAGCGAGTCGCGCGGCTGCGGCGCGACTCTGTTTAGTATGGAAGTTGCGCGGCTGCGGCGGTACCCGCGACATAATGTGAAGGCAGTCTAAGTCGTGTCACAGGAGAAGCCACTAGGTGTTAGGCTGGATTTATCTGCGTCCGCCCGAACGCGCGGTTTGGCGGCTACACCGCGAGATTACAAGCAAAAGTATGCAACGATTTATTTTGACTGCGGCGCGGTCGCGCTGTTTGTTTACATACATTTGCTTGTCATCTTGCGGACGTGTAGCCGCAACACCGCGCGTTCCGTTGGACACATATTAATTCAGCCTTTGAGTTAATGCAGACCGCAACGCGCAGATGTATTTCTAAATTTGTATGGATTTGACAGATTTGCAAGACGTCTCACGCGATTGAAATCTGTCAATTCAGTACGAATCTAGAAATGCGTCTAATTAGGTATTAGCTTAGCTTTGATTTCAGGTAAAGACCGACAAGGATTTATATGAACGTGGCGAAAAAAGGAACTAACGCCGCCATCATACAAAACCCCATTTTTGACATGTTTTTGACAGTTCTCCTTTTAAAGCCTTGTCGATCTGTACACCTCGGTATTCGGAGAATTTACCTCCAGCACTACTTAAAGTAAGGTAAGTAACTGTCAATTGCTTATGTAGCTCTGAGTACACGAAGTTTTTGACGTTATTTACCTAATTTATCGCATTATACCTAACACAAAACTTATCTATTCTATTCAAACTTACAAATAATAATAGTAATTTCAAATTTGTTATTTCCACATTATGCCTCCAATGTATTACCAAAACCGAAACCTGATGTTATCTAAACACGTGTATATCGGACCCCTCAACTGAAATGATAATATCCCTATTCTATTATACCGACAACATAAGCATTTTGGAGTTACCTTTGTCGCGTTCTCGCTTCACGCATCCACGTGTACATATTTCAAACTCGTATCTCCGCCATTAAATTATACCTCGGCTCGATATGCCACAGTTTAAGTGGCCGAATGTTCTCTGACATTCCGTGTTCCTATGTTTGTCTGGTAGCACTGGGAATTGTCAACGGTTATAGGCCAAGAGGCCATCGGGCTACGCTTTATTGGTATTGTTATTGGTGTATATTCTTGATACATATTTGATGTTTAAATGCTTCAGCCGTTTACGCAGTAGCAGAGAATACTTCAAAAATATGCAGCCGACAAATTGTTTCAGTTGTAAAATATTTTAATGCGTCACAATAATTGTTTCTGTTACTACAGCTGTGTTTTATGTATTATTTTCCTTTGCCACGTATTTGTCTTATCTATTTTCTGGTCTATTTTATATGTTTTTGTTTATGATAAGGAGGATGTTGCGATGCAGGCGGCGTGTGGCATGTAACGACATTACTTCAGGTTTTTATGGCTCGCAATTACCGGCCTCTCGCTTGCCGTGATATATGTGATGATTCGCCATCGGTATTCGGTTCTTATTTTAGCTCTTCTATTGTATACCGTAAAAGGGAAGCTTTCTTAGCTCCTTTGTTGAAGTCAGTTAAAAAAATATTTATTTCTACGGTTTATTACGTTTACGGTTTCTATGGTACGGTAACTTCGGTTAACGTACATTTTATTGCTAATAAATAATCCGATGTCCTTTACCTTAAATCAAATTATCTCCATATTAAAAATCTAAAGCAGTTCAGTGGCTTAAAAGGTAATAGGAAGACAGATACACTTTCTTGTTTTAATTGCATAATAAATAATAATTATTAAAGACTAGATAACGCCCGCAACTTCGTTGCGCCAAAAATCGGTTATCGCGAAGGAACCGTACATTTTTCCGGGATAAAAAGTATCCTGTGTCCTTTTCCGGGACTCAAAGTATCTCCATACCAATTTTCAGAAAAATCGGTTCAGCGGTTTGGGCGTGAAGAGGTAACAGACAGACAGACAGACAGAAAGACAGATAGACACACTTTCGCATTTATAATATTAGTATGGATAGTATGAAAGTATGGAAGTATGGATAGACGGCATATCACGAGAATTGGCCTCTGGTCAGTACATTTATTTAACAATCGATGTCTAAGATAACATATCAACATTTTATACTTGAATCGCATAAAAATAAACATTCAATTTAATTTAAAAAAATAAGTATTAAAAAAATAAGTATTAAATTTTTATTATACTATTGGAACAAGAACTACAATACCTTTAAATTTTCAGTAGAAACAAACTGCACAAACACACAAAATATATTGATATTTATTTTACATCCAGCTCTTGGACTATAATTATATCATGACGCTCCATTGCTTACTATAATGAGAGTATTGCTCCCGAGTTAGATTTTCTTATTTTTTTATTGCAGATATCGAAATGAAATTCTATATTGAAAGACAGTCACAATATTTCTAATATAATATTAAGGTACGGTTTCATAAAGAAATAGTTGACATTTTTGTTTGCAACTTTTTCGATGGCATATCTTTTTAACTAGAATAATATCCATAATAATATTATAAATTCGAAAGTGTCTGTCTGTCTGTCCGTTACCTCTTCACGCTCAAACCGCTGAATCGATTTTGCTGAAATTTGGCATGGAGATACTTTGAGACCCGAGAAAGGACATAGGATACTTTTTATCCCGAAAAAATGGATGGTTTTCGCGCGATAAACGAATTTTGGCGCAACGGAGTTGCGGGCGTCATCTTGTAAAGTATATTTTATAAAAGGTATAAAGAAATCCCTGTATACAAAAAGCGTGACCGATTGACTTGTAGATGGATGCACAGGCCAGACCCTTACAGCTAGAAACTTGGAATTTCACACACGTACTCCTCCTATATAATAAACATCGGCTAAGAAAAGATTTTTCAGAATAACCCTCCTAAATGTGAATTTTAAAAATACTTTTTATAAGCGGAAAGCGGAAGCCTAGCGGAAAAACCCAAAACCTTAAATGTCACAATACATACTTACGTAGCTAATAATAATTTTTTTGTTAGTCCTCCTATTATAATATTGATTGGTAGGGGGCGAACTGGGGAAAATTTGTGTGGTTAATACAAGAGAGGGGCTCTTGTATTTAGAATACAAAATTTCCCCATTTATTATTAAAGTAGTCAAGTGGTGGGCGCGTTATATTAAATAACTAGATGTCCCGGCAAGCGTTGTTTTGCCTGTTTTTTCCTGTTTTCCTGCTTTTCTCTTGAAGTTTTTTCAGATATTTTTTTTCTATAAACCTCACGTAGCCCGAGACCTTTCCAACGAATGCAAAACCGTGGAAATCGGTTCGTGCGTTCTGGAGTTATAGCGTCAGGAAGGAAAACCCGACTTATTTTTATATATTAGATATAGCGTTTTCGGCATCTAGAACGGCCCCGGGGCAGGGAAAGCAGAAAGCAGGGCAGGCCGAATGGATACGGAAATAGCCGAACACAACCGATGATCCACGAAGCACGTGGACTTAGTACTAGTAATACGTAGTTTATGTTCTTAATTTAAACTTCGGCTATTTTCGTATCCATTCGGCCCGCCCTGCCCCGGGGCATTAGACAAACCAAATCTCTATAAATACAGAGCTGTATAAATTTTATTGGTAGCATTGAGTGGTTGTGTACCATAGTGTCCCGCTGAAATAAAGCCCTACATTAAACTTCAGTGCCACAATGTGGTGTGGCAAGGTGTACCTCGGTGATATCCTAATTACGTGCTATGACGTGACGTATTGTGACGTCACTCAATCAGCGCCAATTGTGTCCCGCTATTGTCCCGCGCGCGCGGGTCACTACGTGCTAGACTGCAATACTCTATTTCTAGCTGCTAGCAACAATGATTACGTATGAGATTTGTATTGAGGCTGGTTTTATCGTTAAGCGTTTCGGCAGCGCCGTTGGAGCGCCGGAGAACGATAAATCCAGCCTGAATAATGGTATGCAGTTTTATAGCTAACTAGATGACGCCTGCAATTCCGTTGCTCCAAAATTCTTTTATCGCGCAGGAACCGTGCATTTTTACACGACAAATGTATCATATGTCCTTTCCCGGGACTCGAAGTATGTCCATGCCAAATTTCAGTTAAATTGGTTCAGCGGTTTGGGAATGAAGAGGAAACAGACAGACAGACACACTTTCGCATTTATAATATTACTATGGATAAACTAAACACTACTAATTAGCGAAAACCATCTTTATACTACTTTTATAATTTATGCAATTAATCATTATCAGATGTTGCTTCCAACTTTCGTGAAGAAACTTATATTTTATTGTGGAGAAACAATATTTTTTTACGTGATTTAAACTATCCTATTTTCTTTCCTGGGACTTCTAACATAGATAGACACTTTCTTCTTACACTTTCCATTTATAATGATAAGATAATGAGTGCTAATATTTTATAAAGTAAAGATTTGATTTTATTATTTGCAACAGTCCTGAAAACTGTTTTGTGATAACTAATATTTATTCTACATATACAAAAAAGACTACAGATAAATAACTTGAGAACACTACAAACTGGTAAGTAATCAAAAACCTAATATTTATTAAGTAACGATAACAAGAAATCACAAAACCTTATAAATATACATTGGAATTATCTGTAAGATTATCTCATTTTCCACGGCGTTAACGTATACGAACATAAAATTTATTCCACCACAAAGTACAATAAGCATATAATCTGGAGATTTATCAGATTTTTCCGTCTAAATCACAATTTGGTTACAACGAGAAATTATTCTACGCGCTGAGAAAAGTGTATCAATAAATATCATTTTTTCTTCAGAAAACGTAAGTAATTGCTGGATTTGTGCACAGAATTTTCGGGTCCATAAACGTATTAACATGTTCGAATAGGATATATTATAACTGCAATGTTTTACGCTAGAGGCAGCACCAGCATAGACGGTAAACAAAAAGTTTTCTTCGACGTTTGACAACGTTTCTATCAATATTCTGATATGACGTGTGCAACATGTCGGATTTTGGTCGGATTATTTACTGTATGTGCCAGTAGCGCCCTCTACTCCGACCTTTACGTAATAAACCCTATTGTTACAAAATCTGCTTTTGATCTTTACTGGTTTAATTGCTTGCACCTTCGTGTCCCAGTGGTTAAAAGCTTAGCTCTCGATTCGGAGGTCGTGAGTTCGGTTGTTGTTTCCAAGTTTAGCTTCGCTGACGGTCCTGCAACTAATCTCTCCCCTGTCATATACGAGTTTACCTGTGTACTGTGCTAAAACTAGTGCACAATATATGGTTAAAAACAAATAATATTTGAAACAAAAACTTTACAATTAAATAATCGAAGTGTCTAGTCGTCCGATTACCGGATGAATGAAAAAAAAATTCGTCCGATTCTCCGAACGAACAGAGTATAGACTATCTTTTAAAATCGAAGTGTCTAGCGTAGTGTCTAGTGGCTGTTGTTAGTCGTCCGGTAATCGGATGATTTTTTTAAATTCATCCGGTAATCGGACGAATAAGATTTATTTTATTCATCCGGTTACCGGACGACTAGCAACAGCCCTAAATAATAAAGTTTATTATTTTGTTTAAATCAACGAATAACCTAAAATAAACCAACAATATATAATTCTAACAACGGTTGATCCCCTAGTAGTAGGGGAGCCCAGGGTGCTATTCGTGTAGTCACTCGAGCGTCATGGAGACCTAGTAGGTTTTTTACATTAGGTAAAACTGATAAAAAAATAATAAGAGCGTTTTTTTAATTTTAGCGGTGAGTTCCGAAACTGCAGCCATTTTAAAGTTATGAAAAAGAAAATATATTCAGAAAATTACTTATTTAGGTAAATTATAACAAGATTTTAGACAACAAGGACTAAATAATTTAGTTTAGAGCAACATAAAATATCTACGAAGCTTAGTTAGGAAAATATGAAGCTTTATTTTTTATCTTTTAAAATGTCCCTACAGGCTTACCTAACCTTTGAATCGTCAGTGCTTTATATGGAAGCTTCTTTGGGGTATATCTTAATCTGACAGATATTATGAAAATATATTTTTTTTTAACCCACCACGTGAGAAATCTGATTTCTATACCATGATAACTAGACACATGTCGGAAGCCTATACAAGCTTAATCTGATACGCTCGAGCTTGTCCCGAAATCCCCTCTTCCCGTCCCTAACTAACTCGAATCCAAAACGACAAGGACTGCCTTGTTGTTTGTTTTAACTTAAGAACAACGCGACGTCTCTCGAGTTTATGTGACCCTGTAGACCCAACGGATGCCTTCACAGTTTATGATTCCTTGGTAAACTTGATATCCCTTGTGTCATATTTGTTTACTTTTTTATAAAAAGTTGCTCAAATCTTGAGGAAAATAATTCGAGTTAACAAAAGTATGTTTTAAAGTATATTATAACAATTTTTTTTTTATGAAATAAGTGGGCAAACGAGCAAACGGGTCACCTGATGGAAAGCAACTTCTGTCGCCCATGGACACTCGCAGCATCAGAAGAGCTGCAAGTGCGTTGCCGGCCTTTTAAGAGGGAATAGGGTAATAGGGGAGGGTAGGGATGGAAAGGGAAGGGAATAGGGAAGGGTAGGGAAGGGAATAGGGTAGGGGATTGGGCCACCGGTAAACTCACTCACTCGGCGAAACACAGCGCAAGCGCTGTTTCACGCCGGTTTTCTGTGAGAACGTGGTATTTCTGCGGTCGAGCCGGCCCATTCGTGCCGAAGCATGGCTCTCCCACGTATAAATTGATTTACTATCCAATTTTAAAATATAATGTAATATTTATATAAGACTGTTTTACATTCATATACATTTGAGGCTTCAAAATTTATTAAATCTATAGCCACAATACACAAAGTTACTATTATTCGTATCAAATATTTATTGACAAAACAACGCATTTTATTCCCATGAGAGTGCAGAGGCAATAGTCCGATTGAATTAAATCTAGCAACAATATTATCCGACTGTGTGTGTACGGAACCGTCATTTTCGGCTGTTGTCGCGTTTATTTGATCACTTCTAGAGATCCGCATGCATACATGTTGTGTTTCATAAGCTAAGATGGCGATTATACTGTTTTTTGTGTCATAATAATATTCATCTTTTACATATTATTCATATTACTAGACGTTCCGCGCGGCTTCGCCCGCATAAATTAGATATTTCACAGACAAATCAGTCTACAAAAAATAGCCTATGATCCTTCACGTGGTCTACTTCTTATCTGACCCAAATAACAGAAAAATTGCTCTAGTAGTTCGTGAGATAAGCCCTTTCAAATAATTTCCCCCGATTTTACACATTTTCTTCTATTTCTTCGCTGCTATTAGTCTTAGCGTGATAAAATATAGCCTATAGCCTTCCTCGATAAATGGGCTATCTAACACTGAAAGAATTTTTTCAAATCGGACCAGTAGTTCCTGAGATTAGCGCGTTCAAATAAGCCCTTTCAAATAATTTCCCCCCGTTTTTTCCACATTTTCCTCTATTTCTTCGCTTCTATTAGTCTTAGCATGATAAAATATAGCCTATAGCCTTCCTCGATAAATGGACTATCTAACACAGAAAGAATTTTTCAAATCGGACCAGTAGTTCCTGAGATTAGCGCGTTCAAACAAACAAACAAACAAACTAACAAACTCTTCCGCTTTATAATATATTATAGATTTTGACTTTTTTGCTAGACGAAACAATTAATTATATTTGTACCTTACAATTAGAGACTGTTAATTGATAATATTATTGTTTAATTGTTGTTAAATTCATAAAAATGTTAATATTCATACAAATATTAAAAAGGTGAAAGTTTGTGAGTGTGTATGTTCGTTAATTCTTCACGTCTAAACGGCTGGAGCGATTTTACCAGGCATGGAGTTGATATAAAAGAAAGATGCCTTGGATTAACACATGATATTATAATAGACTACGGCTTACTGTAGGATACTATATTATATCATCTTTTCCCTAATAAACCGCGGGTAACACCGTGCTACACAGCTAGTTTATCACAATAATCTTATATATAAAATTCTCGTGTCACAATGTTAGGCCGCGTACTCCTCCGAAACGGCTTTACTGATTTTAACCAAATTTTATATGCATATTCATTGGGTCTGAGAATCGGCTACTGGGTACTTTTTATATTGATAAGTGCATTTGTTGAATAAATAATAGTAAATTATTACAACTCGAGACTGACGGCGACCATTGATTGTGCGACGCGGGTCACGGGATAGCGATGGACGTTGCCATGGTGATATATTTATTTAGCTACTTCAATAAAATAATACGGGCGAAATACCTATATTATATAGCAAAGAAACGTTTGCCGGGACAGCTAGTAACATATAATGTAGCTCACTTTACATATAAAGCCATTTTGACGTGACATACGTCACTCACTGGCATCTTAACGCAAACAGACTTTACTTTAACCTAAATATTTCAAAATCACTTGCATCGCAGACGCCGTCCATAAATTACAGGTGCAAATCCGCGCCGCACTTGATCCATTTCTTGAGCGCCAGCGCTGGCATTATCAGATTATTTACACTTGTATACACAATCGATTTTAAGGTATTTAGGTTTTAAATTAAATAGTTATGAAAGTGTGACTGCGTTTATTACTTGCATAGTAGCTTACATACGTGGTAAAATAGATATTTTGCTCCAGGATCTGGCATAGTCCTTATTTACGCTATGATAATAAATTTTGCGATAAACGATAATTATTATAATGACATCAGTTGCGTTACCAGTTATAGAGCATTGATAATACACTTACGTTTCACAAACGTTTCATGCCACTTGTTTAGTCGACCGTGACATTTTGATGGAACGAAGGACAGGAGATGAAGCAGAAAGGTGATTAAGGCGCTGATAGTTGTCTTGTATTGCGTTGTTGTGCATTGCCGCAACTCAGCTGGAGCGGCATGCTTAATGACGTAATATGCCTTATTGTTTTTTGTTACGCGTCGAAACAACGTAGGTATACAGACATGATGTAAATGCGTTATTCCGTCCCAACGACGTTCAGAGCCAGTCCATACGGCGCGTTGCGTCAGCGTTGCGTTGCGTCTCAGAGACTGCTGTCCGTCATGTGTGCGTTGCGCCCTGCTGTCACAACGCAGCGCGCCGTGTGAAAACTTTGGTTATTTGTATGTAAAACAACGCAACGGCAGCGTTGCGTCGATGCAGCGCTGCCGTTTGACGCATAGCCGGCCACACGGGCGCTACGTCATCGCAGCGTTATTACGAAGCAGTCTTAACGTCAACACCTCCTCCCGCTTCGTCTCGGGGGCTGCTGTCCGACATGTGTATGTTGCGACGACGCAGCGCGCCGTGTGAACACCTTGGTTATTTGTGTATAAAACAACGCAACGGCAGCGCTGCGTCGACGCAATGCTGACGCAACGCGCCATGTGGACTGGCTCTTACGCATCGCAACGTAACTGAGTTATGTCGCTCTCTTAGTACTTGTTTTGATTTGCCGTTTGCATTGCCGTTTGCAAAGTCTTGCAGCAAATGCACCAGGAGATCATGAACTATATGGAGCTATCCAATTGACAGTTTTTCAATGCGCACACCGATATTCCATTTATCGCGTGTCACGAGCAAAAAAATGTGCTGCGCTCACATTTTTTCAATCCGGTAAGCTTTTTAGTAAGCGATTAAACTATTTTATGGCGTGGCATATTTCCAGATGATCTTTGATAATATTTCACTGGATTTTAAAAATGGCCGTAAGCTGAATTTAAGGTAACATGCAATTTGGTGATAATTTTTAGTTTTTAACGGATGGAATGGGCACGATGCGAATTGGAAATGACCACCGAAACCAGATTTAAAATCACGAGGACGTGCGTGATTGCTTTCCGAATTCTCTTGCCATTTAATTTTATTGTCATCTGTAACAAGCATAATAACAAATGACAGTATATAACAAGTTAGTATAAATCTAAATTAGATGTTTCCCTCAACATTTTTCACCGGGAATCTATACATTTTCCAGTAATCAAACTATTCTACGACATTTTAAGGGACTCCATACCCATTTAAATAGCAAAATAACGAGATGGAACTTAGCGCATTAAGCTTCGAACAAACCTACGCGCCAGTGACGCGGGACGCGGGACGCGATACGGGAGCGTCTGCAACGCGAAACTGGGCGTGCACACCTGCGCGACTTCGGTGCGAACCGTCAAACTTCATTTGTTAATGAACGGTCACTGAAGACGCGCGACTTTATCTGGTGTAAATGCTAAATTGTTATCGTAATGATATCCTCAATTCCTCATACTTAACATCAGAGTCGGACGGGTCGGACGGGTCGGACGGATGGACATGAGGGTTGCGAGGTGCTAAGCTTGCGTTTGATTTGGAAAGTGCAGAGGAACCCCCGAAACACCTTGCCAATAATTATGGACTAAAATATTACTTTACACTTAGGAGTTATTTAAACTTAAAGTCAGTAAATATTATTTCATTACTTTTTAAAGTTGTTTGGCGGGGTATTTTTTTTTTTTTAATTTCTTAATTTAATTTTATTTCATGCTTTGCAAACTTGTGTTCGTTATAGTGCATAATAAATCCTATCAACAAGATCATATCCCCATGATTACCGTCTACGAATGTCTATTCGATGAGGCCGTTAATATGAGCCGAAATATGAAAACTCCACTTTGGATCCATACGGAGCTCGGCTCCTATAAAATCCAGGTGACGCTGCAGCAGCATCATGCAAATATGTACTGTTTATCTACGTCTTACTGGCTGTCGCAATTAAAATGAGCCCAAGCACGAAACCTCTGCTCTAAGTTGGCGAGGAGTTGGATATCCTATTGATTACCAGGTGATGCTGCAGCACTAGGTCAACTTTCTATTAAGGTGTATATATGCATATTCACAAATATCACGAACTAGAATGCAACATATTAAACCCATCAAACGACTGCAAGCTGCAAGTTGCTAACGGCCTTTTATGAACCAGATAAATCCTGATTATTCAGCACTGAGCAGGTTGATGATGATGAATTATAGCTAAAAACACTCTCGATCATGTCAGCTTTCAAACAAAAAAAACTAGGTCCAAATCGGTCCACCCGTTTGGATGCTACGATGCCACAGACAGACAGACAAATAGACAGACAGACACACAGACACGTCAAAGTTATAACACCCCTCTTTTTGTCGGGGGTTAAAAAGAAGTCTAGTTATGTACACTACAAAACACACGTCTGACACTTGACGCGCACGTCCCGCTTTTGCCGACGCGAACATCCCGCGTTGTGGTCGCGCAGGTGTGCACAGCGCCATAAGATTACATGGGCAGCGTCCGCCGCGAGGTAGACGCTCCCGCTTCGCAGTCGCTCTGGTCGCGTAGGTTTGGCCTAAGCCTTATCGTTTGACATGTTGCGAGACTGTAAATATTTCAGTTTCGTTGCAGCTCGACCTCAGTGTGCTAACGACGTCAAGACATAACCTAAAGACACAACACAATCATATCTCAATTTCAAAATTCAGGGTCCATTCAGACCGCAACGCGACGCGTAGATGCATTTCTAAATTTGTACTAAATTGACAGATTTCAATTGCGTGAGACGTCTCGCAAATCTGTCAAATATTTACAAATTTAGAAACCACGGGTCGCGTTGCTGTCTGAATTGACCCTTACTGTACATTCCGCACCTCTCACGTGTCACACCTTCCAACAAAAGCACTCACAAAGAGACTATCTAATAAACCCGATTCTAATTCTGGTGATTGATCGTCGGTGTCGTGGCCGCCGTGACGTCACTCCATCTGTCCCCGTCACTCTTTGTACCGGACACTACGCCATTGTTAATATCACTGATTTATAGTTTGGTGCCCAACAAAATTGCCTCTAGAATTGGTGGCCAGCCTGAATATTTATGGTATAGCCTCACCGCTGATGGATTCTCTGAAATCTTCCGACCGCTATTGAAAACCATAACTAACTAATTGAGTGTGTTCTATGGGAGTTCATTTGAAGCAAACAACGAGTTATAATGAATTGACATATTTTTTAGCACCGTTATAACAAACAAGTAGCAATGCTAAAACACTGTAGAACAATTATTATTATTAGTAAATACACGTAGTAGTGCTTCGACAGGTAGCAAAATTACAATAAATAGAGCAATGCAGCAGTGTAGCACAGTTACAATAACGTGTAGGGGTGCTACGACAGTGTAGCACAGATACAATAACGTGTAGCAGTGCTACGACAGTGTAGCACAGATACAATAACGTGTAGCAGTGCTACGACAGTGTAGCACAGTTACAATAACGTGTAGCAGTGCTTCAACAGTGTAGCACAGTTACAATAACGTGTAACAGTGCTACGACAGTGTAGCACAGTTACAATACCGTGTAGAAGTGCTACGACAGTGTAGCAAAGTTACAATAACGTGTAGCAGTGCTACGACAGTGTAGCACAGTTACAATACCGTGTAGAAGTGCTACGACAGTGTAGCAAAGTTACAACAAACATGTAGCAGTGCTACAACATACTTTTGTCCATATTAAGATAGCGTAGTATGTTTATAATGAGTTTCGTTTTAAGTAAAAAACACGTTCTTTTTAAAACAAAGAATTTCACCGAGGTTTAGTAATGAAGATTTTCAACGCATTTTATGTTTAGCTTATTGTTTTATTCCCATTCCCGGCGTTCCGCGCCGCGCACTTCCTAATTTGTATAATAAACCCATTAATAACTGCACTTTGTTACTTAATATGTTTCTAAATTAATAGAAAAGCCAAATATTCGTGCGGTTTTCGTTACACTAATAAAAAACCTAAATATTTTTTGAAACAATTTTTTGTGCAATTGAAACTTGACCGGAGAAAAACATTTTTCCGGTAAATATTTTTATCCCTACTGATATCTTTTAATGTCTGTTATTATTATTATTATTTTAGCTTTATTTAAGCGCTGAACTAATTTTGATATCCCCAGTATGATAGACACAGAAAAGCACAAAGAATTTGGAACCCCCTGAAAGAGCAATAAGATATTTTGTCATAAGATAGATCTTTTCCATTAGAACAACAATAATAATTGTACCTTTTATGCACAAATGCGAGTATTTCGTCAAATAAATAAATATTTATGTCTGTTCTGATATGTTCCAGTCAAGTTCCTATCAACTCATCTTTCGTTTATTTAATAAAAACAAAATTATATACGATAAAGCATGCGTATTACAGAAAATTACAGATTAATTTATATGGATATATAAATGGGTAATGAGTTGAGGTGATTGTGTATTGTGTAAAATCCGTTCTGTATCGACGCAATTATCGGGCGAGCGCGGGGAAACTAATTAATTATAGTCCAAGTGCTATAAGGATGTTTATACATGGATTCAATTTGATACAATTTGGGGAATTGGAAGGAATAGACTGATGTTCGACACGTTATGAAAAACAACGGGTTGCACTATGGGAGTGACGTCAGCACGATAGAAAATGAGATATTAAATTCGCTTCTACGCCGCGCTTCCTGATAAGTGCCGGATAGGCTTAACTTGACAGATAGAGTGTGGAGAATCTGTCAAATAAATTGTGGATAGCCTATCCGGCACTTTATCAGGAAGTGGTGAAACAGGCCCTTAGTCTTAGGAATTTTAGATTAGTTTAATCACGAGTTTAAATACCCATCCAAGATAGAAATGTGTATCGTCGCTCAAGAAGTTTTAACTTCAAATATTATGTCGTTCACAGTCACATTAAATAATTTCAAAATGGAAATGCAACAAAAACTTAGTTGGTAACTGTTAATCTACTTATAGACAGTTTTTTTTTGCAATCTGACAGCAATTACAAACGCTAAAGCAGCGATCGAGGTGATCATGATTTATACCTATTGGAGTTGATTTTGTAGTAGAACTTAAAACTAATACACTACTAAATTAACTGCAATAGTTTTTAAAAGCCTAACACTTTTTGTTCTGAACTACAAAAACCCGTAACAACCCTACATTTTACAATAATACAAAGAGACCAATGCCCGATCCATGCACAATTTGATATATTATAATAAACCTTTTGCAAAACATTCTAGCTAAGATAATATTTCCTCTTGAGTGAAACATAACAGCTTAACAATAATTAAATTACATTGGATGTTACAATATTACACTGTTCATAAGAGCGGTTTTACCGTTGGAATGATTTCAACAATATTATATTAAATGTATTGAATCAGTGAAAATGTAATTGATTTGATTAATACCAATACTGGAGTTGGGGATTTTGTATTGTTTTATATGTTATCTTTGGTGTATCGGGAATCGCTTCAATACATTACTATAACCATTGTTATTATTCAAAATTATAATTTACAAGGTAGAAATTTGAAAACGAATTTCTTTATGGTTACCGTGGTAGAAAACAAAAAGTGAATTTATAGTACAATATTTAAAGCGGTCTTTTTGCCAAAGTAGCAAAGAAGAAGAATTTGATAAGATTGTCTCAAAAATGTACGAGGCAAACAGAAATAACTAAGAGATTTAACAAAAACTTTTAAAATTAGTGCTCAAATTTTATATTAAGTAATCTAAAGAAGAATAAAAAATAAAACGTTTTTATTTCGGTCTGCGGACCATATAGTGTTAGTAAACATTACATTACAAGAAAGAAAAATAATTTTCTTAGTTTTCCTTCAAATGTACTAGGCAAACAGAAATATTAACTAAGGAGTTTAACATAAACTTATTCAAATTAGTACTCTAATTAAACAATCTATGTTCCAACAGTTATGAATAAGCACGCATTGCAGTGGGCGCAGCCCGCAGGCTGCAGGGGCGTACTCGGCCGAGTGGGCGACCGGGGCAACAGAAGCAGAGGCGTACTCAGTGACTGCGGAAACGCCAGCTGCGCAATGTTTATGAAGCTTACAATTATTGCAACAATTTATGTCGGAGAAATGAATTCACTTTTGTCTTTGTATCTTATTTATGTTTGGGTAATTATAGCCTCAGAAATCATTAGTTACGCTCAGGAGCCGTACGTTATAAAATAATCCTGTACCGTATTATTTTCTGGTACGATTAATATTTCTTCTATCAATTTTTGTAATTTCCTCGAATTATATCAAGTTTCACCAAAATGGGCGTTTTAATTGTAACGTAAATAATCGTGCGAGTGTGCCCCGTGCGAGTTTTTTACGCCGGTTCTTCTCGCCGGGCTAGTTCCCGAACCTTGGTAGGGATCGTAGTTTCGACATTCAAAAAGCGTATTCATA
This sequence comes from Cyaniris semiargus, assembly GCA_905187585.1. Taxonomy (NCBI): domain Eukaryota; kingdom Metazoa; phylum Arthropoda; class Insecta; order Lepidoptera; family Lycaenidae; genus Cyaniris; species Cyaniris semiargus. Next base: position 15,474,324 of record LR994558.1, read on the forward strand.
ATACCTATTTTGAATAAAAAGATATTTCATTTTCAGGGTTCCGGTGGTAAATGGCAAAAAACGGAACCCTTATAGATTCGTCATGTCTGTCTGTCTATCCGTTCGTATGTCACAGCCACTTTTCGTCGAAACTATAAGAGCTATACTATTTAAACTTGGTAAGTAGATGTAGTCTGTAAACCGCATTAAGATTTTGATACAATAAAATGGAAACATTATTAAAAAATTTAAGGGTCCTCATAGGTACAACTGAACCAAAAAAAATTAATCTAATCTCTATGGATAGGTCTTTAAAAATCATATTGAGGTTTCTAGTATAATTTTTTTCTAACCTAAATAGTTTGCGAGAGAAACTCTTGCAAAGTGGTAAAATGTGTCCCCCCCCCCTCTAACTTCTAAAGTAGGGGCATAATAAGTCTAAAAAAAATATATGATATACATTACTATAAAAATTACCAACGAAAATTAGTTTGAACGAGATTTAGCAAGTACTTTTTTTATACGTCATAAATGGTCAACCTTAATTTAACTTTCATTAAATCAACTGAAATAAAAGATAAATCAAAAACCTTTTTATTTCATAAAAATAAACCTTATTGCTGCTGCGGAACCCTTAATGGGCGTGTCCAACTCGCACTTGACCGATATATTTTTTTCAGACACATGCACTTTAGCAATTTATAATATTAAGAGGGCGACTAACCCAACAAATCAAACATCGTCCTTCTCTCTTCACACTCACGCCGGCTTTCATATGCCAGGTGAAAAAGGACGACGCGGAATCATCGCCAAGTTAGTTTTTTCTTAATAACTCGATAAATATACAACATTTTAAAAATCCGCGTCTCAGTGTCTCAATGATAGAATTTTATACAATGTGTTAAAATATTAACTTAGTTTAATGCACTGTTATGGCAATATATGAAAAATTCGTGAAAATTAGATGCATCTTTGTGATTTTTTTCTATCGAGAAAATTTTGTGATATCGCGTTTTAGCTCAGATCAAATTCTTGAAAATATAATGTAGTATCTATGTTTAGAAAATTAAACAATTCGGGGCTTATTTTCAAGTTTAAAAATTAATTATAAAATCGACAATTTTGGGTTAGTCGCCCCCTTAATAGATGACGCCCGCAACTCGGTTGCACCCAAAATTCCTTTATCGTGCGGGAATCATATTTTTTTTTGGAATGAAAAGTATTTAATGTCCTTTCCTGGGACTCAAAGTATCACCATACCAAATTTCAGCAAAATCGGTTCAGCGGTTTAAGCGTGAAGAGGTTACAGATAGACACATACACTTTCTCATATAATATATAATATTAGTATGGATTATGTATAAAAATGTACCCAAAAGGCACTCGTGCGAAGTCTTAGTTACCTTAGATATTATAATATCAAGTATTACATTACAATGTCTGCCATTGTGGCTGAACTAATTTCCGGCCGCGGCGCCGGCTGTGTTATCTAGCGCTAGCACGATTGTGAGTAAGTCACTTCAGACAAAGACGCGACACGACACTACGTTTTATGGTGGCTATTACAAGAAAATGAGTTGTAAGAACTAGCACGGCTAATAAATGAAAATAAATACAAATTTTTATATAATGAATGATAGTGTCTTCATTGACTGCATCACTACCTAAGTACTAATCTTTTTGCACCTCACATGTCAAAATCGGACCAGTAGTTTAGGCGATACGAGGACACATACATTCATGGACTGTCAAAATCATTAATTACCCCTTCTTTTAGATAAGCCTAGTCGGGTAGAAACTATAGCAGATCCTAAAATTTTACATTGTTTCTGCACATCCTGCCATTCAAGTAGCGGAAAACTTGTACTTATAGTTAAAAAAGATTAATCGCTTCTATGTGTGTTATATAACTATTGCGGCTTATCGCGTCCAGTGTGAATCATCCTAATAATTTACATGATGATTTTAGATTTGTAGATCATTATACTCGTAATATTATGTGATAACTGATAAGTTGATAATAATTTATATTACAACTAACAAAATATCCCGTAAAATTCCCTTCCTAAAAACCGTAACTGCCAATTAAAAAATATGTACCTGTAGGTTTAACGACCCCCAAAAGTCCAAGACCATAAACACGCCGCACATAAATTTTCATACAATATTTTGGCTAGAGATGTGACACTCGAACTAACTCGATTAGTAATAAGTTCGAGCTAACTCGAGTTATACTAAGTTCGATTTGAATCGAGTAGATTCGAGTCAAATTGCGCTAAGTTCGAGTTGACTCGAACTAAGTACAACTCGACTTTTTGTCGTAACTCGAATTTAGACGATAAAAGAGTGAAAATGCGAGATTGCGATTTTTCAATCAGGTGCCTTATCTATTAAATATACGAAGACTAAACCTACCAAGGAATTTGAAGCGTACCAACAATGGTCCTGATTTAAACACAGGAACAAATTTTGTGTAAAAAACAATTTGTAACAAATATTACATTCAGTTTCGTCCTGCGAACTTAAGTTCTGTAACTCAAGTTTAATTCGATCAAACCTAAGTTTCAACTCGAGTTAACTCGAATCTTTATGTGTTCCTGGTTGGCACATCCCTAATTCTCGGCTTTCGAAACAAAGGGATGTAAGCAGCGGGATTTGAGCGTAATGCGCGCCGTAAAAATGTGACGTCACGGGATATAATTTACGACGCCCAGCTTAGTGTGTACTGAGATTTCAAGCTTAACGAGCAGACGTATCGCCTGATAGTAAGCGTTAAGGGCCCTCAGCCAAGATACTTTGTTAATTTTTACTGTTAAAGTTCGAATACTAATATGTTTATTGTCTTCGAACTTTGTATAATGTATTATGTCTTGATGACACTTAAATTGGCCTTATACAGTACATATTTAATTTTTAATTTCGGCTCTAATATTAACAAAGTTGGCTAAGGGCCATCTTATTCATAAATCATTATTTTTCATTTGAAAAAAGTTATCATACAAAAATAAAATATCAAAGTTAGAAATTATGCAAATGGGGTTTATTCGTCAAAATCAGTACAGTAATATAATAAAAACCGGCCAAGTGCGTGTCGGGCCACGCGCAATATAGGGTTCCGTAGTACCGCTAGTTTTTGATAATTTTTGTATGGTCAACGAATGTACATTTATAACGTGTTTTACACTACTAACAACATCATCTCAGTTACGTTCAAAGGAATTTGAACGAAAAGTTCCTTTATACTTCGCCGAATACATTTTTTTTAGTTGATCAACTATTACTCAATAACTTATGAAGTCTTCTTAGCCGTGATAGTTTTCTTTTTAAATTGAGCATATTTCCTACTCTCGTGAATTTTTTCACATTTCTAGAAGCAACCGTTTAGTTGGTAGAAGGGGGGGGGACACTGGACTCCAACGATTTTTTACACTTTAAAACTTCATATTTCACAAATGGATCCCTAAATCGGAAAATGATCTAGAAATACTCGTAATATTTTTAAAAAACCTATGCAACGACACCCCACACGGTGGGGTGGGCGCGAAAAAAAAATTCATCCCCGCTTGATGTGTTGGGTCCCATATAAAAATATTCTTTGGTGCCGACAAAATGGTATTAGATTTTATACACGTGGGAGAGCCATGCTTCGGCACGAATGGGCCGGCTCGACCGGAGAAATACCACGTTCTCACAGAAAACCGGCGTGAAACAGCGCTTGCGCTGTGTTTCGCCGAGTGAGTGAGTTTACCGGAGGCCCAATCCCCTACCCTATTCCCTTCTTTTCCCTCCCCTATTCCCTTCTCTTCCCATCCCTACCCTCCCCTATTACCCTATTCCCTCTTAAAAGGCCGGCAACGCACCTGCAGCTCTTCTGATGCTGCGAGTGTCCATGGGCGACGGAAGTTGCTTTCCATCAGGTGACCCGTTTGCTCGTTTGCCCCCTTATTTCATTAAAAAAAAAAAAAAAAAACATTTTGTCGGCACCATTAATATGTGCATTCATGCCGAATAACAGCTTTGTAGGTCCTATGGTCTCTGAGCAAAACCGTGGACAGACAGACAGACAGACAGACAGACAGACAGACAGACGGACAGACAGACTGAAACTATAAGGGTTCCTTGTTGACTACGGAACCCTAAAAAGCATACAATATATTCAAAATTTCCTGTTTGTAATAAAAAGTATGCTTCGCAAAATCTCCTGTCCTGAACTTCGTAGAATCAGTTTCTTTGAAGCCGGCAAAGGAAGTTAATCCATTTGGTTCCAAGATGCATTGGAGTGCTCCTTACGTATTCGGAGACTGATCGATTTGCCTATTCGGGAAATGTTTTTCAAGTGGCTTGATTTACATCTTAACTCTGCGGTGTATATGATATCCTGGTACTGTAGAGTATGTTGATAAAAATATATGAAGGCTGGATATGCGATGCGCGGACTAGCGGTTTGGCCGCTATACACTGCGAGATCGCAAGCTATTGTATGTAACGATTTATTTGAATTGCGATGCGGTTGCGCGATTTACATACAATTGCCTGTTATCTCACGGCGTAGCGGCCAAATCGCTCGTTCGCGCCCTATAGGCTTAAGCTTATCTTGTCATTTGCAAACAATCAAACTCGCAGACCGGCGGGGCTAAAATGGTCACATTTAGCAATTCCTCTCAATCAATTCACGAAATGAATTGTCAAAACTGTCAAACTCATGAATGTCAAATTAGTACGAATTTTGACATCTGAATTGCAAACTGTGTCAATTTTGCGTTTTTAAAAAAATGAATCATATTATGATTCATAATATGATTCTCCAAAGCGACCATTTTAGCCCCGCTGTAAACTTGAATGTGGCAAAATTGGAACTAACAACGCCACATTGAGTGTCACTTGAACATCAATGTCATCCAATCATTTTGCGTGTGCCTGAAATGAAAACTCACTAGCGTCATCAATGTAAATCATAATGATTTTTCTGATGACATCTAAAAATAGCATACACAGACGATCCATTCTTATCATTGAATTACCATAAAATTTACAAATAAACGATAATTTTATGAATAAAAGGATTCGAAATTTGTTTTTAATATAATCGGCAATAAAATATAAGCCGTGTTAAAGGATTTTAACCCGTAAATTGGAGCTGCAAGATCGATTTGATTCGTAAAATCCCATGCTAATGTTATTACCGGCGTTCGGTGGGAAGGAATTTACATAGCAATGAGATAGCTTAGGTGGTCGACCGGTTTATTGTTACCTAATCGAAACTCGTGATGAACACTTAGGGAGCTATGCTGCCCTGGTAGATAGAGTTACTGTGTCTTGAGTTAGCAGGCGCTTGCCTGACTGCGTCAAAGGAGGGTTATGTTTATGAGCAATATAATATCTATGTTCGCTTCACGTCACGTCTGTCTAGACGGCCCCATTCTAAGATTTAAAGACTTGTGTTACGGGTACCAGACAACGCAAATATGATAGGTATTTAATATCCATTATATTCTAGATCAAACGAGCAAACGGGTCACCTGATGGAAAGCAACTTCCGTCGCCATGGACACTCGCAGCATCAGAAGAGCTGCAAGTGCGTTGGCGGCCTTTTAACAGGGAATAGGGTAATAGAGGAGGGTAGGGATGGGAAGGGAAGGGAATAGGGGAGGGTAGGGAAGGGAATAGGGTAGGGGATTGGGCCTCCGGTAAACTCACTCACTCGGCGAAACACAGCGCAAGCGCTGTTTCACGCCGATTTTCTGTGAGAACGTGGTATTTCTCCGGTCGAGCCGGCCCATTCGTGCCGAAGCATGGCTCTCCCACGTAAATTTATTTTCATTTATTATATCATACACTAATACACATCTATGACCCAGGAACATTGAAAACTTTTTGTTCCGTCAGCATTTTTTTACATCAGCGCGGCGGAATTCGAACGCGTCAACCCCGGCTTGACCTACAAGGTTTGTCCAAACTCGTGACGAACACTTAGGAAGCTATGCTGCCCTGATAGGCAGAGTTACTGTGTCTTGGGATAACATGATTATACCCGACTACATCAAAAGGAGAGTATGTTAATTAGCGTTAGAAACCGTTTGTCAAAGTTGATTTAAATAGTTACTTTTTTTTAATGTATGAGCATTGCGTGCCCGACTGCGTCAAAGGATAGGTATTATGTTTTTTGGGGATCATATCATTTGGCCTGCCCTAGAATCATTGTTTTAGGTTTTAGTCTCAAAGAAAAAGTACGTCTAAATTTTGCTCCAACTTCATTGTTTAACAGCTATAAACTTGATTTCATAAAACGAGCATAAATGTTAAAATGAATTTAATGTTTTGGGTTGGTATTTAAATAAATTAACTTTATAAACTTTATCAATTAAAAGTTTCTGTTTATATTGTTGTTTTGCATTTGACATCAGTTTAGAGATGAGTTGGATTTAGAAGTTCAAGCCGTGGCGCTTTACTTAGAGAAAGAGTTAAGTAAATACTTTATACAGGATCGGATAAAGCTAGTAACGTAATGTAGCTGGTGCTACGGGCCCCACGCCTCAAAGTATACCCTGTTTTCTTAGAACTCAATAAAGAAAGAGAACCACGGTCTCAAAAGTTCTCTTGCTACTTGCATTTTATACTAGGAGAGTAGAGAGGTATTACATTTTGTTTTTTTTTTTTTTTTGTTTTCTTGTAAAAAAAATCCGTAGCAAGGAATATGAGAACTGTCACCCATATCATCTTATAAGTTATAACGCACAAACTATAATATAAATCTTTAACTTTCGTGTTATTATTAAAAATCTTCTGTATTGTCTATCACGTGACGATTTCTAAGTACCATGGTATGATAAGCCAACGGTTTGCAAATATTTTTATTAGAAAGGTAAACTAAAATTACGATTAATGACAACTATTCCATTAGTTAGTGATTCTGTAAAGTTTTCGATGAAGGATTACACACAGTATAATTAAATAGAGTTCCCAGTTGTAATTAAAAGTAACTTGTTACATAGGTAATGGTGTTATGACTGGAAACTTATTCTGGAAAGATGTGCGGTTCCCGTATATATAAAAGGATTTATGTGTGACGAACTTGCGAGTAACAGCTAGCTAACAGTTTTTAAGTCTTCATGTATCCTTCACATATTTGTATTTATCTATATATTAATACGCGAGCGAAAAACTTTGAATCCCTTTTGACGAAAAATGCGGAAACGTAAGTAGGTGATTGAAATTTTGCACAGTTATAGTTTACTAGAGATCGCCCAATGGTCGAAATTCGACCTTAGTTTCAACGACATTAGGTCTACTACCTATATTTTGTAAAAAAATATTGACTTTATCATATTCTTTTTTCAACTCTTGTCTCTGGGACACACCTTATCTCAGACTGGCCGTGTAAGCATTGTCTAATAGTATCTAAGAATCAATAAAAAAAACTATAATACATTTTTAATTTGTCAACTTGTTGTCAACAGTCTTCAATCATAAATAAAAGAGTATAATTCGTATGTATAGGCTTGTCACTCAAAAATCTGTCATCTTTCCTAGTGTGTGTGTTGTAGTGTGTGTAATGTTTTATTTGTTAAAAAATGTATGATAAAAGCATAATTTCAAAATAATATTATTAGCTCGATGCACTCCTTCACCATATAAACTATAACTGTGCAGAATTTCATTCACCTACGTTTCCCCATTTTTCGTCAAAAGGGATACAAAATTTTTCGCTCGCGTATTAATTTATAGATATGGTGAAGGAGTGCATCGAGCTAATATTATTTTGAAATTATGCTTTTATCATACATTTTTTTAACAAATAAAACATTACACACACTACAACACACACACTAGGAGATTTTGATTGACAAGCCTATACACACGAATTGTACTCTTTTATATTATATTTTATGGTTGAAGTCTGTTGTCAAATTGAAAAAAGATTTAGGTTTTTTTTATTACGGCCAGTCTGTCATCATTTGACTTTATTAATCTGAGACTGTCGCAGGAATTATGTCTAAAAAATAATAAAGTCAATATTTTGACAATAAATAGAATATCAATAGAAAAGCGTTGGAATCGTAGTACATAATATCTCTATGTTGGAAACTTATAATTTATTTTTTTATTTGAGGTCAAATTTCGACCATTTGGCGATCTCTAGTACTTTTAAAATGATAACATTAAAATACGTCTGTCCCGTGGGTTGGTCAGAAATTTAAATAATTTTGTCCGTTATTTACCTTCCTACGCCCCGCTTTGATGTGTTCCTATAGTCAAAATAATTTAAGTCAGCACCAGCGGTCATTTTAGTCTAGGAGCTTAGTGAAAATGCTCGCACTATCTATATTCTGTAAACTGAGGATAGAAATTGAACTCTTATAATGACACACACTATCATATTAGATTCATCGGAAAACCTCTTGGTAAGTCTTAGAATGATAATTTTCAACTATTTATGAGTTCGAAGTGATATACTTCAAACTGAGTCCACATCGAGTCTGCAAAATACGATATCACCCTTAGACTAGAAATATCTGAAACTTCATTGTCAAACTCGGTTTGTATAGAAAACGATGAAATATGACAAGTTTTTTTTGACAGGAGGTCAATGACCGCTGCGGACAGAATTCAGCAATTTGAGAATCGTACTCTGTTTAGTAATGTACAAGGCTGCCTGATTTTTAAGGGAACCCGATTATAACCGTGACAACCTTTAACCGATGAATATAAAAAAATAAGAAAATATTTCTCAATTCACAAGCAAGGCTGATTAACAAGAAAAACGTTTTATCCGATATTTTATATACTTTAGGGTTCTTTGTGACAAGTTTAAATAATATTATATTGTTACTTGCATTTTGAAAGTTTTGAAACTACTATTGTAAATATCCAATCCATATTTTAGTGTAATAAAATCTCAATTTGTACTAAATAAAATAAGAAACGACCATATTGTCATTGAACAAAAGTAGAAAATAACTTTTTATCGGCGTCCATGACTTTGTATTCGAGCATTTATTTCATAGTTTATTTCATTACAAGCAATTTGATTGTCTGGCTGCGAAAGAAAAGTAAGTGGTATTTTTATACATTTAATTTATTTTTATTTTATTTTATTTTATTGGTCAGGAAGACTTACAGTTCATTAAAGTTAAAATAACAGTAAGATAAGTTTACAATTTAGAACCAATTACAAGTCTTCACAAATGAATTACAATTTTGAGAAGGAAATATGCTCACTTTAGACTACTTATTAATGTAAAGATTATGCGAACAATAATACATAAATTTACAACTGTGGTACTAAGGTGACATTAATTCGGGAAGGATTTGAAGAAAATATTCGCTAGATGTTGTCTTATATTTTTAGGCACTGGTGCAAAAGATGTCTATATCGTTATTGTTTTTAATTGAATCATTGAGGGTGGCACACGATCTGGGAAAGAAAGAGTTAGCTCGGAATCTGGTGTGAGACAGTGGGACATGAAGGGTGTTAAAAAAGCGAGGATGCGTATTGTTGGGAACTTTAAGATTTAATTTAGCAAGCAGTGAGGGACAGTCAATGGAACCATTGGCGATATTGGTAAGGTAGGTAATATCACTGATATTTCTTCTAAGAGCAAGTGGAAGCAGATGGAGGTGGCTGCACAAGTTGTCATAGCTATAATTTTGGTAAGTATTTAGTTTAAATCTATATTTTAATAATCTAATTAGTTTTTTCTGCACTTTTTCAATCTGATTTATATAATATTTGTATTGAGGGTTCCATATTTGGGATGCGTATTCTAAATTACTCCTAACTAGGGCACAGTATAAAACTTTAATTGATTTGAGACGAGAGAAATCTTTAGTTGAGCGTATAAGAAATCCAAGCATTTTTGAGGCCTTGCTTACAATAGTTTGGATATGCTTGTCGAATAAGAGCTTTTCATCCAGTGTAACTCCCAGGTCGCGAACGAAGGTAACCTGCTTAAGTAATTGGTTTTTGATTTTATAGCTAGACTGAAATTTGTTACGCTTGCGTGTGAAAGAAATAAAACAGCATTTGGATACATTTAGGTCCAGAGAGTTGTCTGCACAGTAACGGTCTAGTCTGAGCAAGTCCTCTTGAAGCAGCATTTGATCAGAAAGATTATTAACTACTTTAAAGATTTTCATATCGTCTGCGAATAATAAAAAATAAATAAAAATTCAATAATAATAAAAAAAAAAAAATAATACAATATAAATTATTTTTATAGTTAACTAGCTGTTGCCCGCAACTTCGTCCGCGTGAATGTGTGTTATTATAATCAAGATTTAAAAAATTTAATACCCATCAAAAACTATTTTATTTGGATAAGGATTAATATTAGGTACAATACACTCGAAGTTTCTAATTCACATCAAAGACCCAGGAACATTGAAAGCTCTTTTAAGTAACTTTCGTCGGCGGGGCTTGAACCACAGATATCGTTGTGAAAAATCCTTTCTTCGAAGACCGCTTGGCGTGGACAACAGGGGCCAGGAACATGTAACGGAGACAGAGGATAGACGAAAGAAGACTACTAAGCTATAATAGCTAAATTAATATTGGAACTTGCTGTGTTCGACTGTTGCCAATAATAATTGTGACAAAAACGCTTGCAGGTACGGAATTTCCTAGGACTGTCACAATATCACCGTAGTATGCGACATCAGATTTACAATGTAGGTTGTCTAGCATTGTAGTTCTTTCGTCTTGCCAGAAAAAACTCTCCCAGAGAACATGATGAGTGGTTTGTTCAAACATACTGTGTCAGTCGAGGACATAGGTGATGCTATCTATAGGTCTACCAGAATCTGATGGCAATTTTTCAAATCGTTTATTCACAGAATGCAGTACTTATACAACGGTGTTATCTCATCTAATTGATGCTTCCATTCTACCATTAAAATGGTGTGTGAAATTTATTAATTATATTACTTTTATTTTATCAACATCAATTCAGTTACTAATAAGTCAATTATAACAAAACAAATCAAAGCAAATAAAATAAAAAAATAATTAATACAAAATATAAAATCTATCAAATAATAATAAATTAATTAATCTAAAATATAATAAAACATTACAATACATTAATTCATCAACATTAAGTCATAAAAATAACAATTCATTGATTAAATTATAATAATAAAATTGATATTATAATAAAAAATAGTTAATAGATAAATCAGTCAAAGAATTCATTTAAATTATAATTACATTTACTAAGAAGCCACAATTTAAGTGTATATTTAAATTTATTTAAAGGTAACTCTCTGATATTCTTTGGTACGCTATTATAAATTTTTATGACCATAAAATTACAATTTTTTTGAAACAAAGTACTATTACAGATTGGCACCTTGAGTCTGGTTTGATCTCTAGACATGTATTTTCTATTCTCGTCATTTGCCGGAAAGAGGTCTATATGTTTTTTTACAAACACACAGCATTCTAATATATATATATATATATATATATATATATATATATATATATATATATATATATATATATATATATATATATATATATATATATATATATATATATATATATATATATATATATATATATATATATATATATATATATATATATATATATATATATATCTATAACAGTCAGTATTTTATATTGTCCAAAATAAGGTTTGCATGTATCTAAAGGTCCGATTCCGCTGATGGCTCTAATGCATTTCTTTTGTGCTACCAAGACTCGATTTATTTCAGTAGTGTTGCCCCATAGAACTATGCCATACCGTAACAGAGACGTACGTACGTAAGCCGGGAAGCTAAGAGCGAAAACAAATTTATTTATCCTTTTAGTTATAAAATCAGCATGCGCCTTCCAATTGCAATTGCTATCTAATATAATACCTAAAAATTTAATCTCATTTACTTGTTCAATAATCTCATTTTCATATTCTATTATCAAGTCGGGACGTCTGTTTTTATAGTTGTAAAATTATATTATTTTGGTTTTGTTTAAATTAAGTTTTAATTCATTTTTGTCAAGCCACTCTTTAACAATACGTAATATGTTTTAAGTATATCCTCATAAATAGTTTTGTCGTCAGTATCAGGTATTACAATGGATATGTCATCAGCAAATAAATTATTAGTATATTTTATTATTCTAGGTAAATCTTTAATAAAAATTATGAATAGTAGCGGTCCCAATATGCTTCCCTGGGGAACTCCTCTATAATTATATTTTAATTTAGATCTAAATGTTTTTTGCTCATTTTCAATAAGACGTGTAATTTCGACACATTGCCTACGATTTTTTAAATAGCTAGCGATCCACTTGAGGGGTTTTCCTCTTATACCATAGCGTTCGCATTTTTTTAAAAGTATTTTGTGATTAACACAGTCGAAACGCTTTTGTCAAATCAAATAAAACAGCTGCTACTCTTTTTTTATTATCAATACATCTTAGCACATCACTAATTAAACGGTAGGAAGCTAGAGTCGTAGTTTTATTTTTCTGAAATCCACATTGTTCTTTAGCTATAATCTCAAATTTATCTAAAAATGAAGTAATTCTACTATTCATTACCTTTTCAAATATCTTTGAAAATATTGGGACTAAAGTAATTGGTCTGTAATTATTTAGATCGGCTTTGTTTCCTTTCTTGTAGAGGGGTTTTACAATCGATATCTTAAGTAGCTCAGGAAATGTACCTTCTTCAAAAGAAATATTTACTAGGTAGGCAATAACGCTGGAAATATTTTTTGCACACTTTTTTAATATGTGAGTTGAGATCATATCAAACCCTACAGCATTGGTATTATTCAAGCTTTATATAGTTTTTATTATTTTCTCCGTTGTTGACGGACGTAAAAACAATGTGTTACATATATTATCTATATTATATTTTAATTCATTTTTATTAGATATGTCATCTTGATCTTTTAGAAAATAGTCATTAAAATTTTAAGCAATTTTTAAGGCATCGGTCACTTGTACTTCATCTATATCTATATATTCTATGTTTGTATGTGATTTTGAGTTATTGTTATTGTTAATAACGTTCCATGTCGCCTTACATTTATTTCGGGCCTTGTTAATATACATGCTATTTAAATTTCGTTTTGAATGCAAAATACATTTCTTGAAAATTCTTGTGTAGACTAAATATTTCATTTTGTGTATGTTACTTTTGTTTTTAAAGTAATCATATTTTAGCAACCTTTTTTTACGCGACGCAATCTTTATTCCCGTTGTAATCCATTTAGAAGACTTATTATCGTATTTGATCTTGACTCTTATAAAAGGAAAGCATAAATTATAAAATAATATAAATATTTCATGGAACTTTTGAAATGCATTGTTACATCCTAACTCTTCATATACTTCATTCCACGACAAATTATATAGGCAGTCATTAAACTTAATTACGTTCTCTTCGCTATAATCTCGTTTATAGGTGTACCAAAATTTTGATGTTTTTTCACTTTGAGCATTAATACGGATCGTTTGCGCTGTTTCGTGATCGGATAGATAAAGATAGTGAACTTCCCCTTTTGCTTTTTGTATATTACTATGAATGTGATCAATGCATGAATTTTAACGTGTAGGTAAATTTATGTGCGAGTGTATATTGTAATTATTAAATAAATCTAAAAGTCGTTTTCTGTTCTTATCTTTGATTTGTAATAAATCTATATTAAAATCACCTAATATTATAATCTTTTTATTAAAATTATATAGTAATTTATGAAGTAATATGTCTAACTTTTCCATTAAAATTGACACATTTGAATTAGGAATTCTATAAATGCATAATATAATACAGCGCCACGAGGGCACATATATTCCACAACACTCAAAATGAAGTTCAATTGAAATGTCACTACAAAAATGTATTGGTTCACTAACGATATTTTCTTTCATTAATATGCAAACACCTCCTCGTTTTTCATTTGCTCTAGAAAATGAGGATGCCATATAAAATTGTTTAAATTGAATTAAATTTTCTTCTCCTGATTTTATAAAAGTTTCTGAGCAACAAAATACTGATAGAGGCGTTTTGCGTTCAGCGAATTCTTTTATACATATTTCTATTTGATCCTGCTTATTTATAAGTCCCATTAAAGATATCAGATTTTAAAGTTTTGCTAACGAAAAAAAAAGACGTTTTCTTAAAATAATAGGGTATCGTACCTTTTTTTGGAGTTCTCAAATTATTGTCAATATGTATAACTTTACTATTGGACGTTTTAATATTCCTAAAATAGAACGGAATCGTACCTTTTTTTGGGGTATGTACCTTATTTTCTGTATTATTTGGCGTAATACACTTTGATAGTTTTACAATTTCTATTGGATTCAAAAATTTTTTTGCGTAATCATTACAATCAATGGCATAATTAATCAATTTACAAAAATTGTGTAAACTCGAGTCCCTAGAATAAATAAATTTACAATTGCTATATCTATTACATAATTTTCTTATTTCTAAATTAATTTGCTTAACATCTAAACTACTATAATTATGATTGACACTTAAAACTAAAATTAAATTGTTTGGAAAGCTGTTAAGTACATATTTTAAGTTTGTTAGGATTGTAATAATATCAGAGTCATTTTCTCCTACACATAATACTAATACATCTTCCGTGCTTAGAGTCAGATTTCTACAGTTTTTAGTTGCTTGATAAGACCCTGCATAGGATTTAATTTCACCGTAGATAGCATACTTGTCGTACTTTGTCTCAATTCTGGAGTGATGTAGAGATGTTGTGAGACCTGCGCATTGCTGGGAACCGAAGACATAAATGGTTTTTACGCTTTTATTTGAGTTCATTTTTGGTGTCATAGGGCTTAACTCTCTATCTGGCAACAGATTTTTTTCTTGAATTCCAGGTGATTTATTTAATCGGTGTTTAGCTCTGTGCTGGCTTTCTCCATTTGGTTCTTCAATCATTCGTTCTTTGTTTAAGTCGCAATTTTCATGATATGTCATATTTAAAGGAATCGGTGAGAACGATATTGTGTTCGTGGCAGCAAAGGAACTACGCTTCTTTTTATAATCGGTTTTTGGGCTTTTTGCCTCTATTGGTGACTGACAAAGTTTTTTTAAGAAGGTATTTTCTGTCTTGAGTTTGTTTATTTGTTTATTAAGGTTATTATTTTCAAGAATTAAATTTTCTAGTTCATTTTGCGTACTATTAAGCGTAGCGGTTAGTTGTTCGATCATATCCTTCATTTCTAAAACATTAGTGGTTTCATTTGGTGTCATACCTTCCAAGCTTCGAGATAGTAAATTTGGTGTAGAGTAAGAGTCATCGTCTGATATACTTAAGCTGTTGTTACGATTTGAGGAACAAGAGTTAATGGAGGTATTTATTGGAGTATGCGGTGATTTCATGGTTTGAGTAATTTATTTTAATGGTGTTTGCTGTCCTACATTAAGTTGTTTTCTTGTAGTCATTTTCGTTGGAACTTTTAAATTCTCTTTATCTTTTCCTATACATGTTTTGCACCGCCAGGTTCTTTTTTCGTCTTGGTTTAGAAGTCTATAGACCTTTATTGGAAATCCCGCACATTCAAATTCAAAGTAATTCCTGCATACCGAACAAAAAGCAATTTTCTTCGACTCTACTATTTTTTTACATTTGAAACAAGAGACCTGTCGCGCCATCTGTTTGTCATTTTTGGCCGAACCAGAGTTTGACTCATAAATCTTCGATGAGCTCATCATAAGATTGATTTGCTAGCTGTCGTATATTTTAGTTTATCACCTACTCGCTAGATGGCGTTTTTGAATATAAGGTCCTATCCTTTGTCTAATTTGAACGTAACGTTTTTTTGAGTAGTAAATATTATAGTTTTGCTTGTTTCACTTTCTACACTTAATTTTTTGTATATCACAGTTTACTTACAGTTATATTTGACTCACAACACTTTGAGAAGTTACTTTTAATCAGTTTTAAATCTAAAAACTACGTTTATCACTTCACTATAAAACTGCAGATATTTTTGCTGTCCTTCCACTTTTTTGAAAGATAACACTGTGTGACTTGCAATGTCTTTAGCTTAGCACAATTTACTACAATTTAGGAGTTTTTTCACTGATTTACTAATTTTAAGCAATTAAAAATACGGAGCTCGATGTTAAGCGTGGCGCCACCTATTGGCATATATTTTGACAGCAGATTTTCATAAAATATTCTTGATCATTGGATAAATTTTTATATTTGCATGTTTAACACACAGAATCAGCCGCTATAAGAAAAAAAAGGATCAAAATGTTTTATTCCAATTACCCCGGTATTGCTAGAGTCAATTCATTTTCTCACTTTTTGCCATCAGATTCTGGTAGACCTATACTAATTTAGATCCGTAAAGTTTGACTTTAAAATTCCATGGCCGTTAAGGAATTGAGTGGTCAATTTCCATTCAGTGTTTGGTTAATCGTTCATGAATATTAGGGAAAAGCTATAAAGATGTCGACCTTTGCTGGAATTGATAATCACTTTGAGTGTCGTTGTAAATTTAGAGGAGTTTCTTCAATTCCATTACTCATAGATCCCATTAGGAAATTTTTACCTTCGCGACCATAGCATCAAATACAAATTATATCCCTTAAAGTAAGAACTAAGAACAAATCGGCACAGAAACGGCGAAATAATTATCAATTTCGATTCTGATCCTTTCAATACAAAAGAATACTTACAAAAAAAAAACAACAAAAGCATCATAATGTGGTTATGGATGGTGTAATGATGGTGGTGATATGGCTTGTGCTTCCGGTATTTTAAAAAAATATAAGGGGTCAGGAGTTCCGTTCAGCAACGGAACCTTCCGAAGTCCTATACCCTAGGATATGACTTGGTTTGAATTTTACTTTTTGGTAGTATATTATGTTAATTTTACTTAACTCATCAAGCCCCATACGGGCACCGGTGGACGCGACAACAATAGAATACAATAGCATTTCCAAGAATCCGCGATCGAAGGGTTAAAGTGTAAATTACCGTTTTTCTAAACATGATATCAAATTCGAGTTTACAATCTATACAACAAAAAAAGAATTTTGACAATCGGACCACAAACAGCAAAGTAAACATTTACTCCTCATTTCTTGGAAGTCGGTTAAAAAAAGTATCTAAGATGTTGACCAGGGATGTAAGGCATGCCAAATTTCATTAAAATCGCTCCAGCGGATTCAGAGATTAGCCTGTACAAACAGACAAACAGACAAACAGACAGAGAAACAAAAATTTCAAAACAGTTGAGATGTGTTCTATTACACTTCTAACATGCCCCTGACTCGTTTTTTCAAGTTTATTTTCAATGTACAAAAATTTAACCTCTACGATTTTATTATAATATGTATAGATTTTTATAAAAAAAATATGACGAAGTTTTTTGCGCTCAGCCATTTTGTAATTTTATTTTCTTTAAGCGCAAAAATACATAATGAAGCAAAAGAAAAATGTTATTTCGATTAGAATAAACTTTTTTGCTATGACATCTCTGTTGAATACATAAAACACGCATAACGTTATAAAATTACCAGGGAAACATAAACAGTTATAGTATTATCTCTATGGCCATACACAGGGTGTTAATATTTTACACCTGCATCACAGTTGGCCACGAGTCATGATGCAGTGGATGGGCAAATTGCTTTAATTATTCTCTGTCAATGTCCTGCATTATACACCGGTACCAGGCGCGCAGATTTATTAGGATGTGCATCAGGATGTATCACGTCGTTATCACGTGTGTCTTGCGGACATCATCATCATCTAATGAAAATTGATGACATTAAAATAGTGCAAACCTAAAATTGTACGGTAGCATTCAGAGACATATTTTAGTGGTTAGTTAACTTTGATATTATAATGAAGATTTTGACATAAACTCTATATGTATTTTCTATCAAACTTTTTTAAATTAAAGTCAAACTCATTATTCGTCTCTGAGTGCCGATGAAAACTAGTGAATAATTTAAATACAAAAATGTCTGAAATGAAAAATCAAAGCACATCACATACATAGGAGATATTATATGTTATTTTAATATGCTCAGTGCTCTATATTTTATAATATTAAACGCGCAACATGAAAAAATTGGCCAAGTGCGAGTTGGATTCGCGCACCAAGGGTTCCGTACCATTATAAGGAAAAAATAGGCGAAAATTGTATTTTTTGTATATGGGTCCCACTTAATTGTTTATTTTATTTAAATTTTACTATTAATTATTATTAAAGTATAAATACAATTAAGTATTTTGTGAACATTCCAGGGTCCTATCTGTTGTCATCATTGACATTGAGCAAAAAATGGCAAAAAAATCACGTTTGTTGTATGGGAGGGGCTCCCATACAACAAAAATCCCTTAAATATTTAATTTATTTTGTTTTTAGTAGGCATTTGTTGTTATAGGTAGCGGCAACAGAAATACATAATCTGTGAAAATTTTAACTCTCTAGCTATTACCGTTATCGAATTATAACCTGGAGACAGACAGACGGACAGACAGACATCGAAGTCTTAGTAATAGGGTTCCGTTTTTACCCTTTGGGTACGGAACCCTAAAAATTGCTAACAATAAGATATTTTTCATAACTCCTATATTTTTCATAACAAAAAATACCTGAATATGGTGAACTAGGACGCTGGATCATCATTCACGCCGGGAACATGTAAAATAATCGCTTCCACACCTGAGCTGTCGCGGTACGTGAGTGTTGTGCTAATGTAACTGCGAGCCTATAACCGACTACGACGGAAAGGAGAATAATGTTCTTACATGACAACAGAAATTATGTACTTTTTGCCCCCGACGAAAATATGATGTTATAAGTTTGAACGTATCTGTCTCGACGACGACCTCTGTGGCTCAGTTGGTGGGCTGTTGGTAGCTCAAGCCGGGGGTCGCGGGTTCGAATCCCGCCGACGGAACAAAAAGTTTTCAAAGTTCCTGGGTCATGGATGTGTATTAAATATGTGTATAATATAATAAAAATCTTAAATATATGTATAATATAAAAGTATTAAATATATTTCCGTTGTCTGGTACCTGTAACACAAGTCCATCAGGTACTTACCACGGGGCCAGACTGACGTGGTGTGAAGCGTCCATAGATATTATTATTATTATTATCTGTCTGTCTGTGTTTCTGTCCTTGGCATCGTAGTATCCAAACGGGTGGACCGTTTGGATACTACGATGGTTTTTGGTAGACGTGATCAATAGTGTTCTTAGCCAGAATTTGTCATAATCAACTTTCTGGCTGATTGGAAATTTAATTTTTTTTTTAATTTCTTACGGTAAGATACGTTTTTTCCAAAGTATTTAAACTGATTCTTCGATTTTAATTAATGGCTTATTACATATTAAGGACGCTATCACATTTTTTCACAAATATCAGCGATTTTCAGGTACCATTTTAAAGAATAAGGAGTCACACTGCGAGGATATTTTGGTTTCAAATGAAAGATAATATATTCATCTCCACGTCTACACCATAAAAAATTTATAGCCGCATACAAAATGTTCACATAAATACGTTTTAACCATCACAATAATCGCAAAAGATTAAAAAAATAGGGTTTTATTAGGTACCAGCTGCTGGTACCAGTATAGCTAAATACACTGAACTAAGGAAAACAAATATACAAAATATTGTTGCTTATTTAGTCCCCTGTACGAATAGCTAAATATTTTATATAAAAATAAATAACATTTCCGTTTATAAGAAAAATAAGAAACGCTCTCAAATTTCTTCATACATTTTCGCCCTATCAAGAACGCGGCGAGCGTCGTAACCGCCACTGTACAAGGCGCGCTGATATGAATGTTATTTTAATGTCCTTAACGTCCTTATTCGTACTGACAGACATCGACCTGCTAATTTTTATGTGACAGCGTCCTTAACCGACATATTTTTATGAGAAAATTTTTAGTAGCCCAGTGATGATTACATTTTTGAAGTGTATAAAGTAAAGAATAACAGATATACACATTTTGACAAGAATAAAAATAATGTGAACACCAAATCCACAGAAGTTGAATTACTAAGTGGAAATATCACGTAAATATAACTATAGCATCTATTGCTATTGATGCTAGTTTTAGTTTGTTATAGACAGCTATTTTGTAAGTGATTTCAAAATAGAAAGTTGCTAGTTAATAGCGTAATAATAATAATTTTATTAATTATGTGGCCTGTGGGCATAATATGATGGTTTAAAACTTGTGAAGCATCAGCATGTATTTATCACTTTATCACATAGAACAGGGGTCACCAATTAGTTTCGCTCGGGGTCCGTATCAGAAATAAGACTTTCGGGGTCCACACATAAAAAAAAAATGTAATTCCGGAAATTACAAAGGTATTTATTTGTATCAATGAGAAAAGTGACGATTTTTGTTGCTACAATAATTATGTTCATCAGTATGTCGAGACCAAAATTAATTTTTAACGAAGTTCATCTTCGAACATGCTCGGTCCGCACACAATGGGTCGGCGGTCCGCCATTTGGTGACCCCTGACATAGAATATAACATACTGCTCTCAACTTCATGAAAACTTAAGTAATTTTTCGCAAGGAAAATTAACTTTTTTGTAATTAAAACTTTGCTATATTCTTTTCAAGGGACCCAAAGCGCCTTTCCAAACCATTTTTTAATTAATATGCTTATATAGGTTACAATGAGACAGAAAGACACAATTATTTTCTTGCTATCCATACGTCGTCTTACTAATATTATAAATGCGAAAGTGTGTCTGTCTGTCTGTAACCTCTTCACGCCCAAACCGCTGAACCGATTTGGCTGAAATTTGGTATAGATATACTTCGAGTCCCGGGAAAGGACGTAAGATACTTTTCATCCCGGAAAATGTACGGTTCCCGCGCGAGTTGCGGGCGTCATCTAGTAAGTAATATTAGTATGGAAAGACACGATTTAATCACAGACTCCAATATCTACGTAATCATCCCCCAGCATGACACGCCCGCATTCAAACTGCGCCATATCCTAACTTTTTTCACTACTACCAACTTTAATAATTGGCCCAGCGAGAATTTATAGAACACGCTGTATTTAATTTACTTTGCCATAAAATTTTGATAGCGTTGTGAATTATACGTTGATTTGTTAATTAAAATAATACGGCTGATGTGAAACCAGCGTATCTATGTAGATTGTAGAGAATTTTACAGTAATTTTTAACCTATTCAACGATGACCATACAATGAAATATTTTCGGATGGGATAGTATGAAGCACTGTTTTAATTTATATGTATGGCAGTGTGTGTTGCCCTTTACTAATAAAAATTTTTGTACAGCAAACAGCTGTACAAGATCTGTTTTTCTTTCTCTAATCACCTTTTTATTATTATTATCATCCCCTTGTAGTTTATATGCTGCGTTGCAAGGATTCATTCATTTTTGAAATTTATATACATTATTACTTTATTTTATAAAATAATATTATTCTATTTGTTTCTGCGACTTTGTACCTCAATAAAAATTAGCTTATATTTGCGATATACTTCACTAAAATCGGTCTAGTTGTTTCAGAGCCTATTCCATGGATATAAAAACACTAGATGACGCCCGCAACTCCATTGCGCCAAAATTCGTTTATCGCGCAGGAACCGTACATTATTCCGGGATAAAACTATCTTATATCCTTCCTCGGGACACAAAGTATATCCATGCCAAATTTCAGGAAAATCGGTTGAGCGGTTTGAGCGTGAAGATGTAACAGACAGACAGACAGACACACTTTCGCATTTATATAATATACTGAAAGAGAAACCAAAATACAATCCAAATAAAATGTTTCAAGTTATTTTAAAGCTACAACCTACATTTTAGAGGCATCTCGTGAGTCGTGATGTCGTGCGACGCGATATTTCCGCCAACATAATTATGTTACTAGCTGTGCCCCGCGGTGTTACCCGCGGTTTAAGTGATATATAATAAAAGACTATGAAAAGTACCAATAATAGGGTCAAAACGGGACGATACATGGTTCTATAATGGTTTATGGTAGTAATGATGATGATGATGAATGTAATTTGCATAGTAGCATATGCTTTCGGTTCTTAAAACAATTTCGAAACTCCTAAACTTGTATCTATAAAGAGTCAAGAGTTCTCTCAGCACCTTCCGAACCATGGTATACCTTGGTGCAAAATCTTGCTTGTTAGCTTATGCTTAGAATACTGCTCACGAAACCGAAGTCACCACATGTTTCCATATAAATTTTGAGGAGTTCCCTCGATTTCTTATGGATCCCTTCATCAGGTCACAACTTTTATGAATATGGTACCAAATTGGAATTTTTGAAAATCGGTTCACAAACGGCGGAGTAATAGTTGAACATAAAAAAACGAACATAACACCGCCTCCATTTTGAAAGTCGGTTAAAATTGTAACCTAAGTGTTATTCTGATGTATAAGCTATATTATTGTAACGTTTCATTAAAATCCGTTCAGTAGTTTTTGCGTGAAAGAGTAACAAACATCCATACATCCATACATACATACATACATCCAAACTTTCGCCTTTATAATATTAGTAGGACTAGTAGGATGTGAATTGTGATATAAACCTATATATAACCAGTGATACCTAGATAATGAGCTTGCATGCTCCCGTCTCATAAGTTGTATGACGTCACAAAGTATGTTGCCATAATATGTGAATATCCATATTCCACGCTAGTTTTATAACAATGTCTGTCCGTCTGTGTTTTGTCACGAGTAAAACTTTGAACCGATTTTGATATTAATAATATAACATCTATGGACGCTTCACACCACGTCAGTCTGGCCCCGTGCTAAGTACCTGATGGACTTGTGTTACAGGTACCAGATAACGGAATTATATTTAATGCTTTTATACTATACATAATATATTTTATATTATTATTATACGATACACATAATATTTAATACACATCCATGACCCGGGAACATTCGAAACTTTTTGTTCCGTCGGCGGGGTTCGAACCCACGACCCCGGGGGTCGTGGGTTCGCGCTGACAACGCGCTCAACCACTGAGCCACAGAGGTCGTTTGATGCAATTTGGAATGAAAGAACTCAGGACGTTTTTGTTCCGAAAACGTGTATATTTCCCACATGATAAACAAATTTAAACGAGTTATATTTTTACAATTAACATGTTTTGAGTATGATTCCTTTGAAAACCCAGCCATTATTTGAAATGACGTTTAAAAACTATTAATGAATAGGCATGATGACTATTTTTTTTTTCTTATTGGTAATTGAAAGACCCTTAAAAAATAGAAACATCGCTGAAAGAATGACTCTGATAGCTTAAAAATTCACCAAGATATGACAATTCAAACATCTCATAAAATTGACCTGCCCGAAATGCTCCATACAAAGTGCTACGAAAGAATGACGTCACTCTGTCGTAGTTTGTACGCATCGGGAGAGAACTTTGTTCGGTAGGTATATTAAATATTGCGTTTATGAAAGTGGTTTCATAACAAAAGTTGCTTTTAATTGCAT
Organism: Cyaniris semiargus; assembly: GCA_905187585.1. Classification (NCBI taxonomy): domain Eukaryota; kingdom Metazoa; phylum Arthropoda; class Insecta; order Lepidoptera; family Lycaenidae; genus Cyaniris; species Cyaniris semiargus. The sequence goes on from LR994558.1 coordinate 15,497,804, forward strand.
AAGTTATCGAATGGTACATACAAATATTAAGAAATTTAATTGAAAAAAAAAAATCGACTTGATTATCCAACTTTTTGAAGGCGCATAACAAAAAAATTGGGAATGCTTATTTTTTACCGTGATTTCTTTATTTTATTAACAAAATTCGCTAATCTTTGACCTTGTCCATCCCTATTCAGGAAACAAAGCTTAGTTCGTTGATTTGTTAAAATATTCCTCTTGATATAATGTACCAAAGGGTGTTTATCTTGATTGAAGTAATTTACTAATAACTGTATAATTTTAACTTTATACCACAAACACCATAATTTCCAGACTAGTTCTAGTACTAGCGGCGTGTAGAACTAGTCACAAAGTTAATTTTTTACGTCCCCTCGTTTTACATATTATATTCGCTCGTAGTTTTATAGGTCGATATAAAGCAAGCTTATTAAACGCCGCCAATGCAAATTGCGTTGTATACCCCTGGGTATAGAGTGCAAATTGGCACGCGGCACGCGTTTGTTATTGGATTTATATTGTCCCATTCAGTAGTTCAGCACGTACATATTGCATATGCATAGGTGACTGAATTTGTAAATTGTAACATACTGTAGATGTTTGTTTGTGAATGCAGGGCATAAACACAGACAGAGCGAAATATACGTGCGAGAGAGATAGGAAATGTTTTATCTCCTATAATTGCTGCAAGCCTTGTTTAGGTATAAATTATAATTGACACGACGCGGTCAAGTAAGAGAATGGCGAGATAGCTTCGAACAAACCTACGCGTCAGTGACGCGGGACGCGGTACCGGAGCGTCTACAACGCGAAACTGGGCGTGCACACCTGCGCGACAACGGTGCGAACCGTCAAACTTCATTTGTTATGAACAGTCGAACGAACGAGTCGAAGACGCGCGACTTTATCTGGTGCAAATTATGCTAAATTGTTGTGGTAATGTCATCCTTATACTTAAATCAGAGTCGGTTGGGAGGTACTAAGCTTGCTTTTGATTTGGAAGGTGCAGAGGAATAAAACACGTCCAGTATGGTCAAGACTCAAGTCGATTTAATTTAATATCATGACACAATCTATCAAAACGTAAACAAATCAAAAAATCATAAACTAAAGAGTTGTACAAAATAATATAAAAAAGGTTTTAAAAAGAAGTCTAGTTATGTACACTTCAAAACACACGTCTGACAACTTGACGCGCACGTCCCGCTTTGCCGACGCGAACATCCCGCGTTGCGGTCGCGCAGGTGTGCACAGCGCCATAAGATTACATGGGCAGCGTCCGCCGCGCGGTAGACGCTCCCGCTTCGCAGTCGCTTTGGTCGCGTAGGTTTGGCCTAAGCATAAGAGGTTATAGGTTCAATTCCTGCCTTGTAAAAATTTTATTTTCGAGCTTGGTTAGGACATTGCAGGCTGATCACCTGATTTAAAGATGATCCATGCGTCAGATGGGCATGTACAAAGTCGGTTCTACGCCTGATCTCTCACCTGTCGTTGTCTGTCCCACAGGCTTACAGGAGAGAGAAAGCTCTTGTGTACTGCGCGCTTGGTCACTATAAAATAACTTCTGGCCCGGTTTCAATACGGCTACCGTCACCGAAACCGGTGTGGATTGCATTAATATTTTTGCGCCGTATAGAATAATATGACATGATGAAAAATCATTTTTAAATGCAGGCCGCTACACTACGCCCCGTCACTAAAGTACTAGTAGACGTTAGGGTCAACTCAGACCACAACGCGACGCGTAGTTTCATTTCTAAATTTGTATGGATTTGACAGACTTCAATTGCGTGAGACGTCATGCAAATATGTCAATTCAAAACAAAATGAGAAATGCATCTACGCGTCGCGTTGCGGTCTGAATTGACCCTTACTTCGCCACAAACAGTGCCCGTTACTTTGCCATATAGTGTACAAAGATTCATAATCCCGACTATCTGAGAACCACAAAATTGGTCTCAAAACATCCAATATTCCATTCCGTTTGAGAAGTTTTTTCATCATCCCGTAACCTGGCGGGTTCACGAGTCAGGTGCGTAGCTACGTGTGTGGGCCCTGGGCGTAGGGCAATAAACATACGTTAGACAAGCTTAGAGAAATTTAATCATAATAACTGCCAACCAATTTTAATGAAATTTGGTTAGTGCGAGTTTACTTTGAGTCCTAAGAAAGAACATAAGATATCATCCCGAAAAATGTGCGGTTCCCGGTTCCTGCGCAATATACTAATTTTAAAACGAAGTTGCGGGCAATATCTAGTGATATTATAAAACGTTTTATTAATTTTCTTAGGTTGTGAATTATTTGCGTGCTCAAAATGTTAATTCTAAAATTCTCAAGAATTTAAAATAGTTAGGGTATGAATTATTGTATTCATTGAAATTTGTCAAACGCTATTATTCAGTACCCTAAAGACCTATACTTTGAAAATACGAGTATACTTAATATGATTTATCTATGATATACTGTACAAAATTACAGACATTACGTTATTATTACATCCTAATGTTAGCTTCCCAGTTTATAAAACATTTTAATATAATATTTCACATTGAAATGAAGCGTAGATTACACAGATGTCACGGTGCCCCTGTCTAAGAGTCCTATTACCCAGATCAAGCTACGCCGCTGAGTCGACGCTTCCATTTTTCAACTATTTTCATTTCAGTAGAAGTCGGTTGAGCGGGAATATACAAGTGAAATAAATCTTGCGGCCACCGAAATGTCTTATGGGTCCCTTTGACTGCAGTATTGCTACAGAAAATGTTGGCTGCTTTTTACTTTCTACGAAAAAATAAAAGTGTCATTTTCTGTTTTATGTAATTTATAAAATGTTAAATGTACTTCTACAATTAAATACTAGATGACGCCTGCAACTCCGTTGCGCCGACCGACAGACAGACAGACAGACATAGTTTCGCATTTATAATATTAGTATGGATTATTATATTTTATCTGCAAAAATCGTCGTCTCTCAATTTGGTTTTCATCTGTCTGTAAACCGATTTTGATGAAGTTTGGCATTGAGGGCATTGCAAAAGGCTACAAAGAACATAAAACATACAGAGTCCGCAATTTTGTTGTAACAATTATTATCGGGTCGTGTAGCATAGCCAATCATGTCGCCAACAAAACCAACAGCTTTTATTGCTTTTTAGGGCTGTATTTTGTACCTACAAAGTACTACTTTTCTTAACTGTTGAGTGTTGAGGAATTATTTAAAACTAGGAAAAATCAAATCCATAGTATAAAGAGGGGAAGTAAGTTATCTTCATACAAACGCACCGCGTGCGGCTTGTATGTGTGCGCCATAGTATCAACACACTTAACAAAATCTCAACCCGTTTCTCAGTGCGCCAGTCGGGGCTAACATTGCAAGAGGTTCGCGCGTCACGGTTGTTCGGCACCGCTAAATGAATTAAAAATGTCTGATAATCGCAGGAGAATCTATTGCTGTGTATTTGGGAGTCTTAATAATTCATCAATTCCAAAATTGCCGCCGCCGCCGGCCGGTATATTTTATCTTTTTTAGGGTTCCGTACCCAAAGGGTAAAAACGGGACCCTATTACTGACACTTCGATGTCTGTCCGTCTGTCTGTCTCAGGCTGTAACTCAAGAACCGCTATAGCTAGACTTCTGCAATTTTCACAGATTATGTATTTCTGGTGCCGCTATAACAACAAATACTAAAAACAAAATAAAGTTAATATTTAAGGGGGCTCCCATACCACAAACGTTATTTTGTTGGTCTTTTTGGCTCGTAATCCATAATAGCTACATGTAGACACTTGAAATTGTTACAATATCCTCAATTATGACTTATGTGTGTAATTTAATATTTAATAATACAATTAAAATAAAATAAATACTTACTTATGGGACCGTCCTATACAAAAAATCACAATTTTTCCCTATTTTCGCTCTATAACGGTACGGAAACCTTCGTGCGCGAGTCTGACTCGCACTTGTCCAATTTCGTTTATATAAATAATGCTGCTCTGTATTTTGAATACCTTTCTATATTTGATAGGAAAACCATTGTTGAACTTTATTGACTAACTAGACGTTCCGCGCGGCTTCGCCCGCGTAAATTAGATATTTCACAGACAAATCAGTCTACAAAAAATAGCCCATGGTCCTTCACGTGGTCTACTTCTTATCTGACCCAAATAACAGAAAAATTGATCTAGTAGTTCGTGAGGACTTATCCCTTTCAAATAATTTCCCCCGTTTTTTCCACATTTTCTTCCATTTCTTCGCTCTTATTAGTCTTAGCGTGATAAAATATAGCCTATAGCCTTCCTCGATAAATGGGCTATCTAACACTGAAAGAATTTTTCAAATCGGACCAGTAGTTCCTGAGATTAGCGCGTTCAAAAAATCCCTTTCAAATAATTTCCCCCCGTTTTTTCTACATTTTCCTCTATTTCTTCGCTCCTATTAGTCATAGCGTGATAAAATATAGCTTATAGCCTTCCTCGATAAATGTAATATCTAACACTGAAAGAATTTTTCAAATCAGACCAGTAGTTCTTGAGATTAGCGTGTTCAAATAAGCCCTTTCAAATAATTTCCCCCCGATTTTTCCACATTTTCATCTATTTCTTCGCTCCTATTAGTCATAGCGTGATAAAATATAGCTTATAGCCTTCCTCGATAAATGGACTATCAAACACTGAAAGAATTTTTCAAATCGGACCAGTACTTCCTGAGATTAGCGCGTTCAAACAAACAAACAAACAAACAAACAAACAAACTAACAAACTCTTCCGCTTTATAATATTAGTATAGATAAGAGATGTGTTGCCAACCCTGAGACAGTAGGCAATTTAAATCGCGGATTGGGCCAGAGATAACCTACTTCTCCTCCTTATTTATACTATGTCAAATCGGTACCATAAAAATTCTATCAAACTAAAAATACCGCAACAGTTTTGCGTTGCATTGAAAAATATCCACCAAAACTACTTTACTTTACAAAGCCTATCTTTCGCCTTATAACGTACAGTTTTCGATGGATGGAAATGTAAATGACAGCTCCAATTATGCTGGCTGACTGGATTTCGAATTTCTAATACCTGGAGTTACTGTTTTGTTTTTCTGTTAGCCCGGTACTTGGTTCCCAATTCGTAAACCGCAATTAGGAATAAGACCTATTTCTAGGTCATCCAGGCACACAAGATACTAGGAGTTGAATGTCAAATAAGACATACAACTCTCAATATTAGATTACGAGTTGCGTTGGTTTTCTATAAGGCCATGGTATTCATCTGAAGCATGCAACTGAAATGCTGTAACACATAATAATAATTGATTACATTGGTGTACCGTTTTAATAATGGGCAAGTTCCGAAATCTAACCCAGTATACTGGTCAGTGATTACGAAGTCTAAAATCGACGCCATACTGTTGATTCGTTCCGAAATATACGCCAGTGCATTGACACGTGTCAGTACAATATGACGTTAGATGACGTCATGAACACTGGCAAGTGTACTGGGTAAAATTGCGAAACTCACGCAAAATATGATAATATTAGATTAGCTATTAGACCAAAACAGACCAGAGGCAATTAAAAACTTCAAACAAAACCTCGTGCCTCGTGGTTTGCAACATAATATAACTACATATATTTCTTCATACAATACATAGTATAAGGACAAAATAATAAAGACAGTAGATAATATGATAAGAAAAAACAAATTTCCAAAACGACGTATTAATTGAAGAAATACTGTTAGGGGAAGTCGGTTAATTTTCCTAAGCGGACCGCAGCAGCGATAGGAGTAGTTTTATGGGTCTTATCGGTACATATAGTAGCTTCTATTGTACTACATCGTATGTGCACGATATACATATTATATACTCAGTAATATAATTACACAGTAGACCATCTCGCACTCGAACGGCTGTTTTGGACTGACGCACAAATTAGTGTGATGTCAAAAAAACTTGAAGCAGCAATAAACTATCTCAGGGACTCTCACAAAAAAGGTTTCCCTTAAACAATACTTGGAACTGCTATTTTGCTATTAATAGTGTGTAAGAAAAAATATTTTTTATTTTATTTTGTATAAAAAATGCCGAATCACTTCAGGTGCGAGTTAAATTTGTCTCTGTACTGTATGAGTATCATTTCAGTACTGAGTTACTCTACTATACGATGATTATACTGTGGTACTATGGCCTCACATATTGCTAAACTAAACTCTTGGCCCTCGGATCTCGCATTTCCTTGTAACAAAGAAATATATTACAATTTACTATAAGAAAATATTATACACTTCTTAGAATTAAAATAATATAAAAAATTATTGCTGAAAATATTGGTAGATAATTGATATATACTTATGTACATATATGATGTAAAATCTACTTAATATAAAATTATTACATAATCGGCCAAGTGCGAGTTGGACTCGCGCACGAAGGGTTCCGTACCGTTATAGAGCAAAAATAGGGCAAAATTTATGGTTTTTGTATGGGAGCCCTCCTTAAATATTTATATTATTTTAATTTTATTATTAATTATTAAAGTACACATATAATTAAGGATTTTGTGAAAATTTCAAGCACCTACCTATTGCCATTATTGATATCGAGCAAAAAAGGTCGAAAAAAATCACGTTTGTTTATGGGAGCCCCCTTTAAATAAAAATTTTATTTTGTTTTTAGTATTTGTTGTTATAGCGGCAACAGAAATACACAATCTGTAAAAATTTCAGAAGTTTAGCTATAGCGGTTCTTGAGATACAGCCTGGAGACAGACAGACGGACAGACAGACGGACAGACAACGAAGTCTCAGTAATAGGGTCCCGTTTTTACCCTTTGGGTACGGAACCCTAAAAAGAATTTACACGATATGCACAAAAATAAAGCTAGTATTTAAAAGAGTTTAAATTATGTTAGTAAATCAGATTGTTTACTACTTGATATTTCTCGCAACTTAGTTTACATATTATGTACCGTACTTCTTTCTGGAGTAAAAACTATCCTCCTTATTTTGAATCTTAAAGTATCCCCCTACTAAATTTCATCTAAATCGCTTCAACAGTTTTGAAACGGTCGAGCAGAAACTTAGTTTAGATTTCTTTTTCACCTGCACTCTACACTCTACACGGGGTCACCAATTAGTTTCGCTCGGGATCCATTAAGAAATGAAATTACCTTCGCGGGCCACACGTTTTATAAAAAATATATTTATTAAACAAAGGTGACGTCTGTGACCACTGACCTCCATTAAATACAAGTACGCTGGACTAATGATACCCTTTGAAATGACAGCTATTTTTTGTGCCTATTTGAAGCGGAATCAGCTCCCCCAATGTGAGTGATAGGAACTAAATTTGACGTAAAAATGACGTATGAAAGTCGCCATATTGGCGCTGACAGCAGTAGTGGGAGTATTTGTAACTAATACTAGTGATGACAACCAATAACGATTAAGCGGCCATTTGCAAGTTACGTCAAATTTAGTTCTCTTCCCTCTTACTGGGGGCGCTGATTCCGCTTCAAATAGGCACAAAAAAGTGGGTATCATAGGTCCAGCGTACTTGTATAATGGAGGTCAGTGTCTGTGACACTTTCACTCCAAAATAATTTCTATGAATAAAATTAACTTTGCACCAGTGCCGAATTTAATTATTTTTTATGAGTGTAGGCCTCTTTATTTCAACCGCCCCATGTACGAAATCTTTCGGCCCCCTATGGACACTGCCGCCCCTAGGCTGCGGCCTATACGGCCTATTTATAAATCCGAGGCTGCCTAGCGCGCATGTGTTTAGTTAAGTCCGAATACTTGGGATAAACTTAAGTTGTAAGTTAGGTTTAGTAAGTTCTAGAGTAATTCTTAGCCAAGTCTTAGCTGCGGGCAATATGTTCCAGTAACATAACTACTAACTAGCTTCTGTGTTCCTGGTATCCAGAAAATATTTCCATGTCCATTCGGTACTAGATAGCGAAACAACTTATCTTTCTGTATGTCTGTCTCTATTTACCCTTAAACTGATTTAGACGTTTGATGGAGGTTCATCCATAAAGTTAATATACCTAGCGCTCCGCTAGGTATATTACCTTTATGGGTTTATCACAGAAGGTTTTGATATAGTTTTTATTTTGGCAGAATGTACAGTCCCCGCACGATAATAGAATTTTCGGAAAAACAAAGTTGTGGGCAAATTGCCCGCAATACAAGTTATTGAGAAAACTTATAAATAACTCAAAAATGCAGGGTTTCCAGGGACAGATAAGTATGGTTTGTATAAAACAGAAGTTTTTTTTTTTCAAGAAGCGAAGCATGAAAAAGTTCCCAGTTCTTACATATTTTATGCAATTCTCGAATCCCAATAAGACAAAACATATCATATTTTGCTTCTATTTATAGACAAGACCGTCTCATTTAAACTACTTTGAAGTGTAAATAATAATTGGCAATATTAAATAACAGACTACTGTTAACAAGTCGTTGCGTACGATTTCGTTCGTACACTGAATTTATTTTCCTCATGGGAGCAATATTTCCCGACATGTACTATTCCGTATACAGGATAACATTTTATCCACAACAAAGAATGAAAGATTGATCCATTTTTATATAACGTAATTTTTTAAAAGAAGACTGGATTGGCCCGCAGTAGAAAGCGCAGAAACTGTTAATTTTTCTGGGACGAAAAAGTCACTTATCCGGGACTTACAAATATTATGTGTACACAAAAATTAATATAAATCGGTCTAGCAGTTTTAACGTGAAGAGTGGTAAAATAACAAAAATAACTTGAGAGGTGTCAAGGGACACCCGGATGGAACGAAGTTATTTCTTATGTACGAAAAACCTGTATACACTCAAAAAAAATAGTCGCTACACCACACTGTTCTATACGAGAGAGAGAGAGAGAGAGAGAGAGAGAGACAAGAGAAACACGCGCTATTTTTGCTATAGTTGTAAGCCGAGCCTTTTCGTCTTAATTTTTTCTGTCTAGCCCCCGCAACGCGCAATAAGGAACTTCGTTCCAATAAGAAGAAATGTGTTCCTGCGATAAACGAGAGGTTTTCGTTGCCTGAGAATTCTCGACTTTTTGCCGGAAACACAAACAAACCACATAACAAGTTATAGACAAGATCGTATCTAAACGTACCAGGGAAACATAACGTTATAGGAGCCGGGAAATAAAGTTATTCGGCCGTCGTCGCCCGCAATTTTGCAATAAATGAGATATCCATATTGGCCGATCTGGACGACTTTAAGCGCGACATTATTCTGAAAGATAAGATTGGTTTATTTATGAAATAAGGGGGCAAACGAGCAAACGGGTCACCGTTTGCTCGTACTACCGCCGCCCATGGACACCCGCAACACTCTATTAATCATGATGTTATATTATACAGCTTTGAATTTTGATACAGTAACATGCAAATAATTATCACAAATTTTCACATTTACCAATTAAAAGATCAAATCAAAACGATAGACCCGAAATGAAAACACGAATCTATTTGAATGTGTTGACGTAGCATTCATATTAAACTAAATACTAATTTGCGATTGCAGTTGAATTATCGAGTAATATCGACGCTGTTAATCATGTATTATTCGGATGCAATTGTTGCGATTTTGGTTTCAAATTAAATCGGTACACGATCTACACTATACACTTGGTCCGGCTTTGTCTGTTTGAATGGAGAATTGAGTTATAACCTGGTAAAGTTCAAACGGCGAATAGATAATAGTAGAACTTAATATATAAACTTTGGTAAATAAGCAGACAAAATATTATGAAGGAAAACAAACGTATTGTAGTTATTTTCTTTATAAAAAGTTTTTAGTAAAGCAATAACTGCAAATTGCAATACGTTTGCTATCAACTACAAAAACGTTGTATTGAAATGTCAAACCAACGTTAAACGCATTTTGATTGGTCAAAACTCCAAAAGTAAAAAGTTTTTTAACGATATGAAACGAACTTGACCGAACATGAAACGAAGATGTATTAAGACGCTGACAACTGCCAATGACCTTGATCTCGCATCACTCTCGCACCACTGTCGATTTTCATGCCAGAGAGACAGAGATGTGAAGTGTTCACTCGGTAGCGTGGATACATTTTTTCGTTTGTTAGAGGAAAAAATAAATATTATGGGAAATCTATATGTCAGAACCGAAAATTAAATCTGGCAATCTTTGGATTTTTGTAAAAGGTATCAAATAAACAAATTTTTAAAGCATAGATTGTATTATTACTTTAGTTAGAACTGTTTAAAGTTCCTGAAAGATGTGACTTTGGTATTGTTTTTCATCCAGTTTGTACATTATTTTATTATTTAAATTAGACAAGCTTTTCCAAATATAATAAAAAATCATTTTTGTGCCAATCAATGAAATACATACGTCTAGAAAACTGCACAAAGATGTCGAATTGGCAGATGTCTTCGCCTTAAGGCCATCCCCCGAGCAAACGACCTTGACCATACATTTGACGCGTTGCCGAGATCGCACAAAAATCCTATTTTTTTTACTTAGGTATCTTAGTTTAAAATTGATCTAAAAAAAATTAAAACGGGGAATATGTAGTTAATGAAATTAATGTAATTTGTAAATACTAGGGAGATGCTGAAAGTATGCTTCAATTTTAATAAATTGGTATTACTTTGGAAGCTAATATCATGAGTAATATAAAAAAATTACAAAATTTAAAACGGGGAAAGGAATGTTGATATACTGAAAATTATTGCTGTATTTTTATTATAACTTTGTAGCTTTCAAATTATGAGTTTATAAGGCTCTAAATACAGTAAATTACGGAATCTCCGTAGGGGAAGGCCCTTAATGTTGCATCACAGTAGAGTCGGGGTATAGAATAAGACCACCTAGATCGCTCTACTGCCTCGCGAATTTCTTCAGAAACAATTAAATAAATTAGTTTTCCCGCCGTCCGTATTTATACATTATTTTTTTATTTCATTATATTTTATCATTTGGGATATTGCTTTATTTTAAATGTATATTATTTATCTTACGTAACTAGTGATATAAAATAATGTTTTAACCGTTGACTTCATTTATGCTGCGATAATTGAACTATGTGCGAATGTAGTTGTCTTAAAATCGGAGTTTTCGTGGGCCTATTGGGCGAATTTCCCTTTATCAAGCGACCGAACTGTACTAATTAAGCCCGTCAGATAGAAAAACTTAAGTTCTTTACGATTCTATGTCTGAAGGGACTTGAGTGTACTATTAGTCCGCTGAACAGAAAGAAAACTTCCATTCTTTATGATGCGATGTCCTTTAGGTACATCTACACTCTACGACAGCGGTTCTCAAACTTTTTTTGGCGGCGGAACCCTTTTAAGAGAGCGACTAATCCAAAAAATCAAACATCGTCCTTCTCTCTTTACACTCACGCCCGTCTTTCATATGCCAAGTGAAAAAGGACGACGCGAAATCATCGCCAAATTAGTTTTTTCTTAATAACTCGATAAATATACAACATTATATAATATACAAAAATCCGCCAGGTCAGTGTCTCAAAAATAGAATTTTATACAATGTTTTAAAATATTAACTTAGTTTAATGCACGGTTATGGCAATACAATATATGAAAAATTCGTGAAAATTAGATGTATCTTTGTGATTTTTTCTATAGAGAAAATTTTAAGATATCGTGTTTTCACTCAGATCAAATTCTTGAAAATATAATGTAGTATCTATGTTTAGAAAATGAAACAATTCGGGGCTTTTTTTCAATTATAAAAATGAATTATAAAACCGACAATTCTGTCGGACCCCCAAAAAAAGAATGTTTTGCCTTTGAATGAATTGTCTCCATGATGACGTTTCTAAAAGCAATGTAATATGTATCATTCGCGAAGGCTTTATGGAGCCTTTGCGAAGCCCTAGGGCTCCGCACACTTTGAGAACGGCTGCTCTACGATACAGCTAGCGCGAAGCCCTTGCAAGGCCCTAGAGCTCCGCGGAGTACACTTTGAGAACAGCTGGTCTACGATACAGCTAGCGGGTAACAGGTGAAAATCCTCCAACTATATTAATCTCAGTTAGCGCGACGTGGCTTAAGTGACCATACATTCTTGTTCACTATTTAATAAAGCCGCCACATAAAACACATTGGAAGGTTTGTTTTAACGTGTAAGTGCAATAATTCATCTATATTAATAAATTATTTAGTTTCATACTTATTGTTTAAAACGCGAAAGTTTTTATCTATCGGTAATAACTTTATGCTTAAACCGATGAACATTTTTGGCTAATATTTGGTATGGTATATATTTTACCGTTAGAATGCAGAATACATTAACGTGCACATTACCTAGGTAATCTGCAGATTCCCTGATACCATCCGTTAAAGTGTGAATTTTTTAAATAAAAAAAGCTTATATTTGCACTTTACCTAGTTAGTTTGGCTTTGCATTCTCTTCCTTCGCAAAAGTCCTAAAAACTTTGACCTAAGCTTGTCAACCTAAGACTGTTGTTGTTTTGATTGTTTTTTTTTTCTAGTTGATACGATCTGTCATATTTTATAAGTGGAGTAATATTTTACTTAAAATTTTGTAATTTATTCCTTTATTTATATCCAAAAAATTATACTTTTTAAATAATTATCTACAACTAAATAACATGTTTATTCAAACAAGAACCTGTTTTATGTAATTTAATGAAAAAAGAATAAACTTTTACAGACTTCCCAGATAATCTGCAGAATACCTTGTTAATCTGCAGTCTAACTGGTTTACGCACATTAACGGTAACATATATAATATTATATTGTGTTTCGGAAAAAAACAGAAAAAAAGTTTTAATCTCGGAAAATGTAGGTACGATCCCCGCGTGACAAACGAATTTTCCTGCACTAGCATTGTGGGAACCTTCTATTTTAGTAATATTATGTAAATTCGTTTATAGAAATTGTACATTTTGACACAATAAAAACTATCCTAACTGATACACTTTCTCATTGAACGTTAGTTTCTGAACTAGAAATACTGACTGATATATTAATGTTTTTTTGGCTAGCTAGACAATACTCAACATAAGTACTTATTCTGAAAATGTACCTTCATATTTACTACGTGCATAACATTCGCAAACTGGCAAACGAAGATATTTAAATTACTCACCAACAAGTTCAAAGCTTATCAGCTCACAGTTGGAACTTGAAAGCCTTGAGGTGTTGCGAAGACTCTGTGCGAACTGTCAATACTCCGGAAGAAGTACTAAGGCAGCATTAGTATATTGGAAGACATTTTGTTTGCAGCGAATAAATGTACAATTAGGTTTTGTAGGCATATTGCGGATCTACATAATTTGGTCGTTTTATATCAATTCTAGCTGCAAATCACGGCTAACTTTGATTTGACATAACCCGACCAAATAAGTTTGTTCCACCATCTGTGTATGAATAAATTTTCTCATGGTACATTATAATGGAAAATTTATGCGTCAGTTTTGTATGTTTTTGAATATTTTTAGGATTCCGTACCCAAAGGGTAAAACCAGGAAAGTATTACTAAGATTTTGCTCTCTCAAGACCACGATATACACAAATTAAAATTTACCATCATTGTTCAAATAGTACACAATTTAAAATTACCTATATACAGTGTGTAACAAAAATAAGTGATAATACTTTAGGATGTGTACGTGTTCCTTGTGGAGAGTTCACTGTGAAAGTAGCAGCGCTGAAAGACGAAAAATTTTTTTCACTTTTGTATGGGCAAGGGCCCGAGCGTCACGAGTTTCCCCATACAAAACTGAAAAAAAATCGTCTTTCAGCGCTGCTCCTTTCACAGTGAACTCTCTACAAGGAACACGTACACATCCTAAAGTATTATCACTTATTTTTGTTACACCCTGTATATACCAAATATTTTACACGGATTTCATACCATCTTGATTCTTGATGCTTCGATTAGTCCTGTATGTATGTATGTATGCAATTAGGTATATAATATGAGTATGTGTAAACATGTCTCCGTGACCCTGTACATCCATCATCATAGTCACAAGTCACGCTCGGGTGACCAACCTTTCGAAAAGATTTGTCTTTAGGATGTGATAAAAATTAAGTTAGTGTCTAATTTTCAAATGTTTTAAATCCTCATTTGGGGCTACTAAGTATTACACAAAATTCGTGATTTCACCCCTCTTCCACATTGTCCTAGATTGCATTTGTAAAACTTTCCTCACCACTTGTGTAAAGTCATAAAATTGAGGATCCCTCTCAACACCCGGTCACACAATGTCACACTTCTTCCAGTCCCTTCCTCCCCCTTAACCTTAACGTGACGTAATTTATGGATGGTCCCTTTTTGATTTTTATCTACGGCAGAAAAATAATAATAACAAAAAATACGTGTGGCACTCGGGGACTGCCGCGGTAAAGCTATTTATTGCATAGCATTTTTTTATCAACTTATGCAATTATAATTCGCATACGTCTAGTCGTGTTGTGTATAAGCAAATTTTAATAAGAAGACATTATTCTATGATTGACATCATACTTCATAGGTAATATTTTAGATTACTAACTAAGGAGTTCCTATTACAACAAGTCGCATGCACACAAACACCGTGCCGAAGTCAGGCAACGCCGTACCGACCGGTCTCAGTTGAGTTGGGGGTGTTAGGTTTTTTCGTTACGGTTTTTCTTGATTCGGTCGTCGCGCTCAAAGCTCGCAATAAAAGCTATGCAATAGCTTAAAACATTTTTAATTATTATTGTTTTGTAAAAAGATCTGTCACTAAATAATTATAATATTCCGTACTAAACACAAAGCGATGCTCACACCAGCATCCCCAAGAAAATCTGTCTTCGTTTAGCGAAAATAGGGTAAGTCAATGGAGATATGAAAAACATTGACTCATGAAGGGAGGGCGGATGACAAATACAATATTTGCGGCTATCGAGAGCTGTAACACAATATTAGTGAGCTCCTCAGTTTTCCTGCTATCCTGGTATCATAAATATACTAGTTTAGGGAAAAGGGAAGAAAATCATAAATAAATCAAAGGGTAAAAATGGGACCCCACTGTTTATCTGTCTGTCCGTTCGTTCGTCCGTCTGTCTGTCCCTTTGTCAGTCACCAGGCTGTATCTCGAGAACCGTGATAGACAGTTGAAAGAAGAAGGGGCATTTTTGTATGGATCCTATGACCAAGATGCAGCACATCCACACAATAATTAAATGAAAGGGCTTGCATAGCAGGAGCAATGTCGAAGTATCCATACTAATATTATAAACACGAAAGTGTGTCTGTCTGTCTGTCAGATTCTATACATTCAAATACACAATGTAAGACGCTTTCAATATTTTAATAATCAACTAGATGACGTACGCAAACCGCACATATTCCGGGATAAAAAGTTTCCTATGTCTTTCCCGGGACTCAAAGCATATCTATACCAAATTTCAGCAAAATCGGTTCAGCGGTTTGGGCGTGAAGAGGTAACAGACAGCCAGACAGACACACTTTCGCATTTATAATATTAGTATAGTATGGAAGTATGGATAATCTATGACATTTCTACATAGATTCCAGAGCGGCACAATATCCAGTAACGATCAGCCGCACGCTGGGCGCAATATCGGGTTCAGTATTAAAATGTGCTTCCAATATTATGTTGTAGAAAATAAAAGCCACCGTCATATAAAATTCCATTTGAAATTTTATGCACTATGAAAATATAATAAACTTGTTATGGACGTGTTAGGTGCAGGGATACAGTCTCTTCGCGTTAGGAAGATAATTTAGCCCGGCCGCACATTATAAGAAATTTCTGGTCAGAAAAATTCGGACGCCCGCCGGAACGCACTCTGCTCATATTATGTTTTGTTGTGGACCCCGCATGCTATCAGAATTCTGACGTGTCTGACGTGTCTGACTTCCGTCGTCGATCGGATGGCAGAAATGATTCGGACCGCGCATTCTCTATACATTTTGTACTAGACCCCGCACACCTATCAGAAATTTCTGATAGGTGTGCGGTGTGGTATCCGGCGGGCGTACCAATTTTTCTGATCAGAAATTCTTATAATGTGCGGCCGGGCTTAATGTCAAAAATATATGAATAATATAATGTAAATGCCTTGGTTTTTGGTCATTTAACTTTAACCGATTTTGATAAAATAAGAGAAATATTATGTACATGAGTGTTGGAGTAGAATAAAGGATATATTATCATGGAAAATTTAGGGTTTTCTGCATGACAAAAAATTGTTGTCATTGTAATAAAATTGTTTTAATCTTTATACAAAACATATAAAACAACACTAATAGAAGTTTTCAAGAACATATAGAAGCCATCTGTCTATATTTCCAATTTCAGCTGCTTTTATCTCACAAATTGACAATCTATTTTCACAAGTGTAAACCCAAAAGTGCAGTTCCCAAATGAGCACAAAGAGACAATTACAAAGAACATTGGCCAGCATAAACAGTCCTCGGCTGTAGGGGACGGATTCTCATACCTTGAATGTCATTTCGATTGCAGACTCAAAAACTCAAACTCCAACTGTTTTATTCAGAATATTTTTACTTACAATTTTTTGAACGTCGAAACCGAAAATATGGTGCCTGCAAACGATTCTATAGCTATCCTAATATGACGTCCACAAAATACGCGAGGTATTCAGTGGGGGTTCCAGCCAGATCTCACCGAATCACATATGTGGGGGAGAGAATTCTGAGAAAATATCACGTAATTTTTAACCGACTTCCAAAAAGGAGGAGGTTATATATTCGGCTGTGGATATTTTTTCAATCATAATTTGCGTAATTGAGTTTTTTTTTTTACATTTTTACTTATGCAAACTCAACAATATTATATCAGTAGTATCTAACAAATTCCAACTGTTTTTAGATAAATAACTTGAATATTTGTGACGTCTTGTTATTTTTAATGCTATAATATTTTTGTTAGATCTCATGTGAAATTAAGTCGAAGCTAATCTCACTATAATATCAGCTTAATTTTTACGCTAAACATCTTACGAAATTAATGAACTCTTTACCCCACTTGCACACATGCTGTTTAAAAAGTGCGAAAGTACTAGAATCAGGCTCCTGGTCTATATTTCACAGCATTGCACGGCTCCTGGTGTATATTTTACTGCGCCATGAATGTATTCATGAGGCTGTGTCGCGACGGATGAAACTTTAATTGATGATTGTTTGCACAGAAATGTTAACATTTTTAAATCGTTTTTGTCTTCTTATTTTTGTGTAACATTAATCTGTGTTTGTTTTTACATAAATTATATTCATCTTTTCAGCTACACTGTTAAGAAAAGTAATATAAATTATTTTCTTGTGACCTTGGTGTCAAAAAAACGAACAGATAGACAGACGAACCGACGGACAGTCAGACGGACACACATCGAAGTCTTAGAA
The DNA here is from genome assembly GCA_905187585.1 of Cyaniris semiargus. Lineage (NCBI taxonomy): Eukaryota > Metazoa > Arthropoda > Insecta > Lepidoptera > Lycaenidae > Cyaniris > Cyaniris semiargus. The sequence continues at coordinate 15,515,207 of LR994558.1, forward strand.
TAGGGTCCCGTTTTTACCCTTTGGATACGGAACCCTAAATAGACGACAGTAAAAAATTATTACATTTTAAAAATCACAGTACGTTTTGAAAGGCGAAATCAAGAAATAATATTATTAAGAAGAAGAGATTTTACGACGAACCCAAAGAAAATTTCCCAATAAACGCGTTCCCTCAATAGACTTATGAAAATAACTTGTTTTTAATAAACAACACTGTTTCTTTTATATCAAGCTATATTTCATTTCAGCAGATTGGCTAAAACGAATTATTGCCTCGCGAATATAAGATCATGCTCTATACGGCGCGATTTCTGGTCTTACTAATCATCCATTGCTGGTTTTAGTAATAGTAGCAGACTACAGAATACGTTTGTACCGCGCAATGTATGTTACTCTCTTTGGTATCTTCGTGTTATTATAGTCCGAGATCCCAGGCCAGGGAACGGTTCCATCGCCGTGTGGAGTCCCCCAGGATACCAGCACTTACTCTTGGTTATCACTTTTGCGGTCAAGGGATTGCTCTTATTTAGACTTCGTATTTTTATATTTTATAAAAATATTTTCATTCTCTGTTGCTTTAAAATGACTTTCGCAATCGCTCTTTTATGGTTTCCTTTTCTTGTTATATAAATGGCGTAGAAAGTATGTTTGAAATAACTGAAAATATTTGAAAATCTAATTACTATGGGGAAAGGACGAACAAATACTTAATACCGAAATTTTTTAACAGACTTCTTTTCTTGAATCAAAATCCCAAGGTTAGTGTTAACATGCTGAAAAAAAACTTAAAAACCATGTTATTAGAGGAACTACAATAAATAATTTAAAATATACTTAATGGGAGAGGGCTTGAGTTGGGGTTGAATTTAAATTTAATTATTATATTGAATAAGGTGAAAACATTAAACTAATATACTTCCTTTGTATTTATTTTTGCATTGAAGTTATATTAAGGAGATAAATAGACGCTTTCAAATATTTGTGTATCAATATACGATTATAAAGAACACCTAAGAAATATAGAATTACTCTTGTAATTATCTGTCATATCAGCTGTTATCTACCTACTTTATAATAATATTATATTAGTTGTAGTTATGGTTTAAGGAATTTTATGTTAAGAGCGCGTACCTGCCAATAAACTTATAGTTTGGCGGGATATTACTGTAAGAACTACTTTTATATATTTTTAAATAAACGATTAAAAAAAAGTGATTATTTGGGGGCACGGTAGAGTCAAGCTAGAAAGCGTTTCTAGAATCGCTTTTTAAATTCTAGCGTTAGTTTAAATAAAGTCATTTTTAACTTACATTAAATCCTACTTAACGTAACGTTAAATCCGCATTTTTATGCATTTAATATATAGAAATTGAATTGACGTTTTTGTGGGTGGCTATAAAATTTAAATTCCTCTAATGTTGCTTGTTCGTGGACGAACTTTCACACTTTTTAACATAGTGGGAAATGTGCAATGGCATTACATTTTTTTTATAAAATTAGGGGTTAAACTAGCAAACGGGTCACCTGGTGGAAAGCAACTACGGCGGCACGGAGCGGCACGTGCGTTGCCGGCCTTTTAAGAGGGAATACGCTCACTTCTTGAAGGTTTGCAGGTCGTATTGATCCGGAAATTTTGATGGCGATAATTTATTTTAATATTACAAATTAGAAAAAATATTTTGCGACAACGCAACGCACCAAAGCAATGAACCCTCACCCTAAATAACAAATATCGGTAACGTAATCTCCCAAACACAACATTCTATACACAGTACGCCCGTAACAAATCAGTATCATATAGTCAGTCGGGCAGGATGTTTGTGGCACTACTAGTTGTTACTATTTCTACAATAGTTATATACGTTGTATACAAGTATAAGTCAGCACATAACTATTTCGAGAAACATGGGTTGAAGTATAAACCAGGTATTCCTGTTTTCGGTAACAGCTTTAAAGGCACTTTCTATAAGAGACACACTATTGAAGATATAGATGAGATCTACAGAGCGTTTCCCGATGAAAAGTGAGTACTTTTTATTTTAGTCATAGGGAAACTTAATTACTTTTTAAACTGTACATTGATGTTTATTACCGTCTGCCTGCTTTGTACTATCAGGGAAGTTGATTCCTAGGCAGATGGCGGACCTGAGTAGTTTGGTCATGTTAAGTAAAACTCATCCGACCGATCACAGCTAACATTGAATTGACATAAGTCGACCACATGTCGTAGGTCCGTCAACTGCCTAGAAATCAATTTCCTCGATGGTACTATTGCATAAATAATTTGAATTCTTTACATAAGGCTTAGAGATATATTTCAAGTTAATAATAATTAATAACCCATGTAGTCAGAGAAGTTTCTTGAAAATAATTTATTATTATTATCCAGAAAGCTCATAAGTCAAGCATTGGATAGCAAAATTAGTAGCACATAATAACCATAAAATATGAGAAATATTTAGCAAAGATGAAAAGCTATTATAGAAATGGACATTGTTTTTGTGGAATTGTTGAAAAAATACCTTCTTTGTCGTACTTTAGATGGTGTTTGCTTCTATTAATACATTTTAATTCATTTTGATGTTAATGACAACAAAACTCAGTCTGTATATTGCTACAAACTTAAGGCTTCTTACAGACGAACGGCTGTCGTCGACTGCCGTTGACGCGTGCCGCCGACTGTCGTCGATAAGTGCCGTTCATCTATAAGCGCTCTAAAACGCACAACAAAGAAATTCAATGGACTATAAAGTTTGGTTTCAAATATTATGTGTACATTTAAACAAAATGAATTAAAAATGGAACTGTCCAAATTTTCAGATACGTGGGCTACTTGGAGGCTATGAAGCCGATAATAATGATCCGCGACCCGGAGATCATAAAGGAGATAACGGTGAAGCAGTTCGATCACTTCGTGGACCACCGGCAGCTGTTCTCGCCGGAAATAGAGCCCCTGATCGGCGGGAGTCTGTTCTTCATGAAAGGTTAGTGGTACTAGGGCAAAGAGTATGTAAACTATGGTACTAGGGTCGCAGAGGTGTAAAGGAGCAGACGCAGCCTGTATCCCCACTCCCCAGCTTCGTAGACCACCGGCAACTGTTCTCGCTGGAGATAGAGCCCCTGTTCGGTGGCAGCCTGTTCTTGATGAGAGGTTAGTGCTACCAGGGCAGCAGCCTGTATCTCTAGCTTCGTGGACCACAGGCAGCTGTTTTAGTTGGCAGTCTGTTCTTGATGAGAGGTTAGTGCTATCAGCGCAAGAGCTAAAAATTTTGGGGGAGGAGTTTACGAGACTAAGGGTTGTGTAAGGGGTAAGGGTAGGGATTGTTTCACCACTTCCTACAATTATTATTTTTAACAAAAAATTAAAACCGACTTTCAAGGTAAAAACAATAATAACATCCTTATAAAGTGAACTAAAAAGTATTAAATAATTTTGCCTATCTAATAGTGCCTTTTTCCGAATTCGGCTAAACCTCAACTATTTCTGTACTCAATCTTCATTACTTTGAAGTCGGTACCAGATAGCTGAATCTTCAGTTCTCTGACAGAATATTTGAAACTTTTGGAACTGGCACCGACTTCAAAATTATTAAGATTGAGTACAGAAATAGTTGAGGTTTAGCCGAATTCGTAAAAAGGCACTATTAGATAGGAAAAATTATTTAATACTTTTTAGTTCATTTTATAAGGATGTTATTATTGTTTTTACCTTGGAAGTCTGTTTTAATTTTTTGTTAAAAATAATAATTTCACTCTTTTTAGTTACCTAGTAAACCATCGCGTATATTCTACGTATCGAATTACAATTTGTTAAGAGTCGCACTCACAAATATCAGGTAGATAATTTTAAACAATAAATTTAAAATAAAATCGAAGTGAACACGTGCTAGGTAATTTAACAATTTTAATCTATCAGATTAAAATTGTATAAACTTGCATAGGAATTTGATCTGTATATGTATGGTTATAAGGAGCAAAATCGTGTAAATAAATAAAAATTCATTAATGTACGAAGTATTTTTTTACTCATAAATACCTCATAAAATATGCGATTGTGTTTCTTGTTCCTATTACGAATCTCAGTAGTAATGTCAAATGTGTGCCTTACGCTCTGGAGTTAAGGTTGAATTTGTCATGTTCAATTTTGTGGTACATAAGTCGCTTAGAACTTGAATCATTTATTTTGAAACAACATTATATTTTTATTAAAATCGCTATGAAAAGTTATTTGTACTTTTTATAGCGATTTTAATAAAAAAGGACTTATGTCCTTTTTTATTATATAATTATTATGGTGTTGTGGAGGCATATTGTATCCATATACAACCATGTGAGTTGTGACACTGGTGACCCTGACGTGGTAATGATGATGATGATAATGAATGTATTTTGCATAGTAGCATATTATGCTTTCAGTTCTTAAAACAGCGCCTAAACCCCCAAACTTGTATCAATAAGGAATCCGGAGTTCTCTTAGAATCTTCGGAACCATAGTATACCTCGGTACAAAATCTTGCGTTTTGGTAGCATATGCTTAGGATTCTTCTCATAAAACCAAAACCATATGTTTCCATATAAATTTTGAGGAGTTCCCTCGATTACTCATGGATCCCATCATCAGATCACCACTTTTGTGAAAACGGGACCAAATTGGAGGGAAACCTAATAGAACACAATAAAAATTTTGAAAATCGGTTCACAAACGGCGGAGTAATCGTTGAACATACAAAAAAAAAAATGAAAAAAAATATATCCACAGCCGAACATATAACCTCCTCCTTTTTGGAAGTCGGTTAAATATTGTTGCTAGGTGTGACTGTTTATCTTTCTGTTTGTCTGTTACCTCTTCGTTTAAAACACATAACCGATTTTGTTGAATTTTGGTACGGTTATACTTTGAGAATCGAAAAAGAATATAATATTTTTTTGATCCAGCAAAATGTACGGTTCCGATAAACGAATATCAGTGCCACGTGCCACTAGCAACACGTTGTTAATAATACATTAAGGAAGAATTGACACTGATTTATGACAGTAATATCAATTGATTCTAGTTGAAGCACTTACAAATTGTGGACTATGAGCTCACAGCGAAACAAACAAGTCACTTATTCAATTGCCTGGACCCCAGCGATATTTATCTATTGGTAAATTTTATACACACGTCCTTAATACAAGCCCCTTTCAGGTTTTTAAACGACGTCATTTTTGCGGAAAGTTTGTTGTATGGGTGCCCCCCTTAAATATTTAATTTATTTTGTTTTTAGTATTTGTTGTTATAGCGGCAACAGATATACACAATCTGTGAAAATTTCAGAAATCTAGCTATAGCGGTTCTTGAAATACAGCCTGGAGAAAGACAGACGGACAGATAGACGGACAGACAGACGGACAGATAGACAGACGGACAGACAGACGGACAGACAGACATCGAAGTCTTAGTAATAGGGTCCCGTTTTTACCCTTTGGGTACGGAACCCTAAAAAAGACTTAGCAAAATACAGTGTCGAAATGTCAACTTAAAACGGTTTTATACGGAAAACGAAAAAATTTGCCTATCCGCGGCCAAAAAGTAAGATAACGATTATGATACTTTAATTCCGTAAACAAGTTATTATTAACGAAGTGATCCCTAGAACAATTTTTTTTTCCCTAGAACAAAAAATCTGATGGTTAGGGTTTCGTTTTAGGGTTCCGTAGTCAGCCAAGTTTTGTTGATTACAGAACCCTAAAACGGAACCCTAACCACCTGATTTTTTGTATATTGATAGGTTAATAGTTATATAATTTAATAGTAACATTGTCCTATCTCTGTTAGCTACCACTTTCGAAATTTTTCGCAGATAAAATTGTTGTTTGTCTTAACAAAATGAAGCTACTCACAAAAAATTTGCTTGATAGTAATAAAAAAAAAACGTTCTAGGGATCCCTGACTATAACACTTAATAATAACATGTAATGTATACATTATTATAGTATAGGAGGTAGCAACGTTTTCGAGAAAGTATTTCAGGACGGCTGATTTTGTGATATCGTCATTCTTGCTCTTCTGGCTAGAGTCCGGGCGGTCTGGCTGCCGGTAGTGGTTGCGTTCATTAGTGCGCATTTCATTTATCCAGGTGATGCTATTAATATAAGGAGCACCTGATAAAAAGAAATGGCAATCTCTCGCTTCTGGCTCTTGTCATGTTAAAGGCCAGGCTTCAACAATTATTATTATTATTTTTTTTTTAATCAATAATTGAAATAAAAGTTTATGAATTGAAAAAATATGTTACAATAAATTATTCAATAATTAATTTACTCATACCAACATTTCCTTCAATATTAAACTTATATATTCGTAAACGATTTTCATCGATTTTGTTTCATTTATCCAGGCCTTTACATCCGTTGTGGATGATTTATACAGTATTTTCAGAGCGAAGTAACCACTCCTCAAATACTGTAGTACCTAGGACAAGATTTTTAAATGTCCCTATGGTTGCCCAAGCACATACGGCATTCTCGCAACATAGTCGGCCTAGTCCAGAGGAAAGAACTAGTCATACGTCTGGGACCAACTATGTGCGGGTTTCCTCACGATGATTTCCTTCACCGTACTAGCGTCCGTATTATGTACTTGAGATCAGAAAATGTCTCATTGGTACACGCCTCCACCCGGGATCGAACCTGCACCCTCTACGAGTGCGAACCAAAGGTGTAGACCTTTGATTCGCACTCGTAGAGGGTCCATTAGGCCACGGACGCTCTTCAAACAACAAACTTGGCAAACAGATATAGCGAGCAACACAGTACGTAGAGAATCATATATCTAAAGCCAGGATAAAAAGATAATATTTAAAAATAGCCAATGTGATTTCCGGAATGGCCATTTTCTGCCATCCGATGTTGCCAGACTAAATAATTATTTTTTTCAATTTAAAATCAAAAATGTTTTCTATTTATAATCGTATTTATATTGTTTATAATAATTATTATGATTAATATAATTTATTCCATTTTTTTTTTTATATTATGTAGTGTATTTCTTTTTGACAATAAAAGCAGAAATAGGCGCCGGCTAAATGTCTTTCATCCAGAGCTGTCAACCGTCAAAAAAAATGACATGACGTTTTATTTTGTTTGTTTTCAACTTTACGTCATCACCTTCATTCACTACACACTACACTCATTATCCTCATTCGAAACCTTACCAAAACCTTTCTTTCAACATATTGTAATACACGAAGCCTTTCCAAGGAAGCCATGAAATGACTAACTACTTTTCTTATGTGTATAATTAATAATATAATAATTCAACATGAATAATTATTCTGTCGGATATTTCAGGCTATAGAAGCATCTGATATATTTTGACGACTGATGTCGCTTTATCTTCTCTCAATATCCATGTTTCTCTCACTCACTATTCATAAAGTTCAAGTTATTAATAATGTGATAACCACAGTGGGGTCCACATCCCCGGTTGCTCAACTTGTGTTATCATCAATAATCTTGCATAGCAATGGTAACCTTAATTTCCCCATCGGTTTTTTTAATATTGAATATTAATACATTATTTGCATTAAACAATAAGCTAAATAATTACATAACCTTTAAAACTTCTGAGTATAATAACTCAAAAACCTGGCTTTGTATAATCACGATTATTTTTCTTAAGAATCAGTAATAAACGCTCTTTAAAAAACAAGGTATATTTCATTTATAGACGCTTACTTTATTTATGAACTAAATTCATGTATGGGAAGCTGCCATAGCTCTTTTTCAAGGAGCCAGCTGACGTATAATCCACCGTGTTATGGTCAGCTGACTATGTTTTTCTTTCAAAATATGTACTACATATAAACTATACTCTGATAAATTTTCAAATGAAAGGAAATGACTGAAAAAAAAATTTTATTAAATAAGGGGGCAAACGAGAATACGGGTCACCTGATGGTAAGCAACATCCATCGCCCATGGACACTCGCAACATTAGAAGAGCTGCAGGTGCGTTGCCGGCCTTTGTCTTCATGCGTGGGAGGCTGCTACTGCCCACCCCACCCACGGCCACGGAGTCGCAGCTGACGGTCGCTAGTATTCATAGTATAAGTCCCTTATTCATTTTACGAAGTTTCGATTGGCAGGGACTTAGTCATGAAAATCTGTCACTGGCTCCAGGACCAAAATTTATTTCAAGCGGCGAAATTACTCTACTGTATACATTTGTATTATATAGTAATAATAATAATATAATAATATCTATGGACGCTTCACACACTTGCTAAGTACCTGAAGGACTTGTGTTACGGTTACCAGACAACGGAAATATATTTAATACTTTTATACTATACATATATTTAAGACTTTTATTATATGATACACGTTTTTAAAACACATCCATGACCCAGGAACTTTTTGAAAACATTTTTGTTCCGTCGGCGGGATTCGAACCCGCGACCCCCGGCTTGAGTTACCAACAGCCCACCAACTGAGCCACAGAGGTCGTCAAATATATATCAAGCGTTACTTCTAATGATACTGAAATATCTAAAGTGACCTGAGATAAGACGACCTGCAATATTATATCAAAACCTTATCAATAAGTTAAATAGTAATTACTATTATTATGATATATTAATTACTAGTATCGAAATAATAAGAGATAATAATTAGACTAATTATTATATTATTATAGTGTTATGAGCTTCTAATTCTATGCAGTAAGTTATTTTGTTCTAACCGTTCTAACATTAAAGTAACAACAACAGGGTCCAGTCCTACCCTTGGATACAGATCCCTATAACGATTGTCTAGATAAAAAATAAGGTTTTTGCAGCCTGTCCAGTGCGAATCAAAGTGTACACTAAACTTCTAACGAAGAGACCATGGGAAATCCGTAAACAGCAAGATAATATTAAAATAATCGGCCAAGTACGAGTCGGACTCGCGCACGAATGGTTCCGTACCATTATATAGCAAAATTATGCCAAAAATTGTTTTTTTTTTTTTGTATGGGAGCCCCCCTTCATTTTTTATTTTATTTTAATATTATTAGCTATATATATAAAACTCAAAGGTGACTGACTGACATGGTGATCTATCAACGCACAGCCCAAACCACTGGACGGATCGGGCTGAAATTTGGCATGCAGGTAGGTGTTATGACGTAGGCATCCGCTAAGAAAGGATTTTGATCAATTCTACCCCCAAGGGGATAAAATAGGGGATGAAAGTTTGAATGAAACTTTGTCAATTTTAAACCAACCTGAGACTATGCATTCATAAAGCTACTATGACGTAGGCATCCCCTAAGAAAGGGTTTTCGATAAATTCCACCCCTAAGGGGATAAAATAGAGGATGAAAGATTGTTTATAATAACACTTTTTTAACGCGAGCGAAGCCGCGGGCAAAAGCTAGTTAAATATAAAAGTACACATATAACTAAGGACTTTAAGAAAAATTCAAGTACCTACCTGTTGTCATTATTGATATAGAGCAAAAAAGGCCGAAAAAAAAATCACGTTTGTTGTATAAGAGCCCCCTTAAATATTAATTTTATTTTGTTTTCAGTATTTGTTGTTATAGTGGCAACAGATATACATAATCTGTGAAATTTTCAACTTTCTAGCTATTACCGTTCTTGAGTTACAGCCTGGAGACAGACAGAGAGACAGACGGACAGACGGACAGATAGACAGATGACGAAGTTTTAGTAATAGGGTCCCGTTTTTACCCTTTGGGTACAAACCCCTAAAACCGAGCGAAGTTAGGGCGCGTTCAGACGTGCGCGTGACCTGCGGGTGTTCTACGCGTGTTCTGCTATAGCGTTTAGGACAACGCGCGCGGCACGCGCCAAATCTGCGCTGAATCCGCGCGCGTGACGCGTGCGTTATTTCCCAAACGCACCAAGCAGACCACGCGCAGAGCACGCGTAGAACACGCGCACATCTAAACGTTCCCTTAGAGTAAAAAAAATATCCGTAAGGGTAAATTCAGACCGCAACGCGACGCGTAGATAAGCATTTCTAGATTTAAGTATAGATTTGTCAGATTTGCAAAACGTCTCACGCAATTGAAGTCTGTCAATTCAGTACAAATTTAAAAATGCATCTACGCGTCGCTTTGCGGTCTGAATTGACCCTAATAGTTACATGAAATAAAGAAAATCATCAAAACCAAACCAAAGTTACAGTAAAAATAATAGCCCACCGGCCACCACTGTAATAGTTACATGAAATAAACTATGCAGTTATTTTAATCGTGCTTCCAACTTTCCAGGTGACAAATGGAAGGGCATGAGAACCACTCTGTCCCCGGCTTTCACCAGCTCCAAGATGAAGATGATGATGCCATTTATGGTCAAGATCGCCAGTAACATCATAAAGTACCTCGAAGGTAAGGCATTTTTCATTTATTATATAGCAATTAGGATAGCCCAAACATAGAAATTGATTCATTGGCCGATGGCGGATCTAATTGATTTGGTTGGATATGTCAAGCCTAACTTTGACTTGACATAGCTCAGCCAAATAATTATGGTCCATCTTTGAATAAATTTTTACTGCAGTGGGTTTTTGTAGATGTAATTTTAGGCATCCAAGCTCATAAAACAAATCTGCATTATACCTATATAGAAACAATTAATTTCAAAATCTCACATAGTAGCCTCTTAGGCTCAAATACAATCCCAAGTCTCTAAAACATGTCGCGGAGGTCTTGATATCTTCCCGTGGCTTCGGCAAGGAACCGCAAGGTATTGGAGTACCGCCGAGTTTTAGGGACGCTACGTCTACTTCTTTACCATCTCTTCGGGCACGGCGAATCGTATAATATATCCGCGGCTGGAGTTACCATAAGGCTTGCGATCTGGGTCCTAGGTGCGGTCGTTAGATAATATTACATTGCCAATAAACCATGGTTTGTCGAGTTAGCAAAATATGCATCACGTTTATTTTGTAATGCTGTGGGGTAAATAAAACCTTCATTTCCCAGACCACACCGCCGAAGATATAGACGTCGACGACCTCGTCCGTCGGTACACCAACGACGTGATCGCCTCCAGCGCGTACGGCGTGCAGGTCAACTCCCTGGTCGACAGGGATAACGAGTTCTACAGGACGGGACAGGACATGTTCGCTTTCAGTCTGGGACAGAATATGCTCTTCCTTATCGTGGTTACCCTCCCGAAACTCGCTGAGGTGAGATTTGTTTGCGTATCATTTTTTTTTATTTTATAAAGCAACTACTGTCGCCCATGGACACTCGCAACATTAGAAGAGCTGCTGGTGCGTTGCCGGCCTTTTTAGAGGGAATACGCTCTCCTCTTGAAAGTTTGCTGGTCGTATAGGTCCGGAAATACTGCTGGTGACAGTTCGTTCCAGAGTTTTACAGAGCGCGGCAGAAAGTTACGCGAAAAACGCGCTGTGGAAGACTGCCACTCATCGGGTGATGAGGATGATATATTTTTCGCGTGGATCAATGGCGATTTTAAGTCAGGACGTCTATTGTCTTCTTGCTGACGTATCCCGCTGTGAGCTAGCTAAGTAGTTTATTATTAGCAAAAATTAGGCCTAGTTAAATCCAGATCCGAAGTTAACACCCCTAGTTTCACCAAAATCCATTTCAATCATTTAGCGTGGAAAAGGTACTATCAGAGAAGTTGATTCGTAGGAATATCACGGACCTACGTAATTTGTTTGCGTTACGTCAAACCCAGCCGACTTATGACGACTTAATATTGAATTGACATTTAATCGGACCAAAAGACGTAGGTCCGTCAACTGCCTATGAATCAATTTATTCAATGGTACAATATATTAACTTGTTTTCTAGTTTATTTTAGGAACAAAAAAAGAATACAACGTATTCAAACTAATGTGGTACTAATGCCAGTTTATTTCAATTTGCAGAAGCTAGGCATCAAAGTATTCCCAAGCCGAATACAAAACTTCTTCACGAACCTAGTCAACGAAACTATAGACTACAGAGAGAAGAACAACGTAGTGAGGACAGACATGATACAGCTTTTGATGGAAGCCGCTAAAGGTAAGCTATAAACAAGCCATTAATCCAAATGGCACGATTGTATTCCAAAATCCGATCCATTTTTGGTTGGAACGTCCTAAATGGTATGATAGTTACTGGTATATCAGTTTTGTTTTGAGTTTGTCATTTGTGGGTTGCTATTCCTAATATTAAACTTTTGTTTAATAAGTTAAAAATATAGTAATAATTATATTATTCATAATAAACATAATTTTATTATGAATCTACTACATTAATTCAAGTCGGATAAGTACAAGCAGAGAAACGATACTAAGTAATCAATTATTATCACAATGTTTAATACTGACTTATATTTTAGGAACACTCAAGGCAGAAAACGATGAAATTGAAACCAAAGAAGAGACAAAGAATCCTACTAGCCGTAAGTTTATAATTTTAAACATTATTCATTTAATTTTGCAATCAATCCTTATAATCGTTTTGTTCTTATATTTGTTCGCTGTTAAGCATTTGTGTACTAACTCACAATTTTTTTTTATTGAATTTTGATTGCAGTCTAGTTCTAAATGATCTAAAGAACATAACTTTCATTCATTCATAACCTCAATACGTATTTTTGTGGGTTAGTAGACGAATGCTTAACAGCGTCCATTTATGGTTATTATTATTTTGTTGGCTACTCCTTAAAATTCATTGCTAAAGCTTCTTTCTAAACTAAATATAAGTTGTTGTCTTATCGTTGTCTTGCAGAATGGTCCAGAAACGATCTCATGAGCCAAGTGTTCATATTTTTCGCTGCTGGCTTTGAGAGTTCTGCTACTACGGTTGGGATGACCATCCATGAGTTAGCCATCAACCAGGATGTGCAGGAGAAATTGTACCAGGAGATCAGAGAACACCAGGAGCAGCATCAAGAACTGACGTTTGATAGCATACCGTCGTTGAAGTATATGGAATGCGTCGTCAATGGTAAATATAAAGTCCGGTCGTAGGTAAGAGAGAAATACGGCCTATAGCTGCTTGTCTCTTTCATGCGCACGAAAATTTTTGTATTCTCATCTCGTAATATATGTGTGGTAATGATAGTAAGTCAATATTTTTGTACGTGCGCGTGAGTAAAAGAGACAAGCAAGATTCTCTTCATCCTTTTGTCTATCTATATTAAAACGCTAACATTCAATAGAGTTCTAACGAAAATAATAATAGAGAGCAGTTATGAAAATAATGTTTTTCTCTCTCATTTTTTACTGTTTTTTTTTTTTTCACTTTCAGAATGCTTAAGAAAGTGGTCTCCGGCGCTGATAATGGACAGGGAATGTACGAAGCCCTTTGAACTCCCTCCTCTAAGGGAAGGCGTGAAGCCTGTTAAGGTTTGACAGTTTTAATATTATATTATAGTTCTCTTTACCGGAAAAGTACGAGCAATTATAATCAGTTGTAACGTGACAAAATATCAATATAAGCCATGCTGGCATATCAGCGTATACATTTTATAAGTTTTTGAACAATTAAGAGCAACACCAAGCACCTGGACATTCCCTGTCTCATGTAAAATTCAGTCACAAAACTCTTTTTCAGCAAATTGTATCACCAAATAAACAGCAAATAGATGATTTATTTAATAAAAGGCAATACTGATTGCTGAAACAATAATTAATGATCATTTCAATGCAATAGCGCATAATTCTCTCCGGATTGTTCCGTCAAAGCTATAAAATTTGCTCAAACATTGGCCATATCGTACCTAAACTCAAGCATTATTCGTCAACCTATCAGCAATTTTTAACCGACTTCAAAAAAAGGACGTTATCAATTCGACCCGTATGTATCAATATTTTCAGAACTGCCCAGTTTTCGTATAATATGTTAATCTATATCAGCGTCTAAAATAACGTGTCAAATTTCATAAGTGTATTTATGTATAACACAAACATAAAAACATACATACATACATACATGTATGTATGTTTTATGTTTGTGTTCGCATATCTCCGGAACTACAAGTCCGATTAAAGTGATTCTTTTTTTGTTGTACTTGGTATTGTTCAACTTACGGATTACTGCGAGTTTCATAAAAATCGGTTCAGTAGTTTTTGAGATAGAGAGTTTTAATTCTTAATAACGTAAAATTTTGAAGTCGGTTTTATCTTTTTAAAATGTTATTTTCTCACCTCCGGACGGAAAACGTCAACTTTCTTCCCGCTGCGCTTACCGATGTTGCCGTTTTCCGCCTCCGTCGAGGAGAAAAATAGTATACGCACCATGGGCAGTAAATAAGAAAGCCTCAGATCACATGTTAGTTAACCTCGGCTTCGCCTCGGCCAACAATTACATGTGATCAATTACTGTGTAATGTACTATTTGTTTAATTTCCAGCTTCAACCAGGAGACATAGTATACAACATGGTGAACAGCATCCACATGGACCCGAAGTATTTCCCTAATCCAGATGTTTTTGACCCGGACCGATTCAGGGACGACAAGAAACACATACAACCCTTCACGTTTATGCCCTTCGGCATGGGGCCTAGGAATTGTATAGGTGAGCCTTTATTCTTATATAGATGACGCCCGCAACTTCGTTGCGCCAAAATTCGTTTATCGCGCGGGAACCGTACATTTTTCCGGGATAAAAAGTATCCTATGTCCTTTCCCGGGACTCAAAGTATCCCCATACCAAATTTCAGCAAAATCGGTTCATCGGTTTAGGCGTGAAGAGGTAACAGGCAGACAGACAGACAGACACACTTTCGCATTTATAATATTAGTATGGAAGTATGGATTTAAGACTTAGAACACAAGTATCAAATCAGTGTCCCGTCCCAAACGACAGATATAATCCCTCTATAGATCGCCAAAATAATCCATTTATTTTGCATTTCACTTACTATTAAAACCAATTAAGAAAACAGTTAACTTAAAGTCGGTCCAAGGCAAATTCTTAAAAAGTTATTTGTGTATATTTTATACTTCCTTTGCGTACCCAAGTCAAAATCCAAAGCCACCAGCCAAAGGCCAACCAACAAGCTAAACCAACAAGATAATAAACCAGCAAAGATTTACAAGTATGACTTATTTGATAATCTTTTTCAGGTTTAAGGTTCGCATATCTAGAGGTGAAGGTCATACTCTACCACCTGCTACTGAACTTCAAAATACTGAAGTGTCCAAAAACAACGGATCCGATCCAGTTACAACCACACAACTTCAATATCAAAGCCCTGGGCGGAAGCTGGGTGCGTTTGGAGGCAAGGAAATAGATCTGTCAATTAACATTTAAAGGATAAAGTTTATTTAATTCGGGAAAATGTTTTGGAAGTAAAATATATAGCAAGATAAAGCAACAACAAACTACCTGAAAACACAGTTAATAAAACTACAACAAAAATCCGATCTAATTAAATTATTATAAGACTGGAATCAGAATGATAATGAAAATTTATAAATTGAATTGCAAAAGATATAATAAATCGTTTTAAATCACGTTTCTGTTTAATTTTATTTTTAACATTAACTTAGTTTTTACAGTGAACAATTCTTATCGAACATCTTTTAATCTATTATTTGTTAACAATAAACATTTATTATTTATTAACAAAAGTAATAATTTGAAATTTAGTGTGCAAAAGGTCAAATCATGTTATAATAGAACAATCTGTACAATTAAATTAATTTGAAATTTCTAAATGGTCTGCTATCAGCTATATAATGAAAGCCAAACCACAAATAGCTGTTTCGATTTGTACATATTGATGTTACATCTCTATGTAACATCAATATGTACAAATCGAATCAATTTTATTGCGCAATATCACACACAATATTTATTGAATAATTTATTTGACAACAAGATTGAAAGGCGGCCGCGTTCAATATTAACCCTAGACGGTCAATATATTAGACAATACGTGATATTGCACAATAAAATTGATCGTCTAGGAGCCCGCTAATGAAGACCAAGTTATTTTTGTTCAACTTAAACCCTAGACGGTCAATATATTGGACAATACGTGATATTGCACAATCAAATTGATCGTCTAGGAGCCCGCTTATGAAGACCAATTAGTTACTTTTGTTCAATTCCCACATTATTTTAGGAAGTTAAGCGCTAACTTTAGTTAACATTTATTCTTCGTTTTTCAAAATTGGTTATAAAGTGCGTGTTATTGTTGTTCCTTGGATTAGAATTACATTAATATTATGCCACGCATAGTAAAACTCTAAAACGAACTGTCACCAGCAGTATTTCCGCACCAATATAACCTGCAAACCTTCAAGAAGAAAGAATATTCCCTCTTAAAAGGCCGACAACGCACCTGCAACTCTTCTGATGTTGCGAGTGTCCATCGGCGATGGTAGTTGCTTTCCATCAGGTGTGAGGTGACCCGTTTGCTCGTTTGCCCCTTAATTTTATATGAAAAATTATGTTATCTTTTATTTATCGTTTCTTTTCGACAATAAAAAAATAACTTTATTCTTCAAACGTGCAACAAGTAATCTGTAATAGAAGGTTAAAATTGTCAAAAATAAAAAACGTTGTTAGCAACAAGCAACGTTTATCAATTATTATGAGATTATCAATCATTATAATATGATAAAATATCGAGGATATAACAACATTGCTGCATTTTCATTATTATTTCAGATGATAAATTATTTTTTATTATTCGACTACGCAATAAGGTGGGCTTTGTTTTTCGAGATATTATGTTATAAAGCAAATATATTCAAAACTAAGTGATAATACTTAAGGGTGTGTGTGTCCCTTGTATAGAGTTTGCTGTGAAAGTGGCAGCGCTGAAAGAGTTTACTTTTCACTTCTATGTTTATATGAGATATGCCTCAGCGTTATGAATTTCCCCATGTATAAATCTGGCCTAGAACCGGTCTGTGGTATAATTACGTCCCAGTACCACAAAGCAAGTGCTCAAAGAATGGGGTCACAGACTAAGCAGGAAGCAACCTTGAACACTCCAAGACACTAATTCCTGGCTTCAACAAGAAACTGTCAGTATTAGTGCTCACCTTGGGTAGGAACCAATTAAGAATCCTCACCAGAAGCCTAACTGGGCACTGCAAGCTCAACAAACACCTAAACAGAATGGGTACTTGTAGCATAACGACTTGCAGATTCTGTGAGGAGGATGAGACACCTATTCACCTTCACCTCTACTGTCCTGCTCTACTACAGAGCAGGTCTACTGTCCTGCTCTACTACAGAGCAGGAACAGACACCTTGGTCGCCACGAATACTCATCCACAGAGGAAATTCGTGGCACCAACCCCAACCATATCGTTCAATTTATGAGCAGTATTGGGTTGGGGACGGTACTCTAATGCGAAGGAGTCACAATAGATTCTCATGGGTCGCAGTAACGTCAGGGCTACAACGACCTGCCTTCAAAAATAAAATAAATAATATATATTATATATTTTATTTAATATATATATTACATATTTTACTTTATTTTATAATGTTACAATCGAAAAAATTGATTCATTAGCCAACGGCGGACCTACGTCATAGCTCCATCATATGCACCAACTTATCTGATAGTACATTTATTGATAAGTTTTACATATTACAATTAAAAAGATAAAATATTTACTATAGTAGTAGTGTTATCCGAGCAAAATGTTCGGTGCCCTCGTACTTGTGTTTATATCGGTCGTCATACTATTCACCCTAAACCAGTACAGACGGACAAACGAATATTTTAGAAGAAATGGGATTAAGTACCGCCCGGGAATCCCATTTTTCGGGAACAGTTTTAAAGGTACTTTCTATAAGAGGCATATTGTTGAAGATATCGATGAGGTCTACAGAGCGTTCCCGGATGAAAAGTAAGTGTATTAATTCTTATAATATCCATACTAATATATTAAATGCGAAAGTGTGTCTGTCTGTCTTTTACCTCTTCACGCTCAAACTGCTGAATCGATTTTGCTGAAATTTGGTATGGAGATACATTGGGTCCCGGGAAAGGACATAGTATACTTTTATCCCAGCAAAATGTACGGTTTCCACGCGATAAACATATTTTGGCGCAACGGAGTTGCGGGAGTCATCTAGTAAATAAGCTACAGTAACTGCCTGTCTGTATGTATTTACGCAGCACAATCAATATTAGTTAACTTGAACTTGATAGTTTTTTGTAGTCTCTCCCTTAAGGGCCTTCCCCTACGAAGATTCCGTAATTTACCGTATTTAGAGCCTTATAAACTCATAATTTGAAAGCTACAAAGTTATAATAAAAATACAGCAATAATCTTCAGTATATCAACATTCCTTTCCCCGTTTTAAATTTTCTATTTTTGTTTATTATACTGGTTACGCTCAAAGACCGAAAACGCTCAGTGAGCGAAAAAATGGCTCACAACGCGTTGTGGTTATAGTGAAACGGCCACGACGCGTTCTGTTAATCGAGAAAAGCCATGACGCGTTCTGAGCATTTAAAAACAGCCACGACGCGAATTCGCGTTGTGGCCCTAATGAAAACAGCCACGACGCGTTCTGAAACCAGGCCAGCTACGCAGGAGTAATTTTATAGCGCCCAAGTGTGTGCGCAATACACAAGAGTACTCTGGAATCAATGAAACCAGGCCAGTTACACAGGAGTTATTTTATAGTGCCCAAGTGTGTGCGCAATACACAAGAAAACTCTGGTTTCAATTAAACCGGGCACTATAAAACCAGAGTGCTTTTGTGTATTGCGCACACACTTGGGCACTATAAAAAATTACTCCTGCGTAACTGGCCTGGTTTCATTGAAACCAGAGTGCTCTTGTGTATTGCGCACACACTTGGACACTAAAATAACTCCTGCGTAACTGGCCTGGTTTCATTGAAACCAGAGTGCTTTTGTGTATTGCGCACACACTTGGGCGCTATAAAATTACTCCTGCGTAGCTGGCCTCGTTTCAGAACGCGTTGTGGCCGTTTTCATTAGGGCGACAACGTGAATTCGCGTCGTGGCTATTTTTAAATGCTCAGAACGCGTCATGGCTTTTCTCGATTACCATAACGTGTCGTGGCCGTTTCTCTATGACCACAACGCGTTGTGAGACATTTTTTCGCTCACTGAGCGTTTTCGGTCTTTGAGCGTAACATAATCATGATATTAGCTTCCAAAGTAATAGCAATTTATTA
The DNA here is from genome assembly GCA_905187585.1 of Cyaniris semiargus. NCBI lineage: Eukaryota > Metazoa > Arthropoda > Insecta > Lepidoptera > Lycaenidae > Cyaniris > Cyaniris semiargus. Next base: position 15,534,349 of record LR994558.1, read on the forward strand.
AAATTGAAGCATACTTTCAGCATCTCCCTAGTATTTACAAATTACGTTTATTTGAAACACACGACAATAGGTAGACAATTTTATTAACTACATATTCCCCGTTTTAATTTTTTTTAGATCAATTTTGAACTAAGATAAGTAAAAAAATAGGATTTTTGTGCGGTGTGTGTGTGAAATGTATGGTCATGGTCGTTTGCTCGGTGGATGGCCTTAATCGCTGTGAATTCGGCATAGAATTTTATGAGTGACAGGAAAAGACTATAATATTATATTATTATATGAGATATAAAGTTTTTATTCACCTGGCATATGAATGAGGGGCGAAAGTATGAAAAAAGCAGGACGATGCCCTCTTATTCTTAACCATTTTTTTTATTCCGTTTCTTTTCTAGAGTATTTATTATATTTTGTATAGAGATGTGCCGATCATGACTTTGGCCGACTAGCCGACTAGCCGATTAGTCGGTTGCAAAGAAGCCGACTAATCGGCCGACTAGTCGGCCAAGCCGATCATGGTTTCGGATGGTTCCGTAACGCTTCGTTTACTGCTGATTCGCGGGTAAGTCTCATACGCCGCCTGCGAACATGTCGGATCGTGTTTTGGTTATGTTCACGTCATGATACAGTTAATGGTTTTCAGGAAATATTTTTTTACTGTACATCATGTGTAACATGCAATTTTGATTTAATAATTACCTTATTTATTAATACAAAATTAGTATTATATATTTTTAATAAAAATAAATGTTCGTTATATATATAATATGTTTATTGAAGAAGATATTATTAATATGTTGTTATGTTTGGTATTTAAGATACAATTTTTATTTAATACTATACGTCCCGCGCGGCTTCGCCCGCGTAAATTTGATATTTCACAGACAAATTAGTCCACAAAAAATAGCCTATGATCCTTCACGTGGTCTACTTCTTATCTGTGCCAAAGAACATAAAAATTGCTCCAGTAGTTCATGAGATAAGCCCTTTCAAAAAATTTCCCCGATTTTTTCCACATTTTCCTCTGGTTATTAGGCCTTATTAGTCTTAGCGTGATAAAATATAGCATATACCCTTCCTCGATAAATGGGCTATCTAAAACTGAAATAATTTTTCAAATCGGACCAGTACTTCCTGAGATTAGCGGGTTCCAACAAACAAACAAACTCTTCCACTTTATAATATTAGTATCGATCTAAATGTCATAGATTATAGATATTTCTTTGCCAGCAAGTAATTTCAGAAACAATTCATTTAATTTCAATATAATCAAGGTTTTTCTTAAATGTAAGTTCAATAATAGTAAAATAATAAAAAGCTGGATAGTCGGCGGTTCCTGCCAACTATTCGCCGACTACAAAAATGGCCGGATGACGGCTTTACTTTACCGACTAGTCGGCACATCTCTCATTTTGTACCTAGTGTTTTGTCGACTGAATATTATAACATAACTTTTACCTTAAAAAAATTGTTGGTCTCATCATTTGTGACTTTATTTTCAGATACGTAGGTTACACAGAGACCATGTCATCCGTGCTTCTGATCCGGGATCCAGAAATCATCAGGCTGACCACTGTGAAATATTTCGACCACTTCGTGGATCGCAGGAAGCTGTTCTCTGAAGATACGGAGCCGCTGGTGAGCGGAAGCCTTTTCATGATGAGAGGTAAATCAGAAAACCCAAACTTCATTGTTTCTTTTATAAAATAAGGGGGAACAACGAGCAAACGGGTCACCTGATGGAAAGCAAGTGCCGTCGCCCATGGACACTCGCAACATCAGAAGAGCTGCAGGTGCGTTGCCGGTGTTTAAGAGGGAATACGCTCTCTTCTTGAAGGTTGCAGGTGGTATTGGTCCGAAAATACTGCTGGTGACAGTTCGTTCCAGAGTTTTACAAAAGAACGAAAAACGCACGGTGGAAGACTGCCATAAACTTCCAACCTGTCAGCTTTGGCCCATTATAAAAAAAAAATCTTTATATCTTTAAAGATATAATGCTACGTTTCTACGCTTGCCGAGGCTTGGCAAGCGTCCACAAGCACAGACGTGTAAAGAGAGTATCTGGCTTGTCTTGCGTGAGCTTGCGGACGCTTATATCCGATCCGGAGTAGTGTCGGGTTTTTGGACACAGATCAAAGGGCGCTTGCGGCAAGCGCTTGCGATGCATTCACACGTTGGCGCGCACTTAGTAGCCGCTGTGATCTCGCAACGAACGCACGTCTAGTTCTGACTCAAAAATGAGTAGCTGGTCGAACGAAGAGAGTTTATCGTTTTTGGAATATTACCAAACCGAAAAATGTATCTGGAACCCCAAAGATGTTAATAGCCGACACAAGTTCGGTGTCCGTCATGCTTGGATGTACGTAATACACTGACGCATTCACAAGCGTGTAAACGACTTCCAAATGCCAAGCGAGATTTGTGGACGCTTGTGCCTTGTGGACGCTTGCTAAGCCTCGGCAAGCATAGAAACGTAGCATAATACATTATACATACATCGTTACAATGAGATAGGGTTGTCCTTTGATGACCTTAGATGACGATTGACTTGCGATTGACGATGCACCTGACAGTAAAATTTGCAGGTGTGATTATATCTATTAAATATTTACATTCATCGCCACTAGTAAATAATTCGAAAAAAGTAATCTACTTCATTTAAATATTAAAGTCCGGAGTACCTAATTCGACTTTGTTTTTACCAACTTCAAAAAAGTGAGGTTTTCAATGAGGGTTTTTGATATTCTATTTGCCACCAGCCACCAGGTGCCGCTATGTGGCCTTATGCTAAGTACTCACATACGGTTTTACTCGATAGTTTTTCTCCAAATCGAGTAAAAATTACAGTGTAGACCGTAAGACTCACAGCTCGAAGGCTCGCATCGAGCCGGCTCGATGGAATTAAATAAATCTAATTTCCTTCGAACTTACTCGACGCGAGCCGTCGAGCTTTACTCAAGTCATACTCAAGCGTGTGAGTTCTGCGGTTCACACGATATTTTTTATTCGATTTGGAGTAAAACTATCGAGCAATGCTGAATGTGTGGACGAAAGCCCGAGCCGTGGTTTCTACTCTATGTGATTGCTCGATCGAGTAAAACCGTATGTGAGTAATAAGCATTAGGGTCTATACTCTACCGTGATTCGTGTTAAATAGGCATATTATCGTGACACATGACAGCTATATCGTGACATATGACAGCAGTTTGACACGATAGACCCTAAGGCGGGACCTGCCGGCCTAAGATGCGCACAACGAGAAAATTTTGTCTACATGTTTTCTCGATGTTAACTGGTGGCCGATGCGACATCGGATCGCATTTTTATGCGATGTTGTTTTTGCGATACGACGCCGCATCGCAGTGTTGTGGCCTGGCCCATAGGCCGGCTGGTGGCAAGTAGAATATCAAAAGCCCTCATTCGACCCGTATGTATAATATTTAATATTTCCAGAACATTCTTATGTGACAACAAACAATGGTTGCGATGCTTTCATTATTATATTCCCTTGGCAAAAGTGGAGATGAACTACTTTTTCCAAGCGACCTTAAAGTTTTGCACGGTCTATACATATAAAAAATAAACTTTCCAGGTGACAAATGGAGGAGCATGAGAGCAACGCTGTCTCCGGCGTTCAGCAGCTCCAAGATGAAGCTGATGATGCCTTCGCTGATGACAATATCAGCCAACATCGTGGACTATCTGCGAAGTACGTTAAAATCATGATTAGTATATTTCTTTTAGGCCCGATTTCATTAACGACTGTTAAAGTTAATGCGAAACTGAAGAGAAGACATGACTTTTAACAAGCTGTTAACACTAACAGACATTGGTGAAATTGGGCCTTAATGCGTTAGTCAGACTGGCCATAGACGGACCGCAAGCTGCAGTTGGGACCGACTGCTCTAGAGCGGTCGCGTTGAAGAGCTCGTCCGACCGCTCAAGAACGGCTCGAGGGGTATTGTATTGCGGATATGAATTTAGTATGAAAACTGCAGATCACCGTGCGGCAACCGCATCTTGCAGTCGGTCTCGAACTACTCTACTGATTTTTATGCAATTTGCACACAATATAAAAAGAGTTTTGTCATAACGGAGTTGCGGATGTCATCTAGATGTGGGCCGCCGCGACCTGGCCGCTGCGGCCTAGCCGCTAGTGCGCTATTGCTCGTAAAAATGAACTTGTATTTTTACATTTTATGTTTCAGGTCACGTGAAGGAAGACATAGATGTGGATGATCTAGGCTATAGGTACACTATAGATGTGATCGCGATTACAGCCTTCGGAGTGCAAATCAACTCGTTGGAAAATAAAAATAATGAATTCTACGTAACCGGCAGAAATTTGTTCCCATTTGGTCTGAAACAGAATATGCTGTTTCTTCTAATGATTTTGTTCCCAAAAATCGCTAAGGTAATAATTGTGATAAGGAAAAGTCAGTTTGTTTGCATCAATAGGTTTAGAAGCTACTGGGCTGATTTTGGTAAAATTTGGCATAGATAATATGGGGAAGGGACATAGGACTTTTTGTCGCGGGTGTAGCAAGGTAACTTGAGCCAATCCTTTTTTTTTTTTTAATAAAATTGGGGAGCAAACGGGTCACCTGATGGAAAGCAATTACTGCCGTCGCCCATGGACACTCGTAACATCAGATAAGTTGCAAGTGCGTTGCAGAATATGTTGCTTTGTTGAAGGTTTGCAGGTCGTAATGGTCCGGAAATACTGCTGGCGACAGTTCTTTGCAGAGTTTAAGTAAAGCCTAGTTAATGTGACCTAAAGTTAAATCACGCCTTGTCAGAAATATGAGGAATAAGAGACATAGGAATTGAGATTCTGTAACCAAAAATGTAAACCGAGGCTCAAGACTATTGACATACAACACAAGTGAATAGGGATAATTACGCAAATGTCAGATCAGAGGACGTTACTGACACATACAGTAAATAATCCAACCAAAATCAGACATGTCGCATACGTGACACGTCATATCAGAATATTGACAGAGTCGTTGTCAAATGTCGAATAAAACTTTTTATTCACTGTCTATGCTGGTGCTGCCTCTAGCGTGACAACATTGCAATAATATAATATTACTTAGTAATTTTAGAATTAATATTTTCAGCATTTTAGTATAAGGGTGTTCCCGCAAGAAGTTCTTGATTTCTTTTGGAGTTTAATAAACGAAACGATAGAATATCGAGAGAAGCACAATGTCGTGAGACCGGACATGCTACAGCTATTGATGGAGGCTTCTAAAGGTATGAAAAGATCTACATCCTTTGATTTACCTAACACACATCCATAGTAATATTATGAATGCGAAAGTGTATCTACCTCTTCACACCCAAACCACTGAACTGATTTTGCTGAAAGGCTTAAGATACTTTGAGTCCCGCGAAAGGACATAGAATTTTTTCATCCCGGAAAGATATACGGTTCCTGCGCGATAAACGAATTTTGGGGTAACAGAGTCAGGGATAAATTAACTCGTTTTACGAATTACTGGTGTACCCGTTTTTAATATAATCTTCAATTTATTCAGTCAAAATGCACGGATTAGGTTCGATATATATGTGTTAGCCCGAACGCGCGGTTTGGCGAATACACCGCGTAATTTTAACGAAGAAACTATTGCCATCACGCTTCACCCTGCACCGGCACGTGTATTGTGCTTGAGACAGATACAGTAAATCGAGGTTACGTATTCCTCTGATTCCTCCTTCAAAATAGAGCCTATCTAATTATTAGTTTTTTAAATATCTTCAGGAAGAGTGAGTCTATGCCTCTACGTTTTTATTTTATCTTAAAGATCTTTCAAAATTGTTTTATGGTCGGTGGATTTGCCGGGTACGAGGCATTCATTTTTTGCGATTTTTGAAGGGTCATATTTTTTTATATATTAGTAAATTTTGAAAAAATCAAACGTAGAGGCATATTTTTAACAGATCCCAATATTGCAAAAAAAATCATTTGTCTAGACGCTTCGTCCTGGGAGTAAATTGGGGAATACGTTTGTATGGAAAATCAGTGTTAGCGTATCCTCTTAACTATATTTTTAGTGTATGGCACCTACATTTAATTTTATTATTAACAAGATTTTGCTTTTTAATTTGAAGGTACTTTAAAATCAGAAAATGACGATTTTGAAGCAAAAGAAGAGACCAAACCAGCACGTGAGTATTGTTTCATTTCTAAGACTAGACTTTTAGCGTTTTTTTTTTTTCTTCTTCTACTTTCCCTTTCTTCTAGAATGGTCCAGAAGTGACATCATGAGCCAAGTATTTACGTTCTTTGCTGCTGGTTTCGAGACTTCGTCTTCAGGTGTAACCATGATGGTTCATGAGCTGGCTCTAAATCCAGAAGTACAGGAGAGGTTGTACCAGGAGATCAGAGAGCACCAGGAGAAATATAAGGAGCTGAAGTTTGAAGATATACCTTCATTGAAATATTTGGAATGCGTATTTAGCGGTAAGATATTGTCTTAAAATTTAGGCCCCCTGGTACCATCTTGAGATAAAGTTTAAAGGCTGTATTATTTTATTTCTTTCGTTACATTACAAGGTAACCTTTAACTATTATAGGCGCAAGCGGGCCTTATTCAATAAAATATTTCGATTTAATTATTTTTTGTTTACAAAATATTTACAAAATAATTATTTCACAGAGTCCCTCAGGAAATGGGCTCCAGCACTGGTGATGGAGCGGCAGTGTGCGAAGCCCTTTGTACTGCCCCCACCACGTCCAGGGGCTAAGCCTGTCGAGGTTCAGTATACTAGGGGTTTCCAACCTTTAACCTCCTATGAAATATGCCATATCAATTAAATCTAACGACGTTGGAATTACAATTTAAATGCATTAAAACTATATCTTTCTCTTTTACTGTAATGAGTTCTGATGTTTTGTGAAACAAATAGCTGCTTTTTTATTTTATGTTTTGTGCGATACCTAGTGCCCAGATAAACTGATCCGGTTTATGGCGCACTGTAATAACTTGTAATAATATATAAGATGTTAATAATGTAATTTAAATAAAATAAAAAAATCTATTAATACCTTTTTTTTATCGTTGGCCTAGGTACTATCAGTGAAATTAATTTATAGGCAGATGGCAAACCTATGTTATTTACCGAGGTTATGTCAAATTAATGTGATGATGATCTGTTGTCTGGGCTTGACATTAACCGACAAAATTGCGTAGTCGCCACCTGCCTATCAATCTCTAATACTGCCAGTAGCGGCGTTAGGGGGGCGACGCTGGGCGACCGCCCAGGGCGCCGGATAAAAAGGCGCTGAAGGGGCCCCAACTTTTTCAGCACCTGGGCGCCGAAGAATTCTCGCCCAGGGCGCTGGTAGCGCTAAAACCGGCACTGAATACTGCCATGTCCCTTTCTTTCTTACGTATTTGATGCGACCCACAGGCCACACGCTATCGATAATGGGCAACTTATATGAGGTTTCTCTCAACCTATTCTGGTTTTTCAGCTAAAACCAGGAGACGTAATATACAACATGGTGAACAGCATTCACATGGATCCGAAGTACTACCCCAAACCCCAGGTCTTCGACCCGGACCGATTCAGGGACGACAAGAAACACGTCCGCCCTTACACATTCATGCCCTTCGGAGTGGGGCCTAGAGGCTGTATTGGTAAGCTATTATTTTCCTATGTCACATATTAATACCTATATATCCTATATATCACAAATTGACACAAGTTCACATAGGCCCAAGATTGAATGTAATCGCCTGTACCTATTTGTCCATCGCGAGACAACGAGGAAAGACCGAATGAAAGCTTATTATTATTGTTTGTGTGTAAGCAGAAAAAATCGTATTATACAATCCTACAAGTATCTCATGAGTTTGACAGAAACGTTGTCAAACGTCAAACAAACTTTTTATTTACTGTCTGTGCTGGTGCTGCACCCTAGCGTCAAAACATTGCAGTAATATATCCCATTACCATCCTTCTGATTCTACTTTAACTACTATCATAAAATAAATAACTCTAACATTACTTCTGAAATAAGTCAATTTTTTTTTCGTTTCAGGTATAAGATTCGCAACTTTGGAGGTTAAAGTGATCATCTACCACTTGGTTTTGAATTTCAAAATATTGAAGTGCCCCAAAACAACGGACCCAATCCATATGAGGCCCCACAACTTCAAGGTTAAGGCCTCAGGTGGCAGCTGGGTGCGGCTAGAAGCTAGAAATTGAAAAGAAGAAAAAAAAATGGAAAACAGCTTTGGTTTTTAGTGACCAAAAAAATATTTAAAAAAAAAACACTTGTTTTTTTTTGTAGTGGCTTTAGTGGTAGTTTTAGTTGTAGCATAACATTTAAAACTTTAACTGCCGCACTCAGCGACAAATATTCATTATATACTTAGCTGTAATTAAATGAAGATTTAGGCATAATTAAATATTATCTGTCAAACTTTTCATTAAATTGAAGTTTAATCATCACTAAATGTATCTGAGCGCGGTAAGACTAGCAATTATCTGGCTGCCTAACCCGTATCCGTTACCTCTTCACGCTTAAACAGCTTAACCGCTTGTGTAAAATTTGTACCTTGAGTCTTGGGAAAGGATAGGATACTTATTATCCTGAAAAAAAGTACGGTTCCCGCGTGATAAACGAATTTGGCACAACAGAGTTGCGGGCGTCATCTAGTGCTATATTATATTTCGATTGGAAATAAAGCAATTCCTTACACAGACAAAGCTGCCAATAAAAACCCAAATTAGAGTATCGAATGGGCACTAAAAGACATGAATATACATGAAACTGTACATCACAGTTCAGCCACTTTTTCCCACGCCCAGTTTTGCACAAGCCCAGTTGCGCCAGTCTGAGTTAAACTTAACCCTCCCTGGGTTAAGTATCATGTTAATTCTCTCGTTTTTCATATTTATGACAGAAACACATGATTTCAACCACAGGGTTAAATTTTACCCATATTGGTGTAAATGGACCTAATGGGGTTAAATTAAATAGTATAGTGACTATTGAATGGCACATTAAAACATTTTGAACTACCATGAAATAAAATTATGTATTTATCAACTGTGAAGTGTGGAAACACACGGAATGATTTTGGCCGCGTTTAGTGTGTTCAAACTTATGTCAGACATTCACAGCCTGGTCAATCAAAGAGGTACACTGTATGCTCATTGTCTATGTCAGTAGATTGTGTACGGCAGGACGTAAATTAATTGTTTTCGAAACAATTAACATTTTGAATATAATATAGCTTACTTTTGAAGATCTTGTATTTTTTTCAAGGTTTTTAGTACATATTCTGGGCTTGTACTAAAATGAAATTTACTAAATTCCATAAAGGTTTCTCAAATAGTATTCTTTTTATCAATTTTATTCTTTAAAATTGAATTATTATTTCAAAACTGACGTAGGTTTTTGTCAAAAACACTACACTGTCTACAGCGTAGTTACAGTTCGACAAGGCTGTTTATGAACGTGGCGAGAAAAGAAACTAACGCTTCTATCATACAAAAACGTCATTTTTGACAGTTCTCCTTACCAGCAGCAGCGCCCATTGACAGTTTGATACATTCATATAAAGCCTTGTCGGACTGTATTGCTGTCATTTCATGTAGAGCTACATTATCTCAACTAACAAATAAGCAATACACATAGGAAAACGTAGCGTTTGCATTCAAGATATAATCCCGTATATTCCACATACTAAATTGCGTTCACTTGGCAGACTTGAGACTGTTGTGTTTTTAGAACAAGCTGCAACTTGCCGCGAAAGCTATTTCGGAATTGAATCCTTACGTTCACACAATCCGTCTTTCAGTTTAAAGTGGGGCTAACACTTTACACAATGGGTTTTTAAATTAAGTAGATAATACAGGGTGTAACAAAACTAAGTGATAATACTTTAGGGCAGCGGTCGTCACACTTTACTGGCCAAGGGCCACACATGACAATGTGAGTGCCAGCACCGGGCCACAGAGTATGTGCAGGGCGCTCCAAGAGCGGTTCCACACTAATACCTTTTTTACACCTACCGAGTAGAGTAGCGAGACAGTACTCTCGGCAAATTTTATTGGTCGAGAACACTATCTCGCCACTCTACTCGGTAGGTGTAATATGAGTTAGTTGCACCACACCATAAAACAACTACATTTGTTAAGTAAATATTAACGAATTTTGGCCGGTTACGTTTATCGTTAAATATGGCGTAATTTTAAATATGGTTGACCATTCAAATAATTTACATTGACGCGGGCCGCATAAATAACGGCCACGGGCCGCAATTTGACGACCACGGCTTTAGGGTGTGTATGAGTCTCCAATGTAAAGTAAGCTGTGAAAGTTACAGCGCTGAAAAAACAACTATTTTTTCACGTTCGTATGGGAAAATTAATGACGCTGAGGTGCTTGCCCATACAAATCACAAAAAAATGCTCTGTCAGTGCTGCTACTTTCACAGTATATATACAAACACACCCTAAAGTATAATCACTTAATTTTGTTACAACCTGTAATACATCGGTTGCTTGAGAAAGGACTGTACCGATTTAGATCTAATGAGACATATATTATGTCGCAGCCTGCTGGTTAAAAAAGCCGTTCAATCAAACAGCTAGCCCTTTGACTGAACAACGCCATTCAATCACACGTCTAGCTTTTTAATTGAAAATACGACTCGCATAATACGTTAACACCACAGCTGATTCAAAAGCCGCCGTCTAATTGAATTAGTTCAGCGCTCACCACTGCGGTGCTAGACGTACGTTTTGTTAACAATATGGCGTCAACTAGCCGGTGTTTGCGATTATTTTAAGATATTTTTCGGAAAGAAAGTAGTAAATATATGTTACAAGTTTTATCAAAGAGACAGAAATTTTGGGGGCACATACGAGTGATACGAGTGAATAAAAATTTTAACATATATTCGAGGAGAAATTATGAGATTATTAAATCCATCAATAAGGTGTTTATTGCAATTCTATAACTTAAACTTAATCCATGAATAATCTTCCAAGAAATTATAAAAAAAAATCCTATTCTGTCAAATTACATACTAAACTAATGGTACGGGAGGTAGCAACGTTTGAAAAAAAAGTATTTCAGGTCGGCTGATTTTGTGATATGTCGTCATTCTTGCTCTTCTGGTTACAGTCTGGGCGGTCTGGCTGCCGGTAGTAGTTGCGTTCATTAGTGCGCAACCTTTTTGTCCAGGATTTTAAAATCATTTTAGTATACATAATGTATACTTAAATGATTTTAAGTGACTTTAAATTATTTTAAAATCATTTTAGTGAGCAATGAGTGCTTAACACAAACGTAATAATTACGACAGTAATAATAATAATTGTTAAAGCCTGGCCTTTAACATGACAAGAGCCAGAAGCGAGAGATTGCCTTTTCTTTTTATCAGGCGCTCCTTATATTAATAGCATCACCTGGATAAATGAAATGCGCACTAATGAACGCAACCACTACCAGCAGCCAGACCGTCCGGACTCTAGCCAAAAGAGCAAGAATGACGACATATCACAAAATCAGCCGACCTGAAATACTTTCTTGAAAACATTGCTACCTCCTTTACTATAATAGTTACCGTAGTTAATTTGCCGTTTAACCAGTTGGCTAAGTATCATCTAGCTGTAGTGTTGAACGTTGCAGTCAACAAGTCGGCTAAACGACGTATAGCTGTGTGATTGAATGGCGTTGTTCAGTCAAAGGGCTAGCTGTTTTATTGAACGGCTATTTTAACCAGTTGACTGCGACATATCCACGTTGGTCAATGATGGACGATTACGGGCGATTACGTGAATTTTCGTCTTTGATTGCCCATAATTGACTTCGATGGCGCATGTTCGATTGTCATTGTCAACGTCAATCATGGCACAACATCCAACGTAGAGTTTAGTAGTTTAAGCATTGAGATAGACTATAGGAGAGAGCCTTATATCGGTGTATAAGCGTCAAAAGCGTGTAATGTTATGTCCTACTTACCAGGACATAACAAAGGAGTCGGTCTGCATATTTCATGTAATAAAAGTGTTAATAAAGGTTTTTAGTGAACATTTTATGCTAGATATTGTTGAGTTTTGTGGTTCCGCTAAATAATAAACCATAAGAACGGCCAATGAATGCCTCAAACACGTGGATTTGGCATTCAATACGTAAGTTTTGAACAACGTTTTTTTGGCTTTTCAATCGGTATTTTTTGTAAGCTAAAAAGATTATTTATAAGTTTGATAATCCCTTATTCCTGCTATATAAGGCATTAGTGCTAAAAACGCCACATCAATTAATAATTTGGCTACAAAAATTGCATAGCTTTTTAGGTGTCTTTACGGATTCTCATTACTTGAACTATAGTTTATCAATATCATGAACTAAATGATTTTCTTTTCTGGATTATAATGTGCTTCGAAATGATCGACAAATAGAAATATTCAAGAAAATACACGCACACTACTTGTATGAAAATAAGCACAAAATGGCCACGCGATGACGGGCTAAGATTACATTTATACTATAATACTTTATCTATGAGTTTAAGTAGAGTTAAATAAACAAAAATTGACCTGATTAAAATTATGTGCCACTTTACGAGTTTTTCCATAAATATGTGTCAGTTAAATTTACATTACAATTATTGTTTCCAAAATTCTAAATTGTGACCATTGTCTATCGCTGCCTTGTTTTTATTAGCATTTCTCTATCTGTGAAAACTTTTAATTGGCCTTCTTGTATTGTATTTGGATTCTATATGTATGTTAGCTGTAAGTTTTCCAAAAATTAATAAAATAAAATAAAATAACCTCTACTGAGCTTGTTTACAAAATGAAAAGTATTTATGCACAGAACTGATTAAAAATATATAAAAAACTTATTTGAGTGGCGTACCGTTTTCCGCATTCGGTTTTTTTTACCGAAATTAGTACGCTACATTATCTATAATTACTAATTATATCTCTTTCTATCTTTTGCTAAAGAACTTCATAAATAAACTAACAATACAAGTCCACTCATAGCTCAGACGAACTCGACCATAAATCTATGTCGACACTTTGTCGCTGTAATCTTCTCCACATAGCTTTGTTAAGAATCCGTTTAACTCTTCAGATTTATGTGATCTTGGTTTACAATTCTCTTGCTCCTATTGTTTTATTTATAACATTTTCTGAAAATGGGTAAGCGCTGGAAAGCCAGCAGTAGTGAAAACTTGAGAGGGGGATATTACTTGCTCTCCTATGCCGCGCGGACAGTCTACTCTCCCTCCGACTTATGAATTTTTGATCAGGTGTCATGACGCTAATATAAAAAAAAAATCCCATCCCAAAAAGTGCACTGCTCCGCTAAAGAAGTTTTTACTTCAAAAACTTTTTCATGAAGCTCCGACTCTACATAAAAATATAATGTATTGAAAAAATAGCCTAAATCGCCCATAACATCTTTACATATCTATTGACAATTTAGTAAAATAGGATCACTAGTTTAGCAGCTAAGACGGCACATACATACATGTAGACTGCCACGATCATAACCCTTCTTAGTCGTTTAAAAAGGACCTTTAAATCGAATAAACTAGGAACCCTAATTTGCCCTTTGTTTGATGATAACATTAGAGACAGAGACTATTAGGGTGAAGCCAAACAAGCGTAATTTGTAAGTTATGAGTCGCAGAATTTCAGTCGGATAAATATCTTTTCATACAAATCATGACTCACAAAATTACGCTCGTGTGAATCAAACAGGACTTTTGTGTGAAACTGAATGCAGCAGAATTTCTGCCAGTCGAAATTCTGCGACTCACAATTCACAAATTACGCTCGTTTGGCTTCACCCTTACGCGGCAATTAATCTACCCTCAAACTCCGAAGGCTAAAACATAATTTACGGCTCTCAGAAGCCGCACTCCTCATACTTAGCGACATTATGGAGATAGCCGGACCGCATAACCGCGACTAATATGTAAAATTTGGGTCGATACACACAATATGTTCTCTGGAATTTGGTTGATAGAGTTTTAACATACTAGGTACTGCATAAAAGTGCATGATTGCATCTTTGGTGCCATTTCATTATTAAGTTTCTAGTGTATTTAGTTCCGTCCAAACACCGAGTCAGTCCACAGTACGGCGCGTTGCGTCAGCGTTGCGTCGACACAGCGCTGTCGTTTGACGCATAGCCGGCCACACGGGCGCTGCGTCATCGCAGCGTTATTACGAAACAGCCTTAACGTCAACACCCCCTCCAGCTTCGTCTCGGGTGCTGCTGTTCGTCATGTGTGCGTTGCGCGCTGCTGTCACAACGCAGCGCGCCGTGTGAACACCTAGGTTATTTGTATGTAAAACAACGCAACGGCAGCGCTGCGTCGACGCAACGCTGACGCAACGCGCCGTGTGGACTGGCTCTTACGCCTCTAGTCCACCGACGCTGCGAACTGCGAAACAGCGGCGAACCTACTTACTGTCTCATCCGCCACACGACAATGCGTTATATTGCATCTCGCTCTATTACATTTTCGAATCAGTTTCGCAGTTGTTTCGCGTTTCGCAGCATCGCCTCTAGTAAGAGGCGTAAAGGCTAACTGCTTTTTGGCAAATTTCTTAGGTTTTTTACGGCCGTTCCCAATATTCAATCTATCTCTGGTTTGACATACGACCGATCGCAGCTAACATTGAATTGACATAAAATATATGTCTCTAATGTCTAATGAGAGCTATTTCTATCTCTAGTAGGGCAAAACCAGAGATAGATCAAATATTGGAAACGGCCGTTAGAACTTAGAATGTAATATATTGTTAGTAACATTATAAATCTACAAGTAATTGTAACTCGTAGGTTGCGTACAACAACGATAATTCCACAAGAAATCAGTACGGTTGACACTGTGACGGCGCACGACGTGACGCGAATATGTGGTGTGTGGTGCGAGGCACAAGCGACGACATCCATACTTCCATACTAAGTGTGTCTGTCTGTCTGTTACCTCTTCACACCCAAACTACTTAACCGATTTTTCTAAAATTTAGTAAGGAGGTACTTTGACTCCCGGAAAAGGACGTAGCATACTTTTTATCCCGGAAAAATGTGTGGTTCCCGCGTTTTATCCCCGACAAATAAATTTTGACGCAACGGGGTTGCGGGCGTTATCTAGTGGTGCTATAAAAAAGCGTATCTTATTATTACGTATAGCGTACTATAGTTCTGTGGCACTAGTATGGTACAACACTAGGGCCACAGAAATTAAGAGTGAGCTACAAAATGTAAAACGTGTAAAAAATCTTACTCAAAATTCTCGTCCCGTGATGTGATTTGCTGAACGACTGGACTGATTTTCATTAAAAATTTTGTGTGTCTATTGGGTAAGTCTGAGAATCAGCTTACATGTATGTGTCATACCCGAAATAACATAATTTATTTAGTTATATTAATTAGATAGTTATATGTATTACGAATTATGCCTGCAATTTGTTGGTCAGTGTTCATTTTATAACCGTTGTGTATTAGCTCAGAATTCTATTTTCAGTGCCCCAAATTTTCTGAGATTTTGAACATTAAAATATATATATATATATATATATATATATATATATATTTGCAGGTAAGTTATTGTTTCTCAATCCAACTAGCTTAACATAAAAGTAAAATAAATTGGCAGCTATTAATTAAACTTTGAAAACTAGAAAGTTCGCAG
Organism: Cyaniris semiargus; assembly: GCA_905187585.1. Lineage (NCBI taxonomy): Eukaryota > Metazoa > Arthropoda > Insecta > Lepidoptera > Lycaenidae > Cyaniris > Cyaniris semiargus. The sequence goes on from LR994558.1 coordinate 15,550,035, forward strand.
GGAGAAAAACAAGGAAACAAGCTATTTTTTTTTTTTTTTTGTGAAAATTATTCGCCTCCTATGACTTGGACGCTTATCCAAGTTCCCAGCAAGGATACGAAATCTGTAAGGTCTCTTTCTTATTACTTTATTTTTACTCACTAGAAGGAATTCGTCATCCCAACCTGATTGGATGGTTGCTTGTGTAGACGCATTTTTATGACATAATATATTTACGTTATGAACCTACGGGAATGTTTTGGCGCGTGCCCCAAGTAATAACTAAAGCTGCCATACTTTAGTGTCTCGGGAGAGGCAGTTGTTTTCCACTTTTACACTTACTTTTGACGTAGCGAAACAATAAAAATCACTGGTGTGGTGTCATTTTAGTGACAGCTTTTCATCCAAGACAATGTAATCAAAGTGCCTCAATACTTGTAGTTCCGTACTTAAATAAGTTTCATTAAAACCAGTTACTCAGGAGAAATTTAATAGTGCCCAGGTATGTGCGCGTACACAAGAGCACTCTCTTTTCCTTTACTCTCTTGACCAAGTGGGGCGGACGACCGACATGTCACATGACCAACATAGCTTCATTGCATTGACAATGAAAGCTTCAATAATTGCAACCTAACATACCAGGATCACATAGCCAGTCAGCAGTAATCGGTTGTAACAGCAGTGAGCTGTCAAAACGTTCCTGACGTGTTGTTCAGCGCTAACAAAGGGAATATAGTGCTTAGATGGACGCTAAAAACTAGTGCTATTTCTAGAATTGCTAACAATTTGTGTGATTTTTTTTCAGGGTCAACGGCGTTAACGTCATGAGGCGTTGCGATGCATTTTTAAATGAGCTATTCAAATTTAGAACAGCCGGAATCTGTAAAACATTTTTGAGTAGTAAATAAAGTTCAATTGTGAATGGCTCATTTAAAAATGCATCTAATTTTGAACTGATCCTTAGAAATTTCGATGCGACCCTGATAAAAATGTTTGAAGATTTGTAACAAAGCAAGAAGCAGATAATATTAAGATATGGTCCGGAGACATAACAGACGGAAATTGTATTTACGTATCGCAGTATATCTCTTTCCATGTTAGTTTAGTAGGTTTCATGATTTCGCTATGTGAACCGGAAACCAAAATTTTGATCCGCGTGTAAAATAGTCAATGTCTGAATTTCACTCTTTCGGCCGACCGGTCTTTAGGTTTAATAACCCATATTATAAGGTTGTTGTTAATTATAATTATAAATAAAATATTTATTATTATTATACAAAGCTATGAAGTATAATAATTATTTACAATATACACTTTTCAGTTAATGATGTACAAACAGACATCCTGTCCGAGGAAGCGTTGAAATATTGAACAATTATTTTACAAATTGAAAAACAACGTAATGGAAATCCTTTAGAACATTTTCTATTTTAATTTGTCCTATAACGAGTATAAAATGTTAATACATTTTCAAAGAAATAATCTAATCGAAGTTTAACTTCTAAAACAGTAAACCTGACATTATTCAGTGTATTTACCTATCAAATCATCCTTTCCCTGTACTTAAAGTATCACCATACCAAATTTCATCAAAATAGTTTCAGTGGATTAAGCACGGTTAAGGTTTGTACAGCATTTTATGCAAGAGACGGTAAGACAGACACACTATCTCATATTTTATAATAATCCATTTTGACCTTGCAACAAAACGATTACCGCGAGTCATCACACAATAATTCTATTGTAATGCCCATCTAAACCCGGTTCCGATTAAAAACCCGGTTAAAAAATACCCGGGTTTGTAATTTGCGTTCCGGCGCCGGGCGTGCGTTTGTCAAATCGAGCGTGACGTTTGAAAAATTTCGCCCGGACAACGGAAATGAAAAATTAAATCGCCCGACACGGATGCTTTGGGACGGGAAGTGACATTTTTTGGGTTAACGCGTAAACGATCGCCTGATGGCAAGCAATACTTATAAAGGTACTTGTCTCTTTTACATCATAATTAATATAGTCATATAAATAAATAAATAAACGTTTATTCAAAAATTTGAACACTACACAAAGCCTACAATTAAAAAGAGAGAAACACGACCATTGGGTCGTGTTTCACAAACAATCAAGATTTAAAACAATACAGAATACAGATTAATACTATTATGGTAACAAGGCGAAAAAGAAACAAAAGCACAAAAAAGAAAGGAAAAAAAAAGAAAAAAAAACCGGCCAAGTGCGAGTTGGACACGCCCATGAAGGGTTCCACAGCAGCAATAAGGATATTGCGAATGCTCTAGTCACCTATTACTATACCTACCACCTTAGGAATCTCTGCCTGGACACAAGGAGTGAGTGAGGCTGCGGTGGGTCGCGAGGAGCAGGCTCACGCGCCGCAACGCGCACCTGCCTCGAACCGCATCCCGTGGGACGCGGGTGTCATCACAGAAACAAATAAATAAATAATGAGGTATAATGTAAATAAACTAAATAATACAATACCAAGTACAGATACCATGCACGTCAGCATATAAGCTGGTAAAATTATGTTAACGAATAGATAAAGTGCACAGCTTACTTGTTGCTTGGCTTATTATATTATCTGTGATTTTTCGGAAAGTGCATAACAACAATTATATTATCACCTCAACCACAATAATCACAATATGTACAGCTTGGCAAAGAAGAGTCTGACGCGGTGACAGCTGGAACTAAGAGTTTTTATTTATGACAACACTACATTACTTGTCAACTCTAGTACATATTGTGTCAAAAGCGAAGCGTAGGGTTGCCTATATTTAAAGAAAAGCGCCCTCATTTAATCCACACTCTTCTTTTCCAAGCTGTACAATGTTTTACAAAAATTTTATTAATGACGGATGAATGACTGGGTTCAACTGTCATTAATAAAAATTTCCAAAAACATTGTTTTGTTGATTACAGAACCCTATAACGGAACACTAACGAGCTGATTTTTTGTATATTGATAGGTTATTAGTTATATAATTTAAGAGTAACATTGTCCTACAAATAAAACAGTCCATATTTTAGGACCATCAATTCAAAGTATGAAATCCTTTCTATCTATGTTAGCTACCACTTTCGAGATTTTTCGCAAATAAAAATTTTCTTTGTCTTATCAAAATTAAGCTACTCACAAAAAATTAGCTTGATAGTAATCAAAAAAAATTGTTCTAGGGCTCGCGTACTAAATAGTTTTCGATATTTTCAGATTCTGCCAGTGTCTGAGGAGGCTTTGACGGCCAAGTTGCAATACGAATTTGCCAGGTATTTGCCAAACACTAAGGTCCCTTTGAGCCTTGCTCTAATATTGGTCGCTGTCTTGTAATCAATTTCGGTCTAGCGTTACCTGAAGTCCTTAAACGTGTGGTCCTACTAATATAATAAAGGTGTAAGTTTGTATGTATGGATGTTTGCTACTCTTTCACGCAAAAACTACTGAACGGATTTTAATAAAACTTTACAATAATATAGCTTATACATCAAAATAACACATAGACTACAATTTTAACCGACTTTCAAAATGGAGTGTGTGAGGTGTTATGTTCGTTTTTTTTTTTATATTCAACGATTACTCCGCCGTTTATGAACCGATTTTCAAAATTTTTCTTTTGGTGTATAGGGTATCAATCCAATTTGGTACCATGTTCACAAAAGTGGTGACCTGATGAAGGGATCCATAAGTAATCGAGGGAACTCCTCAAAATTTATATGGAAACATCTGGTGACTTCGGTTCCGTGAGAAGTATTCTAAGCATATGCTACCAACAAGTATTAAGATTTTGCACCGAGATATACTTGGTATACCATGGTTAGGGAGGTCTTAAGAGAACTCGTGACTCTTTATAGCTGATACAAGTTAAAGAGTTTGGGGGTTGTTTTAAGAACGGAAAGCATATTATGCTACTTTGCAAATTACATTCATCATTATCATCATCACTACCATAAACCAGTATACCATGCATCGTCCCATTTTGACCCTATAATTGGTACTTTTCATAGTATTTTATTATATTCCACTTAAACCGCGGGTAACACCGCGGGTTACAGCTAGTATGCTATAATCAAAGCAATGAGACGTAGCACTGAACGTTTTAGTGAACGTGTCTTAAATTATGAAGTGCTGTCCCTCATTCCCCGGTTTGGACTATAGGTAAAACCTAAATCGAAAAAATCGTTTCTAGTAATTCCAAAGTAAAAAAAATACATTTTTTTGACGACCTCTGTGGCTCAGTAGTTGAGCGCGTGGTCAGCGCTCAAGCCGGGGGTCGTGGGTTCGAATCCCACCGACGGATCAAAAAGTTTTCAATGTTCCTGGGTCATGGATGTTTATTTTAATATGTGTATGATGTATCATATAACAAAAATCTTAAATTTATGTAAAGTATAAAAGTATTAAATATATTTATTTCCGTTGTCTGGTACCCGTAACACAAGTCCTTCAGGTACTTAGCACGGGGCCAGACTGACGTGGTGTGAAGCGTTAATAGATATTATTATTATTATTACATGAATGGGTTTTATAATAACATCGAAATGTACAGTTCCCGTGAACCTTGGTTCGTTTGGCTTAGTTCGCATACATTCTTAGAACCAAGTAAAATCAGTTTTTTTTTTTCATTTACGTACGTCCTATTATAATTACATTTTTTTCTAAATTAAATAAAGTATACAGTACAAGTTCCCTAAAACATTTTTTGTTATTACTATCAAGGTAATTTTTTGTGAGTAGCTTTATTTTGATACGACGAACAAGTCCTCGTTGACTACGGAAACCTAAAACGGAATCCTAACCAGCAGATTTTTTTGTATACTGATAGGTTAATAGTTATATAATTTAAGAGTAACATTGTCCTACAAATAGAACTATCCATATTTTAGGACCATCAAATCGAAATATTAAATCCTTTCTATCTCTGTTAGCTACCGCTTTCGAGATTTTTCGCAGAGGAAATTGTTGTTCGTCTTATTAAAATGAAGCTACTCACGAAAAATTAGCTTGATAGTAATCAAAAAAAAATTTGTTCTAGGGAACCTGCACTAATATAATATCGGGCTATAATACTATATTACAATGACATCTCATTTTTTTTTAAACCTGATCCTGAATTTAGACGCTACGATAAGTCAACTATATATTTTTTTTTTTCTTCTTTAATTTTGGCAACTTGACACAGATTTGCGTATATTGTGCCACAGGGTATGAATAATTTTTATCAACGTTTTACTATAATATCGTCATGTCTAAAATCTAGTCAAAGTCTAAGTAAAAGTCAAAGCAGTCAAGGAGTCAAGTCGGTCAATTCAGTAAAGTGGTAGACGCTTTACCGAAACTTTCGACGGAGTTTTGGAGGGAACACAAAAAAACACGTTTCTGGAAGTTGCAGCATTTGCCTACACTTTTGCACGATAACGAATATCTAATGGCTAATATTCTACCAATATTACACATTAAAAACCCAGATAACAATTTAAGGAAAATAATACAAAAACACAACAGCACTCTTTCACATTCCCGGCAAAACTCCTCAACTGTATATACAAACAAGACTAAAAGTTACCCTTCCCTTCTACTTCTTTAGTCAAGTAAACAGCTCTTCTAGCATTATGTTATCGTGGTCCAACAGGTCTCGTTCTATCATTTTAATCGGTTTTCACGTGAGCAGGTGTTGTCATGGTGCCCTGGTCACGCCAATAAACGATTTATTTGCGTTTCTTCCGATTCCAATATTTATTACTATAAGTCTAACTTTATTCGCTGTTTAGTTTCAATTTTTGGTGTAAGCTATAAATAATAAAAACACAAAGAAGATTAAAAAATTAAAATCATCGACATTCCTGCTAGAATTCAAACATTTACCGTGGGAGAGCCATGCTTCGGCACGAATGGGCCGGTTCAACCGGAGAAATACCACGGGCTCACAGAAAACCGGCGTGAAACAGCGCTTGCGCTGTGTTTCGCCGAGTGAGTGAGTTTACCGGAGGCCCAATCCCCTTCCCTATTCCCTTTCCTACCCTCCTCTCCTCCCCTATTAACCTATTCCCTCTTAAAAGGCCGGCAACGCACCTGCAGCTCTTCTGATGTTGAGTGTCCATGGGCGACGGAAGTTGCTTTCCATCAGGTGACCCGTTTGCTCGTTTGCCCCCTTATTTTATTTAAAAAAAAAAAGTTGCTATGATCACATGATTAAAAACCTAAAATAACTTTATATTATTATTATTATAGTATTTTGCGATACAATCTTAACTATAGCATAATTAATATAAAAAAAGTAAAATCATCCCTTAACAAAAAAACTCGTAAAACATAACCCTCCCTCTATTATAGTAACCAAAAATGTAAACAAAATAAATGTGGAGGTGCTGGGATTTGAACCCAGGACTTTCAGCATGCGAAGCAGACACTCTACCACTGAGTTACACCCCCGATGATGGAAGTGTTAAAAATTAAGACCAGTAACTTTAACTATATTATGATGATCTATGGTAAAAGGCCGCATACAGCATACTAAAATAAATATAAACTATTCACTATATTTACTGGCCTTGCGCCCGTTAAAGATACTCCTTTTGGCGCCTATAGAATATATTACTAGATGACGCCCGCAACTCCATTGCGCCAAAATGTGTTTATGGCGCGGGAACTGCAATTTTTTTTCGGCATAAAAAGTATCCTATGTCCTTCTCGGGACTCAAAGTATCTTCATACCAAATTTCAGCAAAATCGGTTCAGCGGTTTGGGCGTGAAGAGGTAACAGACAGACAGAAAAACACTTTCGCATTTATAATATTAGTATGGATTATGGATTATAATACGCGAAACCGGTAATGATTTAGGCAATTTTATATATGTATTTTCCACATAGCTCTAATTTGACTATTTTTGTATCTATGCATTTCTGGATTTCCGGCTACCTTTAAAGTTTTGACCAAAACAAATCCCCTTTGTCGTTGGGTAGCATTTTGTGAGAAAACAAAACGAACACGAAAAGAGATTAAACAGGGAACCTAGCTTTTTCAATGCGACTATACTTTAATTTACTGGAATATTTTTATAACTACTTTTTGTACTATCGATTGTATTTTTGTGTACATAAATAATTACAAAAGAACAAAAAATTTAACAAATTGTACCACAAAACATAGCAACATACATTAGATTCAGATATAAATGCAATAAGAAGTATAAAATATATCCATAAATAAGACAGAATATTTAAGTTTACGACAGCCATTTAGAATTGGACAGTAAAACGGCGATGGTGTTTTAGTGCGGACCGTAAAAGGACGAGTTCTCTTTATCGTTAGACCTTTCTGATGGCATTTGGGGAGAGTTATGGGCGCCGAGCGTGTCAGAAGAGGTGTTCGAAACATGAGGCCCTGGTACAAAGGGCGAAGAACGCACAGCATAATATTTCTTAATATTGAAACTGAATTTACAAATGTTGTCTCATGCATAATAGTGTAGTATATTAGAATAATTATTTTGAAAACAAAATTTTCAAAGTTAAATAATGATTATAATTGTGAAGCTGCGTCGTAGCGCAGTACCTCCAAAAAACTTACATTACTTAAAGTAATTTATAGAGTTGCCGCTGACACTAAACAATATTATCGTATCTATTTTATTCATTAAAAACGTGAAATAACAACTGCTTCCTAGTAAAATGCCACCAATTTAAATGTCCCTCATTTTAAGCGAAATAATCAAATGAATTAACATTACATTGGTGTTTTATTATTTTGCATTATTTTTATGTATTATAATAGTGCTTTTAATATCACTTTTATATTACTACAACCACCATAATCATTTTATGACGTCACTTTAAAACCACTAGGTTACCCGCTGACATCTCATACCTTGGGCGTCCCTTATCGCACACAGCTACCTCGAGACACTTTTTGGCGATTTTTTTTCTACGATTTCCCCAAAATTCGGCAAATAATTTCGCACTCAATGACACTATCTAAGACAAATTTGATCGTGCTGAAATATTGTTGTACCTCAGGCATACATTATGTGCTATTTTGGCATTTATGTTACAGAAAAGGCAAAATTATTATAACAAAGCTACGTGAACAATCATCGATCATGGGTGAACACTGAACATAGACGAATCTCTCTATTCTCTATGTTTGGACTGGCTTGTATAGGTCCGATCTGCACTAATAGAGAAAATTAGCAAATAAAGTATCTGCTTTCTGCGGGGCGAAAATGGTCACATTTAGCAATTCCTGTCAATTAATTCAGCAAATAAATTGCGAGCAATATTGTCGGTGATTCATCTAATTTTGTAAAATAACGTCTTACATCAACGGCAATTCAATTCATTAGCAGATTCTTATTTGAAACTATATTGCCATTCTAAAAAAAATAAAAACCGGAACTATTTCGGTTTTTTTTTTCTATATTCATTCATGATTTTATGGATGATAAATGAAATATTTTATATAATTTTCGTATTTTATGTATTAAACTGTTTACCTATCGTAAGTTTGTTCATTAAAAGTTACTCTACAACTGAAAACAAAAATGTTGTTTATTAATTTTATATGCTGGCAGCATTTTTTAACCTAGAGAAAAAAAATGTTGGTACATACAAACTTCAAAGTTTTGACAATAATTGACACAGACTTTGAAAATTAGTTTTAAGTACAATAATAATGGAAAAACGTTCGGCTAGGGTTTAAGGGGTTGTTATTGAATAATTATTATAAAAGAGTTTATTTGTTTTAGATATATTTCTATAAATATATGTGTCGCCGGTGCTGGTGCCGCCGCACTTGGTCGGTCGAAGAACTACTAGTGAATCTGTAAAACCAGCTTCGTGTCGAATTCACCGCGTATCCATTCTTTACATATTCTTTATAATAGCGAATGTACACATTTTGTTTACAACTCCGAGCTCCTCTCTTCTTCATATGTATAACATTAAATAGATAATTGTATTTGAATAAAAGAGTTTACTTCACAAAATGGTTTATTTTACTCACAAACAAAGAGAAAAAAAATATTTTTCTACGGTATAAAACACTTCGCGACACAGGTATGTTCTAAAAATTTTTGGTAAAGACCTAAATCGACCATTATTTAAAATTAGAGGTGAAAATAAAAGTTGAATAAGAATTTTTACTATGATATTGAATTATAAAATGACAGTTTATTGTAACATTTTATGATTCTGCCATTTGCTGAATTGATTGAGAGGAATTGCTAAATGTGACCATTTTAGCCCCGCTGATGTAATATCGGTTCATATCGCGCTCAATCAAATATTGGCCGAAATCGAAATGTAGACGGTTGTGAGTCGATACAGTCGTTTTCGCTAATTAACCCGACCCGTATTTGAGAAGTGAGTGAATGAAGTGGGTAAGTAACAATTTGAAAATATTTGGCTTTTGCATAAATGAAGGCTTTAGGATAAGGAAAATGATTTGAAATTAAAAAAAAATGTGGATTATTTGTATAGCCAGATGTATTAGCCAGATGATGAAGTAGACAAGATACAAGGTTTGTTCAAATTATAAGGGGAAAAATGAGTAATTGCTCTTATGTTGTAAAATATTAGTTACCCATTTCATCCACTCATGTCTTTAGTTGTTTTCGCGAATTAACCCGTCGTATTTGTTAGTCGCCATGTTTGATCTACAATGTTATCAATCATAAAACTTTTATTCTCTATGTGACATGGAAATTCCTAAATTAGAAGTAGTAAAATTTTCGTATACGTTCGAAGTTATTTATGTTATTGGACCAACATTTTATTTGACAAATTTTACTCTTACAATACGTAAAATGTAAACTAGGTAACTGATTTATCCGAGAGTGCGAGCTTGTATGTATTCAGTTCCTTCCTTCGTAGCGCCTAAACTACATGTTCGATGTTCATTAATAAATAGTCAATTTAGTTGTTACAATAACCATAAAGTTAATATACCTAGCGGAATAGAGAAACAAAGGCCTGAGCAAGCGAGATGTCACTATCAGTAACACTGCGTGGTAAAAAGAGACGTGTGATACATGACAGCAGGACTCTTTTTTTGACGTCCAGTCATCACTTATCGGCACGTTGACAGTTTAATCTCATAGAATCACTGACCTCCATTATACAAGTACGCTGGACTAATGATACCCTTTGAAATGACAGCTATTTTTTGTGCCTATTTGAAGTGGAATCAGTTCCCCCAATGTGAGTGATAGGAACTAAATTTGACCTAAAAATGACGTTTGAAAGTCGCCATATTGGCGCTGATAGCAATAGTGGGAGTATTTGGAACTAATACTAGTGATGACAACCAATAACGATTAAGCGGCCATTTGCAAGTTACGTCAAATTTAGTTCTCTTCCCTCTCCCCGGGGGCGCTGATTCCGCTTCAAATAGGCACAAAAAAGTGGGTATCATAGGTCCAGCGTACTTGTATAATGAAGGTCAGTGTGAGTAACGCATTAGTACGGCGCACGCCGGCCGATATGACATACTACGTCAAACGTATTTTCGAGATCTCTTCTGAGTCGACTTACTCGTTAGTTCTGTTTACTCTACATAGGCTATAAAACTACATAATTGTCGTAGTCAAGTTATAGTATTGAAAACAAGCAGTTAAATAAATTCCAGTCACCGACCGTAGATAAAGAACACGGCTTTTGCTCTATAACTGCTTGTCGCTAAGAAAATATTGATGATGAGATTAAATGTACGAATTTATTTCTACCATGCAACCGAACTATAGTTATCTTTATAGTTAGGGAGGGGAAGAGGGGATTTCAGGACAAGCTCGAGCGTGTCAGATTAAGCTTGCTTGTCCGACATGTGTCTAGTTATCATGCTATTCATACGTGGGAGAGCCATGCTTCGGCACGAATGGGCCGGCTCGACCGGAGAAATACCACGTTCTCACAGAAAACCGGCGTGAAACAGCGCTTGCGCTGTGTTTCGCCGAGTGAGTGAGTTTACCGGAGGCCCAATCCCCTACCCTATTCCCTTCCCTTCCCTCCCCTATTCCCTTCTCTTCCCATCCCTACCCTCCCCTATTACCCTATTCCCTCTTAAAAGGCCGGCATTGCACCTGCAGCTCTTCTGATGCTGCGAGTGTCCATGGGCGACGGAAGTTGCTTTCCATCAGGTGACCCGTTTGCTCGTTTGCCCCCTTATTCCATAAAAAAAAAAACTATAGAAATCAGATTTCTCACGTGGTTGGATAAAAAAGTTATTTTCGAATATTGAAATGTCATCGGATCTAACAGATTAAGATAGGGGATGTTTAGTATACCCCAAAGAAGCTTCCATATAAAGCACTGACGATTCAAAGGTTAGGTAAGCCTGTAGGGACATTTTAAAATATAAAAAAATAAAGCTTCATATTTTCCTAACCAAGCTTCGCAGATATATTATATTGCACTAAACTAAATGATTTAGTCCTTGTTGTATAAAATCTTGTTATAATTTACCTAAATAAGCAATTTTCTGAATATATTTTCTTTTTCATAACTTTAAAATGGCTGCAGTTTCTGAACCAACCGCTAAAATAAAAAATGGGCCAAGTGCGAGTTGGACTCGCGCATGAAGGGTTCCGTACCGTTATTGAGCGAAAGTTGGCAAAAAATTGTGTTTTTTGTATGGGAGCCCCCCTAAAATATTTATTTAATTTTTATTTTTTTTATTAATTATTGAAGAACAAATATAATTAAGAATTTTGTGAGTATTTCAAGTGGCTATCTGCTACCATTATTGATTACAAGCAAAAAAGGCCAAAAAATTACGTTTGTTGTATGGGAGCCCCCCTTAAATATTTATTTTATTTTATTTTTAGTATTTGTTGTTATAGCGGCAATAGAAATACACAATCTGTGAAAATTTCAGAAGTCTAGCTATAGCGGTTCTTGAGTTACATCCTGGAGACAGACGGACAGACGGACAGACATCGAAGTCTCAGTAATAGGGTCCCATTTTTACCCTTTGGGTACGGAACCCTAAAAACGCTCTTATTATATTTTTATCAGTTTTACCTAATGTAAAAAACCTACTAGGTCTCCAGCTCCATGACGCTCGAGTGACTACACGAATAGCACCCTGGGCTCCCCTACTATTTAATTACGAAAGTCGAATGATGAATCTTTATCGTAATGACCGTTGCTGACTCTACATAATTTATAATCTCCTGGTAAATCATGGTCCTCCGGTATCTCGGCATCGCAATTTACGACGACACCCGACGCCACGACACGCCGCGCTACGTGAATGCTAATTGTACGGTTACGATATGATACGGCTAATAGGCTTTCATAATTACGAGGAGTATGAAGAATCGTGTACGGTGCACCCTAGTGTAGGCAGAAAATTGTGGAGCGGGACACTTTTGAAGCTTTGAAATGGACACTCTTAATTTGATAAACTATTTCTCATTGAGGGTTTTCTGGCGCTATGTACCGTAGGGTCTATCGTGTCAATTGTCGTGTCAAACAGCTGTCATATGTCACGAAATAGCTTCCACATGTCACGATATAGCTGTCATAATATGTCATGCAGTCTGGTGGCAAATGATATATCGAAAACCTCATTGAAATCTAATAGCGTTTTCGGCATCTAGAACATCTAGAACTGCCCCGGGGCAGGGCGGACCGAGCGGATACGAAAATAGCCGAAGTTTAAATTAAGAACATAAACTACGTATTACTAGTACTAAGTCCACGTGCTTCGTGGATCATCGGTTGTGTTCGGCTATTTCCGTATCCATTCGGCCTGCCCTGCCTGACCTGCCTGCCCTGCCCCGGGGCAGTTCCAGACGCCGAAAACGCTATAAGTTTAACAAGATTATCAGATTTCTAAACATATGCCAAAAAACATTTTTTCTCCATCTTATCCTTAAACCTACGAATAATAAAAACTTACTCCGTCAAAAACATATTCTACAATACTTGTCAATAATGTGTACCTTAGGTATACATTTTAATAAATTTGCAATATTTAGGTGGCCTTGAGCGGTATCAGGCTGACGTTACATGACAGTTCGAAAGGAACCAAATTTAAAACGGTAATAGTATGGGAGTTACGTTTCCTTAGTTTTTATTATTCGTAGCCTTAATAAACCCATTATTTTCCTCTTTTTTTGCAGGTGCTGAACACCAAGACAACATAAACAGTGGCTTAAGTTTACAGCTTATCACACAATCAGAATTTATGATACCTCTGACGTAGCGTCAAATGAATACTAAGTTCGGTTTATACGCCGCGCGTGACAGGGTTCCGTAAACATGGATGTGCCGCCCATTTGTACGGACTAGGTGAAATAATTAAGTGCTGCGATGCTTCTGTTATCCTGATACCGTCTAGTTATCTTCTTATTCTTCTTCATAAGCCATAAAGAAGGAGGGCAAATCGTACCCCCTAATGTAGCACTTTGAGACATGTACCAAATGGGGCTTGAAAAGTTGAATATTTTATTGTATGACGAAAAATCTCTAAACCATGGGAGAAAAAAGTTAACGAGGGTAGAAGGTAAGAAAAAATCACAAAAAACATCCTGTATTATTGCATCAATTTATAGTGTTGCTGGTAAGGAATCAGTTCTGGAAAGTCATAGTATACGGCAAACTTGACGAAAGTATTGTATTTTAGTATATTGTTTCATATTTTAAATAAACGTATGAGAAAACGATAAAACCTTAAAAATCTTACCTTTTCTGGATTTTACCGTATATTATCACCTTGGAGGAATTGTTTACAATTAGCAATACTAGCGAATGGTCCAATGATACAGAATGTTTTATTTTTCCTAAGAAAGAAAAAAAACATCCTTTATAATTGCACCATTCGCTAGTATTGCTAATTATAAACCATTTCTCCAAAGTGATAGTAAACGAAAAAATCACGCAAAGGTTCGACATTCATCATTTTATTGTTTTCTCATACATTTCTTTAAAATATGAAGCAATATATTGAAATACAACCCTTTCTTGAGTTTTCTATACATGGTTACTTTTTAGAAATTATTAGCAACACTACAAATTAATTCAATAACACAGGTAGTTACTTTTTCTTTTCTGAAAAAAATATAACATTCTGTATTATTGCACCATTTACTGGTATTGCTAATTATAAACAAATTCTTCACAGTGATTATAAACGATAAAATCCAGGAAAGGTTAGATTTTTAGCATTTTATTGTTTTCTCATACAAATTTCTTTAAAATATGAAACAATATACTAAAATACAACCCTTTCGGCCTTTCCTCAAGTTTGCCACATACGATTACTTTCCAGAAATGATTCCTTACCAGCAACACTATAAATTGATGCAATAATACAGGATGTTTTTTTGCGATTTTTTTACCTTCTACCCTCGATAACTTTTTTCCCCCATGGTTTAGAGATTTTACGTCATATAATAAAATATAGAACTTTTTAAGCCCTTTCATTTGATACATGTGTGGATGTGCTACAGCTTGAGTGCATGTTCCATACAAAAATTCCTTTTTCTTTATGTTTTTTCTATGAGAGAAGAACTTTTCGTGGATGAAAAGGGTAGTGGGGTATAAATAATGTCACATGGCAAAACTGAAGCCAATCGACGCTTTCTTACGATGTCTTCTAATTGAATACAATAGCTGCCAATAATAATAACTAGTCTGAACACTCGACCTGAACATCGACCCACCAAGGAGACCTAAAATTGCACCTTTTACCTTCCACTTATGCGGAGCGACTTTAAACTTGTGCGTGGCCTATAAACAACAAACTATAAACTTTACAGAATCAAGCTAAAACTCAAAATGTCAACAAATTATTTTGCAATTATTGTGCGGATATCTGATGTGCAAATACCATGATAGAAGGTGACTTCTTCAATTCTTACCCAGCGATCTTAATTTTACTCAATCAAAGTAACAAGTTATCAAAAACAAAATAACAAACTTACCTACATATACAGATATCCGTTTTCCGCTATATAGCTAGCCGATATCTATAATTGCCTTACACGTGGAGTCTGAGGGAAACAATTACTTTTGTAGGCAGGAGCTTAAGGCAAGGATGTTCCTAAAATTAGCAGGTCGATGTCTGTCAGTACGAATATCGACGTAAAGGACATTAAAATAACATTCATATCAGCGCGCCTTGGCGGTTACGACGCTCGCCGCGTTCTTGATAGGGCGAAATAGGAGAAAATTATACATTTTATTTTATTTTTTTAATGACCGAATCATTTATTAAAATACTATTTGGTTATTTTGTTAGAACTATAAAAAAGCTATCCTTTTTGTAAAAAAAAATCATATCATTGTCATTGAAAATTACGAGATGTTCGAATTTGAAGTGTATTTTTATGGTGATATTCAAGATTTTTTTACAGAATTACCATGCCATTTTTCAATGTTCTGTTCGGTTATTTTGTTACTTTGTTCCTTTTTGAGTCTAAATCAAATTTGGTGTAAGAAAATTCCACATAATTTCTTCAGACTGGAAGCATAAAAATCAGTCTTTTCGAACTGGCCTCGCCTTAAACGGATTTATTTTATTGTAATCTGTATAATACGGCCTATCAACGTTGGTCCACGATAGAATTGCGATTAGGAACGTGTAAAGAGGAACATTCGTATAATACCACCAATCATACCACAATGATTGCAAGTTTTTTAATAAAATTTAATACAGTCATGGTATTAGCAACAGAGAAACTAAGAGATAATAGGTACTTTAGTGTACGTGTTCCTTTCACTTGTCTTTCAGCGCTGCTACTTTCACTGTGAACTCCCTACAAGGAACACATACACACCCCAAAGTATTATCATTTAGTTTTTTACACCTTGTATAAAAGTCTTTGTAACTTTTGACATAGCTTTTAGTTATTCTAATACATAATATATTTTACAAGGATGATTTGATCTTACAATCCTTGAAGGTCTGTTATGTACTATGCGTATTTATCAACGAATAAAAACTAAACATTGAAATATTTTTCTCAATAAAGTTAAACTTAAAAAAAAAACGAGATCCTAAGCTTTTACGGGTTAAAAATAGAACTTGTTAAATTTTCAGTTCGTTTACTGTTAAATATAAAGTTAGAAAATGTTTCCAGGTAAAATTTGATTTTTCGAACTGGCAGTTAAAAAGTAACAGTTTTATTTACGTACAGTTGTACTGTTTCTTGAGTTAAATCCGTTAACTGGTATAACAACTATTTTTAGAACTGTTTTTCCTGTCAATTTTATAATTCTCGCTTATTTTCGTTTAGTAAACAACAAAATATTATAGCGATTATAAAATATATGAAGATCAAGAAATAATAAAAAATTATAAGAACTTACTATAGTCCGGTCGTAGGATAGAAACGTTAATTTACCTATTGCTGCTTGTCTCTTTTACCCGCACACGAAAATACTGGTATGCGCTGAGGGTATGCGGCTCACATAACATGTACGCCGAAAAGAGATATTAATATTTTCATGTGCAAGATAAAGAGACATCAAGAAAGAGAGGAAAAGAACGATACAGAGCTCTCTCTGTCCCTCTGAAGAGAGAGACAGAGAAAGAGAAATATTTGCCTCCTTCCGTCTAAAGGTTTTCTTGCAACCAGGCTCTCATAAAATATGAAAGATCGTCTGCGCCAACCAGGCTGGCATACCTAACTACAATGTAGCGGCCCGCATCAGAAACTTGCAGTCAATTAAAAGTTTCGTTCTACCCGCGCCTGGCCTTTGTGCCCAACTGTGGGCTGTGTCATACTAATTATCTTATAATATATAAAATTCTCGTGTCACAATGTTAGGCCGCGTACTCCTCCGAAACGATTTTACTGATTTTAACCAAATTTTATATGCATATTCAGTGGATCTGAGAATCGGCTACTGGGTACTTTTTATATTGATAAGTGCATTTGTTGAAAAAATAATAGTAAATTATTACAACTCGAGACTGACGGCGACCATTGATTGTGCGACGGGACGGGACGTTACCATGGTAACATACTTATTTAGTCACTTCAATAAAATAGTAATATGCTCGAAATACTTTATATTATTATGGCAAAGCAACGTTTGCCGGGACAGCTAGTATATAAATGTATAAAAATAGCCCAACTAACATTACCGCTGCAAATATAGCTTATTTAGAACCTGAAGTGTTTTAAAGGTTGACTTGGAGCTGTAATTATAGTTTGACAAAACAGAGTTAGTAATAAAATATAACACTTATAGTGACAAAACGGGTCTATAAGAGCGATTATGAACGCTAAAGTGGAACTGCCAGACCAGAGCTTCGGTGCTATAGCTTTGAGCGAATCATACCACTATAAGATCTATATAAGAAATTATCATCTCCTATTAACTCCTTCAGCGCATTTAGTTCCACAAAGGATGCAATTAATGCTACTAACTCTACAATGCTGTTTTTTAACTCTTTTGCAAAACCAAACTCCTAAAGGGATGCAAAACTCCTCTATGTTATTTAGGGCTGTATATTAGAGTTATTTTCCTCTATTAAAACCCTAAATTCATGAGTCCACCCCATTTTTTGAGTACAAACTTATAATTCACAAAAATAATAAAAAGAAAGTACAAAATGAAAACTTATTACAATGAAGTTATTTGTCTTTGTAACGTTTTGATGCCTGGGTCACGAAACTTTTAAGACAATAGGTAAACCATTAAAACAATTTTATCAATAAAAAATGTTTTGCTTTATTTGAAGCGACACTTTTTTACTTAAAATACACAACAAAGAGTGGGCCCCTTCATTATTTGCTTATAATACATAGTCACATTCACAGTAAACTCATCTTCGCAAAGAAAATTCCGCTTCAGCCTTCCACTAACAAGTGAAAATATTATTTCACTACTGAACTCCGCCATTATAAAATCAGTGGTTATAGTGTAAGTATGTAAGTATAACATATACATAAACACAATATTGTTAATCCTGTTAGAAAAAAAGTTAAAAACATATCATAATTAATGGTTAAACAAACTTACCTTAAGTGAAGTTTGACCATAATTATGAGAGTCGCTGCATCCGAAGAGACTTTATAATTAACATGGTAGTCCGCCCCTAGCTTCCGGCATCGAACACTTTTCAGAGCTTCCTGAAAAAATAAAATAGATGGCGCGGCAATGGCGCGGGCGGGATTTTTACCCCACCGCCACCGGTTTCTCCCCACCAGTTTACCTCGGAGGTTCACTGCAGATCGGTCCTCATTCTTTTTAGAGAAGGTACAATTAAATAAATTTCGATTTTCCAAAGACATTTTAGGGTTTTTTGGTGGGAGGGTAATAAAGTCTCTTCGGATGCAGCGACTCTCATAATTATGGTCAAACTTCACTTAAGGTAAGTTTGTTTAACCATTAATTATAAATCGTCGCTGCATCCTCGAGACTTTATAATTAACATGGTAGATGTTCAGAGTTCTTATGAAAAATCGTCATTCAAATCTTTAAAACTGTAATTTTAAAAATATATATTGTAGAAATCAAATTTTTATATTAATTATTTATACCTAAATATAACAGTGTATAGAATCATAGACTAAGGAAAATAATTTCTCTATGATATACTTAAGTCTGAGATGCATATTTTATCATAGTATTAACAATATTATTCTTGCTCAAAATTGTATTAGCAAATGCATTAACATTTATAGGTAAAACATAGGTAAAATATATATTATAGAATTTACCAAAAAGAGAGATCTACCTGACCACCCTACGACTCTATTCATAGTCTCAGTGGAAACGCCGCCACGACAATCCGCCGATGTAGAGGCATGACGAGTGCAATGTGCCGAAAGCTGTCAAGTGCCCTTTTTTTTTTTGTCAATATTAGTCTATCAGCTTTATCACTATTTCTAAGTGATTGTGTTTTTTGTAAGTAGAAAAGCTGGACAACTTTCTTTTTTATGATTATAAAAAGGAACGATTAAGTTAGGTTGATTTTTTTTTAGGATTAGAGGTTTAATCAATTCGTCTTGGATAGGTATTTGAAAAGTGGAGTTGCATTTATTTATATTAGAGACTTTTATAAGAGAGAGTGTCTGCACGCGTTGAGCAGTTGCCAGTGCAAGTAGCGTTACTTATTTATTTATTTATTTATTATTATATATTATTATTATTATGTGATAAAAATTCATTTGGATACCAATTACTCACAAAATCAAGAACTATAATATTAGCGTCCCAAGTGTTCTGATGTTTAGGAAAACATGGTCAGGATTTGAAGACACCTTTAAGTAATCTACTGACATTACTATCTGTGCTAAACCTTTCACTTAAGATGAGAGAAAGCGCCGAGCGTATGGTATTCACTCCTGAATACCTAGATCCTAAATTCCTAATCTAAATTGTTCAATTATAAATTGTAATGCTATTTGATTTGAAACATTGAAACAATCAGTAAGCTTATTTTCAGTACAAAATTTCCAAATTTGTTTTTATGCCGTATCGTATTGCTTAAGCGTGTTACTAGATAAAGACGAAATCATTAGATCAATTGTCTCTAGATTAAACGATTCATGTGAAAACGCTTCCCTGATAAACGGCACGACACCAGGGTAAGGCTTCACCACAAGGGGTGTGCGTTTCTGAAAGGTGATAATAAAGATCATATTCTGGTCTAAAGTAGATAACCTCGGACGATAATATAAGTTTTAAAAATAATGGATACCACGCCTGACTAGGCCAGTAAGGGAAGACGATAATGCCAGATGCCTGATCGTTGATTATTTTACGTACCTAAAAATTTTAATATTAAAGAAAATGGGGAAAACAGTAGAAGTAACTACTCCAGTAATTTATTGTAAAGGTGTCAATATTCTATGCGTTAGGATGTCTTTTCCAAGAAACATACTTATAACATTTGGCATTAATACAGGAGGCAAATAAATCAATGTCTTTACTGCCATCTTGACTCCGTCTACGTCAATTTTCTCTTTAGAATTGATATATGATGCTAAAATAAAGTGGCGTTCCTCGCACCATTGTCAATTTTTAAATTAGCTGTGCTTCATTATTAAGATGTTCGTACTACACTCCTCCCATTCTGTTGATGTAGGAGATTACAGTCCATATTAATATCAATTCTCAAGAGAATTTCTTTATTACTTATACAAGAAATTTGCAAAACATTTTAATCATTTTAGGGCTGCCCGTAACTTTTATAAATTTATATGATATTGTGACTCTTCTTTGTTCCAAAACTCATTTGATGTTTCCCTATCGCAAGCTATTCCCCATCCTGTGTGGGAAGCATCCGAGAATATTTCAATATGATATTGCTCATAGCGAAGAGGTTTGAAAGTAGTCAATATAAGTAATATTGTTTTGCCACCTTAAAAAGTCTGACTTCAAAACTGGTATTAATGACATTACTTTATCATAGTAATTATCATTTGATGTTGTAAGAGCCAACAATTTCTCTCTTCCAAACCGCTTCCTGAATACTTGTATACTTAGTTATCCATAATCCGTCAACCATAAGAAGTCATTAGCTGTATTTATTTTGAGACCTAAAAATCTTTTTCTTGTACTCAGAAATATGTCACTTTTCTGTTCATTGATTACAAAGCCTAATTAATATTATTATTATTTTAAACAAAATTATAAGTTCATTAACGTTATCACTGCAGGAATAAATTGTCTACACATAATATGTCATCTAAATAGTATACTAGACGATGGCCCCGGTTTCTTAAGTAAGTTATGACAGGTTTCATAAGATTTGTAAACACGAATGGTGCAGAACAAAGAAATAAATCAGCAGAACTTAGACCAAAGGGCAAGCATTGAAATTCATAGGTCAAGAAATTTAAATCTCAAAAACTTTCTGCTTCATTTGTGTATGGGAATACAAAAATAAGCTTCTTTATATCAATATTTGTAACGTCTAGTTTCGATACTAACTTGATAGCAGTCCTGATGTCCTCCATTTTAAGGGACTAATTTTTATAAATAAATTTAGCTTTTTTTAAAGTTCAGAAAAAATCTGTAACTTCCATCATCCTGAGGAATGAGAAAGATTATAGAAATAAATTGTCCAGGAACATCCTGACATTCAGCAATAGCGCCTAATAATTGTAATAATCTAGTGATTTCATTATTCATGTGAATTACTATTTCATTGGCCGAAAAAATTGATGTGGCTCGTAGACTTGTGTTACGCAATGAGAAAAAGAAATTATATATCCAGATACATATTCGAGAACGACAGAATCGTTAGTGATAACTTTCCAGTTATTACAATGATGTGGCAGTTTTGCTAAAGCAGTTACCTCTAGTTCCTGTGGTTCTGTCCGTATGGCTCGTTCCGATCGGTGTGCGTCGTCGTAGTGCGTGGCCGTTTGTGCGTCTGAGCTGGTTCCGTATTCCTGGGCCCACTCTTTCTGCCTCTTATTTAGGTGGGCCCCGAGAGTTTACCGGCCTGTTAGGCAGCAGTTGATTATGCTGATATGACGATGTGGAAGGCTGTTGTAGATCATAAGACTTTTTAAACTTAATCTGTAGACCCGAACGTTCTGCCATTTTAGTAGCCTTGATGTAACATTACAATTACGGTAACGAGTTGATGTAAGATCAATCGCCGCAATACACTGTCCAAGATATTGTGCTTTTTTCTAATCGTTTGTCTATTGGAAACTGAATCAGTTAAAACTCAAGCTTGTTCCGGATTAAGAACTGGAGCTTTTAATAGGGTTAAATTTTCAGGTATATGGATGTTTTCCATTCATTTTTGCATACACTCCTTACTTAGGAGTCCACAACAAATTGGTCCCCAACGTTCAGAGGTCTCATCCCTAATCTTCGGCGCAAAAACATCCACTTTGTTTTTCAAAGAACCCAAAGCTTCTAAAATATCATTTGATAAAGATGGGATGGGTTCGACCGCGTTGAGCACTGAGTCTGTCACCTTGAGAGGTCGAGACAGATGAATTATTATTTAGTAGCTCCGGTAGAGCGTCATGTTAATTAAATCACTTCCGGTTGCATCAGCCTCAAAAGGCATACGCACAACGGATCGAACACTCCGTACGGGTGAAATTAAATACTCGCATTCACTATCAGTCTGAAAGACTGAACAATAAAACTTTCATCAGCCCCTAAAAAGGGGTAGCCAATTGGTACATATGGCCATGATCGCATCATGACTCTCTAAACATACTCGTACATATTTTGTTTTTAGCTCTTCACCAACTTCCGATCCATTCGTTTTCTCAAACGACGTTCCAAGCAACGAATCCTGCTCATTTCTTCCTCCGATTTACGGAGTTTTCGCTTACACTTGATATTTAAACTTACTATGCACTTATATTCACTTAAAAACACTTTAATAAATTATTAAGTTATTTCACTGTTCACTTCACAAAATTAAAGCAATATTACCTAGTTAGAGATGTTTCGATGCCCGAACACTAGAAACGAATGAGGACCGATCTGCAGTGAACCTCCGAGGTAAACTGGTGGGGAGAAACCGGTGGCGGTGGGGTAAAAATCCCGCCCGCGCCATTACCGCGCCATCTATTTTATTTTTTCAGGAAGCTCTGAAAAGTGTTCGATGCCGGAAGCTAGGGGCGGACTACCATGTTAATTATAAAGTCTCGAGGATGCAGTGACGATTTATAATTACGTTACAATTTACCGTATTGCCACCATTAAGGTGCTTAAAAATTTAAAAAGATGCATTATAGATCTACTATAACCCTGAAAGGGTTAATATTCGTGAATTTGCTTCCTTTATAGCACTCAAAGTGCCTTTAGGTAGCCGGCAACTTTATTATACCGCTTAAAGAGTCACTAGTCACTTAAATACTTCACTTAAAACGATTTAATGCTCAGTTATCGCTATTGTACATCCACAATAACTTTACTGTATCTCTAAAATTAATGCTATAGCTCTACTATATCGTCATAGTGGAACATAAGGCGGTAAGAATTTGTGCCCAATTCAAGGGTACAGTAGAGTTATAGCGAGCTATAACTCCATGTGATAGCACTTATTGAACACCATTGGATGTGTTTAGCTCTCTTGTTCTATTCTAACTCTTATGTTAGCGCCTAATGTTAGTTGGGAGGGTTGTTATGTATGTGTGTCTGTAGTTAGCAATAGTGGCAATCATGGTTATCTATCATCACCCAACTAGTTCACCAACACTATCTTGAAATAACACGTTACACGACCAAAATATGTGGGTCGGTCATATCTTTCTAATATATAAAATTCTCGTGTCACGGTGTGCGTGGTTGAACTCCTCTGAAACGGCTCGACCGATTTTCGTGAATCTTAGCGAGCATATCGGCTAGGATGGAGAATCTTAACTGGAAAGCTCACGTTGACATTATTGTAACAAAATTGGACTAACTGGAAAGCTCACGTTGACATTATTGTAACAAAATTGGACCGGTTTGTTTACGCTCTCAATAGATTAAGACAAATTGCTTCGAAAGAAGCTGCCTTGACTGCTTATTACGGATATGTGTCCTCAACTCTACGGTATGGAATTATACTATGAGGCAATTCAACCGATATTACTAGTAGTACGGGAGCCCTAGAACATTTTTTTTTTGATTACTATTGTTAGGTCAATTTTATTTTAGAAATGTAGGTTTAATTTTAAAATAAAAAAAGAAACAATATTTATAATAGTAATTTAGTTTTTAAGATTCTGTTTTGATTAAATCTTTAACTTAACTAACAGGATGTAATATTAAGTAAATAATAACAAATTAATATAAGACGGCTAAAATCAAGAAATGTCGTTATAAAACGATGAATAATTATGCTATATTTATTAAGGTTGTTTTTGTATTTATGTAAAACTGTTGATTTAGAAGGAAGTAATACTTTATTGCATTTCTATAAAATGTAATCAAAGGTATGTAAAAATTAGGAAGTTATTTTATTAAAATTACATATTTATATAATATTTATTGAGAATATATTAGGATTTTTCTAGTGCTGTTAAAATAAAACAATGTATTAAAGAAAAGGAAGTTGCATTTGACTTCCCTCATAGAGTTTGACGTTGATAGCGGTTGGCGGGGGTTGGCGGGAATACCTGGGTATAAAATAGAGGGTTTCAGCCTATTTGGGTTATTCTGGTATCAGCGTCAATCTCGGCAGGTTCTACTGGTAAGTCACTTTTAGAGTCTCTTATACTTATCAATTATTATACTGTTGTGATGTAACGTGCTCACACTTTGTTGGTGGTAATTTAAAAATAGTTAATAGATGTCTGCTAAAATAAAATAATATAATTGTGATCTTGAGTTTTATTACATATCAGAAGTGACACGTACACGCCTACGAAATTGCTTTTATTTGAAAACTTCAATCGTATTTCTTTTCTTTTTAGTGATATCATATATTAAAGCATTCCATTTTTTGTGTGTTTGAGACGCAATGGAACACGAATCGCGAAAGAGACGACTCGATGAAGACCACAGGAGAATTCAATCTACTTCGAGTGCTGATAGCGACCATCCCCGACGTCGTGGACATCAGCGTGTGCTACGACGGAGGAGATCACGACTCGACAGACACAGTAGTCGCAGCTGTAGTCAGGACAAGAAACGGCCACGCAGACTGCGAACACCGCGTCGAGAGTGCGGCAGATTCGTGCGCCGCAGCAGCGGGCCATGTCATGAGAGTGACAGCCGCGAGTCCTCGCGATGCAGCAGCAGGCCACACCGTGAGCGTGACAGCCGCGAGTCCTCGCTACGCAGCAGCAGGCCACGCCACGAGCGTGACAGCCGTGAGTCGTCGCGACGCAGCAACAGGCCGCACCGCGAGTCCTCTGGCTGCAGAAGTAGAATACCCCGCGAGCATGATGACCACGAGTACTTGCGCCCCAGCAGCCGGGAGCGCGTCGACCGCGAGTCCTCGCGTCGCAGCGGTCAAGAGCGCTGGGAGCGAGATGTAAACGAGTTGAACAGAAGGTCAGTTAGCCCTCGTATGTCCACGGACGATGTTTTGAAGCTAATTCAATCGATTACCTCGCAGCCACAGACACCAGCTAATAACAATAGAAGTAATGATTACAAAAATATTTTACCGGAATTTGATCCGTCATCTAACAATCAAAGAATAGATATATGGCTAAAAAAGGTCAACGAATGCGCTGCTGTCTATGGCTGGGATGAAAAGACTACTATCCATTTCGCTATGCAAAAATTGCAAGGATTGGCCAAGCGTTGGTACGAAAGCCTTAGTACTATATTATTTACTTGGGACGAATGGCAAGTCAAATTAACTAGCGCATTCCCACATGAATATAACTATGGCCAATCCTTGGAAGAAATGCTTAGACGTAAGAGTAGGTTTAATGAATCAATACAAAATTATTTCTATGAAAAATTAGCACTTGTAAATCAATGTGACATAACGGGTAAACGTGCGGTTGACTGTATTATTCACGGAATAAGTGATAGAACGATGAAATCTAGTGCTCTGGCATTGCGTTGTTCTCATCCCGATCAGTTGCTACAGTTTTTGATGAGTAATAAGGATAACTCGGTTCTCTTAGACCAGTCAATTGTGAAGCCCAGAGTAGGGAATGAAAAATCATTTACACGTACGGGTACCAATCGAGTTCAAACTCTCACTTGTTTTAATTGCAAGGAACAGGGCCATAGTTACATTCGCTGCACTAAACCCTTAATCAAGTGTTCGCGATGTTCAAGAATAGGTCATACTTCTGAAAAATGTGTTGTCAAACTTACAAATAATAAAGAAAACAATAATACCACTCCTAAAACTATGTGCATTTCATCTTCTTCCCCCAATGCAAAGTTTTATAAGAATGTAAGAATTAATCATTTACAAGTTAATGCTTTCATAGATTTTGGCAGTGAAGTTACGGTTATTAAACAATCATTATTAACTCGTTTAGGTTTAAAACACGATTGCATTTGTTACCCTATGAAAGGATTTGGAAATGAGATTGTATTAGCTCTTGGTAGTGTGAAGGTAGATCTCGTTGTAGATGGCGTTTCTGCCAAGGTTGACAGTAAGGTAGTTTCAGATGAACTTTTAGACACACCATTATTAATAGGTCAGTCGTTTACAGAGCAGCCCCACATTTTAGTAAGAAAGTGTAGTAATAAGCTGGAATTCCTTAGTACTAAAGATGAGATGCCTTTTTCGGATATTTTTGACTCGGAAGCGAGACTCATAAAAGTAGTTGCAAATAAAACTGTTACACTTTTTGGAATTTCCTCTGTTAAGGCTGTGGTTCAGGGTGATTACGATGGTTATATTTTGTTGGATAATAAAATAATAGGTAAACCAGTTCAGCAGTATATTGTTAAAGGTGGCTTGTACCGTTGTGTCAATAATAAATTGCATATTATTATTGCACCAGAATCATCATCGTGTCAAATTCTTCAGAGTACAGTCATCGCTCGAGCTTTTCCAGTAGAAATGATTAACTGCATCACTTCTACGTCTTCTTCCAAATTTTGTGCCAACAATATTACAAATATAGACATCCACAATCTACACATAGGAGATTCTGTATGTGAGTCGGACAAACTTAAACTCTTACGGATTTTAAACGAGTACAAACATTGTTTTGCAAAGTCCCTTCAGGATTTAGGATGCACAAATGCAACTGAAATGAATATAGAATTAAATAGTAAGACACCAGTAGTGTATAGACCATATAGACTGTCCCACGCAGAACGCGAAAAGGTTAGGGAAATGATTGACGAAATGTTAGAGGCCGGTATCATTAGAGACTCAACGTCAGAATACGCAAGCCCTATTGTTTTGGTTAAAAAGAAAAACGGGAAGCAAAGACTTTGTGTAGATTATAGAATGCTAAATTCAATAACCGTTAAAGAACGTTACCCTATGCCCATAATTGAAGATGAAATCGCGCGATTATCTGGACATTCTTGTTTTATTACACTTGATTTGGCTTCGGGATATTACCAAATACCAATATCAGAAAATTCTAAATACCTTACATCATTCGTCACGCCTGATGGGCAATATGAATTCAACCGCATGCCTTTTGGCCTTGCCAATGCACCAGCAGTTTTCCAACGAATGATGAATAAGGTGTTAGGCTCTTCTAGATTTACTAAAGCTACTGCCTACATAGATGATGTTCTTATTTATGGCATCAATGTTGAGGATTGTTTGGATAAATTAAAACACGTCCTTTATTTACTAGAAAACGCCCATTTGACTCTTAATTTAGAAAAATGCGAATTTTTATGTGACCGAATCGATTATCTAGGTTATGAAATTAGCTCTGAGGGAGTGCGGCCCGGTAATCAGAAAATAGAAAGTGTTCAAAATTTTCCTCAGCCTGTAAATCAACACGGTATACGTCAGTTTCTAGGATTGGTTAGTTACTTCCGCAAGTTTATTCAAAATTTCGCACAGTTATCTTATCCCTTGAGTAAATTATTGAAAAAGGATGTCACTTTTGTCTGGACTGATGAACAAAACAATTGCTTTAATGAACTCAAGCGTAGACTTATTACTAGACCCATTTTAGCTATTTTTGACCCATCAGCTGAAACTCAACTTCATACTGATGCTAGCAAAATTGGTGTAGGTGGTATTTTAATGCAACGGCTTAAAGAAAATGACACATTTAAACCAGTAGCTTTTTACAGTCGCCAAACCTCTCCTGAGGAAAAGAATTTTCACTCTTACGAGTTAGAAACCCTGGCTTTAATCTGTTGCCTTAGAAAGTTTAGGGTTTATTTAATTGGTAAGGAATTCAAAATAATTACCGACTGTAGTGCTCTACGAACTACTTTCTCTAAACGAGATCTTATTCCAAGAATAGCGCGCTGGTGGTTGTTATTACAAGAATATCAATGCACTGTAGAATATCGTCCTGGTACTCGTATGTCACATGTAGATGCCCTGTCACGTAACCCAACGGATTTAGTAATTCCTGATGAGCTAGAACAATACCCTACTGTCATGTTAGTTGTTCAGGCCTACAATGCCTGGCAGGATTTGAAGACGTCGAGAAATTGCAAGATTGCCATTTTTAGTTAACAGGCGTTTTTATTTTTATTCGTAGTGTCCTTTTCAATGTCATTCCTTCTTACCTTTTCTGTTGAATACACGCAACATTGTATTACGGGCTTTCATTTTGCTCCCTAAAAGTAAAAAAAGCTCCAGTCCAGTCCCAAAACTGAACATTTGGTGGCCCATGAGGGGAACTATTTGGGAATCCAAGAAGATTAATCGCAAATTACCAGCCAAAG
The DNA here is from genome assembly GCA_905187585.1 of Cyaniris semiargus. Classification (NCBI taxonomy): domain Eukaryota; kingdom Metazoa; phylum Arthropoda; class Insecta; order Lepidoptera; family Lycaenidae; genus Cyaniris; species Cyaniris semiargus. The sequence goes on from LR994558.1 coordinate 15,578,243, forward strand.
GATAATTGGAATATTGGAAATTGGACAATCAGTGGGTGCAGCCAAAGTACCACATTGTTCCGGCGTGCTTCGACAAAGTTAAGTGCCCTGATATTTCCTATACCTAATCTAAATTCCCAATTGATCCCTAATTCCTAATAAGTGTTTGCTAAAATCCATTTGTGCAAATTAACAACTTGTAATAGGTAATTAGCACGTGTTGAGGTTAAATTCCATTGTCCGACATCTTGTTCGAAGATATTTTGTACATTATTCTAAGTTATTTTTCATACAGTTTACCAAAAAAAAATTGTGATATTAGTGCCTATAGCGTAAATATTTGATTTTAAGATAGTTTTGCCGACTAATTTCAGGCGCCACGCACCGGTAAGTGGTAGGTGCTTTCCAGCCATCAGGAAGTCACAAAATATTGGAGAAGCTGATATTCCATAAGTACCTGCTGGCCTGGGGTGGTAGATGTCGCCGTCATAAGGAGCGTGAGCCATTTTTTTTCTTTATTTTCCGCAAAAAACCTATCTTAAAGATACAATTTAATAGTTTTCATTTCGATATTATTAGTCGATACTTGCAATGTCTACAGAAATGGATAGGAAGCAGCATATTAAAGATTTGCTTACTAGGCGTTCGTCCGCTAAGGGACAAATAACAAAATTTCGTAATTATCTAAATAGCATTTCTGAGTTGGAAGAATTAACAAATATACAACTCACAGAGTTAAATATTAAATTAGCTAAGTTTGAGGCATTGTCAGTCCGGGTAGATGATTTGCAAAATGAGATAGAAGTTTTATGTCCCGATAACATTGCTAATGAGATAGAAGAGCGTGACAAAATCGAGCGCGATATTATCATCAATATGGCTACAGCCAAAACCTTATTAGACCAATTTAATAAGAAAATAGAATCTGAGATAAGGCGCGCCTCTGTATTTGAGAATACAATGCAATTCGAAAATCAAGAAAGTCTAAGTATTAAACTTCCTCAAATACAGATTGCAAAATTTGATGGTGCATATTTCCGTTGGTTGGAATTTCGGGATACTTTTGAAAATTTAATACACAATAATGCACGCATCTTGCCCATACACAAATTCCACTATTTAATTTCATATTTGGAGGGTGATGCTTCTCGAATAATTTCAAACCTTGAAGTGTCCTCGGCCAACTACGCCGAAGCTTGGAAATTATTATGTGGTCGTTACAACAATAAGAGAATTCTCATTAACCATCACTTAAATTCATTATTTAATATTAAGCCGCTTTCACGTGAGTCTGAACGATCTTTACGATTTTTAGTAGATCACGTTACTAAAAATTTACGTGCCCTGCACAGTCTTGGTCAGCCAACAGACAAGTGGGATGTTTTAGTTATTTTTATGTTGTCATCTAAATTAGACAGTATTACCTTATCAAAATGGGAAGAATACAGAAGCTCTTTAGATAGTGATACGGCTACTTTAGAACAATTTAATAAGTTTATGGTCGATCGTGCTAATGTTTTGGAATCTTTAAACAGAAATAAATCCCACGAAAGTGCTAATAATAATTCTAAGGCACACCTTGTTAACTCACGTCATGGTGAGCTAATACCTAATTCCAATAGGCAGTTTTCCCATACTAAATCATTTGCAACTTACCATTCACCTATTAAACAAACAAAATTACAAGCTAATAATAATATTTCATGCGTAATATGTGATAATAAACATAAAATTTATGATTGTCCTACCTTTAAGGCGATGTCCATAGATCAGCGTCTAAAAAAGGTTCAAAAATACAAACTTTGTGCTAATTGTTTGAGGCAGGGTCATTCTATAGATCAATGCCGCATGGGATCGTGTCGAGATTGCAACAAGAGGCATAACTCGTTGCTCCACGAGCCAGTTTCGTCTGCCCGTAACCATGGTGTTCTGGAAGCTGAAACTACAGAACAGATTCAGGTACCAAACGAATCATCTGTATATTTTGCAAAGCAATGCTCAAATGAAATATTACTTTCAACTGCTGTAGTATTAGCCGTGAATCCATTGACTAAGCAAAAGGTCAAAGTTCGCGCATTATTAGACTGCGGGAGTCAATCTTCTTTTATTTCTAAATCCCTGAAGGAACAAATATCATTGAAATCTATCTCCATCGACTGTCTAAAGGTTGTAGGGATAGGTAACACTAGTTTTATGAATGTACTCGAAAGCTGTAATGTTGAGATAAAATCTCTGACTAGCAATTTTAGTTTAACAGCTTCATTTCTAGTCTTAAATGAATTAACAGGCAACATTCCTAAGCAATCTATTGACAAAACTACAATTAAATTGCCAAAAAACATAATACTAGCTGACCCACAATTCTATGAACCAGCTCCTATCGACCTATTGATAGGCGCAGATTTGTTCTGGGACATTCTTGGTGACGAGCAACGTTCCCTCGGTCCCCTAAATCCTAAGTTACGAAGCTCCCAGCTTGGCTGGATTATATCTGGTCCAGTTCATTCAAAATTGATCACTAATAAAAATACTACTTGTAATCACTTAACTATTAATTCAAGTACAAACATAAATGAAAATATAAACAAAAATTTAACGAAATTTTGGGAGATCGAAGAAGTTCCCACAAAACACTTGCTAGGTACTAAAGAAAAGGAATGTGAGAGACATTTTGTTACTCACACACGTAGAGATAGTAACGGTAGATTTTGTGTTAAGTTACCTTTGCTAGATAGCCCAGATTGTCTTGGAGATACTTACAATTTAGCAAAAAAGAGATTAATATCTTTAGAAAAACGGTTTAAGCGTAATCCAATTTTAAAACAAGAATATACTAATTTCATAAACGAGTATAAATCATTAGGACACCTCTCACCAGCTTCAAACTCCTCGAATAATAATTGTTATTACTTATGCCATCACGCTGTGCAGAAACAAGAGAGTGAGTCGACAAAGCTGCGAGTGGTGTTCGATGGTTCTGCTCCGTCTTCATCGGGCTATTCATTGAACGATATTCTCATGGTTGGTCCTACCATTCAGCCATCTCTCTTCTCCATTTTAATACGTGCTAGACAGTACCGATTTCTTCTCACGGCGGATATTGAGAAGATGTATCGCATGATATCCGTTTATGAGGAGGATCGTGATCTGCAGCGGGTGCTGTGGAGAGATGACGATTCTCAGCCTATTAAAGTATATAATTTAAATACTATTACTTACGGGACCGCAAGTGCTAGTTATTTGAGTACGCGATGCTTGTGGCAGCTAGGTGAGGATTGCGGCGATGAGCTAACTAAATCTATCATACAAAATGATTTTTACGTTGACGATTTGATCACCGGCGCCAGCACAGAGGAAGAATTGTGTCTAATACAAAGGTCAGTAGCAAAGGTACTTAAATCTGGATGTTTCAATCTAAGAAAATACAAAAGTAATCAACCATCAATATTCGAAAATATTGAAATGAATGGTAATGATAATTTAACTATAAGTACGTCTACGAGTACCCTAGGTCTCGGTTGGACGCCCTCTACCGATACTTTATTCTTTCCAATTAAGGATTTTACAAATGACTCGTCAACTGTAACAAAACGCATAATTTTATCGAAATCTTTTAGAATATTTGACCCCTTAGGTATTCTGAGCCCGATTGTTATTAAACCTAAAATATTGTTACAGAAACTCTGGCAACAAAAGCTGGATTGGGATCAGCCTGTCCCTTTAGAAATAAAACACGAGTGGCTAAAATTATCTGAAAGTTTAAATTTCATTAAAAATTTACATGTTCCTAGATTAGTTTTATGTAATTCACCGATTTTCATAGAATTGCATTCTTTCAGTGACGCATCTCAAAAGGCTTATGGTGCATGTATTTATCTAAAATCTATATCACCACAAGGTAAATCTATGGTGAAACTATTATGCGCTAAGTCAAAGGTTGCGCCGCTAAAGCCGACCACAATACCTAGACTTGAGTTGTGCGCTGCCTTACTATCTGTTAGGTTATGTAAATCGGTGTTAGAATCGCTCAGATATAAACCTGATAATGTTGTACATTGGTGCGATTCTAGCGTGGTATTAAGTTGGATAAATAGTGACCTAACAAAGTTAAAATTATTTGTAGCTAATCGGATAGCCGAAATCCTAGAGTTGTCTGAGCCTTCCTCTTGGCGGTACGTCCCCACTCACGAAAATCCATCTGATTTAATCTCAAGAAGCGTAGATGCTAAGGATTTAATATCTCTAAATAAATGGTGGTCCGGACCAAGCTACCTTCTTAAAGATAAGTCCGAATGGCCTAAGCTAAATCCTAATCCTGTAAAAGAAATACCTGAAATAAAAGTACATACATTAATACATAATAATTTTACGATAATAGAATTTGATAGATTTTCTTCTTTAACTAAACTTCAACGTTCATATGCATATGCTACTAGGTTCATATATAATTTAAAAAATAAGAATAATAAGCGTAAGGGCATACTTACCGTTGCAGAACTCCGCGACTCATTTCATTCGTTATGTGTCATGGCTCAAAGAGAATCATTTGCTATAGAATATGGTTTACTACTTGATTCAAAACTTGTAAATAATAAAAGTAAAATAATTTCTCTTTCCCCTTTTTTAGATGAGAATAATCTTATTCGGGTTGGAGGTCGACTCGAGGCATCTATTTGTTCCTATGAAAAAAGAAATCTTATCTTACTTCATGCTAATCATAAGCTAACTAAATTAATATTTTACAGGGAACATATAAATAATATGCACGCAGGCCCTCAGCTGTTATTAGCTATTGTGAGGGAGTCTATATGGCCCGTTAATGGTAGACATCTCGCTAGAAGTACTGTTAATAAGTGTGTAATATGCAGACGCATGCGTGGTAAAACTATACAACCTAAAATGGGTAACTTACCTGCTCAGCGCGTTAATCCAGACTTCCCCTTCTTGTCCGTTGGCATTGACTTTGCGGGTCCGTTTTTTATACTAAATCGAAAGGGCCGCGGAAGTCGCTTAATTAAATGTTACCTCTGTCTTTTTGTATGTTTAAGATATAAATGTATTCACCTAGAAGCTGTCAGTGATATGAGTAAGGATGCGTTCATTATGACACTTAGACGTTTTATTGCGCGTAGAGGAAAGCCAACGGAGATATTCAGCGATAACGGTCGCAATTTTGTAGCTGCTGCAAAGGAGATAGGACAGTTTCTTAAACAAAATGAGGAATACTTGTCTCAGTTTGCAAGTCATCAAGGTATTACATTTAATTTTATACCAACTTACGCTCCTCATTTCGGCGGCATCTGGGAGGCTGGAATAAAGTCGGCTAAATTTCATATTAAACGTGTTATGGCTAATAGCAAATTAACTTTTGAAGAGATATCTACACTATTTGCACAAGTGGAGGCAATACTTAATAGCCGTCCCTTGTGCCCTCTATCCTCTTCTCCAAATGACCTCCTACCCTTGTCCCCAGGGCACTTTCTTATCGGCCGTCCGCTTACGGCACTACCACCAGCGCCATCTTTGGACGACGCCGGGAACAACAACGAAGTAAAACGCTACAAACATCTACAGAGATTGCGGCAACATTTCTGGCAGAGGTGGCAGAAAGAATACTTGAGCGAACTGCAGCAGAGAAGCAAATGGCGTCAAAACACCGATCACCTTGCTATTGGTGACATGGTGTTGTTAGCTGAAGACAACTTACCACCGCTTTGCTGGCGATTGGGACGCGTGGTGCGTCTCTTTCCAGGACCGGATGCTATATCAAGAGTAGCAGAGGTTACTACTGCACGTGGCTGCGTACGGCGAGCTCTCACCCGACTCTGTCCTTTGCCTAAAGCTGAGGATTTAAACAGTTGAAAGTGGACCTTTCAACGGCCGGGAGGATGTTCAGGCCTACAATGCCTGGCAGGATTTGAAGACGTCGAGAAATTGCAAGATTGCCATTTTTAGTTAACAGGCGTTTTTATTTTTATTCGTAGTGTCCTTTTCAATGTCATTCCTTCTTACCTTTTCTGTTGAATACACGCAACATTGTATTACGGGCTTTCATTTTGCTCCCTAAAAGTAAAAAAAGCTCCAGTCCAGTCCCAAAACTGAACATATTAATTTTTGACTCGGAAGCGAGACTCATAAAAGTAGTTGCAAATAAAACTGTTACACTTTTTGGAATTTCCTCTGTTAAGGCTGTGGTTCAGGGTGATTACGATGGTTATATTTTGTTGGATGATAAAATAATAGGTAAACCAGTTCAGCAGTATATTGTTAAAGGTGGCTTGTACCGTTGTGTCAATAATAAATTGCATATTATTATTGCACCAGAATCATCATCGTGTCAAATTCTTCAGAGTACAGTCATCGCTCGAGCTTTTCCAGTAGAAATGATTAACTGCATCACTTCTACGTCTTCTTCCAAATTTTGTGCCAACAATATTACAAATATAGACATCCACAATCTACACATAGGAGATTCTGTATGTGAGTCGGACAAACTTAAACTCTTACGGATTTTAAACGAGTACAAACATTGTTTTGCAAAGTCCCTTCAGGATTTAGGATGCACAAATGCAACTGAAATGAATATAGAATTAAATAGTAAGACACCAGTAGTGTATAGACCATATAGACTGTCCCACGCAGAACGCGAAAAGGTTAGGGAAATGATTGACGAAATGTTAGAGGCCGGTATCATTAGAGACTCAACGTCAGAATACGCAAGCCCTATTGTTTTGGTTAAAAAGAAAAACGGGAAGCAAAGACTTTGTGTAGATTATAGAATGCTAAATTCAATAACCGTTAAAGAACGTTACCCTATGCCCATAATTGAAGATGAAATCGCGCGATTATCTGGACATTCTTGTTTTATTACACTTGATTTGGCTTCGGGATATTACCAAATACCAATATCAGAAAATTCTAAATACCTTACATCATTCGTCACGCCTGATGGGCAATATGAATTCAACCGCATGCCTTTTGGCCTTGCCAATGCACCAGCAGTTTTCCAACGAATGATGAATAAGGTGTTAGGCTCTTCTAGATTTACTAAAGCTACTGCCTACATAGATGATGTTCTTATTTATGGCATCAATGTTGAGGATTGTTTGGATAAATTAAAACACGTCCTTTATTTACTAGAAAACGCCCATTTGACTCTTAATTTAGAAAAATGCGAATTTTTATGTGACCGAATCGATTATCTAGGTTATGAAATTAGCTCTGAGGGAGTGCGGCCCGGTAATCAGAAAATAGAAAGTGTTCAAAATTTTCCTCAGCCTGTAAATCAACACGGTATACGTCAGTTTCTAGGATTGGTTAGTTACTTCCGCAAGTTTATTCAAAATTTCGCACAGTTATCTTATCCCTTGAGTAAATTATTGAAAAAGGATGTCACTTTTGTCTGGACTGATGAACAAAACAATTGCTTTAATGAACTCAAGCGTAGACTTATTACTAGACCCATTTTAGCTATTTTTGACCCATCAGCTGAAACTCAACTTCATACTGATGCTAGCAAAATTGGTGTAGGTGGTATTTTAATGCAACGGCTTAAAGAAAATGACACATTTAAACCAGTAGCTTTTTACAGTCGCCAAACCTCTCCTGAGGAAAAGAATTTTCACTCTTACGAGTTAGAAACCCTGGCTTTAATCTGTTGCCTTAGAAAGTTTAGGGTTTATTTAATTGGTAAGGAATTCAAAATAATTACCGACTGTAGTGCTCTACGAACTACTTTCTCTAAACGAGATCTTATTCCAAGAATAGCGCGCTGGTGGTTGTTATTACAAGAATATCAATGCACTGTAGAATATCGTCCTGGTACTCGTATGTCACATGTAGATGCCCTGTCACGTAACCCAACGGATTTAGTAATTCCTGATGAGCTAGAACAATACCCTACTGTCATGTTAGTAAATAATGAAGATTGGCTATTAACTTTACAGCTTGGTGATTCAGAGCTACAAAGAGTTAGGGATATATTAACTTCTAAAATAGATGCAGAACAAGTGAAACACATAAGTGATAATTATGGTATTAAAGATAATAGGATTTACAAAGTAATAGATGGTGATAAGAATAATTTAAGATGGGCTGTGCCAAAGGGAGCGAGATGGCAAATATGCAAGTTAAACCATGACGATATTGGTCATTTTGGAGTAGATAAAACAATGGAACGAATAAAGGGGACATATTGGTTTCCAAAAATGACAAAATTTATAAAAAAATACGTGGCTGCCTGTCTTCAATGTGCTTATGCTAAAAAACAATCTACTAATTCTGAAGGATTACTACACCCCATCAATAAAATTGAAGATCCATTTCATACCTTGCATATTGACCATCTCGGCCCCTTTGTAAAGTCGAAAAAACAAAACTCTTACATATTATTAATCATAGACGCCTTTACAAAATTTGCTTTTATTAAGCCAGTGAGAAATACCAAGTCTAAAACAGCTATTGCAATTTTGGATGAAATTTTTAATGTTTTTAGAACTCCTGACCGCATAATAAGTGACAGGGGAACTTGTTTTACTTCACGATTATTCAAAGAGTTTTGTACAGATAGGAAAATCAAACACGTGTTAAATGCTGTAGCAAGCCCTCAATCGAATGGCCAGGTAGAGCGCTACAATAGGACTGTTCTTAATGCTCTTACAGCTCAAAACTTAAATTGCGATGAAAAATGTTGGGATGAGAAGGTAGGCAGAATTCAATGGGGCCTTAATAATAGTATCCAAAAAACTACTGATAGAACCCCTGCAGAAATAATGTTTGGAACCCGTATGAATAGTGAGATAGAACCTATTCTTAATGAAGTGCGATCTGAAACTCGTGATAATACCGCTGTTACCGATATAAGGCATGAAGTTAAGGATAGAATAGATAATGAACAGATCAAACAAAAACGGTATTATGATAAACACAAGCGCCCAGCACGAATTTACAATGAGGGTGATTTAGTAAAAATAACAAAAACCTCTTTTAAGAACGACGGTCAAAGTAAAAAGCTGGTGCCTCCTTATATAGGGCCATTTCGAGTGGTCTCCGTGCTAGGAAATGATCGGTATGAGATAACAGCAATTCCAGGCTTAACTGGTAGTAAAAACAAACGTAAAACAGTCGTATCCGCAAGTCGCATGTTACCTTGGGTTAACATTGCTGCCCTTGATGTACATAATGATGTTGATGATGTTAATAGTATTGATGAAAGTAACAGTATTGATGAAAGTAACAGTATTGATGATAATTGAACTAATTATCTTTAGGAATATTTTTAATTTCACCAATTTTACATTTTAAGAATAAAGTTTTCAGTATTTTTTTTTAATTAGCAAAGGTCGAAGGACGATCAGCGTAATCGAGAAGACCTTGTAAATGATTGAGATTCAAAATTTAATTGAGGTCGAAGGACGATCAGCGTAATCGAGAAAACCTTGTAAATAATTGAGATTTAAAATTTGTATAGTAATTGAGGTCGAAGGACGATCAGCGTAATCGAGAAGACCTTCTAAATGATTGAGATATAAAATTTGTATGGTAGAGGTTCAAGGACGATCAGCGTAATCGAGAAGACCTTGTAAATGAGTGAGATTTAAAATTAAGTAATTGAGGTTGAAGGACGATCAGCGTAATCGAGAAGACCTTTGTAAAAGAGTAAGATTTAATCAGTTATAAGAGTAAAATTTAATCAGTTATAATTTGTAAGATAAAATTAATTATTATTAGCAATGTGAACAGAGTGTTAGGTCAATTTTATGTGTATGAGGACATACACCTTATCAGAATGGCCGAGTGTTAGGTCAATTTTATTTTAGAAATGTAGGTTTAATTTTAAAATAAAAAAAGAAACAATATTTATAATAGTAATTTAGTTTTTAAGATTCTGTTTTGATTAAATCTTTAACTTAACTAACAGGATGTAATATTAAGTAAATAATAACAAATTAATATAAGACGGCTAAAATCAAGAAATGTCGTTATAAAACGATGAATAATTATGCTATATTTATTAAGGTTGTTTTTGTATTTATGTAAAACTGTTGATTTAGAAGGAAGTAATACTTTATTGCATTTCTATAAAATGTAATCAAAGGTATGTAAAAATTAGGAAGTTATTTTATTAAAATTACATATTTATATAATATTTATTGAGAATATATTAGGATTTTTCTAATGCTGTTAAAATAAAACAATGTATTAAAGAAAAGGAAGTTGCATTTGACTTCCCTCATAGAGTTTGACGTTGATAGCGGTTGGCGGGGGTATACCTGGGTATAAAATAGAGGGTTTCAGCCTATTTGGGTTATTCTGGTATCAGCGTCAATCTCGGCAGGTTCTACTGGTAAGTCACTTTTAGAGTCTCTTATACTTATCAATTATTATACTGTTGTGATGTAACGTGCTCACACTTTGTTGGTGGTAATTTAAAAATAGTTAATAGATGTCTGCTAAAATAAAATAATATAATTGTGATCTTGAGTTTTATTACACTATCAAGCTAATTTTTTGTGAGTAGCTTCATTTTGATAAGACGAACAACATTTTTATTTCCGAAAAATCTCGAAAGTGGTAGCTAACAGAGATAGAAAGGATTTCATACTTTGAATTGATGATCCTAAAATATGGACTATTTTATTCGTAGGACAATGTTACTCTTAAATTATATGACTGTTAATCTATCAATATACAAAAAATCAGCTCGTTCGGGTTCCGTTATAGGGTTCTGTAATCAACAAAACTTGGTTGACTACTGAAACCTAAAACGGAACCCTAACAAGCTGATTTTTGTATATTGATAGGTTAATAGTTATATAATTTAAGAGTGACATTGTCCTACAAATAGAACAATTCATATTTTATAACCATCAACTCAAAGTATGAAATCCTTTCTATTTCTGTTAGCTACCACTTTCAAGATTTTTCGCAGATAAAAATGTTGTTCATCTTATCAAAATGAAGCTACTCACAAAAAAAATAGCTTGATAGTAATCAAAAAAATAATTTGTTCTAGGGCTCCCGTACTATAGAGCATTTAAAGTCCAAAAAAAATATGTAAGATTTGTATTTAGTGCAGGGTATGTGGACAGTTACAAGCCGCTGTTTAAAAAGTTGAATGTACTGCCTCTTCCTTGTCTTTACAGTTACGAAACGTCTATATTTGTTTACAAACATACATACTTATTTGCTAAAAACAAAGACTGTTATAAATATAGAGGTAGGAAACGAGAAAATTTGTGTATTCCTGATCAGAAACTAGCTCCATTTTCTAAAAATGCACACTGTATGGCTATCCGTATATATAACAAACTACCAAATTATTTAAAAACAATGACATTTAATAAATTTAAAAATAAATTATTTCAATTACTGTTAGCCAAAATGAACCAAAATACTATCGACGATTTTATTAATGATGAAAATATAATTATAATATTTAATAAGTAACATTTTATCTTGATAATTTTTAATTTATTTTTTGCATATTTGTACTTTCTATGACATTTCATTAATTTATTATTATTTTATTAACAATATTGTACGGGAACTAACTATCACAGCAATATTGTTCGGGGACAACATCCTTTTTTATCTTAATAAGTGCATTTGTTGAATAAATAATAGTAAATTATTACAACTCGAGACTGACGGCGATCATTGTTTGTGCCACGGGATAGCGATCGACGTTGCCATGGTGACATACTTATTTAGTCACTTCAATAAAATAATATGGGCGAAATACTTTATATGGCAAAACAACGTTTGCCGGGACAGCTTGTCTAATATACATATAAAATTCTCCTGTCACAGTGTTTGTGCGCGAACTCCTCCAAAACGGCTCAACCGATTTATAGAAATTTTGTATGTTTATTCGTTAGGCCTGAGAATAGCTGGTTTTTATCTACTTTTTATATTGATACTAGGAATAATTTATATTATGGAAAAACAACGTTTGCCGGGTCAGCTAGTAATGTCTATGAGTAAATTTCTCACATAGTACACAGAACATATACTTGAAAAACATAACCCTTTTCACACAATCGGTTAATAAACACGCCTCTCGAACCTCCAGCACTTGATTGGTCGTATAATATTTCAAAGGGCCGGGTTGAGCGCAGATTTTATTAGAAAATTCCAAAGTGAAAATAAATACGGATTTTCCTTGAACATACATTTTTCACTTACACAAAGAAAGGGACATCATGTGTTATTCAAAATAGTACGCGTGTAAAGGGTTTGTGAAAACATATTTTAAAGATAATATAATATTATAACACTATACTGTACTCGGCGAAACATGGCGGTAGCGGTCATTGACTCCCTGTCAAAAACTTGTCATTTTCTATATAAACCGCGATTGACAATGAAATGTCAGAAGTTGTCAATTGCGGCTTTGTATAGAAAATGACAAGTTTTTGACAGGGAGTCAATGACCGACCGCCATGTTTCGCAGAGTACAGTATAGAGTGATTTTTCTCTCCGCCCGCGTACGTAAGTTGTTTCGTTGTGTACGGGAATCGTACATTTTACCACAAAAAACTAGCCTATGCCTTCCCCGTGTCTATTCTATATCAGTGCCAAATTAACATAAAATTCCGTCCAGTAGTTCATGAGATTAGCTTATTCCATTAATTTTCCTCATTTTTTTCACATTCTACTCTACTTTTCCTCTCCTATTGGTCGCAGGTTGATGTTAAATACAACGATGTCAATACTTGGATATGGCATACGCCATCAAAATTGTAGCAATGTTTTTGCATGCATAATGTGTATCGAGAAAATATTGTCGTCCTTTTTTGTCTTACAGTAATAGCATATACTACTTTCTCTTTCACTCATTCACGCTTTCAATGCATATTTTACGTAATCAATGCATTAAACACGTCCGACTGTCACCGCGTCCTAAGGCACACTGCTCTCAGATGAGTGAGCTCACTCATTTCGAGGGTGACACATTTTCGCGCTGACGATTGTATGGAATGCCTCTTCTAAACGTTATAATTCTATGGTTAAATAGCGTAAAGCCTTTCTCGATTACAAGGACTATCTAACGCAAAAACAATTTTCAATACGAACCTGTAGTTTCTGAGTTCAAACCAACAAACTCTTTAGCTTTATAGTATAATCTTAGACTAACAAGGATATTATAGAGCGTGGCCAAAACTGATGCCGTCATCTTGCAAAGAAAACCTGTTAATCCAATCGTGCCGAAGATGGCATTTCACAAATGAAGTGAAAACCTTTTAGTTTCTTTGTACACTTTTTGTGATAGGTTAATTTGCTGCTTAAGCTGTTTCTTTTTCACTTCTGTCAGTAGTCCCGGATAGAGTGCACAAGCCGTTATTTTTTTGTTTTTGCCGAATTTTTAAGGTTAAGGTTTCTCCGTTACTAATTAAGATCCCAGCCATCCAGTGGTCATTTCAATTCTCTAGAGACCGCTGGCGTTCATATTACATGAACTGGCACACGTAAGGAGGTATAATTAACTAATAGTAACCAGGGGACCAGAAATTAGTTGTAGATCGACACTCAAATTAAGGGTCTGTTCACACTGAAACGAGAGAAAGACGATGCATAATAGTGACACAAAAAATCAAATAGTGTGACGACACAGCTGGACGTTTTAATTTTGTATCGCTGTTATACATCGCCGCGATGCGCCTTTTTTATCTTGATTCTTGGTGGACTTACCCTAAAATGACTTCTAATTAAACAAAGCAAGCCTTAGGCTGCGTTTCCACCAGAGATGTGTTGCGAGTAATGTGTTTTTAAGATCCAATAGAATTGCTGCGCTGAGCGAGGTCACGGCAAGCTCACGTCAATGAAGCGATTCTATTTGTTCTCAAAAACACATTCCTCGTATCACATCTCTGGTGGAATCTGTTTTAGATTATCTACTTATATTGTCTAGAAATGCTTAAAAACTATTTTTTTGGGCTGGTGTAAAGTTTCAATGCATAACTTGAAAGTAACTCCCGCTTACAAAACTTATATTTAAAGTAAAATATTAAAATAGTTTTTCTTATCACACAAACTTACGCTTGGAGATAAAAAAGCGTCTGAAAAATAAACACATGAGAGGATACACAATCTGCAGGCTTCCAGAAAAGTCTTCCACAGAGGGAACATTTATCTCGCTTGCAATAACCGACGAATAAACATGCGCATCGCTCATAATCAACTGGAACACGAATAAAAATACCTGAGATACACCAGCAGGAAAATTGGGTACGTGTGTAAAGAAGCTTGGTAAATATGGCGTCTATTGGTTTGTAGTATCACATATATTAATTAATAATTAGTAATTACATAAATTATATTTAAAGAAGACTTTGTTATATTATGCTGGCTTGCCACGGCGCGTAATATCACGAGCCGCGCCGCGCCGAGCCAATTTACGTACGAGCGAGCACGAGCCAACAGGCGAGTCCGCGCTACCTGTTCTCACGGCGCGTAATATCACGAGCCGCTCAAGCCGCGCCGAGCCGCGCCTTTGAAGTTCGGATCGGACGCGCCTGCTCGAGCCACCCCGTTCACACGGTGCGTGGCTCGAGCTGGCGCGGCGCGGCTCGTGATATTACGCGCCGTGAGAAGCCAGCATTATACTCGTTTTGTGTCAAACTTTTCAATAAATCAAAGTTGAGTAATCGTAAATGTATTTGAGTGGGTTGTAAAACCAAACTTGGAAACCATGTTGTTTCCAAGCAGCAATCAAAGCAAGCAAAGCAATGCAGGCTGATCACCTGACTGTCTGACAAGAAAGATGATACGTCCTGCACCTGATCTCTCGCGAGTCGTGTTGGTCTTCCATCCCAGTAGGTTATGAGAGTGAAAGATATTAGAGACTGTCCTTGTGCATTGCGCATGCCATTGGCACTATGAAATCACTTTTGCGTCGCTGGTTTAGTTTTAAGACATCGGCTACCGACACCAAAATTGATGAAAGCTATTGAACTTATCTTAATTACAGAACCTAGAAGATTTAAGAATAATAATGTCATAACAAGAAGTCTCTCTTTTTAACCCATTGCTACGATTCGTAGCAATGGGGTTCGTAGCCTACGAACCCCTAAAAAGATTTCCAAATGCGGTTAAACCAATTGTGAGATATTTAACGGATGCTACAGACATTTATCAACATGGGGAAGGCTCAAAAGGAACAAAATGATCAAAGTTCCCCCGTTGAAAAGGAAATGTGCAGAAATATTGAAGATTATATTTTTTGCATTCGAATGAGTCTGGGACCGATTGCGTTTGCGAATCTTTCCGCGCTAACGAACGTCGAAACCTCCAAAGAAATGTTATTGGTATTTTATTATAAAAGGAACATCTGTATTTGTAATTGTGCAATAAGAGATTTATGTTTTATGCTATAAAATGCTATATTTTTAGACATAATATTTTACTTTTAAGTGACTGAAAATTATTTAAGCGACTGAAAGTGGGATTACTTTTGTTGCTTAATACATAAGGATGCGAATAATTTAAGAAGCTTTGTTGACTTCTTATCTAGCTGCGAAGAGTTTTGTTTTTCAGGCGTACGATTATTACGTATGTATATTTCCTTCGCCATGCTCTAGTACTAAACGGTACTTGTTACTTTTGCAAGAGTACGGTTACATGGTCAGTCTGGCATCAGTCAGTCTCAGACTGACGCCAAAATAATGGCCGGAAGGTACATAATAAAACAATGATCAGTCCGTCAATCACACGGTAACACGATAATTATTTCGTCAGTCTGGATCAGACTAATGGACTGAACTGATGCCAGATAGACCGTGTAACCGCACTCTTAAGACGTATTGTAAGACTCGCCTTAGTTATGAGAGTGACACCCCCTTCACCGAATCCAACGTACACAGTTTTTCTTTATTTTTTTATTAATTGTAAAGTTTTGGTATAGTTGCTATTGAGGGCCCGTTTTCGCTTGCCAGCGGTGTACGAGGCCGGCAATTCTGTGACGTTATTCTCATACACGCATGTCATTTGTTTTGATTAGAGCATTCCTTCCCGAATCCCGCCGCGCCGTGACAGCACCTACTAGGACACCAGACATAGACCAGATAAGAGTAAACAGAACTAACGAATAGGCCGATTCAGAAGAATGCGTTACCCAGCATTGTGAAACATGTTGAAATTGACACTCACGCCCAACTCGCGTACATTTGCCCGTTTGTTTAAAGTCGAGGTACTCCTTAGTTCTGTCTACTCTATTTAGACGATGCGAAAGCCTATTATAATAATCGGTCGCTAGGCTGTAGCCTGTAATAAGGGCCTAATAACACCTATCGAGTAGAGTGGCGAGACGGTAACCTCGGCCGAGCACATCCATATAAAACATTCCGAGAGCACGAGAGAGTCTTGACTCTTGCCACTCTTCTCGGTAGGTGTGATCAAGGCATAAACGAGCGCTAAGTTTTCGAGTCAAGTCAAGTCAAGTCGAAATTTCGCTGATATTGATGTGTTAATAAGAATATGCCACCAGTCTTTTTATAATATTCCCATCTATCCACAATTCCACACCAGTTAAATAAACTACTAATCTATCGCAGTATCTACATTTTTCCCTTCCTGTGGTGTACACAATATCAATAGATATCTCTACTAAAGATCGATTAATCAGCCTTATAGTTTTACACCCTATTCGATACGTACAATCAAACTAGTTATCTGATCAAAGTCTTCTGAACATTTTTTTAGACAAATTGTTTTCTAGCATTTAATTTTCTCTGTGACCCTGGTACCCTGGTATCCTAGTGCGTAGGAGGTGCTACTAATGTTTTTTCGCGGCATTTCGTCCACGATTCACCTCAACACATCTATTACATCATTTGAACTGACATGTTTATTTTGATAACTTTTTACATTGGAACGCTGGGGAAATCATCTTTAGTTCAACCGCAAATTGCAGGTTGTCTTGTAATTTGATTAATGTTTTGAATTATGTTTAAGCATCATCATCAGTTTTCCAATGTTGGTTAAATAAGTTAAGAAATCCCTAATCTAAATAAACTTCTAAGTAGCTAGTGATTCGATGATGTCTGACGATAATGACTTACAACAAAAAAACTATAGCAATGTATATTTCTCTTACTCTCTCTCTCTTTTCCTTCTCTCTCTCGTTTTTGTTTGCCGTTGTTTTTCACGCAATTTTCTCAAACGTTTGAGTTTACATTTATACAGTGTTGTTTCATGAAAATAATATCTTTTGCTGTAATTGCTGTTATAGAATGTCAATCAGCCTTAAAGTGCCGGTTGGCAGCGGGCGACATGAAGCAACCGCAGACGACGTGTCGTCGCGACACTACTGGTTTCTATGTTTTTCTATGAAACACCCTACGCAGCTAGCGACACGAAGCTAGCGACACTTTCATAGAAATACATAGAAACCAGTAGTGTCGTGACGACACGTCGTCTGCTGCAACTTCATGTAGCCGGCTTCCAACTTGTACCTTTATACAATGCTTATCTAACGTGAAATGCTGCTCGCACTGTAAATAAACACTAAAACACCACAAGCTTTGCACTCCTAGTACCTGTCTGCAGATGGGTGGGATGGGCACCGAGCAACACGTGTTGGAATCACCTCACTATCGTGGCCCACTCTCCCCTAGTGACTAATATTCGCGGCTCTGTGATTCGACTTGAAACGACATCAATAGGGTTGTCGATTTTATAAAATGTCTTTTAAAGAAACGGAAATAAATTTTCGCGTAAAATCACAGTCATTATCATAGGAATACATACGCTTCTATGTTTTTACTAGCTTTATGAATGCGAAAGCTTCTTTGTCTGTTTGTCTATCTGTCTGTGTATCTGTTACATCTCATAAACAACTAGACCAATTTGTAATGTCTCTAATTGCCATAGTGCTTGCGATGCCGTATGTCAAATTACATACATTTTTGTTCCATAATTTTGTTGTCAAAACTATCAAATACAGTTTGGCTAAATGCTAAGTTGCTTAGCCCTTTCAATTAGCAAAATTAAACATACCTTTCAATAAGAAAATCATAAGCCATCTTTGAACTTCACCCTAGTCGAGAAAAGAGAACCAACCCTATTGAATGTAAATAAATTATATGAATCTTTGGCAAATATTTCCATGAATTTTTCCTGCTATTTGCCATAACAATTTAATGATTGGGTAAACAGAAATGTCATCTTGGAGATTTATGTATTCCTAGTTCCTTGAATTGTAAATGGACATACCTTTTTAGGGTTCCGTACCCAAAGGGTAAAAACGGGACCCTATTAATAAGACTTCGTTGTCTGTCCGTCTGTCTGTCCGTCTGTCTGTCCGTCTATCTGTCCGTCTGTCTGTCCGTCTGTCTATCTGTCTCCAGGCTGTATCTCAAGAACCGCTATAGCTAGACTTCTGAAATTTTTACAGATTGTGTATATCTGTTGCCGCTATAACAACAAACACTGAAAACAAAATAAAATTAATATTTAAGGGGGGCTCCGATACAACAAACGTGTATTTTTCGGCCTTTTTCGCTCTTTTCACACATTCTTCTGTTATATGTGTATTTTAATATTTAATAATAATATTAAAATAAAATAAAATTTTACGGGGGGCTCCCATACAAATAACACAATTTATAGCCCATTTTTGCTCTGTATCGGTACGGAACCCTTCGTGCGCGAGTGCGACTCGCACTTGGCCGATTTTATTTAGCTTAATAGATACTATAGTCTCTTAGAAAATCAGCGTGCAGTTGATACTCAGGTGACACTTTATAACATTACGGCATTAGTAACAATTGTGGCCACGGACCAAAATAGCCTTGTAGAACTGTACCATTTATGAAGACATCAACATGACTGACTACTATAGCAAAAAAAAATATTTCCATTCGAAATTCAAAATTTGACGTACTTTTAATTTTATGCCTTTTGAAATTTGACACGTATGTTTTTATAATTCGCTGACGGGAAAGCTTGTTTTCTTCTTTCTATGATATTATATTATAAAAAAATTCTTTTGTAAAAAATGCCGCAAGCATTTTAACAAAAACCCCGTATTTAAAAGCAATAGAGTTTAATTTCTATATGGATTAACAAAATCCATACTAATATTAAAAATGCGAAAGTGTGTCTGTCTGTCTGTCTGTTACCTCTTCACACCCAATCCGCTGAACCGATTTTGCTAAAATTTGGTAGGAGATACTTTGAGTCCCGGGAAAGGACATAGGATACTTTTTATCCCGGAAAATGTACGGTTCCCGCGCGATAAACGAGTTTTGGCGCAACGAAGTTGCGGGCGTCTTCTAGTGTAGTATACACGTAGCACTACGACGTAGCACATATGCTACGTCGTAGTATTTGCTACGAAGCGCTACACCTGTAGCCCTAGCACGGCGACCAGGAGAAATGCGAAAGTATAGACAAACTGTGGAGATAAACTTATGGTGCCGTTCCGATCTTTACCGCGGCTAATCGCGACCGACAAAAATTCAATTAAAATGGCACTTTATGACAGACTATAGAATATGTCATAAAGTAGGATATTATTTGAATTTTTAGGACTATAGTTTTGAATTGAATTTTTCGGAACGACAAAAGATCGGAACGGCACCTTAAGTTTATCTCCACAGTTTGTGACTATTGTCTGTCATAAAGTGGCATTTTAATTGAATTTTTCGGAAAGAAAAAAGATCGGAATGGCACCCTAAGTTTATCTCCACAGTTTGTCTATACTTTCGCATTTCCACTGGTCACCGTGCTAGGGCTACTGTAGCACGGCTACAGTAGAAATACGAAAGTATAGACAAACAGCGGAGATAAACTAAAGGTGCCGTTTCGATTCGGCTATTTATTATAATATATTATTATAAATATATTATTCGGCTAGCCGCGATCGACAAAAAATCAAATATAATGCCACTTTATGACACAGACTATGGTCCTAAAAATTCAAATAAAATCCTACTTTATGACGTAGACTATAGTCTATGTCATAAAGTGGCATTTTAATTGAATTTTTGTCGATCGCGGCTAGCCGCGGTAAAGATCGGAACGGCACCTTCAGTTTATCTCGGCTGTTGGTCTATACTTTCGTATTTCTACTGTAGCCATGCTACGGGTGCAGATAAAACTTTAAATAAGCGTTTTTTTAATCACATGTTATGATTTCAGTTAATGAAACATAAGAAGTTTATTAGGTAAAACTCAATGACATATTTATTTGGTCAAGTAATAATTTCCTGTTTACATTGACACTATTTTAATATTTAAATTTAGAAAAGAATATAAATGTAGTATCCATACTAATATTATAAATGCGAAAGTGTCTATCCGTCTGTCTGTTACCTCTTCACGCCCAAACCGCTGAACCGATTTGACTGTTTGGTATGGAGTTACTTTGAGTCCCGGGAAAGGACATAGGATACTTTTTATCCCGGAAAAATGTAGGGTTCCTGCGCGATAATCGAATTTTGGCTCGACGGAGTTGCGAGCGTTTTCTAGTATTGCATAAAGTCTAATATTGATATCTTAAAATACCGCACGGCATCTTGGTGTGATCTGACCCTGTGTTGTAACTATAGGTCTACCAGAATCTGATGGCAAAAAGTGAGAAAATAAATTGACTCTAGCAATACCGGGGTAATTGGAATAAAACATTTTGATCCTTTTTTTTCTTATAGCGGCTGATTATGTGTGTTAAACATGCAAACCTAGACACGCGGTAGCGTGTCAAGCCAAGTTCAAGTAAAACAGAACTGGCGAGCAGCACTGTGTGTAATATTACACGATTACACGAACCATTTCGAGCCACTTTTGACCCCCTCATAATTCAAAAAAACTATTCAACATAAACGCTTCAAATTTGGCTCATATAATAAGACTTGCGAGATAATTATATGCTCTAAATTTCATAAACAAATCTCAAACGGTTATTTAGATAATCACGTCCGAAAATCGTAATTTTTATCACTGACTGACTGACCTATAGATCAAAATTCTAACCCACTTCCAGATGACCTAGAAGGCTGAAATTTGGAATCCACCTCGATAATTGTGTTAAAGCTCAGGAAAAATCCAAAAATGAAAAAAAAAGGCCAAGTGTGTGTCGGACAAAGCGAAAATTGTGTTTTTTGTATGGGAGCCCCCTTAAATATTAATTTGATTTTAATTTTGTTATAAATTATGGAAGTAAACATATAATTAAAGATTTCGAGAATATTTCAAGTGTTTACCGGCTGCCATTATTGATTATGAGCAAAAAAGACTAAAAAAATCACGTTTGTTGTGTGGGAGCCCCCCTTAAATATTAATTTCATTTTATTTTCAGTATATGTTGTTATAGCGGCAACAGAAATACACAATCTGTAAAAAATTTAGAACTCTAGCTACAGCGGGTCTTGAGATACAGCCTGGAGACAGTCAGAGAGACGGACATAGAGACGGACAGACATCGAAGTCTCAGTAATTGGGTATCGTTTTTACCGTTTGGGTATAAAATCCTTTAAAAAAGCCCAAAAATACGTTGTGTCCACAATCCCCATACGAAAAATCTTGTAATACACCCTAAGCAACCGGTCAACGGCCAACAACAGTCAACATATCAACTTAATAATACATAGAGTAACACACAATAATTTCATACTTTAATCACATATAATATTAGATATTCAATAAAGCAAAGAAATAGACTTTGTTGTTTGTTCATAATGTTATTTGGTTCCTATAAATACATATTTAAATTTTCCATAGAACTTGGCACTCATTTAGATCTCCATTCTTTTTACGGCGAAATCCATAGACAAGCATAATGTTTGTATTGAACTTGGCTCTCCTTTTTACATTTATGTTTTTGGTGGGATATAAAAATTTATCCAATGATCAAGGATATTTTTTGAAAATCTGCTGTCAAAAATTGCCATCAGATTCTGGTAGACCTATATAAGTTATTGTATATTTTAAATTGTCTCAAGCGGAGCTGAGTAAAATTTAAAAGGTAATTTATACCTCCTGCTAGTTCTAGGACCCTGGTACCCCGGGGATAGACTTAATTAGTATTCATAGTCACTACTTTATTAAAGTAAATACGCTCATACGTGTATAGTGCCCTCTATTTATTATAGGTGGTGTGGTTTCTTACATTAATTAATATAAAATGTACCTTGTACAGGTATATAGCTCCATGTTCTTAATATACATATTATGTCTGTGTGTTATAAGTTTGTAACTTGTAGTGTGATTTAAAGATAATTAAATTTTCACAAATTTTATGTAACTCTTCAGCGCTGCTACTTTTACAGTTAATTCTAAACAAGGGACACATAAAATGCCCTAAAGTATCTTTTAGTTTTGTTACACTCTGTGTAACCCCTATACAAAAATTATAATATTAACATTTTTTTTCCAACTCCCGTGTGCATTGTGCAAATCTCATACCATCGTCCTATGTGTTAAAAATCAACATTTTTTAACATTCACGTATAATAAAATTAAATAGTATTTCACCAAACCCTTTCTTCATCCGGGTATAACGTTTCAGCGAGTAATTTTCGTTAAAAAATAATAATATAGTATGACATATTAATTGGAGACAAAGGGACGGGTAGTGTTTCAAAGGATCAAAGAGAGTTTCTGCGTCAAGAGGCGGCGCAGTATGTTAAAAACATCAGCTATTACGTTCAACATATTATAAGCATAGTTGTATATTATGTTGATAGTCATAGTATGTGTGCTGGATGCATCAATTTTAGCAATGATTTTTTGATACATTACATTAGATATCAGAGTTGGTTGTTGATGTGAGAAATAAAAAAAATACATAATATTAATAGATGACCCCCGCAACTCCGTTGCGCCAAAATTCGTTTGTCGCGCGGGAAACGTACATTTTTTTGGTATAAAAAGTATCCTTTGTCCTTTTCCGGGACTGAAAGTATCTCCATACCAAACTTCATAAAAATTGGTCCAGAGGTTTGGGCGTGAAGAGGTAACAGACAGACAGACAGACGGACAGACGGAAAGACAGACAGACACACTTACGCATTTATAATATTAGCATGGATGGATATGGATTAACTTATACTCTTGTCTTTAAAAAATTACTTAGCGTCTGTTTCACCACTTCCTGATAAGGTGCCGGATAGGCTATCCACAACTTATTTGACAGATGCTCCATACTCTATCTGTCAAGTTAAGTTGTGGATAGCCTATCCGACACTTATCAGGAAATTGTGAAACAGGCCCTTAGAGCCAGTCCACACGGCGCGTTGCGTCAGCGTTGCATTGATGCAGCGCTGCCGTTGCGTTGTTTTACATACAAATAACCAAGATGTTCACACGGCGCGCTGCGTCGTCGCAACGCACACATGACGGACAGCAGCCCCCGAGACGAAGCGGGAGGGGGTGTTGACGTTAGACTGCTTCGTAATAACGCAACGCTGCGAAGACGCAGCGCCCGTGTGGCCGGCTATGCGTCAAACGCCAGCGCTGTGTCGACGCAACGCTAACGCAACGCGCCGTGTAGACTGGCTCTAGTGTTTCTGCCTCGTTTTTAAGGTTTTTTTGACAGGGGTTTAACTTTTCAAAAGCAATATTGATTGGTTAGGTATAATTTTTGACGGTAGCCAAATGCCAGTCTAAAGCGCTAGAAAAAAATAATCTACTTTTTAAAACCCTACCAACCGGGCATTTTCATTTGTGAGTGCGTTAAGTATATTTTTTCTTCACAGCATTTGTACATAACACTAGGAGCGCATAAGCATTGAGTGGGTCTCAGCATAAACAATGTGACGTTCCATTATAAGGGGATGAATCCCATTTGCTCGGTGATGCTTTAAGATATTCTAATGTATGAACTATCTAATATAAGTTGCGTCAAGACGGATGGCGGATTTTCTTTTTACCAGACTCGGGAAAGGAGGGTGATGTGATTATTACTTATTAGAGTATGACGTATAGGCCGCGTAAAACTTTAAGATCCCTAATCCCTTGAGTGTCTGATTGCGATCCAATATCTGGTCCGATCACTTTTTAGTTTTTAACCCCGACCAAAAAGAGGGGTATTGTAAGTTTGACGTGTCGGTGAGAGTGTGTGTGTGTGTGATGATTTTGATGTAGTTTTCTTTTTATTGTAATATTTTGTAAGCTGACATGATCTGAGTCCGCTCAGTTCTGCAGGACTTATCTATTGCAGATAAGGCACTTTTAACCAATCATTATTATCACTTATAGTATTAAATCGGGGGCTATTTTTTTTAATTCAACTTTATTCATCAGTAACGTGCTCTCCAGCAACCGCCCCAATCACTCATCAGTCGTCACATAAACTACTAAAGAGATCTAAAAATATAAGAATGCGTCTTAACGTTCAATTTTTGCTAAGCAATCTAATAGCTGTCGTGCGTATGGCCACGTAAATTATTGCGAGTTATCAAAATTTTCTGTACGTTTACCTATGTCGCAATAAGACTACTTACCCTGCATAAAAATAAAAATGTTTTAAGTGTGCACGCTCTAAATAAAAAGCATGCATATTTTTTTTTACTCAGTATTTTGTAACAAAAGTACCAGGCGATCATAAATTCGACAGCGTTATAAAAATAAATCCCGCAAATCGCAATATCCGATGTCAATGAGAACTTAGAATAAAAACTCTATGCATAAAATTTCTCCACAAACGTATTTCAAAAACAGAACCACATAATTTATTTCATGAAATATATTCGCGCCAAACAAAAAATGTCAGTGGTACGACTGTACTATTTACTTTTATATTCAAAATGGCGCGATCTGTCACGGGCGTTGTTTGAATCATTTTAGTTTTTGCGGAAACGTCCAGCGTACATTATAATTATAACGGAGTGGAATTTTACATATTTCCCGCTCATTTTAAATGGGATGTTTCAATTGTAGCTATCTTAGAGGTTTTATTATGAAAGAGTGTTTTTACGAGCGCATTACAAGTTTTTAATGCGGATAATTATTTCAACCCTTTAATGATGCTGAGTTTACGTCTCTACTTAAATAATTGTTTCTACCTTTATAAGCATACTCAGATTCCTGGCTGAATCTCAAAAACCGCTATAGATAGACTTCTGAAATTATCACAGATTGTGTATCATATCTGTTGCCGCTATAATAACAAATACTAAAAACAAAATAAAGTTAATATTAAAGGGGGCTCCCATATAACAAACGTGATTTTTTGGCTTTTTTTGCTCTTATTCCATAATGGCAACAGGTAGGCACTTGAAATATTCACAAAATCCTTAATTATATTCGTAATTTAATATTTAATAATAAAATTATAATAAAATAAATAATTAGGGGTGGCTCCCATACAAAAAACACTATTTTTTTCGCTCTATAACGGTACGGAACCCTTCGTGCGCGAGTCCGACTCGCACTTGGCCGATTATTATTAATTATATGTAGACTAGCAACCCGCCCCTGATTCGCACGAGTATAAAATATATAGCCACTGAAAAAATGATTAAAATCGATTTAGCAGTTTTGATTTAAATATTATATTCATTATTAGTAGCCGTGGCCCGCATTGGTCGGTACCGCCGCGCCGCAAAAGCTACGTCCCGCAATTTTTTAAATCTGTAATATCTTCGAAAATATTCATTTAAATCATATGCTGTACAGGGCCATTAGATCTTTATTAAATCAACAATGTATTTAAAGTGTTTAATTGAATAAGGTTTAATGCCGTATTGGTTAAAAATCGCTTCGAAAATTAGCCATTATTTGTCGTTAAAAGTAAATGACAAAAAACTGTTATTGTGGGATATCCATAAGAGATAGACATATACCATCGCGAGTTTTCTCTAGACCTTTTCATTGTGTACAATACTTAATGCATTATTTTGATAAATCTCGTAGGGTTCAGCCTGCGTTTGCAATGTAAGCGGAAAAAAATGTAATAATTTACGACATCACATTAGAAACCTCAAAAAAAACCGGCCAAGTGCGAGTTGGACTCGCCTATGAAGGGTTCCGCAGCAGCAATAAGGTTTATTTTATGAAATTAAAAGGTTTTTGATTTATTTTTATATTTCAGTTGATTTAATGAAAGTTAAATTAAGTTTACCATTTATGACGTATAAAAAAAAACTACTTGCTAGATTTCGTTCAAACCAATTTTCGTTGGTAGTTTTTATAGTAAAGTACATCATATATTTTATTTTAGACTTATCATGCCCCTACTTTAGAAGTTAGAGGGGGGGGGGGACACACATTTTACCACTTTGGAAGAGTCTCTCTCGCAAACTATTCAAGTTAGAAAAAAATTATATTAGAAACCTCAATATGATTTTTGAAGACCTATCCATAGATACCCCACATGCATAGGTTAGATGAAAAAAAAATTTTATTTTTTTTATTTAAATATAAAAGTATAAAAAAACAACTACTTGCTAGATTTCGTTCAAACCAATTTTCGTTGGTAGTTTTTATAGTAAAGTACATCATATATATTTTTTTAGACTTATTATGCCCCTACTTTAGAAGTTAAAAGGGGGGGGGGCACACATTTTACCACTTTGGAAGAGTCTCTCTCGCAAACTATTCAGGTTAGAAAAAATAATATTAAAAACCTCAATATGATTTTTGAAGACCTATCCATACCCCACATGCATAGGTTAGATGAAATTTTTTTTTTTAATTTAAATATAAAAATATTAAAAAAAAACTAGTTGCTAGATTTTGTTCAAACCAATTTTCACATTGGGGGGGGGACACACATTTTAGCACTTTGGAAGAGTCTCTCTCGCAAACTATTCAGGTTATAAAAAAATGATATTCGAAACCTCAATATGATTTTTGGAGACCTATCCATAGATACCCCACACACATAGGTTAGATGAAAAAAAATTTTTTTGATTCAGTTGTACCTATGGGGACCCCTAAAATTTTTAATATTTTTTCCATTATTATATCAAAATCTTAATGCGGTTTACAGACTACATCTACTTACCAAATTTCAATAGTATAGCTCTTATAGTGTGTAAAAGTGGCTGTGACATACGGACGGACAGACAGACAGACAGACATGACGAATCTATAAGGGTTCCGTTATTTGCCATTTGGCTACGGAACCCTAAAAAGCGACTATGTTTTATAATATGTAGTGATGATGTGTTATCATCAGTCAGTCAAGGTATGACGTCGCGAGCCCTCACAAAGCTCGGCTTTTAGCTAGTTATTAGGTGTATAATACTGTCCATTATTACGAAATCGCTTTCTAAGTAACACACGCCAACTTTTTCCGTAACATATTCTTCAAGCATACAACAAAAGGGTTACATATCGCATCATTCTGTGCACGAAATCTTTATGGGGCATTTTCCGAAAAAAAGGGCGTTTTACAATATAAAGGGTAAAATAACATACCTTTAACCCTTAACCTGAAATCCAGGAAGCGTCTAAGGTTAATATTTTATGCGGCTCACGCGGGCAGCAGCACGAACCCGTGACGTCACATTATCGTCCCCAATATCCGATATTTTCGCCACTTTATGTATTCCTGGTACCCACTGGTGGAACGTTTATGAAAATTGCACCACGGAATTCAAATTCTGGGGGTGCGGAACCCTCTATAGAGCAACATTATTGTTTTATCGCTACACGTGATGCTATGTTTTGGGGTTCCGTGCCATTACAGGTATGATAAACTTTTTTTCAGTCTAATTTTTGCTTCAAAAAGGTTTAGATACTTTTTTATCGTATAAAATCTCCGTTTTTAGGGCTCCGTAACCAAATGGTAAAAAACGGAACCCTTATAGATTCGTCATGTCTGTCTGTCCGTCCGTATGTCACAGCCCCTTTTCTCCGAAACTATAGGAGCTATATAAGTACTATTGAAACTTGGTAATTAGATGTAGTCTGTGAACCGCATTAAGATTTTGATACAAAAATCTGCATCCTCTATCGGTTGTATCACGGGCACGGGGAGTGCTCTGAGGAATTGTTCGGAATCATACCACCTACAACTTTTCGCCATCGTCCCACGCGAAAAATCTACCATCCTCATCACTTTGATGAGTGGCAGTCTTCCACCGCGCGTTTTTCGCGTAACTTTCTGCCGTGCACTGTAAAACTCTGGAACGAACTGTCACCAGCAGTATTTCCGGACCTATACGACCTGCAAACCTTCAAGAAGAGAGCGTATTCCCTCTTAAAAGGCTGGCAACGCACCTGCAGCTCTTCTGATGTTGCGATAGTTGCTTTCCATCAGGTGACCCGTTTGCTCGTTTGCCCCCTTATTTCATAAAAAAAGGTAAGGTTTTTTGTTTGTTATTGTAAAATTGTAAAATGTGTGTCCCCCCCCCAATGTGAAAATTGGTTTGAACAAAATCTAGCAACTAGTTTTTTTTTAATATTTTTATATTTAAATTAAAAAAAAATTTTTCATCTAACCTATGCATGTGGGGTATGGATAGGTCTTCAAAAATCATATTGAGGTTTTTAATATTATTTTTTCTAACCTGAATAGTTTGCGAAAGAGACTCTTCCAAAGTGGTAAAATGTGTGCCCCCACCCCTTTTAACTTCTAAAGTAGCCCCTACTTTAGAAGTTAATAAGTCTAAAAAAATATATATGATGTACTTTACTATAAAAACTACCAACGAAAATTGGTTTGAACGAAATCTAGCAAGTAGTTGTTTTTTTATACTTTTATATTTAAATAAAAAAAAATATTTTTTTTTTTCATCTAACCTATGCATGTGGGGTATCTATGGATAGGTCTTCAAAAATCATATTGAGGTTTCTAATATAATTTTTTTCTAACCTAAATATTTTGCGAGAGAGACTCTTCCAAAGTGGTAAAATGTGCCCCCCCCCCCCCCCTCTAACTTCTAAATTAGGGGTATGATAAGTCCAAAAAAATATAATATGATGTACGTTACTTTAAAAACTACCAACGAAAATTGGTTTGAACGAGCTCTAGCAAGTAGTTTTTTTTTTTTTTATACGTCATAAATGGTAAACCTTAATTTAACTTTCATTAAATCAACTGAAAAATAAAAATAAATCAAAAACCTTTTAATTTCATAAAAATAAACCTTATTGCTGCAGCGGAACCCTTCATGGGCCAGTTCAACTCGCACTTAGCCGACTTTTATCGTATAGAATCTCCGTTTCCTCGCTCTGACTAGTATGGAACAGCTATTTTAGCTAGTGGAATTAACATTTTTTACTGAAAAAACACCGAATTATACGAGATAAAAATAAACCAGAAAACGCTTGTAAAAACATCCGTCGTAGCAAAACTAAAAGGTAAACCAATTTACACTTTAAAATTCACAACCAGGTTGCTATTTTAGTTCAAATTGATAAGGTTTTTCATTTTCTTCTGTTTTTAAAAACTCTATTTCTCTTTGGTAGGATTGAAAAAGAGATCTGGGCAATTTCATTTCAATCAGAATTACACTAATTAGTTTTTTATTTAAAAATCTTTCCTTCGATTTATATTATGCACCATCAAGGAAATTGATTCCTAGGCAGTTCGCAGACCCACGTCATTTGGTCGGATCATATCAATTCAATGTTAATTGTGATGTTGACGTAACGCGACTAAACTACGTAGGTTCTGTCTATACTATACTCAGCGAAACGTGGCGGTAGCGGTCACTGACCTTTTTAGTCTAGGCGCTAAATGAAAAATGCTCGCACTGTATTTAGAATATTTAAGAATAAAATTGACCTCTTATAAAGACACAGATTATTACAGATTCATCGGAAAACCTCTTGGTAACTCTTAGAATGATAATCTCCAACTTTTTATGAGTTCGAAGTGAAATGCTTCATATTCAGTTCACATCGAGTATGCAAAATACGATATCGCCCTTAAGGTGGCTTTCGGATCTTTGCCGTGAGCGACCGCGACCGATAAAAATTCAAATAAAATGCTACTCTATGACAAACACTATAGGTATCATTTTCTACTGACATTTGTGTGGCGACCCATGCGTAAAAGCTAGTGGCGTAGTAAAATGAAACCTAAAGTGGTATTTTGTTTGAATTTTATCGGTCGCGGTCGCTAGCGGCAAAGATCCGAAAGCTACCTTAAGACTAGGAACATCTGACACTACATTATCAATCGCGGTTTATATAGAAAATGACAATTTTTTTGGCAGGGAGTCAATGACCGCTACTGTCTCGATTCCCCGAGTACACCTTAGGTCTGCCTAGGAATCAACTTCTCTGATAGTACATAATATAATTTATTTCTACCGTTCTAACGTCTTCTACTTCTAAAAGCCTAAATTTATCGTACTTTGATACTTTCATACAATTCATATTCTCCTGGTACTTCATGTAATTCAGTTATTTTTAATAGCGCCTTTCCCTTTAAAAGCACATTTCGCCGGCCCTCACCGCACATTAACGGGATCTTGTATTAGTATGCGCCGACACGACCTCCTCAATACTAGACCGTTATTGATCAAACCTAATTGGGAAATAAAATGTTGAGCAACATTTTCCCGGTAAAATGATTTTCATACTTCCCGTTGCACCCTTGTAATGAAATTGATGTTTTTAAGATATAAATAGTTACTGTATTTTGCAAAAAACAAATATTTTACACCCATACAACTGCTGTTTCAGTGATAATATTTATCTAGCTGTGGCCCGCAGTGTTACCCGCAGTTTAATAAGGAAAATAAATTGTGATTTTCCCGCAGTAAAAAGTAGCCTATGTGTTGAGGGTATCATCTAATTCAATACCAAATTTTATTAAAATCGCTTCAGCCGCTTAGACGTGAAGAAGTAACAAACAAATTCACAAACTTTCGCCTTTATAATATTAGTGTAATCTTTTAGGCTGAAAATTGCAAAGCATTACAAGCTATACCAGCCGTGCTAGCATACGCCAACGAGAAAATTTTGTCTACACGTTTTCTCGATGTTAACTGGTTTATCTCTTCATCTCTTTTGACCCTAACATGACATACATTTTTTCTCGTACGTCTGTCGTCAAAATTAGAAATAATTTTGTTTTTTTTTTTTTATATGTGCTATTTTTGTCTATATACTAACGAACTATATACGAATGAGAAATTTATCTCTCGAGTCTCGACGTACGCATGTTAGCGAAAAAGAGATATATATCGATATCGACAATATCACTACGCTCGAGAGTGAGATATCCACGAGATATCTCGTTGGCGTATGCTAGGGGGGCTGGAACCAGGAACCCGGAATAAGACGTAGGATAAATGTTCCGCTCCTGTAAGCGGCAGTGAAGGCTGAGGCAGAGGATGTAGCATAGGCGGGGGCGCAAGCTGGAGCAGAATCGGGGGAGGAGTGGGAACGGGAGCAGAAGCGGGAACGGAAGCGGGAGTTGAAGAGATGATATTATATAGATTATTCCAAAGCTATCAAAATCTTAACTAAAATACGTGTGGCACTCGGGGACTGCCGCGGTAAAGCTATTGCAGTTAGCAGTAAGTCTACAAGCATACGTCTAGTCACACGCACACACACCGTGCAGAGATCTGCCGAACTTAAGACCGGGCTCCCAAAATTATCTAAACACGCTAGCCCCGCCTACACACCCCGCTATCCTCCAATCGTGATACAATGATTCCATGAATCGTGCCCGCATGAATTGCATTTTGCGCTGCAGCTAATAGTGAACAATATCGCGTAACAACGGTCCGGCGCATTATAGCACGAAAGTAAAGTTCACTAGTCCCAAAAATGTTTTTGATGATTACTTAAAAATTAAATACAATACTAATATTTCCTTTAGCTATTATTTTATAAAGTGTGTTATTGTAGTAGTGCAAATTATTTAATGATAGTAACTCAATAAGTTTAACAGATATTTGTTGAAAAGCCCAGAAATATTCATAATTTCGAAAAATAAAACTATCGAGTCAAAATAAGTTAATCGTGTTTTTGGTTAGCCAAATATGAGATAAATATACAATGATTAAATAAATCTCAATTTCATTTAAGTCAATCGTCTTCCGGGATCGTAATACCTATTAGAAAACACAGCAAAATTAGACAGCCCGGACTTAAGACGACGAACGAACGTTAGACGATCCACGGCAACGTCGCACCGCCGCGCTGTGCCGATCGGACTAGGGGGATCTTAGGTTTATTTTCGTTACGGAATTTCTTGATTCGATCGCCGCCTAGTCGCTAGTCGCCGCGCTCAAAGCCCGCGACAAAAGTTATAGGCAATAGCTTAAACACTTTTAGAAGCAAATAAGTAGTACGCATGTTAATAACAACAGAGACCAACAAGTTAATTTAATAAAACCCAAACATCTGTAGGTTTCATAAAAAAATCATCCATGTTTATTTATTTATTTTATTTTATTTTACCATTTACTTCAAGCATCTAGGCCCATAATACAAATACCTTACAGACTAACATACATATTCATATTATAATAAATTCCTTAAGGACTAACATACATATTATTATTATAATATATAAATAAATAAATAAATAAATAAATATATACTTAAAAACTACACTTTGTCACGTGTTGACGCCTACGTGACGCGTTTCGTTCCGGAGTCTCCCCCGGAACCTCCGGTAGACCACATCCATCGGCCAGAACTCCGGCGCCTCAAAGGTCGAAAGAAGATTCGTCGGTACTCTCACCACAAAGGAACTAAAGTTAATTTTGTGGCGAGACTGCAGACGCTCGACCCTCAGGCACAGTGTCGTCTTCTTCTGGATGTAGTCCACGACGTCTTCGACCTCCATGGACCAGTGCAGACGGGATATGTACAGGGGCGTCGCGGGGACCTCGCTCCGCAGACACAGCTCCGGTACATAGGGCGCGGTGCCGCGATGGTTGCGGGCGGCGGGCTTCTTCCTTCTCTCCACCAGTGTGAAGCCCTCCTCATCGCACCCCCTGCTCTCGTCCTTGCCAGGTCGAGAAGACTCCACCTTGCGGCTCTTTGTAGCCTTGCAGCGGCTCTCCTTAGTCTTGCGACTCTCCGGAGCCTTGCGGCTCACATTCTCCCCATTTGTTTTTACCCGCGGGGGAGGTGCGAGGCGACCAGCAACAGTCGCGTAGTTTTGCTGAGTCGCCTGTGGACTCGGCGTCGGCGCAACTGGGAGGAGAACGCGGGCGGGGGCGGCAGCGGCGGTGTTCATTAACCCGTCCGATAATGCTGACGGGCTAAACGTGCTCGACGTATGGTGACGTTTGCGGCATCAGGTGACCTACATATTGAATTACCGCTTTTTAACTGCGTTAATTCAATACGTAAATCACTGATCGTAGACTCTGATGCCTGCAATCTACCCCGAACTCCGGCCAGCCCCTCCTTCAGGAACCTGATGTCCTTCAGTAGGCTGACGACATCGACGTGGTCCAGCGTGACGGGCGGCAGCTTGTGCAGCTCTTTAGCCACAAAAGCCGGCACCTCATCCGGATCCGTCTGCTTCAGCAGGGAGATGATATCCTGCACACTCCTTTCCGTTCCGTCTCTTCGTCGCGACGGCATGTTCGCGCTCTGGCCGAGCGTCTCATACAGCAGCTGCTTCCCCTTGCAAATCTCCTCACTGGTGAATGAGGTCTTGCAGATCTGCATGATGCTGACCTCGTCCATGGTGTCGATGGCGTGCTGGATAAACGCCAGCAACTCGTTGGCCACGAGCACCATGGTCACGTGCAGCGTCAATATGCGATTATCCTTCCATACAAAAAAACTACAGAAATCTTTTTTATTAAACGCGGTTTTCTCTTTGGGAGTATCACTCAGTTGAATGGAAGATACGCTTTTATTCCCGTCTCTCATTAGGGGAGCACGCGTTATTGGAAATTTCATACGTCGTCGCGTCGACAAATGATGCGCCGAATTGTTAGTGTATACACTGTACGCACGGTGTTAATACCTGTGTGATTTCAGGGTATGAATTTAAATTGAAACATTTTAAATCTTTTGTAGGTAATTTACTATTCGAGAATTTTTTTGTCTGTTGATTAAGCAGATTGTGGACGTAACTTGGTCGTATTATGTCAAACCCAGCCGACAGATCACGACTATAGACCGACAAGGCTTTAAATGAACGTGGCGATAAAAGGAACTAACGCCGCCATCATATAAAAACCCCATTTTTGACATGTGAATATGTAGCAACTAAAATTGTCACTTTTCTCATTGATACAAATAAATACCTTTGTAATTTCCGTAATTACATTTGTTTAACTTTCTTTTTTAGGGTTCTGTACCCAAAGGGTAAAAACAGAACCCTATTACTGAGACTTCAATGTCTGGCTGTCTGTCTGTCCGTGTATCTGTCTGCCTGTCTCCAGGCTGTATCTCAAAAACCGTTATAGCTAGACTTCTGAAATTTTCATAGATTATACATATATTTCTGTTGCCGCTTTAACAACAAAATATACTAAAAACAAAACAATATTATTAATATGATTTTTTTGGCCTTTTTTGCTCTATATCAATAATACCTACGTGCGCGAGTCCGACTCGCACTTGGCCGATTATTTTTTAATGTGTGGACCGCGAAGGTCATATTTTCATTTCTTAAAACGGACCCCGAGCGAAACTAATTGGTGACCTGCTTCATTACATTGAATTTACCGATCAAATAACATTGGTCTATCAACTGCCTATGCATCAATTTCTTTGGTGGTACATAATATTGTAATAAAAACTGTTTGAAATTATTAAATGCAGTCGATTTGAGCGTTCATTAGAACAGAAAACAACGTGAGGAGCAAATTCTGTTATCTTATTAATTTACTGTGTATATTTGGTGTATATCATTAAGTTGGAAAAAAGTTTTTTTTTTTTATGAAATAAGGGACAAACGAGCAAACGGGTCACCTGATGGAAAGCAACTTCCGTCGTCCATGGACACTCGCAGCATCAGAAGAGCTGCAGGTGCGTTGCCGGCCTTTTAAGAGGGAATAGGGTAATAGGGGAGGGTAGGGATGGGAAGAGCAGGGAATAGGGGAGGGAAAGGAACGGAATAGGGTAGGGGATTGGGCCTCTGGTAAACTCACTCACTCGGCGAAACACAGCGCAAGCGCTGTTTCACGCCGGTTTTCTGTGAGAACGTGGTATTTCTCCGGTCGAGCCGGCCCATTCGTGCCGAAGCATGGCTCTCCCACGTATAGTTATAAATAAGTAATTCAAAATTATGCATCGCAATTGCGTCGCCCTATCGTGTTGTAATTAATATTATAATAACACTAATTATTATTATGACCTGAGGAAATTATTATTTCAACCTTATGACATTTACACAGTTAAAACGCGGATGACGGAGGCCACTGACCTATCGCTACTTGAGTACTTGTCTCTTTTACACGCGTACAAATTGATTGTCATCTCGTTTCCACAATTACGCGACAGTGCGATTCATGCTTGATATTATTATGTAAAAGACTACTTATTTTACATAATAATATCTTTTTCAACCTATTCAGTGACCTATCTATAGAGACATATTGTCATCTAAAAAAACTCAACAAAGCCTAGTCTTATCATAAAAAAACTCCATTACACTATTCTCGCGAGTTCCGCTCTATGGGACGTAATATTTCACACTTTTATCTGTGTGAAGAATGTTATGACTAATACTGCTCTTTCCTGGCGGCGGAGATTCCGCACAGAACGGGAGATATATTGCAAACACTTTGTGGAGACTTTAGAAATGCTAAGTTTCGTACTATAATATTTACATTAATATACATTTACCCTCTTACTAATAAAAATTTCTTAAACATGCGTTCAACGTGTGAATAGTTAAACATGAGTTTTTAAGTGTGTAACTTAAAAACTCATGTTTAACTATTCACACGTTACACAGAGTCTATACAGAGAAATTATAGGTCTACCAGAATCTGATGGCAAAAAGTGAGAAAATAAATTGACTCCAGCAATACCGGGGAAATTGGAATAAAACATTTTGATCCTTTTTTTTTCTTAAAGCGGCTGATTATGTGTGTTAAACATGTAAATATAAAAATTTATCCAATGATCAAGGATATTTTTTTAAAAACTGCTGTCAAAAATTGCCAGCAGAGACCTATAGTATAGGTAGACCTATAGTATGGAAATGACAGCGTCGTTATACAGGCCATAAGTCAAAAAATGATTATTAGTAGAAAAAATCTTATGCACCCTCTATACACGATGTGTAACTTTTTATTAGTAAGAGGGTATATATTATGTTCCCGTAAATACACGTTTTATGAGTGCTCGTACATTTAATCCGTGATGAAACTATGCAATGTTCTTTTAAGGAATTTAAAGTATCTCCATGCCAAATGTCATCCAAATCGGTTCAGTGATGGAAGCGGTAACAATAAACAGACAGATAGATAGAGATAGAACAGATTGTATTTATAGATAGGTATAAGATATTATATTGCCTCCAAATTAGTGCGACGGTAGAGTATTAGAGTTACCTGCGACGGCCAGACCTTCCTCGGTTTCGTAAAGCTGAAAGTTTACCTGTTTGTGGCCTTAACAGAGGTAAGAACGACCAGCAACTATGGAGTTTCGGTCGTGGTTACTTTAGGAGGTATCCAGTTCTGAAGCTCTACCTGACCATCGAGAAAGAATAATGCTCACTTTCATAGCTTATATTCTTCGCGATTTGTGGAAGAATCTCATCTTCCAGTGCCTGACATTTTTGACAGCTGCCAGACACCCTTAAACTTTCTTAAAGTGTATAGACTTTTTTTAGCAGTGGGAAGCAACTGTCAAAATGTCCGGCACTGGAAAACAATATTCCCCCACTTACCGCGAAGAACATAAGCTACGAAATTGAGCTTTACTCTTTCTGGAAGGTCAGGTAGACCTTCAGAACTGGATACCTCCTAAAGTAACCGCGACCGAAACTCCATAGTTGCTGCAGGTCGTTCTTACCTCTGTAGAGGCCACAAACAGGTAAACTTTCAGCTTTACGAAACCGAGGAAGGTCTGGCCGTCGCAGGTAACTCTAATACTCTACCGTCGCACTAATTTATGAAACTGAGGAAGGTCTGGCCGTCGCAGGCTCTTGGTCCATATCTTATATCCGTGTCTATATTATAATCTGAGCAAAATGTTATCAAAATCGGTCGAGTCAAATCACATAACTCTAAGGGTTGTTATGTATGTAGTCTACATAAAGGTCCTTTCACAGGTAAAATAACTTAGAACATACCCTACATAATAAGTTTTTCACTGGTCGTTTTGTTAAGGCTGTGAATACGTTAGACATTCTAGGTTTCATTTTGGGGGTATTTCCATATATTATCGTGCATTCATCGTATTTCCACACCTCGCCAGTGTTGGCGAATGTAACCGGATGAAACTGGATGAGTACGGATAAAAGTAGATCTAATCTAACCCGAATTGAAAGGGTGAAATTAAATGAATGGTTACGGTATGCGGCCTCTCCATGTTAACCAATAACCAATGGTGGACCAATACAAGCGATTACAAACGTGAATTGACCACGATCAACGTGGATTGTGCGTAAACAGCTTAGCTATCATGGTGGAAATTATCCATCATACTCTATTGGGGAATACAACTGAGGTGACTGCGCCAATAGAAACTAGCTCGTGAAGAAAGTTTCTTTGAAAATGTCATTGTTTTTTTTTTTTTTTTACCATAGCATTAGGTTTTACCAAAACCTTTTTTTGATACCAAACATTGGATCAAGTTCAAAATTGAGTTTTAAAATCATCAAAAATTAATTTAATATTCTCTTATTCTCTCTTCTCTTATCTCTCTTTCTTCATGTTTCACCTGTATAGTACCAGGTTAACATAGCTATGTAGGTAATATTAAATGGCGCACGTATTAACCCAACATACAGCGTCATTAGATAAGGGCTGCTGTAACTGCGCCCTACTCTGTATTATTGTTATTACAGTAAAACCTGGTTAAGCGAGACCAGACCCCCTACCATGAGCTCTTATAGCAGTATTACTTTGTGGCGGTACCCACAATTCGCCTAACATTCCTGCATCGCGCTATCGAAGTTTTCTGAGCGCTCAGTATATATACGACAGCTGAAATGTATCACGAGGGCTCCGGCCTGACCGAGCATAACACCTCGCTCGGTCGGAAGATCTTCCTTTAGGGTCGCCACACATATCCCCACATTGGTGACCCTCGACAGAACACGCCTCCTTCATCATCATCACTCCCCGCCCCTCCGCACCGCGCCAGCCAGCATCGCCTCATCGCGCGGGTACCTCGTCCACTAGCCGCAATGTACCGCGGCCTGGGCGACTCCGCATCGGCATCAACGGGCTTTCTCACTACACCGACCGGTCAGCAAGCAGAGCACATCTCTCCTGGTCAGCACGTATCATCGGCCCCGCGCGGCAGCTATCCGACTCACTGGATCCCGTGCAGCAGCTTACAGTTCCGACTCACTGGGACTCACTGCAACAGTTCCGACTCACTGGAACTCTCTGGCACTGGCGACTCAAGTGACAAGACTTCAAGATTCGACCTCCGGTCTTCGGGGAGGAGTGATGTGGCGGTACCCACAATTTGCCTAACATTCCTGTATCGCGCTATCGAAGTTTTCTGAGCGCTCAGTATATATAAGACAGCTGAAATGTATCACGAGGGCTCCGGCCTGACCGAGCATAACACCTCGCTCGGTCGGAAGATCTTCCTTTGGCCGCCACGTACATTTCCCACAACTTTAATATTACTTTCAGATTTGGCACAAACAAAAAACATAGTTTTGTTTATATAAATAGAGATCATGTTTGCTTATACGAAATCCAAAAGTAATATTAAAGTAATACTGCTTAAGAGCTCATGGTAGGCCCGCTGGCCAAATGAGAAACCTCTATTGTTGACTGTTGCAATGATGTCCCGGCACTATTTCATTAAATTACCTCTGTTAATGGATTATTAGAAACTGATGAGATTTGAATTCTAAGACTTTTTCGATATGTAACTCTATAATTGAGACTCTGCTCATTAACCTCTATAAGTGGGACAAAATGATATTAGTAACAAGTTTTGACGTGTTTGTTCACATACATTCTATTGTGCATGCTTTTTAGGGTTCCGTACCCAAAGGGTAAAAACGTGACCCTATTACTGAGACTTCGATGTGTGTCCGTCTGTCTGTCTGTCTCCCGACTGTATCTCAAGAACCGCTATAGCTAGACTCCTGAAATTTTCACAGATAGTGTATATCTGATGCCGCTATAACAACGAATATTAAAAACAAAATAAAGTTAATATGTAAGGGGGGCTCCCGTACGACAAACGTGATTTTTTTTTTGGTATTTTTGGCTCGTAATCCTCAATGGCAACATGTAGACACTTGAATTTTCACAAAATCCTCAATTATATGTGTATTTTAATATTTAAAAATAAAATTAAAATAAAATAAATAATAAAGGGGGGCTCTCATACAAAAATCACAATTTTTGACCTATTTTTTGCTCTATAACGGTACGGAACCAGTCGTGCGCGAGTCCGACTCGCACTTAGCCGATTATTATTTTTCAGTGTGTACTATCACAACGGAATAAAAGTGTAAAAAATGTCCAAACATAAATATAAAACTTTATCAGTATCTGAAAAATTTAAACTTCTATCAGATTATGATCGTGGAAAGTCGCGTGATGAACTGTGTAGGGAGAATAACATACCAAATCAACCCTGTATAGAATTATTAAGAACAACGAGGAAATTCCGTTTCAGTTTATTGGTGGAAAAGGAAAACTCAAACGAATAAATGAGACACCCATAATTTTAAACCTGCTTACTTGGGTAACTGTATTATTGGGAGCCCTTAATAATTGGTACAAAAATCTTGGTCCCTTGAAATCCCAATTAACCTGGTTTTACTGTAATAACATTATTTTTCCGCCTCAAAATATTTCTGGGGCCCTTTGACGTAAACTAGAAATAACAGTATAGCAAATAAAAGAAAAATAAATCGGCCAAGTGCGAGTTGGACTCGCTCACGAAGGATTCCGTGCCATAGGGCAAAAATAGGTAAAAAATGTGTTTTCTTGTATGGGATGCCCCCTACGAATAATAAAAACTAAGGAAACGTAATAGTATCCGTTTTAAATTTGGTTACTTTCGAACTGTCATGTAACGTCAGCTTCATACCGCTGAAGGCCACATATTGCCAATGTATTGAAAATGTGTACCTAGACCTAGGTACACATTTTTGACAAGTATTGTAGAACAATATATTTTATTAGTTTTTATTATTCGTAGGATGCCCCCCTTAATTATTTATTGTATTTTAATTTTATTATTAATTATTAAAGTATATACACAACTGAGTATTTTGTGAACATTTCAAGTGTCTACCTATTGCCATTATTGATATTAAGCAAAAAATAGCAAAAAAATTACGTTTGTTGTACGGCCCCGCTTAAATATTTAATTTATTTTATTTTTGGTATTTGTTGTTATAGCGGCAACAGATACACATAATCTGTGAAAATTTCAGAAATCTAGGTATAACGGTTCTTGAAACACAGCCTGGAGACAGATAGACAGACATACAGACGGACAGACAGACATCGAAGTCTTAGTTATGGGTCCCGTTTTTATCCTTTGGGTACGGAACCCTAAAAATAGCACTACCTTCGGCTTCTACAGGAAAAAACCTATATTTGTACAATCAGTAGAAAAATGATTTAGAATAAATGATTGAAAAGACGAAATTTTAGTATATCTTTTCAATGTATTTTAATGCAGTTTGCAACAATAGACAGAGTGATTCAAGAGAAAACTTAGTAAAGTTAGCTATTGTACTCCAAGCGAAGACAGCCGCTATAATCTGGTCGCAAAAGCGAGAAGAGA
Organism: Cyaniris semiargus; assembly: GCA_905187585.1. Taxonomy (NCBI): domain Eukaryota; kingdom Metazoa; phylum Arthropoda; class Insecta; order Lepidoptera; family Lycaenidae; genus Cyaniris; species Cyaniris semiargus. The sequence continues at coordinate 15,618,995 of LR994558.1, forward strand.
AAAATCCATTGACAGCCGCTGCTCTTTTTTACTTGCACACAAAAACCTCTATGGCTCAGTAGTTGAGCTCGTGTAACATGAGCCGAATGTGTATCGTGTGCGCTTGAAAGAGACAACGGACGAATCTCTCTATCTTGCGACTGGGCTAGCTAGCCTTTACCTAGCTGTTGTGTTTAGTCTACGGCGAATCGTGTTCCACGTCCATACAACTTCGTATCCTCACTAATTATGATCTCCATTATCATAGACAAAAAATACCAGGGACACATAACTTGTTCGGAGGGACCAAATTGAATCATTATTATTTCTCGCAACGGCCTTTTCTTACGTCATCATCATCATTACCACTAACATGAAACATCTTAATGGCAATGGTACTTGTACTAGCTAATGTATTATGTGGCAATGGACAAAAATCAAGTTAGTAGAGGCCGTTACATAATTATATTTGCTTCTGTTCTAACTTCTAACTTATCACAGAGATAACTTTAAAAAATGTGTAGCTTTCTTTATTCAAAGCAAAACTTTGGTTACCGGCCGCGTAACTCACGTAACTTAGCCGACGACGCGTAGTGTCTATTAATTGTGGTGTTTTTTAGGAAAACTTTCGGAAGCTATTTCTCAACATTTTAGTACTGAGTGATTATAATAAAATACGCGTATTTTTATTTTTAACAATCGAAATATGGCCGGAAGGTTTAATAAGGCTGTATATTATTGGCTTGTTATACGCTATGTATGGTGCGCGATATTCTTGTGCTATGAGCTATATATACTATTATGCTATTATATTATAGCGTAGTCTAAAACCAGCTTTATTATATATTATTCTTGTTGTTACGTCTCACTAGTTAAGACCATAATATTGTTACCAGGCTAACAGCATAAGATGCAGTTCTCGAATTGACGGGTGACAGGCGTCAAACATGAAACAGCGGCTACATGCACGGGCACTGACAGGTAACTATAAGGAAATTGAACGCCCTCCAGGGACAGGGAGGCATACAGGTGAAGAGGTTACATATAGCTTGTACATTTTATTGACAGTGGAAACGTCTGATTGAAAAAGGTCAACTATATTTGGAATAACGGGAAACGAATCGAGAGAGTATAATGAAAGGGACTTAGGCAATATGACGACTTATTTAGAACAGTTGTTTTAGTTTGCACTTACTATCTGTAATACTAAATAATATGAGGTGCAGCAATTTAAGAGGGAACGCGGGTGCAGTAGAATTTAAACGGAGAAACTATTGCCATCACGCTTCAGGCTTCACCCTGCGCCGGCACGTGTACTGTGATAGAGACAGATACTAGTGGTGGTTAATATAACGTATAGCTGAAAAAAGTAGCGCGCTATTTCTTCGCAACGAATAGCGCGCGCTATAAATCTATGCATAAGACGCTACGTTATAACGTATCGCGCGGTCACTGACCTAGCACGGCGCTGCCGATCGCGCGCGTTTTTCGTTCGATCGTTGTCGTGTCATTTCGTTGCCAAATCGGGTGAATTCGGCTGTCATAATTTTTGCAATGTTGCGTTGCGTGCATAGGTAAATTATGGGTAAATTATAATATTTTATAATCATCAGTAATTGACCTCCTGCTCCGAAGAGCACTGTAATAGAATGGTAACTTCCATTCCATGTGAAAGTTTAATTTTTTCTTAATCTGGATACGTTATTAGTGTCAGAAGAACTCTTTTGTCGTCGACAAAAGTGGAGCAAATAATATTTTTAAATGTAAATAAAATGTAAAAAAAACTGTTGTAAAAAAAGATGATGTAAAAATAATGTATAATACTAAAAAAGAAAAAAAAACCATTTAAATCATATTTTGTAAAAAATTGAATTGTATATAAACCAATTCATTTCAATTTCAATTGTTTAAATATATTATTATATGTATTTGCAACATAATAAAATTAAACAAATAATTATTGTAAATATCTAACAAACACGTTATATTATATTAGCTCACCCACCGCGTTATAATTATTGTAGACGTTACGAATCATCATGTTGTAACATAACGAAAGAATTCAATAACGTCGGTAACTTTACAACGCGTCCAATCGACTCGTTATAACGTATCATTCGTTATAACGTAGCGTCAAAAATAGCGCGCTTGAAAAATGTAGCGTATTCCATCTAGCGCGCTACGAAAATATAGCCGTTAGGAACACCACTAACAGATACAGTAAATCGAGGTAACGTAGTCCTCTGATTCCTCCTTCAAAATAGAGCCTATCTAATTATTTTTTAAAATATCTTCAGGAAGAGCGAGTCTATGCCTCTACGTTTTAATTTTATCTTAAAGATCTTTCAAATTTGTTTTATGCTCGGTGGATTGGCGGGGTACGGGGCATTCATTTTTTGCGATTTTTGAAGGGTCATATTTTTTTATTTATTAGTAAATTTAGAAAAAATCGAACGTAGAGGCATAGCTTTAACAGATCCCAATATTGTATAAAAAAAATATTTGTCTAAACGCATTGTCCAGGGAATAAATTGGGGAATACGTTTGTATGGAAAAACAGTGTTAGCGTTCCCTATTAAGGCGCTCCCACTGCGGAGATGCCGTAATTTACCGTTTTTTAGAGCCTTATAACTCATAATTTGAAAGCTACAAAATTACAATAAAAATACAGCAATAATCTTCATTATATGAACATTCCTTTCCCCGTTATTAATTTCCTATTTTTATTTATTATACTCATGATATCTCATATCAGCTTCCAAAGTAATACCAATTTATTAAAATTCAAGCATACTTTCAGTATCTCCTTAGTATTTACATATTACTTTTATTTGAAACACACGCCAATAGATCGCCAATTTCATTAACTACATATTCCCCGTTTGATTTTTTTTAGGTAAATTTTGAACTAAGATAAGTAAAAAAATAGGATTTTGGTGCGATCTCGGCAACGCGGCAAATGTATGGTCAAGGTCGTTTGGTCGGGGGTTGGACTTAAATTAACGACTTTCTTGGTATACTACTTACTAGGAAAGAAAGCTTGAATGACATCAATATTATTATTATAAGCTTAAATCGTATTTTATTTTAAAAAAAACTTACGAATTAAATGCGAAACTCATAAAAACTTGTATAATTTTACATACTATTTCTGCAGCCCTCTGGTACTCGGCATTCAATTATTATTGTTGGACAAATTAAGGTCAGGGTAATAAATGTTCGCTTGTTTGTAAAATATATCAGCGTTCCTTTTATTGCGAAACATTTCTCAGAAAGAATTTTTTGATGTTAAACTAAACATAATTATGTTTAGTTTGTCATGAATCATGATCGTTTAATTTTTTTTTTCTGTAAGTTTATAAAATTGTAAAACGACTAACAAATAAAAAAATAGCCTATGTCACCCACGGAATCAATATAATAAATAATATATTGGCACCTAATATTTGCTAAAATGGGACCAGCGCGGCGGGGCTAAAATGGTCACATTTAGCAATTCCTCTCAATCAATTCACAAAATGAATTTTCAAAACTGTCAAACTCACGAATATCAAATTAGTACGAATTTAGCACGAATTTAGATATCTGAATTGCAAACAGTGTCAATTTTGCGATTTAAAAAAATGAATCATATTATGATTCATCATATGATTCTCCAAAGCGACCATTTTAGCCCCGCAGTTGTTTCTAGTTATTACTAGTCATTACCTATATTTGGCTGCTGTTTAGCATTCGTGTTCTATTCCACATACAATCGGGTTTGGAGTTAATAGTGCAGTTTCCATTTTTTTGAAAACCCACTGTAGCATATTCTAGAGTACAAAAATGGTTATTGCTTATTCCTCTAAGTGAGGTTTTGTATTTAGCATTTATGTACTATGTTTCTTAAATGGTTTGCGCTTAAACCGCTGAACCGATTTTGATAAAATTTTGTATGCAGATACTTTGAGTCACTTAAAATCACATTAGATACTTTTTTTCCCGGAAAATGTACGGTTCCCGCGCAGTCAACAAAAATTATTTTGGCTTATGATATCGATGATATTTAGTATATAGAATATAGATATTACGTTAGGTCTTGGAGAAGGACATAGGATAATTTTATTCATGGAAAATGTACGGTTTTCACGCAACAAACTTTATTAATTAGCGTTTAAGCTGCTGAACCCATTTTGATTAAATTTAGTTAATGTAGAAATTAGTTTATCACGTGTGAATCGTACATTTTGCCGCATTATAAACTATCCTACATCCTTTCCAGGGCCTTATAGTATCTCCAGGTTCTGCGGTTAAACCGCAAAAGATTAAAGTTTTTTCGAGCGGGAACCGTACATTTATGGGATATTAAAAACCATTATATTATTATATCCTTATCAGTTATCCGGGTCTTAAAATATCTATATTATAACCATTTAAATCGGTTTGGCGGCTTTTCCAGGATAAAAAGTATACAGTGTTCTTTCCCGAGAAACAATGTAGCCGCATACCAAATATCATCGAAGTCAGTTTGGCGGTACAAGCATAAATCACTTTTATTCATTGCCCGGGAACCGTACATTTTCTGGGATGAATAATATCCCGTGTGCTTTTCCGAGACATAAAATTATCTGCATACCAAATTTAATCAAAATCGGTTCAGCGGTTTAAGCACTAAATAAAAAACTTAATAACGCAGTAACCGTACATTTTTTCAAGATAAAAATTATTTTGTCCTTTCACGAGAGTCAAAGTATGTGCACACCAAGTTTCATCAAAATCGTTTCTGCGGTTTAGGCGCAAATCATTTTTGTTTAGTACAAGGGTACCGTACACTTTTTTTCCATATATAAAGTATCCTATGTCCTTTCCCGAGACATAACGTATCTGGATACCAAATATCATCGAAGTCCATGTAGCGGTATAAGCAGAAATCTTTTTTATCTAATTCCTGGGAACCGTACATTTTTCCGTGATAATAAGGGTCATATGGCCTTTTTCGGGACTCAAAGCATCTCCATACCAAGTTTCATCAAAATCGTTTCAGCGGTTTAGGCGCAAAATAAGAAACTTTATAACGCGGTAACCGTACATTTTTAAAGATAATAACTATCTTATGTCCTTTCACGAGAGTCAAAGTCTGTGCACACCAATTTTCATCAAAATTGGTTCAGCGGCTTAGGCGCAAAACATTTTCGTTTATTTTCTTCTTATCACACGGGTACCGTACCTTTTTCCTGGATGTAAAGTATCTTATGTCCTTTCCCGAGACATAACGTATCTGCATACCAAATATCATCGAAATCCATGTAGCGGTTTAAGCAGAAATAATTTTTATTAAATGCCTGGGAACCGTACATTTTTTTGGAATAAAAAGGATCCTATGTCCTTTCCTGGGACTCCAAGTATCTCCATACCAAATTCCAGAAAAATCGGTTCAGCGGTGTGGGAGTGACGAGGTAATTTTATAACATTTTGTTTAAATAAGCACTTTTAAATTTGTATTGAAAGAACAAATCAGAATTTGGCATTCATGTGTTAAATCACATAGGACATTAATGCTAAATGTAATAAGTCCTATATCAATTTAGCATTAACCATTTTTATACATTTTCTCTTAAAACTGAATGTAAAATTAAAATGTTTTTTCATAATCATAATCTACGCATTTCAACAGAAAAAATGATACCGCACAATAACATTTTTTTGCTTCAAATAAGCAGAAAATAAAGATTATTCCAAAAAAACTTAAAACGCCGATTACTCAAAACTAGTTCGATGTGGGATAGTACACCAATGCTTAACAGCATCCAATTTTATAAGCCGCTACAATGCACATACGTACATATTATAATAACATAATATTATATATGTATGGCCGTACACACGCACCGTATAAAACTCTAAATTTAATTTAAATTAAAAGTTTAATTTATTAAATAAACGAAAATGAAACAAAAAACTTTACTAGGGGACACCCGGGTTTGAACCGGGGACCTCTCGATCTGCAGTCGAATGCTCTACCACTGAGCTATATCCCCGACGTACCGTATTTTGAAATATATTATTACAAGCGTCTGCAAATTAAATAATGCCTACGTGAATAATCGGCAAAAATTACAAAATGTAATAATAAGCGTCTAGCCTACGAATAATAAAAACTAAGGAAAAGTAACTCCGTCAAAAAACATGCTCCACAATACTTGTCAAAAATTTCAATACATTTGCAATATTTAGGTGGCCTTGAGCGGTACTAGGCTGACGTTACATGACAGATCGAAAGGAACCAAATTTAAAACGGTAATAGTATGGGAGTTACGATTCCTTAGTTTTTATTATTCGTAGCGTCTAGCGATTAAACTAGCTAAAAGCCGAGCTTTGTGAGGGCTCGCGTCGTCACACCTTGACTGACTGATGATAACACATCTACATATAAATAAAAATTACTATGAAGCACAAATCAATAGGCGTGATAGTTTTTCCGTAAAGTGTACCACAAAATGTTCAGGTTGTAGGATATACTAGGGCTCACTTCGCTTGCCCTGATAAGTATCTTCAAGCAATAGACATGAAGACGGCTGACAGTAATCGTCAATTTGTCACAGATAAATCACGACTAACTACGAAGATAATAAATAAATTATTATTATAAGTAAATGACATGGTCTGTAACGAAATTTCGTTGCACCGACGAGTTTTGTTGAGTGAGTTCTGACATCGGATATACATTTGATTCACAGTAACATTTTATCAAAATTGCTTTAGCAGATAAAGCATGTAAAGGCCTTATCATGATTCATGTGATATATAAATATATTTAAAATCTCGCAGTGTTTTTGTATGATTTGATGCGTTCAGTGTTTTTGTATGATTCAGGTTCGGGTTCAGCATGAAATACTTATCATTAAACTAATTATTCTAATGAGAATGATTCTGCTGTTTCTCAAAATTTATTATAAGTATTCCTCATTTTATCTTTGTATAAAATGATGTCACGTATAGTCTAAATTCTACGCCTACTCAATAATATGGTAATATAATATTCAAAAAATAGGTTACGGGTTTGTAATATGGTAATATAATATTCAAAAAATAGGTACTTAATGGGTTTGTAATATGGTAATATAATATTCAAAAAATAGGTAATGGGTTTGTAATATTTAAATGTAAGTATTTCCGGTTTCGACAAAATCATCCTCTGGTGTAGTGCAGGTATTTTTAATTTTTTAATAAAGTGGAATAAGTGCATGAAAAGTGTATATTTATTACTGTGAAACATGAATTTCCACCAAGAACTTACAGTACATTCTATTTCATAATAGACCAGTGCCGATAATTTTAAAACAAAAAAATATATAGTAGGATGAAACCTATTATAAGAAAAGGAGGAGAATATTATAAAATTTAAGGGAAAAATAATTTACGGGCCATCTGAGGTCGGGAAGAGGATGGGGGTGAGTTTTTAAGGGTGAAAAACGGTTTATCTCGATTTCCGACAAAACTAAAAGTCCTATGGGAAAAAGTCAAATGGCAAAATTGTAGGTAAGAAAACTTTTGTATTTTTAGGCTTTTTTCACATAACCTCAAAATGTAAAAATTCAAAATGCCATGTTTTTGGTTTTTGTGTTGAAGTCCGGTATACTTTTCTAAAATTAAAGTTTAACATAATTTATTGACTTGAGATTCGCTTTTTAAAGTAACTTGTGTCATTGGAAATTATAGGCTATATATTAATTAAACCTATAATGATCTAAAAATAATCTTAGTTGCAGTATTTTTTATGAACGTGGTATTTTTTTTAAACACGGCGTGTAGACGGACTTCCCTTACAGTTTGAGGTAAGTCCGTCTAGTAGCAATATAGCCCTAACTTGTGAAGTAATATGGATGGCAACAGTTTCTAGCAGAGCCGTAAAACGGCCATTCAAATATGTGTTTAAGGTGTCGGTAATAAGGTTCGCATTCCAGAGAAAATTAAATTTAAATCATTTTAATGCAAGTCCGTCATATCGTAAGTCTAAATGGTTGCAAACATTTTCATTAAAATTGTATCGAATTTTTTGAAAATTAAACACTAAATATAAACAAAAATGTTTATTACAAATTCAAAATTATAATAATTAGTGCCGGCAAAATCAACATTTTTGCTTCATCATCATTTATGCGATAAGACATTTTTCAACATACTCTACTTATAATTTTTATCAGCCCCTCTTGGACTTTTGATAGAATGTTCTAGATGCCATTCCAAATTAAATGAGCCCAAAATCATAATTTTCGGTGGTGGATATCAGGTTTCGAAATGGCACTTGTGAATCAGGCTACAATTAGTATGAAGTGAGTTGTTAACCAAGGCCACTTAAAATTTTGTTGGTTCAAACTTATTAAATCATTTTTTTGCAAAAAACAATCAACATCTAGTAGATCTGGCATCTCTTCATGACGTGTATAAATCTGAAACTAATAATTATGGCATTACAAAAAAAAAACTATTTTACAAGTTTTTTTGTTTACGATAAAGGGGGCAGACGAGGAAACGGATCCCCTGATAGTAAGTGAACTACAGTCGCCGTTGGACACCTGTATCACCAGGGGAGTCAGTGTCACAAGTGCGCTGCCGACTTTTTAAAAAGGAGTACGCTCTTTTCGTGCAGTAAAATTTGGGCAATGCTATGATCTAGTAGTCTATTTTTAATGCAAATTAACAATAAATACATGTAGGTTTGAAAATGTTGACTATATCTGATTCGAGGCAAGACCGGCATAACTTATGACGGCCTTTCCTTATGAAATAATATTTCCCTAGACGGACTTCCCGATTATTGCAATTTTAGGTAAGACATAATATGTTGCAGGTGGTAATAACAAAATTAAAGCGATATTAACGAATTGAACACCAGTAATAAGTAAAAGGATCACTAAATTACTTACGTAATCCAAGAAACTCCAAAAACTCCTTCGTATTTCCACTTATTTTTTTCTTTTTTTTGGCAGAGACTTATACTCCGACTGCGAGTACAAAACGGGAAAAAATGGCAGAACGTTTTTTTCGTAACAGGTAGTTAGTAGCGACACGTTTGTTTCTTAGGTCAAACTAACTCTGCAATATTGTTTTATCCACTGAGCCATATGAAACTAGTCGTTCAAATATGGAAGTTATATACCTCCCAGACGGACTTCCACACATTGACCTTATATCTTTTACAAAAAAAAAATTTTTTCACGTAATTTGGTGAAAACTTACCTTTTTATATCCCAAATACGCTGTAATTTATTTAATTAGAAATATTTATTTTTTCACCTTATTTTGAATTAATATCGAAAAAGCACTCGTCAAAATATCAGCTTTTTTCAAAAAGTTGGTAAGTATGCTTTCTGTTCGTTGAAATCTCTACTTTCCGATAGTGAAAAAAAATATATTTTACTATAGTAAATCTTCTCAGAAAATGCAAAAAATCGAAAAAAACTCGAATTTGATTTTTTTTTTAAATTATTATGACTAATTTCATCTAAAAATGTGATTGCTGCAATTTGTTTCAATTAAAAAGTTGATTTATGCAATTCTAATTACATTTCTGTCATGGAAAATCTCATTATTAAATATAAATGTAAATCTATAATTATAAAATAATATATTGTCCTGACTGACTGAATGATTCATCATCGCTGAGCAAAAACTGTTAGTTACAGCCACAAAATTTGGTGAGTAGGGTTGTTTTATTAAGTAGACACCGAAATTTTTTACACGATATTTTACCCCGAAGGGGGTGAAATAGGGGTTGAAAGTTTGAATGAAAGTCCGTAATTTCTTAAGTCAGAAACATGAAAATTTATTTTTGGGCTACTGATTAAAAATGAATGGATACGTATTTAAGCGTTTTTGAAAATTTTACCACCAAGGGGGTGAAATAGGGGTTGAAAGTTTGAATGAAAGTCCGTCATTTCCTAAATTAGAAACATGAAACTTTATTTTTGGGCTACTGATTAAAAATAAATGGATACGTGTTTAAGCGTTTCTGGAAATTCTACCCCCAAGGGGGTGAAATAGGGGTTGAAAGTTTAAATGAAAGTGAAAAGGTGGACGGATATTTTCGATCGAAAATTAGGGTGCTTTTTCGATCAAAATAAGGTGAAAACATAAATATTTCTAATCAAATAAATAACAGCGTATTTGGGACATAAAAAGGTAAGTTTTCACCAAATTTCGTGAAAAAAAATTTGTAAAATATATAAATAAAAAACCAATAACATGATTTTTTGAATTTTTCACATAAATTATGAGGTGATGTGAAAAAAGCGTAAATACAAAAGTTTTCTTACCTAACTTTGCCATTTGACTTTTTTCCATAGGATTTTTAGTTTTTCCGGAAATCGAGATAAACCATTTTTCACCCTTAAAAACTCACCCCCATCCCCTTCCCGACCTCAGATCGCCCGTAAATCTGCACTGGTCTATATTAAAAGTGTGTAATTTTAAATTTACAATATTGGGTAGTGGCCAGTGGGGTACCATAAGTTTAGTCGGCAACCCACTAACGTTCATCTAGTATTGCAGATACGTACATCCAAATGTGATGTTGTTAACCATGATTAAAGAAGTGTAAAAAAAAGTTAAATAAAAATGGTTATAACCATTTTTAATCCAATCTACCAGGCTAACATAAAAGCGAAGGTATAAATCCCTAAAACGGGCGTGCATTACCGCTCGTTATATTATCATGAATATTTTCCGTTAGCCAAGGTACCCCCGGTATGAAATAAAGACTCCCCTAACGAAGTTAAATGGTTCCGTACAAGTTTTATACTAGGAAGACGCTACTAAATACGCGATATGTTTAAAGTTGGGTATTTTTAGAAATTCTTGATTAGCAAACAAAATTAATATGAATATGTCAAAAACTATTTATTACAAGATGACGCACATTTTGTAATAGCCATTATACGTATCATGTAACATACATATACATTATTATTAAGAACCATTAGAGATTACCATTAAAATCAGACAGAAGGCGATGGAACAAATTAAGATTGTGAAAACTATTGGCCTTCCACCAGGCGATCCATCTGCTCATTGACTCTTTTGGTACAAGAAATACATCTAAAACGTTTCCAAATAACAGCAAAACGCGCATTTCCTAGCCCCATCAGTGGTTAATGCTGGGCGGTTGGGGATAATGCGATTATTAGTTTATAAGATGGGCGCGTGACGAACAGACTATCAGCATCCCCCAACGAAGTTACCGACCCATCTCCACTTGAGATAGTTTTTAACTACTGTTAAAGAACTTGTTTATTCCGGAATTGCCAATTTAACTCCTCGATACGGCACAAACTCTGTTAAAAAGTTGTGCTCCTCAGCGATTATGCTATCCTAGTCATTATGATCGATGAGAAAATCTTATAATACGTGAGCAAGAAAACTCCAGGGTCCAAACCCCTTTTGACGAAAAATGCGGAAACGTAGATGCATGAAATTTCGCACAGTTATAGTTTATATGGAGAAGGAGCCAACATTGTTTTAAAATTATGCTTTTATCATCCTTATTTTAGTAAATAAAACATTACACACACTACAATGTGCACACTACGATATTTTGAATGACAAGCGACGACACACGAATACTCTTTTATTTATGGTTGAATTCTGTTGTCAAATTAAAAATGGATTGTTGTTTTTTTGGGCTCCGTACCCAAAGGGTAAAAACGGGACCCTATTACTAAGACTTCGTTGTCTGTCCGTCTGTCTGTCTCCTGTCTGTAACTCAAGAACCGCTATAGCTAGACTTCTGAAATTTTCACAGATTGTGTATATCTGTTGCCGCTATAACAACAAATACTAAAAACAAAATAAATGTAATATTTAAGGGGGGCTCCCATACCAGAAACGGTTTTTTGGCCTTTTCTGTCGTAATTTATTTATTTATTAATTTATTATGGTTACCAACAGCATATGCATTTAAAAATTACAGTCAATAGTATAAAAGAATTTTCTATACTGATGCACACACCTTTATAGGCAACACAACATTCATTTATATAATGTTAACAACGACATGCAAAATTACGTTAAATAGAGTTTAAAAACAGTTATAAATAATGTGAACATAAATTAAAAAGAAATGAATAAATTACAAAATAAATTCTGATATAACTATTACAACATAAATAACATCAATAATGACAACAGCTAGGCACTTGAAACTTTCACAAAATCCTTAATTATATTTGTACTTTAATAATTAATTATAAAAATAAAATAAAATAAATATTTAAGGGGGGCTCCCATAAAAAATACACAATTTTTTGCCAACTTTCGCTTTATAACGGTACGGAACCCTTCGTGCGCGAGTCCGACTCGCACTTGGCCGATTTTTATTTTATTAAATCTGAAATTTGAATTTGAAATTACGACCATTGGGCGATCTCTAGTAAATAATGAAACGTTGTTGGCAATGAGGAACAAAATATGGCGCTATGTAGCCGTAGGGTCTATCCTGTCAGTTGTCGTGTCAAACAGCTGTCAATTGTCACGAAATAACTTCGATATGTCACGATATAGCTGTCGTATGTCTGTCGGACACGACATTTGACACGAGAGACCTTCCCCTCTGATGGCAAATGATATTCGAAAACCCTCGTCCCTCATTCTCTGATTACTAGACTTACCGAATCTGCTAAACATGCATACAGGGATTTTGTGGCACTTGAATGACAGCATCACGAAATAGCTGTCATTCAAAATGATGAATTTGGTCACATCACACATGCAAAATGATTCTTGGATAACAAATAGGTTTGGGCGCATTTGGATGTTAAAAAGCTGTCTTTCAAGAGACACTACTAGATAGCTGTTCTATCCACGCGCCAAAACATTCTTGTAGCCTACCAGAGCATCATGATATATTAAAACTATAAATCTTCCAAAAGACACAGTCATTGGATAGTTGATTGACAATGGGAAGAGTGATATGCTCAAGCTGTGTTAAAATATAATGAACGACCTACCGCCGCCCACTGCGATCATCAATCCTGTTCCACTCGATTTGCCAACTTAATCAGATGACGACGCGAATAATGCGATATGTCGATATTTATCCTCCTACGCGTGAGTGCGAGCCTGGTGTTTCACTGAGATACACTGTACTCCTAGTAATTCACAAGGGTAACAGGAGTTTATTCATTCAATAGCTGCTGGTTATGCGTTCGTTTTTGAATGAAATAAACCTGAGACAAAAGAAAATGAGAAATCGGGAATAAAATAACAAACATTTAATGCCCGAATTCCTGACATCATCGGGATCAATGTGGCATAATTCGATAACTGTATTTTTAAAAGATAAAACCGACTTCAAAATTGTACGTAATTGAGAATTAAAACTCTCTATCTCTAAAACTACTGAACCGATTTTGATGAAACTTGCACTATTCCCTAAGTTGAACAATACCTAATACAACAAAAAAAATAATTACTGAAATCAGACTGGTAGTTCCAGAGATATGAGAACACAAACATAAAAACAAACATACATACATACATTTTTGAAATTTGGCACATTTGTTCAGACGCTGATATAGACTAACATATACGAAAACTGGACAGTTCTGGAAATATTACATACATACGCGTCGAATTGATAACCTCCTTTTTTGAAGTCGGTTAAAAATAATTTTTAAATATTCATTTTTGCCTTTGTTTCAGTTTTCATTTTTGTCAGCACTGTAGAAGAATATTCTTACATTTCTTCGTTGCAACAAAAACAGTATTTCTCATACATTATCGTGGTGTAAAAATTACAGCCGTACAATGTACATAGAATTCCTTTTTTGTACTTTCGGTTTAAAAGTGTTAAAACCGAAGTATTTCGGAATGTAACTTGTAGTCTGTACACGCGGGCTGTAAATTGTGCTGTAAATTACTGGCCGCTGTGAAAGTTCGGCGAGACCGCCATTGTATTTCGTTTTATTACATTCTGAATAATCTACGTTCTAGAATTATTAAGAACCAGGATGACGCCCGCAATTCAGTTACGCCAAAATTCGTTTTGAACACAACCGTACATGTTTCAGGGATAAAAAGTATCCTATGTCCTTTCAGCAAAATCGGTTCAGCTATTTGGGCCAAAAGAGGTAACAGACAGACAGACAGACACACGGACAGACACACTTTAGCCTTTATAATATTAGTATGGATAGTGGATATAATAATAGACATATTATTTAGTCTCTAGTCTCTACAGAACGTAGCTAAAATAGAGTCCAGAACTTTTTAGATTTTTTTAACTGTCATAGAGATTATGTACTCCGATTTTACTATTTAAATCCAATAATAATACAGCTTCAAACTGCCCTGCTCTTCAATTTATCAATTTAAACTATAGGTCTACCAGAATCTGATGGCAAAAAGTGAGAAAATAAATTGACTCTAGCAATACCGGGGTAATTGGAATAAAACATTTTGATCCTTTTTTTTTCTTATAGCGGCTGATTATGTGTGTTAAACATGCAAATATAAAAATTTATCCAACGATCAAGGATATTTTTTGAAAATCTGCTGTCAAAAATTGCCATCAGATTCTGGTAGACCTATATATTTGAACAATGAGTACGTGCTTGACGTTGTTTATACGTTACTTTGACACGTTATAACTGAGAATACAATTTGGTAGTTAAAAAGCAGAATCGCGCTTCAGTTTGTTTCTTGTCTGAGCAACACCACTTTATAAATTATTTACTCTATATTATCTCGATAGTCAATAGAACTCGGTCCAATAATGCTCCATGAACCCTAAAATGAGAGCTCCTTGTGCATTATCAGTGCTGGGACCCTGGTAACTTTGCCCATAACTTTGTCATCTAACTCCGAACATTATCGTGTACCCGTCATCTTCGAACAAAGTAGCGTTCACTTTGAGTTTTATTTAGGGAATCAATTATTAACTCTTAAGAACTTTGTTATTAGATGGATTGAGAGAAAATCGTTGATTGACCTCGGCTTACACAACTTTGCTCAGAGACGAGACGATTTTATATATTCTTGATTACTATAATACTAATATTATTACAAGCTGGAGAGTTTGTTTGAACGCGCTAATTTTACGAAGTACTGAATCGATTTTGAAAATGTATGGGAATATGATGTACGGTAATGAGAAAATGTACGGTTCCCACGCAATTCCTCGGGTGGAGCCGAGCGGAACGTTTAGTTTATAAAAGATACAAAGTCAAATATGTAGTTTAATCTAACTATATATTTCACTTTGTAAGTGTTTTTTGTATCTGTTTTTATTATTCGTAGGTTGTACTTTAAATTCATCACCATAAAAAAGTCCTCTGTGAAAACAACAATATCTCCTGTAACCCGATAGTGGAGTCAGTTAAGTGATGTAACTAAAAACTGACCGCAACCAGGAGCGCAGCAACGTGCGGCGGTGGACGCTCGAGTTAAACCGACACTGGAAATCAAATCTCGCGAGATAAATTTGACGACCCCTGTGGCTCAGTTGGTGGGCTGTTGGTAGCTCAAGCCGGGGGTCGCGGGTTCGAATCCCGCCGACGGAACAAAAACTTTTTCAAAGTTCCTGGGTCATGGATGTGTATTAAATATGTGTATAATATAATAAAAATCTTAAATATATGTATAGTATAAAAGTATTAAATATATTTCCGTTGTCTGGTACCTGTAACACAAGTCCATCAGGTACTTACCACGGGGCCAGACTGACGTGGTGTGAAGCGTCCATAGATATTATTATATTATTATTATTAAATGCCCGAATACTGCATTCAAACATGCTACGTATGCTGTGGACTTCGGAAAATAGGAAATTTAAATTCTTTTTACAGCGTCATAAAATAAGTTTTTTAACAATTATTATTAACTCTTTCTCTTTCGTGTGAGAAGAAACAAAACCAGGGTATTACACGATTTGCATTCGATAATGTCGACTGCGAAGTTAAAATTACAATTAAAGACGTGAGTGGAAGTACCAGATAACTTACATTTTATAAGAAAAGGACAATTAGTATTTTTTTTTCCTTATAATTTGAACAAACTTTTTAACTTACATCATTTGGCTACACATAAAAATCACTTTTTTTTTTTATTTCAATCATTTTCCCGGCCCTAATTATGCAAAAAACGGTGTGGCAGCTACTGCATCTTAGAACAATGTATTAGTATAGTATAGTATCTATAAACATGTAAATCAGATAATAAAAATGTCATATATAAAATAAATAGGTACCTAATAAATAATATTACATTGTACATAGACTACGCCGCCAAAATTTATTGCGCACTACTTTTTCGGGCAGATTTTGTATGGAATAATTTTTCATTGTTGGCGACACCAGCAGTCTCCCTGTAAACACGCGTAATCTGTGGTCGTTACCTATATAAGGTCTTGATGTAAATTATTGTGAGTGAGTCGAAATAATACCTCATAACAGTCGCGCGTGAAATCTAGTTATCTATCGTTATTAATTGTTAGTGCGCAGTTAGTTTTCTCGTACTTGCGGTAGTAGATTGAATTGTAACCATCGTAAAGTAACTTCAATCCTTAGACAATTATTGTGTCTGTGTGTACAAACTAAGTGTTAATATATGAATAAACTAAGTGGTTCCGTAATCCTGCATTTTTAATTGAAACTGTAACGTAGGTACCTAACAAGTACCTTACAACGGCTTAAGGCGACGCCTTGATAATTTGGCTGTAGCGATATCGATTTTTTTCAGCAATGACTAAAGCTAAGAAATTAAAGTTCATTGTCAGTATTCATTATGTCTTTATCTTTGAATTACCCATAGCATAACACGATTGATCAACTTTTATAACACAGAATAATCAATCAAAAAGACCTCTGTAAAAAAAGGGATTCTAATTTTGCCAACAGAGGAGAGTGATTTAAGCTTCCAAAATTTGTACATAGATTGGTTCAAGCATACACTATAATTTGCCCATAGCTTATATGAAATATATTTATGGTTTTTAAATTAGAAAACAAGCAATCTAAAACATATCCAACACGGTTTTTTACTTTAACGCGGCGTCACCTTAATTACTGAGGGCTTAGTGCGAGTTTTATTCGATCATACGCATCGAGCGCGTAAACGCGAATTTATATGGGATCAAAGCAGTATCCACGTTAGCCAGTAGATGGCGCTGCTTTGATGGTGCTCGATGCGTATGATCGAATAAAACTCGCACTAAGGCCTCTGTTACATACATTTAGGAGATTGGCCCAAGTGAGCAAAAATATCCTGTTTCTTTTTATTACTGGTTTAGCTTAAGCAAAAAGTTGACATAAGTCATCACCCATCACCATAGTCCATAGACTCAGCTAAGCTTTCCAAGGTCCACAGTGTACGTGGCTAGTAGCTACAAGCTGTATCATCCCAGCCCGGGCCGCGCCGCTGGCTCAATTTATTACTGTGACGTCATTATGGCAGCACCACTGACCACACAGTCCTGCGTTTCCCTGGTATATTTTTATTATTGGATTAAGGAAACAAAAAAAAGGAAATGCAGTTTTTTTGTCATAAGTGGTCGTATAGGCCGGTCAACGAACACGTAGTTTTGTACATAATTGACCTATCACTACTTGTTTCTGTCATTTTATTAAGCTTGTTTCCACGTCTGAAAGAGATGAGTAGCGTAAGGTGAATGACCGATTTTCTACTTGTTCGATGACCACTCTATAGTGCGGATTTGATCTTAGTCCAAATAAATCTTAATTATTATAGAGTTTTCATTAGAGTATCCGTTGTTTTACAATTGGACGCTGTTAAGCATTTGTGTAATCAACTATCACCCCACAAAAAATTACGTATTGAGTTATGATTTATGAATTCTGTCATGTTCTTTAGATTATTTAGATTTAAGAAGATTGCATTCATAATTCAACAAAAAAGGGGGGTCAATCTCAATACACATTTTTTTACATTTAAACAATATTTATCTTAGAGTCATCAATGTGGCCCCAGCATTATCAAATCAAAATTACAAAACAGCTAACCCTCTCAGAAGTTTTCGTCTATGTTATCGTCTCAATATTATCTTGTTTTCGTTTAACTCCAAATATTTGAGATACTGTTATCCTCTGCATTAAATTGTAAGTCGCAACAACGAGGACTTAAGTCTTATTTATTGAATTTGTTAAAACATTTTACATAAACGTTGCCTACAAAATAAAGGCAAAGATATAACCATGTTTAACTCAAAGTGAGTTTTGTTAATGAAGATAGTTTTATCCGATTACTTGATGGCGGCTGACGCGCGCAACTCTGTTGCGCCAAGATTAGTTTATCGCGCGGGAACCGTATATTTTTCCGGTATAAAAAGTATCCTATGTCCTTTCCCGGGGCTCAAAGTATTTCCATACCAAATCGGTTCAGCGGTTTGGGCGTGAAGAGGTAACAGACATACAAACAGGCAGACACACTTTCGCATTTACAATATTAGTAGGGATATTTTATCCCATATACTATTGGCTATATTTTCGTCGGAACAAAACCCAGCAAGTTGTTCTCATGTTCATATTTCGAAACCGTTGTTGGCAATACACGCAACAGACGCGATGGTTATTCGGCTATCAACAGGCTATCTCTATCAGCTCGGCGATAAACAAGCACACATTGTACTTACTAGCAGTAAGGCCGTACACACACGATTTGGCGTCCAAGTAGGTACTTATCATTGCAATCGGCTGAAGTGATGTTATATTTCGCAATATGGGCAAAAGGCTGGTGGACGGACATTTTAGTTTCAATATCGTGCAGACATTTTATGTCGCTGATATCAACTGCAATATCATAATTATTTTAAAAACTGTCCGCAGCTTAAAGCTTTGTACGGCCGCACGAAACTACATACAACAATAGCAAAAATAACGTATAATATGAGCTACCTATATATGTCGCAGTTATCTGGTTCAATCTGCGATTCGATTGAATGACTAGCGCATTCATTGAATGACACCATTCAATTGAATGAATTGAACGATCGTCACTCGACGTCCAACTAGTTAGCGATTTGTAACATAGCCCTTTGAAGATAGCGGACATGAAATCTGTCAGGTAATTGAACGTTTTTCATTTTTTCCCACTGCGGCGCTAGTAGTCACTTAAACAAATATGGCGTCAAACAGCTCGCACAGCTGATAGCACTGTGTTGATATTTTGTGTGTGCGTGGATTTACCTATAACTACTCCAACAACGGCTACTTAAAAAAATTATAGCATCCCATTTAACGACTTCACTATATGACTTTTAGTCAAGACGTTAAACGACACAGTCAATGTCTTGACGAGTTGTCCTTTAGTCATTCAATTGAATGGTGTCATTCAATAAATGAGCTAGTCATTCAATCGAATCGCAGATTAAACCAGATGACTGCGACATATACACAACCTTCACTGGGTGAGCTACTATCATTTATTATATTACTATCACTTCTTGTCTTTAATTCTCTTCTTTCGGGAACGTTCCCTGGTCCACAATTATTTCAAGACTAAAATTAGCTAAATCGGTTCAGCCGTTCTTCCTTCTCGAGTTTAACAAAATTATAAATTCATTTTTATTTATATGTACACTAGCTGTCCCGGCAAATGTTGTTTTGCCTGTTTTCCTGCTTTTCTCTTGAAGTTTTTTCTGAATTTTTTTTTTCTATAAACCTCACGTAGCCCGAGACTTTTCTAACGAATGCAAAACCGCGGGAATCGGTTCGTGCGTTCTGGAGTTATAGCGTCAGGAAGGAAAACCCGACTTATTTTTATATAAGTATAAGATTATATTTAGATATTTTTATTTAATAGATATAGATATATATTGAGGTTATGACTTAAATGTTATTTATTTATATTAATTAACTTATATGAGAGATGGCTATGTGTGACTTACCTTTACTACGACTTCTTTTAATGTTTTCTCACAAAATCCAATATCACCGAGAACTAATAACAAATTAGTTTAATTGTCCACACGTGTGTCACTAAAGTGACACGTTACAGTCAATCGATGGGTAATTAAAGTTAACTAACGAAGTTATTCCCGCGGGGGAAGCGGAGGGAAGCGGGAAGTGGGAAGGGGGTGACGGGTCACTTCACACGAGACATTTTCATTAGTTGGCCGAAATTGAGGTTATATGGTGGTTGCAACTATGTTCGTAAATTATATTATAATTATTATACCTAATAGCTGAGGCCCCTTTCGTTGGGCAGAAGTTTAGAACCGTAAATTTTTCCTGGATAATCTTAAGCTCATTCCCGAGACTCGAAGTATCTACATACTTATAACTTAACGAACAGAGACACAGACAGACTGATCGACGGACATACAAACAAACACATTTTCACGTTTGTAATATTAATATGGATCAGTTAAAAATGTTTCAACATTATAATACCAGTCACTAGACGTGTGAATGTTAATACATTTTTGTGATTTGTGTTGTGTTGTCTTAGCGGACCCCTAAACGAGCAATTTTATTGTGCCATATCACGTAACTACCTATTGCATAATATTATGGTAGATATTGATAATGAACATCGCGCGCCTTCAATTTAATTGTCAAATAAACTGTTCAATGAAATTGAAGCGTGATATTTACAATACAATTGATCGTCTAGGGGCCGGCCGGCTTATTCAATACAACACAAATCACAACTTGTATACTCCAGAATCCAGCTATTTCCAGCGCGAGCGGTTCGTATAAGCGACATCTGTTGTTAAACTAACAAACTATTACAACAGAAAGGTTACAATAATTTTGGTTACTAAATATTATTGTACCTACCTTTTTCGTTTGCTCTATTTTTTTAAACTAGAGATCGCCCAAAGGTCGAAATTCGACCTTAGTTTCAACGACATTAGGACTACTACCTATATTTTGTAAAAAAATATTGACTATCATATTTTTTTTCAACTCCTGTCTCTGGGACTCAGCTGCTCAGACTGACCGTGTAAGCATTGTCTACTATAGGTCTACCAGAATCTGATGGCAAAAAGTGAGAAAATAAATTGACTCTAGCAATACCGGGGTAATTGGAATAAAATATTTTGATCCTTTTTTTTTTTTTCTTATAGCGGCTGATTCTGTGTGTTAAACATGCAAATATAAAAATTTATCCAATCATCAAGGATATTTTATGAAAATCTGCTGTCAAAAATTGACATCAGATTCTGGTAGACCTATAGTATCTAAGATTCAATAAAAAAAAACTTTAATCCATTTTCAATTTGTCAACTTGTCGTCAGCAGACTTCAACCATAAATAAAAGAGTATACGAATTATACTATGTATTATAGGCTTGTCACTCAAAAATCTGTCATCTTTCCTAGTGTGTGTGTTGTAGTGTGTGTAATGTTTTATTCGTTAAAAAAATGTATGATAAAAGCATAATTTCAAAATAATATTAGTTCGATGCACTCCTTCACCATATAAACTATAACTGTGCAAAATTTCAATCACCTACGTTTCCGCATTTTTCGTCAAAAGGGATACAAAGTTTTTCGCTCGCGTATTAATATATAGATGGCATTATTGTAAATTATATTATTATTTAGAAGTGAAATTGATTCTGAATATTTAAATACGAGTAACTTTAAATTAAAAATACTAATTTAAAAATTAAAATTAATATAAAGTAACTTTAAATTAATAACAAAAGTTGTGTTTCAAGAGAAAAAATAATAAACTTTTCTTATTTAGGGAGGGGTCGGATATATCGTTCAGTACCGAAGGATCATTAAAATAATATATTTGGTTCTTCTAAATATTTTATTGTAACATTACATCGGTAACAATAATATCACTGCACTCCAGCACATCTATAAAGTGTAATATATCAAAAATATTTTTTTTACATTTACATAATATAGCTACCACACGCAGATAAAACATACGTATTATTATAAACCAAGTCCATTTCTTAACATGAAAATATAGTATTGGCAAGTCAACATGATCGTCTATAGTCTATACTCTATAATTGTAATCCCTGATTCACAATTAAAAGAAGTCAAAGTGGTAATAATTCAAATTTTTCTACATTTTCCCTATTTATCAAAATATTTTCACTTTCATTTACACTCATCTATCCAAACTAAACATTAACAATTATTCTTACATGTTATAATTATTAAAGTTTCATAAACACTCTGGAATGCTTAAAACATAATATTTACATTAAAATATTATGAAACAAAATTGCGTTCATATAACATATATTGCAATTAATGTAAGTACAAAAGCACTGGTATTCATTTATTATAATAATTATGTAGAAATCAAATAGTGTGGATCAAATCCGAAGTAACGTTTCGTTCTTATTGCCCTTGTCTTAGCGGGCCCCTAGACGATCAATTTTATTGTGCAATAAGATTGAGAACCCGCCTTTCAATCTTATTGTCAATTTAATATTTTACCCTAGACGGTCAATAATTTTGCACAATACGTAATGTTTCACAGTAAAATTGATCGTCTAGGAGTCCGCTTTTGTGTTATAAATAATAAAGTATACAAGAACATACTAAATAAAATACACATAATCATATTTTTACACGGACATTCGGCACTCTTAAACACTGCTTAAAATTGAGGGCTACTTAAGTCACAGGTAAACATTTACCCTCTTACTAATAAATACTTCTTAAACATGCGTTCAGCGTGTGAATAGTTAAACAGGAGTTTTTAAGTGACACACACGTTACACAGAGTCTATACAGAGAAATTAGTATGGAAATGACAGCATCGTTATACAGGCCTTATGTCAAAAAATGATTATTGGTAAAAAAAATCTTATAAACCCTCTATACACGCTGTGTAACTTTTTATTAGTAAGAGGGATACCCTCTTACTAATAAAAACTTCTTAAACATGCGTTCAACGTGTGAATAGTTAAACAGGAGTTTTTAAGTTACACACACGTTACACCACTGGCCTCCATTATACAAGTACGCTGGACTAATGATACCCTTTGAAATGACAGCTATTTTTTGTACCTATTTGAAGCGGAATCAGCTCCCCCAATGTGAGGGATAGGAACTAAATTTGACGTAAAATGACGTTTGAAAGTCGCCATATTGGAGCTGATAGCAGTAGTGGGAGTATTTGGAACTAATACTAGTGATGACAACCAATAACGATTAAGCGGCCATTTGCAAGTTACGTCAAATTTAGTTCTCTTCCCTCTTACTGGGGGCGCTGATTCCGCTTCCAATAGGAACAAAAAAAAGTGGGTATCATAGGTCCAGCGTACTTGTATAATGGAGGTCAGTGCGTTACACAGAGTCTATACAGAGAAATTAGTATGGAAATGACAGCATCGTTATACAGGCCTTATGTCAAAAAATGATTATTAGTAGAAAAAATCTTATGCACCCTTTATACACGCTGTGTAACTTTTTATTAGTAAGAGGTTAAGTGTAGCGTTACTCTTAGATATACACCATACAGAAATTATACAGATATCCACGCACCTGCGGCTCCTCTAGTAATTCGGACATACTATCCACAAATTCACTAGATTATTATCTACTTATCACAATATAAATTCATCAGTTGATTTTTCGGTGGTAGATGCTAGTCAAAATCCATACCTGAAAATAATCAAAAGTTAAATCAAGTACGCATATAATAATTGAAGACCACACGGGAAAAGCAATAAATGACACCTTTTTTGTGAAACTGACGTTTGAATGCCATCTGTTAGCTTTTTAGGGAAACATTCTATTACAAAAATCAGAATTGGTTAAAATCATCGTAGTCAACAGCTGTAATTATAGTTCGATTTGTATTTGTTTGTCCATTGCTGCCAGAAACGGTTATGTCCGTGCGTCAAACGTTAAAAACCGTCGTTGCCATTTTGACACTTTGTTTGTTTTAAAGAAGTTAAAGCACAGAATACATATTAGTAACAACAGAAGATCCACTCCGAAAACCCGTTTAAAGAATTAAGAGGCTGCTGCCAAAAAATTCAAAGCACGCTAGCCCCGCCTACACACCCCGCTATCCTCCAATCGTGATATAATGATTCCATGAATCGTGCTCCCGAGCAATGTGCTTTACGCTGCAGCTAATAGTGAACAATATCGCGTAACAACAGTTCCCGCATTATAGCACGAAAGTAAAGGTCGTAAGTCCCAAAACTGTTTTTGATGATTACTTAAAAATTAAATACAATACTAATATTTCCTTTTGCCATTATTTTATAAAGTGTGTGATTGTAGTAGTGCAAGTTATTTAATGACAGTAACTCAATAAGTGTAACAGATATTTGTTGAAAAGCCCAGAAAGATTCATAATTTCGAAAAATGTAACTATCGAGTCAAAATAGTTTATGTCTGTGTAGTTTGTGTGTTTGTTTGTATGAAATTGGTTTATTTGATATGTTTGTATATTTTTATCTACTTTTTGCTTCGATCAAATATTAGAAATATTTGATTATTTTTGTATTTAATTACCTTATTGAAATATATAATAATTATTTCATTGGCCGTTTTTTTAAATGGTCATTTTTATCAGATTTATAACGATTCTGTCACAGCGGTTAAATCAGTATCATGTATTAAATTCCTCTATGATCAGTATTGAGTATACCGTAGATTTGCGACGAAAAAATCTTGCGCGTGCGTCACCGCTCGCATGTGAGTCCCTACTGATTTGCCACCCGGGAGGGGATACAGTTCGATACCTACACGCGCGAGTGGGACAGGCCTAGTTAAAGCCCACCGGCGTAGGACGGGAGTGCTATGGAGTGTAGTCACTAATTTCAGATTCTGAAACATAACTTAAAACTTATTTGAACAAATCAAGTTTTAGAAGTACAGGCAAAGCATATGTTAACATAGTAATAAGTTGTTTCAATATTTCACTTAGAAGAGTCTAAAATGAAAGAAATATAGACTTTCAAACTTTATAAAACTGTTTTTCTCTTAATTGTACTTTTTTGACATTCTTTGTTTTTCCCGTGTGGTCTTCAATTATAGCCTAAGTTGCCTGGGTCTATATAATATGTGTCTATACAGGGTGCAATTAAACCTTCCTGCCAATTTTTTTCCAGGGCTTATGTATCATTAGGAGAGTCCATTAAACCAAAAAAAATTGGGTGTTATTTTTTTTTTTTCAATGACATATTTTATCCCATTTAAAATCGTTGCAGAACGGTCACTCGCGGCACGGGGGAATGAGAGGGGGTGACGCCCGTGATGAGGCGCGCGCGCGGGGGCACGTCACGCGCGGCCGACGCATCGTGTCCATTAATTATATGTTTTTTAGGATAACTTTCGGAAGCTATTTCTCAATAATTTAGTACTGAGTGATTATAAAAGAAAAAATACGTGTATTTTTATTATTAACAAGGATCAATATATCAAAATTTGGCAGGAAGGTTTAATTGCACCCTGTATAATATACATATATATATATATATATATATATATATATATATATATATATATATTAATATCATTATGAAGCGACCATTATGATTACATCTAATTTCTCAATTCCAATTTCCAAATAGTTCGTGTTTTTTCAAACCACTGTCTAAAGTTCTTAATCTAAGATATCCGTCTCCTCTGCGGGCTCCGAGGATCATAACTTTATAACTTGTTACAACTTACATACCCAATATAAACAAGTCTATACTGGGCCCAGCTACGAAGCTGCGTCGCACGGTGGGGTGCAGCTCACACAGCGCGCACTGCAGCGCCGGGCTGAAGTTCCACAGCACGTAGCGACGCTTCGCAGCCTCTAGCTCCTTCAGGACTTGCGCTAGATCCTGTGGAAAATGCAGTTATTTAATATAAAATTTCTAGCAAAAATGTATGTTATTAATATAAATAATAAAAAGAACAGGTCCGAAGGTAGACCCTTGTGGCACCCAATTAGAATTTTGATAAATGTAGATATTTTTTTTTATTTATCTCAACTGTCACTAACGCGGAGTCCTATTTGGCGCATAATGTGGGCCCAAAATGGTGAGTGCTGCGCCTCTTACCTCGTCAACTGAGACTTGTTTTCTAATGCTACACGCAATCAAATGCTTTGTTCTTACTACGTCATACAGATGAACTATTGGGGAATTTGATTCATAAGCAGATAGCGAACCTTATCTTGTAGGGTTGCGTCAAGTCAATGTCAATTGTGGTAAATTCGCCAAACCTGAAGCAACGCCATCTACCTTTATATTAATTTCCTAACAGTACCACACTTCTAAACGTACCTCCGTGACGGCCACATCAGCTGACAGCAGGCGCGCACCGTCGATAACGAGTAATCTCTCTGCCGCGCGTCGCACCGCGCGCGTCACCCGCGCCGCGCCCGCCGACCGCAGCGTACCCTCTAGCGTCACCATGTAACACTCTCGTGACCCCACCTACATACAGTACGATAATCTACAGGGATGTTACAAAACTAAGTGATAATACTTAAGGGTATGGATGGGTTAGGAATATATAGACTTCGCTGTGAAAGTAGCAGCGCTGAAAGAGTAACATTTTTCACCTTTGTTTGGAACAATTCATGACGCTGGGGCGCTTGCCCATACAAATCACGAAAAAATATTCGCTTTTACAGCGCTGCTACTTTCACAGTAAACTCTCTATGAGGGGTTAATACGGGAGCCCTAGAATATTTTTTTTTATTTTGATTACTATCAAGCTAATTTTTTGTGAGTAGCTTCATTTTGATAAGACGAACAACATTTTTATTTGCGAAAAATCTCTAAAGTGGTTGCTAACAGAAATAGAAAGGATTTCATACTTTGAATTCATGGTCCTAAAATATGGACCGTTTATTTGTAGGACAATGTTACTCTTAAATTATATAACTAATAACATATCAATATACAAAAAATCAGCTCGTTAGGGTTCCGTTATAGGGTTCTGTAATCAACAAAACTTGGTTGACTACTGAACCGTAAACGGAACCCTAACAAGCTAATTTTTTGTAAATTGATAGGTTAATAGTTATATAATTTAAGAGTAACATTGTCTTACAAATAGAAATAAATAAATAAATAAATCCGTATTTAAGGACCATCAAATCAAAGTATGAAATCCTTTCTATTTCTGTTAGCTACCACTTTCAAGATTTTTCGCAGATAAATATGTTGTTCGTCTTATCAAAATGAAGCTACTCACAAAAAATTAGCTTGATAGTAATCAAAAAAAAATTTGTTCTAGGGCTCCCGTACTAGATACATAGACACCCTAAAAATAATCACTTAGTTTTGTTACACCCTGTATATTGTATTTATATCTATATATTAATACGCGAGCGAAAAACTTTGTATCCCTTTTGACGAAAAATGGGGAAACGTAGGTGAATGAAATTTTGCACCATTATAGTTTATATGGTGAAGGAGTGCATCGAGCAAATATTATTTTAAAATTATGCTTTTATCATACATTTTTTCAACAAATAAAACATTACACACACTACAACACACACACTAGGAACGATGACATATTTTTGAGTGACAAGCCTATACATACGAATTATACTCTTTTATTTATGGTTGAAGTCTGTTGACAACAAGTTGACAAATTGAAAATGGATTATAGTTTTTTTTATTGAATCTTAGATACTATTAGACAATGCTTACACGGCCAGTCTGAGATCAGCTGAGTCCCAGAGACAAGAGTTGAAAAAAAATATGATAAAGTCAATCTTTTTTTACAAAATATAGGTAGTAATCCTTATGTCGTTGAAACTAAGGTCGAATTTCGACCATTGGGCGATCTCTAGTTATAGTTATTCAATGGTAATGACGTTACATAAATTAAAGAAATATATAAGACTTATCTAATATAACTTATCTAATATAAACGTTAATACATTACATAATAATATGGAATTTAGTAACTAAGTGTACAAAACAGACAATAAACACATACTAAAGATAACAACTCATATCACAATAAAGGCATATTGTCTAAAGTAATCAAAGTGATTATTATTTCACATTTTATACATTTAAAATAAACGACACTGACAGATTTTATAACAAATATGCACTTAAATTTTATTTCTATACGATTAAAAACATTCATAAAATATATGGGATCAAGTATGAATCCTTGGGGTACACCGATCGTTTTCCTCTTCTCTTCTCTTCTCTTCTCTTCTACGATGAAAACAGGGTGCATCAGGGGAGTATTTTTATCTCAGGAGCACATCCAACGTCTGCTAAGATAAAAAGACTGCCCAAATGATCACCCGAAAAACACATTGGCAGGTGGTTTCCAGTCAGCCTTTGCTTCACTCAACCACGCGCGTCATCCGCGTACGTACTTCATATGAAGATCAAGAAGTAAAGTAATTAGTCTTCACTTCTTGATCTCCATAATAAGTACTAACGTTATCTTCTAGGTATACTATCAAAATTGGCACCGATAACTTACAACTTGTTATAAAAAAAAACTAGGCCTTTGCATCCGTTGTGGATGATTCATACAATATTTTCAGAGCGAAGTAACCACTCCTCAAATACTGTAGTGCCTGGGACAAGATTTTTAAATGGCCGTATGGTTGCCCAAGCACATACGGAACTCTCGCAACATAGTCGGCCTAGTCCAGAGGAAAGAACTAGTCAATACGTCTGGGACCAACTATGTGCGGGTTTCCTCACGATGTTTTCATTCACCGTACGAGCGTCCGTATTATGTACAATCGAAGAAATTGATTCATAGGCAGTTGACGGTTCTTCATCATTTGGTTGGTTTATGTCAATTGAATATAAGTCGCGATCTGTCAGTTGACTTTGACATAACGCGACCAAATTACGCAGGTCCGCAATCTGCCTATGAATCAACTTCTCTGATAGTACTTGAGATCAGAAAATGTCTCATTGGTACACGCCTCCACCCGGGATCGAACCTGCACCCTCTACGAGTGTGAACCAAAGGTCTACCCATTAAGCCACGGACGCTCATTAACATGTTTAAGTTAAAAGCATTATTAGTTCTAAAATCTTTCGTGGACCTTATTAACGAAATTTGTACACTGACGCATAGCTTAAGTCTCTTTTTTTCGGGCACATTATATGGCAATGGAGCTCCTATTACAGATCTTAAAGATAAAAAGCGGTAAGTCAATGTACAAATTTCTCCATGCGTCGGGGCACACTTCTTAGCCCGGCCATAGATGGACCGCAAGTTGCAGTCGGGACCGAAAGCTCTAGAGCGGTCGCGTTGAAGTCGTACACGACTGCAACACGACCGCATCACGCAGTCGACCATACATACCTTTGTTGTTCAACCGCACGGCGAAACTCGACCGCAGAGCGACTGCTCCGACCGCTCAAGAACTGCTCGAGCGGTCCGTGTATTGCGGATTTGAATTTAGTATGGAAACTACAGGTCGCCGTGCAGTCGGTCTCGACTGCAAGATGCGGTCCGTCTATAGCCGGCCTTAAACGTACAGCAATAAAGTTTATATTACTTTGAACTGTTTGACGGTGATGTGCGGTCGCGCGGCGCCGGCTAGTATCCGCACCGCGTCCGCCGCGACGCCGGCCGCTATACCGTACTCTAGTCCCACACCGGCACCGACTAACACTGTCAGGATCCATACTAGCAGCTCCGTCTCTGGAATTATGACAGTTACACAATGAATATTAGACATAACATTATTTTGTCTTTGTTTTACAAGCGATATTTTCATTGTTTCCAACAAGAACGAACAATGGATATTGTCTAATTTTACAAAAAGGAGAATAAAAATATCA
The DNA here is from genome assembly GCA_905187585.1 of Cyaniris semiargus. Lineage (NCBI taxonomy): Eukaryota > Metazoa > Arthropoda > Insecta > Lepidoptera > Lycaenidae > Cyaniris > Cyaniris semiargus. The sequence goes on from LR994558.1 coordinate 15,648,683, forward strand.
CTCTCCCATTGGTTTAAAGTAACTCTACTAATTGACAAAATTACACATTTTTTTAAATCATAACACACTAAAATGCATGTCCGTTTCATTCATACGCAAGAACATATGATGGCATATTTTAACGACAAATTGACTCTTAAATTTTTTTTCTCTCACATAACATTAAAGGCTCCGACTATGGTGTCGGGACTCGGGACACTTAACTATAATATAATAAGTGAATAACCAACTGCTATGCCTCCAAAGGGTGCGCGCGACGAGCAGATCTATCAGCGAGGCCATCGCCACCACGATGACCGCCGCCAGCGACGCGCGCGGGATGAAGTAGAATGCCTCAGCTAGCAGCGTCACAGCCAGGAGGACTACGCTCGCTAGAAGTTACAAATACGAGACGTGTTAAATACTATAATACTTTTATAATAAAGGACGTTCAAATAGTATCCTAAACTACATGTATATTAATTAAATATTGTGTTCTTCTCATGAAGAGCACAATATTAATTACTTCCTCATGGCCTGCGCGAGCGACGCCGCCATGTTGCACGCTGCGCCGGCACGAGCGGGCCTACCTTTGAAGAAGCTGCCGGCGGGGCTGGTGACACCGCAGGCGTTGTTGAGTGCGGTGCGCGTGAAGCTGCCGGTGGCTGGCATGGCCTGCGCGAGCGACGCCACCATGTTACAAGCTCCCACCGCTATCATCTCCTGCGTGCAGTCCACTGCTGAGCTACCCGCTTGAGAACAAAAAAACAAATTATGAAAGTTTGTAATTATGGATGACGACACTGAGTCTTTGACTGTCAATAAAATTAGCTTCCTCGTCATGAAACACAGCCGTCTAATGCCCACATCTCTCCATGTCAGCACATGGACTAGACAAGCATATTCGTTTTGGATCGTGATCGACGTCAATTGTCACTGTCCATATCAGCACAAAATGGGCAAAATTGTTAGCGCAAATTATGCATCATGGTCCATCGTGAAAATGAACTTACTTAGTCCAACTTTACTATACTCACCGAAGGCCTTAGCAATAGCGATGCTCTCTAGTATCGCGACGAGGGGTAGCACGAGTCCTTGCGGCCCGTACGTCGCCAGCATGTCGCCGAAGTTGAGCGTCGTGTTGCCGACAACCGTCGAGAACGGGGGAGGACCGAAGTTGGGGAGACCGCTGTGGATCGTGCCTGGAATATAAGTGATATTGTAGGAGGTTGTATAGAAGAAAATATGCACGAAGGTCGTGATGACGATTGTGATGATAAAAAGTAAAACATTAATTGGATTATGGTGAAATTGTTTGAAAGAAAATACACAACATAATGGTAGTGATGGTGATAAAAAAGATAACAACAATGAGAATAATGACGACATTAACACACAGGTTAACAGTGAAAGCGAAAGGCTTATTTACAATATCATGAGCGCAAGTGAAGATTATTATTAATTTAAATAAGGATACACAAGACGAGTATAATGGTGATAGTGACGCTGCTGCTGTCGCTAACGATATTGGTATATTGGTGGTAAAGACAATAATGATACTAAACAGCATATTAATGATATAGAAAACTGACCGGTAAGCGCAAAAGGCGTCTCTCCTTCACGGTACAATAAGAAAGCGAGCGTAGACCCCGCTAACACGACTAACGCGTTTCGTGCACGCCCCATGTACAGACATGCTGTAGCCAGCGTTGTTCGCCACGCGCCGTCATACGGACATGGAGTTATTGAGATAGCCTGGAAGAATGCAAAACAACATGTAAATAAAGTTTAAAATATTGTTGATATTATATCTTAAAAGCAAGAACATATCAATCAAGTCGAACTTAATAAATCATTAAGCATAGATGCAATAGTAGATCCCATTAATAAAGTGATAATAATAAATCGAAAAGAGAAATCTTAAACAAACAGAAATAGATTTACAATAGCTTACTAGTAAGAACAAGCTACAAGTCAGCGATGCTGTTCTTTCACATAAAGATGGGAAATTAAAGAGTTAAATAAATGTCAAAGAGCTTTAGATCATAATTCCGTGATCAAACATTTATGAGCTAAAACAAAAGAGAGGAGAAACGTACCTTAATAATATAGAGCGCCGCTATAGATGATAGACCAAGTAGAGTGTCCCACAGTTGGACAGTTTTTATATTCTGGATGAAGCTCACAAACGCCGATATAAATGTACCGCTAGAGGAGCCTGTATCGATTAATAAAAATATTAAGAAGGCTGTATGAAATAAATTAAAAAATGTTAAGCCTTCAATGAAATAATGACAAGCAAAGGACTAACTGATGTAAGTAATAATACAATAGGCACTATATACAAATAAACATTACTAAGTTATAACTTATTTAAGCCAATTGTTTAAAAAAAATCTTAAATGTCAATACGAAGTGCAGTATGAAAAAATACGGATTAAGTTGTTCATAGTAAAAGTATAGAAGGAAGTAAAGACATACGAAAGAGATGATGTTGATTGTAATAACTAATAATTATAGTGATAATGACCTGATGGATGATAATGATGGTGTCTCACCAGTTGTTCTGAATAGGGACTTGAGCTGCGAAGCGGAGATCTGTAGCGCTGCCGCTGTAGTGAAACCGCTTATCACAGGTTTAGATATAAAGTCCAAGAGGAAACCTGAAATCATATAATATTAACGTAACGATAAATATGTTAACAATATAAATAAAATATATACAGGGTGCAATTAAATCTTCCTGCCAAATTTTGATATAATTATCCTTGTTAAAAAAAAAAGTACTAAAATGTTGAGAAATAGCTTCCGAAAGTTATCCTAAAAAACACTACAATTAATGGACACGATGCGTCGACCGCGCGTGATGTGCCCTCGCGCGCGCGCCTCATCCCGCGTCACCCCCGCGCCGCGAGTGACCATTCTGCAACGATTTTAAATGGGATAAAATATGTAATTAAAAAAAAATAACACCCAATTTTTTTTTTTTGTTAAATGGACTCTCCTAATGATACCTAAGCCCTGGAAAAAATTTGGCAGGAAGGTTTAATTGCACCCTGTATATGAGTGAAATGAATTCATAGGCAGATGAAGGAACTAAGGGGTAAGTTCCGAAATATAAGCCAGTATACTGCCCAGTGCTTAAGACGTCATGTATCCGATACCATATTGTACTGGTGTGTCACTAGTGAGATAAGCGTGACGTATTATAGTGCTATCCCAACAAAGTGATATACGTCGACATCGTACGTATATTTCGGAACGTATCAACAGTATGGCGTAATTCTAGACGTCATACACTGGCCAGAATAATGGGTAATATTTAAAAACATACCCTAAAAAACGTTTGTGCTGCCAGAGAAATCGATGACGGAACTAGGTGATTTGGTTGATATACATCGATAAATTATATTGACATGACATAACATGACCACAACGTTACATAGGTTCGCCATCCGCCCATTAATCAATATCTCTACCCAAACAAAACCTTAAAAAACAGATATAATAATAAATAATAGCGGGAAATCAAGGTCAATTAAGATATATTATGTAATACTTTAAATATATTGTAATTAAGGAAACGATTTGAGTCAAATGCCTCAATCTGTTTGAAGCATAAAATAAACATTTTTAGCTATACACATTATTTTTAATTTATCAAGTGACTTAAAATAAAATTGAAGGCGCTATACCTTAATTTTGGCTACGCGCTAAAAGATCCTTGTAGCACTGCTTAAACTAACACCCAGTTTCTGTTTTTCTCAAGCGCTAAGCGCTTACGCTAAGACATTGACCATTCAACTACTATTGAATAGATAAACTACAGTAAAATTCCGTAAGCTGTGCATAAAGGAAACAAATACCTACCTAGCTGGCATATCCCCAGCAACATAATCACGCAGCCAGTCAGGAACGAACCCAGATAGGCGAAATCGGGGGATATAGCCACATACTTCGCCAGGAGTGCTGCAAGGATCGCTGTTGGCCCCACTGTGACATCCTTACAGCTGCCCAGAAACACGTAGACGAGGCCAGGGAACACGCTGGAGTATAGACCTACCTGGAGAGAGATGTAACGGGTTTTTGAAGCGATGTTGTATAAAAGGTACAAAAATGTTGACTCTAAAGTATAGAGCAATTTAATGCCCCAAGAATTTGGCTGTAGACATGGTAAGTTACATTAAATTTACATCGTTTAAGATAGGTTATTTTTTCATGAAATCTCAGAACATCCTAATTCTAGTAAAGTACTGGCGAAAAAACTCAAACATTGAGGGAGAAAGTATAATTTTTAGTTTCTTCAAGTTTTTTTTTTTTGTTTTTTTTTTTTATATTTTTCTTACCTGTGGAGGTAGACCAGCTACAATAGCATACGCAATACCCTGAGGTATTGATGTCAGGCCAACAGTAAAACCTGCAATAGACACATAATATCATGTCAATGAACATAGGTCAACATGATTTCAAACAAGTAGAAAATCCAATGAACAGTATAATGGCAATTTTTACTCTTAAAATCATTTTACATGGGCAGAGGTTTCTTCGTTCCACTATCAGGCAAAATCGATCGGAGATTCGAGCTATAAGAATTAGGCCCATGGAAACTAATCTCTTCACAGAGTATCCATTTATTTAGACTTTTTTTCTCGCAAACCGCTCGCCAATTCATTTTGCGCCTTTATTGGTGTTCCGAGGCGGCCTTGTGGAAGTAATAATATATCGTATTGATAGTGTCAAGTATTTTAGTGTCATCATCAGTGCCGGTTTTAGCACTACCAGCGCCCTGGGCGAAATTTCTTCGGCGCCCAGGTGCTGGTAGTGCTAAAAATAGGGAAGCGCCCACAGAAATAAATCAAGATAGTTAAGCGGGTGCAGTACGCGAGTTTCAATCTTGCACAAGTGTGCAAGATTCGTTGAACGTTCATTCAGTCAGCGCGCACGTTTCGACTTGATTACACCGGAGCGGTTGTGCAAAAATGCCTCATTATGCAGTGTCTAATTATAAAAACAGAAGTACGAAAGTGAATCGGTCAAAAGGAGGTTTCTTTCCACGGGTAAGTTATTTGTTCTAACTAAAAGCAAAGCAAAAATTGACACGAGCGATTCCTTAGCAACGCACGCGCGTCACCGTTCTATCTCGATTTATTTCTGTGGAAGCGCCCCTTTTTGTTGGCCTTCGGCGCCCTTGGCGGTCGGTCGCCTAGCGACGCCCCTCCTAACGACGCTACTGATCATCATCATTATCAACCAATCCCAATTGAGATCATGTAAATCAATTTCGGGTTTTTAATGCGGCATTTTCACATTGGCCCACGATGAAAGACAAGCGACCACGAAAGTGTAGAGCAGCCTTGAATTGATTTATAAATAGGCCGTATAGGCCGCACCTAGGAGCGGCAGAGTCCTAAGAGGGGCGGCAGCGTCCTAGGGGGCGGCAGCGTCCTGACTCCTGTGGGCGGCGCATATAAAGTGGCCTACACTCATCCATATCCACACTAATATAGTAATATTATAAATGCGAAAGTGTGTCTGTCTGTCTGTTACCTCTTCACGCCCAAACCACTAACCCCATTTTTCTGAAATTTGGTATGACGATATTTTGAGTCCCGGGAAAGGACATAGGATACTTTTTATCCCGGAAAAATATACGGTTCCGGCGCGATAAACGAATTTTGGCGCAACGCAGTTGCGGGCGTCATCTAGTAAAAAAAACCGGCCAAGTGCGTGTCGGGCCACGCGCAATGTAGGGTTCCGTAGTACCGCCTGGTTTTTGATAATTTTTGTATGGTCAATGAATGTACATTTATAACGTGTTTTGCACTACTTACAACATCATCTCAGTTACGTTCAAAGGGAATTTGAACGAAAAGTTCCTTTATACTTTGCCGAATACTTTTTATAGTTGATCGACTATTACTCAATAACTTATGAAGTCTTCTTAGCCGTGATAATTTTCCTTTTAAATTCAACATATTTCCTACTCCCGTGAATTTTTTCACATTTCCAGAAACAACCGTTTAGCTGGTAGAAGGGGGGGACAATGGACTCTTAACGATTTTTTCCACTTTAAAACTTCATATTTCACAAATGGATCCCTAAATCGGAAAATAATCTTTAAATACTCATAATATTTTAAAAAAAACCTATCCAACGACACCCCACACGATGGGGTGGACGCGAAAAAAAAATCATCCCCGCTTGATGTGTAGGGGAGGTACCATATTCTTTTTTTTTTTAGATTTTATGTACCATTTTGTCGGCATCATTAATATGTGCATTCATGCCAAATTACAGCTTTGTAGGTCCTATAGTCTCCGAGCAAAACCGCGGACAGACAGACGGACAGACGGACGGACAGACCGAAACTATAAGGGTTCCTTTGTTGACTACGGAACCCTAAAAAAATATAAGCACTGTTGTAGATAATTTAGTTATTATAAATTATTATATTAGACGAATCTGCCCCTCTACAACAGTGCCGGATTTATATTCTTCTTACGAATCTTTGACAATCATGCGCAATCAATTATATGCGCAGAGAGAGGGCCGTTAATACAATATGTTTGTCCAAGATCTTGGATATTAAATTTTAATACGCAATTTAAATTCTAAGCGATTCCATGCTAAATATTTCCATAATGCTTTATTATGGAAATATTATGATGCACTAAATACTAATATTATTTTAACTATGTATGTTTTTGAATTGTGAAGAGTGTTTTACAATAGTTTATATCAGGGGTTCCCAATCTTTTTTAGCCTGCGTCGCAGTTACACGTCTTAATATTTTGTCACGGCGCCGTGCTCTACCACCTAGCTATTACAAAAAGATACATAAATAAACACCTTCAATGATTATATTTAGTTTGGAGCAGGTCTGATAAACAAATATTAAATCATTTGCCTACTTTGTATAATTCATATTACAATTTTATTTCATAATATTTGTGGTTTCCGATAATGATGGAGGATCGACTCACGGCGCTCTCTTGCCTTTCCACGGCTCACCAGGGCGCCGCGGCGCACAGTTTGGGAACCCCTGGTTTATACAATATGATGTTAAACATTTTACGTAATATTATGTAAAACGTTGATAGATATTTGATAATATTATAAACATCAGGCTCTTACTAATCAGTTATCAAGTATAATATTGAGTGATACTTAACAAAGAACAACTGGATATTATGCAACAATAAGCATACAGAAAAGAAATTAACCAAAATGGGATACACGGACTAGAGGTTCCATTAAATAGATATTAACGTTTCGCTAAAGTCGAATACGATATGATACGTAGAATTTTGAAATTTGTAAGTAATCCCTCCCCTCATTTATAAACTCAAGAGAAAATATAGAGTTCGTAACATGTAAGGTATTTCTTAAAAATTTAAGTATCCGTAATCTCAGGAAGAGGGCAAAATCTTAGGGCAACAGGTTTTAGAATGATAACCATTTCTGCAGGTTTTACGGGCAGTTTACATATTTTTTTAATCTTGTATCCAAATATCATTTTCCATGTTATATAATTACGAATAACTGGCCTCATTTGCGTTTGAAGTGTCAGTTTCGCATACATAATATTTATTGTCATCTACGCACCAAAACACACACAAAATGTAGTTCTATTGGAACATACAGCATGTGACTTAACCGATATTAAAGCTAATAAAGGTACAAGTTAGAACCGAGCGACACGCGACAACAGCAGACGACGTGTCGTCGCGACACAACTGGTTTCTATGTATTTCTATGAAACACCCTCCGCAGCTAGCGACACGAAGCTAGCGACACTTAGAAATACATAGAAACCAGTTGTGTCGCGACGACACGTCGTCTCCTGCCGCTTCATGTAGCCGGCTTCCAACTTGTACCTTTAGCGTCCCAGTATTTGGCCACATAATTAACTGGCCAGCCACTTCCAAACCTAGCAATCACGCTATTAACATCCCAATGACCTGCATTTAGTTAAACAGAACCAAGTAAGTCTAGACGAGTAATTAAAAACTGTCATGTGACTGTTAATCAAACAATAATAATAATTATTATACTAGTCAACGACCTAAGAGCCAGTCCACACGGCGCGTTGCGTCAGCGTTGCGTCGACGCAGCGCTGCCGTTGCGTTGTTTTACATACAAATAACCAAGGTGTTCACACGGCGCGCTGCGTCGTGACAGCAGCGCGCAACGCACACATGACGGACAGCAGCCCCCGAGACGAAGCGGGAGGGGGTGTTGACATTAAGACTGCTTCGTAATAACGCCGCGCTGTGATGACGCAGCGCCCGTGTGGCCGGCTATGCGTCAAACGGCAGCGCTGCGTCGACGCAACGCTGACGCAACGCCCGTGTGGAGAGGCTCTAACACAATCACAATCGTAAGAAGGAAAGACAAATGAACACTTAAAATAATCTTATCTTGTTAAGTGTGAGATTTAAATGATCTATTTAAATATTTGAGATTGTCGTAGAACCTTCAGTTTTGAAGAGCCTGCTATAAAAGGGGGCATAATTAGAATTTGGTTCCGTCGATCAAAAGAAATACACAAGCTAAGGAAATAGTTTATAGATGCGTTTTTGGGTTCCGTAGTATTTTTGTCGCTCTAACGCGTAGAAGCATTTTAGGGTCCCGTAGTTTCGTGACAGTACTATCAGAGATTTTACCTGTGACATTACTTGATGGTGATGATGATGATAAACTATGAGTGTATAGCGTGTGCGAGCTAGCTCTTAAATCACTTTCGTTACGTAACATAAAATATATTCATCGAGGAATAACTTAGACAAGTGAATTAGTAAATATTTTAATTTTTTTGTGAATATTGAATATTATTATAGCAGCGCGTGTAAATAGCCGACAACTTTGTTGCATTCTTTTGTACTATCAGAGAAATCTAAATACATATTATGTATAACTCAAAGGTGACTGAGATTAAATGACATTATAGTGATCAACGCACAGCCCAAACCACTGGACGGATCGGGCTGAAATTTGGCATACAGGTAGATGTTATGACGGAGGCATCCGCTAAGAAAGGATTTTCATCAATTCTATCCCCAAGGGGATAAAATAGGGGATGAAAGTTCGTATGAAACTTTGTCAATTTTAAACCGATCGGACTGAGACTTTGATACCTAATTAATAATAATACTTCTTAACGCGAGCGAAGCCGCGGGCAAAAGCTAGTTGATTTATAAGCAGAACCCAGCCAGATCCCGACTAACATTAACTTGACATAACCCGACTGAAAAACGACAAAAAGTGGAATGCAGCATGTACACTGTACAGTTCTCTTTAATTCATTACACTTGGACTAGGAGAGCAATATTATTGCTAAGTTTAGGGCACGATCTAGCTATTTAACCGCTCGGGGCAAAGATAATTTTATTCGCCCTTTACATACAGAAAACCATATAGGTCATAAGCTAGTTTTGTTGGGAATGGGGGGAATACTTAAATATTTATAATAATAAAAAGTCAAATACTTAAATATTTACTATCCAACCTGAAGTAGGTTGGAAGGTAAAATTCTTAAACTTGGATGGTGGATGGTTAATAGCTAGGTTGGAAGATAGGAAGACGTCAATTTTGCCGCCCCTCATTCTTTGCCGCTCTGGGCCGGCTCTGCCCGGCTCGCCCTCCCCGAAATCGGGGATCCGGATCGGGCCCTACCTAAGATTCATCAAAATTCAATGGTTTTTGCGTGAAAGAGCAACAATAATAAATAGCGTTTTCGGCATCTGGAGCTGCCCCGGGGCAGAGCAAGCAGGACAGGCAGGGCAGGCCGAATGGATACGGAAATAGCCGAACACAACCGATGATCCACGAAGCACGTGGACTTAGTACTAGTAATATGTACTTTATGTTCTTAATTTAAACTTCGGCTATTTTCGTATCCGTTCGGTCCGCCCTGCCCCGGGTCAGTTCTAGATGTTCTAGTTGCCGAAAACGCTATAAGATCTGACCTGCTATAGCGTCCCTGAACAACCTGTCCACGTTGTACTGGGGCAGCCATATCGTTATGGGCAGCCGCCGCCGCCACGACTCGACGCTGCACAGCCGCGACGCCGCGCGACGCAGCGTGCCGCGTCTGGGACTCGTGCCTGTAATACAATATATAATAATACTTTATTTTTTAAGAGCCTATGATGTCCCACTGCTGGGCAAAGGCCTCCCCCAAGTCCTTCCATTCATCCCGCTCCAACGCCACCGTCGGCCAACCTGGCTTGTATGTGTCAAATTCAAAATAAAATAAAAAAATATTTATGTATTAATTCTAATTAGGTTAACAAAGTTAACACTTTTAGAACGTCTACATGAGGCCTACCACGCGCTTAATTCATCGCGCCATCTTTTTCGAGGTCGGCCACGGCGGCGCGCCATCATCTGGTACCCAGTCTGTGGTGAGTTTAAAAAAACTAAAAAAAAACCGGCCAAGTGCGAGTTGGACTCGCCCATGAAGGGTTCCGAAGCAGCAATAAGGTTTATATTTATGAAATTAAAAGGTTTTTGATTTATTTTTATTATAATTCAGTTGATTTAATGAAAGTTAAATTAAGTTTACCATTTATGACGTATAAAAAAAACTACTTGCTAGATTTCGTTCAAACCAATTTTCGTTGGTAGTTTTTATAGTAAAGTACATCATATATTTTTTTTAGACTTATCATGCCCCTACTTTAGAAGTTAGAGGGGGGGGAGACACACATTTTACCACTTTGAAAGAGTCTCACTCGCAAACTATTCAGGTTAGAAAAAAAAAAAATTACAAACTTCAATATGATTTTTGAAGACCTATGCATAGATACCCCACACGCATAGGTAAGATGAAAAAATTTTTTTTTTGTTGGTTTAAGGTTTACCATTTATGACGTATAAAAAAACTACTTGCTAGATCTCGTTCAAACCAATTTTCGTTGGTAGTTTTTTAACCAATTTTCGTTGGTAGTTTTTTTAAAAAAACTACTTGCTAGATCTCGTTCAAACCAATTTTCGTTGGTAGTTTTTTTAGTAAAGTACATCATATATTTTTTTTTAGACTTATCATGCCCCTACTTTAGAAATTAGAGGGGGGGGACACACATTTTACCACTTTGGAAGAGTCTCTCTCGCAAACTATTCAGGTTAGAAAAAAATGATATTAGAAAACTCAATATGATTTTTGAAGACCTATCCATACATACTCCACTCGCATAGGTTAGATGAAAAAAAAAAATTTTTTATTTAAATATAAAAATATAAAAAAAAACTACTTGCTAGATTTCGTTCAAACCAATTTTCGTTGGTAGTTTTTATAGTAAAGTACATCATATATATTTTTCAGACTTATCATGCCCCTACTTTAGAAGTTAGAGGGGGGGGACACACATTTTAGCCCTTTGGAAGAGTCTCTCTCGCAAACTATTCGTTAGAAAAAAATTATATTAGAAACCTCAATATGATTTTTGAAGACCTATCCATAGATACCCCACATGCATAGGTAAGATGAAAAAAAAAAAAATTGATTCAGTTGTACCTATGGGGACCCCTAAAATTTTTCCATTATTGTATCAAAATCTTAATGCGGTACACAGACTACATCTACTTACCAAATTTCAATAGTATAGCTCTTATAGTTTCGGAGAAAAGTGGCTGTGACATACACGGACAGACAAACAGACAGACATGACGAATCTATAAGGGTTCCGTTTTTTGCCATTTGGCTACGGAACCCTAAAAAACCACGCTTCATTTATTTTTATCTATATTTAGAATTCACCTTTTTTTATTGCACCAAATTGTTTTTGCATACGTATTATATATAGTTCGAATTAATTAGACTACTGGAGATAGGTAAAAATCGGCCAAGTGCGAGTTGGACTCGCGCACGAAGGGTTCCGTACCACCATAGAGCAAAAATAGGCTGAAAATTGTGTTTTTTTGTATGGGAGCCCCCCTTACTTATTTACTTTATTTTAATTTTATTATAAATTATTAAAGTACAAATACAACTGAGTATTTTGTGAATATTTCAAGTGCCTATGTGTTACCATTATTGATATCGAGCAAAAAATAGCAAAAAAATCACGTTTGTTGTATGGGAGCCCCCCTTAAATATTTAATTTATTTTGTTTTTAGTATTTGTTGTTATATCAGCATTAGATATAAACAATCTGTGAAAATTTCAGAAATCTAGCTATAGCGGTTCTTGAGATCCAGCCTGGAGACAGACAGACAGACAGACATCAGTCTTAGTAATAGGGTCCCGTTTTTACGAAAAATAGCCTATGATCCTTCACGTGGTCTACTTCTTATCTGACCCAAATAACAGAAAAATTGCTCTAGTAGTTCGTGAGATAAGCCCTATCAAATAATTTCCCCCGTTTTTTCCACATTTTCTTCTATTTCTACGCTTCTATTAGTCTTAGCGTGATAAAATATAGCCTATAGCTTTCCTCGATAAATGGGCTATCTAACACTGAAAGATTTTTTCAAATCGGACCAATAGTTCCTGAGATTAGCGCGTTCAAATAAGCCCTTTCAAATAATTTCCCCCCGTTTTTTCCACATTTTCATCTATTTCTTCGCTCCTATTAGTCTTAGCGTGATAAAATATAGACTATAGCCTTCCTCGATAAATGGACTATCTAATACTGAAAGAATTTTTCAAATCGGACCAGTAGTTCCTGAGATTAGCGCGTTCAAACAAACACACAAACAAACAAACTAACAAAATCTTCCGCTTTATAATATTAGTATAGATTTGCATATGTATATGCAAATATAATTTTTAGGCGATAGTGCATATATTTTGGCAATTATTCATTGATAGAGCATATTTTAGCGGTACGTCCTCGTAGTCTCTAACCTAGCTATCATAATACACACCCAGGCCACGAAACAGAGGTATATAGATCAAAATACTTCAAATATGTGAGCCCATACCTATTAGACTTTCGAAACACGCCCGAAAGGTATACAATATCTTTCTAGAAACAACATTTTTCTTTGTAGTCGGCAACATTAGAAAAAAATTTGAATAAAGTAGGTCGTATACTTCCATGGGCACTAAGATTGCACTCGGAAAATGTGGGTAGAAAATTATTGATACTGTATAAGAAATGAAAAATCCCGGATTTGATGGAATCTATACTAATATTATAAAGCGGAAGAGTTTGTTAGTTTGTTTGTTTGTTTGTTTGTTTGTTTGTTTGTTTGAACGCGCTAATCTCAGGAACTACTGGTCCGATTTGAAAAATCTTTCAGTGTTAGATATTCCATTTATCGAGGAAGGCTATAGGCTATATTTTATCACGCTAAGACTAATAGGAGCGAAGAAATAGAGGAAAATGTGGAAAAAACAGGGGGAAATTATTTTAAAGGGCTTATTTGAACGTGCTAATCTCAGGAACTACTGGTCCGATTTGAAAATTTCTTTCAGTGTTAGATAGCCCATTAACCGAGGAAGGCTATAGGCTATATTTTATTATGCTAAGACTAATAGGAGCGAAGAAATAGAAGAAAATGTGGAAAAAACGGGGGAAATTATTTGAAAGGGAAACTACTAGAGCAATTTTTCTGTTATGAAATTCGGTATGGAGATACTTTGAGTCCCGGGAAAGGACATATGATTCTTTTTATCTCGAAAAAATGTACGGTTCACTGTAATATATTGAATGTGTAGTACATTTTTTGGCCCAAGTTGCGACGGAGTTAGGCGTCATCTAGTAAAGACATAAATGCCGTTTAACTAAAAGTCATAATATGATATCTACGCTGTACAAAACTAACTTGTTTTTCTAGTTCCCATCTGTGGTTTTCCTTGATTTCAATTGAAGTTTGGTAAAAATGGTTTCCCCGGCTATTAAGAGTTATTAGTCTAATGACTGATCAACAAAAACTTCTACATTACATATTGCACTACTTAATTATTTATTGATTATGTTAAATGTTTATTTTAAGAAAAACAAATCTTATTATTATTAGCTTTTAGTATATAAATCGTGTGGAGTCAAAAGTTTGGCTCTACATCCAACCTAAAAAAAATGAACAGTGCTAGTCTTGGCTACATCTTATACATTCTAATGCTTTGGTAGAATTAGAATTAAGATAAATCTTAGTAAAAACGTGTAAACAATCTGTGAAATATTGTCCCCAACTTCAATTATTTACAATCACTTGATTGTATTACTGTTACATAAACTACTTTGTATCCGTTTTTATGATATTATGATTATTTGGTCAATGAAAGTAAATAATAATGTACGATTATTATTATATTATCTATACTTAATAATATTATAAAGCAGAAGAGTTTGTTTGAACGCGCTAATCTCAGGAACTACTGGTCCAATTTGAAAAATTCTTTCAGTGTTAGATAGCCCATTTATCGAGGAAGGCTATAGGCTACATTTTATCACCCTAAGAGTAATAGGAGCGAAGAAATAGATGAAAATGTGGAAAAAACTGGGGAAATTATTTGAAAGGGCTTATATCTCACGAACTACTGAAGCAATTTTTATGTTATTTGGCGCAGACAAGACGTAGACCACGTGAAGGATCACAGGCTATTGTTTGTGGACTAATTTGTCTGTGAAATATCTAATTTACGCGGGCGAAGCCGCGCGGAACGTCTAGTACAGTATATAACTATAATAACATAATAATATTTTTCCTAAGGACATGATAAAGAAGTGTGAGGATTTAGTAATAAGTAGAGCATAAAGATAGAGAAGTGTTTTACACTAATAAAATTTAAATTGACAAAAATACCACCTACTAAAACCATGTATCACTAAAAATACCTAATAATAGATAATTAATATTATGCAAGCGACACCAATATTATGCAGGTTATTTATCTGCTGACTCGTTTAAAACACGACAACAATTTTAACACGTTTCCACGACTATTTTCACTTTTCTTCGATAAAAAATGTACTTAAAATACAGATTACCGTCTCACGTTTCCACAAGAATTTTCTTAGCACATCCTGTTTTTCCTACTAATGAATAATCTGAGAAAATTCGCTAAAAAAAATTAACACTAACTTTCGATCGATTAATTAATTAATATATTGAATTTAGACAATTACATATATCACAAAAACACAACACCAACAACCATTTAACATCACATTAACCGACTTCGAAAAATACGGTTATTATTATAATAATGTTTTAATAAATGGTTATTATTATAATAATATAATAATATTTATTACCAACAATAACACCACTCATTTCGCGTCCGCGTTAGAACACGCGCGGTGTTGTTATGAAGAATTTTTGTTATGCCAGCGCTAGACGCTAGCCGCTAGCGCTAGCACGGTTATTGGCAAGCGTTTAACAAGGGGCCATCCATAAAGTATGTCACACCTAAAGGGGGGGTAGGGGCCTAGGGGGTCGACGAAGTGCAGTGACATGTTGTGACAAGGAAGAGGGAGGGGTCCTTTGTTTTGTGAAAATATTTAATAAACTAAATAGCGAAATTCAAAATATTGAGGTGGTTTGAATTTTTAGATGTAAAATTGGCGACGTGAGACGTCACACTAGGGAGAAGGGGGTCTCATCAATGTGAAAATCTATGACAAGGTAGGGGTCTAAAACTCATGAAAACCGTGTGACGTACTTTATGGATGGTCCCCAAAATGCTAGCGGTGCGAATTACGATATCGTTGATATGTAAACAGTATGACAATTGACAGGGTTTCTCAAACAGCAAACTCGCGCAAAATGGCACAAAAAGTTGACAAAATTCAAATTCTTTTCAAATTCAAATTCTTTTCAAGTTCAAATTCTTTATTAAACACACATAAAATGAAAATGTACATTATACGGATAAGAATTGTACATTATATTTTCCATCTCAATGAATAATTTTGCCGCTGAACAGAGCTGAATTTGAATGAAAGGTACGGAGGTACTTCGGGCTGCGAGAAATGATAATATTGTAGCAAAAGGAACGGTTCCTGGGCGATAAAGATTTTTAGCAAAACGACGTAATCGGCAATATCTCAATAAATATAATAATAACTGGACAAGAAGACTTTACAAAGTAAACGTTTAAAATAATAGTTATTATTTTAAAATAACTCTATTACATATTTTAAAAGAATACAATGTAAAAACTTTTTGAAAATTATTCCCCTAATTCCAATGTCTATACTATGTACCTATATGTTACGCTCAAAGACCGAAAACGCTCAGTGAGCGGAAAAATAGCTCATAACGCGTTGTGGTCACAGTGAAACAGCCACGACGCGAAATTCGCGTTGTGTCACTTGTAGGCTGTGCTGTGGCTCTAATGAAAACGGCCACGACGCGTTCTGGCAATCACAAAAAGACCATAACGCGTTCTCAACATTTTTCGCGCGCGAAATTCGTGTCGTGGCTGATATGCTATTCGTTTTTTTTGATTGATTAATCGTCCACAGGCATGGAACATTATAATATTTGAATTAAGTACCACGCGTACTACAAATATTTTTTCTTTTACAAAATCACTGCATAGCGTGTTTATCATTATTATTTATAAAATATCCATAGTTCCATACTATCCGTACTAATATTATTACTGTCTGTCTGTCTGTCTGGCGCAAGGTAGTTGCGGACATCAACTAGTAGTATTATGTATATTTAAATTATATAAATTAAAATAAACTATATTTTGATTAAGTATTTATTGAGATCAGATTACTTTATACTAAAAAATAATAACATAATATGAAATAACAAATTACTGAACACAAAATAATATTATTAATAATTTGAAAATCACTTTAAACGAAAGGAACGGGTGCGGCTCGGCCTGGGTGAAGTGCCCGGTTGAGGCCGCCAAAAAGGTGACGTCGCCCAACATGCGAGTGTACGTGGGGTGGACGGTGGTGCGCGTGGTGCTCCTTGACACGCGTCCCATGCGCTGTTACCAGTGCCTGGAGACCGGGCACACCCGCGCGATCTGTCCCAGCGAGACCGACTACAGCAGACTCTACTTCCGCTGTGGTCAACCGGACCACGCAGCTGCGCAGTGCAAAAATGCACCACACTGCGCGCTCTTCGAAGCGAGCGGCAAACCGGCGGACCGCGGACCACAGTGTCGGCAGCAGGTCCTGCAGTAAACCGGCACTGAAGAAGAGAGGCTCTAGAAAGTGTAAAGCGTCCCAGAAGCCCGCCAGCACAACTTCGGCGGACCCTGGATCTGGAGAGGCCCCGATACAAGCCCAACAACGGCTTCCCATCGAATAATACGGTGCAACCTGAACCACTGCGCCCGGGCGCAGGATTTACTGGTTCAGTGCATGGCGCAATGGTCGATACTCGATAGACATCACGCTAGTGTCGGAGCCGTATCGGGTTCTCTCCAGAAACGACTGGATTGGAGACACCGACTCGTTGGTCGCGTTGGTACTAGGGCCATGCCGCCGAACGCCAGAGACACGAGTCACGACTAAAGGTAAAGGTTTCGTGGTAGTCAAACTGGGGCCCCTGATAGTGGTTGGGGTATATTTTTCCCCAAACAGGCCGCTGGCAGAGTTTGAGGTCTTCCTGCTGCGGGTGTCCAACTTCGTTAGCGGAGCCGCCGGCCCTGTGATCGTTGCCGGGGACTTCAATGCGAAGTCAACGCTATGGGGCTCCCCGGCGACAAGCGCAAGAGGCCGAGAGATCGAGGTATGGATGGCGTCCACTGACCTTGTGCTGGCAAACCGAGGCGCAGTAAGCACGTGCGTCCGCCGACAGGGCGAGTCCATCGTGGACTTGACCCTGGTCAGTTCGTCGGCAGCCCGCTGTATCACCAACTGGCGGGTCGAGGAGGACACGGAGACGGAGTTCTTATGTACAAAAAACTTGTATACACTCAACAAAAAAAAAAACTTATGTACAAAAAACCTGTATACACTCAACAAAAAAAAAGACGTCGCTACACACTGTTCAATGCGAGAGAGAGAGAGAGAGAGAAAAACACGTCGCTCCGACAAACACAAACGACACAAACGACACTTTTGTGTCGTTACACTGCCAAACGAACCACGATCCAGGTTTCATGTGTGGGGATCATTCTTACCTGTGTTGGGGACACACATGGAAGAACTTTCATCCTTACGCAACATAGGAAGGTCTGGCCCTCATGGGCTCTTGCTCTACAGTCTATTACATTTTTTGTTTCAAATGAATTCAAATGGAATTCAATATAATTATGGCGGATCTTTTTGTTAATGGGGATTTTGCTGTCAAATTGAAACTTTTTTTTAGTGTTGACAGTACAAGCAAGTTCCAATTTTTTTTTTATTCACTTTGATTAGTGATAAGTGCAGGTGATTAGTAAGTGAGTATATCAAAGTGAATATAGGCCCGTTATAGCGAAGCACGTACCGGACAGCTAGTATGTGTTTGAATGATGATTGATTGATTGATGCATTATTGTATCAAGTGACGACCGTGACTCAATATAACATCCGCCGAGGGGAGGTGCTGCAAGTGCATTCAACGAATTTAGAGCGTATATCATATCACACAACTAAGGTGGGCTTTCACCAATCACACTTAAAACTTCGTTTTATAAAACTTAGTTACCATTGAACGCGTTCATGCGGCGATGTAAATCTCGTTTTGTTTCAAATGGATTTCACAATCTTCTTTTCATCGCGATTAATAACACCACGCCCAACTCTACATCTGTACCTTTCAACCAAATTAGTCCAGTGGTTTCGAAGCCTTCAAGCGAACAAACCTTTTCTCACGTAACATTAATTGAGACTTAAGAGGGCGAGTAACCCAAAAAAATCAAACATCGTCCTTCTCTCTTCACACTCACGCCCGTCTTCCATATGCCAGGTGAAAAGGGACGACGCGGAATCATCGCCGAATTAGTTTTACTATGAATAAAAGACGAACTATAATGATTATGAAAAAAGTATTTTGAGCAAATTTAGGAATTTAGGTTTTATCAATGCCTTTTTAGATATTAAAAAATATTAAAGAAAAGACTGCAGACTTCGAAGATCCAAGCAAAAATGTGTCTAAAACAAGGTTTTTTGTAAAAAAAAAACTATCAACTATAAACATGTTTTCGTCTTGAGCATTTAATCTTCATGAACTGAAGTTACTTGTGTGAAAAAATCCGTTTTCTAGACCTTACAGCATTTGAGATCTAGGTTTAAGTATGTAGTCAAGTTAGAGTCAGGTGCATTCTTAACAATTACCGCCATATGAGAGTCTCAACAGCGTTTTCATCTTTACATCCGTTATAGGTATCTATGAGTCCATGTAATTGCAACAAAATATAAATCTGGCACTTTTACGCCGGTTCTTATAAAGCCAATGGTATCCAAGGTATTTCAGAGGGCGACTAAAGCAAAAAATCAAACATCGTCCTTCTCTCTTCACACTCACCCCCGTAATTCGTAAATCATAATAATATAGGTATTACAGGTATAAAAATTAAAAATACATACATAATTATAAAATCGAGAGTTTTGCTTTATTCGCCTTCTTAATTCATTTTTTATTTTGAAACTACATTTAATTTTATTCTACTTACCTGCGCATTGACTGTTTTTAACTTCGCTATTTGTGTTTAAAATATTACTTTTAAAACAATAATAAATAATAATTATTTAGCAAAAATAATAATACTCCAACATTACTATTTTCAAAGAACTGCAACACTCTACACTAAACAAAGACAGGTATTTCAGTCGCCCTGGATTTGTAAACTGAATTCAATTGGCCCGGCTAGACTGCGCCTAGGTCATGCGCGATGCACTAGATTGCATCCCGGTGCCGCGAGATACCAGGGCTCCAAAGTAACGCAGGAGGTGGGGTTTACATTGATTTTCAGTTAATATACCTAGCTATAATGTTGCCTAGATGTTTCATGTTAGTCCGGTGCCTAGATGTTAGCACTTAGCAGGAGGTGGGGTTTACATTGATTTTGAGTTAATATATCTAGCTACATATTATAATGTTGCCTAGATGTTAGTTCTATTCTAAGTCTGTAGTCTTTATAAGACGATCTAGATTTTAGTATATTTTAGTCCATAACACTAAACGATTCCTTCAGTACAAGGATTATTTACGTGTGGCCGAACTGCTTGGCATCCAAGACTCTATGACAATGTAGAAAACACCCTTGACTATCGGCCTAGCTTATTGCATTTTATTTGTAGCAGAAAATATTGTTATTTCCAATTAAAAATATATTTCATAATAATTGAATATCAACTATTTGACCTTTCAAAATCGTTAAAGGTCACCGAAACAAGTATTTTTTGGATAACAATTTTCGAAAAAAGGTTTCTGCGATGACTATCAACCATTTTTATGATAATAATTAGCAAAAACAAATACAATTAAGAAATATACTAATAAATTACAAATCTAACTCATAGCCACGGGTTGGTACTACTAATATATATTCTGTCATCTGTGCCACGGGCCCCACGGGCCACGGCCCACGAGGCAAGCCACGAGACAAGTCACGTTTTATCGAATTTCGACATTTCTTTAAAAGTTTTGTAACTCGCCTCGTGATTTGGATCTTGGTAATATCCATGAACGTTGCCTCAAACTTGGCATAGTCATTTTCCTTATACAATATCAAAAGTTTAAAAAGTAATAAAAGGATTACAAGTTACAACCATATAAGACTCTACATGTCATTAACCTAAAACATTGTATAAATTTCAGATAAACTCATAATCTGATCAAAAACGTAAATTCATGCAAGACATTACAATATTTATCTAGTTGTATCCGGATCACAGCCGGATAGATCACATGCCGCTCAGGAGTCAGGTGACTGAGGTGGTTAGATTACTAAAGCAAACTTGAGATCAGCTTAGTTTTAAATTAAAATATGTAAATGAACTTAATCATAGCTTAACGCTATATAAAAGCAAATGTTTTTAATTCGGCATATCTATATTTCTATACCAATCATCTACATATTATATCTATACTAATTATAAAGAGGCAAAGTTTGTATGTTTGTTTGTATCGAATAGGCTCAAAAACTACTGAATTGATTTTAATAATTCTTTCACCTACAGGAAGCTACATTCTTTGTGATGAACATAGGCTATGTTTTTTTCTGAAAAATATTAGGGACCCTTCCGAAAATTGCAAAAATGTAACCCAAACTGGCAAAATTATGCCATAAAATTAGATTTTTCGCTTGCGCTGCGAAAAGTATTGATGATACATAAAAATAATGTTAATAAAATAATTATAAATAATATTAATAATTATAGTATTCAACATTATCTACAAAAATCGGCCAAGTGCGAGTCGGACTCGCGCACCAGGGTTCCGTACCGTTATAAAGCGAAAATAAGGAAAAAATATGTTTTTTGTATGGGAGCCCCCCTTAATTATTTATTTTATTTTAATTTTTAATATTAAAGTACACATATAATTGAGGATTTTGTGAAAATTTATTTACTTTATTTTGTTTTTAGTATTTGTTGTTATAGTGGCACCAGAAATACATAATCTGTGAAAATTTCAGAAGTCTAGCTATAGCGGTTCTTGAGTTACAGCCTGGAGACAGACAGACAGACGGCCAGACAGACAGACGGACAGACAGACGGACAGACATCGAAGTCTCAGTAATAGGGTCCCGTTTTTACCCTTTGGGTACGGAACCCTAAAAAAGACATTTTTAGGGTTCCGTACCCAAAGGGTAAAAACGGGACCCTATTACTAAGACTTCGTTGTCTGTCTGTCTGTCTGTCTGTCTGTCTATATGTCGCCAGGCTGTATCTCAAGAACCGCTATAGCTAGGCTTCTGAAATTTTTACAGATTGTATAATAATATATCTGTTGCTGCTTTAACATTAACAAATACTAAAAACGAAATAATATTAATTTTTAAGGGGGGCTCCCATACAACAAACGTGATTTTTTTTTTACTTTTTTGCTCGATATCAATAATGGCAACAGATAGGCACTTGAAATTTTCACAAAGGCCTTAAATATATGTGTACTTTAATAATTAATAATCAGGATTCTTGAATAAAAAAACCGTACAAGTGCGAGTTGGACTCGCCCATGAAGGGTTCCGCAGCAGCAATAAGGTTTATTTTTATGAAATTAAAAGGTTTTTGATTTATTTTTATATTTCAGTTGATTTAATGAAAGTTAAATTAAGTTTACCATTTATGACGTATAAAAAAAAAACTTTAGAAGTTAGAGGGGGGGGGGGGGACGACACCATTTACCACTTTGGAAGAGTCTCTCTCGCAAACTATTCAGGTTAGAAAAAAATGATATTAGAAACCTCAATATGATTTTTGAAGACCTATCCATAGATATCCCCCCACACGCATAGTTTAGATGAAAAAAACATTTTTTTTTTTAAATATAATACTATAAAAAAAAAACTACTTGCTAGATTTCGTTCAAACCAATTTTCGTCGGTAGTTTTTATAGTAAAGTACATCATATTATATTTTTTTTAGACTTATCATGCCCCTACTTTAGAAGAGGGGGGGGGACACACATTTTAGCACTTTGGAAGAGTCTCTCTCGCAAACTATTCAGGTTAGAAAAAAATGATATTAGAAAACTCAATATGATTTTTGAAGACCTATTCATAGATACCCTACACGCATAGGTTAGATGAAATTTTTTTTTTTTTTTAATATAATAATATTAAAAAAAAAACTACTTGCTAGATTTCGTTCAAACCAATTTTCGTTGGTAGTTTTTATAGTAAAGTACATTATATATTTTTTTTAGAGTTATCATGCCCCTAATTTAGAAGTTAGAGGGGGGGGACACACATTTTAGCACTTTGGAAGAGTCTCTCTCGCAAACTATTCAGGTTAGAAAAAAATGATAGGAGAAAACTCAATATGATTTTTGAAAAAAATTTTTTTTTGATTTAGTTGTACCTATGGGGACCCCTAAAATTTTTAATAATTTTTCCATTATTGTATCAAAATCTTAATGCGGTTCACAGACTACATCTACTTACCACATTTCAATAGTATAGCTCTTATAGTTTCGGAGAAAAGTGGCTGTGACATACGGACAGACAGACAGACAGACATGACGAATCTATAAGGGTTCCGTTTTTTGCCATTTGGCTACGGAACCCTAAAAACATCTCCCAGAAAGACACAAAGAAACATCAAAATCACCGCATTCAATCATTTTTATTATAATTTATTTGAATAACTAGCGACCCGCCCCGGCTTCGCACGGGTATAAAATATATAGCCACTGAAAAAGTGATTAAAATCGATTCAGCAGTTTTGATTTTTATTCATTATTACTACCCGTGGCCCGCATTGGCCTGTACCGCCGCAAAAGCTACGTCCCGCAATTTTTAAATACGTAATATCTTCGAAAATATTCATTTAAATCATATGCTGTAAAGGGCCATATAGATTTATGTAATTATATATTCTAATGTATTTATAACCGGGCAAATTAGGGACAATTATAATAAAATAATACGTACTATGTCTATGTATAAATGAATTTAGAATTTTGTTAGTGTCGCTAAAACTCCAGGGAAGATTTATATCAAGAGGGAAGTGATACAACGTTCACCGGGACATTAATTAGTAATAAGAATAATATTATAGGGTTTAGTGAAATAAATTTAGAAGCGTCTGGGCATAATAATATGAATGTGTACAGTGCTAGTGTAAAGCTGATGCTTAAATAGAAAAATAATTGTCTTACTCAACGAAAGCGCTGTTGAATTTTATTTTTACTAGCTAGGACACATTTTATCTGCTGGCTGCAAATAATGATCTTGCTGTACATATTTCAATGCTGTTTATTATTAAATTTAAAAAGAAAGACTGAAACCATAGCAATTCATATCTTTAATGACACAAACAATTATTTAAATGAGCGTAAGATGCAAAAAAATAGACCTTTTTAATTCATGTTACATAATTGAATTAAAAAATCTGTTTTATTTTTACATTATGTATTCCTCTGAAAATATTATAATATTTGATTAACACATTCCGAAAATAAATTTAAATAAAGACCAAATAAACTTTTGATATCAAAACAGAAAATATAATTTTCAATGAATATTAAAAATATTAAAAATATTGATATTTAGCAGAATATATAAGCAACTAGATGACGCCCGCAACTTTCTAGATGACAACCGCCAAAATTCGTTTATCGCGCGGGAACCGTACATTTTTCCGGGATAAAAAGTATCCTATGTCCTTTCCCGGGACTCAAAGTATCCCCATACCAAATTTCAGCAAAATCGGTTCAGCGGTTTAGGCGTGAAGAGGTAACAGACAGACAGACGGACACACTTCCGTATTTATAATATTAGTATGGAAGTATGGATATATTAATTTTGAATTTAATGGTAGTAATTTAAGCCAAAAATATAAAAATAACCATACATTTTTGCAGGATGGCCTATGCCCTTAGTACCTCCACACCAAATTTCAAAATCCGTTCAGCCATTTGGGCATGAAGGTAACAGACAGACACACTTTTGCATAATTTATAATATTAGTATGGATAAATGTCAGCCATGTGGTTGGCTGATTGTTAAACACTATAGCATTTTTTTATTAAAATAGGTGCCATTTTATATTTATTTAAATATAATAAATTAATTACTATAAGGCTACGAATAATAAAAACTAAGGAAACGTAAGTCCCATACTTTAACCGTTTTGAATTTGGTTCCTTTTCGCACACTAAAATATGGCAATAGCAACGAAACACTAACACTCAAATTTACGAAATAAAGCCGTTGACATTATTTGTCACTTCTATATTTACACAAAATTGTATACCGAATACATGCATAAAGTATGCATGTATTCAGGTCACATTTTGTAGACTCGTGGACAAATTTTTTGACACAGTTACTCTTCCTTAAGTTTTTATTATTCGTAGCTATAAGGTTATTAAAAAACAACCACTATCTATGAAATTTGTAGTTTTATCATCCGGCTATCTCAGAGACAAGGCCTGGTAACAGACATACAGACAAACAATAAGCACTAGGGACTTTATGCTAGTATATGGAACCTCTTTAATTTCTAATATGTGGGCAGCACATGGTTAAAAACTGTAAACTATAGCAATAATTATGGAATTCTAATTTCTAATGAGACTAATTAATTATGCATAATTGCGTGTGACATTGGGTTCGAGCACGCTGTTTACGATAGATACGGACACAAAGAACCTTTATCTTAACAAGATAAACCATACCTACATCTGAATATCTAATGAAGGTGAAAACTTAACATGACAGTTTTTTTTATACTTAATTACAAGTTTATACCCTATTTAACTAACGATGCAATCTAGCACAATGCACGCAATAGTTATTGCTGAAAACCAGTGTTACGCAAGGTTTCAGGTTAATTATTTAATAGCTCCATTATAAATTTTAAAAAACAACTCACCCAAGAGCGGCTGTCTCGGATCGTCCACATCCATCACCGACTAGCGAGTGTTCATGGCAAATCTATATTAAAAGAACTAGAATTTAGAATAAATTAACTTTAAAACTTATTTAAAATTCATATCATAATGCCGAGTGCCGAGTGCCGACATCAATGTTTATTTACGTTTGCTTCGATTGATTCAGATTTGACGTTTTATGCTGCGGCCGCACAATGCACGTCATGCGTAGTGCTTCGTACTTGAGATTGTACTTGAGACGATACCATTGGACGATCTGCGTGTATCGTCCAATGGTATCGACTATCGCCTCATAGTACGAAGTTTCGTCGTGACGATAGACGCATGTGCGGCCGCGGCTTGGCCGCGGCATTACACTATAACTGTCAATATCAGTGTGACATTGACAGATGTTTTTTATTTTTCCGTAACTTGTAAGCAACGCGACGACCATAAGGGGCATGTTTAGTAATTTAAAAATAATACCCACCCTAAGGCCTAATAAGAGCAACAGATACCCAAACTAAAGTGAAATAATTCTATATTATAAAGAATACTATTCTCCACGAGCATACCCCAAGAATTCGGGGGCTGGGTAATATTGACTGCTGTATGCACCAACCTCACCTAAGTTCTATCATTCGTGCCCTTGCAACATTTTTATCATTTCTCGAAACTCGAAAATTTAAAATAGGTTGTTGCAGCCTGTGGGACGTGGGTAACAATGTGGTACCATTTTCTATCGTCTGCTTAATAAAATAAGCCAGTGCAGCCTATTTAGACGAATCGAAAACCTGCGCCTTTACAAATTTAAACCAATTTTACATAAAAGGCGTTGCTATTGTTTGCAATATTGGATTTTTTTAGTTAATATGAAATGTTACAGAATAAAATATGTTAATGTAGTATAATAATATTATGTGGTATCTATATATTATATCCTTATTTTCCTGTTCTGAGATAATATGTAATAGTAGTACAAACTTTAAATAATAAAAAATATTAACCATATTATATGTACTATCAGAGAAGTTGATTCCTAGGCAGATGGGGGACCTACGTAGTTTGGTCGCGTAACGTCAAGTACCCAGCCGACTGATCACAATTAACATTAAATTGACATGATCCGACCAAATGACGTTGGTCTGTCAACTGCCTAGGAATCAATTTCCTCGATGGTACTATCAGAGAAGTTGATTCCTATGCAAATGGGGGACCTACGTAGTTTGGTCGCGTTACGTGAAACCCAGCCGACAGATCACAAATAACATGGAATTGACATGATCCGACCAAATTACGTCAGTCTGTCAACTGCCTAGGAATCAATTTCCTCGATGGTACATATACTAGACGTTCCGCGCGGCTTCGCCCGCGTAAATTAGATATTTGACAGACAAATCAGTCTACAAAAAATAGCCTATGATCCTTCACGTGGTCTAGTTCTTATCTGACCCAAATAACAGAAAAAATTCTCTAGTAGTTCGTGAGATAAGCCCTTTCAAATAATTTCCCCCGTTTTTTCCAAATCGGACCAGTAGTTCCTGAGATTTGCGCGTTCAAATAAGCCCTTTCAAATAATTTCCCCCCGTTTTTTCCACATTTTCCTCTATTTCTTCGCTCCTATTAGTCTTAGCGTAATAAAATATAGCCTATAGCCTTCCTCGATGAATGGACTATCTAATACTGAAATAATTTTTCAAATCGGACCAGTAGTTCCTGAGATTAGCGCGTTCAAACAAACAAACAAACAAACAAACTAACAAACTCTTCCGCTTTATAATATTTGTATAGAGTATAGATACTCGAACACGTAAAATTAATCACTAAAATTATTATTACTAATAATGCTAGCTGTAAAGTAGGTACATCTTTTTTTATTAATAACTTGGTTCAGAAACAAACTTCAATAATCTACAACACAACACATACTAATCTATGTGCCACTATAACATACTATGTATATCTATAGTATGTAATCGAACATAGTAAATAGGACACGGGTCTGAGATAACCCCGGCGGCCGCGGCTGCACCATCGCCGCCGGTTCAAATCGGTTTCACCAAACTGATACATTTCTCCGCCATTATGTAAATGTGCACGATTGTCGATTTACGTTGCATCTCATTATTGCTTTAATGATGTCTGATTGTTTGAATAATCAATGCTAGCTGTTGCCTGCGACTTCGTCCGCATCAACGCATATTTAATGGTAAATAGGGTTAATTTTCCCCATTTTTAGGGTTCCATACTAAAGATGTCACGAATATTCGGCAACTATTCGGTATTCGCCCTATTCGGCTTCTTTTTTTGCTATTCGGTATTCGGCCGAATAACACGGCCGAATACCGAATACCAAATCATGTAAAAAAAACGTTATATTACTCAAAATTATGTATTTATTGATCAGTGGTAAGTTGTGATGGATAAAAACAAGCTTTTTCAGAATTTTTTGGTAGCAAATGATTACGCTTTTCATCGTAAATGTTACCAGCCTCAGAAAATAACCTCTCACTATAATACACTACATCCAGGAGAGATAAACTTTGGCAAATTTCGAAAGGTTTGGGTATTGTTTTTCGTTTGCTAACCACCACTTGTAAGGATCGGCCTTCCGATATAGGCGAACTGTTTTCAAATAAAAATCAAACTAATTTGACGCAATTTACTCGTTTGAAAACGCAACGAGAAAAACAGGTTGCGACTTGTCTTAATCCAGCTACCATGCCCCCGAAAAGTATGTATTTCGTGCCGAATATTCGGCGCTTCGGCCGACAGCGTTGCCGAATATTCGGTATTCAGTATTCGGCCAATTCACTATTCGTGGCATCCCTATTCCATACCCAAAGGTTAAAAACGGGACCCTATTACTGAGACTTCGATGTCTGTCCGTCTGTCCGTCTTTCCGTCTGTCTGTCTGTCTCCAGGCTGTATCTCAAGAAACGCTATAGCTAGACTTATGAAATTTTCACAGATTGTGTATATCTGTTGCCACTATAACAAGAAATACTAAAAACAAAATATAATTAGTATTTAAGGGGGGCTCCCATATAACAGTAATTTTTTTGGCGTTTTTTGCTCGATATGAATAATGGTAACAGGTAGGCTCTTGAAATTTTTACAAAGTCCTTGATTATGTGTTCTTTACTAATTAATAAAAATAAAATAAAAAATTAAGGGGGGCTCCCATACAAAAAACCAATGAGGTTATATGATAGGAGGGCGCCTTATATTTTGACAGCTGATAATGTTACTCTTTCTAACTAACGATTCAGTAAGTTGGGTGAAAGAGCAAGCTCATATCGGTATATAAACGTCAAAAGCCTGTAATGTTATGTCCTACCAGCCAGGACATAACAAAGGAGTAGGTCTGCATATTTCATGTTTAAAAAGTGATAATAAAAGTGTTTAGTGAACGTTTAATGCAATATCTTGTTGGGTTTTGTGGTTCCGCTATATAATAAACCATAAAAACGGTCAAGGAATGCCTCAAACACGTGGATTTAACATAACATACGTAAGTTTTCAACAACGTTTTTTGGGCTTATCAATCAATATTTTTGTAAGCTAAAAAAAAATTTATAAGTTTAATAATCCCTTAATCATGCTGTTTATGGCATTAGTGATAAAAATGTCATATCAAGTAATAATTTCGCTACAAATATGGCATTGCTTTTTACGTGTACTTTAGGGATGCACCTTGCTTGAAGTATATAAATCGATAAAAATATTGTCATGGACTAAATGTTTTTTTTTTTTCAGGATTCGAAAATGCTTCAAAATCAACGACGAACAGAAATATTTAGACACTAGTTTCTTACTCCCTTATGAAGACATCACAATATTGGGATTATCATGTCAAACGTAAGTTTGAAACAATGATTTTATTGAAATAAAAAAGTTCTAACGAAGAGAAAAATGATTAACAGCTCTCACACCTCCCCCCTGTAAGTACTCAAATCGTTACTTGGATCTACTTTTTGAAATTTTATCCTGGCATTATTCTTTTTTAATAAAATGTAAAATTTTAATAAGGCTAAAGTCATAATTATTTAATAAATAAATTTAATACCTCGATCGTCGAATACCAGACACAATAGATATTCAGTTGTTCTGCGGCACCTGGGTTCCGCTTGGGGCTTGATGGGTTAAGTATGGAAAACTTACATAAAGCATATTGCCCCGTATACAATATTATATATGTATATATTTTATAGTATTAAGTACATTTAATGACACTAAACCAACTATTTTTTTAGGTTTTGGAATGCTTCTAAAGAAGAGTTCAATATGATGGTGATGACGGAGAGACCTATAATGAAGATAATATTATTTTTAAGTTAAGATTATAACCGAGTATTCTTCGAGGTGGTGAGATGGAGTGAGGAGGGATGGTTTAAGTGAGGAAAATCCCTTATTATCACTACCACCTTCAGGAGACCCCCCCGTTAAGGAGACTGTTGTCAACTGTTTATAGTGTTTTCGAGGCATACTAAGGTTAGCTAAAGTTTATATTTTTATAATATGAATTTAAGTATTCAATACTCGTATACTCGCAGTTAAGCATTAATTGTGGGTCAACCCACATTTTTTAAGTTATGGATGCCGTTTTAAATGATCTAAAGAACATGACTGCATTTATATCTCAATACGTAATTTTTTGTAGCATGATACACAAATGCAGTCATCAAATAGAGTCCAATAATTATAAAGCAGACAACCTTCCCAGTAAACCATATTTAAAAATTGCTAATTTCATATTTTTTCATTTAAATCTTGACATGTCCAAATTTTGTTATACAGTGCAAAAAATGGAATAAATACTTTTTGAATATTGATACTAAACAAAATATTTTTTAGGTTAAAGAAATGCTCCTAGAGAAGAGGTCAATGTGATGATGATGACGATTGAGAACCTATAAGAAAGTTTATATTATATTTACTTCAAAAGCTGCGACTAAGAACATATTCAATAAAACCTTATGTTTGAATATTTTTCATTTAATTTCGAATTTTTAATATGTGTATAAATATATTATTCAATGTGTCCTAACACCGGTGTCCGATCCTTACATGTTATGATGTATGGCATATTTTATTGACTTGAAGGATCGGATACTGGTGTTGGGACAGTGGAGTGTGGACACATTATATTATTATGTGTCCCGTCACCAGTATCCAATGCTTTAACGTCTTTATTTCTTCGATAATACATAGTAATTGTTATTTTACAAAATTGTTGCTTAATAGTTAAGTATAATAAAGTATATTGGTTCTTCTGTAGTTTATGTAAAAAGTGTTGATTTTATTAATATTACACTCCGGACAAGCCTTCGTGGCTTATGGAGTATACATATCCTACTAATATTATAAAGGCGAAAGATGTACGGATGTATGGATGTTTGTTACTCTTTCACGCAAAAACTGCTAAACGGATTTAAATGAAACTTTACAATAATATAGCTTATACATCAGAATAACACATAGGCTACAATTTTAACCGACTTTCAAAATGGAGGAGGTGTTATGTTCGTTTTTTTATCTTCAACGATTACTCCGCCGTTGTGAACCGATTTTCAAAATTTTTCTTTTGGTGTATAGGTTATCATCCTAATTTGGTACCATATTCATAAAAGTGGTGACCTGATGAAGGGATCCATAAGAAATCGAGGGAACTCCTCAAAATTTATATGGAAACATGTGGTGACTTCGGTTTCGTGAGCAGTATTCTAAGCATATGCTACCAACAAGCAAGATTTTGCACCAAGGTATACCATGGTTCGGAAGGTGCTGAGAGATCTGACTCTTTATAGATACAAGTTTGGGAGTTTCGACGTTGTTTTAAGAACGGAAAGCATATGCTACTATGCAAATTACATTCATCATCATCATCACTACCATAAACCCATAAACCATTATAGAGCCATGTATCGTCCTGTTTTGACTCTATTATTGGTACTTACTTTTCATAGTCTTTTATTATATATCACTTAAATCGCGGGTAACACCGCGGGGCACAGCTGGTTATGTATATTTTTAACTATTATATAAGAGTGTAATTATATACTTAAATATTTTATAAATAAAATAATATCTTTTCACCAAATTGAAAGCGACTTCTAATTTAATGAGCATAATATATCCAACATTGAACATGCGGGTCGAATTGATAACCTCCTTTTTTTGATGTCGTTTAATAAAAATCTGTAACATAAAATTATGGTCGACTATTGGTCGATAGCTGTAGTCTAATTTTATATTTTTATCGATATACAAGCAGATATACGCCCATCCCTACACGCACACTACGGCAATTGCACACAAGCATAAAATGGCCACGCGCTGGCGAGCTAAGAAGCCATCTACCTATATCCTTAATCTGTGCAAAAAACACAATTTTTGGCCTATTTTTGCTCTATAATGGTACGGAACCTTTTGTGAGCGAATCCGACTCGCACTTGGCCGATTATTTTCACATTTTCCACTGATTCTTCACTCATAATATATTTAGTTATAAGTATATTTGTTGTTTGTTGTTTGTTGCAGCCTGATGTTATAATTCGATAAAAAGTTAGTATCTATCTGCAACTTCTACCGCTATTATTATCTTTGAATTACAACTGGTTTTATCTAGAAATTAGTATAGGTTTTATCCAAATTAAAAGGTTAAATTCAATATCACAATAATTACAAAAGCTAAAAATATTCCAAGTGTAATGTTAAAGAGTTACTTATTACAATTTCTCAATTCTACCTTATATATAAATAAGAAATTATTGTCATCTTCTTAATTTTGTCTCTACGTTGATTTTCAGGGGTTTCATAGCCTTGAAATACGCGTATTTACGTAATTTGAGACGGGACAAACTGGGGACGGGACATATTTTATAGACCAACTAGATGTCCCGCGCGGCTTCGCCTGCGTTAATTAGGAATTTTACGGAAACCGTACATTTTCCCGCAAAAAATTGCTTAATATGTCTCTTCGCGTGGTCTACTCTATATCTGTGCCACATACTGCCATAAAAATTGCTCCAGTAGTTTGTGAGATACAACCTTTCTAATATTTTTTCCCGTTTTTTCCACATTTTCCTCTATTTCTTCGGTCATATTAGTCTTAGCGTGATAATATATAGCCTTACTCGATAAATGAGCTGTCTAACACTGAAAGAATTTTTTTTGATGGCACCAGTAGTTCCCGAGATTAGCGCGTTCAAACAAACAAACTAACAAACTCTTCAGGTTTATAATATTAGTATAGATTTTTTTAGATCTATTGACAAACTCCTGCTCGGTCTAAAAGACTATGAAAAGTACCAATAATAGGGTCATAATAGGCTCATAATCATGGGACGATGCATGGCATAATTTTGTAGTGATGATGATGATGATGATGATGATGAATGTAATTTGCATAGAAGCATATGCTTTCTGTTCTTAAAACAACGCCGAAACTCCCAAACTTGTATCTATATTCTATAAAGAATCAGGAGTTCTCTCAGCACCTTTCGAACCATGGTATACCTCGGTGCAAAATCTTACTTGTTGGTAGCATATGCTTAGAATACTTCTCACGAAACCGAAGTCACCACATGTTTCCATATAAATTTTGAGGAGTTCCCCCGATTACTTATGGATCCCTTCCTCAAGTCACCACTTTTATGAATATAATACCAAATTAGGATGATACCCTATACACCAAAAGAAAAATTTAAAAAATCGGTTCACAAACGGCAGAGTAATCGTTGAACATAAAAAAACCAATATAACACCTCCTCCATTTTGAAAATAAGTTAAAATTGTAGCCTATGTGTTATACAAATTCATTTAATCAAACTTTCGCCTTTATAATAATTAAGTAGTTGAATATAAAATTAAATCGGCCAAGTGCGAGTTGGACTCGCCCATGAAGGGTTCCGCAGCAGCAATAAGGTTTATTTTTATGAAATTAAAAGGTTTTTGATTTATTTTTATATTTCAGTTGATTTAATGAAAGTTAAATAAGTTTACCATTTATGAGGTATAAAAAAACTACTTGCTAGATTTCGTTCAAACCAATTTTCATTGGTAGTTTTTATAGTAAAATACATCATAAATTTTTTTTAGACTTTGAAGACCTATCCATAGATACCCCACACACATAGGTTATATGAAAAAAAATTTTTTTTTGATTTAGTTGTACCTATGGGACCCCTAAAATTTTTAATATTTTTTCCATTATTGTATCAAAATCTTAATGCGGTTCACAGACTACATCTACTTACCAAATTTCAATAGTATAGCTCTTATAGTTTCGGAGAAAAGTGGCTGTGACATACGGACAGACAGACAGACAGACATGACGAATCTATAAGGGTTCCGTTTTTCGCCATTTGGCTACGGAACCTTAAAAAGGAACATAACACCTCTGACCTCCCCCATTTTGAAAGTCAGTGAAAATTGTAGCCTATGTGTTATTCTGATGTATAACTCATATAAGCTATATAATATTGTAAACTTTCATTAAAATCCGTTCAGTAGTTTTTGCGTGAAAGAGTAACAAACATCCATCCAAACTTTCGCCTTTATAATATTAGTAGGATTTGTGAAATGGTAGGTCGTAAAATTAAAGATACCTACATGGTATGGAAAATCATTGAAAAATGCGGTTCGCCACACTGGCCACTGCACCCTGCCTTAAATTTGTGCTTATTGTGCGCGTACCTTAAAACAACAGAATTCACATACAAAGTTGCATCTTGCATCTTTATCCATCACACAATGCAAGCTTATGATAATGTTACGTCATCCGCATTCCACGTAATAATATGAGTTATGACATCATAATGTTGACTCTTTACTAGAAATGTAAACAAATATGGCCGTTAATAGTGACAGTATATTATAGAATATAGATGACACAGATATTCAATTACCACTTATGGCCATATTTTATCAAAGTTAAATAAAACTTTTTTTTAAATAAAATAAGGGGGCAAACGAGCAAACGAGTCACCTGATGGAAAGCAACTACCGTCGCCCATGGACACTCGCAACATCAGAAGAGCTGCAGGTGCGTTTCCGGCCTTTAACAGGGAATACCTACGCTCTCTTCTTAAAGGTTTGCAGGTCGTATTGGACCGTGATTAATAATAATAATATATAATAATATCTATGGACGCTTCACACCACGTCAGTCTGGCCCCGTGCTGAGTACCTGAAGGACTTGTGTTACGGGTACCAGACAACGGAAATATATTTAATACTTTTATACTATACATAAATTTAAGATTTTTATTATAGGATACACATATTTAATACACAACCAGACCCGGGAACATTGAAAACTTTTTGTTCCGTCGGCGGGATTCGAACCCGCGACCCCCGGCTTGAGCTGCCACACACTCAACCAATTGAGCCACAGAGGTCGTCAAAAATTTTTCCGATTGATGGTGTATTGATAATGTTCTACATTCAAATATTAGATCTTAACATTACAAGCTACTCTATTGACTTGTGCAGTCCACTATTTTTTAAAGTCCACTACTACACTATGAAAGTCCATAGTAACTGTGCATTTAATAATACAATAATAATAATATCTATGGACGATTCGCAAATCGCACCACGTCTGTCCGGCCCTGTGGTAAGTACCTGAAGGACTTGTGTTACGGGTACCAGACAACGGAAATATATTTAATACTTTTATACTATACATATAAGATTTTTAATTTTTATTATATTAAACATATATTTAATACACATCCAAGACCCAGGAACATTATATATATATGATATATATATATATATATATATATATATATATATATATATATATATATATATATATATATATATATATATATATATATATATATATATATATATATATACATAATATGCGTGCTAACGTAACTCACCTTCGGCCATTCATGCAATCCGTTTCTGAGATTTCATCATACAGAGATATATAATAATATTATAATGTTAACTAGTTCATAATTTCACAGTATTATGCTAGTTAGCATAATTAATTTTTAGTAGACATCCGACATTCGAAACAAATATTACTGCAACAAGTATTATATTATTATACAGCAAAGTACCGGGTCGCTATGCCTATGTACGATCTAAATTCCTAGTTAGAGGTCTCAACTCTCAGCTCGGGTGTAATGCAAGTGCGGAAGATCAAACAAGGGTATCCTGTAACGTCTATGGGCGGCGTTTACTATCAGGTATTACACATGCTTGTTTCTCGAATCCGTTTGCAGGAAAATTAGAAAAATTCAGTTATATTGGGAAAACCAGGGAATGACCTTAAAGTATAGTTCAAAAGTCAGGCTTCTGAGCGTTGTCGCGGTTGTGTATTCCGCGTATCCCGTGGCGAGGGCGACTAACCCAAAAAATCAAACATCGTCCTTCTCTCTTTAAACTCACGCCCGTCTTTCATATGCCAGGTGAAAAGTACGACGCGGAATCATCGTCAAATTTTTTCTTAATAACTCGATAAATATACAACATTTTAAAAATCCGCCAGGTCAGTGTCTCAATGATAGAATTTTATAATGATATATCTAACAGAAAATCATTGATTATTATAACTCGACGGGAGTACATATAGCGACGCGCTGATCTGAGCCAATCATTTGCCATCAAACGTCACACTCCACCTCACCTCTGTTAGCCTGGTCAGCCTGGTGTCAGTTCTGTGCAGTGCAGTGATTTTGTTTCGAGAACTTTTTGGAATTTTATTTAATTTTTATTTTTGACAAGTAAGTTCAATTTTTTTGTTTGACCAAATTTTTTTATTTTACTTGCACCAATTGCTTTGTTTTGATAAAGATTTTGGCAACAATAAAAGTCAACATACGTTTTTTTATTAAAATTAAAATAACATGAAAATGTAAGG
Organism: Cyaniris semiargus; assembly: GCA_905187585.1. Classification (NCBI taxonomy): domain Eukaryota; kingdom Metazoa; phylum Arthropoda; class Insecta; order Lepidoptera; family Lycaenidae; genus Cyaniris; species Cyaniris semiargus. The sequence continues at coordinate 15,684,939 of LR994558.1, forward strand.
GGGCCATATAAAAAACACATTTTTTTATAGGAAGGCTGTGAAGCTTTTTGCTTTATAATGGTGCGTGCGCTAGTTCGACTCGCACTTGGCCATTTTTTTTATGTTAACGTAGTTTTGGAATTACATTAATTTTGAAAGGAAAGTCTTAAAATTTATGTTGTTATTAAATTATACTTAATGCATATTCAAATTATGTATTGCAAAAGGGTTATTAGCCTATTGCCTAACATACCTTGGGTCGCTGCGTAGGTAGCAGATAATTAGAATATTTGAAAGGTATTGGACATAAATTAATATTTTAACGACACTGACACTTTAAACACAGATATAACTAAAAACTTAAAAAAAAATAGGAAGTAGCATGACCTAAAAATGTATTTTTTTCTTTTCTTAGCAAAAAAATGTATTGTCTACTCGGATATAGCGCTGAATGCAGATAACAGTGAAATCTGCTGAGCTATCACGAATGAAAATAAATAAAACACCTCGGTAAAAGCATTTTTTACCAAAAAGATGCTATAAAGCGTAATATATTTAAAATTTTATTAAAGTTTGTTTATAGTAGGTAGGTATATGATTCTGCTTACAAACATTAATTTCTTGCCTACTACTGTTAAACAGTTAAAAATTTCGACGAACCACGTACAAAAAAAAATCATACCTAATTAAAAAAAATATATCTTGAGCTACTAATTTTTTAGTGATCTTGTCGTCATGGAACTAGCCAGAATGAATCACGCCTCTTAGTTATCATCGTCTACCATACTACTGTCTACAACAAAATTTGATAATGAGATGTTGCTTATTATATTGAGATCATTGAACTAAATATTTCGCGTGGTCTGATTTGTTGATGAAGCATTCATGTAATAGGGTTTTAATTTTTTTGGTCTACATTAAATAAAAATGAATTAAAACGAAGATAAAATAATAGATTACTTAAAACTAGAGCTTTCAACCCCTGACAAAAAAGAGGGGATTTATAAGTTTGAAGTATCTCTCTGTGGATCTGTTTGTCTGTCTCAGTGTGCATTGAGTGTAGGAAACTCTACGTAGAGTACTCTCTATTTATTGCTGTCACTTGTCAGGTCTCCATATTTGTTCAAATTGCAATACTGGCAAACTCTCTGTATCATTCGGGGGGTGTATAACCCTCTCAAAATATCTGTCGACTCAATTTTCAGACCTTGTACTCGCATAATTGCCTAGTCTCCTGATATTATTCAATAGCAGCGTGATTTTGTATCTTGCGACAGCAATGCAACAGTAGATTTACAATATCTTCTACTACCTATATAAATAAAAATGAATTATAATTAATTTAATATCGCTAAAACTCGAGAACGGCTGAACCCTTTTGGCTGATTTTTGTCTTGAAATGTTCGTGGAAGCTAAGGGAAGGCTTATATTATGTAGGAAGGAAGGGATAGGAAGTTCACCGGGTCATCTAGCTGTATTTAAATTTTTGATTGACAGCCAAACATCCAACTGTTGCATTGCTGTCTCAAGATACAAAATCACGGTGTGGGCTGGAAATGGCCTGTAAAGGATGTTGTTGTATTTTAACAAATCTCATCCCGTCTGCATTTATTGTGTGCTATCTCCCGGCATTGAACCTGCACTCGTCGTCACACGGACGTAACCTTTTATCGAATGCTATTTACAGCAGTATTTTATTACGTCACCTTTTTTTCCCCGCGATTTATACAAACCTAGAAAGTTTACAAGGTGTCAAATCATTAGAATATACTTACTCGTAATTATTGCTATTTGCATCGCATATCTGAAAGATAAAAGATTGGGATAGGTTTTACAAGTTTTGGGCAAGTATGTTAAGGTGCATCAGATTATCAAAATATCCTATGTCCTTTCTCGGGACTCAAAGTATCTCCACATTAAACAGTAAAATCGGTTCAGCGGTTTGGGCGTGAAGAGGCAACAGACAGACAGACACACTTACGCATTTATAATATTAGTATGGAAGTATGGATTATCTGTCCTACGATCGGACTGATATTTTTTTTTACCGGGCACAGGGGTTTGTGTCTACTGTTTGAAGTTAAAAGTACTATACGACACAGGGTTATGATAATATGATGTAAGGTGTCAACAAACAGGTTGTTTACCAGACATGACCTAGGCAGCTCATGCCCTAATGATAACAACTAGAACTGATCAAGGAAGTAACATGCTCACTTATATGGCAACCAGCACCTAATAAAGTCAGTAGGACTTAAGTACATTTCCTTTGAGCATACTGTTTATCCATTATAGGTAGCATTTTTTATTACATTTGTAAGCAATATACTTTTTTAAATAATATGGATTTAGCATACTTACACCAAAGTCAAAACCGCTAAATCAAAAGTATAAGATTTATGTGATAATATTAATAACTCCCACACCGGTTTCGGTGACGGTGGCCGGTTTCATTGAAACCAGGCCAGTTACGCAGGGGTAACTTTATAGTGTCCAAGTGTGTGCGCAGTACACAAGAGCACTCTCTATTCCTTTACTCGCATAACCCAGTGGGACGGAAGACCGACACGACTGGCGAGAGATCAGGCGCAGGACCGACTTTTTGCATGCCCATCCGACGCATGATCATTTCGTTTGTCAGACAACCAGGTGATCAGCCTGCATTGTCCTAACCAAACGTGGAAATGACATGTTTCCAATGCGGGAATCGAACCCACGACCTCCGAGTCAAGACTCAAGAGCCACGCTCCAAACCACTGGACCACGGAGGCGTTCGATTTATGTAGTAGTAGTTTAGGTAAATTGTATCTTAAGTACGTTCGTGGCTGGTAGTCCAAAACAAGAGATTACGAATATGTAGAGGAGCATTCTGAGTTACCCATGATGGACGTTGATGATGTTATAGATAGTCAGTTTCACAATCATGGTTATCTATCATGATCCATGTGCCAATGTGATCGTTTCTGAAAAACAACTTAAATGAAACCATCTAAGATAAAAGCCTAGCCTAGCCTTCCGTCATAGTTTTTTTAAAGGTCACTGTAGCCTTACGTCCTGGATTTTTTCTGCCACCACCATCCCCTCACTAATCATATTCTCCTGGTCACCTGCAGTGCGTGTATGCGTGGTCGGCGCGGGCGCGGCGGGTCTGTGCGCGGCCCGCCACCTGCTCTGCGCGCCTGGTGTCACCGTCGACGTGCTGGAACAATCCGCCCAGGTGGGAGGCACCTGGGTGTACACCGAGACTGTGGGATACGACGACTTCGGCCTGCCGATACACACCAGCATGTATAAGAGTTTGAGGTGAGAAGGTAAACTGTTTAAAGGCCACACTCAGAGACATATTTTAATGATTACTTAACTTTAATTAAATTAATTTTTAATAGTTAAAGTATAGAGTTTATGTCAAAATTATCATTAAATATTAAAGTTAAGTAGTCAGATAAGCTGTAGACATCTAATCTCTCTGAATGCGGCTGTTACAGGCATATTTTAGGACGTGGATGGGACAGTGTCTAAGCTCTAAAGTCTAAACGCTCAACAGCTGAAGTGTCATTTTCAAGATGACGGTGAAATTAGGACCAGAGTCACAGAATACATAATATTATTATTTATTAGTACAAGTACCAGAGTTAGAACTAACGCCACCAACTTAAAAAGTGGGCCAAAACATCCTTAAAGGATTGTTTTAAATAGACTCATATGTTTAGCAAAAATGTTTTTGTCTTCAATTTGTTTACGGAATTTTAACGTCAATTACGTTGGAATACGTGTTACTGCTGATATCAAAAACTATATATTAATCATTTGCGCAAACAATTTGTTTATTGTTAAAACAATTATTATTGATTGAAATAGCTAAGCTGTTTTCCTATTGCTGTTGGTGTCAGGGGTTATCAGGGCAGCAGTAACGCATAGAAGATGTATTTGTTGTTTGTAGGTTACTCCGTACTGTTCCAGAATCATTCGATTGTGACGTTCAGTTTATTATCAAACGCGAATACATATGGAAAAGACCTTCGATATTTTCCAAAACATACAGAAGTAAGAAACTTAATACGTATGTGGCTTCTTCGGATCGGACGAACATGTAGTGTTTGGACATGGGGCATATTATTATTTATTATTCGTCTCTGATTGCACATGGTCCGATTGTTATAATGTGCTACACAAAGCTTTGCAATGATGGTGGTAATCATTGTTATTCCATCATAGCCCATAGTAGAGTATGGGTACCCCAATTTTGGAAAGACATTTTGTATGGCAATAAGTCGAAGTTTTTTATTCATTTTGAGTAAAAAAAATCACACATTTGAGTAGAAAAAAAAATTAACACTCTAAGAACAGACGTAAACAATGAATTATTTCTATTCCAGAACAAATCTCCCGAAGGAGATAATGGGATTCCCGGACTTCCCGATTCCGGAGTCGGACAAGTCCTACCTCCCAGCAAAGGACATGCTCGCTTTCCTACAGCTGTATGCCGATAAACATGACGTCACGAGGCATATCAAAGTGAGTTGCTCTTAAACATCCTTTAACATCCCCATGTTACCCTCCCCAGCTCTATGGTGCATGAGAGCATGCAGCCAGCTGGGTAGGGTAACATTAGTTAAAGTCAAATAGCGCCTTCGACCACGATGCACAATGATAAACATTGAAAACAAGCACAGAATGTTTTAATTCTTTACCATCATCCAACCTGAATCAACAAATTGCCCCTCCACGTTGAGACATGGTTCATCGTTGAGATATGGTCTAGAGCATGGGCATCATTCATAGATTAATGTATCCCTCAACATTTTTTTAATTGAACGTATTGGTTAATCTTGAGCCAACAACAGGAGAACTTAAACAAAAACTTATACAACATTTACTAGGTTTTATAGTCTTCAGGTTAACCGGATCATTAAGGCTGCCTTCACATTATGTCGCGGGTACCGCCGCAGCCGCGCGGCAGCCGCGCGACTTCCATACTAAAGCAAGTCGCGCGGCTGCCGCGCGGCTGCCGCCTGCCGCAGTACCCGCGACATAATGTGAAGGCAGTCTAAGAACAGTCAGTTGGATTGGATCAACTGTGAAGTAGAGATTAATATTATATTATATGTAATTTATTTCTAATACTCTGTAGTCTACTTTCTAATTACGACAGAACAATGCAACCCGGGTGTGACAATATAGTCTAAATTAATCTAGTTGATGTAAGCTTTGTATTGAATGAACCCACAAAATTCAGGACAAGTTTTCGACCAAAATATTCCATATTACATTTCGACGTGCCTTGAGCTAAAAAGTTTTAAACTCATATTTTGCAAGTTGACGTGTAATATGTTACAGCGTTTTGTCCTAACAGGGTAGAATAGTAAATTTATACGAAATAGTAATATTATATCCTGTAATATAGTAATATTATATTCTTTACCAAACAGAACACGTCGCTTCACATTTTCGATAATCTCTCTATTTCGTTGTACGATTATCAAGTGCATTTACGACATTGTTTACTTGTTTACGAATATTTATCATGTGCATACTATGATCATACAACGTGGATCTGGCGTGATGATCAATAAATAAAAAACTTTGCACTGTACCTACTTGATTTACTTGACATATTGTAATAATAAATCTTGTAGTCACGTTGGTTTACATTTGAGGAGAATTGAGAATATTAATTGGCAAAGTTACGAGCGCGTCGTTTACCTTTTCAGTTTTCAACGTTTTATACAAAATGTTATACTCTACGTGACAAAACCACATATTATATCCTTTTTGTTTTACACGGTTTTATAAATCTTAGGTGTCTACAGTCACGCCGTCCGATTCGTGCCAAAGTATGTTCACGCAACAATAATACGTATAAGTCTAAGTAGGAAATTCAAGGGAGTTTTTTTAGACTTGAACTAGTTAGACTTCAAAATGTAATAATTAATAAATAACTATTAGGGAATAGTTTAGACTTTAAACTCTTTGAGTACATTGTATGACCCACTCTCATCTTTCGTGTTGGTCATTGCAAAAACCTTGGATACATGGATGAACGAAGGTGGTGCATGAAATCTTTCCAACCTTCGCGCATATTGCTGCTAATCTTAACGTGGTCTAACCAAATTTTCCACATTTCCAGTTCCGTCACCACGTCCAACTGATCATCCCCAAGCCGACCCCCAGTGGGGAGGTGTGGGAGGTGACGTACAAGAGCCTGGAGACCGGAGTCCTGGAGACCAGGGAATACGATTACGTGTTTGTCTGCAACGGCCATTATAATACACCGTTCATACCGAATATACCAGGGCTGAAGGAGTTTCAAGGTAGTTCATTTAACGCAAATGGTATTGCAATGTTGTGTGGACTATGTACTACCGAGGAATTTGATTCCTAGGCAGTTGACGGACCTACGTCATGTGGTCGGCTTATGTCAATTCAATGTTAGCTGTGATCGGTCGGATGGGTTTGACTTAAGAGGGCGACTAACCCAAAAAATCAAACATCGTCCTTCTCTCTTCACACTCACGCCCGTCTTTCATATGCCAGGTGAAAAAGGACGACGCGGAATCATCGCCAAGTTAGTTTTTTCTTAATAACTCGATAAATATACAACACTTTAAAAATCCGCCAGGTCAGTGTCTCAATGATAGAATTTTATGCAATGTCACAGAATATATATTAGTAGTACCAAACAATGTGTTAAAATATTAACTTAGTTTTAATGTACGGTTTTGGCAATATATGAAAAATTTGTGAAAATTAGATGCATCTTTGTGATATTTTTCTATCAAGAAAATTTTAAGATATCGTGTTTTCGGTCAAATCAAATTCTTGGAAATATAATGTAGTATCTATGTTTAGATAATGAAACAATTCGGGGCCTATTTTCAAGTATAAAAATGAATTATAAAATCGACAATTTAGGGTTAGTCGGTACCTTAACGCGACCAAATTACTTAGGACCGCCATCTGCCTAGGAATCAACTTCTCTGATAGAACTAACAGAGAAGTTGATTCATTTAGGAAGATTGCGGACCTACGTAATTTGGTTGCGTTATGTCAAATCCAACCAACAGATCACATTAAATTGACATTACTCGACCAAATGACGTTGGGCCGGCTCTACGTGACGTTAGATGACGGCATCTGCCTATGAATCAATTTCTTCGATGGTACTATATACTAACTTGTAGAGTCACTTATTCGTCTATAGTAATAATTGCTGTAGACAGCTTGTAAATTTTGGCAATTACGGTTATCTATCATGCCCCGATGTAGATGGAGAAAAACGTTGTTCCCAAATTTGGTTACAACAATGATGACTTGATTATCTGATAAGAAATATATTATAATCAATGCGTCGGAGGGCCTGTAAAAAGTCGGTCCTGTAACTGATCGCTTGCCATTCGTGTTGGTATTCGGTCTTAAGACTTGATTGCTTACGAGAGTAACCCGCAAGGAAGATAGAGTTCTCTTGTGGACTGCGCAGACATTTGAGCACTAGAAAATTACAGCTACATTATACATAGCTAGTTTAGGACTCCCACACATAACTGCGAATTCGCATCGCATCGCAAATATCAGCGACCAAATTCATAATAAAAATGACATTACGATGCGATGCGATGCGAATTCGCAGCTTTTTGTGGGAGCCCTTAATTCATCAAGCCCCATACGCTCACCGGTAATCGAGACACAATAGAATATATTGTGTCTCGTTTTCCCACGATCGACGGGTTAAAGCCACCGTCACCAAAACATTGTTAGCCTTCCTCTCTAACTCCTCAATATCTATGTTCCCCTAGGCGACGTGATGCACAGCCACGACTACCGCGTGCCCGAGGTGTTCGCTGGCAAACGCGTGCTGGTGGTGGGCGCCGGGCCCTCCGGCATGGACATCGCGCTAGAGATCACCGCCGTCACGCCCAGGGTCGTGCTGTCGCATCATCTCCAGGTACCGGTTGCGCTGCAGGATTCCTGTGAACTTTTATTCGATCCAGCCAATCTATTCGCGTCGAAGTAGGCTATCCGACGCTCTAAAGTATTCAACCTTTTTATACAGGCCACAAACACGTTTTGGTCTTGGTGTCGCAGGCCGAAACTGTTTTTTTAGGGTTAACAAAATAATGTTCTTCAAAATGAGCGATTTAGAAGTGAAAAAAAATTTAACGACTTTCGTGGCGATTTTGCTCTATTTTACCAGTGGGCTTGAATTACAAAATGGTCACGCGGGCCATTGATAAAGTCCTGGCAGGCCGCATGTTGAATATAGCTGCTCTAAAGTCTAAACAACTACTTCTGCTGCCATGGATACGGCCGTTCTGACTTCTGAGAATACACGTTGTATTGACGGAACGTTTAGAGGACTTCCCCATCCCCAACGTAATGCAATTCGGCTTCCATCCAACTATACTATCAGAGAAGTTGATTCATAGGCAAATGGCCACTGACCTCCATTATACAAGTACGCTGGACTAATGATACCCTTTGAAATGACAGCTATTTTTTGTGCCTATTTGAAGTGGAATCAGCTCCCCCAATGTGAGGGATAGGAACTAAATTTGACGTAAAAATGACGTTTGAAAGTCGCCATATTGGTGCTGATAGCATACTGCAGTAGTGGGAGTATATCCAATAACGACGAAGCGGCCATTTGCAAGTTACGTCAAATTTAGTTCTCTTCCCTCTCACTTGGGCCGCTGATTCCGCTTCAAATAGGCACAAAAAAATGTTATGTCAAACCAAGCCAGATCACGACTAACCGTTCACTGATGATCTGCCAATGAATCAATGTATTCAATATATTTTTTAGGTTCTGTTATATTTGTAGTTTACATAAGTCAGTTGTCTAATGTATCTGTAACCAACTAACCACCAGGAGGCTCCCCGGACGGTGTTCCCGGACAACCTGGTGCAGCGGCCCGACGTGGAGAGACTGGAGGGAGGCCGCGCCTACTTCCGCGACGGTACTGAAGAAGAGATCGATGTGGTGTTCCTGTGTACTGGTCAGTTGACATTGCTTAGAATAGAATAGAATAGAAAAATATTTATTTGTACAACTTAACTAAACAACTTAAAAACACAATATAGGAAAACTATGGACAAATAGGCGGTCTTACTGCTACCAGCAGTTTCTGCCAGACAACCTTTTACTTCAAAACTTCAAATTCAAACAAAGAACAATATTATGTTTAATAACCTGATGTGATTTTATAACTTTAGAAGTTTAGACATACGTTATATACTGGAGCTGCATGGACGATGTTTAAGTCGGTCGCAGTAGGCATAACTGGCGCAGTTTTTCAGCGCCGTTTCAAAATTAATGCGCTTTATCTCTCTGCTCTCACCACCATTCCTATGCTCATTCACCTAGGAAAAAAAGCACACTAAATTTTGATCAATACGATTGATCAACACCAACAAATTTTATGAACAATAATTGGAGTGCTTCAAAGTAAAGCGTGTTGCTTAATGCTTTAACTTAACGCGACGTACACCTTGAGCAGTGAGCTATAATTTATCTCGAAATGCTAATCACGACTCACGAGCAATTGTAGATGTGTTGCTTGTTGTAAAACCCTTACTCCAGGTCAGCTATTACAGACAAGCAGAAAATAACAAACATTTTTCATGCTCTCTCCAGGCTACCTGTACAACTTCCCGTTCCTGCACCCGTCCTGCGGCATCAGCGTGCAGGACAACTGCGTGGAGCCGCTGTACAAGCATCTCGTGAACATCCGACACCCCACTATGTGCTTCATCGGCGTGCCATACTACGTCTGCGCTTTTGCCATGTTCGACCTCCAGGTGGGTTATGGTGATTTGGAGAAAAGTTTGAAATCAAACGCTTAAAATATATGGGTAATCTCAGTCCTTTTTTCAAACTTTGCTGACTTGCGCCACTTTGAGTTTGAGTTCCCTAAGGGTGAAGCCAAACGAGCGTAATTTGTGAGTTGTGAGTCGCAAAATTTCGGCTGGCAGAAATTCTGCTGCATTCAGTTTCATACAAAAGTCCTGTTTGATTCACACGAGCGTAATTTGTGAGTTGTGAGTCGCAGAATTTCGGCTGGCAGAAATTCTACTGCATTCAGTTTCATACAAATGTCCTGTTTGTTCACACGAGCGTAATTTATGAGTTGTGACTTGTGAGTCGCAGAATTTTGGCTGGCATAAATTCTGCTGCATTCAGTTTCATACAAAAGTCCTGTTTGATTCACACGAGCGTAATTTTGTGAGTCATGATTTGTATGAAAAGATATTTACGCGACCGAAATTCTGCGACTCACAACTCACAAATTACGCTCGTTTGGCTTCACCCTTAGTGTCTAAACACACTAGGCCGAAAATACGTGACCGAAGCTCGACATGATTACGCCTGCAATGTATTTTAAATTACCGATGACACACCATACCGAAATTACGTCACGTTATATTGTATGCGTAGCGCATTGCTGACGTAATCATGCCCAACTTCGGACGCGTATTTTCGGCCTAGTGTGTTTAGACACTAAAGTGTCACTAGTGTATTTAGACACTTACCGCCGTACTCAGAGACGTTTAATGATGATTAACCTTCAATTTAATGAAGAGATTGACAGATCATGTATGGGGCTTATGTCAAAATTTTAAATTAATTACATTTAAGTAATTAATGTTTCACTCTGAGTGCGGCAGTAAGTGTCTAAACACACTAGGCCGAAAAAACGCGGCCGAAATTCGGCATGCATACAATATAACGCGACGTTATTTCGGCATGGTGTGTCATCGGTAATTTAAAATACATTGCAGGCGGAATCATGCCGAACTTTCGCCGCGGAATTTCGGCATGGTGTGTTTAGACACTTAAATTACAGATGACACACCATGCCGAAATTACGTCGCGTTATATTGTATGCATTTGACATTGCTGACGTATTCATGCCGAACTTCAGCCGCGTATTTTCGGCCTAGTGTCTTTAGACACTTAGTCTCTTTTATTCGCGTATTTATTGAGAAAGCATGTTAGTTATTAAGGTAGTTTTAAACTATCTTAATAACTAACATATTATTGTAATAACACTTAATACTAGCAATGAACTAAATAGGCACTGTTGGCAGTCCGTTAAGGAAAACTTGTAATTTGACATTTCCTAATTAATTTACCAGCTGATATATCTGAACCATGGCATCGTCGTCATTGTTATATTAGTAACACAGTAATAATTTCAACGCAATCTACTTAATCTGCAGGAATATTTACTAATATTTTTAAATTTCTAGGTGCGATACTACGTACGGTCAATGAACGGAACTTTCAAGCTGCCGAGCGAAGCGGAAATGATTGAGCACTGGGAGAGTGAGAAGCAGGAGAGAGCGGCGCGTGGCTACTCAAGGCGACAGGCGCATATGATGGGACCTGATCAGGTATGTACTAGGGGCACAGGATAGGGGTGGTGTTTGATAAGGAAAAACAGGAGAGAGAGGTGCTCGTGATGACAGAAGTGTTGCTGGGCTCTAAACAGGTATGTACCAGGCGCACAGGACATGAAGAGAGGATAAAGGCAGCTATGGAGAATGATCGATAGGAGAGAGAGAGGTAGGGTGATTTTGAATCTTGCGACAATAATACAGCAGGCGCAAGTTAAGCGTCTCCCAGACAGACGCGGCCTGCGGTGGCGGTAGCGGTGGCGGTCAGTTGGATGACTTGAGAGTTCTAGGAACGACACAGACACACGCGGCCACGCGGCCAAGCCATTCGACTGACCGCCACCGCCACCGCCACCGCAGGCCGCGTCTGTCTGGGAGACGCTTTATACGATATCTGCTGCCAATAACCTGTTATATTACTGTCGCAATATGATCAATCACCCTGCGGTTCTGAGCTTCTGGCGCATGATATGTCCGGGTCGAGACATCAGGAGCTTACCAGGATAACATAGATAGAGATAGAGTCGATCGAGAGATCGGTCCAAGGTTAAACACAAAACAGAAGGGTCGTAAAAGGATGACAATCAACGTCATCCCTCATTTATTTGGTATGAGCGTCATCCTTACGACTTCTTTATCTACTAACCATGCTTAGCGAAATTCCTAACACTCACTAGGGTGCGTACTACGAGTCCCTATCCACCGAGAGCGGAGCCTCCGCCCTACCGCCAGTCTTCACCTCCATCCACAACCACAGCAGCGACAAGTTCCTTCACAGCCTGCAGAACTACCGCAACGATGTGTACAAGGTGGTGGATGACCACCAGTTCATATGCTACTCCTGTTAAAATTGAAGCTACAGAAAATAACCGGCTTTTGGAAGTCGGTTTAAAATATGTACAACTATCGACTACGTCAATAAGATGAGCTGCTATAAGAAAACTCCTACCGCTCATACAAAGAAATCACCTGAAACTACATCACAATCGATTTAGAATTCGGATGTTCCAGGCAGCCTCGAAAGATTAGGGTTGGAAATCCATAAAAATCAGTGCACCGTAACATAAAGTATGAGAGAATTTGAATAGGAAATAAATAACATTAATAACTAAATTTGAAGCCTACGAGAAAACTACAAAATAAGAGGAAACTACAGAATTCTGATAAACGACAAATGGATATTAAAGAATGATAGAGCACGAGATCTTTCTGATAACAGTTTTGATGCGAGAACGAGTGATTTCTGTTGTAGACCAAAATATTTCTCAGATTTAACAAGCCACTAAGGACATAATATCAATCGCAGAATTTTTGTTGCTAAGAAAACTTTTAGACTTTGGTCTCTACCGTTTGTACTCTATTTATTTCTTCAAGGCGCTACGTTCGTAAACGTGATCCATTGAGCATAAATGAAAATTGAAAAATATCGTGGGAAAATCATACAAAGTTTTTCTATTATAAACGCATTTTATTTTGTATTTTTATTATTAAACATGTATATTGAAGCAAATTCTTTCACTACTAGACTTCAATTTGAATAAGCTAATTACTCTTTTCTCTTATGAATAAATGAATGAATGAAAAACATTTATTTCAGACAAACAATGTGCCCACGGCCCATAATATTGTTATGGGGGCTACCGTTTTTTTGCTCACTAGATGGCGCAACTGTCGACTAAGGTCCGAAGTATAGCTATTAAAATCGACTTTATAATAATCTAGAATCCCATTTATTTATTTAATTAAATTTAAATAATATCTCCTTTACTTTTGCTAATTTTTTTTAATAACCGAATATTTTTTTATACAATTATTACTTCTTTTCTTAATTTCGCTCTCAAAGCATTTACATTGATCGCTAAATAATACTTTTTGGCATAATTTTACGAAGGAGATCGCTTTTCAAGAGGTATATTGCTTAAATAATAATTTATGTCACGAAGACCGCAAACTAGTACAAAATAGGCGTTTTTGGACCTCGGGCGACACTAGCGCCTCTAGCGGAAAATTCACACCTGGTAGCCCCCATTGCGTTAGTGGTCTGATGGCAATTTTTGACAGCAGATTTTCAAAAAATATCCTTGATCATTGGATAAATTTTTATATTTGCATGTTTAACACACAGAATCAGCCGCTATAAGAAAAAAAGGATCAAAATGTTTTATTCCAATTAATATAAGAGTCAATTTATTTTCTCACTTTTTGCCATCAGATTCTGGTAGACCTATACAAAAATAAACTTTAACTAAAAATTATACTTTAACATAAGAAATTTGTATACTTATCTACATATTTTTATTTAATTGGGGTTTATACGGCATTTCATGCAAAATTGCAAATATTTTCATTTTTAATGTACAGGGGGTTTTGGAACATAAAAACTATCTAGTTAGCTAGTTCTTATTCCCTAGAAACCACGCATTTTTTTAATTCTTGTTCGTGTAATTTCTTTTTTTTTTACCAAGCATATCTTGGTCACTTGTTTATTCGCTAAGGTTTACAATAGGGCATTATTACACTATAACTAATGAGTTGATAAACTTATCAGAGGTTACCGGGCGACTAATATACATCACAATAATAATTGCAGTATTGGACGTAACGACAAATGCTATCGCTCTCAATTCATCATTGAATTGGGTCTCTTAGTTTAGATATAGTACAGTTGCTAAGGACTTTACTATACAATTAACAATTTACTAATTAATTATATTATACTACTTTATGTTTTTTGCGATTTTTACAAGCTGGCATAGCTCAAAAACATATTTTTTTCTTACTTTATTAATTTTTAAATATAAAATGGGGCGCCGGACGCCATATAAAAGGACGCCTGGCTAATTTTTTTCGTATGTATTTGAATCGAAGTTAGGGGGCGCCGAAGGAATCTCGCCCAGGGCGCTGGTAGGGCTAACGGCCCTGCGTGGGTGGCATAGACAGGACTGTGTGAGTGCAAAACAATTATCTCTCAACATCTAATGTAAGCCATACACGCTACGGTCTACCGGAGAGGTCACCTGTGCAGTTATGCCTGCGCAGGTGTAACTCGAAAGAATTGATTTTCGATTTTGAGCCGGTCGCCTGCGTAGGCTCGAAACTGCACAGGTCTATTCCTACACACATTCCGGTGTAACTGCGCAGGCATACCTGCACAGGTCACAGGTGGACCTCTCCGGTAGACCGTAGCGTGTATGGCAGCCATAAATTACTTTCATTTTGTACAAAATATTATTTGTTTTGTATGTTTTCATTTTGGCCACGCGCCAAAACAGTCAAGGTACTCCGTGTGTGCCCTCCGTAGATTTGTCAAAAAGTTTTGCATGAAGTGCAAAGAACTTTTTAGTGAAGGTCGAGCGCAGCTTTGCACACGCCTCCCTCAAATATCAATATTGATTCCTTGGAATTCGCACACGAAGTTAATTTTCTTTGTGTTTGTACAGTGCAATAAAACAACAAACATCAATAATATTTATTAACAATTAATAATTATTATTAGCACAATAATAATTGTTACCAGGATAACATAACCTCGCAGGAGCTCTCGTTATCGTGTAGCGCGCTCGCAGCGTCTCGATACTAGCGAGTGATATTGTCGACTGGCTGCGCGCGGCCGGACATTTATTTATATCCTCGTATTATAATCAATAAGGACTCTGATATATATAACATTTATTACAGACGCGGCCTTCTGCTCTATTTACGGCTTATTTACTTAGTTCGACCTCGCTATGTATTTATTTATAGCTAGCTTTTACTTTAGTCTAATTGGGTTCAGTTGGCAGTTAGTCATTGGTGTTAAAATGGTTTTAATTTGTAACTAGATGACGCCCACAACTCCGTTGCGCCAAAATTCATTTATCGCGCGGGAACCGTACTTTTTTCCGTGATAAAAAGGTGGTTCAGCGGTTATGACGTGAAGAGGTAACAGGCAGACAGAGAGACAGACGCATTTCGCCTTTATAACATTAGTATGGATATAAGTATCGTTGTATGTAAATTGTAATATTATAATATTATGTTCTGATGACTGCACTACAAAATTGGCACGTAACTTTATCTAACTATGATGAAATAAGTAATTTTTAGACGATATATAAAAGTATAGTTCATGAAAAACGTACATACATCCTTATGCTTAAGAAACCACTCATATTCTGAAGTCCTTCACTTGTTCTAACAATTCCTACCTTTCTTTACAGGAGCGCTACTACGCATCCCTGGCATCCGAAGCCAACACCAAGAACCTTCCGTCAGTGATCACCAAGATCCGCGAAGAGAGTTCCATCAGGTTCCTCCACAACCTCCAGCATTACAGACAGGACAAGTACAAGATTATAGATGATGATACCTACGAGATAATAAGTAATGGGAAACGGGAGATACTTTGTTGACCGTACTAGGAGAACATGATATCATAAGTAGTTTATTTAGATTCAGGTTATTCAGGGTAAGGGACGCAGGGTAAGTCCAGGTAATTCAAGTGTTTTGTTGCCAGTAGACTACACTGCATGGTAACTTACCAGGTAGGTACCGTAAATTAGGAGGGATTCGAAGCAACTTACATTTCTAGTACTATGAAATATTTTTTGTACTCTTCTTTTATTGACCCTGAGGCCTGAAGTATAATAAAATCCTTGGAGGGGGGATCCTAGAAGCATAACTACAAATAATTTCAATACTTCAAGGCAAAGTTGTAGAACAGAAATACTCATTTTCGCTAGTATCCCTGTGGAATCTCGAATCCGAACATACCCTGTGTCTCAATTCACCCTAATTATTATGTAGTTGAATATAATGAAGATAGAGCGATGCTGGTGGTAGAATGCTAAATGGCTTCTTAAATTAAGTGGCACTTGAGTGACACAGGAAGGAAGCGTTTAAGCATTCGTTCATCAGCGTCGTAAGGATACTTAGCTCAATTAATTATAAGGAAGGCTATTTTGTGACTATGTTTCTAGACTTAAATAACTTAACGTAAAATTAGGAAGATATTTCTAGAGTTATGGTTGGCCACATTGAATGGAAAACAACGTTAATTGTCTTGCAATTATAGAAATTTTTACTTTTGTTTTTGACAGTTTTTATTACAAACTAACATCGTCCAAAATCATGAGTAAAATAGTTATTGAATCTACTGTAGATAATGTAGATAGATTATTGAATCTGATGTTGAATCTGATGTAGTGTACAAATATTATTAATGGGCACTTTTAAGCAGTGTCAGCTATAATGGGTGTCTTGAATAAATAAAACACTCAATTCAGCCGAAAATATTTTATTTAAGCGTATTTATAAACTTTATATGATCAATGCTGATATATTATCATTTCGTTAAAATCTAATAATTATTTCATGGCTTCTCTCTACCGTACACTAAGGGTGATTTAAGATTTTACAGTCTCAAGGCAAAGTATGAAAGGCTGTGTCAATTCTGATGAAATCACTCCGAGCACGCGGGCCGAGCACTTTTGTACTTACAAACGATTTAAAAATAAAAAATGTCATTTCATTTATAAAAATACCATTCGATCTCCATATATTATTCACACATTTTCAATGTTCCAATATATTTTGTAACCTAACCTAACTCAAATAACTTACAAAGTACATCGCACGCTTGTTAGCTTCGACTTAATATTACATTGAGTGTATTGGAAGAGGAGAATGGAATACTAAAATGTGTTGAAGACTTGTTACAATATAGATATATACAGTAGTACAACTTAGCCGTGTTCTTGAAATCAAATTTTCTAGACAGATACAAGTTTAAGAAGCGCGTAACGTGATGCAACATTGTTTTTCTCTCTTAGTAGTCTTAATTCAAGCTTATGTCTGTGTACATTCTTGTGGTCTTGGATTAAGTTGGTCTACTGTATACATTTCTACTGTTCTATTACAATTATTGTATTTCATGGATTTGCTATTGTATAACATATTTACAAATTAGAATATGGCTTATACATTACATTAAACAACTTGTATATTATTTTATTCACAGTATTTCATAATTTCAATCATTCTGAATATTATAATTCTCGTATACATGATTCTCTCAGATCAGTATAAATAAATCACAAAAGCAATACAAAAAACATAGACTTGACTGAGTAAAAATATGTGGGCCTGTTTTAGAATGACCTAAAAAGTACGAATAGCTTATCTAGATGTTTTGTCTTTGTTGCACAAATCTTTGAGTCAGTATCACTGTATTTCACACTATCGCTCCGTATCCATTTAGAAATTTCGTCTTTATTGCTCATTATCCCACAATTATTATAGATACCTTATTCAGAAGTTTTGTCTCTGTTCCTCATAGTCCCTAAATTATAGAAATCTTATACACTGAAGTTTTGTTCAAACAAAATTCCTGGCCATTTAGCCAAGACTTTTTCGTAATCGCTCATCTTATCGTTATAGAATCGCCGATCAAAATGTATGGAATTGACATAAGCGTTCGTTAATATGACGTTGACGTTCGACTCGTCTTATGTCAATTCCATACATTTTGTTCGGCGATTCTATAAAGAACCGATAAAGAAAAAATCTTGGCTCACCCCCCTGATAAGCTATTCGTCAGCTATTAAGCGATTGTAAAACGTGCCCTAAAGATGATTATCATTTGGCCACATACAAAACCTACCCCCTACCACTACCTATCCAATCCCTGTCTTTTCAGTCCCTTACAATGATATGAAAAGATAAAAGGGAAAACTCTAAAACTAGAATCGTAAGATGGCAAAAACATAAACTTTTAACTAAGTTATATACACTAAGGTTAGCGAAATTATTCACTAAGCATCTAGCACCATTTTCATAAAGGGTATAACGTAAAATAAAAAAAATATATCGAAAAAACAACAACGAAAATTTGATATATGAAACAACCGTAAAATCGCTGGTTAATTTTGATTTCGTTTTGTTAGTTTGAGTTAACAGAAATCTAAATACTAATCACTGAGATTACATTACAATAGGACCATACTGCCGCAAAACGTCGTTTGTCACTATTAAGCTATTAAAGACTTGACCATTGCTGTGGCCTTGAAAACTCTCCAGTATAAATTAAATCAGTATTTTTTTCTTTATAAACATACGGTCGATTTGAACCTCCTCCTTTTTGGAAGTCGGTTACAAAAGACGCAACGGCGCGGCGTAATATAGCGTCCTTTATCTTTGTCTCATATAACTTTTTACGGCGTTTCTCTTCAGTATGGCCCAATACTACATATAAAAATAAATCACATATATCTCCCCATCTGATATATTGTCCCCACCATCTACCAGTCTCGCATGGACCGACATCCCACGCCTTAATATTACTTATTTTAAAAAGAAATGGAATTTAAAAAGTTACTTTTGATAGCCACCTTTGTATTCTTTGCACACTTAACACCTCCATCGTGGGTATCGCAGACACAATAGATTTTCAATTGTTATGCGGCAGCCGGCTGCCGCTTGGGGATTGATGGGTTAAAAATTAAAATGTGAATTCTGCAGAATAATGTAACTTGTAAGTAATTAAATACATCACTTGATGTGGCCTGCAAAATTATGTATGCTAGTGCCATCTAATGAGCGAGATGCCTTAACATGTTCATGGTCTTACATACAAAAATTATTTTCAGTGTCTTTTGGTGACATCAAATATTTAATTTTATTTGAACAAATTGGCAACATTGTTCTTGTTATTTTAGATTCATTTTAGACTATGCCTTCTTTGAAAAATAAGTTACATCTTCAGGCGTGGGATCTATAAAATGTGGTTTAGATCAACATTTATAGACACAACGTAACAAGGGTAACTTCAACAAGTATAGATCTCGCGGACGGCGCGGGAGTTGTTGAGCTTACATTGTACTTTACACCTGTATACTTGGCCTGACCAGGGGCACAGAAAACCAGGGACACAAATAACTAAAGCAAATTCATGATACCAAGTGGCAAGCAACTGATCGGATTCGAGACGCGCGTCCTATTTCACAGTGGGTTGTAAAATATTACCAAAATTTCGGTTACGTCTAGTTTTCATTTCAAAAATAAACTGGTGTTCTGTCACCCTGGTCAAGCTAATGGCGTCTACTGAACACTAACACCGATTAAACTATCGTCTTAGAGACATTTAAATTCATATTATTTACAGTATGTACGCTGCCTATAATGATCAATATCGTTCGATTGCACTATTGTCTGTATTGCACCAACACATTCGTCCCGAATCACAACTCAACTTCTATCCCTGTCTATCCTTGCACCGATTCGGTCTTCTGTCTCTGTCTATCCTTTCTGTGATTCGGTCTTGGGCTCAGCCTAACCACCAGGACAGCATAACTTATGAGGCGAACGGCACGTCGGGCTGCATTCGCAGAGTCTGCGGCGTTGGATCATAGTGTCCTGCCAGGTAGTACACGTCGTTATTGTCGTATACTGTGTTGTAGCGCGCCGGGTCGTCGCCCATGCGCGCCTGGTATTGCGCCAGAGGTAACACCTCGCATTTATGCGATATCGTCTGCACGTCGTTTTCATCAGTGTGCGGCGACTCGAAGAGACCACCCTGAAATGAAATATTACCTAGTTATTCAAACACCGCAGAACCGCCGCACCGCAGAGGTGCAGAACTAGCAAATGGACTTTCACATTAAAATTCTTTAAAAAATATTAAATACAATAATACAAAGCCGGCAGTATACATTACGTCGTCTTATCTCATACTAAGATAAACTTGACACTTGTGTTATAGCAATCGGACAACGGATGTACCATCGAGGAAATTGATTCCTAGGCAGTTGAGAGACCACCGTCATTTAGTCGGATCATGTCAATTCAATGTTAATTGTGATCTGTCGTAACGCGGCTGGGTTTGACGTAACGCGACCAAATTACGCACGTCCGCCATCTGCCTATGAATCAACTTCTCTAATAGTACTTACACTGAACAATTAGTGCTAATATGAGCTCCATTAGACTTATTAGAAGCTGGATTTTATGGTAAGCACTAACCGGGTACTTCAGTGGTTCGCAGCCATGCGTCTCCTCAGGGTGGTAGAACCACTCCACACGCACCGCCATGGCCCCCCGCGCCTCCCACAGGGCGACTATCCGGCCTATGTACGGCCGGTCCGCGCGGCCCGTCGACAGGAATACAGCTGCGTCACCCACCTGGAAAATAGATATTAAAATATTAATTTTATAATGACTCCCACACCGGTTTCGGTGATGGTGGCCGGTTTCATTGAAACGTAATTTTATAGTGCCACTAAGAGCACTCTCTATTCCTTTTACTCTCATAACCCAGTGGGACGGAAGACCGACACGACAGGCGAGAGATCAGGCGCAGGACCGACTTTTTACATGCCCATCCGTGACCCGACCCATGGATCATCTTAGGCTTAGCATAACAACATTAGAAACGGGAAAGAATGGACAGACTGACAGATTTTAGTGACAAAATGGCGGATTTCCTTTGTCAATCTGTCGTACCTTTTTCTATTCTTCCGTAGAAAGAGACCGTTTCTATGGTGACCATGCTAAGCCTACTGAAAATTATAGGGTAGAAAAGAGGTTTATTATGGAAAACATGTGTGGGTAACTAACATTTTACAACATAAGAGCAACTCATTTTTTCCATTTATAATAATATTATAGTATAGTATGGATGAGTTGAGAATTGAGATGTGAAATAATGAATGAAAACATTTACAAGTAACGTCAACGTGCACGTGTTTAGAAGGTACAGAACATTGTTATATTTTAATAATTAAACAGTGAAATATAACGAAGATGGATCACTTGGTAATACCTTATTGACCCAATTTACTTAATATGAAGTAATTGTTTTCGTAAATTGAAATCCCACCAAAAACATAAATGTAAAAAAGGAGAGCCAAGTTCAATACAAACATTATGCTTGTCTATGGACTTCGCCGTAAAAAGAATGGAGATCTAAATTAGTGCCAAGTTCTATGGAAAATCGAAATATGTATGTATTTATAGGAACCAAATAACATTATGAACAAATAATAAAGTCTTTTTCTTTACTTTATTGAATATCTATAACAATTGCTGTTATTTAAATAATGTGAAACCTTAAAGTAGATTAGATTTAACTTGGCCAGTTTTCATTACATCAGTCATTTCATAAAGTTATTGAACATTTTAATTCTGATAAATTCCATTTTTCTGGAATTAAAAGAATTATATGTCCTTTCCCGGGACTCTTAACTATATCTCTATACCCAGAACAATCGGTACAAGCAGTTTGAGCGTGAAGAGCTAACAGACAGAGAGACACGCTTTTGCATTTATAATATTAGTATGAAACTGTAGTATGAATTAAAATATGAAATTATTGTGTGTTATTGTGTTGCTCTGAAGCGTTTTTACGTACATTTACTGATTTACTTCTGTTCTGTGTATTATTATGTCGACTGTAATTATTGGCCATTGACTGGTTGCTTAGGGTGTATTACAGGGTTTTTTGTATGGGGACTGGGGACACAACTTATTTTTGGGCTTTTTAAAGAATTTTATACCCAAACGGTAAAAACGATACCCCATTACTGAGACTTCGATGTCTGTCCGTCTGTATGTCCGTCCCTCTGTCTGTCTCCAGGCTGTATGTCAAGACTCAAGACCCGCTGTAGCTAGAGTTCTAAAGTTTTTACAGATTGTGTATTTCTGTTGCCGCTATAACAACATATACTGAAAATAAAATGAATTAATATTCAAGGGGGGCTCCCATACAACAAACGTGAATTTTTTGGTCTTTTTTGCTCATAATCAATAATGGCAGCCAGCACTAGAAATATTCACAAAATCTTTAATAATATTTTTACTTCCATAATTTATAATAAAATTAAAATCAAATAAACATTTAAGGGGGGCTCCCATACAAAAAACACAATCTTTGCCTACTTTCGCTCTGTCCGACTAACACTTGGCCGAATTTTATTATTTTTGGATTTTTCCCTGAGCTTACATACAATTACCGAGGTGGATTCCAAATTTCAGCCTTCTAGGTCATCTGGAAGTGGGTTAGAATTTTGATCTAGACAGTCAGTCAGTGAGAAAAATGACGATTTTCGGACGTGATTATCTAAATAACCGTTTGAGATGTGTTTATGAAATTTAGAGCATATATTTACCTCGCAAGTCTCATTATATGAGCCAAATTTGACACGTTTATGTTAAATAGTTTTTGAATTATGAGGGGGCCAAAAGTGGCTCCAAACAACGATGTCAATTTATATAGTTTTTAGTTATAATTCTATGGCTCCAAATGGTTCGTGTAATATTACACACGGTGCTGCTCGCCAGTTTTGTTTTACTTGAACTTGGCTTGACACGCTACCGCGTGTCTAGATGGATCGTTTTTTTTTTTCTCAATTTAACTAACGAAACACAAAGAAATCAATACTAATATTATTAACGAATGACGCGTATAATATTATGTAAAATTATCAAATACCACAGTGTATATTACAAAATATTTTTAATAAAAACCCCTTTTATTTTATCTCACATTCCTTAATTCCGGTTTCTTACGCCTCTAGTACACCGACGCTACGAAACGCGAAATATCTGCGAAACTGGAATAGAGCGAGATGCCATATTACATATAACGCATTGCCGTGTGGCGAGTGAGACAACAAATCGGTTCGCCGCTGTTTCGCGTTTCGCAGCGTCGGTGTACTAGAGGCGATCAACCTACAAAACAAAACAAAAAAACTCGACTCCACCACCTTGAATTCGGTCACGGAGTACCAGGCGAGCATGACTTACGTGCAGTATCTCCTCGCCGCGCTGTATCGCGCGGTAGAAGGTCTTGCGCTGTCGCGGGCGCGCGAGCCGCCTGTAGGCGGCTCCGTGCCACCGCCACAGCGCGCCGCCGGGCAGAAACGCCGCCATCTTGCTCACTCCTGCGCCCCCGTTAACGCCGTCCGACGACGCTGACACGGTCCGCCTCTTCGCCTTCTGAAATTGTTTTTTTTAAATTAAAAGACATTCGATACGCAAAGGTATGAATTTAAAGTAAGTAATGAATTATAATGTAAAATTCTCCATTATTAATGAGCTTATTGCGTGTGTAAATATTGTAATTTCCTGTTTTGCACAAAATTAATAAAAGGATATTTTTGCAAATATACTTAATGCAGTGTTTAGGACTCGTAAATGGTATAAATTTTATTGAGTACTAGATGATTAACGCAATTCCGTTGCGTCCAAAGACGTTTATCGCGTGAGAACCGTACATTTTCCGGGATAAAACCCATATATTATATACTTTCTCAGCACGTTAAGTATCTGCATACCGAATATCATCTAAATTAGTTTAACGGTTCAAGTGTGAAGAGATAATAGACAGACAGACAGACACACTTTCGCATTGGTATATTGGTATGAATAAACAAAAACTAACCTTCTTAAGAACATCACTCGTAGATGGTCCAGCAGGACTGTCTTCTTCTAGAGCTATTCCGCTGTCTTTTAAATTGTCTTTTTCAGTCGATAAACTATTGCTAAACGTAATCTTGCCTATATTACTGAAGTCAAGTATCGCATTCTTGACCAGACTCTTCTTGGGCAGGACAGCCTTTTTGATGACCGTTTTCATTTGATCGTTGGGCGATTTCTCAACAGCTATGAGTGTTGATAGTTTATCGTTGGAATCAACTGAGTCATCATTAGACTTGTTCGAGTCTATGTAATCGGATGACGATTTCTGTCCCTTATCTTCACCAGACGAGCTAGAATGTTCTTTGCACTCGTGGTGTCTTCTCTTGTGTTTCCTGTGTCTCTTTTTGTGATGCCTTCTGTGCTTACAATGTTCCTCACAGCACTTGTGTTTCTTCTTCTTTTTCTTGACGTATTCAATCGAATTTGGATCTTCGTCGCTGGTCATACGTCTCAGTTTTTCTTTTCGATGTTTCTTCAGCTTTTTCCTGTCTTTGCTATGTCTGTCCTCGTCTTCGGATTTAGACGTTGGGATTGTGTCAACTTTTTCGCTAGTGGTTGTTGCTGTAGCACCTTTCTTATCGTCTGTGACGCTTGTATTTCTTCTCCGTTTGCCGAGCGTGAATAACGTGTTTTCGTATTCTGTAATGATATTGTTTTTTTGTTTAACAAAAATTAAAAATCACAAGTCTAAACGACTTTTTATGTGTGTTGCTGTTTTTATCTAATAACTTGGTGTTTAAACTTGTTGGGTGATCAAAGGCACAAATATAAATTAAGCAAATAATTATTAACATTAAAATGAAAGATAACAAAAACTGAAGCGACATAAAACTCACCAACAATAGGGTAATTAGGCTCCAAAAATCGTATATCCTCAATGGCTATTCGTCCAGAGTCTCCATCATCGAACTCAACCGCCACGAACTTGTCATCGTGAGGATCTGGGGAGGATACCGCGACTGTCCCGGGATAAAGACACCGGTACTGCTGGGACCAGTACGCACATACTCGTGTGCCCGATGGTAACTCTTGCACTGATGATGGACTTACTTCAAGAATCTGGAATTGTCAATAGTTTGATACAGGCACGAGAATACAACTTTTAAAAACATTGAGACGTGATTTTTTATTTGAGAATTTCATACGTTGTGATCGAATGACGAATATAGGCACGAAAACACATCCAAAACATTTGAGATGTGATATAATTTTAATTTGGGAATTTTTGAAATTGCTTTGTGATCGAGTAGGAAAATTTTATGTGGTGGATTAATATTTTTGATGTAATATAATAATTGAAGTAATATTTTCCTCACAATTATTCACGATAATTTATAACTTCGATTTAAATATTATACAAGGAATATAAGTAATACTTACGGCGTCTTTCAAAGTTTCTTCTCTCGACAGTATGTGCGGTTTATTCCCTCTTTCCCCATCTAAGGTAATGGCGTACACATCAGGCGCTTGTACCGCACTCAGTTTCCCCGCGTAGAACAACCCTCCTCTAGCCGTAAGTACGCGTGGCGAAGAATCTATGTTATCTTCTGTTAGAGTACATCTAGATATTTGCTGGGATTGAGTATCATTCTCCGTTTTTATGGCCGTATCCTTCTCTTCTTTCCTTTCTCCCGATTTGGAACTCTTTCGTCTCTTTTTAGCGTGATGCCTGTCTTTATCGCTCTCACTAGACGCACTTGCTCTACGAATCGCTAGCTCAATTTCGGACATGTCATCTCTTGAATGTTTTCGCACTAACTTATCAACCTTTTCCCTATTCTTCTGTCTCACTTCGTTCAGACTTTCCATCGACGAACTCGCGGATCTGTTAAGGCCCCATTCATTTTCTTCCTCCTCGGAGTAAGGTTTCAATATAGGTTCCGCTTTTAATTTGGGTCGAACTTTACTCGTCCTATTCCCATCTTCTCTCGAAGGTTCTCCCTTAGAATACAAAATATTGCCCTTTAATTTACCTTTCGCCAGTAAATAGCCTACGAGAGTATTCTTCGATTTAGGTTTCTTGGCCACTATAGTCTCGGTGGATTCTGGACTAGATACTTTTCTAGGTCGTCCGACTTTTCTCTTTTTGGACGAACCTCTGTCTGAATCGGGCGACAAGGCGGGAGTGCAAGGTGTGGATGGCGTCGAAAGAGGTGGTAAAGGAGGTGTCAAGGCGTTTAGTTGTGCTCTCTTTTCATCGCACTGTCGTTGCAGGTCTTGTAAGCGCTCGCGCATATCTTTTTCTATAGCGTTAACTAGAGCCTGAGCTGAGGGTACAGAGGACGAGTGCGAGCAATCAGGCAGACCACAAGAACAGGCGGTGACACGACGTAAGCTGGCTTCTAGCTCGCCACCGTCGCGCTCACAATCTTTCCTGTCACGTTTATGACGCCTCATTTTTTCTAACTTATGCCTCAACCTCTCCTCCCTGTCGTGACTTCGCTTTCTTCTTCTCTCGCCCGATGAATCTTCTCTATCTCTATGTCGCTCCTTCTTAAGATCCATTCTGATATCTCTCGGCTTCTCGTTTGGACTGAGTAGAGGCTCCGTTTTGATGAACGGTCTCGAAGTAGACGGTATATTACTTTGTGGGTTCACTTCTACCTCCTCCATAAACCGTTGCTCAGCTAACGCACATAACAATCCTAAGCCATCAAGAGAAGGTTTTTCTCTCTCGCTGTGATTTTCGGAGCTTGCAAATTCGAACCTTCTTTGTGGTTCAGCTTCCGTTACTGATGGTGATTTCGGGGAGGTCTTAATGTGAATATTTAATTTGTTAGCTGACCTCGTATCTATCGTCAATGGCATCGGTTCCAAATTCGGAATGTTATTATGTGGTGTGGTTCTTTCGTATTGTTCTATGCTGTTGGAGAGCAACTCTAATCCGCTGACATCGACCGGCGGCCGCTGCGACTGGGGAGCCATAGGTGAGGAGGAGCTCGCCGTGTCTATTACCAAATCATTAGAACCACTGCTATTGGAGTTCTCTATACCTCCATCTCTCTCCATTACATCGATAGCTTTCTCTACAGCACCAATTACGGCCGAATTGGCTTCGGATGAGGAGTCCTCGGCGCTATCGATGGGCGGGGCTTGCAACGGTTGCAACTGAAGGACTGTTTCCTCGGGGTAATGGGCGACACCAACACAGGCGACATCGCGCTCATCTTCATCAGCGTGATTGGGCGATTCGTCCTCGTCGTCAATATGATCGGTTTGATTCGAAGCGTCCTTGTGCGCAGGCGCTTCGGGGACCTCCGGCGGCGGAGTAGGGGGTGCAGCCGGCGACGTCGCTTGACTTCTACAGGGTTGCTCGGGAAACTCTTGCTGGTAATACATATGCGGAACCACGACGGGCTGGTGAACCGGTTCGGGTGCAAACGTCGGCTGCTTCTCCGGCTGCGGCTCGGGTTCTATTTTTATGAGAGCGTGTGGAGTTATCATCGGCTGCATCATGGGTTTCCGTTTGTCGACGGTGTGCGTTGGATGCTGGGGTGGGGGCGGCGCTGGTGCCAGCGTGACGAGGCGAGTCGAGTGCGTGTGCGTGTGCTGTAACGTCGCCGTGGACGCCAGCAGGTCCCCGGGCAGCAGCTGCAGGTGGTGGGAAGGGTGAGGCGCTGGAGGCAGGAGGAGGGGTGCAGAGGGATACGGCACCCCGCCCCATACCACTGCGTGGGGGAGGTCTGGGGGTGTTGGCAGCAGTATCAGGGCACCAGAAGTCGGCTCCCTCACTAGCTGGAAGCCCCCGACCGAGGACATGTTGCCCACGGGACCCATGCCCACACCGCCCACGCCACCCACTCCGCCCACGCCGCCCACCATCATGCTCTCCATGGACATTTGGGCTGAAAAGAAAAAAGATTCTTTGATAAAATAAACTTGTGTTATTAAAATGACATAATTAAAAACATATTGCATAGTTCGCTAGACATGAACAAAGGAAAAAAAAAAACAGTTGAACTTTCAAACGACTAGGAATATATAAATTATTGTAAGTTGAAAAAACACAAACAACTGGCGATTAGGACAATAAATGCTGAATGCTGATTGGCTTTTATTGGAAAATTAATATTCATGTTTGACATTTGGCTTCTAAATGTATCATGTAAATCATGTATTCCTGGTACCGGGGGGGCATTTGTATTCCGCGGGCCGTTTCCGGTGCGAGTCGGAATGTAATGGGACTATGGGAACTGGAGTTTGAGCAGCGCTCAATTGGCGCTTAATTGATTCTAATCGCGTCACGGATTATAAGTGTCCATTAAAGTAATAATAGTGTTAATTGATGAAAGTCACTTAGTTTAGTGGTTACAGTTTTTAGTATAAACAAATATACATACTTTGCTTGGGTAACTGGTAACTTATGTACTTTAGACTTTTTATTTGGTCTGAGCTTTATAGCTTAAAATACAGTAAACACAGTGCATTTTCCATAATATACATCATAATATTAAGACGGGCATATTACTGCTACAACTGTGTATAAGGGTCATCCACGTGTTACGTCACGCATACAAAATATAATCATAGACTGATACTGCAATATTATGTTAATGAAAATAACATGTAAATGGAATTTAATTTGAAAAGTGTCCCTGACACAGCGTAATCTCCTCTAGATTACGCTTTTAAAGAGCGTAACGTAATATATGAACGGCCCCCTATAGCACTGTCCTAAACATCGATGTATCGAATAACCTTGAACTTGCACTATGGTCCCGTTCGCTGCGAGCGAGAGAGCAATACGCTGACACAATAAGGTGTAAGCGGGACAGACGACGCCGAATATAGACGGTTGCTTAGGGTGCGACAATTAGGAACCGTAAGTTTGACAGGACTTTATGTCAAGGACATAGGGTTCATTTTAATAGAAAATGAAAGGTAAAATAATTACGGGTACGCTCCCATTGACAGGACCTTATGTCAACGGCGTAAGGTTCATTTTAGTAGAATATTTCAAATAAAATAATTATGAAATCGCTATAGAAGAGGGACGATAGTGATCGGTGTTTATAGACAAACGCTTTATGATTTATTTAATCACAATCTGTGACTAATCGTTATCAAATTACTTCAGCAACTAATTTTATTATCTGTTTCTATTAATTCATTAACCGACTTCCAAAAAAGAGGTTGTATGTTCGGTCTTCAAATGTCATGAAATGCAATTGAAAACTTAAAAGCCTTTAACCAATTCGCATTAGATTCCATACATGTTGATTTATATAACTTCACTGTCTGATGCGCTACAGCTTACATGACAAAGAAAGGAGCCAAAATCAAGAAGTTGGACGAAGGTTGGACGTTTGGTCAACATGATGGTTCATGATCTTTTGGTGTTCTTTTCAGTGGCAGCGCATAGGGTTTTGTTCGTTTTGTTCGTTGATGGTTCATTTTCCAATACAGAAGCATGATAACAGAGAATTAGTTATAACTAATAACTCAAAGTCTGATGGTAGCACTCACAAGATTAAACGATTACTTAACTTTAATTTAATGTAGGGCTTGACAAATAATTTAGGTATATTTGTCTTACAATTATTATAAATCAACGTTAGGTAAATTAGAAGAATCGTTTAATCTCTCTGTGTGCGAGCGTAATTTTTGTAAAGATGGCGCTAGTTATTTCGAATTCCGATCAACATGGCTCTACGGTAGAGAATGTCTTTAACATTTAGCTCCATCTTGAGACTTTAGGTCTTTATTACCTAGGTAATTCCTTATGTAATGTTATGTAATTCCTTAACTATCAAGGCCCTAAGTAAAGGGTGTGTCACGAAGGGAAGGGGTTGGAATCGCGTAAGTAATTTGTGACTTGTGTCTCGACGCACGTCGTTAGAGGATCTCTCACTTACTCCGACTTACGCAGGAGTAGATAAGGAGTAGTTAATTGAGTACGTTAGTATCTATCTACCTCATAAAGTTAATATACCTAGCGGAATAGAGCAACAATCTCGAGCTGTCAAACGAAACCGAAATTGATTTACATCTGTGTGTAAAAATATGTGTACGTATACACTTACACAAGCATCTTTCTATGAGAATAAACTGTCAACGTGCCGATAAGTGCCGACTGGACGTCAAAAAAAAGAGTGCTGCTGTCATGTATCACACGTCTCTTTTACCACGCAGTGTTACTGATAGTGACATCTCGCTTGCTCAGGCCTTTGTTTCTCTATTCCGCTAGGTATATTAACTTTATGATCTACCTACGTACCTATGAGTTTTAGATTTTATGACCTATAGCACAGAATACATATTAGTACAAGCCTATGGGCTCTATTCTATGACTTTTATATAACACTAGACGTTCCGCGCGGCTTCGCCCGCGTAC
The DNA here is from genome assembly GCA_905187585.1 of Cyaniris semiargus. Taxonomy (NCBI): domain Eukaryota; kingdom Metazoa; phylum Arthropoda; class Insecta; order Lepidoptera; family Lycaenidae; genus Cyaniris; species Cyaniris semiargus. The sequence continues at coordinate 15,715,099 of LR994558.1, forward strand.
ATTAGATATTTCACAGACACATCAGTCTACAAAAAATAGCCTATGATCCTTTACATGGTCTACTTTTTATCTGACCCAAATAACAGAAAAATTGCTTTAAAATAATTTCCCCTGTTTTTTCCACATTTTCCCCTATTTCTTCGCTCCTATTAGTGTTAGCGTGATAAAATATAGCCTTCCTCGATAAATGACTATCTAACACTGAAAGAATTTTTCAAATCGGACCAGTGGTTCCTGAGATTAGCGCGTTCAAACAAACAAACTAACAAACTCTTCCGCTTTATAAGTATAGATTTAGGTATGTAAGTAAGTACAACCCGGTAAAAATGTCTGTAGACTCGGCTGAAATCAGTTGATTTGTAAGTTCGGTCTGACGTAACCCGACCAAAATAACATAGGTACCTACCTACGTAGGTAATACCTATATAGTTCTCCTATCCATATCCATGCTAAAGTGTTTCTGTCTGTCTGTCACCTCTTCACGCCCAAACTGCTGAACCGATTTTGCTGAAAGGTATGGAGATACTTTCAGTCCCGGGTAAGGACATAGGATCCTTTTTATCCCGGAAAAATGTACGGTACTTATCCGCGCCATAAACGAATTTTGACGCAACGGAGTTGCGGGCGTCATTTGGTAGGTACCTACTTCTTTATCAATATTGAATATTTGAATATCATTCAAGATATTCCCTACGTACCTATATAAGGCTAGAGACCCTCTGTAGACGAACCAGCCTAGCCTAGCCTAGGCTAGCCACCACAACACAGATCACTAAATACATAGTTACTTCGTTATCGATAGGTTCAAACTACAACGGCTAAAAAAACTTCGCTATCTAAGGCGGTAGTGGACTAGGTAGGCGTTGCATAGTATTCGATGACCTTTGAAGATCCTCAAATACAATACAGCATATTATCTGAATCCTTGATATAAGTTACGTCTAAATTAGAACCTAGATAATCTAGATATTAAGTCATAAACATGTTTTTAATTAAAAACATTGCATTCATTACAATTGTATAACGAAGCTTCCCAACAACTTTCAATTTCGAGGGCTATCAAATCTTAATTATGTCGTTCATTTCGACAAAAACCTCTAACGCCAACAATTAAAAGTCCGCAATCAATCACGTGCCCCCTCATCCTCCCCCCGCGACCCCCAGCGGGCATCGCGTGAGGTGTCAGGTTCGTAACCGTAAACTCAAAGACTAACTATAATCGGTAAAAAAACAACAAACAAAACGCACTAATTCCCAACACTAAAACGAGGGCCAAGGAGGCGGGCCTCCTTCGGCTCGCGTCTTGCGATTGGCTGAGACGGCGAGGGGGCGGGGCGAGCGGGCGGGCCGCGACGACTAGGGCCGGTACTAAGCTCGACTCGTTATCGATAAATGTAGTTTTATGATTTTTTTTGCGTGTTTTTTTCGGATGATGCATAATTTATGGGTCGGGAGTGACACGAGTTCCGCTTGGCGTGTGAGCCGCACGACGATGGAGCGATATTTTTAACTAGTTTAGGTTTATGGTTTTGAGTTGTTTATGCGTAATCGTTTAGCTCCAGCGTCTAATATTCAAATTATACACTTTAATGACGAAGCTATTTTATGGACACGCTAAAATGCGGTATAATTTTAGACAGTTTAATGCGTTGAGCACTTAATGACAACGTAATTTATACAAATTAGATAGTAATTGACACTGTAATTTTTAGCATGTAAAAATATTATTGTGTACTACGTTGGAAAGTACCGACGTCTTTATTATTAACGATAAATTTTGCACAGCTATTGGGTCAACAAGATAAAAATTTAATATAGATTACCTACTATGAAACTGTTCTCATATTTTAGTACTGGCCTGTGTACAGCTTGGCAAAGAAGAGTGTGGATTAAATGAGGGCGCTTTTCTTTAAATACAGGCAACCCTACACTTCGCTTTTGACACAATATATACTAGAGTTGACAAGTAATGTAGTGTTGTCATAAATAAAAACTCTTAGTTCCAGCTGTCACCACGTCACTCTTCTTTGCCAAGTTGTAGTTTTCGAAGATGAAAGAATATAAAGTTCCTCAAATGTCATGATCTACGTAAATATAATTTACGTCTGCGCTCTACAATATGATTAGGCCATAAGTACCTAGCTACTTAGCAAAGGTTTTGATATAAAGTTCATACCTTCATTTTCTGTGAAAGCCAAAACAATGATGATTTATTTCGAAACCGGTCGTGTAATTTGTTAAAATTTATAATAATTTCTTAATATAGTGGAAAAAGTGCACGAAAAATTGTTTTATTAGTGTTCAACATGAATTTCCACCAAGAACCAACAGTACAATCAATTACATATACAAAACTTCTTATGTCATTATAATCTGTCGCAGAGTTGGTTCTACGAACCGTGTCTCCTTTTGCCTTACTTTTACGCGATCCTATCATTTCAGATCGTGATCATGCATTCATTGTATGATCACGATCTGAAAGACTGCTCAAAATAGAAACAGTATTTGAGCCTCATAATACGCCTACAGCTCTATGAGCCTGACATAGAATGTCTGTCCTCTATAGTCAAACGCGCCAGAGTACCAGCCTCCCTCTCCTTCAGAAAGCGACAAGAATTGTTGACTGCCGCTTGTTTTAAACACGTAAAGATGTAACATCGCCCTGTATCTTTTATCAGTTAATATCATAGGATCTACCATAGGAAGCGCTAATAGAAATTGTTCGGATTAACTGTCGTTAGAGAAACTGTCGTCAGCCAATTTCTGAACTACTACGACCTGAAAACTTCAAAGAAGGGAGCGTTTTCTCTTATAAAAATACCAGTAACGCCCTCGCATCAGGCGATACGATTGCTGAAGATGATGAATAATGCCACGGCACTGCAAAACCTAATAATGAACTTTGTGTAATAATAATTCGAGTAACTTTAGGCTTAAAAGTCGTATCTGCTCTTCGATCAAATACAGAAATATTTGATCGGAGTATCTGCATATCCTTACTATCCATACTAATATTATAAATGCGAAAGTGTGCCTGTCTGTCTGTCTGTTACCTCTTCACGCCCATACCGCTGAACCGATTTGGTTGAAATTTGGTATAGAGATACTTTGAATCCCGGGAAATGACATCTAAGGACTTTTTATCCCGGAAGAATGTACGGTTCCCGCGCGATACACGAATTTTGGCGCAACGAAGTTGCGGGCGTCATCTAGTTTCATATAATTTCTAGTACTTAGGGCCCTTCCACACGACGTACTCCTTCCACACGGCGTATTTTTTGCGCACTGACGTCGCGCGTTTTTGATCTGAAATAAAGTTTAAAACGTGTCGGCTTCCTTGCGTTTGCTGAGCGTTCAACTTGCGTTTGTATGATGTATCCATACAAACGAGCGTAAAAAAACGTCGTGTGGAAGGAATACGTCGTGACTCGTGTAGAAGGGCCCTATTTCGCACTACTCGCAGAAACTTCATAACTTATTAGATTTTCAAAAGTTTTAGTTTACATACAAATGTCTAACCTACGAGTTACGACATTCTAAAATTAATTTTTGGAAATTGCTACGCAGATTTTGATATAAAATCATACAACGTGAAAATATACTTTACCCTACATCTAAGAATTTAGAGTTAGTTTTAAGTTTAAAAATAGTTTTGTCTGAGTCAATTTCAACAAACCAAGTCACAGTCAACAACTAGTATCTCTCAAGAATGTCCAATAACTGTACAAACCGGAGTCAATACGATATCTCACACCTGCGGCCTGATCAATTACTGCCTATCTATATGCCTATATTATATGCCTATCAATTAATTCAATGTATCATCCAAAACAAATCATCTAGATAGCGTTCGTTTCGATAGATGATGATGATAGTGGAACTGATAATGTTTTATCAACTTATTTTTATCAGGTTATGCGAGTACAAATTGAAAAGGAATTCTCGCAGCCGTTCATTAAACGAAACGAAAACAAAACTAAATCGGCCGCGCCGTAATAAACGGGATTCGGTGACGGACCTCAGACAATTACGCAATTAAATTACGGCACTATTTAACATTAATTCCCAACGAAACCGAATCAAAGAAGCAACAAGACCAAAACAAAAATCTAATTTCCATTCAAACTCGAGACGCGACCTCGCGCCGATGACGCAACAGATAAAAAAAGCAAAACAACAAAACCCAACGGGCAAAATCAGTTGCAATGCCGCTACCAGCGCGGCATGACACGGCAGGAGGTGTACGGCGGGCGGCGTGGAGCGCGGCCGCCGGCCACCGACGAGCGACTCGCCGCAATGCAGTTGGCGCGTAGTTACCAGGCGAGCATGAGTTCGGAGGAGTTACCTGGGTACTGCCACATCGGCGCGGCGGGGGCGGGAGCGGGCGCGGGCCACGCCAGCGGGGCGGGGCGATCGTCGCACAGCACGTTGGCCACGCCCACCGTCATGGCCGCCTGCGCCGCGTCTGCAACGAGAGCCCAATTAAACTATAACGTTATTTATGATGTAAATGCATGTAATGTATTATTAATTACTGTAACATGTTACTTGCACGATCCATTTAAATAATTAACCGCACACAACAGGAAAATAAGATAAACAGCCGCGATATACGAAATATTATTTCAACTCTATTGCGTTATTTGCGCAGTTCAAATTGTATGGCTTACCAAGGCCCACTTGCACGGATTCGAGTTAAAGTTAACCCTACGTAATCATGTTATCAGTTAGTGCCACGTTCACACATACGAATAACGATGAAGATACCCAGGATAAGTTTTAACCCAGATCTACGCAAGCTGCAGGCCTTAAGCAAGCATACTTGTAATAGTTTAAAGTTTAGGTACCTACCTACACAATAACAAGTAATAACCTATTTAATCTAAATTAAAATTTAATCCTTGGAAATTGATTCCTAGGCAGTTGATGGACCTACGTCATGTGGTCGGCTTATGTCAATTCAATGTTAGCTGTGATCGGTCGGATGGGTTTGACTTAACGCGACCAAATTACTTAGGTCCGCCATTTGCCTAGGAATCAACTTCTGTAATCAACCTACACAGCTCTATTTTGTCTACATGACACCTGCCCACGTTAGTTCTTCTAAGTAGTCTGTGCATCTGCCTTTGTGACAGCACATGTCATCTACTTAGTCTATACCTAACTAGATTCTACAGTCTACATACACTATGATTGCAACAAAACGTCAAGAAGTTGTATAGGTAGAGCCCGGTCGACGAACACGTAGAAAACCAATGATATTATAATTTATAATATGAAAAACTCAAAGCAAATATTATGTTACCTACCTACTACCGCGCGCGTTGTGAAGATTCAAATACGACCCAATTGGGTCGTCTTTTACCTATTTAGTCTGCATCGAGCGCAGTCACGAAAGTCTCGCGTTTTGTCTTACCTAAATAAATTGAAAATGCCGTCGTGTGTGTTTCAAAAATGTACCAATGATGACTCGAAAGTAACCAAAACACATGGAATTTCTTACCACATGTAAGTATGCAATAAATACCTCGATTAATTACATTTTCAATTATTTTTTCGAACAATCTGGAAAAAATCGAATTTGCGTTATAGCTCAGGCGAAGAAAGAGACAGCGATATGATTTTGACGCTAGGGCGAAAAGGATGGTTGCGCTGCAGACATAGATTAGTTAGTGAAGACTCGAAATCGACATTGGACTGTTAACTTTAATGCCTACAATCGCAGTTTATTTGTATTCTATTATACGCTATGTGATGTCATATGAAACTGTACTGTACTGTTTTTTTTAGGTTTCCTAAGTGATAAGGTGAAACTACAAGATTGGATAGCAATTGTTCGTAAACAAAGAAGCGAATCAGACTGGATACCATCAAAGACACAGAAAAGAAATAAATCTATTTGAAGGTACTTAAAATATGTATTTTATTTAGTATATTTCATTATTAATTATTTCGATCTTCAAATTTTCAATAAATATGATTAACTCTTACATAAGTTGTTTCATTTCTTACCTACTAATACTTTTGTATCAAGTGTCCACTCTACAGCTATTTATGTTACTCTCTACGCACAAGAAACTTTGAAGTTCGACGTTTAAAAATAGAACTGTCTCTTTTATGTAAATGGCATTTCGTATATTTTGTTTCACTTATCTGTCAAATTTGTCAATGTGTGCAATTTTGAATTTGTGTTAATTGCTCGGAAGAGATTTAAGCCGGAAAATAGTATAAACGTAACAGATCTGTATAAGTAGAATATCATTGTAGAAAACAGACGTTACGCCATTATCCGATAGCTACTAGATAATCTGGTTTCCACAGGTATAACGTAGGTACTTACCAGCACGATAGAGCTCTATTTGTTACACTTACACCCTGTATATTTTCGCGTATTACCTAAGTAGCGTTTGGCCGCGGAACAGAGTGATTTTCGGCCATTGTCTCATTTATTGGTATCTCGTTTCAATACACACATGTTTCGCGAGCCTTCTGTAGTTCTAAGATATCTTTTTATGTCAATGGACAATGACTGAATTTCTCTTTAACCGACGACCGGTCTCTAGCATTGTCTAGAAATACTTTATTAAAATTGTATCTTCGTGAAATATTTTAGCGTTATTAATATTTTAGGCGTCGAGTTTATTTATTTATTTATGTTGGCGGTCTTATTTTAAAAGTAGATAGAGATAGGATAAGTATCGATTTACAACTGATTTAGATCTAGTTAAATCTCAGAGTCCATAATTAGAACTCAGATGTAAGGACTAAGAACGATAAGATTTTCTTTTTTTGCAAATTGGAATACAGACTGGGAAAAAATCAGTTGAGCTGTATAGTAATATAATACTGCTTAAAATTGAACATTAGAGTTTAATTATTATTAGAATCTGACAACCCAACTATACTGTACTCGGCGAAACATGGCGGTAGCGGTCATTGATTCCCAGTCAAAAACTTGTCATTTTCTATATAAACCGCGATTGACAATGAAGTGTCAGATGTTGTCAATCGCGGCTTTGTATAGAAAATGACAAGTTTTTGACAGGGAGTCAATGACCGCTACCGCCATGTTTCGCCGAGTACCTACAGTATAGGCCGCGTATCAAATGGACCAATACCTATGCAGTATGCTACAATTTCTACAGTCTACTACAATTTCCTCAATGGTTCTCACACAATCTTCGTTTTTCTATGCAAATTAACAAACAACGTATGATTTACAACCGTTCAAAACCAGAAACATCGTTGTTAGTTAGTATTCACCTGGACCATGCATACAGAATATATTATGTGACATTCTTTTTCCTCTGACAAGGCCTTTGTGCCCAGGACATAGTGATCATTTTCAGAGTTTCTATGAGAGTTCCTCATAATTCATATTCTGAAACTTGAAGGTACTCAGAAAACCGGGTAAGCACATCAAAAAGGAAACGAATACGCGGCGATAAGTGATGTCAGAGAGACAGCAGCGGCACAGCAGCGGTGAGGAGGCGAAAGATAGGGAAAGTGACTACTAGAGCAGAATCACGTGGCGTATGTCTGTCTCGCTCGCACCATACCGCCCGTTCTAGGAATCGCCACAGACTGTATATGCGCAGAGACTGCATGTACGTAATAATATTTTGTGAAATTATCCGAATTAACAAGGAAGCAATATAATATCATATTTTAATTTCACTAGTCTATTTAAATAGTCTTAGATAAGGCATTCGCCATATTCTCTTATAGTAATATAAGACTTAAGAGAAGATACTCTTATATTAAGCGAATGCCTTATCTAAAACTTTTGTTGCAGTTTACTTCATAGTTTGTACTAAACCAACTTCTTAGTCACTACTCAACAATTTGATAAAAGTTTGAATCAATTAAGGCCTCTACTTTCTTTGACGAGAACAATGAAAAAACATACATTTATAAATAAATCTAATACATACATAAATGATAAATCTAATATTAAGCTATTATCATTCATTATTCCACAGTTGAAATGAAGGGGTTTAAATAACTTTATACTGAAGTTTATAGTTTTTGTAAAACGTGCATTTAAAAAATCAACCAATAATTTTAGTTTTGACCTATTGTACAATCTATAAACAAGAACCAAATCTAAAATAAAATGATTAAAGTATAGAGAATCGAATAATAATTATAATTCTTCAACGTTTCGATATCCGGCGAGATTTAATTAAATAAAAGTATTTAATCGTTATCAATAATCGTACTTATTCATTATAATTTATTAAAGTTCAAACATTTGTACATGATAACATTTTGTTTTGAACCACTATTTTCATTATCTTATCTGTTTATACCTACACTGTGTTAATCATTTGACCTTCAGCGGTATGCACTGCTCTAACTACAGCATTCCACGCGTAAGTCTATCTCTTTCGCTCGCGCGGCGTCTTCGTAGCTAGACAGTAGACGCGATGCAACGTTCCGACGTATCTCTTGCTCGGCGCTGATACCCTAGTATCACGCGCGCTGAAGAAAAGGGTTTATCCGATGTCGTATGGATCCCATTGACCTATGTGAGTTTTCCGATGCTCTTTGGGACTTGAGTTTTTCCTCGTGAAATAAAATTTTTCATTATCGCTTTTGTCAATAACATCGTTAAAGCTAATCGCTCAATACTTTATCTTTTCAGCGTTATCAGTTATCACAGTATCGTTGATTTGTTTACATTGCTTTGATGTTTTGGGTATTTGTTTACTTGGCGTTTTATTATTTTCACGCTAGATAGGCCAGTTCGTTCTATCCTAGAATAGATTCCCTGTACATACATTATGTACAAGCGCGGTCAGCGCGCGTTGAATAACTAGATGCGCGATACATCAGTCGTCACGTAGCTTGCATAGAAATGAACTTCATGTTTTGCTGTTATTTTACCTTTTTTGCCTTTTTTATTATAAAAACTTTTAAAAAAATAGTGTAAATAATTAAAATATATAATACTTATGATACTTTGTTTATAGACACGGTAGTCCATAACGTGAGCTTATATTTAAAATCGCGCCGGCTAAGCCGCCTTGGTCTGTCGATAAGGCGCACATGTGTTATCAATTATCATCAAATTATCATCAATTTAATAATTGTATAATTTTTACTTCGATGTAATCCGATCGTAGTATTGAACCTTTTTGTACTTATTTTAATCGTATATCTATATATCTACGCGAGCGAAAAACTTTGGATCCCTTTTGACGAAAAACGCGGAAACATAGGTGAATGAAATTTTGCACAGTTATAGTTTATATGGTTAATGAGTGCATCGAGCTAATGTTATTTTGAAATTATGCTTTTATTATACATTTTTTAACAAATAAAACATTATAGACACTACCACACACACACTAGGAGATTTTGATTGATAAGCCTATACACACGAATTGTACTCTTTTACTAATGGTTGAAGTCTGTTTCAGTGGTTGTCAAATTGAAAATAGATTTAGTTTTTTTTTTATTGAATCTTAAATACTGTTAGACAATTATTACACGGCCAGTCTGTCATCTAAACAAGTGCGAGTCAGACTCGCCCACGAAGGGTTCCGTACCGTTATAGAGCCAAAATAGGCTAAAAATTGTGTTTTTGTATGGGAGCCCCTTAAATTTATATTTTATTTTAATATTATTATTAATTATTAAAGTACACATATAATTAAGGCGTTTGTGAAAATTTCAGGTGCCTACCTATTGTCATTACTGATATAGAGCAAAAAAGGCCAAAAAAATCACGTTTGTTGTATTGTATGGGTGCCACCCTCAATGGGGTTCCGCTTCGTAGATGTCCCGTTTTGACAAAAAAAAATGGTCACGTTATATGTATGAACCATCTACTATAACTGTTAAACTAAGGTGATAAAAACATTCATTAATGCTTCAGTACCTTTTAAAATTAACAAATGCTAACGCATTCTTTATTCCTTTATTACAAGATATGACGATATTTTAAACGAAATAACTTTATATCGATACAGCTAGCTAAAAAACTGTTAAGTTATTCTTAGATATAAACTGTTTGTTCAATTAAGAAATACTCCGTCTTTATTTAGGTTTGTTACTTAGTTCCAGAATGTTGGGTTCAGTCACTGATCTATATAAGTTATTCTCAGTGGGTTCAGCTTGTTATGTTTCCTCCGTCGACTGTTCCCATCGGGGCGTGTACTAGGGGAGCATGGACGGATAGAATGTGACTCCTAGACGGACCCCCGGTGCCCCTGGTCATAGTTCGTCCCTCGCCCTCGCTGTGAGGGACGAATTTCTTCGTATGTTCGTCAGGGTTATCAATAGTTATACTTTAAAACTACTTTTGTATTGCTAGATGACCCAAAAACGGATCCATTATAACTAATTTCGTATACTTACTCTAAATAATTTTAAATGCTAATCTTGTCTACTACATAATATCTCGTATGCAGCCAGCTATTAAAATAGAGCATACGAGATTTAACGACATATAAACGATATTAATCCCGGTCGAAAGAACGTGGACATAGATTAATGAGAGTAGTGCAAAATTATGTATGTGAGCTCAGAGCTGGCAGTGGCAGCCCTGGTGTTTGTGACGGAAGGCTGCGCGACGTGATTAGAAATACCCGGACTAGGGAACCCCTATTTATTATACTGCATCGCATATTCTTCGTTACGAACTACTAACGATAATGTTTTGGATATTGAAAATATCCCTAATATTTTCAATTGTAAAGATGAAAATGTCATGGATATAAATAATATTAATGGATGCAGAAGTTAAGGGTTAGTCATCAATATATAAATAAAATAAAAATAAATAAATAAAAATAAATATTTTGTTTTCTAAAATATTTGAAATTCTTGCAAGTATTGTCGTAACCTGATAAAAGTTTAGGCTCACTTGCATCAGGTCGAATTAAAAGTATAATTATCAAGCTTTTTCTATCATACATACGAGAAACGAGAGCGATAACATTTTTTTAATCTAGTGTTCACTTTAACCTAGACTGGCGCAAGTTGACCTTTTCTAAGATTATCTAGTAAATTTTAGCCAGGAGGTACTCAGTAGCAACAATGTAATAATCTATACTAATATTATAAAGCGGATAAAGCGGAAGAGTTTGTTAGTTTGTTTGTTTATTTGAACGCGCTAATCTCAGGAACTACTGGTCCGATTTTAAAAATTCTTTCAGTGTTAGATAGTCCATTTATCGAGGAAGGCTATAGGCTATATTTTATCATGCTAAGACTAATAGGAGCGAAGAAATAGAGGAAAATGTGGAAAAAACGGGGGGAAATTATTTGAAAGGGCTTATTTGAACGCGCTAATCTCAGGAACTACTGGTCCGATTTGAAAAATTATTTCAGTGTTAGATAGCCCATTTATCGAGGAAGGCTATAGGCTATATTTTATCACGCTAAGACTAATAGGAGCGAAGAAATAGAAGAAAATGTGGAAAAAACGGGGGAAATTATTTGAAAGGCCTTATCTCACGAACTACTACTAGAGCAATTTTTCTGTTATTTGGGTCAGATAAGAAGTAGACTACGTGAAGGATCATAGGCTATTTTTTGTAGACTGATTTGTCTGTAAAATATCTATCTAATTTACGCGGGCGAAGCCGCGCGGAACGTCTAGTATTATAATATAAACTTGCTAGCAAGTTCTCTAAATAGAGTCTACAGAAAAGAGATTAATGATCTACAGAAAAATATTAAAGAAAAGAGTGATTCAATTCATAAAACAATATGACAACCCAGAATAGTGCTCAAATCTCAATGACATCCACCTTCTGGAAGATTGACCTTTAAACTCAACATCACTATCCACCTAGGTGTTCCCAACAACACAATGTATCACTCACGATAGGTATTCTCGTAATTGGATCTGTCATCTGGGTAATCCACAACATATCGCGTTACGAATATACTACACAATTACACACAGTATGTCTCATGGGCCATGGCCATTGGTCTGTGCAAGCCGCAAGGACTCGCGTGCGATGTATCCAATTATCCGAGGTATTTCACACGGGTTAATGTGGTCGCTTTTTTACCCGGAGCGTCCGTGGCCTAATGGGTCGACCTTTGGTTCGCACTCGTAGAGGGTGCAGGTTCGATCCCGGGTGGAGGCGTGTACCAATGAGACATATTCTGATCTCAAGTACATAATACTGACGCTCGCACGGTGAAGGAAAACATCGCGAGGAAACCCGCACATAGTTGGTCTCAGACGTATTGACTAGTTCTTTCCTCTGGACTAGGCCGACTATGTTGCGAGAATGCCGTATGTGCTTGGGCAACCATACGGTCATTTAAAAATCTAGTCCTAGGCACTACAGTATTTGAGGAGTGTTTACTTGGCTCTGAAAATATTGTATAAATCATCCACAACGGATGCAACAGCCTAGTTTTTTTTTTTTTTACCCGACTGCAGCCTATATGGTTTACGTATATCTTTTGGCAAGCTACGGTTAGTAGCTAGCTAAAAGAGCCTAAAGTGCTCGTCGCAGTTGAGCTTGAAACGAATAATAGATGCCCGGAAAGGGAAAAAAGGAAAAATTTCGCCTTAGTAAGAGCACCAATATGCATTTTCTATGCCACATAATATATTTTCCAGAAATGTGATCCCAAAAGCAATACTTACCAACAATATTAACATTAACCAACCGCAATTATTGCAAGAGTAAATTTCAGAGTTTACTTTTTATAACATCGTATTTTGCTCATGTTTGAAAAATTAAGGTAGGCTGAAACAGTAGACAACGACACTCGTAACATTTTTGAAAGAATTGAATACCTCAACAGCGCCCAAACAAATATCATTTATTCCTATTTCCTACCAAAAGCTCAGGTGTAGCCTGCAGTAGTAGTGAAGTATAGATAACGTGACTAGACGTCCCGTTTCGAACGGGACTGTCCCTTTTTATAGTTACGTGTCCCGGTGTCCCCGAAATGATCTCTGGGACGCCAAATTGTCCCGTTCTCTGAAACTGCGCGAAAATTTCGAGCGAGATTGATTGCGATTGATTATTCTGCCATATTTTTCTCGATATCAATAATGGTATATATACAGGTGTAACAAACGTAAGTGATAACACTTATTATGGGTGTGTACTGTGTAATGTCTATGAGTACCGCGTAATGTGTATAGAGTTCACTGTAAAAGTAAAAAGCAATTATGGGAAAATTCGTGACGCTGGGGCACTAGCCCACATAAATCCCAAAAAAAATTTGGCCTTTCAGCGCTTCGATTTTCACGGTGCGTACATAACCTAAAGTATTAATTAGCATTCCCTTAGGGGGGGGGGGGGGGGGGTTTCCGCTTCGTAGATGTCCCGCTCTGACAAAAAAAATAAATGGAACTATAGGAGTACAAGAAGTAATTAGGTTCAGGGCTCAGGCATCCTCTATTCATAAGCCCTAGACTCCGAAGGCCGGGCACGGAGCTCACATTTCGCGAAATGTCAAATGCAATTAGCTAGCCGGCTAATTCAGACCGCGATAAGACCTGAGGTAAACCGGTTTCAACCGGATTGTAAGATACGACGAACCGAGAATTTAAACATCGAAATACCATCATATAGAATTATAATAACTCCAATTTTCTTTTTCTTAAGGCAGGTTTTCAGAGCCCTGAAATCATTTCCACCCAAATAAATCTATTGTGACAACATTAGAGTACCGTTCCCAACCAAATGCTGCTCATGAATTGAACGATTTGGTTGGGATTGGTGCTACAAATTTCCTTAGTGGTAGAGTATTGTCTCATTCTTACTATCAGGTATAACTCTCATACATCGAGCCACTCAAATATGGCTCCAATTACTGTCTCGTACTGTCGTACGTAACCTCGTATATAGTCACCCACCTGAATAGGACAACCAACTAAAGTACGCCTTAGTATTGCATTTTGTGGAACAATTTTTGGTGGTCCATGGTCTTAACCAGACCAGTAGCTTAGACCCTTTCGAAAAAAAAAAAAAAGGATCAATTTTTTGACTCAGTTACTCTTCTATTACATATTTCGACGGATTTATACAAACGTTTTATTATTTCTCAAAACTGCTACAGGTTTATGCGTAATCGGAAACAATCACTCACATTTTATGACACTCTTGCGTAAAAGGTTCGCAAATTGCAGTATTAAATGTAATACTGTTTATTTTATGTGTCGTAATTTGTCGTACTTAAATTTTGTTAGTATTTTAATGACTCATATCAATGATTGCCCTTTTTAAAGAAATATTTGAATCAAAAAATTCAACAATTGGGCATGATTTTTAGATTTAATTTTGACATAGTGTGTGAATTTATGTGTTTTATGACAGTAACATAATATAACACGATAAATAATATTGTGTCATCACTCATCACCCTGCACGGTGCACCATCATAGTTTAGTAAAAAACTTTTTGACAAACTCATAAACTACAGTCATCTATTTCGCGTGTCACTCGGATATTAAAAATAACTTTACGACTGCCTATTTCACCTTAAAACATAACTAATTTCTTACGTTAACATTTACGAACAAATAAATCACAAAATAATTTATATTTCTGTCGTGAGCCCCAAATGTTGTAGACCACTTGCCGCGGCGTTATTATCTACTCCACTCATTTTATTTTCTTTGTTAGGTGTCTGTCGAGCGATTTTAATTGCTAACACGGTTGGATAAAGTGTATTTTCGTGTGAAGCGTTAAGCCTCGGGCTGACAACAGAGCCCCTTTTAACTCATGCGTTCCTGGTAGTTGAAAGTCGACCCTATTCTGTTCAGGGCAAAGATGACGGACGCACGCACCGTGGCGACTGAGGGGGGCTACCAATAATTGTGTGTTTATTGGCATTGAAGTATAAGGAGGGTCCTACAAAGTGATACGTGTGGATAGTTATTGATTTTCATTTTTGTGAGTGTTCCCAAATGCTTCGAAGATTATACTAACCTACACCAACACAACAATTTAGAAAATAATTATATAAGTACTTAGGTTTTTTTTTCTTTTTTGTTAAATTTAGATTTATTGATGCAGCTTGGAAGTCGTGGGCTTCGCGACCAAAGAAACTCAAGAGGTGAAAAAACCCAGAATTGTGCATGGGCGAACGGTGTAGCGTCCATACTTATAATAATATGAAATGCTTTGTATGTCTGTCTATCTGTTCGGTTTTCCACTCTTCACGCTGAAGCAATTTTGAAGAAATTTGAGTCCCAAGAAAGGATTTAGGAAAATAATATTAATCCCGAAAATGATTGATTTCAGCGCGATAAACGAATCTAGGATTGAAGAATGTCTGAAAGTACACACTGTATTTATTATATAAAGAAAAATTATCAATATTCTTTGATATTTACTACTAGACATGAATATCTTGTGCAAGATTCAACAACATTCAAAAATCAAACCGCGTAGTATCCTAATTAATAACGGACGAAATAATTTATTGCTCGCATTAGCATATGCAAAAACCGGGTATCCGTGCGTTATATGCATGTCAAGATTTCTATCACGCGGTGAGCAAGGGTAGCAATTATGAAAGACATTAGCGATGCAAATATTGCGTGTACACCCGGGGCGATTAACTAGGCGGCCAATAAAAATAAAATAATTCTAAACAATCGCCAAAGATTTTAATATGTAGTTAGATACGCTTAGCTCCCGCTGCCATACAGCTAATAGACTATAGAGGACAGATAAAATAGTTATAGTCCGTACAATTTAAGGTGGCACCAGCGGTCATTGACCTTTCTAGTCTAGGAGCTATGTGAAAAATACTCGCACTGCATTCTGTTAACACTGAATTCTTGTAAAGAAACAGACTATTAGGTATGTTTCAACGGAAAACGTCTTGGTAACTCTTCGTATGATAATCTCCAACTATTTATGAGTTTGAAGTGATAATTTATTCATAATCTGTTCACATCGTGTATGCAAAATACGATATCGCCCTTAAACTAGAAACATCATTTTTTTTCACTTTCGTATGGGCAAGCTCCCCAGCGTCACGAGTTTCCCCATACAAAAGTGAAAAAAATTTTTGGTCTTTCAGCGCTGCTACTTTCACAGTGAACTCTCTACAAGGAACGCATACACACCCTAAAGTATTGTCACTTAGTTTTGTTACACATTATATATATATATATATATATATATATATATATATATATATATATATATATATATATATATATATATATATATATATATATATATATATATATATTATATATATATATTATATATATATATTCGGAATCAGCGAATTTTTCTGCGTCTTTTGAGCCAGGTTTCATGACGATCAGAGCAATTTTTTGGCGGTTAAGGCCCAGATAAAAAAAATAAAGATTTGGCCCAGTTTTTACATTGGGCTACTACCTCCAGCGACACAAAAATATGGCTTTTTTATAACGTGGATGACTTAAGCCACGTTATGATACCTAGGTAGTTACTTGAGTCTTTTATCCTTTTTCACTTTTAAACTTAAGCTTAAGCTTTGGTTAAAGCTTTATTCCCGTTTCTATAACTTATATACATGGTTGGTTACATTATTTAGCTTGCATCATAATAAACAAACTGCTGTCACTTAAATCAATTGGCGTGCCACAAAAAAATGCAATAAGCACTCCTTTTTAAATACTTATTTTTATTTTATTCCCGTCTAGCATAAATATTTTGAGGATTTAGGTCAACCACATTAAAAAATTGATCGTGGCTTAAGTCACTTATCCTGCACCTAAAATAGGATTGAATTTATCTTTCAGCCTATTAGACGTAATCTGTTGCAGCCATAGGTATGTAGTTCAATCTATTGGCTTTACTCAAAAATTACTGTAGCTACCTTCTTGAATCATTTAGCTTCCCACTTATTATAAAAACAGTTGTACCGTAAATCATTTAGCTTTACTCTAAAATCTAGGCGAAGCGTAACTTAAGTCCTTTATCCTTACTCTCAAAAAATAAACAAATAAGCATTTTTAACTCAAGCGACATTTATTTCTGTAACCCTTTATTCTATTGACTTAAAACTAAAACATGTGATGAAGGATTTAATTACGAAAAGAACTGTATACTTGGAATCTAAATTAACCGAAAAACTGATTTTTTACGATTTTTTTTTGATTTTAAAAACTTTAAAACGCTCTCCTGTAAAGTTCCAAAAATGTCGCTTAACGCCATTAGCCTTTCACCCCTCGATATGGTAGTGATGAGGATGATGATAAATATAATTTAAAATTTTCATAGTACATAATATGCTTTCCGTTCTTAAAACTACGCCCAAACTCCTAAACTTGTATCTATTAAGAATCAGGAGTTCTCTCAGCACCTTCCGAACCATAGCATACCTTGGTGCAAAACCTTATTTGTTGGTAGCATATGCTTAGAATACTTCTCAAGAAACCGAAGTCACCACATGTTTCCATATAATTTTTGAGGAGTTCCCTCGATTACTTATGGATCCCTTCATCATATCACCACTTTTGTGAATATAGTACCAAATTAGGATGATATTCTGTACACAAAAAAAAATTTGAAAATCGGTTCACAAACGGCGGAGTAATCGTTGAATATAAAAAAAACGAACATAACACCTCCCCCATTTCGAAAGTCGGTTAAAATTGTAGCCTATGTGTTATTCTGATGTATAAGCAATATTCCATTCAGTAATTTTTGCGTGAAAGAGTAACAAACATCCATACATCCAAACAAACTTTCGCCTTTATAATATTAGCAGGATAGTAGGAAGTAGGATTATAATATTAGTAGAATAACGCAACCAAATGAAATTTCATTTAATTCGTGACGTTTAAAGTAGCATTAGAACTGATTTTTACTAACATCCAGAATATTCAGTTTAATTGTTTAGGCTTTAGAATCTACAGTAGAAACGCAAAGGAAAACTAAAATTATAGAATCAGTATCATTAGTGACTGTAAATTACAATCAGACATTTTAATTGTGTAATGAATTAATATTTCATAGCGAACGATAGTTATTATGACAGGTGATACTTAGCGCAGTATAAAAACCGATTTCCAATACGCATCTATAAAAACAAATGTCAATGGTGATTACTGATTAGAATACCAAATAGGGTTGAGCAGGGACAGATGTAGATAATATTATTTAATAACACAATAAAATAAGTAGTTTAGTAGTAAATTAGACTAAAGTTATTTAAAATTACACTATGTCATATGATATGGTATTACTTTATTTATTACTTACGTTTTATGCAAGGTTGGAAGGAAAATACAGTTGCTCAGAAGTCAGAACTCAGTTTTTATTAAAATGGAATACTATCTAGTTTCCACGGTTCGGTATCCAATATTGTAAGCTGGATTAGTTAAGAAATAACATAATATTTCATAAAACATCTAAATCGGTTTAACGGAGTTTACTCAAAGTATTTTCCCAAAATAGTAATCTTGTCACTATTATTATAATCATTTATGCTTACAATGGGTCGTCTAAAATTTATTGAAATGAAGAAAAAAAAATAGTAAATTAGTAAAGTTCTATGACGGTGTACCGTGTACACAAAGATTTAGTTAAATCGCTAGAAGTGTCCCGAATCCCGATTTAATCCAAAATTATATACTTAATGATTCTTTTGAAATCAGTGAAACCACTTATTTTAGTAAAAATTCCTTTCATTGAATGTTAAAAAATATACAATTATATGTGATAATGTGAATAACAAAAAAATATATATGTCGCAGTCATCTGGTTCAATCTGTGATTCGATTGAACGACTAGCGTATTCATTGAATGACACCATTTTATTGAATGACTGAAGGACAACTAGTTAAGACGTTGACTGTAACGTTTAACATCTTGACTAAACGTCATCACAGTGAAGTCGTTAAATGGAATTTTATGATTTTTTTAAGTATTTTTTGGTGGCGTAATAATAGGTTAATCTAGAAACTGGCTTCAATTATGAGGTGACGGAGCCCCGCTACGCGGGGCTCCTACTTCTGGGTGGTTCTCGCCTTAGCCACCTAACCTAACCCAATGAAGTCGTATTGGGCCAACACGGAGTAATATATTATATTATATTGCTATTAATTGACGACCTCTGTGGCTTAGTTGGTGGGCTGTTGGTAGCTCAAGCCGGGGGTCGCGGGTTCGAATCCCGCCGACGGAACAAAAAGTTTTTAAAGTTCCTGGGTCATGGATGTGTAAAATATATAGTAATATATATATATATGATTGACTGATTTTATGTCCGCTATCTTCAAAGGGCTATGTTGCAAATCGCTAACTAGTTGGACGTTGAGTGACGATCGTTCAATCGACGTTCGGCCGAGTCATTCAATTGAATGGTGTCATTCAGTGAATGCGCTAGTCATTCAATCGAATCGCAGATTTATCTAGATGACTGCAACATATACACATTTCACGGCGTGAAAAATAACTTTATCGCTTCTAATGTAGTCGTGAGACTCGTGACTAGGGGAACACGTAACGACCGTACATATTATACTATGTTATTGTCTGATTAGCATATAATTGTCGGCTACGAATGCCCTTCCCTCGTAAATCTCATTTGCAAAGGCCAACTTATAGCTAAATTAAATGTCAGCACAGAACCGCATCGTTATGTGTTCCTGGTAATTTATGTAGCATTGTCTGCTACGCCCCGCTGCTTCCCTGATCTAGTAGTAAAAATGCCGCACACTCCTTCAATAAAGTCGGTTAAGGCTGCCCGACTAGGCGGTACCTTTTAAGGCAGTATATTGATTTAAAAAATTGATTGTATACTTGTTTAAAAAATTGATCGTTCAGTAATTTATTCTGATCGATTGATATTTAACTCAATTGGTCAATCTTTAAAAGGACACACACACAATAATTGATATTAAGTTAGAAGTTGCGGACAACATCTACTTTTAAAAGTTTTAATTATTTAAATTTATTACAGGCAAGTGGATAATAACGTAATGAGCATTTAATTTGCTGTAGTGACTAAAGCAAAGTTTCCAACTTGCTATTTAATCATTTTCCTTATTATTTCTGAGAAGGTGGCATGTATAAAACTGATTTGTGGTGAAATCGTTCTAACCACAAACAATTAACCAGTGAAAAATTCCGGATTTCGGTTTGCGAGTCCATTGTAATAATTATGATTCAATAAAAAAAGTTCTAAATGTAAGACTTAAAAATCGCTAGTTATTATATTGTTTGCATTTTTTGCGCAGTTTGCCAGAAAAACCTATCCCATCGGTGCCCAGCGGTGCATTTATAATAATACCTAATAATAATTATGTACTATAATAAACTAGTTAATAATAGAGTAGATTTTTTAACCCCCGGGAAAAAAGAGAGGTGTTATAAGTTTGACGTGTCTGTCTGTCTGTCTGTCGTAGCATCCAAACGGGTGGACCGATTTTGATCTAGTTTTTTTGTTTGAAAGCTGACATGATCGAGAGTGTTCTTAGCTATAACTCATCATCATCAACCTGCTGAGTGCTGGATATTCTGGGTTTATCTGGTTCATGAAAGACCGTTAGCAACTTACAGTCGTTTGATGGGTTTAATATTTCATTCTAGTTCGTGACATTTGTGAATATACAGTGACTTCGGTTTCGTGAGCAGTATTCTAAGCATATGCTACCAATAAGTAAGATTTTGCACCAAGGTATACCACGGTTCGGAAGGTGCTGAGAGAACTCCTGACTCTTTATAGATACAAGTTTGGGAGTTTCGACGTTGTTTTAAGAACTGAAAGCATATTATGCTACTATGCAAATTACATTCATCATTATCAACATCACTACCACAAACCATTATAGAACTATGTATCGTCCCGTTTTAACCCTATTATTGGTACTTTTCATAGTCTTTTATTATGTATATCACTTAAACCGCGGATAACACCGCGGGGCACAGAACAGCTGGTAAAATTAATAATATTAATTATGTACAACAGTTAGATGATTATATTTTTTTTTATTATTATTCACCTGCTTAACCTAACTATAATCATTAAAGGTGTTTATTTATGTATATTTGTCTAATAGCTAGGTAGAGTAGGGCGCCGTGACACAATTAAGTAGGCTGAAAAAGATTGGGAACCCCTGGTATAGTGTATAATATATTTATACAAGACTAGATGCGAGTAATGAGTATATAAGTTTGTTGATTAACAGCGGGTTTACATTATTCCAATTCAGTTTACATTATTTCAGTCCAACGCTGGATTACTACTGGAATAATGTAAACGAGCACTGCATTGGAGTGTAATATAGTGCATTCAATAGTAATGTAAACCGGCCATAGTATCGCCTAGCTGCGTCTTAATTTTCACCAAGAAAACACTAACAGAAAATAATACATAATATTGTAAGTTGTAACATAGTCGAAATGTTAAAAATTACAACTTTCAAGCGAAACTAATACGATTTGAAACAAAAAACGTGAAATCGCTAACCAACTAAGGTAAATAACGGAGAATTTTTATGAGTTTATAGCGTGGTAATCACTGTTAGCTATTAGTTTCGTAGTTTAACTTGTACATACACACTAATAAGTGGCGTGAATCGTGATGGATAGAGGTTGAGGAAAACGCAATTTTTGTTTTAATTGGCCAAAGAACTGCTTTTATACACTGCTTTTATACAAGCAGCGCGTTTACTTTTTAGGGTTCCGTAGTCAACAAGGAACCCTTATAGTTTCGGTCTATCCGTCCGTCTGTCTGTCCGTCTGTCCGTCTGTCCGTCCATCCGTCTGTCTGTCCGCGGTTTTGCTCATAAACTATAGGACTTATAAAGCCATAATTAGGCTTGAATGCACATCTTAATGATGCCGACAAAATGGTATATAAAATCTTAAAAAAAAAAAATTTGACTGCGGGGGTGATTTTTTTTCGCGTCCACCCCACCGTGTGGGTCTGGGTTGTCGTTGGATAGGTTTTTTAAAAATATTACGAGTATTCGAAGATCATTTTCCTTCTACCAGCTAAAGCTAAACGGTTGCTTCTGAAAATGTAAAAAAAATTACGAGAGTAGGAAATATGCTGAATTTAAACGGAAAACTATTACGGCTAAGAAGACTTAAGTTATTGAGTAGGTAAGTCGATCAACTAAAAATATTGTATTCGTAGAAGTACAAAGGAACTTTTCGTTCAAATTCCTTTGAAGAAGAATCTGCAGAGACGATGCTGTACTAATGTAAAACACGTTATAAATGTGCATTCATTGATCATACAAAAATTATCAAAAACTAGCGGTACTACGGAACCCTATATTGCGCGTGGCACGACACGCACTTGGCCGGTTTTTTAGTTTTGTCACTGCTCGCTGTGAAGAAATTGACTACATATTTTATACAAAGAGACTTTTTTTTTACTTGACTACATTTTCATCATCAGTCATCAAGTTTCCCAAACTTAAGTTTTATTTTTTATTTTCATTCAGACAAAAACTCGCGCTCACCTTGCGAGCACATCACAAAATGATTGGTTTAGACTTTAGAATTTGCGAAGATAACAACAATTAATCAAAATTTATTGCGATAAATCGTATATTATGATATAAAACTCTACTCTAATGAAAATATATAGTGAATACATACATCAGTACGCAACTTCAATTCGACATAGCATATTCAAGCTATGTGTACCGCGGTCCGCGGCATCTTGCGCATAAAAAATATTGCGATTTTTTTATAATATGTTGTTTTTTATACTATTGCAAAGTTGTAAATACATAGTACTACTAGGCTCACAGAACATCAGAAGAGGTTTATCGATGACGCAACCAATAACGGTAGCCTATCCTGAGATAGCGCGAGCGCTGGCCTCGCGCCGAAGACTTCGAATACAAAACTAGTTTGTACGAAACAATGATAATAAAGGCTTAGTATGGAACTCTAAATATAATTATTACAAATTTACTATGACTGAGAGTTAAAATTAGTGTATTAAACAAGGTTCAAAACAATAATAAAAAAACGATTTTTTATGTTTGTTTTGAACAGAAGCAATCCTTTTTCGTATAGCACGGTGTTTATCTTATGTTTTAGGGAAAACTTATTAATGCAATACTAATATTATCTATGTGTTATGGCTTAGGAAATAACCTAGAATCTAGATATAATACAAAGATACTACGTAGCAGTTAGCACTAGGTTCCTTCAAGTGTTACACAGTGGACAAGTAGACTTCGTAGTTCGTATATTATTGTAAATCCATGCACAAACAAAAAGTTACTCAGTACAACAACTCTTTTTCTGTTGTTTTTCTTAGTAACTTTACCGATTCTAGCATTTCATTGCAAAAATAATGCAGCCTCATTCCGGACCCACCGTTATCTATCAAACTAGAATTTGGTATTTTCAAACAAGTCTAGATTGGTCAAAACCCAAAAATCTGTCGAGACGAAAGAAAATTACGACGACGCGACGCGAGGGCACCGCTGCTGCATGTATATTGCATAATATGTAGTAGAATCGAGGTATTGATTTCAGACGAATCATGATAGACTACTCCTGTTATCATTAAGACTGTAAACTTACCCATGTCATGAAGGCGCTGGTTGTCCTTGTGCGAGAGCGCGGCCAGCAGGCCGGCGTCGCCCACCCTCTGCCGCGCCACCGCTATGCCCACGGGAATCGAACCTGCACCACAGATGAAATAGTTACTAACTTTTAAGTTGTACTGAACACGCCTTTAGTGCCTTTAGTGTCAGATGTGGTCATGCACGGGAGATTTTTTGATGCCGTATTGTACTCACTCACAGGCATGCCGCATGGCATTATATTATGAAATCATTCCTAGCGCACGGATGCGGGCGCAATAGCTCGTCCTTATTACTGGGCGAGTATCCTAGAGAACACAGTATTTCGGAATAACAATGTTCCATAGCTTATTAAAACTTCAGCTTTATCACATAATTTTTTAAAGAGGGAGAGACATCCGAATCATCTTTACAAACTTTCATTTTCATTCTCTTTAAGTTAAAGTTGCTTGAATATTCAACCAGTTAACTCACTGGTTTGCGACTCGACTCAGACAATTTCATCAATACTTCGCTACCGATGTACCAGGGGCGCATAAGTGCGCAAAAGTAACTTGTTCATTCGGATACCGCCGCGCCTGTGGTACCGGGCGACTTCTGCGCTTCACCAGCAACAATTGAACATCAATATCTACGTATATCAGGGACACATGAGCTTACTGTTGTTCATGGATGCGGGTATCGCGGGCTCCTTGGTTCCTGGCGACGCCTGCTCCAGCTTGACGACTAGCTCGGACAGCATGTGCGGCTCGCGCTTTACCACCACGTTGGACCCAACTCCCACCCACGTGACGGGGTTGGTGCGACTGCAGCCACCGTCTGTGTGGATCACCTGCAATGAACGTCAACATTTCATTGATAGTTGATGCAGTCTGCGCAAGAGATCAGAGACCCCAGCGCTGTATCAGTTCTGTTTAACCAAGTCCACCACCAAATAGATCTGTTTTATGGTTAAATCCAGTCAGGTGAACAACGGCAACTGTACGATTTACGAAGCAGTAAGCAGCAATATAAAGTAACTTATTTGAAAATCTGACAAGTTTTTGGCAATTCGCACAACACAACCAACGTGGTACAAGTTACAACTTACAAGCTAGCAATCGTCGTTTGTTCTTAGAAATAATGGCGCTTGTATGAATGAAAATGGTCTGCCCTACTTATTCGTCGGTGTTTGCCAAAGGTCCCATGGCCCTATGCGTTAGTAAAAAAGTTTTGCGTTAATAAAATTAGAAACGTACACTGAAAACTGAGACCTTCCATTTTAGTTTTTAACCCCCGACCAAAAAGAGGGGTGTTATAAGTTTGACGTGTCTGTCTGTCGGTCTGTCTGTCTGTCTGTCTGTCTGTCTGTCTGTCTGTCTGTCTGTCTGTCCGTCTGTCCGTCCGTCCGTCCGTCCGTCCGTCCGTTCGTTCGTGATAGGCCGATTAGCAACTTGCAGTCGTTTGATGGGTTTTATATTTTGCATTCTGGTTCGTGACACTTATGAATTAATGGAAAGTTGACCCTGGTGCTGCAGCATCACCTGGTAATCAATACGATACCCAACTCCTCACCAACTTAGAGCAGAGGTTTCGTGTTTGGGCTCATTTTAATTGCGACAACCAATAAGACGTAGATAAGCAGTAAATATTTGCATGCTGCTGCTGCAGCATCACCTGGATTGTATAGGAGCCGAGCTCCGTAAGAACCCAGGGTGGAGGTTTCATGTTTGGGCTCATATTGACGGCCTCATCCAAGAGGATATTTATAGATCGTATTCATTGGGATGTGATCCTGTTGATAGGAACAATTCTGCACTATAACCAACACAAGTTTAAAAAGCATAAAATAAAATTAAATTAAGAAATTTAAAAAACCCCCGCCAAACAACTTTAAAAAGTAATGAAATAATATTTACTGACTTTAAGTTTGAATAATTCCTAAGTGTAAAGTAATATTTTAGTCCATAATTGTTGTCAAGGTGTGTCGGGGGATGTGAATTATTCAAACTTAAAGTCAGTAAATATTATTTCATTACTTTTTAAAGTTGTTTGGCGGGGGTTTTTTAAATTTCTTAATTTATATAAAGCAAACCGTGCAGATATATTTTAATATTAAAAGAATTTTGTTTCTTTAATTGTGCAATCATGCAATGTTGCTTGCTATTGCGTCGAATCAGCACTTTCGTAACAAGAAAGAATTCGCTTAACAATCACCAGGTGAACATGAACTCAAGAAGTTACCTTCTTCGGCGAGCCGGTGATGCAAGTGTTGCAGGCGCGCTTCTGCTCGGTCTTGATGGTGAGAGGCTGCATCATGCCGACTCCCTCCAACAGCCGCTGGTCGGGGCAGCAAAGCGGGTCGGGTATACACGCTTTGCCGAGTTTCGACTCATCCATTTTATTCGTGTCCCTGTGAAAAAAGGATGATGTGGTATAAATTATAATGGACTAAAATGGCCGGCTATTGGTCACTATTGGATAAACTACTTTGATGGCTAAGGCCAGTTGCGCCTATCCAAGTTTCAGTTAACACTTTGTTAAAATATCAGGCATTTTCTTTCATAAACGGGTGAATTTCAACATGTCCATATTTTTTTCATTTCGGTGAACTTTTTTGTTTCTATGTTTTTTTTTGAGTTTCTCAATTTTAATGTTTTAACGCTACGAAACTAATGACATAAAAATTAAATAGTAAACAAACGTAGCACACACGTTTATATTTTAGCTGTCACCGAGATGAAAAAGTCAGTCACCGAGATGAAAAAAAAATTCACCGAAATGTAAATTAACCGAAATAGTACACAGCGTGATTGTAAAAAAAAGCGAAATAATGTATATTTATGGCAAATTTTTGCCACTTAGGGTTACACTTTTGCAATTTTCGAAAGGATATAGCTAATATTTTTCAGAATAAAACATGGCCTATATCCATCACAAAGGATGTAACACACAACACGTTGCACAACTCTTATCGCGGTTTTAGGCAATTCCTAAAGCCTATTATTTTTAACCCATTCAAATAACCTGTTGCCTACTACGCTCACAAAAATATCATGGAGCGATGGTTACTCATTTTGTATGGGCAAAATAATCTCTATTTATGTATTAAGTTACATCTGCGGTAAATGCCTGGGCAAGGATATTTAAACAACAATGAAATAGAACAATGTACTTTTATATAAAAAAAATCAAGTTACAAACGATTTTAATTTCAAATAACAAATATTAGTACTGGGAAATAATTGACACATTTGCTTTGAATAAAATTACCACGCGCCACTCGACAAAGGATAAATGCTATTACTATTTTGCAGAGGTATCTTCTAGTGCTTAGTTAAAATTTTTCGTTATAAAATCAATATACTTAAGTTAAACAGTTAAAGTAAAAATTGACTAATTATTATTCTAACATTATTATAACTAAAACTACTTTTCGATAGGATTTATTAAGTTCTAATATTAAATAATCATATTATATTATAATATATAAAACAATAGACTCGTACTGTTTTTTCTAAACTACATGACGTCAAAAAATCAGTCTCTGAGTTTGTTATTCATAAAATCAAAGGTAAATAAATATTATGTCCTTATAAATATTTAAAGTTATAAAAAAATATAAATATTGACAAATCAGATAACGACCGGCACAGCAATGCGGCGAGCACCACACATCGAGCTACACCGAGTTGAAAGCTGCCGAATGATATGAAAATTGTATTGATTATACCTCAATTCCTTAAAAGAATCCAATAAAAGAATCCGTTTGATTGTACCACTAATATTTTTTCCTCGGCTGATGAAATAAGGACTAAAAAGGGTTTGGGGACAGTCACCGAGGGCCCAAATTTACACCTTAAGAATTTTTTATTTTAATGTCATAGTTATCGAATTAAAAACGTGTCATATGGATAATCACACAAACTATGCGATGAAATTTTATTTAAGTAACCCTTAAAAGTCTTTTGATGCCCCCATTTTCACAGTAGCCGCGAAAAGAATGCGGTTGGGAAATTCACCCAAACATAAAAACAAGAGAAATAACATAGACTAAATATTTTCAAACAGTTCAGTCTAGTACAAGTCTAGTACAAGTAAGTGGGTACAAGCAAGTGAGTGGGTTTTAAACAGAATAGATAATTAGAGTTTTTTTTTTGGTAATTAAGTACTAGCAAATACAAGGTGCCAAAGCGAATACTAATTACAAATATTATAAAGACAAATGTGTGTCTTTGTTACCCATATAATATGCTTTAATAACAACTGCTGAACCGATTCATACCCATAGTTTTTTACCACAGGCGCGAAAATAATTAAATTCTACACAACAAGACCTATGCCCGTATTTTTGGTTAGTACTTAAGATGCGACCCGGTCTCAAGACGCGGTTCGGCTCTGTGATTGGTCCAAATTTTGACAGCCAACCAATCACACAGCCTGAACCGTGTCTTGAGACCAAGATGCATCTTGAGTACTGACCAAAAATACGGGCCCTAGTATGTTAATCTACTAATTTGACACAGAGCAGCTGAATCTTACGCAGTTCAATGACCTAAGTTGTTATAGTAGCTCATAATCATCGCGAGAATTAAAAAGAAAGTATGTGTTTCGAAACGGTCATCAATCAATCAAACTGATACAGATCTGACTCGTGTCTGCCATGGCCCATGTGCGCCTGACTCATGGGCTTTTACATACTTTTGTTTAACGACGCGCTCCTTTACCATTTCGTTCCACTTATCCCAAGTATTAAACTAACAAGTCAGTCAAATAGATTATTATGATAGATGCAAAGCAAAATTACTACTATTTACACACTAACATTCGCGAAAAACATCTGTAAAATATCGCTACTTCTGAGCTTATATATAGCAAATATGCCAGTCTAGTCTTTAACTATTTCCTCATGTCAATATTACAATAATAGATGTGACGAGACAGTTTTGCTTTCCGCAGTCAGCTTAGCACATACAACAGTAGAAATGCGAAAAAAGTAAAATTAACAGATTTTAGACACAAAATAACAGATTTCCTTTGTCAATCTGCCACTTCTTTTAATATGAAATGTGACAGTGATGCGAAGAAAAGTCTTGTGTTTATTCCTCTAACCACAAAACGTATTGAGCAATTTAGAAGTAAATTAAATTCAAATATCCATTTATCGGATAGGTCACATAGCTCTGATGAAGCTTTTAATAAATTATTTAAGGTGATAAGAACTCAATTTAATTCAATATTTACTTCTAAAACGGTTAGAAACAGTAATAAAAAAAAAGATTACTAATGATCAAGAAGTTGCGACGGTCTTTGAAAAGTTTTTTGCTGACATTCCGGTCTCAACGACTAAAAATTTAAATTCTTCACCTGAAGCTGCCGAAAAGCTACCTACTCAGAGACAATGTAAAGGAGTGTGATGTCAATTTTAAGTTTAGAGAAATTAACCCCAGAGATATTATTGATACCTTTAAACTGTTGAATATAAAAAATACTGCTGATCTCTGGGGCATGTCTACAAAAATTATTAAATCAATAATTGACATCGTAGCTCCTCATCTAGCAATGATTTTTAATGACTGCATAAAAAATGGTGTTTTTCCTGACTTAATGAAGCATAGCAAGATTGTTCCTTTATTCAAAGCCGGAACTAAATCGGATCCCACGAATTTCAGGCCTATATCGATTCTACCGACCTTTAGTAAAATATTTGAAAAAAATATTTTAAAACAATTACTAGTACATTTTAATTCGAATAATTTGCTACACGATAACCAATACGGATTTACTAAGGGTCGATCCACAGCGGATGCTGGTATTCTAGGTATACCAGCATCCGCTGTGGATGCTGGCTGGTAGGCTTCTTTGTAGTATTTTTGAAGCTTGGGAGGAGTCGCAGGATGCCTTAGGTGTGTTTTGCGATCTCTCCAAAGCCTTCGATTGTGTTGAGCATGCTACATTGATCAGGAAACTGCGCCACTACGTCATAAAGGACTCTTCTCTCAGCCTTTTGACTTCTTACCTTAAAAATAGGACTCAAAGGGTTGAGGTAAATGGTAAAAGGTCCAATGGAACCAAAATAGAATTAGGTGTCCCACAGGGATCTATATTAGGCCCATTTCTTTTTCTCATCTATATAAATGACTTACCTTATCTAGTAAAGGATAATAATAATGAGATAGTGCTTTTTGCTGATGACACTTCACTTATTTTTAAAATGAAGCGACAACAGTCGAACTACGACGAGGTAAACAGTGCTCTCTCAAAAATAGTACATTGGTTTAATGTTAATAACTTACTATTAAATTGTAGTAAAACTAAATGTATAAAGTTTACTTTGCCCAATGTTAGGCAAGTCCAAACCAATGTACTATTAAATGATGAGAAGATGAATTTGGTAGATAACACTGTATTCCTAGGTATTACACTTGACATTAAATTACAGTGGGGTCCTCACATTGCTAATCTTGCAGGTAGGCTCAGTTCTGCAGCATATGCAGTCAGAAAAATTATAGAAATTTCTGACGAAGACACGGCACGATTAGTATATTTTAGTTATTTTTATAGTAGGATGTCATATGGAATCCTTTTATGGGGAAACGCTGCCGACATTAATACAATATTTGTGCTGCAGAAGCGAGCCATACGTTCTATTTATAAAATGTCTGCTTTAGAATCTCTGAGAGATAAATTTAAAGAAATTGGTATTCTAACTGTTGCTTTTCAATACATTTTGGACAATGTAATATATGTTAGAAAAAATATAAGTAAATTTAAAGTTAAAAGTGACATTCACTGTAGAAATACTAGAAATAAGCACAAGCTAGATATGCCGGTGATCAGACTTAGTAAAGTCAGTAAATCCTTTAAAGGTCAATGTATACGCCTTTACAATAAAATCCCAGAAAACGTTCAAAATCTTTCCATTAATAAATTTAAAAAAAGTAGTCAAAGAGCGTTTGTGTGCCAAAGCCTATTTATTATAAGGTCAATGATTTCATAAACGATGGCACATCTTGGGAGTAGGATGGCTTCTTGCAAGGCTACATCTACATTAGTGTTACATGACTTACAATTATGTTGACATTGTATAATTTTAAGTTACAACATTGTAAATTTTATTTAAAAAAGATAATTTTTTTTCTCACTTTTTTTGTTAAAAAAGTGGGCCCCGTGCGAGTTTCTTACGCCGGTTCTTCTCGCCGGGTTAGTTCCCGAACCGGTGGTAGGCACCATGTAGTATCAACATTCTGAAAGCATTTTTTAAAAATCTATTCAGAAATAAAACTATTTTTATTTATTTATTATTTATTTATTATTTACTTCGTCTATTTTTCTTGCAAAAAAAAACTTTTCTAAAGGGGGCCAATAGCCATGCCGGTCTCCAAAAACATACCCCGCGGTAGAGCTATTTACCAAATTAAAAGCTTTTTCTGTTATGGATCTACGAAAACAACGCTCTCGCCGTGTTGTTCTTATAATCAGTGACGTTAACACATGTGACATGAGTGACAATGATACTATGGCATCATAACTCATAAGTGGTGAGGCACTCACTTGTCAGCGACAAGGACACGCTGGCCGAGCAGCTCCAACGAGTAGGGGGAGTGAGGCGGCGGTGTGGGCACGCCGAACGACACCGAGCTGAACAGGCTCTCAGTTACTGCGGACAAACCAGGCTATCAGAAAGACTGGAGTGAAGAGATGCGAGTGAAAAAAGAAGAGAAGTGTAGATGCGGGTGAAAGACAAGCGAAATAGAAGCTGCAAAAGAAGAAATGAGGAAAAAGAGTGAAATACAAGTGAAAGAGAAGCTGCAAAAGAAGAGAAGGTGCAAGAGTAAGACAAGCGAAAGAAGAGAAGGAACAGAACCGAGAGAAGCCGTGGCATGTGTGTAGCAAAATGAGGTTATTTTGAAATGTTAATAATTTAAGAACCTGTTTTACAAGATGGCAAAATTTTAAAACATGACGTCAACGAATTTGCCCCGGAAGTAAAAAGAAGCATAATGCCGAAAAGAAGAATCACGGCGAATTAGGAAGAGAAGAGCGTATTTGTACGAAAAGCAAAAGCCATTTACAAAATTTATTATTAATAAGTAAACCGTCACCAGACAAGTTTAAACAAAGATTATATGAAGAAAATGTCTGATACATTCCTGAAATAGCAATACAGTTACGACCACCTTGTTAATGTCTTTTGGCAATTTTGACTGCGACAACGCAATCCCCAAAAGACGTTAGCAACGTGGTTCATTTTCTTGGAACTGAAAAAGTTTCACATCGCTTTGTCGAGTTGTCACAAGCGTTAATCACCAGGAGAGCATAAGTAACGTGGAATTAATTGAAACTCATAACGCCACATGTGGCTGTGCGCGGGAGTCCGACGACTGACAGCGCAATTAACTCCCATCCCTCGGGTACCGGCTTAAATATACCAACGGAATATTTTGAAATACAATTCTGAAGTTAATTATGTATTAAATTTGTAGGCCGCGCTTAACTTTAAGATCGCTAAGCAATAATAAAAGGGGAATGCGTAGTGTTAGATTTTTACGTACGCGCACGGGATAGAGTACTAGATGACGCCCGCAAGTACCTTGAGCGAACATTCGTGTATCGCGCGTTAACCGCTTTTTCGGTTCAGCGATTTGTTCGTGAAGAGGAAACAGACAGACACACTTTCGCATTTATAATATTAAAGTATGGATTCTTCTTAGTAATCTTCGGGTCTAAGGCTGCGTTTCCACTGGAATTCAGCTAAGCTACGTTGCGACTGCGAGGAATGCGTGTACTTACCAATAGAATCGTTGCGCTGGGCGAGGTCAGGCAAATGGAGCTATTTCTATTGGTTGTCACAAAACACATTCCTCGCAACACAGTAAGGCTCAGCTCATCAGAGCTTCCATCAGGAAACCCAGCTGTATGAAACGCCCTAAAGCTCGAATCACGTGTGCGAAGCCCTTAGACTAGCTAAAAGCCGAGTTTTGTGAGGGCTCGCGTCGTCAAACCTTGACTGACTGATGATAACACATCTACATATAATAAATTAGATGTTCCGCGTGGCTTCGCCCGCGTAAATTAGATATTTCACAGACATATTAGTCCACAAAAAATAGCCTATAATCCTTCACGTGGTCTACTTCTTATCTGTGCCAAATAACATAAAAATTGCTCCAGTAGTTCGTGAGATAAGCTCTTTCAAATAATTTCCCCCGTTTTTTCCACATTTTCCTCTATTTCTTCGCTCCTATTAGTCTTAGCGTGACAAAATATAGCCTATACCTATAGCCTTCCTCGATAAAGGGGCTATCTAACACTGAAAGAATTTTTCAAATCGGACCAGTAGTTCCTGAAATTAGCGCGTTCATACAAACAAACAAACTCTTCTGCTTTATAATATACTAGAAGTTCCGCGCGGCTTCGCCCGCGTAAATTAGATATTTCACAGACAAATCAGTCTACAAAAAATAGCCTATGATCCTTCACGTGGTCTACTTCTTATCTGACCCAAATAACAAAAAAATTGCTCTAGTAGTTCGTGAGATAAGCCCTTTCAAATAATTTCCCCAGTTTTTTCCACATTTTCTTCTATTTCTTCGCTCCTATTAGACTTAGCGTGATAAAATATAACTTATAGCCTTCCTCGATAAATGGGCTATCTATCACTGAAAGAATTTTTCAAATCGGACCAGTAGTTCCTGAGATTAGCGCGTTCAAATAAGCCCTGTCAAATAATTTCCCCCTGTTTTTTCCACATTTTCCTCTATTTCTTCGCTCCTATTAGTCTTAGCGTGATAAAATATAGCCTATAGCCTTCCTCGATAAATGGACTATCTAACACTGAAAGAATTTTTCAAATCGGACCAGTAGTTCCTGAGATTAGCGCGTTCAATCAAACAAACAAACAAACTAACAAACTCTTCCGCTTTATAATATTAGTATAGATTAGTATTAGTATAGAAGTATAGATAAAAATTAGCACAAATCAAATAGGCGTGATAGTTTTTCCGTAAAGTGTACCACAAAATGTACAGGTTGTGGGATATACTAGGGTTCGCTTCGCTCGCCCTGATAACGTTTCCAGTATTCAGAAATGTTCCAGAAGCCTGTAATATTCCCGAGCAATTATTGTGTAAGCGGTGTCACGCATCGCTAGGGTTGCCAAAACCTCAGATGTCCCGATTCTGCTATAATCCATCGTTTAAATAGCTTCGAGTCAGTTCGGGTCGGGGATCCAGTCGAACAAAAAGTATTCTCATAAACATTTTAAACGTGGTTTTGAGAATAATATAGTATTATTACATCAACAAATTTAAAGTTTCAATATGGTTCGATTCGTCTCTTACTGAACATAATATAAGTTATAACTGTACCCGACAAAACCCGGTTGGTTAATATCGATTTTAGTAGGAGTTCTTTCCTTGTTTACTTGCTCATTTTGAAAATAAATTTGACCAATTCGCTTTTGAAACTGCTTTTTTTCCTAATACTGTATGAATTATTGCCAACCCTGCCTTCTGTTCATCTCCAGGAATGCTGTGGATCTCGACCAAACTTGCGGTAAAGATTACTGAAGATGTTCTTCGTACAAATGTGTGAAACCATTAATTACTACCACTTAAAAGTACTGGAAATGATAGAATTAAAGGAACAACGATTTTATGATCGCAGCAATTTCTAGTCTTCGAATGTTGGTAATAGCTGTAGAAGAATAATGTTTATTGGCACTTTTTTTAGAAGTTTTTGACTTAATTTCTTACAAAATAAATTGTGAAGGAAGTTCTTACTAGATATGCGGAACGGCTCCGTCCGCGTAAATTTTGAATTTTACGGAAAATAAATAATTAGCCTAATAATTATTATGCTACTCAGGGTGAATATAGCTTTCCAATAGTGAAAGAATTTTTGAAATTGGCACAGTAGTTTTTGAGTTTATTTAGATGTACACAATTAAAGTTTTGGGTTTTTTAATTCAAAGTTACCCAAAATGACTGTATTATTTTTAATTTTCTGACTGACATTTTTTACAATATGGTAATTGGTATTATTAAACATGTGGTTTAATAATAATAATAACTTGGTATTTTAATTTGGGAATACCAGGCGCGCAGACACGACTGACGTATGGAATC
This sequence comes from Cyaniris semiargus, assembly GCA_905187585.1. Lineage (NCBI taxonomy): Eukaryota > Metazoa > Arthropoda > Insecta > Lepidoptera > Lycaenidae > Cyaniris > Cyaniris semiargus. The sequence continues at coordinate 15,749,698 of LR994558.1, forward strand.
GTGCGCGATTTCACGGCTATCACACATGGATTACCATCAAGCATCTAAAGTGGTCCACAGTCTACACGTCCAGACACATATTTGACGTCCATCATCAGAGCTTTACCGAAATAGTCATACGAAGCAAAAACTATTAGGAAGTTTTTACGTGTGCTTCAAGTAAATATGTTCAGAAAGTAGTTACAAAGAAGATTACGAAACGATTTTTTTTGTTTTTCAAATGTTATATTTGTAGGTTATTGCAATCTTTAAAGCATTAAGCAGGCAGCAGCAAACCCAGAAGAGATAGCGCTTCCCTGTCTACAACCCATAAAAAATTGTATTTACAATGCTGCCAAAATGCGTTTCCGACGGACAGGTACTATTCCTTGCATGTTAACTGTACCACCCACAGAAATAAATCAAGATTGATTGATGATTTATTTCTGTGGCACCACCCTTAGATTTTCAGACCTCATTAATCGAGAGTAAAACTATTTTGAATATGGAAAAAGCTAAATGCTAATGAATGAAATTAAACCCTGTTTCCCTAGCACCAATGTCCAGGATGACCAGGCTCGCATTATTTGGCAGCAGTTTATAGAGCATATTGTATTACCTTTATGAACCTGCGTGGCGCGGGTTGCGGGTTGGTTCGGGAACAACGAATACAGCGGGAACCGGCCACCTGCACAGAAAAGAAGATTAAAGAATGGAGAAGAAACACAGAAGATACTTTAGAATGCAGGTGCATTCTAAAGTATCTTCTATGTTTCTTCTCCCTAATCTTAACCCTAACTTGACTACATACTTAAACCTAGATCTCAAAATCTGTAAGGTCTAGAAAACTGATATTTTACACAAGTAACTTCAGTTCATGAAGATTAAAATATGCTCAAGACGAAATGAAACAGGACCTAAGACTTCGAAATTATAACGATTTGATTTTTATTGTTATTTGAATAATATGTACTTAGTTTAAATATGTATAGCAGGGCTTCCCAAATGCTTCGCAAATGCTGGGACAATGTCCCAGGGGCGTCGCATCTCAATTCTCAACACAACCAAATCCAGTGAGCACCGCGTGCATTATGTCATTCATACATCCCCGGTTTCAGATGCTATGCTCAGAAAAGCAAGCGCATCCTTCACATTAGCCAGTCTTGCTGGCTTTAATATCTTTCATAAAAATCTCTTTTAATTGTTAAGTATGCTTTTGTTTTGATTTGGTTACTATATCCTAATAAAAATATTTAAAATGTCCAAATAGTGTTTTTATGATAACCTATGTAGGCTGGTTCTAAAATTGGAAAGTATTTTTGGGGGCTGAGTTTAGGGGCGTCGTAAAGAATTAATGGCAAAGTCCCAAACCAAGGGCGTCCGCGTCAGTCGTCACAGTACAAATAAGTTTGGGAAGCCCTGATGTATGTGTTCTTGTCCTTATCTGTGGGCTTAACAGAATTGTCACTTATCAGATGATGAGAGAACGATGAGATTTGGGTATCTCTACTCTCTTTGCCTACATTATTTTTAAACCGACTTCAAAAAAGGAGGTTATCAATTCGACGCGTATGTATGTAATATTTCCAGAACTGCCCAGTTTTCGTATATGTTAGTCTATATCAGCGTCTGAACAAATGCGCCAAATTTCAAAAGTGTATGTACATGTATGTATGTATGTATGTTTGTGTTCGCATATCTCTGGAACTACCAGTCTGATTTCAGTAATTCTTTTTTTGTTGCATTAGGTATTGTTCAACTTAGGGAATAGTGCAAGTTTCATCAAAATCGGTTCAGTAGTTTTGGAGATAGAGTTTTAATTCCCAATTACGTACAATTTTGAGGTCGGTCTTATCTTTTTAAAATACAGTTTTTATTAGTACTGGTAGGGTTAGAGACTACAGTAAATCAGTAGAGCTCTAGATTCTAGTCTCTGTTCTTTATTGCGATTTGCGCTTATACATACATATAATTTGCTTCCTAATTTTATAATGGTTAGTTATTACACTAATAATAATAATATAATATAGCACCGCCCATGGGTTATCTATATTATCATAATGACCAGCTGTATCGTGAAAGTCCGGTTCGGGGACTTTCTCTATCGCGGGCGGGTCACAGGTTCACTTCCTATCGCCTCTTTGTACCTTGTACGGACTATGAATTTCATTCATTTATTAAAGTACTGTGATATTACTATAATATTTAGATGTTAATATTATTTTTTAGCCAAAATTCATTGAACGCGTAGAAACCGTACATTTTTCCTGAATAAAAAGTATCGAATGTTCTGTTCCGAGACTCAAAATATGCTCAGCAAAATCGGTTCAGCGGTTTATGCGTGAAGAGGTAGCAGACAGACAGACACACTTTTGCATTTATAATTTTATAATATTAGTATGGATATGAAAATATGGATTTACGAACTCTAAACAGATTCGTGTGCTGAGTGTAGTTTATGCCACTTTTCACCGTGAGGAAGTTAGCTATAGTTTGCAACAGCAACGACGAATTCAGCCAGTGTCAAAACTCACATTCAGCACTTTAAAGATGTCACGAATATTCGGCAACTATTCGGTATTCGGCCAATTCACTATTCGTGGCATCCCTACTTTAAATTACAAAATAGCGTTGTTTACAATTAAGAGGATACTTCAAGGGCTAGAGAAATGAAAAACAAGTATTTTTAAAATCTATTGCTGTCTCCCTAACCGCAGAGCGCGATAGAGACAACTACAGTTTGAATTGAAAATTCTGAACAGAAAATCAACGATTCGCTGTGTCCCCTGATTTCTTCTCCAAAACTTAATCGATTTAAATACTTTTTTCATTAAAAATTAAAGCAAGGCTAGAGCTGTGTTCCTATGTTTTTTTTTTTTTTGTATAATCTAGCCAAATTTGTTTTCTGGATGTTTGAACACATAGGTTTTTGAACGTTCATATCTTTTTTAATAATTAAATTATGAAAAGAAAGAAAACATAGGGACATCCAAGTGGCCATAGATATTCAGAAAAAAAAATTATAACTCTATTGGCATTATCCAGGGAGGAAACAGGCCTTGTACCATGAAACTGTTTTGAGACTCAAACAATCGGACGAGAATGCCGCGTCCTGCTCTAACAACGTCATTTCACGTTTGTTAGAGTAGGACGCTACATTCTCGTCCGATTGTTTGAGTCTCAAAACAGTTTCGTAGTAGGCCTACTGGGTACAACGTTTGTATGGGAAAAACGGCCCTAGTACTACTAGGAAGTACGGCCCTAAGTACATATTATGAATACGACTATAATTGCATACCATAGCTAAATTTTATTAATATTTTTATTTATAATTTTTAGCATGTTCTTGAAACCTCTTTAGTGTTAACTAAACGTGTAATAAAACTACAATTAATTAAGTTAATTTAATATTTGCGATAAAAATAAGTGACAATTACAGTCAACACTTGTTAAAATGATAACGATCAAATAAAATATAAACTACAGTAAAAGTATTTACTGCTGTTGGCTTCGTTGGTAAAGATTTTTTAGTTTTTATATCCTAGTACTTACAAATAAATTCTTAGAATAGAATTAGAATAATTATCTATTCTATTCTATTCTAAAACAATAAATTCTAGGAAAGACTGGGACTATATTAATAAATGTTATGTAATTGACACTAAATTATTGTAAAAATAAATTCAGCAAAAAATGCTGTGCAATTCACAAAATACAGTAATGGACAAATCGCAAAGGAAATAGGTATACATGTATTTTTTCTTTCTAGGCAAAATATAATGTTTGTGACATTAGCAGCCGCAATCAGTGCCATAAATGTAATTTCCTTTAATTTAATAAATTAGAATTTTCATTAAATTAAAGTTAATCATTGAGTGCTGTTAGTTTTTTTGCAGCTTTAAGTTGCCCGCTGCCAACTAAGTTACTGTATAACAGGCGCAACACGCGCGTCTACACCTCGGCTACCAGGCTCACATACCTTGGTGGAGGTCAGCGGGCGGGCGGGAGCGGGCGCCCCCCGCCGCCCCGCCCAGCATCTCCCCCCGGGAACCACCTCACCACCTGCGAACAAAACACGCCGTTATTAAATACAGAAATAAAAAGTATATTTGCCTGCTACTTGAAAAGTTTTATACAGGATTAAAATTTAAATGTTAATGAATGTGTCAATTATAATTTGCTTATATAATAAACTCCGGGAATGCCGGCAGAAGTGAAAACGAAACACATTGCCATTTTGGATCATTTTACAATTTACGCGTTTGAAACTTTTTGCTTATCCCAAAAATGCATAACGGCGTTTCTTTCTCTAGCTATGTAGGTACTGTACCGTACGGTGTACCACCTACATAACAATATGTAATAAGAGACGTGCCGAGTGCCGACTAGTCGGTAAAGCCGACTATCCGGCCACTTTCGTAGTCGGCGACTAGTCGGCGAATAGTCGGCAAAAAGCGCCGGCTATCCGGCTTTTTACTTTTTTAATTTAATTGGAATTACATTAAAGAAAAACCTTGATTATTTATATAATGTGTTCACATCACACTCAAATCTCAATCAGTCTTACACATTTTAAAATTAAATGAAGTGTTTCTGAAATTACTAGCTAGTAAAGAAATATATTTTTTTATATTTTTTTTTTAACAACCAATCAAGTATGTATTATTAAATCAATATTGCATGTACTATCAGAGAAGTTGATTCATAGGCAGATAGCGGGCCTACGCAATTTAGTTGCGTTATGTCAAACCCAGCCAAAAGATCTCGACTAACAATAATAATTGACATTACTCGACCAAATGACTTAGGTCCGTCAACTGTATCATAAAAACAAAAAAAAAAAACATACGCGAAGTAAACATAACACGATTCGACAAGTTCGCAGGCGGCGTGTGTGACTTACCCGCGAATCAGCAGTAAAAAAGCTTTACGGAAACTTCCAAAACCATGATCGGCTTGGCCGACTAGTCGGCCAAAGTCATGATCGGCACATCTCTACAGTGAGTAATAATATTATACTATACTTTTATAGGATGGTTTACAGGCTAGGGATCTAGGCTATGTCCCCTGATCATATTACTTCTGATGACGTTAGGTCTCCCATGTGACTGGCTGTATGACCAATTATTATCAGCATAGTTAAATGCCAAAAGCTTACTCAATTAACTTTTTGGTATTACTATGTAAATAAATACTGTAAACATACATTTTATGGTTAGTGGTTACTCAATTGTTCAAGAAGCAGCTACCTTATCCAATTAGTTACCGTACTTGAAATATTTGAGAACTTAGTAATAGAATAGAACAGATTATAAATTTGAACACTAAATAAACTACCAAAATGTATATCTACAAAATATTAATTGCCAAAACGTACTATATATTCACAAATCACAAGGATACCCAGCTATATCTACATTATATTATGTACTTCGCATTATCCCATTATTTTCTAATTACAATCCTTTGCCTAAAGGCTCATTATAAGACCCTTATAATCATTATAATGGCGATAAAAAGAAAAAAAGGAAAAATACACGCCATAGACATACCATTAAAACGTTTCATTGGAAAACGATTCTTAGGAGCTTAGCAATAAGATTGATTTCGGCGTGCACACAATTTGGGTACACAAAAACCACTATTGTTCCCCAGTGTGAACTGTATGGTATAAATTAACCCATTTCAAAGGGTTTTTTTTACCCAACCGGTTGTTGGAATTTGACGGGGGTCCGATGGCTCCGCCGCTCAGGTGTGAATTACGACGGTAAGTGGAAATGAGGCATTACCGGGAGTCTAACTCCTTGGCTTCCCTGATGTCCTAGTAGCAGTAGTTACCGTACAGTCGAATATTGTCCTCAAAACTGAACGAACACGTAACAAGAACGACGGACCATTTAAATTTTTAAATCGACGAAATTATAGGGACTCATTAATAAATAAGTTCAGATGTTAAAATATTTGTTGTTAAAGATTTCTAAAGGTTATTTTTCAAAATAAAAGTATTATGTTTACCTGAAAAGCTAGACCCGTGGTTATTCTGTTCGTGGTTATTCTGTTACACAAGCAAACGCATATTTGGTACAACAAAATATTAGATTTATCCCTTTAAACTTGAAATGCCTTATAGACTAGTCCTAACTCCTAGCTAGCCATAGTCCTATGCTAGTTCTAACTCCTAGCTATACAACTAGACCACGGGGAAAGGCTTCTTTCAATTGACAATATACATATATTATTTTGTAGACAAAGAGTAGGTAAGCTTTTCTTGTCTATCAACTAACTCTACGGCATAGACAAATAAATCGTCATAATATGACAGCATAATGTATGCAAACAGCAGCCACCAAGGGCGCATAGCTCGCGTGAGGTCCACCAGTCAATCGTAAGCCCATTGTACCCAGACGTTGAATGCGCTGTTACTTGGAAAATTCAAAATACTAAACACGAATTGATGAGCCACTAGCTTGACGGTAAAAGCTGTATTTGATAAGGAGGCATGAACCGAGCAATGAAACTCACGTTATAGAAATATGATTGTTAAAAAATTTAGAGATGTGCCGACTAGTCGGTAAAGCCGACTATCCGGCCACTTTCGTAGTCGGCGACTAGTCGGCGAATAGTCGACAAAAAGCGCCGACTAAGAAAAAGAAAAACCTTGATTATTTATAATGTGTTCATATTATCGCACTTAATCAGTCTTACACATTTTAAAATTAAATGAAGTGTTTCTGAAATCACTTGCTAGTAAAGAAATATTTTTTAATATATTTTTTTAACAAGTAAGTATGTATTATTAAATCAAGATGGCATGTAAGTACATGAAATATTTCTTGAAAACCATCAACTGTATTATAAAAACAAAAAAAGTAACGTACGCGAAGTAAATTTAACACGATCCGACACCTTCGCAGGCGGCGTGTGTGACTTACCCGCGAATCAGCAGTAAAAAAAGCGTTACGGAAACTTCCGAAACCATGATCGGCTTGGCCGACTATTCGGCCGATTAGTCGGCTTATTTGCAGCCGACTAATCGGCTAGTCGGCCAAAGTCATGATCGGCACATCTCTATAATAAAAATACTTACATTATATTTCCAAGAATTTGATCTGAGCGAAAACACGATATCTTATTCTCGATAGAAAAAAATCACAAAGATGCATCTAATTTTCACGAATTTGTTATATATTTCCCTAACCGTGCATTGAACTAAGTTAATATTTTAACACATTGTATAAAATTCTATCATTGAGACACTGACCTGGCGGATTTTTAAAATGTTGTATGTGTCACCGTAAGATTGTAAACACCGCGAGATTGTAATATGACTAAGTGATGGATTGTAAACAACCAGTTTTCCGGTGATTTTAAATTACCTAATTATTTCGTATTTAAAATAACTTCAACTGTATGAAAATTTGATGTATAACATAAAATAAAATTTAGATAATGTATTTAAAGTGCTGTTTAAATGTTCGGTTATTAAAATTAACCTAACTTATAATTGAAACTGCACTTTAAATATATCTAAATTTTATTCAATGTTACACATCAAATTTTCAAGCAATTGAAGTTATTTTAAATACGAAATAATTAATTTAAAATAATCGGAAAACTGGTTGTTTACAATCCATCAGTTAGTCATATTACATCTCGCGGTGTTTACAATCTTACGGTGACATATGTATATTAATCGCGTCATTAAGAAAAATCAAAAAACTAACTTGGCAATGATTCCGCGTCGTCCTTTTTCACCTGGCATATGAAAGACGGGTGTGAGTGTGAAGAGAGAAGGACGATGTTTGATTTTTTGGGTTAGTCGCCCTCTTAATATTTTGGACATCGCACAGACGAAGTGGAAAGACAATATTGTGCGTCACGCTACGAAGACACTGTGATAACAGGGTGTTGCTAGGCAGCGCCCTTTACCTACGTCTGGAAGCCCTGACACTGTAGGGATGAAGGAACTTCACACTGGAGATATTGGTAACATTTCTATTATTCATTTCCAAATTCTGGTTGTAGCTGGTTTATGTTAATACTAGATGCCAGCAACTCCGTTTCGCCAACCGCAACAAAAACTATCTAATATTATTTGACGACCTCTGTGGCTCAGTGGTTGAGCGTGTTGTCAGCGCTCAAGCCGGGGGTCGCGGGTTCGAATCCCGCCGACGGAACAAAAAGTTTTCAATGTTCCCGGGTTATGGATGTGTATTAAATATGTGTATAATATAATAAAAATCTTAAATTACATGTATAGTATAAAAGTATTAAATATATTTCAGTTGTCTGGTACCTGTAACACAAGTCCTTAGGCCTTAGGGCTTAGACCTTAAGGTACTTAGCACGGGGCCAGACTGACGTGGTTTTTGTGATATATCCATAGATATTACGAGTATTATTATTTCCCATTATCAAAGTCTTTCCTTACCAAATTAACCAAATTTAATCTATGTATATCGGTTGAGCCGTTTAAGCGTAAAGAGGTAACAGACACACAGACAGACATACTTCCGAATTTATAATTTTAGTAAGGAAATAAGGATTGTTTCTCTTTAATTGCGAAGAACAGGAGAAATGTGAAATAAACTTTAATTGTTGGTGAATTTGGTAAATAATTTAAAGCTATTTTATTACCAGGTTTAACCACACGAAACTTTTGCACAAATTAGTAAATAATGCGAGAACCGTACATTGTTGCCGCGATAAAGACTATCCTATATCCTTTCCAGATCCTAAAATATCTTCATATCAAATCAAATCTAAATTGGTTCAGACTTTAACATTCCTATTTAAGAATCGATTTCTTTGAAAATCCGGTATAATATCTATGCCTTGCAACTGTAGGTACAATTTCTTGATGATATTTTTGCTCCAGGATATGAGATTTGACACCCCTCAGACGAGTGAAAAAGTTCGAAGGGTGAGTCACTCACGCACGCCGCCCCTCTCGAGTGACATCCCGATAGAAGTTATTGAATGTGGAGTTGGAACTTCAACGTCTGGTGATTTCAATCGTTGTCTAATCAGAAAAACTTTTTTGCGTTGGTTTTTTGATGAAAATAATGATGGAGATGTAAAAAGTCCGCGCAGCAAACAAAACCAAGCAACTGTAGGAAAGTGTTACAACTTAATATTTACGTTTCTGTGTTTAGTTATTCGAATGTAACTCCCAAATATACACTTTTTAATATTTTTAGGGTTCCGTAACCAAATGCAAAAAACGGAACCCTTATAGATTCGTCATGTCTGTCTGTCTGTTTGTCCGTCCGTATGTCACAGAAACTTTGAAGAGAAAAACAAAAATGTTTTTTTTTCATCTACCTATGCGTGTGGGGTATCTATGGATAGGTCTTCAAAAATCATACTGAGGTTTCTAATATCGTTTTTTTCTAACCTGAATAGTTTGCGAGAGAGACTCTTCCAAAGTGGTTTTTTAGGGTTCCGTACCCAAAGGGTAAAAACGGGACCCTATTACTAAGACTTCGTTGTCTGTCCGTCTGTCTGTCTGTCTGTCTGTCTGTCTGTCTGTCTCCAGGTTGTAACTCAAGAACGGTAATACCTAGAGAGTTGAAATTTTCACAGATTATGTATATCTGTTGCCGCCATAACAACAAATACTAAAAACAAAATAAAATTAATATTTAAGGGGGGCTCCCATACAACAAACGTGATTTTTTGGCCCTTTTTTGCTCTATATCAATAATGGCAACAGGTAGGTAACTTGATTTTTTCTCAAAGTCCTTAGTTTATGTGTACTTTAATATTTAATAACAATATTAAAATAAAATAAAAAATAAAGGGGGGCTCCCATACAAAAAACACAATGATTGGCCTAATTTTGCTCTATAATGGTACGGAACCCTTCGTGCGCGAGTCCGGCTCGCACTTGGCCGATTTTTTTATACGTCATAAATGGTAAACCTTAAATTAACTTTCATTAAATCAACTGAAATATAAAAAAAATCAAAAACCTTTTAATTTCATAAAAATAAACCTTATTGCTGCTACGGAACCCTACATGGGCGATTCCAACTCGCACTTGGCCATTATTTTTTTTTAACTTCCTTGAACACCTATCGGCGTTTATAATATTCACAAGATAAAACATTAAACAACGTACTTATTTCTTAAAAAAACAGGTAATTTTAATCCTAGGGACATGTTCAATGAGGCAATCCGGTCCATCTGCTTATACCGGTTCTATAAACCTGCAGAATGATTCACTAGGAACATACAACCCTCGAGAAGGTCATTTCGCGGAGTACGTGGAATCGTTGTGGTAGACAGTTAGACACACCTCAGTAATCTTCACTTTATGGAGCTACTTCGTGGAAGCGCATACGTACTGAGATTACGCTGAAATTACTTGTGCACCAGTGATGCGTGCCTGGTAATACTTAGGATACCGGTTTGTAAGACATGAGCAGTAGGTAGCTAGCTAAGCTAGCTATCTTGAGCTAAATTGCCGTCATAGAAATCAATGACGAAGATAGATCGTTTTGATTCATCGCAAATGATCGGTAAGACATTGTGCACAAGGCATCGCGAGAGTGACATCACGGGCCTTTTACGTCAAATACAGAATGCAACAAAGCAAATTGAATAACTTTAGTGTATGTGTCCCTTGTACAGAGTCAACATTGAAAGTAGCAGCGCTGATCGAAATACTTTTAAAATAAAAAGGAACTCCTCCAGCGCTGCTACTTTCACAGTGAACTCTTTGACAAGAGGCACAGTTATTATCCTACAGTACTATGTTTTTTTACACTTAGGGCGAAGCCAAACGAGTGTAATTTGTGAGTTGTGAGTCGCAGAATTTCGGTTCGGCAGAATTCAGCTGCATTCAGTTTCATACAAAAGTCCTGTTTGATTCACACGAGCGTAATTTTGTGAGTCATGATTTGTATGAAAATAATAAATATATTTACGCGGCAGAAATTCTGCGACTCACAACAGTCACAAGTCACAACTCACAAATTACGCTCGTTTGGCTTCACCCTTAAGTATATCAGGTATTTCATTAAGAAATCTATGTATTAAAAATTCGTTTGTTACAAATAACAACAATTTGACCAACTTAACCATGTTTACCTCTTTACGACATAGAAAATAAAAGCAATTCCGCAATTCACCATTATTAATAATAATGACATGGTATAAGCTATTTCGACACTGTGTATACTGTCCCCCGGGGGCCCCGGGGTACGACCCGTACGAGCCCCGTGTCCGCACAATAATTAAAGACGTGCTATTCGTTCCCCAGTCCCCACAATTAAAAAGATAAAGAGCAATCAAATTTACATACCAAGTTTAACATAAATCGCCTTTATCTATGTGTTTCCATATTCATAATTAATCCCCTACGACAGGGGTTCCCAAACTTGGCGCCGCGGCGCCCTGGTGCACCGTGGAAAGGCAAGAGGGACGCCGTGAGCTAATCCTCCATCATTATCCAAAACCACAAATATTATAAAATAAAAATTAAAATATTAATTATGTAAATCAGGTAGCTGATTAATATTTTTTTATTGCTATTTACCTACTTAAACTATAATCATTAAAGGTATCTTTTTCCTTTTCTAATAGCTACTTACCTGTAGAGTAGGGCGCCGTGACAAAATATTGTGACGTGTAACTGTGCCGCAGGCTGAAAAAGATTGGGAACCCCTGCCCTACGAATATTATGCAAACTAGATATATGTATATTACAGAAATAAATATTTATTTCTGAAAAATCATAGAAGTGTGGAAGAACTTAAGGGGCGTCCACAAATTACGTAAGGTGTTAGTTTGATTCTTTAGTATAGTTACTAAAGGTTTTACTTCCAATAGTTTTAATTCATAACGCTTATTAGTATGACGTGTTATCGGCGGAAACGATAACAGCTATCATCATTCGTCATCGCCCTTACACGCCCCCACACAATGACTTATTCAATCCACAGGAAGTTTGATAAATGCTTTACAAACAGAAATTATATTATAAAAACTAATGAAAGAAACTAGGAATTACGTACCTACTTTATAATGTTTATTCAATAGTTCAATGTAAATAAATAATAGGCGAATTTGAAACGTTAGAAAATAAATATTTGAGGACAAACCACGAATAGGCCGAGGTTTCGAAAAGAGACGAACTTACGATGGCCCTGTATAAATATTAAATAATACCCCCAAAAAGATAAAATTACTAAAATTACTGTGGCACAATTGGTTGAGTGTGTCGCGGGTTCGAATCCCGCCGACGGAACAAAAAAGTTTTCAAATGTTCCCGGGTCTGGATGTGTATTAAATATGTGTATGATATAATAAAAATCTTAAATACATATACATATGTATAGTATAAAGGTATTCAATATATTTCAGTTGTCTGGTACCCGTAACACAAGTCCTTCAGGTACTTACCACGGGGCCAGACTGACGTGGTGTGAAGCGTCCATAGATATTATTATTGTTATTATAGGCCTCTGCTAAATTCGATGTTTAACGCCAAGAATGTGACAAAACGATCAATGATTTCTTTAGTAAGGTAATTCTTTTTTGTTCATATAGTCGTCCAATAGCAATAATTCACGTAGGTACAGCGGGGCTAAAATGGTCGCATAGCAATTCCTCTCAATCAATTCAAAAAATGAATTGTCAAAACTGTCAAACGCACGAATGTCAAATTTAGACCAATTCAATTGGTCTAAATTCGTACTAATTTGACATTCGTGAGTTTGACCAATTCAATTGGTCTAAATTCGTACTAATTTGACATTCGTGACTTTGACAGTTTTGACAATTCATTTTGTGAATTGATTGAGAGGAATTGCTATGCGACCATTTTAGCCCCGCTGTATACCCAAGTATACTACTATACCCGAGTATATCGTATATTGTCTACGCTCGGTAGTAAAAAGGCGGCGCCTAGTACACCGCGCGTCGCGACGCACTCCACTTGATGTACCGTCAGTAAAATAAAATATCTGTGTCTGGATTTTCGGGCTCTACACTCTGTTTCTATGCGAGATATATGCAAGATATGTAATATGTTTATATTATGCAAGAAGTAAGAACTAAGAACTACAAGTTTATTGGATAAGCTTATAAATTATAATATGAATAATATGATCTAAACCACCAGGCTAGTAACAAATCTTTTTAAAAAAGTTGACATTTAATATGAAATTTTGTGACTTTGGGATGGTTTAATTAATTATTTACATAACATAAAGGAATTGCAACGTAATAATTCTATAATTGCTTTTCCCTTTTGACTTCTGGAAACCCGATGCTACGACTAGTTTGCGGATAAAAAAAATCGCAGTTAGGATTCTGGTTACTCGTCCTAATAGGACGAGATTTTGTCAAACGAGAGATTAGACTACTCCATTATATGTATTCTTTAATAATTATTAATTTGTAATTAAAGTGTCTAAACGGCTATTTTCGAAAATATTATAAACGTACAACGTAAACGAAGACCTACGTGCGATATTTTTGTTTTAATTTTTTTTCCGCGTATATTTGTCACCAGTAATGATTATAAAACCACAACCACATCTTCCCTCTCGACGCCAGCATTTGAAGAGCGCCCGGCACGCTGCTTGCATTCCATAAAAAGAAATTATCATTTTTGCGAACGCTCCAAGCATCAACCGCATTTTTTTCTTTTCATTTTCGTTCAACAGCGGGAGACATGTGGAAGCTAAAACGAAATAAACTCTAGTGCCCTGTGATATGGTTGAAAATTGTATGTCGAAACTAATTAATTCGCTTAAAGCCACGGCGGCTAACTAAATAATTTACAGCATAATTATTATTACATATTATAGTACAGGGAAAGGGTATAAATACTATGACATAATATTATTACATGTACATTGTACAAGTAGTTTCTAATTTTAGACCTGTATAGAAATTCGAAAAATCACAAAATTAAGGTTTAAACGTTGAAATGTGTGTTGAGGAGTTTTACAGCATCAAATAAGTATTATATTTAATGGTGTTTTACATTTCCATGTGTAAGTTTAAAGTTATAAAACCATGAACCAAGTACCAACCCTATTTCTCGAACCTATTTGGTAAGAAAAATTTTATGATCTGCGAAACCCACGTACATAAGAAAACAGATATTTCACAATTATTAATTAAATTAAACATTATTTTCCGATACTAGTAATAACATCCATACTATCCATAATGTACTTACTTTACTAATATGTATTATAAATGCGAAAGTGCGTCTATCTGTCTGTTACCTCTTCACGCCCAAACCGCTGAACTGATTTTGCTGAAATTTGGTATGGAGATGCTTTGAGTCCGGTGGAGACATACTTTTTATCACGGAAAACGGTTCCCGCACGATAAACTAGTTTTGACGCAACGGAGGTGCAGGCGTCATCTAGTTAGAAAATAATTACAAAGATAAACGAAAACAACAACGAAGCAAATATCAGCATCAAGAAAACATCACCTATCAAACTAAACATCCAATTATTCACAAAGAATCGGCCAAGTGCGAGTCGGACTCGCGCACGAAGGGTTCCGTACCGGTATAGAGCGAAAGCAGACAAAAAATTGTGTTTTTTGTATGGGAGACCCCCTTAAATATTTACTTTATTTTAATTTTATTATTAATTACTAAAGTACAAATATAACTAAGGATTTTGTGAAAATTTCAAGTGCCTAGCTGTTACCATTATTACGTTTCTTCTATTGGAGCCCCCCTTAAATATTAACTTTATTTTATTTTCAGTATTTTGTTGTTATAGCGGCAACAGATATACTCAATCTGTAAAAGTTTCAGAAGTCTAGCTATAGCGGTTCTTGAGTTACAGCCTGGAGACAGACGGATAGACGGACAGACGGACAGACAACGAAGTCTTAGTAATAGGGTCCCGTTTTTACCCTTTGGGTACGGAACCCTAATTAATATAAAATCAATCCGTACAACCGTCGCATCCGTAATATAAAAGCGATCAGTTAAAACGACTGGGTGTCCCGAAAAAAAAAGGCAAAAGAGTCCGTGGGATACAAAATAGAACGGGAAAAAACGACACTAACAAGAAGTGTGGTGAGTAGGGCCGACCAGATATCGATAAAAAACGGCAATGACAGTCTTGTATTTTATCGACAAAACGATAAAATTAAATCAATGAGTCTGTTTTACGTGTTTTATATTCAAAATTAGTCGATATTTGTAGATACAAAGTCTATCTAATGTAATAATAAAAATTAACTACCCAAGTTATCATGATTTAAAAACATTAATACTTAATGCTTTTTTCAAATACAAAATATTCAAATAAAAAAAAAACTTCATTAAATTGACTCAGGTACAACATTAAAAATTTTATTATAATTTAATTGTAGTAAGTACAGTAATTTTGATTGTAAAACAAGAGAAAGAATAGAATAATTGTATATTAACACTAATTTCCTAACTTTTTTAATTTTGCTACAAAAATTACGACATTTACGACCAGCTACATGTTAATTTTTACTTTATGTAGTTCTCAGCTTCTCGAAATTATGATTTTTATCATTTATCGAGTATGTATTTAATTTTACACTGTTTTATCTAATCATCATACAAAATTCGTTTCTAGCGCAGGAAAACTCTAGATTTAACCGCAATAAATAATATCTTTTCTCCTTTCCCGTCTTTTAAAGTATGTATCTCCAAACCAAATTTCATCTTAATTGGTTTCAACCGTTTAAGTGTGAAGAACATACACTCTAGCATTTAAAATATTAGTACGCATTAATTAAAATGTAAGGCAGAAATCTGTAATCTGTATGTATATGTATAGGACACCTAATGCCAACCTTCTCGTGCAATATGAGTTATCCGGATATCCGATAAGTTTATCGACTATCCAACTATCGATAGTCTCATGAACCTCCCTAGACCCCTGACCCAGGCGGCGCGCGGCGCTACCTGGGCGCTAGGTAGACGTTTCTCGGAACTACCTTGATAACGCGATAAGCGAACTTGTAGTCATCATCATCAGCTCGAAGTAGTATTAGTAGCATTGGAATCAAACCGTAGGCGTTGTTGCCTGTTATGCTAGTAATTACGAAATCTATACTAATACTAATCTATACTAATATTATAAAGGGGAAGAGTTTGTTAGTTTGTTTGAACGCGCTAATCTCAGGAACTACTGGTCCGATTTAAAAAATTCTTTCAGTGTTAGATAGTCCATTTATCGAGGAAGGCTATAGGCTATATTTTATCACGCTAAGACTAATAGGAGCGAAGAAATAGAGGAAAATGTGGAAAACCGGGGGAAATTATTTGAAAGGGCTTATTTGAACGCGCTAATCTCAGGAACTACTTACTGGTCCGACTTGAAAAATTCTTTCAGTGTTAGATAGCCCATTTATCGAGGAAGGCTATATGCTATATTTTATCACGCTGAGACTAATAGGAGCGAAGAAATAGAAGAAAATGTGGAAAAAAACGGGGGAAATTATTTGAAAGGGCTTATCTCACGAACTACAAGAGCAATTTTTCTGTTATTTGGGTCAGATAAGAAGTAGACCACGTGAAGGATCATAGGCTATTTTTTGTAGACTGATTTGTCTGTGAAATATCTAATTTACGCGGGCGAAGCCGCGCGGAACCGCTAGTTAAAAATATAGACTAAGTACTAACATATTATTACTAACATAATTATTAAGTATAGGAAAACTGGGTAGTTCGTCGAATTGGTAACCTGAGTAACCTCCTTTATTGACGTTGGTAAAAAACATTTATTCAACATACACAGTCACTTATAATGATAATAATAATAATATTGACGATGTATACAGTATGTTACGCTCAAAGACCGAAAACGCTCAGTGAGCGAAAAAATAGCTTACAAGTCACAACTCACAACGCGTTGTGGTCACAGGGAAACAGCCACGACGCGAAATTCGCGTTGTGTCCCGGGACTTAAAGTAATAATTTATCTTTATACTTCAACAAAATCGGTCTAGCGGTTTGGACGTGAAAGAGGTAACAGAGAGAGACACCGTCGCATTTATAATGTTGTATGGATTTCTCTGTGCGGCTGGAAGACAGCTATTGGTCTAGAGATTTCAGTAGCTGCTGCTACTCGCACATAAGCGTCTCCCGGTATAGCAGATCATCGAACCTTAAACCCTAGTTTATAACAGGCCAGCATAACCTTTTAGGAGCTACAGTGTTGAATTGTTGATGCTGACTGCTCAACCTTTACTATCGATCGGTTGAAACATGCACCAGGGACGCAGAAAGCGAATAGCAACGAAAATACGTACCTAGCAAATGTAGAGCATAGAAAAATAATCCAGGGATAATAATCCTACCAAATAACGGACTATGAAGAATGAAGATACTTAGAGAGAGCCCTGGGGAAGAATGTTTTTCTTTTTTGCGGAAAATTTTACGGTTCCGCGCGATAATCTGGCTGAAATTTGGACAAAATCCAGTAGTAATATTTTACAAAACATTATCATGTAATCGACAAACTTGTCAGGTTTAGCAGAAATTCACGCAGATACACGATACACGCAGCTATACCCAACCTGCGGCCCGCCGGGACCTTTTCAGTGGCCGTTAAGTAAGCCATTTTGAAATTCACGCCCACTGCCGGGCCCACCGACAAAATGTTGTAAAGTCGTCGTGAAAGTCGTAGTCGCAGTGCAGCCCGCGACTCCAAGAACTGTTTGTGGCCCGTATAAAAATAAGGTTGAGTACTACTGGTCTACCGTGTCCCTAGTCTCTACTTTTGATTGACAGCTCCAACAGTAACATTTACGCCGACTAGTGGTTTAGTAGTTACACCCTCTATGCCGGAGGCGGATCCTTCATTTTATATTACTCGGCAAATATCTACAATTCTACAGGTTTAGGAAAGTAAGGCCTTATTGATACGTGTTTATACCAAGCGATTATTATCATCATCTAGTTTTAAGGTGCCGGTTGGCAGCGGGCGACATGAAGCAACCGCAGACGACGTGTCGCAGCGACACTACTGGTTTGTATGTATTTCTATGAAACACCCTCCGCAGCTAGCGACACGAAGCTAGCGACACTTTCATAGAAACCTGTAGTGTCGCGACGACACGTCGTCTGCTGCCGCTTCATGTAGCCGGCTTCCAACTTGTACCTTTAAGATGATTTTTTGTGCAGACATGCGTTGAGTCCGGAAAAGTGACAAACTATGTCTAATCATAATGGAGAAATGTGTAGTCCCTAACAAGAAACCAAAATAGCATCAGTTATAAGGGCATATTATTGCTATAATGTACTATCAAAGAAGTTGATTGATAGACAGATGGCGGACGTACGTATTTTGGTCGCGTTATGTCCTTATGTCAAATCCATCCGATAACTCACAGCTATCATTGAATTGACACAATCCGACCAAATGATGTAAGGTCCGTCAACTGCATAAGAATCTATTTCTTCGATGATACGATAATATGATGTACAATATGACTTATAAATTATAATGTTTTTATGTATATTTTGCATCGCGCGCGGGTCAACTAAAGTTTTTCTACTGAAATGTAAACAACAGTATCGATAGATAATAAATAATACATAATAGCGCGCAAATCGGCATCGGTTTGTCACAATCAATCAAAACTAAACCTTAATGCAAGAGCAGTAGGAATGTTATTCCGTTAATGGTATAACGAGTCACGATATCACCAAATTGGTCACATATATACCTAGGTATTTTACAACGAACATTTTCTTTATTTCTCTATGTGGTTGGATTTTATTTGTATGTTTTCTTTTTGCACCAAATGTGGTAAATTTTGTGTGAGTTTTAGATGTGAAATAAAATCGAAGGTATCCTTAAAATGTACATTTTGAAGGTATGATCAAGGTATGATCCATACTTAATCCTACTAATATTATAACTTAGGCGAAAGTTTGTATGGATGTTTGTTACTCTTTCACGCAAAAACTACTGAATGGATTTTAATGAAACCTCACAATAATATAGTTTATATGTCGCAGGCAACTGGTTAAAATAGCCGTTCAATCAAACAGCTACCCCTTTGACTGAACAACGCAATTCAATCACACCTCTAGCTTTTTAATTGAATATTTGAATCTCTCAAAACGTTCAACACTACAGCTAATTCAAAAGCCGCCGCTTAATTTAATTAGTTCGGCGCTCACCACCGCGGCGCTAGGTGCGTTTTATCTATACTAATATTATAAAGCGGAAGAGTTTGTTAGTTTGTTTGTTTGTTTGTTTGTTTGAACGCGCTAATCTCAGGAACTACTGGTCCGATTTGAAAAATTCTTTCAGTGTTAGATAGTCCATTTATCGAGGAAGGCTATAGGCTATATTTTATCACACTAAGACTAATAGGAGCGAAGAAATAGAGGAAAATGTGGAAAAAACCGGGGGAAATTATTTCAAACGGCATATTTGAACGAGCTAATCTCAGGAACTACTGGTCCGATTTGAAAAATTCTTTCAGTGTTAGATAGCCCATTTATCGAGGAAGGCTATAGGCTATATTTTATCACGCTAAGACTAATAGGAGCGAAGAAATAGAAGAAAAAGTGGAAAAAAGGGGGAAATTATTTGAAAGGGCTTATCTCACGAACTACTAGAGAATTTTTTCTGTTATTTCGGTCAGATAAGAAGTAGACCACGTGAAGGATCATATGCTATTTCTTTAGACTGATTTGTCTGTGAAATATCTAATATACGCGGGCGAAGCCGCGCGGAACGTCTAGTTATATTATAAACCTGAAGAGTTTGTTTGTTTGTTTGATTGAACGCGCTAATATCAGGAACTACTGGTCCGATTAAAAAAATCTTTCAGTGTTAGATAGCTCATTTATCGAGAAAGGCTATAGGCTATATATTATCACGCTAAGACTAATAATACCGAATAAACAGAGGAAAATGTGGAAAAAACGGGGAAAATTATTAGAAAGTTTTTAATATCACGAACTACTGGAGCAATTTTTATGTTATTTGGCTCAGATATATGTAGAATAGACCACGTGAAGGGACATAAGCTTTTTTTTGCGGGAAAATGTACGGTTTCCGTAAAATTCCTAATTTACGCGAGCGAAGCCGCCCGGGACGTCTAGTATTATAAATGCGAAAGTATGTCTGTCTGTCTGTTACATCTTCACGTCCAAACCGCTAAAACGATTTTGATGAAATTTGGTACGCCGATACTTTGAGTCCCGGGAAAGAACAAAGGATAGTTTTGATAAACGACTTTAGGGCTGAGGCGCAAGTCGCAATGGAGTTGCGGGCGTCATAGTCACATAGTAAATTAGGTGTTTAACTTTAACCCATTACAACTCACAAGCCTTTACGGACATTAATTTAAGCATAATATTAAAAAAAAATGTACAACCGTCGACGGAAGTACAATATATTGACATAAAATAATTACGAAGCCATTACCATAATATAAAGCTGCCAATACGTACGAGGTGTTTTTGTAACATTATGTACGGAGCGTTTACATCTCAATAATTATCATTTACTGTCACCGTGGAGACAGGTGCGAGTTTAGCGTAAAATAAGGCTTAGTTCATACTACGCGCTTATTGGAGACAGGTGCGAGTTTAGCGTAAAATAAGGCTTAGTTCATACTACGCGTTTATTACGCTTTTAAATTATAAAAACTTTATCAAGATTTGTCGAGATAGAGTTTTGGAAAAAGGAAATCAATTTTAAAATTATTCTGCTAAATATACAAATTACTAGACAAATTTTGTGCAGCCCAATCAACACGCTTTGCATTCCGTGTTGCAATCTGTCGATATTTTATAATTTCGCTACTTACATTATAACACACTACATATTACCAAGTTTACGGTGATAAAAGTCAATTATCTGATAGATCTACGCAGAGGCGGCCCGCGGCAGGCCAAACCCTTTTAAAATTATGCTTGTAATTCCTTATTACATAGCTATTCGTCTTCATGATGTAGGCTTCGCAAATCGTAATAATAGAGGTCAAAATTCCACCCCTAATTGAGTTGAATAAACAATGAAAGAAATACCAGGAAAACTGTTACGCGAACGGTGTCTCGGATAAAAGCTAGTTTCATAAACAATTTCTATCAAACCGCATAAACGCCTAATGAGGGCAAACAACAAACGCTTAATTAGAACAAACAATTGCATAATGCTAAACAATTATTGTTTCACAATTGTACACATAAGTCATAATAAGCGCGTTACAATCGCGTAGTATGAAAGCGCCCTAAGTTATTGATAATGAGCAATAAATTGCGTAGCGGCTCACCAGTCACCTGTCGCCGGAGTGCCCCCGGCAGTGCTCCGACGCGACGGTGCCCCGCGAAGTGCCCCGGCAAGTGCCCCATGTGCCTTGAGGCCCCGGGGCCCATTTCTACGTGTGCACTTAATTCTTGCATTTTCCTTTTGATATATGCCTTTTATGTACGTATTATGCACAAGATGTTAGTAAGCACTAGCTTGTAGACTGTAGTGTAGATGTAGTATAGTAGAGTGCATACTTTAAAAGTATTTACCACAGTTTACTAAAATATAGATTATTAATTTATTATCCAAGTCCTATGTTAAAGTAAGGGTGAAGCCAAACGAGCGTAATTTGTGAGTTGTGACTAGGGATGTAAAGCGGTAAAATTACTTTCGTAAAATTCGGTAAATTACGATATTTTACGTAAAATATTATATTTTACGGTAAATTACGGTAAATTTGGGTAAAAAAAGATTTGATTTCGTGGCATAATTTTCATTAATCTGAATGGGGATATAAAAAATTAAACAGGTTACTTAATGCAAGTCTAGTGCAGTAAGTCAAAACAACATAATAGCCAGCCTGCCGGCTTGCTGTATGCTCTGTCGAGTGTCGTCAACTGTCAACAAGTCGCAACAGCGCAAAATACTATGGCAAACAGCACTAATCGGCAACGTCACACCGTGCGACGCGCACGCAGTACGCAAGTTGCAACTTGCAACTTGCAACACGCTCGCCCCGCCCGCCGTCATACCACCATTCTGCATACATACGTAGCCGGTAATTTTACCGTAATTTATATAAATTACCGTAAAATACGCGTATTTTACCAGCGTTTTCGGTAAAATTACGTAATTTTGCAACCCTAGTTGTGACGGAGGCTGTGAGTCGCAG
Source organism: Cyaniris semiargus (assembly GCA_905187585.1). Lineage (NCBI taxonomy): Eukaryota > Metazoa > Arthropoda > Insecta > Lepidoptera > Lycaenidae > Cyaniris > Cyaniris semiargus. The sequence goes on from LR994558.1 coordinate 15,771,811, forward strand.
AATTTCTGCCGCGTAAATTTCTTTTCATACAAATTATGACTCACAAAATTACGTTCGTGTGAATCAGACAGGACTGTTGTATGAATAAAACTGAATGCAGCAGAATTCTGCCGAACCGAAATTCTGCGATTCACTACTCACAAATTACGCTCGTTTGGCTTCGCCCTAAGATTACTTATTATTTTTGTATGTTTCTATAACATAAATAAGGTTCAGCGGTTCCGTAGTCGTGAGTTGTGACAGACAATATGGATGTAAGTATATATTTATTTCGGAACCACGCTAACGTAGTATTTGGTAATCTGTGACCACGCTTTCATGTTTCAACGTAGACTATAATTGAAATACTAGATTTCCTAGCAATCACTAAAATTGTAGAGCATAGTCTAGACTCTAGTCTCTAGAGCTATAGATGTAGTTATATCAGACTAAGAGACTAGCATCCGCCGCTTTCAACATTCGGTTACGTACAATAATTTCACGATTGCATTGCCTATTTACCATCCACTCTAAACTACTACAGATTTACCAATGATATTATACGATAATATGTAGAATATCATTGAGATTTACTACAGATATGAGTAAACTTCCTTTTTTAATTCTAGGGTCAAACGAGCAAACGGTCACCTAATGGAAAGCAACTACCGTCGCCCATGGACACTTGCAAGTTGCAACCGCTTTTGACGGAAGAATCCCGCTATTCTCACTCAAAAAGTTCAAAAGTCCCGACTTTAGGGATGTCGAAAATGAAAGAAAATATCGATGTATCGATACATCGATATTTAAAAAAATATCAATATCGGTCTCGATATATCGCGAAAAAAATATCGATATATCGATATATCGGTCAAATTTTTCGACCATTTTTTAATTAATTTAGTTCAGCTTAGCTCAGTTATAAAAACAGTTTTTTTTTTTTATTCCAATTATTACTTTATTCTCAATCAAATTAAAAGAAATAAGGAATAAGTCAATTATACCAGTATTTGTCCGGAATTGAAATTAAAAAACTTTATTGATTCTTGATTTGAAGCATGGAAATATATGTTCTTCGTATGTCTATACTTCCGTGATTTGAAGAAACGCACTGACGACTGATAGTGACAGTGGTCAGTGACAGGGCAGTTAGTTAGCACTCACTACCACAAATTAGATTAATGGAATTCTGCACAACAATAACCTTTTTTTCAATATTTTACGTTTTAGCGAATTTAGTTAGATCGTGATGAGATGGTTGACGATGGATAAAAAAAATAAAAAGAATTTCGATATTTGTTTTTTTGTATCGATATATCGATATATCGGATCAAAAAATATCGGTTAAAAATATCGATATATCGAACACAAAATATCGATATTTCGATATATCGATATTTTTTTCAACAAGCCTACCCGACTTGGCACAAAAAAAATCTGGCAACGCTGGTCCGCGCGCACGTTCGAAAGAAAATATATGTCTTAGTCGCTTACTATTTTTGCCTTCAGATTATCGACTTTGTGACACGCATAAAGTATTTTTTTCACTAAACTTGATTGTATTGGAAAACTATTACGTTTTGTTGAACGTATGTCGTTTTGCGTATACTAGAATCGTCAATCCTACTAATTCTACTAGTCCTACTTCCTACTAATATTATATCCTACTATCCTACTAATATTATAAAGGCGAAAGTTTGTTTGGATGTATGGATGTTTGTTACTCTCACGCAAAAACTACTGAATGGATTTTAATGAAACTTTACAATAATATAGCTTATATACATCAGAATAACACATAGGCTACAGTTTTAACCGACTTTCAAAATGGGGGAGGTGTTATGTTCGTTTTTTTATATTCAACGATTACTCCGCCGTTTGTGAACCGATTTCCAAATTTTTTCTTTTGGTGTACAGAGTATCATCCCAATTTGGTACTATATTCACAAAAGTGGTGATCTGATGAAGGGATCCATAAGTAATCGAGGGAACTCCTCAAAATATGGAAACATGTGGTGACTTCGGTTTTGTGATAAGTATTCTAAGCATATGCTACCGACAAGTAAGACTTTGCACCAAGGTATACCATGGTTCGGAAGGTGCCGAGAAAACTCCTGATTCTTTATAGATACAAGTTTGGAAGTTTCGGCGTTGTTTTAAGAACAGAAAGCATATTATGTTAATATGAAAATTACATTCATCATCATCATCATCATCACTACCATAATAATATTATACCATGCATCGTCCCATGATTATGAGCCTATTAGGTATGACCCTATTATTGGTACTTATCATAGTCTTATCGAGATTCGATTTTGTCAAGCGATTTAAAAAAAATCTATAAATACTAATAATATTATAAACTTGAAGAGTTTGTTTCTTTGATTGATTGATTGAACGCGCTAATCTCAGGAACTACTTATTGGTCCGATTTAAAAAAATCTTTCAGTGTTAGATAGATTAATTATCGAAGGTTGGCTTTATATTATCACGTTGAAACTAATACGACCGAAGACACAGAGGAAAATGTGGTTAAAACGGGAAAAAATATTAGAAAGCGTTTTTCTCACGAGCTACTGAAGCAATTTTTATGTTATTTGGCACTGATATAGAGCAGACCACGTAAAGGGACATAAGTTATTTTCAATTTTGTTGCGGGAAAATGAACAGTTTTCGTAAAATTCCTAATTTACGCGGGCGAAGCCGCGCGGGACATCTAGTAGATAATATGAATCAGAAATAGCGGGCGACGGAGACGTTTCTGTCGAAAGCGCCACGTCTTTAGCGCGGACAGAAGGAAGCGCAGCGGAGAGGATTTTACGGACGGACGGACGGACGGACGGACAGACGGACAGACGGACAGACATCGAAGTCTCAGTAATAGGGTCCCGTTTTTACCGTTTGGGTACGGAACCCTAAAAATGACTTGAACTTGAACAAGGAACAAGTTGTTGCATTGAAATAGCAGAGCAGAATTGGAGTACTAATTTTTAGTACAGCTGGATAATTTACTATTTTAATAGATATTTAAATGCTGCCCTACTCAACGTCTATTTTTAACCATCTTCGGCATAATATGCGACCGTAGTACTTTAGGACGTTACATAAAATACAAGTCATACATTTAGTATGTCGTGAGTCAAGCGCGTGTCACGCACGACCAGGCGGCAGCCGCTGACTCAGATCCTTAAACCTTTAAATGCTACGCTGTACACCGTTTTAGGATTCCTTGCCAGTATTTATTAATGGAAAAGGTAATAATAATTACATATTATTTATACAGGTGTAACAAAAAAGTGATAATACAATATAGTAAATAAAATCCATTTTCCTGCCTTGAGGCGAATCTCACGATATACCTACTTAGCCTTGAATATCGGGTACGGGCGTATGTAATTTCAATTCGATTTCGTTCTGTTATCAAATCGGTTTCGAAATTTCCACTCCAAGGACGTTAAACCGATGTTTGCTTCTCAGAGAGTTCTTATTCACGTAGGCGAGGCCGCGGGATACCTAAAGCTAGTATTATACAGTATGTAACAAAAATAAGTGATAATACTTTAGGGTGTGTATGTGTTCCTTGTAGAGAGTTCATTGTGAAAGTAGCAGCGCTGAAAGACGAAATTTTTTTTTCACTTTTGTATGGGGAAACTCGTGACGCTCGGACTCTTACCCAATACCCATACAAAAGTGAAAAAAAAAATCGTCTTTCAGCGCTGCTACTTTCACAGTGAACTCTCTACATTCTACAAGGAACACGTACACACCCTAAAGTATTATCATTTATTTTTGTTACACACTGTATAATACTAGCTTTATCCCGCGGCCTCGCCTACGTGAATAAGAACTCTCTGAGAAGCAAACATCGGTTTAACGTCCTTGGAGTGGAAATTTCGAAACCGATTTGATAACAGAACGAAATCGAATTGAAATTGCATACGCCCGTACCCGATATTCAAGGCTAAGTAGGTATATCGTGGGATTCGCCTCAAGGCAGGAAAATTGATTTTATTTATAGTATGGAATCTATAGCATAGCACTCAGGGACATCTTAGCTATACATTGGTGAAATAATTTTTGAAATCGGTCCAGTAGTTCCCGAGATTGTCGCATTCAAACAATCAAACAAACTCTTATGGTTATTGTATCAGATACCAAATGATGATTTTTAAATAATATTATAAGAAGGATGTCATAATTAATTCAAATTCATATAATAATTTGGAATAAGTATTTAAAAGTTAAAATAATTGTTAATTATGTGTTGTTAAAACAATAATTGTACCTACTTAATGATGATTCTAACTAATGCTATGTACTTAAGAATGATGTCATAATTAATTGTAATGTATAAAAAGTTATGAATAAGTATTGAGATAAAATGCCTGATTATATTTTTTTAAAGTTTAATATTTCTACGCCCCAAAGGCTGAAATTGTGATACACTCATGTCTATAAATTATAACATCTTATATGTACCAATTTCCTGAAATAAACGATTCTGATTCTGATTCTGATTCTTCAGCTTTATAATATTAGTATAGATTTTAGAAAAAACTTTATGTTCCGGGAAATGGATGTACGATATACAGGGTGTAACAAAACTAAGTGATAATACTTTAGGGTGTGTACGTGTTCCTTGTAGAGAGTTCACTGTAAAAGTAGCAGCGCTGAAAGAGCAAAAAAATTTTTCGCTTTTGTATAAGGAAACTCGGAGCACTTGCCCTTAGTCCATACAAATCACGAAAAAGAATTTGGTCTTTCAGCGCTGCCACTTTCACAGTGAACTCTCTACAAGGAACACATACACACCCTAAAGTACTATCATTTAGTTTTGTTACACCCTGTAGTTACTATCCCACAAAATGTACGCCCCCGCAAGCTAAACGAATTTCAACGTAACCGACATCTTCTAAGTATTAAAACTATGGTCTATCAGCTTTCTAAATTTCTGACACTTTACAAGCCTCTTAAAATTAAGAGGAATTGCATAGTAATTTGAGTAAACACTAAACAGTGTTTAGCATACGGTACATTTTATAGTTACTCCACAGTCACAACTGCTGAACAAACTGCGGCGAGTCAATATTAGTTTGAATTTTATGCTCTGACAAGCTGCTCTTCATATCGCTACTTTGAAAAACTCTTTAACTTTGTTATTTTTAGAAGTTAAATTGGGTACTAAATTCTAGTGCGTAATGACTTGTACTTTCAAGGTTTTAAATGATAGTCCAGGGTACTGAGCTACTGACTAATGTTACATTCGATAATTACGACTCTAATATTAGATATATGTAATAAATAATAATATTGATGTATATCTGATTGGGTGTAGGCTGTAGCGCATCGTAAGCTCTATGTCATTTAAGGGCCTTCCTCTACGGAGATTCCGTAATTTACCGTATTCAGAGCCTTATAAATTCATAATTTGAAAGCTACAAAGTTATAACCAAAATACAGCAATAATCTTCAGTATATCAACACTCCTTTCCCCCTTTTAAATTTTCTATTTTTGTTTATTATACTCATGATATTAGCTTCCAAAGTAATACCAATTTATTAAAATTGAAGCATACTTTCAGCATCTCCATAGTATTTACAAATTACGTTTATTTGAAACACACGACAATAGATAGACAATTTCATTAACTACATATTCCCCGTTTTAAATTTTTTTTAGATCAATTTTGAACTAAGATAAGTAAAAAAAAAATAGGATTTTTGTGCGATCTTGGCAACGCGACAAATGTATGGTCAAGGTCGTTTTCTCGGGGGATGGCCTTAATGCTGTGTTTAATTCCCATACATTTTTGCTATCGAATGCTATCGAATCTATCGAATGCAACTTGACTAAGAACCCAGTATATAGTCTTTTCTATTGCACAATAGGAAGCACACCACATTGCAAAATGTAGCAAAATTTTTTGACTATAAACTTCGACTTTCGATCCTTTAATTCTAATAAATCCAGCCGTTTCGTAACAAAACTTATTTTAATAATATTACAACTAAAATACCTAACAAAACCACTCGTTTTAATGGCAGTGACATTAATATTGTGTATTTAAATAGACTGTCTGTCTGTCCGTCCAAGGTCCAGCGGTTCCGGGAAGTTCCGCTCCCGCAGCTTGTTTATGACTTGATGGTTGCTTTGTGCGGTTCTGATTGTTATTTTAAGACCGAGGTTACGTTGCTGCGTTGTGTCGTCGCAGCGTCGCGTTGTTTCGTTGGTGCGTCGATGAAACGGCACGGCTCTGACGTTTAACATGACTGTACTATCAGAGAAGTTGATTCCTAGGCAGATGGGGGACCTACGTAGTTTGGTCGCGTTGCGTCAAACCCAGCCGACAGATCACAATTAACATTGAATTGACATGATCCCACCAAATGACGTCGCATTGGTCTGTCAACTGCCTATTCTCAAATCGCGGAATTCTGTCTGTAGCGGTCATTGACTCCATGTCAAAAAACATAACATAAAAACATGTCATATTTCGTCGTTTTCCATACAAATCGCTATTGACAATGAAGTGAGAGATGTTTCTAGTCTAAGGGCGATATCGTATTTTGCATACACGATGTGAACAGATTATGAATAATTATATCACTTCAAACTCATAAATAGTTTAGTTAACCAAGACGTTTTCCGATATTGAAACTATAATAGTCTGTTTCTTTACAAGAATTCAATTTCAATCATAGGTAACAGAATGCAGTGCGAGTATTTACTATTTTTCACATAGCTCTTAGACTAGAAAGGTCAATGACCGCTGGTGCCACCTTAAATTGTCCTGACTATACTCTTTATTCTATAGTAATCAATTTCCTAATACATAACATTGTACATAATATTTTACAATAATTTTGTACATAATGTTTTAGACTACATAATATAATATTATGCCACATCTGCAGAGTTACAAGTGTTTTTCAAGTTTGCAACTTGCGATTCAGCCTTCAGGCGGGCGGCTACGGCAATCGCTTACCATCGGCCGATGAGAGCAGACGCTCTATGATCTCTTCCATAAAAAACTGGAATCTATCTAGATTCCAGAGTAAGCTTACTAAATATACCTATTTACTGCAAGGGTTCATGCTCGATTACCTGAAACAGAAAATGGAATCATTAGAATCGGAGACATAATATTTAATTTAAATGTCACTTATTCGGATTCAACACGAGCGCTGCTGCCGGCTCTTTTAGGCGTGCTTTGCTTACTACTAGGCGAAACAATACTCAGTACTCAATTTCGGCCGGCCAATTCCCTGCCAAAATTGAATATTAATTTGTTTACATTTAGATCAAAATGCATCAAAACTTCTGAACAGATTCAATACTCTATAATTATACATGAGTGTTGCACCTACACAATAGTGTGAGGCAACAAACAGTTCGAGGAACTTGCACCGCGCCGTATTGTTTGAGAAACACGTAATGCCAAGCTGAATTTGATGCCGTCATCATCGCACCTAACACGTTGGTGTCATTGTTTTATGTGGGTTCATGATGGACAAGCGATTACGAACATGTAGATAAGGGCATATTCGTCTATGATTGTCCATTATTGCTTTATTGGGCATGGTGAGACAGTTTCGATTATTGATATCGAGCAAAATATGTCAGAAAAATCACATTAATGATAATTGTTGTATGGGAGTGGCAGTGCGTTACTTCCAGCCATTGCCGGGCATTTCAAACATAAAAATACTTTTAACCCGTCGATTGTGGGAAAACGAGACACATCACACAATAGATATTCTATTGTGTCTCTTAAATTTCGGCCTCGCGGAGGACAGCGTAGCTCGAACGATTTTCACTAGGAATTCCAAAAAAATATATTTTAATTGTCTGTTACAGTCATTAAAAAAATTAGTCCCGAAGGTCAACGCAGTACCGTAAATCCACGGAAACCAATCCTTGCAGTTTCTCATTTCCAAGGAAAGTTTTCCGCCATATCCGGTGCTTGGAATTTTACCAGGCTAACATGGAGCGCAAGACGGTTACCCGGAAGGCTGCACCGGCTCAGTGGTAAATTGGTAGTTTACGGTCGCGGGTTCAGTAATTGATATCTGTGGCTTACCGTATGTAAGGAAATTACAAGAATTTCAATCATCTCGAAGTAAACAGGTTTTCAATTTCTTAGGAATTTCTTTTCTGCCTAAAAAATGTTCGTATCTTTATTTCAAATCTTAAATTAAGCTACTCAAATTTTAATACTTCAAACTATACCAGATGTTAATCGTGCAGGACAGCAGGAACCGTATTTTTTTCCGGGATATAAACAATCCTATATCCTTTCCCGGGAGTTAATGTATTACCAAATTTCACCAGAATCGGTTCAGAGGTTTGAGCGTGAAAGGTTAACAGACAGAAACACTTTATTAGTATAGATGTATCTAAGCTAACTCTATCCTCTATCATTTCCCTAAATTCCCACACAATAACTTTATATACACACATTAAAGTTTTCTACGGAAAACTCAAAAACGAATCGTTCAAGTCGTTCAGAAGACGACACCGTGCAAGCGAGACAGAGGACATCCATCCCGGTCCCTCGGGAGCGTTTGACCGATGAGTAATGTCTATCCCGGATTACGGGATAAGCCGAGAGTACCGGGAAACGGTCCCGGGAGTGTCGAATTCGTAAACGGAGAACTTCGTTAAATGTTGTTAAAACATTTAAACTAGATGTTAATTTAACAAGATTTAAAGTGAACCTAGTGTTTAAAGAAACTTACCTAGGTACATATTCGTTCTTATGTAGTTCATCCATCCATCAACTTTGTTGCGCCAAAATTCGTTTAATACGCGAGAACCGTACATTTTTCCGGGTTATAAAGTATCCCATGCCCTTTTCCGGGGCTTAAAGTATCTCCATACCCGGCAAAATCGGTTCAGCGGTTTGGGGGTGAAGAAGTAACGCATTTATAATATTACTAGCTGTCCCGGCAAACGTTGTTTTGCCATATAAAGTATTTCGCCCATATTATTTTATTTAAGTGACTAAAGTAACTATGTCACCATGGCAACGTCCATCGCTATCCCGTCGCACAAACAATGGTCGCCGTCAGTCTCAGGTTGTAATAATTTACTGTTATTTATTCAACAAATGCACTTATCAAGATAAAAAGTAGCCAGTAGCCGATTCTCAGACCTACTGAATATGCATATAAAATTTGGTAAAAATCAGTAAATCATAATCATAATAATCATAATCATAATCATATTCATTTGCTCAAAAACATGGTTACATGGGTTGTTACAGTTATTGTTACAGTGCGGCATGTTTTGCTATGACAATAGCGTGCAAAATTGAAAAAGAAACATTGTTTTGATTTTATCACTGTTTATCACTTTTTTTTTGATTTTATCACTTTTAGAGTCTCTACACATAAGGTCATAAATTATATATTTTTTAGTCCTACTACTAGATTCTATCTACACATTCAGCTTAACATAAAATTATTACAGTTCATTTTTCTTAGTTTACAATGAATACACACAAACTTCATAATATAACACATATTTCATAATTATAATTTATATATAATTTAAAAGATGTCAAATATAATCTTGATATAAATATTATTAAGTCAATTTATTATAAAACTCTTTAACACTATAGAAATTCTGGTTAGCTATCCATTCATATAATTTAATTTTAAACATTCTTGTGCTGAGCGACTTGATACATTTCGGTATTCTATTGTATAACTGGACACACATATTAATACAGCTATTGTTAAATTTGCCTAATCTAGGGTTGTCGCTCACTACTAGTCGGTGGGGGTCCCGTCTACTGCGATCACTTATCTCCCATGCCGTAGTAAATAAATTTTTATGTTTCCATACGAACATGCATGTCTCAAAGAAGTAAAGAGCCGGTAGTGGTAACAAGCCCAATTCCTTAAATGCCGGCCTACATGATTCATCAGGTTTAAGTCCACAGATTGCTCTAACGCATCTTTTTTGGGCCTTAAACGCTTTATCATACTGTGTGCTATTGCCCCACATTATTACACCGAAACGCAGCAGTGACTCTACATAAGCGCGGTAGCATAATATGGCGGTTTTCTTATTGGTGAATTGTTTTATATGTCTTAGTGCGTATACAAATTTATTAATGCTAGATGTCAATTCATTTATTTGTTGTTTCCAGTCGATATTTTCGTCAATTATAAGTCCTAAGAATTATGTATGACATACTTCCTTTAATTTCGGTATATTGCGTTTTATTTTACGTCTGTTGTTATAAGATTTATTAAATTGAATATAATTTGATTTATTTAGGTTAATTTTTAGATTATTCATGTCGAGCCACTTAATTAAATTGTCAATAGTATTATTAATGTCTTATATTTTATTTTTTAATTTATATTTTTAATTGTATTATATTTTTTATCAGATGTCACAATAATAGAAATGTCGTCAGCGTATAAAGTAAACTTATGTTTAGTAATTGTAACCACGTCATTTAAATATAAAAGGAAAAGCAAAGAGCCCAGGACGCTTCCTTGTGGCACACCACACACACATTCTTTTTATATTGCGACAAGTAATTTGTTAATATATTAAATTTATTTATTCTTGTAACCACAACACATTGTTGTCTATTACAAAGGTAAGAAGTTATCCATTGTAGAGTTGGCCCTCTTATACCGATTTTTTTCTAGTTTTCGTAAGAGTAATTCATGGGAAACTAAGTCAAATGCTTTAGATATGTCAAAGAATAGCCCTGTAGTTAGTTTGTCATTATTTATATTTGATAATATAGCTTTTATAAGAGAGAAAATTGCCAAAGTCGTAGATTTGCCTTTCTGAAAACCAAACTGATCTTTTGAGAGTACAGAATATTTACAGCAGTAGTCAAAAAGTCTTTTAAACATGCACTTCTCGTATATCTTAGATAATATTGGTATCAGCGTAATTGGTCGATAGTTATTAATGTCAGTTTTATTCCCTTTTTTAAAAATTGGCTTGACTATAGATAATTTTAATGCGTCTGGAAAAGTTCCATTATCAAATGATAAATTAATTAGGTGTGTCATTATTTTTGATAATTCGTTTATGCATAGTTTAATTATTTTGGTATTAATTTCGTCATATCCTTCTGAATTGGAGTTTTTTAGTTGCAAAATTTCTGTAATTACTTCACTTTCCGTCATAGGGTTCAAAAACATTGTGTTACTGGCCGAGGTGGTGCTACTTTGTAACTTTGTGTTAGTTGTTTTACGAGAAGAGTTTACAAAATGATTATTGAATTCAGAAGCTATCTCTTGCGGGTTCGTAATTATTTTATTGCCAGTGTTAATACATTGTACGGTATCTCTTTTATATTGCGGATTTATCTCATTATTCACAACGGTCCATGTAGCTCTACATTTATTTTTATTTTTATTAATGTATTTTATATTAGCATTTTTTCTTGAGCTTAAAATACATTTTTTTAGAATTTGCGAATATTTTAGGTACTTTATTTTATTTTATTGTTTTTAAACTTATAAAAATTATAACGTAGCTTACGCTTAGTTTTGCAACTTGTTTTCAGCCCTTTACTCAACCAATTTTGTTTCTTAGATTTATTTGTATTTATTTTTATGCGTATCTTAGGAAAACATAAGTTGTAAAAAAGACGAAATAAGTCATGAAAGATATTGAAGGCTGTGTTACTATCATTTTCCGCGTAAACTTCTGACCAAGATAGTTTATTAAGACACTCTTTAAATTTTCGAACATTTTCTGAACTAAAGTCTCTTTTGTATGTATAGTATATTTTATTTTGTTCTTTTGTGTCAATTTTTGTAGGAAAACTAATGCTCTGAGCTGTTTCATGATCAGAGAGGTATAGCGGGAATACAGCAGCTGTTACGTTACAAATGTTACTAATAATGTGATCTATGCAAGAGGACCTTCGTGTGGGAACTTTAATATGAGTTTGTAAATTGTAGTTAGAGCATAAATCCTGCAGGTCAGTTGAAGTGTTGGTTTTTTGTAGAGTGTTTATATTGAAATCTCCCGCTAATACAATTTTGTGTGATTTGTATTTGAATTTTACCGTCAAATCGTATAGTTCGTTTAGCTTAGTAATAAAAATAGTAGGATTAGATTGAGGAGTTCTGTACAGACAAATTACAATAATTTTTAAATCTACGAGCTCTACGCCGCAAGCTTCAAATGTGTTTTCTGCGCTATAATGTTTTATGAAAGCTAAGTCTTTAAAACATGTATTTCTTTTAATAAGAATGCAAGTGCCACCTCTATTCTTGTCTCTACAGAACGAAGACGCTAGGTCGTAGCCATTTATTTTTATTAGAGTTTCAGAATCTTTTTTCAGGAACGTTTCAGAAAAGCACAGGATGTCTGGTATATAATTATTATTTTCGAAAAAGTTCGGATTTTTTTTTGTAGGCGGGAAATAGTATGTTATTTTATTTTTGTTAACCGTTTCGGGCCTTGCTTCTGATTCATTAGCTTTATTTGAATTTTTATCATTCATTTTTTGAAAGAAATATGGTATTGTTCCTACTTTAGGTTTATTAATATTTGGCTTGTTACGCACTATGTACTTTAATACTTCTTTGGGATTTAAAATTTTTTCCGAGTAATCGCTATAATCTATGGCGTGATTTATGAACTTGCAAATAGAATTTATGTTTGAATCTTTACAATCTACAAATCGGCTATTTTTAAACTTTAAGCAAGTCATTTTTATTTGATTATTCAATTCACTTACATCTAGATATCTACTTTTACACACATTTACTACAAATACCTTATTTCTAACAGTTTTTAGTACATTTTTTAATATAGATATAACAATTTTGATGTCATAATCATTTTCTCCAATACATATTATAAATTTATCATCCGCATTTGCCTTAATATTATAACAGTTCTTTACTACCTCGCAAGCTAGAGCATAGGGCTTATATTCACCGCGAACTGCATAATTTTTATATTTCGTCTTTCGTCTTGAGCTTTGTAGAGCTGAAGCTAAGCTGGAGCATTGTTGAGTGCTATAAATGTACAGAGTCTTTTCGGTACATTGTTGTGTGCTGTGTACTCGTGTAGAACGTTTGCAATCAATGAAGCTTTTGTCTTGACAGAGCAACTTTTTTGGGGGGTCAGGTTGTGTATGTGCAACATCTATTGGTGCCATACTGGCTCTCTTAATCTGGTTACTTAATGGTAGAGGTCGAATGGGAGATAAGATCCTAGGGGCCAGAGAACGACGTGTTTTGTTTTTTAGGTCAGTCCTTGGGCTGCTAACAGCTTGAGCCGAAGATTGACACAGTGTTTTTAATAATTTATTCTCCATGTTGAGTTTATTTATTTGTTTTTGTACTTGGTTATTTTCTAACAGCAAGTTCTCTAACTCATTCTGTGTGCTCTCGAGTCTAGTGGTGAGTTGAGTGATGGTGTTCCTCAATTCGGCGGTCGTTGTAGTATCAGCTGTGCTCGTCCCTTCTAGGCTTCTCGATAGAGTATTGGGCGTTGAGAATGAGTCTTCGTCCGATGGATACTGGTCGGTGAATACATATTGTGAGTCCTGTGTGTCCGATGCGCATGATATATTGATATCTATAGGCGTGTTTGGGGTGTTATCATATTGGTCTTTATTTATATTAATTTCTTGCACTGGTGTACGTTGGCCTAAATTAAGATACTGCTTTCTAGTTGTAATAACTGTATTCGAGGCGGGACTAGAGTTTGTGATGCATGTTTTGCATCTCCATTTCTTTTTCTCTTCTTGGTTCATTAGTTTATATACAGTTAATGGATAGCCGGCACATTCAAACTCAAAATAATTTTTGCATATTGAACATAGAGCAGTTTTTTTGGAGTCCACAAGTTTTTTACATTTATAGCAAGTTACTTTGAGCGACATCTCATGGCTGATTTTAGAAACTGTTGTATTCCTCGATGGCTTCATAGTTAGTGGTCATAGAAGTTTCGGTTCTCTCTACAAAGCCGTTTCGGAGGAGTACGGTAACTAACATTGTGACACGAGAATTTTATATATATAAGATTACTTATTAGTATGGATAAGTATGTTACATGTAGAAAGTCGAAAGTTAAAAAAATTGTTTTGATTTCGGAAATGTACAGTTCCCGGTTGAGCGATAGACTTCTGCGCGAACGAAATAGCGATTAGCGAGCAATATCTAGATTCTAGAATCTAGATCTTATATCCTGAAGGCAATATTTGAGAAATTTTATCCTTTCAAATGGTATTTCTGTTCCTATTACATAAGAGCGTTAATCGTTATTGCAGTTTTTATTTTGTACGGAATCTTTTCGTAACCGAATCCTACTTATATTTCAAGTCTGATTTTCCTTACTCTAACTCAGGGGTCACCGATTAGTTTCGCTCGGGGTCCTAATAAAATTGATTCAGCGGTTTTGGCGTGAAGAGGTAACTGACAGACACACTTTCGCATATTTTATAATATTAGTATGGATGTGAGATAGATCATAGAATATTGTGAGAAACATAAAATAAAGAGGAATAAGTGCAAGAAAAGTGTATTTAAATATAATATAATAATTATTGAATTAACTAACTTAAACAAAAATATGAAATAGGCAAACAATACGCAAATCACCAAGCCCACCTCTACAGTTCAGTAAACAAGCGATAAATAAACCATCGTTTAATCGGCCACGGTCGTTTGAAAGTTAACCGTCAGTTATTGTAAATCGAGGTTAGAGCTGTCATTAATTACTACAAATATCTATGGCATTTACCTACCTGAGTTATGTTGAGGATTTAAACTCATCTTACGCCACGAGTTGAGGCAATTCTGTCCATAGATATTATTATTTTGTTAGTCACACTAAAACGCGTGAACGGATGAACCGATTTGGCTAATTTTAGTCTTGAAATATTCGTCGAAGTCCAGGAAAGGTTTGTACGGTAAGAAAATATGAAAAAATTGCGAGTAAAATATTAAAAACGACAATGTTTATTTTCCGAAACGATACGAAGTTCACCGGGTCATCTAGTCTGGAGTAAACCTTAAAATTAAGTTGTTATTTATATCTGAGTACGGCGGTATAAATATGTATAAATAGGCTCACAAAGAAGAAAACTGCAATGATTTTCGTAACATTTCCCACAACTACTATACATATTATATACTGCATATATCTATACTTACTTATTACTAATATTATAATTTCGAAAGTGTGTCTGTCTGTTACCTCTTCACGCCCAAACTGCTGAACCGATTTTGCTGAAATTTTGTATCGGGATACTTTGAGTCCCGGGAAAGGACACAAAGGATACTTTGTATCCCCGAAAAATGAACGGTTCCCGCGCGGTTAAAACGAATTTTGGCGCAACAGAGTTGAGGGCGTCGTCCAGTTTTTGATAGAACTTATTAAATTGAACGTTCTTTACACAAGACGGTAAACGTTTTAAAGCAACAATTTTATTATGACTTCGAACTGCACCGCGATTCACACCGAGCTAAAAATAAAGATAAAAACTGATAAGGCCGAGTTCAAAATGCAAACTATACGGTCTACTGTTGTATAATATTATGTAGACTTGGCTTTACAGTAATCCCATGCAGATATTATTACACTAATTCACGCACCCCGCGGCGACACCTGTTCGCCATATTTTACTCCCAAATGTACACGCCATTGTGACCATTATTGCAACAACATAGAGCTCAAAATTACGACACATAATTCCTTCTGAGTTCTGACTGTATGATAAGCCATTGTGTGACCCCTATTGCGTGGGAATAGAGTTGAAAATTAAATGTGGTAGAAACCACATTAGGGATAATTTTACGGAATGATAATTGAGTCAACATTATGAACAATATGCTCTCGACTATTCACTATATTATTATTATTTACTAATTATCATCTCGTTGCCATAATAATTTGATTTCTAAATCCAAAAAGCGGTCGAAATAGTAATTAAATAATATCCGGAAAATACGTAAAGATCCTTCTCCACGTTCGTTGGATCTTACCATGATTGCGAAGCTATTGAGTATTGTCTATATTATAGCAAGCACAATTGCCAGCGATCGTGGGCAATCATAGATGATAGACGGATAGGCCCATCACACGTTCGTAATTACATGTATTGATCCAATATCAGTAAAGAGGAGCTATCAGGATTCAATACTGACTGCGCATTGGCTGTCTACAAATTGTCGTTTTCCAAATAAGGTCAAGCATTCGCAAATGCCTACTAATAAAATTTTGGCACGTCCATAAGAGAAGAAGTAGCAGAATATGTTAAACAATGGTACCAGGAGCACAGGAATGGCGAGGAGACAAAAACATGACCAGACGCAGCATCCTAAGGATGCTATTTATCTTGTTCCTAATGTTGTAAAGTAGCAAGAAGCGACAAATGAAAAGTGAAGATCATCAAAAAACCAACCAAGAACCAGCAATAATAATAATCTATGTTTAAATAACATATAAAACAAAGTCGCTTTTTTCCCCTCATGTCCCTTTGTTCCCTTTAATCTTTAAAACTACGCAACGGATTTTGATGCGGTTTTCTTTAATAGATAAGAGTGATTCAAGAGGAAGGTTTTTAAGTATAATAACATTCATTTAAAAGTGGAGAAATACTGTTATTTTTGGGGTTTCTAATGTGATGTCGTAAATAATTACATTTTTTCCGCTTACATTGCAAACGCAGGCTGAACCCTACGAGATTTATCAAAATAATGTACAAGTATTATACACAATGAAAAGGTCTACAGAAAACTCCGCGATGGTATGTCTATCTCTTATGGATATCCCACAATAACATTTTTTTTTGTCATTTACTTTTTACGACAAATAATGGCTAATTTTCGAAGCAATTTTAATAAATACAGCATTAATCCTTATCTAATTAAATACCTTAAATACATTTTTGATTTAATGTAGATCTATATGGCCCTTTACAGCATATGATTTAAATGAATAGTTTCGAAGATAATATATTGCGGGACGTAGCTTTTGCGGCGCGGCGGTACCGACCAATGCGGGCCACGGCTACTAATAATGAATATAAATCAAAACTACTGAATCGATTTTAATCATTTTTTCAGTGAGTGACATAGGCTATATATATTTTATACCCGTGCGAAGCCGGGGCGGGTCGCTAGTAATTAATATGTTGGTTTGTACCTATGAATAATAAATACTATAGAAGGGAAACTAAGTCAAAAAACGACTTCCAAGAGGTTCTATATCAAACAAAGAACAAAGTTACATTATTGTTGCAAAAAAAACTCTATAATTATAGAGTAGCTGAACAGTTCCTCTATCTGAACGCTCCAAAGGAGTGATCCCCAACCTTTTTCTCATACGGGCCGCAAACATGTTTTGGTCTTGGTGTCGTGGGCCGCAACAAAAAATTTTTAGGGTGAAAAAATAACGTTCTTCAAAATGAACGATTTAAAAGTGGAAAAAATTTCACGACTTTCACGACGACTACATTATTTTGCCGGTGGGCGTAAATTTCAAAGTGGTTTAACAGTACGCGGGCAACAGATAAAGTCCCGGCGGGCCGCGGATTGGGGATAGCTGCTCCAAAGTCCAATCTCACGAAACTATACGTCCGATTTTTATGTATTAGATATAGCAGGTATATGTCTACCAGAATTTGATGGCAATTTTTGACAGCAGATTTTCAAAAAATATCCTTGATCATTGGATAAATTTTTATATTTGCATGTTTAACACACAGAATCAGCCGCTATAAGAAAGAAAAAGGATCAAAATGTTTTTATTCCAATTACCCCGGTATTGCTAGTCAATTTATTTTCTCACTTTTTGCCATCAGATTCTGGTAGACCTATAGTGCACAGGGAATCATATACAGTAGTACCCTACTTTTTATGCGGGAAAATGTAAGGTTCCCGTGGAATTTATTTAAGAGCCTGCTGCCAAAAATTTCAAAGCACGCTAGCCCCGCCTAAACACCCCGTTATCCTCCAATCGTGATGTAATGATTCCATGAATCGTGCTCCCGAGCAATGTGCTTTACGCTGCAGCTAATAGTGAACAATATCGCGTAACAACGGTTCCCGTCCCGCATTATAGCGCGAAAGTAAAGGTCGTAAATCCCAAAACTGTTTTTGATGATTACTTAAAAATTAAATACAATACCAATATTTCCTTTTGCCATTATTTTATAAAGTGTGTGATTGTAGTAGTGCAAGTTATTTAATGATAGTAACTCAATAAGTGTAACAGATATTTGTTGAAAAGCCCAGAAAGATTCATAATTTCGAAAAATATAACTATCGAGTCAAAATAAGTGAATCGTGTTTTCCGTTTAGCAAATGTCAGATAAATATACAATGATTAAATAAATCTTAATTTAATTTAAGTCAATCGTCTTCCGGGATCGTAATACTTTTTAGAAAACACGTCAGGCAGCCCGCTCTTAAAAGGGCGGAGTCGCGCTGTACTTCTAGTAGTTATATCACGTAATATAATTGGTTCTTAATTTTGATAAATTCTTAAATAGCTAATTGAGTCAACTCGTACAAAAAGCCTCACAAACGGAGTCCCTATTAAAAAGTACACGTGATCAAATTTTTCAACTCGTGACCAATTTTAAACGAACTTCGTGGAAATTCACTAGCTCGAATCACGTTTATTTCCTAGACGTTGCTAACAACTTTGTAACGTCGAAATTCGATTATGGCGCGGGAACCGTACGTTTTACCACAACAAAAACTATCCTTTATTCTTTTCAAGAAAATAAAGCATGTCCATTGTCCATATCAAATTTCATTAAAATCGGTTTAGCTGTTTAAGCATGAACAGGCAACAGATGGAAAAACTTATTACCCGCACATATTACCCGCAACTCCGTTGCGTCGAATATTGTTCATCGCGCGGAAACCGCACATTTTTAGGGTTCCGTACCCAAAGGGCAAAACGGGACCCTATTACTAAGACTTCGATGTCTGTCCGTCTGTCTGTCTGTCTGTCTGTCAGTCTGTCTGTCTGTCTGTCTGTCTGGCTGTCTGTCTGTCTGTGTGTCTCCAGGCTGTAACACAAGAACCGCTATAGCTAGACTTTTGAAATGTTCACAGATAGTGTATATCTGTTGCCGCTATCACAACACTACAAAAAACAAAATAAATTAAATATTTAAGAGGGGCTCCCATACAACAAACGTGATTTTTTTGCTATTTTTTGCTCGATATCAATAACGGCAACACATAGCCACTTGAAATATTCACGAAATACTCACTTGTACAAATTGTACTTTAATAATTAGTAATAAAATTTAAATAAATTATATAATTAAGGGGGCTCCTATACAAAAAACACAATTTTCAGCCTATTTTTGCTCTATTGTGGTACGGAACCCTGCGTGCGCGAGTCGAACTCGAACTTGGCGGATTTTTAGGGTTCCGTAGTAAACAAGGAACCCTTATAGTTTATTGCGCGTGGCCCGACACGCACTTGTTTTATTTGATTTCCTAGATTAGGCACCATGAAGTGAACAACAAAGATAATATTATACAGTTATAGTTATAAATTCTAATTCAATATCTTTCTAAATCAAACAGATTACAGAATCCTCAAACGAACAAAACGCAGCATATTATAATATGTAATATTATATAATATGTATTTTCTGGTCTGCTAATCTACAACATACTTTACAATATCTATGCTTGAATTCATCAAACACGTGCCAGTATTTTTGAAGACCAATTAGATTTAAAACTTCCAAACAAAGGTACAATCAAAATCAAACCTTTTCTGGTAAAATTAGAGATTGGCTAAGAAACACGTTTCAGCTTATCAAGCCATCTAGATTCTGCGAATGTTTCGATTTTTTTTACGTTTTTTAGCATTAGGTTTTACAATGGACTTTTACGATCTCTACGAGAGGCAATCTTTAGTACCCTTTCTTAGAACCTGAGATAAAGATATAGACTATAGGCTGCAGCAATTTTATTTTAATGAACTTTGCAACCAGACTTACTTAGTACGTAACTATAGTAATCTAAAATCAGACTGATGTGGCGTTATCTAAAGCAGAGGTAGGTGGTACAGGCTGTTGCCTGTTACTGAGAGGAAACTTTCAAAATACATAGTTTAGAAAACATTTTAAAATTTTAAACTTCTTCGGAATATCTTAGATTCTATACTAATATTAAGCTGCAGAGTTTGTCAGTCTACTTGCTCGAACGCGCTAATCTCAGAAACTACTGGTTCGAATTAAAAAATATTTTTATGTTGGATAGTCCATTTGTCGAGGAAGGTTTTAGGCTATACATATATCATCAGGCTGCGAGTTGCGACCAATAGGAGCCAAAATCATGGAAAGCCATCAATGGAAAATGTAGAGAAAACGTGAAAAATTATTCATCTTTGTTTTTTTGGTGGTTTGGGCGTCAAAAGGTAACAGAGAGACAGACAGACAGACACACTTTCACATTTATAATATTAGTATGGACTATGGATATAGTATTTTTTAGTCTTCTAGGTAATTATTTATCGTTTTCATGCAAGAGAAGAGAAATATTTTTTGTCAGGAGACCCAAGCCCTGGACCCCATTTTTGGTACTGACGCAGGTCGCAGGTGCGTTGAGTTCGTGGCGCATGCGCGGACACACATCCTACCGACCACTTGCTCAGCTAACTTCAACTCTAACACCTAGGGCATAAGGCATACAAATATTCCGTTGGGCGTATAACTTCACCAAGTTAGGCTTGCTTTTCGAAATGATTAGCTGCACGATTTTGAGCCTTACAGCGTTGGACATAAGGTGGATGTATGTTTTGAGGGGTGAAAATTATAAAGGCCCTCCGTTGATGCGGTATGCAAAATTCAAATATCAGTTCTCGGTTCAGCGAGCACGGAATACTCAAAAAAGACCATCGAATATTCCACAGCCTGTATTAATATCTGGGACACTCGCATGTGGTACACGATACCAGCATTTTACATAGGAATTCTTCGATGCCTTTTTCCAGATTTACAGATTTTAATGGTATCAAGAAAAAGTTAAAGATATTGACTATAAAATGGTACGCTGCACTTAGCGACATTTGATAATTATTAAACTTTAATTATTTAATGAAGAGTTTGACAGATGTAAATGTATGGAGCTTATTTCAAAATCTTTATTTAATTACAATTAAGTAATTAGGGTTCGTCTCTGAGTGCGGCAGTAATCTAAGAGCTTAACGGCAAATAGAGACGCAAAATTTCATGCAAAAATTCTAAATTTGTATGCAATTCTGTGGTTATTTTGTTAAAGTAACCGTTTTCTGAAATTTGTTGACAGCTGGAGTTTATCTTTTCTACAGCATGTTTCAATAACACTACTTGACGTTAGCCAATCAAAAGGGCTAGTGGCTAAAGTCTAAATTCAAGTAAACGAGTTCAGAAACCGGGCTTCAGAGTGACTATACTGACGCTATTTGCACAATAGACATTAGTTCTGTCTACTCTGCTATTAGTGGCAAAAAATATACATATCCATTATCCATACTGTAATATTATTATAAACTAGATGTTTCGCGCGGCTTCGCCCGCGTAATTTAGGAATTTCACGGAAACCGTAAATTTTTCCGCAAATAATAGTCTATGTCCCTTCACGTCATCTCTTCTTCATGTGTACCAAATAACATAAAAATTGCTCAAGTAGTTCTTAAGATAATAAGCAATTTCATATAATTTTCCCCGTTTTTTCCACATTTTCTTCTATTTCTTCGCTCCAATTGGTGTTAGAGTGATAATTTATAGTCTACAGCCTTCCTCGATAAATGGGCTATCTAACACTGACAGAATTTTTCAAATCGGACCAGTAGTTCCTGAGATTAGCGCGTTCAAACAAACAATTAAACAAACTCTTCAGCTTTATAATAATTATAATACTAGACGTTCCGCGCGGCTTCGCCCGCGTAAATAAGATATTTCACAGACAAATCAGTCTACAAAAAATAGCCTATGATCCTTCACGTGGTCTACTTCTTATCTGACCCAAATAACAGAAAAAATGCTCTAGTAGTTCGTGAGATAAGCCCTTTCAAATAATTTCCCCCGTTTTTTCCACATTTTCTTCTATTTCTTCGCTCCTATTAGTCTTAGCGTCATAAAATATAGCTTATAGCCTTCCTCGATAAATGGGCTATCTAACACTGAAATAATTTTTCGAATCGGACCAGCAGTTCCTGAGATTAGCGCGTTCAAATAAGCCCTTTCAAATAATTTCCCCCCGTTTTATCCACATTTTCCTCTATTTCTTCGCTTCTATTAGTCTTAGCGTGATAAAATATAGCCTATAGCCTTCCTCGATAAATGGACTATCTAACACTGAAAGAATTTTTCAAATCGGACGAGTAGTTCCTGAGATTAGCGCGTTCAAACAAACAAACAAACTAACAAACTCTTCCGCTTTATAATATTATATTAGTATAGATGCGAAAGTGTGTCTGTCTGTCTATTGCCTCTTCGAAGCCGAGGTCAACAAACATGTGATCTGAGGCTTTCATATTTACTGCCCATGGTGCGTATACTATTTTTCTCCTCGACGGAGGCGGAAAACGGCACAATCGCGCGGTAAGCGCAGCGGGTCAAAAGTTGACGTTTTTCGCCCGGAGGTGAGAAAAGTATATTACTCTGTGCTCTACTAATTCTTCTTTAATCTGTGCTTAATTCTTCTTTACACAGCACTATTCTAATTTCTAATAGCCTGTACAGATTCTTCTTCACCTTTAGGCAGTACTAATTAACTAGTTCAGAAATGAATTCCATTCAGCAACTAACAAACATCACTTGATGTTCAGTTGTAACAAAGTTGTCTCGTAAAGTTGTGTGTAACTTAAAGGAGTATCGACCGCTGAAACTTGAGATTTGCAACTTTATACAGCTTTGTTCCATGACTACTTAGAGAAGTTTCAACTTTCAACTTATATCGGTAGCGCTACAGGCGTATGACAAAGTAACATAAAAATGTATCCATACTAATATTGTTGCGAAAGTGTGACGTCTGTTTGTTACTTCGTCACGCCCAAACCGCTGAACCGATTTACTGGGTATGAAGATACTTTGAGTGCCAGGAAAGGACATGGCCCATGGGATACTTTTTATTCCGAAAAAATGTATGGTTCGCGAGCTATAAACGAGTTTTGGCGCTACAGGGTTGCGTTGCGTCATCTAGTTTTGTGTAATTCTAATATGCCATGCTTTTGATGATTTTCATGTAATTTGGTAGGTACGTAGACAATTTTTGAGTCCCGGGAAAGGACAGAAGGTTATTATTCTGGAAAAATGAAAAGTTTTTAGTTGACAAAGTAATTTCCGCGCGAACAAAATTGCAATGAACATATTTTACACTCGACATCCCTGGTATAAAATCTCAAACAATTTCAATGTAGGTTAAAGGACACATAGTTAATGTAGTTTAAGGTTTGTTTCTTTTTTAATTTCCAATTTGTTTTTCATACTGTTTACCGCGGCATTTTGCCTATACTTATGCGAAAACTAAACGACTGCGCAGCCGTGCTGCTTGCTACGTGCGAACAAACGAACTTTCAAGTTTCATTCAAATCGTGGGCGTCCAAACTCTCCGGCGAAAAAAAAAAAAACAAGAACAAAGTACCAGGCGAGCATAACCAGTGAAGTGGTGGAGGTGATTCGTTCCGGTCAATGGGAGTTTTGTTTAGTCTATGTTCATTTGTATTCGGCGCCCCACGTTGTATGGGAATTAGGAACTGTCAGTCTGTATGTCACTACATGTTATTTGTATGTAATATAAGATGTTACACTTAAAATTCATGACTATTTGTTATTTTAAAATTTAAATAATTAAGAAATAATTGTTTCTATTGGAAACATGGTATCTCTATGTATAAGAACTTAATATTTTCATTATGCTACACATACAAATCCTCACTATATTGAATGTGTAAATGAAAATTTTAGTCCAATGAAAGGACAGAATCTGAGCTTTTATTGCGGCAAAAACGCGAGTAACAAATTTCAAAGATCAAAGTTGCAGGAAACATTCGAGTATGTACTATACTGTACTCGGCGAAACATGGCGGTAGCGGTCATTGACTCCCTGTCAAAAACTTGTCATTTTCTATATATAAACCGCGATTGACAATGAAGTGTCAGATGTTGTTAATCGTGGCTTTGTATAGAAAATGACAAGTTTTTGACAGGGAGTCAACGACCGCTACCGCCATGTTTCGCCGAGTACAGTATAATAATTAATAAAATAATAATTAACAAGTAATAAATAATAATTAATAGTTAACAATAATTAAAATTACGACAATCGTGTTTTCATTAGTCTGGCTCTAACATAGAGAACAAAGCTGATTATGCCAAGCGCGAGTCGTGACGTCACAGCAGGCGTCGGCGCGAAACAAATGAGTATGAACTATGAGATTATCACTCTCACATGCCCATTGTTTGCCAACATAAAAGAATTGGCTGTCATGTCTACTTCGAGAGAAACAAGTTACCAAATATTGCTCGAAAAATTTTGCCTGCGACTTAGCTTGCAACGGTATCCCACGGAAAGGGTGTAAAAAGTAGCCTATGTGTAATGTGGTATTTAACTCTAATCTTTAAGCCAGTTCTATACTTAAAATTTCGTTCAGTAAATTCATCGTTAGAAAGTAGAGTATCGATTGAGTAAAAGTCAATATATTTGGTAAAAGTACCCAGGATACCGACCTTTGCTCTCAGTAGAAAGAAAAAAAAACTCAAAACTACTGTTTTCCATGAACAAAACCTATGTAGGTCATTTGATTTTCTCTCCCCAAAAACCTCATACATACTCACGGAACTTGCAGCAGTTGCCGATAACTCTATCACATATTATTGAATATTACAAATATACAAGATTTCGTCTCCTAAAATAGAATAATATAAGTACTACGTTAAAATTTTCCTCACGCCTACACCATAGTGGAATAAACATTATTCCACTTACCATAATTAAAAGGCAAAATAACGCATATTTAAACTTAAAACGCATTAATAGACGTTAAAAGTGACATATTGTAACATTAACAATAATGAAATTCAGTAGAGAAATATAAATCGTGAATTTGAGCCTATCTGTGGATCTACTCTTTGACTAATATGCATACAATGCGCGTTACCTTCCAAGTTTGGGATTGATAGCGAAATAAAGTGACCGTTGTATTTATTACCTGTTGCTGTTCTCCTGGTACATTCGACTGAATGCCGCTGAGAGACAATGTTGTTATTGAAATTGCGTTTTTAAATATTTAAATTGCGTTTTTTTAATTGATAACGTTTTTCTACGCGTAGAAGTCGTAGAAGTATTTTCAGAAACATGTTAGGTTAGAATGAATGTGTTTTTAACACGCAAAACCGTGAAGATTGTGATAGTATCACTCTTTGTAATCCGAAACTCACGCCAACGTAGAAACTAGAAAGTAACAAGCTATTTCGCTATTTCCTATGTTCGCTTGTTAGTTAAAACAACAGAGCAAAATATTAACATTTTAGCACTTTCGCATTTATAATATTAAGCATGGAAGTATGGATTTTTCTCGATGCAACTATTATATTATTATACTTACTAGGAACCATCTATTTTGTTTTTCTCAATGTAACAACTAATATTATACTAGGAACCACCTAATATGTAGTGGTTTGAGCCCCAGGGTAAATACTGAATAGTAAACACGACAGTGACGGTTCTGAGTTCTGACGCGCACTTCCTCGCCTATACAGAACTAGATGTTCCGCGCGGCTTCGCCCGCGTAATTTAGGAATTTCTCGGAAACCGTACATTTTTCCGCAAAAAATAGCCTATGTCCCTTCACGTGGTCTATTCTTCATGTGTGCCAAAAAACATAAAAATTGCTCCAGTAGTTCTTAAGATAATAATAATTTCATATAATTTTCCCCGTTTTTTCCACATTTTCCTTTGTTTCTTCGCTCCAATTGATCTTAGCTTAATAATATACATATAGCCTATAGCCTTCCTCGATAAATGTGCTATCTAACACTGAAAGAATTTTTCAAATCGGACCAGTAGTTCCTGAGATTAGCGCGTTCAAACAAACAAACAAACAAACTCTTCATCTTTATAATATTAGTATAGATACAGATATAGTAATACATATATTATGTTTGTACCAGATACACATGGTGTATCAACTCCCTTGACTAAATATTCTCACATCCTTTGACTAACCAGTTCATGCTCTAGAAAATTTAATTTGCTATTGGTGATTCGGATCCCCAATCTCGCACTTTAATTTACTTCCAATGAAATATAAAAACAAGATGACGCCCTATGATATTATATTATAAAAAAAAAGGACATTTTTCTTGGATAAAAATTATTCTATGTCCTCTCCTGGACTCGAAAGTATCTCCGTATCAAAAGCAAAATCGGTACAGTGAAGAGGTAGGTGCAGACAGACAGCCCCACTTTCGCATTTATAATATTAGCATGGTTGAGTTGTCTTAAAGCTACGAATAATCTATATCATTATATAAAAGGCTTTGTCCTGAATGACATGAAAATGGAATCACGCTACGGCCTAAACGACTGATCGTAGATACTTGAAATTTGGAGGGAATGTTTTTCGTATGACGTAGGAGTGTGATAAGAAGGGATTTTTAGAAATTCCTCTCCTAAGGGTGTGAAAAGGGGGGATGAAGTTAGTATGGGACAACTCGTGCTTAGTCTGATCTGCTCGAAAATTTGCATCATTATTATTTGATGTATTTTATGGAAGATGTAATTCATAGTTTGTTAAAATTTATCCTCAAAAGTCTTTAAAAAAGCATGAATAGTTTACAGCGCTTTACAGCGTTTAGCAGCGTTTGCGTACGTAGAGGGTTAGAGACGCCAGACATAGCTTTTTGCCACAATAGACATAATCTGTCTACTCTGTTTTTTACCGGTAAGTAATGGCTGGTTTACACGTATTAAGTAGATAAGAAGTCAACTAAATTTTAACTTATGACTTTATACTTACTTAAGTAAATATGAACTTGCTACTTGCTACAAAATTTTGTGTTTACATGCAATTAATAACTTAAAATTAAGTAAAAATTTAGTACTTATCAACTTAATACGTGTAAACCAGCCATAACTACCTTTTTATCCCGATAGGCGTCGCATCGTCGACTGTACCCCAATTTGACATTAGAGCTGTCAAATCCCCTAAATTTTTTGTAAACAAGAGTATTTTTTATCAATTTTCGTAAAAATGCCTCAATGTTGTGCTTTGAGTTTTAAATATATTTGGTTATACTACGTTCGTACAAAAAGTGGTTACGAGAGTAATTACTAATTACACAAATTTATAGCCGCGGTGACATATTGAATGAGTTGGACGAGTGCGGGGGGTGTGAAGTGCGCGGGTGAAAACCGATTTTTTTCTGTCATAGGTCGCCCTCTTAAGCATGATTTAAGCAACCTTCCAATAAAATTATGCTACGAATCTGTTGATAACACTCATAAAAGTTTAATGTCCAATAACCTAGTTTTCCAGCGGAGCAGTTTAGTGAGAATTTACGGCTACCGACTTAGTAGGAATTTGATACTCTTATGAATTATAAAATATTATAATATTAGTCATTTTTCTTAGGAACCTTGCAGGCGGCGCAAGGCTAGTTCTGAAATAATATATTTTAGAGCAGCGGTCGGCAACCTTTTGGCAGGCAAGGGCCACAAGGTGGCAAAACAAACTAATGGCGGGCCGCAGGCCTTATACTCGTATTAACCCTAGAAGCCCAATATACATACGCATAATGGGGGCTTTTCTAGACCACAAAAAAAAAGTTTCAACTTCTCTGATGGATGGCACTAGTAAAAAGTGAGCTGTCAAAA
Source organism: Cyaniris semiargus (assembly GCA_905187585.1). Taxonomy (NCBI): domain Eukaryota; kingdom Metazoa; phylum Arthropoda; class Insecta; order Lepidoptera; family Lycaenidae; genus Cyaniris; species Cyaniris semiargus. The sequence continues at coordinate 15,799,636 of LR994558.1, forward strand.
TTTGTAAGAGAGATTATTAAGGATTCAGACAAATAAACAAAGTGTTTATTACAAAATGACACAAACAGCTACGTTTTTAAGTTGCGATAACTACTGGCAATATTAGAAAACATTGTTTTTGATACTTATAACTTATTCACAAAACATTCACGGACCGCAAGAAAAACGTTTGCGGGCCGCACGCGGCCCGCGGGCCTCGTGTTGCCGACCGCTGTTTCAGAGAATAGAGACTAGAATAGAAAACATTGGTCGTATGAACTTGCCATTTGCTATTTATGCAATATAATCTTTGCAAAATAAAATTTTGGGACGTATCATTCAGTTGTGCTTTAATAAGTAGGTATTAGGCGAACATAAACTAGTCAGAAATAGCTAATCGTTTATCAATTACCATGGCTTTACTTTCAACACAAAGAACGATATAATGTTTATCCAGGTTTAACAGTATGCAAGCAGTGACGGATTAAGACTACTTGATGCCCTAAGCAATACATGCTTGTGCAGTTGTGCACCCCCCTATACGTATGTCAACTAGAATCGGTCTTTGAACCTTTACTCTTCTGGTGCCCCCTCACACGTGATGCCCTAGGCAATTGCTTAATTTGATTAAGGGTTAATCCGTCACTGAGTCGAGCGTCCGTGGCCCAATCAAGTACATAATACGGACGCTCGTACGGTGAAGGAAAACATCGCGAGGAAACCTGCACATAGTTGGTCCCAGACGTATTGACTAGTTCTTTCCTCTGGACTAGGCCGACTATGTTGCGAGAATGCCGTATGTGCTTGGGCAACCATACGGCCATTTAAAAATCTTGTCCCAGGCACTACATACAGTATTTGAGGAGTGGTTACTTCGCTTTGAAAATACTGTATAAATCGTCCACAACGGATGTAAAGGCCTACTTTTCTTTTTTAATCCGTCACTGAATGCAAGAGGGCCTTATAGTCGTTATAATAACGAAATGTAAAATCATCCATATTCATATTATCCAAGCGAGTTGTTCAATAATATTGATAGGTATAGGAGTCGTTTAAGTCGCACGCACGTCGCTACCCGCTATGTTATTTACGTACACTTTTATAGCCAATTGAAAAACGGTGAAATATAAAACGATAAAATATTAAATTGAGGTAGAGTTTCACTATCCATCTATTATACTGAATATAGGGTCCCAATTCTCACTCCTAATTCGTTAAGCTGTCTTAATCGTGATTCGTAAGTGAGCTTATTGTGTGTGGGAGAGTCAGACATCCTAAAGTGAAGCAACATTCGAGGTTTCAGAATTCACTGTACACGCTCTATATTCACTCGTGCAAAAAATACTTAATTTTTAATTACGAATCGTAAATAAAAATTGAAAACTAAGCAAGAAAATTAGCTAATCCTAGGTTCATAGAACAACACCCTAGCAACTCATGTACTCCTAGTAGTCGTATCAGAGAGCGACCGTTACCCGCGCCAGAAACCAGTTTCCAAGTACCTAGAACACCTTCAAAATAAATCAAGTTTAATTTTGACACCGGCTTGATGAGAAAATTACAGAATTCCTTTGAAGTGATCTTCCGAACTTCCAATCTAATTTTTGTGTTTTGCGTTGTATGTTGTACTTTACGTAGTCGTAACTTGTAAGTCATCAGTAGAAAATAACTTTTACTACCTTTTGTTTTCTCGACAGGATTTTAACGACTAAAAGATTTGTTTAGTTTTTACGAAATATTCACCAATATTACCTATAATTTACCAACTTTCTGGGAAGTTATTGGATAAATGAACTTATGACCCTCATTTCACAATAACGCAGAATCGAGTACTATTAGGTTTAATTTGGATTACGTCCAAAAGGCATAGTGTAAAGTTCACAAATCATAATCCCGACTAAAACGCGAGGTGTGCGAACTATAAGAGCGTATATTTTCTTCACACCGCGCGCGGCGCGTTGTCTGCATAGCGACTAGCGAGTATGAATGGACATTGAGAATGAATATAGTTTTTTAAACAATTTCAGCTCTAGTATAGTAGTAGAGTAAACCCTAAGGGTGTTTACACACGGCGCCGCAGCGGCAGCGGCACCGCCACCGCGGCGGTACAGCTGCTTTACTCATCCTTGTATTTCTATGGGCCCTTACACACGGCGCCGCCGCGGCGGCGGCGCGGCGATGCCGTGCCGCTGCCGCTGCGGCGCCGTGTGTAAACACCTTTAAACGCCAAAGGCATAAAAGTCCCACAATCCACATCCAATATATTATCCCCCTTACTAATAAACGTTGTATTAGCTTTGAATAGTTATACAGTGTTTTGTTCCTGTCACACAAGTGACATTTTTAATTGGATTGAAGAAGACAAAACACTGTATAATTATTCAAAGCTTATACAGAGTTTATTAGTAAGGGGGTATATTTATACGTAACCTAACCCGTCTGTAAGCCCGTGCGCGTCAAGCCGATCGCACATAATTGATCCCGGGTTACGTCACACGCAATACCTCCCCCCTTACCCCTCTTCCCCGATAAACCCAGTAGACCTAGGGCCCGGATGCCCGATTATTAAACCTCGAATCTCGTTTCTCGTGCGCGCACTCGCTGTTTAACGCAGATTTGAGAATGGGGCCAGAGGTCTTAGGCTTTGTCCACATTTGTATCATTTTCGCGTATGAGGATCTCCGTCGCGTAGCACCGAAGCGTATCATGTTCGCTAATGCGGACGCAAAATGATCGCGATCATGATACACCCCGATCGCCATAAACCGCGTATCAGGCCTTGTACCATGAAACTGTTTTGAGACTCAAACAATCGAACGAGAATGCCGCGTCCTACTCTAACAAACGTGATATGACGTTGTAGTAGGCCTACTGATACGTTTCGTATAAAAATCGATAAAAGATACGCTATGGTCAAAACTCAAAATAGGCGTCCACATTTAGGATACGCATACTCGGTACGATACGCCTGATATGGATACGACTACTCGATACAAATGTTGACAAAGCCTTAGCTGTGGCTTTTTCGAAATGGCTCTAGGTGTCTACCCCCTCGTAGTAACTACGTAGGTAGTTAGTTAGCCGGCGGAGTAACGGAGGTCATGTTACAGTCTTCGAGACTCCGTCCAACGCAGCAGAACCGTCGGGTTTAGTGAGGAAACCCCGGGCGTTTACATCGTCTGACCCCGGGCGACTCCATCTTCGGAAGGATCCCACATACCTCGATGGCTGTTCTCCAGCACTATTCTATGAATGGGACGAATTAAAAATGTAAAGGCAGGGTTAACATTGCGATACAGGAATACAAGGCACATTTACTCGAGTTTCGACTTGTTTACATTAAGATCAAATCTTTAAACGGAGCATATGAGGGAGTTCTGTTTACACATCAATACTACGTATGTTCAGACACCTCGTTGATTAGAATTTCATCTTTATCTCTTTGTAATAAAGGTGATGACAGAGGTAGAACAACTCTGAATCGATTGTAGTCGCATCATCCGAATACGGAGTTTATGACATCATCTCTCATAACTCAAAGAGTCATAAGTTACGAAATCGTACACAAAGAGCTGCCGTTTTCCTTAGCGAATATTATATTCTGTGAAATTGGTTACATATTCATAAATTTTATTATCTTAAGGTTTTGAATGAAATAGAGTATTTATTATCCAATGAAAACTATTTAAAACATAACAAATAAACAAAAATTAAGCACTTTTAGTTATTATTAACTGCCACAATGACTGTGAATTGAATGAAATTTAAAATACTTTTTTAATTTTTTTATGTAGATTGTAGAGTACAGTAGTCGTCAGATAGAAATCGCATAACGCGTTACTAATAAAAAGAGACCTATAAAATGGCTGAATAAAGAATATTACGCAAAGGTCAGACTCAGAGCAGAGGGCACCACTAGCACAGTAAACAATCCGAACAAAATCCAACATGCTGCACACTTTTTGTTGACTATCTGTGCTGGTTCTGCCTCTAGCTTAAAAACATTGCCGTAATACGTATTACATAATATATCCTAATTTCTATTTCTTTCCATGGACCTTAATATTCAAAGTAAAAATACGGTTACAGACCTATTACAGGCCCAATATTTCGTATTCGGTAAAAGCTAGTTTGTAAACACGTAGCTCGGGTTCTCGCGTGTATAATTTCTGTAAACAGTCGCATTCAGCGGTGTCGGCTTACAGACCTGGGTCATGCACTCGATACTGCGTCGTAACCGGACCCCCCACGTGCAACATCTTACTGACTTCTGTATACCTGGTGGACGCTTTGCTTATGGGGCAGATGAAAAGAGTCCATGGACCGCCTGATGGAAGTCAATAAACTGAGTGTTCAAAATGCATTCGCGTGTTTCGATAGCGAAGTAAAATGTCAAAAATGTATGGGATTTGACATTACGCAAGGGCCATCATACTTTAATACAGCGATGCCTTATGTCAAATCCATTACATTTTTGACATCTAACTTCGCTATCGAAACTGGCGAAAGCATTTTGTAAGCACTCCGGTGTATATTATGATTTAAGCCTTGCTATGAATGAGCCTTCAGAACAGAGCACACGGATCGCTTGATGGAAGCGATCGCTGAGCGGTTACAAGAGAACACATAGGAATCGGGAGAGCTTTTCCGTTATATTCCTCTTTCATACATTATGGAATATGCTCTGTTCTTGGATGGTGAGTATGAGTTTTTTCACCACTCGCCATGACTATATTTTATGTAGCAACTGGCATCAAAACAAAATTCATAGTCGCTAACAATACGTATTGGATTTCAAACAAAATACGGTCAATTTCATCATACATACAGTAAGGAATATAAATACTTACTAATAATCAAACTGTAACTGTACTAGGTAGTAAATAGTAACCAAAAGTCGCACTCAGCAGTGCTGAGTCAGCACTGACCTTTCTCATAGTAATTATTCTGTGAAAACCAGAACAAAAAACACTTTTAATGTTGTGTATAATTCGACAAACACCTAACATTAAACAATAATTTACACGGCTATCTTAATAAGATCCGCGCTATCGGTGTGACTGTTAGAGACCGCGGGTCTTGCAATCTGGCCGGCCATTATATGGAAACGTATCCCTTATCCGTCGGAAGTGATCCATCAGGGTGTTATCTCGACGGAAACAGGGTTTACTAGTGTTTCCACCACCTCAGACCTACATTATAGCCTTTATGTCCACCACATAAGATTCACTTTATAGAATCTCCGAGGTAAATTAACCCCGAACGGATAATTATCACGTCACCGCAATTATCACCCGTAACTCGACGGGTTAAGATTCAAAAAGTGGATATGTTATTGTCACCATTGACGAAATATATCAGGATTGTAGAATTATTGAGAGCTACAAACACGAATAGCTTGATTTAATATATTTTAAAAACTGGTTCCTAAATTTATCCCGAGTCTTTTATACTGAGAAATGTGGGAAGACCAAGGAACGATATGTTTACTGTTTAGGTATAAATATGCTTCAGAGGAGTTTTGTTGTTTTCTAATTTCTTTGTTTGTACCATAAAACTAGAAATTAACTAGTCCTGACTCCGAAGTAAAATACTTAGCAAATTGCATTTGATAGCTTTGACATCGAAGTTAGAATATATCATTAATAGTTTAAAAAACTTAAAAAAACACGCTTGAAAACACAACGCGTGAACCAAAAATGTAAGGGATTTGACATAGCGCGCCGCTAAGTGACAGTCATGGCTCATGTCAAATCCCGTGATTATTTTTTCGACTGCGCTCGCGGTAGAGTCGAATGCATCTTGACTAAACGTCCATGTGAATCCTTTTAAGTTTTAAGTCTTAACAATACAAGTTAACTTTACGCTATTTACTAGGAACAAACAGATAAATATGTATAATATTTTGAACTATGTATTCTCCGTATGAGGGCTCTACTTATTTCGATTGCACTATTGTCATGCAATAGGCGATAGAAATGATTTTGAATGTGACTTCTCAAGCACCTATTACAGGGTCCTATTTAAACCTATTGGTACATATTACAATGCAATATTAATAGTTAATGCTGTTGAATGCCGAACTTGACTCGCCATGCGGGTCATTACGACGGGACGCAGTTGGCTGTGCCACAAGCGATAGGGTTTAGCGTTCTGCGGTAGAATATTCAATTTGATGTAACTCCGTACGCGCAAAATCTTGTACAAGCCGTACATATTCGCACAACAAAATGTTGTCGCTATCCGTGCCAAAGTACCTCAAAATCGGTTAGTTGTTTCGGAGCCGAAGTTCCAAGAAACAAACCATTTCTCTTTATCCATTCTAATCTATACTTAATATTATAAAGCGGAAGAGTTTGTTAGTTTATTTGTTTGTTTGTTTGAACGCGCTAATCTCAGGAACTAGTGGTCCGATTTGAAAAATTCTTTCAGTGTTAGATAGTCAATTTATCGAGGAAGGCTATAGGCTATATTTTATCACGCTAAGACTAATAGCAGCGAAGAAATAGAGGAAAATGTGAAAAAAACGGGAGGAAATTATTTGAAAGGGCTTATTTGAACGCGCTAATCTCAGGAACTACTGGTCCGATTTGAAAAATTCTTTCAGTGTTAGATAGACCATTTATCGAGAAAGGCTATAGGCTATATTTTATCATGCTAAGACTAATAGGAGCGAAGAAATAGAAAAAAATGTGGAAAAAACGGGGGAAATTATTTGAAAGGGCTTATCTCACGAACTACTAGAGCAATTTTTCTGTTATTTGGGTCAGATAAGAAGTAGATCACGTGAAGGATCATAGGCTATTTTTTGTATACTGATTTGTCTGTGAAATATCTAATTTACGCGGGCGAAGCCGCGCGGAACGTCTAGTATTATTATAAATGCGAAAGTGTGTCTGTCTGTCTGTTACCTCTTCACGCCCAAACCGCTGAACCGATTTTACTGTTTGGTATGGAGATACTTTGGGTCCGGGAAAGGACATAGGATACTTTTTATCCCGAAAAAATGTACGGTTCCCGCGCAATAAACGAGTTTTGGCGGAACGGAGTTGCGGACGTCATCTAGTAAAATATAATAATGGCCGATTTCTAAGGTTTTTTGACAATGGTTTATCTTTGCTATAGCAAAATACTGCTGATTAGTTATTAGTATGATTAGTGATGATATTAGTGAATACTGAATAGTGAATAGAATAAACTCCTGTCGTCAGAAACTGGCCGAACAAAATTTAAGGCCATAGTCCACACGCACAAAATATATTATTTTATATGGAACCGTGTGTAATTCAACAGTAAAAAATTGATCCTTCCCCGTGGTCTACTCTATGTTTGTGTCACCACTGTCACCCAATCATTAAATACAAATTTAAGCTCCTAAACACAAGTCATAAAAATTTTCCTGACATGGTCCAAACTACAATACAATAATTATTATTATAAATTACGAATTTTCAAACACTGAAGTAGGATCAGTAATTTTAGTTAAAAGTTTTAGAAAGCTTATTTCATGTTACAGGATCTACATTATAGAACGTTTTACGCTCTACATCTAACCATAAAGGAATTCTCTTTGTAACGCCCAAATCCAAAAACTAAAAGACTTATAATTTCACCCGCTACCTCTCATACCTCACGACAAACTCGTAGTAAATAAGTTTAGCCGGCGCGGACCGGGCGGGGTATAAGTTATAACACGACGAGTTGTAAACCGCGCCACGACTCTACGCAGCATATTGCTGGGCAGCTGCGTTATTTGGACGCATTATAATATGTTCAGACTGCAGAAGTTACATAACATCTCGACAGCTACAGTTACATCCTGGTTTTACTATATTAAACCACTACTAATGCACTTCGTTCCTTGTTCAAACCAGCAAACATATTGAAAAAAAACAACATCTAGATTACTAGGACATCATAATTATTCATAAATCATAACTAGAGGGCACGGCTCCTAATGAAAATCCTAAGCCGAAAACCCCATGGAAAAGAAAGAAAACGTACAAAGACTGTCCTAACTCCTACAGTAACACTCAGAGGCGTTTATTGATTTCTTAACTTAATTTAATGAAGAAAATGTAAGGAGTTTGTTTCAAAATATTTATTAAATTAAAGGAAAGTTATCATGAAAACTCTGAGTGCAGCCATGAGAGTCTAACCTATATTCTGACAATCATCTAAAATCGAGTCAGTCATTGGTTTCCTATCAAAATGACTTCAATATCATTAAGATGTTACACCCGATAGATAAATCAGTTCAATATCATGTTCCATTCTCCAATCTTGCCTCGTCATTTGGGTATAAGAGACAGTAATCGAACCTAATGGACTGTATATTCTATGGTCTTTCATAAAGTCGGCCCTTGGGCTGACGTTTCAATGTATCTGAGCGAAGAGCGACCGACTGACGGGACCATTCTTGTTTGTAAGTCTCTACCCGTAGTTCTAGATTATTGTCTTGTAGACGTGACGAGAAAGAAGTCGATCATAGGACAGAATTTTTAAAAGTAAATCGTTCTACTATGTAGAACTAGAGTCTAGGCAAATTATGTAATTGCCTCATTGAAATAATATATTATGTAACTAGACGTTCCGCGCGGCTTCGCCCGCGTAAATAAGATATTTCACAGACAAATCAGTCTACAAAAAATAGCCTATGATCCTTGACGTGGTCTACTTCTTATCTGACCCAAATAACAGAAAAATTGCTCTAGTAGTTCGTGAGATAAGCCCTTTCAAATAATTTTCCCCGTTTTTTCCACATTTTCCTCTATTTCTTCGCTCCTATTAGTCTTAGTTGGTACTACTAATATATTTTTTTAATATATTTTATTCTGTGGTCTTAGCGTGATAAAATATAGCCTTCCTCGATAAATGGGCTATCTAACACTGAAAGAATTTTTCAAATCCGATCAGTAATTCCTGAGATTAGCGCGTTCAAATAAGCCCTTTCAAATAATTTCCCCCCGTTTTTTCCACATTTTCCTCTATTTCTTCGCTCCTATAAGTCTTAGCGTGATAAAATATAGCCTATAGCCTTCCTCGATAAATGGACTATCTAACACTGAAAGAATTTTTCAAATCGGACCAGTAGTTCCTGAGATTAGCGCGTTCAAACAAACAAACTAACTAACAAACTCTTCCGCTTTATAATATTAGTATAGATACAGTATAGAACAGAAACTTTCATATGTATACGGTATTATATTTTGACCACTCAAATATGGCTCCCAGTAACTAACATTAAACGCTAAGCTAAATTGTATGACCGACCAGAGTTTGACAACCTCCAGAAAGCACGAAAGTTCCACGAAATACAATATTATTGATGGAACATTTTTTTGGCTCAGTGACTCAGCCATAGCTTTAGATAACTATTCGTAGAATTGCCTTAACTATTTCACAGTCGTGTCACGTCTACAAACTTACATATTATCCCGAATTGTCCGGAAAACTGTCCGTAATCCGTAATTCCTTTTTCCACGAAGCAAGGGGAAAGTCCCTACAGCTTAATAGCTAATTAACAATTATCTGTAATCCGCTAAGCTATAACTAATGTACGGCTTCGACGATTAAAACGCTGACTTCGATGTAATCTATACTTAACGAAATTATTCGATAGTGTGCACCCTGCATTAGGTTAAAGTTTAGTTACAAGTAACAAGTTACTTGGAACAGTGAATGAAATAAACATTTTGAAATTAAGTTTGACTCAAGAGTAAGTTACTTGAAACCATGAATGAAATAAAAATAATTATGTAGAGGTACAGTGCGACGCTATACTGCATATTCTAGGAACTATAGTCCAAGCGACAAGGCGAATCACAAATGGTCATGTACATAATAATACCGAATGTTGCTAACATAACATAATATACTTTTTTGATATGAAATTTTGTGTCTCGTAAGTTGTAACTCGTCGCGTGGCTTGAGGTATCTTTATTACAACCTCTGTATACAATGTATCGTGCCAAAGTAGAGTACGAATGGCAAATATGTTGGACATTATAACTATAATGATAATGTAAAGAAATGTTCAAATGTAAATGATATGGGTCGCAGAGGCCTGAAATAAATGATTTTATTTTTATTTTATTTATTTTATTTTATTAATAAAAGCAACACGAACCTTTAGATATTCTTTCGACGGCGACGTCGATTGTGTATTCTTTTTTTTTATGAAATAAGGGGGCAAACGAGAAAACGGGTCACCTGATGGAAAGCAACTTCCGTCGCCCATGAACACTCGCAGCATCAGAAGAGCTGCAGGTGCGTTGCCGGCCTTTTAAGAGGGAATAGGGTAATAGGGGAGGGTAGGGATGGGAAGAGAAGGGAATAGGGGAGGGAAAGGAAGGGAATAGGGTAGGGGATTGGGCCTCCGGTAACTCACTCACTCGGCGAAACACAGCGCATTCGCTGTTTCACGCCGGTTTTCTGTGAGAACGTGGTATTTCTCCGGTCGAGCCGGCCCATTCGTGCCGAAGCATGACTCTCCCATGTATTCTGTAGAGTCTACAGAACTATAGAGATTATCATAGACTTCTCTACATTGTAGAGAAGAGACTGCGCAATCATGGTGAAAAAAAATCCATCATGGGCCAACACGAGGTCTTGAGACTTCAAAATTAAGTCTGGCGTCCTACTTACACATTAAGGATTACCATTATGTTTTTAGTGGCCCAGTTAGCCACATGTGGTCCCCGGGGGAGATGATGTCACCAGCTTCGTTCACGGTAATGGTTATTTTAAGGTTATGTACAAGTAGACGGTAGAGAGTCCACACTTTTTAATGCAAAAATTTGATGCAAGGGAATATAAGACTACTAGTTGATGCCCGCAACTCCGTTTCGCCAAAATTCGTTTATCGCACGGGAACCGTACCTTTTTCCGGGATAAAAAGTATCTTATGTCTTTTCCTGGAACTCGAGTAAAGTCTTACCAAATTTCAGCAAAATCGGTTTAATTAGCGGTTTGGGCGAACAAACGGACTATCGCATTTATAATATTCGTAGGATTTGATACTCTTAAATAAAGTGTAACAACTAACAAGTCATGTTTAAGTGTCCATACGTCTTATTAGTTAACTTTAGAAATATTTGTTTTGCTTTACAAAATAAGGTGATCTATCCATAGACAACTGACAAAGTGATTAGTATAGGTCTGTTACTTCTCTACAGTCTACGCTAAAATCGCTGAACCGATGTAGGTATGTATAGGTCTACCAGAATCTGATGGCAATTTTTGACAGCAGATTTTTAAAAAATATCCTTGTCATTGGATAAATTTTTATATTTGCATGTTTAACACACAGAATCAGCCGCTATAAGAAGAAAAACGGATCAAAATGTTTTATTCCAATTACCCCCGTATTGCTAGTCATTTTATTTTCTCACTTTTTGCCATCAGATTCTGGTAGACCTATAGATACTGAGTTCCAGGAAAGGACGATAGTTTTTATCGCTGCAAAACGTACGGTTCCCACGCGATAAATACTGCGCTACAAAACTTGCGAGTAACAAACATTTTTCTCCTTCACGAGACTTTATAAAAAACAAAGTATTGTCACCAGAGTCTTCCAAATTACCAGGGCAGCATAAGCACACAACACGTCGAACTGGTCCGCAGATGGTAGATAGGGCCTATGAATTATGCATTCGCGGCCTTCTAATTCCGGTATACTAATTAATGATGTACTGTTCTATAGTCAGGGCAATTTAAGGTGGCACCAGCGGTCATTGACATTTTTAGTCTAGGAGCTATGTGAAAAACTGCACTGCATTATGTTAACTTAAGAATGAAATTGAATTCTTGTAAAGAGACAGACTATTATAGTTTCATCGGAAAACGTCTTGGTTCGTATGACTCCAACTATTTATGAGTTTGAAGTGATATAATTCATATTGTGTTCACATCGTGTATCCAAATACGATATCACCCTGACTAGAAACATCTGTCACATCATTGTCAATCGCGGGTTGTATAGCTTTTTGACAGAGAGTCAATGACTGCTACAGACAGAATTCCGCAATTTGAGAATTGAGAATAATGATTACCATGGTACAGAGTACGTATAGTCTGTCTTAAGTTTGTTGTGAGTCATCAATATATTGACTGCCGAACACTGACCTCCATTATACAAGTACGCTGGACCTATGATACCCACTTTTTTTTGTGCCTATTTGAAGCGGAATCAGCGCCCCCAGTGAGAGGGAAGAGAACTAAATTTGACGTAACTTGCAAATGGCCGCTTAATCGTTATTGGTTGTCATCACTAGTATTAGTTCTAAATACTCGCGACTTTCAAACGTCATTTTTACGTCCGTGAGTAATTTGTATTCTGTGTTTTTACGTCAAATTTAGTTCCTATCACGCACATTGGGGGAGCTGATTCCGCTTCAAATAGGCACAAAAAATAGCTGTCATTTCAAAGGGTATCATTAGTCCAGCGTACTTGTATAATGGAGGTCAGTGCTGCCGAAGAAGTGATGTTCAACCTGTACGAATTACGAAGGCGTCGCGGTCGTTACGCGGTTTTTATCAATTTCGACATTTACGCTGACGACTTGTATATCGTATCATGTAGAGAAGCTATACTGAATACTGATACTGACTACTTTTGTTCACATCTTCGTAGAGTTCATAAGTAGTTTGACTACATTTATGAAAAACTTTAAAAGAATTTCATTTTTTCATTCGGTAAAAGATAAGACGTGTCAATCGCAACGTTAACTAAATAATACTAAATACTAAATTTGTACATCGATTTGACTAGGTTTATTATTATGTTACGTTTCTTTAACAAGTCTTTAACACAAAATATATTTTGTCCAAAACAAAAAACATTTAAAAAATCCAATTTAAAGATAAACATCTGACAACCTAATACCAACATTACAGATAATATTTGTAAGGAGATATTCGTATGGCGAAACCGCGGGGGAGAGAGAATTTTAGAAAATTTAATACTCCACGTTAGTAGGGAGCTGACATCGCGCTCCCGAGGGGCACGCGTGCCCGAACAGCTGATTGCGAGCCGAACACCATAAAAAACCTCATACAACACCATACAGGCAATAACCAACCTTATTTCCCAGAGCGCATGGTCGATAACCCCTGGCGCGCACCACCCCGACCCTTATTTCAAGAGCGTCACGTCAATTTCGACCCTCACACTTACCCTCAAGTCTCATTTTCCATCACTCGAGATCGTCATCAAACAAGTCATCTACGAAATAAAATTATGGGTGCAAACGATTTTCAGCTCTAGGCCGAGGAGTTAGGGTGGTTTTTGAATTGCGGGGGCGAGTTAACGAGATAAAACCGAATGGATTTTGTGCATTTCACTCGGGTGGAGGCCGCTAGGTCTGGCTGCAGCCGTTCAGGTAATAAATGAAAATATTTCAACGCCGGAGACGGATCGCAGACTTTATCTTTGCACTTTTGGAATTTTATATTGATACCTAACTTAGTATTACTTTGTATGATGTGACGAAGAGATTGCAGAAGCTCTTTGAATTTAATTTAATTTTGTATTTATTATTTTAATTTCAATTTAAAATTACATTACTTCAGCAACGTTTTTAAGCAAGCATGTTACAGAAGAAGCGTAGTTTATATTATTTGATGTTGAACATTACAATTTATTAGACGGTAATTCAACTCAAGTTCCAAGCCTAACACTAATTAGTAGAGAATTTAAAAAAAAACGTTTCTTTCACCTTTTTTAAACGTGGCGTAGAAGTATTTAGTCAGAGTGTTAACTTAAACGAGGAAGAAAACTTCACAAATAATGTTATTATGATGTAAAATGAGCCAAGCGACTGGCCCTAATGTCTTTAATATTTCCAGATTCCAGCATAACAACATTATGGGATAATATAACTATTAGATAGGTAAGTAGGGAATGTAATAATTATTCGAATATATTCGAATATTTCTTTAAAGATATTCGTATAATAACATTACCTATTAGTTAAGTTATAATAAGTCTTCGCTAAGAGCTTAAAAATTAACAGAAAATCCTAACGCCTTGTTTAGTGAAGGACAGACCAAAAAGCTGCTTTTTTTATGCTAATTTTATAAATGCAATAGTATAATCCGTTATAAACAACCAAATCTATTTTTATTTATTATTTATTTATTTATTTATTATAAGTTTGGTATACATTAAACCCCAAAAGCGGACAAAAGGATAGCATTGGTCTTTGTAAAATGTAGAGTTCCTGCGCGATGAACTCTTTTTCGTTTCAATTATTATCTAATTACTACTCCATGTAGTATCTTATACTAATATTATAAAGCGGAAGAGTTTGTTTGTTTGTTTGTTTGTACTTTGTTTGTTTGTTTGAACGTGCTAATCTCAAGAACTACTGGTCCGATTTGAAAAATTCTTTCGGTGGTTAATAGCCCATTTATCGAGGAAGGCTATAGGCTATATTTTATCACGCTAAAACTAATAGGAGCGAAGAAATAGAGGAAAATGTGGAAAAAACGGGGGGAAATTATTTTAAATTGCTTATTTGAAGTTTGAACGCGCTAATCTCAGGAACTGCTGGTCCGATTTGAAAAATTATTTCAGTGTTGGATAGCCCATTTATCAAAAAAGGCTATAGGATTTATTTTATGACGCTACAACTAATAGAAGCGAAGAAATAGAAGAAAATGTGGAAAAAACGGGGAAAATTATTTGAAAGGGCTTATCTGACGAACTACTGGAGCAATTTTTCTGTTATTTGGCACAAATAAAAAGAAGACCACGTGAAGGATGATAGGCTATTTTTTGTGGACTAATTTTTCTGTGAAATATCTAATTTACGCGGGCGAAGCCGCGCGGAACGTCTAGTTAGTAAATAATACTTAAAAATATCATAGAATTGACTCTGAAATCCAATTTCCTATTGATTGAGCAAATGCAACCTACATCTACACTGGTAAGCTACCTTCTAATATTCAAATTCTATGAAAATTTACTAAAAGGGTCTTAGAAACTCTCTGAAAATAGAAGCTTCATAGAAATTGATAAATGAAGCGCAATATTGAACTTCCTGGTATACAAACGTGGTGTTGAGAAATAGGAATTTGCTTAGAATTGAAGAAAAAATATGAATTAAATAATTTATTGCCTTTAATTTTAATTGAAATATTTGGCTAGCGTTTTCCTCCGCATTACATAGTTTTGCTTATTCAGAACATCCATACTTGTAATAAATGCGAAAGTGTGTCTGCCCATCACCTTTTCACGCCAAAACCAGCATTACTAGTTTTTGGCATGAAGACACTTGAGTCCCAGGAAAGAACATAAGATAGCATTAAATGTAGAAAAAAGTACGGTTACCTAATCGCAATTAACGAACTCCAACGCAAACGTAGTTTTACCATCATCAGAACAAATATAAAAAGTTATACAGACAGAACTCAGAACCTACAGAGAATAGACAATGCGGCCTCTTCACGATGGCCAATGATGGACCAATACAAGCGATTTCGTAATCGCTCGTGCTCGTGCATGTAGAGGGTTCGTCTATAAGTGCCCATGATCGAAGTTGACTGTGAATGCTGTAGCTTCGCAATCATGGTTGCCATCTTGACCTAACATGGAGAGGGATCTTTACCTAAGTATGTCGCTGTACCTCGTCTGTAATGTGACTGTATGTTCCTGCTTCCTATATTCAAATTCAAATTCTTTATTAAGCATACAATAATATACAATAGTATAAAAGCTAGATAGCGTACATCACGTCGTCTAATCCCATGCTAAGTAAAAACTTGTGTTATGGCAATCAGACAACGGATGCACACCAAACAATTTTATCCTAATATATATTATTTACACATTCACACACACAATCACACTACACTTTATCACGTAAAGTCTCTTTCGGCGACGTGATGCGCGTTTCGTTCGGGAGCCTCCCCCGGAACCTCCGGTAAACTACACCGGCGGGCCAGAACTCCTCCACCTCGAAGATGGATAAAACTTGAGTCGGCACTCTCACTACAAAGGAACTAAAATTCACTTTATATTGCATCTTTGATGTGCAAAAGTATACTTGAACTTGCTTTTAGCGGGGATATGAAGAACCAAAATGGCGGTTCCCCATTACCAGGATGTCATAGCTATAATAAGATAATCCCACATACTACTAGGGCACCATAATTTATAAGTCTATAATTAATTGTGAGTAACGGGATATCATCGCATTTGTAAGCGCGGCCAAAAGGCGGATCCGGTCATATTTTACGTCTGTCCCAAGCCAGCCAAATATATTATGCCTTACTCCCGAGTCCCGATTCCCGACACAACTGAGAATCGAATCAACTCGATCTTACGATCGATGAATCGATTTTTGGTCGATATCGAAGCCGATTTATCAGTAATCGTCATAACCTTGGGCCGAAAATGTAATACCTGGATCGTGGGAATCGCAGACACAATAGTGAATAGATTTTCAATTGTTCGCATGGGAGTTGATGGGTTAAAACTTAGTTGTAGGTTACACGCTCAATCTGGTATCAGTTCAGTCTATCAATCTGAGATTGACGCCAGATTGATGGCTGAAAAGTACATAATAAAAAAATTATCAGGACAAAAATCCGTGGGTTAGACGTTCAGTTTCGCGTCAATCTCTACCAGATTGATGAGAAACTGAACGTGTAACCTCCGACTTTAGATGCCTAGTTTCTGCAGGAGTCTT
Source organism: Cyaniris semiargus (assembly GCA_905187585.1). Classification (NCBI taxonomy): domain Eukaryota; kingdom Metazoa; phylum Arthropoda; class Insecta; order Lepidoptera; family Lycaenidae; genus Cyaniris; species Cyaniris semiargus. Next base: position 15,816,309 of record LR994558.1, read on the forward strand.
AGATATTGTCAATAACCAAGGGCGTACCCAGGATTTTAGCTAGGGGGGGGAGCATACCTGTTTCGAGAAGATGGTCGGTCTGGTTTATTTTATCTTCTACTGCCCCTACCTGGGTACGCCCATGACAATAACTCTGTTGATAGAACTTTGTGTAAACGTTATCTAAACTAAGGCGCTCGTGTATCTAGATTTAAACTCCTGGTCGAAAACTTCAGAAACCGGTTAACCCCGCCGTACACATTGGGTCAACATTGTGCTGGGGCATTGGGCCAACCGCGTGTAGAGTACGAAATGTTGCTCCCAACTCATGGTCAAGTAGACCTACCAACTCAATGTGCCAGCCTGCTAGGGCATTGGGCCAACCGCGTGTAGAGTACGAAATATTGCTCCCAAGTCCCAACTCATAGTCAAGTAGACCTACCAACTCATTGTGCCAGCCTGCCAGGCCATTGGGCCAACCGCGTGTAGAGTACGAAGTGTTTCTCCCAACAGGTCAAGTAGACCTACCAACTCATCGTGGCAGCCTGACAGGGCATTGGATCCCTCGGGCTCCCTCAATCATCAGATCTTTGATCATATCAAAGGGCGCGACACATATGAATGGTGGGAAGGCGTGGTGGGCCAAAGCCCGTTTAAAACTTTAAATGAAGTTAAAGTTAAACCTAGGTTTAATACCTATCTCTTATTATTAATCGATAAGAGGAATAACAAGATAACCAAGGGTTAATTGCAACCCAGACCGGCAAGAAGCCCTAAGAAAAGTATGAGCAATGTAATGAATAATACCTGACGCACTGCGCACAGCTAATGATTCAAGTATGATAAGAACAGGATGTTTGATAGCATTGAAAGCCTTGTATACTTGTAGAATGTAGAGTTTACTAGAATATCTTTTAGCAGCGTACGTACGTGCAAAGAGAATGCCGCTGGAACCGTGTTTTTACGTGGGAAACTTTTTTACGTGTGAGAGCCATGCTTCGGCACAAATGGGCCGGCCTCCACCGGTGAAATACCACGGGCTCACAGAAAACTGGCGTGAAACAGCGCTTGCGCTGTGTTTCGCCGAGTGAGTGAGTTTACCGGAGGCCCAATCCCCTACCCTTTTCCCTTCCCTACCCTCCCCTATTTCCTTCCCTACCCTCCCCTATTCCCTTCCCTACCCTCCCCTACCCTATTCCCTCTTAAAAGGCCGGCAACGCACCTGCAGCTCTTCTGATGCTGCGAGTGTCCATGGGCGACGGAAGTTGCTTTCCATCAGGTGACCCGTTTGCTCGTTTGCCCCCTTGTTTCATAAAAAAAAGAAAGAAAAAAAAAAGTTGCCCGTGATACCCCTTATTAACCCTATGAATTATGACAATCAGGCATTTATTTTTAAGGCAGGCAGGGTTAACTTAAACCCATATTGATATATATGTACCTATTTTGTGTTAATTAGCTATTAGGGATTATAGGAAGTTCTTTACTTCGAAAAGAGAATTAACGAGCTAACTATTCAATATAATATTATTTAAGTATAAACTATATTAATATAACTATACTGTACTCGGCGAACCATGGCGGTAGCGGTCTTTGACTCCCTGACAAAAACTTGTCATTTTCTATACAAAGCCGCGATTGACAACATCTGACACTTCATTGTCAATCGCGGTTTATATAGAAAATGACAAGTTTTTGACAGGGAGTCATAACCGCTACCACCATGTTTCGTCGACTACAGTATAGTTTAATAACACCACAAAAAATCAAGAGAATTCTAAAATTATTGATAAAGCAAGGAGTTAAGGTGTAGCAGTTAGCACCAAGTTAGGAAGAAAAGATAACATTTTTCTCGTCATTTTGTATGACCTCAAAATGCTAATTAGGGTCGATAAACAGTTTCGGACTAATCGCAGGCCGACCTGACCGGACTCGTGCGTACTGCGTACACATGGGGAAGCACAACAACCGGTCAGGTCGGCCTGCGTCATTCCGACTCGGTTAGGTCGGCCCTGCCATCATACAAAAACATCATTTTTGACAGTTTTCTTTTACCAGCAGCTCTCCCGCCCACGTCCATTTAAAGCCTTGTTGCACTTTAGTGACTAGTGTGACGTCATGGTGACGTCAAATCATAATCTGAAGTACCGTAGAGCTCGACAAGGCTTTAAATGAACGTGGCACAAAAAGGAACTAACGCTGCCATCATACAAAAACGCCATTTTTGACAGTTCTCCTTTACCAGCAGCGCCCCCGCCCACGTTAATTTAGAGTTTAGACTGACTTCACATTAAGTCGCGAGTAGTGCCGAGGGCGGCAGCCGCGCGTTTTCTATACTAAGGGTGGGTTCCACCTAGGGCATCGATACCGGGTTTTCCCGAAACCCGAAAACCCGGGAAAACCCGGGTTTTGGGGATCACGAAAAAACCCGGGTTTCAAAAATGGAACCCGGGTTTTTCAAGCTTTTCGGGTTTTTCGTTTTTTTGATAATTATTGAAGGCAAGACCTGATATTTTAAGGTATTTATAACAAACTAACATACAAATTCTTTATTTTTATAACATAAGTATAGGTTTAATTATTTCTATTGGTTATAATTAAACAAAATATAATATTTTAAAGTAAAAGTTTCGTTTCAAGAGCATTAAAGACTAATTATTGTCACAAAAATATTTATTAATAATAATATTTTGAAAATCCTACCAAAACTATTAAATGTAAAAAAGCCAAGTCTCTTCAAACAATCTATACATCGCAAAAAGTTTTCAAATTTCATAGAAGCAAGTCTTGAATAACTTATTAGGGTTCCGTACCCAAAGGGTAAAAACGGGACCCTATTACTAAGACTTCGATGTCTGTCTGTCCGTCTGTCTGTCAGCAGGCTGTATCTCAAGAACGGTGATAGCTAGAGAGTTTGAATTTTTTACAGATTATGTATTCCTGTTGCCGCTGTAACAACAAATACTAAAAACAAAAATTTAAGGGGGGCTCCCATACAACAAACTTGATTTTTTTGGCATTTTTTGGTCTATATCAATAATGGCAACAGGTGAGTACTTGAATTTTTGTCAAAGTCCTTAGTTATATGTATACTTTATTATTTAATAATAGTATCAAAATAAAATGGGCTTCCATAAAAAAACACAATTTTTGGCCTAATTTTGCTCTATAATGGTACGGAACCCTTCGCGCGCGAGTCCAACTCGCACTTGGCCGATTTTTTTTTATAGTTTTTAATCAACATTCAGTGATTGACCAAAGTTTTCTTTATTATGTGATCAAAGGCTTACAAAATAAAGTGTGGACAGCTTCAAAGGGTTCTAAGTCTGCTGAAAGTACCGTAGACTTTTGATGATGGGCAAGTCACTAGTTAGTGACAAATCGTTGTAACTTGTATGGACCGTTACTGATAAAATACACCCATCAACAAAGTCTTAGGGATATTTGTATTTTTGGAATATCTAAAAACCTTTCAGGAATTTTTGAAGACAGTGTATGGAACAATGATAGCTTATTTCTTGTAATTTAATAAAACATATTATTAAAACAATTTTCCGAATTTTATCGTTTCTAAAACAATCACAGATATCTAGAGTCATAAAAAATCAATGATAAGTCAACAAATCTTTATTTCGTTTTATAAACTGAAATTTTCATTCGAATGAGATATTTTTATTTAGTAATAATTGTATAAATAATCACAGATCTGATGTTTGGCATACAGTATTTTTACTAAAAAATATTTGTTTGTGCCCTGCTGCGGTATCACGCCCAGTCTTCTTTGCAATTTAAAGTCATTATTTTCAGTCGTCTTACTTACTAAAAACCTTAAAAGAGATTTTTGTTTGTCGTTATGCTTTTTGTCATAAGACAATGCAATCAGTAAAAAGGTTCCAAGAGAGCAACCAGCCCCTAGAAACTGACAAAACCATGCAGAGGAGTTTCCATCAAGTATGATGTGAAACCATTTTGTATTCCAGTATTGTAGTCTGGCAAATGCGGCAGATTGCTTTTCATTGCTTGAGAGACTGATGTTGGTAACACATAATAGGACGAATGATGGCTTTCCTTAGCCGGCCGTGGATGTCATACTCACTGCGGAATTATTAAAACACGTAATTTTAGTGAACCCAGATGAAATACAAGCCGAGTTTTTATCAGCACCAGCGCCAGAGAAAATTTCTTGTGTGTGACACCATACCACCGTGGTTAATTTTCCAAACTCAATAAAAGCAACCTTCCGTATTTGCCACGTGGTCTGTTCTGATCAATTACATGGTTATCTGACATGAATTCTGTCTACTGTCACTAGAACTAATAACTACAAAATAATAATAATATCTATGGACGCTTCACACCACATCAGTCTGGCCCCGTGGTAAGTACCTGATGGACTTGTGTTACAGGTACCAGACAACGGAAATATATTTAATACTTTTATAGTATACATAAATTTAAGGTTTTTACTATATTATACACATATTTAATACACATCCGTGACCCAGGAACTTTGAAAACTTTTGTTCCGTCGGCGGGATTCGAACCCGCGACCCCCGGCTTGAGCTACCAACAGCCCACCAACTAAGCCACAGAGGTTGTCAAAAAAAGCTTTGAGGTGTAGTGTAATGTAAGATTTTTCAGTAATGTAAGATTTTCCGGTAAGTTAGATGACAGAGAAAAGTTACCTTAAACCGCAAAGAACATTCGGCTTCATACCGTAGCAAGACAGACAAAAGGCAATTTCAGGTAAAAACTAGGCACAAAAATTTATTTGCAGGTATAAAGTATGCCAACATCAATTAGGACTAAATAATTATTAATAATTTGACAATCAGCAATAAAAATGTAAAAGATTAAATATAGATTTGTTGGCATACGTTTTATATTTAAGGTTATTCTTCCATTTAATGTCTTCAAAAATTCTGGATAGATTTTTATATATTTCATAAAATACAAATAGGTACATTAAATAATATATATGTAATTTGGAAGTGAAGCTTGTTGTAATACTTAATTTTGGTCCGAAAATCTTAATCCCTAGCTTTAATAAGATCTAAAATATAGGAGAGGTAAAATAGTTGCTTCGATAAAAGTATGATACAGCCGTGCCAGCTTACTTGAGAATTGGCAGGGCACTGCTGCGACCCCAGACAATGGTATTTAAATAGTATTTTACTGGATAGGTGATGGCAATCGCAGAAAATCATGTGTAAAGTATTTTCGCATTGTTAATTTTTGAATTGTTAAAAAACCCGAAAAAACCCAAAAAACCCGGGTACCCGATTTTCATCAAAAAAAAACCCGAAAACCCGGGTTTTGAAAATTGGGTCCGGGTTTCGATGCCCTAGTTGCACCAGAGGCGTGGTTATAGTTAAAGTTACGGTCAAAGTTATGGTTATAGTTAAGGCTAACTTAACTTTAACCTTAACTTTGACCACAGAATTTGACAGATGTCTGTTGCTTGTCCGACAAGGCTTTAAATGAACGTGGGTGGGGGCGCTGCTGGTAAAGGAGAACTGTCAAAAATGGCGTTTTTGTTACATGATGACAGCGTTAGTTCCTTTTTTCGCCACGTTCATTTAAAGCCTTGTCGAGCTCAAGGTTATGGTTAAATATGGCGTCCATTATTGACTTTAACCAAAGATTTGACATTTTGCATTGTAGTTAAAGTTATAGTTATAGTTGTAGTTAAAGTAAGTTCGTGCAACCTACCCTAAAACGAGCCGCGCGAGCCGCAGCTGCCGCGCGTTTTAGTATAGAAGTCGCGCGGCTGCCGCACTACTGGCGACTTAATGTGAAGGCAGCCTTAAAGCCTTGTCGCACTTTAAAAGCGTTTTCGTGAGTACAAATTAAAAAGTATAAAATCATAGTTTCAAATCGACTTTATTTATCAATCATAATTCATAAGCTTTCATTTTATGATAAGTGTAAAATACGATTTCCTAGGCCAAGTTTTACTAGAAATACACATTTGTTCAATGAAATTCAAGTCAAGTAGCTAATAAGGAGAACATTTTTATCAGGTAGGTACCTATTTTTTAGAGATAATTTTTTTTCTAGTGTCAACTAAATCCAAACGACAAAGAACTTACTAATTAGTAATTTATAAGTTCTGTAATGATATAAGCAATACAGATCGTTTTTAGGGTTCCGTAGCCAAATGGCAAAAAACGGAACCCTTATAGATTCGTCATGTCTGTCTGTCTGTCCGTCCGTATGTCACAGCCACTTTTCTCCGAAACTATAAGAGCTATACTATTGAAACTTGGTAAATAGATGAAGTTTGTGAACCGCATTAAGATTTTGATACAAAAATGGAAAATTATTAAAAATTTAGGTACAACTGAAACAAAAAAAAAATTTTTTCACCTAACCAATGCGTGTGGGGTATCTATGGATAGGTCTTCAAAAATCATACTGAGTTTTCTAATATCATTTTTTTCTAACCTGAATAGTTTGCGAGAGAGACTCCTCCAAAGTGCTAAAATGTGTGTCCCCGCCCTCTAACTTCTAAAGTAGGGGCATGATGTCTAAAAAAAATATATGATGTACTTTACTATAAAAACTACCGACGAAAATTGGTTTGAACGAAATCTATCAAGTTTTTTTTATTTTTTATACGTCATAAATGGTAAACCTTAAATTAACTTTCATTAAATCAACTGAAATATAAAAATAAATCAAAAACCTTCTAATTTCATAAAAATAAACTTTATTGCTGCTGCGGAACCCTTCATGGGCGAGTCCAACTCGCACTTGGCCGGTTTTTCTTAAAAGTATAATTAATTATTATAGTTATCATGAAGTTCGATATATGAAAGCATTAATTGTTTAGCGCACCTATTAATAGTTTAGCTTTTGCATTATTATTAGGTTAAGAGTATTGTATGAAAAGTCTCAGTTTAAGAATACATAAAAATTATAATATAAAATAGTATCGAACATACTAATATCTAAATAAATACTCTATTGATTCAAAGAAAGTATTTATTTTTATTATTTTAAGTTACTTGTCAAAATTGAAAGATAATATTAAATATTATCTTATACCGTATACGTATATAAAATTCTCATGTCACAATGTTAGTTACCGTACTCCTCCGAAACGGCTTTACTAATTTTTACCAAATTTTATATGCATATTCAGTAGGTCTGAGAATCAGCTACTGGCTTCTTTTTATATTGATAAGTGCATTTATTGAATAAATAATAGTAAATTATTACAACTCGAGACTGACTGCGACCATTGTTTGTGCCACGGGATAGTGATGGACGTTGCCATGGTACCATACTTATTTAGTCACTTCAATTAAATAGTAAAGAACTACATAACAACTAAATTACAATTAATAATGTATAGGGCAAAACAACATTTGCCGGGACAGCTAGTATTGAATAATAATATAACATGAAACAAATAACTAATAAGTTTTAGTTTCCACCTGCTAACTCACACTCTTAACTGTTGGTCTATGGACTTTGGAAAACTAACTTCTGACCACTTCTGAGTAGCTCACTTATTTGAGTTCAATTTTTTTTAATTAAACCTATTCTTTACTATTCAAAACAGATTTCCTATGCATATTATTATGTTCATCAAGATAATAACTTTTTAAAAGCATAGTTGTTTCATGCAAATAAAATGGTGACAGTGTTTGCAATTTGCATACATTTCCTTGACTCTAGTTAGTTTCAACTTTCAGGGGACCTATATTATTTTACTATTTTAGCTTGTGTTGTAGATAGAAAGCTGTACAAGTATGTTAACTATTTCAAATACACCATGCTTTTGACTACCAATCTTGGCATGGCTTGCTCTTGGCCTAATGATATTTTATCAACTTCTATACTACCTATTCTTGAAGTCAGCAATCAGTCTCTATACTCTCTCTAGATATGTTTTAAACTCAATTTAGTAGAATCACGCACAGGCAAGCAGAATCAATAATTGTAGTACTTGATTGTTTGCGTATTTTGTTTTGGTTGACTATACAACTTTATCACAATAATTTTATGCCAAGATAAGTTTACATTTGACTAATAGTCAAGTTTAACCAATAAGTTTATCTACACTGTCTCATATACCCTGCTACACTAAACTAAAACGTTTCTAGAAACTTGTAAACTTTTGTTCGGCGGACGGTATAGGCCTAACGCAAGTTCAACAGAACTAAATCATTACAACATGTAGAATAGATTTTCTATTCTAAATATGATTTAAATGTAGTACTTTAGTAGAAACCCACCTTATTTCCAGTAATAAATCCACGTCTACGATTATAATCCGAAATTATGAACACAAAACACTCAATCTTGAAAACACTTCACTGAGTATAGTCGGACACTTGGTTTTCACCGAAACACTGGTTTTCTTCGAATAATAAGCACTTTCGGGGCAAATGTATCGACACTAGAAGATTTCCACAACACTTTTCATTGATAAACACTGGGTATTATTAAACACGAATATCCGTTGTCCGGCTCAAACGCGCACAAACATCCTTCGCATCTTTTTACACTGTTTTTAAATTTTTACATTGATGAAAATGTATGGGGAAGCGAGTTAACGAAATTGTGTAGGCTCATGGTAGGCTCATCTTTCGCATCCTGGGAACAGCTGTTCCCGAGTAGTGACGACGAAAAATCGATAACCACTGAAGTTTAATCGTAATCGTAAACACGATTGCAGACGATTTACGATTTTTTACGTTGCAATCGAATGCATTTTTGGTTAAGTCTCAAACTGTTGTCTTGTTAGTTACTACTGTTTGAGGGTTAAATTATTTTTGTTACATTTTGATTATGATAGCGTCGTTGTCAACTTAGCACTAGTATTTTTGCAATTTGGATATTTTGTTGAGCGCATTAGTATTTGGATTTTAGTGTTCCGAATTGGGAACCGACTCACGCGGTTGCGCTCGTACGCGGACTGCGGCGCGCTACTCGCGGGAGGCGCGGGGGGCGCGGGCGCGGCGCGGTGGGGGCGGGGCGCAGGCGGGCCCGCCGCGCGGAATGCTATTGTAGGCGAACAGCGAACTTGCCCGCTACTTTTTTTTTTCAATTCTGGTCAAACAAGTTTCGTATACAACCTGCATTGTAAGGATTCCGCCATTCTTCGAACGAGCCAACGGTCTCTAAACTTAGAAAAGCATAAGGTTTCGCTTTAAGCTGGGAGCTTTGCCTTATACAGCCCCGAGTCTGGCTGGTCCGAGCCCGACGCCTATAAATGGCTGCAATAATTCTAAATTCAAACTGTTACATCATTTATAAATATAAACCAGAAATCGATAATTTTATTAGATAAAAATGGTTCCGTTATGAAACCAAAAGCTTTAACGCTTTGTAGACTTGTACTACCTGTATATTTTATAAGTTTTATGAGCCTTACCTATTATGAACTTCATATCGACCGATTAACTCTACTTTCATGTCATATTGGTCGTATTACGTTTAACTTCGTAGTTTGATCACAGTTACTGTTACGGTCTACAACTTACACACCAACAGTTTTTTTGTACAATCTTGTTTTAACCATTTCAACGATAAGAAGACAAAATTGTAAAGATTTTGAGAAAAGTAAACCGTAACTTACAAGTATCGTAATGACAAACCCATTACCCAACCCACAGGGAAAACAAACAAATGACAATAAAAACGTACAAAATACAAATTTATATTATCAGTAATGAAAAAAAATTGTTACCACTCCACTGACCAATCAGCACAAACCAAACATTATTATTTGTTTTATTATAGTGATGAGCTTATTCTACATAGAGTAATAAGAGTTATTATGTAATAACCAATGGTAATAACTCTATGTTATTCTATAATATTTTATCGATAAGGCTAGTATATAGTCGTACCAACATTATGAAAATAACAATAATTTATTATTATTCGTTAAATATTTAGCCTCAAATCAATGCAGTAAAGAGTCTGTAAACATATTATACACTATACAATAAAATATACGGGTAAATTCTAAACCCCAAACTTCTTTAATAATTCAAAAAATTCTTACAACTAGTATCGGTTCTGAATTCTGATATTATAAGGACATAATATTATGTAAATAATCGGCCAAGTGCGAGTCGGACTCGCGCACGAAGGGTTCCGTACTATAATAGTCCGTCTATAATGGTAATTATAGAGCAAAATTAGGCAAAAAATTGAGTTTTTTGTATGGGACCCCCCCTTAATTTTTAATTTTATTTTAATATTATTATTGAATATTAATATATACTTAACTAAAGACTTTGATAAAAATTCAAGCACTTACCTGCGTGTTGCCATTATTGATATAGAGCAAAAAAGGCCAAAAATATCACGTTTGTTGTATGGGAGCCCCCTTAAATATTAATTTTATTTCGTTTTTAGTAGGTATTTGTTGTTATAGCGGCAACAGATATACATAATCTGTGAAAATTTTAACTCTCTAGCTATTACCGTTCTTAAGTTACAGCCTGGAGACAGACAGACAGACAGACGGACAGACAACGAAGTCTTAGTAATATGGTCCCGTTTTTACCCTTTGGATACGGAACCCTAATAAAAAGAATTTTACATTTTGTTAGTCTTACTAAAATTGGAGAAGAGCTGAGCTTTTCTAAACCTTTGAATTCTTGAAATATCCGTGGAAGTCCAGGGAAGGAGTATATTAAGAGGGTCGAGGGAAGTGATATGAAGTTCACCGGATTATCTATCCATCTCGTCATGAGAGTCTCATCACTCATGTGACTAGTGCAGGGTATATCTAATCGGAACTCGGAATCCAATAAATCTTTTTTTAAGGCTACGGATCAAACGTTTTAAAGCTTAATGGCCGGTTTACATTATATATTACTAGACGTTCCGCACGGCTTCGCCCGCGTAAGTTAGATATTTCCCAGACAAATTAGTCCACAAAAAATAGCCTATGATCCTTCCGTGGTCTACTTCTTATCTGTGCCAAATAACATAAAAATTGCTCTATTTCTTCGCTCCTATTAGTCTTAGCGTGATAAAATATAGCCTATAGCCTTCCTCGATAAATGGGCTATCTAACACTGCAAGAATTTTTCAAATCGGACCAGTAGTTCCTGAGAATAGCGCGTTCAAACAAACAAACTCTTCCGCTTTATAATATTAGTATAGATATTATATAATAACTCGGATCCAATCCAGCGCTGGATTGGATCACTGGATTGGAATAATGTAAACCCGCTATAATATCACTGTAAAATATTTTTAATGATAAAAAATAATGCTTCACGCGCCCGCGCCAGTCTGATCCGTGGTGACTGGTGACTGGTGACTGCTTAGTTCTTATAGAACTTGTGCTACGGGGCCTACGGGCATCAGACAGCGGAATTCTCATTTCTCATAATATTAAATACCCACTTATAACCTGGCTTAAAAGTTTAAACGTTAAAAGGAACACTTTAAACTTTAAAGTGTTCCTGACATTGAAAGTTTTTGTCAGCTCGGCGAGATTTGAATCTGCCAAAAACCTTCAGGTTGAGCGTCGACTTTACTATCGAGCCATAGAGGTCGTCCACTAGTTCTAACTTCTATGCGTAATAAATAAGTAAATAACAATGAATGATTACAGTTATTTGAAAAAAGGTATACGCTTGTAATATTATAGCATTCACAACAGGTAGGTACAGTCTTCAGATAAAAGTATGGTTACGTTTATGTAGATGATTAGAATTTTATTAAAAGCAAAAATTTTACCGATTTAAACATAAACTCGTTTGAAAGATAATCGTCTTCTTGTGAAATATTATATTGAAGCATATCTTCAGGCCGCATATCAATGTAGGTTTAAGGCCAGGTAGTCCCTAATTTACATGACTTTGAATCAATAATAAACAAACAAATAGTGACTTTTAAAAGCCAAAAAAATACACATTGTTGTTTACTTAATGTACTTTGACAATTTGTGGTTCGAAATATAATATTGAAAACTTCACTCGATCAAAAATAACTCCGAAGAGGAGGCTAAATTCGAATATTTTGTGATATTTTTCTTATTTTTCATGAAGCTTATGATAGTTTTACTTTCAAAAATCATATCTACGAAAAGCTCATAACTTAAAGAAGAATAATATGTGGTTACATTTTGCATTTTGGTCTTTATCTAAGTGAAAAGTATAATTTTGTCCTATTTCGACCTATCAAGAACGCGGCGAGCGTCGTAAGTCGTAACCGCCACTGTACAAGGCGCGCTGATATGAATGTTATTTTAATGTGCATTACGTCGATATTCGTACTGACAGACATCGATCTGCCAATTTTAGGGACTACCTGGCCTTAACAAACCGACTTCCTAGAAGGAGTTACGTAAAAATAATATTTTCGACTGTGGATTAGTTTTTTTAATCTCGTTAGATACGAAATAAACAAAACATTAAAAAAGTTGAACCCTACGTCCTAAGCGGAATTCCAACATTCAAGGTTAACAGGGAACTTCCAAAAGTATTTGAACAACGATAAGCGAACTAGCGTGAATAATACGGAGAAGAGGGACAGCTTCCTCAACCCTACTGGTGGAAGAGAGACGCCATCATATTATGTTTTATTTATTGGCATATCGGGTTACGCTCCCAACACTAGTGCGAGCGAGAAAGACGATTTTTGTTTAGGCCGTTCAAAGATTTAATTAGAGGATTTAAAAATTGTCACTTTAATTAATTTACAAGTTATTCGGTGTACTTCAACACCGGTGGCGGCAGACTTGAGGGTTATTTATTACTGTAATTGAATCGAGAAGTCAGGAAAAACATATTTTGCTTTTCATTTAAAAATATTTTTATTTATGAAACGCTGCTTTAATCGTTTTCAGATGACGTGTCATGTATGATGTAATATAGTTCAGTTTTTTTTTTTTTTAATGAAATAAGGGGGCAAACGAGCACACGGGTCACCTGATGGAAAGCTACTTCCGTCGCCCATGGACACTCGCAGCATCAGAAGAGCTGCAGGTGCGTTGCCGGTCTTTTAAGAGGGAATAGGGTAATAGGGGAGGGTAGGGATGGGAAGAGAAGGGAACAGGGGAGGGAAAGGAAGGGTTTTCTGTGAGAACGTGGTATTTCTCCGGTCGAGCCGGCCCATTCGTGCCGAAGCATGGCTCTCCCACGTATAAATTTTAGTTAATCTTGATATTATAATTACTAAGCTCTTGTTTTTTTCTTGATTTTTTATAAAATCATAAAAATGACACAAAAATTAAAAATAAAATATTTGGGTTTTCGGACAGGCTTCAAACGTAGGTAAATCTTTTAGTTCTTATAGAAAAAAACTTTTCCACAAATGTTTTTCTTTTATTACAGAATACAGAGCAGTAAAATGGTATTGTCACATTAAAGTGACGTAATTATATACGGTCGTACGACACCGGTCGTCAGTCCACACGCCAACAGGTTGTTCCAGAACTGAGGAAAAACAGCAGATCTTTATCTTAGACGTTTTCGTTTAAGATTTCTCAGAATAACTGGTATATTTGGTCAATGGTCATACTGATATTTGACTATCCACTATATACGTAAAGGTGCTTTACTTCCAAAATTGGCGTCCATAAGTGTCGATATTTAGTATTTACTGTCGATGGGAACCACTTTGTATTAAAAATTGAAATCGCAATCTGGTATTCGAATCATTAAGGTAATACTGGCTATTGGAAATTCAAATACATTCATATTTATTCAAATCCATGATTTTTATGTAATGGTGAGTATTTGCATAATTTTAGGAAAACAATTAAGTAAAGAAATATTAAACTTTTGAGTTTGTCAACGTTTGAAATTATCAGACTTAAGTTAGCTTTACTTAGCTTTATGATATTATATTCTAATAATTTCCAACCAATTTTTCAATTTTCAGACTCAGCCTAATTACTTAATTGAATTTCATAAATACTGAGGTTTCCTACGGCTTTGTTCGCGCAGAGCAGAAACCGACGACGGGTGCTCTAGTCTTACATTACCCGCGATTTAAAGTTTCGATTCTCTTCCCCGTTATCTACTCTATAGTTTTGCATTAACATTATCAGAATTAGTCCAGATTTAGAACCTACTCGATTTAAAGGAACATTAAACAAGCATTTTTTTTACTAAAAATGAGCATCTAGAGCAAGAGTCTAGAATATAGTTGTTTGTGAGTTTAAAATATGATAAGAAGTATTAAAGCTCTTAAAAACAATATAACTCTAACTTACCACACCATCCAGTATACCTGTGCATTTCAAGGATATTTATTATTTAACCATATACTTGTGCAACATGTTCTCGGTTTATGGATGTATTAGGAGGATTAGGTGAGCTTTGTAATTGTTTGCGGGTGATTAGTGGGAAGGTATCATAATTTCAGTCCCCCGGATGATAAGATAGTGGAGCGCCTTTGACTGACGCGGACGTTCCTATACCGGGGCCTGTTTGTCGTGACTCGTGGGGACGCCGGAGGTTTTTAGCTTGTAGTTTCTACGTCTATAAGTACAGAGTAAAACAAGGTGATAATACTTTAGGGTGCGTATATTCCTTATACTGTTTATGGAACATACTTCTATATGTATAAGTTATACAATATACATACAGAGTAAACTGAAAAATTAGCAGCACCGAAAGAGTTAATACTTGTTAAGGCAAAATTATTACCTCGATCGTGGGAATCGCAGACACAATAGATTTTCAATTGTTATGCGGCACCCGGGTGCCGCATGGGAGTTGATGGGTTATGAGTTATGACGTTGCATGGGGGCTGGGGCATTTCTTAAAGAAGCATACTTAAATGATAATAGTAGCTCTTTCAGCGCACACCCTAAAGTATTATACCTTAGTTTTTTTACACACTGAATAATATTTATTCATATTCTAGAGTACAATTTTTGTATCCACATAAGATAAATACATATGAAAACAAAATTCCAAAAGGCCCAGAAAATCAGGGCCGGATCTACCATATGGCTATGTGGGCTTAAGCCCAGGGCCCCATGAGTTCAAGGGCCCCCAGCTATGTCAAAGTCAAAAATAGACGATAATGCGAAAGAATTCATAATTTTATTAAATTAAAATACACCATGTTAATTTGGAAAATACAGTTAATAATATGAAGTAAGTCCTTTAAAGGACTTACTTCATATTATTAACTGTATTTTCCAAAAAGTTTGATACAAAATCTGACCCCCTCTTTGGTCCCCTTGGGGAATTTTTTTTTACACCAGATGTTGACTTGGAAAAAGACAAATATATCTGCGAAAACCGTACGCAAATCGGATCAGTAGTTAAAAAAAAGTTTGATACAAAATCTGACCCCCTCTTTTGTTCCCTTAGAGGGGTGGGGGGAAAATTTTTTATACACCAGATGTTAAGTTGGAAGAAGACGAATATATCTGCGAAAACCGTATTCAAATCGGATCAGTAGTTTTCGTATGATATGAGACAGACAAAAAACTAACCACATTTTTGTCTTCTATAGCGATGTAGTGACACCCCCCGCTTATTATTTTTTGAATATCTTTAACTTACAGAATTTTCATTTCTACAGTTTTATTATATGTATAGATTTCGGTGTTGGTACTACGAACTGACAGTTAAAATGTTGTAGCCCTAAGTAGTTTCAGCCCAGGGCCCCCTAAGCTTACGGTCCGGCCCTGCAGAAAATAAAGGTTGGAAAGAATCATGGAAATCCTGGATAATGTATAATAAATAATTTCTAAGCTAGCGTGACGAAGAGATACTTCTCCATATGACCCAAGACAAGACACATTAGTTATTATTTTATGTGTAAATAATATACAGCATTAAGGATCCGGAAGCACGCTTGCTACGTTGAGTGACAGATTGACGTGGCCCCAGCCATCCCAGCCTCGCCTCAGACAGCCTCAGACACAAAAGACGAGACAAATGAAGCGTCTTGCTTGAATAGACCGGTCTCACCCCTCGTAAAGTAATTTCATTACTGATGCCCCTAAACAGCTTTCAAAATCAATGGCAAACATTTACGGAAAATATATCTTTGACGACCTTAAAAGGAAATTAAAAAGCTACTTTTAGCGAATAGCGAAAAACGAAAAGTACAAAATCAATGATCATATTCCCCGTTACCACAAAATATAATATATCGTTACTAAAAATTTCCTCACTTCAAATAACTATAATATAAACAAGTTTTACTTGTCTTTGGCATATTGTAAAAGTAATATGACGGACAAGAAAAGTTTACTCCGATTACCGATATCCATATTATAAAGATATTTTGAAATTTGTATCTCCCTATGTAGAATTCGAAGTACATATATAATATAATATTCTGTGTGTAGTCTGTATAATATATTATACTAGGATTACTATGAAGTAGTGGTGCGAGCTGCGTCTAGAAATCGTGACCACATCAACAGAGGTAGTTCAAGTAAGAAGTGTAGGTAATTTTGTTGTAAGCCACGTCAACCGTAATAGTAGACTGCAGAGTGCAGATTCTTATTTCCTCTAAACTGCAGACTGCAGGTATATAATATATTATTATATTAACATAAAGAATTTTGAAGCAATAAAACCCCTTAGCAAGAACTACTAAGTACTCACTATTTTCTATTTTAAAACATAGATATTTTAAAATTAAAAAGAACATTTTGGACAGAATTCGAACAAAGAACATAGTTAAAAATAATATGTTTTTAACTATGTTCTTTGTTCGTCGATTTAAAGTTCTTGGTTGGTCGATTTAAATGGTAAAAAAGGATCATTGATTTAAAAAAAATGAGTATCTAATTTTTTTTTCAGATAAGTACATAAGTATTATTTTTTATTAAAAAATAAAAATTTAATTGACCATAGCTGCTGTAGACTGTTGGTAGACTGTAGTTAACTAGCAACTCGAAGATTTCGTATTTTTAAATCCAATTTACTTGTCATTGATGCAAAATAATATCGATAGGTCAAAAATCACCATTTCACTTCCCTAAAAAAATATTATATTTTGTTACACTATCTAAAAGAAAGGAAAATATCCTAACTAAAACTAATTAATTAGGTAACCTAGGAAGCCGTAGGAACGGAAAATAGAGCGAAAACATATATTTAATTTCGTTTAGTGCTATTATTATAAATATAATAAAAATTGTAAACGAAAATATGTTTTTCTACTGTAGACGGAAATTCGAATAACATAATATTTTGTTATAAAAATTTAAGGCCTAAAATAATCGTAAATAATAAAAAAATCGTAAAAAAATAGTGAGGGCACGCTTATTGCGAATCGCGATAAAGCGATTAAAAAACGTCAATTTACGGTAATTAAGGTTTTAGTGCTTCACTAGTGCAAGTGCGGCGGGGCGCGGGGCAGGGGGCATCGATCCGCGACGTTGCCGCTCCGCGCGACGTTTGTTTGGGTTGTGCTCGCTGCACCGGCTGCGACGTTGCCTTGCTTCGCCTAAAAACTCGTATACCGTAAAACAGTTTTAGACAAACAGACAATTACTGTAACTTAATCGTATTAGCGTAAGAGATTGGAAATGCATTTCTAATTAGATTGTAATATTGTTATGCTTGTTTCATATAATGTCTACACTGTAGATCTAGATTTTGAGAAGAGAGCTTGTGTCTGCAGTCTGCACTCTGCAGTTTGTACTTTGTAGACAACTTACTCTACATACCTAAAGTTGTATTTATTTTCAGGTCTAATATCAAATTTGTAAACGTAAATTACTAAGATCTGAATTATAATGATCACCAAGTACTACACGTGTGTTCAAAAGAGATTTTTAACGGAAGCGTACCTTTTATCCGATAAAAAGTAGTTTTCATAGAAAAACAAAGATTGTAGAGCACCATTGGCAGGAATGGTGAAAATTCAAATTGTAAGTAGCCAGGTACTGATTATTACATTTTCCCACAAAAGAGTACCTACTACCTAGTAAGAATTATTAGGATTGAGGAACAATAAAACAAAAAATGTCAATAACTTATTATTTCTTTATTGTTTTAACAAAAAACGCATAGGCGCATCAAAAAAGTCACACAAGTAGTCGCATCATCGCATGGGGTCTCCACTGACCCCAAACAAAAAATGAAAATTAAGTTGAAGAAATGAATAAAACGAAGTATTAACTATGTGAATTGTTAGAATGCTTTATGATAACTAATAATAACAAGCAAAAACCTTCATTTGCCTGTATACAACTAAAAAAATCAATCAACTACTCGGCTGCCCCATTTCAAAACCTAGTAAGGGACACTTTTTACAAAAATCATTTTATTGGATAAACTTCACTAACCTAACCTACCTTACCGAATACAAAAACACTAGTGCTAAAAAGTCACTAAAAAGTTAAAATATTTCAAGTTTGATACCGAGTAAGCGTACTAGCCACTACTGACATATATTTCGTTTATGAGCTCTCCTGCAAAATTTCGTTTTAGGCCCTTACTAGGTTTTGAAATGGGACAGCCGTACTGCTCTGTCTCGAAATCTCATAAATATCACTATGGTTGATATCGAGATTAAAAAATATATATTATTCACTTGATGACCAGATTTTTTTTGCAGCACCGAAGGAAGTAGGTCAGCTAATACTGACAAACATATTTTCCTCATTTGTATGATTTGTTATGCACTTCTGGTCATCACCCCCTCATCATCATCATCATCACCATCCAGTGGTCAGGGATTATTTTAGGCATCTCTGGGCTCTTAAATCTTGTCTACCGAATACCGATTCATGCCCGTCACAATTCGGTGCATAGTTTTGAAGTTTGGAGGCTAGGCTCGCAAAATCTCTTTTATCTTCAGAAACCTTCCAGCCGCCAGCGTATTTCACTATCTTGATCTATACTGACATTTTTATAGAGCAATTATATAAAAAATGTTGTCAATAGAATGACATATTCATATATTTAGAAATTATCCTAAATTATATCAAAAATAATTTAACAATTAAACATACCTAATATTACAAAAATTGAAACTTGTCTTGTGACAAAAAAAGTCACGTAAGTGGTCGCATGGGGTCAGCGCTTAAGAGAGTAGCGACACATTGCACCATCGTTAGCTAACCGGCTACCACTTATTAACCCCTAGTCTGTCGACATGCCGCTCACTGGAATACGAGAAAACGCCTGTCTGTCGACATGCCGCTCACTGGAATAGCACCGGGCTCAAATTTCCCGGGGTCATTTACCTATATATATACTCAAGATATTATATTTATTGTAGCTTTGTGATGCTTTTGTATTAAGTAAAGAATATACTCAACTTACTATAAACAAAACATCTGTGTCCATAAATAGCATTAGTCATTTAGTTTTTTGTTGAAATATGACACCCACTTGAGAACTCATTCAAGTGGTTGATCATTGTGATTATTTTTAAACATGTGTTGTGTAAATAAAATGTATGGTGGCATGTGAAGTTTAATTTGTATAATATTATACCTAATGTGCTGAAGTGTAAATAAAATACAATTTGAGAATCTAATATTGTTTTATTTAAATATAAATCAGAAAATTGTTTAGATTTACATTAACTTTTTTTTACAGTTCTGTACTAGATTCATTTTTATATTTAGCCAGACACAAAGTCACAAGAAAATAAAGACTATTTAATATACTTTATGATTTTTAATGTCAATTAACATCATTCAAATTAGAATCTTGGAAATCTAATTAAAACCAAATTCTAACTAAAAAAAAACTGTCTGTCGCTGAGACCAGATCTGGTTTCGATAGGTAGCAGAAAAAAATTTGCTACCTGTCGACTGACAAGGGGTTAAGATACCTCAATAGGAGTTAGGAAACTACCAAAAGCGTCGTTGCATTCCTGGAACTCTAACACTTTTTTTTTTCGGTTTGAAAGTGATTTGACCCCATGCGACCTTCGATCACAGTATATCGAATGTAATGTAATGTGTATGTGATCGAAGCATGCGACCAATTAAGGGTTAACAACTTAACCTTTCACGGAATAAACGTTGCTAGCATTTCTACTATTGTAAAGTAATCAACTAACAATTAAACAAGTGCGAGTCGGACTCGCGTACGAAGGGTTCCGTACCTTTATAGAACAAAACTAGGCCATAAATTGTGTTTTTTGTATGAGAGCCCCCCTTAATTTTTTATTTTAATATTATTATTAACCCGTCGATCGTGGGAAAACGAGACACAATAGATATTCTACTGTGTCTCGGACGCCGCGCCGGTGACCGTTTGGGGCTTGATGAATTAAATATTATAACTAAGGATTTTGTGAAAAATTCAAGTACCTACCTGTTGCCATTATTGATATAGAGCAAAAAAGGCCAAAAAAATCAAGTTTCAAAAATCAAATTGTTGTTTGGGAGCCCCCCCTTAAATATTAATTTTATTTTATTTTTAGTATTTGTTGTTATAGCGGCAACAAATATACATAATCTGAGAAAATTTCAAATCCCTAGCTATTATCGTTGTTGAGTTACAGACTGGAGACAGACAGACAGACGGATAGACAACGAAGTCTTAGTAATAGGGTCCCGTTTTTACCCTTTGGGTACGGAACGGAATAATATCCCGACCAAATGACGTAGGTCCGCCATCTGCCTATGAATCAATTTCTTCAATGGTACTATCATAAGCAGATGGCAGACCTATCTTATTTGTTCGAGCTATGACAGTTGGACAGACAGCTAGACATAGGTCCAGACTCCAGCCCAGCCAGATCACTACTAAGTTAGACTTGAAAGAGCTGCGGGCTGTCTGTAAATCCATTATTTCTCTTTCTGGTGCAGTCGGGTAAGGCGGCGAAATGCTCAACTGATGTTAATATCACTTATTAATTAATTAGTCAGTCTTAAATCTTAATTAGAAAGTCGACTAAATATTTCACTTCATCTAAATATCTTTCACCTATCTGTCTAACAGCCGCACACAGAGAGATGTTAATTATTACTTAACTCTAATAATACATAATTAAAATAAACATTTCTACATGAACTCTGTAATTTTTCTGTCAAATTCCATAAGTAATAATCGGAGTGCGGCCGTAAGCAAGGATGAAACATAATATTACAATTTACACATAAATCATAATTATACACAATATTATTAAACAATATTATTTTAAACTTTGTCTTTGTATTGATTGTGGACATTAAAGTATATTTTCATTTCATTTCAATACTTATTAATTATTATAAACATAAATCCGTTTCCTTTCGTTTGTATATTATGCGTTTTTCTCTCTAAGTTTCTCGCATTTGTTTATTGAACGAGTTTTTTATAATAATAATTGTTGGACAACTATAACTATATATTAGAATATTTATAATCAAATTACGTATTATAATAAAATATGCACTAGGCAGCTCCATAGGCAGCTCTACCACTTTAGTTGGCGACAGTTAAAACTTAAAATAGGTACATCGACAGGTTCAATCTCGTGACAGCAATACAAGAGGCGCTTCACGCTTGCAAGTTGCAATATAAATTGCAGATATGAATCTGCTGTCTCGAAATTTTTGTCAGACAGCAGATATTATGCATTATCGCTAGTCGCACTCGTATATAACATGTAGTAATCCTGCGAATGTCTTCGTCTGCACATTGGATATTTAATTATTTATCATACCTGAACACGTTATAATTCTATCCGCCCTAGCACGGCGGCGGTAGAAATGCGAAAGTATAGACAAACTGTGGACATAAACTTAAGGCGCCGTTCCGATCTTTACCGCGGCTAATCGCGACCGACAAAAATTAAATTAAAATGCCATTTTATGACAGACTATAGTATATGTCATGAAGTAGGATATTATTTGAATTTTTGGGACTATAGTCTGTCATAAAGTGGCATTTTAATTGAATTTTTCGGAACGAAAAAAGATCGGAACGGCACCTTAAGTTTATCTCCACAGTTTGTGACTATAGTCTGTCATAAAGTGGCATTTTAATTGAATTTTTCGGAACGAAAAAAGATCGGAACGGCACCTTAAGTTTATCTCCACAGTTTGTCTATACTTTCGCATTTCCACTGGTCGCCGTGCTAGGGCTACTGAACTATTTCTTGCGTTCGTAAGCCAACCCTTAACAATACGAGTTACGAACTTACGACGTACATTGAAGATAATTATTACCCACTGTTGTTACCACATACTACCTACCATAGACTAAGGAAAATAATACTACTTAAACTTCATAACGCGTCTCCGAGCCTAGTTCATCCATCAGCATCTGTTGTATCTTATTCCTCACCGCCAACTTCTTAATAGGCCTTAACGCTCTCAGATACGGAGCGAGGGACTTCAGAAACATCATGTCGTAATCATCATCTTCTTCCACCCTCGGTCTCTTGGGCTCGAACTCATCGTGGAGCCTGTTGTCTTCGACGTAAACTTCACTCTCCGGTTCTGTCTTCACGAAGAATTTGTCGCTGCTATTGTCGCTTTGACTGTCGTCGTAACTTTTTGTGTCCCTTTTGGTTCGTTTTTTGGGAGCATCCCCGGGCCTGTAGAGGAACCACACGGCCTCGAAATGTTGCCAGGACCCCTCGTAGTCCTCCAGTCTGGTCACCGGATACTTGTGCATCTCTTTCCTGAAGATATCCTTGATGTTCTTCCATTTCGTCTTCGCTGTGTCCACTGCAACAATATTTGAGGTTTAATACCTTATATACTAAAAACTAGGACGTTCGCGTCTCCGCAATCCGCATGCATTAAAAAGGAAGGAAGGTAGAAAACTACATAAAATTTCGTGCAAGAAAATAATGTACTAACTATGTCCTTCCCATGATCTCTATTTGTGCAGAATTACAAAAAAATCGGTTCTGTAGTTCATGAGATTAGCGCATTCAAGCTAACAACCTGTTACCTGTTAGGTTTTATAATATATTGTATTAGGACAGATTCTGTATTCTACTATGTTTTTTACACAGAGTTTAGTATAGAATCTGTACTAATATTTTAGGTTTTTTAGGTATTTACAAGAACGTTTAATAAAAAAGGGAAATCTGGATGGATATCACTTAGGCCTAGCTGCTACCTAAAACTAGTAGGTACGCGTTACGCTGCACCCTCATAGAAGATTTTGAGAAATACCAGATTATCTAATGCATATTTTTGTAAAAGCACGGGAATTAACATTTATAATTTAAACTTAACTTTCGTGTAATAATGTTATCATTATTAAATAAAACAAAATGTCACCTGTTAAATATTACTAAACTGGTTACAAAACATTAAAGGTAAATTAAGGTCGATGACCGCTATCGCCTCGTTTCGCCGAGTACAGTATAATTTAAATAATTACTAAAATATATACAGCTGGCGCCATCTGTTACTAATATAAAAAATAAATTGGTGCAAGTAGTTTATACGACATCGCATAGAGGGCGCTATACCTGTTATTTTCAGTGTTTTCGCAACCTCCATCCACGCTTCATTCTTCTTACATTTGTTTTTGAATTCGCGGATATCTGGATTCCACAGTAGCTCATAATGCTTCATAGTGTCTATTACTGACTGTATGCTCACTTCGCGAATTGATTTTTCAGCCATATTATTATCGAGTTGTCCTTATGTATGATTTATTGCAAGCGAAGCGACAGGCGTCACTCGCGGCGAATGTGTGGCGACTGAGTAGGGTGCGGGCGAATTGGTGTTGCTAGTTCATAAAACGCACTTCCCTTCTATTCTTGATCCAGAGATTTCCATTTTACGTGAAGTAACTAGCAGTAGCACATTATTATCTGCAACAACCCATATTAATAATATTTTAAAGTTATGCATTTTATATCAATATGTAATATTCTTTATCAATGAATAATTTAATTATCTCACCATAATATTATTGTTACACCAGGATTAAACACACAGGATATGAACACTATATTAAAAAAATTCAAAACCTATATTAAACTATAATAATTATTCAAATACAATTAATTTCAAATATAAATAAAAGTAAATTTAAAACTAAAAGGTACATTTACAGATGATTGTACAGATGACCTACAAATATATATCCAGGTCCTGCTCCCCTTGCCCTACGGTATTGCTCAAACAAATGCTGATTTAGAATTAGATTTGAAATATCGAAGCGGAGCAATGCCTATGGTTTAGTCCTTAATCCAAATAAAACTCAATCTATTATTATTGGCAGCAGACATCTAATTGTGAAAGTGGACTGGAACATGAACCTGATATTGTCCTTGACGGGAATGTTATTCCCTACAGCTTCTCCGTGCGTAATCTTGGAGTTTACTTCGACCGCACTCTCTCATGGGATATCCAGATCCAGAAACTTCGCAAAAAGATGAACGCTGCCACCGCTTCCCTTAGACGATTAAGCAATTTCCTGCCAGTCGCAACTAAAATTAATCTAGCTACAACCTTACTCTTCCCGATTCTAGACTATGCTGATGTTTGTTACAGTGATATAAATGAAAATCTTCTCTCTTCCCTTCAACGACTTCAAAATTATTTTCTATCCGTTATTTATTATTCGTTTTATTTTTGGCCTTCGCAAATTCGATCATATTGTGTCTGATTATCGATCTCAGCTGGAGTGGCTTCCGATAAAGATGCGTCGAAATTCTTACGTCCTTCATTTACTATATAATATCTTCTTTAATCCTTCAACCAAGGAAATTGAATTTTACTTTTAGGTAGTCAGGACTACCTAAAAGTAAAATTCAACTTCCTTGGTCATAACAATCCTATCCTTCGCTCTGCAAACAAACTTACTCTTGCTTTTCCATCTCATAAAACTTCATTCTATGATACTTCTTTCACCATCTCCGCTATTTGACTCTAGAACTTCTTACCCGATTTTATAAAAAAAATCCGAATCTATAAATGTATTTAAAAAAACGTGTAAAACAATATTACTTAGACCTCTCTATATAAAACTTTTGGTGTGTAGGTTCTTTTATTTATACTTTTTTTTGTCTTATTATATCTGAGTAAAGTTTATTTAGTTCATTATATCTTTTTAATTCATCAAGCCCCATCAAGTGTCTCGTTTTCCCACGATCGACGGGTTAATAAAATAAATATATGTATAAATATTTTTATGTCATTATATTCTTAATTTTATAAAATTGGTTGTCTGGAAGTTAAAGCAGCGACCGCCTTTTTGCACAATTTTGTAATTTTTATACTTTCTTTTTGTTGTTATCTCTTTTGTTTTTGTCTCTTTTATGTGTTTTTGTGTCTTTGTGTGTGCAAATAAAGAATTTATTATTATTATTATTACATTTACTGTAGGAACACTAGAAAAAAGCATAATATTATGCTTGATAAGTACTTAAATCTTTTAAAGGTCAATGTACAAGCCTTTACAATAAAATCCCAGAAAACTTTAAAATTTTTATAAAGTACTTTAAAGAACGTTTGTAAGCCAAAGCGTATAATATATAATATAAATTCAATGATTTTTACTTTTTTATCAACGATGGCATATCCTGGAAGTATGTAGGGCTGCTGCAAGGCTACTTCTACATATTTTAAATATATTTTTGACTTGCAATATGCGGCTGAACCAGTGTATAGCGAATAGCTTTCTAGGCGTAAAATTTCGATAAATCTTTTCTTAATGAATGCCTAATGTATTGATGTTATTTCGTATTGTGTACAATTTTAATTCTAATAAGTACACAGTATTAACTTCGAAGTTCTTCTCTTTATTTTTGTTCTCAATGTGGGGAAGTTTTCACCTGCTGGCAACATTAATTTCACTATCGATGTTATCGTAGGACGTAGACGCCGTGGCGAGCGTCAGTCGCGGCGTTGCCAATTCGTGCGTTTGCTCGCCGCCTTTGGGGTCGCAATTCAACTCGCTACTTGCGAGTTGCGACCAACTTGCGGGCTGGCTCGACACGCCATCAGCCCGTGGCCTGGCCTGGGTTACGTAGTACAGCTAACTAGTATTTTTATAGGCTGTCGAGAAAGAGTAGACGCAGTTCAAAATTTTCTAAACGTAATCACGCTCGAAACGTGGTTTTTTCTCTTTGTATTTCCACAGAGAACGCAAAACTTTTATCACCTTGCACATTTTTATCTCGATTTAATAAGGTTTTCATATTTTTTATGTGATTTCAAAATTGTGTACGTGACGTGGTGTGAAGCGTCCATAGATAATAAAAAAATTGTGTACAGCGGCTACTCTTTTAAGGGTTCCGTACCCAAAGGGTAAAAACGGGACCCTATTACTAAGACTTCGATGTCTGTCCGTCTGTCTGTCATCAGGCTGTAACTCAAGAACCGCTATAGCTAGACTTCTGAAATTTTCACAGATTGTGTAAGAATATGTGTTGCCGCTATAACATCAAATACTAAAAATAAAATAAATTAAATATTTAAGGGGGGCTACCATACATTTTGGCTTTGACTGACATAAAACTGAGGAGAATTGAGTGACCGTCTAATACCATTCGTCAGTCCATCAATCATCAGTCAAACATAATTCATGACTGACGGAATTGACTAACGCTTGCATGCGCGTATAATGGATGCCTTAGAGAAATATGAACAGAAACGAAGGTGAAGGTTTTAAGGTCCACAAAAGCTTCTGCCAGTTGTAGTAATAAAAATTCTTTATTATAATAAAAACATACTTTCGGACTAACTATAACTTATAAAGTTCCGATATTTCTTAGGGCACTGACTTACTTTAAAATACGGAATATTTATTTGAACGTTATTTTCTAATTTTCTGCAAGAAAATATCCTGTATCTGGTTCCTAACTTGTAACTTTCTAACTGGGCTAAGAGATCTCATGTAAGGGGCTAGAGATTTTAAAAACATGATGTCGTAATCATCATCATCGTCGTCTGACTTATTTTTTTTAGTTTGCGACTCGGAATCATTGTCGAAGTCATCGTCGTGCCTGTCAGACGAGTCGTCACCGTTTTCGACGTAGCCGGAGCCGGAGCCTGAGCCAACTTTGATAATGAAAGCCTTATTATCTTCGTCTTCGTAGGTTGGCTCCATCACGTCATGCCAATATTGTGTCTCCGTAGGTTCATAGCGCTTGAACAGGAAGGAGAGGCTTCTGAAGTATTTCCAGCGCCCCTTGTACTCCTCTGGACTAGACAGGTCTGGATACTTCCGCAACTGCCGGCGGTAAATGTCCTTTAAGTTTTTCCATTTCGATCTGGCTATCTGCACTGCAAAATATAAAAAATGAACATATCACTAGACCAAAAGTATTAAAGTACGCTGCTCAAAGAATTTTTTTTTGTTTTTAAATAAAAAAAACAGTAGAATCCCAATCTCCATGTAAATGGAGATTCTCTACTAATTTATATTGACTCTATTAATTTATATTGTTCAAACAATTATTAAATTAAAAGACCTAAATCATAGAATAGATAATAGTACATTGTACTATCAGAAAAGTTGTTTCCTAGGCAGATAGGCCTACGTAGTTTGGTCGCGTTACGTCAAACCCAGCCGACAGATCACAATTAATATTGAATTGACACGATCCGACCAAATGACGTTGGTTTGTCAACTGCCTAGGAATCAATTTCCTCGATGGTACATACAAGTACCTAAAAATCTAAATTCTGAGTCGTTGACTTTAATTAATTAGTTTCGGGTTACCAACGCCATCTGTTATTTTGGCTGGAAACCAAAATACAAATAAAGTACGTTATAGTTCTTACGAAGTCGTATAGATGGCTCTGTCCTTACATGGCATTTTCATTTCCTTGGCAATTTCGGTCCAACCTTTCGCTAACATACGCACTTCTTTGTGACTACTATCTTCTACATCCCACAAATACCGGCGCTCCTTTACACAATTTATTAACTTTTTTGTCATTTCTGGGCTTAATTGTAGAATACTCATTGTTGGTATTGATTGCACTAGCGACAAGCGACAGAATACTCTCGGCGACCGTTGTGACGCAACTAAACATAAAATAGAGACCGGAGACGCGCGACTTGCAGTCTGGGCTGCCACATTAGGAATCTGTTTACCCCAAGCCAAGCTTAGAATACACA
Source organism: Cyaniris semiargus (assembly GCA_905187585.1). Classification (NCBI taxonomy): domain Eukaryota; kingdom Metazoa; phylum Arthropoda; class Insecta; order Lepidoptera; family Lycaenidae; genus Cyaniris; species Cyaniris semiargus. Next base: position 15,844,238 of record LR994558.1, read on the forward strand.
GTTGAATAAAATTTATTGGATTTGTTACAGTCATTTTGGGTAACTTTGAATTGCGGTTTAACTTTGAACAATACATTTTTGTATGTTTTTGTATTGTTCAAAGTTAAACCGCAATTCAAAGTTACCCAAAATGAGCGTAATACTTTTTATCTTACTTTATTTGGTATGTCTACAATGGATTATATTGTGTTATTTAAATGTGAGCAACATTTAAAAAATACAGTATTACAGATAATAATACATAAATATCAATTTCTCAAAGATTAACACAGCATACGCATTTTATTATAGGTAATATTAATATTTTGTGTATATTGTTCTTAAAATTTATTTAAGGGATAGAGTTAACAAAATTAACAATAAAAATAATTGAAAGTTTTTAAATTATATAATACTGCAGTACTTAATTACTTCTCTATTGTAATTAATTAAGTAAAAAAATCGGCCAAGTGCGAGTTGGACTCACTCATGAAGGGTTCCGGAGCAGCAATAAGGTTTATTTTTATGAAATTAAAAGGTTTTTGATTTATTTTTATATTTCAGCTGATTTAATGAAAGTTAAATTAAGGTTTACCATTTATGACGTATAAAAAAAGACTATTTGCTAGATCTCGTTCAAAGCAATTTTCGTTGGTTTTTTTTTATAGCAATGTACATTATATATTTTTTTTGACTTATCATGCCCCTACTTTAGAAGTTAGAGGGGGGGGGGGGACACATTTTACTATTCAGGTTAGAAAAAAAGATATAAGAAACCTCAATATGATTTTTGAAGACCTATCCACAGATACCCCACACGCATAGGTTAGGTGAAAAATTTTTTTTTTGTTTCAGTTGTACCCCTAAAATTTTTAATAATTTTTCTATTTTTGTATCAAAATCTTAATGCGGTTCACAGACTACATCTACTTACCAAGTTTCAATAGTATAGCTCTTATAGTTTCGGAGAAAAGTAGCTGTGACATACGGACGGACAGACAGACAGACAGACAGACAGCCATGACGAATCTATAAGGGTTCCATTTTTTGCCATTTGGCTACGGAACCCTAAAAGGAACAAGGTGATGTCATGGCTGTCGATCATAAATTATTACTACTTTCGTTGTCTTAGCTGGTATATTAATGCAGTGTTATAAAGGCTAAGAGCATTTTTTTGCGATTTGTATGGCCAAGCGCCCCAGCGTCATAGCCATACAAAAGTAAAAAACTTGAGCCATGTCAAGGGACACCCGGATGGAACGAAGTTATAAAAAAAGCCATCTATTGACGGCCAGGAATAACAACAACGACACTTTTTCATCGCCCCCCCCCCCTGCCCCCCCCAACCCGTCGTCACTTTTCAAACGATAATAATTTTAAAAACAAGTTAAGCAGGCTGTTATCATTTTATTTTTGCAAATCGATAATGTAATCGAATAAAAATATTTGAGATTTATTGTCGGTATTATAGGTCTACCAGAATCTGATGGCAAAAAGTGAGAAAATAAATTGACTAGCAATACCGGGGTAATTGGAATAAAACATTTTGATCGTTTTTTTCTTATAGCGGCTGATTCTGTGTGTTAAACATGCAAATATAAAAATTTATCCAATGATCAAGGATATTTTTTGAAAATCTGCTGTCAAAAATTGCCATTAGATTCTGGTAGACCTAGTTTTGTTGGCAGCTATTTTTATTTTCAAATTTTTGTTAAACAACTTAAATTGCAGAAGTCTCCCTACAATTGGCTACAAGAGCCCGTGGCTGGCAACACTGGAGCTGTAATCGATGTATCATGTTATTCATGTAGCGGCGCGCCGCGCCGTGGTAACTGGTAGCGGTCGCTGCACGGCCGGCTGGCGAACGGAGGTCGCGCTCGCGTGACGCGGCGTTGCCAACTCGTGCGACTCGCGTTCAACACTTTTCAATATCTCGCAAAATATACTAACCACGAATTACTTTGTGATATTATATGATCGAAGGAATCTTACTATTTACTTAGTACACAGCCGAATTAGAGGCTGAAGCAGCATATTAAGATTTAGTTACTAAACATCCATACTTCCATACTTAATATTATAAATGCGAAAATGTGTCCGTCTGTCTGTCTTTTACATCTTCACGCTCAAACCGCTGAACCGATTTTGATGAAATTTGGTATGGGGATACTTTGAGTCCGAGTACGGTATCCGCGCGATAAACCAGTTTTGGCGCAACGGAGTTGCGGGTATCATCTAGTCATTAATACATAATATAATTACAAATACTATCATGTACATTGTACACTAACGGCTATCGCATTTATCCGCATTTGAACATAATATAACCCCCTCCTTTTTGAAAGTAGATTAAAGAAAATAGATCCGTGTAGTCATTCATTGAGATATAAGTACTACGTAATGGTAGTACGTTCTAATTCTATGGTAGTACTTATATCTCAATGCGTGTAGTAGAAATTAATGTAAACTGTTTACTGTGTAACAAAATTTTTAAGACCAACTTCTGCGGTATGGAAATAAAACATTTTATTTTTATTCATTTAAATATAAATTCGTAAAACTTTTTAATTTAAAAAGTTCTAAATTTCAATATTTATCATTATTCCTATTTTACATATCAGTTTACTCAAATTTCAAATACAGATTATTCGAATTTTATTTTTTTATTTTCTCCAAAAAAATTTCCTGTATTTGGTTCCTAACCTCTAACTTTCGAACTGGGCTGAGCGATCTCATATATGGGGCTAGGGATTTTAAAAACATGATGTCATAATCTTCATCATCGTCGTCTGACTTAGTTTTTTTAGTTTGCGGCTCAGAATCATTGTCGAAGTCATCGTCGTGCCTGTCAGACGAGTCGTCACCGTTTGCGACGTGGCCGGAGCCAATTTTGATGATGAAAGCCTTGTCATCCTCGTCGTAGCTTGGCTCCATCACGTCATGCAGATATTGCGTCTCTATGGGTTCCCACGGCTTCAGCAAGAAGGAGAGGCTTCTGAAATATCTCCAACGTCCCTTGTACTCCTCTGGGCTAGACAGGCCGGGCGACTTCCGCAGCTCTCGGTTGTACATGTCTCTCAAGTTTTTCCATTTATTCCGAATCATTTGCACTGAAAAAATAATTTGCATAAGTGGACATTATAAGTACTTAGACTAGAAATTATTGGAGTACGTGCTAAGAAGTTTTTCCGGATTTTAGAAACTTATCAAAAACTTTTTATTTATGTATATATTATATTTAATACTAATAAAATCCAGGGAAACCTCATTTTTATTCAAGATCAAAATTCGTTAGATAACTAGCAGCTAGTTATTTTGCGTTACTGACGCCATCTCTTATATTGGTTAGGAACTAAAATACAAATTAAGTACGTTATAGTTCTTATAAAGTTGTATAGATGTCGCTGTTCTTACTTGGCATTTTCATCTCTTCGGCAACTTCGTTCCAACCTTTCGCGATCATACGCTTGTCTTTGTAATTACTGTCTTCTAAATCCCACAAATACCGACGCGGCTTTACACAATTAATTAACTTTTTCACCTTCTGCGAGCTTAATTTTTCACTACTCATAGTTGGTATTGATTGCACTAGCGACAAGCGACAAGAATACTCGCGGCGACAGTCGTGAGACGCAACAACAGAACACTTACTCGACGCAACTAAAGAAAAAAATAAAAATGCAAACGCGCGACTTGTAGCTGGGTTGCCACTTATGGAATTATTTCTACAACTAGGCTTGGCACAAATCGTAATTGAATGAATATGAGATTTTTCTATTATTTGAACGCATTAAACAACATTATTTACACCCAATATTAATAAAGTACTTAATATATTTTAATTCGAATTTAGGAATAAGGTATTTTTTTATTCCTACGAGACTATTTTATTCAGTAAGTCTTCTTTTATATTAAATAATTTATACATATGATTGAAGTATAATTAAACGTATTTAATTGCTATAGAATATAGATTGAATCAGTTTTACTGAATAGATAAGGATGCTGTGTTTATGTCAATCATAATATTATGTTACATACATAATAATTTAAATATTTTGATATAATATTTGTATGATTCTTAATTTTAATATTCACAATAGTAGTGTTTATTTTGGGTATTTTATTTTATAATTTATTTATTTATTTATATCAGGCTACGTAGGCCCATACAATATATACCTTAATAACTAACATACATATAAATTATATATACTTAATAACTACACTTTATCACGAGTTAACGGCGACGTGACGCGCGCTTCATTCCGGAGTCTCCCCCGGAACCTTCGGTAGACCACATCAGTCGGCCAGAACTCCCCCGCTTCAAAGGTCGACAGAAGATGCGATGTGGATGGAACGTAGTTAAAAAAAACGCCATCTAGTTGACGACCATACTATCAACGCCCTCTGCCCCTACTTCACAGGTACTAAAAAAAAGTGTCGTTACAACGACAGACAGACAGACATAGATCAAGATAGATACTGCATGTCCCGAAGTACATACGCATGCGGTATCTATCTTGATCTATAGGTCCTGTTTTTGGAACGAAGTTCCTTATCGCGCGTTGCGAAAGGGGGCTAGATGGAAAAAATGGAGACCCAAAAGTTGTAACGACACTTTTTGCCACAGACATATGTCTGTGGCAAAAAGTGTCGTTAAACGGAAAAAATGAAGACCCAAAAGTTGTAACGACACTTTTTGCCACAGTCATATGTCTGTGGCAAAAAGTGTCGTTACAACTTTTGGGTCTTCATTTTTTCCGTCTAGCCCCCTTTCGCAACGCGCGATAAGGAACTTCGTTCCAAAAACAGGACCCAATTATTAAGACTTCGATGTCTGTCCGTCCTGTCTCCAGACAGTCGGACAGACAATCTTAGTAATAGAGTCCCGTTTTCACCTTATGGGTGCGGAAACCTAAAACTGACGTAACTCATTTAATTCTATTACTTGGAAATTAATTGACTTATCAAAAGAATTCTTCAAAAACTTCAAAAAAGATTATTGAGTGTCATAATTAAAAGTATCTTTTATTTATGACACTCAATAATCTAAGTTAAAATACCAAGTAAATGATCAATGATCATTTTCCATTGTAGAAACGTCCCAACGCATGGCGACAATAGCTTGTAGTGGCAACACTGGAGTAGTGGTCGATGAAGCCACGAGGCACTGAGGTCGCGGCGTTGCCAACTCGCGCGACACTACACACGAGTCGCGACAACAGCACAACAACACGACTTTTGCAAATGTTAAACAGAAAACATTAAGTATTAACCGTGGTCCGTGCCATTCTTTTTTCACGCTTCAATAGCAATAGCAGTATTTTTGCTGATTATTTTCTATATTCTATATATATTAAAAATAATAGCAAAATTTAGCGATTTAAACGTGAACATGTACGGTGATTCCCCAAATTTTACTAGATATACTAGACAGTGTTTTTATTTATTTCCTTTTCGTGCGTAATGCTCAATGGGTGAAGCCAAACGAGCGTAATTTTGTGAATCATGAGTCGGAGAATTTCGTTCGCGTAAATTATTTTTCATACTAATCGTGACTTACAAAATTACGCTCGTGTGAATGAAGTAGGAATTTTCTATGAAACTGAATGCAGCAGAATTTCTGCCAACCGAAATTCTGCGACTCACGACTCACAAAATTACGCTCGTTTGGCTTCACCCTAACACCGCCGCGGAATGGAACGGTATGGAACGTCAATTTCGCCTCTTGACGAGGGAATTAGCTGGAATGCTCGAGCATTCCCGCGAATTCGCTAGTACTCTATTGTTTAGTCTGTTTTTAATCTTTTACTCGACTAGATTTCCCCCGTTCGCGCCACTTGACACTTCCCACGGATTCCGCAGACGGCACTGGATATTTCTCGAGAATTCCGCGGAAGACGTGCGTCCCATTTTTTGCCTGGGATTGAATTTGTGTGTACTATTGACAAAAAGTTCATTGTGCTATGTACGGTTTCGTTGCAAAAAGTCGCTTCCATTCCATTCCGCGCCGATAAATTGTTCCGTAGGCAGTACACACAAATTAAATATGAGCGAATGAGAATGAGATACGAATTCTCGAGAATTCCTGGTGTCAATTTCCTCGTAATATGAGGAGAAATTGACGCTTCCATTCCGGGGCAGCGTAAGTTGAGCCTTTAATAACCTAATGCGTATTAATCGTGTCCCTCTCCCCAGATCTCGAGACATAGCCACATAGGCAAGAGTTACCAAATGACAGTCAGAAGGACATCGCATCTGGGTGCACGGTAGTGCCCCCGCCAAGACGAGCTAAGCGAAGCGCAAGGGCACTATCTACCTTTTCTCGAAGTGTTTCGTCGTATTTTTGAACCCTCGTAACTTTGGTTTGGATAATGCCAGATAGTTCAAATTTTTAAGATGTAATGACATGAGTATAATTATTAAATGCGCAAAGTTTGAATATCGTAGCTATTATAATTTAGATTTTATAGGTGTCCAAAACCCACAATTTTGTCTCTGACTCACCGATCATCAAAATTGTTAGGGTACTTCCTGAAGTCAACCCACTCTGGGTTGCACCAGAGGCGTGGTTATAGTTACAGTTATGGTCAAAGTTATGGTTATAGTTAACTATAACCATAACTTTGACCATAACTGTAACTACTAAAGTTAAGTTAGCCTTAAGGCTATCTTAACTTTAACCTTAACTTTGACCACGGAATTTGACAAATGTCTGTTGCGTTTATTTTTAGGGTTCCGTAGCCAAATGGCAAAAAACGGAACCCTTATAGATTCGTCATGTCTGTCTGTCTGTCTGTCCGTATGTCACAGCCACTTTTCTCCGAAACTATAAGAGCTATACTATTGAAATTTGGCAAGTAGATGTAGTCTGTGAACCGCATTAAGATTTTGATACAATAATGGAAAAGTTATTAAAAATTTTAGGGATCTCCAAAATTTTTTTTGATTCAGTTGTACAACTGAATCAAAAAAAAATTTTTTTCATCTAACCTATGCGTGTAGGGTATCTATGGATAGGTCTCCAAAAATCATATTGAGGTTTCTAATATCATTTTTTTCTAACCTGAATAGTTTGCGAGAGAGACTCTTCCAAAGTGGTAAAATGGGTGTCCCCCCCCTCTAACTTCTAAAGTATATATTCATGATAAGTCTGAAAAAAATATATGATGTACTTTACTATAAAAACTACCAACGAAAATTGGTTTGAATGATATCTAGCAAGTAGTTGTTTTTTTATACTTTTATATTTAAATAAAAAATTTTTTTTTCGTCTAACCTATGCGTGTGGGGTATCTATGGATAGGTCTTCAAAATTTATATTGAAGTTTCTAATATCATTTTTTTCTAACCTGAATAGTTTGCGAGAGAGACTCTTCCAAAGTGGTAAAATGTATGTCCCCCCCCTCTAACTTCTAAAGTAGGGGCACGATAAGTCTAAAAAAAATATATGATGTACTTTACTATAAAAACTACCAACGAAAATTAGTATGTACGAAATCTAACAAGTAGTTTTTTTATATGTCATAAATGGTAAACTTAATTTATCTTTCATTAAATCAACTGAAATATAAAAATAAATCAAAAACCTTTTAATTTCATAAAAATAAACCTTATTGCTGCTGCGGAACCCTTCATAGGCGAGTCCAACTCGCACTTGGCCGGTTTCTTTGTTAAAGCTACAGTATAAAAAATGAATTATCAGTAAAAATATTTGTTTTAACAACACTGTGATCCATTGTAAATTTTTACGAAAAAATTTCGATACAAGTTTGAGCGGTTATGGTTATCGTTAAATATGGCGTCCTTAACCAAATATTTGACATTTTGCACTGTAGTTATAGTTAAAGTTATAGTTAAATTTACAGTTATAGTTAAAGTAAGTTGGTGCAACCCACCCTTAGAAAGCTGAAATTTGGTATGTTACATAATATTAGTACAGAAACAACAAAAAAATTATCAAACCCAACCTAACCTATCCCATCTCCTTGATATAGAGGGTGGATGTTAGTATAAGATACCACCGTTTCTTGTGTTAGATACAAAATTAAAAATAGTATAAAATACTTCTTGTGACAAATAAATCATCGGCCAAGTGCGAGTCGGACTCGCGCACGAAGGGTTCCGTACCATTATAGAGCAAAATTAGGCCAAAAATTGTGTTTTTGTATGGGAGCCCCACTTAATTTTTAATTTTTTTAAATATTATTATTAAATATTAAAGTACACATATAATTAAGGACTTTGAGAAAAATTCAAGTGCCTACCTGTTGCCATTATTGATAAAGAGCAAATCAGGCCAAAAAAATCGCGTCAGACGGACAGACGGACAGACAACGAAATCTTAGTAATAGGATCCCGTTTTTACCCTTTGGGTACGGAACCCTAAAAAATACGTGTTAGCCTTGAGAGACCATAGAATCACAGAAAACCGGCGCGAAACAGCGCTTGCGCTGTGTTTCGTCTAGTGAGTAAGTTTAGCGGAGGCTCAACTGCACCTTACATGGGTAATATAAATGGGTGGCTTGGCCATTTTGTTATTCGTCATGCTATGGGCTTTGAACTTAATATAATATATTACTTTTCTGTTGTACTTAATAACTTTTATATTTACCGTAACAAAATGGCTACGCCACTGATTTTGACTAATGTGTAGAGTTTTTAGATTCTCCTCGTGCGGCTGACACATTATATCAAGTATTTTGCCGCAACTTAAGTGTAAAACTAAGGTTTTTAGATTTAGGGCTGAGTATTGAGTATGTAAGGTTAGAAACTTGGCTCTACATGAGATCTCACTACTTTTTGACACCACGAACTATATGTTCTCGTCTTGGCAACATTTTTACATGAAAATGTTTTTGATGGGATTTATTATTGTCGTATGGATTTCCGTTGCTTATTGAGCCACCAATGGTTACAACTTACACAAGGGCTAGTTAATAAAAATTAAAAATAAAACCAAAATTCTGTCCACATTTTATTTAGAGACATCGGTATAAAATATATTATTGAGATATAAAACAGCACAGTCATAATCGGAACTAATAAGATGACCCCGCAAAGATTCTACGGGCGAGTGGAGACTAACGTGAGATATGGTCCGGTCGCCGGACAGAGAGAAAATGCATTGAACTAGAGCTGCATGTATTTTCATAAAGGTGCTCCCTCAGTCCTCACCGCGAGCATTCACGTGTAATGTAACATTATAGAATCGACTTTGAGCATTACATAGCAAGTTGACTTCACTGTCACGTAGCATTAATGTTACAAGTTGTATCAATATATTACACATTGTAATTTGTAACTTGTATCATAACGAGGTGCGCATTGTAAATTGTAATGCTCGGTTCTCCTCCCTCACTGATGAAATGCTCGACTCTGTAACGTTACATTACAAGCGAATGCTCCCAGTTAGGGAGCACCTTAATAATAATATTTATTAGACACTGCATAGAAATCAAGTGAGGTGAAGCGCCTGCTACCCTATATAGTATATAGGTTAGGAAACCTGTAGTTAGCGTCTCTTTTCCCCTAAATACAGAATTTTTTTAACGTTTAACGTTATGTTAGCCGGAGAGGTACCAATATTACCTACTTACTTGAGTGTGACTAGACTAGAGTTTCCCTGCTCAACAAATGACAATAGATAATTCATTCGTTATTTTTTATGTTCAGTTTACTTTTCAACCTCACTTATACACTTGCCCCAGTATTGGTAACAGTTGATCATGGATTAAATATACGTTTCTCACGTTCTTCGTATTTGTGGCAGAGAAGGCATGGCAATTAAATAATATTCTATTAGGAAATAACCCAAGTGTGTACATTTATTTTTAAATGAATAATAAAATCACGTGAATCTCCACTAACAATAATTGGAACTAAATAGGAGATGAAACGGCCACTTCACTGTGATAAAAATGTAATCCTTTTGTAATCCCAACCATTTCCAATCTGAACCAACAGTTATTATCGCAAGATTACTAACTTTAACTTTTGTTATTCAGTGTAATTTGCAATAATATTTAAACATTTCACTTCTGTTGTTACACATTTTTCACAAAAAATCTTACTTTTTAAAGCTTTTCCATGCTTTGGTAATAGAAATTGCAAAAGTTAGTAACTTCTGGTAAATTAACCAGACTACTAACTTTTAACTAAGTTTTTCAAACAATTTCACCACAATTCTAACTTTTGCTTCCATTTTACAAAGTGACTCACCAGAATTTAGCCGTCACTCCGTTATTTACAACACTTACAATATCCCTTATCACAGTGAAAGTAGCATAGGCGGGTAGGACTGGAAACATACTGAGAAAGCTATAAATTATAGTTAGGTACATAGAAGTTACTAGTAGTTTGATAGTAGTTATGCCAACGACATAAAGACTGCCAGAATACTTGTTGTTATAAGTTTGTTTTAAATTGAAAAAGGAACAAAGAAATTCATAAGTACAAGAAATTACAGTAAAACACCAGTTATAAAATAAATCAAAAATACCCATTTTAATTCACTAAATGTAGGCAGAAAGACGTAAGTCGTAACTGTAAAATAAATGAATTTGTCTGTCATTTTATCATACTTTTTAAGAAGATTAACATATACTCCTCAGTACATTACCAATCTCCATGGATGACAAACAGAAACGAAGAACTACTTACATTAATATATTATTTCTTATTCTAAACACTTATTAATTTTATGCGATCAAAATATCATACACATAGAAAGCATCGCGGAATGTATGTCACATATAACATCGATACTGGGTACTTAGACAACGTGCATTCAATAATTTTGATAGCCAAGTAAGAAGTCAGAATTCTATGAGATTTGATTATCGAAATTATGGTATGCAATTTGACGAAAGGCTCTGTTATCTATGTAAAGCGTGTCCCAGACAGACGCGGCCTGCGGTGGCGATCTGCTGTTGCCTTCTTGCTTGACCGTGATAACAATACACTGCCGCGGCCGCGGTGGCGATCATTCTAACCTACGGCGGCACATTAGCTCTCGAGTCGCACCTGCGAGTGGACGTTAGTAATGGCCAATCGTAACGAAGTTTTATTGCTTTTATTGGCGCATGAAGAAGACGAAAGAAAAAGGTAAGTAAGTTCAAAGTAATAAAAGCACAGTTTAGAAAAAAATATATTTACTAACGTCGTTGTATTTAATATTTTGGTAATTCTTTTTAGAAAAAAAAATTGTGGGTCCATGAAATTAAAAAAGAACTGTTGCTGCAACATGGGGAATTCTGGACATAGGCATAATTTCACGCGGTACACGCGGCCTGTTGCAAATATTTAAGCGTCTCCCAGACAGACGCGGCCTGCGGTGGCGGTGGCGGTGGCGGTCAGTTGAATGGCTTGGCCGCGTGGCCGCGTGTGTCTGTGTCGTTCCTAGAACTCTCAAGTCATCCAACTGACCGCCCCCGCCACCGCCACTGCAGGCCGCGTCTGTCTGGGACACGCTTTACAACTGATCGCGTAATGGCCGCTCATTCACACAGAAGCGGTGGCGGAGGGGGCGGGGCTTGCGGCCGCGGTAAGCCGCGCTGTGACCGCGTCCAGGCCGCGTGTGTCTATGTCGTTCCTAGAACTCTCAAGTCATCCAATTGACCGCCACCGCCACCGCCACCGCCGGCCGCGTCTGTCTGGGACACGCTTAAAGTTAGAACATTTATAGATTCAAAAACGAAAACAACAGTGCTCAGACAAAATAAAAATGTGAAGTCAGACAACCAAACACTGAGGTCGACCAAACTACGCCTCGTCGTGTTATTACACTGATATTTTAATGAATCTACGCCTTTTTCGTCAGTCACTCTTTGCTGTTGTGTATGTTCATTACTAGCTACTAACGAACTTATTTAAAACTTAAAACCAGCCTCAATTTTTCTTTCACAAAACTCTGTCTTCATTTTTTATTCGGTTTGAGAATCATACATACATTTATGAATGAATAGATTATTTCATAATATACAAAATACGCGTTTAAAGCCTAACTACATACACACGTATGTATCGAATAAATTATATTTGGCACTGCAAATAAATAAACAATAGTTGCTGACGCCAGAAACATGCAGTCCAATCACATTAAATATATACGACCAATTTAAGGTAAATATTTGGCTCTACATAAAAATTATAGAAAATACGCGTAAATTTGGCAAAAGTCGCTAAACGTGGCGACTGTTCAAGCTTAAACCGAGGTTAACCGAACCGAACTTTAAGCGTTACGTAGCCCTAATTTAAAATGTGTTAAAGACGCACATTCGACCATATACACGTTTGATACAATAACGCGAGAAACTATACATCCTTAGCCTATAAAAATAAAATGTACGTACCAATTTCCAGATAAAGATTCAATTTTGGACCCACGGGAGTCAATGAACTCGGAGACTATTCCTGATTATGTGGGATAAAAAATGACTAGTTAAATTATAAGTATACTCTGGACCCGAGCTCAAAAACTAGTATGGTTTTATTCAATAGGACATAAAAAATTTAGATTAATTTACACTAAAACTATTTAAGATTAGCCCACTTGCGTTTATCTGGGTTAAAGTATAAATAGTGTATTTATCTATCTTGTTCTTAGTATTTCTGATAGAATAGTCATGAATCATGATATTTTAACACACGATTAGCGATAATAATCTGTGGTGCAAATGGGCCTTTTAAAATGCTTAATTTAAGACCGGGCTGCCAAATTTTGCTGCGTTTTCTAATAAGTATTACGATCCCGGAAGACGATTGACTTAAATGAAATTGAGATAAATATTTAATCATTGTATATTTATCTGATATTAGCCTAACGGTAAACACGATTCACTTATTTAGACTCGATAGTTATATTTTTCGAAATTATGAATATTTCTGGGCTTTTCAACAAAATCTGTTACACTTATTGAGTTACTATCATTAAATAACTTGCACTACTACAATCACATACTTTATAAAATAATGGCTAAAGGAAATATTAGTATTGTATTTAATTTTTAAGTAATCATCAAAAACATATTTGAGACTTACGACCTTTACTTTCGTTCTATAATGCGGTAACCGTTGTTACGCGATATTGTTCACTATTAGCTGCAGCGCAAATTGCAATACATGCGGGCACGATTCATGGAATCATTATATCACGATTGGAGGATAGCGGGGTATGTAGACGGGGCTAGTGTGTTTTGATATTTTTGGCAGCCCGGTCTTAATATAATTTTGCTACAATAAATCTTTCTCCATGCCAGCTCTGGAGCCCTGGTACATCAGCTACGTTTAAGTACATATAAAAAAAAATAATTAAAAAACAAACCTAGAAATCGTGCGTGAACTCAAATCAAACAATTTGTATTTGTGTTATGTTTTAGAACACTCGTCAGTCTCATAAGATTAAAATTCTAAGTTTTACAAAATGTCAGAATCTATAAAACTGAATATATTCGTAAAGTGAAGTTACATATACATATACATCGAAAACTCTAAAACGAAACTTATTTAGTCCTGTATTATATTAAACAGCGAACGACAACACTTATTACATCGATCTATGTAATGATCTATATTATAGACTAGACGCGACCAGAAAATATAAATAAAACTATAAAAAATCTACAGTAAAATTATTGTAACATTAGAGTTGTGTTCGTTACACTCGCTACAGAAAACTGTAAAATATTATAACAATACGTCAGTAAAACTAAATATGAAACTTGAATACAGGAAAACTAGGTAATGTTTATAACAAATATTTTAGTATAACTCATGTATGTTGCATGTACTTATAATTTGAAAAATGAATAGACCTTATGTAACAGTTTAGTATGGTTTAGATTGACTCAGATCAAATAGAAAAGTATAGAGTATAGACATGCTATACACGCTGGCAAACTACGCCTCTACACGTTGGCTGAAGCATCTCCAGACGTCATCGACTATACCAGTCTCTAAGTGGCCTAGCACGATACGTCTGTCGACGTGTAGAGGTGTCTTTATAGTGATATACATTGACTAAACTACGCCTTTCTTTAGGACGAAGCCAAACGAGCGTAATTTGTGAGTTGTGCTTGTGAGTCGCAGAATTTCTGTTCGGCAGAATTCTGCTGCATTCAGTTTCATACAAAAGTCCTGTTTGATTCACACGAGCGTAATTTTGTGAGTCATGTTTTGTATGAAAAGATATTTACGCAGCAGAAATTCTGCGACTCACAACTCACAAATTACGCTCGTTTGGCTTCACCCTTACTCGTAGTTTTCATAGCAGTACATTAAATACAGTACATCGCTTGTAAAACCGGCCACACTTTGATTAACACGTTGATTTTCACTTTTTTATTCGGTCTGAGTTAAGGATCACTAAGGGACCTATCAGACAGAGAGCGGTCACGCGTTCAAGTGTTCTGCGTTCGCATTTTGCGTTCGAGCGGTCAGTCACACAGGAGGAATTTCGACGCGGTCAGAACGCCCCCTGTGTGACTATCTCTATATAACGTATTATGTAGTACAGTACAACACAAAGAACGCAATACTGACCGCTTACACGCTTGACCGCGTGACCGCTCTCTGTCTGATAGGTCCCTTAACAGTTTACAATGAATGAATTTATAAATATTCTCGCTCTATTTATATGCGTTCGTGCGATTGAGCGGTTTGGCCACTACACCGCGAGATCACAAGCAATTATATGTAACGATTTATTTAAATAGCGGCGCGGTCGCGCGTCTATTTACATACAATAATTGGTTGTGATCTCGCGGTGTAGCGGCCAAACCGCTCGTTCACGCTGACGCATAAAGTCGAGCCTAACTTTGTATTAATATAGTAAGTTGCAGGATTGTTTAAAGTGTCTGATCGTCCCCGTATATAGTTTTAAATTCCAAACGGCGAATCGAGGCACAGAACTTCACGAATATCAAAATTTATATGAAATTCTGTACCTCGTTATTTGGATTACAATAATGTTCTCTTAAGGCCATCCCCCGAGCAAACGACCTTGACCATATTATATTTGCCGCGGTTGCCGAGACCAACATCCTGTTTTTTTACTTCTCTTAGTTCAAAATTGACCTAAAAAAAAATCAAACGGGGAATATGTAATTAGTGAGGTTGTCGATCTATTGGCGTGTGTTTTAAATAAAAGTAATTTGTGAATACTAGGGAGATACTGAAAGTATGCTTGAATTTTAATAAATTGGTATTACTTTGGAAGCTGATGTAATGATTATAATAAACAAAAATAGGAAATTAATAACGGGGAAAGGAATGTTCATTTACTGAAGATTATTGCTGTATTTTTATTATAATTTTGTAGCTTTCAAATTATGAGTTATTAGGCTCTAAAAAACGGTAAGCTATGGCATCTCCGTAGGGGGAGCGCCTTAAGGGAACGGCTAGAAGATTCCTTGTCAAAAACTCATTAGAAATAAATACTGTGTAAAGATAATACGTGATATTTCCTGCAACATATAAGCTCTTGCTCTGTTAAAATATATAAACTCTTCATAAATCTGCAATAAACTCTTTAGAGTGGGTATTTAGTACAATATATTCGACAGAACTTTGTGCTGTAATTTTATATTGAGCTTCTGTTGTAACGGACGGTGGTGATTGAGCGCAGCAACAGAAGGAGGTTTCGGAAACCTTGGATGCTTAGTTAAATTGCATTCGATAATGTCCACAGCAAACTTAGAAATCAAACATGTATGGGAAGTATCACTTATGTGATGCGTTAAGTCGAATCCCACACATTTTCGATTTCGCTGTCGAAATTATCGAATTTATTTTTGTCTAAGCGTCCAGATTCGGTTTACGTGTACAGAAAAACGCCCCCAAATGAGAACTAGCTACGCCCCTGAGTGAAGACAAAATGATTCCGACTATTCTAAATATCTTTCCTAAATAAATACAATATAATTTTCTTAATTGTAAAATTTTCAAAAATACAGTATAGGATACCTAGGATAAGAAACGATGAAAAATAACGTTTTGAAAATCCGAATTTGATATGTAATAAATATTTTAGTTTAAAATTATATGTTATGTATGTGATATGTACAGTGAGATGGATGCGATACAATATGTGGTAATGCGATCTGATTATTAATACCTACTTAAAATGAGAGGCTCTTAAACCACCACAGGTTGTCAACATGATGTAAATATATGTATAGTAGAATAATAGCTGTAACTTTTACGCGTCAGATATATGCTGCATTGTTTTGCTATCTCATCTGAAATCACGCTTTTGTTGCTTGTAATAAGGTTAAGTTTTAAGACGGTATACTCTACCTCTATATTTTTTTTGTTATGACACTGTATTCATGAATGATAGATGTGATTGAGAGCCACTCAATTTAAGCTAAGTTTCAGTATTCGAGCTGAAAATACTCTGAGAATATGTCTTGTAGTTTTGTATAAGTCATTTTACTTGTCTTGACATATTATAGAAACTTTTCTCTCAATTTTTTCCATTCAAAACGAATACCAAATTGTATCAATAGAATAAAATTTTTCAGATAAAAAGGTTTCTAAAGATCTTGAAAATCTGATAAAGACTTCAAATGTATGAAAAGTTTGTGACTCTTTTAAAATATGATTCCCTGGTACTGGTTCGGTTGATGCGCGTAACCTATTGGTCAGTTCGAAGCGATGAGAGAGAGAGAGATGAGTTTAAGTGTCACTGACGACTGAGGGCTGCTTGATCAAGTCCACCTCCTGAGCCAAGCTGCTCTGCGACTTGAGCTTGGGCTTGTCCAGCTTGTCGTGCTTGTCGTGCTTATCGTGCTTGTCATGGGCGGTGCCGGCCTTCTGCTCGACGACGCTGACGCCGTTCTTCTGCGTGGCCCTCACAGCCGGTTCTTCATACTCCTCTCGGTCCTTCATGCTGTGCCAATGTAGGCAGACGCATCTGAAAAGAGAAAGTTTAGGTTAGATAAAAATATTATGATGATTTGCTGTAGTTTTTAGGGTTCCGTACTCAAAGGGTAAAACCGGAACCCTATTACTAAGACCTTGATGTCTGTCTGTCCGTCTGTCTGTCCGTCTGTCTGTCTGTCCGTCTGTTTGTCTCCAGGCTGTATCTCAAGAACGGTGATAGCTAGAAAGTTGTTTCACTGCTGCTGCAGTTGTAACAACAAATACTAAAAACAAAATAAATCAAATATTTAAGGGGGGCTCCCATACAACAAACTTGATTTTTTTGGCATTTTTTGCTCTATATCAATAATGGCAACAGGTAGGCACTTGATATATTTACAAAGGTCTTATTTATATGTCTACTTCAATAATTAATAATAATAATAATTATTTATTTATTTTCTCCCAAAAATTACAATGTAGTAATTTGTGGGAGACTTGGAGCCCAAACTAAGCCGAAGCCTGTATATTAGTGCCTCAATATAAGGGCATCGACTTAATATATAAAACAAATTTTTGGCCTATTTTTGCTCTATGACGGTACGGAACCTATCGTGCGCGAGCCCGACTCGCACTTGTCCGATTTTTAATTGGTCGATTGACTATGTTTTTAAAGGTATTGTGTAAGTAAGGTCAGCTCCATGTCCCTTCTCTTAGAAAACTTTTTATTTTATTTTTTTATTTAAATCAGGCGTCTTGGCCCATATTATATATACCTTATAGACTAACATACATACATTTATACTAAAACTAACACTAAGCACTAAACACTTTTGATATCGCTACTTAGGGTGGAGCTATAAATATGGTCCACAACACAACTATACAATATGAATTATCAACTATGTGGTTGGAGTTGGTTCGTACGCTAGCGATCACTCTCAAGTCTCAAGGCTGTTTTATGTTGCACCACTTCAAGCTACCAGGGCATCAGAACCCTACCTGAGCACAGCAGCCAAAATCCCACTTCCACGAGTGCGGTCCCTTACGCCTATGAAACAGTGTATTTCACCATTGTCTCCAAGTTACCAGGACATCATAACTCTACCTGAGTACAGCAGCTAACACTCCTACTCCCACGAGCGCCGCCCATGAGGAAGCATTGACGTCGCTGTCAAAGTCGGAAGTTCAGGACATCATAACTATACCTGAGCACAGCAGCTAACACTCCTACTCCCACGAGCGCCGCACCAGCGCCCATGAGGTAGTAGCGGTGCTGCGCTGCCTCAGCCCCCGGTGAGAGCTGCACCAGCCCCACCACCAATACCACGATACCCAGCAGCAGGGAACCCACTATAGCATGGAGGACTGCGATCTGGAAGGCGAGAATATTAAGAGATTTGAAAAAGACAAGGTAAATTTTGATTTATGGGTAAGAAAATATTAAATTTTCCTCAGGGAAAAGTCTTAATTTTACGTATTTTGGTCGTGTTTTGTCAAACCCAGTTAACAGATCACGAATTACATTGAATTGACATAACCCGACCAAATGACGTAGGTCTACCATCTGCCTATGAATCAATGTCTTCGATGGTACATACCTTCCCGCAGAAGTAGAGCTCGCTGCGGTACCGGTCGGGCGAGGGCGTCGCGTCGTCCCCGCGGCCGAGCGACAGGGCCAGCTGCGAGGGGCGCCGCCCCGACCGCTTCTCCGCACGCCGCCTCTCGTGCCGCACCGCCACTGCTGGCATTGCACCAATCATTTTCGCTGGAACCGTCAATTGCATTATCTTTATCGATACAATGTCATGTATCCGATAGCAGATGTAATTTGACCTATGATGGGTGAAGCGCCTAGGTAATCTAAGTTTAAATTCTATAATAACTCTTATATGGTCCACCATATTATAAAAGTAGGTATTAGTCTAGAGTTAAAGCATTTACCCTATGATGGCAGATAAAGCCTAAGCAACTTAAAAGTAAGTAGTACCTTTTATAACTCCTATGATTTTAAGACTCTATATTATGAGCTTGTGCACGATAAAACTTCATTTAAAAACGAATAATTGTAACATCTGACAGCGATCAATGATAGTAAACAAAACGAATTCTATCATACAACTAAGTTGGAATTTGTATCAAGCCCCATAAGAGCACCGGTGCTCGCGACAACAATAGAATACAATAGCATTTCCAAGAATCCGCGATCGAAGGATTAAAACGAAAAGGCTGACGATTAAGTAAAAAATTAATCGTCAGCCTTTTCGTTCCCTTGCGCCCTGAGATGGTTGCCCACCTTTGCAAATAGTCTATTTACCAAACCCATGTTATGAATTTTCTTTATTTAAATCAGGTTTTCTACGAAGTTATATTTACAAAAATATTTAACCGTTTCTAGAAAAAAAATGTGGAAAAAGGTTGCATAATAATTTAAGAAGATTTTTCTCAAACGAAAGATGATTACGGAGATTTACCAGGAAATGAATTTGAAACAAGACGCTTTTCGGAAATTGTATAAAGCCTTCGGCGCTAACAATATATTTCACACAAATTGAATCCATACAATTTTGTGTGACGTCTTTGATGAAAGTATGTTCGTCATTGTACGCGTGTTAATGTTTATACTATTTACTAAAATTTTCTGTTTTAATACATAAATGGTTTACTATTTATTTCTATTTATAGTAAAAGCTGTGCTTTATGTGCGATTGTGAATTTATTTTTATGAACAAAAAATATGTAAATGTTGAAGCCGATTATATATCTAAAGTAATACAAAACCTAAATAGAAAATTAAAATCTTAATTTTTTTTAAAGATTTAAAGCCTTTCGCCAAAGCTGTCTAGTTTTGATGGTGAATTCGTCGAAGCTTTTATTTGCTTGCAGCTTTCTTGAGAACGTGAACTTTGAGAAGCTATAAGCTGTGTAAAGCACTTTTTGGTCTTATTAACATACTTTTCAGTTTTAGCACAGGTGGTTTAAAGTGAGTATGAGGGGCTCCTCAGTCATATTAAGACTCATTTTGCCAAGATATGTAACTCAGAAGACTTAATTTACGTACCGTTTAAAAATCCAGCACCGTACCTTTATTATTAAATGTGCACTAGTTTATTTAGTGGCTAAGACAAGCGTAGCATGACGAAATAAAGCTTTTGCTTGCATTTCATTAGCAACTGATTTTTTTTTATTTTCTGTTGTTTTTTGTACCAACATTATATTAGTCCTTAGTTGTGGCAAAGCTGCTGTGAGTGAAGGCCATTTTTCTTGCTAATGTGTACTGAGGCTCTACTCTCACCTTCAGTCTGTCGGTTGCTGGAATTACCATTCCTTCCACTCCGGTTGCCCTCTGAATAATAATTACTTATTATATTATTTGAAAAAATTATATTATATTAATAATTGATTTGTGGTTGGTTTGCTTTCAATAATACTGGGCACAGTCACTGAAATTTGTCATTGTATACACTTAAAAGTAACTAGATGTTTTCTGCACTAATTAAATAAATATTATTTACTTAACATTTTCTTTACTACTACTACTTCTTTGTTTTATTTAATAAAGCTGAGTTACGTGTCAGCTTTACTAAACAAAACAAAGAAAAGAAAAAAGTAATAATCTTAGCTTATTTCGTAGCGGGTCTACGCCGCGTAGCGCTACGGCTCGGCGCGCTACGCGGCGTAGCTTACGGTGCTTACACTAGAATATTGTCTGTTTTTTTATAGCTTGGCCATTTCAAAATACGTGGGAGAGCCATGCTTCGGTACGAATAGGCCGGCTCGACCGGAGAAATACCACGTTCTCACAGAAAACCGGCGTGAAACAGCGCTTGCGCTGTGTTTCGCCGAGTGAGTGAGTTTACCGGAGGCCCAATCCCCTACCCTATTGCCTTCCCTTCCCTCCCCTATTCCCTTCTCTTCCCATTCCTACCCTCTCCTATTACCCTATTCCCTCTTAAAAGACCGGCAACGCACCTGTAGCTCTTCTGATGCTGCGAGTGTCCATGGGCGACGGAAGTTGCTTTCCATCAGGTGACCCGTTTGCTCGTTTGCCCCCTTATTTCATAAAAAAAAGGATGTATTATGGTTTTGGTAGTCTATGTCTGTGTGTTTCTTGATAAACTGAACAAGTAAAAGTCAACACGTTTTAAACGTAATCTTAAAATATATTTCGTGTGTTTGAAGTGATTAATTCTATTAATCTTCTCAAAATCTTATCATTATAAGGTGAACCACGGATTACGAAGTATAAAATGAAGTCGTTTTCTTTGCTAATAGACGGGCCGCTAGTATAGAGTAAAAGTTTAACACCTTTCTACAGATAAATAAAAAAAAAATACCTTGCTACAGATTAACTGATATTTTTGGTCCATTGCTTGTACTACTGCAAAGATAGATTGTACTGTTTTAATATAGTTTACCGAACACTGATCACATTACGCCGCGTACGTGAGAAGATAATAATAATAATAATATCTATGGACGCTTCACACCACGTCGGTCTGGCCCCGTGCTAAGTACCTGAAGGACTTGTGTTACGGTTACCAGACAACGGAAATATATTTAATACTTTTACTATACATATATTTAAGAGTTTTATTATATGATACACATATTTAATACACATCCATGACCCAGGAACTTTTGAAAAGTTTTTGTTCCGTCGGCGGGATTCGAACCCGCGACCCCCGGGTTGAGCTACCAACAGCCCACCAACTGAGCCACAGAGGTCGTCGTCGAAGATGCACACGAATGCTTCTAGTAGTGCATCAAATTGAAAGCTAAGTTTAAACTTTATTGCTGTTTCTCTGTATCGCTTGTATGTTTAATAACCCTGTTGCATATTGTATGTGACAGGACTGATAATATCGCGATTTAATATATAGAGCCTCGATATACTATGTTACGAGACGTCGCAATAAATATTAAATGTATAGAGTTTCATGTCCCTCTTTAAAAGAGTTTAGTGTACGATTAAGGGTCATTTCACATTGTAACGTGACGTCACGTTGCAAAGCGATGCATTTTTTAATGTTTTTTTCAAAATTTAACGTTATACATACCATCGAGGAAATTTATTCCTAGGCAGTTGACGGACCTACGTCATTTGGTCGGCTTATGTCAATTCAATGTTAGCTGTGATCGGTCGGATGTGTTTGACTTAAGGCGACCAAATTACTTAGGTCCGCCATCAGCCTAGGAATCAACTTCTCTGATAGTACTACACAAGAAGATACAGATTGAATCGACAGACTAGTCGCTCGTGGCCTTAGATTCCAATTTTTATAGTTTATTTATAAATGCATCGCAACACCTCGCGACGTTGCAATGTGAATTGACCCTAAAACTTGTAATAGTGGAATGCGTTACACTTGATAAATGTACGAAAATATACTCTCTCAAAACTTTTTTTATCTCATTTTTTACTTTACCCTAAAAATGGGAATTTCCACCTTCAGAAAACACGATTTCAATTTGCTCCAGCAAAACTTAACTACAATATATACCGCGACGTCTACACACCATACGTCGATGTAAGGGGGTTTACCTCCCCCCCTTACCCCCCCTAACTCCACCTATCTCCCCCTACCTTACCCCTTCTGTCTGTGCGAGGTGGAGCGTGTTATGTGGACTAATTAAGCACCGCGTTCATATCGTGTTACTTACTCGTAACTATGTGAAGATTGTTTAACGAAAAAATGGGCGTTTGGGTTGACTGATAGTAGGTAGGCGGGAAGGCATAACAAAATACGTGTGGCACTCGGGACTGCCGCGGTAAAGCTATTGCATAGCATTTTTTATCAACTTATGTCTGTATGCGAATAATATTTAGTCCGACTGGACAGTCGAACGCACAGAAACACCGTGCCGAAGATGCACGCCAATGACGTTTATTTTCGTTACGGAATTTCTTGATTCGGTCACCGCGCTCAAATGCCGCGATAAAAGCTATGCAATAGCTTAAAACCCAAAAGTGTTTATGTGTCTGTTATCTTCTCTATTTAGGTTGTTGAATAGATTTTGATGGGGAATAGAGATAGGACTTAGGTAAGTCCCGGAAAAGGCAGTTTTTGTCAATTAATATGTAATTTTTGTTACAGAAATATGTGTGGTTACGATACAAATGTTGCAGGCAACATCCTGATATATACTTACGGCGCTGATTCTCTCTTGGCTGCAATAACGACTGTAGCATCTCTGTAACAAACAGACAAAACTATTTATTTCCTTTTCTATTAAAATATATGATTTGATCTCTTAAAAGAGATGGGTCGTCCAACAGGACGTCGTCCTGTTGGACGCCCCAGGTATCGCTGGAGAGATGCTGTTGAGGCTGACCTGCGTGACCTTCAAGTCAGTAACTGGCAGGGGTAGCGCAGGACAGGGCTTAATGGCAGAAGCTCATTTTGGAGGCCAAGATCCACTTCGGGTCGCTGAACCAGCGGAGTTAGTTAGTTCTTAAAAGATATTAGAAATCTGACTTAAATGCGAGAAATTGAATCTGAACTGTACATTTTGTCGCACTGACGTATGGTATTCATGCTATACTAATATTATAAATATGAAAGTGTGTCTGTCTGTCTGTTACCTCTTCACGCTGAAACCACTGAACCGATTTTGCTGAAATTTAGCATGGAGAAACTTTGAGTCCCGGGAAAGGACATAGGATACTTTTATCCCGATCGTACGGTTCCCTTGCGATAAACGAATTTTGGCGCATCGGAGTTGCGGGCGTCATATAGTTTTTCATAAGTGTAGTTTTTGAACTTGAGTTGCAAACAAATTAACAACCAAGTAATAATATTAATGTAGATGAAAAACCTTAATATAAAAAGTTTTTACGTGAATAGGGTTATCAATAACATGATATGAATATAATAGTGATAATATAAATGTAAATTATTGAAATATATTCAGTACATTTCTTTGAACCCGTGACGCATCACAGTGAGTGCTTATTACCTGGAAGTACTAGTATACTAGGAATCCATAAAATATGCATAATTTAACTTAACCAGCTTACATTGAGCTCCCAGTCCAAGCAATCATATGCTAAGTTTATTGTTACATATTCACCTCCATACAAGTCATGATAGCCTGGTTATGTTCTCGTGGAAAACCTCAAAGCTGATGATTGATTATACTTCTGAAAAGTACATTTTCCTGGAACTGTTTTCACCGAAACTGTTTTGTATGAAGTTTTAAAATTCACAGGAACTTATAGATGGTCTGAGTAACTTGGTTCAAGACACAATGGCTGTTCATTGTTTAAAAATTACACTTAGGAATCCATACTAATATTATAAATGTGAAAGTCTGTCTGTCTATTACCTCTTAACGCCCAAACCGCTGAACCGATTTTGCTGAAATCTATAAGGATACTTTGAGTCCCAAGAAAGGACATAGAGTACTTTTTATCCCAGAAAAATGTACGGTTCCGGTGCGATAAATGAATTTCGTTGTAGGACTTCATCTAGTTATTAATAAAAGAAGATTAGAACAGGACTAAGCTTAAGCTGGTTTCAGACTACGCTATAATATAATAGCATTTAGTATATAGCTCATAGCACAAGAATATCGCGCACCTTACATAGCGTATAGCAAGCCAATAATATATTATAGTAGAGTACAGTGTGAACGTGTCCTGGAATAATGTAAGGTGCGCGATATTCTTGTGCTATGAGCTATATACTATATGCCATTATATTATAGCGTAGTCTGAAACCAGCTTTAGAGCATAGAAATAGAGCTATATTTATGGCCATTGTGCTCTTTGATATATAAGAATTTGGAGTTCAATTATTTTACTTAGTGCCTGTTTCACCACTTCCTGATAAGTGACGAATAGGCTATCCACCAATTAACTTGACAGATCAAGTATGGAGAATCTGTCAGAAAAGTTGTAAATAGCCTATTCGGCAATTTATCAGAAAGTGGTGAAACAGGTCCTTAGTCTTTATTGCATCCTACAATAGTTCAAGTTACCTACAAAAGTTACCTTTTGTAATGGTAGCAATAAATGTTGGACTCCAAAATGGATACCTTAGAATCAATAAATTATTATTATTTAACTAAGACTCTACGCTACTTTTGGACTCGCAATATTTGGGCTTTTATAATATGAAATATATATAGTCTTTCACATACAGTTTGTAACAAAACATAATAATACTTTAGAATGTGTATGTGTCCCTAATAATTAATTCACTGTGAAAGTAGTAGCGGTGAAAGAGAAATTTTATTGTGATTTATATGGGCAAGCGCCCGGCGTCATGAATTTGGCCACACAACAGTAAAGAAAGCAACTCTTTCAACGCAGCTACTTTTACAATGAACTCTATTTAAGGGACTCAAACACACCCTAAAGTATTATCGCTTTGTTTTTTTGCACTCTGTATTATGTACATTAATTTTAATTACTCGTGGATATCGTTTAATCTAAATTACATTGGTTTTGAATATGCGAGTGGATAGCGCAGGTAGCCATTATGTTGTGTTTGGAAACTCTATTTAAATTGTATAGCTGGAGAATATTATACAATAATTTGTTTTGTAATATACGAACATTGTTATCTGCGTGTTATTGTTAAAAAATGAATTGCGGTGGCAAGATTCTACAGTTTTTTTTCATTATACTTCTCGATAGTGTTGTATTGTAAGACATATGCTAAATAGTAAGCCATAATTTACAACTAAACGAGAGGAGACGCTACTTGGCATTGATTTTTAAATTAAAACAAGTTACTTCCCTTCTTGTAGGCTATATACTTTTATTCTTCAAGAAGAGAGCATATCCCTCTTAAAAGGCCGGCGACGCACTTGCAACGTTTCTGATGTTTCGAGTGTTTATGGGCGACGGTAGTTGCTTTCCATCAGGTGACGTGTTTGCTCGTTTGCTCAGTAATTTTATATAGAAAAGATATGTCTGAGAGTTCGAATTTCAAGCCGCACGCGACGCCGCTCTGACTATAAAACGCATTTGTATTTAGTGAATAATGTTCTTTCGAATGATTATTGTTATTTTAAAAAACTGCGCCTCATCGCGTCTGGGTGTGAACTGTTCGACAGGCGAGGTGCTTCTACTTTTATCTTTACAAGATAAAAAGGTCTATCTTATAAATAAAACTTCTTTATTATTTACACTTCTCTACGCGCTAAGTCTATATATCTACCCTCCAGTGGCGAAGGGTGAATATTTTCGGAAGGGAAGCCGGAGTATAAAATCTACTACTACTACTTACCAAAATGCTCAGCACTGATGTGTATGTCCGAGTTTCAAGTTTGCTTAGCATGTTTTTTGTTTTTTATACGCTTTAAGAACGAAGTTTCCTTCGGACAGCAAATAATAATAATCTGTGAGTGAACAGTCTATTTCATTTCTATTGTAACGAACGAACGACTATACGATGACGTCAGTATAACACACAATCCAAATTAATTTATTTCACCACACTTTAACACCAAAACAAATAAAATTCGACAAAACAAAACAAACAAGTTGTTTAAAATTCGCACTATCCGCCATAAATGTCAAATTTAAAAACCAGTAAAATAAAAATGTAAGTATTACGCGCGTGTCTAGATTTAATACCGCTAAAGTCATTCTTAATAAAGTCGTATTACAAAAAATCCTACCAAATAAAATGTATGACGCGCCAGCAAAAGTATAATGCCGCTACATTCATTCTTAATTCGAAGCATAACAATTTTACTTCATGACTGATCTTTCTCGCTTGCACCTGTGCGTTGCTAATTAACCTTTCTCTGTAATAAGCCGTAAGGGATCGAGTTATTTCCGAGTATATTCGCGCGTGCTAGAACGAGACAGAACATGACGATCAGTTCACGGGAATGAAAAGGACAGATGCTTTGTATGAAATATTTTTGTATGAAGAAGTAACTCGTAATTTATCGGCTTGCCGCTTGATTCTCTCGGAGATGTTCAGTGCATTGCCTATTTTTTGTAGGCGCTTAGTAAATTCAAACTATTTAAATTTTCAAGTAAATGAAAAATTTATTGCTTACAAAATTTTGTAGGCAATTAGGTAATTCAAAGTTTTTTAAGTATGTATGTAAAATATTTATTAAATAAAAATGTCGTTGGCCCAAGGCAAGCCGACGGGAATCGGGTTATATGGACACTTCGCCACTGCTACCCTCTTACTAATAAAAACTTCTTAAACATGCGTTCAGCGTGTGAATAGTTAAACAGGAGTTTTTAAGTTACACACACGTTACACAGAGTCTATACAGGTCTATACAGAGAAATTAGTATGGAAATGACAGCATCGTTATACAGGCCTTATGTCAAAAAATGATTATTAGTAGAAAAAATCTTATGCACCCTCTATACACGCTGTGTAACTTTTTATTAGTAAGAGGGCTAGTATTTATAAGCCCGGCCCTTTATCGATTTTATAAAGCCTAGGCTTAACTTTTTATGTCTAGAGATGGACTTTCAAGGATTGAGCTAAAAATAAACTAATTTCACGCTCTGTTTAGCGCCAAGGACGACGCGGTTTCAGTAAAAAGTTATATGTTTATTAATTACGGCTGGTTTGTTGAGAACACGCTAAAATATATTTTAAATACGGTAATAAGTCTTTGAAAATTTCTTTAACAAGATGATGCCCGCAACTCAATTGCGTCAAAAAAATTTCGGGGTAAAAAGTATCCTATCCTTTCTCGATACTTAAAGTATCTCCATACCGAATTTCAGTAAAATCGGTTCAGTGGTTTGGGCGTGAAGAGATAACAGACAGAAAGACAGACACACTTTCGCATCTATAACATTGTATAATAAATGTGAAAGTGTGTCTGTCGTATGTTTGTAACCTCTTCATGCCCAAACCGCTGAACCGATTGTACTGAAATTGTCCCAGGAAAGGAAAAATGATACTTTTTATCCCGAGAAATGTATGGTAGGTAATATTTTAAATCTTTGAAAAAACTTTTATGAATGATTACTATATTTTTTAAGTTGAAATCGAAATACTAAATATTTTTAAACTATCCTGTAGTTTAAATAATGTTCCAGAAATACGAGATAATTAAGTATATCATAACGAGCTTCTAAATAAAAGCTCTTACGAAAGCTTAAGCAAAGCTATTGAGTTACTAGGCTGATTAAAAACTTGAAAGTTGGCTTTAAAATTTCAACTTGCTTATTGGAGTGATCATATTGCAAGAGTAATTAAACATTAGCAGCTGTGCTCGGATACTTTATACTTGGGAATAGAGATTTTGACCGAAAATATACAAGGTGTGACAAAACTAAGTGTTAATACTTTAGGGTGATTAGTGTCCCTTTTATAGAGCTCACTGTGAAAGTAGCAGCTCTGAAAGAGCATTTTTTTGTGATTTGTATGGGCAAGCGCCCGAGCGTCATGCTCATACAAAAGTTTAAAAAATATTCTTTCAGCGCTGCACTTTTACAGTAAACTCTATCCCTCTTACTAATAAAAACTTCTTAAACATGCGTTCAGCGTGTGAATAGTTAAACAGGAGTTTTTAAGTTACACACACGTTACACAGAGTCTATACAGAGAAATTAGTATGGAAATGACAGCATCGTTATACAGGCCTTATGTCAAAAAATGATTATTAGTAGAAAAAATCTTATGCACCCTTTATACACGCTGTGTAACTTTTTATTAGTAAGAGGGTATATAAGGAACATATACACACCCTAAACTCTAAAGTATTAACACGTCTTAGTTTTTTACACCCTGTATACCAGCATCGTGATTATGTTTAACACATCATACATTATATATTGTCTTTTATAATGCTCGAGAAAGACGAATCATTCGTTTCCCTGGGTCTATATTGTCCGGCTAGTAACAGGTAAACATAGCAAGTGGGACAGACTGACTGAGGGCTGACCCAAATGAGGGTCGCGGAACCTTTTATAGCTTTTTACCCGGCTCGCAGACGTCTGTGTCCGTAACCTCCTACTCAATTATATGTCTCTGGTAGCAAAAATCCGTACTATGTCGATATAAACGACATTTTCTTTTTTTTGTATTTATTATTTAATTTGTTTCTTCCCTGTACATGATTATTTGAAAGTTATATTTTATAGCTAATGCAATAGATTTCTACGACACAGACATTTTGCAATCATGGCCAAAAACAACATGACTAAAAAATGACGACAAAATAATAATAATATCTATGGACGCTTCACACCACGTCAGTCTGGCCCCGTGGTAAGTACCTGAAGGACTTGTGTTACGGTTTACCAGACAGCGGAAATATATTAAATACTTTTATACTATACATACATTTAAGATTTTTATTATATAATACATATATTTAATACACATCCAAGACCCAGGAACATTGAAAACTTTTTGTTCCGTCGGCGGGATTCGAACCCACGACCCCCGGCTTGAGCTACCAACTCGCTCACCAACTGAGCCACAGAGGTCGTCGAAAGTCGTCAAAAGAAAATGCCCTATTTTAATTATTATCAATTGTTTATTAATATTTAACAATACCATGTACCAGGATTGCATAACCACAGATGTAGTTAACACAGCGGCCAGGCGGTCAGCCGATGGAATCAACTTGGTTATTAGTTTGATCCAGTGGCACAGCTGTCATTATATAGACCACACCCTTATTAATAAAAAGATCCAAGGGGAGCAGAAATCAGACAATGTGTAGAATCCTTGTGTGTCTAGCGACTATTGCAACGTATAAAAGAAGGGCAACATTTTGTGTCATAATAAGGTACCTATGTATACGCGGTGTAGTATTGTAAATGTATTTTTAACTGCTATTAAATAATAAAAAAACCGGCCAAGTGCGTGTCGGGCCACGTGCAATATAGGGTTCCGCAGTCCCGCTACTTTTTTAAAAATTTTGCATGGTTAATGAATGTTCATATTTTATAACGTGTTTTACACTACTAACAACATCATCTCAGTTAGAGCGCTTACAGACGAACGGCACGTGTCGGCGGCATGCGTCGGCGGCAGTCGACGGCAGGCGACGGCACGTGTCGGCGGCAGTCGACGGCACGTTTTGGCGGCAGTCGACGGCAGCCGTCGACAGTTTTTCACGCTTGCAGTTGTGACGTACCGCGTAAAGGTAAGCGTCAACAGGTCGGTATCGTACGCAACGGACGTCTCGCATCAAACGGATATTTTTTCAGAGTACGTCCACTGTATCGGCAGCGTACGGATTACCGAATAGCCAGTATGTTTATCTCCTAATTAGTCCAAACAAAATTCCTAAGTCAAAATTTCTGCTTTCGACTTTTCCATACACACCCCCCTTTTGAGCATTCATTTACTAGGTTAGTCGGTAATCCGTACGCTGCCGATACAGTGGACGTACTGTAAAAAAATTATCCGTTTGATGCTAGAAGTCCGTTGCGTATGAAACCGACCTGTGGACTCTTACCTTTAGGCGGTACGTCACAACCTACCACCACCTCTACTAAGCGACACCGTTTGAGCGGTTTGACAGATGCGCAATATTACTTTAACGTCAAACTAGAGATCTTAAAAAAGTTGATATTTCGCAGCGGATTCAACAATGTTTTGCATTTTTACTGTTTTTAGTAAAATTATATGTGAAAAATGAGTACGGTAACGTTATTGTAATCTTACAACAAAGTATTCTGGAAACATGATAATTTTAGGAAAGGTCGTGGTAGGCCCCCTGCAAGCGTCATAAACTGTCGACGGCTGCCGTCGACTGCCGCCAATACGTGCCGCCGACGCGTGCCGCCGACACGTGCCGTTCGTCTGTAAGAAGCCTTACTTTCAAAGGAATTTGAACGAAAAGTTCCTTTATACTTCGCCGAATACATTTTTTTTAGTTGATCGACTATTACTCAATAACTTATGAAGTCTTCTTAGCCGTGATAGTTTTCCTTATAAATTCAGCATATTTCCTACTCCCGTGAATTTTTTCACATTTCCAGAAGCAACCGTTTAGCTGGTAGAATGGGGGCACTGGACTCTAACGTTGTTTTCCACTATTCATATTTCACAAATGGATCCCTAAATCGGAAAATGATCTATGAATACTCATAATATTTTTTAAAAAACCTATCCAACGACACCCCACACGATGGGGTGGACGCGAAAAAAAAAAATCATCCCCGCTTGATGTGTAGGGAAGATACCATCAAAAAAAAAATTTTTAAGATTTCATGTACCATTTTGTCGGCGTCGGCCTCAATAATATATGCATTCATGCCAAATTACAGCTTTGTAGGTCGTATAGTCTCTGAGCAAAACCGCGGACAGACAGACAGACGGACGGACGGACAGACCGAAACTATAAGGGTTCCTTGTTGACTACGGAACCCTAAAAATCTCGTAATGTAGGTTTTTGGCAATAAAATAATAAGTCTGGCATTTATAATAATTTATTATAATAAGTGTAATAAATCGAGTGAAAGGAAATACTAAAGTGGAATGTCGTGGCTTACCTAAACATACACACACCTGAGGAAAAGTAACATTGTACACTCTAAATGTGCACTCAAAAAGTGTACACTTTTGTTTTAACTTACCACTTTTAACACGTCTTGAGGTTAGGTCTTATTCTAGAGTACTATTACAGTACTTAAAGCTAAAATGTTATGCCTTCTCTTTCAGAAAGGAGAGAAATGAGAGAGATAACATGATTTTTATTTTAGCTTCCTTAATTTTAGCTTTACATCTTCAAACACGTTTTCCTGGTGGTTTCAGTACACAATATTATTTGATGTTAAAGAGTGTTTTAAATTTTCCGTGTAAAGTTAACCTTGTGTTAAAATACCATGCTTTTTTATCATGAGTTAAAGGAACAACAGAAACGTTAATATTTAACCCACGGTTAATTTTAGTCCAGGCACAGAATACATAATTAGTACCTTACGGTACAGAAGTTTCACTCCCGAGTTTAGGTATGATAAACGCAAGCGTCCGGTCACCGGACTAGTCTCGATAGGCTGGCACTCGCTCGACTTGTCGCACACGCAACGCACGCATCCGCGATACAAAAGTAATAGTAACCGGCCCCGCGCCGCCGCGCCGCTCGCTCGACAGCCCTGGGAGATTGAAGCGAGTCGGCAGACAGTTATTGTACTATGAACGCTAAACGCAACGCAAAAGGTTGAAATTAGGTTGTTTTCCAGAATAGTAGGTAAATACCTCGGCAATTTTGCGCCGTTTGTATGGAAGTGAGACAGGCCTGGTCCAGGTGCAAGTGGACTCGACATCCCTTATATAACTTTTGGTTTTATTTCAAGTATTGTACAATATTACTTTTTCTCAAAGGCGAATACAAATTGTAAATATGAATAAAAAGTTGAAGTAAAGTTGTAACAAGATCTCGGAACATCGTAAAACAATCGAAACGAGTAGGTAGACGGTTACAAAACAACTTTTAAACAATTTATCAAATGTGACATTTATATTTGGGCTCATTCACAGAACACGACAAGTCGTAGCGTCCGCGTCGTACTGCGGAGTGCTACGATGCCGTGTAATTTGTACAGCAAAACTTTTAGTTCCGAAATGAATAGTTAAGCGTGTCCCAGACAGACGCGGCCTGCGGTGGCGGTGGCGGTGGCGGTGGCGGTCAGTTGGATGACTTGAGTCCAGGCCGCGTGTGTCTATGTCGTTCCTAGAACTCTCAAGTCATCCAACTGACCGCCACCGCCACCGCCACCGCAGGCCGCGTCTGTCTGGGACACGCTTTAGGCTTTAACGGCCGTACTCAGCAACATTTATTGGTTCCTTAACTTTAATTAAATTATGATTTTCACTCAAGTTCCTAACATTTTCTGTCAACCCCGTCTTTAAATTTAAATTAAAGTTATCATTAAATGTCTCTGAGTAAGGTAGTTAGGCTCGTAATATAGATATTAATTTAAGAAGATTGCCTAATAATGCTCAAACGCTACGTAACAAAACGTATCATACTACGAGGTACATTCTACGCCGCTAGTAGCTCGATGGTACGACAAATCATGTTTTGTAATGAGCCCTTTACAATAATAACAATACAATTGGAAATACGCGAGTGTATATTTAGTTACATTCATACAAACAAAGCTTATTTTAACGTAATTAACAATATATTTCGTTACTTTAATTATTTAATAACAAAATTAACTTAACAAATTAATTGTCGTTTATAAATAAAAAAGTCTATTTATCTTTATTATTATTATTTGAAATATCTCATGATTGCTTCTTTAGTAAGTTAGAATCTTAAAAAATGTAGATTATACATGGTTTGTGAGGCGGAAATATATTTTTGCCGTCACATTACGATCGTAATATAGCGGTGAAGGAACATTTTTCTAATTTAAAAACGGTGACAATCACCGCTATATGAAATGTTACCATAAACCATTTATGGTCGATTTACTTTATTCTAATCCAGCGCTGGAATAATGTAAACGGGTTGTGAAATACACTGGTGTGTACAAAATTACACTGTAGTGCCTATTACGTAAACCCAGTATTATAAAGAAACTGGCCCTTCACCGCTATGTTGCGGCCGCTAAAATACGTCACCGCTTCCTGAACAACAGTTTTAATAATATTTGTAAATATAACAAATAATAAAGACGAATAGATATATTCTAGAATGTATATCACCTATATATAGTGCGCACTCGCATAGTTAAAAAGGCGCAAAAGCGTAAAAATGTCCACAACATCGAAATTGCGTAAAAAAATCACAACAAACATGTTTGAGCGATACTTGGTGACACAACAACAGAAAATGATACCAGGGTTGCAGAGTTATGGTGGGAGTGAGTATTGGTCGCCACGAATACTCATCCACGGAGGAAATTCGTGGCACCAACCCCAACCATATCGTTTAATTTATGAGCAGCATTGGTTTGGGGACGGTACTCTAATGCGAAGGAGTCACAATAGATTCTCATGGGTCGCAGTGGCCAGTGACGTCAGGGCTACAACGGCCTGCCTTCAAAAAAAAAGGAGTGTCTTACTCCTTACTCCAGAAATTAGAGCAATGTAAGTTGTAACAAATATAAAATGTTATGAAATTCCGCGAGAACCGTAAATTTTCCAGCAAAACTTTGCAAAAGTGCAAAGCAAAACTCATTCCCTCCTCGTGGTCTATTTTATATATCTGCCAAATTATATAAAAATCGGTCGAGTAGTTTGTGATATTAGCGTATACAAGCAAACTCTTTACTTCGGCTGTACAATATTAACGAGTACATAGAAATTAAAGTATGTATGTAGAAATATTACACATGAATATCTGTCATATAATTAGGTTTAGTGGCATCATTAGTAATCTCATTCTTTTGTTTCTCTGACAAAAAGTACAAAAGCCACTATGTTGGAAATTCAACTGTCACATAAGTAGGAAATGTCTTTGTTAAACCTGTGATTATTCCCATTGTGAACAGAGTTTGTCAGATATAATGACAAATTAAAAAGGATGTTAATCTAGCGAGTGGATTTTTTTCATTTCTCAGAGATTTTTTAAAATGCACACGTCGCAGTCATCTGGTTGAATCTGCTATTTGAGTTAATGACTGGCGCGTTCATTGAGTAAAACCATTTAATTAAATGACTAAAGGCCAATACTTCAAGTCGTTGAAGGTTTAACGTTCAAACTAAAGGCGAACTTGTCAAGTCTTTAACTGTTTAATTAAACGGTTCTATTCAATGAATTTTCTAGTCAATAAAGTAAATAGCAGAATCAATCAGATGACTTAGATATTTTTCAAATTGTATATCTCGCAATATAAATTTTGAAAAATCTCTAAGAAAGAGAAGTAAAAATATTTACAGATAACTAATGGCTAATTATGTCAGTTTGAATTTTTCAATGAAGACATTATGAAATACGGAAATCAACAACTGCTCAAACAACATTAATAGTTTTACTGTGCTTGAATCCAACTAATATTATAAAGGCGAAAGTTTGGATGTATGTATGTATGTATGTATGGATGTACTCTTTCACGCAAAAACTACTGAACGGATTTTAATGAAACTTTACAATAATATAGATTATACATCAGAATAACACATAGGCTACAATTTTAACCGACTTTCAAAATGGAGGTGGTGTTATGTTCGTTTTTTTATGTTCAACGATTACTCCGCCGTTTGTGAACCGATTTTCAACATTTTTCTTTTGGTGTATAGGTTATCATCCCAATATGGTACCATATTCATAATAGTGGTGACCTGATGAAGGGACCCATAAGAGGGAACTCCTCAAAATTTATATGGAAACATGTGGTGACTTCGGTTTCGTGAGCAGTATTCTAAGCATATGCTACCAACAAGTAAGATTTTTGGGAGTTTTAAGAAAGGAAAGCATATGCTATTATGCAATTTACATTCATCATCATCATCATCACTACCATAAACCATTATAGAACCATGTATCATCCCGTTTTGACCCTATTATTGGTACTTTTCATAGTCTTTTATTATATATCACTTAAACCGCGGGTAACACCGCGGGGCACAGCTAGTTCTTGATATAGTTTTTTTTTAAATATTCGAAATTCACCATAACACTGCAACCCTTAGTTCGTATAGTACAAATGTCACATGTGTATGAGATCTAAAACGTCTATAGTGTGAAGCGTGCTTTATGTAGTGTTATCGACAGTACATAGTTTTTGAGTTCTCATAATAGGGAATATTACGCAAAGGTCGGAGTAGAGGGCGCTACTGGCACATACAGTAAATAATCCGACCAAAATCCGACATGTTGCACCCGTCATATCAGAATATTGACAGAAACGAAGTCAAACGTCGAACAAAACGTTTGTGCTAGCGTGAAAACTTTGCGGTAATATATACTATTCGCAGAACATTAATTGCCGTTCCACCTTTAGAAAATTTCATAACCAGAATTTTAGTGTTATGTCAAATTGTATAACATTATTTGACTCGTTTATTAAATTATAAACATATATTTTTATATAAAAATTGTACAATTTACTCATTGTGCTATTATTTGTGCGACGTAAACAATTGAATGTCTTCAATTTTCTTTTGATATTTTCCATGAAGCCATGTTATATGCCATGACATGCCATATGTGAAGCCATGTGTTTGCTCGGTGTTAAAACCAATTCAACCTAAAAATTATTTATTACTAGACGTTCCGCGCGGCTTCGCCCGCGTAAATTAGATATTTGACAGAAAAATTAGTCCACAAAAAAAGCCTATGATCCTTCACGTGGTCTTCTTATCTGATCCAAATAACAGAAAAAATGCTCTAGTAGTTCGTGAGATAAGCCCTTTAAAATAATTTCCCCCGTTTTTTCCACATTTTCCTCTATTTCTTCGCTCTTATTAGTCTTAGCGTGATAAAATATAGCCTATAGCCTTCCTCGATAACTGGGCTATCTAACACTGAAAGATTTTTTCAAATCGGACCAGTAGTTCCTGAGATTAGCGCGTTCAAATAAGCCCTTTCAAATAATTTCCCCCGTTTTTTCCACATTTTCTTCTATTTCTTCGCTCCTATTAGTGTTAGCGTGATAAAATATAGCCTATAGCCTTCCTCGATAAATGGGCTATCTAACACTGAAATAATTTTTCAAATCGGACCAGTAGTTCCTGAGATTAGCGCGTTCAAACAAACAAACAAACAAACTCTTCCGCTTTATAATATTAGTATAGATAAGGTGTATGTACAATTGTCTATATACTGTCGATAAAACTGAGTGTATATAAATGCCTGAAATTAAGTGACAAAATGATACGTGAAGACTGATGGAACCTTAGTATACCCTAATGCTTAAGTATAAAAGTATAGGCACAAGAATTTAATACTTAATGTGCATAGCTAGTCTACACTTAGTGCTCGTACACATACTATAAAATTGCGGAGAAAATGTAAAAACACTGCTATGGCACATCTTTTACTTATATAAAGTTTAGGAAGGCGAAAGACTATAGTGTAGAAAATCTTAAAGTGAAGTACCGTTCCGATCGACGCGGCAAGCGACCGACAGAAATTCAAATAAAATGCCACTTTATGACCTAGGCGGTTTTATTTTTAGGGTTCCGTACCCAAAGGATAAAAACGGGACCCTATTACTGAGACTTCGATGTCTGTCCGTCTGTCTGTCTGTCTCCAGGCTGTATTTCAAGAACCGCTACAGCTAGACTTCTAAAGTTTTCACAGATTGTGTATTTCTAGTGCCGCTATAACAAAAAATACTAAAAACGAAATAAAGTTCATATTAAAGGGGGGCCCTCATACAACAAACGTGATTTTTTTGGCCTTTTTGGCTCGTAATCCATAATGGCAACATGTAGACACTTGAAATTTTCACAAAATCCTCAATTATATATGCATTTTAATATTTAATAATAAAATTAAAATAAATTAAATAATTAAGGGGGGCTCCCATACAAAAAACACAATTTTTCCATACTTTCGCTCTATAACGGTAAGGAGCCCTTCGTGCGCGAGTCTGACTCGTACTTGGCCGATTTTATTGGCATTTTGTTTAAATTCTTATCTGACTTCAAAAAAAGGAGGTTATTGTCAGTCGCCATCGCTTGCGGCTAAGATCGGAAAGCCACCTTACAAGTTTCCCAGAATTGGTGAACAGCCCTGCTGCATGTATATAGAGAGGTAGGATCACCCCATAGAAATCCCAACGGTTCGCCATGTAAGTATATAATATTTGAACCCTTGGGTGTGGGTATCTTCATTTCTTCATGAGAGTAACCCTGCCTCTCCTGCAAGAATTGTCCACCAATTTTAGGAAAACTGTGTATAAAAATTGGAAAAAGCGGGTTTAATGCTAGTCACTAGTCAGACGGTTAACTCGAGAGAAAAATCATTGATAATAGTAAATGCCTCATTTTCTCCTGCATTATGCACACAGCTAACATGGAAAGATATGAAAAACATTTCCT
Organism: Cyaniris semiargus; assembly: GCA_905187585.1. Taxonomy (NCBI): domain Eukaryota; kingdom Metazoa; phylum Arthropoda; class Insecta; order Lepidoptera; family Lycaenidae; genus Cyaniris; species Cyaniris semiargus. The sequence continues at coordinate 15,881,980 of LR994558.1, forward strand.
GTTCTTTTTTTTAATAACGAGTAGGCATAACAAAATATAGAGCCCTGCGTTTCTTTTTTTTTTTTTATGAAATAAGGGGGCAAACGAGCAAACGGGAATGGAAAGCAACTTCCGTCGCCCATGGACACTCGCAGCATCAGAAGAGCTGCAGGTGCGTTGCCGGCCTTTTAAGAGGGAATAGGGTAATAGGGGAGTGTAGGGATGGGAAGAGAAGGGAATAGGGGAGGGACAGGAAGGGAATAGGGTAGGGGATTGGGCCTCCGGTAAACTCACTCACTCGGCGAAACACAGCGCAAGCGCTGTTTCACGCCGGTTTTCTGTGAGAACGTGGTATTTCTCCGGTCGAGCCGGCCCATTCGTGCCGAAGCATGGCTCTCCCACGTATACTGTATATTTCCCATGTATATTAGGACTGGAGACAAAATTGCCAGACCAGAATGAATTTGTTTTTGGTATTGCCATTAATAACACAGACATTGTTTATTCCGAGAGCGAGTGAAACATACCACAGAATCTATCCAACATATTTTATCTATCAAAATATATAATCACTCGAATGAACTGTCTGATATCGCCTTTACGAAAAGCTACAAAATTAAATTAAAATTAATTTGTGCGCTCTGCTTATTATAGTGTAGCTTCAAGATACATTATCACATGCACGCAAATATAAAATACGCAAATCAAAACCAACAATTAATTGCTATTGCAGAATGTATTTATATAACAGTTATAAAACTTTATTCCGTTCCGGTTAAATTTAATCTTTTTGTAAACAGCAATGTTTAGTTTATTTGATATTGTTTAGTCGTATGCCTTTTATAATAAATTTGTGATTTTAATCTGGTGATTTTGTCTACAAAAAGATTAAATTTGAAGTTCACAGTTCTCTTCTACTTTTACATTAAATTCTGTCCGAACAACTTACATATTATACAATATAAGAATTATTTAATAAACGGTTCTGTCTATCGACAATAATAATGTATTGTTTAGCGAATATTACAATATAAAGGTCGTATAACACTTTCAATTTACGTAAGGCATACAGCTTTGATTTGTCGGGATTAACTTCTAGGACTAGCGTTGACTAGATTTTGCACGAAATACTTATAGTACTTTACTGACTAAATCATTTAGAAAAGTAGTCCTAAAATACTTTATAAATCTTTTTAGATCCTTCTGTTCTTACGCTCTCTAGAAAATGATTTAGTTAGCAATACATTTTAGGTACAAATTTTAATCTGTTTTATCTTATACTGGTGAGCTAAAAGAAATTGTAAGCGACTATAATTTTACTTTATTCTGTAATAATTAATATTTATCTTTAAAGATGTTCAAAAACTTTTTAGAAATTTGGTAAATCACTATTTATTTTAAACTGGAAATTTTAAATACAAATACTACTGACATTAGATGGAAAATTATTTAGTAAACTTGTAATTTTTAACTTGTAATTTTAGGAGAGTATTAAATTGTAAATTTAAAAGTTACATGCACTAAAACGTTATATTTTAAGATATGACTGGTGACATTTTCAGTTTAAAATTACATCAGCGACGGTCACAAACTAACCTTAAAGTTAACTTTTGGAATGACTTAACAGATATTTGTAAATCCGATTTCACAGCCGTCTTTAAACAAATACAAGTAGTGAGATTCACAGCGAACAGTGAACAGTGTAGCGCAAAACATACGACGAAATGCGAACAATATGTACAAATGTATGATACATAACGTTACGGCCCGAGCCACGAAACGAGAGACGAAATTTCACACAAATTTTGATATTTGAAGTTTCGTGACTCGTTCAGTGGCTTCGCCCCTAATAGCGTAGATAGATAACTCGCGTAGCTCAGCTTAAGTAGCATAAAAAATGTGCGATTAACATAATTTTGTAATGTAGCACTCTATTCTATCAATACGATCAAATATTTCACATTAAACATCGAAAAGGAATACGAACGACGACAAATGAGTCTCGAGTCGAGTCGATGTACGTCGGTACACACTATAGCGGTCCTCTACGATATGACTTACCACTAAATTCATTCATTGGTCCATCAGTAGCACAGAGATCGAAGCGTCCAACGGAACCTAGCTAGTGTCCATCATCGAGTACTACGCCCCAGGAGCGGATCGCTAGCAGAAGGCGGGGCTTAGAGTCTCTAGGGGGAGTTCCACGACCTGCACCGGGTTGGGCGCCTACACCTGGAGAACGCAGGAGAAAACACGCGGGGGAATATAGGAGCTGAGTGAACACTTCGCAGACAGACGGGAGCGGCCTATCGCCGGGGGTCGCCGGGCGCTCACATGCGGGACATGACCAGGTAGCGGCCGTCCAGCAGCTCGCGCGTGTCCGAGCCCGGGCTGAGGCTGAGCGCGGACGGCGTGCTGTACGTCTCGCGGTTGAACCGCCGGCGCTCCGGGTCCGACGCCGCCGACGCGTCCTCCTCCGCGATCTGCTCCAGCGGCGGCGGCGCGTCGCCGTTCGCGAGCGCGTTCACGAACCCGTGCGCGCGCTCCGGCCCCGGCGAGTACTCTGGCGGCTCCGGCAGCACCTCCATGGCACGCGCGCGCCGCGCGTTGCGCGTGCGCATGCCGCCCGTCTCCGCGTCGCGCTCGAGCCGGTGACCGGAGCGCGAGCGCGTCAGCTGCCGCTGCACGTAGTCCTCGAGCGCGTCCTCCTCGCTCTTCGTGAGGTACTTGTGGAGCACGATGAGGAACACGCCGACGCCGAGCGCGAACAGCCCCGAGCAGACTAGCTCGTTGAACCAGCTGACGGAGCCGACGGCGCTCCAGCTGGTGACGTCGTCGGGCAGCCAGCCGGACGCGACGAGGAAGGCGCCCAGCACGAGGAACACGACGCCCAGGTGGAGCATGCCGACGGAGGAGACCACCTCGTTGTCGGCGGTGCCGGACTTGCGTAGGCGGCGGCGCTCCAGCGAGCCGGTCGAGCAGTGCGGGGAGGTGACGCCGGACTCGGTGGACTGCAGCGAGTAGCGGCGCTCGCGCGCGCGCTGCTGCTCGGCGCGCCGCTTGCGCTCGCGGCGGATGGCGAGCGCCGAGTGCAGGCCGACGGCGTGCATCCTGCAACACGGGCCCGGGTGAGCGGCGGGCGGCGGGGGGCGGGGGGCAGGGCCGGCCCGCGCCGCCCGCGTGCCGACCCGTGCCCGTGCCGCGCGCGACCACGCTACTGTCAGGTGGGGTGAGAGGTGTAACACAGGCGTGTAACACGAGTGAGATGTGTAACTTGCGCTGGAATTATCTAGGCTCGAAAAAAACGATAGGCCCGACGGATTCATCTTTGCTAAACTAATTAAATTATATAGGACCTTCTGTCTCCTCTCAAGCCGAAGTTACTCTTACCCCACCTGACTGTCATTATCCACATGGTATAATTAGCATAAATTACTTTATTATTATAGCAGCTCTACACTAACGCTGTGAATTTCATATACCTAGTTGTACCTCCACGACAAACCGCAGACCGCAGTCTGTATCTATGGGCTTAGGAGAAACAATTGGCTTCAAATGGCTTCGTGACTTTATCGGACGACATTAGCATATAAGTGCACACGCCATGGTAAAAGTCTTGTTTATCCATCGTGGACCAACGTGAAGACAAACCTTATCCCTTCACGTTGGTTCCATGATTCATCCATGATTCATAAGCATGATGGCCTTTTACAGTGTGCACCATCGACGTCGATCATGAGCAATTAAATTGTTTACGTTAAACGTTTATAAAAGCCTTAATTTATCCATAATTATTACAATTTCAATTAAATTTTCTTTCGATTACGTTACGTTGCAGAGCCTGTCAATTAGGTTACTGTCGAAAGTTCACGGCGATATTGTAGAGCCATACAAATTGGTTAAACATTGTATGTTGAACATAGGTACTATCAGGTTGATTCCTAGGCAGATGGGGGACCTACGCAGTTTGGTCGCGTTACGTCAAACCCAGCCGACAGATAACAATTAGCCCGGCTGCACATTATCCGAAATTTCTGATCAGAAAAATTCGGACGCCCGCCGGAACGCACTCCCGGTCATACAATTTGTTGTGGACCCCGCATACTATCAGAATTCTGACGTGTCAAAATGTATGAGCGGGGCGGGGCGGCCGAATTTTTCTGATCAGAAATTCGGATAACATGCGGCCGGGCTAACATTGAATTGACATGATCCGACTAAATCTGCCTAGGAATCAATATCCTCGATGGTACTATAACAACTGGTCGCAATGAAGATTATAAATATAAAAAGCACAAATTACGTGTTAAATAAGAAGGACATTTTAGAGTATAAAAAACTGAACGAGAATATTATTGCAGTATTTATTTAAACTTTGAATTTTAGACTTAGGCCCAATTTCATAATTTATTCATTAGTGTTAACAGCTTGTTAAATTGTCATGTCTTCTCTTTTATTCATATGAAAAACGAAAGAGGTAACGTGATACTAATTCGAGCATTAACTTTAACAGTTGTTGATGAAATTGGGCCTAAGCACGATTTTCTTATTTTTAAGCTACTTTCGACACTTAAAAGGTTTTTAAAGAATATTTTTCTGTCTAAGTCTCTTGATTAGGTTCACCTAATCAAGAGACTTAGACAGAAAAATATTCATTGCGACCAGTTGTTATAAATACCTATATTCAACATAAGCCTAACAAAATAAGCCTAAGCTTCTTTATTAGCAGCCTTTCAAGGCTTCTTTTAAAGAAGCTTAGGCTTGATTTTACCGAAACGTATTATATAATTAGTAATTAGGTAGTAGTGCCCTTATGGTAAGCCACGAAAATACATCAATTGATTATGAAATATTTTTTTACGAATTTAATGAAAGTTTATGTGTATTTTATAAAAAAGTAAATAATCATCCTTGTAGTAAAAATGACAGGGTAGTGAAAATACGTAGTAAAATATTATTTCTTTCAGTTTTTTTCAACATAAAAAGAAACATAATTTAATACAAAGAAACGCGAGACTATTAAAACGGTAGAACGTAAAATACAAAGATTGTCCCTTTGTTCTGTATGATGGCCCTTCGCTCGACGACCCTCCACCGCCACATTACAAGCGCGCCATATTAGCCCTTTACTAACGTTTCATAATGACATTGAAGAAAATCATGTGACAAAATTTGTAATATTTTTAAATAAAGTTTACAGATTTGTCTTACTTGTTGACATACCGCGGTATATCCATATCCATACTAATATATTATAATTGCGAAAGTGTGTCCGTCTGTTACTTCTTCACGCCCAAACCACTGAACCATTTTTCCTGGGTATAGAGATAGTTTGAGACCTTCGGGATAAAAGTTACCTTATGTCCTTTACTTATGGTAACTTTTATCCCGAAAAAATGTACGGTTCTCGCGCTATAAACAAATTTCGGTGCAACGGAGTTGCAAGCGTCATTAAGTAGTTTAAATATTAATTTAATCGTCCAGAAAATATAAGACACATTACGATCAGCTGACGTGCATATAGCTAAAATTTCAAAGCTCGATATTTAAAAGTATTTTGGGTATCGTCGTTTTTCATACGTCGTCTTTTATTTTCATAGAAGAACTTGCCTAGCACTATCCTCAGTATGGGACCTATACATGAGGAATTTAGTTGTGTTTTTCCTCATAAAACTCATAACAACAGAGTAGTAAACGAATATACGTACATAATGTGGAAATAACAACCTGCCATATATGTTCATAGCGCTACGGAAAATTGTACTCGTAGCGACGTAGTACCGACTTTTTCATGGCTGTTGTGGCTCGTGTGGAATCTATTATATAATCTGAGATATGTACATAGTAAATATATTATTAAAGTAAGCGTAAGTAAGTAGATGTAAAGCTACAGTCTGAATCTATACGAATATAATGTTTAAGGGTGGGTTGCACTTTTTTTTTTTTTTTTTTTTTTTTTTTTTTTTTTTTTTTTTTTTATAAAGAAGGCAGGTCGCTGTAGCCCTGACGTCACTGCGACCCAAGAGGATCTATTGTGACTCCTTCGCACTAGAGTATCATCCCCAACCCAATACTGCTCATAAATTGAACGATATGGTTGGGGTTGGTGCCACGCATTTCCTCCGTGGATGAGTATTCGTGGCGACCAAGGTGTCTGTTCCTGCTCTGTAGTAGAGCAGGACAGTCGAGGAGAAGGTGAATAGGTGTTTCATCCTCCTCCTCACAGAATCTGCAAGTCGTTGTGCTACAAATGCCCATTCTGTTTAGGTGTTTGTTGAGCTTGCAGTGCCCAGTTAGGCTTCTGGTAAGGATTCTTAATTGGTTCCTACCCAAGGTGAGCACTAATACTGACAGTTTCTTGTTGAAGCCAGGAATTAGTGCCTTGGAGTGTTCAAGGCCAGGGGTCTCAGCCCATTGCTTCCTAGGTTGCACTACAGGCGTTGTTATAGTTACAGTTATGGTCAAAGTTAAGGTTATAGACTGTAGTTAAGGTTAACTTTAACAATAACTATAACAATGACCACAGAATTTAACATAATATGTCTGTTGCTAAATTTAATGGGGTGAGAGTATAAAAAATTAATTATCCATACAAATTGACAGGAAAAAATAGTTTGTTATGGCACCAATCAGTTATAATAAACAAGAGCATCGTAAAAATACTAAATTAGGTACATAGTATTTTTAAGTAAAAAGTAGGAAGTTAAATACAAAACTAAACTAAATGTTGATAGTTTAAGTACCTGTTACCAAAATATATTTCATACAGCAATTTCGGGAAAAATATAACTAAAGCTTACGTACCGTAAGCCCACTTTATTAAAACTCGTTACAGAGCTTAAAGCTGTGAGGCGAGCTTAATTATCACCACATACGAAGGTACTTACTGAAAACTGAAAATCCGAGTGCAGCTTTCAGTTGCAGAGGTGTTTTTGGTGTATTTTTCATGAAAATAGTGCGTATGTATAATGGTTTTTTGCTAGAGCCTTAGTATATATTGCATTTAACTTTAAAATCTAATAAGATTTTGTATTTTGAACTGAAGTACTTGGGAAACCAAGCTTTACTTGAAAAATTCTTACATTTTGAAACTAAAAATGTACGATTTCGAAGGAAAGAAGGCGTTTCTTTTCCGAAACTGCTTAGCTTTATCATACGGATCACGTCGTATCTAAATATGTTAGGACCTATAGTATATTGTAAAGTATCTTGGTATTCCCACAACCTTAAAATATTATTGATTTATTATAGACTTATTTTATGCAAAAAATCGGGTATATGATCTTCAAAATATAACAGCTGTTGTTTCAAAGATTTTATTTTGGTATCGCCCGAATTGTTAGAAAATTGTTGCCGGGCAAAGTTAACTTCACGAAATCAATTATAAAACCAGTTGCATCCACCAGGGCATCATAACACACCAGCTGTTAACCTGACAGGTGCAGGTTATCAACAAGTTCTGGCAATCTGCCATATCTCGGCAGGCTGGCATTTGGCAAACTGGCAAGTTACTCCAGGTATATTAAGCGGTTTCCGAAATTCTATTTATTGCTGCGATGCTACATTGGATAGGCATATAACATATTATTAACATAGAATTTATTACAGCTTAAACTTATCATATAAATTATTATAGTCCACTAGATGACGCCCGCAACTCCGTTGCGCCAAAATTAGTATATTGCGCGAGAGCCGTACCCGGGACTCAAAACGTTCAGCGGTTTGGGCGTGAGAGGTAACAGACAGACAGACACACTTTGGCATTTATAATATTAGTGTGGTTTTTTTTTATGAAATAAGAGGGCAAACGAGCAAACGGGTCACCTGATGGAAAGCAACTTCCGTCGCCCATGAACACACGCAGCATCAGAAGAGCTGCAAGTGCGTTGCCGGCCTTTTAAGAGGGAATAGGGTAATAGGGGAGGGTAGGGATGGGAAGGGAAGGGAATAGGGGAGGGTAGGGGATTGGGCCTCCGGTAAACTCACTCACTCGGCGAAACACTGGTATTTCTCCGGTCGAGCCGGCCCATTCGTGCCGAAGCATGGCACTCCCACGTATATTTGAGTTAAAAAAAAATTGAGTTACAGTACAGTCATCAGTAAAAACCGGCCAAGTGTGTGTCGGGCCAGGCACAATATAGGGTTCCGTAGTACCGCTAATTATTGTATGTTCAATGAATGTACATTTACTTTACTAACAACATGATATCAGTTTCGTTCAAAGGAATTTGAACGAAAAGTTCCTTTTCGAATACATTTTTTTAGTTGATCGACTATTACTCAATAACTTATGAAGTCTTCTTAGCCGTGATAGTTTTCCTTTTAAATTCAGCATATTTCCTACTCTCGTGAATTATTTTCACATTTCTATAAGCAACCGTTTAGCTGGTAGAAGGGGGAGACACTGGACTCTAACGATTTTTTCCACTTTCCCTTCGATCGCGGATTCTTGGAAATGCTATTGTATTCTATTGTTGTCGCGACCACCGGTGCCCGTATGGGGCTTGATGAGTTAAAACTTCATATTTCACAAATGGATACCTAAATCGGAAAATGATCTATGAATACTCGTAATATTTTTAAAAAACCTATCCAACGACACCCTACACAGTGGGGTGGGCGCGAAAAAAAAATTCATCCCCGCTTGATGTGTATTTTTGTAGGATTTTATATACCATTTTGTCGGCACCATTAATATATGCATTTATGCCGAATTACAGCTTTGTAGGTCATATAGTCTCTGAGCAAAACCGCGGACAGACAGACAGACAGACAGACAGACAGGCGGACAGACTGACAGACGGATGGACAGACCGAAACTAGGTATAAGGGTTCCTTGTTGACTACGGAACCCTAAAAACGGCTAAATTAACTAACGTCATTCAGCCATTTTCAAATAATTAAAGTAAGATAAGCTGATGATTCACTATAAACTTAACAATAATGGACTATTCATGGTCTTGGCATGCAATAAATCTATAATATTACGGTTGGCGTGCTATCGAAATGAAATTAGTGAAATATACAACTAATATTATGACGACCTCTGTGGCTCAATTGGTTGAGTGCGTGGCAGCTCAAGCCGGGGGTCGCGGGTTCGAATCCCGCCGACGGAACAAAAAGTTTTCAATGTTCCCGGGTCTGGATGTGTGTTAAATATGTGTATGATATAATAAAAATCTTAAATATATGTATAGTATTAAAGTGTTAAATATATTTCCGTTGTCTGGTACCTGTAACACAAGTCCTTCAGATACTTAGCACTGACGTGGTGTGAAGCGTTCATATAGATATTATTATTATTATTATAAACTGTAAAATATAATTTTATATTGACTATGGTACTGTATATTTTAGTCATGCTTCAGCACTAATGGACTGGCTCGAATTAATCTATCTGTACTATAGTGTTTCGCTGAGTGAGGTCTAAAAGGTGTAAGGATTTTAATTTTGATACTAAATAAAAAATGGATTTTGATATAATACGCCGCTAAGTTACTTTCCAATGTCATACATTTTTGTTCCCAAGCTTTGCTATCGAAATAATCAAATTCAAGTTGTCTAATATCAATAACTAGCGACTCACCCCGACGTCGCATGGGTATAAAATATATAGCCTATGTCACTCACTCAAAAAATGATTAAAATCGATCCAGTATTTTTGATTTATATTAATTAAATTACTGCCCGTGGCCCACATTGGCCTGTACCGCCGCAAACGCTACGTCCCGCAATTTTTAAATCTGTAATATCTTCGAAAATATTCATTTAAATTATAAAGAGATAGACATATACTATCGAGGAGTTTTTGTAGAACTTTTTATTGTGTACAATACTTAGTAAGTACATTATTTTGATAATTCTCGTAGGGTTCAGCCTGCGTTTGCAATGTAAGCGGATTTTTTCAAAATTATTTAGTTACGACATCACATTAGAAACCTCAAAAATAACAGTATTACCACTCCACTATTTAATATATGTAATTATACTTATAAACCTTTCTCTTCAATCACTCTATCTATTAAAAAAAAAACGCATCAAAATCCGTTGCGTAGTTTTAAAGATTTAAGCATACAAAGGGACATAGGGACAGAGAAAGCGACTTTGTTTTATGCTATGTAGGTAGTGATGTCTTTTCTTTCTTATGTGTGATGATATACCAAATTTTGATACGTTTTTCTCATGTTCCACTTTCAAGTTTACAAGCCAATAAATACGATGATGATGATCATAGGCCGTTTACGACATTTAGACTGGACTGAAGCTGGAATGACATCAAACATTTTACGGTTTCATTTACGAGAGTATTGGCGGGAATCGCACGTAAATATTTATCAGCTATTTCATGTTAAGGAGCTTTTCATATCAACAAATACATCAAAAAAGTCTAGAGATAGTGGGTATTTTATGAAATGCATATGTACAAATTCATGACGCTAAGGCGCTTGCCCATACAAATAAAAATAAAAAACTCTTTCAGCGCTGCTACTTTCACATTGAACTCTATATAAGGAACACATACACATCCACAAGGATTATCACTTTGTTTTTTTACATCCTGTATATGTTCAAAACGCATTGATTGGTCACAACTCACAAGTCTTTTGCCATGCGTTACGCTAATCAAATTAATGTTTAATTTCGAAATTATCGAAAACAACAACTTTAGGACCAAAACTTTTAAATCTATCAAATATTTATTTCTCTAATATGAAAATAGTTCTAATAAACACTAACCGGGTCATAACTGACCCGGATAAACTAACGTTAACAGCGGCCGGCCGGCAGTGGGGGCATCAACATCAATAAACAAACATCTTCATTTTATAACGTTATGATATTACGAGACTTTATGTGTTTATACGAAGCGAGTGGATACAATATAAATGTATGTATACTGTAGTAACTCGTAAGTTTTTAGGGTTCCGTACCCGAAGGGTAAAAACGGGACCCTATTACAAAGACTTCGATGTCTGTCTGTCCGTCTGTCTGTCAGCAGGCTGTATCTCAGGAACGGTGATAGCTAGAGAGTTGAAATTTTCACAGATTATGTATAACAACAAATACTAAAAACAAAATAACGCCATCTAGTTGACGTCCAGGAATACTAACAACGACACTTTTGTGGAATTGTAATAAAATTTATTTAAACGTCCGGTAGATATCGCTGTTTATTCTCAAAAACGCCATCTAGTTGACGCACAGAAATACTATCAACGCCCTCTGCCGCTATTATGCAGGTACCGTACTAATAAAAAAGTCGTTTTTTTCCGTCTAGCCTCCTTTCGTAACGCGCGATAAGGAACTTCGTTCCAAAATTTAAGGGGGGGGCGCCTATACAACAAACTTGATTTTTTGTCATTTTTTGCTCTCTATCAATAATTGCTACACGTAGGCACTTGAATATGAATGAAATATTCTCAAAATACCTAATAGTATTAGTACTTCAATAATTGATAGTAAAATTAGAATTAAATAAATATTTAAGGGGGGCTCCCATACAAAAATACATTTTTTTGCCTATTTTTGATCTTAAATGGTACGAAACCCTTCGTGCGCGAGTTCGACTCGCACTTGGCCAATTTTTTACTGATACATGCGCTATTTGTACAACTCAGAGAAAAGTTATACTGCATTGTATATGCATTGCATGCTCTCAACGTTATCTGAAGTCACACTAGCTTGACCGGGTCATGCTTAGATATCAGTTGCCAATAAATAGGGAATTATATTACGCAAATGTCGGAGTAGAGGGCGCTACTAGCACAGACAGTAAACAATCCGACCGAACTCTGACATGTTGCAATGTTGACAAAGTTGAACAAAACTTTTATTTACCATATATGCTGGTGCTGCATCTAGCGTGAAAATTTTGATATCCTATTGTATATCTGAATTCTAAATCAGTACTTACAATCAGTACTTTAAAAAATACAATATCTTTACTAGCATATAACATATTGCATATTAATGGAGTCCCAATATTTTTCTCAAAGAAAGCGGCACAAAGGGACCTACGTGTCTGTAGGATTGTCAATATCTTATATCCTTATTTCGTCTGCTCGTCTGGTACCTTTTATCCCATCTCCCTGGAATTCCGTAAGTGAAATTAAACATTCATAGAGAACCTCCCAAAATAACATCAAGTTTTCGCGTAAGAACGTGAAACTTAGCAGTTTTAGTGTTATGTATTCATCATCATTATTAGTCATCATGTTCGCGATAAAGACTCTTTCTATGTTGGATCATGTTGGATAACAATGATTGCTAAGCTCTCTATAGCACATTTACGTCGATCAAGGGCAATCATAAGTATGTCTTACTGCCGTAATCAGAGTGGAACAATAATTACTTAAATGTAATTAATTAAAAATTTTGACATAAGCCCCATACATTCATTATCTGTCAAACTCTTCATTAAATGGAAGTCTCTGAGTACGGCGGATAGACGAATAAGATTCTACGCGTTTGTCATCGCTTGTATGGCCATCATCATTCATGGCCTCATTAAGAAGACAGTAAATGATATCAAAAATATCACCAATTATGGAAAGAGATTATAATCACACAGTAATCAATTAAATATACAAATATACAAATAACAATCATAATAATTCAAGACTGGGGAAAGTTAAAAATGATAATTGTTCCTAACAAAAGACACGGAAAGACACTTCTCAAGTCGGCCATTTTGTTCCCCGAGATTCTTTAAGTGCTCTGTTTCTCGACGGCGTCATTAAAAACAATTTCTTTTACAAACTTTTTACGCCTGTAACGCTTTTGTCGGTGATTTATTTTATACTAGATGCTGCCCGTGACTTCGCTGCGTAAAATCATTTATCGCACGAAAAGCGTACATTTTGCCACGATTAAAATCCTATAATATCCTTTTCCAGAATTCAAAAATCGCCTAGAAGCCGGGTTTAAGCGTAAAGAGGTAACACACATACAAATATTAATATATTCAAAGTATTTTAAAATATACAGAATGTAACAAAACTAAGTGATAATACTTTAGGGTGTGTACGTGTTCCTTACATAGAGTTACCCTCTTACTAATAAAAACTTCTTAAACATGCGTTCAACGTGTGAATAATTAAACAGGAGTTTTTAAGTTACACACACGTTACACAGAGTCTATACAGAGAAATTAGTATGGAAATGACAGCATCGTTATACAGGCCTTATGTCAAAAAATGATTATTAATAGAAAAAATCTTATGCACCCTCTATACACGCTGTGTAACTTTTTATTAGTAAGAGGGATAGAGTTCACTGTGAACCCTATATAAGAAACACATATACATCCTAGTTTCATCACTTAGTTATATATTTTCTTAAAAGACATAATATACTCGTATAGAACAGATACAGTACTAAATCCAACGCAACTTCATTTCAATGTTTGCCTTTAATTATAACTTAAATAAGTCAGCAATTAAATGAAATGAACATACAAACAAGTTACCCGCCGAGTGAAAAGCGCAGTGAAGCTTAGTTTAACTTTGAAAGCTTTACAAAGCTTCAAAGCTGATTAATGAAAAGATCCACACTATGCAAACTGTCAAGCGACTTTTTAATTATGATTATGTAAAAAAATCGGCCAAGTGCGAGTTGTACTCGCGCACGAAGGGCTCCGTACCACTACAGAGCAAAAATAGGCTAAAAATTGAATTTTTTGTATGGGAGCCCCCCTCAATTATTTAATTTATTTAAATTTTATAATTAATTATTAAAGTACAAATACAATTAAGTATTTTGAGAACATTTCGATTGCCTATGTGTTGCCGTTATTGATTAAGAGCAAAAAATAGCAAAAAATCACGTTTGTTGTATGGGAGCCCCCCTTAAATATTTAATTTATTTTATTTTTAGTATTTGTTGTTATAGCGGCAACACATATACACAATCTGTGAAAATTTCAGAAGTCTAGCTATAGCGGTTCTTGAGTTACAGCCTGGTGACAGACAGACGGACTGACGGACAGACATCGAAGTCTTAGTAATAGGGTCCCGTTTTTACCCTTTGGGTACGGAACCCTAAAAACTAATATACTAGATGACCCAGTGATTTCGTATCATTTTCCCCCTACTATAAACTTACACTGGACTTCCAAAGATTTTTAAAACTAAAATTAACCAAATAGGTTCTAACAAAATTGTTTTTTTTATATAAATTGTATCGCGACGAAATAAGGAAAAAATTAAAAAGAGAATTTGTTTAAAAATATTAAAACCTTAAAAAATACCGATGAAATTAAGTATGTAACAATATACAAAAATAAGTGATAATACTTTAGGGTGTGTACGTGTTCCTTGTAGAGAGTTCTCTGTGAAAGCACTGAAAGACGAATTTTTTTCTCACTTTTGTATGGGGAAACTTGTAACGCTCGGGCCCTTGGCCATACAAAAGTGAAAAAAAAAATTTTCGTCTTTCAGCCCTGCTACTTTCACAGTGAACTCTCTACAAGCAACACGTACACACCCTAAAGTATTATCACTAATTTTTGTTACACACTGTATAATACACTGGATGACGCCCGCAACTCCGTTGCACCAAAATTCGTTTATCGCGCGGAAATCGTAAATTTTTCCGGGATAAAAAGTATCCTATGTTCTTTCTCGGGACTCAAAGTATCTCCATACCAGATTTCAGCTTAATCGGTTCAGCGGTTTAGGCGTGAAGAGGTAAAGACATACAGGCAGACAGACAGATGGACAGACACACTTTCGCATTTATAATATTAGTATGGAAGTATGGAAGTATGGATTTTACAATATTATAGATACAATGTATTACGATTTACTTTTGTACAAGAGATATTATGCTATTATTGTACTATTACGGAACTATGTTGTATGTTAGTGGTCTATATTGTTTCTGTAATTACAGGGCGTGGACAGACTGTGTCCCCGACACATCTTTATTATGTGTAATTATTTTATGTTACTTTGTAGTATGTCTGTCACAGCTATCTAGTTAAATGGCTATACTGTACTCGGCGAAACGAGGCGGTAGCGGTCATTGACCTTTTAAGTCTAGGCGCTAAACGAAAAATGCTCGCACTGTATTTAGAATATTTAAGAATAAAATTGACCTCTTATAAAGACACAGATTATTACAGATTCATCGGCAAACCTCTTGATAACTCTTAGAATGATAATCTCCGAGTTCGAAGTGATATGCTTCATATTCAGTTCACATCGAGTATGCAAAATACGATATCGCCCTTAGACTAGGAACATCTGACACTTCATTGTCAATCGCGGTTTATATAGAAAATGACAAGTTTTTTGATAGGGAGTCAATGACCGCTACTGTCTCGATTCCCCGAGTACACCATAGCCAATTCGACGCCTAGTCCTTTGATGAACATTATCATGGGCGTACCCAGGTAGGGGCAGGGAGGGGCAGGGAGGGGCAGCTGCCCCCCCCCCCCCCCTAGCATATAAAATAAACGTCAATTTTCCTGGCAAGTGGGAATTAAGAACGTGTTACCTACTCTGCGCAAAATGAAGTGCTGAAAACCAAATTTCGTTTCAGTCAGATTAATAAAAGTCAATTTTCATGATTTTTTGTTTCAATATACCAGACCGACCATCTTCTCGAAACAGGTACATGCTCCCCCCCTCTGTAGCTAAAATCCTGGGTACGCCCATGAACATTATGAATATTGATTGTGTTATAACTTCTAAAAACAAAAAACACTTCATGCGTTACCACAACTATATTATAATCAAAAATTACTATGCCATCTTTATGAAAATCGTTCATACGCAGCAGTCCTTTATTTAAGCTTGGGAAGCGTACATCTTACTTGAACGAAAATTATCCTATATCCTTTCTCGGGACTTATAGTATCCATACTTTCATGTAAATCAGCGTAAAAAGTTAAGAATGCCTGACCCTAACTTGACTACACATACTTAAACCTAGATCTCAAAATCTGTAAGGTCTAGAAAACTGATTTTTTTACACAAGTAACTTCAGTTCATAAAGATTAAATGCTCAAGACGAAAACACGATTACTGAAAAAATGCTCGATAGTTTTATTTTTACAAAAAACCTTGTTTTAGACACATTTTCGCTTGGATCTTCGAAGTTTGCTGTCTTTTCTTTAATTTTTTTAAATATCTTAAAAGGCATTGATAAAAACCTAAATTTGCTCAAAATACTTTTTTCATAATCATTATAGTTCGTCTTTTATTCATAGCAAAACTAACTTGGCGATGATTCCGCGTCGTCCTTTTTCACCTGGCAAACGAAAGACGGGCGTGAGTGTGAAGAGAGAAGGACGATGTTTGATTTTTTGGGTTAGTAGGCCTCTTAATAGACATATCATTCGCATTACGAACACTAGTAGTTACTACGGATCAAAACTAAATTAGATTGAGACAACACAAGTGTATTGTTGAAACAGTATGAAAGTGTCTACGGCAGAGAGATAAGGCTAGGCTGTATGTAGACAGTTGTGACGAGTTCTGTAGATAACTGTAGCCTCACAATCCTCACATGTTTGTTCAAAGTTAGTGCGATATTGATCCTTGTGTCGTTGGCATAAAGGTTTTGTGGACAAAGTTGTGCATAGCCCCGTGAAATGGTTTGTGAATTCAGCGCGTTTATCTCTCTGTTGCCTTTTCTGTAATCCGTAAGGCTAAACGTCTTGGTATACTCGTAATGATAAAAATCGGCCGAGTACGTGTCGGACTCGCTCACGAAGGGTTCCGTACCGTTATAGAATAAAAATTGGTAAATTTTTTTATGTATGGGAGTGAGAGCCCTTAATTTTTTTATTTTATTTTAATATTTTTATTATTTAATAAAGTACACATATTATAATCAAGGACTTTGTGTAAATTTCAAGGGCCTACCTCTTACCATTATTAATATCGAGCAAAAAAATCCAAAAAATTACGTTTATTGTATGGGAGCCCCCCTTAAATATTAATTTTATTTTGTTTTTAGTATTTAGTGTTACAGCGGCAACAGATATACACAATCTGTGAAAATTTCAAAAGTCTAGCTATAGCGATTATAGAGATACAGCCTGAAGACAGACAGACAGACGGACAGACAGACAGACGGACAGACAGACAGACGGACAGACAGACAGACGGAGAGACAGACGAACAGACATTGAAGTCTCAGTAATAGGGTCCCGTTTTTACCCTTTGGGTACGGAACCCTAAAAATGGTATTCTCATAAATATCTCTCTACGTTGTGCATGATGGATAATTAATATCGAGGTCCACTGTTTTTCTCCAGTACGGACAAAGAAAGGCAGATGTTGTAGATTTCGCTGGGTACGTTTCTATATTTGTAAGAAGAAATAACATATTTTGTTACTTTTCATTGCACTTTATAGATTGTTCTTAAAGCTAGATTTGACTGTTATAACGTCATAAATATGTAGTTATTTTGCCTTCAAATCCAGTAAAATTTAGCCGCAGGTTTGACCTATTTATCACTAAGTACATAAAACAGGGCATCTGGTAATTACTCGTAATTTAACGCAACATTAAACTTAATTTGTTAGTAATTAAAGCGAGATTACCGGTGAAGCTACTCGTAAAATTGTAGATTTCTTTTTTAGGAAGTAGGTAAATGTAAGTAGTAATAATTATAAAAAATAGTACAAAGTAAAGTAAGTAAAGTAAGTAAAATAGAAATTACAATAAGGTGGAAAGTGGAATGAGGAGTAGTAGAATCAATTGTGGTTATATTAATCAGAAGAGCGTGTGTTATAATTTAGTTTTTTTTAAACCTGCGACGTTTTCCTAAACGTCTATATATGCAAGCAATAGATCAGGGGTCACCAAATGGCGGACCGCGGTCCGCATCCGGACCGCCGCGCCGACCCATTGTGTGCGGACCAAGCATTTTCGAAGATGAACTTCTTAAAAAAATCGGTTTTGACTCTCGACTAACTGATGAACATCTCCAGGATTATCGATAGTTTGCACCAATTTCACTACTAACATCAGAGAGATTATTAGCTACTAAAATTGTCACTTTTCTCGGACGGAACCCTTCATGGGCGAGTTCGACTCGCACTTTGCCGATATTTTTTAAATGTGTGGACCGCGAAGGTCATTTCATGTCTTAAAATGGACCGCGAGCGAAACTAATTGGTGACCCCTGCAATAGATTATACTATTATACTTTCGTTAGTCTATTATACCTAATAAGTAATATCGTTAGTTAACTTTACCACATATTTTTATGAAGTCGACACCTTCAGGAAGCAAAACTATTGATAATATTTTCTGAAAATCAAACGCAACATAACTTCTTTTGCGTCGTAACCATAAAGGTTTAATGTAAAAACTAAAAACTTAACAAAGGGAAGTATACTAATACTTTTTTCCTTAAGTTTTCACCCCATTACATTATAACATGAAGGTATTGCAACCCGTATTACACATGAGGGAGCGGCCAACCGCCCGTGAAGATACCGAAATACCTGACCAAGGTATTCAGGTATCCCTGATCACGTAGATCTTTTGTGGCGGGAGATCTTTGAAAAACGTTGGAAATGAAAAATCTGAGAAAATCCCTTTCAATATAAATGGGCTTATTCATGCGCTAAAAATGCTAATAAAAGTATCTACGCGGCATTCAAGGTCAGCTGCCTTTTTTGTCATGTGACGTTACTAATATTATATCAGAGAAAGACAAAAAGACCTTATTAAGTTCTTCGCTGTTTTATTAATATGGGGAGACAGTATAGGTACTTGTTACATGTTTATTATGATAGTTTAGCTAAGCTTACTTTAATGATTATTTGCAAACTTATCAGGACCACAATATTACTAATGTGTAAAAAATATACTGTTTTATTTTCCTTTAAAATCCTACCCATGTTTATGATAGTTCTTCTACAGGAAAAACTTTTTTTTTTTTTTTTTTTTTTTTTTAATATCTATGGACGCTTCACACTACGTCAGTCTGGCCCCGTGCTAAGTACCTGAAGGACTTGTGTTACAGGTACCAGACAATGGAAACATTTAATACTTTTATTTATATTATACATATATTTAAGATTTTTATTATATCATACACATATTTAATACACATCCAGACCCGGGAACATTGAAAACTTTTTGTTCCGTCGGCGGGATTCGAACCCGCGACCCCCGGCTTGAGCTGCCACACACTCAACCAATTGAGCCACAGAGGTCGTCAAAACTTTGCAACCTATTTTGTTGTCAAGCAGTTTTAAAATGGTACCAATTCTAAGAAACTATTTAAAATAGTCTGGTAAACAGCGTTATTTTTAACTCCCACTGTACTAGGATAACATAGCAGGGCTGGAGATAAACACATCAATTTATTATGAGTGATCGGACCCCACGCGCATTATGATTGACAAGTGATACGTACCAGGCGCCCATGCCCAAGAGATGGTTATAAATAAATTGGAACAACAACAGCAGACAATAGTTTTTGGCTAGACGGAGTTTAGGCATTTGGTCGTAGTAATAATACTTATGCTGGTTAGAAAAATGTGTTTGTCTGTTTGTTACCTCTTCACGCTGAACCGATTTATATGAGATTTGGTATGGAGATACTTTGAGAGAAGGGAACATAGGATAGTTTTTGTTTCGGAAAAAATGTACGGTTCCAGCGCGATCAACGATCTATTGTTTTTTTAGTTGAAAAAATTAAATTTAATAAATATTGTAAAACAATAATGAAGTTAATACTCCCATATCAACCCCTCGGTCCTCGATACCTTTCAAGTGACTGTCAATAGTCTTTCAAGTGACTGTCAATAGTCTGTCAAGTGACTGTCAATAGGCTGTCAAGTGAGTGTCAAGTACTAGTGAGTAGTGACAGTTTCAGTCGCGGCTGGGCGTTATCACAATCACTTAGCAGGTTATCTATAGGTACTGTATTGATTTGTCACCTTTATTACCGTTATATAACATCACCATAATCAGTTTCTAACCATCCCTATACAATTTTCTTAGGATGTTTTGTCCGATGCGAATATGAACCATCAACCAAGAATCATGAAGACTGGATTAAATCAGGTAACCGAAGCCGGATTTGGCGCTAATGCTATTATAGCTATCCTTTTATGGGGAAACGCTGCCGACATTAATACAATATTTGTGCTGCAGAAGCGAGCCATACGTTCTATTTATAAAATGTCTGCTTTAGAATCTCTGAGAGATAAATTTAAAGAAATTGGTATTCTAACTGTTGCTTCTCAATACATTTTGGATAATGTAATATATGTTAGAAAAAATATAAGTAAATTTAAAGTTAAAAGTGACATTCACTGTAGAAATACTAGAAATAAGCACAAGCTAGATATGCCGGTGATCAGACTTAGTAAAGTCAGTAAATCCTTTAAAGGTCAATGTATACGCCTTTACAATAAAATCCCAGAAAACGTTCAAAATCTTTCCATTAATAAATTTAAAAAAGTAGTCAAAGAACGTTTGTGTGCCAAAGCCTATTATAAGGTCAATGATTTCATAAACGATGGCACATCTTGGGAGTAGGATGGCTTCTTGCAAGGCTACTTCTACATTAGTGTATGACTTACAATTATGTTGACATTGTATAATTTTAAGTTACAACATTGTAAATTTTATTTAAAAGATTAATTTTTTTCTCACTTTTTTTGGTAAAAAAGTGGGCCCCGTGCGAGTTTCTTACGCCGGTTCTTCTCGCCGGGTTAGTTCCCGAACCGGTGGTAGGCACCATGTAGTATCAACATTCTGAAAGCATTTTTTTAAAATCTATTCAGAAATAAAACTATTTTTATTTTATTTTATAGAAATAGTATACATATACCCAGAAACGTGTTTTCATGGGTTCGTAAGATCGGACATGGCAAACCGCTCTTACGTTGATCAAGGTCTCTGGCTGAAGTGAAACAACCTTCTAGATTTGAGGTAGATAATGTAGTTAACTTTAGTCCAAGCCACGAGGCGTATCACAGGCACCAAAATACACTCGTGGTTTGTCCCAAACGATTGCATAACTTGCACTGCCGCAATGTGAAATTAGAATTTTGATAACTTATACTAAAATCGGATCAGTAGTTGGCGATACAACAACTACATAGTACATTTATACTAAAATTATAAATGCGAAAGTGTGTCGGTCTGTCTGACTGTTACCTCTTCACGCCCAAACTGCTGAACCGATTTTGCTGAAAGGTGTGGAGACACTTTGTGTCCCGGGAAAGGACATAGGATACTTTTTATCGCGGAAAAATGTACGGTTCCCGCGTGATAAACGATTTTTGGCGCAACGGAGTTGCGGGCTTCATATATACTGGCAAAATTATCACCCTTCCTTTCAGCTTCAACGCCATCGGGTAAAAATTAGAGAAAAGAATTTTCAACACAATCATTCATCTTACTCAGCATTAAAAAAGAAAGTACAATCGTATGAAAAAGTGACAACTCACAAATTAAGTCATATAATAAAGAACGCGGTCTTTCGGCACACGATATAAAAGTCTCGTCAACTTCGTCGTTAACATCATCCCGCTTTTAATCATCATCAGCCCTCAGCGCTGCAGTAATATTGCTGATTTATACGCGTACTGAAATATTGTACAGTCAGCAGCTATATTTAAAACATGTTTGGAGTTTTCACGATTCATTTGCGTTTAAAATTCTTGATCCGACGTTAAATGTTTGTGTTTTCCAACGATGAATTATAATTACCAATGAAATACATTGGAACTTTCTTTGTGAATTTATTTAGTCAATCATTTATTCCTCTAAATATACTGTACTCGGCGAAACATGGCGGTAGCGGTCATTGACTCCCTGTCAAAAACTTGTCATTTTCTATATAAACCGCGATTGACAATGAAGTGTCAGATGTTGTCAATTGCGGTTTTGTATAAAAATGAAACAATTCGTCAAAGAACTAAAGTTACCGACATAGTGCAGAGAATCAGTACGCTGAAGTGGAACTGGGCTGGTCACGTAGCTCGAAGAACAGACGATCGCTGGAGTAAACTTACTCTGGAATGGAGACCAAGGCTAGGAAATCGGGGTGTAGGTCGACCTCCAACTAGGTGGGACGATGATCTCCGTTTAGTTGCGGGTCCATGTTGGATGCGAGTAGCAGGAGATCGGTCATCTTGGCGTTCATTGAGAGAGGCTTATGTCCAGCAGTGGACGAATATAGGCTGATATGATAATATGACCATGATACGAAGACACAGAAACGTGGTTGAGTTTTGAATTCAATAGCAACGTTTCCTGCTTATCATATTAATATTATAATATGACCTCGACCACTAACATTTTGATAAGTATAAATAAAAAAAAACTTGTTACTGAAAATTATTAGACTTTGAAGTATAAGTACAGATTTCTGGTGGACCAGTTGTAAGTAAAAAAACATAGATTATATGTTTTTTTTTTTAATTTTGAGCTTTTGTATCTTAATTTTTTCTGAGAACTTTTGTTGCTGTCTGTACTCATATTGATGTCATATTCGGCGCGCGTGTTATTTATGCCCCAATAATTTATTTATACTGCCGCCTTTGTATATAAATATAGCCTATTTGGAAATATACACGCCTATTTACTTTAAAATTCCATAAATATCATAAATGTTTTGGCAGCATCTACAATAATTGAATGTCGAAAAAGAATGGCCTATAAGCGAAAGCGACAATCGTTTAGGATATATTGGTCTATGATTTTCTATGATGGACAGCAATTGTATGCTATGTTTTACAATCATTGCGCCAATCATGACCATCACTTTTCCAAAGTGCAGTCCAGTCCAGTGCATTGTCCAATCGCGTTTTAAATTGTCAAAAAAAAGTTAATTTTGAACTAATGAGTCAATTCTCATGGTGAAAAATTAACCTTATAAATTAACCGGTTAACATTATCCAGTGATCCAATCCAGCGCTGGATTATTATAATAATAATAATAATAATATCTATGGACGCTTCACACCACGTCAGTCTGGCCCCGTGCTAAGTACCTGAAGGACTTGTGTTACGGGTACCAGACAACAGAAATATATTTAATACTTTTATAAGATTAATAACTATACATATATTTAAGATTTTTTCAACTCTTCATAATATTTTGTGATAAAATACATTTTATGGCCATTTCCAGACAACGCAAATATATTTAATACTTTTATACTATACATATATTTAAGATTTTTATTATATGATACACATATTTAATACACATCCATGACCCAGGAACTTTTGAAAACTTTTTGTTCCGTAGGCGGGATTCAAACCCGCGACCCCCGGCTTGAGCTACCAACAGCCCACCAACTGAGCCACAGAGGTCGTCAAATTAGTCGATTACTATTGGAATAATGTGAACGGGATTGAAATTGAATTTTGCAAAAAAGCGCTGAATTGGATCACTGGATTGGAATAATTTTGCCATTATCTCGGGAAACTTGTATTTTTCCGCTACGAAATGAAACGGTTTTCCGCGAGTGAATTAGTCCGATACAGAGCCGCTTTGTAGATCACACGGTCGGAAATCGTTAACTATTTATTGTTCTGTCGATCGCGCCGTAAACAATGACATAGCTGCGGCGGGAAGCGAAATACCTCTAACCGCTAACGTCATCATCATCACACTGCTGGGCAAATTGGCCTCCCCTAAAGTTTAACTTCCGCACTAGGAGACGAATAATAATACCTAATTATAATAATACCTAATTACTTATTGTAATTAAATTAAGAGTTTGACAGATAGTGTATGGGGCTTATGTCAAAGTGTACATTTAATTACAGCTATACTGTACTCGGCGAAACATGGCGGTAGCGATCATTGACCCCCTGTCAAAAACTTGTCATTTTCTATATGAACCGCGATTGACAATGAAGTGTCAGATGTTGTCAATCGCGGCTTTGTATAGAAAATGACAAGTTTATGACAGGGAGTCAATGACCGCTACCGCCATGTTTCGCTGAGTACAGTATATGTAATCTGAAACTGATCACGCCATTTTCAAAGTACACTTGCGTAAGAATAGAAACACTGACAGATTCTAGGGGCAAAGTGACAGATTTCCTTTTTTAAATTTGTTACTTAGTATAGAAATATCTTCTCTTCAACCGTAGAAGGAAACCTTTTCTATAGTGTCCATGCTCAGTGTGGTCCTTTGGGTTATATTAAGGAACGAACACTACTTTAAATCCACCATAAATACAATAATTAAAATCTTCCGTTATATGATACATAAAATTATGGCCTTTTTGACGTGGCATAGTTTTAAATTTAGTTCCGAAATCAACTAGGTAGGTATCTACGAAGTAATAGTTTTATTAACCGACTTCCAAAAAGGAGGAGGTTATATGTTCGACTGTGGATATTTTTTTTCCTAGAATTTTATCTCTTTATGATTCTTTTCATTGGGAATTTCCCAAATATGTAAATAATGTGCAGTACCTGTTGGCTGGCGCGAGCGACGTCATCGGCCGTCAGTTTCGGCGGAGCTATTTATAACGAGCGGTGCACACACCTCATGCGGCGTACACAATCAATATATAGGTTATCATCATCATCAGCCTATCCATGATGGGATGGCCCGAAATTAATGATAATGTGATCCCGGTCGACGTCTCTAGATGATAGATGTATTATTGTATAATATGTAAAATGTAAATGAGCGTCAACTATCCCGATCTTGGGCTGTCCATTAGCTGCTATCTTTATACAGATTGTAACAAAACAGGGTTATCCTTGTACCACCTTACTTTAAGGTAAGTATGAGTCCCCTGTATAGTTTAAAAGTAGCAGCGCTGAAAGAGCGAACTTTTTTTTCTGATGTATATCGGCAACCGCCCGAGCGTCATGGATCTTCACATTCAAGAGTTAACTCTTTCAGCGCTGCTACTTTCACAGTGAACTCCATCTAAGGCACACATACACACTCTAAAGTACTATCATTAGTTTTGTTACACATAGGGTTTATCCACCTGCAAGGCGTCCTACCCTACGTTTGCCTAGCTCTGTTTCAATGTTTTCAATTAAATCTACAATCCCAATGTTGTGAATGTAGGCGTAGAGAAAAACGCACGTTTCTACTACATGTTGAATGTGGATATTGTTCATTGTATAACTGTCAGATGTTGAGAAACGTGATTAAGCTGTTATTAAAATTGTTATACGTAATAATATGACAGAACAATGTAGAGTTTCGTAAAATTTTCCTAAAATTTTAAAATTTTTGAAGAAAAATCTTTAGCGGCATTGTGCTCTTTTTTGGGATGGGTGAAAATGTTTAGCTTGCGCTAGGACACTCTTTCTTTCTACCGAGTGTAGTTTTTTCTACTTTCCGAGTGCAACCACTTATTTTCTTTTTCCACTTTATTCACAATATTATGTCTTTAAAAGGCCATAAAAATTTTGTTTTAATATTTTGCTTATTTATTATTAACTAGCTGTGCCCCGCGGTGCTACCCGCTGCTTAAGGCGAAGACATCTGCCAATTCGACATCTTTGTGCAGTTTTCTAGACGTATGTATTTCATTGATTGGCACAAAAAAAAATATATGTGATTTTTGATTATATTTGGAAAAGCTTGTCTAATTTAAATAATAAAATAATGTACTCCTACTGGATGAAAAAAAATACCAAATTCACATCTTTCAGGAACTTTAAACAGTTCTTACTAAAGTAATAATACAATCTATGCTTTAAAAATTTGTTTATTTGATACCTTTTACAAAAATCCAAAGATTGCCAGATTTAATTTTTTGTTCTGACATCTAGCTTTCCCATAATATTTATTTTTTCCTCTAACAAACGAAAAATGTATCCACGCTACCGAGTGAACATTTCACATCTCTGTCTCTTTGGCATGAAAATCGACAGTGGTGCGAGAGTGACGCGAGATCAAGGTCATTGGCAGTTGTCGGCGTCTTAAAAGTGAAAATAAATTAGGCAGTATGATTTCCGATAAAATGTTTTTCCGCAGTAAAATGTAGCCTATATTGTGTTAATCCAGGATGTCAGCTAACTCCATACCAAATTTTATTAAAATCACTTCAGCCGTTTAGACAAAAAGAAGTAACAAACTGAAAACTCACAAACTGTCGCATTTATAATATTAGTATGAAGTGTGATAATTAAATTAGAGACGGAAGCATTGATATTATAAACTAAATCGGTTAATCTTGACAGTTGAAGTCAAAACCTATTACCGCTGGGCGTTGATCCAATAAAGTGTTTCAGGCTGTCTAGTCAATAATAATAATAATCATCGCTAAACCTACATTGGTATATATTTTTAATCTTTCTGCTGTAGTTCGGTCTCGGAAAAAATATAATTACAAGATTGGGTAAAAAAAGTTTTTTAAAAAGGGGTGTCACTTTTTTGCCTACCGCTTATTTAACTTTATTCAACTTGATTGACGAACTTGACTGACTTTTTTTGCAAAAAAAGCTTCAGTTGGAAGGCAGTTGGGTGGTGTGTCACAAGCATAGTCAGGAGTATACTAAGTCTTTTGTATATATAATAATGTTGCAGGTTAAACCGAATAAAAACTAACTCTGATGTCATTTGAGGACAACTTAAAAATCAACTAAGGATACCACCCGCAACTCCATTGCGGAAAAATTCGTTTGTCAATTCGGACAGACAGACAGACACACTTACGCATTTATAATATTAGCATGGAAGGATGGATTCAAAAACATGTCCATGGCCATTTGAAACATTGTAATTAGAAAACCTTTACTAACTTAATAGCTCATAGCTAGCTTATTAGTTTTAAAACTTAGCTGTTATATTGTTGTTTATATTTTTGTGTTTAGATTATTTACATATAGTTTAGTATAATATTAATAATGATTTTCGTCCGTTACGAATCACTTGAAATTGTAATATGTATTTATTTTTCCCTGTTGCAATTTTTATGTATTCTTTTTGTTACCCCGCGAACAATGTTTATCACTTTTGTTTATATAATAATTATTGTTCTTACGTTTAGGATCACACGTAACTGTTTTTTGTTCTAATAAAGAACATAATAATAATAATAAAATTGTCTTCGTCAAAACATGTCCCCGTGACAAAATCATCCATTCATTAGTGCCACAAGATCCTTGTAGATCTGTACGTCACGGACATTGTTTGTGTACATTCGCTACAATTAGAATATATTAAATAGTTTATCAAACAGTTATCTGTCGTTTTACCTGAGTTTAGACCGTGTTTGTTGACTCAAGGAGCGAAACGACGGTCGATCGATGCCAACTGTTTTATTATCTATAAAATAACAAACAGACAAAAAATAAACAATAGCCTGTACATCAGGGGTATTTATAGTTGAGCCACCGTCATTGTTAACGTTAAATTTAGTAAGTAGAATGTGCAAAATTTTATCCAAATTCAGCGCGTGATGAGATAACAGACATGCCACTTTCATATATTTATAATTAGCTAGCCCAGTGAATGTACAGTCAGAGAAATTGGCTTGGCAGATGGCAGATAGAAAAAGACAGGAACAGCCAGATTTTCGTCACTATCACTACTTAGTATAAAAAAAGTCGCTTTCTCTGTTCTCATGTCGCTTTGTTCCCTTTAATCTTTAAAACTACGCAACGGATTTTGATGCGGTTTTCTTTAATAGATAGAGTGATTGAAGAGGAAGGTTTGTAAGTATAAGGCACTGATTTAAAGAGGCAGTTGTAAATAGCAGTTTTGGTAAGTTAAACATTATAAATGGCACGTTTAATAACTAATTCAGCGGTTAAAACTAAGCAGTAAAGTAAACAAAAATGAGTAATAAAAAAAATGAAATGGACCAGTGAATATAATAATCTGCCGATCGCTATGATCTGCCGAACTATTTAACGGTCAGTCTCCGGTTTGGCATTCTTTGCCCAATTACCGTAACCTTTTTTTTCTTCGTTGATTTTACCCTTTAGGTACGGAACCCTAAAAATAATAAGCAACTATAAATCCAAACTAATATTATAAATGCCCAATTATGTTTCTCTGTCTGACTGTATCTGACCTCTTTACGCAACCACTGCTGAATGAAATTGGTAAAATGTTGGTATGGAGTAACTTTGAGTCCCGAGAAACGACATAATATGGCTTTTCGGGAAAAATGTTTCCCGCTTTCCCGCGCGACAAACGAACTCTACCATTATTTAATACTAGACGTTCCACGCGGCTTCGCCCGCGTAAATTAGATATTTCACAGACAAATCAGTCTACAAAATATAGCCTATGATCCTTCACGTGGTCTACTTCTTATCTGACCCAAAAAAAACAGAAAAATTGCTCTAGTAGTTCGTGAGATAAGCCCTTTCAAATAATTTCCCCCGTTTTTTCCACATTTTCCTCTATTTCTTCGCTCCTATTAGTCTTAGCATGATAAAATATAGCCTATAGCCTTCCTCGATAAATGGACTATCTAACACTGAAAGAATTTTTCAAATCGGACCAGTAGTTCCTGAGATTAGCGCGTTCAAACAAACAAACAAACAAACAAACAAACAAACAAACAAACTAACAAACTTTTCCGCTTTATAATATTAGTATAGATTTAATTTAATTTGAAGCAGAAACCAGCCAAGTCAAAAGATTCAAACTTCATTTGTAATAAACAATAGTTTGATTCATGTGGAACTTTTATAAAATACGATATTGAACTCAATTTTCCGCACAAAAGCGAAATATGAGGCTTCTCAATGAAATAGTCTACATTCGATTCGCGTCACGATGACGACCAATTTTCAACCTTATGGCTACAGATTTAAGGGATATCAAACTCTGAATGTGAGCTGGGCTTGTATAGGCTTTATTCTATTATATTAGGGCTTCCGCGATTTTGCACAAAAAATAGGAGATGTAAAACAGACCTAGATAGGATTTATGTGTAATGAGTATATATATATATATATATATATATATATATATATATATATATATATATATATATATATATATATATATACTTCCCTCTTAACATATTTCTCACTGTTCAAACCTTCCCGGAACTTCCAAGAATATTTCAAGACTTAAAGCCAAATTGGTTCGGTCGTTCTTGAGTTTCAGCGAGACTAACAAAATTGAAAATTAATTTTTAGGGTTCCGTACCCAAAGGGTAAAAACAGGACCCTATTACTGAGACTTCGATGTCTGTCCATCTCTCTGTCCGTCTGTCTGTTTGTCTGTCTGTCTCCAGGCTGTATCTCGAGAACCGCTATAGCTAGACTTCTGACATTTTCACAGATTGTGATTTCTGGTGCCGCTATAAGAACAAATACTAAAAACAAAATAAAGTGAATATTTAAGGGGGACTCCCATACAACAAACGTGATTTTTTTGGCCTTTTTGGCTCATAATCCATAATGGAACCATTTAGACACTTGAAATTTTCACAAAGTCTTCAATTATAATTATGTGTACTTTAATATTTGATAATAATATTAAAATACGGCTCCCATACAAAAAACTATTTTTTTCCCTACTTTCGCTCTATAACAGTAAGGAACCCTTCGTGCGCGAGTCCGACTCGCACTTGGTCGATTTTTATTTATATAGATAGATAGTTGACTATGAACCCCCTAACCAATAAATATATTTATGCAGCGAATAACTATACCAGTCTTCTTGTATTTTTCCAGGATATTGTAAAGTCACAAGACACACAGAGACAACTGGATCTAGAAGACGCTTCTAAAAAATCTTTATTAGAAAGAAGGAGAGGAAAATATCAAAGTATTTTCCACAGTCGATTATTATAACCGAGCGAAAAATTGTGCGAAGAAAACCACGGGAATTCCCCATTACCCCAAACAAAACATTACATCCAATCATCATTTCACAAGTCTAACGTTACAAACGACCCCATGACTGTTACAATTTCTCCCATTCACTCACGTTAATATCACATATTACTATTGCCCACATAACTTGCCGGCGATTTGGGGAATGTCTTGCTTTTAACCTGCTAACGAGCTTGGTGTCACGCGATTACTGTCGGGACATCTTAAAGTAAAAAAAAGTATAGATTGCTGTGTAAATTGTAATGACACACATACACATACATCTTACACAGAGCTGGGAACAAATTATCTGACGCGTCCGTAAGTCGCGGCTGACGGGTGCGGCTTGTTTCTATCTGATTAAAACAAAATACACTAAACTGTGCACATTGTCTGACATAAGTCGCGGACGCGACCTTGAGCGTACGGACGTCCGAACAGAATCTGGCTGGCTGGATGTTTCTACATCCGCGGACGTCCGCGGATGTACCGTGCACATTGCTAAGCCGCATCCGTCAGCCGCGGCTTACGGATGCGTCCGATAATTTGTTTCCAGCTTAAGCTAGTTCCATAGAAAACTGAGTTTGGACCTGTAATTGACTTTTTTATCTTATCTTAATATGAGAGTACTAAACGTTTAGACAGAATTTAAACAAAAATTAGCAACACTATTTTAACCTTTTTATCACTTATCCTATTATACACTTATGCATACTATAAAATTCCATGAAAATTAATCAAACAGCCTAAAAAGCAACGCAATGTTATTATAACTCTATCTTTAGTTGTAAGTTGTAACTTAAACAGAATAAAATCATATTTGTAAATCATAAAGGAGAGCAATCTGAATAGACCTGTCCATCGTCATCTAAACAGAAACCATTATGAATTATTGCACGGAGTAATGTGTGGGTGTCTTACCGTCTACCGATTGATGGAAAATTCACGTAAACATTAAACAAAAACCTTTTTGTACCTGCCTACGTTAAGAAACACGTTTTTGGATCAATTTTATCTATTTCGCAGTTTTTTCTGTATTAAATGTTTCACACTTTAAGCTTGGCAATAACAGAAAGAGAAGGCATTTAGGTTTCTTTGGTAGAGTGATCAGAAGAGTCGTCATAGGTAGATGGTTACAATCTGGTCACGTTTGGATTATTAGAAAATTGATTTATAGGCGGACCTACGTCATTTGGTCATTGACATAACATGATCATATAACCTATGTTTGTCAACTGCCTATGAATAATTTCTTCTGATGGTTCACCTCTGCTGTTAAACATAATAATGTGGAATATCAGTGGTGGAAATGCGACTAGATTCACATTTAGGTGCTAACAAGTTCCTAGTCACGTCTTTAACTATGGACTTTTAGTGTATTTTTAATAATAATGATTTATTTACTCACCATAATTTAAATTAATTACATAATTAACTTAGACTACTGTTACAATCTTAGGTTGTTGTGGGAGACTGGTGCCTAAATTGGGCGTAAGTATTTCAGGACATCAGGCCTCAATCCCAAATATAAACTCACAGCCTTAGTTACAGTACGGTTACAGAACAACTTCTTGGTATTAAAATATATTGAAGTCGGGTTAGTAAGTGTGTGTTATGTTAGTGACTAAGTGATAGTCGTAGGTTACACGCTCAATCTGGTATCAGTGCAGTCCATCAATCTGGGATTGACGCCAGATTGATGGCTGAAAAGTTCATAATAGAAAAATTATCAGGACAAAAATCCGTGGGTTAGACGTTCAGTTTCTCGTCAATCTCTACCAGATTGATGAGAAACTGAACGTGTAACCTCCGACTATGGATTTATGTTTGGTTTACTATTCTGGTATTGCAATTAATTTTTCAGTGGTCTCGTAACTCAGTTTTATAAGCGATTGAGTTAAATGTCCAATAATTGAGTTAAATGTCCAATGATTCGCGCGTGCCCATGAATCATGATACTCTATAGACTTTATATTGTACATAACTGGCCAGTTAGATATACTCGTAGTATGTGAACCCGCGCGGCTGCCAACTGTACTAATAGTTATTAATGGCTGCTTCCGCCTGGATCTAGATTCTACATCAGCTATACTCAACCTGCGGCCCGTGGAACGCATGTGGCTCGCTTAGACTTTATCAGTGGCCCGCGTGAAGTTAAACCATTTTGAAATTCACGCCCAGCGACAAAATAGTACAAAGTCGTCCTAAAAGTCATGAACATTTTACCATTTTTAAATCGCTAATTTTGAAGAACGTTCATTTTTGAACCCTAAAAAATGTTGGTTGCGGCCCGTGACACCAAGACTAAATCGTGTTTGTGGCCCGTATAAAAAACGTTGAGTACCACGGTTCTAGATGTAGGTGAATACTTCATGAGTTAGGTCTCTCGAGTAAAGATATAATGCATAATATGATAACGTCCTATAATACGGAATACTTATTCCCAAGAGGAGTATAATTTTTACGCGGCAAAGCAAAAAAAAAGGGTAGGAATTGGCAGCACATGTAACATAGCATATCAACGCATGTTTAAAGTAATTTTGCTAGCCCGAATCTCAAGAGTCGAATGTCGTTTCGATTGCTGGCTCTCTCAGTCAGATGGAAATGATAATGCTTGAGAATCGGGTTCCTGGGCTAGCAAAATTATTTATATATTATTCCGCGTAGTTTGTCTTCTTTCAATGAAATTCTTGCTACTGTGGGATTATGCGTGGTGGCCACAAAGCAAGGTGACGACCGAGCGAGGTGTTATGCTCGGTCAGGCCGATGACGTGATTAATTTCAGTATTCGTATATTACCGAAGCGACGCACTTAGAAAACTTCGATAGCGCGATGTAGGATTGTGGAGCTGATTGTAGGTATCGCCACACTATATCATCAGTCCCTCAACGAAATAGTATAAGAGATTTTATAAATATGGCTCTTTTCATCTAAATCTTTACTACTACAACTTATAGCTAAACACAGAAAACGATTTAACCAACGATTTAAACTTTTTCAATACACGACAGTATAATCGCCTCGCTACCCGCACAATTTCTAGCAGTACATAGAATTTTACCAACGATTTAACCTTTTTAATATAATCGCTTCGCTACAAAGCTGCCGTAGTACAGACTTACTGACTCGGCGCTTCACGCTCGATAAACACAGCCTACTCACACTCTATTCAATATAACCTACAATATACTTGTTATATTGTCGCCGAGGGAAATATATTATCGTTATATAACTAGGCCTTTGCATCCGTTGTGGATGATTTATACAGTATTTTCAGAGTGAAGTACCTACTCCTCAAATATACTGTAGTGCCTGGGACAAGATTTTTAAATGTCCGTATGGTTGCCCAAGCACATACGGCATTCTCGCAACATAGTCGGCCTAGTCCAGAGGAAAGAACTAGTCAATACGTCTGGGACCAACTATGTGCGGGTTTCCTCACGATGTTTTCCTCCACCGTATGAGCGTCCGTATTATGTACTTGAGATCAGAAAAAGTCTCATTGGTACACGCCTCCACCCGGGGTCGAACCTGCACCCTCTAGGAGTGCGAACCAAAGGTCTACCCATTAGGCCACGGACGCTCAATCGTTATATAACGGAGCTAGAAAAGGAGATTGTTTTATATATCCTACGTAAAAGTGACATGATAGAGCGAGCAGTGCAGCATTACTATGATTACATTACATTACATATTATTATACATTTTCATTACATTACATACACAGTTACATTTTCATTTCAATGTTTGTAGGACAATTGACTACGGAACCCTAAAACGGAACCCTAACCCAGCTGGTTTGTATATTGATAGGTTAATAGTTTTGATAGGTTAATAATTTAAGAGTAATATTGTCCTACAAATAGAACAATCCATATTTTAGGACCATCAAATCGAAATATTAAATCCTTTCTATCTCTGTTAGCTACCACTTTCGAGAATTTTCGCAGAGGAAATTGTTCTTCGTCTTATCAAAATGAAGCTACTCACGAAAAATTAGCTTGATAGTAATTAAAAAAAATTGTTCTAGGGAACCCGGACTATTATTAGAAATAAAAAATTAAAATACGTAACTGAAAGTAGGATAAACCAAACATAGCACCAACAATTCTCTCATCACCATATTAATTATATATAAACTCCAATCCTAAAGGAACTCATTCAAACATTCACAGTAACGGAGTTATGAGTTCGAGCAAACTGTTTGTTCATCATATTCTGAAAACCCCTCCATGTGTCCACAAGGGTGACCATGATACGAGGTTAGTGTGAGATTTGTCCCGAATTTTACGGATAATAAATAAGCTAAAGTAACTGATTATCCGTAAAATATTTTATATTTAACTTTTGCGCAGGTTTTGCGTTTTGCCTGTAAAATTGTATATTCTTATTCTTTCTTCAAGAAGTCTACCCAATCTAAATAATTGCCCTAGAAAAGTAGATAATAATAATAAATAATAATAATAATATCTATATGGAGTATGGACGCTTCACACCACGTCAGTCTGGCCCCGTGCTAAGTACCTGAAGGACTTGTGTTACGGGTACCAGACAACGGAAATATATTAAATACTTTTATACTATACATATATTTAAGATTTTTACTATACTATCATACACATATTTAATACACAACCAGACCCGGGAATATTGAAAACTTTTTGTTACGTCGGCGGGATTCGAACCCGCGACCCCCGGCTTGAGCACTCAAGCAATTGAGCCACAGAGGTTGTCAGATAAAAGAAAGAAACAAACCCGGCTTATTTACTGATGAAGTCAGCTCATCTGCATATTGCGTCTACACCGTCATTTCCATGATAATGGCCGCCCTTCAGCCATTTAATCACCCGACTCAATCTACTGTTCTAATTTGGCGGCGCCGTAAGACGCCATGTTGGAAAAGCGAACCGAGACAAAGCCGCTTACGTTGAGTCGGGTTAGGTAACGAATTCATGTAATATTATGATTTCGATTATATTTTTTTTCCTTAACCCCTGATAAAGAGATTTATTAGGAAGGAAGGGGAAAATACATCTATTAATATATAAAACTAGACGTTCCGCGCAGCTTCGCCCGCGTAAATTAGATATTTCACAGACAAATCAGTCTAGAAAAAAATAGCCTTTAATCCTTCACGTGGTCTACTTCTTATCTGACCCAAATAACAGAAAAATTGCTCTAGTAGTTCGTGAGATAAGCCCTTTCAAATAATTTCCCCCGTTTTTTTCACATTTCCTTCTATTTATTAGCTCCTATTAGTCTTAGCGTGATAAAAATATAGCCTATAGCCTTTCTCGATAAATGGGCTATCTAACACTGAAAGAATTTTTCAAATCGGACCAGTAGTTCCTGAGATTAGCGCGTTCAAATAAGCCCTTTCAAATAATTTCCCCCGTTTCTTCCACATTTTCCTCTATTTCTTCGCTCCTATTAGTCTTAGCGTGATAAAATATAGCCTATAGCCTTCCTCGATAAATGGACTATCTAACACTGAAAGAATTTTTCAAATCGGACCAGTAGTTCCTGAGATTAGCGCGTTCAAACAAACAAACAAACAAACTAACAAACTAACAAACTCTTCCGCTTTATAATATTAGTATAGATATAGATTCTCGTGTCACAGTGTTTGTGCGCGAACTCCTCCAAAACAGCTCAACCGATTTTAATGAAATTTTGTATGTACATTCGTTAAACCTGAGAATAGGTTTTTATCTACTTTTTATATTGATACTAGAAATAATTTATATAGCAAAACAACTTTTGCTGGGGCAGCTAGTAATATATAAAGCCCGTCACAGACTTAGCTATAATATATATTAATATACCGTACTATAATATATATTATAGTAGCTACCACACACTGCGAAACACAGTCACAGAAATATATATTATAGCTGAGTGTGCGGTCACGCGAAAATTAGTATAGAAAATATATAGTAATATGCCTAGCTTTAAAAATATTAATATATATTTATAGCTAAGTCTGTGACGGGCTTAAAAGGTGTGTTTGTCTTTATTTGACACATGAAAGACAGCGGACTCGGACCTCGAATAGATATACTGTGGTTATACGCTGCGTAAAATATATTCATACTAATATTATAAATGCGAAAGTGTGTCCTTCTGTCTATCTGCCTGTCTGTCTGTCTGTCTCTCTGTTTGTCTGTTTATCTATCTGTAACTTCTTCACGCCTAAACCGCTGAACTGATTTTTGTGAAATTTAGTGTAGAGGTGCTTTGAGTCTCGAAATGTACCTACGGCCCTTGCGCGATAAACAAATTTTGGCGCAACCTACGAATAATATAAACTAAGGAAAAGTAACTCCGTCAAAAAACATGCTCTACAATACTTGTCAAAAATATGTACCTTAGGTACACATTTCAATACATTTGCAATATTTAGGTGGCCTTGAGCGGTATCAGGCTGACGTTACATGACAGTTCGAAAGGAACCAAATTTAAAACGGTAATAGTATGGGAGTTCGTCCTTAGTTTTTATTATTCGTAGGGCGCAACGGAGTTGCAGGCGTCATCTAGTCTTTAATAAATTAGAAAGTAGGAAAATTTAAAGACATTACATTTTCTTTAACAATTAATATTTTCTGACGCGTTTGCCATAGAAATTGCTTTATAAAGACAAACACAATACAGAAAATAAAAGAATAACAATTAAATGTTTTTATTTCACGATAAGGTCTTATGGCGGTGATAATGTAACTTGCTGTTGTTTATTTTATTAATGACTAACTTTTTCTGGTAAACATACTATTGTTCTATTCTTTGGGACACAATGTAGCTTATGTATTGATCAAGAGTTAGTTCCTAAGTTGGCATAGAGACCTAAGTTCTACCATTAATACCGAATTGGGTTTAAATCCATCCAAAAGTTTTGCATTAAAAAGTAACCTAATCTTTTGCCTTTATTGCGATATAATGCGATAGTTTAAATATTTCATGACCCGTTTAGTACCATTCACCGGGACTTATCCGTCAATCTTCATCACCCAGTACGTATGTACGTACAAACAGACATCAGTGCAATTACCGTCCACTTTAGGCGCT
Organism: Cyaniris semiargus; assembly: GCA_905187585.1. Classification (NCBI taxonomy): domain Eukaryota; kingdom Metazoa; phylum Arthropoda; class Insecta; order Lepidoptera; family Lycaenidae; genus Cyaniris; species Cyaniris semiargus. The sequence goes on from LR994558.1 coordinate 15,918,780, forward strand.
CCGTGCCGCGGCGCATTTGTTTGATAGTTAATACAGTAGCTAACAAAAGTACTGGAATGGATTAAAACATGCAACTTTGATCTGATTTTTAATCTGAAAACCGAAATTCGACTGAATAAATTTTCCATTATATTTTTGTTCCGTGATAAACAGAAACCTACATAGTTTAAATTGGTAGCAAGAAGCATTTTTATTAAATTAGGGGGCAAACGAATAAACCGGTCACCCGATGGAAAGCAACTACCGTCGCCCACTAGCAACATCAGAAGAGTTGTAGGTGGCGGCTTTTGATAAGAGCATTATATATACTCTTAGCGGCCCATATATAAGCAATGTTTTATCTTGTTAAAAGGAGTATTACTTCTAGTCAATCAACGTCAAATATACCCTTCCAATTACAGTTCAACTTTGTCTAGTTACAGATAAAAATTCTAGCTAAAGTTCGAACGACGAATCAAGACACAAAACTTCTGTGCCTTGTTATTTTGATTATATTTTAGTTAAAACTATACAAAAAGACGGTTACAACTAATAAATCAAAGATAATAAATACTCCAATTACTGTAAAATATATTTTAGTTACGAACAAACATCTAGTTACTAGACAAAAATGTTTAATAATTGGTTCGCGTTGGGCGTGGTTAAAGGTCAGAGGTCGGGGCCGCCCGCGCCATATGTGATCGGGAATACCTCGTTAAAACTACGTATTATTGAATGCCGGGACGTTACGTGATCGGATAACTCTAAGTATGATATGACTAGGTAAATAATTATGACATTATACATGCGAAAATAAAGCTTAAAAACTGTGTCGTCATTATTTCGTACATTGTTTGTCATTTTTAAATAGTATTTTCATCTTCAATACATAACAAACGAAATTGAAATCCCTTCGAAAGCTATGACACCAGAAACAGATAGACCCACACTGCACACACAGAGCCACCGCCTTACAAACACTTCAAACATATAACACCGAGGAGTCTTTTCTTTAGCCTATTCAAGGTCTTAAATAAGTTATGCATGCCTGGTACAGGCAATAACAGTTTTGCCCGTCGTATAAAATTATTTCACACATAAAGCCCAAAATTGCAGATTCCTAAGGAGGTACATAATATTAATATTTTTATAGTCTAGCTTGGGCTTTCTGAATGTCTACACTCTACTGACTAGTATCAGATGGAGTTACATTTTCTTCTATCTGCTATTTGGCAAGAAATAAAATGTAATTAGGCTGCCCCATGATGGACAAATACGAGTTCACGAACGTGTAGAGGGACATATTAATCGTTTTTGATTTCCAATCATGACCCAACAGAGACCCCTTTAAGTCTCAATCAAAATTTTTGGTAAAATATTAGATAACTTATCTTTGAATACCAAAAAATTTTGGACAAGACTTTGTGCCTAAAATCCGTTCAAAACTAGTCTTGAGAATCACCCATACAATTAAGAACTTTAACACAATTAAGTAAGGTTTATTTTCATATTATGAACGGAATAACTATAAAGTTAGCGACTTAATACAGCGGAGTGGTTTTTAAGTGCTTCTCAACTTTACGAATGCAGTTTATATTCTTACACTCGCATTATACTAACTTTGAAATATTACTCATCTTTGATAGTTACTTTATAGCTATAATATGGTAATAAAGTCGACAAACCTGCATACGGTTAAGATATTAAAAAATGTTACAGTCGTGAAGATGTGGTGTATAATTTTTTATGCATTAAAAACTACTTTGGGAGTACCAAACAAGAAACAGTATCAGACATACATTATTACCGCGTATCCTTTCCTACGCCGTTCCCGCAGTGGTGGTCTACTCTTCTTTCGACTTATAAATAATTTTAGATCAGAAATTGTCCTGACGCAAATTGATTTTTTTTTACCAGACCGGACCCAAAAAAGTGCACAACGCCTCTAAAAAGGTTATGACTCTCGGTCAGAATGGTCGGTCAGTATGGTCGAAAAAAATGTTAAAATACTCCAAATATCATTATATAAAAAAACGCTATTATAAAAATAAGCGCGCAAATAATAAAAAGATGAGAATTTTCGTAGCACTCGGCTTGGCGCTACGGCGTAGATGGTCTACGCGGGGTCTACGACCGCTACGAGACCTCCCAGCTTAAATAAATAACGAAAAATGGTCGCTAGTGCTGTATCCTGGTGCAATTTTATCGATAAAAATATTTCGGCAATATGCAATAGTAAATTTTTTTATCGATAAAAATTAATTGTAATTTTCGTAAATATTTTTATTTTCACATAAAATATTATTCTTAATTTTTTTTTATAAATAATCATATTTTTAGGGTTCCGTACCCAAAGGGTAAAAACGGGACCCTATTACTGAGACTTCGATGTCTGTCCGTCTGTCTGTCTCCAGGCTGTATCTCAAGAACCGCTATAGATAGACTGCTGAAATTTTCACAAAATGTGTATATCTGTTGCCGCTATAACAACAAATACTAAAAACAAAATAAAGTTAATATTAAAGGGGGGCTCCCATACAACAAACGTGATTTTGTTGGCTTTTTTTGCTCGTATTCCATAATGGCAACAGGTAGGCACTTGAAATATTCACAAAATCCTTAATTATATTCGTTATTTAATATTTAATAATAAAATTAAAATAAAATAAATAATTTGGGGGGGCTCCCATATAAAAAACACATTTTTTTTTCGCTATATAACGGTACGGAACCCTTCGTTCGCGAGTCCGACTCGCACTTGGCCGATTATTTATTCATCTACATAATATAGTATAATTTTTTATTTATTTTTTTATCACATTCCTAAATAAAAAACAGGCTAATTAAAGGAACAATCTGCATACTAATTTCCGAACAATGAAGAGAATATCTGTTGCTTCTCGCAGGTGGGTCGATCGGTAAACAAAGCGTTAAATGTATTTCACGCCCACGACTCGATCTCTTGGCATTTATGGTGACCTGTCATTTATAATGAACTAGCAACGTTTTTGGAATTCTCGTTTAAAGTACATAAAAATAGTTTTTAAGTTATATTTACGAGTTAATTTCACGATAAAAAAATCCGACGTCGACAAATCATATTTGTTTTGCTTTACCGTATTATAGGTAAAATAATTAAGCAGTGTCCGTTTATACCACTGTAACGATCGATACGTAAATTACTGATCAGATTTTAATATAAAGGTGAATTTTAATAATGGTAATTCGTCAGTGAGATGTAAAATAATTTTTAATAATAACAGACATTCACAACTATAACTATAGGTCTACCAGAATCTGATGGCAATTTTTGACAGCAGATTTTTAAAAAATATCCTTGATCATTGGATAAATTTTTATATTTGCATGTTTAACACACAGAATCAGCCGCTATAAGAAAAAAAACGGATCAAAATGTTTTATTTCAATTACCCCCGTATTGCTAGTCATTTTATTTTCTCACTTTTTGCCATCAGATACTGGTAGACCTATATATTTCTTAAGCTTTGTATAAATATACATAGGGAAATAATGTTCGCCATTTGTGTAAATAATAAAGGCATAATACCGACACTTCGGTACTCGTTCTCATATTGCTTGTTGGCATAAAAGCTTTTATTCGTGAAACTTGAAAGCTCTCGATATAATGTTACAGTGGAGGCGGCCTGCTGATGATACTCGAGGACTCATCAACTTGAAAGCTTCAATTAGCTTCAAGCGATAAAGGTATTTAACATAATTGGCGTATAGCTTTCATATCTTGGCCTTTGAAAAGTTAAAAAGTTAAAACAAACACTTGAATTAAATATCACGAATATTTTTCATAAAATGCTAGTATATTTTTTTAGTTGGTAATTGGGAATCAACAAGATATAATATATAATTTTGATATATCGATCATGCTATAGCATGGCTAGATAACAGGAAGGACATAAGCTACTGCTTAACATTTAATTGCACGATACTCGTAAAAATCCTCCTGCACATGATTGTTAGTAAAGAAAAATAATATTTTGTTAAAATTTATATCGTGACGACACGTTACTTTACCACGTTTGATTAGATGTTTGACATCAAAAGACTGTACACTTTGTTAAATGTTAAGTAAACATAAACACGAGTAATTGAAACAAGCTAAAAACGTCCATTTGTTATTAATTCGTTTATATGGGTCAATCGTCGGTGTATCGAGCAACGTTCGATGGGCCATTACACCGTGTGTGAGTGTTTGCTATAAACTTGGTGTATTGCTCTAAATATTGATAATTATATCAAAAGTTTTATTTATGTACAAATAAGCGGTGCCCTAACTAAAAATGAATATTTATTTAAAGAAGAATAAACTTCGTTCCGTTAAATACTCACGAGTGAATGATCTCCAATATATTTCAACAATTGAACATTATTATTTATTATTCATTTTATATTTTCTAACCTGTATTTTCTTTCATTGATTGCGTGGAAATTCTCAAGATTGTTAAAACGTGAGAAAATGACTGCAATTAATTTCAAAATAATTATTCTCATAATATTAACCAAACGAAAAACAAAAAAAGGAATACAGTAAAAAGTTAATCGTTATCATGGCAACCACATGCCTCAGTAACTGCGTAATCGACTCACTAATCGCTTTAAATATTCATAAGGGGTAAGAAATATGCTATAAGCAAGGTGAATCCATTAAAGTATTATAGCCTAAGTTTGTGGAGATGTTTGTTTGTTTAATATTATATTTGGGTGCTAGCTTTTAGCAAAAGCTATTCCTCGAGGATGTGGTACTTTTTCGGGGTAAAAAGTTGCCTTCGAGTTAATCCAGAGCTTATACAACTACCATGCAAATTCGATGAAAAATCCAGTCAGTAATTTTTGCGTTATGAAGTAACAAACATACAGACTCAAAAAATTTCCTATAGTGTGATATCTCATAAAAAATCTAATAGAAATACTTTGGACTCTGGATTAAAATGATCACTTTAAGGACTACATAACATAATATTACCCCGGGATACATCAATTTCTTTCTAACAGAGAGTTTCTCAGACGTTCAGATGGATTAAGTATTTATCTATCCCATATTATGTTTACCCACTTCTAAATTTAAACATCAGATGCTGATTGCGGAAACATAATTTCAAGTGTTTGTACATCAATTATTTGAGTGATTGTAACCTACTTCTACATTCTCGACCTTAAATCGACTAAAAAATAGTATCTACAATTCAAACAAATAATCAAACAATGGATGATATGATTCAAAATGGGAAAAATCTATAATATAGGCCACTAGCGCTTTTGTTTGGCTAACATCAAATAACCAGTCAACAAATAAATGAATTCCTGTCAAAAAACCTCAGAAATCGGGAATGATTCAATTTCAGCAGCTTGTGTAATTCCATAAAAATCCTGCTATAACGTTTCAACCTACTAGTGATCCATCCATCCATTACAAACATTCGCATTTTTTATAATAAGACAAACCACGGAGTAACCTACTTGAGAAGATCGCTAAGTACTTCCCATGTTTACCGTGTACCAACAATTGGGTTACGGGCTCAACTGTTACTGAGTACGTGACCGTTATTCCATCGGGGAGATTTGATGTACAAACTAAAACTAACAAGGATTTCGAGCTAAAAATATATCGACTAAATATCGATGTTTATAAAAATATATCGACAAAAACGAAATGTCGACGTTTAAAAAATTATATTGGCGAAAACAAAGGATTTTTACAAAATTATCGATATCGATAAAAACTTTTCGCAACACTACATTCGAAAGGACATTCACGAAATTGCAAATAAAATAGTGAAATGGCGTAGTTGCTTTGTTCGTTGGATCAATTGCGATTTGCGATTAATCTTTTGTTGCATTTGTTTTTATTGACAATTTGTTTTAATAATTTAATATAAATTAAATTTATACATTTTACTATAAATTTTATTTATTATAGTTGGTCTTTGTATACTTTCGCAAATGATTTAATATTCGGAAAAGTTTTGCAACACACCGATAATGAAATAAAATAGCGTCAAAAATGTTGTAAAATTATTGTATTGTTTCAGATCAAGCCGGCATCAAAATAATTGAAAGAAATCGGCGAAAACACGAATATATTGTATTGCGTGGGCTAAAACGCATTTCTTTGTCATACACTACGAAGAATAATTTATTATTCGTAGGTCATACATCATACTGTTTACAAACATGCGCTCCTGGTATAGTAAATCCATTATAGAATACCTGATAGTGTGTGTTCAGTGCCGCCAGCGTGATGGCTGCATGTCGGGACTGGCACTGCACTGGCACTGGCGCGCGTCTGGCAGCGCGGCCGGGACTGGACTGGCACGGGCGAGGCCCGGTCGATACGATCCCGCAGGTGAGTGCGTGCGCCGCCGCCCTGCACCGCTCAACTATTACTAGGACTTCAGAAATGTTTTTGCACTACACAGCACAACTATTAGTACTAGGATTTCATTAATGATTTATTTTTTTGTCAGAAATTTAACACATTACCAATTTACTGATCATAGTCAACAAATGTCCAAAATAGCTTGTTTGTAAGCTTTGTCTCTGTCACTCAGTGAAAGAGCGAGAAAACTTCAGGACTACGCTTCAGTTAGAATTTTGGCTTATTTATTGCTAAATACTAGACGTAGTCTGCAACTTAGTTGCACTGAAATTCTTTTATCACGTGCAAACATCATACATTACATCGTAAGCATAGATAGTAAGTACATCTCAGACTGAAAAGTAAAGTATCAAATTAAAGTATCTCGGAACCAAAGATCAAAGTCGGTTCAGCGATTTAAGAGGGAAGAGGTGTAGAGATAGACAGACACACTTTTTCATTTATAATATTAGTAATGGTTAAAAGAATGTTCTGGGTATATCGGGTTAAAACGATAACGACGAAAGTGTGTCTGTCTGTCTGTATGTTCTTCACGCTCAAACCGCTAAACCTTTTTGCTGAAATTTGGTATAAAGATACTTTGAGTTATGTAGTAACTATTTAGTAATCTGTGCTTTGAAACCCGGGAAAGGACATGCGATACTATTTGTCCCGGAAAAATGTACAATACCCGTGCGATAAACAAATTTAGGACCAACGAAAAATGGGTAATTAGGTTAGCAGTGAAGAACTTTTATGTAGGCTTGATGTCTCTTATTAGAAAGCATAGGCTAGGGATGGCGAACCCTGCCTTATCAACGTGCCACTCTTCTAAATAATCACTAAAGTGATGTCATAGACGTGCCATCAAATATATTATATATTTTTTTGTAATACTGACGCGTATTTTTAAACATATAACGCCCTTAGCCTAACTTAGCGCTTTTGTAGATTAATCACTATAAAAATTTTGTGATCAGCACAGAGCACACTCTAAATTTTATGTCGTGTGTCATTGGTTCGCCATCCCTGGCATAGGCGGATAATGTGTTTTTTTTTAAATAAAATTGGGGCCGTCTATGGGCTGTTCGCCCATATCCTTTTTTTGTTATTTTATTATTTAGATTTTTCGCACCAAGGATAATTGAAATAATATTATTAATTTTAATTAATTGTAGTCCATCACGCCATGGACTTTTTTTTTAATATATATAATAGAATAGATTATAATATACAGGTAACAAGGTGTAACAAAAATAAGTGATAATACTTTAGGGTGTGTACGTGTTCCTTGTAGAGAGTTCACTGAGAAAGTAGGAGCGCTGAAAGACGAAAGTTTTTTTTAACTTTTGTATGGGCAAGGGCCCGAGCGTCACGAGTTTCCCCATACAAAAGTGAAAAAAATTTTGGTCCTTCAGCACTGCTACTTTCACAGTGAACTCAACAAGGAACACGTACACACTCTAAAGTATTATCACTTATTTTTGTTACACCCTGTATACATATAATAAATAAATATATATATTTATTGTTTTATAAATTACATAATTATAATATTAATGTTTTGAATGGTGTGGTGTGAAAAGTGGGCCACGAAACAAAGGAGTTTGGGAACCTCTGATTTAGTTTCTCGATAAATAAAAGATGTTGCAGAACGATAAGAAAGCTATATGAACTCGAGATACTGGCTGAGAGAAGGTCAACAAAGTGGGAAATAGCTAATCCATACTAATATTATAAATGCGAAAGTGTGTCTGTCTGTTACCTCTGTACACCCAAACCAATTTTGCTGAAATTTGGTATGGAGATACTTTGAGTCCCGGGAAAGGACATAGGATACTTTTCATCCTGGAAAATGTACGGTTCCCGCGCGATAAACGCAACGGAGTAGCGGGCGTCATTTAGTAGCTAATATATTTCACCACATTTTTCAACCTTTTACAGTTTTCAGATTTTCATTGTTCTTTGTAATACAGCCGGTAAAAATAATAACAAATAGTTTTCAAGATATTATCGCTAATAGGGTAGATACGTAGGTACTAATAGGGTGGTAGGGTAGATACGTAGATGAAACATACACCCATGTCCCATAATTATAATTATAGATACATATTACAGACACATTTATAAATTAAATATACGCCGTATACCTTTAACCTTATTATTAAAAAATATTCTATATCGTAAACCCCTGTACATCTTTACAAAAGGGAAGGATCTTTCATATTGAAGCCCTCAAAGCGGCTTTTCGTTTTTTCCAGCCCTTTTGCCTCAGTCCCTTAAATTGTCATCAATCGGGATCGACGAATAAATACTACACAAAGCCAAACGTTTGCACACAGTCGCCGAGTAATGCAGTACACCGTAAAAATGTTAATTGCGATAGTGATGGCAGATATCGATAAACTTTGTGATTATTTAAAAAAAAATTATTTCAAAACTAGTTGCCCCGGTGAACTTCGTATCACTTCCAAATATAAACCTTCCCTGGACTGTTGTTTTTAAGGCGAGGCCAGTTCGAAAAGACTGATTTTTAAGCTTCCAGTCTGAAGAAATTATGAGGAATTCGCTTACACCAAAATTGATGTAAACTCAAAAAGGAACAAAGTAACAAAATAACCGAACAGAATATTGAAAAATGGCATGGTAATTCTGTAAAAAAATCTTGAATATCACCATAAAAATATACTTCAAATTCGAACATCTCGTAATTTTCAATGACAATGATATGATTTTTTTACAAAAAGGATAGTTTTTTTTATAGTTCTAACAAAATAACCGAATAGTGTTTTAATAAATGATTCGGTCATTAAAAAAATAAAATAAAACGTATAATTTTCACCTGTTTCGCCCTATCAAGAACGCGGCGAGCGTCGTAACCGCCACTGTAAAAGGCGCGCTGATATGAATGTTATTTTAATGTCCTTTACGTCGATATTCGTACTAACAGACATCGACCTGCTAATTTTAGGAACATCCTTTGCTTGCGGGTGTGTATCGATAACTCCAGTCAAGATAAGTCAAGTCGTCCAGTGTCACGTAATTTTATCGATAGTCGATAGTCGCTGGGCCCAACACTAGTGTAGTGTTGGCAGTAAACATTCTTGTCGTGATTTGTGACTGAATAATATATTTTGTTTAATACAAATTCCTCGTTTCCGTTTCCGGAATCTGAGGACATTGTTTTATGCCTTTACCGCAAATTTCGAAAAAATACCTGATTATGTAAAGAGGGGTATACAAATTCGACAATGACTGTTAATCGATATTTTGTGATCAATTACGGAATCTTCACAAGATATTTTTTTTTTGTGGTTTTAAAATAAAAAAATCAAGTGATTTAAATTATTGTATTTACTATTTTGCACTCATTTTATTATACATAATATTGTTATGATTGTTATTAATAAAATATATATTTTTAAACAAAAACCTATTAGTATGGTATAGTAGTATATAATAGTTAAACAATGATTTCGTCGATACGTACAATAATTAAGCTAGATTCTAAACTTTCCTAGAATTTTAAGAAAGTTCTTTAGAACTATACTGAGGAGAGAGGACACAGTCACAACTCAGTACTCACATACAGACAGTCGAGCCAAAGTTCAAAGTGAAAGCTAGCTGTAGCTTTAAGTATAACATTGTTTTCACCGTTTTGGCATTTTTTGACAGTAACATTAGTCTGGATTCTACTTCTGGATGTGGCACGGCTGGTCTTGGACCTATGGTGCCTTAAAACCAATTCTAGCTGTCCTTTTTCCTTTTGAACAGTGCTGTGAACTTCCCAGCCTCGTATGTCGGCATGAAAGGCAAGTATGATGTCCATTTCCACCTGCAAACGATAAGAAAAGATCATCCATAATTTGAATGTTGTATGCTACTGGGGTTCTCTGGTATTTTACTCCAGCAAAAGGGCTTTATTATCTATCGTATTATTGTTTATGTATAGCTTGTTAGTCAAAACTCCTAATTCTACAAGTACAAGCAGAGTATAATAATAATGTCTTGCATCAATTATTTTGATATTTTCGTGCCATGCCAAAAAGGGCAATTTTTACGACCGTATTTTTTCACTATAAAAGATAAGCAAGTACCTACTTTTGTAGCAATTTTTCAGGCACAAATATCGTAACCACACAGTTTTATTTACAAGTCCCCAGCCGTATTCTGATAAGGAAATACGGCGTCGTAAACCTCCTGCCCCCCGCTGCGGCCCTAGTAGGTGGCTCGCCGCGGTACTGAGCTATGAGCAATAAAGATGTCAACCCTTCAACTCCGATAAGGCCCACTTGGGCCGCGAGAACAATTTACAATAGATTTCCAAGAATCCGCGATCGAAGGATTAACGGACTTTTAACTATGTATAATGATCATTTTACAAAATAACTTCCCTGAGGGAAATATAGGCACCATCTTATGTTTTTACGTGGGACAAACTAGAGAAAATAATTCCACAATCGCAATGGATTGTGGAATAGGATTGTGGGAATATATTGGAAGTGCAACACCTGAGAAATCCAAAATATGCATAGTCAGTTATCAAACATATCACTTTTTTTTTGTAAAATTATTCGATAAAAGTTGAAAATAAAATCAGTTAAAGAATTTAAATACAAACTTTTCCTACTGGGAAGTTTTTCTTGTGCTTTGGACTAAAGTTTACAAATAATAGTCATTTAGACTTAGAGTTATTCTGTGAAATAACGTTGAGCCATAGCTTGAGCTTCGAAATCTCTGGGGCGAAAATTTAAATGATAATTAAATTCGAATTATGTCTAATATAAAGGATATTCTGCCCTTGTCACATATTAGAGTTTCTTAAGAGAAAAAAAAGCGTCCCTTATTTAACTTACCATTAAATAGAAGTATAGTAATGTTTTTTTTTTTAGGAGTTTATTGTGCTTGTGAGTTAATGATGCTTGGTAAAATGACAACTGACTTAACTCACCTTCTTATAAGCGTCATTCCTACTGGGAAGTCGTAAGTGTCTCCCTCCTCACTAGCGCCAGCAGCCTCCAGAGACATCTCCTTGGCCCAAGCCGTCAGACCGCGCTCCTCGTCAGTACCTGTACAGTTATGGTCTCCTGGTTACTGTAGCTCAAAATTAGCCACTATAAGGTGGGTGGAAATTGAAAGAAAATAATCGAAATCTTTGTTGATGATTCACTCGAAGGGTACTTGCTTTTAAAATGTCTTAAGTACTCGGATATAACATCTATATTCCATACTCATATATTTACCCCGAATACTTGCTTTCAAAAAGTCTTAAGTACTCGGAGATAACATCCATACTCATGTTTAACATGCGAAAGTGTGTCTGTCTGTCTGTTACCTTTTTACGGTTAAACCGATTAGAAAATGGCCAAATGCAATTTGATAAAGACAGTAGTTTGAGACTTGGGAAAGGACACAGAATACTTTTTATCCTGGTAAATTGTAAAGTTCTCGCGCGATATACGAATTTTGGCGCTACGAAGTCGCGGCCCGGGTTACAACTGATGCCAAATAAAGTTATATCGTACCGTACCCAACAATTTACTAACCTATAAACAAAGCAGTATAAAGAACTGATAGGAACAGCATAATACAAGATGGCGGGCTGCCAACACTCCCAACATCCGGCCTCAGAGGTCAAGAGAGATGGATATGATTTACAATGTGGCCAAATAAAAAGACGAATACAAGCCTACCGTAATTTGTGGGACGATATTATATTGCCTTTATTAATAGCAGTTTTTAGCAGATTGTTAATTTCTGAATTACTAGATTCAGCCTGCAATTCGTTTAGAGGGCTGGAAGCATACATTTTTTCAGGATAAAAATATTCTGTGTTCTTTCCCTGCAGGAATTAAAATATCTCCGTATCTGTTAAAATCCATTCAGCTGTTTAGTAGTAACAAACAGACAATTCGCTTTTATGACATTAATACATTAATTATCGACTATTGAGTATTAAACTTTGACTATAGCCGAAAACTTCATAGTCAATACAAAATAGCAATCAAACGCACCAGGTAATTAATCTACCTAGCCGTTTTCGGATTTGGTGACTTCTATACCATCTATACCAATATCATAAAGCTGAAGAGTTTGTTTGTTTGTTTAAACGCGCTAATCTAAGGAACTACTGGACCGATTTGAAAAATTCTTTCAGTGTTAGATAGCTCATTTATCGAGGAAGGCCATAGGCTATTTTTTGTGGGCTAATTTGTCTGTGAAATTCCTATTTTACGTCTAGTGATTAATTATAATATGAATTTTACTCACCAGGTATCAAATTATCCAGCAGACATCCAACAATCCCGCCCACTAATATCGAAGTGGACAGCAGCACCTGCAGCACAGCGTCCAGCGCCGTCACCCCCGTCTGTATGACGCCGCTGTGGGCCGACATCCACCGCGTCAGCACCAGCGGGAAGAACAGGCTGAAGCCGATGATGTACAGGTTCCGGGAGCTGTTCAGGTCAACGTACTGCAGGGCTGACAGACCTGCAGGGCAATTTACGATTCTCGTTCGACACGGATTCGGAAACTAAGTGGTAAAATGTGTGTCCCCCCACCCCTCAACTTCTAAAGTAGGGGCATAATAAGTCTAAAAACAATATATGATGTACTTTACTATAAAATTTTTTTATATTTTTTATACGTGTTCATACATTTTACCTGTCCTGCTCTAATTTCATAAATAATATCGCCATCTCACTCACACATGAAAATCTGACAAGCGTGGCCTACTAGATGTAATGACGTCATCCGCGGCCAACTCGATTTATCAACCTTCTAGAAGGAAACAAAAGAACTCGAAGAACACGCATCAAGACGCTTCATATGACAATTATTATTCGACCTCAATATTCGAACTAGACGACACGTATTTTTTCACAAATTGTAAAATTCGACAATAAACGTATACGGCTGTAATCTGTAGCTTTTTTTATTCGAAGACGATACTTAACAAGCTTTGGACCTTCTTCGGCGGATAATCGCAAGCTATACGAACCAGCGTCGGATATTCGGAAAACAGGAAAATTCGTCATACACATACGAGACAATCGGAGGAAATCGTAAGAAGCAGTGGTCAGGTCAGGCTATCCTTTTCCTTTCATATTCGATAATTTTCCTATAATATTTCCCTATTTTCAATTCGATTTTGTGTAAATAAAGTGTAAATATTAGATACGTAAAATATTCGTTTAGTTCATTAATTTTATATACGGGGTATAAACGTTATCTAAGGCAAGGTTTGACGTCTTCTGTTTCTCATTTTATATTCACAATATGACGGAATCTAGTGAAAATCGAGATCTGCTTAAGGCATTAAATAAAAAAAGGGGTATTATTCGTAGCAAACTTACATTGTTCATAAAATTCGTAGATTCTTTAATTGATAAATTAGAAAATGAAAACATTTATACGGAACTTCAGACGCGCCTCAATAAAGCCGAAGTTTTATTAGAGTCATTTTCTAATATTCAGGATGAAATCGAGTTCAATTTGCAAGATTCTCTCCTAGAAAACGCATTAAACGATAGACAGAGTTTTGAAAAAAAACTACACATACATAACTGAAGCCAAATGTATATTAAGCGCTCAAATTAAGTTACAGAGTAAGTCATGTAAGAGCACTGGTGCCGTGAAATTGCCGACAATCGCCCTGCCATCCTTTGACGGTTCGTACGACCAGTGGCTGGAGTTTCGCGACACATATCTCTCACTGATACACAACTCTGCGGACATAGGCGATGTACAAAAATTCCACTACTTGCGGTCTTCACTCACAGGTAACGCACTTATGGTTATTAAATCGTTAACATTTTCGTCGGATAACTACCAAGTTGCCTGGGAGCTGTTGGAGAACCGTTACAATAATAATCGTTTACTTGTACATAATCATATTAAAGCATTATTTTCTATTAATTCATTAACTAAGGAGTCATCTGTACATATTCGTAGGTTAATCGATACGGTTTTGAAAAATATTCGTGCTCTCAATTCGTTAGGTGAGCCCACCGACTCGTGGGATACGTTGCTCATCTATTTAATCACAACTAAACTCGATCAATCGACAGAGAGCCAGTGGGAGAACTACAATAGCTCTATTTTAAATAATAATAATTCGGATACACGTAATCACTTGTCACTAAATGATTTAATAAAATTAAATAAAAGATAGAGCTGACTTACTGGAGACAATTCATTTAAATCACAGTAAATGCAGTTCATCAGAAAACGTTAATAATAAATCGATAAATATCCATAGGTCACACAGTTTCGTTTCTACAAGCTCAAATAACAGCAACTCTTTCCAAAACAAACATAATACAGGTAATTCTAATCGCAGTCGTAGTTGCCCTCTGTGTAATCATAATCATTCGCTTTATTCATGTTATTCGTTTCTAAATTTATCTATAGACGACAGAATTAAATTCATTAATAAAACCGGGCTCTGTAAAAACTGTCTACGCGCAGGTCATACCAACACCGAGTGTTGGTTCGGCACGTGCAAGCAGTGCAACGAGAAATACAACACGTTAATTCATAATATGCCGATTAGGGCTCGTGATGACACTGTCGCCGACCAACCGCGGTCGAAGGGTGAGCACCAGCCTGAAGCGGAGGTATCAGCGCCGCAGCCCGGCCCCTCTAATTCGTTCGTATTGCATTCCTCATCTAATGTAACCGATAATAATATCAATTCGTTAGTACCGGAGACTGTGCTGTTGTCTACGGCTCTGGTAGAAGTCGCAGATTCGGATAATAAATATCACACAGTGCGTGCTTTACTGGACACCGGCAGCCAGAATTGTCTAATCGCTGAGGCTCTATGCAAGAAACTCAATATTAATTCGATACAGTCTACTTACCAAATCGCGGGTGTAGGGAACTCAGTAACTAATTCTACGCAGTCTTGTAACATTAATATAAAATCGAAGACATCAAATTATAATACTCGTCTTAAATGTTTAGTTTTGCCGCAGATAACAGGACAAAATATGCCATCTTTAGGCACTAATTCGCGTACCTCTATCCCAAATAACATATATCTAGCCGATCCCAATTTCTATTCGTCATCAAAAATCGAGCTACTAGTCGGAGCTGATAAATTTTGGGAATTATTAGACGAAGGTCGTATACGTTTGCCTAGTGGTCCATACCTACAAAATACAAAGCTAGGGTGGATCCTCTCAGGCGCATTAAACGCCCGCAAGTCAATCGAGTAAACGTAAAAATCGACGATTTATCATTTACCCGTCGACCTACCAATGGTTACACGATGCGGGCTAAAACAACTCTTACACAAATAAAACAATTTTATACGCAAAATATAAACGATATAAACGTTGACGGTTTGTTTAAACTAAAATCGAATATTACTCGTTTTAATATCATCATTATTCATGTTATTATTTCACTATAAACGTTGTACATCATTTTACGCGAGTCTTTATTCGTTCATAGTTTAGCATACGTTCTTATTCTATTTATCAATAAGTAATTCGAAATATTAGCAATGTTTTTACGCAGGGTCTGTGGTCATATTAAATCGTAAAAGATATAGCACTTAATCAAAAAATATATTACATTAATTATCGTATTTTCACACATTTCCTAAACGCGCTTTACATTTGGTGTTAGTTACGGGTGTGAGATCCGAAGCATACCTAATGGCTTTAAACAGGCTTATAATTTACATAAGGAAAATTCATAGTTACACTTAAACAATTTACAAATCGTTTTTTATATTCATTGTACAGTAATTTCAATTCATTTCGTCTTATTCGCTATATTAGATTTGAAGCAGAAGTTAAATCTGTCAGGCATAATTATTAACAACGCGTTTTAAATCCGAACCTCACATATTTACGAGAAATTGTTTACTTTATTAGCACAAATCGAAACGGTCCTTAACTCTAGGCCGATCTCTCCTGTGTCCTCTGACACCGAAGATCTTTTCCCCCTGACATGCCTTCACATTTCCTTGTCGGCTGACTACTCGTCGCACTCGTCACCGAAGACTTCTACTGAAGCTTAATCGAAAAAACATAATTCGCTACAAACATACAGAAAACCTTCCACTACTGAGATGGTCTCTTGGCCCATTATACGCATACGAAGAGAAGATGGACTTTGTCAAGTCGCAAGAATCAAAGACAGCTAATGGTATCATCAACAGATCCTATACGTAGCTGTGTCCACTTTTCAACGACTCAAGTTTTCGTTGGAGGCAGTTGCTCCAAGGCGGGGGGTATGTTCATACATTTCAACTGTCCTGCTCTAATTTCATAAATAATATCGCCATCTCACTCACACATGAAAATCTGACAAGCGTGGCCTACTAGATGTCCTGACGTCATCCGCGGCCAACTCGATTTATCAACCTTCTAGAAGGAAACAAAAGAACTCGAAGAACACGCATCAAGACGCTTCATATGACAATTATTATTCGACCTCAATATTCGAACTAGACGACACGTATTTTTTCACAAATTGTAAAATTCGACAATAAACGTATACGGCTGTAATCTGTAGCATTTTTTATTCGAAGACGATACTTAACAATACGTCATAAATGGTAAACTTAATTTAACTTTCATTAAATCAACTGAGATATAAAAATAAATGAATAACCTTTTAATTTCATAAAAATAAACCTTATTGCTGCTGCGGAACCCTTCATGGGCGTGTCCAACTCGCACTTGGCTGGTTTTTGTTCTTAAATAAGTGCTATTTCTTGTATATCCTGGTCGTGGCACAGTAAACTTGTTATTGTTATTATAGAAGTGTACCATCAAATCAATATTATAATATGATTATAATAATATAATGTAGCACAAAGCATATTCTTGGCTACACATTGCTTACCTTCAATAACTTAT
The DNA here is from genome assembly GCA_905187585.1 of Cyaniris semiargus. Classification (NCBI taxonomy): domain Eukaryota; kingdom Metazoa; phylum Arthropoda; class Insecta; order Lepidoptera; family Lycaenidae; genus Cyaniris; species Cyaniris semiargus. Next base: position 15,936,030 of record LR994558.1, read on the forward strand.
AAATTGACCTAAGCCAAACAAAAAAAACTGGTTCTTTGGCTACAGGTGTGTGCGTAACAGTGCAAGAACCAGGAGAACATACCAAAAGCGGAGATCATGCCGAACATGACGCAGAAAAGTCCGCCGACGACGGGCTGCGGGATGATGATGAACACAGCGCCAAGCTTCCCAACCACCCCCTGCACGATCATGAGACCCGCGGCCCATTGCACCACGCGCCGAGAGCCCACCTGGGTAAAAATTATGACTTCGCACAATTTTCATTTCACCCAAAAATTGGAGAGGAAGGCGCATTCTTCGATTTTTTTGGTCTCTTTGGTGGAAGGACAAGAACGAAGAAAGGAATAAAAAAAAAATAGAAGAAGACTCTATTGACATACTGACGTGGTGTGAAGCGTCCATTATAGATATTATACTGAAAAAGCGCCCCCTATGGCCCTATGGGACTCAAAGGACTCAAAAAAGTCAAATGTGTAACGCAATATTTGAACGACTTCTCATTGAACCTGCTACTAACTTATGTTACCTTGGTAACTCCGATGGCGCCAACGTTCTCGCCGAAGGTGTTGGTGCCGTTGCCGGAGCCCCACAGGCCGGCTAGCGCGGTCCCCAGACCCTCCGTGCCCAGACCGCGGTTGATCGCGTGCAGCGGCGGCGGGGGGGCCGCTGGAATAAAATGAATAATGAATATGGTACCAAATTGGGATGATAACTTGAAAATCGGTTTACAAACGGCGGAGTAATCGTTGAACATAAAAAAACGAACATAACACCTCCTCCATTTTGAAAGTCGGTTAAAATTGTAGCCTATGTGTTATTCTGATGTATAAGCTATATTATTGTAAAGTTTCATTAAAATCCGTTCAGTAGTTTTTGCGTGAAAGAGTAACAAACATCCACACATCCATACATACATACATACATCCAAACTTTCGCCTTTATAATATTAGTAGGATAGTAGGATTAGACGAAACAATAAACTTCATTGAACAACAACTAAGAAGATACACCACGATACGATCGTAGGTCCCGTGACATGTTCCATGATTTTGACTACAAAATACTAAAATTTTTAGCTTATACCGAGTCTCGCCCGGTATCTCGCACTCTTTCAATAAATTATTTTGTACTAAAGTTTAGTTGCTATTATGTAGCAACCATACAAAAATTACTGCCAAGCCCTTCATATTTAAATTATATCACTATAGTCTGGTAAAAAAGGCAGTTTGTTTGTGGCATCACATCTACGTAAAGCGAAACTAAAGATTTTGATGGACCTCTTTCTCTTGACAACTCATGTACTCCCAGTAAGACTGCGTTTCCACCAGAGGGCAGAGATGTGTTGCGAGGAATGTGTTTTTAAGATCCATTAGAATCGCTGCGCTGAGCGAGGTAACGTTAATGAAGCGATGCTATTGGTTATCAAAAACACATTCCTCGCAACACATCTCTGGTGGAAACGCAGCCTAACTCACCGCACATCCTGGCCGTGGTGGGGTAGTAGCTGATGGACTCCACCGTGCACGCCAGCACGCCTGCCAGCATGCCCAGCACGCCCGCCACACTCACAGTGGGAGCCCCCCATTGGCCTGCAAACAAACTATTAAGTAGAGGAGAAAGTACCATCGAGGAAATTGATTCCTAGGCTGTTGACAGACCAACGTCATTTGGTTGGATCATGTCAATTCAATGTTAATTGTGATATGTTGTCTGGGTTTGACGTTGGTTTGACGTAACGCGACCAAACTACATAGGTCCGCCATCAGGCAGATGAGAGAATGAACTTCTCTGACAATACAAACCGTATCAAACTATTATTAATATTATTAAGTACGTTAAAGGTCAAATCTGACTAAAACTAAAAGCAAGAAGCTGCATCTTGCGCGGCTCGTTTTAGTATAGAAGTCACGCTGCTGCCGCACTACTCTCGACTTAATGTGAAGGCAGCCTTATTTCAGTGGGAGGTGTACATTTTGTCGTGGCATAAATGAATATGTCCTTCCCAAAATATAGGAAAGGGAGAATTTAAACGATGTAGAATGGCGCGGGCAAGTCTTTGCCTGTAGCTGAATTATTGGCCTAAGATCCCACCGCTCAACAAACAAAAGTCATGGCAACCCCTGTTTGCGGCTATCGTGCAACTGGCAACCATAGATATTCATGTACGATATGCATAAATCTTTAATTTTGTATCAAAATTATTTAAAAAATCGATGCTTCAATTCTTCAACAGAAGTATACCTGTTTACGGGCTGGCAACCCTAGGTTGCGGCAGACTTAGAGCTGGCAACCATTTATACCTTATTTTGTCACGTCATTTTCTTTCAAATGACGTAAAATTTACTGAAAAAAATATACATGCAAATTATGCCAATTTCTTGAGTACATTAAACTTAATTAGAGGTACTTGCGGCTAGTTTTAACAAGGTAACCCAACCTTTATCCATTCCATACGTTCTAAAGATTACTTAAAAATATATTTCATCGAAAAAAACGATACATGCAGGATTTAAAGGTGGGATCTCATACTATAATATGTGCTTTCTGTTTACTAGCTTTCATTACTAATCTTCATTTCCGCACGTATGTAAGGTGCATAGCAGCACCTTACAACAGGGGGATAACCATCTCCTCTCTAGCCATAGTACCCTAGTACCTCACCTGGATACGGCACACGGAACCAAGGAGCATTTTCAATGATGTCTTCAGATCCGTCCGCGGGGGATGACCAGCTTCGAAGACGTCCGTGAATCGTGATAGTCAGTATACCACACACCGCCCACATTATCGCGATGGTTAGCAGCATCTAATACAAAATCCCTAACTCCTCTCTAGCTATACTATCCTAGTACCTTACCTGGATACGGCACACGGAACCAAGGAGCATCTTCAATGATGTTGATCTTCAGGTCAGTCCGTGCAGGATGACCAGCCTCAAAGACGTCCGTGATGGTCAGCATACCACACACCGCCCACATGATAGCGATGGTTAGTAGAACCTTAGTTTACAATAATATTATCATTAATATCTAAGTATACTCAAAACCGAGAGAAAAGCCAAGGACTAAAATAAACTAAAGTATGAATATGAAGTTTTGCGTCTAAAAAGCCCCCTAGACAATCATTTTTATTGTGCAATATCATTGAACAATTTTGTTTTTGACAATAAGACTGAAAGGCAGGCGCGTTCAATGTCAACCCTAGACGGTCAATAATATATTGCACAATACGTGATATTGCACAATAAAATTGATCGTCTAGGGGCCCGCTAACTTTGTCTCGTGGTTTATCATGGTTTTAAAATTTACTATGTACTTATTTAAATATTGAAACACTATTTACAAGGCCTCCTATTTATCAGGCTACATACACACGTACAAGATAGCAATGTTTTTATGCACTAGTTTTTAAATGTGGCAAAAAGACATAGATAATTTACGAATTACCACGTGCTCTGTTCACCGACCGGACTATAGCCAAGAAACAGAGACAGTTTATTTTTAATTTTTATTATTTAGATTTTAGTTTATTATTTTTGACTTTCGGACAGAGATTATAAGACGTAAACACTAGGTATATTGATTCATCGCTTTTCCTTAATGCTTTGGGAGAATATTTCATCTGCAACAGCAGAGGAGTTTCAAGAGCCATTTTCCCCTTGCCACTTACCGGGAACAGCTTGAACAATGGAAACCAGTTGATGGTAATCCCGGTCTGTCGCCTCCACACCAGGGTTGGGATCTTCACCTCGCTCATACACTGAGAGAATATTGTGAGCAGCGTGAATGTTCTGTGAAATAATAAATATATAAAACATTTATTCTGCCACCATTCAATGTTTTACGTTACTTACACATAATATATATATAGAAAATTTGTATAATGTATATTCATGTATAATCGGTTACTCGCCATCGACTGCAACTTATTTATAACTATGTATAACTATGATATTATATTATAAAAGAAGGATGTATAAATGTTTTGAGGCAGGAAAAACTGATCTAGGCAATATCCACAAGAAAACGCACAATTTTGTTGTTACTAGGTAATAGGTTGGTAATAGGTATTAAAATAGTCACCAATGATTTAAAAAATACTATCCAATAGCTCAGGGGTCACCAAATGGCGGACCGCCGCGCCGCGCCGGCCCATTGTGTGCAGACCAAGTATTATGAAAGATGAACTTCGTTAAAAATAAATTTCGGTCTCGACTTACTGATGAACATCTCCAGGATTTAATGTCAATAGTTTCCACCAATATTTCACTCCAAACTTCAGCGAGATAATTAGCTACAAAAATTGACACTTTTCTCATTGATAAATAACTTTTTAAATTCCGTAATTACCTTTGTTTAATTTTTTTAAATCTGTGGACCGCGAAGGTCATTTCATTTCTTAATATGGACCCCCAGGGAAACTAATTGGTGACCCCTGCAATAGCATATAGTATATAGTTTGACGACCTCTGTGGCTCAGTTGGTGGGCTGTTGGTAGCTCAAGCCGGGGGTCGCGGGTTCGAATCTCGCCGACGGAACAAAAAGTTTTCAAAGTTCCTGGGTCATGGATGTGTATTAAATATGTGTATCATATAATAAAAATCTTAAATATATGTATAGTATTAAAGTATTAAATATATTTCCGTTGTCTGGTAACCGTAACACAAGTCCTTCAGGTACTTAGCACGGGGCCAGACTGACGTGGTGTGAAGCGTCCATAGATATTTAAAAAAGTAAAGTATTCAACGTAAATTCATATTGCGAAATCCTTTCCAATATAACCTGGGTAATACCTGGATAAAATGATATTATCTACCGAGCACGATTTATTTTCAGAACATTAAAGGATAGCAAATAAACAAGGTATATTTCAGAGTTCATACGCCTGTAATATGAAATAGCTAATAAAACACAACGCGCTATATTTTCCTCGCTAACACACACACATTGCTAGTTACATATTTGCCTATAAACTGCATTCTACTAGCCACTACGCAATGTACAGCTCAGTCGGCGTTGTATAGCCAGCTTCACTAGTCTTGGTACTCGCATTGCACCCGATGCAGATATGATCAATACCACTTGTTGCGCGGCGCTCGTTGCCTAGCAACGGCCCAGATATTACAGCTCCGACCTACCGTCAGATATTTTGCATCCAAATTGACTCTTACGCCAACTATATAAAGATCATTTTCAAGGAACTCTGTCTGAAGTGGCTGAGCTACGTCATATTTCAATATCGTCTATTATAAGTTTATATCAGGTATTATATAGTCTGTACTCTATAGACGAGTTTCTAATATCTTTGAAGATGATTCATTACTATATTATGTAAGTCTTGTATAAAATAGAAACGATCTATCGCAATTCAACTATGTAATGAATTCTGAAGTTCGCTTTATGCGGTTTTTGAACAGAAGTTCATGTTTTATTCATTCGCACTTTTGATTAGCTAGCGTCTAACCAATCAACAACTTTGTTTAAAAGATAAACTCATGACAAAAAACCTAACACACCAGTGCATAATCCATAATATTCATATTATAAATGCGAAAGTGTGTGTGTCTGCCTGTCTGTCTGTCTGTCTCTTCACGCCCAAACCACTGAAGAGATTTTAGTAAAATTTTGATATGGAGATACTTTGAGTCCCGGAAAAGGACATAGGATACTTTTCATCCTGGAAAGATGTACGGTTCCTGCGCGATAAACAAATTTTGTCGCAACGAAGTTGCGGACGTCATCTAGTGTTTTGTTCATCCACTCCCAAGCGGCACCCGGGTGCCACATAACAATTGAATATCTATTGTGTCTGCTATACCCACGATCGAGGTATTCAACTTTAAAAATCATTATCATTTCCCCCTTTCTCTTCTAGAGAGTCAATATTATGATTTGGAAGTTCTCTAACTTCTGAGACTATTCTCCTTAACTTACTTACTACCTTAACTTCGGCTGGATTGTCAGTTGTGACTTCTGAGTTGTGTAACTTCGTATTCTGCAGTCACTAGTCACATCTCAAAACTCCATAATTGTTTGTGAAGTTGCTTCAGGCCTTGTACCATGAAACTGTTTTGAGACTCAAACAATCGGACGAGAATGCCGCGTCTCACTCTAACAAACGTGAAATGACGTTGTTAGAGCAGGACGCGGCATTCTCGTCCGATTGTTTGAGTCTCAAAACAGTTTCGTAGTAGGCCTACAGGTTCTGTGTTATAAATAACTAGAAAACGTACATAATTACATACATATGTTACGTGTACAGAGTTGCCAAATGACGCGGGAACCGTACATTTGAACGCGATAGGAGGTAATCTATATGAAGGATATAGATTCATGGTGTACAGTGTACTCTATGATAATAATATTATGTTTTCATCAAAATCGCTTCAGCAGTTGCTCTATAGCTTCAAGTTAAAACTTAAAATGAATGAAAAAATGTCACTATTTTCAAGATAACATACTATAATATATTATTATACGCACTTTCGTCAAAAAATTTGTTCATCCACTTCACTTTAACAGAGTCAGTTAAAAAAGAGGTTAAAAGATATAATTAGAAATGCGAGTGGGCGATTATATTTTTGCTTAATTATATTAACTTTATAAGCATTAAAATTCACAAAGTAAAAATTATGATAAAAGTTAGAGTTTAAATGTCAGTGCGTAGGTTCATTGCTGTAGAGTTTATAGAGATTGAGGTTCACCTAAAAGAGAAAAGGTTCTTTCATGGTCATGGGCTACCTCTTTATTTAAAAAACTAGATGTACTCATGTTATGATCTCATATCTTTTTCACAGGGTAAACTTTATGTGGTCGTCTCGGCAACATTTTACAAGAAATGTTTTTGGTGGGATACTCTTTTAAACTAATTGGTGACCCCTCGGTCACTAACATAATATACGAAAACTAGGCAGTTCCGGAAACATTACATACATACGGATCGAATTGTTAACCTCCTTTTTTTGAAGTCGGTTAAAAAATAATATTTATGAAAATTTAGTATGTTATTATTTTAAGCAATATTCCGCGAAATAAACCTCAACGTGTAAGTAAATGAGTGAGTGTACGCATAGGCATGCGTACAGCACCTCCCTCCTCTCCCACACTGCCTATGCGTACACTCGCATGCATGAACCTGCAAACACCACCACCACACAAGCAATAATGTTAGCAAATTCGTGCAAGGCCTCTCACCACCATGCTAGTTGAAAACTTCGACGCGCGCCAACACCGGAGCATCCTCAGGATGTTGACTCTACGAACAACGTCCGTCAAGTCACGTTCAACTTGCATGGTGGTGACTGGTGTAAGGCCTTGCACGAATTTGCTAACATTATTGCTTGTGTGGTGGTGGTGTTTGCAGGTTCTTGCATGCGTGTGTACGCATAGGCAGTGTGGGAGAGGAGGGAGGTGCTGTACGCATGCCTATGCGTACACTCACTCATTTACTTACAGGTTGAGGTTTATTTCGCGGAATATTGCTAAAAATAATAACATACTAAATTTTAAGCTATGGATTTCCGCAAAGTAACGCCTGATTCTATTAACTAATAATATTTATGGCACTCTGGGACTGCCGCGTTAAAGCTATCGCATAGCATTTTTTATCAACTTCGCACTGACCGGCACAGCAGTTGGAGTGGGAGGGTGTTAGGTTTTTTCGTTACGGAATTTCTTGATTCGGTCGCCGCACTCAAAGCCCGCGATAAAAGCTATGCAAGAGCTTAAAAACATGAAAATCCAAGTGGGCACGTAGTACGTACCCAGCGGCGATCCCCCACTGCTGGGCGGCGGCGTGGGCGGCGTGGTCGAACAGCGTGAGCCCCACCAGCGCGACCGTCGGCGCTATCGTCAGCGGCGTCACGAACCTCAGTACCGAGCCGATGAGACCGAAGTAGCCTGGGAAGTGGTTGGATTTGGGTGATATCGCTTGATGAGAAGGTAGACTAGTGAGTTTGTATTAGTGTTATTGACAGTTGAGTGATTTAATGCTAATATATAGTAAAAGAGTGCAGTGCGCTAACTATGTTGAACATATTGATACAGAGCCGAACTAGCGTTGTCAATCGGTGATACTGCAGTAACCTGCTGCAAGCAATCAAATATGCTTTGGCAAGTCAACCCATATCACGGGTTTATTCTCACCACCGATCATGGCTACTAGGACATCATGACTCCTGCAGCACTTACCTCCGAACATCTGGAACAGCGCCGCGACCGCTATGGCGCCCGACAGCTCGCACATCCTGCTCGTCCACACTGCGCGCCGCTCCTCCGCACTCATGGCTACCAGGACATCATGACTGGGACAGCGCCACTCCGGCAGCCCCAGGATGGCGAGCGTCGGTACCAGGAAGGAGATGGTGCCACCCTGGACTATGGGCAACCGACAACCAAAAGTCGCTTGAAGCCAGGTTATTAGACCTAGAAATAAGGACTGTCTTTGATGACCAAGTCAATAAAATGCGAAAATTTGTATACAAAAAAATTCGAAATAATAAATTTAGAGTGTCACTACATGAAATGTAGTGAGTAGTGACACTCATGTAGAAAAACACTTTAGTAATTTTTCTACATTCCAAATCAAAACCGCGTAATTTTTTGTGTGTAACTAGAGTATTCTGAGTAGTGACTAGTGACACTACCTCTGACAGGAACTTTTAAGCAAACTTATTAAGGTCATTCTCATTTCTCATCCACTGATTAAAGTCCATCAATAAGAATTACGCATATAATAGGTCATCGAAAAAATACTGCTTGGTACGATATTTTATTAAACTACGCGAATAAACAAGTTAAGTGTGAAATGTGGTGAAAGTAACGTTCAATGTAAAATGCCTACGTAAGGTCTAAATGTACTTATTCGAAAATACCTCGCAGTAACTCATCGGGGGTGTAACTCAGTGGTAGAGTGTCTGCTTCGCATGCTGAAAGTCCTGGGTTCAAATCCCAGCACCTCCACAAAGAATAATAACTTTTATATTCATTTTGTTGCAATTATAAAAGCTTAATTTTGCACAGGATAAGTCTCTTGCACTCAAAAAGTACGAAATATAATTTAATAAATTTTGTTACGGTAATAGATTAAAACATGAAACAGAGCAAAATTTACGGTTCCCGCAGGATTCCATGGTACGCTTTACGGATCATAATATCTAAATTCTAGTGTTAAAATATTCACAGGAACTATTACAGAACTATCCAAATACATGGATAGACAAAACCACAAAATTCTAAATGCGACATATTTTGACCCTGTAGTTTTAAATGACTCTCCTCAAGGCTCAACTTCAAAGCTTTTTTATGTCGATAGGTCTTTTTATTTGGTCTGATGTGATGAATATAAATCTGAATGGATACCCTCTAAGTTCATATTATTGAGATTCTATTATAGAAAAACAAATGATGATGGGTAAAAATGTATGGGCTCTGGTATAGGGCTCAAACACAATTAATTTTATATTTTTTGGAAGGGGTGGTACATATGTGACCAATAGGGCGCTTGTCAAGATTCGTTGTCCGTTTTGAGTAAATCCACGTTAAAAGTGACATCAGCGCTTGTACATTTCATGCTGATAGCATCACGTTACATTATAGCATGATTATTTTTAGGGTTCCGTAGTCAACAAGGAACCCTTATATTATAGTTTCGGTTTGTCCGTCGGCTGTCCGGCTGTCCGGCTGTCCGGCTGTCCGGCTGTCCGGCTGTCCGGCTGTCCGTCTGTCCGTCTGTCCGTCTGTCCGTCCGTCCGTCCGTCTGTCTGTCCGCGGTTTTTCTCAGAGACTATAGGACCTACAAAGCTGTAATTCGGCACGAATGCACATATTAATGATACCGACAAAATGGTATATAAGATCTTTAAAAATTATTTTTTTAAGGTACCTCCCCTACACATCAAACGGAGATGAAATTTTTTTTCGCGTCCACCCTACCGTGTGGGGTGTCGTTGGATAGGTTTTTAAAAAATATTATGAGTATTTAATATTTATAGACCATTTTCCGATTTAGCGATCCATTTGTGAAATATTAAGTTTTAAAGTGAAAAAAATCATTAGAGTCCAGTGTCCCCCGCTTCTACTAGCTAAACGGTTGCTTCTGGAAATGTGAAAAAATTCACGGGAGTAGGAAATATGCTGAATTTAAAAGGAAAACTATCACGGCTAAGAAGACTTCATAAGTTATTGAGTAATAGTTGATCAACTAAAAAAAATGTATTCGTAGAAGTACAAAGGAACTTTTCGTTCGAATTCTTTTGAACGTAACTGATATAATGTTGTTAGTAGTGTAAAACACGTTATAAATGCGCATTCATTGACCATACAAACATTATCAAAACTAGCGGTACCACGGAACCCTATATTGCTTGTGGAACGCACTTGGCCGGTTTTAAATCTAGGTATGTTGTGGATTGACATATTACACAGACAATGTCAGCGAACGACTGACTGATTGAAAGAGAGAGCGTGAATCGCCCGCGCATTGTTACCTGCTCCGCCGCCCAAGGGTGATCGGTATGAACTATGAGGGAGGGGTTAAACTACTACTGTGAGCGTAAATCTAAGGTGGGCGGTCTAAGACAAGACATTCGTTACCTTTCTAAGCTCAAATAAATCTTACCACATAGACGATAAAACCTACGTCGGTAACGCCGGCCTTGTACATTGACTGTACATTATTTCAAAATGGACAAATGTTAGGGGCTGGGCGCCATATAACTTTTTACCTACTCACTAAGAGCTATCTAATGGTGTATAATAATATTTATCTTGGTTGAGACTATATACCAAAAGGCCCATCATCCTTTTCCTTTTAGACTTAATTTGATGGGACAACAACCTCAGTGTCAATATTAGTTTACATGAGCCGCGACTTACATAGTCACATTAGCACATGGCTTAGTAAATAATCCCCTTAGTTATAAAAAGATACACACTGTGTACACTGACTGATATAATATTTTAGTTATTTATCTATACTATTAATAATATTATAAAGCGGAAGAGTTTCTTAGTTAGTTTGTTTGTTTGTTTGTTTGTTTGTTTGTTTGAACGCGCTAATTTCAGGAACTACTGGTCCGATTTGAAAAATTCTTTCAGTGTTAGATAGTCCATTTATCGAGGAAGGCTATAGGCTATATTTTATCACGCTAAGACTAATAGGAGCGAAGAAATAGAAGAAAACGTGGAAAAAACGAGGGGAAATTATTTGAAAGGGCTTATTTGAACGCGCTAATCTCAGGAACTACTGGTCCGATTTGAAAAATTCTTTCAGTGTTAGATAGCCCATTTATCGAGGAAGGCTATAGGCTATATTTTATCACGCTAAGACTAATAGGAGCGAAGAAATAGAAGAAAATGTGGAAAAAACGGGGAAAATTATTTGAAAGGGATTATCTCACGAACTACTAGAGTTATTGTCTGTTATTTGGGTCAGATAAGAAGTAGACCACGTGAAGGATCATAGGCTATTTTGTAGACTGATTTGTCTGTGAAATATCTAATTTATGCGGGCGAAGCCGCGCGGAACGTCTAGTACATTATACATACTAACTATGTTTTATGTCTCGTCTGATACGTTAGAAAAGTCTTGACGGGCAAAGATGTTACATAGGTAACTATCAAGTCTACTAATAAATAGTAATAATTAATAAACAAGCCTACAGCAAATAAACAGAGAAATGAGATAAAGGAGCAAGCGAAGAAGATAAATCATTTAAATTGATACTTGATACTTGATACCTAACTTGGGTCAACTTCTTTGATCAAATGTTCAAGTTAATAGTTCTTCTCTCTTTTGTAAGTATAATCCCACCAAAAACACACCTGAGAGGTTTTGATTACCGGTCAGTGAGTGAGTCAGTACCCAGTGCCAAAATTAGCTATTTTTACAGGGACATATTTTAGGATCTACCGAAGCTATATCTATGAAATTTGGTATACTGCGTAAGTACTAGTATATAATTACGTAAGTATAATGGAACTAGGCCTGCGCACTTCCGTGCGCTTTGATATATAATTACGTAGGTATAATGGAACTAGGCCTGCGCACTTCCGTGCGCTTTGATATATAATTACGTAGGTATAATGGAACTAGGCCTGCACACTTCCGTGCGCTTTGATATATAATTACGTAGGTATAATGGAACTAGGCCTGCACACTTCCGTGCGCTTTGATATATAATTACGTAGGTATAATGGAACTAGGCCTGCGCACTTCCGTGCGCTTTGATATATAATTACGTAGGTATAATGGAACTAGGCCTGCACACTTCCGTGCGCTTTGATATATAATTACGTAGGTATAATGGAACTAGGCCTGCACATTTCCGTGCGCTTTGATATATAATTACGTAGGTATAATGGAACTAGGCCTGCACACTTCCGTGCGCTTTGATATATAATTACGTAGGTATAATGGAACTAGGCCTGCACACTTCCGTTCGCTTTGATATATAATTACGTAGGTATAATGGAACTAGGCCTGCGCACTTGCGTGCGCTTTGATATATAATTACGTAGGTATAATGGAACTAGGCCTGCGCACTTCCGTGCGCTTTGATATATAATTACGTAGGTATAATGGAACTAGGCCTGCACACTTCCGTGCGCTTTGATTTATAATTACGTAGGTATAATGGAACTAGGCCTGCACACTTCCGTGCGCTTTGATATATAATTACGTAGGTATAATGGAACTAGGCCTGCACACTTCCGTGCGCTTTGATATATAATTACGTAGGTATAATTGAACTAGGCCTGCACACTTCCGTGCGCTTTGATATATAATTACGTAGGTATAATGGAACTAGGCCTGCACACTTCCGTGCGCTTTGATATATAATTACGTAGGTATAATGGAACTAGGCCTGCACACTTCCGTGCGCTTTTATATATATTTACGTAGGTATAATGGAACTAGGCCTGCACACTTCCGTGCGCTTTGATATATAATTACGTAGGTATAATGGAACTAGGCCTGCACACTTCCGTGCGCTTTGATATATAATTACGTAGGTATAATGGAACTAGGCCTGCACACTTCCGTGCGCTTTGATATATAATTACGTAGGTATAATGGAACTAGGCCTGCACACTTCCGTGCGCTTTGATATATAATTACGTAGGTATAATGGAACTAGGCCTGCGCACTTCCGTGCGCTTTGATATATAATTACGTAGGTATAATGGAACTAGGCCTGCACACTTCCGTGCGCTTTGATATATAATTACGTAGGTATAATGGAACTAGGCCTGCACACTTCCGTGCGCTTTGATATATAATTACGTAGGTATAATGGAACTAGGCCTGCACACTTCCGTGCGCTTTGATATATAATTACGTAGGTATAATGGAACTAGGCCTGCACACTTCCGTGCGCTTTGATATATAATTACGTAGGTATAATGGAACTAGGCCTGCACACTTCCGTGCGCTTTGATATATAATTACGTAGGTATAATGGAACTAGGCCTGCACACTTCCGTGCGCTTTGATATATAATTACGTAGGTATAATGGAACTAGGCCTGCACACTTCCGTGCGCTTTGATATATAATTACGTAGGTATAATTTTATATTTGCACTTGCAATAGACACTGAGCTACAGGGGGGTCAAAAGCGCGTACCACCCATATTCCCCTGGTACCTGTGACGAATATCATAGTGGAGATGATGTTGGAGCGGTCAGGGTCTGTCTCCTCCATGCACAGCGCGGGACACAGGATGAACGGGATCGCCACTATAGCGCCGATCATCGTTAAGTAGTGCTGGAAAGAGATGAAGATATAATGTGGATATAGTACGATAGTGGAGTAGATAGAAATTCTTACGCTTGTCTGGCGTGAATGAAAGGGCCAATCAATTTCTTTGTGCTACGCGACTGTATTCCTACAATATTTTATAAGTCTTGCAAGTGGCATTTTATAAGTTGGCACATTATATTATAAAGATTTAACGCTATATTATTTCAGACGTTATAATATTATCATAATCACTTCGCAACCATATTTCACTTTGGGCCTGTTTCACCACTTCCTGATAAAGGATATCCACAACTTATTTGACAGATTCTCCATACTCTATCTGTCAAGTTAAGTGGTGGATAGCCTATCCGGCACTTATCAGGAAGTGGTGAAACAGGCCCTTAGTGACATAATGAAAGTTACTAGAGCATATAAATACTCAGGAGTTACCTATAGCAATCATAAAGCAGGAAGATTGCAACAAACCTGCAGAGCCATGAACACGCAGAGATACCATGGTGGTGTGTCGTCGATGCCGTAAGTCACGTTGCCCTTGCGGCCCTCATCAGCATCACGCCGCTCCTTGAATATACATCATCATCATCATTGTGAGTTGTGACCATCTTTATCATTACCCTAATATTCCTAATGCCAGGATGTAGGGTGCGAGAGGTAGGTAATAAGGCAAAGATACTTCCTTGACTTGGACTACTTTTCATTAGTAATTCGCCTACGGCCTTAAATATATTCACCTCAGTGTGGACAGCAAAATATTCACGCATGTTGTAGCATGTTTCTGGACATCTTGACATAGTATAGGATTCACAATTATCTAATTAATTTACAATAACTAATTTTTTTCACAAAACCGACAAAACACCAATCATGTTTTATAAAACAAATGCAACTGTAGATTGTACAAATTACAATTTACAATTTGCAGCGGTAGCGATTATTTTCGATATGGATTGCAAATTGTATCCGTCCTTACCTACCTATATCAATTTCATCGTCATACTTAGGTCATAGTTTATGTTACTAGTAATGATTCTGTTATTTCAGCATAGACTGCTATCAATACGGTATGCGAAAGTGTGTCTGTCTACCTATCTGTTACCTCTTCACGCTTAACCCGCTAAACCGATTGTAATGAAATTTGGTATGATGATACTTTGTGTCTCGGGAAAGGGCATACGATACTTTTAATTCCGGAAAAATTTACGGTTCCCGCGCGATAAACGATTTTTGGCGCAACGGCAACTCCGGCGTCATCTAGTATATAATAATTATGCGAAAGTGTGTATGTCTGTCTACCTGTCTGTAACCTCTTCACGCCTAAACCGCTGCACCGATTTTGATGAAATTTTGTATGGAGATAGTTTGAGTCCCAGGAAAGGACATATGATACTATTTAGTCCAAAAAAATGTACGGTTCCAAATTAAACGAATTTCTGCTCAACGGAGTAGCGGGTGTCTTCTAGTACCTACCTAAAGTAGTCTCGGCTCAATTTGAATACACGTGCCAACAGTGAACTCTATTCTCCCGACTAAAACTTTGCATTCACCTACACAACATCTACACTACATATTTTGCTATGCATTGTTTGAGTAAATTGTACATAAGTTTCTCGCACGACTTTGATTGTGATTGTTATTTGTTTCTGACGGGCCCCCGATGTTGGTAAATCGAATGTGAATTTCATTGAGGTCCTAATCCAGTCTTTCCCAAAGTGGGCGATAACGCCCCCTTGTGGGCGATTAAGGTCTAAAGGGGGGCGGTGTGGGACCCAGAAAAAAAATGGGGGCGTTGTGTAGAGGCTTGGGGAGTGATTTATTTCATCTGAATGCATTTTAAATTGAAACAATGGGGGCGCTAAAACATAATTTGTTCTCAAAGTGGATAGTAGACAAAATAAGTTTGGGAACCCCTGTCCTAGTCTTATGCCTGGATCGCAGACTTAAAGCCTGCGCTTGAAGTGACATTCGAGACATGAGAACAGGCTCTCAAGCTGTCATGGCTCTTGTGCGAGAACTGAGGTGTGAGGTCAATATTATGCTCAAATGAGAGAGCCTGCGATCAAATTAAGTACCTAACATTTGATGTAAGGGAATAGGACTCCTGAAAAAGAAACCGGGTGGGAACCGGGAATTCAGTACATGTAAGTCCGTCGAACAGCCGCACTCAGGGGCATTATGATATAGGTATTATAACTTTAATTTCATAAAAAGTTTGACAGAAAATTGTATGATATGTGGCTAATCTCAAAATAAGTTAATTACCTTAGGCAGATTTACATTGAGTCAGTGGATGTCGTCAGTGGTGGCGCCGAATTTATGTTAGATTGAATCAGTAGCTGTCGTCAGTGTACAGCTGTGCTGACTTGAAATCAATTTGCACTATGGCAGCACCAGGTCAGCACTGACACGGCAATTGACTAACGTCAGTTACTGGCGCGATGTAGGTAAATCTGCCTTTAAACTTAAAGTAAAGTAACCATTAAAACTTTCTGAGTGCGGCCGTTAGTACTAAGGCCCGTATAAATAGTACTCAAGATGCATCTCGGTCTCAAGACACGGTTCAGGCTCTGTGATTGGTTGGCTGTCAAAATTTGGAGCAAACACAGAGCCAAACCGCGTCTTGAGACCGGGTCGCATCTTAAGTACTGACTATTTAAATACGGGCCTAATTATTCTATGCACAGTGTGGACATTTTTAATAGTAAGTTGGTAGATGGTGGTAGGTATGATTTTATGAATAATTGTCGATTAACACGCAATTCAAAGAAGTTAGCCAGTACCTATTTTTACCTAGATAGCAGATATTAACAACTTACGGAATCTCCTCCAAAGCTATCCAGTCCGATGTTGATGTTCTGGTGAACCATTTTCGCCTGGAACTAATATTTTTGTAGGTAGTTAAAAAAACCGGCCAAGTGCGAGTTGGACTCGCCCATGAAGGGTTCCGCAGCAGCAATAAGGTTTATTTTTATGAAATTAAAAGGTTTTTGATTTATTTTTATATTTCATTTGATTTAAAGAAAGTTAAATTAAGTTTACCATTTATGACGTATAAAAAAAACTACTTGCTAGATTTCGTTCAAACTAATTTTCGTTTGTAGATTTTATAGTAAAGTACATCATATATTTTTTTAGACTTATCATGCCCCTACTTTAGAAGTTAGAGGGGGGGGACACACATTTTAGCACTTTGGAAGTCTCTCTCGCAAACTATTCAGGTTAGAAAAAAATGATATTAGAAACCTCAATATGACTTTTAAAGACCTATCCATAGATACCCCACACGCATAGGTTAGATGAAAAAAATTTTTTTTTGATTTAGTTGTACCTATGGGGGGACCCCTAAAATTTTTAATAATTTTTCCATTATTGTATCAAAATCTTAATGCGGTTCACAGATTACATCTACTTACCAAATTTATAGCTCTTATAGTTTCGGAGAAAAGTGGCTGTGACATACGGACAGACAGACAGACAGACAGACATGTCACATGACGAATCTATAAGGGTCCCGATTTTTGCCATTTGGCTACGGAATCCTAAAAATACTTTACTTACTTACCACTTTTTTTTAAACATTTAAACACTAGTCCATGCTAAACCTAGCATGGACTAGTAAACCTACTAGCTTGTCTTAAAAGCTTAGGGTACATAAGTAACGATTTATTGAAAAAAACTTAGGCCCGGTAGTCCCTAAAATTAGCAGGTCGATGTCTGTCAGTTCGAATCTCGACGTAAAGGACATTAAAATAACATTCATGTCAGCGCGCCTTATACAGTTACAGGTTACGACGCTCGCCGCGTTCATGATAGGGCGAAATAGGAGAAAAAAACCTTTTGTTTTTTTAGTATTAGGTACACAAATCAAATATATGAAATGGTTTAGGTTATGTTATGACAAATGTAATGTACTTACTACATTTTTTGTTTTTCTAGAAAGTGTGTAATTTTGCCATAAAATGAGTTAATTATGAAAAACAGCGTTAATAATAGTCATCTTTGAGATTTTTTTCTATCGAACATAATTTTTCAAATTGTGTACTGATATATCTTTTTGTATAGTAAATTTTCTCAATTTTAAAACGGTAAGTACTTTTTTCATACTTAAATAATGACATTTCCTTTAGAAAAAACATTATTAAAAAAATCCATTTTACGTAGTTGCAACAACCACTGCACCTTAAAGCTTGGCCGGCAGTAAATGTTACCAAAACTACTATATTAATGTAACATAACATACAATTCTCCGATGTTAACATCGTTTGAAAAACACTTTCTTATTTCGATCAAAAGCTGCGTTTGTTTTCATTACGCTCATTTTGGGTAACTTTGAATTGCGGTTTAACTTTGAACAATACAAAAACATACAAAAATGTATTGTTCAAAGTTAAACCGCAATTAAATTACCTGCACACCTATTTCCGACCAGAGAGTCTAATTGCCTTGATCACGTTATGATAAAAACCAAACTAGAGACACAAACATGCATAATCAATACACATATAACAGATCATCTACCTGTTCTTTTAAGCATAAATAAAGCTATTAATCCCACTAAGCTGTCAAAAACTTTAAATGTAACAAACTATGAGAATGCCTCCAAAGATATTAACGATGGAGATTTCTCATATATTCTAGAAATTGGTGATCCTAACATTGCAGCGGAGAGTTTTGTCTCGCATCTCAGAGATTCTCTAAAATTTAATACACGTGTTAAGAAAATCCCTAATAGAAAACAAATTATCAAACCGTGGATAACACCCGGCATCTTACGATGCATAGCTCACCGGGATGCACTCCACAAAAAAGTAAATTCTACTCCTAATGACAATATTATCAAAACTACATACCGCAGATACAGGAACTTCTGTAACGATTTACTTCACCGACTCAAATCTGAGCATCATAAGTCTGAAATAGATAACTGCAAAAACCCCAAGCAAACCTGGGACACGATTAAGAAAATCACTAACACCACTAAATGTATAAACCCCGCTTCAGAGCTATTGAAATTAGACCCAGACGGATATCAACCATATATTGATAGAGTAAACTCTTTCTTTGCTTCGATTGGCGGCAAACTCGCTGATGACCTGAAAAAGAAAACAGACCCCCGACTATATGTGAATTGTGAAATTGGATCAGCTCAACGATCGATCGGATCAACCTCTAATTCATTCGTACTGTTTCCCACTGATATTAGGGAGGTGGAAAATCTTATAAATTCTCTAAAAAGCAATTCAGCTACTGGATGGGACGGTATACCTACCCATTTCCTTAAAATGATCTCTAAAAAAATTTCCCCCACTATTACCCACATTGTAAATCTTTGTTTCCAACACGGCGTGTTTCCTGATTGCTTTAAGAGAGCTATTGTTCATCCAATCCACAAAAGTGGAAGCAGAGACTGCATAGATAACTACCGACCTATTTCAGTTCTCTCTGCTTTGTCAAAAATTATGGAAAAGCTATTGAACACACGCTTAATGAATTATTTATTGCGAGAAAAAATTATATCTCAGGCTCAATTTGGCTTTCAACCAAAAAAGTCGACGCAAGACGCTGTCATACGCCTTGTTAACCACCTAGCTACAAATATGGACAATGGTAAAAAATGCATTGGGATATTTCTGGACTTGGCAAAGGCGTTTGACACGGTTTATACCCCTATTCTTCTCCAAAAGCTTGAGAACATAGGCATACGAGGAAACACCCTTAAAATATTTAAAAGTTTTCTGACAGGTAGGTCCCAACAAGTAAAAATTGATGATCACCTCAGTACTTACCATTCCCTTACTTACGGAGTCCCTCAGGGTAGCGTCTTGGGCCCGAGTCTCTTCCTGGTATATATAAACGATCTCTGTAATTACAAACCATCGTCCGGAAATATATACTCTTATGCAGATGACACCGCGCTAATATTTACAGGAGACACTTGGGCTGAAACAAGACGAAATGCTGAGGAAGGGCTCATGCACGTCATAGCTTGGCTTCATAAAAATCTGTTGACGATAAACTTAAAGAAGACAAAATATTTAGCTTACTCTATTTCAAAGAAAACACAACCCAGACCTACCTTTAACATTAAGGCTCACACCTGTGGAACAAAATCTGCGTCTCCACCCTGCGATTGTCTAACACTGGAAAGAGTCAATGAGATCAAATACCTCGGTGTCATGTTGGATAACGCTTTGTCATGGAACGCCCACATAACTCTTCTTTCAGCACGTACACGTAAACTAACTTGGATATTTAAAACCCTGCGTGAAGTCGTTAAACCTAAACTTCTGCAAAGTGTTTATTATGCATTAGCCCAATCTGTATTAAGCTATTGTATCACTGCATGGGGAGGCGCATGTAAATCTAAAGTTATCCTAGTAGAACGAGCACAAAGATCAGTCCTCAAAGTAATGCTAAAAAAGCCATTTCAATATCCAACTGACACCCTCTACCGTGACTCGCAAGTACTGTCGGTCAGAAGGCTTTATATCTTACATGCCACACTATACAAACACTCCGAACTCAATTTTGATCCGACCATCCTGCAAAAACGTAGATCAGATAAAGTCTGTAGCATACTAAAACATAACTCCGTATTCTTCACTCGACACTTATTATTCATTGCACCATACATATATTATAACAAAATAAATAGAATACTGAACATTTACAACAAAACACGGAATAAATGCAAATCTATTCTGCAAAAATGGCTGTTAAACCTAAACTATAACGAAACAGAGTCTCTTATATCAACTACAAGATGATGCCCGCAAATGTAAAGTATAATATTTAATATACATAATATAAAACATTTAAATAAACATGCACACACTCATGCCCACACACACTCACTCTCTCTCACACACACACACACACACACACACACACACACACACACACACACACACACACACACACACACACACACACACACACACACACACACACACACACACGCACGCACACGCACACATAACACACACTCACACACAATTCTTATAATATTTTCTTTAAAAATCTCATAAGTTCTCCTCTAATCTGCGGGTGGAACCTGGAGTCCTGAAATACAGGGTATCCTAGCTTAGGCTCCAGTTCACACGTTTTAATGTCTTTGTAATTATCTGTACCATTAACTGTAAGTTGTGTGAAAAATAAACCTTTTTTATTTTTTTTTATTTATTAATTCAAAGTTACCCAACATGACTGTATTTTAAATCGCTACGTGTGTATAGGCTCAAGGATTTGGACTAGCTAAAACTTAAAGCTATTTCGGGTAGCCAAAATGAAATGAACCTGCAAAATTACACTTCTATACCCATATTTAAATAAGTTTACTTACAAGTTACCACATTTTAAAATGTGCATGAGTAAATTATGTAGGAATTTATAAATTATATCCACAGCATTATGCAAATTGTTATAACTTAGGTAGGTACCATTTAACATGTCGTTATTCCATAATATTGAATATAAAATATATTATATTTTATAGTTCATCTGGTTCTAAGCCTTATTATTAAGCATTAATATTCTGGCAAATATTTCCTATACATTCATCATACATTAAAATTTGTAGTTTAGGCGCAACAAAGGTAGGTTTACACTTTAGGTACTTTACGTACGCATGTTTAGGCTGCCGAAATAATAACCCTTGCTTTTGCTTCACTGCAGTCACGTAAAAAAATTCACTGCGGGATTTTTCCAGTAACAAAAATACTATAATATATTCACCTCTAAAACCCTGACAATTCCACTGGTCACAATGTAAACACGAGCATGGTACACCGTCCACCACCAATTCACACTTCGCGACTGTTTGTTAGCAAGTAGCTTGTAGAATACTCTGTAGGTATACTTGGTAACAAAAGTATTTGACTCTTACGCCTCTAGTACACCGACGCTGCGAACCGCGAAACAGCGGCGAACCGATTTACTGTCTCATCCGCCACACGACAATGCCTTATGTTGCATCTCGCTCTATTATAGGTTTCGCAGTTGTTTGATGTTTCGCGTTTCGCAGCGTCGGTGTACTAAACTACTTTTAGAGGCGTTATAATTTATAGTGCGGTCTCATAGCGAGAAAACTCTGTGAGCGAGTTCCGGGGAGTTGTAACAGGAGCGCTCAGAAAGATTTAACGATGACTTAACTTTAATTCAATGAAGATTTTGTGATAAACTGCGTAATATTTCTGTCAAAATCTTCATTAAATTAATGTAACTAATCAGTTATCACTATTAATGTTTCTGAGAGCGGCCGTAAGAAGATGCGGGGACGCACTGTAGTTTCGACTACCCCGCAACACCCATTGTAATATTATAAATGCGAAAATGTGTCTGTCTATCTGTATGTCTGTCTGTCACCTCTTCGCGCTTAAACCGCTCAACCGATTTTCATTTGTATACGGAGTGTACGGAGCTTATCTGTAGTACGGAGGTGCAACTTTAAATCTGACGTTAAAAATATTTAGGAAACCTATTATTTAAACTGAAATATATGATAGTAAAAATACACCTAAACTTAAAGCAATCGAAGTCATCATTGATTCGCTATTTCTCTCATCATTAACGCTATTGTCGCCGACTGTACTAATAAAACAAAGTCAATAGACGTTATATTAAACCGTGCATTGACAAGGTCTTCAGTGCTCCATATTTATAACTCAGATACATTGATAACAATCTTTGTAAAGATTTAACTCTTATGAGGATTACCCTTATCTTGACGTCAACAAATAATAAATCTATCCAATTAATTATAATTCTAAGGCTTAGATCATAGATTTAACCTCTTGCCTTTTTATTTATTTAGGGTGGGTTGCACTAGAGGCGTGGTTAAAGTTAAAGTTTAAAGTTATGGTCAAAGTTATGGTTATAGTTAAGGCTAATTTAACTTTAACCTTAACTTTGACCACAGAATTTGACAGAAGACGTTGCTGGTCCGACAAGGCTTTAAATGAACGTGGGCGGGAGCGCTGCTGGTAAAGGAGAACTGTCAAAAATGGCGTTTTTTATGATGACAACTTTAGTTCCTTGTTTCGCCACGTGCATTTAAAGCACTGACCTCCATTATACAAGTACGCTGGACCTATGATACCCACTTTTTTTTGTGCCTATTTGAAGCGGAATCAGCGCCCCCAGTGAGCGGGAAGAGAACTAAATTTGACGTAACTTGCAAATGGCCGCTTAATCGTTATTGGTTGTCATCACTAGTATTAGTTCCAAATACTCCCACTACTGCAATCAGCGCCAATATGGCGACTTTCAAACGTCATTTTTACGTCAAATCATAGACAAATATATTTGGTCAATGGTCAAATTTAGTTCCTATCCCTCCCATCGGGGGAGCTGATTCCGCTTCAAATAGGCACAAAAAATAGCTGTCATTTCAAAGGGTATCATTAGTCCAGCGTACTTGTATAATGGAGGTCAGTGATTTAAAGCCTTGTCGAGCTCTATGGTTATGGTTAAATATGGCGTCCATTTTTGACTTCAAAGATTTGACATTTTGCATTGTAGTTAAAGTTAAAGTTATAGTTAAAGTTACAGTTATAGTTAAAGTAAGTTGGTGCAACCCACCCTTAAAGTATAAAAGTCCTAGGAAAAAAATCTTTATATTCAGGACTCCTTTATATAACACTAGCTGTGCCCCGCGGTGTTACCCGCGGTTTAAGTGATATATAATAAAGACTATGAAAAGTACCAATAATGAGTCAAAACGGGACGATACATGGTTCTATAATGGTTTATGGTAGTGATGATGATGATGATGAATGTAATTTGCATAGTAGCATATGCTTTCCGCTCTTAAAACAACGTCGAAACTCCCAAACTTGTATCTATAAAAAGTCAGGAGTTCTCTCAGCACCTTCCGAACCATGGTATACCTTGGTGCAAAATCTTGCTTGTTGGTAGCATATGGTTAGAATACTGCTCACGAAACCGAAGTCACCACATGTTCCCATATAAATTTTGAAGAGTTCCCTCGATTTCTTATGGATCCCTTCAGCAGGTCACCACTTTCATGAATATGGTACCAAATTTGGATGATAACCTATACACCAAAAGAAAAATTTTGAAAATCGGTTAACAAACGGCGGAGTAATCGTTGAACATAAAAAAACGAACATAACACCTCCTCCATTTTTAAATTCGGTTAAAATTGTAGCCTATGTGTTATTCTGATGTATAAGCTATATTATTGTAAAGTTTCATTAAAATCCGTTCAGTAGTTTTTGCGTGAAACAGTAACAAACATCCATACATCCATACATACATCCATACATACATACATCCAAACTTTCGCCTTTATAATATTAGTAGGATAGAAAGTATGTATTATGTATGTTTTCATAACTTGATTGTGTTCACAGCCCTACTAGGCTTTTTTGGCGCGTGGACACAGTCAGAACGAATCGAAAAGGGACACGGTCCTCCATGGGCCTTGTAGGACTGAGGTAGGGCTATGCAATATACAAGTATGTTTCCATGTCCTTTATTATTGTGTAAAAAAGTGTTACCAGTAGTGGTAAAAAATAATATATGTAAAATATAAACTTTATTGAACGTAAATAAAAGAAATTACATTTCTGTAAAATTCAGATCACGTTTTCAATCACTAAAATACGACCATATTGGCAAAACATTAAAAAAATATATGTTATGTAAACACTAACCCCTAACTAATAAATACAAGATACACAGCAAATAATATACGAGATCTGTTTGGCATTATCTAGCATATTTGAAAATTAATATGACCAAGACGGAAGATGGGTGAGGCCGCCAATTTTTGCTGATTTGGTAATATTTTTATCTCCGCCCTCGGTATTTTAAAAATTATTGTGTTTATCTTATTTTCGAAAATGAAGAATTATTTCGGTTCAAATGATATTCTAAAAATATATTATTTACAATTAAAAATAAAAAACCGGCCAAGTGCGTGTCGGGCCACGCGCAATATAGGGTTCCGTAGTACCGCTAGTTTTTGATAATTTTTGTATGGTCAATGAATGTACATGTATTTTATAACGTGTTTTACACTACTAACAACATCATCTCAGTTACGTTCAAAGGAATTTGAACGAAAAGTTCCTTTATACTTCGCCAAATAAATTTTTTTTAGTTGATCGACTATAACTCAAAAACGTATGAAGTCTTCTTAGCCGTGATAGTTTTCCTTTTAAATTCAGCATATTTCCTACCCCCGTGAATTTTTTCACATTTCCAGAAGCAACCGTTTAGCTGGTAGAAGGGGGGGACACTGGACTCTATTCGATTCGACATTATAACGATTTTTTCCACTTTAAAACTTCATATTTCACAAATGGATCTCTAAATCGGAAAATGATCTTTGAATACTAATAATATTTTTAAAAAACCTATCCAACGACACCCCACACGATGCGGTGAACCACGGAGCTAATACAAAGAGGAGCTGGCCTAAGCAACTGTGCACTGTGATTTTCAACTAGGTCCTGACGTCATCATTGTGGGCGGGGCTTAAGTCAGTACATTTTCAGCGTTTGTCAGGTGCACACGTAACGAGACTCCCAATAAATTGGTGTTCTTTGCGTTTTTAACAAGGAAAGGATGAAGAATTGTGTTTTACAATGTCAAAGTTACTCAGACAGACGTTGTGATAATATAAATACCATCACATTTTATTTGAAAATAATTTTAAATGTAATTTAAATATAAAAGTTCTAGAACATTTTAGCTTTCAGCGTTAATTATACTACTTGACACTAGATGGCCAAACCTTTGAAAGATAAAACATATGTAAATGCGTAAAATTTTGCATAAGTTTATTGCAATAATCATACTTGAATATTGAAAACCGTTATACACTTAGACCTAAACACATTTAATAGCTAAAACCGTGCTTATATAGCTTTTATTAATATATTACTTGTAAACCGCCATCTGTCGTCATCTAGGATAACTATTTTAAACGTAACAAATATCCAGGGCCGTATTTAGAATTAAATTATTTTATTAAGGACCTGTTTCACCACTTCCTGATAAGTGCCGGATAGGCTATCCACTACTTAACTTGACAGATAGAGTATGGAGAATCAGTCAAAAAAGTTGTGGATAGCCTATCCGGCACTTTATCAGGAAGTGGTGAAACAGGCCCTAAGTATCGCAATGACAGTTTTGTTTGCTAATGTTGACGCGCGCTGACATTTGGCCAGCCGTAGGTTCGAGAAACAAAAACGTTTTTGTTTGCGGTCATTTCTTTTAAGTTTTTGTTTTAATTTTTTTGTGATAATAATAGATAATATTATGTGATAATATTATAGTAATTCATTAAAAAAAAAATCATGAAAATTTTGGGCTCGATCAAAAGTAAAAAAATAAAGTAACTGAAAGAGTACCTACCTATTACCACTATTACCTAGTACCTACCCCATTCCTTTCCCTACCCTCCCCTACCCTATTACCTTCCCTACCCTCCCCTACCCTATTACCGCTTAAAAGGCCGGCAACGCACCTGCAGCTCTTCTGATGTTGCGAGTGTCCATGGGCGACGGAAGTTGCTTTCCACCAGGTGACCCGTTTACACGTTTGTCCCCTTATTTTACATAAAAAATCGGTCAAAATGCTAACCCTAATTTTATTTATTGACCTTATTATAATTAATATACATTTTTTAAAGTTCTGAGTACGTCCCATAATATTCAAGAATTTTGACATCTAGTGTAAGATAGCTGAACTACGTAGTAACATCAACATCGACCTAAGCTAGTAGTTTTGGTTTTAGCCGATAGATGAAATATTGAAAAGTGGGCGGAGCTTGACACCCCCTCAAATTTAATTACCACACCTCTTTGTATTAGCTCCGTGGGGTGAACGCGAGAAAAAAAAATCATCCCCGCTTCATGTGTAGGGGAGGTACCATAAAAAATAATATTATAATTATTTTATATACCATTTCGGCGGCGTCGGCGTCATTAAGATGTGCATTCATGTCGAATTACAGCTTTGTAGGCCTTATAGTCTCTGAGCAAAACCACGGACAGACAGACGGACGGACAGACCGAAACTATAAGGGTTCCTTGTTGACTACGGAACCCTAAAAAGGTAAGAAAATTGCTTAAAATATGCCATCCGCCGTGGAAAGGTGCAACTGTCGCTGTAGCAGTATGACAGATTTGAAGATAAATCGGATATGTTATGAATACTTATATAAATGACTATTATAGGTCTACCAGAATCTGATGGCAAAAAGTGAGAAAATAAATTGACTCTAGCAATACCGGGGTAATTGGAATAAAATATTTTGATCCTTTTTTTTCTTATAGCGGCTGATTCTGTGTGTTAAACATGCAAATATAAAAATGTATCCAATGATCAAGGATATTTTATGAAATTCTGCTGTCAAAAATTGCCATCAGATTCTGGTAGACCTATACCTCACCTAATTTTTATAGTATTTTAAGATAACTTTCTTTATAAACTTTTTAAAATCAAATGAATCGTTAAAATTATCAATTCTACCCCACTTTTTAAACGTCACCAATAAATATAATACCCATTTATTATTATCGTTATGTGTTAGGGAAGGTAAAATAGGGAGGTGGCAATGCTGAGTTTTTACGTACTTTATGAAAAATCTCGTAATATCCGCCATTTTTCGACAGTTCATATTTGAACCTCAGACGGGCTGTGTGTACACAGTTTTTTCAAAGGAAGTGTTTTTGTGACATTTATGTAAGTATTACAGTTTCACATAAAACTATCAATGTATCATGTGAGTAGTGAAAAGGGCCATGATTGGGACTATATTACAAACCATATTGTGTATTATTTACAGAGATAAGTTTGATTTTTTCAACGCTACGCACAGTGTGATAAAAACCTCGATTTTGTTTCACCGCGTTTTTCTTTCAAAATACTATAGTTGATAGCTATATAAACATTAGAGTAAAACTCCTAGATCGATATTCTTTGTAGTTTTTATTTTAAAGAGTGTCAAAGTTGTCATTTTTCCGGGTCATAAATTTGCATAAAAAATTAATAAAAAAAAACATTATTTTTTTTTATACTTACCAATTGAATAAGCACTTAATACTTTACTTTTTCTCGAAATATGGTTAACCTACTGTGATCAAGTAGGGAGATATTAATTTATTTATTAATTTTAGTTTTTCATTTTTAATTTCGCGATTAGATCGAATTAGAAAAAGTTTTAAGCATGAAACGATAGTGTGAATAATCCTTTATCAATATTATTAAAAATCACACTCTAATAACCTCTGTGTCAGAAGTTATATCCAATTCAATTTTTTTGTACCTAGGGTTGTCACTAAAGGTCTCTTGTTTGATTTTTTTGGTTGATATTTTACTGTCCCCGACTGCATCAGAAGGTGATTACTGATTAGATATTGTTTCAGCGTATAAATTCATTCATATACGTTATATTTTTTCACTTTTTAGATTATTTTTTTATTAGACCTGCCTAAACGTGATCTTGATAATTTTCGTATAGGATATCGATTGCGAATTTGCGTATCAATCGGATAAATCAAACTACAGACCTTTAGTGACAACCCTAGGTACAAAAAAATTGAATTGGATATAAAAACTTTTTGAATCGGATATAACTTCTGACACAGAGGTTATTAGAGTGTGATTTTTAATAATATTGATAAAGGATTACTCACACTATCGTTTCATGCTTAAAACTTTTTCTAATTCGATCTAATCGCGAAATTAAAAATGAAAAACTAAAATTAATAAATAAATCAATATCTCCCTACTTGATCACAGTAGGTTAACCATATTTGGAGAAAAAGTAAAGTATTAAGTGCTTATTCAATTGGTATAAAAAAAAATTAATGTTACTTGATTAGTTTTTTTAAATTAATTTTTTATGCAAATTTATGACCCGGAAAAATGACAACTTTGACACTCTTTAAAATAAAAACTACAAAGAATATCGATCTCGGAGTTTTACTGTAATGTTTATATAGCTATCAACTATAGTATTTTGAAAGAAAAACGAGGTGAAACAAAATCGAGGTTTTTATCACACTGTGCTACGGTAGCATAGAATTAAAAATTCGCTACCATCAAGTACCTATGTAGAGTAGCGTAGACACTTTTTCTTGTAGTAAAATATCTACGCTACCAACGCAATAATTCAGTGCCAAATCAGCAAAAATTGGCGGCCTCACCCAGATTTTGAATACACCACCCGTAGGGATTAATAATGCAATGGCTATGTCATATCTTCACCCCCTCACTGTAAAAACACAGTGGTCCTTAATGTCTATCAAGTGACGTTTTTAATATATCAGAGACATTATCTCATAAAAACATTTCGCCGTGTAAATATATTTTTTTATATGAAAGAAGCTTTTAGCCTCTGACATGATAAAAAACTAATCATTTAAAAAAAATGAGAATCTCATAAAACTCTAATTTGCTCATTTTAAGAAGGCTGGATTTATATGCACCCGCCCGAACGCGCGGTCTTGCGGATACACCGCGACATTACAAGCATGTGTATGTAACGATTTATTTGAACTAGAGATCGCCCAATGGTCGAAATTCGACCTTTTTAATTATCTTCTTTTTTTGGCTCCTCGTTTAAAGTATTGACTATTTCAGATTTATAAAAAAAAACAATCCATTTTTTATTTGACAACAGACTTCAACCATAAACAAAAGAGTATAATTCGTATGTATAGGCTTGTCATTCAAAAATATGGTAGTGAGCACATTGTAGTGTGTGTAATGTTTTATTTGTTAAAAAATGTATGATAAAAGCATAATTTCAAAATAATACTAGCTCGTACACTTCTTCACCATATAAACTATAACTGTGCAAAATTTCAATCACCTACGTTTCCGCATTTTTCGTCAAAAGGGATCCAAAGTTTTTCGCTCGCGTATTAATATATTATAATAGCGGCGCGATCGCGGAGTCATTTACATACATTTGCTTGTAACCTCGCGGCGTAGCAGCCAAACCGCGCGTTTGGGAAGATGCATATGAATCCAGCCTAACACAATTTTAAATTATCACAATATCATACTTTATGTAAAACTCCTTGCCCCTTATTAATAAAATAAAAATATTTTCACCACTCCTAAGCTAAACCATGTTGCTGCCTTTGTCTGATATGATAGAAAAACCACTAAACAGGCACAGCTGTGTGATCATAATAAGCTTGGAATAATTAATGCTGAAGATAAGTCTGTTTAACTTCTGTGGCGAAATGCTGTGTCACACTAATTTCCTACATTGTTCTACATTTGACAAGCGCCAACAAAAGGCTCTCTTTGGAGTGTACTGTGTATGGTTATCACATTCAATTAGCGTCTTCATTTAGTTGGCAACCTTGCTCTTCCTGTAACAGATATAAAACACTTTACTTTCGGTAGTTAGGTTTATGTAAGAGCAAACATGGAATGCATAGTAATAAACTGCTAAACCGATTTCAACGATCTATGGAGTTACAGCTTAGCAAAAAAGAGTGTGTTTTAATGCTCCCAAGCGGCCACATGCGGCCGCGATAACAATAGATAAGCTATTGTGTCTGGTTTTTCCACGATCGAGGTATTAAATGAGGGTGGTTTTTCTTTTTTTTTTTTAGGCATAAGGCAACCCTACACTATGGTTGAACAGTTTTGATACAATTTGTACTAGTGTTGACAAGTACTATAATATTCTTGCCCTTAATACAAACTTTTAGTTTCAGCTGTCATCGCACCAGACTCTTTTTTACTAATCTGATAGGGTTCTATGTGATAAAATAGTTTGGGAGCAAGAAAGTTGGAAGGCAACAATTAAGTGGTGTATAATTGCTTTCTTGTGAAAATCTTACCTCCTTTCTTCAATTTCTCTCATCTGCCGTTCGGCTCTAGTCCAAATGGTCTCCTCTCTCAACTCTTGCTGTCGTTTTGCTTCCATCAACTTCTTATAATACTCCTGCGCTTGACTTGATGGCACAAAAACGCCTGGCTTATTAGCTTTGCTTACACTTTCTGGCTTACTCGCATTACTTCCACTTTTGTTACTTACATTATTTACTACACTCTCTTTACTCGTGCTAGCTTCACTCTTCTTACTTTTAGGTTTAAACATACTCTCTGGTTGGATGAGAACCGGTTGGGTTTTCTTTCTCACATGTACTTCTTGTTGTTTTAAAATCGACTCCATTGCAACATTTTTGTTTCTCTTTGCATTATCTACGTTTTCTGGTTTTCTTGGAGATTTGTTTTCTGTGGCTTCCGATACTTTTTTACTTTCTTCAGTATTTTCATCAAAATTTTCAATGTCATTTAAACTGACATGTCGGACCTGAAATTTAAGTTTGTCTATCAGATGTGGGGACACACAGTATTATATATCGATGTGACTATGGATGTGAAGTTATATTATATCGATGTTCGATGCATGTGGTGTGGTGTTGGATGTCGTATTGTAGCTTGTAAAATACATAATTATTAGTTCAGTGTTCTTGGTGCAGCGACTCGGGTCGCTTGCGTAATAAACGTAATCTAGCAAAAAGGATTTTATTTATGAACACTCATTTCTAGTTACCCTGACGTAAATAACATAGGGTGTAACAGTTTTCTGCTGGGAACAAATAGTACTATATCCATAGTTGGGCATGATGTAGGAAATAGGCTACTTATACCTTGGGTAGCAGGTAATTCTAGTGTGATTTCATTTTGTGGGTACATGCGAAATTTCTATGTTTTATTAAAACTATACAAACCAAATCTAACATGTCCTGGATTTGTCCGAAATCTGGTGCTACAGCAGAGCTTCCATCAGCCACATACTGCCCTATGAACTGCTCCTCTGTTTCTGAAAATGAGAAAA
Source organism: Cyaniris semiargus (assembly GCA_905187585.1). NCBI lineage: Eukaryota > Metazoa > Arthropoda > Insecta > Lepidoptera > Lycaenidae > Cyaniris > Cyaniris semiargus. The sequence continues at coordinate 15,967,632 of LR994558.1, forward strand.
CTCATTCAATATTATTATGAATATAATAAATAATATAATTGTATAATATTATATTACATTTTAGGGACTGCATAACAGTTCTAGCTAATTACATTGATATAATGAAATAAATATTAAACGACTAAATGGTTGTATCAAATACTGTAAATAAAATTAAAATGTAATATATACTAGAACTAAAAAATATTATAAAAAACTAATAATGATGACCAATAATTAGTACAGTAGACCCGCATTAATCCGACAAACATTTTGCACAGCCGTGTCGGATTAGCGGATTTGTCAGATTATAGAGTGCTCCATACATTTTTACACATTACAATACCTTAAAATCATAATGTTAAGGGTTTATCTGAACTTCAAATCATTTTCTTAAAGCTAGGTACTTAATATCAGCAAGCTGTAACCGTAACCCTTGCATGCATTGTAACAAAAAAAAAATTACGTACCTTAATAAAGATAATGTTTATATACCTAAATTAACCAGTAATAGGAATGTCGGTTTAAAAGGGGCGCCAGATTAGACAAGGCCGGAATAGCGGGGGTCTTCTGTAATCAAATTTGAAATTACCTTCTTCAATGTGCAATGACGGTGGTTTTTCATTGCATTTGACAGTCTCCACAGATTCAACAGGAACCATACCCTGTGCGATGGCCAAGTCTCGCAGAATTGCTTGCTCATTTCTCCAATCAGCACTCATATTTTATATCTTATTTACTGCAAAATTATAAGAAAGTTTTATGAACAATTTATGGTAAAAAAGAAAGAGATGTTAACAAACTACTTTGTGATTCTACTTTAGGGCCATTACTAAAAGGCGTAAGGGGAATGTGTGTGGGAAAAATGTAATTAGAGGATAATGCCTAGCAATGTAAAATTATCATCATTAATCATATTATTCAGATTTCAGGTTGATAGAAACTTATTCTTACAAGAAGTATAAAAGCTTATACAAGTATAAAAGCTTACCTTTCAATTTTAACTATGAGTCTATTTTCTATTTTATAACCTAATAATCAGAGGTCAACTTCACATATTGTTCACATACACATCTCTATCTGTGATTAACATTAGTTATAATTAAAATGGGAAGATAAACTTTATAAAAAAATCTTGCAAAAGTAAAAAGAAAATCTTGTTTACTACCATAGATTTTTTTTTTGTTAATTCGTCCCGGTCGGGACAGGCAAAGGGAGCGTTGCCCATACAGCCACTACCATAGATATAATCAAAGATTTATTAGACAGCTTGGCAAAGACACAAACTTTAACGAATATCTAATGGTTAATATCCTACCAATATTACACATTCAAAACCCAATTAACACAATTTTAGGAAAATAATACAAAAACACAACATCACTCTTTCACATGCCCGGCAAAACTCCAACTAAGAGTTTTTATTTATGACAACACTACATTACTTGTCAATTCTAGTATAATATAGTGTGTCAAAAGCGAAGCGTAGGGTTGCCTGTATTTAAAGAAAAGCGCCCTCATTTAATCCACACTCTTCTTAGTTCTTTGCCAAGCTGTAAGATAATACTCTCAGTATATTTATTGTATTATCTATGGATAATACCACAGATTAGTAGTATATATTGGATAATACAATATATAGGTCTACCAGAATCTGATGGCAAAAAGTGAGAAAATAAAATGACTCTAGCAATACGGGGGTAATGAGGCATTTTCTTATCTTTTTAATTTGATTGTCAAACAGTTTTCATTTTAGTAACTAGATGGCGTATGGGTAGACAACTATCGGTAATACCATCATTAATTGCTACAAAACTGGGCAAAAGAATGTAAAACTTGATACATTTCAATTTGAAAAAGACGCAATAATATTCCAACTAATAGGATAGTAAAGTTATTATAACGATGTTTTAGTCTAAACTCACGGAAGAAATAGCCGTATAATTTACCGTTATTCACACCAAATGTCACAGGAATTATACATTTTGGTTTTGACAACATCTTACCTGCACTTTTGCAAGATAACGGATATTTAATGGCTAATATTTTACCAATAATGAACATCAAAAACCCAAATAACACAATTTGGGAAAAAATAATAAAAACCATACCAACAATAAAAAGTAGAAGTGTCAAAGTAACACGCCCGCCAAAACTCTTTCAGTTGTCAGTTTTCAGTTTGACAAGTATTATATTATGTCAGCGTGTTCCTAAACTGTTACCAGTATACTGGCCTAATCGCTTAGGCCAATGATCGCTTAGGCGTATGTTCTTCGTGAAATTTAAACTAGAGGGACTAAGCAAATAAACATAATTATATATGGAACTATATAAATATATACAGTTTTATGTTAATATTATGCTAACGGAAACTAGGTTTAAGATATTTTGATTTATGTCACACTTGACAGGACACTAAGATTTTTTAGAAACACAACCCATATGTAGTCAGTAATGCCAACCTGCAGATAATTTCAGATCGGTGGGGAACCAATAGAAAATCTAGAAGTGTCTATCGTCGCGCCGTCTGGTGGAGATCAAAAAAAAGAAAACAACCCATTGGAATAAAACATTTTGATCCGTTTTTTTTTCTTATAGCGGCTGATTCTGTGTGTTAAACATGCATATATAAAAATTTATCCAATGATCAAGGATATTTTTTAAAAATCTGCTGTCAAAAATTGCCATCAGATTCTGGTAGACCTATATAATATGTTACTACAAAGCTACAAAGCTACAAAGTACAACACGGTCAAATTATTATGTACACAGAATACAAATTAATTACTCACTGAGAACATTAACTTCATAAAAAAAAAATCTACTAAAAATTTTCCCGGAGTTTACTAACGCCATCTGTCGGCTCGCCCCCACAAACTCACTAACCCGCGAAATTTGAACGTATGGCAATTTATAGGGAAACTAGTTGCTTGCTTCGACGTCGGCCCCACTGCATGCAGTCTAGCGGTCTGAGTTCCGAGTTCTGCGTTCCGTGTTCTCTGTAACCTATGTCGTGGCTTAGAACCCTTTAAATACCATAGGTCGCAGACCGTCTGCTTTTGTGTGTGTAAGGTTCTAAGCCACCACATAGATAACAGAGAACTAGACCACATGCAGTGGGGTCGACGCCTTAGATTTCAATTTAAATAAAATAAGGTTTTGTGTTAGACACTAGTAAGAAACTTGAGGCAAGATATCATATTAGCAATTACTAAATTTAAGTTTCTCACCAATGTAGGCTAAGTTAGCAATAATACCAACATTTGTAATAAAAGTGATTTATTTTCAAATATTTATCAAACACACTTTCTCTAATCTATATCATTATATAAAAGGCTTTGTCCTGAATGACATGAAAATGGAATCACGCTACGGCCTAAACCACTGATCGTAGATACTTGAAATTTGGAGGGAGTGTTTTTCGTATGACGTAGGCGTGCGATAAGAAGGGATTTTTAGAAATTCCTCTCCTAAGGGTGTGAAAAGGGGGGATGAAGTTAGTATGGGACAACTCGATTCCTTAGTCTGATCTGCTCAAAAATTTGCATTATTAGTATTTTATGGAAGATGTAATTCATAGTTTGTTAAAATTTATCCTCAAAAGTCTTTAAAAAAGCATGAATAGTTTACAGCGCTTTACAGCGTTTAGCAGCGTTTGCGGCGACGTAGAGAGTTAGAGACCCCAGACCTAGCTTTTTGCCACAATAGACATAATCTGTCTACTCTGTTTTTGCCATGGTAGCCCGGTAAGTAATGGCTGGTTTACACGTATTAAGTAGATAAGTAGTCAACTAAATTTTAACTTATGACTTTATACTTACTTAAGTAAATATGAACTTGCTACTTGCTACAAAATTTTGTGTTTACATGCAATTAATAACTTAAAATTAAGTTAAAATTTAGTTACTTATAAACTTAATATGTGTAAACCAGCCATAAAAGCTCATAATTTATGCCGATAGGCGTCGCATCGTCGACTGTACACCAATTTGACATTAGAGCTGTCAAATCCCCTACATATTTTATTGCAGATGGTTCGCCACTATAGAAAAAAAACGAACAAGTCATACACAACGGCAGAATGGGGCATTTTCTTATTTTTTTAATTTGATTGTCAAACAGTTTCCATTTTGGTAATATAGATGGCGTATGAGTAGACAACTATCGGTAATACCAGGTAATACCATCAATAATTGCTACAAAACTGGGCAAAAGAATACAAAACTTGATAAATTTCAATTTGAAAAAGACACAATGATATTCCAACGAATCGAATAGAATAATAAAGTTATTATAACGATGTTTTAGTTAAAACTCACGGAAGAAATAGCCCTATTTATCGTTATTCACACCAACTGTCACAGGAATTATAAATTTTGGCTTTGACAACATCTTACCTGCACTTGTGCACGATAACGGATATTTAATGGCCAATATTTTACTAATAATGAACATCAAAAACCCAAATAACACAATTTGGGAAAAAATAATAAAAACCACACCAACAATAAAAAGTAGAAGAAGTTTCAAAGTAACATGGCCGCCAAAACTTTTTCAGTTGTCAGTTTTCAGTTTGACAAGTTTTTATTATGTCAGCGTGTTCCTAAACTATTACCAGTATACTGGCTTAATCGCTTAGGCCAATGATCGCTTAGGTTTAAGATATTTTTATTTATGTCACACTTGACAGTACACTGAAATTTTTAGAAACACAACCAATATGTAGTCAGTGATGCCAACCTGCAGATAATTTCAGATCAGTGGGGAACCAATAGAAAATCTAGAAGTGTCTACCGTCGCGCCGCCTGGTGGAGATTTAAAAAAGAAAACAACGCAGCGAGCAGTGCTAGAGCCCTAGATGTCAAAAATAAAGTAATGACGAGTTACCAAGCTGCAGTGTTGCCAACTTAGCCCTTTCGGGGCTAGATTTAGCCCTTTTTTGGCTTATTCAGCCCTTAAAATTATGGTTTAGCCCCTAGCCCTATTTCTAGCCCCGAACCGTGTAAGAAAACTTTATATAAGCTAAGCGGGCAACACACAAAGTCACGTCAAATCAGACTACCTGTCTCTTTTCCTCTTACATACATCGTAGAAACGCAGACAGGTGGTATTCCCCTAAAATCCAACTACGATTTTATCCTTGTCTTACACTAACAATTTTACAATTTTGATATTTTATTTCTTTTTCGTACCGAAGTACTGAATTGCGAAGTCCATTACTGTTTTGACTATATTAGTCAGTGATTCAGTGAAATTTCTTGCCTTTCTTGGTGATAGTGTGCAAATTGCAAAAATGGACGTTCCTTTAAAAAAATAACAAATTTTTCCAATTTTAATTTTTTTGGCCAAATCTAGGCTAGAATTGGCCAAAAAAATTATCTAGCCCCCATCTAGCCCTTTTTAGAACTCCATTTAGCCCCAAAACCTGACACCGAGTTGGCAACACTGCCAAGCTGAAGAAATATATGGCATTCCTAGATCAACCATTGTAAATAGAGTTTACAATAATCATAATATGAACGACAACGTTGGAAGACCTATAGCTCTCGGGGAAGATGTGGAAAGAAGAATGGCCCATAGCTTACATGTTATGGAAAAACATGGTTTCCCGTTAACTAGAAAAGAAGTAGCTGTTTTGGTATCTTAATATGTCCGCCAAAATGGAATCGACAATCCCTTCAAAAATGCAGGCATTTCAGAAAAGGAACAGTCTCTCAATCAAAAAGCCCAAAGATTAGTTTTAAGTTGATTACCTACTTTTTGTTATGACTTTTGTTAATTTTTATATTTTTCAGATTATTAATTGCTGTTTTAAAACTAAAAAAGAAAAAATGAATCTTGGTCCTAAATTATAAGATTGTAGATTTAGGACGAGGGGTGCTCTGGTTTTATTTTAAATACATATTCCTTTCTTAAATTGAAGTTTTGATTTATGATTAGTGAGTAGATATAGTACCTTTAGTACAAAATTATTTATTTGTGTATCTATCGACGTAATTTTTATTACGTTCCCATCACTATTAACTATGGCGAGCAGTCGAAATTACCCCGCCTGAACCTTTAACGTGTTTTTATTCAAAAATGAGCCTAGCTGCATAAATCGTCGTATCCTAGGAATAAGGGCGCTATTGCAAAAACCCTACAATACAGGAGAAGGTTTTTTGTGTTTATTTAAAAATATTGTTAAACAACTTTTGGAAATTAATTATGAAATTATCGCATAACTACATAGCGGTTGCTATGAAATTTTAAATGATACGTTTAATTTGATATTTCGGGTAGATTTGTCCCTTATTTCTTTTTTCGGCGGGGTAAAATAAGTCTCGTCAGACACAAGTAACGTTATGCCTTTTTTGTACGGATTCAACGGGGTCGTGAGAGCATTTATGTCTTTTTACTGATCATTATCAAAGAATTTACTTTTTAAAACCACATTGAAAAATCGTCCAAGTGCGAGTTGAACTCGCGCACAAAGGGTTCTGTACCATTATAGAGTAAAAATAGCCAAAAATTTGTGTTTTTGTATGAGAGCCCCCTTAATTTTTTAGTTTATTTTAATTTTTTCGTCAATTATTATTTAAGTATAATTTTTATTTTTTCAAGAGCTTACCTGTTGCTATTATTGACATAGAGCAAAAAATAAGGAGCCCCCTTAAATATTTAATTTTATTTTGTTTTTAGTATTTGTTGTTATAGCGGTAACAGATATTATACTCAATCTGTGAAAAGTTCTTGAGACAGTGCCTGGAGACAGACGGATGGACAGACAGATATCGAAGTCTTATTAATAGGGTCCCGTATTTACCCTTTGGGTACGGAACCCTAAAAAACAATATAAATAGGCATATTGGAAAAAACATACTTTAAAGCGTTTTCTATTTCTCGACCCTGAAAGCAATCATAATAACTATTGGTTTCCTTCAACTTGTCAAATTTATGTATGATATAAAAAAACGTAATAAGACTTCGCAGTTTTATGACAGTTATTTTAAATTACCAAATAACATTATAACTAACGACTAGTTACTCTGACTATAGCATTGGTTAACTTTTATGACAATTAGATTAGCCAAGAGCCAGCGATAGCCAGATTTTTGTCATTTTATAAAAGCTGAAAGTTTTCCTGTATGAATGAACAGTAACTATAGAATTTCGATCGCGTTTAGGAGGTATTTAGTTTTGAAGGTCTACCTAGCCTTCGATACAGTGTAAAGCACTTTTCTTTTCTTACTTCTTACGGAAATGTAGGAATCTCATCTCAAAGTGTCGGGCATTTTTGACACTTGCTTTATACTACCAGTCTGGTAGTACCAGACACCCTTAATTATTCACTAAAATGCCAAAAGTATTACACTTTAAGTTGGTATGGCAGTGGGTAGTAACTGGCATAAGTGCGGTAGACTTTCAAAACTGGATACCTCCTAAAGTATCCGCGACCGAAGCTCTATAATAGTTGCTTGCCGTTCTTACCTCTAAGATTCAAAATTCTTTCTTTATTAAGCATACAATAATATACAATAGTATAAAAGCTAGGTAGCGTACATCACGTCGTCTAATCCCATGCTAAGTAAAAACTTATGTTACGGCAATCAGACAACGGATGCACGCCGAACAATTTTATCCTAATATATATTATTTACACATTGACACACACAATCACACTACACTCTATATGAGATACTAGCTTTTGCCCCCGCCTTCGGCCGCGTGGAATTCGAAAATCACGAATATTTTAGGAACACGATGTTTTTCCAAAACCAAAAGTAGCCTATCTTACTCTTCATTCTTTCAACTAAGTCTATGCTAAAAATCATGTCGATTGGTTGCTTCGCTAGGGCGTGAAGGAAGGACAAACAAACATACTTTCCCATTTATAATATAAGTATAGGTTATTTAGCATATTATAGGTACAGGAAAACTTTCAGCTTTTATAATCGACGACGTTTGACGACCTCTGTGGCTTAGTTGGTGGGCTGTTGGTAGCTCAAGCCGGGGGTCGCGGGTTCGAATCCCGCCGACGGAACAAAAAGTTTTCAAAGTTCCTGGGTCATGGATGTGTATTAAATATGTGTATAATATAATAAAAATCTTAAATATATGTATAGTATAAAAGTATTAAATATATTTCCGTTGTCTGGTACCTGTAACACAAGTCCATCAGGTACTTACCACGGGGCCAGACTGACGTGGTGTGAAGCGTCCATAGATATTATAAAATGACGAAAGTCTGGCTGTCGCTGGCTCTTGGTTTAGCTGTATGAGTAGTTACAATATGACGGAGCGGTGCCTATTCTATTCCAACATCAGCTTAGCATGATAACGCCAATATTTTGTATTTTAAATCAAATGCTTTTAAAATGAGACAATAGACGACATCCCTCGTGTCGCTTTTGGTAGAGTGTGATGACTGATGATACATCATCAGCATAGCACAAGAGATGTACTTAAAATTTTGGGTACGTTCAGTTACTAACAGTTCGTCCAATAAAGAAAAAAAATAATAGTGTATTAAAACAGTTTCGATACACTCACTCTCGATACACCAAAAGCTCTTTTCCTAAATGTTTTAATAAAAACAAAACTTTTTTTTTTTCATTTTCTTCAGACACCGGGGACCGTTTTCGTTTTCTAGAACCTAAAAATACAAAAAAGCTCAAATTATAATGTGAAATATTATTTTATATTTGAATATTCTTGTAGCGCACAACCTTTAACTATTTTTCTATTCTCTCACTGCGGCTTTTTAACAAAATTTATAACAAAACATTATAAACTTTTAATTATATACTTTTCGAAATGGTGAATAAATAAAAGGCAAATTCATGTAATAATTTTTCCAATAATAACTGTTAAATAAAGAAAAATTAAAGAAATAAATTTCGTACATACAAAAAGGCAACAAAAGTCATTAGGGCAAACGATTCCCTAGTATTAGTACTAAGAGACGATTCCGTGGAAAAAGGCCACAGACGCAATAGTGTCTTTTTTCCAGGTAATTACTTTTAAGAATGTAAAACATTTTTTGTACTTACTGTGTGTTCCCTTTAACGGTTTTTCGTCACAACCCGCTTCATTTTTAGGTTTCATTTTAATTTAAAGCAAACGTCTAATTTAAAAAAGGAACAGTGCAATGACGCATTTCGCGAGTTCGCGGAATAATGGCGGGGTGGCGCGAGCGCCTCGTCCCCGCCCCGCGCGTCCTTTCACGCACTCCAAGAAAACGGCCACTGAAGCCTATGTTGCTTTTTTCACCGGGGAATTTAAGAGCTAACAAATGTGGCTTTTTAAAAATATAATTTACTGGGTATTAAAATTAACTTTTTATTATTTTTTACACTGAAGGTTATAGATAATGAGCTGCCGATTTCGATTTTGCAATAAAAATAAAAAGCCATAGTGACCAGGGCGCCCTTATTCCTAGGATACGACGAAATGACAAGATTCAATTTAAATTACCATCCCTATAAAAAAACTCTGCATCTGACTAACATCAAGCTAAGAGCCCTAGAAATGAAATTATAATTAATAGTTGAAATTGCCCCACGGAGGGGGAATTACAACTATTTTTGCCTTTTTTGACAAAAAGTCATTTTTAAGCCTATCTATTGAATATTTTTCAATGTGAGTTTGTAAAAATAATACACAGATAATAACTCTGGAGCGTCAATACATTACATTTTTAATAAAACTATAGGTCTACCAGAATCTGATGGCAAAAAGTGAGAAAATATATATATCATCTATTATTTTTATACCTTCAAAGTTGTGGTTTAGGTTTTACCAGTAGAGATTGCCCCGCTGAACCTTATTACTAAAAAAATAATTTTTAATTTTGTTAGTCTAGCTAAAAACCTCGAGAATGGCTGCACCGATTTGGCTAGTTTTCCGTGGAAGTCCAGAGGAGTTTAATATTAGGTTGGAAGCAATATGAAGTTCATAGGGTCATCCAGTTTTACAAATAAAACAAGCAATATATAACCAAAAGCGTTTATTCTGTGTAAACCTGATACAGACATTTACAAAACGTCACTGAAAGAGCATGTTTCTTATCCACTAGGATAGGTACGCCTACCTGGTCATATTCCCATATTACTCAATAAATATAGATATAGGCTATGGCTGTTATGCCAAATATCTCACGATAGATTTCTTACAAATGACAGAAATTTTAAACAAGGCTGAGTTACTTTGGCTATAGTTTTGGAGACGTGAATCGCGATCATAGTTTTGACAGACAATTCAGCATGTTTTCGTCACCAATTTGAAACAGCCTATAATAAAATCGTAGTGGACAAGAGAACATACTCCTTACTAGCTTAGCTAGCTTTTGATCTTAACGTAACTTATCTAACAAGATAAAGAAGATATAGTATATTACATAAGCAGCCCATTATAAGTTCAAGTTTCAACAGTAGGCTTTTGTTTGAGACATACAATCTAATATCTATATTAGCGTTTCGTAGAAATCTATGAATCATCTCATTTCTTAGTTATGTAAAGTAATGGGCTGATAAATGAGCATTGAATAGTTTAACAAGAATCACTTAATAGTAGGGGAGGTGATGCTATTTTTTGCAAAGTCATACCGACCAAATTTTTGTCCAGTAGTAGATTAATATTTAATAATCAACATAATGAGCGTCTGTCGCCGCACCCGTGGTGGTGGGTTGTAGGTACATTGAGAGTGTCTCAAAGTTGTCGAAAAAATTTTGCTAAAAGTAATTTTATACCGTATGAAAGTTTGATGGATGATTATTCAGGTCATGTTTAACCAAAAAATCACCGTCAGCCGTATTGCAGACGAGGGATTCAACGTCAGTCGCCTTACTGAATATGTAAAAAAAATTTGAATATAAAGTCATTTCATACCATACAAAATTTATAAAGATGTATGTTTCTACTTTGTAAATAATAAAGAAAACCGTCAGTCGTCATTACGACGGTGGAGAAACCGTCAGCCAGCGATATAACCAATAACCATACTTCGAGCTCAATGTATCTGAGGGCGCCGTGTAGACGACATTTCCACCTACAAACATTCAGCTGACGACGATTTTCGTTTGAATTAACTATAAAATTGTCTCATATTGCAATTTTATTCGGTATGTAATTAATTCGATAGTCAATATTAGCCAGAAAGAATTATATAGATTTTACTTGTAAAGCGCCATCTGTTGTTACATACTAAAACTAAAATAACACCAATCGAACCAAAATGTCTATAATCTAGATATGAACCTTTATTGGGTGCGAGTTGGGATCTTTATAATGTCAATACAATATGTATTCCCAACAACTTTGAGATACTCTCAATTTTTATTCCACCCGTTCTGAAGCAGCTGACGATTAAAACTCCTATGTAAGGGTGGAATACTATTATTGTTACGATTTTCGCTCGGTATGAAATGACTTTTCAAAATGAGCACCACCTTCTCTACTATAACCTAAGTACCTACCCTAACTATAGCTCAGTCACCAAACCCGGACAAGTTAAAAATATCACCATCTCGCTTCTATCACTATACGTGTGAAAAAAAATAGTATAATGTCCCGATGACTAGGCATCGATAACTTATGCAAATGTTGTTCAAACCTAACCTGCGCATTGTTCTTAATTATTGCATGTGTAGCTAAATAATAATTGCATATTGCTTCATAAAAAGTGCATGTCAAATTCTAATACTTAAAGTAACAGTAACGTTTTTAACATTCAGATATTTTTCTACTTATTATTTTTTAAACAAAGAATAATCACAGAACATCCTACTTTCTAGTTTTTCTTTTGTTGGAAAGAGAACCTCACTTTGAGATACATAATATCACTTTCTTATTTCCTATGCAACTAATTATATTTTTCTCTACTTATTATATTTATAAAAATAGCATTAATCATATTTTAATTATTTTAATCATAGTAAATATAAATATTGTTAAAAAATATAAAATCTCTCAGTCTTTTAAAATTGTAATTTTCTACATTTTTAATTTTAATGACTTTTACAAAGAATTTCGTCATTGCTCATGAAATTTCTCCTTTTTGGTTAAAATGAATATTGATCTCATCAATATTATAATCATTATAAGTCATTAATTCTAAAATTTAGAAATGCTCTATAAATTCCTTACACCATAGACAATTATTTTTAACATTTTGAATTATGTTATTATTTAAATTAAAGCTTCGGCCAAATCTGCGCGACCAAAGCGACTGCGAAGCGGGGTCTACCGCGCGGCCGACGCTACCTATAAGGGTGCGTTTCCACTGACGCGGAGTGGAGCTTAGCGGTGCCCGAATTGACCAATCGTGCTATTTCAGCGCAATGACAGCGAAGCGGAGCGAAGATTTCGAGCATGGTGATTGGTCAATTCGGCACCGCTAAGCTCCTCTCCGCTCCGCTCCGCGTCAGTGGAAATGCGGCCTAAAACGTCCCGCATTGCGGTCGCGCAGGTGTGCAAAGCGCCATAAGATAATATTTGGGTAACGTCCGTCGCGCGGTATACGCTCCCGCTTCGCAGTCGCTTTGGTCGCGCAGGTTTGACCGAAAGCTTAAGAAGTAATAACTATTTTTATAAAAACTGTGGAGAATTTAAGACTGCTGAGAATATAATAAATCGTTAATTCACGGTTGGTTTACATAGATACTAGGTACTACATAATACACTTATTATTTGTTAAATTCACTATGGGTATTTATAAAACAAAAATATTTACTTTTAACAAATAACTCCTGCGCTTCGCATGGCTCGTCTTGGCGGGGCACTGCCGTACCCCCAGATATTATGTGTATTTTGTAGTTTACTGTTTAACACCATATATAAATGGTTTACCTTTTTTTTCCTAAACTAGTAAGTTTGTTTCAAACATTTGTTTTACTTATATAATAAGAACTAGATATTGCCCGCAATTTCGCGCAAGAGTCCGTTAATTGCGCGGGAACCATACACTTTATCGAAATAAAATCTACTATATGTACCTTTGCAGAATTCAAAGTATCCGCTAACCAAATTAAATCAAAATCGGCTTGGCATGAAGAGCTAACAGACAGACACATTTTCGCATAGCTTTGATTTGTATTATATTGTTACGGATACACAGAGCCATCTAGCGTCGAACCAGCAAAACTTATCTAGGAGACACACTACACACAAATCCCCTACTCGATACTAGATGGCGTTAGGTGTATGTTTACTTACGCGTATTTTCTAGAAAGTTCCCACACTTGTTTACTTGTTTACGTGAATCGGTTGAGGGAACTTTCTGGAATTCATCTCGCCATATAAATAGCAGGCAGACGGCCCGGCAATTCAGTTCGATACGAGCTATCATCAAGGCGACTTCGAAGTGAAAACAAGTGATCAATAGTGAGCGAACCAGTGAACCTACGACTCGGCTACGACCTAGGACAGTGATAGTGCTCAGTGATTTGGATTTAGTGCTTAGTGTTTGGACTTAGTGATTTGTGTGAGCCAGTGTCAGCGAATAAAGTCTTCAAGAGAGTCACCAGGTCTCTCTCTCCAAATCCTTCGAACCCTAGCACGTAACAATATGTACAAAGACTTATGAACACATTAATATCTACAGTTGGGTTATTATAAACCTGATATGAGCTTTTTCCATTGGTAAAAATTTCCTCTCTCTCACTTACATTTTATGGTTCTGTAATTTGCACCATATTACTGAGTATGTCTTCATCATCTTGGTCGGATGTCACCGTAGCTGCTAATTCAGCCTCGGCCAGTTTTTTCTTATGAGCCTCGTCTCTTTTGTCTAGTTCCTTATACAATCTACTAAATATGTCATCTCGTATTTCGTTCCTAGCTTTGGCCCTCTCGTTATATGAGCGAGAGAGCTCACTTGCATACGCTGAGGGGACATATGTTGAGGTTGGAGTCTTTCTGGTAGTGGCTTCCGATGATACACTCGGCGAGTTGGATTTAACGACTTCCTTCTTTTTAAACGTCACCGGCCCGAGGAATAAGGTTGGAGGACCGGTAGCTTTCTTTGTTTTTTTGGGCGGGGTTTGAGGACTTTGGGATTGGTCCTTCTCTGGTGAAATTTGTTCAGGGCTCTCATCATTTTCTAAGTTCACTCCCGCCAGCCAATTCTCCACCTTCTTAACGGAATCCTGTACATCCTCATCACATTGGATATTTGTCGTAGAAACTTTTCCGTTCATATTGACATTGTCATCGTTAGTAGAATTTAATTTGGGTAGACAGCCAAGAACAGTATTTTCTTTTCCAAATTCTTCACACTTATCTGATGCTCCATTTTTTGATTGAAGAGCTCCATTTGCATCCTTTATGTTGGTAGTCTCATAGTAATTGGGCGGTAGAAGTTTTAAGGGAGCTTTGTTTGTCCCTCCATTTATGGTCTGTGAATTTCCTGTCAAGAATTAAAAAAAAAATTAGTTTAAAAAATGCTTAAAATAACTGCTAGATATCAAATTTACCTTCTGGTGGCTGTAAGTAGAGCTTCAGCAGTGATGATATGGCAATGTTCTTCTCACGCTTGCTTTTGACACTATTATTCGATATTTTCGTTTTTAGTTGTTCCCTCATTTCTTTAATATTATTGGCTGGCAAAGCCGTAGCTCCAGTTTTTTCACTATCGTTGCCAACATGAGGCAAGTCTTCTGTTTCCACTATACTATTGCACTGAGGACTAGATTTCAATTCTTTGGATGGAATTTTTGCATTTGAAGTGGTTGGAACACCATTTTCTTGGGCACGTCCTCCTGGCAAGAACTCTTTCACCTCAGGGTTTAATTTGCTTATTGTGAGTATATCCTCATTAGCGATAGGTGGATCTTCCACAGTGTTATATTTTGACTGATCGACTGTCTCTTTCTCTACCTACATAAAAAGAATTACCGTAAAATTCTTTTTTTAAACATTTTTTTAACAGAAGTTGTTATATCACAATTATTAATTTGTATTACATCTCCACATACAAACTATTTGAAAGCAGTTACAACATTAAAATTTGCGGTATATCATAATACATTTAAATTTTTTTTCTGTTATAACAACCAGTTTAACCACATTTCTATACTTTGGCATACATTTAACATGCTCAAACATAACTGTATTAAAACAAAATGATATCTAACAAGCTTACCATTCGCAACATTTGCGTAATGCCATTGAGGTCCGGAGTCAGTGCTTCATTTGGTACATTTTCTGTCATCATTTCCCCATACCTGTCCATAATCTCTGACATATCTGGTGACAAGAACAAATCTTTAAATTCTATGATCATAATTATGTGTTTTGATATAATTAATAAAATAACTAGCTGAGCCAGCAAAGATTATTTTACCATAAAATAGATGTTGGCTGATTTTTAGATCCACCACATAAGTATTACAAATTTCCTCAAAATGAATAATTTGACAACAAACTCAAAAATTTCATACATTAGATAGCAGCTTAATAACCATTAAGAAAATACATATTTCGCAATATATAAAAAAAGTTATTTCAAAATATGTAGGTTAGGTACTACGAATAATAAAAACTAAGGAGTTGCAGGATGCTTTAGGTGTGTTTTGCGATATCTCCAAAGCCTTCGATTGTGTTGATCATGCTACTGTTACGTGTTAGGGTTCGAGGGATTTGGAGAAAAAGACCTGCTGACTCTTATAAAGACTTTACTAGCACTGACACTAGCTCACACAAATCACCAAGTCCAAACACTAAGCACTAGATAGTCCTAGGTCGTAGTCGAGTCGTAGATTCACTGGTTCACTCACTATTGATCACTTGTTTTCACTTCGAAGTCGCCTCGAAGATCGCTCAGATGAAACTGAATTGCCGGGCCGTCTACCTGCGGCTATTTATATGGCGAGACGAATTCTAGAAAGATCCTTCCCCCGATTCATGTAAACAAGTAAACAAGTGTGGGAACTTTCTAGCAAACACGCGTAAGTAAACATACACCTAACGCCATCTAGTATTAAGTAGGGGATTTATGTTTTCTGTGTTTCCCTGATCAGTTTCGCCGGTTTGACGCTAGATGGCACTACGTGTCCGTATCACTACTCCCCTCTTAGAGATGCTCGTCCCGAGCATCGTTGTTACTGCCATGGTAACGCGTCACGCTGTCCCCAAGACTCCTGCTCTGTGGTTTCGTCACAGCAACGCAAGTAGTACATTTGAGGCACCAATCCTGCACATCATCTCGCCAATGCAACCAGAAGAATCGTTCTCGTACTTTTCTTAGCGTCCTCTTGACACCTAGATGACTCCCTGATACGCCCTCATGTACCTCGCGGAGAACATCTGGTACTTTCGCCCTTGGGACGATTATCTGAAAGCAGAACTCTCTGCCGTTAGCCTTCTCCCATTTCCGGTAGAGTATTCCGTCCTGAAGTATCAGACTGTCCCATTGCTCCCAGTACGCCTTAGTGACAGCGCCAGTGGGTGCAACCTCACTCCAGATTGGTTTCACGTCACCCCTTTTCTTCCATGTGATGATGTGCCGAAGGTCGTCATCTCTTTCTTGAGCCTTCCTCATAGCATCATTGTCCAATACTCGCCATCTAGTCCTGGATTCTATTCGTTTCCCCTTATTCCGGACAGGGGACGAAACTGCTTGCTTCCTCAGCTCCTCTATTTGCTCCTCGATCCTTTCCATCCTTGCCATCTGGGTCTTCTTCTGCGGGCAGTTGAGCTGGAGGTGGCCCCTCTCCCCGCACTTATAGCACATGGCTTCAGATCTTTTCCTTGCAGGAGCCTTAACTTCTTTGACTTTCTCAGAGACCTTGCGGATTTCATAGGTCTGCCGTATGTCACGCCGAACAGCCTCGACCTCTAAAGCATGCGCCAACGCTTCCTTTAACGAGGTGTGGTGACGTAGCCTCACTGCAGCTCTGACTTCCAGGTCCCTGATTCCGTCGACAAATCCTTGAACAATATTTGTGTCGACCATCTTGGTGTCGGCTCCTGGATATGCCTTCCTGACGAGCTTTTCAATTTCCAACGCCCATTGTTGAAGTCCTTCTTCTGAGCGTTGGACTCTGTCACGCAGTTGGGCACGGAACACGTGCTCCAGGTGTCACTCCCCGTATCTGGATTCAAGTGCCTCCATCAGGTCTTGGAACCCATTTCCTGTATGTGCTTCCAGGACCGACAAAGCTTGCCCTCTAAGCGCAACAATGAGGGCGGTCAGGCATTGTTCCTCCGTCCATCCGTTGGCGGTAGCAACAGCCTGAAATTGCCGACGATATGCGTTCCATGAAGTAGTGCCGTCGTACGGCGGTACCTTGACTCTTGGCCCTTGCGCCACTCCCGTGGCTCCGCTAGATACCGCAACTCCCGTAGTTTCAAGGCGCACTACTCTCTTCTGCAGTTCAGTGAAGCCGGTTTTCAAATTTTCCACAACCAACTCTAACCCGGATACTCGTTCTTTTACTACGTCGACATCTTTTCGAAGCTTAACCACCGCGTCACTGACATCCTTTATAGCCCCAAGCGCTTTTTCTTGGAGGTCCTTTTGTTGCTCTTGAGACTCCTGTAAAGCGCCGAGCTTGCGGTCTTGGGCATCTTGCAAAGCCTGAATTAACTCAATTATGCTTTCCAATTGAAGAGCCATTTGGGGGGCCGTAGAATCCACGGGCGTGGCAGGATGAATGGAGCTAGTCGACGGAGCCCAGTGGGCGGGGCCTGTGGGCGTGGCCTGAGTGGGCGTGGCCGGGTGGGCGGAGCCAGTGGGCGTGGCTTTACCCGAAGTGGGTGGAGCCTGGTGGGCGTGGTCAGTGGGCGGAGCCTGGTGGGCGGGGCCAGAGGGTGGGGCCTGCCCCGCCATGGGTGGAGCTTGGTCCCCAGTGGGTGTGGCCTCCGCAGCCCGTCGCGCCCTTGTCCTGACACTTCCCTTGAAGTCCTTTCTCGGAGTCAATGGCATCTCCAAATCTCACTTCCGACACCAGTTGTTACGTGTTAGGGTTCGAGGGATTTGGAGAAAAAGACCTGCTGACTCTTATAAAGACTTTACTAGCACTGACACTAGCTCACACAAATCACCAAGTCCAAACACTAAGCACTAGATAGTCCTAGGTCGTAGTCGAGTCGTAGATTCACTGGTTCACTCACTATTGATCACTTGTTTTCACTTCGAAGTCGCCTCGAAGATCGCTCAGATGAAACTGAATTGCCGGGCCGTCTACCTGCGGCTATTTATATGGCGAGACGAATTCTAGAAAGATCCTTCCCCCGATTCATGTAAACAAGTAAACAAGTGTGGGAACTTTCTAGCAAACACGCGTAAGTAAACATACACCTAACGCCATCTAGTATTAAGTAGGGGATTTATGTTTTCTGTGTTTCCCTGATCAGTTTCGCCGGTTTGACGCTAGATGGCACTACGTGTCCGTATCACTACATTGATCAGGAAATTGCGCCACTATGGCATAAAGCGTGTCCCAGTCTGTGTCGTTCCTAGAACTCTCAAGTCATCCAACTGACCGCCACCGCTACCGCCACCGCAGGCCGCGTCTGTCTGGGACACGCTTAAAGAGGACTCAAAGGGTTGAGATAAACGGTAACAGGTCCAATGGAACTAAAATAGAATTAGGTGTCCCACAGGGATCTATTTTGGGCCCATTTCTTTTTCTCATCGTCATATAAATATTTACCTTACCTTCTTAAGGATAATTATAATGAGATAGTACTTTTTGCTGATGACACTTCACTTATTTTTAAAGTGAAGCGACAACAGTCAAACTACGACGAGGTAAACAGTGCTCTCTCAAAAATAGTATATTGGTTTAACGTTAATAACTTACTTTTAAATTCTAGTAAAACAAAATGTATGAAGTTTACTTTGCCCAATGTTAGGCAAACCCAAACCAATGTACTATTAAATGATGAGAAGATGAATTTGGTAGACACCATTGTATTCTTAGGTATTACACTTGATAGTAAATTACAGTGGGGCCCTCATATTGCTAATCTTGGAGGTAGGCTCAGTTCTACAGCATATGCAGTCAGAAAAATTTGATTAATTTCTGACGAAGACACGGCACGATTAGTATATTTTAGTTATTTTCATAGTAGAATGTCATATGGAATCCTTTTACGGGGAAACGCTGCCGACATTAATACAATATTTGTGCTGCAGAAGCGAGCCATACGTTCTATCTATAAAATGTATTCTTTTGAATCTCTGAGAGATAAATTTAAAGAAATTGGTATTCTAACTGTTGCTTCTCAATACATTTTGGATAATGTAATATATGTTAGAAAAAATATACGTTTTAAAGCTAAAAGTGACATTCACATTTCACTGTAGGAACACCAGAAATAAGCACAAGCTAGGTTTGCCGGTGATCAGACTTAGTAAAGTTACTAAATCTTTTAAAGGTCAATGTTTTTTTTTTTATGAAATAAGGGGGCAAACGAGCAAACGGGTCACCTGATGGAACGCAACTTCCGACGCCCATCAGAAGAGCTGCAGGTGCGCTGCCGGCCTTTTAAGAGGGAATAGGGTAATAGGGGAGTGTAGGGATGGGAAGAGAAAGGAATAGGGGAGGGAAAGGAAGGGAATAGGGTAGGGGATTGGGCCTCCGGTAAACTCACTCACTCGGCGAAACACAGCGCAAGCGCTGTTTCACGCCGGTTTTCTGTGAGAACGTGGTATTTCTCCGGTCGAGCCGGCCCATTCGTGCCGAACATGGCTCTCCCACGTATAAATGTATACGCCTTTACAATCAAATCCCAGAAAACGTTTTATACGTGGGAGAGCCATGCTTCGGCACGAATGGTCCGGCTCGACCGGAGAAATACCACGTACTCACAGAAAACCGGCGTGAAACAGCGCTTGCGCTGTGTTTCGCCGAGTGAGTGAGTTTACCGGAGGCCCAATTCCCCTACCCTATTCCCTTCCTTTCCCTCCCCTATTCCCTTCTCTTCCCATCCCTACCCTCCCCTATTACCCTATTCCCTCTTAAAAGGCCGGCAACGTACCTGCAGCTCTTCTGATGCTGCGAGTGTCCATGGGCGACGGAAGTTGCTTTCCATCAGGTGACCCGTTTGCTCGTTTGCCCCCTTATTTCATAAAAAAAAAAATATCTTTCCATTAGTAAATTTAAAAAAGTAGTCAAAGAGCGTTTGTGTGCCAAAGTCTATTATAAGGTCAATGATTTCATAAACGAGGGCACATCTTGGGAGTAAGATGGCTGCTTGCAAGGGTACTTCTTCATTATTATATGACTTACAATTATGTATGTTGACATTGTATATAATATTAAGTTACATTGTAAATTTTATTTTAAAAAGACTAATTTTTCTCACTTTTTGGTAAAAAGTGGACCCCGGGCCCCGTGCGAGTTTCTTACGCCGGTTCTTCTCGCCGGGTTAGTTCCAGAACCGGTGGTAGGTGCCTGTAGACTTTCTGAGAACATTTGTTTCAAATTTATTCAGAAATAAAACAATTTTTATTTTATTTTATTTTAAGGAAACGTAACTCCCATGCTTCAACCGTTTTGAACTTGTGCCTGTCCAGATGAGGCGTTTTACGCGCGAAGTCCATACGCACGTTTTAATTTCTAATATTGCATCCAGATACCGCGTTTTACGTGCGTTTTTACGCTACAAACATAGCCTCGAAGTTATCACGCTCCAATCAAATACATCCATTCGCAACGGACTCGCGCGTAGTACTGGACGCTGCAATGGCACCCAAGTATCTCGACTCGCGCGTCGCTCGCGCGTTTTACGGGCGAGTCGAGAGTCCCGCTCATTGCAAGCGTTTTACGCGCGAATAAGAAAACGCGCGTAGGCATCTGGACGCGATATATGTAGCTCTAGTACAGTGGTTCTTAATCTTTTAGTCATAAGGGACCATTTTACCAAAGGTTTGTCTGGCCGGGGACCACCCAGTTGGTTTACCTAAACTAAGAGTTGTTTGATAAAGAAAACAAGCACAACTTTATAATTTGCACTCATTTTTTTATTTAGCAAAAATCTAAGTTACAGATTTTAATTATTTAATTTTTAATGTGATTTTTGTGACTGCATAGTGCATACTCTTTACTAACTTCTGAATCCTCACATATTATTAGGATGGCTTCGCGGACCACTTGGAATGTCTCCAGGGACCACCAGTGGTCCGCGGACCACCGGTTAAGAACCACTGCTCTAGTATCTCGGGTACGCGCGTAAAACGCGCAAGTCGCTCACTCGCGCGTAAAACGCCTCATCTGGACAGATTCCTTTTCGCACTCTAAAATATGGCAATAGCAACGAAACACTAATTGCTCCTCTACGTCATGATGAGCCAGCGCTGGCCCATCAAATGGCGTATGCGATGGCTATAAAATGTTTTTTTTTTTATTATTTCTTGTCCCCCTAACGGTGTCAGGGCTTGTTGTTATCTTTTAAATTTATACACCATAAAATATTCAATTATTATACATAATACATTATAAAAGTTCTTATACATAAAAAAAATCTAAAAATTGACTTCAGCAAAACAAAATACGGTTCAATAATTCCGTTCCGATTAAAATTACAATTTACAAATGTCAAAAATACGGCACAACGTTTAACCTAATATCACAGCTTAAGGCTAGGCCAGTTCGAAAAGACTGATTTTTAAGTTTCCAGTCTGAAGAAATTATGTGGAATTCTCTGACACCAAAATTGATGTAGCCTCAAAAAGGAACAAAGTAACAAAATAACCCAACAGAATATTGAAAAAACGGCATGGTAATTCTGTAAAAAAAATATTGAATATCACTATAAATACACTTCAAATTCCAACATCTCGTAATTTTCAATGACAATGATTTGATTTTTTTACAAAAAGGATAGCTTTTTTATAGTTCTAACAAAATAACCGAATAGTTATTTGATAAATGATTCGGTTATTAAAAAAATAAAATAAAATGTATAATTTTCTCCTATTTCGCCCTATCAAGAACGCGGCGAGCGTCGTAACCGCCACTGTTCAAGGCGCGCTGATATGAATGTTATTTTAAAGTCCTTTACGTCTATATTCGTACTGACTACTGACAGACATCGACTTGCTAATTTTAGGAACATCCTTGCCTTAACAAACACAATAATATACTAGAATTTCTCTTGTTTGTAACACACACTATCCTCTTACAAAAAGAGAGGAAAAATCTCTCTTCTCTCTCTCTACCCCCCAGGATGGCAGGCAGATTCTCACCCGTTATCGATGTGCCCAATTTTTGCTCAATATCATATCTATTGCTAGCAAAAATTGGACACTCGAGTAACAGGTGAGGAACCGTCTCCTCAACTCCTGGCTGACATAGGCACGACGGATCCTCCTTCAACTTGAATCTGTGCAAGTAGAAGGCGAATCCACCGTGTCTAGTCAGAATTTGTGTGGTGTGGTGTGTGATGTCTATCTTTTTAACTATTTTGTATGCAGCAACAGCCATTTGGCAAAAGAGCTTTGTGACTCCGGCCGTCCCTACCACTTCGTTTCTCCTGTCCCATTCCTCAATCGTATCCTCTCCCAATGAAACAGGGCACAGATCGTAGTCAGGTTTCCTTCTTAATCTCAGCGCGGCCTCCTTGGATAATTCGTCAACCCTCTCATTCCCTCTCAACCCTGCGTGCGCCTTAATCCAAAACAGGGAGACCTCCCGCCTCTGCAATGCAGCTTTTCGGAGGGCCGCCCTTGTTTGCACAGGGGATGAGGGAAACTTAGGGTGACAGCCTGGAGAGCCGATCTGGAATTGCTAAGGATACCGACCTTCGCCATTCCACTCTTGCAGGCTATACTTACTGTTCTTTGGAGCGCTAGAAGCCCTAGTTCGGCTTGGTAGACGGTGCAATACGACGACAAAGCAAGCTTGACGGCCTTCGTCTCGGCCTCAACCTTCCGTACGGAGAGAGCGGCTCCGACTCGATTCTCAATCTTGCTGCCGTCCGTATAGATCCTATGGATGTGGCTGTTAACCACGTCAGCATACGAGTCCTCATCTACCATCCCGAACCTCAGCTCTACCTGCTCTGCCGGATGTGGGTCCTCAATCGCGGAAGCCATTCGTTCCACCTCCCTGTCCCTCAATGCCGGGCATGACACTCCCTTCTTGATCTCATATAGTCTAGATGCTTCAAGTATTCTGAGATCAAGAGGGAGTATCCCAGCCAACAGCAGCTCAGAGGGAGACGGTCCGATATGCTTTGCAGAAAAATGAAAAAATATGCTTCAGGGCAAAACCCCGTTGGACGGAGGCTAGCTTTAGGTTGGCTATACAATGGTTGCAACGCCTCTACATGATGGCCGCGTTCAGTAGTGATCTAAACGTCTTTCAAGATGGACGTGTAAGCATTAGCCATTGCGGCAATGCAAAACGTACATTTTTCAATAATTTATAACTTCACCAGATGATCCGGTGAACTTCGTATCACTTCCCTCCTAATATGAACCTTCCCTGGACTTCTACGAATAATTATTTCGAGACTAAAATTATAATAATGGTTTATGGTAGTAATGATGATGATAATGATGAATGTAATAATAGCATATGCTTTCCATTCTTAAAACAACGCCGAAACTGCCACTTGTATATTTAAACAGTCAGGAGTTCTCTTAGAATCTTCCGAACCATGGTATACCAGGTACACCTCGGTGCAAAATCTTACTTGTTGTTAGCATATTATGCTTAGAATACTTCAAACGAAATCGACGTCACCACATGTTTCCATATAAATTTTGAGGAGTTCCCTCGATTACTTATGTATTCCTTCATCAAGTCACCACTTTTGTGAACATGGCACCAAATTAGGATGATACCCTATACACCAAAAGAAAAATTTTGAAAATAGGTTCCCAAACGGCGGAGTAATCGTTAAACACAAAAAAACGAACATAACACCTCCTTCATTTTGAGAGTCGGGTAAAATTGTAGCCTATGTGTTATGGTGTTATTATGATATAGAGGAGTTCCCCAGGGAAGCATATTGGGACCGCTACTATTCATAATTTTTATTAACGATTTACCTAGAATAATAAAATATACTAATAATTTATTTGCTGATGACATATCCATTGTAATACCTGATACTGACGACAACACTATTTATGAGGATATACTTAAAAACATATTACGTATTGTTAAAGAGAGATATTGGCTTGACAAAAATGAATTAAAACTTAATTTAAACAAAACCAAAATAATACAATTTTTCAACTATAAAAACAGACGTCCCGACTTGATAATAGAATATGAAAATGAGATTATTGAACAAGTAAATGAGATTAAATTTTTAGGTATTATATTAGATAGCAATTGCAATTGGAAGGCGCATGCTGATTTTATAACTAAAAGGATAAATAAATTTGTTTTCGCTCTTAGAAATATTAGGAAAACAGTTAGCCGGGAAGCTGCTCTAACTGCCTACCATGGATACGTAGCATCTCTGTTACGGTATGGCATAGTTCTATGGGGCAACACTACTGAAATAAATCAAGTCTTGATAGCACAAAAGAAATGCATTAGAGCCATCAGCGGAATCGGACCTTTAGATACATGCAAACCTGATTTTGGACAATATAAAATACTGACTGTTATAGATCTATATATATTAGAATGCTGTGTGTTTGTAAAAAAACATATAATAGACCTCTTTCCGGCAAATGACGAGGATAGAAAATACATGTCTAGAGATCCAACCAGACTCAAGGTGCCAATCTGTAATAGTTCTTTGTTTCAAAAAAATTGTAATTTTATGCCCATAAAAATTTATAATAGCGTACCAAAGAATATCAGAGAGTTACCTTTAAATAAATTTAAATATACACTTAAATTGTGGCTCCTTAGTAAATGTAATTATAATTTAAATGAATTCTTTGACTGATTTATCTATTAACTATTTTTTATTATAATATCAATTTTATTATTATAATTTAATCA
The DNA here is from genome assembly GCA_905187585.1 of Cyaniris semiargus. Taxonomy (NCBI): domain Eukaryota; kingdom Metazoa; phylum Arthropoda; class Insecta; order Lepidoptera; family Lycaenidae; genus Cyaniris; species Cyaniris semiargus. The sequence goes on from LR994558.1 coordinate 15,992,507, forward strand.
ATGAATTGTTATTTTTATGACTTGTTTTTTAATGTTGATGAATTAATGTATTGTAAGGCTTTATTTTATTTTAGATGAAATAATTTATTATGATATTTATTATTATTTGATAGATTTTATATTTTGTATTAATTATTTTTTATTTTATTTGACGAATTATTTGCTTTGATTTATTATGTTATAATTGACTTATTATTAATAATATTTTAATTTAAAAGGTAACGGAATCGATGTTGATAAAATAAAAGTAATATAATTAATAAATTTCACACACCATTTTAATGGTAGAATGGAAGCATCAATTAGATGAGATAACACCGTTGTATAAGTACTGCATTCTGTGAATAAACGATTTGATTTGATTTGATTGATTTGATGTATAAGCTATATTATTGTAAAGTTTAGTTAAAATCCGTTCAGTAGTTTTTGAGTAAAAGAGTAACAAACATCCATAAAAACTATCTCCTTTATAATATTATAACTTCATTCATTATGAGACCACATACTCGTCATTTAGAATGAAATTCGTAAATTGTCATACGACGTCCTCACTCAACCGCGTTCGGGCACAGACTGTATGGGAGGCCATTTTTAAAGAAGAAGAAGAAGACTGTGGTATCGTGTAGATGCGTACCGCCATCGCTAGGCCATTCCCTTTGATGTGCGGCCGAAAAACCGACACCGCCGCCATCCCACGACCATCGCTGGCGCCATCAGCCATTTTACAACACTACGTCCTCCACACGCTGGGCCATCATAGACCATAGTGGACCATCACGATGGCCCATCGTGTAGAGGCGCAATAACACTCAAAAGTCAAAACGAAATAAAGCCGTTGACGTTGACATTACATTTTGTCATTTCTATATATTTTACACAAAATTGTGTACCGAATACATGCATAAAGTATGCATGTATTCGGGTCTCATTTTGTAGACTCGTGGACAAATTTTTTGACACAGTTACCTTTCCTTAGTTTTTATTATTCGAAGGTTTAACATATTCAATGCCACCACGATTTTCTAGTAGTTCCCAGCGATGACGCCCTATAAAAAACGCAAACTATGCTAGGTGTGCTCTCGGCACTGCAGGATGAAATTAAGTAGCACGCTATGCGTGTTCACTGGCACTGTAAAGACGTAAAATCATAAAAATCCTTTTTTCTTAGTTAAAAATAGTTAAAAATTAGTCCTTCTTGAGTTACTGCAGATATATTTTGTTTTTTGAAGTGTTTATGGTTTTGAAGGTTTAATTATAGCAGTAAATAGATTCCGAGGTAAGTATTTATCGTAATTTGATCAGTGAATGTCAACCTTTGGTTACTTATTTATGATTTTTTAGAGAATAGAAAATATGAGCTAGAAACAGGGGAATATGATGATGATGCGACGCAAGCAGATAGTCCCCTATCAAATAAACATCCAAAAGTAGAAGGTGAGCCGATAACTCATATTTCTTATCTCAATTTGTTAAAACATTTTAGTGCACTTATTGTGACATGGTGGATTAGTGATGAATTGTAAATCATTCGATACCTATCGGTACCTACTTTATGACATACCTATAGATAGCACAATATATTTACGTATTTCAGCTTTTTAAGCATCACGGCAGGCATGGCGTACCCAGTGCTTGTGCTGTTTTATGTTATTTATTATATATCATTTTTGTTCAAATTATAAAAAAATACACTTTATTTTATTATTCGCATTAAAAATTTAGTTTGAGAACTCGTGTAGATGAACACGCCTGTCATGTTCGCGGCATTACATAATAAATTATTTTCGATGACATAAAAAAAATATTAGATCCTGGAACCACTTAAGAATTTGTTAGCTTACGGCACAAAGTTTATGCTCCGAGCGTTTCGGTAAAAAACACTGTCTTATCTTTCAGATATTGATGTAAAACGGAGAGCACGCCCAGCTCACGGCATGGAGATAATGATTAGTGTGGACACACAAGGTGTGTTAGTGGCACTGAATGTGTCCTAAACACATGAATCATGACAAATTATTATTTTGTTTACTTTTCATTTATTTAAATTATGTCAATATGAATCATGAATCATGATGCAATATAGCAAAGCAACTGAGTAAGGCTAAATTACAGATATTATTACATCAACAACCATTTGTATTCTGATTATAGAAACACACAATATAGTCTACTTTGGTAAAGGTTCGGAAACCTACCCCAAAATTGATGGGGAGCGGGGGTGAGGGGGGAGGGGGTGGAGGGGTAAACACCCCCCGTACACCAAATCCACACTGAGAAACCCCCCAGTTTTGGGGCTTTGAAATTTTTTTAGCTCACCTTTGAAATTTTCGGAATTCTGAGCAACTTGCAGTGTTTTTTTAACGCCTTTAAGCTAACCTACAGCGTGTTTTGTGACGGTCGCCGGCTGCTGCCGCAGCACGCTCGCTGCGCTCGCTCGGCTCCCTCTGTGTTGTGGTCTAAGTTCTAACCTAACCTACTTTTGGACTTTCTGGATTGTGTTTGTTTTTGTTTTGGCGGGGGGCTGCAAGCACACCTATACTATCACAAAAAAAAATGAGCTGTTTAATTATTATTTTAAAATCAAACATTTTCCTCTGACCTTAAGGGTGAAACCAAACAAGCGTAATTTGTGAGTTGTGAGTCGCAGAATTTCGGCTGGCAGAAATTTTGCTGCATTCAGTTTCATACAAAATTCCTGTTTGATTCACACGAGCGTAATTTTGTGAGTCATGATTTGTAGGAAAAGATATTTACGCGACCGAAATTCTGCGACTTACAACTCACAAATTACACTCGCTTCACCCTAAGTCATCGATAATAATAATGAACGAACCTTGTACAACTTGGACAAATCTTAAACTGTCCAGAGCACTTAGACATGACTTAGGAGATTCTCTTTAATTTACGGTCATCCATACTAATATTATAAATGCGAAAGTGTGTCTGTCTGTCTGTCTGTTACCTCTTCACGCCCAAACCGCTGAACCGATTTTGCTGAAATTTGGCATGGAGATACTTTTGAGTCCCGGGAAAGGACATAGAATACTTTTTATCCCGGAAAAATGTACGGTTCCCGCGCGATAAACGAATTTTGGCGCAACGGAGTTGCGGGCGTCATCTAGTTACTTACACAAATATCATGACTATTGAAATGTTTTACTTATACAAATATCATGACTATTGAAATGTATGCTACATAAACGAGTATTCTGGCTCGGCATCCAATTCGGTTCGTTTCTTTCCAAACGAACGGCAGTAATCCACTTTTTTCGTTGAATTGCATTCTTAGGAAATCTGTCAAAATAAAATACTTCATACTAATGCCAGCCAGACCCTAAGATTTCGTTTATGATTAAATTGTTACATCTTGCATAACACTGTCCATGGCGACTTTGTAAAAAATTTGTAATTATATTATTTTTGGATATTACACTTTTATAATAACATGTAAACAACTAATAAGACAAACACAAAGAGACCAGCATAATTTTACGCAAAAACCCTAACATCCAACTCAAAAAACCAACTTTTTGGGTTGGAAAAAATACAAGAATATTTAAGCATAATTTCTAAAAATTTACTTACAGATGAAAGGTTATTCCTGTATTATAAGTACTATCTGTATGACTTCTACACCATTTCACAGGGCATTTAGGCATTTTAACAACAAAATAATTGTAAAAAGCTACGTAAAAAGTAAGTAAACGAATTGTAAATTTATGAGTTTGACAATAATTATCATGTCAACCTGGTTGAATGTCACTCGAGTATATATACACGAAAAATGTGTACCGAACACATGCATAAATATATTGCATGTATTCGGGTCACATTTTGTAGCCTTTTGGTGCACTTTTTTTGACAGAGTTACTCTTCCTTAGTTTTTTATTATTCGTAGCCCAAAACATCCTTCCTCAACCCATGTGAGCACCAAAAAAAATTGGGGTAGGTTTGTGAACCTTAGCCTCCACTTTTTTACTCTAACTACAGTGGAATCTATTGTTTATTTTTACTAAGATTTCAGTTATTTTCTAACATAATAGTCTAATTACTGGTTTATGAGATTATTTTACAGGAGTTTATAAAATTCAACAATTTTGGTTACTGGGATAGTATTGAAAATGTTTGTTTCAATAGACACTGTTTATTACCTCGATCATGGGAAATCCAGACACAATAGCTATTCAATTGTTATCGCAGCCTGATCAGGCCGCTTGGGAGTTGAAGCGTTATAAAAATAAAATATTAAGTAACTGATGATATTAGAAACAAAGATAATCACATACACACAATTTAGATCCTTGCAAATATAATCTCAGCTTTTCTCAGAAGGAATCCAAAAATTACACTTGAGATTAGATGACTGATGAATTATAAAATTGACAATTCATAATTTGTTCCATACTCAAATCTACCTTTTTAAATTCGAACTTCATTCCTACCTTCATTGTAATATCTCCTGGGTGGTGGTGTTTCATCAACGACTTCAATTGAATCCATACGGGTTCCTGTCACTTGCGCCAAGTCTTTCATGATGGACGACTTGGAGTACCATTGGTTCATATTACTCGTCATTGTTTCAGTCTTTTAACAACTGCGAGAGTTTTTAAGGGTTACGTTATGGTTTCGATTCTACCGAACTCTCGAATTCCTAAGGACAATAATTATATCGTAATAATCACATCATTGTGCGTCCAAGAACAATGCGGTTAACTGTTTGAAGCAGAAAAGTACTTACGATAAGTTTTCGCTATAATATGGTTTCCCCCTGTGGTTGCGGGATCCGAGTCTGTAGGATGTCGACTTATGTGTATATTAAGGTAGAACATTCCAGCATTTTACAACACTCTCGAGACTCGAATTTACAAAATTAAAGGAAATAGAGGTCAGAGAAACATAAAGTGCCTCGACCGATGAACGAAACATGTTTTAGCAGATTTTAGCCAGTGATGCCAACTCAAAAAAAATTTCTTCCAAGAGGCTAGACTCTAGAGCTAGAGTCTAGATCAACTTGAAAACCCAATAAATTTCAACCAAAACTCCCCAAAATCCAAATATTATTTACCACTTGGGGTGCTTTCCACTAAATCAAAGCGCTAAAAATACTACTTCTGCCGTTCCACAGACCACATGGCGACCGCAATCGTTGTGGTGAGTGGTCGCGGTAAAAACGTCACTCATGAGTCATGACGTCATTATTTATATAAAAATGATAATAATACTACTAAAAACGTAATAAACAAACATTTTCGCTTCAAAAATTTTACGCCCAAAAATATACCCAAAAAACCCACTATATTTATTTTTTCCCACTGAGTGGGAAATCCCCATAGTTGGCAACACTGATTTTAGCGAAATGCAAGCTGATGCTGAGACTTGTCAAATGTCACTTGTCAGTTTTTTTATTATTTTATTTTACGGGCCTGGATTCTAATTTCTAGTCCTTTTAGCCCGTCACTTGTCAGTTGTCAGCAGGATTGCCATGGTATAGTCTGTCAAAAAAGTGAAGAAATTAAAAAGTGGCAACATCGTAGTGTTATATCCCTTTCAAATCAATCGAAAAAAGGGATCTGACAATATAGTGCGTTTCATCGAATAGTTCCTTTGCCGTCATGTTGGCATTACTGTCTGTCAATAACGTAAAAACGGTAGAGACGCTCTGCGAGTATTCATAAGTTTTACTATGATTTCGTCAGAAAATCATGACGAAAACATTAAAGAGTGGTGAAAGAATGATGGTGCTAAGAGTGAAAGAGTTTTGTGAACGTGAAAAACGTAACGAGGCCCCAATAATTCCATTAATATGTGTACAAGCTCGGGTTGCCGCCATTACAGCTTAGTGAAATAGGGTTACCAGCATCCGTTTAATCACCCTTAAACACAGTAAAACTTATGAATATTCGCGGAGCATGTCTACCATGTTTACGTTATTAACATACAGGAATGCCAACATGTAGGCAAAATAACTATTTGATGCAACGCACTTCTAGTGACGAAAACTACATAAACGCGAACGAAGTCGCGGGCTAAAAGCTAGTATATTATCAGGGCGAGCGAAGCGAGCCCTAGTATATCCCACAGCCGTCAGTCTGCACATTTTGTGGTACACTTTACGGAAAAACTATGTAGATGTGTTATCATCAGTCAGTCAAGGTGTGACGACGCGAGCCCTCACAATTCACAAAGCTCGGATTTTAGCTAGTAAATGCGAAAGTGACTTTGTTTGTTAGTTACGCCTTCACGCATAAAGTACTAAGCGGATCATCATGAAACTTTTATAGGTACACATTGTCTGGGGTATGATTTATGAAGGACATTGGGTACCTTTCATCCCGGGAAAAAGAACGGTTCCCGAGCGATAGACGTTAACGTAGGCAGAGCCGCGGGCGAAAGTTAGAATTATATGAAATTTTCTTTAGGGAATTATTAAAAGTATTTTGTGATAACATAATATTATCTCCCCTAATTTAAGGTAGCACAGTAAGGGTAGTGAGGCAACACTAATTTGCATTAGTGCCAACATGACGGCAAAGGAACTATTCGATGAAACGCACTCTACGATGTTGCCACTTTTTAATTTCTTCACTTTCTTGACAGACTATAATATACTCAATTCCCAAAAATCCTCGATGGAAATGGGGCATTTTCTTATTTTTTTAATTTGATTGTCAAACAGTTTCCATTTCAGTAACTAGATGGCGTATGGGTAGACAGCTACAAAACTGGGCAAAAGAATGTAAAACTTGATACATTTCAATTTGAAAAAGACACAATGATATTCCAACGAATAGAATAATAAAGTTATTATAACGATATTTTAGTCAAAACTCACGGAAGAAATAGCCCTATTTATCGTTATTTACACCAAATGTCACAGGAATTATAAATTTTGGTTTTGACAACATCTTACCTGCACTTGTGCACGATAACGGATATTTAATGGCCAATATTTTACCAATAATGAACATCAAAAACCCAAATAACACAATTTGGGAAAAAATAATAAAAAACACACCAACAATAAAAAGTAGAAGAAGTTTCAAAGTAACATGGCCGCCAAAACTTTTTCAGTTGTCAGTTTTCAGTTTGACAAGTTTTTATTATGTCAGCGTGTTCCTAAACTATTACCAGTATACTGGCTTAATCGCTTAGGCCAATGATCGCTTAGGTTTAAGATATTTTTATCTATGTCACACTTGACAGTACACTGAAATTTTTAGAAACACAACCAATATGTAGTCAGTGATGCCAACCTGCAGATAATTTCAGATCAGTGGGGAACCAATAGGAAATCTAGAAGTGTCTACCGTCGCGCCGTCTGGTGGAGATTTAAAAAAGAAAACAACCCATTGGAATAGGTTGTTTTCTTTTTAGAATCTGCACCAGATGGCGCGACAATCCTGGCGATGCTGCAGCAGCAGCATGCAAATATTTACTGTTATCTACTTCTTACTAATTGTCGCAATTAAAATGAGCCCAAACCAGGCGTATCTCACTTCCATACAAACGGCCCGAAATTGCCGAGATATTTACCTACTATTCTGTAAAACAATCTAATTTCAACCTTTTGCATTGCGCTTAGCGTTCATAGTACAATAACTGTCTGCCGTCTCGCTTCAATCTGCCAGGGCTGTCGAGCGAGCGGCGCGGCGGTGCGGGGCCGGGTATTATTACTTTTGTATCGCGGATGCGTGCGTTGCGTGTACGACAAGTCGAGCGAGTGCCAGCCTATCGAGACTAGTCCGGTGACCGGACGCTTGCGTTTATCATACCTAAACTCGGGAGTGAGACTTCTGTACCGTAAGGTACTATTATATATTCTGTGCCCAAACACGAAACCTCTGCTCTAAGTTGGTGAGAAGTTGGGTATCCTATTGATTACCAGGTTATGCTGCAGCACCAGGTCAACTTCCCAATAATGTGTATTTATTCATAAATGTCACGAACTAGAATGCAAAATATTATAAAGCCCACCAAACTATGGCTAAGAACACTCTGAATCATGTCAGCTTTCAAACAAAAAAAAAACTAGATCAAAATCGGTCCACCCGTTTGGATGCTACGATGCCACAGACAGACAGACCGACTGACAGACCGACAGACATACAGACAGTCACGTCAAACTTATAACACCCCTCTTTTTTGTCGGGGGTTAAAAAATGTGTCATGTTAGTAGTTAACATGCCCATAAATACGTAGATTTAAATTAGTTGTTACCTAATTAAGAAAAACGTTACTATGGGAAAATTGAATTTCACGAACACCTTACAAAAACGGAAACTTCATACTTTAACCCCTAATAGTAGTAAAAAACCTAAAATCTTACAACGCATAGGTACCACGCAGAATTTGATTTCGATTTGTTTACATTCTTTTTGAGTTTAGCTCAAGAATACATTATGTATCCTGGAACTTATTACTAAATCTTTAGAATTTATAACATACCTTGTATAGAGAAATTATACACTCCAAGGTTTTTGCAACACGATTTCACTACAGCGAAACTGACACAACCTTTCAACACGACGCCCGCGCAGCGACTAAGGTAACTTACCTGGGGTGTATGTAAGAAAGTCCGGAATGTTCAAAAAATCGCGGGACCTGTGACTCGTATTAACTACGATTGAGTTCATTTCTACCACCCATGAAATTGTAGTATCTAAGAAGTCATTATTTGTCCTTAGAAAAATCTAAACCGTTAAAATGTCGTAACTAAGGAAGCGAAAAAATTGCTTCCCGCAAAAAGGTCGTAACATCTGGGACGCATCGAAACAGGAACAGCGTAAATATGTTTTAATTTAAAACACAAACTTCTTCAAATTGTATCTCAAAAAAGTATAAATACGCAGTTTTGTGGGCAGTTACACCAAAAAAAATTATCACACTTTTTAAAATACTCACTTATTTTTAAATTTCATGTCATCGTAGAGCAACCAGACCCAGACCAATCGACGCAGAAAAAAAAAAACTGATAATGACCTTATACGTAGTCTAGTTACGACCTTTTAACGGGATACGCCCTTTCTGTTTTCCATCGTCGATATATTGTTCTTTGCTTCGTCTCTCTAGTTAAAATTTCAAGAAGAACATAAATCGCTTAGGCCACTATACTGGTTACAGTTTAGGAAGACACTGACATAATAATAATATAATACCTGTCAAACTTAAAACTGACAACTGAACAATGAAAAAGTGATGAAAAAGGAAACAGACAACTGACAACTCACAACTGTGCAACTGAAGGAGTTTTGGAGTTTTGCCGGGAATGTGAAAGAGTGATGTGTTTTTGTATTATTTTCCTAAAATTGTGTTAATTGGGTTTTTAATGTGTAATATTGGTAGGATATTAACCATTATGCTGGCACTTCACATGGCTATTTGTATTTGCGTATTTGATGTATTCGCCAAACAATTACCATGTGTAGACGCAATGTTTGACAAAGTATTGGCCTTATTTGCCTATTTGACAAATATGACCAATACCAAATACACGTATCCGTACCTTTGTCGGTTTTTGACGCACATCAAAAGAGTCAATTAGTAAACAAAATCTAGTAAAAGTTTGATATTTGACGGCCATGTGTGGAAGGTCGTATTTACCTTTATTTGCTTGTTTGCGTATTCGTCAATAATGTTGCCAAATACAACAAATAGCCAATAGCAAATACAAATAGCCATGTGAAGTGCCAGCATTAGATATTCGTTAGTGTGCACAAATATTTAAAATACGCCGATTTCGTCACTGACACACTGATGGTCATCAAAATGTTTGGCTACTTCCTGAAGTGCTAGAAAGCCGAAATTTGGTATGTAATCTAAATTTAGTATACAAACAACAAAAAAATTCATGAACTTGTAGTTTTCGCCCTCCCTCATAGAGTTGGTTTCCAATATAGCAGATAGTTCATATTCTCGGGATATGATGTCAATAATAGACTTATTAAACATACAAAGTCTCAATTGAATAGGTCTAATACTTAAGATTTTATTGATATCTAAAATACGCCGAAATTTGGTTACGCCGTAAAATAAGTTTAGTTGGGGTAATGGAAGTTTAAATATGAGACTTTCACCAATCTTATGAATTAGGACATGAAAGTTTACACGGGATAGACATTAACTAAAAACCTCTTAATTAAAAATATTAAAAAAAACTAAAAGACTGCCTAGCAAGTAGCAACTTACAAAAAGGACTGAAATCCCACCAAAAACATTTCATGTAAAATGTTACCGCGACGACCACAAAAGGTTTGCCCTGTGAAAAAGACATCAGATCTAATGTGGAGCCAAGCTTCTGAATATACACGGCCTAATTCTATCGACCCTAACTCCAACAAATTCTACATATCAGTAAGTATGTAGGTATGGCTTGGCTGTTTCGTTACTTACTTTAGATCAGAAACTAAATATTCATCTCACCTCCACGGCGACGGTAGCGAAACAGAGCGAAGCCATACATACTTTCTGATATGTAGAATTTGTTCGAGTTAGGGTCGATAGAGTTAGGCCGTGTATATTCAGAAGCTTGGCTCCACATTAGATCTGATGTCTTTTTCACAGGGCAAACCTTTTGTGGTCGTCGCGGTAACATTTTACATGAAATGTTTTTGGTGGGATGTTGTTTTCCGCTCACGATACAACACTGAAAATGACTGAAAATTTGCTGAAAATCACCTGAAATTTGAAAATATACCGTCTGTTGTCAAGTTGACACTTGACAGCACCGGTTTATTTGTGTACTTGCCTATTTGACTCTTTTGATGTGCGTAAAACCGACAAAGGTATGGATACGTGTATTTGGTATTGGTCATATTTGTAAAATAGGCAAATAAGGCCAATACTTTGTCAAACATACCATCTACACATGGTGATTGTTTGGCGAATACATCAAATACGCAAATTTATACAAATAGCCATGTGAAGTGTCAGCATTAGATCGACTGGCCCTACGGTATATCCTCTATCACCGTGATCTTTTACATATATACTTCTTACTCATATAAACCACGTACATGATATCGACTGCCCCTAAGTATACTGAGTCAACTAACAAATTTTCCAAATTACACTTTTTGCTACGAATAATAAAAACTAAGGAATCGTAACTCCCATACTATTACCGTTATAAATTTGGTTCCTTTCGATCTGTCATGTAACGTCAGCCTAGTACCGCTCAAGGCCACCTAAATATTGCAAATGTATTGAAATGTGTACCTAAGGTACACTTTTTTGACAAGTATTGTGGAGCATGTTTTTTGACGAAGTTACTTTTCCTTAGTTTTTATTATTCGTAGACTTTTTGATATATTAAGAGTAATTAGATCATATTCTACCGGCTGGCTTTAAAAAAAAGTTTTTATCTTTATTAATACCGGAAATAAAATGACGTATACGGGATCAAGTGCATTACTAATTCATCTTTGCGCATAAATCACTGAGTCAAGTTGTATTATACCAGTATACGCGGGACGCGAGCGCGGGCATTTTGGTTCAAATTGAAAGTTGACTCAGTATTCGTCTGGTCGCCGCCGAGTAAAAAGACCAAAATACCGCTTATTTAAGGTAGTTGGGAAGCTCAAAGTGCTTTTTATGTTGTTAGGCGAGTGTTGTGTAGGCCTAGTAGGTTTTGTAGGATAGGTAAAACGGATAAAAAAATTTATATGAGCGTTTTTATTCTAGCGTTGAGTTCAGAGACTACAGCCAACTTAAAGTTATGGAAATATTGAAAAAAATGTATTTTACATACAAGTAATTTATCACAAGATTTTAGACAACAATGACCAAAGCATTTAATCGAGTGCGACATAAACCACCTGTAAAGGTTATTTTCTAAAAAATTAAGTTTTATTTTTTGAAATTTTAAAATGTCTCTATAGGCTTACTTTACCTTTAAATCATCAGTTCTTTACGTGGTAGCTTCTTTAGAGTATACTTAACATTCTCTATCTTAATCTTACAGATTTATGATATGATGATGACTTTTCAATAATTACTTGAAAAAAAAAACTTTCAATACCCCAACTAGGAAATCAGATTTTTGTACCATTTGATGATTGCTAACATTTGAGAATCATATACAAGCTTAATCTGATATCTCAAGTATGGCTCAAAATCTCTTCTTGGGCTCCCCTACTAAGGGATCCGTGTCCAAAGGGTAAAAACGGGACGGGAATTACAGAAACTTCGGTGTCTGTCCGTCTGAACATTGTATCAATATAATAATAATATCATTGTATCATCAAGCTGTATTTCGAGAATCACTGTAGCTAGGCGTTGAAATTTTCACTACTTATGTATTTCTGTTGCCACTTGCCGCTACAACAACAAATATTAAAAACGAAATACCTAAAATAAATATTTAAGGGAGTCTCGCATACAGCAAACATAATTTTTCCCCTTTTTGTTCGGTTTCAATGTGCCAATGGCCAGAATACTGAATAAGTAAAAATTAACATGCTTAAGTAAATTTTTAAGATTGAGACTGTTCTAAAAATCTATTTAGTAATTAATAAAACTTTTCATACCATGCAAGAAATATGCAGTGGATATTATCAAATATTTTTTGTTTCGTTACTTGAAACCTAAGTTTTAGCTACAGAGGTTTAGCTTAGTTAATTTAATGAAAATAAAAGATTTTCAATAACAAATATATTTTAATTTATACGTAATTGATTATTACAATATGCTACTTGACCTACTTTTTTTCTTCATTCTAAACGCTTCTTAATCATTCATTTTCACTAAAAAAACTAATATTTTAATATTTTAAACAGTAGAAACCCATAAAAATGTTGATTGAAAAATATGCCTTTTATATGGCGCCGAAAACACTGCCCGCCATTGTGCCGCCATCCATAGTGTGACGTCATGTTTTTTGTATTTTTATACTTTCTTTATTGAAAAAAGTTTTATGTGCTAAGCGTTCGAGTCTAACAGTGCCAAAAAATTAGAAAAGAATTTAAAAATCCTTTGTAATGTTGAACACTTTTGGAGAAAAGTTTTGGCCATTTCATTTTCCAACTACAATAAATGGAGATAATATATAAAACTGATGTTTTTCTTGAACTATTCAAGAAAATATATTTTACAAATCTTTCTAGGCTTATTCTTATTATTTATGTATAAATAAACTTACATATAACGAGCGCGATAAATAAAAGATATTAAATTACGAATGAGATGACGTCATATCCAAATCGGAAGTACCGCAAAAGCGTTTTCGTCAGTACAAATCATATTTTCATAAAATCATATTTTCAAATCGACTTTATTTATCAATCATAAGCTTTTATTTGATGATAAGGTGTAAATACGGTTTCCTAGGCCCAGTTCTACTAGAAATATGCATTAGTTCAATGAAATTAAATATAGGTCAAGTAGCCTATTAAAAATATAAAGAATAAAAAATGTTTTTAATTACTTTACTTACATTGTCACACTTGACTCACCAAGAAAAAATAGGACACTTCTTATTTTATATCCATGTACCTATAGTGAGTCAACTGCCAAAATTTATACAAAAACGAATTATGAGAGCAAAATGATGATACCTAAGGAAAGAAAACTGTAAATGAAAAAAAGTTGTACCATATTTTAGATTTAGAACTGTCAGAATACGTAGATTCAATGATACGACGTATAAAAATATAAGTGGTAGTTGATCCAATTTCAACTTACAGAACATCGACGTATACTAGTATATCTACATTATCTCAGTAAATAATAAAATAATGTATTTTTTATTTTGCCCTGTTGAAGGGCCTTTTTACAGGTAATTATAGGTCTACCAGAATCTGATGGCAAAAAGTGAGAAAATAAATTGACTCTAGCAATACCGGGGTAGTTGGAATAAAACATTTTGATCCTTTTTTTTTCTTATAGCGGCTGATTCTGTGTGTTAAACATGCAATATAAAAATTTATCCAATGTCAAGGATATTTTTTTAAAATCTGCCATCAGATTCCGGTAGACCTATATCTGCGATCATTTATTTTTTCTTAATTTTAACGACGTTAAAAATATAACGTTTCGTTCTTGCAGACGCTCTCTTGTAAATTTTGCAATTTGTTAGTTGACTCAGTATACTTAGGGGCAGTCCAGAATTGAGATATTCGTTATCGTGCACAAGTGTGGGAAAGTGATGCAATATCCAAAAACGTGCTATTTTGTGTTCCCTCCAAAACTCCATCGAAAGTTTCAGTAAAGCGTCTACTACTTTACTGAATCGACCGACTTGAGTTCCTGACTGTATTGAATTTTACTTAGACTTTAGACTTGACAATATAAAAAAACGATGCTGAAAATTGTATTATAAAATATTGTTTTCCCGCCATAATATACTCGACACTGGCCATGGTTATATAGCCGAAGTGCCATAATAAGAAAAAAATACGTGTCTACTCTCTGGTCACATGTCAAAAGTAGTTTGACTTTTGATATGTCATCCCTTTGCCTGTCCCGACCGGGACGAATTAACAAAAAAAAAATTTGATATGTCAATGTCAATTTTCTCAATTCAAAAATTCCTGTTATTAGAAAAGGAACTACTAATATTTTGCATGAAATTGTAAGTTTCAAATTAATTTTCTGTCATCAATTACATATTTGATAAATTCAAAGTCAATATGAACGAAGAAAAGGATGATACGTTACCCTCTGAGGCAACGAATATTGACAATAAAGACGGAGAAAAGGACGGCGACAACTCAAAGTCTGACAAAGTTAAAAGTAAGTTGTAATTCTGTTTTATTTAATACATTAACTTAATATTTTATAGTATAACGTGGCTTACGATGTTTGTAATACATCGTTTGTGAGCATAGTTACATTACATCTTCATTCTTTCTTGCGCATACTTTTGCTGTATGCATACTAAAAAGATGGCAAATCAGACTTGACCAACGCCATTAGACTCTGAACTTGAAAATCCCTAGGAGGCAAATGCTGAAATGGCCCTATTAAAAAAAAATCCTAACAGTCAAAACATCTGATTATAACGACGTCGATAGCAGATTACAAGATAAAAAAAAAAACTTGCTGTAAAACAAACCTGTTTTCAGTTGACATACTACTAAAAGCTACGGCCAATGCTCCTATAATGAAGAAAAAGAAGTGGGCAGTAGACGCTGAGAAGCCTATTGGTTGGATAGTGGAGTTTGTGAAGAAATACCTCAAGTTGGAACCAGATGAGAGATTGGTAAGTAGACTTCATTTTGAAACTTCTAGGAGCAAAGTTAAGCTACTTTCTTATTCTGTCTCAATTAATTTTGATCTGAATATAAACCTAAGTTTAAATGCCACTGTATTAATTGTTTAATGAGTTTTGTTTACAATTAAATAAATTGTATAGAAAAAGAGTATAGAGATTCTCTGTCAGGAAAAAAAAATAATATTTTACTTTTGTTTGGAATTTGTGGGACCGATTTTGTAAATCTGGGACTAGAAATGTGTATATGTATAATAATTATTACACTTTTGACTTTTGTACTCAAATGAGATGGCCATTGTTCCTGTTTTCTTAGATGTTCAAAAATCAGCTGTATTAGGAACACTGACAGTTCAATTCAAGGAGGCTTCAAAGTAAAGAATGAAACTAAATTCTATCCCAAATAACATTTGATTGTACTACATGCAAAGAAAATAAATTATCCATTTTTCTCTAACACTAATTACTATACATCTCGACAAGGCCTTAACCTCTCAATCCCCAACCGGTCGCATGCGACCGGACCAAATATTCCGTCAAACCCCAAGCGGTCGCATGCGACCGCTCTCTTTCATTCGATCGAGTTACGTATTTCGTCGACTTAGAGACTACTTTTGTATGAAGAAGTTTGGTTAGTTACGATCTATGATACATTTGCCACATTCTGAATGCAAAATATTATACAATCTGTGGTCGACGAATATTTTTCAGTCATTAGAAATTCGTGAATTTTTTCGTGTGTGTTCTGCCATTTTGTGTGATTTGCTTGAAATAATTGATGGATTTAACGAATGTAAGTAGTAAAATAGTTTAATTTACTAATATTAAGAACATTTAGATAATCATTTGCAAGAAATACATCGTAATGATTTCTAGGTTACACTCGAAAAGTTGTGTATGATTTATGTCGTTTGAACGCAATTTGCTTCATATATTTGTAAATTAATTACGTAAAACGCTTATAGAAGTTATTACACAACGTCTACAAGACGATTTATATCGATAGTATGCATTACGTTACTAAACAATTGAGATAAAAGTGCGCAGGTAACGACTATATTCTGCCGGCCGCGGCCATTTTGAACTTTATTTGTAAAGCCCTAATGACGAAGTTTGCTTGTGAGTTGTGGGTAATACGAAACCCATTTTTTTCGGGTAATATTTATGACCTGTTTTTATAAACATCTCAAGTTGTTACAATGAATTGTATTTCTGTGGGTCTGCACTAGGGTTCCGTCGTGTAGATTATAACAAAATATTAACTTATTTCATGTGAAACAGTCAGAAAAATATTTTTCAAAATATATACTTGTGAAAAGAATATTAAATCAGACTAAATACTATATTATGATGCCTTGATAGATAGAAAATTTAACATAGCTGTTAATGTTTTTCACACAAACATAAAATATGGTTTGGATGTAAAAATATTATATTATTTGTAAAAAGGGGGTAAGGCCGGGCGCCATTTTTTTTTTGCTTGTGTTGGATTACTATTTTTGACAGATGTCGTCACGGTCCACGGGTTAATTGAATGTGGCGAAAAAAGGAACTAACGCTGCCATCATACAAAAATGTCATTTTTGACAGTTCTCCTTTAAGCGTCTCCCAGACAGACGCGGCCTGTGGTGGTGGTGGCGGTGGGGGTCAGTTGAATGGCTTGGCCGCGTGGCCGCGTGTGTCTGTGTCGTTCCTAGAACTCTCAAGTCATCCAACTGACCGCCACCGCTACCACCACCGCAGGCCGCGTCTGTCTGGGACACGCATTACCAGCAACGCTCCCGCACATCGCGCGTCTTGTTGCTTAATACATTTTTTTTTTTTCAGTTTTTGTACGTAAATCAGACATTTGCTCCATCTCCCGACCAAATCATAAAGAACCTGTATGAATGCTTTGGAACTGATGGCAAATTAGTTTTACATTATTGTAAAAGTCAAGCATGGGGATGAAGTTGTGATAAAAACATGTGTAAATATTCTGTTAAGTTTCAAGAAATAATTTTTATCTTAAAATATTATATTTAGAGATGTGCCAATCATGACTTTGGCCGACTAGTTGATTAGTCGGCTGCAAAGAAGCCGACTAATCCGCCGAGCCGATCATGGTTTAAGGAAGTTTCCGTAACGCTTTTTTTACTGCTGATTCGCGGGTAAGTCGCACGCCTCGTGCGAACGTGTCGGATCGTGTTATATTTACTTCGCGTACGTTACTTTTTTGTTTTTTTGTGATACAGTTGATGGTTTTCAGGAAATATTTCATGTACATGCAATCTTGATTTAATAATACATACTTAATTTGTTGTTAAAAAAATATATTGAAAAAATTATTTCTTTACTAGCAAGTAATTTCAGAAACACTTCATTCAATTTTAAAATGTGTAAGACTGATTGAATGTGATATGAACACATTATAAATAAATAATCAAGGTTTTTCTTTAATGTAATTCCAATAATAGCAAAAATGAAAAAAGTAAAAAGCCGGATAGTCGGCGCTTTTTGCCGACTATCCGCAGACTGTCGCCGCGCCGACTACGAAAGTGGCCGGATAGTCGGCTTTACCGACTAGTCGGCACATCTCTAATTATATTATTATTTTGTACTTATGTTATATATTATTTTGTACTACTTGTCTTTATTGTAAATAACAATTTATAGCAGAAAATTAAATATAATGTAAATAGGACCTAGAGTCTAGACAGGCACAATAACTAGTCAGGCTTAAGCCCAAAAGTTTTGTGGCTGCCAAACTGTTGTTTATAATTGTGTGCTATTACTGATTTGACTTAAATGTAAGAAACATCTAAAATTCTTCAAGCCTTCTTTTTCGTTTGTAGTACTTATTGCTATTTTTCTAGCAGTCTATGTATAAAATAATATTACGTGAAAAAAAGAAACTATAATACTTGATTATTTATTGTATAAAATATACAAAACTAAATAAAAAGATGCATCTTGTTTCATTTCCCAACAGCACATCTATTTACAGAATTCTTGCTTGTTGTCCGCGTTGGTAAGTTATCTGAAATCAACATAATATTAAATAATCAAAACTTATAAATTAATCAATGGTATTGTCTAAATGAAAAGAAGGACAATATTATAAATACAACTAAGCACAAGATAAAAAATAAAATAAAAAGCAATACAGTTCATAAATTTTAAGTCATCAAAATTTTAATGCCAAAGACCGAAGCGGAAATAAGTAATAACAAGCCAAGAGACTTGAAAAAAAAAAAATATTTTTTTTCTAGTTTCTTTGTAGCTGTCACATTTTTGACGTAAGTATGGCAACAATTTGTATGGTTAGGTTAGGTTATCTCATCATCTAATTTTATTAGGATTATGTAACGTATTTACCTGGAGATCTGCAGGACGTCTTCTTGGATGTGTTGGAGTTGTCGCTGCGCTGCGTGCGACAGGGACAACACGAGTGCACGCTGCTGCGCGACGTGTCTATTGTCTCGATCTTCTCGACCTGTTAACAGATGGTGCTTTAATAAAACGAGGAACTAACTATTTGCCACTTTGCGCTCTGTTTCAATGCCTATTCTTCACGACGTAAAATAAAAATAAGCTACTATTTTTTACTGGCTTCATCATGGCCGGAAAAAAGGCAAGACTGTTCTTAAAAATTCAAATATTTGCATTTATTGTAACAAAACTAAGTGATAATATTTAAGGGTGTGTATGCATTCCTTGTAGAGAGTTCACTGTGAAAGTAGCAGCGCTGAAAGATGATTTTTTTTTTGTGATTTGTATGGGCAAACGCCCCAGCGTCACGAGTTTTCCCATACAAAAGTGAAAAAGAATTTTGCTCTTTCGGCGCTGCTACTTTTACAGTGAACTTTATACACGGGACTGATACATACCCTAAAGTATTATCACTTAATTTTGTTACATTCTGTATATTTACCTTGACCGGTGCCGACGGTAGCTTATTCTGGCGTTTGGGTTTCTCCTCCAAAGCCAGTGCTAGTTGCTGCTGCAGACTTTTGGGGGATTCCACAACTGTTTCCTCTGCTTTAGGTCTTGATGGCGGTTTATCTATGTACTCCTGTAGGAACATGGAGATAATCGTTTGTATTGTGTAGTTCATATCATGGCCACATCTTAGTTCATTGAAGATATTTTGCTCACTTCGTGAAAATATGATCAAGTGTTTCAAGAAATGATCAAATCTACTATAAGGCCATGGTATAATAATTATACATTGTTAAAATTAATAATTAATCTAGCTGATAGACGGGTACTTTTAGCCAATTAGCTAACGGCTGTTAATTTGAACAGTGCTTTAAAAACCATTATCCTCAGAAATGACGACATTAACGCAGCATATAATAATATAATTTGAGTAAGCCTATCCAGAGTTTGCTGTTTTTCTCGTGTGACTTTTCCAATGTGCCGGAAAAAGACAAACTTCATTTACTACTTTATCATGTCACATGTGAGTTTTGACATTTGTAAAGTGGCAGAACAAAAACAAACTTAAATTTTAGCGCCACATTTGTTATATCCCACCTCCGGCACTTTCCACACTATGATGCCTCCTGCGGCGCACGCGCTGACGGCGTGGCGGCGGTCGGGCGCGAACCGCGCGGTCGTCACCGCACCCGCGTGCCCGCGCCCCCAGTGCGTGCACACGCCGCTCTGGTACTGCCACAGCTGGGGAGAAAGTAAAACTCACCAAACTGGCAACACCTTTAAGATCATCACACGACACATAACGGCCAAATATTGTTGGTATGAGGTGGATACCTCATACCATATACCATTGAATGGTATGAGGTGTCCACCGTTCATACCAATGCGGATGCGGAATCAGTGCGGATGCACTACGCGACACCAAAAATCAGTGCCATGGAACGCGAAGTGTCACGTCGCTCCGCTGCAGTGTAGTTTTAGTAGTTGCGTGTAGTGCGACTCCAACTTTAGGCCGACTGGTGTTGCCAATCCAAAATTTGTAATTTGATTTACTTGACGTGTGCTGCCATCTATAGTTACTAATCATTTTGAAAGTGCTGTGAGTATGCCAGAAAAGCACCTACACGGTCAATGGCGGAATTTCTGTCTATCTTTTACCATGTACCTACATACCTTGACCATCTGATCGTTCCCACCCGTGATGAACAGTTCGCCGTCGCTAGATATGTCGAGGCCGTTGATCGCGCCCGTCTTGCTCGCCTCCAGCTGAACACACAAGTCACAAAATGTAAGTCAAACATAATTATAATAATTTTTGTGAAAATATGTCATGTTTACACATAAGCGTGAAATGGCAAGAGGGATTGTAAATAATACGTTCGTCGAGTGAGAGAAACAAGCAGCATCTCAACCATACGGATTTCTACGTGCTCCTGGGTATATTTTGTACCCGCAATGTAGGCAGTCAGATTGAAATTGACTAGAGAATTACAGAAGGCATAAAGTTTAAACTAGCTAATGCTTGGTTTATTGAATCTGTATAGCGCCGTACTAATCTATGTAGAACCAGATAACGACATATCTAATATACTTTCTTTCTAGTCACTGGCCCAATAGAGCCCTGTTAATCGTTATAATATTATCTCCCGGTCCTGCAGCCCTAGTACTATTAGAGAAGTTGATTCCTAGGCAGACGGGGGACCTACATAGTTTTGTCGCGTTATGTCAATCCCAACCGACAGATCACAACAAGGAGGATAGACTAGATCACAATTAAAATTGAATTGACATGATCCGACCAAATGACGTTGGTCTGTCAACTGCCTAGGAATCAATTTCCTCGACGCGATGGTACCTCACGCGCCAGATGTCCCTCGCCGGCCTCCCAGTACGCGACCCGTCGGTCCGTGCCGCCCGTCAGTAGCTGACAGCCGCCGCCGAGCGGGGAGTACCGCACGCACGTGAACAGCGTGTTCGCGTATAGCACCTGACGACGTGACAACGACCTGCGAATAATGGTAACATGAGATAGCTAACATACTGTTACGAATACGGACACACAGGGCCATCTAGCGACAAACCAGCGCAACTTATCGAGGAAACGTAGACAGCGTAAATCCGCTATTCGATACTAATGGCGTTAGGCTTCCAGAAATATACCACACTTGTTTACGCGAATCGGGTTTGTTCTAGAAAGGAATGTTCCGGAACATTCTAAGATTCGCCTCGGCCCATATAAATAGTCGCAAGGCAGACGGGCCGGAAAAATTCAGTTCAGTTCGAACGATCTTCAAGGCGACTTCGGAGTGAAAACAAGTGATCAATAGTGAGTGAACCAGTGAAACCTACGACTTGGCTACGACCTAGGACAGTGATAGTGCTTAGTGTTTTGGTTTGTCGTGAATGGACAAAAAAAAGAATTAGGCTCAATTATACTATTATAATACTAGGTAATTAATATTGTAATGCATTAATATTAAATCATTACAATATTAATGCAACTCTGTTTGTAAAATGTTACATTTCATGAGAAGACCATTTTGTGTTTTGATAGAAAATAGACTGGATCAAACATGGAAAGTAACTACATTATTGCTGCATAAAAATACTAGGATGAATGTGTTTTTTAAGCTTCTTTAGGCTGCGGCGAAATCTACTGACTCATACCAAGTTAGTTACTCATACTCAGTACGTCGAAACGTTAATGTTGTATCTTGCTCTATTGCTTTTTCGCGTCTCACAGTGTCGTTGCGCAGCATAAGTACTAGGAGAACATAACTTGTATGTGGTGACAAAATAAAGGTATTCTCACTCACACCAAATCCCATATGATACAGGAGCCGTCAGTCCCGGCGGAGACTGCCTCAGTGTCGGACGGGGATATTTGTATAGCTGACACCGGTGACTTGTGCTCTTTTAGCACCTTCTTGAGAGTTTGGCTCTCAGGGCGGATGTCCCATACTCGGACCTGAAGATATAATTTTGGTGTGAAAAAGAGACAAAAGATTGATGTAGAAAAGAGATAGCAGGCCATCTGAATATGATAGAAACCTGAAAATTTTAGTCACCTGATTAACTTTCTACTTCCTAGTAAAAAAGAATTTGAAATCAGTGCTCTTTTGTGAGGACAATGAGGCTAACATGGCTCTTGTAGTCTCAACTGATTTCAAAATGTAAGTTTTAAGTACAAATACGCTTTGAAATCGGCTGTATCATAGATGGATTTACTTGCCTCTCGTGTCAGCTGATTTAATTGAAACTCTAAACTGATCATATTTGTGACGTTACAGCCCCGGATCTTCAATTTTTTTTAGGCGGGGCAAAAACTGAAAAATACCGCCCCGCCTACCTACGCGCGCGCTCAGGGTATCGGTCAAGTTGATATGGCCATGAAATTGCTGTACTTGTGCTATTATTTATTCCGTGGTCAAAGTTAAATAAATGATGAGTTGTCCATTGGTCCGTGAAGTGTGAATTTGTCCGCCCCCTGAATTTGCCGCCCGGGGCATAGGCCCCGGCTTGCCCCCCCCTAGATCCGGGGCTGTGACGTTATCTGGGAAAAGGGACCTTGTTGTCGGTTCTAGTTGCCGAGATAATCGCCTTTAAAGTAAAACGTCGAAAAAAATCATTTTTTCTTTTTTTGCTCCATATTAATAAACAGACTCTAAGTTTTGATATAACAAAGACACAGGCTTTAAAAACGATTTTTTTATAGGTTAAAATTGAACCTAAAGTTTAGTAAAAAAGGGACCTTATCATGGGCGTACCCAGGTAGGGGCAGGGGGGGCAGCTGTCCACTGCTAAACAGGTATGCTGCCCCCCCCCCCCCCCCCCCAGCTAAAATCCTGGGTACGCCCATGGACCTTATTGTCGGTGCTGCTGCCGAGAGCACAGATTAGTAGTATATATTGTAGAAGAGTCGATTGCGGCTTTCTGTCGGCACGGTATCGGGTTAAAAGACTTTGACCAGTGGTCCCCAACCTTTGTGACCCAAGTGGGCCACAAATATCTTTTGGTCTTGGTGTCGCGGGCCGCAACAAAATTTTTTTAGGGTTAAAAAACAACTTTCTTCAAAATTAATGATTTAAAAGTGGAAAAAATTTCACTACATTATTTTGGTACTAGTGACTAGTCGGCGAGACGCGGAGGCGGCGTGTATCAAAGGATTTGTCGTCTCTTTCTGATTCGTGGCATCGGTTCTGCCCACTCGCTCACTCGCTGCGTACCCGCCTGTTAATTCGTTTTTTCGTTACTCGTCAAGTCGTCAGTGCGTCAGTTGGTGCTCGAGCTTGTGTTTGTTTAGACGTGCAGATAGTGTCGGCGCTGTTTATTTTGGATCGAAGAGCCTTTTAAGAAATGGATTTTTCTAATGAAAGGCGTAAGTTAAGTATGTATAGGTCTACCAGAATCTGATGGCAAAAAGTGAGAAAATAAATCGACTGTAGCAATACCGGGGTAATTGGAATAAAACATTTTGATCCTTATTTTTTCTTATAGCGGCTGATTCTGTGTGTTAAACATGCAAATATAAAAATTTATCCAATGATCAAGGATATTTTTTGAAAATCTGCTGTCAAAAATTGCCATCAGATTCTGGTAGACCTATAAATTTTCATTTTCATTCAACTTGATTTGTATACAATTTGAATTTCTACTTTTTTACAATTATTATCGAATTGTAATAATCGACTGTCTAAATGGCAATTCGGCGATAATGACAAATCGGTCATAATCGTCTTAACTGGACACATAATATTATGTGGCCAGTTACGACAATGTACCCTAATTGGTTTATTTAGAGGTTGACCGCCCGTTGATTTATATTAAATATTGTATAAATAGAGACAAATTATAATTCGTTACAACTACGAAATTAGTAGTATTTTTGTATCTTCTTTTAACTTTATTACTAAAAATGTAACGACCGACATTAAGGTTCCTTTTAATATATTTTATAATAACTAAGAGAAATTGCATGTTTTGGTACACGTCTTGTTACTAAAGGATAATTAAAGTTATTTTAAAAATAAGAACCTCAATGTTAATCAAAATTTATATTAATTTTTATGTGATATCACTAAATTTTTAATCACCGACAATAAGGTCCCTTTTATAAAATGTTTAGTGTTTGTACCAGCTTTTCACTAAACTTTAACTTGAAGTTTAAGACTGAAAAAAGTTACTTTTTTAATAGAACTTTATATATTTGATCTCATTTGACTAATTTTAAGCATAGTAAATATATATTTTTGTTGATTTTGACTGATTAATAAGATTAGTGAAGCACAATGTTTCATTTGTTCAAATATTTTTTTATGTAATAAACAATGTCGTTTAATATTGAAGTCGTTTTTATTTAGTAAAAACTTACCCGTTTTATATTATTCTTTCATAAAATACTATAGAAAACATACTATAAATGAAATATTAAAAAAAAAAAAAAAAAAAAAAAACCATTTTGGGCATTTTCATTACATCATGCACTTGGCGTGGTAAAAAACGGGAATAAGGCTATAAAATTATATAATTTAAGTTAAAATCTAAAAGAACATATAATGTACTTCTCAAAAAACATAATATCTATGTAACTTCCCACAATAACATACTTTTTATGGGTTTCGAAGTTTGAATGCGATTTTCTCAATATCACCTTTTACGACTTTCGAGTTTCAACATTTTTTAAAAAAATATTTGCCAGGCGTAGACGCATGTTATTTACATGGTTCGATAGCTTATTAAATGTAGATTATGGGGATGCTAATAACTCAATACCGACAATAAGGTCCCTTCACGCTGATAACGTCACATTTTTGTTGTAAAACCAGCTCTGTTGCCTAGACAATAAGGTCACCTGTCCCTCGCATCCGCCGGAGACGAGCGTGCGGCCGTCGGCGGTCATGTCGAGCGCGGAGGTGCCCTTGTGCGTGTTGGTTATGACGTCGCGTTGGCAGCCCTATCTGATTTTATAATTCAAGTTTCACTGTAAAATCATCTCTGTTGCCTAGACAATAAGGTCACCTGTCCCTCGCATCCGCCGGAGACGAGCGTGCGGCCGTCGGCGGTCATGTCGAGCGCGGAGGTGCCCTTGTTGTGCGTGTTGGTTATGACGTTGGCAGCCCTATCTGATTTTATAATGCAAGTTTCACTGTAAAATCATCTCTGTTGCCTAGACAATAAGGTCACCTGTCCCTCGCATCCGCCGGAGACGAGCGTGCGGCCGTCGGCGGTCATGTCGAGCGCGGAGGTGCCCTTGTTGTGCGTGTTGTAGATGACGTACATCAGCCGGCCCGTCAGCGGCGTGAACGCGCGGATGTTGCCGTCGTTCCACGCTGGAAATCCATACTAATATTATAAATACGAAAGTTTGTCTGTCTGTCTGTCTGTCTGTTACCTCTTCACGTCCAAACCGCTCAACCGATTTTGCTGAAATTTGGCATGAACATACTTTGAGTCCCGGGAAAGGACATAGCCCATAGGATACTTTTTATCCCGGAAAAATGTACGGTTCTTGCGCGATAAACGAATTTTGGCCCAACGGAGTTGCGGGCGTCATCTAGTCGTACGTATAAATCTTGTTAAGGCATTACCACAGATTACTAAATATGATCCTGTTATTGCCAAATGCCAATATAAAAAATAATATGTTGGTGAACTGAAGGAATTGAGGTAGAAGACTACAGTGTGGTCGCGGAACGCTGTACATTGACGTGTATTTTCACATACACAGAATTTATTGCTATAATGGTCTTATCTTGTACTTTGTATAGTGTAAACAAGCGAGAGCAATATATTTATGAACCAGTACAACAAGCAGTCATGATATGTCAATTACCAATGTACGAAATTCTTCGTTACCCGCAACACCGCTAAAGGATAGACACTATCATTACACTAGGACTGAATGAATGAAACAGTTACCTGTAACAATCGACTTCCCATCCGCGGCGAACAGAAGCGAGGAGCAGACGAAGTTGGGCACGACGACGCGCAGCAGCTCCTGCGCGGTCCGCAGACACCACACGCGCACGTCGCCCGCGCCCGCGCTCGCGAACACGCCCGACATGCCCCTGTGTACCAGGCGCGCATCACTATACAGTAGCTGTCACAGCGAAGAGCAGACGAAGTTGGGCACGACGACGCGCAGCAGCTCCTGCGCGGTCCGCAGACACCACACGCGCACGTCGTCCGCGCCTGCGCTCGCGAACACGCCCGACATGCCCCTGTGTACCAGGCGCGCATCACTATACAGGAGCTGTCACAGCGAAGAGCAGACGAAGTTGGGCACGACGACGCGCAGCAGCTCCTGCGCGGTCCGCAGACACCACACGCGCACGTCGCCCGCGCCTGCGCTCGCGAACACGCCCGACATGCCCCTGTGTACCAGGCGCGCATCACTATACAGGAGCTGTCACAGCGAAGAGCAGAAGAAGTTGGGCATGACGACGCGCAGCAGCTCCTGCGCGGTCCGCAGACGCCCCACCCGACATGCCCCTGTGTACCAGGCGCGCATGAGACAGTAGCAGCTGGCAGCTACAGCTGTCTCATGCGCCTGCTACAGCAAGGAGCAGACGACGCAGCTTTTGTGATGCCAGAGTACATGAGGGCGAAGTTAGTATAATATAATAGTTTACACAAAAGAAAAATAGGAAGAAATGTTCGAATACTGAATTTGGAATTCCGTGTACACATGTAATGGGGCGTCGACGAGGCTATGGCATTTCATGTCATCCTGAAAATCAAAACTGATAAAAAGAGTATAGAAGTAAAGGTATGGTAGGTAATGTTAAGTTAAAGACGTAATTTTCTATAGCCCGGCCGCAGCACAGACAGAAATCCGTCCACTGTAATCTGTCGCAGTCATCTAGATAAATCTGCGATTTGATTGAATGACTAACGCATTCATTGAATGACACCATTCAATTGAATGACTCGGCCGAACGTCGATTGAACGATTAATAAATCTAAGTTTACGTGACGTCACGTAATTATTTTACATGTTTTAATCATTTTGGAGCCTTTTCACGTTAATTTAACTACAAAATAGCAAGAAACAATACATAAAGTAACCAAACGCATGTGTCAAAACTGACACTGGGCTTGAACGTGTTTTATGACGTTAAACTTCGGACTTTGGGCGTTCAGAAGATAAAACTCGGATTTGCTGTGAACGCGTTCAGTTTATGTTGGTGAAATGCAATTCGATGTTATAATCGCGTTTATACGTTTTGAGCCGGTTCAGTGTGCATTGAACGCGTTCCATTTCTTTGGTAATGGCGTGCATATCGGAACATAGCCTAAATAAGTATGTTAATATATATATATTCCGTTTTAAATAGTAACCAGTATAACTATAGGTCTACCAGAATCTGATGGCAATTTTTGACAGCAGATTTTTAAAAAATATCCTTGATCATTGGATAAAGTTTTATATTTGTATGCTTAACACACATAATCAGCCGCTATAAGAAAAAAAACGGATCAAAATGTTTTATTCCAATTACCCCCATATTGCTAGAGTCATTTTATTTTCTCACTTTTTGCCATCAGATTCTGGTAGACCTATAACTATAAAGGAACGGCTTCACAGTATACTAAATTGACGTCATACTCTACAGTAGTCGCAGTGCATATCGGAACATAGCCTTAGTCACTTCAATAAATAATAATATGCTCGAAATACTTTATATTATTATGGCAAAGCAACGTTTGCCGGGACTATATATATCGCGTGTTCAAGTGTCAATCTAAATCAAAAGCCAATACACGAATTTCATTCTATCCGGCGACTGGATTTTACACTGAGATACATACCTCGGAAACGCGATGTCGTTAATCGCACAAGTATGACATGTCAACACGAGTAGCTGCTCAAAAGTCTGTAGGTTGATAGCGTGGATCTCGCTGCGTCGCGTGCCCGCTAGGAGCCTGCGCTGCGCTGGTGTACTGGAGTCGAACAGCTCGAGAGATGTGATGCTGCCGTCCAGTTTGGTGGACTTCAGCTGGAAAGAGAGACAAGAAAAATAAGACAAAAAGCAATAGTTTATCTAACTAACTGAAAAATAACAGTATTTATTCTTAAATAAATAAAATATATATAAACATATGAATTGTACAGCTAACGACTGTGATAGATTTCAATTTGTAATGGATCACTTATAGTGAAAAACTTTGGATCACAACATTGAACAAAAAATCCAACAGTATATTATTCAAAGCAATACAGTTTCTAAGCCTTCAAAATGGAAGCTTAATCCCATCTAAAATTCTGGCGACGCACTTGCTCAATGTTCACCTCATCTGGTTTGTTCGTGGTCTATGGTAGTTCCTTTCCACGGCTTGCCCCACAATCTCATAAAAAGTACTCACAGCTCTGAAGATAGGTCTGTTGGGTTCGGCGACTTTGGCTTTGGGGAATTCCCCCACCCAGTTGATCTCGTCGAGCAGCTCCACTCGCCCGTCCCCCGCGCCCACCACCAGGCATCCGTCTGACATGATGATGATGGCTTCCACACCTGAAGACAATTCTAGCTTAAGGTAATTTCGAAAATTTACTGCTGTTATCGACTTCAGATGTTTTTTGACAGAAATTTCTCTCTATCTATTAAACTGCATAATTTTTTATGTTTTGACGTAAGCCTATCGAAAGCTTTAGTGAATACTCTCCTCCTCCTGTCAGAAAACTTCAGAAACTGGGCATTGGTCAGTTGGCGTGGTATTTGTTAGCGCAAGGGAGTGATCGTAATCTTTGCATCCATTGTCTATTAGTAGATTATCTGTTTCTTTTGTCTTTATAAGCGTTGACTATGTTTTGTTCCATAAATGTTCAATGAAGGTGATTTTATTGTAAAAATTAACTCTGAAACATCTAACCTTGGGCATAACACACAGACTCCGGCCTCCTGCCCTTCCTCCATGGTCCACATTTTGCCTGGCAGCCGAGCAGCGTGGGCTTGCAGTCCGCCACACCGACTGACGGGTCCGCGGGAAAGTTGATCGAGAACTTTATCAGGTCGCCTGATCTGAAACATGTGATGTTTACTTTAAGAGATAGTTGCTTTTTTACTTTGTAGCCAGTCTGACGATCACTTAAATTTAATTTGACGAAGATTTTATAGTCATTGTTTAGAGATTGTGTCATAATCCTCATGAAATTAAAGTTAAATAGAAATTCTCCCTGAGTGCGGCCGATAGATAAGGAGTTTCTTTAACAGTTTTTATCACTTTATAATTGCTATCACGCTCCTAATTACCAATAAATTCGTGCGCATGCTAAAGACAAGTAGCGATACGCTATTGACCAAATTTCTGTATCCTTTAGAATGTAGAGCGCTTACAGGCGAACGGCACGCGTCGAATGCAGTCGACTACCGTCAACGCGTGCCGTCGACAAGTGCCGTTCGTCTGTAAGAAGCACTGACCTCCATTATACAAGTACGCTGGACCTATGATACCCACTTTTTTTTGTGCCTATTTGAAGCGGAATCAGCGCCCCCAGTGAGAGGGAAGAGAACTAAATTTGACGTAACTTGCAAATGGCCGCTTAATCGTTATTGGTTGTCATCACTAGTATTAGTTCCAAATACTCCCAATACTGCTATCAGCGCCAATATGGCGACTTTCAAACGTCATTTTTACGTCAAATCATAGACAAATATATTTGGTCAATGGTCAAATTTAGTACCTATCACTCACATTGGGGGAGCTGATTCCGCTTCAAATAGGCACAAAAAATAGCTGTCATTTCAATGGGTATCATTAGTCCAGTGTACTTGTATAATGGAGGTCAGTGGTAAGAAGCCTTAGATGCAGTCAGTCAGTCAGTAGATGCAAGTTTGTATACTCACGTGGTACCAGCATATCCGAAAGTGTCGTCTATATTGACGGCGATGCAGCGCACGGAGCGGCGCAGCTTGCCGAGCGACACGTCGACCACGTCCAAACTCTTGCTGTCACACCTGATGTTCCAGATGCGGAGGTTCGCTGGAAATATATCGTGACTAGATGACGCCCGCAACTCCATTGCGCCAAAATTAGTTTATCGCGCGGGAACCGTACATTTTTCCGGGACAAATATTATCCTATGTCCTTTCCTGGGACTCAAAGTATCTCCGTAGCAAATTTCAGCTAAATCGGTTCAGCGGTTTGAGCGTAAAGAGGTAACAGACAGACACACTTTCCCATTTATAATATTAAGTATGGATGGTAGGATAAGGATTCTTCAAATGAAAAATAGACCTGTTTGAGTATGATGTTTTTAGTACAGAGGAGTTTAGTTTCCTAGTCGGAAAATGGTAAGACAACCTGCGCTAGCCCAATCGACCTAGCATACATGCAAAAACGACATATAGTCAAGGTATTTGAAACCTACCCCATCACCCTAAATAATAAAGTATTAACCTTTAAAATATTAGCTGACCGGGCAAACATGGTTTTGCCGTATAAACTATTTCTAGTATCAATATAAAAAGTAGATAAAAACCTATTCTCAGGCCTAACAAATGTACATACAAAATTTTACTAAAATCGGTTGAGCCGTTTTGGAGGAGTTCGCGCACAAACATTGTGACACGACTCACGAGAATTTTATACAGGGTGTAACAAAACTAAGTGACAATACTTTCGGGTGTGTACGTGTTCCTCGTATAGTGTTCACTGTGAAAGTAGCAGCGCTGAAAGACCAAATTTTTTTTCACTTTTGTATGGGGAAACTGGTGACGCCAGGGCGCTTGCCCATACAAAAGTGAAAAAAATATGTGGTCTTTCAGCGCTGCTATTTTCACAGTGAACTCTCTACAAGGAACACGTACACAGTACACACCCTGAAGTATTATCACTTAGTTTTGTTACACCTTGTATATTAGATAGATAGCAGGTTTTTTTTTTCTTTTTTTTTTCTTGTATACCTTTTGTATCTTTATAAGTGTGCACAATAAAGAATATTTCATTCATTCATTCATTCAGGTACCCTAAAGTACCAGGCAATCATGTACGTACAATCCCCGGCGGTGACGAAGGAGTTATGTCGCAGCAGCAGCGGCGTGACCGTGACCGCGTCGCCCGTCGTCAGCTTGGTAGCTGCGGCGGTTCCCGTGGCAGCGCCGGAGACGCAGTCCCATATCACTACGGTGCCGTCGTCGCGACCGCCGAGAGTGATCATGTAGCGCTCGTCCGATGTGAAGGAGAGAGCTTCGACGCGGACCTGAAAAATATTAAAAAAACTTATTCGAAAACATGTTTTTTTTAAGAAAGGGAAAATAGACATATTACTAGATAAAAATCAATTACTGCCGTCTATAGACCTGCAAGGGCCATTTAGGTAGTCCTGCTTTTCATCTATACAACTTACGTACGTAACTTAGTAAAATGCCAAACTTACTTAGTAGCATAGTCTACTAAGTAAGTTTGGCATTTACTACAAGGCTTCGAACTTTATAGCATCATCCGGGGTGTAGCTAACGCCGTATAAGCCGTATCAATTATACGGGGCCCCCGGGCTACAAAGGCCCACAAAGTGCGTTAGCAAAAACTTACAGATTCCATTTCTTTTATTAAATTCACAAAATATGAGAAAAGTAAAAAACCTTTCCTAAGGGCCCCAAAACAAATTTTATATGGGGCCCCGCTAAGGCACGCTACGCTTCTGAGCATCATTTTACATAGTTACGGCATACATAAACTTCTTTAAGTGGGTATATACTATATAAGACTAGTTTACCTTATGCAGCTCATGGGTTCCAATCATCGTCTTTCTCTTAAAGTCCCACAGTTTTGCCGACGCTTTGAAACCAATGTGGTTAATCTGGCCCGAGCCTATGTAAGTTCCTTTAGGTGATATAGATAGAGTCGACACGCTGTTGGTGTGTCCGCTGAGGAAACTCATCTTCTTACTCTTCCACTCCTGTATGCAGACCTTATTACCCATGGGATAGACCACATGTTGACCATCTGGATGAATCTTCAGACCTTTCAGTACTGAGCCTAAGAAAATATGGCACAATGGTCAAATAATGGAAACATGTTATAATTTATAAAGTTACTTGCAAATAATAAATGCTGTGCTACAGAGTATATTCATCAAATAGTTATGTTGAAATTGACATTCACCTATTGCTACTTTTCTCTTTACCTAATTACCTCTGGAAATAACTAAATATTCATGCCTGTGAAACGAGTAGTGGTTTTAGTTTGGTAACTCGGCTATAAGCTAACTGCTAAGTAATGGGCTATGTATGCTACATGATAAAACTTACGAAATTTTGAATACTTACCATTGAAGCCAATTATAGCATAAGGCTCCAAATTCTTCACATCCATTATTAATTGTAATTTATAAAGTTACCTAAACAGATACAAAATTATTTGTTTTGTTGACATCGTTGACATAATATTTGTTTGTAACTAAGCAACACACTTGTACAATATGTTGCTATCACAGATTAAGGTTGTTATGGTTTTGTTGTACAACAGAGTAAAAATTATGATTTTTATCATAATTCATAACAAAACAAAAACACACAATTCAAGAATGAAGAAATAAACTTTTTGCACTAAAAATCAAATAAAACAGAAGTTGTGTATAAAAAGACAATTTTATTACATTACCAGTTTTACAATTTTAATCCTGCCAAAGGCAAAAATAATACATTTTAGATCATATTTTGTTGAAAGTTTTGAAATCACTTTAAAAACTATAAAATACCAACTTGTTGACATCTAGTGGCATCATTAAAGTTGGTGTTTAATCCTTCGATCGCGGATTCTTGGAAATCTATTGTAAATCTATTGTTCTCGCGGCTCAAGTGGGCCTTATCGGAGTTGAGGGGTTAAACAATATTAAACTAAACTAGTAAGTTATTTATATTAAGGTACATTCTTGTTTATTACAATTTATAAATTGAGCTGAAAGGCAGGGACGTAGCTACCGCTGTATATGCCGTGTCAATTATATGGGGCCCCCGGGCCACAAGGGCCCCAAAAGTGAATAGAAACTTTCCATTTCTTTTATTAAATTCACAAAATATGAGAAATGTAAAAAAGGCAACCTTTCCTAAGGTTGTCTTTTTTACATTTTGTCCCCAAACAAATTTTATATGGGGCCCCACTAAGGCACACTACGCTTCTGCTGAAAGGGCAGCTGATTCATTAAACAATTAAGATAAACAAAATATATAAAAGTTCCCTAAATTAAAATGCCATAATTTAAAGCTTCTCAAGTCATTTCTTAGCCATGCATTTTCTTCTTACACTCTTCACCTTCTCATCAATCTTTTCATGTATGACTTCTGCAATCCGTTTTGTCTCGTTTATCATGTACTGTTTCAGGACAGACAGGAATTCTGAAAGCTGAAAAAGAGTTGTGTAAATAAATGGTCATTTGCAGACCCTCAAAGAACACTAAACAAAAACAGTGAATTTTAATGGCTTACACAAGCTACTAAAACTAACACTGAATCACATAAGACGTAAAGCCCTTATCTTTGTAGCATAAAGTAAAATTTCTGTCTGCAAAAAACATGGAGTATGTCAAGGACAAGAGTGTGCTTGACATATTGTATGAGATCCTTTTTCTTACCAGTAGTTCATCTTCCTTCTTCCCTAGCTGAACGAAGGCGCACTTAGCGGCATGGCTCTTGTGCTCTGCCCAAGGATCGTCATGGGCCTCCCAGCCGTCCAATTCCTTTCCACAGAGAAAACACTTGGCAGCGTCCGCGTCATCCTCACCCGTAGCTACAGAATAGAATCCCGCCTCAGCCATATTCTGCACGTTACATTTGTTTTTGTCGCTGAACGGCCAATTTTTAAATGTCTTTATTCTCTCTTCGACTAGGAATAATGAAGGTCGTTCCATAACTTTGAAGATGAGGAGTGTTAACTTATTTATTGGTAAACGTTATGCACTAATAAGCAGATAGTCAATGAAATATAATATTTAGTCACAATTTAATTAAAATGTGAAATAAAAACGAAATATACGAACGAAAACACACAATTTCAAAATAACGTTCACAAATCACAAATGACATCCTATTTCAAAAATCAAACTGACAAATGACAGCTGGCATTTGACTTCTTCTTTTATTTTTCTTATATGGCGCTCGGCTTTTTAACCATGGCCAGTGTCAAGTATATAAAATATGGCGGGAAAACAATTTTCTTGTGTACAATTTTCGGCATCGTTTCTCTACATCGTTAGGTCAAAAGTCAAGTCAAAGTCGGAGTAAAAGTCAATACAGTCAAGGAGTCATGTCGGTCGATTCAGTAAAGTGGTAGGCGCTTTACTGAAACTTTCGTTGGAGTTTTGGAGGGAACACAAAATAGCACGTTTCTGGATGTTGTGTCACTTTCCGGCACTTGCATGATAACGAATATGTTTAATGGTTAATATCCTACCAATATAACACATTAAAAACCCAGTCAACACAATTTTAGGAAAATAATACAAAAACACAACATCACTCTTTCACATTCCCGGCAAAACTCGACTTCTTCTTTTTTTTTTTTCTTATTATGGCACTTCGGCTATTTAACCATGGCCAGTGTCGAGTATAAAATATAAATATGGCGGGAAAACAATATTCTTTAATACAATATTCAGCTTCGTTTTTCTATATTGTCAGGTCGAAAGTCTAGTCGAAGTCTAAGTAAAAGTCAATACAGTTAAGAAGTCAAGTCGGTCGATTCAGTAAAGTGGTAGACGCTTTACTGAAACTTTCGATGGAGTTTTGGAGGGAACACAAAATAGCACGTTTCTGGATATCGCATTACTTTCCTACACTTGTGCACGATAACGAATATCTAATGGTTAATATCCTACCAATATTACACATTAAAAACCCAATTAACACAATTTTAGGAAAATAATACAAAAACACAACATCACTCTTTCACATTCCCGGCAAAACTCCACTTCTTCTTTTCCAATAAAATATTTTTTGCCCGTAAAATAAAAAAAAAATGGACAGGTCTACGGTCTACCAGGATCTAATGGCAAATTTGGATGCATTGAGATAGACTATTATAGCAAAATGTACCTATTTCTGCTGTTATTTTTGCAGTCTACGATACAAAAACAACCAATTTCTAAAAATTTCAAAACAAGATTGACAAGTTCGTTTGACTACTGCCCACTGACCTTGATTATACAAGTACGCTGGACCTATGATACCCATTTTTTTGTGCCTATTTGAAGCGGAATCAGCGCCTCCAGTAAGAGGGAAGAGAACTAAATTTGACGTAACTTGCAAATGGCCGCTTAATCGTTATTGGTTGTCGTCACTAGTATTAGTTCCAAATACTCCCACTACTGTTATCAGAGCCAATATGGCGACTTTCAAACGTCATTTTTACGTCAAATATAGTTCCTATCCCTCACATTGGGGGAGCTGATTCCGCTTCAAAGAGCACTAAACAAAAACAGTGAATTTTAATGGCACAAAAATAGCTGTCATTTCAAAGGGTATCATTAGTACAGCGTACTTGTATAATGGAGGTCAGTGCTACTGCCTGATCCCCTTTTGGTGCATATTTTTGCCGCGACAAGCGTGGCGACTGGCGATCGCTTTCTTTACCCCCTCCACCCACTTCACACGCTCCGAGAAAAAAGTATCAAACGTTTTGCTCCAAATTGGTAGCGTCAATTTCTTTTTTCAATTTTATGCCATCAGATTCTGGTAGACCTATATTTATTATTTGGAGAATGAAAGTAATTTTAAAGTGAAATTAATGAAATTCAGCGCAATATTAGGTTGATTGAAACTTGCGCTAAGAGTTTTTTCATGTTATGATCCAAAATCAAATTGGGTTGTTTTCTTTTTTTTGGTCTCCACCAGACGGAGCGACGATAGACACTTTTAGATTTCTATTGGTTCCCCACCGATCTGAAATTATCTGCAGGTTGGCATCACTGACTACATATGGGTTGTGTTTCTAAAAAATCTCTGTGTACTGTCAAGTGTGACATAAATCAAAATATCTTCAACCTAGTTTCCGTTAGCATAATATTAACATAAAACTGTATGTATTTATATATTTCCATATATTATAGGTCTACCAGAATCTGATGGCAAAAAGTGAGAAAATAAAATGACTCTAGCAATACGGGGGTAGTTGGAATAAAACATTTTGATCCGTTTTTTTTCTTATAGCGGCTGATTCGGTGTGTTAAACATGCAAATATAAAAATTTATCCAATGATCAAGGATATTCTTTAAAAATCTGCTGTCAAAAATTGCCATCAGATTCTAGTAGACCTATACTATGTTTTTTTGCTTCGTCCCTCTAGTTTAAATTTCACGAAGAGCATACGCCTAAGCGATCATTGGCCTAAGCGATTAGGTCAGTATACCGGTAAAAGTTTAGGAACACGCTGACATAATATATTACTTGTCAAACTGAAAACTAACAACTGTAAGAGTTTTGGCGGGCATGTTCCTTTGACACTTCTTCTACTTTTTATTGTCGGTGTGGTTTTTATTATTTTTTCCCAAATTGTGGTATTTGGGTTTTTGGTGTTCATTATTGGTAAAATATTAGTCATTAAATATCCGTTATCTTGTACAAGTGCAGGTAAGATGTTGTCAAAACCAATGAACAAATGTATAATTCCTGTGAAATTTGGTGTGAATATACATTTGGTGGTCTATAAGTGGGAGAGCCATGCTTCGGCACGAATGGGTCGGCTCGACCGGAGAAATACCACGTTCTCACAGAAAACCGGCGTGAAACAGCGCTTGCGCTGTGTTTCGCCGAGTGAGTGAGTTTACCGGACGCCCAATCCCCTACCCTGTTCCCTTCCTTTCCCTCCCCTAATTCCTTCTCTTCCCATCCCTACCCTCCCCTATTACCCTATTCCCTCTTAAAAGGCCGGCAACGCACCTGCAGCTCTTCTGATGCTGCGAGTGTCCATGGGCGACGGAAGTTGCTTTTCATCAGGTGACCCGTTTGCTCGTTTGCCCCCTTATTTCATATAAAAAAAGAATAACGGTAAATAGGGCTATTTCTTCCGTGAGTTTCTACTAAAACATCGTTATAATAACTTTATTATCCTATTCGTTGGAATATTATTGCGTCTTTTTCAAATTGAAATGTATCAAGTTTTACATTCTTTTGCCCAGTTTTGTAGCAATTAATGATGGTATTACCGATAGTTGTCTACCCATATGCCATCTAGTCATTAAAATGAAAACTGTTTGACAATTATATTAAAAAAATAAGAAAATGCCTCAAACTGGGCGAAACGAGAGTTTAGTGCAAACTAGGTGAATTCTTTCAAACTCGGCAAAAGAGATATTATATTATAATATTTGGTAGGAAAATATATTTTTTAGAATAATTCGGATGTATAATGTATAATAAAAGGTCAAATTCCGTAGTCAACAAGTACATCCAATTAAATTATGAAAGTACTAAATATGTAAAAAATTGGACACCCATACACTTATTAGATTTTTAAAGAATTATTCGATATTTAATTATTATTGAAAAAAAAAATTGATGTAATTTGACCACCGCAAATTGGCGGCCTAGAGCTCCCGGGTTA
This sequence comes from Cyaniris semiargus, assembly GCA_905187585.1. Taxonomy (NCBI): domain Eukaryota; kingdom Metazoa; phylum Arthropoda; class Insecta; order Lepidoptera; family Lycaenidae; genus Cyaniris; species Cyaniris semiargus. Next base: position 16,030,171 of record LR994558.1, read on the forward strand.
TCGGGACTTTAAACACAATTTTAAATGAATGTGGCAAAAAAAGGAACTAACGCTGCCATCATACAAAAACGACATTTTTGATAATTCTTCTTTATTAGGTCTGTGCAAAGAAATGAGGCATTTTCTTATTTTTTTAATTTGATTGTCAAACAGTTTTCATTTTAGTAACTAGATGGCTTATGGGTAGACAACTATTGGTAATACCATCATTATTTGCTACAAAACTGGGCAAAAGAATATAAAACTTGATACATTTCAATTTGAAAAAGACACAATGATATTCCAACGAATAGAATAATAAAGTTATTATAACGATGTTTTAGTTAAAACTAACGTAAGAAATAGCCCTATTTACCGTTATTCACACCAAATGTCACAGGAATTATAAATTTTGGTTTTGACAACATCTTACCTGCACTTTTGCACGATAATGAATATTTAATGGCTAATATTTTACCAATAATGAACATCAAAAACCCAAATAACACAATTTGGGAAAAAATAATAAAAACCACACCAATGTCACTTTCAGTTTGACAAGTATTATTATTTTTTGGATTTTCGGCACTGACACTAAGGTGTACTTTGCCATATACAAAGTATTATTTTATGTCAGCGTCTTCCTAAACTCTTACCAGTATACTGGCCTAATCGCTTAGGCCAATGATCGCTTAGGCGTATGCTCTTCGTGAAATTTAAACTAGAGAGACGAAGCAAAAAAAAAACATAGAAATATATGGAAATGTATAAATACATACAGTTTTTAGGGTTCCGTAGCCAAATGGCAAAAATCGGAACCCTTATAGATTCGTCATGTCTGTCTGTCTGTCTGTCGGTCTGTTCGTCCGTATGTTACAGCCACTTTTCTCCAAAACTATAAGAGCTATTGAAATTTGGTAAGAAGATGTAGTCTGTGAACCGCATTAAGATTTTGATACAATAATGGAAAAATTATTAAAAATTGTAGGGCATAGGGAAGAGCATACGCCTAAGCGATCATTGGCCTAAGCGATTAGGTCAGTATACCGGTAAAAGTTTAGGAACACGCTGACATAATATATTACTTGTCAAACTGAAAACTAACAACTGTAAGAGTTTTGGCGGGCATGTTCCTTTGACACTTCTTCTACTTTTTATTGTTGGTGTGGTTTTTATTATTTTTTGGCGGCCTAGAGCTCCCGGGTTATCGGGACTTTAAACACAATTTTAAATGAATGTGGCAAAAAAAGGAACTAACGCTGCCATCATACAAAAACGACATTTTTGATAATTCTTCTTTATTAGGTCTGTGCAAAGAAATGAGGCATTTTCTTATTTTTTTAATTTGATTGTCAAACAGTTTTCATTTTAGTAACTAGATGGCTTATGGGTAGACAACTATTGGTAATACCATCATTATTTGCTACAAAACTGGGCAAAAGAATATAAAACTTGATACATTTCAATTTGAAAAAGACACAATGATATTCCAACGAATAGAATAATAAAGTTATTATAACGATGTTTTAGTTAAAACTAACGTAAGAAATAGCCCTATTTACCGTTATTCACACCAAATGTCACAGGAATTATAAATTTTGGTTTTGACAACATCTTACCTGCACTTTTGCACGATAATGAATATTTAATGGCTAATATTTTACCAATAATGAACATCAAAAACCCAAATAACACAATTTGGGAAAAAATAATAAAAACCACACCAATGTCACTTTCAGTTTGACAAGTATTATTTTTTTTTGGATTTTCGGCACTGACACTAAGGTGTACTTTGCCATATACAAAGTATTATTTTATGTCAGCGTCTTCCTAAACTCTTACCAGTATACTGGCCTAATCGCTTAGGCCAATGATCGCTTAGGCGTATGTTCTTCGTGAAATTTAAACTAGAGAGACGAAGCAAAAAAAACATAGAAATATATGGAAATGTATAAATACATACAGTTTTTAGGGTTCCGTAGCCAAATGGCAAAAATCGGAACCCTTATAGATTCGTCATGTCTGTCTGTCTGTCTGTCGGTCTGTTCGTCCGTATGTTACAGCCACTTTTCTCCAAAACTATAAGAGCTATTGAAATTTGGTAAGAAGATGTAGTCTGTGAACCGCATTAAGATTTTGATACAATAATGGAAAAATTATTAAAAATTGTAGGGGGTCCCCATAGGTACAACTAAATCAAAAATTATTTTTTTCATTTAACCTATGCGTGTGGAGTATCTATGGATAGGTCTTTAAAAATCATATTGAGGTTTCTAATATCATTTTTTTCTAACCTGAATAGTTTGCGAGAGAGACTCTTCCAAAGTGCTAAAATGTGCCCCATCTAACTTCTAAAGTAGTGGCATGATAACTCTAAATAAATATATGATGTACTTTACTATAGGTCTACCAGAATCTGATGGCAAAAAGTGAGAAAATAAATTGACTCTAGCAATACCGGGGTAATTGCAATATAACATTTTGATCTATTTTTTTCTTACAGCAGCTGATTCTGTGTGTTAAACATGCAAATATAGAAATTTATCCAATGATCAAGGATATTTCTTGAAAATCTGCTGTCAAAAATTGCCATCAGATTCTGGTAGACCTATATAAAAACTACCAACGAAAATTGGTTTGAACGAAATCTAGCAAGTATTTTTTTTTAATATTATTATATTAAAAAAAAAAAATCATCTAACCTATGCGTGTGGGGTATCTATGGATAGGTCTTCAAAAATCATATTGAGGTTTTTTATATCATTTTTTTCTAACCTGAATAGTTTGCGAGAGAGACTCTTCCAAATTTGTAAAATGTGTGTCCCCCCCCTCTAATTTCTAAAGTAGGGGCATGATAATTCTTAAAAAAAATATATGATGTACATTACTATAAAACTACCAACGAAAATTGGTTTGAACGAGATCTAGTCAGTAGTTTTTTTTATACGTCATAAATTGTAAACCTTAATTTAACTTTCATTAAATCAACTGAAATATAAAAATAAATCAAAAACCTTTTAATTTCATAAAAATAAACCTTATTGCTGCTGCGGAACCCTTCATGGGTGAGTCCAACTCGCACTTGGCCGGTTTTTTTGTTAATATTATGCTATTGGAAACTAGGTTTAAGATATTTTGAATTATGTCACACTTGACAGTACACTGATATTTTTTAGAAACACAACCAATATGTAGTCAGTGATGCCAACCTGCAGATAATTTCTGATCGGTGGGGAACCAATAGAAAATCTAGAAGTGTTTACCGTCGCGCCGTCTGGTGCAGATTCTAAAAAGAAAACAACCCATTGATAAGCAGTTTTTTAGCAAAGAAATTGATAAGCAGTTTTTTAGCTAATTACGTATGATTAATGGAAATTTTAAAATGAATTATTTCACATAACTTGTCGGTAAGGTACTGATTTTTTGGTATCAATCGATGCAGGATGTTTTATTCTATAATATTTCGAATTTAGGTCAGAATCTTTGAATTTATAAATGTTATATATGTTACCGTTAATGTGCGTAAACCAGTTAGACTGCAGATTAACAAGGTATTCTGCAGATAATCTGGATGAGTCAGTTAAAGTGCAAAAAGTTTATTCTATTCTCATTAAATTACATAAAACATGTTCTTGTTTGAATAAAACATATTATTTAGTTGTAGAGAATTATTTAATATAATTTTTTGGACATAAACAAAGGGAATAAATTATTAAATTTTAAGTGAAATGTTACTCCACTAATAAAATATAACAGATTGTATTAACTAGAAAAAAAATAATCAAAACAACAAGTCTTAGGTTGACAAGCTTAAGTCAAAGTTTTTAGGACTTTTACGAAGGAAGGGAATGCAAACCAACTAGGTAAAGTGCAAATATAAGCTTTTTTTATTTAAAAATCTCACACTTTAACAGATGGTATCAGGGAATTTGCAGATTACCTAGGTAATGTGCACGTTAACGTATTCTGCATTCTAACGGTAACATAATATACATCCTCAAAAACTATAGGTCTACCAGAATCTGATGGCAAAAAGTGAGAAAATAAATTGACTGTAGCAATACCGGGGTAGTTAGAATAAAACATTTTGGTCCTTATTTTTTTTATAGCGGCTGATTCTGGGTGTTAAACATGCAAATATAAAAATTTATCCAATGATCAAGGATATTTTTTGAAAATCTGCTGTCAAAAATTGCCATCAGATTCTGGTTGACCTATAATTATTCCACCAAAATGTTTTAGACTGGCAAAATCTATCATCAAAGATTTTTCGAAGACGACGGGGAGGAGTTTTGCCGGGAATGTGAAAGAGTGATGTTGTGTTTTTGTATTGTTTTCCTAAAATTGTGTTAATTGGGTTTTTAATGTGTAATATTGGTAGGATATTAACCATTAGATATTCCTTATCGTGCACAAGTGTAGGAAAGTGATGCAATATTCAGAAACGTGCTATTTTGTGTTCCCTCCAAAACTCAATCGAAAGTTTCAGTAAAGCGTCTACCACTTTACTGAATCGACCGACTTGACTTCTTGACTGTATTGACTTTTACTTAGACTTTGACTAGACTTTCGACCTGACAATATAGAAAAACGAAGCTGAAAATTGTATTATACAATATTGTTTTCCCGCCATATTTATACTCGACACTGGCCATGTTTAAATAGCCGAAGTGCCTAAGAAAAAAAAAAAAAGACGACGGGGAAGGAAATGTCAGCAAGTGACATTTGATCTTGCGAGTTGCGTCATGCGTGCGACCAATCGAATTTCAGAAAAGCTGCCTCGAGGCTGAACCAAATTTCGAGACCAGCTGCTGCCAGCTAGTGTTTTGCTATGTAGTTGATCTAGGTTCTAGAAAGTAATCGTGTTTATTTCCTTAAATTGCATAGCTTTTTCGCGAATTATCTGATTATTATTCGCATAAAAATAATAAGAGTTTGTTTTAGTGTAACAACAGGTTATCCTCAGTAATCGAAATCAGTGCCTACCTTATAGACTTTACAAAGGATATTATTTGTTAAAAGACGTCGTTTATAATATTATTATATTGTTGAGTGTTTAATGTTTTACCCGAGTTCTGCGATGGTCCGAGCAGTTTTCTAGCACTGTCCAGAGTGTCACAGCGATTTGGTGAGTATTTTTTATCATACCATGACATTTTATGTATCCGTAATGTATGCGAGATAAATTTTTCATTTAATTACTTAAGAGTGCCTTGAAATCTGGTTGTTATTGGACAAAAAGCCTCTGCTTTGGTTATTTTTGTCGCGTACGTTCCGAATGTATTTCTTTCTTAGTCATAATATTGGTTCTTTTTAAGCAGACCACAGTAATTAGGTTAACTGAAACCATAATAATAAGTTTTTGTGATAATTCTTTATTATTAAATAATTATTCTAATGTACAAACATACATCACAGGAAAATTATGAATTTTTGTTAAGTGCAATCTGTATTCTGAGAGTGCAATACATACTTAGTTGCTCAATGATAAGCTAGTGCTTAATTGCATCTTTTTAAACATTACATTTTTTTAACCACATTAAACTAATAGTTTAAAAAATAAAGTGGTAAAAGTTCGGAAACCTACCCCAAAATTGATGGGGAGCGGGGGTGAGGGGAGGAGGGGTAAACACCCCCCGTACCAACCTTACACTGACAAACTCCCCAGTTTTGGAGCTATACTCACCTTTGAAATTTTAGAAATTTTGAGGCTACATCATCTATTCTCGACAATTTGCATAGTGTTTCTGAGTAATTCCAAGGCATTACTAGACTGTTGTGAGTGTAGCACTAAAATTGCACTTTTGTTTTACAATGTGAACCAAGGTTTTTAGATAAAAATTAAAAGTAAAAATTAACAAAATTCACTACAAAAAACTACTGAATCTCATCTACCATGTTAAAACTCGAAATAACTTTGACATTTTGTTTTTTTATGATAATGAAACGTCTGGCTTAGGAATTGCACTCTAGGGTGCTACTACAGAAAAAAATTAAGTCGACGGAGTCGACGGAGCCCCGCTACGCGGGGTGGTACCCTGTTTCTGGGTGGTTTACAAAAAAATAACCATGATGGCTTTCTCCATGGGCGTACCCAGGGGGGGGGGGCAAGGGAGGGCACCTCCCCCCCCTGGATCATGTTGACGTCCCTACAAAGTATCTTATCTAGTACTTTTATTTATAAAAATTAAAAATTAAGAAATGAGTTCTTGCCATTTGTTTGCAATACAATATTATTACAACTAAAAATTATTAATTTTTTATTCTTTATAAACACCTACCTTATAAAAAATCTTATTTGCCCCCCCCTGGCCCAGAACCTGGGTACGCCCATGGCTATCTCTATCCATCTAACCTAACCCAACCAAGTCGTATTGGGCCAACATTGCTATTAATTACCTAGGAATTATAATAATATACCTACTGTTCTTATACATTTCCTATAACAAAATTATTTTAAAATCCAATATATTATTTTAAAATGTCAATATAATATCCCCTAGTCTGTCGACATGCCGCTCGCGGAATACGAGAAAACGCCTGTCCTGTATTAAGTTTTTTGACTTATTGTAATCCTTAACGGATTACGGAACGTCAAATAAATGTCAAGTGGCAAATCCCAGGCAAATAAAAAAAAAAAGAAAAAAGAAGAAGCTAAATATTTATTAGCCAAACCCATACAGTTACTTTACATAATACAGCAGTGAATTTTGATAATTTTTCTTAATTTTTATCAAGAAACCTTGAATAATATAGTTTTGGAATGATAAAATAATCGTCCCCCACTAACCACAGCCTTACTATGCCTTGAACACACTAAGTTAGTAAGTAAGTAACACGTAAACACCAGAAAACAGATGACCTTATCTCAAGATTACGAAAATTTCAAATGTAAATTTCTCCTAAATGGGGGGGGGGGGGGGGGGGGTTTCCATTGGTGGAAGTGGCACGAGGAGGTTTCTTACCCAAAACATTGGGGTAGGTTTCTGAACCTTAGCCAATAAAGTGTCTGTAAAGACACAAAAAGTTGTGAATTACTTAGTAAATTTAGTATGAAAAAAGGGTTATCTTTTCCTTACATTACCCCGTCGATTGTTATCGCGGCCGGATGTGGCCGCTTGGGGCTTGATGAATTAAAATCTTTATTTAAATAAAGCGGCTGTGATGTACAGACAGACGGACTTACGGACAGAACATGCCTATGGCTGGATAAAGACTTACATCTGAAAACTCCAATTCTCTGATTTTCCATATTTTATCAGAATACTATTTTCTATATTTTGTATTTTATTGATACTGCATTGTAACCATATTAAAACTGTATTATTGTAAGATTATTTAACGGAATCAACCTACTGAACAAAAGGAAAAAATTGTTATGGGTTGCTATTCTTTTAACTAATTTTACTGGCATTATTTTACTACTTTAGAACTGGTATTGCTTAACTAGGGTACAGACTTTATTCCAAAAGAGAAAGCGTTTATGTTTACATTATGTTGTGTTTTTTACTTTTTAAATATTATTATATTTTTACACATTATATCATGTTTAATAGTAGTATACAAGGGCATAGTTGAAGTATAATATTTCTGATAAAAATCAATTTAAATGTAATGTTGATATCAGGGGCATAGCTACCGCCGTATCTGCCGTAACAATTTTACGGACAACTGGGGGCCCCATCGTAAGTTGCCCTTCCTGAGGGCCCTCAAACAAATTTTTATATGGGGCCCAAGGCACACTATGCTTCTAATTGTTACTGTAGGAAACTTTAACTTACTTGGTGGTCATAATTGTTTTGTGATTAGTTTCAATAAATTCCTTTTCTAAAGTTTAAAAATTCATTCATTCAATATGATAGAATTTTTGAGCAGTGTCTCCACTGTGCTCACAATGTGTCACAGCCCTCACAAGTCACAGGCAGCAATGAGACATACTAGAGTGCGTTTCATCGAATAGTTCCTTTGCCGTCATGTTGGCATTCCTGTCTGTCAATAACGTAAACACGGTAGACACGCTCTGCGAGTATTCATAAGTTTTACTGTGATTTCGTGAGAAAATCATGCCGAAAACATTAAAAAGTGGTGAAATAATGATGGTGCTAACTTGCTAAGAGTGAAAGAGTTTTGTGAACGTGAAAAACGTAACGAGGCCCCAATAATTCCATTAAGATGTGTACAAGCTCGGGTTGCCGCCATTACAGCGTAATGAAATAGGGTTACCAGCATCAGTTTAATCACCCTTAAACACAGTAAAAGTAATGAATATTCGCAGAGCGTGTCTACCATGTTTACGTTATTAACATACAGGAATGCCAACATGTAGGCAAAAGAACTATTTGATGCAACGCACTTCTAGTGACGAAAACTACATACACGCGAACGAAGTCGCGGGTAAAAGCTAGTATAATAATATTATCAGGGCGAGCGAAGCGAGCCCTAGTATATCCCACAGCCTGTACATTTTGTGGTACACTTTACGGAAAAACTATGTAGATGTGTTATCAGTCAGTCAAGGTGTGACGACGCGAGCCCTCACAATTCAGAAAGCTCGGCTTTTAGCTAGTAAATGCGAAAGTGACTTTGTTAGTTACGCCTTCACGCATAAAGTACCAAGCTTTTTATCATGAAACTTTCATAGGTACACATTGTCTGGGGTATGGAGAAGGACATAGGGTACCTTTCATCCCGGGAAAAATAACGATTCCCGAGCGATAGACGTTAACGCAGGCAGAGCCGCGGGCGAAAGTTAGAATTATATGGTTTTTTTTAGAGAATTATTAAAAGTATTTTGTGATAACATAATATTATCTCCCCTAATTTAAGGTAGCACAGTAAGGGTAATGAGGCAACACTAATTTGCATTAGTGCCACCATGACGGCAAAGGAACTATTTGATGAAACGCACTATACCCGTTCGCGCTAAGTTGGCCGCTGTCAACTGTTACGCGTTTACCATTCTCTCACTCACTTGGTTCTGTGTCCTGTGAGTGAATGTGAGTGAGTGAGAGAACAGTAAACGGTCCCCGTCGCATAAAGGTGGCAGATTCCAGAATATGTCTGCCTATGGCCTATATTTAAATATTTTATAACTAAGCTGCATAGAGCTCTTCTCATCATAGAGCTCCTCTAAGTTCTAACATAGTCCATTTTCGCTTGCGGACATGTTTCGTATGTAGCAAAACATCAAAGACGAACTAATATTATTCAGATTACAGAGAATTCCATTTCTTCTAAGATTCCATGGCATGACTTCCCTTCGCCTTTTCTGGGCATCAATTACTTACTTTTATGTCGGTAATGTGCAATGCAGCCGGCGATAATTCAGCCCGAGATTAAGCATATATTATGTACTAGCTGTCCCGGCAAATGTTGTTTTGCCTGTTTTCCCTGTTTTCCTGCTTTTCTCTTGAAGTTTTTTCTGATATTTTTTTTCTATAAACCTCACGTAGCCCGAGACCTTTCCAACGAATGCAAAACCGTGGAAATCAGTTCGTGCATTCTGGAGTTATAGCGTCAGGAAGGAAAACTCGACTTATTTTTATATATTAGATAGCTTTTGCCCGCGGCTTCGCTCGCGTTAAGAAGCATTATTATTATTTAGGTATCAAAGTCTCAGCCCGATCGGTATATCCTCTATTTTATCCCTTGGGGGTAGAATTGATCAAAATCCTTTCTTAGCGGATGCCTAGGTACATCATAACATCTACCTGCATGCCAAATTTCAGCCCGATCCGTCCAGTGGTTTGGGCTGTGCGTTGATAGATCACTATGTCAATCAAGATTTAGTGAATAATCAAGTATTATTTAAATCATCATTTGCTAATAGATCTAAACTCCCTCCCGCACGCGCACCCCCGCCTTGGTGACGCCCACTTCGCAACGGGCCGTGAAGCAGAAATCGTAATATTTTAATTTCGCCATAACTTCAAAATCAAACGTCCAATTTTAATCATTCAAAGACCAAATATTATCTACACAAACTGTGCTTAGTGATGAAATAATTTATTTTAATAAGGATTAATAGCATGAGTAAAATAAACGCGTTTAAATGAAGTCCAAAAAAAATTCAAGATTTTTAAATAAAAAAATGGTTGTTGTGCCTCCCTCGACATAGATAGATATAGTGTGTCGCGGACTTTTTTGTAAATATTTATAAGATCTACAATTAATTAGAACATTTTATGGTTCTATCTTTTATAGTTTAGGCAGCGAACGCAAAATAAGTAACTTTTCTGGTTAATTTTTACACCTTGTGTCCGAAAAACCCAAATATCTTATGGAACCCTATTTTTTTCCAAAATATAATTTATCCTATGTTACTCGTGGATAATGTAGCTTTCGAATGGTGAAATAATTTTTAAAATCGGTCCAGTAGTTTTTGAGCCTATTCATTACAATTAAACAAACAAACAAACAATATTAGTGTAGATAGGGCACGATCATAAATCCAAAATGGCCGTGCCGGATATCCGGGGAGAGATGGGATCGATGACCCACACTGCGGCCTATGCACAAGTTTTTGCCTTATTGGGGTTATCCATACTAATATTATAAATGCGAAAGTGTGTCTGTCTGTTACCTCTTCACGCTCAAACCGCTAAACCGATTTGGCTGAAATTTGGTATGGAACTTTGAGTTCCGGGAAAGGATACTTTTTATCCCGGAAAAATGTACGGTTCCCTCGCGATAAACGAATTTTGGCGCAACGGAGTTGCGGGCGTCATCTAGTTTTCGATAAACTGTATGAAAAGAGAGCTCGAGTCTGGCAAACACTGCCAGTTTACCTACGAAGATGATTTGACGTATGGATGATATTGTGATGTGATTGTGATTGTGATGATATTGTGGGCAAGGATACGAAACTTCACTGTCATAAAAACAACGGGTTGCATACGTTTCCGCCAAAAGAGAGGCTTTATTACTACCTATCCTACACGCGGCGGTCTACTCTCCCTTTGTCTTACGAATTTTCGATCAGGTCGCTGACGCGAGTTTAACATTTTTTACTCCCAAAAAGTGTACATTGCCGCTAATGAAGATATCACCTAAAATGACATCAGCGATAATTCGGATCACGGCAAAATTAAATGCTTCGTATTTAAAGCTATTTCTTTGTTCAGAAGGTTTTTTAGGTTATGAAAGTTTGGTCATTCTTAAATTCTATGTTTAAAAATGTAAATCAGCGATGAAATCAGTCATACAAACCTTGTAACTACTACGAAATTGTTATTATGAAATTATACTTAAACTATACGAGGCATGTAACATTTTTTATCGCGCAAAAACTGTAATTTTTTTGCTGTAAAAATGTTCTATGGAGGAATCCAGGAATCCAAAGTATACACCAAACATCTGAATAGAATCAGCGGCTATGCAGATTTTGACTGTACGTTTTTCATCGATTTTTCGAATATGCTAAGGAACTTTCTCAAAAATAGAACTTGTGCCCTAGACAAAGTATCTTTCGTTAAAAACAATGACGAACTTCGTTATCAAAATGTATGCGGTTTGACATAACTCATCGCTAAATGACATTTCGCTTGCGAAGACTAATGTCAAATCCCATACATTTTGATAACGAACTTCGTCATCGTTTTTAACGAAAGGGACTTTGACTACGGCCTCTTGTAACAGTTTTAATAACAATTTGGAGTAACCCAAGCGTTTAATACAAAGAAGCCATGTCCAACACGTAAATCCTATTACGTGTACCTAAACGTTTATAATATTTTTGTGACTACATTATTAAACCTTTTATGTACCAAATCATAGAGAAGAATCCGTTCAGTAGTTTTAGATATTGCGAAGTAAATGTGTTTTGCCACTTAGTAGATATGCGCAAAAGAAACTTCCATTGGAATGATTAAATGTTTCAAAACCAGGTCATAGGATACCAATGTCATTGATGTTCCTGTACCTTCGGCAAGGTTATGTAGTACCGTTATCCCACTATTAAGAGAGTGGGTGAACCGAAGACACGGAGCGCTGAGCTGAGCGAGGAGAGAGAGTGACACAAGGTGTCACCACTGCCTTGACGAGATGGACACGGCCGAGCACACATTGTCGATCCTGGACGGAACAACACGCGGCCCTTACGACTGTCATTGGATCGGACCTCTCCCTGCCAGCTATAATCCGGGCAATGCTGAGTAGCGAGATTGCGTGGCAGGCGATGAATGACTTTGCCCACATCCATCACTGCAGAGGAGGCCGAGCGCAGGAGAGAACGGGAGGCGCTCGACCCCTTGAGACGGCCGAGGAGAAGACGCGCACCACGGAGTGGCCGCAGCGCCTTGCCTTAGCCGGCGTCATATTATCATCTCTTCGGGCGCAGCAAGTGACAAGTCTAAGTATACCGTTTGGTTCATACTTGATACGATAACGACTACATCAAATAAGGAACGAAACTGCATCAACGTTGCATGAAATAGGTATATCGGAGTCCAGGTCTACCACCCACCTACTGACGTAGGTTAAGACTTCAGACTTCTGTAGACAGTTTTCTAAGTGCAATATACTTATTTCCTGTTGAATAACTTCTAGTCTATTTATGCGTTGCAGGTGTTATAAATAGGCAGATTGTGTGCACCCCTACAGCGCTACGGCTTCCCTATAAGTTACGACAGAAGGCGCCTCTGTGTACATAACATGACATGTGAGAAATACTTGCTTTAATATCAGCTTTAAGTCGAGATAGAGGGTTAAACCCGTTTAGTTATCCATACTAATTGTATAAATGCGCAAGTGAGTATGTCTGTTTGTTTCCTCTTCACGCCCAAACCGCTGAAAATTGTTATAGAGATACTTTGAGTCCGGGAAAAAGACATAGGCTACTTTTTATCCCGAAGAAATGTACAGTTTCTGCGCGATAAACGAATTTTAGAGCAACAGTGTTGCGGGTGTCATCCAGTTATATTTAATATTATGTTACATATTGTATAGATATTAGATATCCAATAGGTACATAATGGTGCTCCCACACCGCCGTTAGAAAATGTTTAGTAACGTTATGAAAACATTTGTTAGCAAATATTTAAGGAGCAGTGGTAGTTGCAACTACGTAAAATGGGTTTTTTAAATAATGTTTTTTCTAAAGGAAATGTCATTATTTAAGTATGAAAAAAGTATCGTTTTAAAATTGAGAAAATTTACTATACGAATAGATCAGTATACAATTTCAAAAATTTTGCTCGATAGAAAAAAATCTCAAAGATGACTATTATTAACGCTGTTTTTCATAATTAATTCATTTTATGGCTAAATTACACACTTTCTAGAAAAACAAGAAATGTAGCACATTTGTCATAACATAATCTAAACAATTTGATATATTTGATTTGTGTAATACTAAAAACAATTTTTTTTTCTTCTATTTTGCCCTATCAAGGACGCGGCGAGCGTCGTAACCGCCACTGTACAAGGCGCGCTGATATGAATGTTATTTTAATGTCTTTTACGTCGATATTCGCACTGACAGACATCGACCTGCTGATTTTAGGGACTACCTCGCCTTAATCACAAATGTTAAAAATATTTTCATGTTAGAAAATGTTTAGTAAACGTAGTTAACAAATTATAACAAAATAAAACATGTATTACCTTTTGTTTGTTAACCTTTTATAAACGGCGTGACGGCGGCGTATGCGGTGAGTCGGGGAACGCCTCCGACGTTATTTATCGTAAGTCCTTTAGCGATAGTCTACGCGGAGTAATACGGGAGCAGATACCCGAATTCACACATCGTATGTATCTGCTTTTAGCGTTTGGCGCAATAAGAGCGCTTTTTCTTCTTTTCGTAACAAAAAATGAAAGCTATTCTAATGAGCAAATCCTCTTCCATTTTCGTGTAGACGCCCTCAGAACGCAAAACAAACTGCGGGCCAATATCAGATTTGAATGTTATAAAATGTTAGTAAACATTAGTAAACATTTTCTATGTGGCAACGAAAATGTGGGAGCACTTAAAACATGTAACAGTTCCTAACAAAATGTAACAATTGACAACATTTGTTAGTAAATGTTTTTATGTTAGAAAATGTTTACAAACATTTTCTAACGGCGGTGTGGGAGCACCATTACATTGATTTACAAAAAAGGAGGTAGAAAAGTTTAACTTCGACTTTAAGAAATCGACGTAGATTTTTTTAAACACTATTTTTCACGGAGATTAGAAATAACTATGTTGCATACAAATTATATGCATAAACAAGTGTAACTAACATAGCGTTTTCCTCTTTTTAAATAAGCGTGAAGGTGCGAAGTAAATCTTTCAGTACCTAATAAAAATACAAAGAACATGGCACGTAACGACCTTAGACCCACATGCGCCTGTCTAGAGTTAAAAATAATCGTCAACAATGGATAAAACTTTTACCTACTACTCTACTAGTTACTCTCTTTCAGCTTTCACAATATATTCTTCATACATATAATATGAAAAAGGTTTTTTTACATATGATTTGAAATTATGCAGTATATTGAAATCTGGTATTCTGATAAGGAAAAATGTGGTTATATCTTTATTTTATTTAAAAAATCTGCTAATCTTTGACCTTTTCAACATCCCAATTTATGTATTTTGTATTCGGATCACATAGCAATAAGATACCAATATTTTCCCGTGGTAGAGAAAAGAGACAGGCATAAATAGGTCAATGGACGAATTGCTTCCTGTCCTGCGACCGGACTGTATTTGGCAAAGTATTACGAAGGAAGTAGAGTATTTACGTGCTCTTCAATTAAAAGCAATTGCCTAGAAAGGTCCAGAATGTTCCGAGGAAAAGACGTAAGTACCTTGAACACAATTAACTGTTTATAGTTCTCATTTTGTCTGTATAGTCGGATAGATTTTTTGCATTTAAAAAATGTTTTTTGACGTATTTTCAAAAATGAAATTTGTTTTTATTTATTTTAAAAACTCTACGGTTGTTTTTGGACCTGTATGGTTTGATTAGATAACCCGACCAAATTACGTAGGTCTACAATCTTCCTATGAATAAATTTCTCTGACGGTACACCGTACAAGCGCGGGTAAAACCGATAATGATGAGACAATAGGATAGTAAACTTATGATAAAGATTAGAACAATGCATAATAAAAGCAAACATGATGACATCCGTAATGTTACACGCGTCTGACTGTACACGTGGAGGAAATGAGCGGTTTTTGTTGTTGCACCGCTTCCTATCTTCTGATCTCCTGGTAGTTGAGTAATATGTGGAAGTATAAATCTGCTTTGAGGGATTGAGACAAAGTTACGATACGTCCAGATCACATTAAGAGCGGGCTGCCAAATTTTTGCTGTGTTTTCAAATAAGAGTTCGATCCCGGAAGACGATTGACTTAAATGAAATTGAGATTTATTTAATCATTGTATATTTATCTGATATTTGCCTAACGGAAAACACGATTCACTTATTTTGACTCGATAGTTATATATTTTTCGAAATTATGAATCTTTCTGGGCTTTTCAACAAATATCTGTTACACTTATTGAGTTACTATCATTAAATAACTTGCACTACTACAATCACACACTTTATAAAATAATGGCTAATGGAAATATTAGTATTGTATGTATTGTATTTAATTTTTAAGTAATCATCAAAAACAGTTTTGGGACTTACGACCTTTACCTTCGTGCTATAATGCGGGAACCGTTGTTACGCGATATTGTTCACTATTAGCTGCAGCGCAAAACATAATGCTCGGGGGCACGATATCACGATTGGAAGATAGCGGGGTGTGTAGGCGGGGCCAGCGTGCTTTGATATTTTTGACAGCAGGCTCTTAAAGATTGTAATTGTGATGGTAGTCTATCCGGGGCTATAGAGAAATTCCGTTATTAACCTATGCCTGACGGATGCATGTCACTTTTACTCATAATATGAGAAAATATACCAATGGTCAAAAAATGTCGTAAAGAAACTCTCATATGGTTGGTTTCAGATGCCCAGAGCTATTAACATCTAAAATCTCAATAACGGCTGAAAAATATTTAAGTTAGTACGAACTACGAATTTAGACATCTGAATTACCAAGACAGTGTAAATTTTGCGATTTAAAAAAAAAAGAATTCATATTATGATTCATAAGCAACTTCCGTCGCCCATGGACACTCGCAGCATCAGAAGAGCTGCAGGTGCGTTGCCGGCCTTTTAAAAGGGAATAGGGTTATAGGGGAGAGTAGGGATGGGAAGAGAAGGGAATAGGGGAGGGAAAGGAAGGGAATAGAGTAGGGGATTGGGCCTCCGGTAAACTCACTCACTCGGCGAAACACAGCGTAAGCGCTGTTTCACGCCGGTTTTCTGTGAGAACGTGGTATTTCTCCGGTCGAGCCGGCCCATTCGTGCCGAAGCATGGCTCTCCCACGTAAAATATGTATGTATATTTGCGTCGGATGGACATGTAAAAGTCGGTACTGCGCCTGATCTCTCGCCAGTCGTGTCGGTCGTCCGTCCCACTGGGTTATGAGAGTGAAGGAATAGAGAGTGCTCTTGTGCACGCTGCTGCTGCGCACACACTTGGGCACTATAAAATTACTCCTGCGTACCTGGCCTGGTTTCAATGAAGCCGGTCACCGTCACCGAAACCGGTGTGGGGAAAGCGCCGCTATTTAAATATCGTTACTATTGCGTGCTATTGCTTGCGATCACGCGGTATAGCGGCCAAACCGCTCTTTCGCGCGGACGCAAATAAATACACCTTTAACCGCATCATGAAAATCGGAAACAGATCCAATAATATAGCATTTAACTATTCTAGTCTAGACTAGTCTGGTTTAGCCGCTGTCTAGAGGTCAAGGATGGTCACTGGCATGCATATTTTTAAAATAGCTGCCTGCTTCATGCTAAATACAATCTAAATCAGGAGATGAGCCACAGAATTTGATATGAAGTTTTGTTATTTTGTTTTTGTATAATATTTTATATTATGTTGTTTTTTTAGACAGCACAGAATTTTAACTAATTTGGTAAAAACTAATTTTAATTATGTGTATATTTTAAGCTTATTTAATAATATTCTTCGAGCGTCATATTTTATCTAATTTATTGTGTCATTCAACCAAAAACATTTACAATACAGTACAGTGCAGTCAAAAAGTTTGTACCATTTATGTAGAGCCAAGCTTTTGACTCTACATGTTCTAATTCTACAAGGCCAAACTACAACTACACTCTTCTACAAATATGAAGTTAGGCTCGTTGTTTGCTACACTGAAGTTAGTCGCTAGGTAAAGAGCAAATCGGCTGTTAACTGCAAGTATAGCCTATAGCTAAAAGAAACAAGGAACGAAGGTTAATTAACGATTTCCTCTATCCTGCGACCGGACTACACCAGCATTATTATTTAACTTTTTAATGAAGATTTTGACATAAATACTGTACATTAAATTAAAGTTAAGTAATCATTAAATACTAACGGCCGCATTCAAAAATCTTTGAATGCGGCCGTAAGTATAGTCACAAAATGTATGAAATATCAATATTTTGAACACGACACGACAAGGTCGTCGAAAACTTTAGAACATTCCAAATTAAACGCTCCGTTGATCAAACATAATTACTGCCGTGTCAGCGCGCAGAACACGTGTTCAAAGTCTCTACCAACTAATATCATAGTTGGTGACATTATTCAGCGAGGGAGAGCAAAGGAGAGAGCAAACAGAAGAGTTAAGAAGGGAGTTAAGAGGGGAGCAGAGAACGGATTTGATCGACGAAATGAGGGCTTCAGAAAAACCGGCAAGGAACTAAGTTTGTATTTTGAGGCGTAATTTGAACGAATACGAGCAGCGTGGATTTAAAAGGCACTACAGAAATAGAAAAGTTAATGAAACTTAAGAAAAATAAATGAAAGAAATAAAGCGCATAAGCAAAACATGCGTGATGCGACGCTCGAAACGCAAGCTAGCCTCGTCTTATACTACATACGTACGTGTGTCTGATTTCATGTTTTTTTGCCATGAAATAAAGTTACCGATACGTGGGAGAGCCATGCTTCGGCACGAATGGGCCGGCTCGACCGGAGAAATACCACGTTCTCACAGAAAACCGGCGTGAAACAGCGCTTGCGCTGTGTTTCGCCGAGTGAGTGAGTTTACCGGAGGCCCAATCCCCTACCCTATTCCCTTCCCTACCCTCCCCTATTCCCTTCCCTTCCCATCCCTACCCTCCCCTATTACCCTATTCCCACTTAAAAGGCCGGCAACGCACTTGCAGCTCTTCTGATGCTGCGAGTGTCCATGGGCGACGGAAGTTGCTTTCCATCAGGTGACCCGTTTGCTCGTTGGCCCCCTTATTTCATTAAAAAAAAAACGAAGCGCTTAAAATTTAAATTTAAATTTTTACTTTTCCCTTCATACTGCACATCTCTACACAGCCCTTGGGAATGAATGTCAGTTGAATGTTGCGCATTTGTATCAAATTAATAACATTATTGCTATCGAGTATTCACCCAGTAATGAGTCATTGGTAACAATCAACAATGGATTCTCATTAGCAGAACAAAAGGGTTTAAATGGCCAAACTCTACTGGGTCACGTACAAAAATTTGAAATAATTCTACTATTTCACTATGACAATATTAAATACACCTGTGATACGGTTTGGATGCAGTCTCATTTTACCAAACATCAATCTATATCAAATCAAATCCAACCGCTGCTCTGGTTTGTCTTCAAAAATATGTCGTTTGAAGTTTGAGTACAAGAGAATACTATTTTCGTGTTTGATCCGGACTGAATTGGAGAGTAATTAACGATAGATTATTATGGTATAGCAGGGTTCTGTTTCTAGACATTTTAGTACCGAAGATGTCCCAAGAGAATTGAAATTGGAGAAGTCTCAAGGGAATGTGTGAGATAAAAACAAATGTTTGTTAATCCAAACGGTATATCGGTATAATATGGATTTTGAATTATGTATTTTAAATTTTTATTGCCAAATTTAACTATATATGTTATTGCTTATACAAAGTAAATATAAATTGGTGTACTTTTGTATGATAAATGAAAAGAACGAAAAAATGTAACAAAATAGCCTATAAGAAAAAATGTAAAACAAAAGCATAAAACGAGCCCTGACTCCGTTAAATGGAAAGGTGGAATATAAATTTAAAAAAAAAAAGGTATAAGACAACTAAATCTAGCCGTAAAATGTTGAGCATATAAACATCGTTACAATCGTCAAGGACTACAGCTTGTCAAAAAATCGGCCAAGTGCGAGTCGGACTCGCGCACGAAGGGTTCCGTATCGTTATAGAGGGTACGGAACCCTTCGTGCCAAAAATTGTGTTATTTGAGCCCCCTTAAATTTTTATTTTATTTTAATATTATTATTTAATATTAAAGAACACATATAACAAAGGACTTTGTGAAAAATTCAAGTGCCTACCTCTTGCCATTATTGATATAGAGCAAAAAAGGCCGAAAAAATCACGTTAGTTGTATGGGAGCCCCCCTTAAATATTAATTTTATTTTGTTCACAGGTTTATCCTAATTTAAGTATCAGCAGAACATCAAATATGTATACCGTCACGAACTTTCCTGTATCATGTAATTTATAAGTAATGAAACTTCTGTACTTTAAGCAAATAAATAACTTATTTAAAAAAAAAAAATTAAAAATATTTTGTTTTCAGTATTTGCTGTTATAGCGGCAACAGATATACACAATCTGTGAAAATTTCAGAAGTCTAGCTATAGCGGTTCTTGAGATACAGCCTGGAGACAGACAGACGGACAGACAACGAAGTCTTAGTAATAGGGTCCCGTTTTTACCTTTTGGGTACGGATATACGCCCGACCACGTGGTGTGGTTGTGGTACGTGTGGGTTAGCCCTTAAAGTATAAGTGTTCAAATTTTATGTTTCGATCGTGATTACGTTTAGAAAATTTAGTTCAGTGTCTCTTCCTTGACATTCTGTACATTGTTATTTGTTAGTTTCCCAGCATCAAGAAGTATCCAAATCCTCAAAGATTTCAGAAGAAAACACCACTCTTTGGCCACCATCGCTCAAAGTTTGCGCGATATATTGCAATTAAAATCTATTATCTTGGCAGAGTTACCTGCTCTTGAAAACTTGGGAGTGCGGTTGCCAAACAGTAGGAAACTTTAATCTTAAACAGAAAACTGTTTCAAAGTTACGTTGTAAAGAGCGGGCTGCGCAATTTTGCTGTGTTTTCTAATAAGTATTACGATCCCGGAAGACGATTGACTCAAATGAAATTGAGATTTATTTAATCATTGTATATTTATCTGATATTTAGCTAACGGAAAACACGATTCACTTATTTTGACTCGATAGTTTTATTTTTCGAAATTATGAATATTTTTGGGCATTTCAACAAATATCTGTTACACTTATTGAGTTACTATCATTAAGTAACTTGCACTACTACAATCACACACTTTATAAAATAATAGCTAAAGGAAATATTAGTAATGTATTTAGTTTTTAAATAATCATCAAAAAACAGTTTTGGGACTTACGACCTTTACTTTCGTGCTATAATGCGGGAACCGTTGTTACGCGATATTGTTCACTATTAGCTGCAGCCTAAAGTACATTGCCCGGGAGCACGATTCATGGAATTATTGTATCACGATTGGAGGATAGCGTTGTGTGTAGGCGGGGCTAGCGTTTTCACAGTAGGCTCTTAATCCAATTACGTATTGCAATTTGTAAGATGTACTTTGGCACTAATTCACGTCAAGGTCATAGAGAGAATATGAGTGGAGTTACCAAAGGGAGATTTTTCCCAAAGAAGGGTTGAAAGACTCGGCTTCGTTAAGCATTGCATCTCATGGCGCCAGGTCTTTCCTAGAAATAAGACCGCACATGGATTAAATATGGCAAAAGATATTGAGTAGGTACTGCATGTTTTGGCGCATCCTATTTTTCTCTACTTTTATGCGCTGTCTGTTCTTTACATAAATCATCCCATCATTTCTCGGAACAAAAACTGACGAGCTTTTGTAGGAGATTCTGGAAAAGTTAATCACAAGTAGATGAATATAGAAACTAGACGTAGAACTGTAAGCCGCGGATCAGGTATCATTAACAAATTGGAGCCGGCAACTGGGTCACCGTCTGTGAATAGGCCTAACCGCTTTTATTAGAAGCCTTTGTGTTTCAATTTGATGCAGACTGCAGAGCAATCTAAAAATGAAACGCCGGTACTTCTCATCCAATATGGACATCCACCGCCGTAGAAATATTAGGTCTTAAGATTAATAAATCCATACTAATATCATGAATAATATGACTGTCTGTCTTTCTGTGTGTATGTTAACTCATCACCTGTACTTAATGGAATTTGATGAAAGGATTACCGCGTGATAAGCGAATCATTGGCGTAACAAAGTGACTGGCATTCGTGTTCTAATATTATAGTAAACCTAGGTTACATTAGAATAGTTTATTCCTGTGTTTGACAGAGGCACCTGTTATTGACGGCAAACCGCAGGTGGTTGTGAGTAGCTGCACATACCGAGCGCGCTAGATTACCCAACCACGTACACAATAACATGTTCTCCCCTGCTGGCTGCTAGATCACAAAAGGTTAATAATTAATGTCCTAATTATTATTATTATTAATGTTGGTCTGTTATTTTAGAATATCCTCGACAAAAAATCGGCCAAGTGCGAGTTGGACTCGCCCATGAAGGGTTCCGCAGCAGCAATAAAGTTTATTTTTATGAAATTAAAAGGTTTTTGATTTATTTTTATATTTCAGTTGATTTAATGAAAGTAAAATTAAGGTTTACAATTTATGACGTATTATAAAAAAAACTACTTGCTAAATCTCGTTCAAACCAATTTTCGTTGGTAATTTTTATAGTAATCATATATTTTTTTAAGACTTATCATACTAGGGGACTTATCATACTTTAGAAATTAAAGGGGGGGACACACATTTTACCACTTTGGAAGAGTCTCTCTCGCAAACTATTCAGGTTAGAAAAAAAAATGATATTAGAAACCTCAATATGATTTTTGAAGACCTATCCATAGATACCCCACACGCATAGGTTAGATGAATTTTATTTTTTTTTTGTTTTAGTTGTACCTATGGGGACCCCTAAAATTTTTAATAATTTTTCCATTTTTGTATCAAAATCTTAATGCGGTTCACAGACTACATCTACTTACCAAGTTTAAATAGTATAGCTCTTATAGTTTCGGAGAAAAGTGGCTGTGACATACGGACGGACAGACAGACAGACAGACAGACAGACAGATAGATAGACAGACATACAGACATACAGACATACAGACAGACAGACAGAAATCTATAAGGGTTCCACTTTTTGCCATTTGGCTACGGAACCCTAAAAACACTCAAGTTTCTAAAAAATATTTGGTACTACTAATATATATTCTGTGAAATTATAAAAAAGAATCGTTCACTTTTCAGCAAACAGCTGAGAAATGAGCGACTGAGACGTGGGTATTTTTAGCTCGATAGTTGCTCAACGCTGAAGAGCTCTTCTCGCCGAAGAAAAAAACAATTTGCTCGACACTTGTAGCCACGAGTTTCTTGTTCAAGTTCAACAGTATACTTAAAATACTGACGCGAACAATTTTCCAGATAATATTCTTCTACTCGATATTTCAGCAGTCAAAGACGTATTGTTTCAAAAGCGGGGTTAACTCGCAACTGGGACTCATGACCAGGACCAAATCCTGGGCGGATTTGGTTCTGGTCACGAGTCCCAGTTTCCAATCCGTCCAATTCAATTCATTTATAAAGATGGGAAATTCATAACAGCGTCTGACGCCGCTACCATCAAAATTGTATAAAGATAGAGCACAACCAATCAGACACCAAGTAACTCTCTGTAGAGCTGTATACATGTTGTTAGTAGCGGTGACTGATTGCGCCGTCATAGGGCCCTGATGAAATATAGCCCTAAATCTAAAAGGTACACCATTTACATCTAGATTGGCCTAGAGCTCAATATTTTATTCATAACATTTCGCTGCTCATAATTTTTAATTAAAACTTAAGTAAGTGGCTCGTTTTTTATTCAGAGTTTATCCGGACATTGTTCGCTACGTTTTCCACAAAACATTACGAGAGCTGAAGCCTCAAACAAGGTATGATTTATATATTTTTTGAGGCGGACTTTTTATGCGCTTGGAAATTTTCATTAGTAGTAAGTAAACGCTATGTCAAGGTCAGAGTTAATTGAAATTACACCGAATTTTCTTTTAATTTGACATTCGTGAGTTTGATAATTTTGACAATTCATTTTGTGAATTGATTGAGAGGAATTGCTAAATGTGACCATTTTAGACCCGCTGATCATCACGTTGGGCTTTGATGGATCACCACGATTGGCAACCCGCGACTGCAAGCACGCTATTAATCCTACTGGAACCGTACAATTCTCTTGGTCAACTCTATGATTTAAACCTATTCATTGTACAATGTATAGGTTTAAATCACATGGAACAATACATTGCCATTGTATTGTTATAAATCGTATTGAGCAACGCCAGCTTCACAGCCTGAAGGTCGTTACGGTTTTCAACAGTTTAACAAAAATTACCAAGGCTTTATTCTAATGTATTATTTTTATATTTTTGGGTGTCGATTTTCAGAATCTTTTGATAACGTAGCAAAGTAATTATAATCTTTATTTGAGTGTGTCTTTGGTCTAAAAGCACTCACAGGTAAGGATATCACAGTTAAATTATATTTATGGATACGCCCGCAACTGAACTGAAAGCTCCGTTGTACCGAAAGTCCTTTATCGCGCGGGAACCGTAAATTTTTCTACAACCAAAAGCTATCCTATGTCCTTTTCCAGGACTCGAGTATCTGCAATCTGCATACCAAAATTCATCAAAATCGGTTCAGCGGTGTCAGCGTGAATAGGTGACAGACAGACGGACAGGCAGACAGACATTTTCGCATTTATAATATTAGTATGGATTATGCTATTATTAGCTATTTACTTAGACGACATAGTTATGTTTAGTACGTGAACTCTGTGACGCTATCACGCATTTTTATCTGACACGTCACACGGCATAGGGCGTAGGTTATCACCACGATATGCTCGTGTTCAGGAAGTGACACATTTTGTATATAGCTAAGATTTGAGACGGACTTTGAAGCCCAACGAGGGTTTTCGATATTTCATTTATCACCAGATGGAGCCATATAGCCGTAGTCTTTCTTGTCAATTGACGTGTCAATCAGCTGTTATCTATACTAATATTATAAAGCGGAAGAGTTTGTTAGTTTGTTTGTTTGTTTGAACGCGCTAATCTCAGGAACTACTGGTCCGATTTGAAAAATTCTTTCAGTGTTAGATAGTCCATTTATCGAGGAAGGCTATAGGCTATATTTTATCACGCTAAGACTAATAGGAGCGAAGAAATAGAGGAAAATGTGGAAAAAACGGGGGGAAATTATTTGAAAGGGCTTATTTGAACGCGCTAATCTCAAGAACTACTGGTCCGATTTGAAAAATTCTTTCAGTCTTAGATAGCCCATTTATCTAGGAAGGCTATAGGCTATATTTTATAACGCTAAGACTAATAGGAGCGAAGAAATAGAAGAAAATGTGGAAAAAACGGAGGAAATTATTTGAAAGGGCTTATCTCACGAACTACTAGAGCAATTTTTCTGTTATTTGGGTCAGATAAGAAGTAGACCACGTGAAGGATAATAGGCTATTTTTTGTAGACTGATTTGTCTGTGAAATATCTAATTTACGCGGGCGAAGCCGCGCGGAACGTCTAGTAACAATATAGCTGTCATTTATGTAGATATACCTGGCATATATTATGTCCGTTTAACACAACAATTGACACGAAATACTCTACATTACCTACATAGAACCACCTTATGACAAATGAAATATCGAAAACCCTCATAAAAGGCTAGCAAAGAGAATGTTAGGAGCTTCTGAAACCCGCGTCGTGATGAGAGGGTTATGTAGTGGATGCGAAAAAAGCTCAGAATCACATTAAATAGCGTGTTTACTTAGGAAAACAGGCTTTAACTTCAAGTGCCACGTATGTAAGATTCCAGGCAGGTACCAGGTTTTCATAAACTTGTGGAGATTTAAAATAACGGGTTCTGAAGTTGATGGAGCAATATGTATTATTAATGTAAGGTTTTCATAAACCCGTGGAGGTTGAAATGGAATAAAATTTTCAAAGTCACGGTTAAAAGAAAGGTGAGTGCATACTCCCACTTGGTTCTCGCAGACAATGGAACAACAACAAACACTCATTTGTACGGTCATTATGGCGTTGTGTTTTCAGTAGGCTTTGTTTGGGAATTGCATAATTGTATCAAGTTGCTTCAGTTGTTCCCTCTATTATGTGACAAAAATGTTTCACTTCGGCACTTGGATACATTTAATTATTATTTATTGAGGATTTTGATAATATAGAGTCCATACATGCTCTGGCTTACGCACTTGGATATATTTAATTATTATTTATTGATGATTTTGATAATATAGAGTCCATACATGCTCTGTCAAGTGGCCAAAGTGTCCTTTTAAAATGAATCAGAGAGTCAGAGTGTTTACTCTGACACACCTTTGACCCACAAAATCACCATCTTTCTAACATGGGCTTTACCTTTCATGTTGGATTTATTACATGGCATTGTCCTGAAGTTCCGTAATTAGTTTTTATCGCGAGGGTCGACAAAGGTACATTATGTCAATTTAAGCTACAAATTGACAAGCTGGCGTAAAGTTGACATATTGAGGTCGATCCCTCGATAAGGTAGAGGGTTTACAACAAACCACTGTAAAGGACGGAGGGCTGCATGGTCTGTAGGTCGATTCTGCTATATTAATTAAACATTAATACAGTTTTGATATAGTTTCGATTCAGTCGTATTCTTATAAAATGTCAAGCTTACACGAAGGTTCTAATCAAGGAAGGTTTTTTATTCATTTCTATTCATAGCGAATTTTCGTACGAAATTCAACGCTTTCATCAAATTCGATATTTTGGTCTGGCTATTTTTTTTGGATTACATACTAACTAATCTCGCGTCAAAAAAAAAAGCCAACACAGTTGAGCACACATGAAATTCATTATTATTTTCCTACTTTTACTTAACGCTGGCAACCCCTTCCCACCACCCGATCGATTTAAATTTTTTTTTGGGTGCAGAGGAAGTACAGAGCTACTGTTTGGAAAAAAAAATCAAAGTCGCCGAGCCTACATTTTTTTCCCCACCCCACTACACCCACATCCACCGCCCACGGCCTGCCAGCACGCACATTATCAGAAAAGGTTGTTCAGGGAAGTAGCTAACGGAGTTTTAATACAGCTGAAGCCACATGACCGATTTGGTCGTCGGCTCTTATATAGTCGATATATGTTTCTGATTGGTCAAAAGCACAAAATCTGCCTGGACTTTTGTTTGGTGTTGTTTTAAGTAAGTACTACTTTTCTGTTGATAGGAAATTAACTGGATCGAACAAGAAACGAATCGGTATTAATCTGAAATTGACGACCTCTGTGGCTCAGTTGGTGAGCGAGTTGGTAGCTCAAGCCGGGGGTCGTGGGTTCGAATCCCGCCGACGGAACAAAAAGTTTTCAATGTTCCTGGGTCTTGGATGTGTATTAAATGTATGTATAATATAATAAAAATCTTAAATGTATGTATAGTATAAAAGTATTAAATATATTTCCGTTGTCTGGTACCCGTAACACAAGTCCTTCAGGTACTTAACACGGGGCCAGACTGACGTGGTGTGAAGCGTCCATAGATATTATATTATTATTATTATTAATAATACATTAAAATAATAGTAACATTGTTCAAACCGCAGTGGTTAAAGTGAGTTAATTACTGAAACTGAGGACCGATTCTTCTTCGATTTCGATCCTTGAAAGTCGCTTCGATTTCAGTCTGTCTCATTCACACACATGTCTTCTCACGCGTAAATGCGACAGCCTGGGATCGAAGTGCAGTTAGAAGTATGAGCATCGGTCTCTAGATAAGGGTCTGGAGCCTCGTGTCAGAAATCACGACCTTTACAATGTATCATTATTCCCTACGTCACAATCTTAATCTTCACCTTTACATAACATAAATCGAAGTTACTTCTGCTACCGTTAGCTTGTATCGTTTGAAGAAACAAACATTAAAAGTTTTTAGCTATAGGTAAATTGATAATATAGGAATTATAATAACTGTTATGCTGCTGCATTTTGTCCGCAATTTTCGCAATAAAACTATTCAATATTTTTTCCTGAGACTGGAAAGTATCTCTATACTATTGTAACTCGGTTCAGCTGTTTAAACGTAAAGGACAGTGACCCTTCTCAATAAGTATTGAATATTGATACCTATTCATTCAATCGTTAGTAGTGTATAAACACCAACCTTTAAAGCACGTTTATATGTTTTATTGACCTGGAAACTCTATCCCCGATGTAGAGCAGTTATTTTTACTACTATCAGGATTCGAACCTTGTTACGTAACGAGCTTATCATCTTCTCGTTATCACATCGCCATATCGTCTTCTAGAACGTTCTGAGCTGTGGACGACCTCGATTTAAAAGTTGATAGGCACTATTAAACAAAATACCGATATGAAAAATAATCGTAGTTATCAAAAATTATTAATTAGAATTATTATATTTAGATTTTAGCCGAAGTTAGCAATCGCTTGTTTAGGCAAAAAGTAATTTGGTTTATTCATTTTAAAAAGAGATTATAACTATCTATTTCCTTTGCAAAAAATGCTTTTTTTTAAGAATCATTGTAATTTAACAAAATGTTTTGAAATTAGTTATCGTGAGTTTTAGGGTCATGTAAAGCATCCAGGACTCCAGGAGCACCATAAGAAAGTATAATACTCTGTCTGCAAAACCCCCAGTATTACACATGGTAGACCCTCTTCTCTAAGTTCCTCTATCACCACTAGCTCAAGTTTTATGGGATCCTGGTATCATCTAGTGTCCTTGGTAGCAACTAGTGAGTCAGGGCCCTTAGTCCTCATGCACTGTGTCGTCGCCCGTAAACTGATAAGTGTGTCTACCGCTATCTCGCTTGGCGACTGCCACTATCGAATGTGGGACGGTTATGGACCTACTGAGTGCTTGGTGATTCAATCACACGAGATACCAGGAGAACATCATATTTTAACCTCTTGAGGATGTGTTTTTTGGAAACTCTGGTGGTCTCTTTTGTAAATCTGACAGTGGAAGACAGTGTTAGTCTTCTGCCATCAAGATATAGAAAGTATCAAATAATTTTAATTTTCGCCACCTAATTTTTAACTCTCTCGTGGCGTTATATTATTATTTATTATAGTATGGAGTGGATTTAAAATCTAGGTCTTGAGCTAAGAATAAAAGCCTAGATATACCTATCAAGTTCTTAGAACTCTATCTGACTTATCGTGTCTTTAGGCTACGAGGACAGGAAAATATTATGTCTGGACCCGGCAAACTACTTAAATGACCCCGCAAAATATTTAATTACCGGCTTTTCAGATTTATTGACTATTCTCTAGCGATTTTTATTAGCTGACGTCAAAAATTGACTAATCAATAACTCTGTCGAATAGATAAAACTACGTTAAAAAACCCCAGAATTTATATAGGGGCATAATTATTGTGACCTATTTCTTGTGAAACATTTCGTAGTTGGGAAGTAAAATGTTAACAAAGTTGTGTAGTAAACGGTACCGCGTCCGCATCGCGACCGCAGCCTGATTCTGGTGCATTGCGGAACCAGGATGCTGTATGTCAACTCTTATTAGACTTGATGCTGAAATTTTAGCTCCATTTTTAAATTCCCTTACAGTTTATTTTACATTCGAGTAGTTCTTTTCTAACGGTTGCACACCAGCCAATTCATGATTACTTGACTTTAACATTTTAAATAAATAAAATAAATAAATAATCTTTTATTTCTGAATGGATTTAAAAAAAAAACTTTCAGAATGTTGATACTACTGGTGCCTACCACAGGTTCGGGAACTAACCCGGCGAGAAGAACCGGCGTAAGAAACTCATTTCACACTCATTACATTTAGAAGAGAAAAATCTTCATTAAGAAGAGTTTGACAAAATGTTAGTTTCTACTACAGTCTAGTTAGTATATTACAGTCGTATTATTTTAATCACTTTTATTGTTCCGGCTTAGCTACTGTTTGGCTCAGCTAGTTCTAATGAATTGATATAATAAATCTAATCTACAATAGCTCTTGATAAAGTTCAATAAGCAGATTGTTACAACTATTGTAATCTCACTTATCCGCAGATTATGAAATAATTCCAAAGAAAATTAAATTTCAGATCTATATTGTTTGGACTTTAGAAAATTGTTTAAAAATTGGAATTTTGTATAAAAACTGTGAAAATATAATATAAATAACTAATAATAGAGTTTCTTAAGTCCATTTATTTCTGACGGATCGATGAAGACAAACACAAAGACAGACAGCAGTAGTAGATAGTTCGTCAGATGTTAGTTACAGTAATGTGAAAACTTCAATGATTTTAATACTCATTTAACGCTCGATGAAACTTGAAGTCGTTTCGAGGGATATAATTTTGACTGTGCAAATTAAGCACGTTGACATGGCTCAAATTATGCTCCCATAGTAATATCCAGGAATATTCGCTTCTAGGAATATTTTTTCTTTGTTCTTTCTCTAAAGTTCAGATAGATAAAAGAAACAAAAAACTTAATTATTTTACAACTTCTGTCGACAATCCTCTTTGGTGGCTGATTGCAAAAAAAGAAGGCTAAACTTGATCCGAACGCCATACGGACTACGGTAGAAGTAAAAGTCAGCTGTGGTTTTATTGCTCATATACTCGTTATAGCAGTATAATTGCAAGCTCTTTAATATATTAATTTTGCCTCGTTAGAGATCACAGCTGGAGTGGTGCTTGAGTCAGCACCTTTCAGCTTTTATCGAGTAAATAAAGCGGAGTATGGAGAGCCATCAGTCAAGTTCATCTTATAAAACTGATGCCTCTTGCAGCTTCTATTCTCGGATGTAGATGATTGAGTAGCTCGGTCATTGTAGGTTGGATTATATTAGGGATGCCACGAATAGTGAATTGGCCGAATATCGAATACCGAATATTCGGCAACGCTGTCGGCCGAAGCGCCGAATATTCGGCACGAAATACATACTTTTCGGGGCGCGGTAGCTGGATTAAGACAAGTCGCAACCTGTTTTCCTCGTTGCGTTTTCAAACGAGTCATTTGCGTCAAACGAGTTGAATTTTTATTTGAAAACAGTTCGCTTAGATCGGATGGCCGATCCTTACAAGTGGTGGTTATCAAACGAAAAAACAATACCCAAACCTTTCGAAATTTGCCAAAGTTTATCTCCTGGAAGTAGCCTGTATAGTGAGAGGTTGCACCTGCAGCTCTTCTGATGCTGGAAGTTGCTTTCCATCAGGTGACCCGTTTGCTCGTTTGTCCCCTTATTTCATAAAAAAAAACAGCGCGGCGAAAATCTATGCCTACCTTTTTGTTTCCTTTTCACTTCTGACGGCACTCTCAGAGTGGAAGTGCAACTCATAGATTTTTTTTTCTCTGATCTCCTACTTTTGAGTAATATGTCTAAGGTTTACTCGTAATGTCTGTCACCGTACGTAATTTAGAGCCGTATTGACCGAGGACGAGTCAATAGATAATCTTTTATCTGACTATTAAATAATGAGGCGACGGCGCGCGTTGGTCACTCTCAGTACGCCCAAGACCAGTGTACTCGAAGTGTCTCGTGATAAGAAATCGGTGTTCTTTATTCGAAATTTCAATTTTATCGCGCCTGTATTACTGGCGAGTTTTGATTCTAAATTCGGATTGCGGTGCGTGTTGTGTTTTTTTAATTAGGAATGCAGTGATTTCAGAAGATTTTGGATTTGGCAAACGACAAGTTTAGTCTGCCAAGATGACGCCGCGAGATGAGGTGTGTAAATTGTGTTTGTATAAACAAGTTGTATAATATTTACGTCAATATCCCTTTTAGAGAAATGCGGAAACCAAGTCGTGTCAAATTTTTGGAGGTGATTTAAGGGAATCCTTTAAGAGCGGGCTGTCAGAAATATCAAAACACGCTAGCCCCGCCTACACACCATTCATACATTCCAAAATCGTGCCCCCCGGGGGCTTGCATTTGCATTGCATTGTGCTTTGCGCTGCAGCTAATAGTGAACAATATCGCGTAACAACGGTTCCCACATTATAGCACGAAAGTAAAGGTCGCAAGTCCAAAAAATGTTTTTGATGATTAGTTTAAAATTAAATACAATACTAATATTTCCTTTAGCCATTATTTTATAAAGTGTGTGATTGTAGTAGTGCAAATTTATTTAATAATAGTAAATCAATAAGTGTAACAGATATTTGTTGAAAAGCCCAGAAAGATTCATAATTTCGAAAAATATAACTTACGAGTCAAAATAAGTGAATCGTGTTTTCCGTTAGAAAAATATCAGATAAATATACAATGATTAAAAAAATCTCATTTCATTTAAGTCAGTCGCCTTCCGGGATCGTAATACTTATTAGAAAACACAGCAAAATTTTACAGCCCGCTCTTAATGTTACTGTCAATGTATTTTAATGCTATTGTGAATGTTTTGGCTTGCATCGCATTATGTAACAAAGTAACCCTATATGCTGTTTATGCGGTACGAACGTGCTCTATCTACGGAGCGTTGGGTTCAACTGCCGACACGTCACACGGATTAAGATCGTGAAAATATAAACAAAAGAGTTCTTTATGACCACCCATTAAACATTTTTTAACATTAACGACTGTTGTCTGTTGTACGAGTGTGTATCAACACTAATTCTTTTCACAAGTATTACCATACTTGTGAAAAGAATTAGTGTTGATTATAGGTCTACCAGAATCTGATGGCAATTTTTGACAGCAGATTTTCATAAAATATCCTTGATCATTGGATAAATTTTTATATTTGCATGTTTAACACACAGAATCAGCCGCTATAAGAAAAAAAAGGATCAAAATGTTTTATTCCAATTACCCCGGTATTGCTAGAGTCGATTTATTTTCTCACTTTTTGCCATCAGATTCTGGTAGAACTATATATTTTAAAATATACCTTAATTTTTTTTTAATTTCTTGTCATTTTGGTGAATCCAATCATGTCGTTTCAAGGGGACAATCATTTTCTCCAAATTATTATCTAAATTCTAAACTTTATTCGATGAAGTTGGCTCTAGCCGTCAAGAATTTGTAAGTTTCTGGGGTAGAATCATCACAAAGTTGATGTAAGGCACGGCTTTAAGTAAATTGTTCTCAATTATGCTGTTCCAAACTTTTCGGAATATGCGCGGCTTAGCGAACTATTCGTAAGTTCCTCAGAATAATGTAAAACTCCTTAAGGTTTATGCAACCCTAGTAATTTCTTCTGCACAACCTTCGTTTTTACAAGTATTTTTGATTTCCTAGGAGACCATGTAGGATATATTTTTAGCCAAGTAGTAAAGTCTTTACATAGCAATAATGTAACATCATAATTTAATTAATAGGATAGAAGCATTAAATCTATATGAAAATAACTTAGGCAAATTAGTTATTAGAAGTAGATGGTAGAGGTAAGTCCCCTTATGAAATTAACCTTTTAAAGAGATTAATTCTAGAAGTCTGTGTATTTTAAACAAAAAGATCAATGAACTTTATGCATTCTTTAAACAAATTGTTCGATGTAGTAGCAATTAGCAAAAATGTTATCTCGAATAACTAACTCGTAATCGTTACCAACTATGTTATTGTTTACTAAATAATTTAGTTTTAATGATGATAACAGAGGACTTTGACCGTGCCATGCGCTCTATAACATGGTGATATTGTTGATAGTTTAAACTTTAAACTAAACGCATTTTTTGGAAATAGATCATACATTCAATATATTATTATTATTGGTATTAGAGTTAAGACTTAAGGGCCTTCCCCTACGGAGATTCCGTAATTTACCGTATTTAGAGCCTTATAAACTCATAATTTGAAAGCTACAAAGTTATAATAAAAATACAGCAATAATCTTTAGTATATCAACATTCCCCGTTTTAAATTTTCTATTTTTGTTTATTAAACTCATGATATTAGCTTATTTAAAATTGAAGCATACTTTCAGCATCTCCCTAGTATTTACAAATTACGTTTATTTGAAACACACGACAATAGATAGACAATTTCATTAGCTACATATTCCCGGGTTTAAATTTTTTTAGATCAATTTTGAACTAAGATAAGTAAAGAAAACAGGATTTTTGTGCGATCTCGGCAACGCGTCAAATGTATGGTCAAGGTCGTTTGCTCAGGGGATGGCCTTAAGAGAGTATATGGGCGCTAGCATTGCTTGATTCGAGGGTTGGATCTGAAAGTATAAATTTCGTTTCTATTCAGTCAACTTACCATACTTAGCACACTTCTGACCATCAAAGTGTTGACAATTGAAAGTCCTAAGTATATTAGAGAGAATTAAACCTATATTTTATCGTAGGCAAGTTACATGACTGAAAACGATAAGGACCTATACAAATTAATTTTTTTAATATTTTTAGTAGTAAAGAAGTAGATGTTGTGTTTGTTTCCAACTACGTAACGGAGTTGTTAAACTTTTAATTAATAATTTCCAAGCAAAAAATAGCTGAATGTAAGGAGAAAGTTTACACGTGGCAGGAGGAATACAAGGTTATGGAGATACTAAGTGAACCTTAGTCAACATTCTGTAATCTCTATTTTATCTCTAAGTGCTCATTTAGATTTATACTTAGTAACCATAGAGAATATTTAGTTGAATGATATTATGTCAGCGCTGCGATTAGATGTTGCCGGCAACTGTGTTTCTTCCGTGAAAACCGTACATAATAGATTTTTCGTGGTAAAATTATCCTTAGTTTTTTCCTAGCACTGAGATAAATGTCAGCAATAGACAGAGAGACACACTATCTTATTTTCAATAATATTATTGTAGACTAGAATGGATAACATTAAATAGTAAGTATTGATATTTAGTATTTACTGGTAACGATAGGAGAGGTGGACTGTAATATGAATATTATGAAGAATGCTATAGCTACTAAATGATACACTATGAACTGCAACGACATATACTGTATTCTCCAGAGTCTTAGTAAATTGTAAAACAATATAGAAATGTAAACATTTCAAAAATAGTAAAAAAGTATAGAACACTCATCTATCCAGCCAGTCGCCAACATTTACATTCAAATAGACTAGGACCGGTGATAGATAAGAATCCCCTGAAGTGCTGGCGTTCTTTATGGGGTTAGATCCGAATTTAGGGCAAACGGCTTGAAAGGGCCTTCGAGACAGACTGGCAGTCACGTGACGTCAAGCTGGCGGCCTGCCAACTCCTTGCTTCCGACCTTACTAATTAGGAAACAGAGTTGATTTTACAATGCCTCTACATCTAGTTATGTAAGTGAGAGAGTTTCCATGGCGATGTAATTTTAACTAACGTTGACCGTTTTGCATCTCTCCTTGATTTTGTAATACATTTTACCTTGAATTATTATCGTCTAATAAGTCGCTTAGATCTTGTAATCAGGTATTGATTTTATCTGAAAGAAATTATATTTATTTTATAAGGTACATTGGACTGTTAAAGGACTGTTTTTAATCCCTGACGCTAGAAGAGGGATGTAATGACACCTCTAAACTCTATTCTTCATACTACACAGGTATGTTAGTGGGTTCAGGCATAGTTAATCAACGATTTTGGTCAACTTTTTCAACATTGCTTCTACTTTTAGTAATATTTATACTAGGAGCTGCTCTCGTTTGCCCGTATAAAAGCAGAATTCCGTGTACATTTTCCCCTGAAAAAAGTATCATATTATTATGTCTTTCTGGTCTACTGTATGTCTATGCCAAGTTTCCTTTACCTTTTTGTTAGTATAGAATCTAAGAAATGCCCGATTGTAAATGTTATCCTGTCAGTATTTCAATATCCACTCGGGTCTGTCACGACAAGCCAATCCCCAGCATCTATTAGATCAAGTGGCGCTAACGCGTGATTCGGCCATTATCCACTTGGGATGGAACAACATGTCCAATTCATCAACCTAATTTAGTCAAGAGTCTTCGCATACAGCTAATGCTTCCGGTAGATGACTATTGGAGGATGTGTCTTTAATAAAGAGGTTCGGATGGGTGAAAAAATTCTGCAATACGTATAGTTTGTACTTTGTAGTCAAAACGGGCAAATGGCTCACCAGTCACCAACTCACCACACATTCTCACCACGGCGAACACACTTGTGTCGCCAGGAATAGTGGTAACCGACCACGAAAACCCTTTAATATGATCTCAGGGGTGACCGAGGAACGAGTTAAATCTGTCTTGGGCAATGAAATTAATCAGAAGAATCACTTTGTAGCTAGAAATCTTGGGGTCTATTGTTTTACCCCGACTCTAGAAGGATCTTTAGTCAAGCGAGGTGGTATGCTTGGGCAGGCTGAAGTCCTAAGTCCTAATCGATAGCGCAATTCAATAGTTAGCAATATTCAATAGCGCCCAATACTAGTTGGTCTGGGCACAGAGCTGTTTTAGAGTTGAATGTTTTTTTAAAAAGCATGATATTTTTGATAAATACTATCTATAATAGTGAATAGATAATAATTTGGATATAAACCCAGGTTTACGACTAAAGAAACAATATCCATGTTTTTTCTCACAGATTGCTTAATCACCTGAGTCATACCCTACTCTTATGCCCAAAATGAATCCCAGCATTACATAAGGTTTAGTTAGGGTCTTATCGGAAGGGCGACACGCAACGCATTACTTACGGACATGATTTAGGGTGAGAGGTCAAAGGTCGAAGGGCTAATGGGTTTCGTTATCAAGGTCGCTGGGTTCTGTTTAAGCGATTAGACCGCGGTTAACATGGTAATAGTGAGAGCTAAGTGATCTATTAGTGATTATGGTAATGGCCTAATGGGTTTATTGGAATCGATTACATGGAGCAATTTGGGTGGTGACTGGTGAATATGTATAGAATTGTGTAACATCACAATTTTGTTCGGTTCATAGAGAGGTAAATTTTGCGATTCTTTCTTTACCTCTTACGTTTTGAAGATTGTCGTCTAAATCCTTACCTTATAAGGGCAGGGCTCTCCTTCGAAGAAGTACTGTAGATGTCTGGCTACTTCTCTTTATTTTAACTAGCAATCATGTCAGTATAGCGGAGTTCTGACTTAAATTTTATTTAGACGTCAGTGTACTAGACAACATCTTTGTTAGTTTAAAATGGCTTTTAGATTTTTTTTTCATTTGCGTCTTCTACAAATGGCTTAGGTAAGAGTTTCCGTTTTTTATGTAACCTGTAACCAAACTTCTCTGGAAAACTCCCGGTGACAATGACGCTCGTCTGCTGGCGGTCGTCCAACGTCGCATGATTACCTAAACGTAAACATACCGCGTCAGTCTGTCTGTCCACGTGGGGCATATCGTTAGGAGTTAAACAGGAATGTCGTTTACGTAAACAATCCTAATTCAGGGATTTGTCATATAAATCGCAAGCGCCTAACGCATTCCCTAAAAGATGCGTTATGGCGCTTGCGACTTATGTCACTAACATTTTTGATTTCTAACTTTAGGAAATAACGACAAGCAGGAGGAAAACTGGGGAAGTGCAAATAGGGAACTACAATTTATAGTACAAAAAATAAGCTTCCCCAGAAAGTGGGACTACCGCTGCGCTGGTTTTAATTAATCCACTGAGGAAAGTGCGGCATATCAAAAGAAATTGTTACCTACTGTAGTTATACGATGAGCTCTGAAAGTGTTATTTTAAAGGTATTCGTTTCGTATTCGTAGCGTAGCTGTTGTTTTTTTTAATATAATCGCACCTGAAGAAGTCAGGTCCGCATTGCTAGTGTTAACTAATTTGAGTTAAGGCCATCCCCCAAACGACCTTGACCATACATTTGCCGCGTTGCCGAGATCGCACCAAAATCCTATTTTTTTACTTATCTTAGTTCAAAATTGACCTAAAAAAATTCAAACGTGGAATATGTAGTTAATGAAATGGTCGATCTATTGGCGTGTGTTTCAAATAAAAGTAATTTGTAAATACAAGGGAGATACTGAAAGTATGCTAATTTTAATAAATTGGTATTACTTTGGAAGCTGATATCATGAGTATAATAAACAAAAATAGGAAATTAATAACGTGGAAAGGAATGTTCATATACTAAAGATTATTGCTGTATTTTTATTATAATTTTGTAGCTTTCAAATTATGAGTTATAAGGCTCTAAAAAAGGTAAATTACGGCATCTCCGTTATAGGGGGAGCGCCTTAAGACTGCGTGTAATGTTAATATCCAAATCCTAAGTGCCTAATATTAGGATTTAGGACTTATTATTATTAGGACATATTATTATTTATTATTATTATTTGCGAAACAGCGCTTCTAGTTACAAACAATTCAAGTAACTAATTCGTTGCCAGTTGCCACACAAATTGTTGCCAGCTCTCGTTCAACAGTGAGAAGTGACTTATTATTATTATTAGTTATTATTATTATTATTATTATTATTACTTTTGCTTTAGCCAGTAAATTTTATATACATAATAGCTTAGCAACAGTTTCGATTTCTAATTCATAAATTCATACAAAACTAAGCGATACACTCAAATATTGATGAAACGTTTAGACAATGATAACAGATAACGTTATCAGTTATCACGGTTGTCAGTTGTCACCAACAATATAAATCACATACACTGTCAACATAACACACATTCACTATCACTATTGACGGTAGGGTGACCAAATGAGGGATAATCGATATTTAAACTCTTAATTATGGTCCTTTTTCACGTTGGACCATGCTATGACCACGATTGCTCTACAATTTGTACAATCTACGTTAATCATGAGCAATTAAAGATGAATATTACGCTTCGACAATTTCCTAATCGGTCGTAAATGGAGAGAAAGCACAGCGTGGAGGTGCATTATTTGCCTTTTAATACGAATTTTCCATTAAATATACGTTAAGAAAATTATTATCTCACTATCATTTTTATGTAAAGAGGTGCCAAAAAGTTTCGTAGAGCTGAAATGCGCTTGATTTAAAAATCCTAACACTCAGGCATGGTTTCACAAAACCACAGCTATCTTTTCTTCTTCGTTTTTTTTTAATATCCTTCCACTTAGACAATGTTCCAAGCTTTCATTTGATATGGAGACGGAACTAACAGAGCAAGTATGAATAATGCCTAAGTTTAGAAATCTGCGTAAATGTTTAAAATAAATAGTCTTTTAGGTCGTTGAAATCACGAGTGAGGGCCTGTCCACATCTCCACGTCACGACGTCATCAACGTGGAACGGTGCGGTAACGTGACACGGTACGTTGACGTGACGTGCAAATTTACGTTAACGTAATGTAAAATGCATGTCACGATATAGCAACATTGTACGTCGCCATGACTTATAAAACTGCTACATTCTTCACTACTAATCTAGATGTGGACCGCACAATACGTATTCTTTTTTATCTTATTTATCGCTTTTGCTATTGTTAAAAACGGAGAAAGAGAAGAAAAAAGACGAGCATTTTTACGTTACGTTCACGTAAATTTACACGTCACGTCAATGTACCGTGCCACGTAACACGTTGGTGCACCGTGCCACGTAACACGTTAGTGCACCGTTCCACGTTGACGACGTCGTGACGTGGAGATGTGGGCAGGCCCTGAGATATTGGCGAATGTTCACGAGTTACGTAAATTACACCGACTGGATTTGTCAAATTGACGTTATTATACGAAAGGCGCGTGGTGGATGTGATTTGTAACGGGCTTCCAAAAAGAGGAGGAGGTTTTTATGTGTATACTGCATACAGAACTTTTCAAAATATAATTTTTATGAGGTATCATAGTTGGTCCTATAGGGTTATGATGGACCATAGTGTCAAGCATGTGTCCACTGTAGCCCATGATCTGTAGTAACTCGTGCTTGTAAGAAAGCTTGTGGCAATCATGGTGGAAAATAAAGATGATATGATTTGATTATAATTATCCATCATGGACTTACATGGAGAGAATATGAATGTAGTTTGTATTTAACAATGTGGAGTCGAAAATAAACACAAAATCAATAAGCATATTTCTTTCTGGAGTATTTGCTTACATAAGATAGAAACGATAATATTTTCGTTCCAAATATGGTAAAATCTAGGGAGCAAATGGGTGATAAATGGCTTACAGGTCGTTCGGTGAAAATATGTGGAATCGCTTTTGCTTATTTCAACAAAAGCAATTTATTTTACTTGTAACTCTTCGATTACTGAATGTTCCACCGTCGGTTCTTCTAATTGGGCTGTCTTAAACATTGAGATTCAGGGAGTGTCTGTGGCTGTTTTGAATGTGATGCCATTTCCAGGCTTGACTAACAGGAGCGCTTAGTATAGTAGCTGTCAGAACTGCAGTCCCGAGTTAAGTTAAAATAGAAGACTGGTGAAGTTTAGGAGATAAAGGGAGAAATGCGTAGATTTCAGTTTGCCCTAAACATCGGCTTTGCGAGCAGAGCAATATATCATTAAGGCTATAGAGTATGGAGTATAGAGTAAAGACGACGAAGCCCATGCAGTGAATTCGAGTAGCCTGCGAATCTTTATCATGTCGTCTGCAGATTTCTACCATTCGTCAAGTGTATATACGCAGGTGATGCCGCCAGCGCTGCAGCGCTCTTCACCTCTCTTCAAGGTTTGAGGTCGAGGGTCCATAGCCATGTTTGATGTTAATATGTGTTTTAATTAGTCGCTTTGATGTTTGTCGCGATACGAGGCGTATTTGCCTGATGGTTCTTGAGAGCCACAATCTGCAAGCGGTCTCAAAAATTTCCACTGACTTGATATGAGGGGTTCATGGTTAAAGCGTTGAGTTTACAGTCTTTCACAAGTCTATTTTCTTTAGGTTTCCATTTACAGGAAAAATATTATGTTATTATCTGGATTTCCTAAGTGAGATCGTGCCTTAACTTCCTTTACCATTTCCTTATTGACTGTCTTCGAAGTATTTTATTCTGTAGGCCTAACATCCGAAAGTCGAATCGACATGATCCTATATCGAACTATAGAGTAGTTCGCCTACTGACTATCCTTTCATGCCAATGCTGTCATATTGTCATGCCTTTTGTAACTTGCTTATTTGTGGCTTAATATTATATTGTACCGTCTTTTTTTGCCAGTGCAAGTGCGTTGATTAGAAATTGGAATATTGTCATGCCCAAACCTATCTTGTCAGTGATGGCGATTGGCTGTTAGGAAGCAAGTATATGGAGTAGCTGGCAATTCCATCGAGGAAGTCTCAAGGAAATTAACGCAAGACATCAGCTGCGAACTAATTACTAGCTCAAGCAGCTTAAAATATGCTTCATATTCTCAGCCGTTACATAATTTCATACGGCCGATACAATTCCGCCCATGAAATGGGGCGAAATGGGGTGAAATGGAGCGAAACGGGGCGGGGGGCGAATCCGTTTAATCCTGAATGGGGCGTTCTAGATCCAGTGTATTGTTTAAGTGATGCGGCGCGCTGCAGGTCAATTGTCTTTATAGGTTATGGCTTTTAGCGATAATTATGGGGTCAGAGATGAATAGTTGCGGGTTTATACAACAGTCAACAAGGTTGTTGTTTTTGCTGACTAACATCCTAAATCCACACTCGGAGACAATTCATGACTTACTGAAGAGTTTGACAGATAATAATCTATGAGGTTTATGTCTAAATAGCCGTTAATTTAAAGTTAAGTAATAATCAAATCTGCAGAGTGCGGCCGTGAGGTCTGGTGGACATCGTAAGTTTTATCAAAGTTAAAATTATTTTATTATTAATACAACCGGTCCAGGTTAAAAGCTCTATGAAACAGCAAAATGGTAATCTCATATACGTAAAAAGACTTTATCCGAATCATAACGAAGTTATATTCATGTTGAAATAAAATTGCAGAATGGCGGAATTTAAATCTTAAATACTTTAAAATTTAAAACCAATTAAATATGAAGAATATAAAACTGAGACGACTCACCAGCTTAATCCATCCATCCGTAGACCTCGAATGAAAAATGGTAAGAGGATTAACTCGGATGATGGCAGGTTCGTTTCTCCGCAATTCAAATGTTGTGGCGTGGTAACAGAGCATTAAACTTTAATAAAGTTAAAAAAAAACTCGACAATACTCTTTTTCCAAGGACAGTAATAAGTGGTAATAAATTGCAATGCCTTTTTAGATGCAGGTGGAACTTAATTTTTTTGAGTTTTTTTAATTTTCCGTAAGCAATACTTATCCTTGCTAATATTAGGTATAAATGCGAAAGTGTGCTCGTCTATTACTGCTTCACGCTTAAACGGCTGAAGCGATATATGTGAAATTTGGTACGTAGATACATTGAGTTCCGAGACATGAGAGACGGGACATGGGATACTTTTTATCGGAAAAATGTACGGTTACCGCTCGACAAATGAATTTCAGCGCAACGATGTTACGGGCAACATCTAGTGTCGTTATAAAGAGTTTTCAGTGTTAGCTCTCGTACATATTCCCATGTGTCATTGAGACACATAATGCTTTGAGTCGCGCTCAAAGAATATTAATCTACGGAGTTTCCATTTTAAATGAACGCGTTACGCCCGCAGTACAATTCTCCGGGAGACCTTGATTTCAGCTAAACCGGTACGCTTTTACCTTGCTACGGTATTCTATATCATCTGACATTTTCGGTGTCTGGGGATTATATTTTTCGCTTTTATTCCACTTGTATTCTTATTAAAGTAAGTATAAGCATTATCATATCGAATAAACGACGTTAGGACGGAAAGCACCTTATTCAAGCACTTTTGTATAAACAGTTCTGAAACTTTTAATAAGAAATTGTAATGGGGTGGCCTATATTTTGGGATGAGTTTAAGGGTACTGCCTTAAATTGGCTCATCACAAAGTTATTATCATCATTATCATGTCAGCGTATTCATTAATCATCTATTGATGTGACTAATATCATTATTGATTAGCTATACAAATTACCATTGAAAGCCAAGGACCATGTTTATACAGGCTGTAACAAAACTATGTAATAATACTTTAGGGTTTGTAGTTTTGTACGTGTCCCTGATATAGAGTTCACTGTGAAAGTAGAAACGCTGAAAGTGCAAACATTTTTTTCGAATTTGTATGAGCAAGCGCCATAAATTTTTCCATACAAAGGTAAAAAAGTTACTCTTTCAGCGCCGCTACTTTCACAGCGAATTATACAGGTTATTAGGTTTAACACCGTTATCATTAAAACCATCAAATGAGCCCATCAAAATGAACAACTTTTTCTATGAGAACAATGCTGGGAACTCGAAAAAAAAATGCCGTCTTCATACCCATACAGGGTAAGGTTGCCCGGATCGGCAATTTATATGGGTATGAAGACGGACGGCCCAGTAGGCCTACTACGAAACTCTCTTGAGACTCAAACAATCGGGCGAGAATGCCGCGTCCTGCTCTAACAACGTCATTTCACGTTTGTTAGAGTAGGACGCGGCATTCTCGTCCGATTGTTTGAGTCTCAAAACAGTTTCATGGTACAAGGCCTGTATACTGGAGAGTGGAGACCCATACACATCCTAAAGTTTTATCACTTTGTATTATCATTTTTTTTCATTTAGTTTTGTTAAACCTTGTATACTGGAAGGTTTGATCCTCTTGAATTTTTCACCACCCAAAAAAGAGGGGGGCAAGTATGAAATATTTAGTACTAGATGATCCGGTGAACTTCGTATCACTTCTCTCCTAATATAAACCTTCCCTAGACTTCAACGAATATTTCTATACTAAAATTAGCCAAATCGGTTCAGCCGTTCTCGAGTTATAGCAGGACTAACACAATTGAAAATCCATTTTTATGTTTATATAGAAGATAGATAAATGTACTTAATTTTTTGGTGACAAACTTCTCGATCTGTCTATGAAATATAACCATTTAAGGGTAATTCTCATTTTTGATACAAAAAAATTGTAAAAAATCCTAAACGTCTTTTTGAGCAATTTGATGGTTGATTCTACTAGTTTTAGTCTTGTTCTAGATCGGAAAAATATTCTCCGAGCTTGCAGCCCCCTATACATAGAGAAATAA
Organism: Cyaniris semiargus; assembly: GCA_905187585.1. NCBI lineage: Eukaryota > Metazoa > Arthropoda > Insecta > Lepidoptera > Lycaenidae > Cyaniris > Cyaniris semiargus. Next base: position 16,073,313 of record LR994558.1, read on the forward strand.
GGGATTTTAAAAAAAGTGCCCTCCATGGTAGTGACTTAACTTCCATGGAAATGACATTCCATATAATTACTTATTCATAGCTGTGACATAAAACAGGGAGGTGACTTAATTCTTAAAAGTAAAATGCAATTTTTGTTAAAAAAAATCAACTTTATTGTTATTACTGACTAAATTATTATGTAAACTAATAAGTATCACAAAGGATATCACCCAAATTGGGCTAATTTTAAAAGTGCCGGCCAACTCAAACAAACCCATTATTTTATTAGATTTTTTTTAATGAAATAAGGGGGCAAACGAGCATACGGGTCACCTGATGGAAAGCATCTACCGTCGTCCATGGACACTCGCAACATCAGAAGAGCTGCAGGTGCGGCCTTTTAAGAGGGAATACGCTTTCTTCTTGAAGGTTTGCAGGTCGTATAGGTCCGGAAATACTGCTGGTGACAGTTCGTTGCAGAGTTTTACAGTGCGTTACGCGAAATGCAGAAAGTTACGCGAAAAACGCACGGTGGAAGACTGCCACTCATCAAGGTGATGAGGATGGTATATTTTTCGCGTGGGGCGATGGCGAAAAGAGCAGGAGGTATGATTCCGAACAATTCCTCAGAGCACTCCCCGTTATACAACCGATAGAGGATGCAGAGTGAAGCTACATCTCAGCGTATTTTTCAAGTAAGCAATGAGTTGTGCCCTGGGATTTGGAGGCTGCCTCACTGGCTGAAGTGTTCTGGCAATGCCAGACCGAACCAGACGCGGGACAGAACCCGTCACCTGACATTATCCGGCGATAGCGGAAAAGCGCCAAAGAACGAGCGCTTGACCTTTAGGTTGAGAGACTAGAGTAGCTGCAAGTCAGTGTCAACCTCCTGACATCCATTCGACCTGTTCTAAAAGAATGGGTTAACTCAAAGACCGGTGCACTCTCTTTTCGTCTCACGCGGCTACTGACCGGGCATAGGTGCTTCGGTCGGCACCTATGTGAGATAGCAGGACGAGAAGAAACAACGGCTTGTCACCACTGAAGTGTGTGACACGGCTGAGCACATGATTATGATTTGTGCCGCATGTCATAATCATATGCTCAGTCTTTCACAAAAATTATTTCAGTGTCAGATAGCCCATTTATCCAGGAAGGCTATAGGCTGTATTTTATGACGCTAAGACTAATAGGAACTAAGAAATAAAGGAAAATGTGGAAAAAACGGGGGAAATTATTTGAAAGAGCTTATCTCACGAACTACTGGAGCAATTTTATGTTATTTGGCACAGATAAGAAGTAGAGCACGTGAAGGGTCATAGGCTATTTTTTGTGGACTAATTTGTCTGTGAAATATCTAATTTACGCGGGCGAAGCCGCGCGGAACGTCTAGTAAGTTATAATCCTTATTTTTTTCGTGAACTTGACTTTAGGTTCAATGCCTCCGAATCGAATTATTTGACCAACAAAATGCTGCTCCGTCTTCTTTGACAAAAATCTTGTAACTACCCGCATTCCTTTAGAAGAGCTGCGGAATGTGCATTTCCAGATTGTTGTTCTTCAGTTGTAGACTCCGAAACTGTGGACAAATCGGTCTCGTAACTGGAATATAAATAAAATAATAATAACAATGTAAAATACCCGCAAACCACAGCCATTCGTAAATAAAACTCACTTCCATGGATCCATGGTCACTTCCATGGGTGATTTTTTATCCACGGATCCATGGATGTGACGCCCATGGAAGTGATTTTTCGTTACTTAAATGTTCAAACAGAACCTCAAAATCAAGCATGGTTATTCAAATTTTGCCAAGCGTTTTTCGATACAAAAACACATTCGAAACACAAAACTAAAGTTTATAATTTAACTGTACATACCTTTGACAGTAACCACAGTAGTGACTACTTATGCTCGACGAGTTGTGAGAATAACAACTATAATATGATTTTCTGGTAACGCTTACGTCGCCGGTAAAATCTGACAACTGAAGTAAAATGGCGCGGGTGTTTTTTTTAGTCGTGCGACGTTCCTTTCTACGCAAATTATTTGTCATATAAAAAAACTATCGCGTGACATCATCCATGGATGTGACTAAAAAAATCGATCACAATGTTTTTAAAAGTATTACTTATGAGTGTATTAAGGTTTTGACCGTAGTTTTTTTTATTTATATAGTTTATTTAACCTGGTTTATGATGGCATTCGGAAAATATTGTTATTCTAGTGATATATTTAGTTATGAATTTAAAACCGTATAAAAATGAAGTGATCACACACATGGAAGGGACATTTCTGACTACTTCATGATCAAAAAATTTATAAGGCTACTGTAAATTGAAAAAGCTTTTTTATGGAATATATAGTATTTTATTAATGTTGAAGGAAAATAAAAATAAAAGTTGCTACTTATGTACCATCACTGTGAAAAATGATGATCACACGCTTTTTTTGTAAAAATGAGAATTACCCTTAACCACCTTTCCAACTGAAATGATAGTCATGCTTTCACGCTTATATTAGCTTCACTTATAACTATGTAGGTATGTAAGAAAACCTTGGAATCTTAATTTGACCCACTTCCCGGTCTTCGATTAGGATGAAAATTTGCAAACGCTCTGAGTTCTGATGACAATACATGACTAGCTAAGTAACGTCATTACAAATCCAATATGGCCTCCCAAGATGGCGGACAGGCTATTTGAAATGCACCCCCATCATATGGGTATCAAATGAAAGGGTTTGCTGTCAGGAATACGAAAAATATAGTCACGTGACTTAAATCCAACATGGCGGACATCCAAGACGGCGGTTTGGCTTAATGCGTGTTTTTTTTAGATTTTTAAACTATTAATATTATCTGACTAACGTACTCAATATTCTATGTGTACTGTCGGAATAATTCAAAGCAAGCTACAATCTAGATCTAGATTGTAAGTACATAATGTAATGAGCATGTGCGGTTATCCATGTAATGTACTTAAGTCTAGACTATTTATAACACTAATAAGGTCACGGTTATGTAATTTCGTCGTGCCATAACACACGTTCCGCCATAAGCTAATAAGGTTTTAATATAAGGTTAAGGGTAGGCGAGGGTCACCCTTGTGGCGCCATAAGATTTTTATGGCAAAAGGAAGACAGTAGCAGATCAGCAGATTATTGTTAATACTTGTAAAAAATCTGTTGTATGGGTGCCAGATCAGATTAAATCGCCCTTAATAACAAAAATCTCTACGCAGCGTTTATATTTTTAATTCAATTTTAGCTGTTTTTTGTCCGTCTTGGGACTATTCTTATATATCAGTCAAAGATAGGCAGAACTTGTATAAGTTGTTCGTAAATATGTTAATATAAAGGGGGAGTAAATATAAAGGTACGGTTAAAATGTTAGGTAAATGTCACATAACAACTACTGAGCACTTACACTATATTGGAATTGTATGACAATCAGTATGTTGAGTGAACCACTGATAAGCTCAATGTTAACAAACGTTCTAGGTCTCTGAAAATTGAATGTCAAGGGACTGATATAAATTCGTCCAAACTTCCTTATTACCAGTGTTTGTAGTGTGTAATGTAAACCTTGGTCTATGATAAAATATGTGGTGCATGTCAAATAATTTTATGGTTGATTTTTTTTATTATTTTTTTTTAATTTAAGTTGTCCTGTGACTGTGTGACTGGTCGTTTTTCCAAACAAACCCTTTGTCTGCTTGTTTTTGTCTGCTACATTGGAAAATTCACATGAGAGACAAAGACATCGGATTTTGAAAATAGGAGAATTTTGCGCTGCTTAAATATTAACAAATAAACTGTTAATAAAAATTAGTAAAGGAGATAAAGTATTGTTTATGTTGTTAACGTGAGTTTTGACCGTGTGTTTCCGTTGTTGCAGCATGAGGTCACGACGGTGGTGCGGTGTCCGCATGGAAGCCCGGCGGCCTGGTGATCCCGCGCTGCACCCGCTGCGCGCGCAGTTTCGCCGCGCCCTGCCGGAATGGACCGCGCGCGCCTCTCGCCGCCGTCGGATGGCACGAACCGTCGGCCGGTCCAAGGAGGACCCGGCGGAGCCGTTGAGACCCCGGCCGCGGAGACCCTAGACCCGGAGACTTCGCGGTCCGTGCCGCGCGCGCTTCCCTCGATACCGGAGAGCGAGCCGCTGCTCGACGCTGACGTCCCGCGCCGCAATGGCCGCCTGCACGTGCAGTTCGACGCGCAGTCGCCCCCCGCCGCCGTGTCCAGCTCCAGCTCCAGCTCCAGCTCGGACGACGAGGACGTGTCCATCGCCGAAGCCCGCCCGCCCGACGGCGGCTGGGGCTGGGTCGTCGTGTTCGCCTCCTTCATGGTCAACCTCATCGCCGACGGCATCACCTTCAGCTTCGGCGTCTTCTTCCCCCACTTCCTGGAGTACTTCGGCGAGGGCAAGGGCAAGACCGCCTGGATCGCCGGGTTCTTCATGGCGATGCCCCTCCTCTCGGGGCCGATCGCCAGCTTCCTCACCGACAGATACGGGTGCAGACGAATGACGATCCTGGGGTCCGTCCTAGCTGCCATCGGATTTGTGATCTCGGCTTTCGTCGATAATATGGAGACGTTGTTTTTGACGTTCGGCGTTATGGCCGGCTTCGGATTGAGTTTGTGCTACGTCGCCGCCGTTGTTATTGTGGCGTACTACTTCGAAAAGAAGCGATCCCTCGCGACGGGCATATCCGTGTGCGGGAGCGGGATCGGAACGTTCATATTCGCGCCGTTGACGTACGTTTTGCTCGACGAGTACGGTTGGCGGGGAACGACGCTGATTCTCGCCGGGTTCTTCCTGAACATGGCGGTGTGCGGTCTCCTGTTCAGAGACCTGCCGTGGACGGCGACGATGAACGAGGAGAGAGCCAAGGAGAGGAAGAGACGACGGGAGAGAAAAAGAAACAAGCGTTTCGGGTCGTCGGCCGATAGCTTCTCCGATAGTAAAAGTAGTGCAGCCGGGTCGACGAAAATAGTCGATAGCGTAGATATAGAGGCGGTAACCTCAAGAGTAGTTCCGCAATTTAGTTCCTTAGTAGATCTCCCCACTTTTATGACCGCAGGGGAGGGGGTATCGCTAGAAGTTTTCGAATTGATGTCGAATAAGGGACGCGCGTATGCGATGCTAGCTCAGCATTATCCTGGAGTGATGTTGCCCTCCAGAAGTTTTAGCGACAGCGGTCGACTTCACGAGATGTCGCCACCTAAGGCGCTGATGTCCCCGAATGCGATGTCCCCGGGGACGATGTCGCCTACTACGTCGAGTCAGCCCCCGAACGCCCCGGAGAGCAGTGCCCCGGCGCCGCCTCTACATGAAAAGGCAGCTCTATCTCTCTGGCTGAGGCGTCAGCACGCGGGATCCACGAAGAAACCGCCTGCGTTCTTTAAGGACTTGAGAATACACAGACACTCTCTAACATACAGGGGTGCTATGCTCAACATAAACCGTTACAGGCTTCGCGCCTCGTCGTGTCCGAACATCTTTAGAAATTCCATGACCACCATTGCTAAAGAGAAGGTGAGATATTTAGATTCAAACTAGATTTAAGTAAACTTGGCTAGCATTGAAAATGGCAATTTAATTTGTATGTACAAAGTCTTCTAAAGCAATTATTGGTTTGCGTCCAAACATCTATTTCAAGTAGATATTATCTATTACATATTACCTAGACTATAGACAAAGTTGCAAAACTATTCCTATTCTTAGCTATGTAATTTATCAAATTTAAGATGCTTCTGTTTCGGCAATGTGTCTTCAGTGTCTAGGAAACCATGACTCGATATCGCCGAAATATACTGTTTCTGGTCTCATCATTATAAGCGTATCTTATAACAGGCATTGATCATGGGGCCAACAGAAGTTGCAAATTGCTATCACTGTGTCAGAAATCAGAATCAATAAGTATTAGTAACCAAGCACAGAATACCCTTGGACCTTATAATCTCAAGAGTATCCGAAGGTGTCTTGAGACTTTCAACGCAACTAAACATCACCCATCAGCCTATGTAACGGACACCCTCAAACATTTCAGGTGCAGTGGTACGCCGGTCTGTGGGACTTGTGGGACCTGATAGTGGATGTGCTGGACTTCTCCCACTTCCGGAACTCTGCGTTCCTGGTGTTCGCGCTATCCAACTTCTTCCTGTACATGTGGTACGACGTGCCCTACGTGTATATCTCCGATAGCGGGCAGCTGATGGGCTTCAACGAGTCCCAGTCGTCCATGCTTATATCCATCATTGGGATACTTAATATGTTTGGAGAGGTGAGTGAATTAGGAAAGATTTGCGTATTTAAAATCCTACTAATATTATAAAGGCGAAAGTTTGGATGTATGTATGTATGTATGGATGTATGGATGTTTGTTACTCTTTCACGCATAAACTACTGAATGGATTTTAATGAAACTTTACAATAATATAGCTTATACATCAGAATAACACATAGGCTACAATTTTAACCGACTTTCAAAATGGAGGAGGTGTTATGTTCGTTTTTTTATGTTCAACGATTACTCCGCCGTTTGTGAACCGATTTTCAAAATTTTTCTTTTGGTGTATAGGTTATCTTCCCAATTTAGTACCATATTCATAAAAGTGTTGACCCGATGAAGGGATCCATAAGAAATCGAGGGAACTCCTCCAAATTTATATGGAATTTGTGGTGACTTCGGTTTCGTGAGCAGTATTCTAAGCATATGCTACCAACAAGCAAGATTTTGCACCAAGGTATACCATGGTTCGGAAGGTGCTGAGAGAACTCCTGACTCTTTATAGATACAAGTTTGGGAGTTTCGACGTTGTTTTAAGAACGGAAAGCATATGCTACTATGCAAATTACATTCATCATCATCATCATCATCACTACCATAAACCATTATAGAGCCATGTATCGTCCCGTTTTGACCCTATTATTGGTACTTACTTTTCATAGTCTTATATTATAATATATCACTTAAACCGCGGGTAACACCGCGGGGCACAGCTAGTGTTTTAATACGAGTATATTTATCCCACTTTTGCCCATGATGGACCAAAACTGAAGATTGTGAAAGGCATATTCGTCTATGATTGCTCAAGATTCATGAACGACTTCAAAAGCGCATGCTATAGACAGTTTCGCAATCATGGACGGATCATGACCCAATGTTAGATTCTATTTATGAGAGATCTCTAATTTTACTGCGGGACGTTCTTTATTATAAGAGCTTTGACATTATCGTATTAAAATCATAAGATCATACAACACTGTCCACTTCTCATCAGATAGCTATGTTATCAAGAGGAAAAGAGCTATTTAAGTGTGTCACAAGACTCATAACTTTTCTTATCTATACATTTTAATCTCAGATAGTATCTTAAAATTGTAAGCGAATGAGGAAAATAAAATGATATCTCTATATATTTTGCGAATCAGGATATTCAATCTTTTCTTTGTATATTTTTTTGATTTTAGAAAAAATCTAAATAGTCTGCATGTAAGTGCAACAGCATATTACGCTCAGGTCGCACAAGAGTTTATGCTGAAAGAGATGGTTTTGTAAGGTCGTTGTCCGAAATTTTTTAAGCATTTCTGTTAATCTTCGTTCTCTCTCTTTTCTCTTTGTAATGGCCTCGTGTTTAATTACCATGTATTCTTGTGAATAAATATATATTACAGACAATGTTATCCTTATCAGTGACCTTTCAAATGATAAGTAGACTTATGTAAGTCCACGTGGTGGTGTGGTGGGTTATCATGTACCACGTGGGTCGCCTCGAGCTTAGAGACTTACGTCAATACGTTTAGGATTTGATTTGAAAGAAAGGGAAAATCTATAGCTAATAATAATAATCGATGATTTCGCTTGCGTTACAACTTGTTCTACTTGAAGCTAAAGATAATATATCTTTAACGTCATTTCAGGTCTTTTTAATTTTTTTAAACTTTGTACCTTAACTTAAAACATGCTCCATTTAGTAATGTCCTTCTCTTTATCATTGTTTTTCTAGTACCTGTAGGTCTCCAAGTCTAACTTTGTATTAAGGACATACCAAATCTTGCGTTATTGAGATGCATCTTCTTTTTTTAATGTTCTCCTAGTATAATCCATCTGAACTGGGCTTTTTATTATCTATCATCTATCCCATCATCAATCATCTATCTACTGTCTACAAATTATTCCAAATGTTCCAGATCTTCCTCGGCTGGGTAGGCGACTGGGAGTGCGTGAGCCCGAGCGTGGTCTACGCGGGCTGCATGGTGATGTGCGGCATCGTGACGTTCGTCATGCCGCTGCTCTCCACGTACCTCACCCTCGGCGCCGCCGCCGGCAGCTTCGGCGCCTTTATCGCGGCCAACTACTCGCTCACCAGGTGCGATAATGTCATCATCTTTATCTTTAGCATCATTATTACCATCATCTCTAGCTTCATCATCATCTTCATGTGCGTGAGCCCGAGCGTAGTGTAAGTGGGCTGCATGGTGATGTGCGGCATCGTGACGCACCTCATGCCGCTGCTTTCCACTTACCTCACCCTCGGCGCCGCCGCTGGCAGCTTCGGCGCCTTCATCGCGGCCAACTACTCGCTCACCGGTGCGTTAATATCATAATCTTTATCTTTATTATCATTATTACCATCATCATCATACAACCCGAGGGTAGTGTAAGTGTGCTGCATGGTGATGTGAGGTATCGTGATGCTGCTCATGCCGCTGCATACCTCACCCTCGGCGCCACCGCCGGCGCTTCGGCGCCTTCATTGCCGCCAACTACTCGCTCACCAGATGCGTTAATATCATCATTATCGTCGTCTTCATCTTTAGCATCATCACCATCATCATCTCATCATTATCATCATCATCATCATCACCACCACCACCACCATTATAATTATCATCAATATCTTCATTATTAAAACCACCCCCAACAATTTTAAAACCATACATTTAAAAACTAAAAATGTAAACTGTAGATGTAATTTTGCAGAAAAAAATCACGCAGGATAAAATCTCAAGTTCTGTACGATTATTTTTTGTCAACCAAGATAATAATCATACAGGATAAAGGAAGAAGAACAGGAACAACTGTTGACTTACCATCAACATCGTATCGCCGGATTAGTTCCCGAACCGGTGTACGGTGGTAGGCACCATTTAGACTTTCTGAGTACATTTGTTTCAAATTTATTCAGAAATAAAACAATTTTTATTTTAATTTTATTTATTCGTTAACATTGGCTACAAAAAGTTTCAATCTATTAATTTGCCCACACTTTTTGCCTCAACATGCCAAATCTATTAATACATCTATCTATATTTAAAACTGTCCATCTCTCATTCCAGCATAATCCTGGTGGAGCAGATAACCCTGGAGAAGTTCACCAACGCATACGGCTTGCTGCTGCTCATACAGGGCGTCGCCAACCTCATTGGTCCGCCACTAGCCGGTGAGTCTCTGTCGCACGTATTGTGTAGTGTGTGTGTTAGAGGGAGATAGATAGAGGGTGGAGAAAAATGAGCGGGAGTGTCTTGTCTTTTCCGTGTTTACGGTTGTATGTGCGAAAATGCCTTGTCTTTTAAACATAGATTCAAAAGAATATACGATAAAAGCGAGTCTGTAAATACAATATGTTAAAAATTAGTAATAAAGCTTTTATTACATTATTTGGATTTCTTCAAAATTTGCAAGTGATAAGGATAAGGAAAATATAACAAGCACCACTATAATATAGCAGTTACTTTATTTTGCTTGAAATTAAATTCATTTATATCATAATATTTTGTCATAAAAAGTTTTAAAATTGAAAAAAAATAAATAACGAAATAGCTAAGCACTTTTTTATCACTCTCCTAACAAACGCTTTTTAACAGTCCGCCCATAAAACGTAACGACCCGAATTGAAGTCGTCAACTCGCAGTTCATCGTGAGTGCAACGACCTAGAAAATTGAATTTTTCAATTAAGGAAGTGATAAGAAAAAACAAAATTATTACGCTTTGTTTTAATCGATTTTAATTAAATGTAAACAAAGTTTAATACAGGCACATAGTAAAAAATATACTATTTCGTATAGAGGTAATGCCGTCTTCTACCATTTCTATCTAGCCATTAGCCACATCCGATTTCACTACTACATAGTAAACTTACAAAGTGTTAATTTGATTCTATTACTACAAGCATACATGCGCAGTCGTACACAGTGCTTGTAGTAGTGAAAGCGATTTGACAGAATCAACTAGCTAGCTGCTGTTTTGTACGAACGTGTATATTTTTTACATTTAATTTGACTGCATAATAATATGAACTAGCTAATTATAATTTACGAACAAGAAAGTATTAATCTACATTAGCTATCTTAATTTATTTGTAGTTTTAAAACATAAGACTAGGTTTCTCAGCGCCATCTATTGAACACTGATTAAACTTTATATATTCAGATTATTTTTTCTTCCTCCGCTTCTTTACGACGGGCTGGTTCCCGAACCGGTAGTAGGTCAAAAAGTAGAACTTTTTGACCTAGATTCTAATTTATTCGCTTTTTTTATATTATATTATTTATAACTAGTTACTAGACGCTGTTATGCATTCGAGTACTAACCCACAAAAAATACGTATTGAGTTATGAATGCTGTTATGTTCTTTAGATGATTTAGAACAAGACGGCATTCAAAATTCAACAAAAACATTTTTGTGGGTTAGGCCACAAATGCTTAAGTATTACGATCCCGGAAGACGATTGACTCAAATGAAATTGAGATTTATTTAATCATTGTATATTTATCTGATATTTGGCTAACCAAAAACACGATTAATTTATTTTAACTCGATAGTTTTATTTTTTGAAATTATGAATCTTTCTGGGCTTTTCAACAAATACCTGTTACACTTATTGATTTACTATCATTAAATAACAAGTTATTACACTACTGCAATCACACACTTTATAAAATAATAGCTAAAGGAAATATTAGTATTGTATTTAATTTTTAAGTAATCATCAAAAACATTTTTAGGACTTACGACCTTTACTTTCGTGCTATAATGCGGCAACCGTTGTTACGCGATATTGTTCACTATTAGCTGCAACGTAAAACACATTGCCCGGGAGCACGATTCATGGAATCATTGTATCACGATTGGAGGATAGCGGTGTGTGTAGGCGGGGCTAGCGTTTTGACAGTAGGCTCTTAAAAGCGACCAACTAACGTTCCATTTTACTAATTCCAGGCTGGGTGACCGACATGACAAACTCCTACGACCTGGCCTTCTACCTCGCTGGAGTCTTCATTGCCATCTCGGGGCTGGTCCTCATTGTGCTACCGGCGCACCGCCTCGTCCAGAGGAGAAAAGAACGGAGGAGAACAGAAGAAGCAACGACAGAAGCGAAGGTGACAGAAGGAGCCAAGGAAGTGCCGGAGAGCATTAAACTAAATGGTGACATTAAGCAGAACGGGAAGGTTATATTCTAGAAGTTAAGTAGGAAAATTGCAGCCGGACGCACTGTACATTCTTTTCAAATTGACCGCAACGCCTGTAGACGTAAACTACCTATTTAAGTGAGTTTCAACGGTCGAGCGGCGACTTGTCAAAACTTAACAGGCGAAGGATTCTAAGCCAATGATCGTTTTCAGAATCGTATTTTTAATTGACCGCAATGATTGCAGACGTTACGTATTAACGCGTGAGTATGTGTGTGTGTGCGCGTGCGAGTCGGCCGAGCGACGACTTTGTTGATAATGCAGCCCAAAGACATTAAGTCAGTGATCGCAAATACGTTTTTTTTAACTTGACCGCAACGACTGTACACGTAAACTACGTATATGCGCGTAAGTACCATCGTACTAAGCGATTTTCGAGTAAACTTTGACGATATAATAAAAAATCTTCGGATAATCCAATGACGCCTGTTTTGTACGAGTTCTAGTATCAAGTTGTTATCAATGAAAAGTTCAAATCTAGAGTGTTAGTGTATTCGTAACTTATCTCCTAAAGTAGTATTCAATTATAATGTTTAAGGTACACGAAAATATTATAAACATTTTTACTTATATAAGATACGCTATTTGACTTTTCAAATTTTTGTAGATTACTTTCATTAATTAAATCATTGTAAATGTAAAAAAAAAAAAAACATTTTGTACGGCCTATTTAAAAAAAAGACCCTAAATACATTAATAATTTTAAAAACCAAGCTTAAAATACGTGAAAAATTTGCTTTACCATTAAAAATTAAGTTTTCGTCTTGGTCATGTATTGTCACAATTAAACTTGGTGTAAAAAGTTTAGGTGTAAAATTTCATAATATTATTTCTAAAGCACGTTTGGTGCCATTTCTACTCAGTATTATAACAAGTTGCTAGAATTGCTTTTTTATAAAAAGTAATGGTGCATATTATAGAGTAATACATTGTTATTCTATATCTAAGAAACGGAAATGATAAGAACATTCTAATTCTTCGAAGAAGTATCTAATTCTTTCTATTGTTCGATACTCCTTTCAATTTGTTTTGATTTAGATGTAAACAAAAGTTACTATAATGCTACTTATTTAAATGTTACACAATATGTGCAAAATGCAAATGGCACAAACGTTCGAACGACCTATAATTTTTGTTTACATTTAAATCAAATATAGAAACGGATATAGTAAGGTCGGAATCCCCCACACTAATATTTATACAGCGAATAACTATACAAAGTCAGCTTGTCTCTGTCTGGCTTATAGAAAAAGTCATACGACAGAAAAAGACGGCAGATATTGATTAGTTATACGCTGCGTAAGTGTTTTTATTACTAACCTGTAAGTGAGAAAGTGAACAGTCTTTTAGGCGATAAAAAGCAAAGGAAATAGATAAAGGTTTAAAATGCACTTTTAACTTCCAATTTTAATTATAAGGATAAACTAAATAACCACTAAATTCTAAAAAATAATGCGATATTATATTGAAATAAAATATCGTTTTAAATTTGGTCAAAATTAATTTTTTTTTAGAACTAAATTTATTTTTATTATTTAACTGACATGTAGAAATATTTGTTTTCAAATTTAATTTTATTACATTGTCACCTATACTTCGATTAAATTCATTTTGATCTAAACGAAACAAAGTTTACTAGTGCAGGTATAATACTACCAATTTAAATGTATTAACCTCGAGAAGAAAAAAAGACACATTAACTTGGTCGACTTAAAATTTGGTTTACGTTTAGATCAAAATGAATTAATGAATTATATATAACGTGAAAAATGCATGTTTCTAGACCAAGTAGAATAGGCTGTGCATTGAATAAGATTACTTCCTCATATTAAGGAATAAGTTATAAATAAAATTGAAATCAAGCTAGATACTTGTCGTTTAAAAATAAAATATTAGCTCTCATACTAATAAAAATATCTATGCAGCGTATAGAAAGTTTTCTGGTCTTTTGTATATAGAGAAAGTGACATAACAGTCAAAGACAGCGGACCTATAAATATCTTTTTTAGTAATAGGATTAATATTTAATTTTTAAATGGCATCGACTACGAAAATGTTAGTCATATATATTTTAGTCTAGAGCTCAGTTTTCTTAGGAAAGTCGTGTCATTATATTATAGCCGTGAAAATATTACAAAAATTGATAGTTTTCGCCGTGACTGTGTAAACTAAAATTTAGGGTTTGGTGGTGAATTTCTGCATAGATAACGACAATTCTATCTTAAGAAATATTTATCTACGGCAATTCTACCCGAGGAAACTGAGCTCAAGACGAGCTTAAAAAAGCTAGAGGCGGCTAATTAGATTTATTACCATAAGTATATTGTGCACGTTTAGAAATAGTTTGACGGCCTTATCGTACGGCGAAACTTTGTGAATATTCCAACTGTAGTGATCAAAGGGGCCTACACATTGGCCAATGAAAGACGGCCATGATTGCAAATCCTAAATGCACATTCGACGACGAACATGGGAAATCATAGACGAATATGTTTGTAATCGCTAATATTGGTGCATTATGGGCCAACGTGGGGAGGTCGCATTAGAAATACTTCCTTACTAATAATAATATTTGTTGCATAATTTGTACAAGGTTCCTGTGTCTTTGTCCGTCTTCTGACGTTTCCAAAATAGTAGACAAAAACAAGTATGAACTGTCACCAGCAGTATTTCCGGACCAATACGACCTTCCAGAAGAGAGCGTACATTAGAAGAGCTGCAGAGGGCTGCAGCTCTTCTAATGTTGAGAGTGTCCATGGGCGACGGTAGTCTAGGTAGCCTTCCATCAGGTGACCCGTTTGCTCGTTTGCTTCCTTATTTTATAAAAAAAAGTAGACCTTGTATAGTTATTCGCAGTATAAATGTTTTTATTAGTAAGAGGTGTAATGAATAAGAAATTTATACAATGTTATAATATTTAATTGAACGGCGGTAAGGCCTCACAAGTAGGTATAACGTGATCTGAGATAGAAGTAGCAGTTAATAAACAGAGGAACTCGGACAAATCACGACTACTAATAATTCTATTACCTCTTTATTGCATTTTAAGCTACGAATTGGGCTTAAACTGCATTATTGATAACTTAGGGTTTTTTTTTTATTAAAAGTAATTTGATTCGTCTATGGGATTTTCGCCCATTTCCTTTGTATATCGCTTTTTTATATAATTTGTTTACGTACCAAGTTTACAATTCCTCTTAATCTTTAAGTCCATCACCCCTCAGGACTTTTTAAATACATTTTATATATTATATAATATATACTGTATAGATAACTTAGTAACTTAATTATAGATAAAACAGTGCAGCAACTATAGGTGGCAGCTCATGTCAAGTAAAATATAGGGCACAAGTACCTGGGGAATGAGATAGCTATACGATCGGTGTACAAAGGAAAGAGACAAGAAGCGATAGTACGAAGTGCGAAATTCGACTATAATATATTTCAGCCTATATCATACTATGCAGTAGTGGTTTGTCTCAGTCCCATCTTTGTTACGAAACAGTTTTATTATGATTTCGACACGGCTAGATCTAGCAGTTTGCATTGTCATTTTGATGTACTAAAGTAAGACTCCAAAGTATAAAGTAGTATCCATTATATAAACTCCACGAATTATTTACATTTTTAAATATAAGAACGAAGCAATAAACAAACCTTAAACAGTGTTGCTAGTGTTGAAAAATATATTAAGGTTGGTCATTTGACGCATGTTTAGTTAATGACAAAATTGTCTTTGCCAGAAACCCTTATGATATGACGGACAGTCATATCATAAGGGTTTCTGGTCATAATAAAAATGTGTACCATAAAAAATAACCATGTTTCAGAGAAAACGTCTCAATTTTGAGTATATATTATATAAAATGTTACTTACGGTAAAGGTTGGCAGCTGTATTCATATTACATATTCACTTAGTTTTTGAACTTAGGAAATTAAAAAAAAAGTCTCTCTAAAACTCGAGAACGGCTAAACCGATTGGGTTAATTCTAGTCCTGAAATATTCGCGAAAGTCCCGGGAAGGTTTATATTAGGAGGAAAGTAATACTAAGTTCACCGAGTCATCTGGTTATCAATATTTTGTTGATATATATTTCGCACCTGGCAACACTGGTAATGTCTAGTAAAAATGTGACATATATAAGTAGCCAATTAATATTAAATAGCGAATTATACCTTACCAAAGACTGCCTCATACATCGGTGACGTATCTTCCCCATATATTAGTTTAGTGCGCGTTTGCCTTTCCGGTGAGAAGTGCCCAAAACCATCCCAAAACATAAAGAGCTGAAAATCTTATATAGGTCGCGTAAGACTTTAAGATCGCTTGTCAAAACTAGAACGAGGAGTGCCAGTGAGGCACGTAATTAGTAAATTCGGTATCAAAAAATATATATACAGTCGAACATAGGTTCTATACTCCTTTTTAAAAAAAGGTGACATTATTTTGGTGGCTATTGTATGTTTGTTTGCCGAGCGGTCTTAAAGTTTTGCATGACCAGTTACTCGAGTGTTTAATTGTGTGATTTGACAATGTCACTTGACTGACAATGTTAAATCACACAATTCTGCACTTGATTGTGTAATTTTCAACTCTATTGTAATTAATTAGTCCAGAGTTCTATTTTCACAACTCTAAAATTATAATCATAGCCTTATTGTTTAAATATTTCTTTAGGTACTAATGAAAAAAGGTTTTCCAACTCGCAAAGGCAGACACATTCATTATAATATTGAAATTCGTATAGAGTAAATACTATGATCGTATAATAAAATGTTATTTACCAAAAATCATTTAAATTATACCTAGGAGTAAGAACGCATTTCTAAAGCGTGTATTTTCAACTTGAGGAAGTAAAAGGAACGTTTAAAGTAACTCTTGACAAGAAAAGAATGTTTAGTCTGTATGAAAGCTATCGTACATCGTTTGTTGGATATTGAGCCTTATCTCGTCTAGATAAATGTCATATTAGAGGTAAATTATACCTGAACGGTTGGTGTGTAATTCGAATTTTCTAAATTTAAATAATTGTGTTTTTTTTTAATTACTTATGGATCTTGAGTAAACCATAGGTTCGTTTTAATTTTCATTGCTTGAAAATTAGGAATTGATAATTTTAGAGTTTGTTATTTGATTGATAACATTAATTTTATAAAGTTCGCCTAAAATAATAACAAAAGTTATTAACCCATCAACTCCCAAGCGGCACCCGGGTGCCGCATAACAATTGAATATCTATTGTGTCTGCGATTCCCACGATCGAGGTATTAAAAAAGTAAGACATCACAATTTTAATTTAAATTAAGTTCAAAATTAAAAAGATTTCTTGCCAGAGACGCTGTAATGAAAAATGGAATGTTTGTTTCATGTTAACTTGAAACTTTTGTGTGGTCTTTTTAAAATATTAAGCTAAGTTAGATACATGTATCAAGATTATGTATACTGATAAAATATACTTTGTTTCAATTAATTTGTAAATAAAGCTCAGTTTAATATGCAGTTATAATACAAATAATTTTAATGTTACTTATTAACCACGCAATAAAGGGTACAGAGGCCCTAGACAAAGTATCTTTCGTTAAAAACGATGACCAAATTCGTTATCAAAATGTATGCGGTTTGACATAACTCATCGCTAAATGACATTTCGCTTGCGAAGACGAATGTCAAATCCCATACATTTTGATAACGAATTTCGTCATCGTTTTCAACGAAAGGGACTTTGGCTACGGCCTCAGCTAAGGCCGGCAACGCACCTGCAACACTTCTGATGTTGCGAGTGTCCATGGGCGACGGTAGCTTACTATCAGGTAACTCGTTTGCCCGTTTGTCCCATTTTTTTATAAAGAAAGTTACGTTCAGCTTCATTTTTTGTTGAGAGCATTTAAAAATAAATTGAAATAGAGTATAAAACATTATTTTAAAAATGTACAACTTCTTGCATCATATTGTATGCTATAACTTATAAGAGCCAGCCACTTGGTTTTTTTGATAATAATCGTACATTACTGTGAACGAAAGAGAGAGCATGATAGTCCACGGTAAACTTTAGCCCACGCTAACGCAAATGAATCTTATTGTAAAGTCCGGTCGCCAGATAGAGAGAAATTCGGCCATTCAGCTTGTCTGTTTCACACGTCCATGAAAATATTTGTATCCGAGTCAAATAAAGTCTGTGGAAAAGAGATAGGAATATTTTCGTGTGCGAATGAAGAACAGTAATCATGCCGATTTTCTTTCTTTTTGCAACCGGACTATAGCATGGACATTTTAACGTTAATGACAAGGAAAATAAAAGAGTCATGTCATAAAAATAGATTCTAAAGATATTATAATTTCAACAATATTCAAAGTAAATTGTATTAAAATCGAACTATTTATTGTTTTACCGTGCAGTGTAAAACTTGTGGTTTCAAAAATGTTTATTATGCTTCAGACTTGCCGGAATATTTTACTAACCGCATTTAGAGAAAAATAATAATTACTTAACTTCAATGAAACATTGACATACTCCACAAATTTCCTGTCAACCACTCATCAAATGAAAGTTACGTAATTTATTAAATGTTGTAAGAATCTGTACATAATGAAGAAACGACATATTTTTGACCCGCAAGATTTCCGCTATGTATGTATGGGGCCTTATTTTTTGTATTAATTTTTTTTTAATTATTTTGGTGCCAATAGACACACGGGTATGGAACGTATTGTATTGGGTGTCGAGAGTGCTTAGTAAATTTTTTTCGAATCAAACGGTTGTTTTATTTTTATATTGACCCATTAACCCTTGTGTAGGCTACGTATAAATTTAAGATCGCTAGGCAAAATATCTACTCTGGGCTGGCCTTGACATAGTCTGATAAAATTACGTAGGTCCGCTATTTGCATGTGTATCAATTTACCTGATATCAAACCTGTATATCACCTGAGTACTATAAGAAAATGTATTAAGGGGCTTAGAAGAGCTAATCGAAATTGACCGACAATTGCATACATTCACAACGCACACGCACGTACGCTAAGTCTACTCTGACTGTGGAAAATACTTGATTACTGCTAATTAAGGATTTATTAAAAAAAAAAAACTATAGCAGTAGTACACTGGTAGCCAAATATTGTCCATAAATTAAATAATTATTGAGTGCAATTTACTACACATACTGAGCATTTTAAGATTTTATTAGAGGTATGTTTGCGATTTTATCCTATCGAGTCGAGAAAAATAAGTTGCATCGTGTTTTGAAAACACTATGGAACTAGCATATGTTCTGAATAATATTATATATCTTTCTCAATACAAGTACCGCATTCTATCATACAGACATTCCTCTTCGAAATCTCGCATTTAGGTGTTCTAAGCCCCTTAATAGGCAGATTGTGAACCTACGTAATTTGGTTGCGGTCAATCCTAGCCGACTGTCATAACCCGAGCAACCGATTTTTTCATAGTAATTATATTTTCATATAATAATATAACTCAATATCGCACATAGTGTCGCTTAAAGCCTATTCTATTAGCCTTTCACCCCTCGATATTATACCTCAATGCCACTTGACCGATTATTATGCTTCTGTTTAATCAATACACCAAACCCAATCTCAAGATAAACCAAGATTAAAGCGAGAAGGGTTAATTCCGCATAAGTTTCTTAATATAAGATCCCTCACTGATTGGAGACGTGAGTAGAATGAGAATTAATAACATCGTGACCAGACTTCGGACTGACTGTACCACTTTATCAATATACAGTATCTTCAAGTATATCTTTTGTCATTTTGACGACCTCTGTGCAGCTCTGGATTTATGCATAGGCAGTATAAGCCTTGGCCTATGGGCGGCAGCGTCCTATGGCGTCCTAGGAGGGGCGGCAGCGTCTTAGGATGGCGGCAAAATTAAATTGGCCTATACTCATAAAAAATATAAATCCGGCCCTGCCTCTGTGGCTGAATGGTCGAGCGTGTGAAGGCTGAAGTTGGAGCGGCAGGTTCGATTCCGACCGACGGAACAAAAAGTTTTCTATGTTTCCGGTTCATGGATGTGTATTAAAAATGTGTAATAAATAATAAAAATCTTAAACATGTGTGTAGAATAAAAGTATTAAATATATTTCCGTTGTCTGGTACTTGTAACACAAGTCCATCAGGTAACTACTGAGCATAGGGCCAGACTGACGTGGTGCGAAGCGTCCATAGATACTAGTATTATGGGGCAGCCCAAATGATTACAGACAGCTTTAAGCAGAGGCCTTAGTGCGAGTTTTATTCGATCATACGCATCGAGCACGTTAACGCGAATTTATATGGGATCAAAGCAGTATCCACGTTAGCCAGTAGATGGCGCTGCTTTGATCCCATATAAATTCGCGTTAACGTGCTCGATGCGTATGATCGTATAAAACTCGCACTAAGGCCTCAGTAAGTTAAAGTGACGCCGCGTTAAAGTATAAAATCGTTTTGGATATTTTTTAGATGGCTTGTTTTCTATGAGAGGCCGGGCCGGCGTCTCATAGAAAACAAGAAATGGAACAGCAAGAAATGGAAAGGGCGTAAGCGACAAAATGGTTTTTGTAGCGTAATTTAAAAACCATAAATATATTTCATATAAGCTATGGGTAAATTATAGTGTATGCTTGAACTAATCTATGTACAAATTTTTGAAGCTTAAATCACTCTCCTCTGTTGGCAAAATTAGAATCCTGTTTTTATAGAGGTCTTTTTGATTAATTATTCTGTGTTATAAAAGTTGACCAATCGTGTTATGCTATGGGTAATTCAAAGATAAAGACATGATGAATACTGACAATGAACTTTAATTTCTTAGCTTTAGTCATTGTTGAGAAAAATCGATATCGCTGCAGCCAAATTATCAAGTCGTCACCTTAAGTGATTTGAGCTAGTTTAACAATGTTTTCACGGTAGACGGCAGCACCAGCACAGAAGAATAAACAAAAGTTTTAATCGACGTTTGACAACGTTTCTGTCAATATTCTGATATGACGTGTGCAACATGTCGGATTTTGTTCGGATTATTTACTCTATGTGCTAGTAGCGCCCTCTCCTCCGACCTTCGCACAATATTGCCTATCCTTAGGTAGATAGATATATAGTATTATATTATACTTATATTGAACTTAAAAAGACTATACTTATTCTCTTCATGAACGTCAGTAGCATTATATTATGGCGTTCTATCACAGAATACATATGGTTCTATGAAGAATGATATTATATATGTTACTATTTAACATATTAACAAGGTATTCTGCAGAATATCTGGGTGAGTCAGTTAAAGTGCAAAAAGTTTATTCTATTCTCATAATAAATTTCATAAAACAGGTTCTTGTTTGAATAAAACATGTTATTTTTGTAGATAAATATTTAACATAATTTTTTGGACATAAACAAAGGAATAAATTATTAAACTTTAAGTAAAATGCTATTAAATATAACATATTGTATCAATTAGAAAAACAAAACAAATAAAATAACAACAGTTTTAGGTTGACAAGCTTAAGTCAATGGTTTTAGGACTTTTACGAAGGAAGAGAATGTAAAGTAACTGGTTAAGTGCAAATATAATATTTTCTATTTAAATTTCACACTTTAACGGATGGTATCGGGAAATCTGCAGATTACCTAGGTAATTTGCACGTTAACGTATTCTGCATTCTAACGGTAACATATACATAATCGCATTTTCATGTAGCTGAATATAAAAAGCCGTCACAAGCGATTTCACCCTTATGCGGTGGGTATAGCACCTTATTATCATAAACATATTATTCCCGAAAAGTGTAGAAAATAAAGTTTTTATGTATTTAAGAGCGATCCCACTAGCCCAGGGATCGGCAACCTTTTGAGTTGGAAAAGCCAAAATATATAAAATTATGAAGCTACCAGAGGCTGAAAACATGAAAAAAAACCTGTGTACTTATATAAATTGCCAACAAAATATATACCTACAGCACCAAATTTAAAACTCATATAAAACATGAGTTGAGTACTGATATATTTTAATAGAAGTTACCTACATACATAATATTATACACAAATGTTAGTAGTTAGGTAGGTGTATTAGTATCGGTCTGGGAAATATTGTGTTAGGTAGTGGCTTTTCCCTGTCCGTCGATTCAGAAACATAGTAAATATAGGTCTACCAGAATCTGATGGTAAATTTTGACAGCAAATTTTCAAAAAATATCCTTGATCATTGAATAAATTTTTATATTTGCATGTTTAACACACATAATCAGCCGCTAAAAGAAAAAAAAAGGATCAAAATGTTTTATTCCAATTACCCCGGTATTGCTAGTCAATTTATTTTCTCATTTTTTGCCATCAGATTCTGGTAGACCTATATCTATTATCATCTTTCTATATAAATAAAAATATATTATAAATTAATAAAACTCGAGAACGGCTGAATTTCCACGAATATTTTAAGACTAAAAGTAGCAATATTCGTGGAAATCCAGGGAAGATTTACATTAGAAGGGAAGTGATACGAAGCTCATCGGTTCATCTAGTTTTTTAATAAAATACTATGTAAGTATGGAGCTAAAGAGACGCAGCCATCCAAAGACGCGAGCCGCAGGTTGGTAACCCCTGTACTAGACGTTTTATGCCACATAAAACATACGCCTGATGTTATTAGGGGTAGGTTTATGTGTTTGTAAGTAAATGGTGTACTTAACTCCTCAAGGCCAAATTGATGTTTAATGCTAAGTAGATTTGGAGTGATGGCTCTAAACTCTGGTCTCTAGAGAGTTGAGTCCGAACGAATAAATGATGGATGGAAGAATCGATTTTTGGGTGAAGTCGAAATTGAAGCCAGAGTTTGAAATCCTCTGAAGATATTTACGCAGCGTAAAACTTAAAAAAAAAAAACCTTTAGGGTCTGCTATCTTTGTCTGTCATATAAATTTTATAATTTGCCAGAGAAAGAAACATTTTATTGACTCAAGCCTATCATTCCATTCCTAACATTCTAAGGCCCGTATAAATAGTCAGTACTCAAGATGCATCTCGGTCTCAAGACACGGTTCAGGCTCTGTGATTGGTTGGCTGTCAAAATTTGGACCAATCACAGAGCCGAACCGCGTCTTGAGGCCGGGTCGCATCTTAAGGCTGCAGTCTTGCAAAATTCACTCGCTGCGAATTATTTACGCAACTTTGTATTTTTTTTGACAAACTAACACTAAGTAATAAAATAACACGAAATATTATTATTGCGTTTAATAGTAATAGCTAGTTTTTTTTTTAAGTTCATCTATGTGGATAATGTTAGGTAAATCGAGCGTTAAAAACAGCTCTTTCGTGCCCAATGTCATTTCGAGTTGTGCTCGAGCTTAGTTTATGGCAATAAATAATTTATTTACAAATCTGCTCAGGGCATAATGAGCTCAACATTCTCGTCTTCAAAATGCGCTGATTAGTTTTTTCTAATTATCTTTCATTTTCTTAATGCAGAGGTCACAATTTCATCAAAATTCTCTGTTTTTATCTCTTAATAAACGGGTTATTTCATAAAAACTATGCATTGTAAGTATGTAATAATTAGATTATTTTGATGCCAAGAGTTCAATAAAGCAAATACAAAAAAAATCACCTAAATCACCTTACTCCAACAATAATAATAATCTCAAAAGACCTACAAAAAAAAGACAAGAATTGCAAGCGAAATTCCTTAGTGGCTTCCCTTTTTTTGTAGGTCTTTTGAGATTATTATTATTGTTGGAGTAAGGTTTTTATCCCCCTTAAATATTAATTTTATTTTATTTTCAGTATTTGTTGTTATAGTGGCAACAGATATACACAATCTGTAAAAATTTCAGAAGTCTAGCTATAGCGGTTCTTGAGATACAGCCTGGAGACAGACAGACGGACGGACATACAGACGGACAGACAACGAAGTCTTAGTAATAGGGTTCCATTTTTACTCTTTGGGTACGGAACCCTAAAAATAAATTAGTCTCGATTTGATACAAGTGAAAATTTTGTAGGAGCGGCTGGATATATCAAGTAAAATAAACAACGATCAGAATCTGAAAATGCATCATTTTAGCTCTATAAACAACGATCAGAATCTGAAAATGCATCATTTTAGCTCTATAAACAACGATCAGAATCTGAAAATGCATCATTTTAGCTCTACATGTAAAGTCTGGGACAAAAACTTGCGATAAATATCTCCCCTTCCGCGTGACCCGCATCCAGGGTTATAGCGCAGGGCGGCTAGGGCGGCAGGGAAGTGAGGTTTTATTATCAAAATAAGATATCACATTTTCACAGCCAATATCGAAACTTTCTGATGTATTTTACGACGACACGTCATATTGGTTAAAAATTCCGTGTAAAGTTACGATTTTTGCGACTATGCATAATATTTACTGTGAATATAATTTCAAGGTAATTTAAAGATTTATAATAAAGGCTATGTTACCTGGGTAAAATATAATAAATAAATTATTATTATCATTTATCACTGAATGTTATTTTCTTGCGTTTTTACTTATTACGCTGTGTTTTATAGTACTGAATAATTATTTTTATATTTAATTTGTTACGTTTACACGAATATTAAGTTAGTAGTGAATTTAATATTTCTCGATTGCTCAAATGATTTGGTAATATCTTGCACTTTCGATAGATTTCCAAATCTATATTTTCCTTGAAAACCGTAACAATCCTCTTGAGGCGAACCTACTGATGTTGGCAGGGCATTTTTACAGCCGCGTTTGTAACTTGGTGCTGCATCTCTTTACGACACAATAAAACTCGAAGACAATCAAAACTCAAGAACTGTATCCAAATTTTATTGCATCAATTCCAGTATTCAATAATCGGCAAGTTTGGTGCAAGACTTTAAAGAAATTGATCTTATTTCGACGCAGTGGGACCTAGTTTTATTAAATTTAATATCAAATAACTATGTAAATAGATAATAAATAAAAAATTAACTAAAGCCATGATAGTTAGTAACAATTTGTACTAGCACAGTACAGTGGCCAGAAGAAAAGAAAAAATACCTCAAAGTAAAATTAATGTTATAGTTAAAGTAGGTATTTTTAAAGTGAAAAGCGACATTCATGGAATGTGAAACTAGATCGAGTTATGGGGGATTGAGACCAAGAGGTTTCCATTTCTATAATTCAAATCTAGGATTTATTCTCAGTATGTCCCGCTTGCAATACCATGTACACGTGGGACAGTGTCACACGAAGACCGAAGGTACCACAATTATTACTAAAATTCCATTCAATTTGATAAATAATAATCCTCTCCCATCTCTGTGGCTCCGACTAATTCAGCAGTAAGGCTAAAACCCTTCCCTTGTACCGCTAATGCACGATATTACTCTCCATTTGTCTCGCTGCATTACACTTTATTATATTTTATTAAAATAATAAGTAAAGTAACAGTTAATGTACTACATGATATTCTAATCTAGCACTCAACTCAAGGCGATTCCACTGGCTGGCATCTGGTAGATTCGACACAGAACGATATCTCTTCAACACCCTAAAAACTCCACCCAGCTTGAGTGACCCCTCTCCACCAAGCCAATGTCACAACATCTAAAGGCAAAGGGTGGAGCAGCATAAAATCTAAGGAAATCGAAAAATGTCGGATCTACTGGCCGCCACACTGGGACCACACCGTTCAAAACATTAATATTATAATTATGTAATTTATAAAACAATAAATATATATTTATTTATTATATGTATATATTATAATATATTCTAATATATAAAAAAAAGTCCATGGTGTGATGGACTACAATTAATTAAAATTAATAATATTATTTCAATTATCCTTGGTGCGAAAAATCTAAATAATAAAATAACAAAAAAAGGATATGAGCGAACAGCCCATAGACGGCCCCAATTTTATTAATAAAAAAAAAAAAAATCTAGCACTCAACAGTACGTTCCGTTTCAACTTAATTTGATATCGAAATAAACAATATCAACATCAGCCTTTCGCCGTCTACTGCTGAACGTTCCCAGGTTCTATTCAACTTCAATACTTCTACGATCTAAAAGAAACAAAGCTCGAAAAGTTTGATCTACTTGAGTCTATCACGACTCACGTGGTACACTACGGTTTCTTCTGCATCACACTTGTAGCAAATTTAATCAAAATATTCTGTCCAGTAGTTTCGAAGCCTCTCCGAATAAATCAAAATGTTCCTTTTAATTCTTAGTCGAAATACATGAGTCGTAATAATAAGACGCATACTTTATGCAATTTCTCACATTTACATTAATAATGTAACAAGTATGACTACCTGTAATCTACCTTATAAATGCAAACTGACCCCAAGCTACATAATGTAATGTTCGAACTACCCACTAATCTTAACCCTTCCGGTGCCTGATGAAGCGCAGTCACGTACCACGGAGAGGATTCCCCACTCGAACATTCCGTGCGGATCGTGTGTGGGATATTTATCACTCATTACTATGTTGTATATTGATGGGACGCTATTTATATCGCTTACAAGTAATTGACTTTTTTTAATAAATGAAAGAAAACAAAATCGTAACTGTTAAGTACAAGCAAAGCAACATTGTTGCGTCTTTTCAACGAAGTAACTCACTGTGTACTATTTGCGTTGCGTCTACGTGCGACAATACAATACAGATGACAGCGTAGTTCCTTGGTAGTACGTGGAGGGCTACTAAATAACAGGACTTCATCAGCTCTTTTCCATCGTTCCGAAAAAACATCGCGTCAAACAAGACGCATCATTGTGGTATATCATCTTTAAATGTGTAAAAATAGGCTTTTTAGTTTTTATAACGTCGGAGCGTCTATGCTGCATTAAAAATAGTATCGCCGCAAAACATAATATTTCTCTCATATTTTTCAATGCTCAAAAATTTTTTATTCGCATTAAAATACAGATAATTATTTATTATTCAAACTGCCCGTCCATCGGGTCCGAACTTGTTGAATAAACTTCACCTCGGGACTGGTAAACAAATTGTTTTTGTTTGTCGAGTGATCGCGAAATTACGACCATTAACATAAGTGACGGGCTGCCGGGTAATCGCTATCTTGGGTCGAAAAGACCCACAGGTTGTATAATGGGGTTAAAAACTTTACATAATATTACGTATAGGGTCAGAACAATAAAATATTATAATTATTGAACTTAAGTGCGCTTACAGACGGGCACTTGTTGGCGGCACGCGTCGACTGCTGTCGAAAAAATCAATAAAAAAAATCCAGCGACTGCCGTCGACAAGTGCCATAAGCCTAAGGGCCAAACCACACGTGCCACAACCACACGACATCGCAACGACAAAATGTCGTCGAGCGGTGGTTACGTGTGAATGGTGCCGCTGCAGCTTTTTGTAGTTGCGTTGTGGTACCGACAAAATGCCGACGTAGTTGCGTTGTCGCCAGTGGTTGTGATGTGGTTGCGATGTGGTTACGTACGAAAGTCAATGAAACGGAGGGGGGGGAAAAGCGCGGGCGGTGTGCGCGCACTGTCGTTGCATCGACGCAACGTTGTGGTTGCGATGTGGTTGCGATTTGGTCGGCCGTGGTTGTGATGTGGTCGGTATCTGACAAGTGGTCGACAACGACTGCAAAATGTGGTACGTGTGAATGGTCCAGTTCATTTACAATACGAAATATACGCCCGACCACGTGGTGTGGTTGTGGTTGTCATGAGGTTGTGGTACGTGTGGGTTGGCCCTAAAATGGCGCACATAGAAACTAAGGATTAGAAAAGAATGGTTGAGAGTAGATGGTCTAAGAATTTATCCAAAAAATACCTATAATGATCCACTTACAGACCTGTAGTATTTTTCGATTCGATCTATTGTGTAGTGAATAATTAATGAGGCTTTCGTCGCGGGCTGAAGGAGTTGAGTAGCAGGCCGAGACGGTTTAATGACGAGCGCCGACGATGTACGTACAAACGTAGATTCAGCGTTGACTCTAGACAGTACAGCTGTTGTGAAAGTTGGATGCTTAGCATGTAAGTTCGCTGTTGCAGTACCGTACATTTTTCCGGGAAAAGTATCTTATATTCTTTCCCCGGACCCAAAGTATCTCCATCCAAATTTTAGCAAAACCGGTTTAGCCGTTTGGGCGTGAAGTGGTAACAGACAACAGACACACTTTTGCATTTATAATATTAGTAGTATTAGTGGATTGGGATTTGGGAGCTACAAAGGAATCTCTTCAGACCGAGCGAGGTTATACAGTCGGTCAGGTTGTTGAATATTGTCGCCATTTTAGACGTTGTGTGAGTCTTGCCGATAAGTCGTTAAGCTACAAAATTCTAATGATACTAGTAGGTGTATCTCTGCACATACTTGTATCATGAATATCATAATAAAATAATAGTGCATATTTAAATTATTATAGGGATGACGACTTGTTGTCGTGACCTTGGTCAAAGATTAGCAGATTTTTTAAATAAAATAAAGACATAGCGCTGAAAAATAGGTATTCCCAAAATTTCAGCTTCATAACTTATTATATTTTTTTTGTTTTGAGCCTTCAAAGTTTTTTCGTCAAGTTAAGTCAAGTCGAATATTTTTTTATAAAATTCCTTAATTTTTGTGTACCATTCGATAAGTTATGCAATTTTTAACATTTTTTCTTACGAAACCACTTTCATAAACTCAATATTTAACATAGCTATCGAACAAACTAGCTAGGCGTGACGTCACAGTTAGCTGACATTTTGTATGGAGCGTTTTGGGAAGGTCTATTTTATGTGAGTTTTGAATTGTGATATCTTGGAGAGTTTTTATGCTATCAGAGTCATTTTTTCACTGATATTTCTATTTTTGAATGGTCCTTCACTTACCAATAAGAAAAAAAAATTTCGTCATGCCTATTAGATTATTACTACATGAACTCTGGACTTCGTAACACTCCTAAGTTTTCTCACCGCAATATAAACAAACCTTTCTTGGTTTTTACGATTTTTAGGTATTTTCTACTTCTACGAAGACTAAAATTAATCAAATTCTCGAGTTACAGCGAGACTAACAAAATAGAATATTCCTTTTTATTTATATAGATGATGCCCGCAACTCCGTTGCGCCAGAATATGTTTATCGCGCGAAACCGAACCGTACATTTTTTCGGGATACAAAGTATCCTATGTCCTTTCCCGGGACTAAAAGTATCTCTATTTAGCAATTATTATATGCATTTTTATCAATACATTGACAATAATCCTAATATTTTACATCGATGTCGTGTTTAATATGATTACCGAGGCCCGATTTAAAATCCTGAGAACAAGACAACAGCACAGCAGTCAATACGAAAACAACCTGCTTAACCTACTTTCAGAGCAATCATCATCATCATCATTATCAGGTAACATTTATTGCGTTTTTATTTATTATTAACTAGATAACCCGTTGAACTTTGTATCTAAAGAGGAAACCCTCTTAATCATTCCCTGGACTTCCACAAATATTTTAAGAGTAAAATTAGTCAGATTGTGCTGCTCTCGAGTTTTAGCGAGACTTGAATTTAGTGAGACTTAAAAAAAATTAAAATTCATTTTTATTTACGTATAGATTATCGACATAATATAAAATCATTAATATTAGTATGTTGTGACCAAAATGTCATATTTTAGATTGTAATATCATATTTTCGTAATATACAAACATGTACTAGAGTTTTACTCTCGAAACTCGTTTAATTTAAATAAAGTCAGATCCAATGTCGATCCAATGACCTTAGTTTGGTTCAAATTGACTGGACCAACCTACGTACAATTTGGTAAATATAGAGTACACCTATTATACCTATGTAACCATACATCGCAGCAAACTGCAAACAGTACGGTTTCCCTAGACTTCCATTAATCTGCAAATTGTTGTGGACAGCATAGTTTGTTTTCTGCATTGGTTTTCTGTATTTCTGTCTCAAGAAACATCCGTCCTATTTATATGCTCCTAGTATATTCCTAAATACGGACAGTAATCACGAGTAATCAATCCAACCATTTGCCGGACGTTTGTGTACGTGCCCGCACCTCATTGGGTAGGATTATACCACGCAAGATTACATCTGCAATACCAGATGTCTCCTATAAATCCGGGAGCGATATGTAGTGATATACTGACTAGTATCACTAGTATGTACCAGCGCTTACGAAGCCCAAGAGTCCACTACCTGCGATGTTATGCTATCCTGGTTACAATTTATGAACTGGGGTCAACTTATGTACATGGTTGCACTTGTGACTTCTTTGGTAACGATTACAAATGATAGATGCGCTGTCATTCGTATGCCAGCCTATCTTGTTATTGCTATGCAAAGAATGTAAAAGAAATAACAATTTCAAAGTTATAATTAGAAATTGTTAGAGCGCTTACAGACGAACGGTACTTGCCGACGGCACTTGTCGACGGCTGCCGTCGACAGTTGACAGCTGCCGTCGACTGCCGTAAACGCGTGCCGTCGACAAGTGCCGTTCGTCTGTAAGAATCCTTACTCAAAATATCTTTTAGAAACGAAGTAGCCTTTGTGCTTTCTAGAATAAAACTGGTAACATAATAAATATTATCGAAATGTCATAAGAATAGTTTATATTTAAAAGACAGCAATTTAACCTCGAGCTTATAGTTATTAATGTAACCTTTCTAATATCTACTCTATTTAATACGAGCCAAAGAGCAAAATCTGTTGTAGGTTTGTTTCTTTGTAATAAATAGACTGCGGAAGCCAGTACTTCATTTTCATCAGAACAGTTACCGATGTAGATTGCTGAAGGTACAGATAATATTTAAGAAACATCCAGTCCATACTATGTGATTTGACTATCTACAATACTATCTAATACAATTTGACTAAGTAACATCGAATCTGCATGTACTGCATGACTGGTGAGACATTTGCAATACTTAAGGAGAGTCCTCGGTACTCGATTCTCATTATAATTATGTAATAAAATTAGGTACTTAATTTTTTACCAAATTTCCCTTTAAATAAATGAATCATGGATCCTAAGTGAATTACGCGGCTAGGCAAGTAGGCATACTATGCGGCCGGCGCGGCGGCGTGCGCCATCAAAGAAACACCATGCCGCTACCCTTCCCGCGCGCGGTGTCCATGCGTTGGGTAAATAATTATTTAACTTTAAGCTACATTTACTCAGTAATCAATTGATATTATTTTTTTATATTTTTTTTTCATCTGATATAATAGCCAAATATCACGTCGTCGAGTATTGAACATGTCTCACCAGTCATGTTGTATAACACTGATTTCAAGCCTCCTCGATTATCTGACATTCGGACAGTATGTTCTATTGCCAACATAAATAACGGTTTTGCGTTTAAGCCTATGAGTTATTGCCTGCACCGTATTTATATTGATTTTTACCATTGTTAAAGCTTCAATACATCCGGGATTTTTCACGTAAAATACCTTGTGTTCGTTAGTGTTGACTTTTAGTTAAAAATATCACGATATTTTTCAGTTTCATCGAGGAGCAAGTTTGTATATTATTGTTGCAGTTTTGGTACACTCTGTATGCGAAACGAGTAGTTATTAAAGTGCAAAGTGAAATACGGAACTTTAAATACCGGGCAAGTTTTTTACTTGTCTAGCTATCGTAAATTTTGAGATAGGTACAGCCAGATAGACGAATATGACAAGTTTTAGATATCCTGTTTTTTTCGGGTGCGAAACCCCAAAAAGTGGCTTAAATCCTTCCCATCCTTTACCTCTACTTCTCTCCTTTCTCTACTTCGTCCTCTCTAATTCACGTTTAGGATCACGTCCGTCACTGATAGCTCCAATAAGTGAGAACTCTTTAAACGTACACCATTTTGTCAATCTATTACATATAAGTAATACAATCGTAGCAAAGTCAAAACTGTACATTGCATATTTTTTAAAAAGAATACTTGGGGTATGATCTACAATCGATATCGAAGCCAAAAATATATTATATTTTTAAAATGTACTGCATGGATTTACGTCTTTTGTATTATAGATATTGTTTTGTACAATAAGGCAAAGTAAAAGAGTGTAATTTTTTGGTGAAAATTATAATATCTAGTATTTCGTTGTACTTATATTTATTTAGCCTACAATGTAAACGTAACTTTTACACACAAAATACAGGTCTTACAAAACATAAAATTCAAGTAGCATCCTACTTCCTACTTATATTATAAAGGCGAAAGTTTGGATGTATGTATGTATGTATGAACGGATTTTAATGAAACTTTACAATAATAAAGCTTATACATCAAAATAACACATAGGCTACAATTTTAACCGACTTTCAAAATGGAGGAGGTGTTATGTTCGTTTTTTTATATTCAACGATTACTCCGCCGTTTGTGAACCAATTTTCAAAATTTTTCTTTTGGTATATAGGTTATCATCCCAATTTGGTACCATATTCATGAAAGTGGTGCCCTGATGAAGAAATCGAGGGAACTCCTCAAAATTTATATGGAAACATGTGGTGACTTCGGTTTCGTGAGCAGTATTCTAAGCATATTCTACCAACAAGTAAGATTTTGCACCAAGGTGTACCATGGTTCGGAAGGTGCTGAGAGAACTCCTGACTCTTTATAGATAAAAGTTTGGGAGTTTCGACGTTGTTTTAAGAACGGAAAACATATGCTACTACGCAAATTACATTCATCATCATCATCATCACTACCATAAACCATTGTAGAATCATGTATCGTCCCATTTTGATCCTATTATTGGTGCTTTTCATAGTCTTATTATATATCACTTAAACCGCGGGTAACACCGCGGGGCACAGTTAGTCTAAATATATAACTCAAAGGTGACTGACTGACTGACTGACTGACTGACTGACTGACATAGTGATCTATCAACGCACAGCCCAAACCACTGGACAGATCGGGCTGGGCATGCAGGTAGATGTTATGACATAGGCATCCGCTAAGAAAGGATTTTGATCATTTCTACCCCCAAGAGGATAAAATAGGGGATGAAAGTTTGTATGAAACTTTGTCAATTTTAAATCGATCGGGCTGAGACTTTGCATGCATAAAGCTATAATATGACGTAGGCATCGCCTAAGAAAGGATTTTGATAAATTCCATCCCTTAGGGGATAAAATAGGGGATGAAAGATTGTATATCATAATACTTCTTAACGCGAGCGAAGCCGCGGGCAAAAACTATAATATCCTAAGTGTGAGCGCTCCCGTCAGGAAACTGAAAATTTGCCCGTCTCCCAGTTTTACTAATTCACATACATTTGTTCAAAATACTCGTATAGAAAGTATGTTTTCCTGTGATTATTTTAAGGAGCAAAAAAAAAAAAGACTTTAAAACTCAGTATATATGCCACTGCAGCCTACGATCTATATAAAAAAAAAAAAAAACTTCACAGAATACAAATGTTACGTTGCATCTTAATACGCTAAAATGGCCTGAAATACCCCAATTTTTAGGTAAATCACTTTTTACCTCGACTTCCAATGTCAATTATTGTCTTTTAAATAATAATAAAAAAGTGGTTTCAAAACATTGTAACACCAAATTACTGTATCACCTACTTTCTATGAAAATTAATATGTCTATCCACCTAACGCTAAACTCAAGTTGTTCTTTTGTCACAATATGCAATTTACATTTTCGCACATCATTGTAAGCAGGTAACTTCACACCGACCAATATATATAAGTAAGTAGGTATAGACAATATGGCGACCATCTGTTGCGGCTTCTGTTTCTTACGATTTTTATTGGAACGAAGTTCCTTATGACGCGTTCGGCGTTGCGAAAGGAGGCTAGACGGAACTACACTTGACCTCGACACTTTTTTATTAGTACCTGCATAGTAGGGGTAGAGGGCGTTGATAGCATTCCTGTGCGTCAACTAGATGGCGTTTTTGAGAATAAACAGCGGACGTCTAAATAGATTTTATTACAATTCCATAAAAGTGTCGTCGTTAGTATTCCTGGGCGTCAATAGATGGCATTTTTTTTATAACTTCGTTCCATCCGGGTGTCCCTTGGCAGTTGGCACCTCTCAAGTTTTTCATTATTAAAAGTATTCGTAAATAAGCAGCTCCTAGCTCCAACCTTTTATCAGTTCAAGAAAGTCCTCTTATATTCTTATTCAATAAAATCTTTTCCTTTTATGCGCTGAAAGATTAAAATGTTTACGAATTGAAATGCCTTTTGGAGAATATTTTTAACATTTAAATAAACTTTTCAATTTTAATGAAGAACATTTTGAATAAATCATGCTGGCACTGAAAAGGTTTGATTAGGGATACGATGGATGAAAATGAAGAGCTAAAGTAATCGAAGGGGATCATGGCTGTATTAAAATTGAACTCGAGTCCAAGACACTTGATTAATTTTTTGTGTATTTACGTAGCATTATTTGTGGGTATTTTTCGGGTATGAATTATGGTTTCGATTGGATTATCTTTCGCACGTCACTAGAAAAAGCTATTTGAATAAACAAAAATATAAGAACGCTTGCACTAAATTGTCTTATTTTCCAAGAAAATTTATCTTACTAATAGTTTTTTTTTACTACTAGTATTTAATAGGTACTACATAACAACGTCTGCCGGGACGGCTAGTACCTTATAAATCATCAGAAGAATATTGCCAAAGGCTGCTTAAAGTATGCGGTGAAATAATGGAAGCGACGTTTAATAAAATTCCTATCCAGCCGACTCCTAACCAATATCGAATGTAAAGAGTTAAAGTTGCCTCAAGAAATTCCGGAATAACATCGGGATATTGTATTCCAAATGACTTATTTTCTGGCAGCGATGTTATTTTACAAGGAATTGATTTATTTACAAGTTCTAAATAAATTAAAGCTAATTTGTATGTCTAGCATATTGGTCTACCATAAAGAGGTAGGTATGAAATCATTTAAAAATATATCGTTTGAGAATATATTTGTAGCCGGTTAAGGCGACGTCTTGATAATTTGGCTGTAGCTATATCGATTTTTCTCAGCTATGACTAAAGCTAAGAAATTAAAGTTCATTGTCAGTATTCATCATGTCTTTGTCTTTGAATTACCCATAGCATAACACGATTGGTCAACTTTTATAACACCGAATAATCAATCAAAAAGACCTCTGTAAAAAAAGGGATTCTAATTTTGCCAACAGAGGAGAGTGATTTAAGCTTCTAAAATTTGTACATAGATTGGTTCAAGCATACACTTTAATTTGCACATAGCTTATATGAAATATATTTATGGTTTTTAAATTACGCGACAAAAACCATTTTGTCGCTACGCCCTTTCCATTTCTTGCTGTTCCATTTCTTGTTTTCTATGAGAGGCCGGCCTCTCATAGAAAACAAGCAATCTAAAACATATCTAACACGGTTTTTTACTTTAACGCATCGTCACCTTAAACGGGGCACAATCGTGAATCGCGCTATCGAGCTTGTAAAATGTACGCAACAAACACATATGAGACTACACATTAGGTTTCGGCTTGACCAAATAAAAGCAAAAGATTTTCCGACCAAGGTTATTACATGTAAAAACAACTAGGCCTTTCCATCCATTGTGGATGATTTATACAGTATTTTTGAGCGAAGTAACCACTCTTCAAATACTGTAGTGCCTGGGACAAGATTTAAATATCCGTATGGTTGCCTAAGCGCATACAGCATTCTCGCAACATAATTAGTCGGCCTAGTCCAGAGGAAAAAACGTCTGGGACCAACCATGTGCGGGTTTCCTCACGATGCTTTCCATCCTCGTACGAGCGTCCACATTATGTACTTGAGATCAGAAAATGTCTCATTGGTACACGCCAATATAATATTATAAATGGGTGTCCGTGGCCCAATGGGTAGACCTATGGTTCGCACTCGCAGAGGGTGCAGGTTCGATCCCGGGTGGAGATTATTCTTAATTGGAAAATCTTTCTGTGCAGCCCGCTCATATTGGGAACTTAAATTAGGTACTTTTTACCCGACTGCCAGGAAGGGTTATGTTTTTAGCGCATATCTTGTATGCATGAATGTATGTATGTAATATTCTTTATTACCTTATATCTCCAGAACCGCTAAATGGATTTTCACATTTGAGGTGTCGTTAGATTTGTCTTAATAGCACAATTAGTGTTCTTAGATAGGTGACATTAAAAAAAGACCAAAGTGGCGGATGTTTGACGCCATATTGTGAGGTAAAAAAAGTTTCTACCAAGCATATCGAGTGGGATATCAAAATGAAGGATTCTATACATATAATAAAACTGTAGAAATGAAAATTCTGTACATTGAAGATATTCAAAAAATAAAAAGCGGGGGTGTCACTAAATCGCTGTAGAAGCCAAAAATGTGGTTAGTTTTTTTGTCTGCCTGTTTGTCTGTATGTATGTAATAATATTCTTGACAAATAAAGAACTACATTACAACTAAGTACAAATAATTTATATGGCAAAACAATGTTTGCCGGGTCAGCTAGTTCTAAATATATTATAGTATATAACTGGCAGTTTTAATATTAAATAGAACGATAAAATAATAAAAAAAAGAACAAAAAACCCGCCTGCATGGATAACTACAATTAAAAATCAACTGAAAAGACTGAAACAAGATGAAAATTCAATGATAAGGTATTTAAAAAAAACAATGATTAGGTACTTAAAACCAGAAACATAAATTGAAACAGTAAAAGAGAGAAAGAGTAAAAGAAGAAAGCGGATTCATGCCAAAATGAATAGAATGCTACATAGAAGAAGAAGAAAGTGGACTACAAAATGCAGTCGGAGGCATATTTTATGATTTATGAAATGTTAAACTTGGTGCGACATGCCTCCGACTGCATTTTGTAGTCCACTTTCTTCTTCTACATTTTTTTCTACGTAGCTTTCTATTCATTTTGCTATGAAACTCGTAAGCAATAGTCATATCAATTAAAACATGAAATCGATGCCTCCGATAGAATTAGGTCTTGTTTCGGTATTTTTAGTTAACATTTTATTGCAGTCAGGTTTTTTGATTTTTGAATTAATTTACTTCATTTATATCGTGGCCGGGTTTTAGTTGATATATTTTTTACCTTTTTTCACACGTTCAGGCCATAAAATGTCTTTTAATATTAATTAAACTTCAACTCTTGATATATCGCCGTCCGTTTATAGATCAAAGGCGTCCGTCCGGCACCTGACACGTCCGCAATTTGTCCTCTCGTTAGTCCGCAACCCAATATTCTAAAATATAACAGCCGTAGGACGTGTATTCAACCTGTACCTGTAACATATTCTAATAAAATGGCAAACCAACCTCAGATGATGATCAAAGTCCAAAAAACATTAAAACAAAATTTTTAGAGTTCCGTATACAAGGGTAAAAAAACCGGCCAAGGCCAAGAAAATAGCTTATCGTGTCGGGCCACGCGCAATATAGGGTTCCGTAGTACCGCTAGTTTTTGATAATTTTTGTATGGTCAATGAATGTACATTTATAACGTGTTTACACTACTAACAACATCATCTCAGTTACGTTCAAAGGAAGGAATTTGAACCAAAATTTGAATTTTGGTTCAAATTCCTTTCTTTATACTTCTCCGAATACATTTTTTTAGTTGATTGACTATTACTCAATGACTTATTGAAGTCTTCTTATCCGTGATAGTTTTCCTTTTAAATTCAGCACATTTTCTACTCTCGTGAATTTTTTCACATTTCCAGAAGCAACCGTTTAGCTGGTAGAAGGGGGGGGGGGGACACTGGACTCTAACGTTTTTTCCCACTATTCATATTTCAGAAATGGATCCCTAAATCGGAAAATGATCTGTGAATACTATACTATAATATAATATCTATGGATGCTTCACACCGCGTCAGTTTGGCCCCGTGGTAAGTACCTAAAGGACTTGTGTTACGGGTACCAGACAACGGAAATATATTTAATACTTTTATACTATACATATATTTAAGATTTTTATTATATGATACACATATTTAATACACATCCATGACCCAGGAACTTTTGAAAACTTTTTGTTCCGTCGGCGGGATTCGAACCTGCGACCCCCGGCTTGAGCTACCAACAGCCCACCAACTGAGCCACAGAGGTCGTCAAAATACTGTACTCGGCAAAACATGGCGGTAGAGGTCATTGACTCCCTGTCAAAAACTTGTCATTTTCTATACAAACAGACAGACAGACGGACAGACAGACGGACGGAAAGACAGAAACTGTAAGGTTGTTCACTACGAAACCCTAAAAACGGAACTTATTACTGAGACTTCGATGTCTGTCCGTCTGTCTGTTCGTCTGTTTGTGTGTCTGTCTATCTGTGAAACGTGATTTTTTGGCCCTTTTTGTTCGTAATCAATAATGGCAACAGGTAGGCACTTGAAATATTCACAAAATCCTTAATTATATTTATATATTTGTAATTTAATAATTAATTATAAAATTAAAATAAAATAAATATTCTTCCATACAAACAACACATTTCTTTGTTTACTTTTGCTCTATAAAGGTACGGAACCCTTCGTGCGCGAGTCCGACTCGCATTTGATTTTAAGATAGCAAAATGTAGGTACAAGTCATGTTTAGAATCAAATTTAATCTCAGATTTTTCGTAGATAATTTTCTTGGGCAGGTTTTAATTATTCTAATTCAATATATTAGCTCACACCAAAAACGTTTTCTAGAGATACAAAATTGACCTTCATACATCTTTAATTTTAAGAGCGGCACCACGTTACTTGACGCTACGAAGCCCAGACTTTTTCAGAAAATTAACTTCAATTCTTAATGGCTGCTGAAAAGATTACAAAAAAATACGTGTGGCACTCGGGGACTGTCGCAGTAAAGCTATTGCATAGCATTTTTTATCAACTGCAATTATCATAATTCGCATACGTCTAGTAGCACGCACTCAAACATCGTGCCGAAGTCTGGCAAGGCCGCAAGTATGGGGGTGTTAGGTTTTTTCGTTACGGAATTTCTTGATTCGGTCGCTGTGCTCAAAGCCCGCAATTAAAACTATGCAATAGCTTAATATGTATATTAATTAATCTATTGCATAGCTTAATATGTGTTAAGCTATTGCAAAGCTTTTATCGCGCTATGTTTTGTCTCGTCTCATCGATGGGAAATAACACGGATGCGAGTTCTGTTTTTAAGTGATTTCTCATTCTTCCTGGTAAAGTAATTTCCAACCCGCATAAATAGTCCAAAATTAGCCGTCGCCAACTTAAGTTCTCCGTAACGATCCCCGTTCAAATTAAGTTTAATAATCCAATTAAAGGAGATAGCAACAAAAGGCGCGAGTAACAAGTAGCGCGGGATGTAAATCCGCTTAATACCGGCTCGTGCCAGACGACTCTGATTTTAACCGGTTTGAGCCACTTTCAGCCGGTTTCAGCCACAGAGCACTACACTGTTTGCATCCAATGTGATCTAAACATGAACTAAAAACGACCGAATTGATTTGTGCTGCTGTCTAAGATAGAAAAAATAAACTCTTTATTTCAATTTTTAGTTTAGAAATCTATAAATAGAAATCTAATTAAAATTGTGTGGAGTCACAGAACGCAACGTTGCAATTTCATTAATATTTTCGTGTGCGTAAAGCCGCAAATACTTAATTTTACTCGACGTTTTAACTATGCTCGTCCCGTCTCTATATTTATGAGTCTCTGGTAGCTCCTAGCTTAGTATTAAATTAATATCCAGCTGCAGAATTCCGATGACAGAAGGATTTTCCCCCGGGCTGATTATCCACACAGCGAAAACCACGAAGCGACGGAATTGGAAGAAATGCAATTCGAAAGAGTTGAAAGGGTCCAATCATTATTGAAGCGTCCGTTTGGAAATTTAATTAAAACTTAACTCTCGATTCGCCTTATTAAAGTTTTGTGACAATCGCTTTGATTTTATGCGTTCCTAGTACATCTACATAGTACATACACATTATACATACTACACATATTTTGTGATAATGCGCCATCCATTTTAAAATGTCAAACACTTTTTTTTAATATTTTATATTGTGAGGTATCATCTCGTATATATATAGGTAATCAGACTGAATGTTACATTGAAATATGTTTGCTAACAAAATATATAGATGGGAATATGTTTTTCAACATATCAGACTATGTTACTTCTTCACGGGTAAGCCTGACATATATAGTCTATAAGCCAGTGTGGCGACTGGCGTGATTTTTCCTTTCTTATGGCTTAGCGACAAAAGAATAGGTATATTTTTTCAGCATGTTGGGATACGTATTATTTTTTACGCACTACTTTCATAATACAGTCCAGACTTTATTTTATAATGTTTATCTAGTCACATTATGTTCACAAAAGGTTAGCTCACGGCAAATTGAAAAGAAACGTAATTTTTTTTTTAAATGAACCATTCAAATTTGAAACATGCAGCCCTACGAATAATAAAAACCAAGGAAACGTAACTCCCATACTACGTTTTAAATTTGGTTCCTTTCGAACTGTCTTGTAACGTCAGCCTGATACCGCTGAAGGCCACCTAAATATTGAAAATGTATTGAAAATGTGTACCTAGGTACACATTTTTGACAAGTATAGAGCATGTATTTTGACGGAGTTACTTTTCCTTAGTTTTTATTATTCGTAGATACAGCCTAACACCGAAGTGGTAAGTTTATCAATTTAAAAAATGAAATTTGAAAATGCATCACATTGCATTGCCACGTCAGGTGCTAATGTGAACTGGCTCTTATTCCTTTAGGAAAACAACGTACCTCAACAAGCTTGATTTCGCACAATATAAAAACAGTTTTCACATTAGCCTCCTACTCCGCAACCCAAGTAGGCAACCGAAACGACGGGTTGAGGTAATTTCATGCAATTTCGTCAACAGAACGAACGCTAAATGTGTGCAGTCGTTCTCGACCCATTTCCACCGTAATTCCAAGACCTGACCTAATAACTGAAGAAAGTTTATTTTCATTTCGCCGAGTCAACATAAACACGTGTATAAATTATTTCCTTTGACGCATTGTAATTTGCCTCACGTCAGCAACAATTTTGTGCTGACAACAGAATTAATGCACTGTACATTCTTTACATTGCGAGCACTCAAATATTAAGCAAATATCCCCCCCCCCCCTCTGTACATCTGCATAGAACATCTACCTGTCGCTCTATAGACGTGGCGCGGCCTCACTGACGCTAGACGCTCGCTTCGAAAGGCTACCTTTACCAAAAAATAATAATAAAACTAGATTCGTCGAGGGAATAAATTTTCGGGGATAAAAAGTATCCTTTGTTCTTTCCCGGGACTCAATACCAAATTTCAGCAAAATCGGTTTGGGCGTGAAGCGGAAACATACAGACAGGCAGACTTCCATATTTACACTGTTAGTTTCTCTATACGTCGTGTAGCACGACGACAGTCTTCTCCTAGTTTGATACTTATTGTAATTTGCTATTAAATTTAAATGAAAGAAAAATGCATTACAATTTTCTACTTTAACATAATTATAAATATATTATCTAATAACGCGTTCGTACAACGCGTATGGAGTT
The DNA here is from genome assembly GCA_905187585.1 of Cyaniris semiargus. Taxonomy (NCBI): domain Eukaryota; kingdom Metazoa; phylum Arthropoda; class Insecta; order Lepidoptera; family Lycaenidae; genus Cyaniris; species Cyaniris semiargus. The sequence goes on from LR994558.1 coordinate 16,114,291, forward strand.
AATAAGCGTTTGTATTAATCACGTTGTTTGTGAAGCCTTAGTAAAGCCAGGTAATTAACTAGACTGAACATCGCGAGGTTTCGCCGCCCGCGCCTTTCTATTAATTTACTTCCTTTTAATATCTCGTTAAAATAATGAAGGTTTTCATAAGCGACAGCCTTATTTAATTTTACGGTTTATAGAAGTATTTTTATGAGCCTAAAAATAGATTAATTGCTTGGGTTTGAATAAACATTTTTAGTAACCAGATAGAATAAGAGTAAAAATTAATTATTGTCTTCTCTGCTTTATTATTTTTACCTTTTATTATATACATGGTGTTACAAAACTAAGTGATTATACTTTAGGATGTATATGGGTCCCCTGTAAAGCTGACTACACACCAAAGCCGCTGGGCCGGCAGCTTTGGTGTGTAGACAGCTTAATCTATATACAGTTTACTGTGAAAATAGCAGCCCTTAACATTATCGTGCATAACTTGGAGATCATTTGGCAAAATTACGGCGTAGTGTCTTTAGGTCTCTTGACACTGTAATAAAATGTCATCTTTGCATTAAATATCGGTCATAATTATGCTTGAAATTAATGCCCGCTTTCACCAACCGACTCTTAAAATACTCCTAACTTCTAAGTAAGTGACTCTTTAGTTAGGTGGCCTCTTAAATCGGCACCTACCTAATTTCATTTTCACCAAGGTAGGTAACACTTAACTAAGAAACTCTTCAATTAGGTGACAGTTTTTTTTCAATTTCTCTTCAAAAATCGATATTTTATCGATTAATTTTAAGTTTACAAGATTTAGTTCAATTAACTAATAGACAAGTAATATTTCTTGAACAAAGTGAGGAAAAAGACATTTTGTGTATTTTTATAATAATTAAAACAATAAATATTAAACATCGGACGTAGGACAATGACAAAAGCTGGCTGTTAAAATCAATGCTGATTATTAAAAAAAGTAATAATGTCAGTTGACAGTTGTACTCACGTGGTACCATCGTAGTGTAAATTATATTAATTCCATGCGTGACACTCACTGTACATACTGTACCTGTAGCATTATCACGTTGTTGTTTTTAGATTGTTAGTTTTTAGTTGTTTAATACACTTACCTAAAAAAATAATACACTTACCTGTCGTGTTTATACTCAAGAAGATGTTCAATTTTGTCCAGTAAGTATATTACGCTCTGTTTCGAAAGCCTATATCGAATGAAGAAGTCAATGTCGTCGTATTTATCAAAATTCTCCACTCTTTGGCGATATAAACGGGGTCGTTTTTGTAACAAGTTATTAGAAAACAATTCCAGCTCGTCAACAGCGTCTATACTTTCCAAAAACTGGCTTAAATCATCTTCCATAATTTTCTATTCCGTATTTTTAAACACAATTTGTAGTAAGGTGACAGATGAGTCACGAAAAATCGATCCCCTAAATATAGGGGACCCCCTAGACACTAAAGGTACAATTCCGTGCATCGCGATCGATCGCGGCCGTGCACGACCTACGACTGTCGTCGTCCGCTCGCGACCATAGTCAGTGTATGAAAATGTATGGCACCGATTCCGAGGCCCGCGACAGACGCGCGCGGCCGACGACTGTCGTGAGCCGCGCGCGGCCGTGTCATATAATTTTGACACAGTCGCGCGGGGCCCGCGACAGACCCGCGCGGCCGACGACAGTCGTAGGCTGCGCGCGGCCGTCAAGACACGTATTGAACTTCAAGACACGGCCGCGCGCGGCTTACGACAGTCGTCGGCCGCGCGCGTCTGTCGCGGGCCTCGGAAGCGGTGCCATGCATCTTCATACAATGACTATTGTCGCGAGCGGCCGACGACAGTCGTAGGCCGCGCGCGGCTTACGACTGTCGCGATGCACGGAATTGCACCTTTAGGTGACACCTAAGCGTTGGTGAAAACGATTTTTTCTTAAAAGACGCCCTAAATGACCGTAAGGGTCAATTCAGACCGCAACGCGACGAGGCGAGGCGAGGCGTGGCGCGGCATAAATTTGTATGGATTTGACAGATTTCAATTGCGTGAGACGTCTTGCGAATCTGTCAAATCCATATAAAAGAAATGCATCTACGCGTCGCGTTGCGGTCTGAATCAACCTTAAGGACACTTAACGTTAGAGGATGGTTGGTGAAAACAGGCATTAGACTTCTTATTCTAATTACTAATTTAACCCATGAAACACGTGTGAGCTCTAACCGTTAAAATTACACATTAAGTGGTAATTAAATGTAATCGTAATTAAAACTGGCTAATGAACGTCATGTCCCCGCACGCGGAGCCTTTTGTTGTAACTTGAACATAACGAGGTATATTAAATTGTCATACAACATACAAACTGTCGGCATGGCGGCGCGGCGGCGCGGCGGCGCGGCGGCGCGGCGGCGCGGCGGTCCACACGGATGAGTCTGTTTATAATATAATTAAGAACGTTTGTGAGATATTAATTGGCGTTTCGGGGCGATTTTAGGACTAAATGTGACCAAATCTAAGCAAAGTAAGTTTATCAACTAGTATATTACTTTTTCGTAAAATACATTACTAAATTATACAATTTTAATTTTGATAAACTTTTTAACCCGGAATTTTTAATAATTTGTGGCTTTATCTGTCCTAAATTTTACACAAAAATCTTATTAAACTCACCCTAATTTTGTTAGTTTAGCATATTATTACTTCTTCAAGTTCTCAATCAAGTACAACTTAATCATTTTATTTACTACTTATATTTCTAAAGGCAGTGTAATCAATATGCAGGAGGTCTTCCACGAAGGGCCATGAAAAGGGTTTAACTTGAAGTTAGCAGTGGTTAGACAAAATTAGTGAGCGTGTAGCTTCGTCCCAGAGGAAAGATATATCATATAACTATGTTATATATCTTTGTATCTTTGCTATATTAATTTGTCTTGTGGCTTAGAAATTGTGCTGTTTTAAATATGTGGGTGGTTAAATATATGAGATAATGAAATTGCCTGATGTTTTCATTTATCTAGCTAATGTTTTAGAATATATTATTTATTTAATATTAAACGTAAGTGATATATGAATTGAACTGAATGCATTGAATAATTTATTCAGCTAATATTTTATACCAAACTTTTATTCAATGTAATATTAATATTTTTTGCGTGTATTACACTTTTTATTAAAATATGAAAAATTAATATATTTTCTGCGTATGAAAGTAATAGTACATATTTTCAGCGACTTACGCTTACGCGTAAAAAACAGCCTCTCGGTAACTATTATTCGTCCTTTCTCATCATAGTGTATTCTATATCTGTGAGCAATCAAAATCAGTCCCGTATTTTCGAAGTCTGCTCGACGTAAACAAAAAAAAATTTTTTTGATAATTACATACAAAATTAATTCTTATTTTCGCTTTCGTGGTTACTTTGGAATTTGGATTTTGGAGTAATTCACAAAGTAAAGCTCAGCAAGTCGTACTACACGTCCACGTCTACGAAGCGTAGACCCTCTACGACACGTAGCACGTCTACGAAGCGTAGACCCTCTACGACACGTAGCACGTCTACGAAGCGTAGACCCTCTACGACACGTAGCACGTCTACGAAGCGTAGACCCTCTACGACACGTAGCACGTCTACGAGACGTAGTATGTCTACGAGACCGCTACGAAATGTTGTGGTGATTTTCTCGTGTCTCTTATTATAGCCGACACACACGTTCTTTTGGTTTATAATAATTTAACAGCAAAGTGCAATTATCAAATTTTAAGAATAGTATTTACTTACATTTTCTTGCAACACTCTTAATAATTGTCTTCGCCATAAAATTATGTGTATCATAATTTTATTAGCATACAACTTTCACCATACCATAGAACACAGCAAAATCAATAATTATCTTATCTTAAAGAAATAATTGTAAGTACTTTTATATTATTAAATTAACTTACAAAAAATTTCGCAGTGCAATGTATTTTTACACTCTAAATAATACACCAGCAAAACAGTCTCACATAAAAATAGGGACAAGAATAATGATTAAATCCAATTATTATTGGCCATTTCGTATTAGAACGTGTGTGTCAGTCGTTATATCCGAAGACCGGAGTTGCGGACGCTTCACAAGATTAATGTGACTTGCAGTTTCAGCGCGGGTTTTTGTACTGAATTATAACTATGTATTAAACCCTTTCCAACTTTTGATATCCTGGTATTGTTAAAATGTTTTGTAACGTTTAAAATTATTGGTTTTAAGTAATTAATGACATGCACTGTGAAAGAAAAGTAATGAGTAATCATGTGGTTATTTTATTAATTCTTTGGCAGAAAATATACAGTGTGTAACAAAAGTAAGTGATAATACTTTAGGGTGTGTACGTGTTCCATGTAGAGAGTTCACTGTGAAAGTAGCAGCGCTGAAAGACGAATTTTTTTTTCACTTTTGTATGGGCAAGGGCCCGACCGTCACGAGTTTCCCCATACAAAAGTAAAAAAAAAATTTGGTCGTTCAGCGCTGCTACTTTCAAAGTGAACTCTCTACAAGGAACACGTACACACCCTAAAGTATTATCACTTATTTTTGTTACACCCTGTATACACGCTCAACAACTCTAAACTATTAGGTGACTTAAATTTTAAGCAGTCATTAATTTTTTAGAAATATTTACTGATTTGATTCGAATATAAAATTTTTGGAGCAAAGAGCGAAAAGGCCATTTAAATAATATAGTTTAATCATAGTTTTAGTGATGCCCATAAACTTAAGATCGGCTGTATGTATTTTTGTTCTGTATTCTATGTCATTAATTAAAGGGTCTTAATTCCGTCAGATGGTTCCTGTTTCCAGCGAAAACCTATTGTACAATCTATGAACTATTTGGATTTCATTTTGAACCTAAAATGTCTCTTGAGTATTTCTTTTAGGTGTTTCCATTTTATAGCCTAAAACTTTGTTTAAAATTCCTTAGAATTAAGCTTGTTTAGTTATTATTCTTGTTAATATAAAATTATTTCATTATTATAAAATAAATTTAGGAAATGCAATCTCGTTCTCGCGAGATCTCGGACTTGTTTTAGCAAGAGAGGTCTCACGAGATTGATTTTCATAAGCTCGCGAGATGACGCTTGAGCCCGATCTCGCGATTTGCATTCCCTACAAATGATATACATAGTATTATTATAATAAATAAGATTAATAAAAACTTGAGAGGTGTCAAGGGACACCCGGATGGAACGAAGTTATTAAAACGCCATCTAGTTGACGCCAAGGAATACTAACAACGACATTTTTGTGGAGTTGTAATAAAATTTATTTAAACGTCCGGTAGATATCACTGTTTATTCTCAAAAATGCCATCTAGTTGACACCCAGGAATACTATCAACGCTCTCTGCCCCTACTATGCAGGTACTAATAAAAAAGTGTCGTTATAACTTTTTCTGTCTAGCCCCCGTTTGCAACGCGCGATAAGGAACTTCGTTCCAATAACTAGTACCTCGACGGGATGCCATCTTGAAAAGTGTCATTATAGAGACAGCTTTTTCATACCCACTCCCTTACATCTTTCTCATTCAAGTATAATTTGACATGTGGGTAAATTAGAAAAAATACGCTATTATGATTTATTTTTTTAATTCTTATTTTACTTACATAAACCCCTTAAAAAAACTTTGGTTCAAAATCGGTTTAAAGACGGTAAAAATAATTTGTTATGCATTTAAAATTAGTGGTGGTTAATATAACGTATAGCTGAAAAAAGTAGCGCGCTATTTCTTCGCAACGAAAAGCGCGCGCTATAAATCTATGCATAAGACGCTACGTTATAACGTATCGCGCGGTCGCTGACCTAGCACGGCGCCGCCCGCGCTGCCGATCGCGCGCGATTTTCGTTCGATCGTTGCCGGGTTGTCGTGTCGTTTCGTTGCCAAATCGGGTGAATTCGGCTGTCATAATTTTTGCAATGTTGCGTTGCGTGCATAGGTAAATTATGGGTAAATTATAATATTTTATAATCATCAGTAATTGACCTCCTGCTCCGAAGAGCACTGTAATAGAATAGTAACTTCCGTTCCATGTGAAAGTTTAATTTTTTCTAAATCTGGATACGTTATTAGTGACAGAAGAACTCGTTTGTCGTCGACAAAAGTGGCGCAAATAATATTTTTAAATGTAAATAAAAAGTAAAAAAACTGTTGTAAAAAAAGAAGATGTAAAAATAATGTATAATACTAAAAAAGAAAAAAAAAACATTTACTTAAATCATATTTTGTAAAACAATAGAATTGTATATAAACCAATTCATTTCAATTTCAATTGTTTAAATATATTATTATATGTATTTGCAACATAATAAAATTAACTAAATAATGCGTTCTAACGATTATATTATTCTAAATATCTAACAAACACGTTATATTATATTAACTCACCCACCGCGTTATAATTATTGTAGACGTTACGAATCATCATGTTGTAACATAACGAAAGAATTCAATAACGTCGGTAACCTTACAACGCGTCCAATCGACTCGTTATAACGTATCGTTCGTTATAACGTAGCGTCAAAAATAGCGCGCTTAAAAAATGTAGCGTATTCCATCTAGCGCGCTATGAAAATATAGCCGTTAGGAACACCACTATTTAAAATCATAATACTTTATAATGTCTGTTAGTTCAGTGCCTGTTCACAACTAAGCCGGTGAGCAGAATTTAATGGAAAGCTATGGGAAAGCAGTTACTAATTTCTAGAAATAGTATACCAGTACTCAAGAAACATATGAATGAATGAAAATGAATGAAAATTCTTTATTGCACCAAAACAACCATGACATACAGAACTTAGTAAGTAACTATTGAGTAAAGAGTACAAAAGGCGGTCTTATCGCTACAAGCGATTTCTTCCAGACAACCTTAACTATAGAACTATAATAAAGTAACAGTAGTTGACATGGTAGGTGACTACATAGACAGCTAAGAGTGTACTTTTCAGATATATAAATATATTACAAATACATACGTACATATATACATACATACTAAAGAATATATACAAATCATTATAAATACTACAAACATAAATAAATGGAAATATATATAATACATATCGGTAAATATCAGCTATTATGGATTAATTGTGACAAAAAATGTTCCTTAACCCCATTTTTAAAAATGTACGAGGACTGAGCACGTCTCAAAGATGTGGGTAATTTGTTCCACAGACTGACAGCACGAGCTGTAAACGAGAAGTCATAAAATTTTGTACCTATAATACCTATTTCATAAAAAATAATATAACTTTAATACCTTTTATGAATACTCACGTTAGTACTATCAGAGAAGTTGATTCATTGGCAGATGGCGGACCTACTTAATTTGGTCGCGTTATATCAAACCCAGCCGACAGATCACGACTTATATTGAATTGACAAAATCCGACCTAATGACGTTGGTCCGTCAACTGCTTATGAATCAATTTCTTCGATGGTACATAAGGTACTATAGAATACAAAGTTTAACTAACTTTAGAAGCAATGTTAGTTCCCAAAGTATAACGATTTAAATCTTAATTATAAATTCTTGCAAAGTAATCTGGGGTGTAAATATAAAATAATATAATAAATATCGGGATTTATATAGAGGGCGCTGAGGCCAGGCCGGGGAAGTTAATGTCAATAAACTGTAAACTTGACTAGAGATGTACGTACAGACTACGAAACCTCAATTAATTATTAATAATATTTAATGATGTGAAAGTGTGTCTGTCTATCTGTTACATTTTCAAGCCCAAACGGCTGAACCGATTTTACTTAAATTTCATATGGAGATACTTCGAGTCCCGGGAAAGGATATAGGATACTTTTATCCCTGAAAAATTTACGGTTCCCGCGTGATAAACCAATGTATAATGATTACAAAAATTATATAAATAATGTCAAAGTGTGGCTCTCCGTCTGTTACCTCTTGTAAGTTACAGTATTTAATTTTATGTTTTGTATGGGAATATTTTGATGGTCAGGAAAACAAGATAGGTTTTAGGTATCCTACAAGAATACCAAATTGTAAATGATTTAATTAATGATATAGGATATGACAGTTATCTCAGTTATAGTAACAAGAATCGTGGCTTAGCAGCTGTAATAGTAATTAAATCTATCATAAAAAGCTATTATAAAAATAGAACTTGAATAAACATATTTTTGTTATTTCATTGTTTATTCTATGTTTACTGAAGTATATTATATTCAGCAACTATTTCTCATATTTTGTTATAGTTTATATCTTACGTTACTTTATGTTCTGTGATTTTAGTCTTTCCGTCGCGTAGAGTGACCGGACCTCAGCAATTAGCAGTTTGAGTTAAGAAAACGTTAATTAGAATCAATCACCGCTCAATGCCCGAAGTTTCCGAATTCGACCCCCTCTGCGCCCCTGGTCACCCCCTCGAGATGGTCAATAGACCCCGACGTGGTCAATAGACCCCGACGCGGTCAATAGACCCCGCGGCGGTCAATAGACCTCAAGGCGTTCAATAGACCCAATTCTTACTCTTTTACAGTTCCTTCCGATTGTTCAGTGTAATTAGTTCTGGATGAAGTTGAGACAGAGCTTAATTTTTAAAAATAGAAAGTACAAGCATAATTTAATTTATAATTTGTTTTTTATTTGTTGAGAATTCATTTCGAAAGTTATACGAAAGTAAAAGTGTAAATAAAACATAAAAACTAGACTTGAAAAAAATCCAATTGACGTTTGTAGAAAATCCATTAATATTCAACTATGTTCAGATATTTCAAATAAGATTGATCAATGATCGCGGTTTTTAGACGTTTAATAAAATAAGTGGGAGTCGCGTCACGTTGCGTGTTGTCAGAATATGTTGTCTGGAGGGCGCGGGAATTTCATATTTTTAGATTTAAATATGTCCTCATGAATTTCAAGGGCGAGACGTACCCTTGTAATGCATTTAGTGACAACTCGATGAGAAAATCACACGAAAATGTATTAGACATAAATTATTTTTATTTATTTTATTTGATTTATACTGCATGACTGGTGAGACATTTGCAATACTTAAGGAGAGTACTCGGTACTCGATTCTCATTAAAATTATGTGATAAAATTAGGTACTTAATTTTTTACCAAATTTCCCTTTAAATAAATGAATCATGGATCCTAAGTGAATTACGCGGCTAGGCAAGTAGGCATACTATGCGGCCGGCGCGGCGGCGTGCGCCATCAAAGAAACACCATGCCGCTACCCTTCCATGCGTTGGGTAAATAATTATTTAACTTTAAGCTACATTTTCTCAGTAATCAATTGATATTAATATTTTTTTCATCTAATATAATAGCCAAATATCACGTCGTCGAGTATTGAAAATTTGCACGCAATTTGTTGCCAGATCATTTTTTTCGTGTTCATCGCGCCGGAACCGACCGACCGATTGAGTTTAAAAACTTTCCTGCTCCGAGATCCTTTTCGAAACACAAAGTATCTATTTCTATTTATCAGTTAAGTAGTTAAGGCATGAAAACAGACACACTTGAGAATTTATAATGTAAGTATGGATTAGAGATCATTTAAATCGCAAATTCCATCAATTACCTGTGGTTGTGTCGGAAAATATCAATTTAATATCTATTTCGACAGTATTTTAGGTGCTAATAACGAATTTGGTCGAGGTCGGCCGCTAAGAGCAACAAGTGTGTGGGCTCAGCTAGTTATCCTGCTTATTTAGAATAAGTATTCATTATACAAGCCCGTCCGGGAGTTATAAAAGGATGATAATATTTATGTGAATAGCAAATGCTACTCGTTTTTAATTAACTCATCATAATCTAGTTAGGAAATGATAAACTCGTAGCTTTGCTATGCTAATTTATTAAAAACCACTGTACTTATAAAGATGTAGCTGTGCTAACTTATATTAATAAACACGTGGGTGTGCTACGCTATACCATCAAACACGTGGGTGTGCTACGCTATACCATCAAACACGTCGTGAGTGTGCTACGCTATACCATCAAACACGTCGTGGGTGTGCTACGCTATACCATCAAACACGTCGTGGGTGTGCTACGCTATACCATCAAACACGTCGTGGGTGTGCTACGCTATACCATCAAACACGTCGTGGGTGTGCTACGCTATACCATCAAACACGTCGTGGGTGTGCTACGCTATACCATCAAACACGTCGTGGGTGTGCTACGCTATACCATCAAACACGTCGTGAGTGTGCTACGCTATACCATCAAACACGTCGTGAGTGTGCTACGCTATACCATCAAACACGTCGTGAGTGTGCTACGCTATACCATCAAACACGTCGTGAGTGTGCTACGCTATACCATCAAACACGTCGTGGGTGTGCTACGCTATACCATCAAACACGTCGTGAGTGTGCTACGCTATACCATCAAACACGTCGTGGGTGTGCTACGCTATACCATCAAACATGTAGCTGTGCTACGCTATATTAAAAACACGTAGTTTTTTTTATGAAATAAGGGGGCAAACGAGCAAACGGGTCACCTGATGGAAAGCAACTACCGTCGCCCATGGACACTCGCAACATCAGAAGAGCTGCAGGTGCATTGCCGGCCTTTTAAGAGGGAATATGCTCTCTTCTTGAAGGTTTGCAGGTCGTATAGGTGCGGAAATACTGCTGGTGACAGTTCGTTCCAGAGTTTTACAGTGCGCGGCAGAAAGTTACGCGAAAAACGCACGGTGGAAGACTGCCACTCATCAAGGTGATGAGGGTGGTATATTTTTCGCGTGGGACGATGGCGAAAAGTTGCAGGTGGTATGATTCCGATCAATTCCTCAGAGCACTCCCCGTGATACAACCGATAGAGGATGCAGAGTGAAGTTACATCTCGGCGTAATTCCAAGGGGTCCAAGCTGTTTGAAACACTATGACAGTCAACAATTCGAGCGGCCCTTCGTTGCTATGCTACTCTATTCGAACAAGCACGTAGCTGTGCTACGTTATACCATCAAACACATAGCTGTGCTACGCTATATCAACAAACACGTAGCTGTGCTACGCTATATCAACAAACACGTAGCTGTGCTACGTTATACCATTAAACACATAGCTGTGCTACGCTATATCAACAAACACGTAGCTGTGCTACGCTATATCAACAAACACGTAGCTGTGCTACGCTATATCAACAAACACGTAGCTGTGCTACGCTATATCAACAAACACGTAGCTGTGCTACGCTATATCAACAAACATGTAGCTGTGCTACGCTATATCAACAAACACGTAGCTGTGCTACGCTATATCAACAAACACGAAGCTGTGCTACGCGAAATAAACCACGACGTGATAAGCTTTATTAATGTTTTAATTGCATCATATTTTTATCATAAATAAACCACTCCGTACATTTTGAGTGCTTATTCAGAGCAATTTGTCTGTATCATCGTATCGGGCGTGAGCGATTTGCGTTAATGTTATCAATTGATCAACCTGGCATTCTGTCGGTCTGTCGGTCTGTGTGTGACAAATGGGACATTACAACAGATTGAGTTGTCTCTGCTGATGGAGCTGACGCACACTCGGGAAATGCATTATCATCAACCTCATACAACCACGGATTATAAACAGACAAGTTAAACTACCAATTTTAAAACACATTTAGCTACTTGATTTTATGCAACGATTTGCGTAAGTTAAGCTGGTTTTATATTTATTTATTACATTTTACAATAAAACAAAATTACAGCCAGTAACGGCCGCTCTCAGAGAGATTTAATGATAACTTTATTTTAATTTAATGACATAACTCCATACAGTTTTCTGACAAACTCGTCATTAAATAGAATTAAGTAATCATAAATGACTGCCGCATTTATAGTGGATTATTAATTACTTAAATGAAGTTAATTCAAAATTTTGACATACGCCACAAACATTATCTGTCAAACTCTTGATAAAATTGAAGCTTAATCATAATTAAATGTCTCTGAGTACGACGGTAAATGTGGCCGTTAGTCATGAAAACCTACAAATTAGATCATTTCATAATATTATTGTCTTTTCCTATCGATTGAGTCTCAGAACGTCGTTTATAATATTACATCGCTCATAAGCGGATTGAGATGAAACTAAGAAGATTATCTCCAGTCGATGCTCGATACTGTAATGTTTTAGCTGTTAGTTGATTTTAACTGTTTGTTTGCCCGATTGCGCTAGAAAGATTATTATATGTGTGGAAATATTATATTTTTGGCATGCTCTAGAAGCTAAACGGATTTTTATATTGATGCTTTTAAGTTTAATCATGAGAGTGATACTGTGTAATCTGTACATTTTTTATCTACACTAATATAAAAAAGAGGTAAGGTTTTTTTTTGTTCATAGGAGGTAATCTCTGAAACTACTGGTCCGATTGCAAAAATTTTAACACCAATAGAGAGCTGCTGTGTTTCGGAGTGACATAGGCTTTATTATATGTGTAAAAAGTAGTTTTTTCCCGAAATTATGTCATTCTCAGAATTCCACGCGGGCGAAGCCGCGGGCAAAAGCTATTATTGAATATTGCTTAAATAGTTGCTTTTAATATATTTTAATAGTTCTGTTACTAGTTTGTTATCGTCGTTGAAAGTGACCACAATAATTAGGATCTCAAAATATAGTAGGCATTTCTTATTCTGCAGTAGGATAACGATATTAATTAATTTCCAATCACTAAGTAATGACAATATTATCCTGCACTGTGTTAGCAGTGTGCACTGGCCCCAACACAAATTGACTTGTCGATATTAATGCTCCTGTTAAGCCGGCGTGAGATATATCCGTCTGTGAATACGCGATGAACCGGGGACACAGGAGGATGTAGGAGGTGAACCAGCACACAGAAGATAAAGGAGGTGGGGACTTAGCAAGAGTAGCAATGATTTCATATTATAATTCTTTGGGAAGGTGATGAATGATGACACAATTTTCGATGATATTTTTTGTAGCTGTATGTAATACGCATCTAATTTTTATAAATACCTAACCTCTGTAAATTCTTTTGAAAATGAGAGGGGTTGCATACATTAAATTGTTGACTATATATATTTTCATACTAGATGACCCGGTAAAGTTTGTATCACTTTCTTTCTAATAAAATCCTTCTCTGGACTTCCATGAATATTTCTAAGACTAAAATTAGCCACATCGGTTCAGCCGTTCTCGAGTAGCAAGACTAACAAAATATAAAAAAAAAACAATTTATGTAGAAGACGCTAAGCACACTTTTTTCAAGCTGATTGTAGCGCCATATTTAAGGTTTTTATTCACTTTTGCATAGTAAAATGAGCTAGGGACATCACGCTTTAATTAACAAGGTACGAGCACAAACCGGGATAAATGAGGTGGCATCGCAGTAAGTAGGGGACAAGATGGGGACATTCGGGGACATTCTGGGTACAGTCCCTCATTAGCGCCTGTAATTACCGCGCCTACTAATTATGACTGAAACTTTCCGTCGAAATTACATCACAACTCATCAGACATTTTTGTCCAAAATGAGACTTAACAAGCTGGTGTTTAATGTACGATAAATACCGGAGTACTAGGAATTAATGAACGCCAAGAGGTATTATTATATTATAGCTAAAGCATTTAAAAATTTAATTGCTTAAGGGTTACTAACTCAAAATTGTAAATTTTATAATTCATTTTTATACTTGAAAATAAGCCCCGAATTGTTTCATTTTTTAAACATAGATACTACATTATATTTTCGAGGATCCGATGTAGCGGAAACACGTTATCTTAAAATTTTCTCAATAGAAAAAAAAATCACAAAGTTGCATCTAATTTTCACGAATTTTTCATATATTATCATAACCGTGCATTACACTAAGTTAATATTTTAACACATTGTATAAAATTCTATCATTGAGAATCCGACCTAGCGGATTTTTAAAATGTTGTATATTTATCGAGTTATTAAGAAAAAACTAACTTGGCGATGATTCCGCGTCGCCCTTTTTCACCTGGCATATGAAAGACGGGCGTGAGTGTGAGGAGAGAAGGACGATGTTTGATTTTTTGGGTTAGTCGCCCTCTTAATAAAGACAACACATAAAATAATGAAACAAAAAACTTACGTTTTAGTACAGCCGACAGGTTGCTGAAACTTTTTTGACATAAGTTTATATATTCAACTTATTGATTGGTTAATATTTTGAGTTTACCCTTTGAAAAATACTAGTGAATAGATAAACTTCAGTCAAAATGCCTCAGAAACTCAGTATAAATGACGTAACCATTTTAACATTAGAAATATTTTAAATATACAATACTTCATACTTTAGACTGTGCAGCTGTGTTGAGAGCTTTCAACTGTTACAGATACTCTACATTCTACTTTAAAAAGATTACATAAGTAAGAAGCAAAGCTCAATATTTATTAGTTACATGTGAAACCTTGGCGATCAAAATATCTTTTCCATAATAATATATTTTTGTCATAATTTTACTACGTGAAAGTTACATTATTCACTGCTGCGGGTAAGCATTAAGGGTTATGTCATACGTAGAGTTTTTAGTGTTGCATTTTTAGGCAGCGTTTGGAAATTTAACTTTATCTATTACTTAAAAGGTGTACTTTTCATTGCAAGGATGAGATTTCTTAGCTGCATCTTGCTGCATAGCGTTGCGTAGAATTTATTCTAGTAATGATTACATGCTGCCGATGAATTTGCTCGCAAACAAATTTGTTTGTCATGCATAAACCGTATTTAAGTAATAAAAAGTTCCTATGCTCTTTTGCGGAATCCAAAGTATTCCATCTATCTAATGTTTCAGTTGTGTGTTAGCGATTCTAGGTTTGTTTTTATGAAATAAGGGGGCAAACGAGCAAACGGGTCACCTGATGGAAAGCAACTACCGTCGCCCATGGACACTCGCAACATCAGAATAGCTACAGGTGCGTTGTAGGCCTTTTAAGAGGGAATACGCTCTTTTCTTGAAGGTTTGCAGGTCGTATAGGTCCGGAAATACTGCTGGTCACAGTTCGTTCCAGAGTTTATAAGGGTGAAATGTTTTAAACAGATATTTTTCCCATTTAGTCTGAGTGCAGCGGCTCCTCACGTTTTGGTGTTTCCCGACCCGAAATCACACGTGTATATTGAGGAAAACGATTTCCAAACCCAAAGGACAATCCCGCGTTTTCCAACCCCATGCTTCGATGATCCAATGGATATTTGTGATGAACATTACAATCTTATGGGGGATGGGGTAAATATTGCCATCTGATGGGGGATGGAGTGAATATTCCCATCTGATGGGGGATGGGGTGAATATTCCTATCTGATAGATGGGGTGGCGTGGGCTAGTGGGATAGCGTGTTGTGTTGTAGATGGTGTGATGTGTTTCGTCTCACGCAGCGACCGATAGGGATACCCCGTAGACATAATCGAAGATGTAGGAATACCAGGTATTCATAAATAACTAGATGGTACAACTTTCCGGAATAAAAACTATACTAAGTCCTATCCCGGAACTCAAAGTATCTTCACATTAAATTCAATTACGTATCTTCATATCAAAAAATAAACGATAAAAATATTATCACCCACATCTTTGAAATCTTCAAAACACCACAAATTTTTTTTTTGGGATTTCTATAGGCGCCCCCACGTCATGAATCTTTCATCGCTGCTGCTTTCACAGTCAGCTCTATAATATAGGGGACCCATACACACCCTAAAGTATAATTACTTAGTTTTGTTACACCCAATATATTTTAAATGCGTTTTCGTTAAGTTCATCTAAAATTAGTCATAATTTGCTTAGGTCGTTATTTCCACTTTGACATGCCATGTTTATTATTATATACATACTAAATATAGTTTTATAAAAAGGTTGAAACAGCTAGTAGACCTCGCGTGTATTGGCACGTATCTGACGCACGTTCGCGTCGCCCCCGCGGATTATTTATTGTGTTCATGTACGTGCGTTCACGTAAATTGTCAAATATATGGCGTGACGGGGAGTTATTTTAGTAAAAAACTTTATATACCTAATCCAGGTGCAAGCACTGAGGAATATGAGAAGTTGTTGCATTAATCTATTTTATCCCGATCTTCTTCGCCATTTCGGTGCACCACGAAATTTATTTTGAACGCCGCGCTTAAATGGTGCAATGGTGCAATTTTTGCAGCGTTAAAACTATCCTATCTCCTTTTTCGAGACTTGTTTTACCCTCTGGGTAACCCAAAAATAATATTTATATAAAGTTTAAGCCTTACAGCGGGTAAGCCCGGAAGGACTAAGACAACATCTTATAATCACACACAGTATTTCCTTTCAACCGAAATTCAGCTTCGAAACAATATCGATGATGATTAACTTTAAACAAAGATTTTAAACTCAGTCTATTGATATTTTATATAGTATTACACAATTTTATTGAAATTATAATACTTTTGAAAACAACACACTGACTTACTTATAAAAAGACATAGTGCATAATTTAAGCATTATCTTTGTACATGCGCTTTGTTTGTGATAACTGTATTATCTTACTATTCTAAGTAGCGAGGATTACTTTTGGGAAGGTTTAGTATAAGCCCATACCACCCATACTTATATTATGATGTAAAGAGTTTGCTAGTTTTAATTTTGCTGAAACAGTTTAATTTAATTAAATCATTGTTTCAACACTATTGTGAATTTAAGCTAGACTTATTTTAACCGACAAAAACTATCAAAGCTTCCACAAAAATTCCAAACAAATAATGAATATATAACATAACTCTGAAATTTGCAATAACAATTTCTGAAATCCTGGTTACGTAGAACTGCTACAGTTACGAGTTAGTAACAGCACTTGGTAAATTGACATTAGATAGTTGAACTGCGGCGGAGTAAAAACCGGTCGTTAGTAAATGTCGAGTATACAACCAACTAGATATCAGTGCATTCCATTGCGTCTAAATTCGTATATCGCGCGGGAACAGTGTATTTTGCCGCTACAAAAACTATTCTACGTCCTCTCCAAGGACTCAAAGTATATCCATGCCAAATTTCATCTAAATCGATTCAGCGGCTTGGAAATGAAGAGTGTTTTTGCGTGAGACAGTAACAAACAGACGGATTTTAGGAAATTTGGGCCTTTGTAATGTTATGTACATTGGATTATTAGGTTTCTGTTTATACTTTGAAATTTAAAATCGGAATAGTAGTTTAGGCGCTACAGGTTAACAAACATACAGGAGACTGCAAAAATCATTACCCCCAGCTTCACTACAGTCGGGTAGCAAGGTAAAATTGATTTAAAACAATGTTCTCTCAAGTCTTCAATAGAAGCATTCAGGGGGACGATTTTAATTGGAAGTGGTCTTGGTCAGTAATCAAAAATTTATTTTACACATTTTTTGCCTTCTTTAATTACTTGAGTTTCCTGGCTACATTCTCATGGTAAATTAAACTTTAAAGTAAAGAAACAGGGCTTAAAATCGCGCAGCGTTCTGCTCGGTCTGATTATTTTCCCACGAAAGAAAGCCTTGTCGTAATGAGTTTACTTTGCACAGAAATTCCATTCGTAGGGGGAGAAGGTTTTGTAGTTGTTGGTAACTAGGCAATTGTAGTAACCTGCTTGTGAAATCGCGCGGAACTTATGTATTCCTAGTTGTTGTTATGTTTTATACTTGTTTGAGAAAGGTGGACTTATTTAAAAATATTTTGTCGACTTTTGTCTAAACGTATATTATACATATATTATTTAGATATTTGTGGTAGAAAATAGTAGCCACGTAGGACAGCCTACATTGTAGTATAATCTGTACAATGTACATCTTAAAAATGTATAAAGTTCTCATGTCGCACTATTTGTTGCCAAACTCATCTTAAACGGTTGCACCGGCTTTTTATGGAAATTTGTGTGCGAATCCAGTTTGCCCAGCTATAATTTATTTTGCATTATACAAAACAACGTTATAGCGGACCAAACAGCGTACAATCCTGAATCGCGCTATCGATGTTTGTCTGAAAATTAGAGGTTCTAAAAAGAGTTGTCAGTGTAACGTCTCCATTATTATTGTACTCCTCGCTCTGTTGTAAGATCTCCATTTGAGGCACTTAATTATATTCTTGTAACATACATGGCAGAACAATCTTGTCGGGTAAGCTAGTTATAAAATATAAGTCCTCAAAATATCCAAACAAACCTTATTCAATTAAAATTACCTAACGAATTTTGTGTACAGTTACGTAACGGATAACAAGCTAGAGCTACCAGGCTTACCCAGCCAACAAGAGCATGTCATATTGTATTATTCAAATGCATTTGTGAATATCTAATTCATACAGCGCCAGTTGCAAATATTTCAGTTATTCCGTAGTTAAATCGTTTATGTACAGGAAATTTTACCGTCAGGCCGACTTTTAGTGTCTAAACACACCATGCCGAAGATACGCGGCCGAAGTTCGGCAAGATTACGCCCGCAATGTATTTTAAATACCGATGACACACCATGCTGAAATTACGTCGCGTTACACAGTCGCGTTACAGCCGAACTTCGGTCGAGCGTAAGTTCGGCAGCGATTCGGTGGTAATGTTTTTTTTCGGCGTCAATTCGGCGGCGTTCGAGACACTGAATACTCGGCCAAAGTTACGCAACTGAATTTCCGCCGCGTAATTTCGGCTCTTATCGTGTGTCATATCAGCCGAATGCGTCGAAACGTAATATCGGCCACGGAACTTCGGCCACGTATCTTCGGCATGGTGTGTTTAGACACTTAACCTTATAGCCGTATAGGTTGCGCACTACTTTAAGACAACTCGGCATGGTGTCCGATTATTAGTTCTCTTCGGTGGGGTGACGAGTGAGTCGGGTGGGTGCACATCCAGGACATACTATTGGCAGATCACTGATCAGGCGGGTCTTTTTTAACTCGCTTGACGCTTTTATTAGCTCGGGCTGTATGTATGTAACGGAATCTTTGAGCACAATTTTTACCTACCTCCAGTAGTCTTATTAATTCGAAACTTTACATACGTATTAAGAGCCAATGAGAATACAATAATTTGTTAAAATTTTTGAAGAAATAAATGAAAAATGTGAGGCATTTTGATGAAAGCGTTGGAAGCTAGAATATGATAAATTGGACGGAATTAATATATTATATATATTTTATTCCATAATATTTTATTACAGCGAATATTGCAATGTCAGGATTAGGGAGACTAATTAAAAGATGTGTTTTATTCACGACTGATGTTTATTAACTTACTACTAGCTTATTCTACCATATATAATGAGGAGGTGAAACACACACTACAATATTATGTCTAGAGAACTAGAATAAGGAACCATCAAGCGAGTCAAAAAATTAAAAAAAAAAAAAAAAAAAAAAACATCAAAATTGGTACGGTGTTCGTCGCAAGAAAAATCTAGTTTATTATTAAACAAAAATCGATATTAGCATCGGTACAGCTTGACCTAAAACCCTGACCGGCTAGAACCCATTAAATACAATGTTGCCGAGAAACACTTGTTCAAATACAAACCACTCTTTGCGTTGAGAATATCAATATTATGTATATTCACTATTTTCTTAATATTCACTAAGTTCTTAACTAATCGTATTAAGTTTTTTTAACAGCTGCTTAGAGAGCTTAATGATCGGTTAATGGGCAAATTATTTATATATAAGTGCTAAACAATCTTGATGTCAACTAATAAATTAGAGACCATCTCTGAAGATCGCTCTTAAGAATGCTTTCAGAATCTTAATGCTGCGAGCGTATCGGCCAACATTTTTATAGAGTTGGAGAACCAGAGCGGTTTCTTACTTGACAAACAAAACTATTCTCAGACCAATACCTTATTGAGTCAACTGTCGAACTTAATTTAACAGATCACAAAGTTCGAAAATTACCGTCTGGTCTCCAACAATTAACCTCTATTTTTATTAGGGTTCCGTACCCAAAGGGTAAAAACGGGACCCTATTACTGAGACTTTGATGTCTGTCCGTCTGTCTCCAGGCTGTAACGCAAGAACGGCAATAGTTAGAGAGTTCAAATTTTCACAGATTTTGTATTTCTGTTGCCGCTTTAACAAAAAATACTAAAAACAAAATAAATTTAATATTTAAGGGGGGATCCAATACAACAAACGTGATTTTTTTAACATTTTTTGCTCGGTATCAATGATGACAACAGGTAGCCACCTGAAATGTTCACAAAATACTCAGTTTTATTTATACTTTAATAATCTATACATATAAAAAAATCGTAGAGGTAAAATTTTTGTACATTGAATAAATACTTTAAAAAACAAGTCAGGGGCATTTTAGAAGAGTAATAGAACACATCTTAACTGTTTTTGAAATTTTTGTTTCTCTGTCTGTTTGTCGGTTTGTCTGTTTGTCTGTTTGTACAGACTAATCTCTGAATCCGCTGGACCGATTTTAATGAAATTTGGCATGGTGATACCTTATATCCCTGGTCAACATTATAGATAAAAAAAAATTAACCGAATTCCAAAAAAGGAGGACTTTATATTGACTTTGCTGTTTGTGGTCCGATTGTCATAATTGTTTTTTTGTTGTATAGGGTCTGACTCGAATTTGGTACAATGTTCACAAAAGTGGTGACCTGATGATGGGATCCATGAGTAATCGAGGGAACTCCTCAAAATTTATATGGAAACATATGGTGATTTTGGTTTTATGTAAAGTAATACTAAGCATATGCTACCATAAAGTAAGATTTTGCATCAAGGTAGGTATATACCATGGTTGCGAAGGTGCTGACGGAACTCCTGAGTCCTTATAGATACAAGTTTGGGGGTTTCAGCGTTGTTTTAAGAACGGAAAGCATATTATATTATGCTACTGTGTAAATTATATTCATCATCATCATCATCATCATCACATTATGGCCCTATTATTAGTACTTTTCATAATCTTTTAGATCGAGTCTCGCGTTTGATTAGCGATTTTAAAAATTATTTTGTTGTGTTAAAGTACATGATGCCAATTTGGTTCTACGGTTACCAAGGTGGCAATTTGATAACAGGATCCATGTGGTATGTAGGAAATTCTTTAAAATTTATACGGAAAAATATAGTGATTTTGGTTTTATTAGAAATATTCTAAGCATATGCTATCAAATAGTAGGATTTTGCACCAGGTATACCATGGTCCCAAAGATGCTTAGAGAACTCCTGACTCCTTATAGATACAAGTTTGGGGGTCTCGGCGTTGTTTTAAAAACGGAAAGCATATTATGTTACTGTGCCAATTATGTTCATCATAGTTCAACTACAATATTTTATACTGTCTATATGTAATAAATAACATAATATCATACTAGCAATATCATCACAGTTAAATGCTTACAGGTCTGTAATGCATATTTAGGGTAGCGTATGGCTTTTAAGACATAAGACAGTATGACTTTTTTAAAACCACCTAAGTACAGTAATTAATACTGTATCCCCTGTCTCCTGTCCTGTGCCCCCTATACCCTGTCCACGCCAAGTCATTTACTAAGAAAGGATATTTTTTAAGGATATCTGTGGTTTGAATCCCGCCGTCGGAAGCTACTTAATAGCCTTCAATGTTCCTGGGTCTTTGATGTGTATTAAATATGTAAATATGCGTATAATATAATATTAATCCTCATCCAAATAAATACGTTGTTGATTAAGAGTATTTAATTTTCTTAATCTCGATTATAATAACACACATTCACGCGGCCGAAGTTGCGGGCAACAGCTAGTTCATAATAAAATTTAAATAAAATTAAAAATTAATGGGGGCTCCCGTTCAAAAAACACATTTGTTTTCTTATTTTTCTCTAAAGTGGTACGGAACCCTTCGTGCGCGAGTCCAACTCGCACTTGGCCGATTTTCTTTTATCTATTTTTCACGATACCTCAAATACTATTGGCGATAATAGACAATAGTTAAAAGAATGAGGCGTTACTCTGCGGGAAGCCATAGCTTAAAATGAAATATATAGCAATATTCCGCGAAATAGCAATATTTCCCAATATTTCGTGGAATATTGCCAAAATTAATAATATACATTTTTTTTTACTGGTAAAAAGTCACTCAAATTTAAGCATTGTTTGAATGTTTCAAGAGATTTCACGTCAATTTTGAAGACTACTTGAGTAGTTTGCTTTCATAAAAGGTTTGGTAAAATTAATTTAAAATTTTAATTGAGTTTCATTTAAGCTGATAACTTTTATTATAAAATCTTCCAAGGGTTTCGTAGAAATTACAAGAAATCAGTAGTTTCACTCCGTACGTCCATTTGTTTGTCTTTTTTACCCTATTATATTATTATGGTATATAAGTATCATCGAAGAAATCGATTCATAGGCGGAGGCACGTCATTTGGTCGGTTTATATTAATTCAATGTTAAAGTCGTAACTCGTAATCTGTCTATGTGAACATAGTACAACCAGATTACGTAGGTCCGCCATTTGCCTATGAATTAACTTCTCTGATAGTAAAATATTCTTCCAAATGTGTGTCCTAACGAAAAGCAATTGTCCCTAGCACGCTTAACATGATCGCCATAAAGAGAAATTCTATATAGAAGAATAAATAAATTGACGGCTAAATCTAAAACAGCCCTGTCCGTAAAATCTGTCAGTATTTCTATTCTTTCGCACGTCTTCTGTTTTCATGCCTGCAGTTTTAGGCAATAGATAATATTACGCAAAGGTCGGATAGAAGGCGTTACTAGCATATACAGTAATAAAAAGAAATTTAAAAAAACCCCGCCAAATAACTCTAAAAAGTATTGAAATAATATTTATTGACTGTGAGTTTAAATAATTCCTAAGTGTAAAGTAATATTTTAGTCCATAATTGTTGTCACGGTGTGTCGGGGGACCGCCAAGTAAACTACGACAACAGCGAGTTTTTTCATTTTGTATCGACATAATAGTCGCTGATTGTCTCGATTCGGTTCGCTGTGAACTAACCCTTAAACTGTAATGTTATGTGAAATCAAACATCTACATTAGCGGTCGGGGGTTAAATATTATTGACTTTGTCAAACGTCAAACAAAACATTTTGTTTACTGTTTATGCTCGTGCTGCAGTCTAGCGTGAAAACACTGCAGTAATATAATATCCTATTCGAATCATTTTACCTACACATAATTTTCAACAAAACGCTCGTAAGTAAGACACAATACTTTAACAGCAAAGTGAAATTCTTTTAAGATAAGTATACAGAATGTCTACCAAGTTACCACTTGAAACACCAAACCAATTAGGGGCGACGGCTCGTGAAATACTTTCACCGAGTTTTTAATACACCGCGTATGGGAAGTTGACATCGAAATACCTCATAATCGAAGAGTAACTGAGTCAAAAATGGTCCCACGAAATACACATCAAGACGTGCTTTGAGTTGACTATGATGTTAGCAATTTTCAAAAGCTTATGGCAGTAACTGAAACCATAATATTTGAGCTATCCGATGTATGAAACTTATACATGTGAGCAAGGGTGAGACACACCTTCATCTTCTGCTTTACTGTCTTGCTTTACAACAAAGCAGAAACAAACCTTTGACGCTACGAATACTCTACCACAAAGGAAATTCTTGAGAAGCATTGGGATGCGGTGGTTCTAATGGAAAGGAGTCACAATTATAGATCCATCTTCTTCACTTCGCATAAAAAATGAGAGTTATCGTTCTATGGGGACGGTATATCGATGGCAGTTGACAACTTTTTACTCGCGAGTAATGGCGAACGTTTAGACTTTGTAAAAAACTGATTGTTAAACTTATGTAGGTTAAAAAGCTTTTTACGTGTGGTTTTAAAACTGGGGTTTGAACACATTTTATATTATTATATTTTATACTAGCTGTCCCGGCAAACGTTGTTTTGCCATTTAAAGTATTTCTACTTCATCAGTTGATACAAAATCTTACCCCCTCTTTTGTCTCCTAAGAGGGGTGGGGGGAAAAATTGTATACTTACACCATATGTTAAGTTGGAAAACACAGTTAATAATATGAAGTCCATTAAAGAAAAAAGTTTGATACAAAATCTGACCCCGTCTTTGGTCCCCTTAGAGGGAGGGGTGGGGGGAAGGGGGGGGGATTTTTATACACCAGATGTTGAGTTGGAAGAAGACAAATATATCTGCGAAAACCGTATTCAAATCGGATCAGTAGTTTTCGTTTTAAAGAAAAAAGTTTGATACAAAATCTGACCCCCTCTTTTGTCCCCTTAGAGGGGTAGGGGGATTTTTTTTATACACCAGATGTTAAGTTGGAAGAAGACAAATATATCTGCAAAAACCGCATCCAAATCGGATCAGTAGTTTTCGTGTGATAGTGGAACAAACATACAGACAGACAGACAGACAGACAGACAGACAGACAGACAAAAAACTAACCACATTTTTGGCTTCCATAGCGATGTAGTGACCCCCCGCTTATTATTTTTTGAATATCTTTAATGTACAGAATTTTCATTTCTACAGTTTTATTATATGTATAGATAAGAAAATTATAATGACTATTATAATATTATTACTGACTTAATATGCATGGAATTTACGATTGCCGACATGAATTTAAAGCTCCACATATGTTATTGATAAGCTTATTTAACCCACAACAATAAACCGGAACTTTACGTTTTCTCGCCGAAAAAAGTAGCATATTATATCCCATTTGTGGATAATACTGTATGTGTGCTAAAGTAGCATATTATATCCCATTTGTGGATAATACTGTATGTGTGCTAAAGTAGCATATTATATCCCATTTGTGGATAATACTGTATGTGTGCTAAAGTAGCATATTATATCCCATTTGTGGATAATACTGTATGTGTGCTAAAGTAGCATATTATATCCCATTTGTGGATAATACTGTATGTGTGCTAAAGTAGCATATTATATCCCATTTGTGGATAATACTGTATGTGTGCTAAAGAAGCATATTATATCCTATTTGTGGATAATACTGTATGTGTGCTAAAGTAGCATATTATATCCCATTTGTGGATAATACTGTATGTGTTCTAAAGTAGCATATTATATCCCATTTGTGGATAATACTGTATGTGTGCTAAAGTAGCATATTATATCCCATTTGTGGATAATACTGTATGTGTGCTAAAGTAGCATATTATATCCCATTTGTGGATAATACTGTATGTGTGCTAAAGTAGCATATTATATCCCATTTCTGGATAATACTGTATGTGTGCTAAAGTAGCATATTATATCCTATTTGTGGATAATACTGTATGTGTGCTAAAGTAGCATATTATATCCCATTTGTGGATAATACTGTATGTGTGCTAAAGTAGCATATTATATCCCATTTGTGGATAATACTGTATGTGTGCTAAAGTAGCATATTATATCCCATTTGTGGATAATACTGTATGTGTGCTAAAGTAGCATATTATATCCCATTTGTGGATAATACTGTATGTGTGCTAAAGTAGCATATTATATCCCATTTGTGGATAATACTGTATGTGTGCTAAAGTAGCATATTATATCCCATTTGTGGATAATACTGTATGTGTGCTAAAGTAGCATATTATATCCCATTTGTGGATAATACTGTATGTGTGCTAAAGTAGCATATTATATCCCATTTGTGGATAATACTTTATGTGTGCTAAAGTAGCATATTATATCCCATTTGTGGATAATACTGTATGTGTGCTAAATTTCCTCTAAATCAGTCCAGTTGCTAAGCCTACATGAATCAATTTATTTTGTAAAATGTCTGTAGGTCTACCAGAATCTGATGGCAAAAAGTGAGAAAGTAAATTGACTCTAGCAATACCGGGGTAATTGGAATAAAACATTTTGATCCTTTTTTTCCTTATAGCGGCTGATTCTGTGTGTGAAACATGCAAATATATAAATTTATCCAATGATCAAGGATATTTTTTTAAAATCTGCTGTCAAAATTTGCCATCAGATTCTGGTAGACCTATAGTAATTTTTAGTATTATTTTTTTCTTCCTATAAAATATGTTGTTGTTATATTGTAAAGAAAAACAACTAACATCATCATAGTGAGCTGTAAATTCTTCTAATCCCTTCTTTACTCCTCAACTGTTATCCGGCTTGCAGCACCAACACGTAACCTCGTTTCGGCGTAATTAGAATTCTTCGACAAACCCCGCGATATCCGGACTAATATTCTTATTAAAAGTTATCCCATTTTTGGAGGTCTTGAGTTTGGGGCCATCAAAAATTTACCCGCGCAGCGCAGACCCACTCGGCGCCGAGGGGACAAGTTTTAACGAACGGAATTATTTACTGACCACAATACACTCTTGAAGGTTCCAGAAGTTTTGCCCGACTACAGCGAAAGAAGGGTGAAGAATTTCGAGGTCTGGGAATCCTAAATAATATTTATGTTAAATACCAAAATCTATAAACTCTTTATGTTTAAGCTGGTGAATTGATTCGCAAGAAACTTGACAGGGAGATAATTTGCATCCCTGGAAAGGATACAGGAATATTTTTATCGGATGTACCGTACATCTGAGGCGATGATTGAAATTGGGGCACGTTGTTGCCGGTTTAGTCCTACTTCCTACTAATATTATAAAGGCGAAAGTTTGGATGTATGTGTGTATGGATGTATGGATGTTTGTTACTCTTTCACGCAAAAACTACTGATCAGATTTTAATGAAACTTTACAATAATATAGCTTATACATCAGAATAACACATAGGCTACAATTTTAACCGACTTTCAAAATGGGGGTTGTGTTATCTTTGCTTTTTATTTACTCCGCCGTTTTTGAACCGATTTTCAAAATTTTTCTTTTGGTGTATAGGGTATCATGCCAACTTGGTATTTTATTCATAAAAATGGTGACCTGATGAAGGGATCCATAAGAAATCGAGGGAACTCCTCAAAATTTATATGGAAACATGTGGTGACTTAGGTTTCGTGAGCAGTATTCTAAGCATATGCGACCAACAAGTAAGATTTTGCACCAAGGTATACCATAGTTCGGAAGGTGCTGAGAGAACTCCTGACTCTTTATAGATACAAGTTTGGGAGTTTCGATGTTGTTTTAAGTACGGATAGCATATGCTACTATGTAAATTGCATTCATCATCATCACCTCCATATATCATTATAGAACCATGTATTGTCCCGTTTTGACCCTATTATTGGTACTTTTCGTTGCCTTTTATTATATATCACTTAAACCGCGGGTAACACCGTGGGGCACAGCTAGTTTACTAATATTTTAACTAAGGGCATTTTGCTTCAACTTTCGACAGTCAAAGGTTTTTCGATATTTGGCTGATGTAATATAATCTATAAAATATGAATAATGAATATTACACGAAATGATCACAGTTATCCATATTACTTCAATAAACTCATATTGTCCTAGTACATTAACGAAATTATTTTTCGTATTAGCTGTAATAGTGTAATTAGTTATTTCAGGTGTAATCTCTATTACAGTTGGGGTATAATGGCCACTGTCGATGGCCATAAATTCAAGTGGCCGATGATTATCAGCCTAACCCAATTAAGCCGGGGACGATTCTCCTGTGGATATGTGTTGTGGGGCAACCACGAGACCAGGCAATCATGCATGAAACTAGGCCTATGAAACTAGGCAATCATGCATATGATGTGTAAGCTCCGTCTATTTGCCATAGCAATAGGCTACTTGACCTTGACTTTTTTTTCTTCATGCTAATCGCTTCTTAATCATTCATTTTCACCAAAAAACTAATATGTTAATATTTTAAATAATAGAAACCCATAAAAATGTTGATTGAAAAATATGCCTTTTAAATGGCGCCGAAAACACTGTCCGCCATAGTGAGACGTCATATTTTTTATCTATACTAATATTATAAAGCGGAAGAGTTTGTTAGTTTGTTTGTTTGAACGCGCTAATCTCAGGAACTATTGGTCCGATTTGAAAAATTATTTCAGTGTTAGATAGTCCATTTATTGAGGAAGGCTATAGGCTGTATTTTATCACGCTAAGACTAATAGGAGCGAAGAAATAGAGGAAAATGTGGAAAAAACGGGGGGAAATTATTTGAAAGGACTTATTTGAACGCTCTAATCTCAGGAACTACTAGTCCGATTTGAAAAATTCTTTCAGTGTTAGATAGCCCATTTATCGAGAAAGGCTATAGGCTATATTTTATAACGCTAAGACTAATAGGAGCTAAGAAATAGAAAAAAATGTGGAAAAAACGGGGGAAATTATTTGAAAGGGCTTATCCACGAACTACTAGAGCAATTTTTCTGTCATTTGGGTCAGATAAGAAGTAGACCACGTGAAGGATCATAGGCTATTTTTTGTAGACTGATTTGTCTGTGAAATATCTAAAATACGCAGACAAAGCCGCGCGGAACGTCTAGTATTTTATACATTCTTTATTGAAATTTTTTTATGTGCTAAACGGCTATCACGTAAAAATAGCGATCAACAATCCACTAGCAATAATCGCGCGATCGATTGCTGGGTATAATAATCGGCCAAGTGCGAGTCGGACTAGCGCACGACGGGTTCCGTACCGTTATAGAGCAAAAATAGACCAAAATTGTGTTTTTTGTATGGGAACCCCCCTTAATTTTTATTTTATTATTATTATTATTAAATATTAATGTACACATATAATAAACTACCTTGTGAAAAATTCAAGTGCCTACCTAATACCATTATTGATATAGAGCAAAAAATTCCGAAAAAATCACGTTTGTTGTATGGGAGCCCCCCTTAAATATTTAATTTATTTTGATTTTAGTATTTGTTGTTATAGCGGCAACAGAAATACATAACCTGTGAAAATTTCAACTCTCTAGCTATTACCGTTCTTGAGTTACAGCCTGGCGACAGACGGACAGACGGACAGACGGACAGACATCGAAGTCTCAGTAATAGGGTCCCGTTTTTACCCTTTGGGTACGGAACCCTAAAAAACAATGGTACCATGTATAGCGATCGATTGCAATCGTATTGTTTTGGCTGATACGAAATTGCGATTTTGGAGCAATTATCGCGCAATAATTGCTATCGCATTGCTCTCGCAAGATACGTGATACGGCTGCGGAAGTTCCGCAAAAGCGTTTTCGTCAGTACAAATTAAAAAATATAAAATCATATTTTCAAATCGACTTTATTTATCAATCATAAGCTTTTATTTGACGATAAGGGTGAAATACGGTTTCCTAGGCAAAGTTCTACTAGAAATATGCATTTGTTCAATGAAATTGAATATAGGTCAAGTAGCCTATTACGAATAGTCGTTATTGTTATAAATTTCATGGCGAATTCAGAAAAAAGGCTACCTTAACGAGTAGCCACAATCAGCACTAATACCTTGACGACCTCTGTGGCTCAATTGGTTGAGTGTGTGGCAACTCAAGCCGGGGGTCGCGGGTTCGAATCCCGCCGACGGAACAAAAGTCGTGCTAAGTACCTTCAGGTACTTAGCACGGGGCCAGACTGACGTGGTGTGAAGCGTCCATAGATATTATTATTATTATTATTTACTTATTTTTAACTAAACTAAACTTATTTTTAATGTAAGGAGCAAACACCTCTAAAACAGTTGCATACGCCTGTAATTAACTATTGTGTTAGTATAAAACAAAAATGTATTAGTTTTAAGTTTTGAATGCTGTCACAATATGTTGTTGGTGTATCTTTTGAATAAAATAAAAAATAAAATAAAATTATATTACCTCCATATTGTAAAATGTCTACACATTTTTTACGCTCGTTGGCGCCATTTTAAATGATAGCTTATTCACATACAACACACGCCTCCATGACACTTGTAGTAACATAAGCGTCGGTTTCTTCACATACAATACACGCCTCCATGACACTTGTAGTAACACAAGCGTCGGTTTATTCACATACAATACACGCCTTTGTAGTAACATAAGCATCGGTTTACTCACATACGATACACGCCTCCATGACACTTGTAGTAACATAAGTATCGGTTTTCGCTATGACCGAAATTTATATGAAAACATATTATTGTTATGGATACGGACACGTGGTGCCATCTAGCGTCAAACCAGCGAAACTGATCAGGGAAATACAGACATAAATCCCCTACTCAATACTAGATGGCGTTAGGTGTATGTTTACTTACGCGTATTTTCTAGAAACATCCCACAGTTGTTTACTTGTTTACGTTAATTGGGGAAGGAACTTTCTAGAATTCATCTCGCCATATAAATAGCCGCAGGTAGACGGCCCGGCAATTCAGTTTCATCTGAGCGATCTTCGAGGCGACTTCGAAGTGAAAACAAGTGATCAATAGTGAGTGAACCAGTGAACCTACGACTCGGCTACGACCTAGGACTATCTAGTGCTTAGTGTTTGGACTTGGTGATTTGTGTGAGCTAGTGTCAGTGCTAGTAAAGTCTTTATAAGAGTCAGCAGGTCTTTTTCTCCAAATCCCTCGAACCCTAGCACGTAACAACTGGTGTCAGAAGTGGGATTTGGAGATGTCATTGACTCCGAGAGAGGACTTTGAGGGAAGTGTCAGAACAGGGGCGCAACGGGCTGCGGAGGCAACACCCACTGGGGACCAAGCTTCGCCCACTTCACCACCAGGCTCCGTGTACTGACCACGCCCCTCAGGCTCCACCCACTTCGGGTGAAGTCACGCCCACTGGCTCCGCCCACTGGGACCCGCCCACTGACCACGCCCCTCAGGCCCCGCCCACTCTGGACATGGTCACGCCCACTGGCCACGCCCACCAAGACACGCTCACTCAGGCCACGCCCATTGGCCCCGCCCATTGGGCCCCGTCGACTAGCTCCATCCATCCTGCCACGCCCGTAGTTTCTACGGCCCCTCAATTGGAAAGCATAATTGAGTTAATTCAGGCTTTGCAAGATTCTCAAAGGGCAATGATGGAGTCGCAAGAACGCAAGCTCGGCGCTTTGCAAGAGTTTCAAAAAGCTGAAATCAGAGCGATTCGAGAATCAAAGAGCAACAAAAAGACCTCCAAGAAAAAGCGCTTGGGGCTATAAAGGATGTCAGTGACGCGGTGGTTAAGCTTCGAAAAGATGTCGACGTGGTAAAAGAACGAGTATCCGGGTTAGAGTTGGTTGTGGAAAATTTGAAGACCGGCTTCACTGAACTGCAGAAGAGAGTGGTGCGCCTTGAAACTACGGGAGTTGCGGTGTCTAGTGGAGCCACTGGAGTGACGCAAGGGCCAAGAGTCAAGGTGCCGCCGTACGACGGCACTACTTCATGGAACGCATATCGTCGGCAATTTCAGGCTGTTGCTACCGCCAACGGATGGACGGAAGAACATTGCCTGACCGCCCTCACTGTTGCGCTTAGAGGGCAAGCTTTGTCGGTCCTGGAAGCACATACAGGAAATGGGTTCCAAGACCTGATGGAGGCACTTGAATCCAGATACGGGGAGCGACACCTGGAGCACGTGTTCCGTGCCCAACTGCGTGACAGAGTCCAACGCTCAGAAGAAGGACTTCAAGACGGAACACCGCAGCGGAAAGGCGCATGGGAATGCCGACGCACTTTCACGAAGGCCGTGTTCAGAAGACTGCAAACACTGTGTTAAGCAGGAATCTAATGAAGTAACATTAAAGTTAACGAGAACAAGTCCCTTGGGTCTCTGGGAGAATGCTATGAGGGAGGCTCAAGAAAGAGATGACGACCTTCGGCACATCATCACGTGGAAGAAACGCGGTGACGTGAAACCAATCTGGAGTGAGGTTGCACCCACTGGCGCTGTCACTAAGGCGTACTGGGCGCAATGGGACAGTCTGATTCTTCAGAATAGAATAATACTCTACCGGAAATGGGAGAAGACTAACGGCAGAGAGTTCCATCTTCAGATGGTTGTCCCAAGGACGAGAGTACCAGATGTTCTCCGTGAAATACACGATGGCGTATCAGGAGGTCATTTAGGTGTAAAGAGAACGTTAACAAAAGTGCGAGAACGATTCTACTGGTTGCATTGTCGAGATGATGTACAGGATTGGTGCCGCAAATGCACTACTTGCGCTGCAGTGAAGGGACCACAGACCAGGAGCCGTGGGAACCTGCGGTTGTATAACGTTGGCGTACCGTGGGAACGAATTGCAGTTGACGTAGCTGGGCCATTTCCCGTAACGGAATCGGGAAACAAGTATTTTATGGTCGTCATGGACTACTTCACTAAATGGCCCGAAGTGTTCGCCATACCAAACCAAGAAGCTACAACAGTCGCTTCTAAGTTAGTCGAAGAAGTGATATCTCGCTTTGGTGTGCCTCTGGAAATCCATTCTGATCAAGGCAGGAATTTCGAATCGCAGGTCTTCCAGGAAGTGTGTAGAAATTTGGGAATGCATAAGACGAGGACCACCGCGCACCATTCACAGTCTGAGGGAATGGTTGAGAGATTTAACCAGACCCTTGAGAGGCATTTGGCGAAATTGGTAGATGACAGACAAAAAGATTGGGACAAGTATATACCACTCTTCCTTCTCTCGTACCGTACCGCCGAGCATGAGAGCATAAAAGCTACCCCGGCGTATGTCAATTACGGTAGAGAACTACGAGTACCAGTAGACCTCTTGACAGGAGGGTCACCGGGGGAACCAAAGACCGTACAAGACTATGTCTGCGATTGAAGGGAAAAGATGCGTTATATACACGCCATGGTTCGGGGAAAATGGGTTACAGTCAAGTGAGAACATGAAGACCAGATACGACCGGAAATCGAACACGAGCGGCTTCGAAGAAGGGTTACTGGTGTGGCTGCACAACCCAACTCGCCGAAAAGGGAAATCTCCAAAGTTGCAGACCAAGTGGGACGGCCCATACAAAATGGTTACCCGATTGAATGATGTGACTTACAGGATTCAAAAGCAACCAAGAGGAACATTCAAAGTGGTACACATGGACCGTCTGGCGCGTTACCATGGCAGTAACATCGATGCTCGGGACGAGCACCTCTAAGAGGGGAGTGGTGTTATGGATACGGACACGTGGTGCCATCTAGCGTCAAACCAGCGAAACTGATCAGGGAAATACAGACATAAATCCCCTACTCAATACTAGATGGCGTTAGGTGTATGTTTACTTACGCGTATTTTCTAGAAACATCCCACAGTTGTTTACTTGTTTACGTTAATCGGGGAAGGAACTTTCTAGAATTCGTCTCGCCATATAAATAGTCGCAGGTAGACGGCCCGGCAATTCAGTTTCATTTGAGCGATCTTCGAGGCGACTTCGAAGTGAAAACAAGTGATCAATAGTGAGTGAACCAGTGAACCTACGACTCGGCTATGACCTAGGACTATCTAGTGCTTAGTGTTTGGACTTGGTGATTTGTGTGAACTAGTGTCAATGCTAGTAAAGTCTTTATAAGAGTCAGCAGGTCTTTTTCTCCAAATCCCTCGAACCCTAACACGTAACATTATTTATTCTTTCCCTTATAATTTGAACAAACCTTGTAATTTATTTACTTCATCACCTGGCTTACAAGTTGACCTCTCAGACCAAATAAGGTCTGAGGTTGACCTCAAAACTTGCTTTTTTAAGGCATGTATTTAACGCGGCCACAAACTAATCTGATTTGGAGTTTTAAAAATAATTTTAATGGGTAGGAAAAATAATAGATTGGCAGATACAGTGAAGTAGCATTTTAAGCATAAAGTAGCTGATTTATATTGAGTTCTAAGCTTTGTTTAAATATAAATTGGCAGTGATTTTTTGGTTGATTTTTTTGTAGCAACTGAATTTATTGTTAGGCGACAATTTGATGGTCTACCGTATAATGTAGAATAAAATGTAGAAAATAGGCTTTTATAAATTATACTATAAAAATGCTATTGCATTATTAGTGCAGGCTTTGATTTGGTTGCCCAGTGCCCACGCTATCTTTTGAGCACAATCGGAATCAATTTTGCCTCCAAAGGTGGAGTGGTTAGTTTCAGCCGAATAGGTACTTATGTTTACATGTGTATATTGTTGCTTCCATCCTGCGGTAGGGAATTTGGTTTTCCAAAATGTAAAGTTTTTTTAACCGACTTCCAAAAAGGAAAAGGTTATATTATGTTCGGCTATGGATATATATTTTTTTGGATGTTCAACGATCACTCTGCAGTTTGTGAACTATGTGTTTAGGGTTTTACCCCAATTTGGTACCGTGTTCACAAAAGTGGTGACATGATGATGGGATCCATGTGTAATCGAGGAAATTCTTCAAAATTTATACAGAAGCATATGGTGATTTTGGCTTTAAGAGAAGTATCCTAAGCATATTCTACCAAAAAGTAAGATTTTGCACCAAGATCTGCCACGGTTCTGAAGGTGCTAAGAGAACTCCGGATTCCTTATAGATACAAGTTTGGTGGTTTCGGCGTTGTTTTAAGAACTGAAAGCATATGCTACTATGAAAATTACATTCATCATCATCAATATGCAACCAACGCATTTGTCGCTTTTTCACTACTTTACGATTCTACAAACAAAAATTCTGATATCCTAATACTTAATTACTAGACCTGTTTTAAGTTTTACAGCTGCTTGCAAATCACTGCCCGAAAGTGTATTTTTATCTGGAAGCCAATAGTTGCTAATAATATATTATTTGATATCCCACTATTAGTATTAGCTGCCGAGTCATTATTTTTAATACCTCACCTATTATTTCATTTTCCCTGTTTAGTATATTTGCTATCTTAAAGTAGCAGCCGTTATTTAGTTTTTATAGATCTGACGTTTTGTAGCTCATTATAATATAATTGTTGCTAAAACATTTAATCGCTACCAAAGTTATATTTTTGTAACCTAGTAGTTAGTCACCCAATAAGTTCTTAGTCGCCGCAAAAATAATTAGCTCTTTTTTAATAAGGACAAGAGAGCCAGCCATTTTACAAAATGACCAGGGTAAGAAGTTTCACCGTAGCGCATATTATGTACAGAGTGACGAATAGACCAAGAGATAGAGTATTAAATGGACATGGGCTCATTTGGTTTATAGCTTATATATTACATAACTTATTTTGAGCTGACAATATATTATATTTTAGGTTTTTCCGATACGTATTTGTGATAAGCAGGAGCGAGCCAACGTTTCAGTTAAGTACTGTTTGTAAATTTATTATCAATTTAAGTTAAATAAACTCTCGCCAACTAGCTAAGTATGAGACGACGTTGGATATACAGGGTATGTAATCAAACAAAGGTATAATACTTAGGGTGAGTATGTGTCCCTTGTATAGAGTTCACTGTAAAAGTAGCAGCGCTGAAAGACCAATTTTTTGTAATTTGTATGGGAATGCGCCCCAGCGTCATATATTTTCCCATACAAAAGTTTTAAAAAGTTGCTCTTTCAGCGCTGCTTACTGTGAAAGTTCACAGTAAACTCTATACGGGTGAGCACCCAGGAGCATTATCACTATGTTTTGTTACACCCTGTAGAGTGTGAAATGTTACAATTTAAGGACCTAATATTGCATAATTATTAGAGGACGCAATTTTATTTTTGGGATATGTTGAGGGGGTCAATAGAAACTTAACCTCAAGTTTGTGGGGTCGCCACCTTTGTCCCCCGGCCGCCATCTTGAAAAAAGGGCCGACAACACTATTTTCGCGATATCTCGGAAACTATACGTCTTACAAAAAAAAAAAGTAAAAACATTATTTGTTGCAAATTATTTTGCCTACAAATATGTTTATATTACTTTTTACCATAAATTAAAAATTAAAAAAGTTATAAGCAAAAAAGTAAGATCCCCCCCGATCTCATGAAATTAATTTTCTGCAGATGCAAAGAAAACTGTGGAAGCATGTATGTCTGCAGAAAAGTAGGCCTGAAATGCTCTACAGTATACCTAGTAGGCATATGTAGACTAGTATAGTAGGCATACTATAATATAGTATGCACATATATATGTAGTAAAGTAGGCATACTGTAGACTGTGGCTGCAGATCCTTTGTATCTGCAGAAAAATAATTTTATGAGACTGTTTGGGGATCGGGTGATCTTTTCCTCAAAAGATCATCTACAAGGTTGGTCTGAGGTAATTTTTTTGTTAAATGTTATAACAAAGTGAAAGAGCAATAAGAAAACTTAAAAAAAAATCTCACTTCTTTTTGCTTATAACTTTTTTAATGTTTTATTTAGGGTGAAAAGTTATATAAACATATTTCTAGGCAAAATAATTTGCAACATATTATGTTTTTACAATTTTTTTGTAAGACGTATAGTTTATGAGATATCGCGAAAATAGTGTTGTCACCCCTTTTTTCAAGATGGCGGCCGGGGGACAAGGGTGGCGACCCCACAAACTTGAGGTTAAGCTTCTATTGACCCTCCCAACATATCCCAAAAATAAATTGCGTCCTCTAATAAATGTAAAGCTCATGTAACATTTCAATGGACTAATTAGGTGACCTGCGCGCCTGGTACAATGACTTTGTCAGTGACGTCATGTGCGCCGCGTCCGCAATCATTTCCGGCTCATTATGCCCGCACGCCCGTGGAATATTGAACACTCATTGATTTTTTGTATTTATTATGATCATCAGCTCGTGCTGTCAGTTCTTAAATTACCACAAAAACTAAAAATGTATATTGCATTGTTTGCGTTAAATACACTCCGAAACTGCTGGAATAATTTTAATAAAGCATTTGACGTGTAGAGAGTACAGGGAAGATCAGTATTTTGTTATCATTGCGGGACTGGCGATTGCGATTCTGGCGACTGCTATAGCGTTGGGTTAAAAGCTATTGCATATATTTTATCGCGGGCTTTGAGCACGGCGACCGAATCAAGAAATTCCGTTACGAAAACCACCTACTTGCCAGACTTTGACACGGTTTTTATGTGCGTGCGATTAGACGTATACGAAATATAATTGCATAAGTTGATAAAAAATGCTATGCAAAAGCTTAACGGCGGTAGTCTCCGAATGCTACACGTATTTTTTTTAAGTAAAGTAATAACGTGTAAAGTAATATTGTTCATAATTTTGTTAAATAAAGTGTTAGTTTAAAACAATGCTGTTGCGGATATTATTTTCTTTTTGCGAACACTTGTATAAAACTTACTCGACTTCAAACTTATGCCAGCGACAGCAAAAAGACTGATCCGAAAACATAGAACTTCATAAATAACTATCGTCTAGCTCTAGGTCGTAAAGATGATGATCAACAAGTCCCCGGGCAGTGAATCAAGCGACGCGGTCATCTCACCGGCTGCACTCTTGTGTTTATGTGACCTTAGTATACACTGCGATACCACGAGGCAACTACGAACTAGATTATCCATAATACAAATACGAAAGCGTCTATCTTTTTAAACGACTTCAAAAAAGGAGGTTATCAATTCGACGCGTATGTATGTAATATTTCCAGAACTGCCCAGTTTTTATATACATATGTTAGTCTATTTCAGTGTCTGAACAAATGTGCCAAATTTCAAGTGTATGTATGTATGCATGTATGTATGTATGTATGTATGTATGTATGTATGTATGTATGTATGTATGTATGTATGTATGTATGTATGTATGTATGTATGTATGTATGTATGTATGTATGTATGTATGTTTTTATGTTTGTGTTCGCATATCTTCGGAACCACAAGTCCGATTTAAGTAATTCTTTTTTTGTTGTACTAGGTATTGTTCAACTTAGGGAACACTACAGGTTCATCGAAATCGTTTCAGTAGTATTTGAGATGAGGCAATTTTAATTCTCAATTACGTACAATTTTGAAGTCGGTTTTATCTTTTTAATTGCCTTTACCTCTGCACTTTTATGAGCTTCAACTGCTAAATTCATTTTGGTGAAAGGTACATTTTTGGGAGATACTTTGCTACTCTGAAAAGGGCAGTTGAACAACAAATTTCAGCGCAACGTGTTAGCGCAAAACACGTCGCTCCTAATAATTTTTGCTCATAGCTCTGATAGATATTTCGTTCGTTTGATAGATATTCGTTCAGAATAATATTGTATTGTATTGATAATGTCAATTTTTGTAAACAAAACAAAACAAAACCAAAATCGGTTTATCCATTTAGAAGTAATACCCGATTTCTAAGATTATTTGACTGGAGTTAAAGTATTTAGTAGTGATTTAGATTTCCGAACGTCAAATTTTTACCTCTGTATCAGAAAAGTTTTTTGAAAGATAAAATTCAGTAAAAAAACTTCCAAAATTGGATAAAATATGAGCCAACTGGTAGCTAAAGTGACGCAGTATGTACACAATTCCGTGGTTCGGCTAACCCGTACGTTGTTGTTGTTGTTGCTAAAAAAAAAACCGGCCAAGTGCGAGTCGGACTCGCGCACCGAGGGTTCCGTACAAACATGCAAGGTTTACAAAGTTTGATTTTGTTACAGCTTAAAGGTATTATAGACCTGAGTATTTGGTATGAATTTCAATTTAATACCTCTACGCGTTTATGAGGAAATGGGTAGTAAGTTTAAAATTATAAAAAAAAAATATATTATGTGATGTAACTAAAAATTTATGGTTTTCGTAATTTTTCCTTTATCTATGCTATAAGACGTTGCTTCGTACTAAATTTCAAGATTCTGAGTTCACGGGAAGCACCCTGTAGGTTTTGATTCCCTTGCAAGTGTCGAAAATTTGCGGCATAAACGGCTGTATCTTTTGATTGCGTTGGCTTAGAAGTTTGATTTTTTCACAGCTTCAAGGGACAGTAGACCTGAGTAATTGATATAAATTTCAGCTTCATACCTCCACGCGTTCCTGAGAAAAAGGGTCTTGACAGACGGACGGACAGACGGACAACAAAGTGATCCTATAAGGGTTCCGTTTTTTCCTTTTGAGGTACGGAACCCTAAAAACGAGTCAACATTTAATTGGGGGACGGATGTACTCACCGTCTTGTTAGTTTATCACTTATGTATACAGAAGTTACTAAGATAAATGGCTATACGGATATTCTAAGAAAGGGCTAGTCGGCTATACATACATTTAAATTATACATCTGTTCAAGCACATGCTTACTTAAGTGCGTTGCGCCTACATTTATTTTGGGATTTGTACATTTTTCAGTATAAAAATATCCTCTTAATCTATCCTAAACGTAAGTCCGTTGAAATATCCTACTACTAAATTGATTTCCGTTGTGCGTATTTTGAGTACATTCGGCTTTTTTGTGTATATTTTAAACACTTTAATAGTGTTTTTATAATCCTATATCCAGAATATTGATAATATGTTACTTCTTTTTGGTATGACCATCACTATATTATTAACGAGATGGGCTTCTAAGAATCAACGGACCAAAAAATACTCTCAGCCGACATCAAAGAATTTTAGTCAAGTGAAAATCAAATACATTTCCGAACAGTTCCAGACCCTAGACTACTTAGAATGTCAGTTAGATCGAGATGAATTTGAAGATAAAAGTACTTGAGCCTCGTTTTCATATTTTTTGTTTTCAACCTTCGTGAGTACGAGTACACTTGGTAATATTATAACGTCAATAAAAAATATAGGAATTACTAGATGACACCCGCAACTCCGTTGCGCCAAAATTTGTTTAACGCGCAAGAACCGTACATTTTCCCGGGATAAAAAGTATCGTATGTCCTTTCCCGGGACTCAAAGTATTTCCATACCATATTTTCCATATTTCAGCAAAATCGGTTCAGCGGTTTGGGTGCGAAGAGGTAACAGACAGACAGACACACTTTCGCACTTATATTATTAGTGAGTATGGACTTTTAACCACCGACGAAAACGTTTTATAACCGGTGTCATAAGTTTGACGTGTCCGTCTGTCTGTTCGTATATCGTAGGATCCATTTGGATCCTATAAACTATCTATTTTTATACTTAACTCTCAGAAAAACTAGATCAAAATCGATTTTGATCTAGTCTTTCGTTTGAAAGCTGGTATGATCGAGAATGTTATTATCAGCATCAGTACGAGATGGAGATACTTTAATTTACGAGTCACGTATTCTCAACGCGATTTAACATTTTTTATCTTAAGAAGTCTTCACTTCAAAAAGAGATCAAAATTGGTTTTAACATCATAAAATTGAAATAAATTCACTTTTTGTAAGGAAAGTCTTACAATTTTCACAGTTTTCTTTTGAAACAGGAAAAATTCTGCTGCTCAAGTTAATTTTCTTGGTAATTAAATTAAAAGTGGCAACGTGTTAACTGGGTCTACTAATTTAGTTTCTTCAGAAATTTGCCGATTAATATTTTAACGCCACTCAAAGTTCAAAGTCTTTTAAAGTACAACAAAAATTGGGCACATGAGCTTCAACTTAATTATCCGACTGATTAAGATGGGTTATCTTTTTCAAGTGTGTGTGTAGTGTATACTACTTCATACTATTCTCGTATTACCGAATCCTGTCCGTAGCGGTCATTGACCCCCTGACAAAAAACTTTTCATATCACGTGGTTTTCCATACAAACCACTATTGACAATAAAGTGACAGATGTTTCTAGTCGTATTTTGTATACTCGATGTCAACTGAGTATGAAGTATGTATATCACTTCGAACTCATAAAAAGTTGAGATTATCATTCTAATGTAAGCCATACACGCTACGGTCTACCGGAGAGGTCCATCTGTGCAGGTATGCCTGTGCAGGTATGCCTGCGCAGGTAGACCGGACTGTATGCGGGAATAGACCTGTGCAGTTTTTTGGACATGCGCAGGCGACTGGCGCAAAATCGAAAAACCATTCTTTCGACTGACACGTGCGCAGGCAAACCTGCACAGGTGGACCTCTCCGATAGACCGTAGCGTGTATGGCAGCCAGAGTTACCAAGAGGTTTTCCGATGAACCTGTGTCTTTATAAGACTTAATTTGTTTTTCTTAAGTTAACTGAATACAGTGCGAGCATTTTACATATAGCTCCTAGACTAAGCAGGTCATTGACCGCTGCGGACACCTTTTTTCATTTTTATCCGACTTTCAAAAAGGAGGAGGTTATATGTTTGGCTGTGGATATTTTTTCTTATTTTTTTAATGCGTGTTCATGACTATAATATCATAATTTGGAAAGTTTTACAAATAGTTGTAAACTTATGAATTTCAAATTGCTGAATCGCAGACTTCAGGATAATGCAGTTGCCTCTCCAGCGAGGATCATACAATACCGTATCGGATTCAAAAATAATTTTGGAAACATATTTCTATGGCTGTATTTCAAAATTCCTGTTGACCAATCAACTCAAAAAGTTTTCTTGATTGAAATGGTGTTGGTTGATACATATTGACATGTACCCGGGCACCATAACGAGCGTGGGGTCAGCTGATATCGTTAAGGGCCGGTTTGTGTGGGAATAAAACATTTTATTGGGCAAATTTATGGGTGGAAGCGCGCCAGAGTCGGCGTGTTGTCCGTATGAATCACACCACGCGTTAGATAAACGGTGAAAGTGGCGTTAAATATTTCCAAATTGCTTATTAATTTAGATGTTGCGTTCATTCTTTACCGGTAGTCATATTAATATTGCTGTGGAAAACTATGTATTATAGATACATAAAGTAAAAAAAAAACAATCGAGTAACATAGCTAATGTATTAATTGCACTGTTATGTACATAATTTGAGTCCTAGCAAAGGGCACTAAATAGTTTTTAACACAACGAAATATATGGTAGTCACACTCGAGCGTAGCGTGGCTTGGCCCCGTATATAAATTTGTTTGGGGGCCTTTAGGAAGGATAAAGATTTCTCACAAAGATACATAAAATTAAAATAATAATTTATTAAATACCAAACAAATATTTTTTTGTTTACTTTTGCCATTTGCGAAACAAAGAAATTTGCGAAGTTTTAAATACTGTTTGCTTTCGTACTTTGAGGACCCTCGTGGCCCGGGGGCCCCGTATAATTGATACGACAGATACGGCGGTAGCTACGCCCCTGGTCGACCTACTCCCGATAAAAAATCATTACCAATAATATTTGTACACTATATCTAGAGGAGATATAGTGTAAAAAATATTGTTGGTAATCATTTTTATTTATTACTTATAGCTGTCCCGGCAAACGTTGTTTTGCCATATAAAGTATTTCGCCCATAAAATTATTTTATTGGAGTGACTAAATAAATATGGCACCATGACAACGTATGGACGTTGTTGTACGACGGCGACCATTGTTTGTACGTCGGGATAGCGATGGCGCTATCCCGACGTACAAACAATGGTCGCCGTCAGTCTCGAGTTGTAATAATTTACTATTATTTATTCAACAAATGCACTTATCAATATAAAAAGTAGATGTTGTCCGATTCTCCACCCTAGCCGATATGCTCGCTAAGATTCACGAAAATCGGTCGATCCGTTTCAGAGGAGTTCAACCACGTACACCGTGACACGAGAATTTTATATATTAGATATAATACAGACATACAGGAGATACTAGGTAGTAAAATATTAAAAACTACTTCCTTTGCTTAATTTTTATATTTATTAGCTACAAAAAGGTGCCATGTCTATATCCTCACCTATATCTACGGCATTCCCCCACAAACATCCGAAGCGCGCGGAGTTTTGCGAGTGCGGCCACACTGCACACGCTGGTGATAGTGACGACGTGTGGCCATAAAGAGGGTGATAGCGGTGACGTTGAGTTTGTGTATGGCTTAAAAATAGATTACACGTTACCTCAGAGAAAAAATAACAAACAGATAGATAATATTTTTAATTAAATGCGATAATTCAACGCAGTAAGCGGCGGCGGCAACTATCTAGTACTTCGAAACATGTGCCTCACTTCGCTTACCTACCACACTAGGTCTTTTTAAAAATTGGTTGCCACTTAAACATCAGCCCATTCA
Source organism: Cyaniris semiargus (assembly GCA_905187585.1). Lineage (NCBI taxonomy): Eukaryota > Metazoa > Arthropoda > Insecta > Lepidoptera > Lycaenidae > Cyaniris > Cyaniris semiargus. The sequence continues at coordinate 16,157,080 of LR994558.1, forward strand.
ATAAAATTCAATGTTGAATTATAATCAACTAAATGACGCCCGCAACTCCATTGCACTAAAACTCGTTTATCGTGCGGGAACCTTATAATCGTATACCTATATCCTTTCCTGGGACTCAAAGTATCTAGATACCAAATTTCAGCAAAATCGGTTCAGCGGTTTGGGCGTGAAGAGGTAACAGACTGACAGACACACTTTCGCATTTATAATATTAGTAGGTATAGATATACAAACAAGCAACGAAATAGAAATGAACACCAAACCGTGTATACGAATCGATAGAAATTCGTAGCGATTTCGTAGACACGCTACGCTCCGTAGACATGCTACGACACCCTGATTTTTAACCTCCATTTTGTTACAATATAAAACCTGCACAGAGTTATTGAAATCTCGTATTCATCTTCTATTGTATTTTTGAAATAACTGTAAGCCTAACAGACTGTCTAATATCTTAATAAATTTCCAGGGCAGCCGCAAAGCAGTCAATAAAAATTTTAAACTTTTATAGACTGCTTAAATACTCTGTTGTAAGTAAAATAGCCTAAAACATTAAAAACCTAATCATGTTCTCCCATCGCCTTAAACGTGCTGCAACCATCCCCGCTGCCATCTCGTTTCATGGCCCCAACGCTCACAAATAGGCCGCGTTCATTTTTACTTAATTTATAGCGGAGTTAAACGTTACTGTACGTAAATTACGTTGATGGCCAAACAAAAGCGCGTACGATTGTTAAAACCAACAAGATGGTGTATTCTTTTATTAATTTGTTGATTAAATTGCAGTATTCTACTATTTTAGGCCTCACACTGGGGCAGAGTCGAAGTGACGGGTTTCGTTTTTTGCCGAAGCATATTCATCTGTATTATTCTATATTTAAGAACAAATATCTGTTATGAAAATATGGAAGCGTCGATGATCGAATGTGCGCGTCGTTCGCACCGTACCGTATAAACGGTTCGCGAGCGATAAACGAATCTCTCCAAACAATTAATTTATGAAAGTTTAAATTAATTATTAATAAACACTTTCATAAACTACTAGAGTTTGCCGAAATTCGTATCATAATAAAACATTTGTTCAACTTGGATCAGTTTGGACTAGATAAGTGTTATTTCAAACTTAGTTTGAGCAGTATTTTAATTACACAAAAGCTTAGTTATTGCATACATTGTATGCATCAGGTAAGCTAATGAGTGTGGTACGTGGGGTGTTGTGGGATGGCGTGTGAACACGTGTTGCATGTCCGCCTCGCGTGTTGACATTACTGTTTTTTACGTTTGATTGAAGTGAAATAGTTAAAGGAAGTTAATGAAATGTGAATAAGAAAAATATACTACAGTATAGCAGCAGTATAGTATAACAGAGGGGTTAGTGGGAGTTTTATTCGATCATACGCATCGAGCGCGTATACGCGAATTTATATGGGATCAAAGCAGTATCCACGTTAGCCAGTAGATGGCGCTGCTTTGATCCCATATGAATTCGCGTTTACGCGCTCGATGCGTATGATCGAATAAAACTCGCACTAAACCCTCAGACCTACAAAGTTACAATAATGCCATATTGGTGTTAGTATAAAGCAGCTGACAATCAATTGACACGTCTGTGTTAATTGTTACTACCTTAAGAGAAATGATTCTAGGCAGTTGGTGGACCTACGTTATTAGGTCGGATTATATCACGTCAATGTTAGAAATGATTTGTTGGCAAGGCTTGATGTAACTCGACCAAATAACGCAGGTCTGCCATCTGGCTATGAATCGATTTCCCTGACAGTACCACAGCAATACTCTACATTATGTAGTACCGTTTAAGAATCATTCCACACAATTTTTCTACACGGATAGACATAATGACACCGGGCTAATGATGATTACGAACTTTTTACCTCTGTAATGGCACCGGAATGGCACAATAAGCGATAGAAATGTTAATGTAATGATAGGCGGATCTGCGAGACTATCGCTGCTTAAGGCGGGTTTAGACGCGCGTAACGTGCAACTTCTTATAAAATGTAAAATCACACAAACTAAAATATTTTTATTTTTGCATGCTTCAAAAGCATAATGTTTGCCACTGTACTTAACTTACTTTAAGATCTTTTGTAAGCAACATTCTATGCAAATAAATTATTATTATTCATGTGATCATGTAAATGGCGTTACACGAATCAACTTATTATTTTCGTAGTAGGGAAATTGGTCTGTTAAAAAAGGGTATTAAGCTATTAGTAATTCGGTTTTACTGTACAATAATTATGACGCGACCATGAGAGCCCTCCTATAATGTATACTAATATTATAAATCTGAAAGTGTGTCTGTCTGTCTGTTGAGTTAACAGATAGACAGCCCGAACCGCTTAACCGATTTTAGTGTGTATGGTCCCGGAAAAGGACATAATATGTTACTTTTTATCCCGGAAAAATGTACGGTTCCCGCGCGATAAACGAGATTTTGCGCAACGGAGTTGCAGGCGTCACCTAGTTGTTACTGTATTATTTCACGTTAGTACTAGTTACGCATGTGTAAAGCCGCCTTATTATGAACACTTGGCGCTTCCGGCATCCGGCAACCGGCGTAACCGGATAACCGACTTAATTACTTGAGGCTCACTGTTAACTATGTTGAATTGCTTACGTTATTATATCACCATGATAACGCTTGAAATGTAAATTATAATTATGCTATGCGCGTAATAAAACGTGCGTTTTAAAATTTAACTTAATTTTTATGCAATACGTTGATAATTTTATTAAAGTATTAATAAAAGAAATTTATTTTTGTGTAATATTTATTTATTTTATTTTTACAAGGTGTAACAAAACTAAGTGATAATACTATAGGGGGTGTTTTATAAATATTACTGTTACGTGCTAGGGTTCGAAGGATTTGGAGAAAAAGACCTGCTGACTCTTATAAAGACTTTACTAGCTCACACAATTCACTAAGTCCAAACACTAAGCACTATTGATCACTTGTTTTCGCTCCGAAGTCGCCTCGAGGATCGCTCAGATAAAACTGAATTGCCGGGCCGCCTACCTGCGGCTATTTATATGGCGAGACGAATTCTAGAAAGATCCTTCCCCCGATTCATGTAAACAAGTAAACAACTGTGGGATGTTTCTAGAAAATAAGCGTAAGTAAACATACACCTAACGCCATCTAGTATAAAGTAGGGGATTTATGTTTTCTGTGTTTCCCTGGTCAGTTTCGCTGGTTTGACGCTAGATGGCACTACGTGTCCGTATCACTACTCCCCTCTTAGAGATGCTCGTCCCGAGCATCGTTGTTACTGCCATGGTAACGCGTCACGCTGTCCCCACGACTCCTGCTGTGTGGTTCCGTCACGGCCACGCAAGTAGTACATTTGAGGCACCAATCCTGCACATCATCTCGCCAATGCAACCAGAAGAATCGTTCTCGCACTTTTCTTAGTGTCCTCTTGACACCTAGATGACTCCCTGATACGCCCTCATGTACCTCGCGGAGAACATCTGGTACTTTCGCCCTTGGGACGATTATCTGAAAGTAGAACTCTCTGCCGTTAGCCTTCTTCCCTTTCCGGTAGAGTATTCCGTCCTGAAGTATCAGACTGTCCCATTGCTCCCAGTACGCCTTAGTGACAGCGCCAGTGGATGCAACCTCACTCCAGATTGGTTTCTTGTCACCCCTTTTCTTCCATGTGATGATGTGCCGAAGGTCGTCATCTCTTTCTTGAGCCTTCCTCATAGCATCATTGTCCAATACTCGCCATCTATTCCTGGATTCTATTCGTTTCCCCTTATTCCGGGCAGGGGACGAAACTGCTTGCTTCCTCAGCTCCTCTATTTGCTCCTCGATCCTTTCCATCCTTGCCATCTGGGTCTTCTTCTGCGGGCAGTTGAGCTGGAGGTGGCCCCTCTCCCCGCACTTATAGCACATGGCTTCAAATCTTTTCCTTGCAGGAGCCTTAACTTCTTTGACTTTCTCAGAGACCTTGCGGATTTCATAGGTCTGCCGTATGTCACGCCGAACAGCCTCGACCTCTAAAGCATGCGCCAACGCTTCCTTTAACGAGGTGTGGTAACGTAGCCTCACTGCAGCTCTGACTTCCAGGTCCCTGATTCCGTCGACAAATCCTTGAACAATATTTGTGTCGACCATCTTGGTGTCGGCTCCTGGATATGCCTTCCTGACGAGCTTTTCAATTTCCAACGCCCATTGTTGAAGTCCTTCTTCTGAGCGTTGGACTCTGTCACGCAGTTGGGCACGGAACACGTGCTCCAGGTGTCGCTCCCCGTATCTGGATTCAAGTGCCTCCATCAGGTCTTGGAACCCATTTCCTGTATGTGCTTCCAGGACCGACAAAGCTTGCCCTCTAAGCGCAACAGTGAGAGCGGTCAGGCATTGTTCGTCAGTCCATCCGTTGGCAGAAGCAACCGTCTGGAATTGCTGACGATAAGCGTTCCAAGAAGTAGTACCGTCGTATGGTGGCACTTTAACTCTTGGTCCTTGTACCACTAATCCGGTAGTTCCACTAGACGTCGCAACTCCTGTGGTTTCCAAGCGCACTACTTTCTTTTGTAGTTCTGTGAGGCCGGTTTTCACATTTTCCACATCCACTCCTAGCCCGGTAACACGTTCGTCCATTACGTCGACATCTTTACGAAGCTTAGTTACCGTGTCACTGACATCCTTTATAGCCCCAAGCGCTTTTTCTTGGAGGTCTTTTTGTTGCTCTTGTGATTCTCGAATCGCTCTGATTTCAGCTTTTTGAAAATCTTGCAAAGCGCCGAGCTTGCGGTCTTGTGACTCTTGCAAAGCCTGAATTAACTCAATTATGCTTTCCAATTGAGGAGCCATTTGAGGGGTCGTAGAAACTACGGGCGTGGCAGGATGGATGGAGCTAGTCGACGGGGCCCAGTGGGCGGGGCCAGTGGGCGTGGCCTGAGTGGGCGTGGCCTGGTGGGCGGAGCCAATGGGCGTGGCCATGTCCAGAGTGGGCGGGGCCTGAGGGGCGTGGTCAGTGGGCGGGTCCCGGTGGGCGGAGCCAGTGGGCGTGGCTTCACCCGAAGTGGGTGGAGCCTGGTCAGTGGGCGGAGCCTGGTGGGCGGGGCCAGATGGTGGGGCCTGCCCCGCCGTGGGCGGAGCTTGGTCTCCAGTGGATGTGGCCTCCGCAGCCCGTCGCGCCCTTGTCCTGACACTTCCCTCGAAGTCTTCTCTCGGAGTCGATGGTACTGCGCCCTTGTCCTCACACTCCCCTTGAATTCCTCTCTCGGAGTCAATGGCAGCAGCTCGCTGCGCCCTTGTCCTGACACTCCCCTTGAAGTCCTCTCTCGGAGTCAATGGCATCTCCAAATCCCACTTCTGACACCAGTTGTTACGTGCTAGGGTTCGAAGGATTTGGAGAAAAAGACCTGCTGACTCTTATAAAGACTTTACTAGCTCACACAATTCACTAAGTCCAAACACTAAGCACTATTGATCACTTGTTTTCGCTCCGAAGTCGCCTCGAGGATCGCTCAGATAAAACTGAATTGCCGGGCCGCCTACCTGCGGCTATTTATATGGCGAGACGAATTCTAGAAAGATCCTTCCCCCGATTCATGTAAACAAGTAAACAACTGTGGGATGTTTCTAGAAAATAAGCGTAAGTAAACATACACCTAACGCCATCTAGTATAAAGTAGGGGATTTATGTTTTCTGTGTTTCCCTGGTCAGTTTCGCTGGTTTGACGCTAGATGGCACTACGTGTCCGTATCATTACATTATATGGAGTACGCTGTTAAAGTAGCAGCGCTGAAAAAGGAACTTTTTTTTAACTTTTTTATGGGAAAATCCATGACGCTCGGGCGCTTGCCCATACAAATTACAAAAAAATGCTCTTTCAAACCCGAAGGGTTTGTCCATACACCGGTGCATAAGGAGTCCATACACACCCTAAAGTAATATCACTTAGTTTTGTTCTCCCTCGTAAGGGAAATACAGGGTGTATTTCCCTTGCGAGGGAGCACTTGCTAAAAGCAAGGCAGATCAGAGGCCTTAGTGCGAGTTTTATTCAATCATACGCATCGAGCACGTTAACGCGAATTTATATGGGATCAAAGCAGCGCCATCTACTGGCTAACGTGGATACTGATTTGATCCCATATAAATTCGCGTTTACGCGCTCGATGCGTATGATCGAATAAAACTCGCACGAACCCCTCAGTCCTTTCTACTCTTCCACGTAACCGTAAAAATATGATTTTATAAAAAGGCGAACTTTTGTAATGTAAGTAGTAAGAATATTTTGATCGCAAACCTTGAATCGACCTTTAAAACCCTCTTTATATTCCAAAGGTCCTCACATGTTAAACTTTTAAAGGTCTATCTGTGGGCGTCTGGAAGATACCTTCATGTTTATTGCTCACCTAGTACACTTTATACTTAAAATAGGCTAAACTTTATTTAGGAACTTGAAAAATAAATTTTAATAAAACTAGCCCAAGAGACGTGTATACTGTATACTGTATAGATGCCTTAGGCTAAGACCACATAATTAACATTTAACTAAAAAAAACTTTTTGAAACAAGATGTTACAATTTGTTGAATTTGTATTACACAAATGAATAAACATAGTCGATGAATTGTAAAATTAATCTTGAATACATTCCAATACATTTCATTAAAAGCGTTCCAGCCATTTAAAAGAAGTTTAACAACTCTAAATGCAGTTGCGATTTTTCGGTGTACAGTTTTGGATTTCTCTTATCCTTTTAATTCATGTTGGCTTCCAAAAAGGTAGTTTAGAAAAAAAAAAACTCATCAGAACCCAGCACCTCCTCCTTTTGGATGGTTAAACATATTAAAATAAGTACCTGCAACCTAATTTTATCTTTACGCAAAAGAATAATAGTTATGATTAAAGTTCATACATTATCTAATCTTGTAAATGAAAAATTTCAAATCGTTAACACGATAACTTATGTACCATTTACTTAACTAACTCCAAGGTGATTTAAACTTTAAACCGTCAGCATAGGGTGTAAAATCCGTCGGCTAGCGGGTGTATACCTAAGTAAATACCCCGGGGAGGATAAATATTAGTCGGAGAGCCTCTAAATTATTCATCGACGCACGTAGAGGGCGCCCGATCGTTTTTCTACGGGGCACGTTTGAGGCGGTCCTTAAATCTTTCTCAACTATGGAGTAAGGTTTAAGAGCGTTAAAGGTCAGAGTTATCCATAGTTATTATATTTATGCGAAAGTGTGTTTGATTGTTTGTGAGGAAGTATTACACTTAAACCTTGAAGAAAATACGTAGTGGTCGAAAAGGAAGATCTTCCGACCGAGCAAGATAAGCATGCTCGGTCAGGCCGAAGCCGACATATCTTGCCGTGCTCAGAAACTTCGATAGCGCGATGCAGGATTGTGGCGCTAATTGTGGCTACCGCCACAAATCGCGTTTGATGACATTTTAGTTTGGAGGTAGTCAGGGAAAAGGACAAATTATACTTTTCATTCAGTAATAATGTAAGGTTTTCGCGTGATAAATTTTATGCGTCGATATAGTTTAATGAATTTTTGTAAATATTTAAGTAAACAGTTTACTGCGTGGCTTATTTTCGTTTTAGTTGCGACACGTTTTGGGTACATACGACGTATACCTATATAATACGTCGACTATGTAAACGTAAGGACTAAGTGTGTAATACGGGTATATAGAAAACGGGGTTAAAAAACGCTTGTGCTATTTTATAATATTTATATTATTATTGACAATTTCCACACTCACGCAAAAACTAACAAAAATGTTGGTTTCAAATATCAGTTTCTGCTATTTGCAGCCTTAACAAACACCGAATGTATATAAAAATATATAAATCATCCAATTCATAAAAGTTTATATGCGCCATAGCCGTTGCCAAAACTTTGGTTAAAATGTGGTCCACGCTTTCATGTGTTCTTTTACAACACGTACTACATTCATAGCTGGATTTTAATCTTATATAATTCGTTTCTGTCTTACAACTTTGGACTGAGATGTCTTCCTTGGGGTACGCCTTACCGCATCAAGGGAAAAACAACTTTATATGTTATTAGTAAGGTTTATTTTTGTGTGAGGTTAAAGTATAGTATCCCTGATCATGCTATTAAAATTATTTACGCGTCCGTCTGTATAAAAATCCAATTGCAACGGAAAATATTGCTTATTTTGTCTCCCTTGGGTTAAGTTTTAATTACATTTGGAACGCGATATAAATTGTGTTGGTCTCGGGCGACTTCGGTGATGAAAACTGATATATTCCAGTTACTAGCCAAGCTCAGTGATATATAGTTTGCGGTTTTTACAACAGTCAGCGCTGGCTTTTGAATTTCGATAATAAAAGTTGGCAAATGAAATTGATGTTGCTTTGGATAAAACTATTGTAATTATTACAACTTATGAATCCCTGGTGATATTATTAGGGTTCCGTACCCAAAGGGTAAAAACGGGACCCTATTACTGAGACTTCGATGTCTGTCCGTCTGTCTGTCTGTCTCCAGGTTGTAACTCAAGAACCGCTATAGCTAGACTTCTGATATTTTCACAGATTATGTATTTTTGGTGCCGCTAAAACAACAAATACTAAAAACAAAATAAAGTTAATATTTAAGGGGGGCTCCGATACAACAAACGTTATTTTTTTGGTCTTTTTGGCTCATTACGAGCCATAATGGCAACATATAGTCACTTGAAATTATCACAAAATCCTCAATTATATGTGTACTTTAATATTAAGTAATAAAATTAAAATAAAATAAATAATTAAGGGGGGCTTCCATACAAAAAACACAATTTTTTCCTTATTTTCGCTCTATAACGGTACGGAACCCTTCGTGCGCGAGTCCGACTCGCACTTGGCTGATTATATTATGTAGTAGTCTATCTGAATATGACTAGCGTGTCCTTAAAGTATTTTCAGATTGAGTCTTTGCAGACAAAGAACTTCCTAAGAAACAGTGGAGACGCGAAGACGTGCGGGTTGATGCCATGTTACGTAATCCATATTGGTTTCGAACCTGCACCCTTTAAGATCAATCCCATGTGCAATCCCATCTAATCGTACACATACTAGAGTAACATATACTAGGGTAACAGGCTGTGTGTGAATAATAATAAAAGCCAGCTCATCCAAAAACTAACGCGTAAAATAGTGGATATTAATTTCAAATCTGCCATTTTAATCTACCTTTATATAGTGCTGGAATATTTAATGTGAAAGTCTCTATAAATATCGGATGAGAGGATTAAGTATTAACCTTTTCAGTTTAGTTTTTATACCTTTAGGTGACTTTCCATTTGCGAAATTAATCAAATATCTATTACGTCGATTTAAACATGTAACGATTTTTATCACATTTAAGTTAAAATGCCCAGAGTTTTTCCATGATTTTAAAAATAGCATTTTTCTACGATACTATAAATATAGTGTGTAATTAGTTTTTAAGCGTATTCACTATTTTTTTAACGACAATATTTTTGTAATTTTTACTTTAGAGTCATATCCGGTTACTCGTAGCAAATCGTAGCAATTCAAAGCATATAATTGTAAATCGTAGCATTACGTAGTATCCCGTAGCTAACCGTAGCGTCTCGTAGCATAAAATAGCAAATTGTAGAAGCTCGTAGCATTTTGTAGCACTGCATAACATCACGTAGCAAATTATAGCAGCTCGTAGCATAACGTAGCAGCTCGTAGTACTTCGTAGCATTTCGTAGCACTGCATAACATCACGTAGCAAATTGTAGCAGCTCGTAGCATAACGTAGCAGCTCGTAGTACTTCGTAGCATTTCGTAGCACTGCATAACATCACGTAGCAAATTGTAGCAGCTCGTAGCATAACGTAGCAGCTCGTAGTACTTCGTAGCGTAACTAAGCAAAATATAATAGCTGCACTTCGCTGTGTGGCATCTTCACTCAACCAACACTCGATATTTTTCAGTATTACAGTGGAAACTGCGGTCAACAACTAGTACTCTACTAGGAGCGCAGAGCTGACTAGTGCACGCTAAGACTAGAAGCGCAGAGCTGAGCGGAGTGTGTTGTTGAATATGCATGCGGATGAGTACTTAAACGGTTGCACAGATGCAGCTATAAATTTAACTGCTGATAAAAATCGAATATTAACTGCAGTATTCCACCATGAAAAGCATCAGAAAATCGAGAAGGTGTCCACATAAAACCCCCTTTTTCGTATTACAAAGTAGCCTCCTTCTGCTTAAATATATTACCTAAATAAAACCGTAGTTTTTAAGATTTAAGAATGCATAGGGACAGACAAAAAGCGAATTTGTTTTATATTAAGCACGCAATAAATGTTGAAGGTACTTTAAATTGATAACCTTATAATAATATTTGCATAATATTATCTAGTAGATATTGTAGTCGTAAAAAAATGACAAGCGTCTCGCGGGTAAGATTTTTACGATATCCAAAAATTTGAATACATAATAATGGAAACCTTTTGTGTGCAGATATCGTCGAGTCAGGGATACGGAGATCTTAACACCTTTGAGTTTGAATTTTATTGGGCGTTTTTAGATATTTTCTGTGCCTTTTTGCAATTTTTAAGGTGCAGTGCATCATTTTTGGAAAAATTATTATCAAATGCTACACGTAACGTACGCCCCCTTACAATGTGTGCGTGCTATATATTTTATTTTTGAAGCTTTGAGATACTCACTAGGACAAGCTATTCGTTTACGCAAAGTCACGGAAACCACGCATCTTGTTACGATTAAATGTAGCGCTGTTATACTTTTACAGTTGATAATATGTCAATTCGCAAATATTGTGATTTTAAATATTTACTAAATACGCACTCAGAGACAAAAAAATATTTCTATTATTAAAAAGAATAACAGAAAATGTATTTAGCTTATAATAAAAAATTTATTGCATTATTCATTACATTAAAAGGTAATAATTAAATATGAAAAAAATGAAAATGAAAAAATATTAATTATTCTCACCACAAAACACACAGTATTATTATAAATAAATTAAGATAAAGTATAATTAACTATTTTGTGGGAGACTGGTGCCTAAGCTAGGCATAGCCTGTATGTCAGGACACCAGACCTCCATCTTAAATTAAAAAAAAAAAAAAACAAATTACACAATTTGGAATCGAGTACATTTCATATTAAAGTTAGTTATTAAGGCGGGCTGAAACCCTATTTCGTTATTTCTTGATACCCGATTTACCTAGTTCCAATATAATAACGAAATGTAAAAAAATATGAGATATAGAGCACAATATTTAAAAGGGCTTAAATCAAAAACATTTTAATAAAAAAAAAATACTTTCGCTGTAATTAATTTACAAACTCACCTCAGACAAAACTCTTTGTCATGGAAATATAAGTATTAACAAGAATAACTTACATTTTATTTTAATAAATTGTTAATGAATCTATTTTAAAAAGGTCTGAAACGAATAATCTTTTCCTTAATATTTATTAGAAAGATATTCTAATAAATATTAGGGGAAATATTTATTAGAAGATCCGCCCCTAGAAACTACCATTTTATGCTAAGCTAAAATTAATCTTATTGCGATGCGTACACGCTTGGTCTTTGGTTGTGTGCAAGGTTATCGTTTGGAATTGAGATAAGTCCTCGCCTTAAGAGCTATTAAGTGGTATGTGTGCATGCGTGTGTGTGTGTGTGTGTGTGTGTGTGTGTGTGTGTGTGTGTGTGTGTGTGTGTGTGCGCGCGTGTGCGTGTGTGTGCGTGTGCGTGTGTGTGCGTGTGTTTGTGTGTATGTGTGTGTGTGTGTGTGTGTATTAAAAACTCATTACCATTCTCGACTAAACGGGAATGGTAATGAGTTTTTCTGTCTCTTCATAGTTAAGTGTCAGTAGCCATTCAGTCAACTTTTTCTTGCACATTTTCCTAGTTAAATGAAATATGTTTAGGATCTTGTTTATTTTTTTGCAAGTGTATCTTCCAATGCCATAGAAGAAACGGTTTGTAAACCGGGTACGAAAGAGGAATCCGGGTAGGTCAGGATAACGTCTTTTAAGGTTTAATGGCGGAGCAGGGTTGTAGGATATGATGCGGTGTTGCTTGAGGATTGTGTGTGTTATCAACAATTGTCTCACTGTTAAAACTTTGCTCTTTTTGTACAGATCTGCTGTAGGATATCTAAAAGGTAACGAGTAGGAGACTTTCAGGATAGCCCTTTGCGCTCGTTCTAGCTGCAACATGGTGGACTTGAGTGCACCGCCCCACGCCGTAATGCAATATGCTAAAATAGATTGACAGAGGGTAGTGTATACCATCATCCTCAACTTCTCGTCTGCCACCTCCCTTAAGTTTCTAGAAACAGGAATTAGCTTTCTTATACGCGATGTAAGAGTATCAATGTGTGGACGGAAGCTAAGGCATTGGTCTAGTATAATCTATACTTTAATATTATAAAGCGGAAGAGTTTGTTAGTTTGTTTGTTTGTTTGAACGCGCTAATATCAGGAACTACTGGTCCGATTTGAAAACTCTTTCAGTGTTAGATAGTCCATTTATCGAGGAAGGCTACAGGCTATATTTTATCACGCTAAGACTAATAGGAGCGAATAAATAGAGGAAAATGTGGAAAAAACGGGGGGAAATTATTTGAAAAGGCTTATTTGAACGCGCTAATCTCAGGAACTACTGGTCCGATTTGAAAAATTCTTTCAGTGTTAGATAGCCCATTTATCGAGGAAGGCTATAGGCTATATTTTATCACGCTAATACTAAAAGGAGCGAAGAAATAGAAGAAAATATGGAAAAAACGGGGGAAATTATTTGAAAGGGCTTATCTCACGAACTACTAGAGCAATTTTTCTGATATTTTGGTCAGATAAGAAGTAGACCACGTGAAGGATCATAGGCTATTTTCGTAGACTGATTTGTCTGTGAAATATCTAATTAACGCGGGCGAAGTCGCGCGGAACGTCTAGTTCCTAAATATTTAGTATCTCTAATTATTACCTTTGTTACGACTACTTACGGCTACATAGATATTTTAATAGAATTATCAAAAAATATTATTTCTTCGTAAGTTAATTAGCATATACCAACCTCATCACCTTAATGAGTGGCAGTCTTCCACCGTGCGTTTTTCGCGTAACTTTCTGCCGCGCACTGTAAAACTCTGGAACGAACTGTCACCAGCAGTATTTCCGGACCTATACGACCTGCAAACCTTCAAGAAGAGAGCGTATTCCCTCTTAAAAGGCTGGCAACGCACCTGCAGTTCTTCTGATGTTGCGAGTGTTCATGGGCAACGGTAGTTGCTTTCCATCAAGTGACCCGTTAGCTCATTTGCCCCCTTATTTCATTAAAAAAAAACCTCGAACAATTAATACGGAACAAGTTATCCGACTCTTCCTCGAAGAGATAAAGAGCTTATAAGTTCTTAAGCTGTAGTTATAATAGAGCTTTCAAAGACTTAGATCATACGTTTATGTTTTCACGGTGCAATAGGAGAGATATTATAATTCTCCCCAGTTTTTTGTTATTGCGATTGGTTTACATTATAATCTTATGTTAGCTCTAGACCACAAGAGATATTATGTTATGTAGGTACATCTCTATAGTAAACAAAATTCGATGCCACTTTTAGTTGCAATTTAATAACTCAAGAACGGGCTCACCTATCGAAACCAAATATTTAGGCTTTGTTCGGACTATTAATTAGATGGCTTATGTGAAGATTGCACAAAATCGATCAAGCGGTTCTTCATTTATCACATTTTTTATGACAAATGAATTCAATAAATGGCGAGTCATTTTGTTAATGGGGATTTTTTTAGATGGGGATTGCACTGTCAAATTCAAACTTTCATCAGTCTTGCCAGTACAAGCAAGTTCCAATTTTTTTATTATTTCGATTTATACGTAGCGATGGCATGTGCATTGTATGCATGTAGGATTATCAATTGACAGAGACCGAACTCGTCACAAAATATCGACATGACCAATTTAAGAAAGATGACAAAAATAATTTCTCTTTATTGTTAATACTTATTATAATTGCTTAACGTTTTTGTTTAGATTGTAAATATAGCGTTCAATAAATAAAATATAATAATATTGACTATTGAATGTTTCGAAAAAAAAAAAAAAAACATATCCTCAACGAACGAACTGTCCATATAAAAATAAACATTCTGATAAAATATATTTTGCTCCATAATTTAATTATATTCATAAGAAAACAATAATAAACATACATGTCATACAAAATAACAGAGCCTAACTTTATTAATTATATTTTGTGAATCTTAATACTGTGGTTAACACTTATTTGTATCGTTATCACAATGTTAAGTTGGAATTAATTAATATTAATAATATTAGCTAAGAAGGCGCGAAACAAATTTCATTACGAAGGCATGTTATTCTGAATATAGTTTCCTTGTCTATACACTACATAGTGCTAATTTAATTTAAGCTTTACACCATCAGTAATAAGGTTTATAATTAATCGATGATGCGTGGGTTGTATAGTGTTGAGTAGCTGAAAGTTTCAGTACATGTTTTTCGTGAGCTCGTAAGACTTCGTGAATTAATTTTAATGAAGGCGTTTTAATCAGGCTTTCACGAAGGGTATACCTGATTACTTTGCTACACTTGTTTTATACTAGAAGCGTAGCTTTCAACACCTTTCGCTAGTCGAAAGTTTAAGGCTATTGACTCACGGCGCGGTTTTTTCCCGCGCCCGCCGCGTTTGCGGGCGGGCGGGCGGGCGCGGTTGCTTGCGGGTCCCTCTGCACCGGCGGGCGGCGGTCGCCCGCAGCCTCGGCGGTTTGCGCCTGTGCGCTCTGCGATAGTTTAGCGGGCGATCGCAGTAGCCGTAGTAGGCGATCGTAGTAGAAACCGCCCGTCTTGCGATCATCGCCCGCAGAGTTCAGAGTTTCTGAAATAAAACCGCTCATTTGCGCGGGTCCGCAACCGCAGCGGGCGCGGGAGAAAACCGCTCCGTGAGTTCGCTCCGTAAAATATTTGTTTAAAAACGTCAAAAATGAGCTGAGTTCGAATCTGATTTTTTTTTGTATAAAAATTTCGGGTCACGTTGTTTATTGCCAAGCTCCTCCTAAACGCCTGGACCGATTTTGATTCAGTTTTTGGCGCTGATAGGGTGGGCCTGAGAATTGATCAACATCTATTTCATATTTTGACGCATAGACATTATTGCTAGATATTCAGGTGATTAGCCTGCAATATTATAACAAAACTTGAACAAAAATTTAGTAAATTAAACATTAGAATTGAACTCACAGCTTTCACTAAGGTCTAAGCCACTAGACCACAGGAATGTTACAATATCGAAGTGCAATAACTCATGATTTAACTCGTAAAAGTCGTGTCATAATGACGTCCGGCTCGAAGGACCATCGTTTAATAATTCACAACGGGTTGGAGTACCAATAAACGGATGGTTGTATTTACGCACTAAATGTTCGTGACAATTTCGTTTAGTACATTTTTAAAGAAACTCGATGACGCCCTGATTTTCCAAAATTCCTTTATCGCCTTTATTGCGTACCGTAAATTTTTCCGTAATAAAAAGTATCCTATGTCCTTCCCGAGACTTAATTATCTCCAAACCAAATTTCAGCAAAATCGGTTTTAGTGGTTTGGGCGTGAAGACAGACGTAAGAGAAAATCAGGCACACTCGCTATTTATAATATTAGTATGGATTATACATTTTTCCAGAGTAAAAACTATATGCTGATGGTCGTGTACTAGTAGAAAATGGTTTTATCTAGTTTAATGGTAAAAATAATAGTTCAATTATGTACTATAAATACAATTATGCAACAGTTATCCTCTCTTTACAACCGCTGAGTGAAATTTGATACTCGACTTGAAGTATTCTCCAGTAGTGAATAAAATAACTTTACATAAATAAAACTGTAGTGATACAAACAGCGAGGCCAAATTGCTTTGCTGCGTTGCGGTGCGTCGTTGCAGTATCGACTCTCCAACGTTTTACATAAGTAAAGATTTTGTGTGATGAGTTGTGTCGTCGGAGGTTGTGTTAAATGACAGATAGGAGATAAAGTGAGAGACGAACTAACGCGTTGCGTTGTCACCGTCTTAGGGTCAATTCAGACCGCAACGCGACACGTAGATGCATTTCTAAATTTGTATGGATTTGACAGATTTGCAAGACGTTAATTAAGTACAAATTTAGAAATGCATCTACGCTTCGCGTTGCGGTCTGAATTGACCCTTAAATTGTGTTGTCGCGCGTAGACACAACGCAGAAACATACCACTCATAAGTTTCCATTGCAACAGATATTAAAAACTAAACTTATAAGTTCAACATACACATTGGATCGATAGCTGATATGCTTCCCGTTTTTTCCGACTGCCAGTTCAATTTTTAATGGTTTATTAAAATGCATTGCATCGACGCTTCACTTTTCAATGTGGAAAAACCCTAATTGCGTTGCGACAACGCAACGCAAGCAACGTGGCCTCGCGCTAACAAGTAACTTGAAGACAGCTAAAGTTGATTTACGATAGCAAAGGTACGGTCTCAACTCGACTAATACAAATAAAACACTTGACTCTTCACAGCAAGATTGTTGAGGGAATAAAAATAATTCGAACTTTATTGCAACTTGGAAACAAGGAGTAAATGAATAATTTTACCTTGTGAAGAGAATGTCTAAGAATATATCGCTAATTAAAGTAATAGACGAATTTAAAAATTACTATACTTTTTATAAAACAGCGAATTAATCCATACTATCCATAGTCCATACCAATAACATAAATGCGAAAGTCTGTCTGTCTGTCTGTCAATTACTTCTTCACGCCCAAACCGTTGAAACGATTTTGCTGAAATTTGAGATATTTTGAGTCCCGGGAAGTGACATAGGATTTTATCCCGGAAAATGTACGGTTCTCGCGCGATAACGAGTTTTGGTGAAACGGAATTGCAAGCGTTATCTAGTATTTTCATATAGTCAGATGACATGTTTTAACTAATCATAATAATATTACACTATTTTATAATTTACTAGGAAACGAATAAAAACGGGTTTTGGTTTGGGTGCTACGTTGAAACAATAAACTTACATAATATTATGTGCATGCGACTGTAAACTGATTTGTCGTAGTACTGTAAAGATAAATTTTAACGTTAATAGTACTAGGGCTGCATTATAACACTGGAGTTATAAATAACGTCGCAGCCTATAGGGGGTTCTCGGCAAAGGACGCAATCCTGCGTGAGGCTCGCAATTATGGTATACGATGAGATATTAGGACAGAGGCGACAGTTGAAACATACAAGGTATTATTTAAAAAAAAAAAACAAAGCCTTGCATTCTGGGAGTCTGAAGTAAAAAACTGCAAGAAGCAGTCATACATTTTCGACTCGTGGTAGAAAGAGCGGAGAATATAACTTCTTTTTCTACGCCACGATCCACACTCCCTTTCGATCACGCACTGACGCGAGTTTAGCATATTTTTACCTATCCGAAAAAAGAGCACAACGTCGCTAAAAATATAAGATTCCAGAAATAATTTATATTCTGGTGCTAAAATCTCATTCCTAAGAAAGCTGAAAGTAAAAAATTGTTTAAAACGTTTCGAACAGGAATATTATTTCTCTGGTACAAAGGCTGCTGGTTTTTACAAGTTGGCAATTTTTTCATAGTAAATAATAATAATTATTATTAGTATGACATTTACCTTTATTTATTTTTAAGTGTTAAAACTTAAAATAATTCTCATATCTTATATAAATAATTGTATAATATACTGTTTCGAATTTTTATTAATAGCATTGTTACCTTAACTCCGTTACAATTTTCATCTACTAGACTATGACACTCTGCATAAGCCTTATATTTTAAGAATCATTTAGAGGTCTCCTTCTAGTTCGCTATTTACTCATTGGGAGGAGAGGGACGTGCGCTTCACATATCAATCTCGTCGTGCAAACTAATAAATAAAATTGCTTCTCATTGTCCGCGTTACAACTCATCTGGTGCAATGTTTTTACTATAAAGGATGGCACACACTATGCCGAGCCGTAGCGTAGTGCAGCGCAAAACATTAGCAAAATACCTTAACTCTCTTTACTTTACTTCTCAATAAACCGTCCCGCTGCGATCCGAGACAATAATATGCGAGAATACATATATACAAATTTTTTTAAGTGATTGGAGCAGGTTCTTGCGCCGCGACGCGCTGCTGCCTGGAAAAAGTCATTCATTATAGTAGGGGAGCTCAAGAGGGGATTTCGCGACATGCTCGAGGGTGTCAGATTAAGCTTGTATAGGCTTCCGACATGTGTCTACTTATCATAGTATAGAAATCAGATTTTCCACGTGGTGGGTTAAAAAAAAGTGATTTTCGAGTACTGAAATGAGGTCGGATCTGTCAAATTAAGATAGGGGATATTTAGTATACCCCAAAGAAGCTTCCACATAAAGCACTGACGATTTAAAGGTAACATTTTAAAATATAAAAAATAAAGCTTCTTATTTTCCTAACTAAGCTTCGCATATATTTTATGTTGCACTAAGCTAAAGGATTCAGTCCTTGTTGTCTAAAATCTTGTTATAGTTTACCTAAATAAGCAATTTTCTGAATATATTTTCTTTTTCATAACTTTAAAATGGCTGCAGTTTCTGAACTCATCGCTAAAATAAAAAACACCCTTATTCCTAGTTCAGTTTTACCTAATGCATAAAACCTACTAGGTCTCCATGACGCTCGAGTAACTACACGAATAGCACTCTCGGCTCCCCTACTATTACACTACCAATTCAAAAGACGAACAATTAACCTTCTTTATTAACCGACCGCTATACTAGTTTATTAAATACTCGAAGAGAAACTTTTAGAATTTAGGTCTAGAGTCAAGACGATCATTATCAAAATTATGAACACCTGAGGATGATTTTATCGAAACCGGTCGACGTGTAAAACATTAATATTGTAACAAAATATTAATAAAGTAGAATAAGTGCATAACAAGTGTATATTTGTGACTGAAAAAAGCCATTAAAATTTCATCATCTCGGCAAAACAGATGATGATATTTGACGTGGAAGGTGTATCGAGTAATGAATGCTAATTCGACATCACAACAGGACCTAGCTAATTGCTGTCTACAGTCTGATTTCACACACGTGCTGCTCAACTATTCATTACACCTGGTTTTAGTGTCAATGCGTCTTTAGTCTATTGGCAGTGAGACAGTGAATGGCAAGTGGCATTTGCAGTCCTTAAGAATTCATTACACCTTGTTTTAGTGTCAATGCGTCTTAGTCAATTAACAGGGGAGGTTAAAGATAGTCAATAGCAAGTGATATAGTTATGCAATCTTTAAGAATTCATTACACCTTGTTGTAGGGTCAATACTCTATCCATACTAATATTATAATTGTAAAATTGTGTCTGTTTGTCTGTTACCTCTTCACTACTGAAATTTGATATGGCAATACTTAGGGACCCGGGAAAGGACATAGAATACTTTTTATTTTGGAAAAATGTACGGTTCCTGCGACATAAACAATGGCGCAAAGGAGTTGCGGGCGTCATCTAGATATAATATAATTGGTGTTGGGATAGTATGTGTCACGTGAGGTACACAATGCTTGAGAATCAATTATTCATCACACCTTATTTTCGTGTGATATACAGCCCTACAAGGCTCATTTGAAGCATGACTAAAATTAGTCAGCATTTCTATACTACTATAATTGATGTGAAGTGTCTTGAGAAACAGTGTTTACACGCTTTTATAAGCTTGGGCTGTATGTAACTACTATCCCCCTTACTAATAAACGTTGTATAAGCTTTGAATAGTTATACAGTGTTTTGTTCCTGTCACACAAGTGACATTTTTAATTGGATTGAAGAAGACAAAACACTGTATAACTATTTAAAGCTTATACAGCGTTTATTAGTAAGGGGGATTTTAATGTGTGTAACGGAATCTTTGAGCACGATTTTTACCTATCCCCAGTAGCCTAATTAATTCGAAACTTTGCATACATATTAAGAACCAATGACCACGCAATAATTTGTTAAAACTTAAAATAAAAAAAAAAATAAAAAAAACGTGTTTTTAGGGTTCCGTACCTAAAGGGTAAAAACGGGACCCTATTACTGAGACTTCGATGTCTGTCCGTCTGTCCGTCTGTCTGTCACCAGGCTGTAACTCAAGAACCGCTATAGCTAGACTTCTGAAATTTTCACAGATTGTGTATATGTGTTGCCGCTATAACAACAAATACTAAAAATAAAATAAATTAAATATTTAAGGGGGGCTCCCATACAACAAACATAATTTTTTTTTGATATTTTTTGCTCTTAATCAATAACGGCAACACATAGGCAATTGAAATGTTCTCAAAATACATAATTATATTTGTACTTTAATAATTAATCATAAAATTTAAATAAATTATATAATTGAGGGGGGCTCCCATACAAAAAATTCAATTCTCTATCTATTAAAAAAAAAAAACCGCATCAAAATCCGTTGCGTAGTTTTAAAGATTTAAGCATACAAAGGGACATAGGGACAGAGAAAGTAACTTTGTTTACTATGTAGTGTTTTTACACGAATTTAAAGTACGTGGGTTTCGCCTATCAGGATTACCAGGATAACAGAGGATAGCAAGGGATGATCTAATCCCGTGTGATAATAAAATAAACGACAATATTTGCGTAGCGATCACTAAGGGCTTGTTAGTTTAGGAGATGAGTTCCCTCAGATGAAACCAAAACAATATCGAAACGGATTTAGTCTAATTCGGATTAGAGATTATGATAATTACCTTATCTGAAACTAAAGCGATTAGCGATTAAAAACAAGTAAATTTTAAAGAGGAAATAATAGATTTTTATATAATAATATTTTTATACCGTTTTTCTTAGTATATTTATTTGAACAATCTAAAGCTAAGGCCAAATATAGTGTTAAAATCCCACATAGGCACGTTGAGTGGATATTGTTATTTTGTTGTTTTATCCACAGATTAAGTTTAGGTATTGTATCTTGTAATTAAAAAAAATATGGTCTTGATGAGAAATGTTCTATATGAATAAAAATAATTTTTAATTTTGTAAATTTCGCTAAAACTCAAGAAAGGCTGAAACGATTTGGCAAATTTTAGCCTTGAAGCACAAGTGGAAGTCCCAGGAAGATTTATATTAGGAGGAAAGTGATACGAAGTTATAGCTAAACACATATTTCATGTTAGCTATAAATCAAATCGGTTCTTCTGTATCAGGGGGGTGAGCCAAGATCTTTTCTTTGTCGCTTCTTTATAGAATCGCCGATCAAAATGTATGGAATTGACAAAAGACGAGTCGAACGTCAACGTCATATTAACGAACGCTTATGTCAATTCCATACTTTTTGGTTGGCGATTTTATAACGAAGCGATAACGAAAAAGTTTTGGCTAAATGGCCTGAGCTACTTTTACTATAAAAATACACCTCTTGTACCTCACTTTCGTCAGGAACGTTTCTAGTTTCTAACTGTCAGCGTGCAGTAATATAATGTGTCGTTTTTCTCTGATGTACCCGCAACACAATTACAACGGCTAATGGCTTTTATCTCGGGACATAGTGCAGCTCTACATATAGTGGTACACTCTTAAACATAATATATACCTCTAACATAATATGCGTATTGTGTATTCTCAAACGCTTTTAAAGATATGCCCTCTTACTAATAAAAAGTTACACAGCGTGTATAGAGGGTGCATAAGATTTTTTCTACTAATAATCATTTTTTGACATAAGGCCTGTATAACGGTGCTGTCATTTCCATACTAATTTCTCTGTATAGACTCTGTGTAACGTGTGTGTAACTTAAAAACTCCTGTTTAACTATTCACACGTTGAACGCATATTTAAGAAGTTTTTATTAGAAAGAGCGATGGTGTATATAATAATACTGGATGACGCCCGTAACTCCGTTTCCTAAAACTCGACTATCACGCGGGAACCGTACGTTTTTACGGGATGAAAAGTGTGTCCTTTCCTGTGTCCTTTTCCAGGACTTAAGGTATCTATCGGTTCAGTGGTTTAAGCGTGAAGAAGTAACAGACAGAGATAGTATGGATGTATTCTCAAATGCTTATAAAGATATGTTCTCACCGCTTAGGGCCCTTCCACACGACGTTTTTTTTGCGCACTGACGATGCGCGTTTTTGATGCGCTCGGCTTCTGCGCATTTTCATCGCGTTTTTTTTAAGATATAAAGTTTAAAACGTGTCAGCTTCCTTGCGTTTGCTGAGCGCAAAAAATACGTCGTGTGGCGGGCCCTTAGGTATTTAATATGGAGTCTTTGGCAAAATGCAGAGCATGACATTCCTGTGGAAATGATATGCTAAACGAAATATTTAGGACAGATTTCTAAGAGTTCTGTGTATAAAATGTTAAATTCTATTGGGAAACATGGCGCTTGCTATGCTACCTCAATCTCATCATCCCTTTTCTAATTTATCAAAATTATCGAATATAAGTTGACTAATGAACTAATGAATTGATCGCGTATGTTTGATAACAGTCCTATGTTGTTGACTGTACAGTGTACGGTCGCGGACGTGACCGCGCGACACGTCGGCGGTTGTGGACAATAACGCCGAATATTTCTTGTTACCGCCTTCTTATAGCCTTAATATGTTATCACTGTGATCGACAGTATAGTAAAATTAGTAAAATTAGTGATCATTATGTTATACTAAGCTTTGCTGTTTTATTTCTGGCCAAAGGACTTTCCTAACGTCTTCCAGTTATGTTCAGCCTGGCTGATATACCTCCAGCTTATTGCGCCATCTTTCTTACTTCTTAGGCTGTCAGCAGCTGAAATCAGCAATAATTAAATACTTGCTGTTTTTTATATTTTTTCTGAGGTCCACTTGCACCTATACGGATTTTTAAATGTTGGAATCTGTTTATTCTGTTTTACGTTAGAAACATGCTATATTATTGAAATAAATAAATTGTTATTTAAACTAATTTCTAATAAACTTATTGAGTTAAAGAAAAAATCGGCCAAGCACGAGTCGGGCTTACGCACGAAGGGATCCGTACTGAGCTATTATACTATATATATATATATATATATATATATATATCGTCGCTGCGCGTGCGACACCGCGTATCAGCAGTTGGTAAATACCAACTGAAATACCTACAAAATTGAGATATCGTACTAGTCGATTCAAAACGCTTATTGGCATATGTTAGACTTCATAAAATTTGAAATATCCAATCAGAAACATTAATTATGCCATTGAAACAATACCGCGGATCAGTAGGCGACCTGAAGTTGGAAGCAAGTGCGCGTATTTACTAGCGCAGCGAGGAAAATTCATCACAATCAGTGTGTGCTCCCGAAAAAAATTATTTTATCGTGATAAACCACCATGTAAGTATATTTTAATTGTTTATTATTGTTGGTGTGTAATGTGTTCATGCTAAAATGATTAAATTACATGTATTTCTGTTTTAATTTAATGGTCTTGACTAATATAACCCCCGTTAGTTAGCTAGAGCTGAAAAACATTTTGACAAAGAATTGGCAAAAAAAGGAATCATACATGCAATTACAGCCGATCTTCAGGCAGTCAAACTATGCCCTTTCTTCAATGCCAGTGCACTTTATTTTAAAACTAAACTCGCCGTACATAACTTTTCTGTGTATAATCTTGGTAATAATGGAGTCACATGTTACTGGTTTGATGAGACAGCATGCGACTTGAAAGCCACCAATTACGCGTGTTTTTTCGTAGATTACGTAACTAAATTACTAGATAATGATTGCAAGGATGTTGTTATATTTACAGATGGTTGTACAGCACAAAATAGAAATAATGTGGTATGGAATGCATTGTTGCACTTGGCTATGGCTAGAAACGTGGTAATTACACAGAAGTATTTAGAGAAAGATCACACGCAGATGGAAGTTGATTCAGTCCACTCGGTAATAGAGAGGAAGTTGAAAAATAGGGAAATATTTTTACCTTCACAATACGCCACAACTACAAAGGAGGCCCGAAAAGTACCCTGTCCTTACGAAGTAATTACACCTGATTATACGTTTTTTAAGAATTTTGGTGTTAAAGATTTCCTGATTTACGACTCAATAAGACCTGGCCGAGAAGCGGGTGATAATTGCGTTATTGATATAAAAGCACTGAGATACAATCCAAATGGTATCATAGAATATAAACTGCAATTTTCAGATGATTTTGTTCCATTGCATAATTAATATTCCTCAGCTTTATGAATCTAGGCAACCAATTTCTAAGACGAAGTATGATCACCTACAGGAGCTTAAGAATGTTATACCTAAAGACTGTCATAGTTTTTATGATAATTTACCTTTTAAATAATTTTTGTAACTAAAGTTGACTGTGATTGAAATGTTGTGATTAACAGAATTTAATTTTAATGTAGGAGTAGGTACCAAACATATTATTTTTGTTATTATTATTATTTGTTAAAAAAAAAACATTTTTTGAAGATATTTAAGTACCTGACACAGAATTTTGAGTTTATTATAGAAGATCCCTGGAGAAGGTTAATTTTTGTTAGTCCAAGTTTTTATTTTTATATAAAATATTTTTCTTTTTTTCACTAGGTATGTATGTACCTAACTAGTGTTTACGTGATAGTAAATCGCTATTATTTTAGTTTTAGATGACAATTTTGATCTCGTTTATAACAAGTCTGAAATCTTATAAGACAAGCTCAATTAATAATTAAGCATAGGTAAAAACCTTATGTAAACTGATTTCGATAGTAAATACATTATATTTTTGTTAGCTTTTACATTAAAGTTATATGGAATACATTATTTTTCTAGTAATAAATACAACTCTTAACTAAATTGTTTTATTTCAAAACCGCGTATCTTTAATATTAAGCCTACTTATTTTGTGATTACTTAATACAATAACGCGTAAGTGACTTTACACAAAACCTAAGCCAATTGCGAACAAATTTACGTTACTAACAAAGGCCTACCCTTGGGTACCGAACCTAAAAAACAATATTTTCACAACAATTATACAGAGAAAATAATATAAATATTTTTAAACTATTATTTAAGTAAGGCCGAGTTGGGGGGGTCCCCCCAAGTAGACCCAACCAGTGCTAACCTGGGGGCGATACCGGTCCGTCCACGTCGTGTCCCTGGGAGCCTCCCCCGTGCCATCGTGAGCTTTTTCACGGTGACACGGGAGGGGTGGCTGAACGCCGGTATGGCGCGTGTTTGTGTGCGTGCTTGTTGTGTGTGTTTGGCTGCGCCCGCAGTGTGACGAACGGGCCCGCGACCCGGGGTGTCGGAGTTTGAAGCTATGGAGGATCGCAATTGTCAAAAGAATCTCCGGGCGGGTCCCGGCTCCTCTGGGGCCGGAGAATTCCGTGCACCTCCGCAAGGGGGTGCGAGGTCCGTGTATACGGAGGGACCAATAACTGCGATGAGCGAGTCGGAGTAGGAATATAGAATAGTTACTTGTATAAAACATAACAATATTAGTATAGTAGTGTAGTAGAAAACATAACTACTATTGTGTGTATCAGGGCCATTAAATAAACGACCAATAATAGGCTATAATACACATGTGGTGCGTTATTATTGCCATTACACGGCAATGACTGACAAACACGACAACTACGGTTACAGGTTGTAAACAACTTACATTTACAACAAAATAAAAATCGGCCTAGTGCGAGTTGGTCTCGCGAACGAGGGGTTCCGTACCACAAAAGAGCAAAAATAGGCTGAAAATTGTGTTTTTTTGTATGGGAGCCCCCTTAATTATTTCACTTATTTAAATTTTATTATAAGTAAATTATTAAAGTACCAATAAAACTGATTATTTCGTGAATATTTAAACTGCCTATGTATTGCCGTTATTGATATCGAGCAAAAAGTAGCAAAAAAATCACGTTTGTTGTATGGGATGCCATGCTTAAATATTTAATTTATTTTGTTTTCAGTATTTGTTATTATAGCGCGGCAACAGATATACACAATCTGTGAAAATTTCAGAAGTCTATCTTAAAGCGCTTCTTGAGTTACAGCCTGGAGACACACAGACAGACAGACAGACAGATGGATAGACGGACAGACACCGAAGTCTTAGTAATAGGGTCCCGTTTTTACACTTTGGGTACGGAACCCTAAAAACAAACAAACACGTACATTACGCGACGAGCAAGTAACATTGTATTACCTTGTATACGAACTAATTTCGGTAAAAATAACATTACATATAAGGTAGCACAGCTGTTTAACAAACTACCAAAATCTGTAAAAGAAGCGAAATCTTTGAATACATTTAAACGATTATTACTCAATTATATTAACGACAACTAAATTCTTATCCTTATTTCAATAACTATCTCGTTTTGAAATTATATTCACTCTTAACAAAAATAAAATTCAAATATAACCAGTGATAGCGTTTTGCACTTGGACTACCGCCCAAGATGTATAGCAAAGACATTCGCTTCTTAATTATTATGTTTTTTTTTTAATCTACCCGCACTGTCGAAATTTTAAAATGTTGTAATATTTTATTGTTCTCATACGAGTGACGAAATGTTTTAAGGGAAATAAAGATCTTTAAACCGAACAACACAAAGCGATAATACTTAAGGGTGTGTATGAGACTCCTATATAGAACTCTATAGTCTCATACTCACTGTGAAAGTAGCACTAAAGTAAGTGAAAGTAGTAGGGGGCGACTAACCCAAAATTGTCGATTTTATAATTCAATTTTATTCTTGAAAATAAGCCCCGAATTGTTTCATTTTCTAAACATAGATACTACATTATATTTCCAAGAATTTGATCTGAGCGAAAACATGATATCTTAAAATTTTCTCGATAGAAAAAAATCACAAAGATGCATCTAATTTTCACGAATTTTTCATATATTGCCATAACCGTGCATTAAACTAAGTTAATATTTTAAAACATTGTATAAAATTCTATCATTAAGACACTGATCTAGCAGATTTTTAAAATGTTGTATATTTAGCGAGTTATTAAGAAAAAACTAACTTGGCGATGATTCCGCGTCGTCCTTTTTCACCTGGCATATGAAAGACGGGTGTAAGTGTGAAGAGACGATGTTTGATTTTTTGGGTTAGTCGCCCTCTAAAAGAGTATTTTTTTTAACATTCGGGCGCTTGCATACAAATAACAAAAAAAAAATGCTTTTTCAGCGCTATTTTCTCAGTGAACTCTATTTTAGGGACACCCTAAAGTAGTATCACTTTGTTTTGTTACACCCTGTATAACTTGCCATAATACACCCAAAATCCAATTTTAATCATTAAAAAGTTTAATTACGTACAGAAACACCAAATAACTACGTTGTATTTCCTTGAAATTCATTATGTTATGTCCACAAAATATGCTAGAGCACTTTTATAATTTAACCCGTTATCTGCCGCGTCATAAATTAACTTTATCTCGGTCTTTTGTATCCCAATTTAACTTTTTCGTTATTAAAAGCTGAATATTAAACTGGGTTAATTGTTAACCTGGTGTGTGTGTGGTGTGTTAGGATTTAGGCGATTGTTTTCAAAATAGCAATCCAATTGAAAAGCAGGGTGTCCCACCCTGCTTTTTTCAATATTTTCAATGTTTTTATTTTCAATTACTACTTGAAAGTAATAAATAATCTAAATGTGTCGTTTTTGAGGTCATAATAAATACAATTAATAAAAATATTGTTTTGTTTTCCTTTAATTAAATTAAAAGTAAAATAAAAAACCAAAGAAACCGAGCATAAGAGGAATGCCTCTTGTGCTCGGTTTATTTGGTTTTTTAATAGGAGTATAATATGTTTTCACTAGGGTTGTTGATTGGTTAATTTCTTGTCATTTGCGATTGTGATAGATAAATTTGAGTCAAAAACTGATAAACTGGGTATTTGTCTTTTAGTATAATTATGTGTGGTTCACATAAATCATCATTAGCGCAAAAGAAAAAATTGACTTGCTGTAGCCAGCCATATTAAGCCATTAAGACATTTCTGCTGATGACTCACGTAAACATAAAACTGCTTATCATAGTTAGGGTCAATTCAAACAACAACGCGACGCGTAGATGCATTTCTAAATTTGTACTGAATTGACAGATTTCGTGAGCGTGAGACGTCTTGCAAATCCGTCAAATCCATACAAATTTAGAAATGCATCTACGCGTCGCGTTGCGGTCTGAATTGACCCTAACAAGTAGAATATAATATTATGATTGTAAATAAGAATGTTATACCTATGCTAGAAAATCCTAGCGCTTTTACAAGCAAAAAAGTCTTGTGCATAATCCGAGTAATTTATTAAAATTAATGTACCCAAGCACATGTGGACGAGTCAACCCTCTACCGCTTATGCTGTCCTGGTCTTTTGTACCCGGCTTAACGTTTCAGCAGAACAATTACGCGGTGACTTGATGATTTATTTTTTAAATTTCCATTTAAAATGCACATGTTTGCGGCATTGTCGCCGACGGAATATTTTGACGGAGTCCGCCATGTTTTTTATTCGCTTTTGAATTTAGAATTGTAAATTCTCTTAGCCTTTGTTGGCTCGCTAGCTGTTGTGAAACATAAAAAGTTTAATTGAATATTATGTTGTTGTATAATAGTGTATGTCTACAGATTTTTTATTATCATGTTCTATCTCTAAGGATTTTTTTTTCTCAAGTTGCTTCAAGTTGAAACTAAAGAGAACAATGTTTTTAAAAACTGGATTTGGAGGAATTCTTTTGACTATTATTATTTTTCATTGTCTGCTGCGGGTAGGCGAAAATCAATTCAATTTATCATAATCACCTCCTAATGAACACAATTTGCATTCATTTATTCGCATTTATTTCACATAAATTCTGAGACCCTAGTATAATTATTAGAATTACATTTTCATTGTGGAAACTTTTTGGGCGAAACTTCACGTTAATTAAATTTCATTCGATTGTTTTAAGGCAAACGCCTTCTGAGCCACGTGGATGTCCCGGTATTAAGTTAGTTCATTAAATTATACCGACAATTTGATTATGAGAATAATTTTGAAGGTGCTATAACTTGAATATTATATTTTTAATCTATAAATAAAATAAAAAAAATAACCAAAAATGTTTCTTCAGCAAAACTAAAGAAAACAACAACCCACATCACTTTTTGCCAAGCAATCTTTTTGACAAAGGTTTAGACTGCCTATAGAGCATTTGATACTAACGATAGTGCAAAATGAAGAAATTTAGTAATTTTCTTATTTCAGATCAAAAATAAGACACAAGAACGAAGATATTCCAGAAGATGGATGAGTAAGGTAGGTAAATAGCATGTAAGTTAAACTACGTAAATATTGCCAAACGTGTCTGCTTGCTCGCATTCGATAATCGCTTCCTCGGCAAATAGATCGCATTGGGTACCTGCGGAGGAAATTAAGTGTCTATCGTTGGATATATTGCTGTTTAGTTTATGCTTTCCTAGTCAAATGTATTAAATTACGTATGTACGAAGAAAACGGTTTGTTTGTACGTACTTTGTTCATTTATGGTATGGCTTAATATTAAAATGTTTTAAAACAAACGATTTTAATGTTATTTGTCACAAAATAAAACACAAGATAAAGTTACAAAATAAAATTAATGAAAACCTTCATTTAATATGAGGAATAATGTGCCTCTATACCTATAGTAGGGGAGGGGAAAGTGCTATTCGTGTAGTTACTCGAGCGTCATGGAGACCTAGTAGGTTTTTTAGATTAGGTAAGACTTGTAAAAAAAAGAGCGTTTTTTATTTTAGTGGTTGGTTTAGAAACTGCAGCCATTTTAAAGTTATGAAAAAGAAAATATATTTAGAAAATAACTTTTTAAGATAATTTATAACAAGATTTTAGACAACTAGGACTAAATTACTTAGTTGAGTGCAACATAAAATATCTGCAAAGCTTAGTTAGGAAAATAAGAAGCTTTATTTTTCTATATTTTAAAATGTCTCTACAGGCTTACCTTACCTTTAAATCGTCAGTGCTTTATATGGAAGCTTCTTTGGGGTATGCTAAACATCTCCTATCTTAATCTGACAGATCCAATAATATTTCAATACTTCAAAATAACTTTTTTTGAACCCACCACGTGAGAAATCTGATTTCTATACCATTATAACTAGACACATGTCGGAAGCCTATACAAGCTTAATCTCACTCGAGCAGGTCACGAAATCACCTCTTCCCCTCCCCTACTACTATGTGCTCGCCAAAAGTAATCGTCAACAGATTCTAGATTATAAATAAAATACATCACAAGCTACATTATATCTCCGATATAAAAATTTGTACATCGCCCGAGATTGGCTCATTTCCTCACAATATTCAACCAGATTGGCATTTTAGATCGTATTTAAAATTTTATCGAGATAAATATGACGGTTATTTAAATATAATCTTGATAATATTATGTACATCAGATCAGACGTCCTTATTTTCCTTAAATATTGTAATTATTAAAAATATGATTGAAACAAGACGTGTATTCGTTCTTGAAATTATAAACGATAATCTAATTTGTGTTAGGTAACAAAATATATTATAAACCCAGTGAATACAAGATCTGCTTGACGCTTGGGTTTGTTTGCTGCCTTACTCCCGAACCGAGAGTCAAAACAGCTCAATCTCAAGCTTTTGCTAAGTTCAAACATTTATTTAATAGCGAAAAATCGTGCTGCGGCTAAATTGAGAACTAATTCGATCTCAACGGCTTTTCCTACACCTGACAGCTATCACGCACGATCGTGCTGTGGTTCAATTTGGAACTAATCAGACTCGTAAATCAAAATCGTATCAATTTCGGGGTTGGTACATTGTAAAAGTCATACCTATATGGTACAAACAAAGACAGATCTTTAAATATATTTATATTAGTAAATTTACCACATTTTGTACGAAACATATTTTACCTACCGACTTTTCGAAACTTCAAAACGCAAAAATGAATTACACCAATACCGCAGGCAGTTTAAAATGTTTCTGTATTTGTTTTTAACTGTATTCCGAAAGTTAGGTTTGATATTTGAACTAGCGTTTTTGGTCCAGTAACCCCGGATAAAAGCTGAAAGTTGCAAGAATTGAAACAACGCGAAAGATACTTTTGAATGAGAAAATAAGTTCAGTAATCATGGAAAAGTTGATAGAATTTTGAATAAAGTTTTTTGAGTTTATTTTTGCTTATTACGCTTTCGTAGTCTAGTGGTTTAGAGTTTGAGTTGAGTTCGATTCCTGTGTTGGAATAACTACAACTTTTGTTTTAATTATTCGTTGTATGATGAGGCAGGCCCAACGTAGGCTTAACACATAATATAGTCACAATGTCACTTGTGACTATATTATGTGTTAAGAAAGAAAGACGATGTGTCGGTTAGTAATGCCAAAATTTTTTCCTGCACCTGATCTTTCGCCGTTCGTGTTGTTGTAGGTGATGATGATCAAAATCAAACTGTTACACCAGTTCAACATAAAATAATAAGAGATAGATCCATATTTTCATGATATGTTCACTCAAATTAGTAGCGGGAATGTGTTGATGATATTCGTAATGTTTTTTTACAAAGTCCACCATTTTGAATTTTCCTCATTTGATATGTAAGGAAATTAAAATATTCTGACCATCGCATCTCAATACGTCTTGGATAACGTACTGTATGTAAGAAAGAACTTAAATAATTTCAAAAAGAAAAGCGACAATTATCGTTTTAACAAGTTAGTAATAAGAATAAACTAGAAATACCAGTGATCAGACTAAGCAAAGTCAGCAAATCTTTTAAAGGCCAGTGTATACGCCTGTACAATAGAATCCCAGAAAACGTTCAAAATCTCTCTATAAATAAATTTTAAAAAGTAGTAAAAGAATGTTTGTGTACTAAAGCTTATTATAAAATCAATGATTTCATCGACGACAAAAACATTTTTGTAAAAAAATTACTCTGAATAAAAATTATTTAGATTTTTTGATTTTGACTGCACGCGTTTAGATTGAAGTCGATCCAAAAACTCAATAGATTCAAATCTATAGGAGCTTTTTTGTCGATATTAGTTCAGCTTTTTGAAAAATATGTGAGGAGAGCTCCAATTTATTTTAACGAAATAGTGATAGAATTCATGATGGACAAGCGATTACCACCTGCAAGGAACGTATTCGTCTGTATTGATTGTGTAGCGTACTGGGTAGTTTATTTTCAAACATATTCAAATTACACTAATCATAATTCATCGTTAATGAAAACTCTGTTTGTAAAAAAGGTCCTTTTAGCTTTTAATAGCTACAGATTTTATTGCTGATTTCAGCTTTGGTACCATTAAAATAGAATTCAGGTACCAATTCGTAAGCTACTAAGCTAGAGATTACTTTAGAAGAGTGTCAATTTATAGGTACTTGCGGTAAAGTTATAGGCAATTATATTCTTCAGGTACCAGGCGCGCAGGAGCCGAGGAGAGTTTAAAAGTTTCATCGACCACGAGATTAAGGTGAAAAAAAAAAACTTGGATTTGCCGCGAGTCGATTAAAGAACGGAGCTATGGCGTAGAGGTATCATAGTTCGGATTTCCTGTAAACTGCCCTTATAATAATATAATTATTGTTATTAGCAAAATCAATCAGTAAGCTGTGTACTTAGACTGAAAAAAAATAATGAAATAGAAGTAATGATTATGTAGATAAAATCACTTTTAATGTCGTCACGTCATCTTTTACCTTAATGAAATTCAATATTATTTTACCAATATTTACTGTTTTGCATATTTTTGGCCCTTCTAACTTAATGTGCTGGATTCACTCAGCCTTGATCCCATTCCATCCGCGACGACTGTACTATGGTACATCGCGTGCTATTATATACATTAAAAGTTAAGTGCAGCTGAGAGCACGTACGCGCTCAATATCCGATGCAGTCCAGACGCCGCTAATTCAACTTTTACATTATCTACTTCTACGTTCTTAAGATTCTTCTAGCTTAATTGCTTTGGGTAGCTTCTTGTGTTACAACCTACGAATAATAAAAAATAAGAAAGAGTAACTGTGTCAAAAAATTTGTTCCTCGAGTCTACAAAATGAGACCCGCATACATGCATACTTTATGCGTGTATTCGGGTCTCAATTTTGTGTATTAATACAAGTGACAATTATTGTCAACGGTTTTATTTCGTAATTTTGAGTGTTAGTGTCTCGTTGATATTGTCATATTTTAGTGTGCGAAAAAGAACCAAATTCAAAACGGTTGAAGTATGGGAGTTACGTTTCCTTCGTATTTAGGGTTCCGTACCCAAAGGGTAAAAACGGGACCCTATTACTGAGACTTCGATGTCTGTCTGTCCGTCCGTCTGTCCGTCTGTCCGTCTGTCCGTCTGTACGTCTGTTCGTCTGTCCGTCTGTCCGTCTGTCCGTCTGTACGTCTGTCCGTCTGTCCATCTGTCCGTCTGTCTCCAGGCTGTAACTCAAGAACCGCTATAGCTAGACTTCTGAAATTTTCACAGATTGTGTGTATCTTTTGCCGCTATAACAAAAAATACTGAAAATAAAATAAAGTTAATATTTAAGGGGGGCTCCCATACAAGAAACATGATTTTTTTGGCCCTTTTTTGCTCGTCATCAATAATGGTAACAGCTAAGCACTTGAAATTTTCACAAAATCCTTAGTTATATTTGTTCTTTAGTAATTAATAATAAAATTAAAATAAAGTAAATATTTCAGGGGGGCTCCCATACAAAAAACACAATTTTTTGTCTACTTTCGCTCTATACTGGTACGGAACCCTTCGTGCGCGAGTCCGACTCGCACTTGGCCGATTTTTATTATTCGTAGGTTACAACCTTTTTTCTATGTTGACAATGTTGAGGTAGAAATT
Source organism: Cyaniris semiargus (assembly GCA_905187585.1). Classification (NCBI taxonomy): domain Eukaryota; kingdom Metazoa; phylum Arthropoda; class Insecta; order Lepidoptera; family Lycaenidae; genus Cyaniris; species Cyaniris semiargus. The sequence goes on from LR994558.1 coordinate 16,191,001, forward strand.
GAAACAAGCTTACGTAGTTATTTGGTTTCAGTGAGAACTTTTTCGTTTAAGTAAAAAAAAAACATAATTGAATTTCTTAAATGGTTAGTTTTTAATTGTTCAATAGGAAAATATTACACAGAGGGCGCTACTATCACATACAGTAAATCGGATTTGATTGGATTACCAATCAAATCCGACATGTTGCACACGTCATATCAGAATAATGACAGAAACATTGTTAAACGTCGAACAAAGCGTATTGCTTACTAGTTACTGTTTATGTTGCTGCTGCCTGTTGCGTGAAAATACTGTAGTAGTACTTATCTCCTATTAAAATGTTTTGCATCGCTTCAATACTTTGCAATGTGAACTGACCCTTACACGTATTCGATGTGAGAGACCTGACACAACTGATGTGGGATATTAGCTATTCTAATGGAACGCCAATCAGTGGCGTGTGGTGTTAGTTTGCAAACATCTTAATATGCTATGCTGCTCTGGTAGACTTGATTAGAAACTACATACGTTTGTGTGGTTTGAGTTCAATGATTGCTCAAGAATGGTTGAAGTCAATTTTGAGTGACTGTTTAATTAAACATTTCTAATTCTTACATCCAAATTATACTCGTAATAACGTAGATTTATGATATCGTTCGCGTAACAAGTACGGTACATTTAGCAAGAGCAAAAACTTTATAATATTAATATGTTCTTTTTCAGCGGTTAAAGTACAAGCAGTTTAACACATTCATATAATATTACTAGCTGTTCCGGCAAACGTTGTTTTGCAATATAAAGTATTTCGCCCATATTATTTTATTGAAGTGAGTAAATAAATATGTCACCATGGCAACGTCCATCGCTATCCCGTCGCACAAACAATGGTCGCCGTCAGTCTCGAGTTGTAATAATTTACTATTAAGGTGGCTTTCGGATCTGTGCCGCGAGCGACTGCGACCGATAAAAATTCAAATAAAATACTACTTTATGGCATACACTATAGGTATCATTTTCTACTGACATTTGTGTGGCGACCAATGCTGCCGCCGGCTGCGGCATAAAAGCAAGTAGCGTAGAGTAAAATGAAACCAATAGTCTATGACATAAAGTGGCATTTTGTTTGAATTTTACGAAGTCTGCCGAACTAAGACGTTAGACTAGTGTTAGATTTATTTTCGTTACTAAATTTATGATTCGGTCACCGCGCTCAAAGCCTGCGATAAAAACTATGCAATAGCTTAAAAAACAATGAACATCTTAGCTTAAATAACTTCTAGGCTACGCACATATTACGGGTGAAGCCAAACGAGCGTAATTTGTGAGTTGTGAGTCGCAGAATTTCTGCCGCGTAAATATCTTTTCATACAAATCATTACTCACAAAATTACGCTCGTGTGAATCAAACAGGACCTTTGTATGAAACTGAATGCAGCAGAATTCTGCCGAACCGAAATTCTGCGACTCACAACTCACAAGTTACGCTCGTTTGGCTTCGCCTTAAGACAGACAAACAGACACGTCAAACTTACTACACATGCGTTATCATTTCGATAACATCAAAGATACTACTTAATAATAACTGAATTTTGCCGGTATCTGCCGGAATTAGATCGGCAGTCAGGCGATTAGTATGCAACGGAATTGGGCAATCCGATATCTGAGCCGGCGGCCAGTGGCTAGCGGCGGCCTATTACGTATACATCAGGGATGTTGCGGATCACAATTTTTTCACATCCACGGATGCGAATGCGGATATTTCAGAGTCTGTATAAATATAGTCTATAAATGAAGAATTAAACCAATAAAAAAGTATTATAATCATATTTATTAATAACTCTACTTAGCAGATTAAGTTAACGTAAAATTACTTATTAGTCTTAGTTAGGCTAGAGTCTAGATTGTAATGAATATGAAATACTTTAAAAAATATATTAATGTGTTATATTATAATACTTTTATATTACAGAAATAATATTTTCCGAATGAAAAGATCAAATTAAATCCACTATTTTAAACTTAACTTTTTTTAGTTCTCTAAGTTAAAAATCGGAGCATGTAGTAAATAGCAATGATGCCGCTTTTTCTGATTCAAGACGGTTACGCAGAGGTTCATAAATTAAACCCGCGCTATGAATAATTATTCACTGGGAACACTGCAGATGCAGATGCAGATGTCCAAATCTTTGCGGAAGCTCCGCATTTGCGGATGCGGATGCAGTTGACAATATGCTCCTGGCCAGACGCGTGTTGCCCGCATGACAGGAAAACATCTATGAAATGACAGGATGCGGGCAAGCAAGACAGCTCGCATGGTAGGAAAGGAGCCGTATAATAACGCCCAATAACGTTCAGTAGCTCAAAGACTGTAGTGGTCTGGCGGCTACACGGGGAGGTTGTGGGTTCGAATCCCGCGTCGAAAAATGATGTTTCTTAATTTGGGTAGGACAAGGCAGTCAATATAATATTATATTATGTTTGCCGAACTATATTATGTATGATTGCTTCAATATTTTATGAAGCAGTGAATAACATCCACTTTTACTTTAATTTTATAAACAACCATTCTAGTAGGAATTGGTGGTTAAAGAACTTTAACTGTACCAGAAAAGCTGTAAAAAGTTAAGTACCTCGCTCGTTACACCACTACGAATCTAAATTGTTTTATGTGTGCTCTCTGGATGTGAAATGTACGAAAAGCGATACCTATTCAAACCGAATTTGCCAGACGGATATATTTCTGACTCAAGATCCATTTAAAGTCTACAGTGTTGTGCCTCATGTAATTAGACTTAACTTTTACGAAACCTTATTTTTTATGCCAATTTGCTGTGAAAATCGACGTTATATTTCGAACTTTCTCCACTGCGATTATCTCTTAGCGTCGGTGGGGGTAGATACAAAGTTAAATTGTGAGGAGAGTCTCGGACAATTGAGTGCAATTTCAGTCGATTCTACTTGGGGCACAATACGTTTATACGGTAGTCTAACCCAGTAGTGTTCTCTCAGTAGGGCTCTAATTAAATTAATTATCTCATGATAATGGTGTTTTTGTAGTGTTAATATTTTCCGGTGTGAATAAAAGGGAACAGTAGTAATTTATATATGTTTTGCGACAACTATAGTCACAAATATTATGTTATAGATAGATACCAATCCCTATGAACATACAACACGTAATAGGGGAAAAGCAATTAGTGTAAAATGATATTGTACGTCTCAGACGAGATCCGCCGCAGGATTTAGTTATGCAAACGAGATAAGTGCCACTGTACACGAGTCTTCCATGTAGTATGCCAGAGATGGACGGGGGGGGGGGGGGGGGATATCAAACGTCATGTACTTATCTACTTTCCTAGTACCTTCAAAGTTAAAAGGTTTTAAAAATCTCAATATGAAGGGAAGGAGTTAAAGTCACAATTTACGTGATTTGTGAACGGCCCGTAAGAATGGGCCATAAATCGTAACGTACGTTTTATTACTTGCAAATGTCTAATGTTAAAATAGTTTATGCTATAATATTTTTATTAAATTTATATTATGATAATAATGTATATTATAACAATATCAAGGAATTATAAATAATTATAATATTATTCATTGTATCTAATCTATGTTATGTATGTATTCTAAATATTGTATCTATGTATATTGTATAATAACTGTTCATATCGAGCTAAACATGTTGATTGAAATAATGAATGTTCGCTCGGCGCTAATTATACGTTTAGCATAACACAGCGGCATGAAATTAATACCATCGCATGTGTTATGTTTGCTTGGTACCACATGATACATGTCATCATCACTTTCGCCAAATATAGTCATAATAGCGCATTTTTTATTAATAGCCTAAATGTATTGCTATCGTACTAATACTATGAAATTGTAGGAAGAAAAAACAAATGTTTACTGGCGTAAGTGAGGAAGCAGTTAGCGAAAGGTTAGTAGTAATTACCGGTTCGTAAGTACCATCGAAGAAATTGATTTAAAGGCAGTTGACGGACTTACGACATTTGGTCGGAATATTATCATTTCAATGTTAGTTGTGATCTGACGGCTGGGTATGACATAACTCGACCAAATTACTCAGGTCTGCTATCTGCCTAGGAATCAACTCCTCTAACGGCCGTTCCCAATATTCAATCTATCTCTGGTTTGACATACGACCGATCGCAGCTAACATTGAATTGACATAAAATATATGTCTCTTATGTCTAATGAGAGCTATTCCTATCTCTAGTAGGGCAAAACCAGAGATAGATCAAATATTGGGAACGGCCGTAATGGTACATAATATCTTTATCATAATGCCGCGTCTTATTCAGTGTCAGCTGACCCCATGTTACATAAGTATGACGATGTAAACCTAAATGAATTATCTAATGGGCGAGTACTATTTGAGAAGTACCAGGCCAGCATAGCGCGGCGGAGATGAAACAGACATGCTTTTAATGTAATGGCGCAAATAAACTAGACATAAGGCGCGCCATTCAAGTGCAAACTCCGATCCGAATCCGGATATAGCCTGGATGTTTGAAAAGACCGGATGTGTTGTAAATAGTTTGAACTCATATAGAGTGGATTTGCGAAATTCCAAGCATACTGGATGTAACATAAATAAAAATACTACTTATATAATATGTCCTTGTATATAATTCACTGTGAAATTAGTAGTGCTGAAAATAATTTTACGTCTTTTGTGTTTCTATAAGAAAACCCTAATGCCACGAATTTGCTTATACTACAAATTACAGTAAATTCTATGAAATGGACATAATATACACACCCTTACTTTAGTATTATCACTTTATGTTACACCCTGTGTAAATGTGTGAATGGCTCGCATTAAACTTTCCCATCCGAATTACGAACAACATAAAACTAATTAAAATGTAAAGACGAACAAACTCAGTGTTATGGTAATGTGTGTTTTGATGTATTTCATAACTGAATAATGACCTCGTAGTGGTGCTACGGCGTAGAGATCTACGGCGTAGCACTCTACGGCGTAGCGCTCTACGGCGTAGCGGGCTACGGCGCTACAAAATTAATGAGACAAAATGGAGGCGTTTTTCCAGTCGCCGGCGTGTCAGAAACAGACAGACTTCCCCAATTATAATACACAGTCATTTTTTATTTTACTTTTTTTACGTTTTTGAAGAGATTGGATGCAGAATTTTAAACTAGCGGACAAGACGAATATTATTTATATGTATCAATTTTATGTTAACAATGAATAAGAAAATATTTTTTACGTACGCAGTATTCAAAAAAGTTATTTATTTGTCCAAAACTAGTAACGGAGCCAGACAAACTGTAATATAATTAGAAACTAAATTTCATAGATGAGAAAATTTTATCTTTTTGTGTTCAAAGTAGTCATTTAAAGCTAGACAAAGTAATTCTATCTATTATTATATTTTCGATAACGCTCCCTGTCCTTTTTTAAGTAACTTTTGCGAGGTTGAACCGCAATCGAATTTATAGTTTCGTGCGGTTTGGATGTCCATTTACTTCAAAAACAAAACTATAAATACGCGGCAAAAGCTTTTACTTTTACTGCGTATTTATAGTTTTGTTAAAAAGTAGTTTAACTCTAAGCAAAATAGTTTTTTGTTGATATAGATAAAATATTCTTGTTAAAATAGCTAAAAAACTATCCTTCAAAACTTTATTTCCAAGAGCAAATTTTTTGGCCAAAATTTAAGAACATAAAATTTAATGTCACAAGGAATTTAATGTCCGAATGTATGAAAGTAAATTTGGGTAAAAGTAAGAATTATTTAATTTAATCACCCTTAAGGGTCGATTGTACCGACCCTACTAGAGTGTACTTTGAAGTTCGTGATGGCGACTGCGCGGCGGTTGCGATTGGCCACCGAATATTTGCGGCGTTGGTACTATTAACTGATCTAGTTTTAGGTTTTAACGGTTACCAACTTTGGTATGTATATTTCTATGAAAGATGACTTTTTCTAGACAGTGTTATAGAGAAATGCTTATGTTAGTGTATGAATGTCTAAGTCAAGAGAAAGATAGATAACTCGTTGACCCGGCAAAATTTGTTTTGTCACTTTGTTATTGTAGGTATGGAAAATAGATAATAGTTTATTCTCTGACTGAAAATTTTACCAAAATCAGTCAAGTCGGAGGAGTTTGACAACAAAGCGCGACACGAGAATTTTTGGCTCACAAGAACTCAACATTAAACAATTTTTATAACATTGATAATAATATAATATATGCAAGATCTTTTAGAATAAAATAAAATATTTTCTACTATCGACAAAACTAGACATATTCGTTTAAGATGTCTGATCTTATCAATATCAAATGGCTCGCCGCAGGCTGGAGCTTACTCGACTCTATATTATGTTCGAGATTCTTTTGTATATTTCTTAATACCTCGATCGTGGGAATCGCAGACACAACAGATTTTCAATTGTTTTGCGGCAGCCGGGTGCCGCTTGGGGATTGATGGGTTAATAGTACACTAGTTCTTACCCGCGACTTTGTGGTCGGAATATTCCATGTAAGCCTTAATATACTTTATGTGATAATGGTGATTGTGTTAGTTTATTGATGAAACGTCATGCTTTTTAACGAATAATATTTATTTTAGCAACAATATACGTTAACGAAAATGACGTATGGTGTATGTTCTAACGCAAAAATTACTAAACAGATTTTAATTGTATTTAGGGCGTAGTAGGCATTAGAAATACAATGTTTTTCTAATGCCTAGCCTAGCCTAGCTTTAATCCGAGGACATGCTGAAACAAGTAGGTTGGATGAGATACTACAATAAACATAGAAGCTTAGGCAAAAAGCTGGTTAAAATATAACAAATTAATACCTAGATTAAACGCAAGTTGTCGCTCCCAAATAATTATTTTAAAGGTATTTATCTCGCGGATTCATATAAATCTGTTTTAAACATTATTTAGCAAGGGTAAGCCTTGACACGGCGTTATCTATACCCAACAGAGATACACCTTAAGCCCGGAGTCAGGGCCTATCCACTGGATTTCGGAGTATTTTTAGATACACGTGCCTACTGTATTTTTGGTTATGATATTTTGGTGACATAAGGCATTAAACACGTGAATATATCCTTTCTCAATAATAAATATCTATTTATAAGTTACAAGCTGTGACCCGGGAATTCCTGAGAAGTGTAATTTCCGCGATAAAAATAGCTTTTGTCTCTATAAATGCTTAAAATTTCATTTAAATTCATATAGTCCTTAACACGTGATGCCGTGACCAACGGAAATAGGGTTTATTTATACAGTAAACATTTATTTAACACATACCTGATTACGATTAAATTCATATTGTGTATTTACATTGTATGGCATAGAATATTAAGGTGGCAAAGCCTAGTTTGGGAATCCATCCATCCTTTTCCAATAGTAAGATTTAAGTGTCATCAATCGATGCTCACAGTTAAAGAATGGCTCTGAGCATTAGCATATTATAGATCCTGTCCATTGTAGTGTCAGATTGGGTCGCATTATTTCCCGGCCGTCCTGTCGGACACACTTATTATGGAAATCGGACGGACGCCTTGCGAAATGGTCCGATATTTATGGCTTTCGAACATGGCCTGCTTTGATGTGATAATATTTCGTAGAGGGAGATATTCAGTTTCGATTTAAGTTTGCAGTTGGACTTTAGTGTTATTGATCAAGTATAATTTTTTAAGAGTAAGTACAGAATTAAAAAGAGATTTAAAGGCCCTTTGTGTTAGACCGTGATAGATAAATAATCATAATTATTGCTATCTTATCTATATTATGCACATTGCACATTTGACGTCAATAATTATTAAGGGTGATCGTAGGGCGAACCAACTTGGATAAACCACTAGGTTTACCATGGTTCAACATAGATACAATAAAATTTAGGTGTTTACGCAAGTCTTTGAATTTAGCCAGTTTTAATAAATAACCAGTATATTATACTTTAACCTGTTGACAAAGCGTAACTTAATTAACCTTTTATGAGCAGGTGTATGGTTGACCAAACATTAGCTACGTTTTGGTGCCATTATATAAATTGATTTCGGTTAGAAGCTTTGGTCTGTTTAAATAGACTGACCGCAAGCCTGTTGCATTTCATGTTAAACATTCAACATTTCATGATATTCGCTAGAGAGAGATAGAGAAATAGAGGAAAGGAGAAAAAGAGGAAGATACATAGAGACTCGAGTATGAAAAGCTCCTGCGTACCTAGCAGATTTCAACGAAAACCAGCCAACATCCGAATCGGTGTTAGAAATATTGTAAGATTGTTCCTAATTGACTATTGTTGTCCACTCTAGGGTGATGTAATGATCTTCTCAAGATCTTCAACTACTTATTGCGTTACCATTAGCCAGACCATAATATAGCCTTCGCGACAGGAGGCTGCTTCTTTTTTTTTTATGAAATAAGGGGGCAAACGAGCAAACGGGTCACCTGATGGAAAGCAACTTCCGTCGCCCATGGACACTCGCAGCATCAGAAGAGCTGCAAGTGCGTTGCCGGCCTTTTAAGAGGGAATAGGGTAATAGGGGAGGATAGGGAAGGGAATAGGGGAGGGTAGGGATGGGAAAAGGGTAGGGGATTGGGCCTCCGGTAAACTCACTCACTCGGCGAAACACAGCGCAAGCGCTGTTTCACGCCGGTTTTCTGTGAGAACGTGGTATTTCTCCGGTCGAGCCGGCCCATTCGTGTCGAAGCATGGCTCTCCCACGTCTAAGCTTCTTCTTCAGAAGTAAATCCTAGCCCGTATAAAAAGGTATTTAGAGATGACAGTCTTGAAAATGTAAGAGGTAAAAGAGGCTAAAAGGAATGGAGTCATTGGGACCCCACGCCGTTGCTCTGTAGTAATTGTCCCGAAAATTGCAATTCTCTCTATTGTACAACGCTGGTGAAGTACAATGCACAATGATGCGGGGTTTCGGCGAATCTTCAGTGAATAGCTTTTGTTTCCGATGATACAGCGCAAAAAAACGGTCAAGGTCGTGGTAGATTCGGCCACTGTGGGTTTCCTACTTAGAATTTTGTAATGTAACCTTCAAGTTTTTTTCTTTCGCTGTTTAATTTGCTATTGTTTGGAAGCTACATAATAATTAATATGTAATGATTCTTTTAATTTTTATTGAGGGTTCTATCTTATGATTTCATCAACCTAAAATATTGATAAATTTTCCGAGTTTCCGAGAGTTTGTAGATCGAAGCATATTCCTTCGTTCCTCTTATCCTCGAAGTACGGAAGTCTAAAACAGTGGGGTGATTCGTTTCAGATGACTAAACAAGGGGGTGAGCCAAGGTCTTTTCTTTATCGCTTCTTTAAAGAATCGTCGATCAAAATGTATGGAATTGACATAAGACGAGTCGAACGTCAACGTCATATTAAGGGACGCTTATGTCAATTCCATACATTTTGATCGGCGAATCTATAACAAAGCGATAACGAAAAAGTCTTGGCTAAATGGTCTGTTTTAATTACAACCCAAGAGTTCATTAAGAATGTTTAACAGGAATTAAATACTGAGTTATTATTTTAAAAGTTTCCCGAATTTTTAGATAGCAGAGTAGCTTGTTATTTACTTCTAAATTTTGTTATATTGAAACAAACCGCTAAACCGATTTAGATGAAAATGCTATACTATCAATTCCAGGAAAGCACTTTTAGAGAAATAAAATCAAAAGCAGAGCTATGTCATTGATCGAGTGACTTGAAGTCTAAAAGATCAAGATTATAATTGACCTGCCATAATCTGATTAAAGTACGTAGGCTTTCGTGGACCTACGTTATTTGGTCGGGTATTATACAATCAATGGATTCATAGGCAACAACTGATTGTACAGAAAAACTTATCACTATAAATACTCGGTCCTCGCAAGATCTGTGCAAACGAAGCATCGTCTATATATTATAGATATATATAAAGAGTGCACTGCTAGTGATTGAGTCACCCGGAGCGATTCTCAGTAAACGGCTGATTGCTCGAGAGCAAACACTCGAGGCGGCTGACGAAGCGCTGAACCTTTTCGATGTCGAAAATATACTTTTAGACCTCACCCGGGAACCTGATTCTGCTATTTTAATCCTACAGCTCCTTCGTTCCTTTTTCGTTTGAGTCCAAACGCCTCAAACTGCGAAATAATTACCATACTAATACTTTAACCGATTTTGCTGAAAGATATGGAAATACTTTGAATCCAGGGAAAGGGCATAGGATACTTTTTATTCTGGAAAAATGTATGGTCCCTGCGCGATAAACTTCGTTGCGCCAAAATTTGTTTTAGTATATAATATTAATGCATGACGAAGGTTTATATTTATAATAACATCCATTAATTCATCAAGCCCCATACGGTCACCGGCGTTCGAGACACAATAGAATATCTATTGTGTCTCGTTTTCGCACGATTGACGGGTTAAATAGTGGAGAAATACTATTATTTTTGAGGTTTCTAATGTGATGTCGGAAATAATTACATTTTTTCCGCTTACATTGCAAAGGCCGGCAACGCACCTGCAGCTCTTCTGATGTTGCGAGTGTCCATGGGCGACGGTAGTTGCTTACCATCAGGTGACCCGTTGGCTCGTTTGCCCCCTTATTTAATAAATAAAAAAAAAACACAGACTGAACCCTACGAGATTTATCAAAATGATGTACTAAGTATTGTACATATAACATACGAAAACAAATACTTTATACTGATACAATAAACACTAAAGTTAAGCTACAATAAAAACTAGTACAATAAAAAGTAAAGAAAAACAATTTAAATATAAAATAGGTTCTCATCCAGGCTGCTGCCCTTCGGGAGAGTGCCTAGAATGCTGGCGACATTACCCCGCTGTAAAGCCAGGCTTAGTCGCTGGCCAAAATACGCTCCAGCCCTCTGGTCACCTGTGCGTTCTACGAGGCGGGATGATAAAAAATTTAAAAACGATGTTAATGCATTTAATGACTTTTTGTAAGTTTTATTGACCAATCAGAACACGTTTGAGGTTGGTTTCATATTTTATAAGAACACAAATAAATGAAACTTAATACCAATAAGACGAAGGTATGAAGTTGCAATAATGTTGCATTATATAAAATATTAAAAAGAGGTAAAAAAGTAGAAATGATTTCAAAGTAATGTCAAATTAGTGATATACGTAGGTTACACGATCAGTTTTTCATCAATCTGATCCATCAATCTGATTGACGGAATACTGATGGTTATAAAAAGTACATATTAAAAAAATGATCAGTCCATCAATCCGTGGGTTAGATGATCAGTTTTCTGTCAATCTTTACCAGATTGATGGATCAGATTGATGAAAAACTGATCGTGTAACCTACGTATATCACTAATTTGATTTCATATTCCAAAACATTGAATTATGTCCTATATTGATATTTATGTTCTCCTAGTATCTGCTGCTCGTATAATAATTCTGTTTATGGATCTCCTGTGAGTACTGAAAGTTTTAATGGTTCTATAATATTCTTTATTTATGTGATGTTACTTCATAAAATACTGTACTCTATGTTTTCCGAATCGTAACGTTGGAACCGTACATTCTCCGGTATACAAACTATGCGGTATAAAAAACTTTCGTAGTGCTCAAAGTGTCTCCATACCAAATTTCATTAGACAAACAGAGAAATATACCTTCGCATTTATAATAATATTATAATATTAGATTAGATAAGACGTATAAACATTTTCCCTTTTCACACCAGCACAGTTTTTACTTAATTTCACGAAGATCAGTCGTGCAATAAGCTTTATCGTTAGAATTCCTAAGTGTGCTAATCGCGAAACGTAAAACATTAAATTATTTTATTCGCTGTAAATGTTTTTGTTGCTTAAACAATTCGAATTTGTAGCTCCGAGTGTACATAAAAGTTTGGGCAAACAACATTTTCAATTACAAATGTAACAGGCGAATTAATATGCAAATATGCGTACATTTGAGCAAAATATACACGTAGACCTGTGGAAATTTCATGATTAGTAGACTTAACTTCTAAAGAATGAACAAAATTAAGTTACGAGTTTCTAGATGTTGCCCGTGACTTTGTTGCGCCTTAATTCGTTTGTCGCGTGGGAACCGTACATTTTTTATTGGGATAAATAATATCCAAAGTTCATAAAAATTTCATCGATACTACAGACGCCGCGCTTCTTGTCGTTTTCTTTTAGTGTACCTTAATATTAATCTAGTAAAATGAATTCAAAACGTTATTTCTTAGATAACAACATTAGAAGGCATTTGACGTAATACTTACAAGAGAGCATTTCCTATTCAAGTCTTGAAGAGATCACTGAAACGCTAAGCTGAGTTTAACGTTAGTTTAAGTGTGGATAACACTTTATATCGAGTTACACGTCAGTGCTATAAATACACTTAGCTATACGTAGAAACTGTTTATATTATTGAAGTTACTTCGAGTTTGTTAGTTTACTTTACGATAATATCTGTAATGTAGTTTCTTCATGATATTGAGTAAATAGTGAATACATCTATTTTTACCAGTTGGCTGCTTTAATAGGTATGTGGCGCTAGGTTATTTCAGGTAGCTTATTGTCTATTACAACAACTGTGAAATTAAAAATGTTATATTTGGAAATTGTTTATTTACATAATGCGAAAAAAATATTCAACTTTTCTATTTTTATTTGTTGTGCCAACATAATATTGTATCCATATTACTAAGCGTATACAGTGAATTCATATGACTAAGTTATTATAAGCAAACTAGACGTTCCGCGCGGCTTCGCCCGCGTAAATTAGATATTTCACAGACAAATCAGTCTACAAAAAATAGCCTATGATCCTTCACGTGGTCTACTTCTTATCTGACCCAAATAACAGAAAAATTGCTGTTGTAGTTCGTGAGATAAGCCCTTTCAAATAATTTCCCCCGTTTTTTCCACATTTTCTTCTATTTCTTCGCTCCTATTAGTCTTAGCGTGATAAAATATAGCCTATAGCCTTCCTCAATAAATGGACTATCTAACACTGAAAGAATTTTTCAAATCGGACCAGTAGTTCCTGAGATTAGCGCGTTCAAACAAACAAACAAACAAACTAACAAACTCTTCCGCTTTATAATATTAGTATAGATTAGTGTGAAATATATTTTCTGACTAGATACTAACCCTCACAAAGCACATTTAAGGCTTCTAATACGTGATATATTATTCAAGACCTTAGGGTCAAGTGATTTGCTGGTCAGCAGGGTATGCCCTTAGGATGTTAAGGGCATATTAATCTGACCCCTAGCACGATACTTCCACCCTAGTTAACTGCACGAAGGGTGGCTTCCGGTATTAAGGTTATGTATACCCCTCTGGTATAATAATTGTGTCTGTCTGTCTGTCTGTCTGTCTGTTACCTCTTCACGCCCAAACCGCTGAACCGATTTTGCTGAAATTTGGCATGGAGATACTTTGAGTCCCGGAAAAATGTACGGTTCCCGCGCGATAAACGAATTTTGTGGCAACGGAGTTGCGGGCGTCATCTAGTATCTTATATCGTATGAATGATATTCTTTTATCGAAAAAGTTGCCGCTAAAGGCATAGTATTGTGATGAACATGCTGTTGAGTCGTGCATACGCAGTCCCGTATATAAACGCACTTCAGCCACGTCTGGAGTTGTTACGGTCACTTTCTTTTTAGTTTAAATATTTCAAGTCCTGTAAGATGTAACAGGGATAGGAGAAGGGACTTTTTTATGGTACATTTATTAATTTTAATAGGGCCTATTAATATTAAAGAAAAACTGCTCACCGTGTGGAAACAGTAAAAGTACCAATTTCAGATCAATCTATCTGCCAATCTCTAGACCTAGCTCGTAGGCGAGTCATACATCAGCGACCTTTTATGCTATTTCCGTCCAATTTTTGCGGGAAACATTACACAAATGAAATGGGGCGACCTTTTAACGCTCTTTTGGAATTCATCCATTAGCGCGAGATTGATTGGGCTTGGGCACTCGGAGAATTGGACCCAGTTTGGAAATTGGGTTCGTGGTGTTGGAGGTATTGAGAAAGAAAAGGTGAATGTAAAGATTAAAAATCGTATCTCGTTTTTAAATCAACATGGATTGAAGAACGGCTGACTGTATTGATATAGTCTTCATTGTGATCTGTCGGCTGGGTTTGACATAACGCCACCAACTTACGTAGGTCCACCAACTGCCCATGAATCAACTTCTCTGATGGTACATGCAGGATATTATTTCTTGTAGGAATTTTAAATAATATCTTATTTAAAATATATCATGGTCATCCTACTTCATGATTATTAATAATTTTGTCTATAACAGACGACGCCACGAAGTACGACGACCATGCGTCAGGCGCGCGCGAGACGTTCCCAAATAAATCGTCATTAATACTACATTTCGTCTTAAACAGACAGCGACTTGGCACAAAACGTATCATTTTGTATTCCGGTGGAGACGCCATGAAAGTTGAATAAAGCCACAATGCTCAATTTGTACAGTTGTCGTTGTTTCACGCTTGTACAGTCGTTACTCGTCCAAACGAACGATATTGTTTGCGATTTTTTACTCTTTTATGCAGTTCCTTTGTCAATGATACTCGTTGAAGACAAAATACGGTGTTTTCGATGGTCAACAAAAATTATAAGCTTTGAAATGAGAGAGATAGCATACTTTTATTTTTAAATCGCAGATAATGCTTGTAATGGGGCTTGCTGTTACAGAAAAATAAAGATTTATTTGATACTTATATAACCAACCATAATTTAATATAATGTATCATATTGTATCGTTTTAATAAAAACATACAACCTTTTTGTGGCTATCGATCAGTGTCCTCTGTCCATCACGCCGGTCTTATTACACAAATTGTCACCCGTCATGACAGATGTGTTTCACAAAATGGCCGACTCACAAGATGGCGGATTTCGCGCCAAATGCACGCTATTATATCTCGCATGAAATGGGTATAATGGCTTTGTGTTTGAATCAAAAGACATAGTTTATGTTGTGACGTCGTAATTTATGTCTTAAAGCTATAATAAATAGCTATATACAACTAGTAGGTTGTGATGTTTTAACAATAATATTATGTGTTGCCTAAATTTCGTAATAAAAAAGACGTTTAGAGAACAAATTGTATAATACCTGAGTATTATTACAGTCCAATATACAATCTGAGCCCTTTAGTATGATAATATACAATAAACATATTTTATGTATATTGTATACCATGAATAACGTCCTAGAGTATCTAAAATATATAAACAAATGAAAATTAATTATCTATAATCCAATACACACATAAAGGTTATCTGTAATCCACTTCAAAAACCTGAATTTGATGACATAAATCTAAAAAAATATCTATGAATAGATCATGCGTTTATGGTTAGACTTTGTCACTTAATTTAATTTATCGTCACTAAATTATTTGCAATTTGGCAAGTTGGCACAAATAAGCTACATTTGTGCCATGAACCACTAAAATCGCGACATTTCCTATTAGTGGGGCTTCGCTTAAAGCCGCCATATTAAATTAATCTTCTGATAATAATTTAATGTTTGTATAGTTTGTATAGTGACTGAATACGTAAAAAATTGTCCATTAATCTGTCATCTCTTTCATTTATCGCGTTAAGTGACATACGCGTGGCAACGAGATAATTAAATAAATAAACGCAAAAAAAAAATTGCGGAAATTCTACCTGTTCGGTAACCTTGCTGTAGATATCATCACCTTCGTTGTCCAGCGGTTTAGTATGGCTCTTGTTTCGTAGTTTGTAGATTTGATTCCCGCGTGGGAATTATGTTCCTTCCACTACTACTATTGCATACCAATAGTAGTAGTGGAAGGTCCTTTACAGGAGTATCACAGGAACTTTACATGAGTATCACATACCGACACTATAATATTATCACTTTGTTACGTTATGACACCCTGTATAGCCTTATTAAGGCAAAGTTCTAAAACTAATACCAATCTATTTTATTTCAGTGTTAGAGTCTAGCCTTGTGTAGGTTTCTCTTTGATAGAACAGCTGCAATCACGCTTAAATAAGCATTTAACAGAACAAATATACACAATTAACATAAATACGGCTGATTTGACTCAACAGATACTAAGTACAGTCATTATAATGATGACTTTAATATATAATTATTTAAAAAAAAAACACAAAAAGCTAATATACACATGAACTCTACAAAGGATTCAAAAAAATTAAATGCTATAAAAAAATTAACACTAGGTCTGGTGTTTACCCGAAATTTTGTGGCACTAAGATAATTACATTTTACGTTTTAAAGCACATATTTTTTCTGTGACAAAACTGTGTTATGTTCCTTTCGGCACTAAATATCTTCAGAAAGATAGACGGACAGACACCTGATAAACAAACACACTTTTACATAATATGTAAAGTATTATTTTAAAATATTGTGAACGAGCTAAACGATTCGTTAGAAAACTTTTCTTATAAATGGACTAAGATTTTAATTAGTGACTTCTATTGCCAATACCGCTGTTGTTTGCGGCTCAGATACAAACGAACTAAGAATATTTAAATGAACTCCGCAATGTCTATACAGTAACGATAATTCTCCTGTAGCAAGTAGAAATATCTACGTTGGTAGGTGTTTGTTCATCAGCAGATATCATTTTGTTATATTTAAAAGTATTTTTTCATTTTACTTAATATACATAGAATATTAATGTAAAAGAAGATATAAAATATAATTACCCTAATTTGTAATGTAACGTAACATTCAGTTATTAGCACAATTTTCCTGAGGTGACTTTTATTTTATTTAAAATTGCACTTTTATCGGAAAAACTTGATTTACAAGTCAAATGTAGATTTTTAAATTATAACACAGTTTGGGTTGAGCTTTTTCCGAATGATAAATAGCCAAAGTTTGAGCCAAATCATGTGTCACGCCCTGAAAAATGTTGCAAACTGCTCCGGACTTCATTTGAATAATAAATTGAATAAAAAACAAGACGTTATGCTTAATATATGTTTATTCATAAATTGAGCGTTTCTTATTTACATATCGATTTCGAGTTAGCGACCTCTAATAAACGGAGTTGCTCACGTAAGAGAATAATTTGCATCTATCATGGTCGTTTAGTTAAATAGTTATATAATGCCTCCTAAGACGGTTTCGGTGACGGGGGCCCGTTTCATTAAACCAGGCCAGTGATTTTTAAAGGCCCAAGTATGTGCGCAATATACAAGAGCTCTATCTCTTGTTTTACTCTCATAAACTAGCGAGACGGATGACCGACACAACTGGTTAACGGAATCGGGACAGACTTTTTACATGCCCATTCAACGCATGAACATTGAACACTTTTCTTGTCAGACAATCCAGGATTCAGTATGACCTTATAAAAATAGCAGCGCTAATTTTCCTTCTTTTTTTTCAAATTATTAGGTGGCCCAATTTAAGATGATGGGACATTTCTAATAAAAACATAGAAGTCATCTCATTCAGACCTTGCTATTTTACAGTATCTATACTAATCCATACTTACTAATATTATAAATGCGAAAGTGTGTTTGTTTGTCTGTCTGTCTATCTGTCTGTTACCTCTTCATGCCCAAACCATTTTGCTGTTGGTATGGAGTAGTAGATACTTTGAGTCCCGTGAAAGGATATAATATACTCTTTATTCATGAAAAATGTACGGTTCCCGCGTGATAAACGATTTTTGGCGCAACGGAGTTGCGGGCACCATCTAGTACTATACTGTGTGTAGCAAAAATAAGTGATAATACTTTAGGGTGTGTACGTGTTCCTTGTAGAGAGTTCACTGTGAAAGTAGCAGCGCTGAAAGACGATTTTTTTTTCACTTTTGTATGGGCAAGGGCTCGAGCGTCACGAGTTTCCCCATACAAAAGTGAAAAAAAAAAAGCGCTGCTACTTTCACAGTGGATTCTCTACAAGGAACACGTACACACCCTAAAGTATTATCACTTATTTTTGTTACACCCTGTATATTATAAGGGACACATACACACTCGAAAGTAAATTATCAGTTTTGTTACACCCTGTATACAGTCTGAGACATTTATTCGCAGTAATCAGCTACTGCTAGGGTGTGCCCGGTCCGTAAATATCGCGATATCATCTCCTGGACCGCAGCCAGCGCACCTGGGGGTGGGGTCACCATGTTTTACTGCTTATTACGGACTTTTTTATTAGCTATCAATTGTTAAGTCTTGAATAAAAAGTGGCTGGTTTTAATATTCTTTAATATTATGTTTTTTTAGTTTAGATATTTTAGTATTGGGTTGCACCTTAGTAACTGCCGTTTCTCGCTGAAATACGTTTAGCTCAGTTTTAGCCCTTTTACTATCAGGACCTCTACCTAAGAGGGCGGACCTGCGTAATTTGGCCGGGTTATGTCGCGCCCAGACGAGAAGTTACGAATTACCCTAAAAAAAAAAGAAACGTGTCAACCAAAAAGTCGATAAAATTTGCAAGAAATTAAAAGATAAGCATGTAATGTTTTTAAATATCCTAAATTATGCCAAAATCATGGGTATCAATCGGCACACCTGTTTTAAATGGATGTGCATCTGCATTAAGCAATCATCCTGCAATGAGTCTGCGATACCCGGCGGTAATCGTGTGCGTTGACAATAATAACTAAATATACAGTATATATTTAGTTATTATTGTCTTAAGCTTGCAGTTAGCAGAGAATAGTTGAAGTTTGATGATTAAATAGTGTTTTTGAAAGTAAGGATAAGCTCGTACGAACATTTTGTGTTAGTACGAGCGAGATATCTAGAAGATATTTGTCTAAATAGTGTCGCAAAAGAATGAAATTAACTCATGGGAGAAAACTACCTGTAGGTAGTTAGTTTCTTGTTCTATCCTTATACGCCGTTTCATTCATTTTAATATAAATGTGAGCCAACTACACTATGGGTGGCTTAAGAGCTAGCTTTTAGTTTATAAACCAAAACGGATTAAAACGGTGTGATTTTTAAATCTATTTAAGTAGACAAGTACAGTTCTAAGTGTTAAATATAAAATATCCTAGCAAATCATAGATAGGTCCAATTAGTACGAGATATTTTAGCGCTCAGATTCCATCCTTACTGTGAAATATAAGTCAATAGTTTACGGGATAAGGGATTACATTTGACAAGTACTCAATAAATAAACTCAGTCCGGATGAGATGGTAATAAAATTGATATTTATGTCACATTTACTTCGCTGATTTATTAAAGTATCAAAGTTGTTCTTCATAACATTTTGACCATAAAAATAAAGTTATTTTGGTGGAAATATTGCTCATCTATAAAAGTTAGAACCTAAATGCTTTAACAATCATCAAAAACTTTTCTTTGTTGTATAAAATTTATTATTAACGTTATATTAATCTATACTTAATTGCCCTAATAATATCTTAAATAATATGCGTCCGCGAGAACGAGCACGAACACGAAAGCGGCGGGGCTGCGCCGCTGTTTAAATAAATCGTTACATATAATATAAAGATGGTTTTTAATCAAAATCTTACACTGTTGTCTCTTATTATATTTTAATCACTTACGGATTTTGGCGCGAAGCCCTATTAAAGTGACCGTGGTAACGGATGGACATTTATTTTTTCCACAAATACGGAAAATGATTCATTTAAACGCAAAATGTACAAGTTGGCCTAAAGCAAGCGATACATCTAAATTTTAATATTTAACACTTTGATTTAACCAGTTTAAAATAATAAATTCCCCAATTTTCATTTCATAAAATCTTTGCGGTTACTTTAATTGACTTTGTAACTTTGATTAGATATTGAAGGCTGTATATTATTTTGCTTTGGTCTAGAGTCTAGTCTGAGCGTACAATAACTTTTAAATTATTCAAGAACAGATAATATTATTTGACGCTACTTTGTGCAGAAATTCATATAGTATCAGTAATAGTAGAAAATCATAATATATATCTCGAAGGGACCCGTACATTTTCCGTGGTAAAAACTATCCAATGTTCTTTTCGGGACTAAAAGTATGTCTTATAAAACAGGACAAACTTTCACACCTATAAATTAATATGTGCAGCTTTGCATCGTGTGCTTTTAGCTATAAAAATTAATTAAAACACAACCTGATGGTAGAAGGACGGGCAGTCATTTAACGTCCTGAGATATTATAATCCTACTAATATTATTAATGAGAAAGTCCGTTTGTTCACGCCCTAATCGCTTAACCGATTTTGCTGAAATTTTGTATGGCGATACTTTGAGTCCCGGGAAAGGACAAAGAATAGGTACGATAAACGAATTTTGGCGCAACGGACTTGCGGGCGTTATCTGGTACTCAGATAAATTTCTCAATAAAAAATTGTTACTTTGAAAAAGTATATCTTACTTATTGAATTTTGTAGTTCTGGCTAATCAGAATTATCGATTCTCGAATGTCTTTGAGAATTTCGATTCACATTAAAATGATTACAAATAATATCTTCTTGATATTGTGGCGGTACCCACAATGAGGGCCACATTCCTGCATCGCGCTATCGAAGTTTTCTAATCGCGTCGGTATAATATTATATACGACAGCTGAAATCAATCACGCGGGCTTCGGCCTGACCGAGCATAACTCCTCGCTCGGTCGGAAGATCTTCCTTTGCGGCCCCCACGCATATCCCACAATATCATAGTTTTTTTCGAGTTTGGAGATCATCGCGTATTGTTTCACGAGAATACCAATTTGCCGTTGAAAGCGAGCATAATCAAAACTCTATCAAAGATTAAAATAGCATTGTCCCATACTAAGCCTAAGGAATGAGATGCATATCTGTACTGTGTACATTAGCATAGAGAGTGTGTTGTCCGCCAGCTGTACTGTTTCAGCTGGTTTATTGTCCAATTATTGGACTGAACCCTGCTCTCTGTGATATAGGGGTGTTTTATCATAGAGGTAAATGAACAAATGAATCGCCTGAAAAGCCGTGCCAATGAGGTTGAAAATTCAACATAAGATTTTTATTGAGCAAAGTTAGGAGTAAAAAGTGTTTGGGATTTAACAAAAGGTATCGAAAGCGTGTCACTTAGAATTTATCATATTCAGTAATTTAACTTCGATGTCGAAATTAATATTTAAGTTATAACGTTTTCTTCTCCTCCAGAACAGTTGGATACAAAATTTCATAAAAATGGTTTGAAGCCGTGGCGGAGAAAACAATCTATACATTAATACTATTGTATTAATGCGAAAGTGTTTAGATGTACGTTACCTCGTCACACTTAAACAGCTGAGCCAATTTAGATGAAATTTGGTATGGAGATACTTTGAGAGACAGAAAATGACATACTATGATACTTTTTGTTGGAGAGAAATGTACGGTTCCCGTGCGATAAACGTTTTTCGACGCAACGGAATTATTGTGTGCGTCGTCTATTTACGAATAAAAAGTCAAAGATATTATAAAGAGTTGGATAAATCCTGCTATAGATCATTCTTACAAATGTTCGTATCGTATTATACAGAGATAAGATTAGTACAGTATAGAAACATAAACTAGTATGAAACTATAGTATGTTATTTGAAAACGCAGCAGTAACTCTTGGCGAGTTTTTAGATACCGATACAATATGGTGAGTATTTTGATGTGGTTATGTCCGTAGATATGAAATTAAAAATAGATCTAATTTGACATGCACAGTGCTACAAGGATGTTTATGCCGTGGCTAAAATAAGAGCTAACGCCATAATATTGTAAAGTGTCATTTTAGAACCTGCTGCTTGAGTTTCACAGTTCAAAGTTTATTAACCTTCAAGCGGTCGCGCGACGGCGAATAGACTCCCTTCAATACATTTTCGCTGATATTATCGATATTTCTCATTGAATCCGCATCGTTCTCTCAGTAGCTTCTCATAATTTATCTATCTACCAAATAAACAGCTTACGCTTACTTTACGCACCCCCTTTGCAGCATGGAGCTCAATTGCTTTGGTCACGGCACCGGCGTCAAAAAGACGCCGCGCGCCTCTCGTATTATTTTGTATGTAGTTTTCATATAATTGAGGCAAATTATATGATAAGACTAAGACTTCGATGACCGATAACATCGAGTGTTATTCCTAGATGAAGAAAAAATCGGAACTAGGGTTAGAAAATTCCGACCACTTTTTCTGCCCCTGTTCACACAAGATAAGCTACCGGTTTTTATAACTAAGTTTTACTAATAATACATTTATTTTTCTGGAGAGTAATCAATTCAACTCTTAAAAAAGAGTAATAATTATATTTATGAAATAATAAATAATATTGAATCAAAAGCGTTTTCTTTCTCGAATTTGCCTAAGACGTCTTTTAGGTTACGCGCGACCACTGCCGTTACAAAAGAGCGCGCTTGAAGGTTAAGTATAACGTGTGCGCAAATAATTCATTAACGATGGTTTGATTTAAAGTTCGTAGCAGTTTTATATCAACATCTCTATGACATTATAGTCAGGCATACCGCATACGCCAAATCGAGCTTTGTAAGACATGTCAACTTGTAACTAACCCGATGACGATATTTTGGACTTGTGTGTTTAGATTGCTTCCGTTTTTTTAAGGCTTAGGACGGCTGTTGTAATTTTTTTATAATCTTTTGTAAGCTTTATTTTTATATTATTAAAACAATGCCGTATAACTATAACATAGTCTTGTCTTGCTTTTGATTACGATGGTAAATTATTATCACAGCTGATGATGATGAAGTTGATGAATTGGTGATGATGATGATGAGAGTTCTCTCAGTGCAGTGTGGCGAGGTTACAGAGTAAACAAAACTAACGAGTAGGCCGACTCAGAAGAGATCTCTAAATTTATACGTTTGACGTAGTATGTCATATCGGCCGGCGCGCGCAGTACTGATGCGCATTGTAAAACATGTTGAAAGTGACAGTCGCGCCCAACTCGCGTATATTCGCTCGTTTGTTTGAAGTCGAGGTTCTGTCTACTCTGGAGGTAATCTGTCAGTCGCGAGTACGAAACTAAATTAAATTCCGCTCTTGTCATATTTAACTACAACTTAACTCTAAATTTGTTTAACCACTTTTACTTCAATTTGTTACTTAATGGTCTATGCACCATGTAAGGGATGTTTTAACTACGCTCTTAAATATTTTATTCTAATCTGTATATATGTATGTGTATCACACTAAAACCGTTGAACCGTTTTTGATGGGAAATAAAAAACTTTAGGGAACATTTTAGGTTTTCAACCGATTAAGAGTGGAACTTCAGCGCAACAACTTACAATAAATGTTTAATTAACACGCATAAATTAGCTAATTAGGATATAAAATAATACCTCAAATGTTTTCTTATAGTATTTTCTAATAGTCTCGGTTCCATAGAACCGTTTTTTTTTTATTACGTCGTTAGGGTTCCGTTTTAGGGTTCTGTAATCAACTGTTTTGTATATTGATAGGTTAATAGTTATATAATTTAAGAGTAACATTATCCTACAAATAGAACAATCCATATTATAGGACCATCAAATCAAATTGTTAAATCCTTTCTATCTCCGTTAGTTACCACTTTCAAGATTTTTCGCAAATAAAATTGTTGTTCGTCTTATCAAATTGAAGCTACTCACAAAAAATTAGCACTGACAGATACACTGACATATAAGTACTACGTAGTACATAATATCTGTTGTAATAGGAACTCCTTAGTTAGTAATCTAAAATATTACCTATGAAGTATGATGTCAATCATAGAATGATGTCTTCTTATTAAAATTTTCTTATGCACAACACATATTTCCTTCAACCCGTATTTCCTTATACACAACACGTTATCAGCACGAAGCTGTAGGTTTAATAATAGATTAGTAGATTAAAGGGAATGTGTTGAAATGGCAAGCTCTAGTGGAGATGGTGCAATCAGAAGATCCTCAGGTACTACTTTACCTAGTATATGCATTCAATTGTGTGGCCGCGAGGGCTACACGGCATGGAAGTTTAAAATGAGGAATTACCTTGTGCACGAGGACCTGTGGGAGACAATAATAGGGTATCCGGAAGGAGATACAACTCCCGAAACAACTAAAAAACGTTGTGATCAGAAGGCGTTGGCAAAAATATGCCTTAGTTTAGATGGTCCGGCCATCACACATGTCCGAACTTGCCAAAGTGCAAAAGAGGCTTGGGATTCCCTCAAAAACGCATATGAAGACCGCGGAATGGGACGGAGACTTGCCCTAGAACGAAGATTATACAGAATGAGTCTCTCTGATTACGATAATATGGAAACATATATTAATGGTATAATGAGTACTGTACAAGACCTGAATGATATTGGCAAAAAGATTGAAGATGCTTCAGTAGCAGCTATATTATTAGGCGGACTCACAGAAAAGTATAATCCGATGATTATGGGTCTCGAAAATAGCAACATCGAGATAACCACTGTTTTGGTTAAAACTAAACTTTTAAACGAAATGTCACGCAGTAAAGAGCCAGAAGCTGCTTTAAAGGCAAGTAAATTTCGAAAGGCATTTACGAAAAGGAAGCCTAATATAGTATGCTATGACTGCAAAGAGCCTGGACATAAGAGACCAGAGTGTCCACTTCGTAAGAAAAAAGAAAAAGGCAAAGAAAATACTGCTCTTACGGCCCTGGCTGTCTCTGAAAACAAGAAAGATGTTTGGTTTATTGACTCTGGTGCGTCAACACATTTAACTTCGAGGTTGGACTGGCTATCTGACGTAAAAAACGTGAATTTCGGTAAAGTTACTGTTGCTAATGGAGATGAGATCCAATGTCAAGCTATTGGTAATGTTAATATTAATACTAAATCTAATATTATAAATAGTATAAATGATGTCACATATATACCTAAGTTAAGTGTTAACTTGCTTTCTGTTAAAAAGATAGTAGATAAAGGTTTTACTGTTTTGTTTGATAACAATGGGTGTAACTTTTTTAATGCTAAAACTTTTTCTTACACAGGCAAATCTCTTTTACATGGTTCAGTTTGTGATGGTTTGTACAAATTAGACTGTACAGTTAATAAACCTCATAATGCCTATGATGTGCACTCTGACTCGACTTCTAAATTTCTGTTATGGCATAGAAGGCTAGGTCATTTGTGTCATATAGGTATGAACCAGTTGAAGAATAGCAACGTCGGTATCGACTATACTATTGTCGATAAGACAAGCTGTATTGCTTGTGTAGAAGGTAAGCAAGCCCGTAAACCTTTTAAGCAAGTTCCTTACAAAAAAGGTACAAAGATTTTGGAGTTGGTTCACTCGGACATTTGTGGACCCATGAGTGCAACATCATTTCAAGGTAATAAATACGTATTATTATTCATTGATGATTATTCTCGTATGATTTTTGCTTACTTTATCTCTTCGAAGACTGAGGTTAAGGATAAGTTCTGCTCGTTTCAATCGCTGGTTGAAAGGCAGACAGGTGCTCAAATCAAAGTTTTAAGAACTGATAATGGGACAGAATATGTAAATAAAGACTTTCTGGAACATTTAACGGCAAAGGGTATAATTCATCAGACAACTGTGCCTTATAGTCCACAGCAAAATGGCGTTGCAGAACGCACAAATAGGTCTATTGTGGAAAAAGCACGTTCAATGTTGGCTGAGAGTTCACTTCCGAAATCTTATTGGGAAGACGCGTTTAATGTAGCTGTTTATCTTAAGAATAGAAGCCCTCACAGAGCTTTGAGTTGTGGCACGCCTTATCAAAGGTGGTTTAATACTAAGCCTGACTTGAGTCATTTGAAGGTTTTCGGTTGTAGAGCACTTGTAAATATTCCATCCTGTCATAGAAGTAAGTTAGATAGTAAAGCTAGTGAACATATATTTGTAGGATATTCAAATGATCCTCATTCCTATTTTCTGCGTGACGCTGCGAATCCTAGAAGATTAGTAAAATCTAGAGATGTAGTATTTTTTGAAGATTGCTTCACTGTGTTGAAGACTAATAAATCTGTAGATTTTTCGCCTGTACATAGTTTAGACAGGAGTTTTAAAGGGGTGATTGTACCAGATATAGAACTTGAAAGTTCTACTGCTATGAATTATAATGATATGCCTGTGTATAGTGAAACTGATGTAGCTGAACCAGAAGCAATTGATATTAATACTCCTGATGTTCCAGCTACTATTCACGAGGATGTACTTGTCCATAATGAATCAGATGTATCAGAATCAGAAGCAGTTGTTGCTGTTGTTCCTGAGGACGGACCAGCACAGATAGACAGGCGTTACCCGGAACGTGTACGTAAGAAAACTAAGTTTTTTGGTTTTGACTTCATGTCTTGGTTAACTAACTCAGTTGATAGTATATCGGACGAACCTAAGAGCTATCAAGAAGCTATTGATTCTGTAGATAGCTGCAAATGGCGTTCCGCTATGGAGGATGAATTTAAATCTCTACAGTTACGTAAAACATGGACTTTGGTCGATAGACCTGAAAAGAAAATAGTTCCATGTAAATGGGTATTTAAACTCAAAAAGGATGCCTATGGCAATGTAAAGAAATACAAGGCTCGTCTTGTCGCAAAAGGTTACGCACAACAAGCGGGTATTGATTATAACGAAACGTTTGCCCCGGTTGTACGGAATTCTTCCTTTCGTACCCTTTTGGCTTTGGCGGCGGAGATGGACCTGAGCATGCAACATCTCGATGTGGATACTGCATTTCTTTACGGAGATCTTGAAGAGGAGGTTTATATGGAACAGCCTCAAGGTTTCATTGAAAAAGGAGAAAATAACAAAGTTTGTCTTTTAAAGAAGTCACTTTATGGTCTGAAGCAAGCGCCAAGGGCTTGGAACAAAAAATTAAAGGACACCTTAGTTTCTTTTAACTTTATACAAACTCCTTCGGAGCCGTGTGTGTTCACCAAAAAGTTTGCTAATGAGGTTGTCATACTGGCCGTATACGTTGATGACATTATAGTTCTGTACAAAGACAAGAGTCATTTTGACATTGTCAAATCGGACTTGGATAAATATTTTTCCCTTAAAAGTCTAGGTGAATTGAATTTTTACCTCGGCTTAAATATCTCTAAGAAAAATGGTGTTATTCGTGTAAATCAAAAGACAATGATTAATTCGTTGCTAGATAAGTATAACTTGTGTGAAGGTAAAGTCGCTAGTACTCCTTTAGCTGTAGAAAAGTTGAGTTTGAACGAAACGGAACCATTTGAAGATTGTCGGTCGTATCAAGCATTAATAGGTTCTCTAATGTACATTGCTATAAATACACGACCAGACATATCGTATTCTATGAGCTATCTAAGCCAATTTAATGCGAATCCAGGAAAGTCACACTGGGAAGCCAGTAAAAGAGTTTTAAAGTATCTGAAAGGTACAATAGACTACGGCATTACATACAGAAAAACTGGTGAGTATTTGTCTGGATTTGTAGATGCAGACTGGGCGAATGATCCTAACGATCGTCGTTCTTATACAGGATGTGTATTTATATTAGGTGGTGGTCCTGTATCCTGGGAGGCAAAGAAGCAACCTACGGTTGCCTTGTCTTCTACAGAAGCGGAATACATGGCTTTGTGCTCTGCTGCTAAAGAAGCTGTGTTTCTTAGACGCTTTATTTATGAGGTAAGTGGAAGGATAGATACTGTTTCTCTTTTTGGTGACAGTCAGAGTGCACAAAAGTTAGCACATAATCCAATCCACCACGGACGGAGTAAGCACATTGATACGAAATTCCATTTCGTAAGAGAGAAAGTTGCCGAAAATATTATTTCTTTAAATTTTATTCCGTCAGAAAATCTTATAGCAGATGTCTTTACGAAAGTTTTAAGGCGTACATCGCATTTAAGATGTGTTAAAGGTTTAGGGTTGATAACCTAAAATTTTATAGATATTTTAATTTTTCTAGGGTTGTCAATTTAAACTTTTAGTTTATTTTTCTATGAATGTTACTTATTTTAATGTAATATGTTTAGATTATGGGGGCATGTTGTAATAGGAACTCCTTAGTTAGTAATCTAAAATATTACCTATGAAGTATGATGTCAATCATAGAATGATGTCTTCTTATTAAAATTTTCTTATGCACAACACATATTTCCTTCAACCCGTATTTCCTTATACACAACAATATCTCTATGGCTTGATAGTAATAAAAAAAAAATGTTCTACGGAACCCGGACTATTATTATCTTTGTCAGCTATCCAAATAAGCAGTAAAAGTTGGTTTTAGTGAAAACCTTCAAGCAAGGCCACAAAATCAACACGTCCGGCCGCGTCATCCATACTAATTTTATAAATACTTTGAGTCCCGAAAAGGACATAGAATACTTTTTATCCCGGAAAAATGTGCGGTTCCCGCACGATAAACGACTTTTGGCGCAACGGAGTTGCGGGCATCAACTAGTTATATCATAGTTCCGTAACATGGTTATACTGTAGATATCAGGAAGATGCCAAAAGCTACAAATATTTGAATTATTGAAAATTTCTCCGCACACGGTTGAAGTAACACAAATCATGTCTGTGAGTCTAATATATGTGATATCGAGTAAGCCGTAAATTTGTGATCGTCGATTGTGTGGCGAATGGCAAAAATAAAATTTATCTCCGAACGAGCTAGCTAGCTTTATGCGATTCCTCGCGCAAATGGTCGTGGGACATGTGGAGATGAACTATAAAATATTATGAGATAGTTTTAATATAATATTCTCAGCGATATTCTGAAGAACATTTTTAAATAATGAATTTTAAATATGGTTAATTGGTATTATAATTGTATCATTTTACGTGAAATATAGTTTATGAATGTTTCGTGTAGGGTAGATAATAATATTCTAGGTTGTTGTAATTAATCAAGGTGAACAGAGGGATATTCCTACTACACCAAGGAACTCAACTTAAAGCAGCAGCGAACAGTGACGTCTATTTTGCCTATAAAACTATAACAGAATTTTCCAACTTACAAAAATACCTTAACACCACTATTTACGTCAACTAATAAAACTACATATCCACAGAATTCAAGACTTCTAAATATACCGGGAGTGGACATAGAGTGTTGCGGGGTTAATTGGCCCACGTCGCGTCGCGTGGGGGACTTCAGCCACGTCGGGTAGCGTCGGGTGGCGTCGGAAACTTAAATTAATATCAGGTGGGAGCTACGCTGGCCGTCGTCTCGCAAACTTGAATATTTTATGCCTGACAACTTGGAAATATTTTAATAAGCTGCCGCTCTGATTAGTTTCATCATGAGCAGCAGTAGATTCGATAGTGCGATATCGTTACGTTATCTATATTATATTAATACGCGAGCGAAAAACTTTGGATCCCTTTTGACGAAAAATGCGGAAACGTAGGTGATTGAAATTTTGCACAGTTATAGTTTATATGGTGAAGGAGTGCATCGAACTAATATTATTTTGAAATTATGTTTTTATCATACCATTTTTTATCAAATAAAACATTACACAGTACACACACTACAACACACACACTAGGAGATTTTGATTGACAAGCCTATACACACGAATTGTACTCTTTTATTTATGGTTGAAGTCTGTTGTCAAATTGAAAAAAGATTTAGTTTTTTTTATAGAATCTTAAATACTGTTAGACAATTATTACACAGTCTGTTTTCATTTGACTTTATTAATCTGAGACTGTCGCAGGAATTATGTCTAAAAAATAATAAAGTCAATTTTTTGACAATAGAATATCAATAGCTTAATAAATATTAATATGCCTTTTTGCCTATATATTATATATAGCTTTTTCCCGCGGCTTCGCTCGCGTTAAGAAGTATTATTATTATTTAGGTATCAAAGTCTCAGCCCGATCGGTATATCCTCTATTTTATTCCTTGGGGGTAGAATTGATCAAAATCCTTTCTTAGCGGATGCCTACATCATAACTACCTGCATGCCAAATTTCAGCCCGATCCGTCCAGTGGTTTGGGCTGTGCGTTGATAGATCACTATGTCAATTGGTTACCTTTGAGTTTGATATATTATTTAGATTTAGTGAATAATTAAGTATTATTTAAATCATCATTTACTATTAGATCTAAACTCCCTCCCGCACACGAACCCCCGCCTTGGTGACGCCCACTTCGCAACGGGCCGTGCAGCAGAAATCGTAATATGTTAATTTCGCCTTAACTTCAAAACTAAACGTCCAATTTTAATCATTCAAAGACCAAATATTATCTACATAAACTGTGCTTAGTGATGAAATAATTTATTTTGATAAGGATTAATAGCATGAGTAAAATAAACGCGTTTAAATAAAGTCCAAAAAAAATTCAAGATTTTTAAATAAAAAAATGGTTGTTGTGCCTCACTCGACATAGATAAGCACATTTTCTGGTTCTATCTTTTATAGTTTAGGCAGCGTACGCAAAATAAGTAACTTTTCTGGTTGATTTTTACACATTGTGTCCGAAAAACCCAAATATCTTACGGAATCCTATTTTTTTCCAAAATAAAATTTATCCTATGTTACTCGTGGTTAATGTAGCTTTCGAATGGTGAAAGAATTTTTAAAATTGGTCCAGTAGTTTTTGAGCCTATTCATTACAATTAAACAAACAAACAAACAAAGTTTTCCTCTTTATAATATTAGTGTAGATATGTCACATCATTTTTAGGCTTATCTACTATTATTTTTTTAATTATTACGTATTTTTAAAGTTTTTATATATTCTTATTGTTCAGTTTGTGCTGACGCCAGTGTGCATCTGTCGAGCGATTAACAACAAGGCCTCACGGAACACCAGGGATCGCGGTATAGGTATTATACCGTGATCATCACCTGAGTGGGGTCCTTTTCGGTGGAATTCGCATTACACTGCATTGTATTTTGTAATTTGTACCCAAATAGACACTAATCTATATTATGTCCGTCTGCTTATTAGGGCTACCGCACACCTGAGACACGACTGTCTAAAGACAGACTATCGCATAGTAAAATGCACTAGATGCGCACATTTGAGACAAAACGTCTCATAGACAAAGTTGTCTAATGCGCACCGCGACAAGTCTGACTAACGACTGTCGGCTTCCCTTTGAAGTGTATGCGAGCGCGCACATCTAAGACAAAACTGTCTAGCCACAATAGACATAACTACCAGTAGTTCGACTCAGGGCTCGGAAACCTGGTTAATCTTCGCGATCCTGTTCGTTAGAAACGCCATACATTTCCAAAAGAGCGTTTTCATTTCGATTCCGCTCTGAAGGGACCGAAATTATTTCTGGTTTTGTTCTAAGAGCAAAATTAAATTGCTCACTGCTCAAAATACCGTTTAGAACCGTTCGCGGTTATGTTCGCCCCGCCCACTCACACACACCACGACCATCACCCATTGTCCACACATAAATAAGTTATGGCCTATTGGCTATTAGATGGTGCATTAGAAAGGGATAGAAGATATCACTGCACTAGTTACTTTCCGCGAGAATTTAACCAGGTTAATTTCAGAAGCAATAACGCTCGCATCTCTATTTCGCTCCAAACGAACACTTATCCAAAAACCTGGTTATAGAGTGTTTTAACCTGGTTAAAAAAATACCGGTTCCGAGAGTTACTTTCCGCGAGAAATTAACCAGGTTAATTTTAGAAGCAATACCGCTCGCATCTCTATTTCGCTCCGAACGAACACTTATCCAAAAACCTGGTTATAGAGTGTTTTAACCTGGTTAAAAAATACCGGTTCCGAGAGTTACTTTCCGCGAGAAATTAACCAGGTTAATTTTAGAAGCAATACCGCTCGCATCTCTATTTCGCTCCGAACGAACACTTATCCAAAAACCTAGTTATAGAGTGTTTTAACCTGGTAAAAAAATACCGGTTCCGAGAGTTACTTTCCGCGAGAAATTAACCAGGTTAATTTTAGAAGCAATACCGCTCGCATCTCTATTTCGCTCCGAACGAACACTTATCCAAAAACCTGGTTATAGAGTGTTTTAACCTGGTTAAAAAAATACCGGTTCCGAGAGTTACTTTCCGCGAGAAATTAACCAGGTTAATTTTAGAAGCAATACCGCTCGCATCTCTATTTCGCTCCGAACGAACACTTATCCAAAAACCTGGTTATGGAGTGTTTTAACCTGGTTAAAAAAATACCGGTTCCGAGAGTTACTTTCCGCGAGAAATTAACCAGGTTAATTTTAGAAGCAATACCGCTCGCATCTCTATTTCGCTCCGAACGAACACTTATCCAAAAACCTGGTTATGTAGCGTTTTAACCTGGTTAAAAAAATACTGGTTCCGAGCTCTGAACTTTGACTGCAAAGAGACGGACAGGTTTCAATATATTATGTCAAATTCGTCGGGTTTCACTAAGATTATGAATGGAATGTGCCTCGCGCTGGCTGATATAATTTATTATAATACTAATTATATAATATTTTAAAATAAGATTCTGACAATTTTAATCACATGTGCCAAAACAAGAGTCCAGCGATCCAAGTACCTACTATCTTTCCCGTCGAGTCTTTCCCGTTTATTTTTGAAGTTATTTTTATCCGAATGAGAACTTTTCTATCTATATCTATAAAATCTTTCAGAACTGCTCGCAATAGACGCAAAATATATTTTTCAGTAACGTAATAAGTACAACATTTTTTGTTCTTTTTAACTAACTTAAAAAAAAAATTCAATTTGAGCCTTGCGTATGTATAATATTTCTAGAACTGCCTAGTTTTCGTATATTATGAGTATATTTCATCAGCATCTGAACAAACCGCCATTTTCAGGCCGCTTGATGTTCCGTGAACTATCAAACTAAGGTACTAGTGATGTGGTGTGATGCAGATTTTGGTATCGATATTTTTATCGTCATTTTTATGCGGTTGCGTTATTATCTACACTAATATTATAAAGCTCAAAAGTTTGTTTGTTTGAACGCGCTAATCTCAGGAACTACTAGTCCGATTTGAAATTTTGAAACATTCTTTCAGAATTAGATAGCTTGTTTTTATATAAAGTAATAAAAGTTAATGAATATATTTTTTTTTTTCATTTCAGTATTTATTTCCGTTATTTTTGAAGTTTACCTTACTTTGGCGGACGACTGGCGAAGAATAAATTGATCCTGTTTTTTAAGCCAAAGGCTTCCCGCTTAAAACAAACATTTGTGTGCATTTAAGATGTTTCTCTTGGGTTTCTGTAGTATATTCTATAAATGTATGAAAATAATCGGCCAAGTACAAGTTCGTCTCGCGCATGAAGGGTTCCGTATCATAATAGAGCAAAAATAGGCGAAGAATGTGTTTTTTTGTATGGATCCTTAATTATTTAGTTTATTTTAATTTTATTATTAATTGTTCGTCAGTTTCGTCTTGATGTGCGCCACGTGATAGACACAACTGTTTCTCTTTAGGGTCAATTCAGACCGCAACTTGACGAGGCGAGGCGCGACGCGACGTGACCGTATGGATTTGACAGATGTCGTGAGCATGAGACGTCTTGCGAATTTGTCAAATCCATACTAATTAACGGCCGTTCCCAATATTCAATCTATCTCTGGTTTGACATACGACCGATCGCAGCTAACATTGAATTGACATAAAATATATATCTCTAATGTCTAATGAGAGCTATTCCTATCTCTAGAAGGGCAAAACCAGAGATAAATCAAATATTGGGAACGGCCGTTAGAAATGCATCTACGCGTCGCGTTGCGGTCTGAATTGACCCTTAATCGTAAGACTGACTTGTCTATGTGAAACAAGACTGTCTAAAAACTGTCGTGTCTCCAATGTGCGGACTGCGGTCGCACTACTATTTTCGTATATTGTGAGTAAGTCACAGGTTACACGGTCAAATTTTCATCAATCTGATCCATCAATCTGATTGACGGAATATTGATGGTTATAAAAAGTTCATATTAAAAATACGATCAATCCATCAATCCGTGGGTTAGACGATCAAATTTTCGTCAATCTGTACCGGATTGATGGATCAGATTGATGAAAATTTGACCGTGTAACCGGCGACTAAGTATATTTAATCAGCATCTGAACAAATGCTGCGGAGCTACAAGTCCGATTTAAGTAATTCTTTTTTTGTTTTGTTGACTTTGTTGTGATAGGTATTGTTCAATTTAGGTAAGTTTCATCAAAATTGGTTCAGTAGTTTTGAATTCGGTTTTAATTTTATTAATATACAACTTGTTATTTGTAATACCTAAGTTGTAAACATAAATTATTTCAAATTGACGTGTTTCACATCCCGTTTTTAACGTGTTTAACATGTTTAACATCCCAGAGAAATACAGTAATAGGAAACCCTATTAATGCCTGTAATATGTTATAGTTTTAAGTTCGTAGTGACAAGTTAACAACCCTAGCGATTTTCGTCATAATACGTCAAATTTAAAAATTTCTAACTTCTAAGTCGGCATACTCTATAATTCTGTCTACTCTGTTCGGGCGTTCTCTACTGTTTAATATACAATTGTATGCGTTGCGTCATCGTAGTCAAGACAGTTTTGACTTGGTGTGCGCCACGTGATAGACACAACTGTTTCTCTTTAATCGTAAGACTGACTTGTCTATGTGAAACAAGACTGTCTAACTACAGTCGTGTCTCCAATGTGCGGTCGCTCTTAATGTTCTTTTTTATGTTATTTTTGTTTCTGTGTTATCTATGTTTTCTATATACTTATTTATTGTCTTTTTTTGTGAAATGTTTATTGTAATGTGGTGTAATGTGTATGTACTGAATAAACGCTTATTATTATTATTATTATTATTAATAGAAAATAGAAAAGCGTTGAAATTTGAAAATTATAATTTAATTTTTTATTTGAGGTCCAATTTCGACTATTCGGCGATCTATAGTTAAAAATAATTCAACAATTGCTACTATTGCCAAAAGTTACGAAAAACGTAGTCTGAACGTTTTGTATCGAAGATTAATCTCGAGACTAAGAACTCACGGAGCGGTTTTTCCCGCGTCCGCCGCGGTTGCGGGCCCGCAGCCTTCGTAGAATACAGTTTTGTATGTAAAAAATTGAAGCAAAACTCACGGCGCGTTTTTCGCCCGCGGTGGGCGCGGTTGTTTGCGGCTCCCGCTGCACCGGCGGGCGGCAGTCGCCCACAGCCTCGGCGGTTTGCGCCCGCGCGCTCTGCGATAGCGGGCGATCGCAGTAGCCGTAGTAGGCGATCGTAGTAGAAACCGCCCGTCTTGCGATCATCACCCGCAGAGTTTGCGGGCGCTGATCGCGACCGCGGCGGCTGCGGGCCCGCACAAATCAGCGGTCACGTTCTGAAATAAAACCGCAGCTCAGCAACCGCGGCGGGCGCGTGCGATAACCGCGCCGTAAGTTCTTAGTAAAGTGTACTCTGAGTGTCTATCCGTGGCATTGAAGTATCCAATCAGGGATATAACGATTTTTATCTAGTTTTTAACAACCAATTTATTGCAATAATTAAATTTTATATTCATAACATGAAATTGTTTTATGTTATATAAAGCGTAATCGAAACGTTTATCAAAAAGTATGTAGCAACAGCTTACAAACTATCTATCGGATACAATTGTGATTTATATTTAATTGTTCGCAGAACGAAACAAATTGCAAATAAATTGGCAGCCGTAAACAAGGGAGAAGTAAAAATTGTGTGAAATATGAGACGCTGTTCCGAACTCCACCGAGAGCGTCGGTGTGGAGAGTTCGGATGAGATAGATATGACAGGACGGTATATAAATTAAGAAAATTAAAATACCTGTTTTAGTTGGTCTTTCAATATAAACAAAGAATGCGTCTATGACGTTAGTTTTACGTCGTATTTTAAAAGGTAAAATCTGAAAAATCATGATATCTAGAAAATTGATCTAATATTAATATCTATGGACGCTTTACACCACGTCAGTCTGGCCCCGTACTAAGTACCTGAAGGAAGAGGACACAAGTGTTACAGGTACCAGACAACAGAAATATATTTAATACTTTTATACTATACATATATTTAAGATTTTTATTATATTATACACATATTTAATACACATCCATGACCCAGGAACAATGAAAACTTTTTGTTCCATCGGTTGGATTTAAGCCCACGGCTTGAGCGCTGACCACGCGCTCAACCACTGAGCCACAGAGGTCGTCATCTACAATAATATTAGGGCTAGCGGAGTCTTATTAAATTCTCTATAACCTTTCGAGGAGAAATTGTTATAAATATAGACGGGTATATCAACTTCAACTCCCAAATGTTTTTTAAAAGCTTTTGATACGAGCTTTGTCTACTGTCTGCTTAGGCATCATCTTATTATAGATGACGTCGATGCTTTCTTCATCGAAGATTCTTTAAAGATAACGTAACCCTTGTCTACAAACCTGAGTGCATAAAATAGTTTTCATATCTATAAAACTTTTATATCTACAACATTTTCGACCTGTGCCTTCTTTTCTTATCTATCTGTATCTTCACTCTGTGGCACCAAGTTGGTATCAGTTGTGTTGGAGTTGAGCGTTATCAGATGGACCTTGTGCTTGCGTTGTTAATTGTTCCTTAACATTTGACACTGATCATTTTGTTCCGAATAAAAATTGTCTAAAGTTACAAAGTTATGTTTTTAAATATTACAAGCGTAATAATTATCTAATTAGAAGCTTTATTTTAGGTTTTAAGTAATTTAATATAAATGCTTTCTTTGTACGATTCAGTTTCCTATTAAACTATATTTTTCATATGCATGCGCGCACTACGAGATATCTCACTCTCGTGTGTAGTTATATTGTCGATATGGACATAATGTCAAAATTATTTTTTGACATTATGTCGATAGATTTTAACGACAGATCTACACGAGAAAAAATGTATGTCATGTTAGGGCACAGACCTATGAAGAGACAAGCCATCAAACATCGAGAAAACGTGTAGACAAAATTTTCTCGTTTGCGCATCTTAGGCCGGCAGGAAACCAGGCCAGCTACGCAAAAGTGATTTTTATAATGTCCGAGTGTGTGAACATTAAATAACATGTAAAACGGACGACCGATGAGCGGCAAGACTGACCATTTGAATATCCTTTCGACGCATTGATTATTATCTTTCTTGTCAGACACAGCGGAGCTAAAATGGTTGCATAGCAATTTCTCTCAATCAATTCACAAAATAAATTGTCAAAACTGTCAAACGCACGAATGTCGAATTTAGACCAATTTAATTGGTCTAAATTCGTACTAATTTGACATTCGTGAGTTTGACCAATTCAATTGATTTAAATTCGTACTAATTTGACATTCGTGACTTTGACAGTTTTGACAATTCATTTTGTGAATTGATTGAGAGGAATTGCTGTGCGACCATTTTAGCCCCGCAGGTGATCAGCCTGAATTTCTAAGCAAACCGAACCTACGTCCTCCGACACAAGAGCCACGCTCTAAACCACTGGATATGTGGTAGTTAGACATCACGAAACTCTAAGGCCGGCAACGCACCTGCTGCTCTTCTTATGTTGCGAGTGTCCATGGGCGACGGTAGTTGCTTTCCATCAGGTGACCCGTTTGCTCGTTTGCCCCCTTATTTTATGTAAAAAAACCAATACTGATCTGTCGTGTCGCTGTCGACGTCGCAGTCATCAAACGGAACTATAAACCGTCTAGACGGCAGATTGTCCCCGCCGTTAATGCTTTATAGCAGTTTACTTATTCATTGTACTGGCCAGATGACTTTTGATATTTTGAACGTCGAAAACAGAGGGTTATATGTGTCTCTGTCTGTCCGTGGTACCGTAGCTGTGTGGAAGCTGTACTGCCACGAATGGATGAAAAATCTATACTTAATATTATAAAGCGGAAGAGTTTGTTAGTTTGTTTGTTTGAACGCGCTAATCTCAGGAACTACTGGTCTGATTTCAAAAATTCTTTCAGTGTTAGATAGTCCATTTATCGAGGAAGGCTATAGGCTATATTTTATGTCGCTAAGACTAATAGGAGCGAAGAAATAGAGGAAAATGTGGAAAAAACGGGGCGAAATTATTTGAAAGGCCTTATTTGAACGCACTAACTAATCTCAGGAACTATAATTGGTCCGATTTGAAAAATTCTTTCAGTGTTAGATACCCCATTTATCGAGGAAGGCTATAGGCTATATTTTATCCCGATAAGTCTAATAGGAGCGAAGGAATAGAAGAAAATAGAAGAAAATGTGGAAAAAACGGGGGAATTTATTTGAAAGGGCTTATCTCACAACCTACTAAAGTTATTGTCTGTTATTTGGGTCAGATAAGAAGTAGACCACGTGAAAGATCATAGGCTATATTTTGTAGACTGATGTGTCTGTGAAACATCTAATTTACGCGGGCGAAGCCGCACGGAACGTCTAGTTTTTAATAAAATTGTTTTTTTTTCTGATCTAGCTAGAGTATTCTTAAGTGCCGTTAACGTAGATTCATTAACATCATTTCGCTTTGCCAAGTAGAAAGCCGCTTAACATTTAATGTAGTATTTAATAAATATTATGAAGTGTATAGGTTTATCAGGGCGAGCGAAGCGAGCCCTAGTATATCCCACAACCTGAACATTTTGTGGTACACTTTACGGAAAAACTATCACGCCTATTGATTTGTGCTTTAACATAGTAGTTTTTATTTATATGTAGATGTGTTATTATTGGTTAGTCAATTTTTTTATATGTATAGATGTGTTATCATCAGTCAGTCAAGATGTGACGACGCGAGCCCTCACAAAGCTCGGCTTTTAGCTAGTATATTTATATGCAACAAATGCGCTCCAAAACTATTGGAAACATTACTGGCGATTATAAAATAAAATATCTAGGCGCTCATCTTCCATAAGAAACACACAAAATGATAATGATATTAACCATAAAAATAATTCAAGTAGTCAAGGGACTATTCGGCTGTATACAAGTACTTAGGTAGCCTAAGGCTGATTAAAAGGAGCCAAATTAATATACTATGCATAATGAAGTAGGGCCGAAGTATGAGCATTACAATAACATCGCCCACACTTCATAAACCCCGCACAGGCCGGCGAGACGCACATTCATAGTTAATACTCGGCAGGACTTACCAACCTTTTTCCATGGAGCCCTGTTCAGATTTTCTTAATGAAAATTCGTACTTGTCTTATTAGGCGTTGCACGCAACTTTGTTGTACCCCAATATCGCGTATTTTTGCGAAATAGTATCCACAATACTTAATGTCAAATATAAAACCAATACCAATAGTCATGTCCTATCATATCTAGATTCTAGACAGCATTTCATATTAAAACGCCCTCTTAAATGTGTTAATTTTACATACTTTGATAATAATAATTTATGGTATAAAAACCTACCCTTAATGGTATTGTTTCTCCCTTGTAGCACGCTGGTTGGGAACTTCTGGCTTCGCAATGAATGAAATAATGTTAGTTGTTTGTACAGCTTTACATATTCAATTTACTCATGACCAAGAATCATCATCGCCGCCTTCTTTTAAAGCTTGTAAAAAAAGAGAAAATCTGATGCCCATCGACGTTTAAAGCACACTGACATTAAGGGACAAAACATTATGATGGGCCACATTTTCCATACGATGTATTATAATATATACCTTTCAAAACATACCTTTTGCGGATTCGGCAATGTTTTGAAAATGTTCACTGCGGCACGCTCCATGTTAATATTATAAAATAATGTGTCAGCCGATGTTTAACCAATAATAAAAAAAAAAAAAAAAAAATCCTTTTATTTCTCACTAATTACATATTGCGTTAGTAATTATATTTAAGAGGATAAATGTTTGTGTTAGTAAGAACCCCTCGCTTCGAAGGTGAAGGCCTCCTCTAGAGTTTTCCATGCTTCTCTACTTTTCGCTATCTCAATCCATTCTTCGCCAGCCATCTTTATTATGTCGCCAGTCCACCGAGTAATAGGTCTCCCTCTCGTTCTAGTGCCTGTGGTCCCTTTCCATGCTGTTATTGCTTGAGTCCACCTATTATCTGTCAGTCTCGAAAGGTAACGCTAACCAATAAAGCGCGGTAAATGCTCAAGATTTTTGGGAGTCCTCGAAGAGTAGTAACCAGTCCAGTGCGTTTATTTAAATAATAAAGATCTAAATCCAACTTAACGCATATTCTATCGATTCGCGAGAAAACGCTAATTTCACGCTGGGTTTTTGTGGGATCGTTAGGATGTGTCAGCCCGTTCATGCTGAAGTATCGCCAAGGTTAGATCTTTGATTTATATACCAAATTCCTTTAGCAGCTAAAATATTTCACAGATACTATCGTTAACGTAAATGCTCTACATAGGTAGCTTTGTTCAATTGTTATGCAGATAGGCTATACTATATAGGCTACTCTATCTCAAGCCCATTAGCAAGTGAGCATATCACATGTATTGTGCTCTAAATCCATTGACTTATAAGTTACTGGCGTAAAGACAAGTCCTGTCTGAACGTAAAGATTCTCCAAAGTGTGCGTCACAATAGGGCCACTGTGATACGCAGTACGCAAGGAGAGAAAGAGCTTGTATATAAAACAGAAAACTACATTGCTCTCGTATATTATGTTGTTAGCTTTAACTTCTCATAATAATTTTATATTTTATTAATTAAGTAATACTTTTAAGAACTTACTATTAAAATGCTTAAAATAACATGTCCCAAGTAATATTATTATATTTGTTAATGAATATGAATATCATGAATACTGAATAAATGATCCATAATTGATGCAAAGGCGG
Source organism: Cyaniris semiargus (assembly GCA_905187585.1). NCBI lineage: Eukaryota > Metazoa > Arthropoda > Insecta > Lepidoptera > Lycaenidae > Cyaniris > Cyaniris semiargus. The sequence continues at coordinate 16,231,680 of LR994558.1, forward strand.
TTTTATAACATGCAGTTTATTTGTGAGACGTCACTTTTTGGCTTTTTAGTAAAATGAAAATTGGTCTTACAATTTTTTTATTCCGACCCTTACTTTAGAAACCATTGCGTATTGTGTTCTAAATCAGGATGTCGAGGCTAATTCAATCTACAATCTCAATACAATATTGCTTTGGCGAAGACCATCACCAACCAAAACTGAACTCTAAAATGTTTATATAGAATCGAAATTCCCACGGGCAACCTTTTGAAGTTTGAATACAAGGACTAAATCTAAACGGAGAATCGCTTATGAAAATTTTCCAATTGGGAAACCATTTTGCCTGGATTACGTCTCACGTAGTTTATATATTTATGTATGATTAAGGACTTGTGACAAAATTATATTTCAATACATTAGGTAAAAGTATAAATTTAAATTAATATATCACCAATATATTATTATAATATTATAGTATGTAGTAGTATTATTGGAATAAAATGTTATTGAATAATTAACCGACTTCAAAAAAAAGGAGGTTATCAATTCGACGCGTATATGTTATATGTAATATTTCCAGAACTGCCCAATTTTCGTATATGTTAGTCTATATTAGCGTCTGAACAAATGTGCCAAATTTCAAAAGTGTATGTATGTATGTATGTATGTGTGTATGTATGTATGTATGTATGTTTTTATGTTTGTGTTCGCATATCTCTGGAACTACCATACCGATTTCAGTAATTCTTTTTTTGTTGTACTAGGTATTGTTCAACTTAGGGAATAGTGCAAGTTTCATCAAAATCGGTTCAGTAGTTTTGGAGGTAGGGAGTTTTTATTCTCAATTACGTACAATTTTGAAGTCGGTTTTATCTTTTTAAAATACAGTTATTTGCTCTATAAAACTGCTAAATAAATTATTAATTAAGTGTCACGTAGTTTCGGGCAACATTGATTGCTCGCATCTAATAGGCCTGAGCTCAATAAATGCTGGATCGATTTTTTAGGAAATTTTTCCTTCATATAGAGTAGGAGGAAATGCCATAGACAATTTTTTATTGCGGGAGACATCTAGTAAATTATTAACGGTCTTACCACAAAAGATTTAAACATCCGTTGAACAGATGATTAGAGAAAAATTCAGTACAAAATTGTCACAAAACAACCGTTCAACAGATGTTTAGTTCTTTGTGGTAAGACCGTAAGTTTTAAAGCATTAAATAACCCTGGCTGTTACTAATATTATAACACCAAGGGAACATACTGGTCGAAGAGGTAATAAAACCTCTACGTAAATCGTTTGGTATTCCGTCTCGATATGAGCTGCTCAAATATTAACGCGCCATCAAAAGGGCGAACGTGTGAATTAGTAAGGGAGGGATATCGAATTTGCTTACGCGACGGAGCTACTCTGGGAATTTTATACAGTCTTATGTAGCGTGTACAAAATATAAGGAATATATGTTCCGCGCGGCTTCGCCCGCGTGATGTAGGAATTTCACGGAAACCGTACATTTTTCCGCAAAAAATAGTCTATGTCCCTTCACGTGGTCTATTCTTTATGTGTGCCAAAAAACGTAAAAGTTTTTTCCACATTTGCAAACGGGTCACCTGATGGAAAGCAACTTCCGTCGCCCATGGACACTCGCAGCATCAGAAGAGCTGCAGGTGCGTTGCCGGCCTTTTAAGAGGGAATAGGGTAATAGGGGAGGGTAGGGATGGGAAGAGAAGGGAATAGGGGAGGGAAGGGAAGGGAATAGGGTAGGGGATTGGGCCTCCGGTAAACTCACTCACTCGGCGAAACACAGCGCAAGCGCTGTTTCACGCCGGTTTTCTGTGAGAACGTGGTATTTCTCCGGTCGAGCCGGCCCATTCGTGCCGAAGCATGGCTCTCTTCAGCTTTATAATATTAGTAGATTATTAATATAGATTATTAACGTGTAGAGATGTCAATTCGTTTGTGATTACCTATGACTAACGCCGATGCTGCACAATCAATTTTGCTTTTAATCATAGTGGTAATTTGATTATCGCCCCTCATTAGCGATTATATACAAATTTTGCTGTGTTTTCTAATAAGTATTACGATCCCGGAAGACGATTGACTTAAATGAAATTAAGATTTATTTAATAATTGTATATTTTCTGATATTTGCATAACGGAAAACACGATTCACTTATTTTGACTCGATAGCTTTATATTTTTCGAAATTATGAATCTTTCTGGGCTTTTCAACAAATATCTGTTACACTTTATAAAATAATGGTTAAAGGAAATACTAGTATTGTATTTAATTTTTAAGTAATCATCAAAAACAGTTTTGGGACTTACGACCTTTACTTTCGTGCTATAATGCGGGAATTGTTGTTACGCGATATTGTTCACTATTAGCTGCAGCGTTAAGCACAATGCTCGGGGGTACGATTCATGGAATAATTATATCACGATTGGAGGATAGCGGGGTGTGTAGGCGGGGCTAGCGTGCATTGATATTTTTGACAGCAGGCTCTTAAGGCCGCTTTTTCAATCATCAACGGGTGATTAAAACGTCTTCTGGGCAAGATGCCTTCGTAAATTTTTTATATTCTATTTTTTGCCTTTGATAGTGCAAGTAAAGAAAGCATATAAAGAGTAGCGTAGTTTTATGCGTGTGTGCATGTTCTTAGTTATGTGACTATTCTAAAAGGTAGTATGCCATAATATAAAACTCAAAAAGAGTACTAAGAAAACATAAATATTCGGGAGTTCGGTCGTTTGAGTTCCTGCGAATGTGGTGTCCGATAAGAATTAGAAAATTAATTCTCTCCCCCAAAAACATTTTTATAGCGTACTGTTTCAAGCATATTCGGAGTCGGCGTGCCGGATGTCCGGTCGTCCCTCACACTATCACCACCGCATCCGGATCCGGACCGGTGATACGTTTTATCTCACTTTTTCTAATTTACTGAGAGCATAACATTATTTTATACCTCGTTTTAAAGTTAATTAGCACTACGCAGGCTTATGATGACATAGGTAGAGTTTATGATGTCGACGAAAAAGAAGGGGTGTGTTTAATGCGCATAAATGTTATCGTGTATACGTAAGCTACATTTTGTTCATAATAATATAAACTAGATGACACCCGAAACTCCGTTGCGCCAAAATTCGTTATTCGCGCAGGAACAATACATTTTTCCCGGATAAAAAATATTTTATGTCCTTTCCCGGGAAAGGACATAAAATATTTTTTGTCTCCATACCAAATTTCAGCAAAATCGGTTGAGCGGTTTAGGCGTGAAGATATAACAGATAGACAGACACACTTTCGCATTTATAATAAGTATTAGAGTAGGTTTAAGTATGTTCTTTGATTTGCACTCGAGAGGGTGTAGGTTCGATTCCAATGAGACAAAGTCGTGCCAAATCTAAGGTTCCTTACTGCGATTAGCGTGTACCGGTCAGATGATAGATCTTCTTATTTTCATCGGGTTATCCCAAGTCAGTGTCACTCGGGATCTGTCCGCTGAACTTGACATAGCCCGACCAACTTACGTAGTTCCGCCATACTACATAATAATTTATTATGAAGAAAGTCTTGAATTTTAATTGTATCATAAAGATGGAAAAGCAATCAGTATAATAGAACATACATAGCACAAGCACACAAACACCATACTGCTAAAATCACACCTCATTTTAGCTTTGCCGTTTTCACCCCTGGTAACCTTTAAAGAATTTAACCCCTCGAAGTAAAAATCTCGAAACAGAGCTTTTAGCTTCAACCGAGCGTGTTTCTAGAAATTTCTTGTGCTGAGCGACTTCACAACTCGCTTTTATTACCCCCCCGCTGGCATCTCCCCCTTTTCCCCTTGCCCGGTTAGCCTTATTCGAGCATTGTAGCATCTAAAATTAGAGTAAATTACGAGCATCAAGATTAGTTATACAGTCATGACGTTGACTGTAAACTAATCTTGATGGTATCAGATTACAGAAATTTTAGTGGTACTTACTTTGATAGTGTAATAATTATTACGGTCGCGGTTATACTATGGTATTCACGGCTAGATAAGTTACATAATTTCATATTAAATTATGTAATTTATAAAAAAAAAAAACCGGCCAAGTGCGAGTTGGACTCGCCCATGAAGGGTTCCGCAGCAGCAATAAGGTTTATTTTTATGAAATTAAAAGGTTTTTGATTTATTTTTATATTTCAGTTGATTTAATGAAAGTTAAATTAAGTTTACCATTTATGACGTATAAAAAAAAACTACTTGTTAGATTTCGTTCAAACCAATTTTCGTTTTTTTAGACTTATCATGCCCCTACTTTAGAAGTTAGAGGGGGGGGGGGGCACACGTTTTACCTCTTTGGAAGAGTCTCTCTCGCAACTATTCAGGTTAGAAAAAAATTATATTAGAAACCTCAATATGATTTTTGGAGACCTATCCATAAATAACCCACACGCATAAGTTAGATGAAAAAAAAAAAATTTGATTCAGTTGTACCTATGGGGACCCCTAAAATTTTTAATAATTTTTCCATTATTGTATTAAAATCTTAATGCGGTTAAACAGACTACATCTACTTACCAAATTTCAATAGTATAACTCTTATAGTTTCGGAGAAAAGTGGCTGTGACATACGGACGGACAGACAGAGAGACAGACAGACAGACATGACGAATCTATAAGGGTTCCGTTTTTTGCCATTTGGCTACGGAACCCTAAAAATCACACGTGTTGTGATTTGGACTATGGTCTTAAGCATGTTTCAATGTATGCTTTTTTACAAAAAAATTAGAGTCGACCACAGGAAAGAACATAGGGTAGAACATATTTTCATCGCTATTACTCTCAGATAACAACTTATTATTTATATAACCTCTAGAGCGCTAGTCTTCTTTGATAGCTCTCAAATGTGGCGAATTATCAAAACTAATTACATTAGTGCCATCACTTTACTATTGAAATGAACCAGCCCTCCCACAGATGTTCGGCCAGCTCTCCGAGAACTTAGGAACCGTTGAGTCATTGAGTCACACAATGGCCACTGGCCGCAGGTCAGCCATATTACACAGAGGATGCTTGTGACTTGTTAGGCATAATACAAATTTATCAGATGTTTGTCTTTATTGCGTCCGAAGCCGCTCATCTCGTAAGAAGAGAATAAAAAATTATCAATAGTTCCTTTCCTGGGACTAAAAGTCAAAGTAAATTTTATCAAAATGGATTCAGTGGTTCAAGCGTGAAGAGGTTTCAAAAAGATACATTTTCGTATAAATAATATTATATCAGTAAGGAGTTACAGACTCACAAGAAGTGCGCTTCGTATATGGCTTAGTCATGTAGCTATACAGCTAGTCAGGTAGCCAATCAGCCATGTAGCCATATTATAGCTAGCCATGTTGCCATACGTGGCTCGGGAGTCTGCTGTAGTAATGCGATCGTCCATTCCTGTATTGCTTTGACTGTGTGTTCAGATCTGTTTGTACAGACTGTCTGTTGATACAAGTGTACAAGCGAACTACTTTTGCAGTAAACATCTTAGACAAAAAATTGTACCTAGCTTTTACAGTTTATAATATTATGACGTTACAAAATTACTATCGAACGTTCATCAAAAGTTATGGATTAATCATAATATATTATACAGTTTACTACATTTCAACAAATTTTTATTATAATTTTGATTGTATTTCCTTTTAGTAGGAGTCCTTAATAACTATATCTAGAAGAATATCTTATTTATAATATGTAAGTGTTATAAAGTTATTGCAGTGAAAGTCATAATTTAAAGCTTAAACCTATAAGCATAACTCAGCTTAATCTTACATTTTTTTTTATAAAATAAGGGGGCAAACAAGCGAACGGGTCACCTGATGGAAAGCAACTACCGTCGCCCATGGACACTTGCAACATCAGAAGAGCTGCAGGTGCGTTACCGGCCGGTTGCCAGTTTTATTTGTCATGTTAAATGACAAATAAAACTGCGAATATTTTAAAATAACGAGGCTATTCCTGACGTTACGACTCCATAATCCCTTAAAGGGGTTTTCATATTTTAGATAATTCAAATAATTTAGTGTCGAAGTTCTCTGCGCTGGCCGCGAGCCAGACGGAAACGAAGAAATCGCGTTGACAGAACATTCCGACGATCATATGTGACCGTTTTGATATTGCTGACTAAAAATGTTTGAGAAAAGCTGCTTCTTTTTATAGTATCGGGCGAAAAATATATTGTGTGATATAATACTATGGGCTTAATAGACATGAACACAGCTACTAATAAAGTTACGAATACTTAGCCGTCCTAATGTGTACTGTACAGCTTTTGTTATTAATTTCCGAATATGCAGCTGTCGACGATTTCTGCTTGGGCTATTAGTTTCTGGTACATTATTAATTATTTAGTTATGTAAAGACGTGGAGACATAAAAACAACCATTAGCCTAAAAAAGGACTTTATAATAATATGGGCCCATATTTATTTTATGTACCAAACAGCCAAACCCATTGAATGAACTATGAACGCCTGAGCACTAAATCCAACCTGCACAGAAATGGCAGATAAATCACAGGCCAGTGTTATGTATTAAAAATGCAAAATAACAGTCTGAATGGCTGCCAAGCCTGCGGCGAGACTGTAAAGATGACTTTACGATCAACGCCGCAAGAGACCGCGACCGACAAACATTCAAATAAAATTCTACTATGACTTAGGTCGTCGTATCCATACCGCCACTCCAGCAGCAGCGGCATGGATCGCTAGACCAATGTCGCCGCCGGAAGAACATGATATAGCATCCATACTTATGTTATAAATGCGAAAGTGTGTCCGTCTGTCATTACCTCTTCACGCCTAAGTCGCTGAACCGATTTTGCTAAAATTGTGGAACCGATTTTGTAAAGGTGTGAGAATACTTTGAGTCCCGGGAAAGGACATAGGATACTTTTTATCACGAAAAAGTGTACGGTTCCCGCGCGATAAACGAATTTTGGCGCAACGGAGTTGCGGGCGTCATCTAGTAGTTCACAAAATGGTATTATATTGAATTTTTGTCGGTCGCGTTCGCTTGCCGCATCGATCGGAACGGTACCTTTACGCAACTGTTCGGGGGCCGGAGCCAAAAAACTGTGTTTATCGAGTATCGTGTGGCGGTAAACGGTTATGGAGCCATCCAGTCCCGATACCCGCGATTGACTGATACTTTCTGATGGAACCCCAGGGGTGTGTGCTAGATTTTAGATCATTTTTTTGGTAGGGATTTCTGAGTAATATTCATAATTCATTTTTATATCTGGGGTCACGGCAGTGCCCCTAGCCAAGTCTAGATCATATTTTTGGTGGGCATTTCTGAGTTACATTCATAATTCATTTTTGTAAGGGACATTACACATCCTAAAGTATTATCACTCATTTATGTTACAGCCAGTAAATGGGAAAATCTCTCTAGATATTTTTATACTCATATCACTCAGTCTGATTTTAAAAAATCTGTATCGCGGTGGTTGCCAAACTCCTCGAAAATGGCTAGACAGATTTACGGCCGTTCCCAATATTTGATCTATCTCTGGTTTTGCCCTACTAGAGATAGGAATAGCTCTCATTAGACATTAGAGACATATATTTTATGTCAATTCAATGTTAGCTGCGATCGGTCGTATGTCAAACCAGAGATAGATTGAATATTGGGAACCGCCGTTAGAAGCAATGTGTGCCTTTGTTTTAGATCTGAGAATCGGCCATATCTATTTTCCATACCGGAAATAACGTATATAATATTTTAAAACAAACACTACTAAACTAAGCTATATGATAAAAGTTGGTTTGGACTATGGATACACTTTGGTGGAAAGGAGTTCCTCATTTCAGTGTAAATTGACCGTTAGTCCCAAACAACGAAAGCAAATTAAATTATAAAGATTACTTGTCATGTCGCTTCAACCGCCTGCGCCGACCCGCAGAAGGTTAGAGTCTAATTCAATTATTATTTCATCAAAACTGAACTCAGCAGATGTGACGCATTTTTATTGATAAACTCAACAAAAAGTTTATCAACAAAAATGGTACTCCGATACTTAAAAAAATACAAATTATGAATTTCCTCAGTAGGTACTTTTTACTTTTGTAAGCTTTATTTCTTCGTTTTTAGGGTTCCGTACCCAAAGGGTAAAAACGGGACCCTATTACTGAGACTTCGATGTCTGTCCGTCTGTCTGTCCGTCTGTCTGTCTGTCCGTCTGTCTGTCTGTCTACAGGCTGTATCTCTCTCTATAACCGCTATAGCTAGACTTCTGAAATTTTCACGGATTATGTATATTTGTTGCCGCTATAACAACAAATACTAAAAACAAAATAAAAATAATATTTAAGGGGAGCTCCCATACAACAAACGTGATTTTTTTTGCCTTTTTCGTAATCAATAATGGTAGCAGCTAGGCATTTGAAATACTCAGAATATTCTTAATTATATTTGTACGTTAGTAATTAAAAATAAAATTAAAATAAAATAAATAGTTAAGGGGGGCTCCCATACAAAAAACACATTTTTTGCCAACTTTCGCTCAATAACGGTGCAGAACCCTTCGTGCGCGAGTCCGACTCGCACTTGGCCGATTTTTTTTTTGCTCGATATCAATAATGGTAATAGGTAGGCCCTTAAAATTTACACAAAGACCTTGATTATATGTGTACTTATTTTTTATTTTATGTATTAAAATAAAATAAAAAATTAAGGGGGACTCCCATATATAAAACACATTTATTGGCCAATTTTTGCTCTATAACGGTACGGAACCCTTCGTGAGCGAGTCCGACTCGCACTTGGCCGATTTTTTAGGGTTCCGTAGTCAATAAGGAACCCTTATAGTTTCGGTCTGTCCGTCCGTCTGTCTGTCCGTCTGTCTGTCCGCGGTTTTGCTCAGAGACTGTAGGACCTACAAAGCTGTAATTCGGCATGAATGCACATATTAATGATGCCGACAAATGGTATAAAATCTTTAAAAAAAAAATTTTTTTATGGTACCTCCCCTACACATCAAGCAGGGATGATTACTTTTTTCGCGTCCATCACACCGTGTAGAGTATCGTTGGATAGGTTCTTTAAAAAAATACGAGTATTCATAGATCATTTTCCGATTTAGGAATCCATTTGTAAAATATGAAGTTTTAAAGTGGAAAAAATCGTTAGAGTCCAGTGTCCCCCCCCTTCTACCAGCTAAACGGTTGCTTCTGGAAATGTAAAAAATTCACGAGAGTAGAAAATATGCTGAATTTAAAAGGAAAACTATCACGACTAAGAAGACTTCATAAGTTTTTGAGTAATAGTCGATCAACTAAAAAAAATGTATTCGGCGAAGTATAAAGGAACTTTTCGTTCAAATTCCTTTGAACATAAAGTTTTTTTAACAATTTTTATGCAATGATCAAAATTTTTCGATTCATAGACGCAACACTTTTTACACATTTATTTCGGATTCTGTATTTTAAAACGTATTATTTACACAAAATATGTTAAAAATATGTTTTAAAATACACAGTTTATTTAGGATATCTGTTAGTTCTGCAAAATATTTTTTTACACGATAGTAAAATAAGAGATTAAAATAGCTCGATTTATCAATTTAGAGCAACAAAATAATTTTCAGTACAAATCATAGCAAATGGTCCGACGGAAAAACCGATTTTGTCATTAATTTTAAACAGTGATTGGAACCTCCATAAATCTGTTTTTTTCAGGACTGACCAATTTGGGTTCAAGGTAATTTTATGCATTATCTTTTTTTTCGTTGATTATATTTTGATGTTTTCACAAACAATATACAAAAGCGCCAAATAGATAGTTTTTATGTATGAAGAAAGTGCTATAAAATATTCAGTAGGCAAAAAGAAACCTCGTAATTTGGTAGGGTTATGTCAAAGCCACAACTAACATTCATACAACCTAAGCTAATTACGTATTTCTGCCTGTTTATGAATCAATTTCTCCAGTTAAATAAGGGTACGTAAGATTCATAGAGTTTAGTCTTGACAAGTTCTGCTGTCCTGGTAAATACTTTCCGTCAAATACTTTATACTTACTACATTATAATTTTGATTACTAAACTGGGCTTATGTCCATTTTCTGAAGTTTTTGTCTAAACACACTAGGCCGAAAATACGCGGCTGAAGTTGGGCAAGATTACGCCTGCAATGTATTTTAAATTACCGGTGACACACCATGCCGAAATTACGTCGCGTTATATTGTATGCGTAGCGCATTGCAAGCGTAATCATGCCGAACTTCGGCCGCGTATATTCGGCCTAGTGTGTTTAGACACGACAGAAGTTTATCAATTCAGTAGCGTTGTCGATTCGCTGATGTTTTAACGTAAGCCAATCAAAAATGCTAGTGAAAATATAATCCTGTCAAAAAAACTTCGAAACCGGGCGTTAGTCCCGCAAAGCCTGCTAGTCAATATATTTCGTCAGATCTACTATACTTTTACGATATACACCGATTTAGTCCTGCAAAGTCCTGCTACCCTGGTCACAGCGCGGTGTATTGCTGTGCTGCTGCTGATGGAAAGCTAACGGGCGGGCGTCGGGCGCCGGCCTCCAATCATTGCGCTTCACGCCTGTTTGAGTACGATACACGCTTTCCAGTTCTATTTTACAGCCATGATCAGACCCTAAATATTGTAAAATATTGTGATGTTGTAACAAACAATTTTTTTCGTAACAAACAAACAAAAAATTATTGCTTAACAACGTCTAAACGTTGTTAAGCAATAATTATCTTAACATGCTAATTATTATTAGCATGTTAAGATATAAGATATAAAAGCAAAATTAATTGAAAAAAAATATTATCAATTTGCTTTAATTTATTACTTATATGTTTCCAAAAATTATAATTTTAAATTATTCGATAAGAAGTTTAATGAAAATTTATTTAAAATATGAAAAAAGTAACTTTTAATTGTAAAAATTGCATGCATTTAACTATGTGATTATGTAACAGAAGTATGCTATAACAAAATGGTTTATTGAAATTTGATTTAACATGTTAATTATTGTTCTGATGTAATATTACCTATATAATTAAATTTTAAAATATATAGTGTTATCAATTTATTTTAAATGGTTTCTTTAAAAATTATAATTGCTCAATTATTAAATAAAAAGTTAAATAAAATTGATAAATAATATACTTATATATTAAAATTAAAAAGTAAATCAAGGTATTAAATTAGCATGCTATGATGTAAATGTGATACATATATATAAATTAATATTAAAACATGTAAGCAAAAATGTTAAAAGTATAAATGTTAATATTGTAAATTGTTAAGGAAAAAATGAGGCTTTATTATTATTATAAGCATTTGTATATCATCCCACAAAAAATACGTATTGAGTTATAAATGCAGTCATGTTCTTTACATCAATTAGAACAAGACTGCATTAATTATAACTCAACAAAATGTGGGTTAAAACACAAATGTTTAAAAGCGAATTGCAATGCGAGCAATTGTTATAATAAACTTAATACTCTGGTTTGTCGTCAGAACAATCTAATCTTGCACGGTGTACAAGTGAATCTCAATTTAATACAGGGTGTAACAAAATAAGTGATAATAATTTAGGGTGTGTACGTGTTCCTTGTAGAGAGTTCACTGTGAAAGTAGCAGCGCTGAAAGATCAAATTTTTTTCTCACTTTCGTATGGGGAAATTTGTGACGTTCGGGCCCTTGCCCATACAAAAGTGAAAAAAAAATTCGTCTTCCAGCGCTGCTACTTTCACAGTGAACTCTCTACAAGGAACACGTACACACCCTAAAGTATTATCACTTATTTTTGTAACACACTGTATATTTAAGAATTACTGATATTTAACTTCAAAACTGATAATCTTGTACATTTATATAATGGTTCTCGATAACGGCTGCAAGCTATCCATGAGTTTTGGTTGCCCATTGTACTTCTGAGTGAAAGAAGGATCTCGCTATGTCGTAATTTTATTGTTCCGGACTGAGATTTCCCAGTTTCTGACAGCTCAGCTTCTTACAGATGTTTATCTATTTCATAGTATTAACTCAAAAAAAAACTCGAAAGCAGGCATAAAACTTCGGCAAAACTCGGCCTTTAAAGTACTTTAAACCCTCGATAAATTAATGATACTACACTAATCGGGTTTTAAATAAACCTTTTAACAGTTCGGTTTTCGTACTTAAGTAACTTTAGGGTTTCGAAGTTTTTAGAGTCCTTAGACTCGATCGTCCTCATAACAAAACTAAGTTTTGAGTGATTATTCAGAGTGTCATCTCAAAGGAATATTTTACAACTTTATATTTCTGAACTGCTTAGAAAATGTTTTTCTAAGTCTAACAAGTAACAACACTCGAAAGATAGATGTTTGGAAATACTAAGCTATCAAAGTTTGAATTACACTGTTGTTTTAACTGTTCATTGTTCAACTTATTTATTGTTTTTCCTTTAAAGAAATTGAATAGTTTGTCGTCTATTGTAATACACCGTTATCTTTGTTTTTTTATCTAAATGTATACGAATGCAAAGTGTTATATTCTGGTTACGTATTATTTTTTAGATCATTCATTAATGTATTGAAATAAACTGTATCCTGTAACCTGTTGTCATGATTTTATTCTCTTATTAATTATTCTTATTTTAGGCTTATAATGACGACATGACGTCATCATTCCTACAAACATTAGATATAACATGTCATATTATCACATGGTAAACATTAACTCGTACATCTGATTATTCACTCCACACAATGAAATCTCACAATACCGCCAACTCATTCAAGACGCCGACATTTTCTTGTCCATTGCGCAGTAAACGGCTCTGAATCGCGGCCTCTTTTGTTATGGATTTCCTCCCAAACTTTTCCGGGTATGCTACCCCTAGTACCCACACAGTATACATTGCTTATTTAGTTCATATTGTATTATTTGAAGTAAGTTGTAAACGCGCAATCGAACGTCTGTTGTGTTATTGTATCTCTGATTTGTGTGTGAAAGATACGATAAATTGTCTCTAACGAAAACACTACATATTTTGTTCATGTGATATCTTTAGAGCATACGTACCAAATGCGCAATGTGTGTTTTGGAAATTTTACTTAATATTATACATTGCTGGTTTTCTTATTGACACGTCCGCGTCATGTTAGCTGATAGTAAGCAGTGTATAGTATCCTGCTATGTATTATCGCTTGTAGTTTCAGGATAATATAGAGTTCGTCTAAATTGTGGGTAAATCACCAGTTTTGGCAGCGACCGCGCGTTATCGCCTAATTTAACGCCGCATAATATTAAGTAGAACATTCAATTTTGTTACTAATTTATGTATAAATTGATAGACAACGTCTAAAAGTTAATCATCCTTCATGTTTCAATAAGTGTTTTGAAAATATTTACTGCTTTTTTTAACATTTCTAAAGTTAATTACTACGATTTGATTTCACATTGTCAGCCTTAAGTGGTCGCTAGTGACCTTGTTGTTGGAGCGACCTAAAATAAATAAACAAAAAAAAAGACAAATTGACCAGTCAAAGATAAACTGTAATAGACTGTGTAAATATTTTTATGATATGGTGGTTAGTAGAATACTTTTAACTCATCAAGGGCCTGTTTCACCTAGGCTATTCACAACATTTTTGACAGATTCTCCATACTTGATCTGTCAAGTTAATTGGTGGATAGCCTATTCGTCACTTACCAGGAAGTGGTGAAACAGGCCCTTAGTGATTAAATAAATAAAATAAAATAAAAAAGCCTTTTATTTCTTGCCAATTACAATTTGCTCGATCAAATCACATTCTAAAATATATTAAATTTATAAGCAATAGGGTAATTAAATCAATTTACTTTAAATAGTAACCCTTAGTGATTAAACACTATAAAACCTTTCTATAAGATCTACACAATAATATAAAAACATGGATATTTTCCTTTAAATTATAACAGTTGTAATATTACAGTATACCCATAATATATTTGTCTCATATTTTATGCTTCAAATACAATTTGAAATCAAACCATGTCGCAAATCCAAGCATCTTCATAATCTCAGCAGATTTATCGCTCGGTAGGTATACGTGATTGTGGTCTACTGGTCTACCCGGGGCTATCGGTCTGATTTATACCAGACCATATTCGCTATTGAACCTTACTTCCATAGTAATATTATACGATTAAATGTGACTGTCAGTTTGTCTGTCACTCTTTTACGCGTCCTCGACCGATCATTATGAAACTTTATTTTTGGTGGTATTAGAAGTAACATAAAAGACAAAAAAATGTTTACTTATCTCAAAATATAAAAAAAATGTGGGCATTTTTTTTTTGGAGGCATTAAAAGTAATTAGTAATTATATAGTTACACTTTGACGAAAATTCTTTTTTTTTAAATATCAAAATGCACTTAGAAAGAATTAGTCAAAACGATTTTTGGCACACCACCGTTGCATTAAAATCGTTTATCGCGCAGATGCCGTACATTTTCCGAAATAAAAATATCCTTTGTCTTTTCCCGGGACTTTAAGTACATCCTTACAAAATTTCAGCAAAATGACAGACAGACACACTTTCGCATTTATAATATTATGTATGATGATGCCCCTAAGGGGCTGAAGTAGGGAATACGCTTCCCAAGAGTTCTAAATCACTGGGATGTACCCGCGGTATAAAGCTAGTAAAGGTATACAAGAATATAGATACGTCGCACGCACGAGTGTCGCATGTCGCCCGCCAACATCATACGTGAGGTCATTTATATTCGACGATTTCTTTACGATTTTCGGGGACTTCCTTTTATATCGTCACATTGATGGACACGTTTTGACGGATCGTTTTATTTATATAATTTGTTTCTCGAAGTAGGCAGTGTAGAAAGACATTTTATTTTATTTCTAGGTCAAGAGGTCATTTTTTGCAGGGTTAAACTTAATCTATGACCTATTTTACAATCTACTAAATACAGTGGTCTAGTCTTTTACGACGCTGGCTTACTGAAGTCTTAATGCCTCTTACACCGGTTTCACTGACAGTGTCAGGTTCTAACTGAAAACAACGCTGCTACGCAGGAGTGATTTTATAGTGCCCAAGTGTGTGCGCAGTTTTTTTTGCCGTCGCAGTTTACCGTCGTAACCCAGTGGGACGGTTAACCAACACGACTGGTAAGAGATCACTTTACTTATTACTTGCCTACAAACTTTTTATCGCAATATTTAATTATTTTAACGATGTTTTAGTAATATTTCAGTCTCGTTATTATAAGTTATTTATGAGCTTATAAAAATATACCATCATTATAAATATTAGCTTCAGTTTGTACCGAAACCCGATGAGTAGAAGTCGGGTAGATTTTTCCTGTTACTAAAGTTTTTTAATAAAGTTTATCTATTCACAAGTGCTATTATTTGGTTGGCTAGCGTTAAAAATATTAACAAATCAACTCTGTTAAATACATAAAGTCCTGTTAAAAAAAAAAAAAAAACATCAGAAACCGTTCATTAATGATGCTGAGAATCTGGTCTACACTGTCATAATATTGGTACCACTGATGTCACTAAAACGATCTTTCGTCACGTGATCACGAAGTGTCGTGCCCGTGTCGTAACTCGTATCGCTCCCGTCGCGTACCGTGTGGTGTTATGCCGCGGTAATATTTTACCGTCACCGAATGGAAGAATAAAATATTAGATGCGAACATAAATTTAATGCCGAGATATTAATGTGCAGGATTAACGACACCGGTTTTATCATCATTAGCACGAGCTTTGGGGATCATTTTTGTACGGGATGTATTTTACTGGCGTTTTCTGTGTCACTGCAAATAGGAAGAGGAATGTCCGTCGCGATAGAAAAGGGGCAGGGTCAGGATCTGCCGTATCAATTATACGGGGCCCCTGGGGCTCTGGGCCATGGGACCATTTTATCCATTTTTGGTTTTGTGAGAAATCTATATCCTTTTCTAAGGGCCGTCAAACAAATTATTATACGGGGTCCCGCCAAGGCACGCTACGCTTCTGGGCAGGGTACTAGATTTGCATACGATAATTATTTTAGTAGAGAAACTAGAAATCAAAAACATCGCATAATTAAACTGAAATATTATGGCGCTCGAAGATTTTAAATTGAAAATTAAAATTACATAGCATATTGCTTAACTAATAACTATTTTCCCTTAGTAACAAAATATTTATACAGCAAAATACTATACAAGATTGTCTTTCTCTGGCATATTGGAAACGTCACATCACAGACAAAAAAAGCGGCACTTGAATGGTTATACACTGAGCAAATATTTTTAATCGTAAGGGGGTTTATTTTTAGCATAATCATTATTCAAGGTATAATAAGATATTTAGGTTACATACGTAATTCTTATATTCAAAAGCTGTAGACATTTGATATTTATCAGTTACTTTATGTAAGGTATTTCCAAGTGAAAAACTCAAAGACTTAAAATCTCCAAGAACAATTGTACGAATTACATCAAAGGAAAATTCAAAGAAAAATCTTTTTTAATTCGAGATCAGACAATATTGATACAAAGCCTTCTGACAAAAAAACACAAGCGAAAATCGAAAGTCTGAAGACAATTGATAATATAATGTTCCATCTAATTATACGTCTTATGAAATTGTGAGGGAAATAGAAAAGCAATTGCTTCACCGATAATGCTTTATAAAATCATTTTTCTCGGATTGAAACTCGTCTGGCAGTAGGCGTTATTTTAAAAGATTCAATGTGACATTGATGTGTATATACGATCTTCAGTTTTACGCATTTTTGTGACATTTAAGCGACCACTTTTGTCAAGACAAAGTAATCTGGCGATTTGCTTACCTCTTCGTCTGGCGGCGCTCGGGCTGCCGGGCATGGACACTGATACGGACTACTGGATATGGACTATAGTGATAGTTGAAATATTTTACGGTGACACCAGCGGTCATTGACCTTTTTAGTCTAGGAGCTATATGAAAAATGCTCGCACTGTATTCTGTTAACTTAAGATAAAAATTGAAATTGAACACAGACTATTATAGACTAGATTCATCGGAAAACCCCTTGGTAACTCTCAGAATGATAATAATCTTCAACTATTTATGAGTTCGAAGTGGTATACTTTATACTCAGTTCACACCGACTATACAAAATACGATATGCCCTTAGACTAGAAACATCTGTTACTTCATTGTCAATCGCGCTTTGTATAGAAAACGATGAAATATGACGAGTTTTTTGACAGGGGTCAATGACCGCTACGAACACAGAATTCATTCATACAGAATTCAGCGATACGCAAGTGAAAAACTTTGGATCCCTTTTGACGAAAAATGCGGAAACGTAGGTGAAAGAAATTTTGCACAGTTATAGTTTATATGGTGAAGGAGTGCATGGAGCTAATATTATTTTGAAATTATGCTTTTATCATACATTTTTTTAAACAAATAAAACATTACACACACTATAACACACACACTAGGAGATTTTTATTGACAAGCCTATACACACGAATTGTACTCTTTTATTTATGGTTGAAGTCTGTTGTCAAATTGAAAATATATTTAGTTTTTTTTATTGAATCTTAAATACTGTTAGACAATTACTACACGGCCAGTCTGTCATCATTTGACTTTATTAATCTGAGACTGTCGCAGGAATTATGTCTAAAAAAATAATAAAGTCAATATTTTGACAATAGAATATCAATAGAAAAGCGTTGAAATTTGAAACCTATGATCACGGACGTAAAGAAAATACGGACGTAACCTTGTCTAATCACGAGTGAAGCTAATACTATGGCCGCCCGTGTAGGATGTGTGCGTGTCATTGGCGCCGTCACTCAATGTACAATGACAGCGGGTTGTAGTACCTAGTTGCGTGTGTGAGTGTCGGTCACGTGTACAATAAACGAAATTGTCGTACCCTGCATGCTTCACCTCTTTATAGTGTAATGGTACGTCCGTATTTTTTTTACGTCCGTGCTTATGATTTAATTTTTTATTTGAGGTCGAATTTTGACCATTGAGCGATCTCTAGTTATTTTAAATGCTAAATCGTGTCTGTCTATATCTGATAGATCGTTAAATTTAATCTGCTGAAGCAGTTTTGATGTGTACAAAAATGCTTACTACTGGAAAAGGACAAAGATAAAAACTATCTGGGCAAATTAACATTCTTCTGTTAAATAAATATTAATATTAGTACCTACCAGAAATATAAGAGTAGATAAATCTTAATTACAATATAATAATTCGTCGAAAGGTCATACACTTGAAAGTGTTCGGGTATATGAGCCACTTGAGAAAACAAAACCATACAAAATGGCGCCCTAAAAAGATATACAATTTCGTATTATATCCCTAGTATGGCGAAGGAAGCCATGTTATTTTGGATATCCACTATCCAATTCATTAAAATAATACATTTGTCAGTTAATAAGTACTTTTTCTGTCAGTTTCTGCAGAAATTACTACGTGTAATTTCGAGTTGGCAACGTTGGCCAATAGCAAATATTACTATTTTTTTATATTTTTTAACTTTCATTTTAGATTATAATGTAAAAATAAAACAGTATGTTTTGTTTGCATTACAACAATATTTCACTTATAATCATGACATACATTTTTATGATAGCTCTGAAGCTCAAATAAGCAGGTTAACCACGACTAAAAAAATATACATATTACATATAGTCGAAATGCCTACCATTCTGCTCCTGTAAGGTTATTACCATCTTAGGCCCGTATTTTTGGTTAGTACTTAAGATGCGACCCGGTCTCAAGACGCGGTTCGGCTCTGTGATTGGTCCAACTTTTGACAGCCAACCAATCACAGAGCCTGAACCGTGTCTTGAGACCGAGATGCATCTTGAGTACTGACCAAAAATACGGGCCTTAGTAACCTTCGTCATTATTGAATGATTCAAACTCTTGCTTAAACAAACTCGATACAACTTTTTAACTTCTAATGGGCCCGGAATTGTTAAGTGGTTTGGTGTGCGAGTTTTGACAGTTTTTTCGAGCTCATTTATCGAGTTTGTTTTGCTCGTATGTGTTTTGGTTACTTTGTATCTATAATGATATTTAATGACGAAAGCGTATTAAGACACGCTCAAACCAATGAACCTATTTTGAGGATTTGTCAAATTTCTCTTTTGTTCGGTTTCGGCTCTTTTATTTGCATTACAATTTAAGGAAAAGAAATAATATGCTTTGTGTAAATGAATAAAATAATGTGGTTAAAAGTAAAACATTGAGATAAATGAAACCTCAAATGTATTTCAATAATTTTATTATTGACATTTAAATATTTCATTGATTCTGTACAATAATTTGATTTACCTTAGACCTATGACAAACATAAACATTAAACAACTCTATTTATTTTATAACTTTTAGAAAAAGTAACAATGATAATAATTTCAACGTAGTTTGATTTTGACCTAAATACAACGGTAAATACAAAAGTTGAAATAATTGCAGCTTTAGCAGTCAGCAGGTTGTAATTTTAAGAAGAATAAACAGGTTGGTTTTAAACGGGACTAATAATTACAATCTTTGAAGCGTAACTATAGCCTTTAAAAATTAAAAATATCCGGTCGTTTATAATTTTATTACTTCTTTTAGCTTGCACACGCGAGCATAAAAATGAGAATTGTGTTTCCATTTTTAAAGTTTCGACTCTCGCATCTTTTTATCATACGAAAGGAGGATAAATGTTTTCATTGAAAATGTATTTTGGTATAGGCCGCGCGACATTAAGATCGCTTAGTTAAATTAACTTTTTATGATACAAATGAAGTCACAAATAATATAATCAAATCATGTAGGACGGAGATGTATTCAGATACAGATGTGTAATCTTTTTTGAAGTCAGTAAAACAGCATTTACTCAAACTAGCACAGAGTAAGCACAGTGCGCTCGTGTGCACTCAACCGAGTACATTACTCTGTGCACACCTCACTGAGGACGTCAATTTTGTTCTCAATACGTGTGGGAATTACTCTTTGTAGGCACAACTGTATGCCGGCGCTGGCGACTGAAGGCTTTGAAGATCTACGTGTATAGTTAGGGTAGAAATGTCTTATCTCACATAATATAGTCAGGATGTAATGTACTATAGAGCTATCTGCCTGTATTATTAGTTATTGATTAGTTCTTAGATAATGTTACTATTAAAGTCCGGCCAGTGGATAGAGAAATTCGGCTTATGACCTTTCCCTGCTGGCTCTGCGTAGAAAAATATTGCCATCTCGTTTACACGCATTTGGCCAAAAAAACAATCTTTTCTATTGTGCGTGAAAGAAACAAGCAGCTAATTCAATAGCCGAAATTCGTTTCACCTGGTGACTTTAATTAACAATTTATAACAGTAAATTTACCATTGCTAAATGTTCTGTAAATATCCTTGGCTGTACACGTTAAAGCCAATCAGATGAAATGTGGATCAGAAATTAATAACAATACAAAGTAAACACGATACTTCATATTTCATTATCGTATCACTTGATTTAATAACTCATATTGATATCAATTCCACAATAAATTCAATTAATTAAAACGGCTCTGACAAAGAAACATGGCCGCCGCCAATATTTTACAACGGAATTGACATTTACTCTGCTAATTAATCACTAATTATGACACAACCGCATGATGTATCATATTAATATGAAGATGACATAGTCAAATTAGCATAGGCTGTATTTAAATAGATGATTATAATATATAGGAAATATGCATAGGGCATCAATTTTGATGTGAGATAAAATGATAAATATATTGAATTTGCACAAAATATCTGTGATCAAAGTTTTTGGGCTCATAGCAAATCAATGTTATAATGACTTTTGACTCATCTTTCCCATTTCTCATATCTTTGTCACTTTTTATTGATTAAAAAAAATATATTAGTTAGTAAGTTAGTAAAAAGAAAATAAACAATACTGAAATAAAAACGTGTATATTCCCTATTACATATAGATCTTTAAAGTTTTAGCAAATATTGCAAAACTTTGTTACGTACAAGCAAAATAAAATAAGATTATTTTTTAATTTTACTTTGCTTGCAGATAAAATTGTGCTTTTAGATAAAAGCCCAAGAAATTATAACACGTGGGACATACTTAGTAACCTTTAAGATCGACAACTTAAACGTCACTCAAAATTAAAGTGCGGAAAATGATACGGTAGGCCTTAAACAAAATATCTCTTACATAATTTCAAAATTTAGGACAACTTAAATTTTAAGCAGTCATTAAATTTAAGTGACGTTCGAGTACTCGTTATATTGGCACAATATTTACATGGATATCACACTCATCGTATAACTAATTATATTACTCGTTGTGTATTCAAATATTTTGTTCGACAGTGTTGCTAGACTCAAAATTTAATATCAATCGAATGTCGCGATGTTAATTTTAAAACAATTTATACGAAATTGTTCGGACGTTGATTTTATGCATAATTTGGTACGAAATTAAAATTAATATTGAACAAAAAAGGCAGTAATTGTTAATTAAAGTTTTTTGGCTGCCATAATAATAATATATGATGCCGAAATAAGGCATCTCATAGTCATAAAAAGATGTGATTTTCAACGCGCAAAAACATCCCATAGCAATTTTATGGTTTACTTTCTACCTTAAAAAACATTTTCCAATTATAGTAAAGTAAACTATGTAGTTATGATAGAACCAAATTTTATATTATAAAATAGAGTAAATCAGTTTATTACCATCCATACATTTATAACACAAAGTTTAGCGTTTATAATTTATGATAAAATATATTTTACTGGCAACACTTAGCGAAATGTGCTAAGTTGTGTACTATGTAGGTCACGCGTCTCCGTGCGACAGTGTTATTGCATTGCGCTGTACCAAACCCCTAAATGTTGGGAAACTTCGGGAGCTACGAAACAAATATTATTGTTGGTAAAGTGGTAAAATATTTCAAGTTTTTAAATAAATTCCTTCCTGCTATAAAGGCAGCATAAAACTGTTAAAAATAATAAGAATAATATTGTTAATGTTATTATAATACTAAAGCAAAACTACAATGTCTTAGAAGACATCTTTGAAGGGTGTTAATTTACTACGGGTGTACGCTAAAAAATAAAACATATGATCTAGAATAGATAGTATTATCATACTACAGTAAGTTACTATAATATACCCGATTGATTTAAAATATTATGGTCTAGCAACACTGTTACAAAATCAGGACAATTCGTCCGCTTTTTACAAAATGTGCAGGAATATTTAATGTGATTAGTTTATCTATATAACTCTTATGTTACAAAACAATATACTAATTAAATCGTTTAGGCAGTGCTTTTAGTATAGTGTATAGTTAGAGATAAGAATGCCAAACAATAAATACAAGTATAATTTTATGATACAAGATTGGTAACATTATAGATTAAGCTAGTTCACATTGCATAAATTGAGATGCGTGGTTTACTAACGCGCATTTTATTTATTTATTGTTTGTTCATAAGAAACATTACAATTGTATTATCAGAGAAGTTGATTCCTATACAGATGGCGGACCTACGAAATTTGGTCGCGTTATGTCAAATAGTACCGGTTCCCTAGTACATTTTTTGTGAGTAGCTTCATTTTGATAAGACAAACAACAATTTCCTCTGCGAAAATTCTTGAAAGTGGTAGCTAACAGAGACGGAAAGGTTTAAATATTTTGATTTTATGATCCTAAAATATTATGGATAATTCTATTTGTAGGACAATGTTACTGTTAAATTATATAAATATTAACCTATCAATATACAAAAAAATCAGCTGGTTAGTAATATTTTTTTAGGGGTCCGTAGTCAACAAAGACTACAGAACCCTAAAACGGAACCCTAACCAGCTGATTTTAGTATATTGACGCTATCGTTAAAAATATAGTAATACATTCTATATTTAATTTCCCTTCTGCACTCTTTATGTAGCAACTAAAAGACGTAGAGAACACATTCGCATTAAATAATAATATTTAAAAGGTGGAACCGTGAAAATTGAAGAATCGCGTTCGTAAATTGCTTTTCAACACATGTAATGTGTACCAACTCATACGAATTATATAATAAGAGAACTGTACATAATAAACAATATAATATAGCGTCGCTTGCCACTCGATTAGTTCACAAACAGAACTAATTTTAGGAACAAGCATTACAAAGCCATTTGTGGTTGTATTGAAGTTAATTATAAACAGAACTTTGAACTCCAACGCACTTGCAAGCCACTTGGTATATCAGATGTCATTTACACAAGTTCTGTACATACCATCAAAAATTTTGTGATACTTAAAATAATCAAGAAATCATACTTGATTAAATAATATTAATATCTTATAATAATATAGAATTTAATATACATTTTTTGTGTGGCTTTGAATTATTTTAAAATACTATTCTTGTAAAATTAATTTTATAAACTTTTATTTACAGCAAATAAAAATAGATTTTGATAGTATTTATAATACAAGGTACAGATACAAGATTTCTTTCAGCACACAAATTTGAACTATCGCAAAATATTTTTATACTTACAGCTAAATTTGTATAATATTTGATAACCTTTTAAAGTAAAAAATCATATACAGTTTTAAAACTATGATATACAGGGGTACAAAACTTTAAACAAAGGATTATCTATAAAATTACCTAACTCAATAGTCACAGCTTCGATTATCTCCCTCTATCTACTGTCCAGTCTTACCACAACTGTCAATCCTATATCCAGTCTTACCGACACTGTCAATCTTCCAAAATTACCTCCTACGAAGTTCATTGTAAGTCTGAAATTATATTAAGTTCAGATTTATTTTCCAGTTTTTTTTGACTACCCACTTTCTTGCGTTAAGCCCACTGTCCATTATCCAGTCGTGACCCGTTCACCCAATTACACCTACACTTTTCAATTTTATTTAACTCCACTGTCCGTTTCTGTTATGATCCCTTCCTCTACATTCCGGTCATGTCCAGTCCCACCCCAACTTTTCAGTCCTTCCCAACTTTCCAGTCCCACTGCAACTTTCCGTTTCGACCCCAACTTTCCAGTCCTACTGTAACTTTCATGTCCCACTCAAACTTTCCTGTCCTACCTCAACTTTTCACTGTCTAGTTCACTAGCAAAGGCACTTGACTCCGCACTAGCAGTAATAACGTCCACGCCGTCAGCTCGCTGTGAAACCTCACCGCGCCGCTGCCGCCGACCGCGTCTGCAACAAATTAAATGTACATTTCGAGCAATAAGCTGCATATTAAGGAAAGTTTTAGTATTTTTACTGTCCTTGGTTTGTATACTAATTTGTGTTTTGTTATAGACATAGTGACGATAAGATATAATTTTCGAAGGACCTTTTAAGAATTTCAAAAATAAAACTTTTCGTTACAAGTATATTATACTTGTACATACTACATTGAAGCTACCGACGCTCTTGTGAGTCCTGAAGTAGTTATTTATAAGTGTGATATTGCATTCTACTAGGATACCGCGCATGCTCGTTTGTGAAATTAAGCCCTATTTTACAAAATTTGTCGAAAAACTGCGTCGTAGCAAGCAATCAGTGTTTTTGTAGCAAGTCTACAACGGCGTAGCACATCTACGAATTCGTAGTACATCTATGAGATATCGACCAAAAATTTGTAGTTGTGTTTGATTTTGGTCCCTTGGACTTCAATACGAGGTTAAAGGAGACTTAAAAATACACTGTCTCACCCTCAAACCCTACGCCTACGCCTTGTTGATAAGGGTCTACGTGCAAAATATTACATACTATCAGTTTATGTTATCCTAGTAGATAAAGAAATCAAGAACTTATATTTTTGTAGTATTGGTTCAATTTACTTCGAGGTAAAAGAAAAATAAACAAGTTAAAAAAGCCATAATCTTTTAGTAGAAGAGTAAATTTAGTCTATTTACTGCTATTTAAAAAATATAAATAGTAAATTTTAAAGAATAATATAAAGATAAATTTTCGTGTCGTTGCAGTAAATATTATTTCAAATTAATTTGGGTAGAAAAGAAGGTTTTATCATTATTTTTCGCTCAAGAAATAGTCTCTTCGATTTCATTTACTTAAGAATTTCTAACTCCAATAGGAATTATAGAGTAAAGAGCACCACATTAAACATTTCTCTACATCCAATTTTGGGGAGTAACAGCGCATGTAAAATATTCCGACATAGCGCAACGTATTTAAATATAATAAAACAAGTTCGTACGAGCCTGATAGAGTTTGGTCCCCGGAGACGGGGACTTTATGTAGAGCAGTTTTCATGCGGCCTTTTATTTGAGAATATAATAGTCTGAATAATTGTGTAGAGAAATATGGCGAAATGTTGTATTTATTGTCAAAACTATATTCTATATATCGTTTATAATATTAAAGCAAAGCTGATGATAGATAAACGAGAATTTGGAGATATACATTTTAAATTTAGCAGACAAGTTCATCTCCACACCATTTGGGTCAAATAGGGAATGAAAAACTAACAATTTTCCGACAAAAGAAGAAAATAAAGAGCTAGTTTATACGAAAAAAATATGATTTCATTTCTGTAATATTATTAAACGACGTTTATGCTAACTTTTCAGTGTTTTTAAATTCTGATTAGATGCTTTTTAATTTTAATTAATTTTTGCAACTTTTTTACATATATTTTCACAATGTTACACAATATGATAATATATAAAACGCTTTGCAGGAAAAATAGAATTGTAATTTATACACGACTACATCTGTTATACCATTTAAACCAACGCGGCGTTTCATTCCGAAGAAATAACGAGATTGCATTTGTTTAAATCACAACTAACCAAGTGTTTTCCTTTAATTTCCATACCCCCCCCCCCTCCCTCCTTCACACACACACACACACACATACATAACCCCCCCTTCTCTTGCTATATACACACACAAACACTCACATACACACACTTCTGCGCCGTGAGCCATGCAGTCTATTTACTCTACGCGGGAAACGTTTAAAGTGTATAATTTGTAAAATAAAATTGAATTTCGCATTCTCGTACGTGATGTTTTTACTCGATGAATAATCAAATATGCTACGAATAAACATTTTAATGCATAAAGTATCGACATGTATACTCCTTTTCAATTTTAATCTAAATGTAAACAAAACAGTAAAAATCTGCAAAATTAAAGAGTCATTGTGTATTTCTATTGTGCCGTTGATAAATGAAGTACTAATTGGCAGAGTAAGCGGGCCCCTAGATGATCAATTTTATTGCGCAATATCACACACAATATATTATTATATTAAACAACTTATTTGACAATAAGATTAAAAGGCGCGCGCGTTCAATTTTAACCCTAGACGGTCAATAATATTGCACAATACGTGATATTGCACAATAAAATTGATCGTCAAGGGGTCTACTAATAGCTGCAAATTCATTTCTACAAACGCTTCGTTTTGTGTTTCAGTTCCGAAATATAGATTTACTTGTTTAAGTTTTTGGGTCACACAATTTCACGAAATTGATTTTATAATGTTTAGTGATAAGATCATTCAATTCATAAAATCATCACAAAAATAATATCTTCTTTCTCTAACTAAATAATCCAAAAGCGTTCATCACATATTTATATTAATCATACTTAGTAATCCATATTAAATAATTAGTGATTTAGTAGTAACATGTTATGAAAGCTATTGCTACACAAAAGAACTTCTGTTAAACATCGTACGGCTGTACTCTGTAGGCACAAACTCATTACCCATGCAAATTGCTCCTCGTTTTATATTTCAAGTAACAGTGGCGGAACAATTTTCCACGAAAATTCTAGAGTTTTAGTTAAAAACGGTCGTTGTGCTTATTCCGTTTATAACGTCTCGTATGAACAAAAAATAATGAGAATATTATGCTCGAGAGCTGGCGGCGGGACAATTATGGCGCACACACACGCTCGAGTTTGCCAAACTGTTGGGCCAAATTAAGAGCAATGTTTGTTGTAGCTTCGTAACTTAATTAATGTTAAGTTTCTTGGAAGATACATTTTAATTAGCCAAGTTAGAAAAAACGTAAATGTTGAGATAGTTTAGTCATCTTACATTTTTACGTAAAACTATTTTACTGACATAAAACGATGTAATATAATATTTTCGCCTGCTTTCTTCTGGGACCTTAATTTTAACCCTCTAACTGCCGCACTCAGAGTGGAACATTAATTATTACTTAACACTAGAAAGACCGGAATTCTGAACTTGCTAGAAAGACCAAGAGTGGTCAAATGACTTATTGTATGTTTTAATGTTTTTTGTGTGTCTTACTATTTTGCTTTTGTATTTTATTGATCATTTAATTATTTATGAATGTAACTTAATTAAATTATACGATAAAAATTCAAGAAAAATATTTAAAAAAGCATTTTATAGACCTACTACTGATATAATGACATTATAATGACTCCACAAAACTTATTGGTTTTGTTCCTTTATTTGAGCATAAAACACAGATTTTTTCACATTTTATATTTTCTAATTTTAGCCATAGAATGGTAAACTTACTTGTATGTACAGTAAATCATGTCAAGAAGCCATGAGCATCTTGATGAAAATACCTTATTGGAGGTCAAAAATATTATTTTTTCGTATCGTATTTTTGGTTACATCATAAAAATCTATTATCAGTTAACACTGAAGCTAAATACGTATTAAAAATATGCTATAGAAATAAAATATACTTGAAATTAGCATAAATATAACAATTTTTAATATATTTTCATAGAACTACAGTTCGTAACCTTTACTTTGTTATTTGCTTTGATTGTGTAGGTAAAACAAAAAATAAAATGATCTCAGTATAAATATTTTATTTCAATTCGAACTACTTATAAACCGTGTGGCTGTGTTAGGCCAACTCAGGCAAAAATACTATGAAAATTTACACAGATTTTTGTTGTAACGTTGATGATTTTCCATAAACAGAGTTTCATTAGGCAAAAAACTTGAAATACGTTACAATAACAAAACAGGCGAGGCAAAAGGTTTATTTGTGCCCGTAATATATTTGTCAATATTATATTCCCATTCTTTTTATATATCAAAATGTGAAATTTTAGACTACTTACGTAAATAAAATTTATTTCCCAGTTTTCGTCCTATATGAGTTATTCACAAGTCTATTTCAGTTGAGTTTTTTATAAATTTTAAATCAAATTTCATATACAAAACACAAACTAAACATAATTATAATAAAACATTTGAAAGAAAAATAAAACTTGCAAAAAAAAAAAAAACAATTTTCTTTAGAAATTTTTATTCAAGCGGTCAATTGACTATTTCAGTCTTTTTAGGTAGGTTGTTATTTAAAACTTATAATTATTGAGTCATCTTTAAAAATACATTATAACAATTTAAAAAATCGAAAATTATTAAATGTCATAAGAGGAAAACGAATTTCATGCAACGGTAACAAAAATATCACAAATTAAAAATGATAAAGCGGTCATTTGACCCCTCCGCTCTTTCTAGTGTTAAATGTAATTAATTAAAAAAAATGACATAAGCCACATTATCTGTCAAACTCTTCATTAAATTGAAGTTTAATCATAATTAACTGTCTCTGAGTAAGGCGGTAAGCTTTTTCTTGCTATTTCGAAAATGGTAAGGATCATGAATTAATTTTTAAGCTATTGCATAGCTTTTATCGCCGGCTTTGAGGGCGGCGACTGAACCAATACAGCGTTGTCGTGCATCTTTTAACGTCGTTTCAGATCGGCAGACTTCTGCATGGTGTTTGTGTGCGTGCGACTAGATATATGCGAATTATAGTTGCATAAGTTGATAAAAAATGCTATGTAATAGCTTTACACGGCAGTCCCCGAGTGCCACACGTATTTTTATCTCAGTAAATATCAGCGTGTATTAGTAAAGAAATTAAAATTTAATCGGTTTGATACTCACTCTTACTCAACATAAACGATGATATGTGTGGTCTGCTCGCGACGAACAGTCGGACCGCCATGCTGCGTTCGTGCGGTGGTCGCGTGGGCACGCGCGCGCGACACTCCAGCGACAGGAAGCCACGGTGCGTGCTGTAATCGTCGGGAAACACGTGCAGGGTTCGCCACGCAGCACGCAGGCCGTCCCCGTCCGCTCCGGAGACGTGTAGCGTGCCCGTTACTACTGGGTCCTGGGGACAGTTGGGTAAATGTAGTAGGCTCGTTGCTTGTGGATCTTGATGAGAGAGATCAGAGAAATTATCTAACGTGCCTAGTGGATCTGGGGGATAAAGGTAAGAAAATATAGATGCATGAAGAGTTACAGTATATGATCCTGTTTATGGGAGTCAGAGTAGACATCTGGTATGTGCGGTATTACTTACTCCAGGGTCATGGAGATAGAGATCGGAAGATCATATCTAGCGTGTCTGTTACAACAGCATCCTGGGTAGGAAGTCAGAGTAATACGTGAGGTGCCTACTACAAGGAATTGGTTAAATTAGTTTGATAAACCAGTTAATTTAATGTATGTTGCTTATTGCTTCCCGAATGTTGCATAGCGCAACAGTGCGCATGCCCCGTTATACTGTCAAACATACAACAGCTTAATTTCTCCAATCCATCTTAATTATACCAAAATGGTTATGTTCAGTGAATGAAAAAACAAAACATTCCATTAAACAACCCCAAATCCTATCAATTTACCATCACAATCAGTACAGCATCAACAAATCTCCGTGATATACGGCCGTTCACAAATCATTAGCCGACTAATTGCGTCCGAATGAGTTCGTCCGGTCCATTAGAGCCGAAGTCCGTGCCGGCTCCGATTGTTGTCCAATACTCCCCCCTACTCACCCTTTCCTCCCCCTTTTCCTCCCCCCTTTCATCCCCCTCCCCTTTTAACACCCGTTTAATGCTTTTAATTACCGACACTTTTATGTGGCATGAAAATTGAATGTGTATAGTATTACAATGTAGTATATAAGTGTTTGAAACAAGCTTTAAGGCTTTAGCCAACTCTATACAGTGTCAAACAGAACTATTTTATGTCCTTTCATTGTGTGTGTAACTTATATTTTATTCATTCATTCATTGTCATAGTTTGGATTAACTGCGTAGCATATGTTAATGTAGTATGCTTACTATTTAAGGCTCTTAGGGCCCTCTTAGGGCCACACGACATTTTTTTACGCTCGTTTGTATCGATACAAATGCAAGTTGAACGCTCAGCAGATGCAAAGACGCCGACACGTTTTAAACTTTATATCTGAAAAAACGCGATGAAAACGCGCAGAAGACGAGCGCATCAAAAACGCGCGTCGTCAGTGCGCAAAAAATACGTCGTGTGGTAGGGCCCTTACGTTGCTTTTCATACGAATCCATTCAGTGTTTTGTTCGTGATATCCAACAACTACTTTTCTAAACAACTTCAGATAATTCTACTAGGATCACATAAGCTACATACAGTATTAGTTATCACAATAATCTATCATGATATAAGTTAGCTAATAAGTAAGCTGAGCCTACACACAAAATCTGGTAAATACCACAAGTCATGGTATATGTCGTTAATCTAATGTGATGAGTGTTGTCTTATAGAGTTTAGTATATTAATAACCGCCTATATATGTCTTGCTCAGTATGTTAATTATATGTCTCGCAATTAAAAAAATATTACATCACAGTTTTTAATTTTTAAAACATGGGAATTTGTCAGAAGCACTCTTGATATACTTTATCATTTTAATAACAAAATTACTGTATTATTAATAAGACGACTATTATAATTTTATATAATTAATATAATTTTGTACAGTTTTATATTTCATATCCGAATTTAAATTAAAATTACGAAGCAACTAACTATCCTCATTATACATTATTCATTGTTAATAGTCGGCAATTAATATAATAACTATTAATAAGGAAAAAAAAAACGCTATTTTACAGTAAGCGCTCGTTAAACGCACAATTAGGTCATTGGGGAGCCACGATTAAAATACACATTACATTCCCAGACAGGGGACTGGAACAAGAATGGAGAGAGGAGACAAGGGTGAGAACATATTGCTCCATTGCGTTGCGTTATAGGAATAGAATAACGTACGTTCGTCCGAGCTGCAAAGTTAATTTTAATATTACTAGATGACGCCCGCAACTCCGTTGCAACAAAATTCGTTTATCGCGCGGAAACTGTACATTTTTCCGGGATAAAAAGTATCCTATAACCTTACCGGGGACTCAAAGTATCTCCATACCAATTTCAGAAAATCCGTTCAGTGGTTTTGGCGTGAAGAGGTAACAGACAGACAGACAGACACACTTTCGCATTTATAGTATTAGTGTAGATGAATCCGGACCGGAAATCCCTGTATACAGGGTGCAACAAAACAAAGTAATAATACTTTAGGGCAGGGGTCACCAAATGGCGGACCGCGGTCCGCATCCGGACCGCCGACCCATTATGTGCGGACCAAGCATGTTCGAAGATGAACTTCGTTAAAAAATAATTTCGATCTCGACATACTGATGAACATGTAACAACAAAAATTGACACTTTTCTCATTGATACAAATAAATACCTTTGTAATTTCCGTAATTACATTTGTTTAATATATTTTTTTAATGTGTGGACCGCGAAGTTCATTTTATTTCTTAAAACGGACCCCGAGCGAAACTAATTGGTGACCCCTGCTTTAGGGTGTGTAATGTGTATATGTGTGAAATATGTGTAATATACAAGTATATAAAAGTTCAATGTAAAATGTGATACTGTGAAAGTAACAACGCTGAAAGAACTTATTTATTACTGTATGGCCAAATTCATGATGTTGGAGCATTTCTCATAGTAATTAAGAAGGCAAAAGTAACTCTTTCGGTGCTGCTACTTTCACAGTAAACTCTATATTATAAGGGTCAGGGATTGCAAAAATATAATATATACCAGATATAGTAGAATATAATATAGAACCATAATCAAGATTGTCTAATTTATAGTCTAAAACTATTTAATAATGATTTTAGGTTCCGCACCCAAAGGGTAAAACAGGACCCTGTTACGAAGACTTCATTGTCTGACCGTCTGTCTGTCCGTCTGTCTGTCTCCAGGCTGTATCGCTAGAACCACTATAGTTAGACTTCCGAAATTTTCACAGACTGTGTATTTCTGTTGTCGCTATAACAACAAATAGAGAGTCCGACTCGTACTTAGCCGATTTTTATAATGAACAATTAAAATAATGAACTGAAATTCAAAGAATTCCTAGTCATTATACGTAGCAGGAATTTTCAAATGCACATGGCCGACATTCCAGGAAGCTAATGAATGTATAAAACATTAGATCCGAAGCCAGATATCAAGAATAAAATGTTGTTCGCAGCAACAACAGCAACAACAACAGCAACAACAAACAACAATATTTATATTTGCGCGAATGAATGTTTGTCGGTGTTCTGAATAAATTTACATCGGCAAAATACGTAATGTGTGTTTTTGACTTTTTAAGTCTTCACGTAACATGTTTAATTCGTAAAAAGTTTTCTTTTATCTACAATATAATATGCTTATTTATGCGTGGGAGAGCCATGCTTCGGCACGAATGGGCCGGCTCGACCGGAGAAATACCACGTTCTCACAGAAAACCAGCGTTAAACAGCGCTTGCGCTGTGTTTCGCCGAGTGAGTGAGTTTACCGGAGGCCCAATCCCCTACCCTATTCCCTTCCCTTCCCTCCCCTATTCCCTTCTCTTCCCATCCCTACCCTCCCCTATTACCCTATTCCCTCTTAAAAGGCCGGCAACGCACCTGCAGCTCTTCTGATGCTGCGAGTGTCCATGGGCGACGGAAGTTGCTTTCCATCAGGTGACCCGTTTGCTCGTTTACCCCCTTATTTCATAAATAATAATAATAATAATATCATAAAACGAGATTTGTATGTTTGTATGTTCGTTAAGGTATGTCGCGAAATCACTATATTTCGCGACATACCTTAACGATTTTTAATAAAATTTACACAGACTGATTAGATGACTAGAGTAGACACTAAAACTCGTAAAACTTCGTGGACTCACCTTTCGCGCGTACAGTTGATGTCTACTTCTAAATTACGTGCGTACCGTGCTAAGTTTGTGACAGCAGTATCAGATTGGTTAGTATATTAACCCGTCGATCGTGGGAAAACGAGACACAATAGATATTCTATTGTGTCTCGGACGCCGGTGACCGTATGGGGCTTGATTAATTAATTTCCCTATAACTTGTGTTTAGCCGTGGGGACTGGCACAAACAGGCATTTTATTATATTGCATGGTCCTTGCAATGAATATAATATGGAACTGAATATTTTTTAATAAAGCTTTTCAATATTTGAACATTAAAAAGTTTTACTCAAGAAGTAATTGATTAAACTTTTCAAGCTGAAATAAAATATTATGTTCGTTACAAGATTATAAATACCCAAACTAGTTTTGCAGTCTTTAGCATTTGTAAATTCTGTTTCAATATCAATCTTATTTCCAAACAAACAAAACATTATTTTTCTTAAACCTAATGTTATTTTTCTCAAATAATATTCGGTCCACTTTTATTTAACGTTCTATCGAATCTCGAACGGCTTAAAAGGAATTCCAATTTAGTATCCGAACCGGGCGCAACACCCGACGTCGGAGAATGCTAATAATGCGCGACGCCACCCCACGCCACAACACGTTATCCCACGCGACAACACGCTGCCACACGCGACAACACGTTACCATATAACAGGCGACGGATCCAACATACGTCTTCTTGACTGATGGCGGATGCAATTTTGTTTTTTTAGGCAAAGTCAAAAGGTTATTTTGGCTGTGAATGTAATATGTATGTTTTTTTCCACGGCCAGTGCCTAAACGTAGATAGACCATATTTTGCGTTAATGATAGTTGGACCGACATAACCAGACCAAATCGTATGTCCGTCGACTGCTTAATTAATACTTTAAAAACTTGAATCCTTGTCTATGGTTGAAATGACGTCAGCATTTACAAATTATCTAGATACTACAAAACACAGTATACTTAGAGCTAAGCTCTCTGTTCACAGGAGGTAAGCTGAGCTGTCCCGACGTATGCTAATCTCTGGACTCGGTAATCTGTTTACTGCGGTGTTCAGCTAAATAGATTAAACTTCGAATTAAGGTTAGTTTAATGAAGGAGAAATTGTTGCATTAAAATATTGCATTTGATTTTTCTTTGGCATTTTTAGAGTGAAACGGCCTCACTTAGAAATATTTAATAAATATTAACTTTAATTTTAAGAAAAAAAAAATCGTAAACAATTTCACTTTCTGTCTCTCTGTCCGTCTGTTCTGTCTGTGTGTTCTCTTCGTTAAATTCAAGTTAAAAAATCATTAAAATATGTCTCCGAGTGCAGCCGTTAGAGCTATATTTCACCAGGATATCACGAACGTGGAACCAGTCGCCGTTACCAACGAAATGTATAGAAATAGAGCGCAACCAAACGGACACTAGAACTGTATACATCGTTTTGGTAGCGGCCACTGGTTGTGTCATGGTGTCCTGGTAAATTATAGCCGAAGCTACACTGGCTTACTCAGACGTCTAGAAAATCTTTCTAATCTGGAGCTCACGACTCAGGGCACGTCGCGCTACATAATATAATTCTAGCACTTCCATGGACAAATGAAAGCGTTTAAAAAACTGAACAATGGCTCACATACGAGCGAAAATACCATTGTGCGCTCTCTTTTGTTAGTTTTTATCATAACCAGTTCAATGGAAGGGCGGGCTTTGGAGGATATTGTGTTAGGATAATATCGACGTGCTATCAATAGGGCACTCACGTTGTTTGCCGAGGTGCTGCAGTGTCATTACAACTTTTGCTTATGACAAAGTCATACACAAAAATTTATTTAAAGCATCGCTTATCGCTAAGTGATAAACAAAATGTAGCCAGATGATAAAGTAGATAACTTACAAGGCCTTGTCCTTACGTTATTAACTGTTAGTTATATGGTTCTTCCACTCACGTCTTCAAATATGCCATTTAGAGATGCTGAAGATCTAGGTTGGGCTTTGGATAACTGTAATTCATTGCGATTATTGCGAAGCTTTTCATTGTTGGCATATTCCTCTACGATTGTCCATGATTATCATCAGTAATGTCTACTGTACTGTGGGCACCCAATCATGGTGATAATCATGGTTAGATAAGGAGTTTTGGTAGCAAGCCCTTACGGAAAAAAATCAAAATACAAAAATGTTTAGGATTTGTAGCATCGCTAAGTGTCATATCAATTGCATACTATAGCAACTTACGCCTAATTTTGCGACGGAAATGATAGATATGTACTGTTATATTCACTTCAACACTACTATATATAACGCTACTATAAACCTATAGACATAAAATATAAAAAACTTCCATTATAAAAATCGTTTCAAACCTTATTTAAACAGGACACAGTAAAGTATAAAAAACTTTCATAATTAACAACGCGGACGTTTAAAACCTAATAAACATGGCGCTTAAAAAACAACTGTGGAAAAATTCGGTTCACTAAGCCCCGATAAAACCGATAGTGTGAAGCAAAAAATATCGGCTCGAATCTGTTCCGGGTCTCTGCGCGGATGATTTATGGGAAGTGGGACCAAATCGGCGGAAGGTGGGACCAAATCTATGGGAGGTGGGACCTGATCCGTGGGAGGTGGGTTCAAATCCGCCGAAGGTAGGACGAGATGGTTAGATGTAATCCGCCGCGCTGCGGGACATTTATTAGGTTAAAGTTTCATTATTTCATTATTGGACGTTATGAAAATATTTTCGTGAAATTTTGACGCCTTCCCCCGTAATATGATATAAAAAAACGGGATTTTTACGATGTTTTCGGTTGATTAATTAAGATGGATGGATGGTATCTGTACATCAATCATGGATGTTCACTGTATCAGAGTGTTCAATCAACTGACAATATACTCTAAGTTAATATGTACTAGTTATGAATAGAATATTATGTTGCTGCTACTGATTTTATACTTTTTAAATAGTATTTAGGCCTTACTTTTGTTTTTTTACATTAATTTTTAACAACAGAAATAGGAACATAACGTAATCCTATGACACTTGTACACACAATTCGGACCTTTCTTTTAGTACGATGGTAAATATTTTCTTTTCTACAGAAATAATCCGTACTAATATTATAAATACGAATGTTATAAATGTCTGTCTGTCTGTTTGTTACCTCTTCACGCTCAA
Organism: Cyaniris semiargus; assembly: GCA_905187585.1. Taxonomy (NCBI): domain Eukaryota; kingdom Metazoa; phylum Arthropoda; class Insecta; order Lepidoptera; family Lycaenidae; genus Cyaniris; species Cyaniris semiargus. Next base: position 16,267,911 of record LR994558.1, read on the forward strand.
ACCGCTGGATCGATTTTGCTGAAATTTCCCATGGAGAGACTTTAAGACCCGGGAAAGGACATAGGATAGTTTTTATCCCGGAAAAATGTGCGATTCCCGCGCGATAAACGATTTTTGGCGCAACGGAGTTGCGGGCGTCATCTTGTAATTATATATACACAAAATAATTATGATTCACCAAAATATAAAAATTAAAGCTTTTTCCACTTTTTTGTTTCGTTCGAAGTTTATCGTATTCCAGTCGTATACGCGGTCGAGTACCGCCCACGCGGGCCGCGGGGCACGTACGCAATTTCCCCACTGTCAAGTGACTGTCAAAAAGAATAATCGCCGGAGTGACTCGTCAGTCGCATTGATAGCGTCCCAGGGACCGCGGGACAATGGATGATTGATGTACAGCGAAGCAATTACTTGATTAACTTTACAGAATTAGGACACGTTAGAGTGACCTCAGTACTCTGATTCTAATTTAAGTTATTGCATAGCAGCTTTTATCGCGGGCTTTAAGCGAGGCGACCGAATTAAGAAATTCCGTAACAAGGAAAACGTAACATTCGTCTAACGTCGTTTCAGTTCGGCAGACTTCGGCTCGGTGTGGCTCGGGGTGTGGTGCTCGCCGCACCGACCGGCACAGTGTTTGTGCGTGCGATTAGACGTATGCGAATTATAATTGCATAAGTTGATAAAAAATGCTAAATAACAGCTTTACCGCGGCAGTTCTCGAGTGCCATACGTATTTTTTATCCTTCATTTATACAGCTTCGAACATCGCGGTAATCGTACCTTTGCCGGGATAAAAACTATCATTATCAGTACTGTCCTAACTAGTTCCCGGGTCTTATAGTAACAAGATATTTTTAAAATCATTACCGGTTCAGCGGTTTGTGTGACAGACAGACACACTATTGCATATATATTATATGCTCATTGCTCGTATTAATATCGCTTTATAGATAATAACTAACACTCTGATATTTTATCGTTGAATCGAAAAAAAATATTTGTAAGAATACAAATTCAGCGTTTCAAGTAATTTTACGCCAAATTCTTTATCGAATAAACAGAAACGAGGAACACATCAGCTGTCGGGGATAAAGCGAGTTCTAGACGCGTTTGACAGACCTGTGACGTTGACAGCACCCTGACGTTGACTTTGACAGCTGACGAGTGTGAAATTGCGTTATGCTAAAATATAGAAAAAGAATATGTTTCGGTTCGAAATCTTCTTTATTCCTCATATATATTTTATTTAACTAGATTTGCTTAGAAATCGTTTATCGCCGTATACTCTCCGGGATGAAAAATTATCCTATGCTGTTACTCAAGATGTTTTAAATCTGTTTCGTGGCTTAAGCGGAAGCAGATAGATGGACAAAAATACGAATGTGTATTTGTATTTATAATATTAGTATGGATTAAAATTATTTATTTGTTAAACTGAACACGTCTTGATAAGATAAACAAAAAAGAACAACTATTAAACGACCAAATGCGGCAAATCGTTAGAGAGTCGAACATACCAAACTACAGACATTGTATGTTTGTATATTTCCTTGTACAACAAGTATAATTCTCGTAGCACAGTCGCATAAAAATAGATAAAACAATATTTTACTATCGATGTAATAACACTCAACAAAATGACAGCATATATTTTTATTAATTAAATGAATTGCACAACACAAGTACCACATGTATGACAAGGTGTAATTAATATAATATATTATAACATTGCGCGTCAAAGCATAATTATTATCGTGTTTTTATATAATTAGTCAGCCATTTTAATATAAATAATGCATCAATAATAACAGCTGATAAATTGGTTCACGAATAAATTAATTTAAGAACTTAGTAGATGTACTATCAGAAAATAGGTTTGGGTTATATTTAGAACACTCTTTCTTTTCGCTTCAGCATAGTTAAATAAAATCGTCCAAGTGCGAGTCGGACTCGCGCACGAAGGGTTCCGTACCGTTATGGAGCAAAAATATTCCAAAAATTGTATTTTTTGTATGGGAGCCCCCCTTAAATATTTAATTTATTTTGTTTTTAGTATTTGTTGTTATAGCGGCAACAGAAATACACAATCTGTGAAAATTTCAGAAGTATATCTATAGCGGTTCTTGAGATACAGCCTGGAGAGAGACAGACAGACGGGCAGACAGACGGACAGACAATGAAGTCTTAGTAATAGGGTCCCGTTTTTACCCTTTAGGTACGGAACCCTAAAAAAGCGAAAATGACCCAACAAAAAGTGTCGACCAAATCAAGTCGCGAGAGTAATGCAAGTCACCCGCCTTCTATTCGCATGGCCGGCGGCTCGCGGCTGCGTCAGGGCGTGACCCTTGAGTCGGCGATTCGTGATTCCATTTTCACGGTCGCTTGGGTACGCGCACGTTGTGATGGGCCGCAATGAGGTGGGCCGTGAGATGCGATGCTGAAAGGGTTTTTGCAGTGTATGCTTGATTCAATGAATCATACATCTGTCAACGCATTGCAACGTAGCGTTTAAACATCTGATCCGCTCTGAATATATGAGTGTACTTATCCTAGTTTTTAGTACAACCTTGTTAACTTAAACTATGAAATTTTATCCTACAAACATCATTATTATCATAATAATCGTTTTGCTGGCCTAGCAGGTCATTAAAAGTGTAGAAAATTCAGTCCACCTCGTTGCGAAACGACATACTGTGCGTGTTTTTGGGTTCGTTAATTATGCATATCTCACCTTCACCTGGAGGTAATGAAACATTGCAGGGTTGGCAGATTTTTATGTGGACAAAACGACCGACTGATGACCTGTTATAGGTAATGTGGTTACGTGGGGCTTTATTTCTTATTTATTTTGAACTTCATATCTAAAAAATAATTTTTCTTATTTTTTTGGTAAAATATGCCTCGAGTAAATTTTTACGCCAGATTTTCCTGCTGGCTTAGTTTCTAAGGCAAGGGCAGACATAATTTTAGACTCAGTGTTCAGGAAAAAATATTGCACACAAACTTTGAACAAGAAGACAATGAATTTTAAATTTTCATTATGAATTTGTAAGCCACAAGCCAACAGGAGTAATTTTAATAGTTTCCAAGTATGTGCGCAATACACTCTGTTTCTCGAATACTTTACTAATACTTTAGTATCATATTAATATTAGAGAGACAGATGACCGTCACGACTGGTGAGAGTTCTGGGGCAGGACCGACGTGGGACCGACTTTTAACACACCCATTCGACGCATTTTGAAAACAACATTACTTTTAGCAATCTTAAACAACAATTTCAGTTGTTCCGATGATACTTACAAGTTCATATACTACCTAGCTCTAAACTGCTAGGCCACAGTTATACACATTCCACATAATGTCTATTGTCTATACATTCACTATCCCAAAGACCCTTTTCATCGTATCAGATATTCTGCACATTATATCGCCCCATTCCGAGGATTACCCGAAATAGATACTATCATTATGTTCCGAAAATTACGGCTTTTTGTTGGAATGTTTCGCTCTTTTAGCGGTTTTTATGTAGCCCGGAATTCAGAGGAAATAATGAATTGGAAACTTTTGTGAAGAACATAAAATACTGTTGAAATATTACGTGGAGAGTGGGATTGTGACGAAGCCATCATCTAATATTTTACTAGATGTTTCCGTAAATAAGTTTATCAAACTTAAAACGTACATTTTTAGAACCAAAAAATGTCTTGTGTCCTTTGTCCGAACTCAAAGTATTTCCACACTGTGGCGGTACCCACAATTCGCCTAACATTCCTGCATCGCGCTATCGAAGTTTTCTGAGCGCGTTGGTATATATACGATAGCTGAAATGTATCACGTGGGCTCCGGCCTGACCGAGCATAACACCTCGCTCGGTCGGAAGATCTTCTTTTGTTCGCTTTCCCGTTCGCAAGCGTTCCCTTACTTTGGTGGAAGTCCGGTCCCTTATGAGGTGGAGGGAGTCCTGTGTTAGACAGATCCAGGACATCCCTCCGTATACGGCTGAAGGCAAACCGCAGGTGGTTTTAGTGGGTAAGCCCGACGCTTCTGGTCGGGAGTCCCACATACCCCCGGGGTGCTTCATAAAGGGTTTCCCCTGCGCATCAAAAAAAAAAAGTTCTTTATACTTATTCATTGTCACAATGTCCTTAGTTCCAATAAGTGTGATGAATAATCGAGAATTTGACAGATGATTCATCAAATTATTTATCAAAGATAAAAATAAATCAATCGACCTCAACATGACACGATTTGATTTATCCACTTTCCGAGGTATAAATCCGATAAATATTTTGTGAGATTTAGGGGCTGTTTCACCACTTCCTGATAAAGTGCCGGATAGGCTATCCACCATTTAACTTGACAGATGGAGTATGGAGAATCTGTCAAATAAGTTGTGCATAGCCTATCTGGCACTTCATCAGGAAGTGGTGAAACAGGCCCTTAATTATTTTTCTCAGTGTGAAAATATGTTAGATTTCTGAATTAAAATAGTCATAACAGTTCATTTTTCGGTTTCTGAGGTATTTAACAAAATTTTATATGTTCAATAGCGTCGTTGATTGGTTCATAAATGTTAGGCAATTAGAAGCAATAATGAAATAATAAATTTCTATCAAAACCTCCGAAACCGGGTAAGGGTGAAGCCAAACGAGCGTAATTTGTGAGTTGTGAGTCGCAGAATTTCTGCCGCGTAAATATCTTTTCATACAAATCATGACTCACAAAATTACGCTCGTGTGAATCAAACAGGACTTTTCTGTGAAACTGAATGCAGCAGAATTCTGCCGAACCGAAATTCTGCGACTCACAACTCACAAATTACGCTCGTTTGGCTTCGCCCTAATACAAATGTGCTCCTTCTACTTAAATAAAAGTCTGTCCATTACTTGTGCGGTTAAAAAATAAGAAATATTCTTCTATACGCCGTAGCACGTACGTAGCATGCTACGCCGGTTTCGTAGCACTATTATGACGTATCCCCGTTTGTTTCTGATATCTATGACGTATCCTTACTAATATCTGGGTGCACGGTAGTGCACCCGCCGAGACGAGCCAAGCGAAGCGCAAGGGCACTACCTACCTTTTCTCGAAGTGTTTCGCCGTTTTTTTTATCCTTCGTAGAATTGCTTTCCGTTGTAGCTGATAGTTCATATTTTCAGAATATGATGTTATCAATGGACTTATTAAGCATACAAAGTCTCAATTAAATAGATCTAATACTTTAGATTTTATAGATATCTAAAATACGCCGATTTCGTCACTGACACACTGATGGTCATCAAAATGTTTGGCTACTTTTTGAAGTGCTAGAAAGCTGAAATTTGGTATGTAATCTAAGTTTAGTATACAACCGACAAAAAAATTAATAAACTTGTAATTTTCTTCCCCCATCCCTTAAAATGGGGGGGTGGAAGTTAACCCTCATAGAGTTGGTCTCCAATGTACCAGATAGTTTATATTCTCAAGATATGATATCAATAATAGGCTTATTAAACATACAAAGTCTCAATTGAATAGGTCTAATACTTAAGATTTTATTGATATCTAAAATACACCGATTTCGTCACTGACACACTGATGATCATCAAAATGTTTGGCTACTTCCTGAAGTGCTAGAAAGCAGAAATTTGGTATTTAATCCAAGTTTAGTATACAAGCAACAAATAAATTCATAAACTTATAACTTTTGCCCCCCATCCCCTTAAATGGGGGGGGTGGAAGTTTATATGAGACTTTCACTAATTTTATGAATTAGGTCATGAAAGTTTACTCGGGACTGTAGACTGTAACTAAAAAACTAAGAACCTGCAAGACCTTCGCCATATTAATAATCGATCGCGGATTCTTGGAGATGCTATTGTATTCTATTGTTGTCGCGATCACCGGTGCTCTTATGGGGCTTGAAGGATTAAAGTAATTAAAATAATTTTATTAATTACATAAGTTAAATTGCAGTATCTATGTAATTGATGTACCTACTGTCGGTTCTTGGTGGAAATTCATTTTAAACACAAATAAAACACAATTTTACGTGCACTTTTGTCGCTATATTCATGAACTAGTTACTTAAAATACCCAAGAACCGCTGTGCACATTTTAAAAATAAACAATAAATATTCAAATTTCAAGCCAATGTGTTCAGTAGTTTTGGCATGAAAGCGAGACAGACAGACTACAGATACAGACAGCAGACATACTTTCGCATAATATTAGTGTGGAAACGGATTAAAATTATGTTTGCTAATCTTAACATTTACTGTTGGGACTAGGTTGGGGCAAAATTTTCGGACGATCACCGTCGAGCTATTATAGGCCCACATTAGGAATTGTCATAGTACGATGTAGCGGTTCCGCAGCGCCATCGCTTGTCATATACAAAAACTATAATAACAGATATCGAACTAAATTTAATGCTCTATTGAAAACTGCCTATATAAACTTTTATTGGGTGGAATCTTTGTAATCATGTTTACGTACCTTACATATTTCTATTTTTATGTAATTTTATTTAATGTGAACTCTTTTATCCGTATTAAACAACGTTATATTACGAAAAAATAAATAGCGTCATCTGTTGTCACATATAAGAATTACTGTAGTTATAATATGTGACAAATTCATTTTCATCGATATTTCCAGGGAAATAAGATATTTTCCCTCATCAAAACGTAGCCTATGTCGTTTTCAAGTAAAACTATTTCACAATCCATGTTTGGCAATGAAATTTTGTACACGAATAGTCTAGACTCGAGTCTAGACTATCTGTGTACAAAATTTCATTACAATCGGTTCAGTAGTTTTGGCGTGAATTGAGAATTAAAATTCTCTTTCAAAAACTACTGAACCGATTTTGATGTTTGCAGTATTCCCTAAGTTGAATAATAATAATGCAACAAAAAAAATAACTAAAATGTAGCATTGTACTTGTACTATTACCTATCTATTCTGTGCTTGTAGTTCCGGAGATATGCAAACACAAACATAAAAACATACATACATACATACATGCATGCACTTTTTAAATTTGGCACATTTGTTCAAACACTGATATAGACAAACATATAAAAAAAAACTGGGCAGTTCTGTAAAATATATTACAGAGATCTTTGTATGACATACATACGCGTCGAATTGATAACCTCCTTTTTTGAAGTCGGTTAAACATAATCTATACTATAGTTACTATTAATATTATAAATGCGAAAGTGTGTCTCTCTGTCTGTCTGTCTGTCTGTCTGTCTGTTACCTCCTCACGCCCAAACCACTGAGCCGATTTTGCTGAAATTTAGTATAGATATACTTTGAATCCCGGGAAACATACAAAGTCTCAATTGAATAGGTCTAATACTTTAGATTTTATTGATATCTAAAATAATTAACGCCGAAATTTGGTTACGCCATAAAATAAGTTTAGTAGGGGTAATGGAAGTTTAAATATGAGACTTTCACCAATCTTATGAATTAGGACATAAAAGTTTACACGGGATAGACATTAACTAAAAACCTCTTAATTAAAAATATTAAAAAAACTAAAAAGTCTGCCTAGCAAGTAGTAACTTAAAAAAAGGACTGAAATCCCACCAAAAACATTTCATGTAAAATGTTACCTCGACGACCACAAAAGGTTTGCCCTGTGAAAAAGACATCAGATCTAATGTGGAGCCAAGCTTCTGAATATACACGGCCTAACTCTATCGACTCTAACTCCAACAAATTCTACATATCAGTAAGTATGTATGGCTTGGCTGTTTCGTTACTTACTTTAGATCAGAAATTAAATATTCGTCTCCCCTCCACGACGGTAGCGAAACAGCGAAGCCATACATACTTTCTGATATGTAGAATTTGTTGGAGTTAGGGTCGATAGAGTTAGGCCGTGTATATTCAGAAGCTTGGCTCCACATTAGATCTGCTGGCCGATTCTGTATCGTACATTTGTGAGTTAATCACTGAGTTAGTAACGAAACGGAGGAGTGAGTAACGGAAAGTCTCACTTTTGTATGCAAGTGAATACAAAATGTGACACTTTCCGTTACTCACACCTCCGTTTCGTTACTAACTCAGTGATTAACTCACAAATGTACGATACAGAATCGGCCAGCTGATGTCTTTTTCACAGGGCAAACCTTTTGCGGTCGTCGAGGTAACATTTTACATGAAATGTTTTTGGTGGGATTATTATGTAATATATAAAAATAAGTCGGATTTTCCTTCCTGACGCTATAACTCCAGAACGCACGAACCGATTTCCACGGTTTTGAATTCGTTGGAAAGGTCTCAGGCTACGTAAGGTTTATAGAAAAAAAATCAGAAAAAACTTCAAGAGAAAAGCAGGAAAACAGGCAAAACAACGTTTGTCGGGACAGCTAGTTTTAATATAATATACGATAGTGTCGTTCTGTTGCCTGTTCACGATTAAATAGATGAACCAATTTAGATGAAATTTGGGATAGAGATACTTTGAGAGAGGGGAGGGGGGAGGGAAGTTTTTGTTGCGGAAATATGAACGGTTCCCGCGTGATATTCAAATTTCGGCAAAACGAAGCTACAGAAATGTTATGTAGTATTATATTGTACTAGATAGCGCCTACAACTCCATTGCGCCAAAATTAGTTTATCACGCGGGACTTTTTCCGGGATAAAAATTATCATAATATTATGTTCTTTCTAGGCACTCAATAGTATCTCTATAGCAAATTTCAGAAAAACCAGTCGAGCGTTTTGGGCGTGAAGAGGTAACAGACAGACAGACAGACAGACACACTCTCGCATTTATAATATTAAAGTATGGGTTTTTTTTTTTTTTTTTTTTTTTTCTTTAGATGTTTTTCTCACCTCCTGCAGCTCGGAGTCGACGTACCACTCGATGGTGGCTGCCGGCAGCGAGTAGTCTGACGTGCAGTTCACCAGCGCCTGCTCGCCGGCCTGCACCAGCGTCGGCAGACCGGTGATCAGCGGCTCGTACTCCGGCAGCACTGGAATTATACAGTTGATGTTACTTGCTGGGGGCTTATATTATGATAGTCTGCAGGGCGATTCACGATTCCCGTTCGACACGGATTCAGAAACTTTACCGTGCGGTCATTGGTCAATGCCTGGCGCGGCGAGCGTTTACTGGATGTCGCGCGATGAAGTTTCCGAATTCGAGTCGAATTACGCATTGTGAATCAGGGCCCTGGAGCACTACAACATCACTGGAATGATCCAGTTAATGTAACTTGCTGAGGACTTATGCCTGAATGACGTCACAATGTTATTTTTAGTTAACTCTTAGGGACTTATGAAAGCCTAGTACAAACTTTATCATAGCCAAAAAAGATTGGCTTTGCCACAGGGCAGCCAATGTTGGCAGTCTATTTGAGCCTATTTCACTATTAAGCTTTTTTGATGCCAGGAGATAGCGAACTAAGCGCCTGGCCCCAATACTCCTATTTTCACTAAAGTTACTTGTCATTTATGCTGTAGGTGAACAAACTGCAATTGCTGGTATCACATAATATTATGTATACAGGTGGAAATGTTATAGTCTATCTCACTCACCCGCTGTGGTCATATTCGCCGACCGTCTATCCACCTCGAACCTGGGTCCCTCGGTCGACACCTCGCAGGTGTACCGGCCGGAACCTGGCTCTGGTACCACGTAGATGGTGCAGGCGCGCGACCCGCACGTGCTGTTCGCTATGACCACGCCGCTGTTGTTGAACAGACGGGTCTCGTCCTGCAACAATAAGGCTCTTTCAGCTTATGCGATCCTGATAGCTTTAAGACAGTTATAAAATAACGGGTTTGCAACTCCGAGAGTGAAAAGGAAACTGCAGGTGCCTACATTTTCGTTGTGCAGTAGAAATAAATGGTAATAAACTTACGCCGCGCCGGCAGTCTACTTTTCCTACGCCTTTAGATGACCCCAAAGACGTAAAATATAATTTGTTTGGGATCGGAAACGCCTATAATGGTTTAGGAATGTGCGTCGTGGCCGAAAAGAAAGATCTTCCGGCTGAGCGAGACGGCACGCTCGGTCAGGCCGAAGCCCACTGACGTCTTTCAGACGTAATTGTATATATCTTGCCGTGTTCAGAAACTTCGATAGCGCGATGCAGGATTGTGGCGCTAAGTTTGGATACCGCCACAGTGGCAAACAGTGCTAAGTAATTCGACGCTATAATTTGTCAGCCTCAAGGTGACGATTAGAAGTGATAGAAACTTACACCCAGCACTCAGATAGCGGTGCCGACATATAGCGGCGAAAGATTAATGGGAATTTTACTAGCGCTACGATTGCCACGCGTTTGAAGAGTGTTTGAAATTTTACAGTAACTGAAGTACCCAGTTCACGGTTGAGTACGTAAATGGCATTATGAAAACTTTTCACTTATAATTTATTAATTTATAAAAATGAAATATTTTATTAAATATCACGTTATATATTCAAATGTAAAGCCTAATAAAAGATAAAAATGAGCGTTTACTTTTTATTTGAAAGCTGAACAAACACAGAGATAACGTATATAATATTTCTTTGGCTGATGTCAGAAAAAAATATTATTTACAGAGAATAAACTCTTACATTTTATGAAATATCTCTCTTGAACAGGCACTGGTTAAACATAAATCATCCACATGGATTAACAAACGTTTACATCTGTGTGATTACAAGTTATGATTTAAAATGCTAGATATTATTATAAGCCTTAGGGCTTAGAAAATAAATAAATGTAACACGTATATAATTATATAATTATGTTGCCCGTAACTTAATTGTGCCAAAGTTCGTTAATTCCTTGCGCTAAGCCATACTTAAAATGTAGAGGTATATAAATTATTAACATAATAATTTGTATTGTTATAGATAATCATGTAACAATATATAAATATACATTTATCAGTAATTACTAATCGTTATACGGTCATTGTTGTAACTAAGCTCTGAAATAACATTTTTTCAACGTCCGCGTCGGAATCTAATCAAATCGAATCGAATCTACGATCTCCGAGAAGAAAGCAGTGTCCTAAAAAACTGAACAATTAAGGTATAAACGTTTGTGAGCAGACACTTAAAACTAAGCATCACCCTATTACGGTAGCTAATAGCTATACTTTAATATATTTAATATCTATGGACGCTTCACACTACGTCAGTCTGTCCCGTAAGAACTTTAAACAGTTTAAGCGTCCTTTCAGAACACGCTACATTTTCTGTGCTAAAATTCTATCTGAGCCGTGTAAGCCGAGGAGATCGTAAGTTATTTTTCAATAGCTCGCTGTGCGCCGGTCAGCGAAATCTCATTTCCTATCATTTGACGCGAAGAGACAGCGCCGAGACGCCATATTGGATTATAAAGTGATGTTATTAAATTTTTAGCATCGATAAATTTAGTGGTTTCACGTCTAACGATCAATTCAGACCGCAACGCGACGCGTAAATGCATTTCTGTAATATATTTACAGTCTCTAATTGCGTGAGACGTCTTGCAAATCTGTCAAATCCATACAAATCTACGAATAATAAAAGAAATACATTTACGCGTCGCGTTGCGGTCTGAATTGACCCTACGGAAGAAAGTGTAGGCGCGAATTCGAGTGGTGTTAAGGTTTGAAGTCAGTAAGGAAAATTATGATGTTAGTAAAAATTAAAATGCTATCGAGCTGGTCTATATCTAGACTTGGATTAAGCTAAGTTACGTAAGCTAGAGATGGACAAAAGATATTATCATCAAAATAATATAAATATATATTTTCATGTAAGTGTACCATGAAGTACCATTTAATAAAATAACTTATATACTCTGCGACGTAGTGAAATAAACCCAAGTAACAAAATTTTATTTCAATAATTCAACCTAAACCTTAATTCAAATGGAAAATTGAATTTCTTCCCATAATATTCCTAATTAGTAATAACATAAATTCTAAATTTACAATAAATATATCGGTTTCTACGTGGCGAGGTTATAAAGGTTACTAATAATTTTGTAGGGTTAAATTAGTACGAAGGGAGAAATCGAATCCGTGGAATCAATTCCTAAATTACAAGTAATAATTTAGGGGGCAGGGATCTTCTTCGTAATCTTAAAATAAATCGCTCGCTAGGAATCCTCTTAATCAGTGTTTCTCAACCTTTTTTTATTTTGCGACCCCACTTACAACTTGCTTTTTATCACGAATATGTTTATGAATAAATATCGTTTTGTTAAAATTCTTCTGCTTAACATCAATCTTTTTATTTATTTTTTACTGAAATAGTTCTATCAACCACTGGCGACCCCTCTACTGAAGCTTCACGATCCCCAACGGGTTCGCAATCCACAGGTTGAAAAACACTGCTCTTAATAAAAGCACTCAGGGCTCTGAGCTGTCCCTTTTCAGTGCCTTATTTCTATATCATTAGTGTTTTCACTAGTAAGGATAGGCTATATCTAATAATAATGTGAGAAAACGTTTAAGTTCCTGCTAGATTGAATTTTTTTGCACAAAATAGTGTACAATATATCTACTCTTTAACCCATCAATCCCCAAGCGGCAGCTGGCTGCCGCATAACAATTGAAAATCTATTGTGTCTGCGATACCCACGATGGAGGTGTTAAATGAGGAAAAAAAAGTTAATTGCAACTATTCTAATGTTGCGAGTGTCTATGGGCGATGATGGTACTTTGCTTTTCATCAATTGACCCGTTTTCTTGTTTGCCCCTATTTATTAAAAAAAAAATCAAGTTGCACTTACTTAGAACTCATCTATTTTCAATAATAGATGCACAAGACACAGACCAAATGGTCACATAATAAAGAAGACAGTAATGCTAGCTTCGATATATGAAGAGGGTTTACGAAAAATGTTCGTAACAGCTCACTTTTACTTTCTAAATCATTGCCCTTTTCAGACAAAATTGTGATAGGAACGTCTTCAATGAGAGATCAATAGAGATGTGCCTTTTCGCATTTGCAAGGGAAATCGCTCAAACTTGGTCCCGATATTCGTTGCGTAGGTCAATTCGACCCACCCAACCTTTCAAAATTGTTTGCAGTGTTACAATTTTATTGAACTGTCGCAAGATTGTCTTAAGTAATTTGGTATTGAATTCAAGTTCAAGTAATAGTGTAATCTATACTAGTAATATTATAAAGCGGAAGAGTTTGTTAGTTTGTTTGTTTGTCTGTTTGTTTGAACGCGATAATCTCAGGAACTACTGGTCCGATTTGAAAAATTCTTTCAGTGTTAGATAGTCCATTTATCGAGTAAGGCTATAGACTATATTTTATCACGCTAAGACGACTGGCCTTATTTAGACGCACTAAAAAATAAAAGACGAATTTTCGTCTATCTTTCGTACTATAATATTTTTAATAAACAAGCAAGCTATTTTTAGTAAACAAAAAACAGTAATTATTATAATAAACTGACCTTTGTAAATCTTTCTTAATACCTCCTTCGTGGGTATCGCAGACACAATATATTTTCAATTGTTGGTTGTGGCAGCCGGCTGCCGCTTGGGGATTGATGGGTTAAACTATTTTTCGTCTCCTATTATAATTCAGAGATCTTCAACCTATATTTAGTTTAGAAGTAGAAGTACGTGTTCATTAATAATATCAAAACACTTCTTCTGATATTTATTCAGGAAATTTTTACTCGAGCCGGCACCTTGAGTGTAATTTATTTTATAATGGCCTTTGTCGCGGAGCTGGAGATTCATCTCCTGGGCGATATTAATATTCAAGCTGGATGTCAGATTCATCATCATGCTACAGACTGACTGACAAATTGTACATCGATAATGTCTTACTTATAAGAGGCATACCGGGTGTACAGAAACTGAATTTATGATATTGGCTTACTATAGGTCTACCAGAATCTGATGGCAAAAAGTGAGAAAATAAAATGACTCTAGCAATACGGGGGTAATTGGAATAAAACATTTTGATCCGTTTTTCTTCTTATAGCGGCTGATTCTGTGTGTTAAACATGCAAATATAAAAATTTATCCATTGACAAGGATATTTTTAAAAAATCTGCTGTCAAAAATTGCCATCAGATTCTGGTAGACCTATCTATACTAATCTATATTTCTATACTAATATTATAAAGCGGAAGAGTTTGTTAGTTAGTTTGTTTATTTGATTGTTTGAACGCGCTAATCTAAGGAACTACTAGTCAGATTTGAAAAATTCTTTCAGTGTTAAATAGTCCATTTATCGAGGAAGGCTATAGGCTATATTTTATCACGCTAAGACTAAAAGGAGCGAAGAAATAGAGGAAAATGTGGAAAAAACGGGGGGAAATTATTTGAAAGGGCTTATTTGAACGCGCTAATCTCAGGAACTACTGGTCCGATTTGAAAAATTCTTTCAGTGTTAGATAGCCCATTTATCAAAGAAGGCTATAGGCTATATTTTATCACGCTAAGAGTAATAGGAGCGAAGAAATATAAGAAAATGTGGAAAAAACGGGGGAAATAATTTGAAAGGGCTTATCTCACAAACTACTAGAGCAATTTTTCTATTATTTGGGTCAGATAAGAAGTAGACCACGTGTATCAAACGTATCGTTTATAATTGTCGTAATTGCGTTGTATCAAACTTTTTTCTTTAACACGAAAAGTACTGATCCGATTTGAATACGGTTTTCGCAGATATATTTGTCTTCTTCCAACTTAACATCTGGTGTATAAAATTATCTCTTTGTCTGCCTGCCTGTCTGTCTGTCTGTCTGTCTGTATGTAATAATATTCTTGACAAATAAAAACTACATTACGACTACAAATAATTTATATGGCAAAACAATGTTTGCCGGGTCAGCTAGTATCTAATAAAAGAGCCACACTATGTATAGAAGTTGTAGTTATGCAATGTCATTATCTGTAAAGCTACATTCCATACTAATATTATAAATTCGAAGGCATGTCTGTCTGGCTGTTACCTCTTTACGCCCAAACTGCTAAACCGATTTTGCTGAAATTTGATATGAAGATACTTTGAGTCCCGGGAAAGGACATAGGATATTTTTTATTCCGGAGAAATGTAAAATTCCCGTGCGATAACGAGTTTTGGCGCACACAAATGTTTTGGAGTTGCGGGGGTCATCTAGTTGTACCATATCGACCTTTAGTATACGGTGTATTAAAATGTTTCCTGTGATTTTCTTAATTTAATTCAACAGTTTTCGGCGATTATATCTTTGTTTCGCGGTGTATGCATGCAGCGGTATCAGATAGACTAACGAACAATTCCATATAGGCGCAAAACTGAGACTAGGAATGCATATAAGCGAGTACAATTTTATAACGATCTACTTTTATAGTATCTTTAAAGGGGTTCGAAATAACAAATGGTCATTTCCTTTAGATATAGGATTTAAGGCAATAAAAAAACAAAAAGCTACCCACAAAATAAAACAACACAGAAGTTATAAATAAAGCAATTGTAACAAATAAAGCGGGAATTGATCCCGCTTGTCCGGCGGGCGGCGCGGTGTCACAATGACACTTCCAACTTTACCCCAACTGTTTTCCATTTTGTCACGTTTTTCCATTACGATCTTGACTAGTTTGACACTTTCGCTTTTAGAATCGAATAGAGAATTAAACTACTTTGATGGTTACTGTAAAGTTATTGGAGTAATTGACGTTGAGTTCTATAAAAAACATAATATTGATCATCGATGACAAAGCGAGAACAGCATAAAGGAATGGGAACCCAACCAGAGTAATATTGTAAACTAGTAACATAAAGCATAGATATAGGTCTACCAGAATCTGATGGCAAAAAATGAGAAAATAAATTGACTCTAGCAATTATACCGGGGTAATTGGAATAAAACATTTTGATCCTTTTTTTCTTATAGCGGTTGATTATGTGTGTTAAACATGCAAATATAAAAAAATATCCAATGATCAAGGAAGGATATTTTTTGAAAATCTGCTATCAAAAATTGCCATCAGATCCTGGTAGACCTATAATAATTCGGTCCCGGGAAAGGTCATAGGATAGTTTGTGTCATGAGAATAGTTACGGTTCCTGGCGATACTAGGTACACGTCAAGTATTTCTTTGTAACAAAGTTACGGGCAACAATTTTAATTAAATCACCAAGCAATAATTTATGCCCAGTTTTTTGAGGTTTTAGATTTGCAAACGTCAAACATTTTTACCGATTTAACAACACTTTTGAATACACAAATTCCTGTTAAAACCTCAGAACCTCTAAACTCAGAAACTAACCATTAAAGACCAAATATTACCTAACTTTACCATTGAACCATATTACATTCAAAACGATGTCGTTAGCTAACCGCAGTAAAACCGGCTGCTACTGTTACGTGAGATCAGAAGTTAAACTAAATTCCGAGGTACATTACGCGGCGTGTTCCGACATTATCTTGTAAAGCACTCAGCGGGGGAGCAGTGCGCCGATAATGGTGTATTAACACCGCAGGTGGGCCGCGACACAGAATATGCAGGCAGAAGACAGGCTTTAAGGCTCGAATGTACGTGAGGGAACAATTTTCTTGCTTTTACGTCAATTTCAATAGCAGTTTAGTTTATTTAAAAATTCAAATGTAAATAATGTGACTTGCTGTGGTCTTATTTCATTTGATTATCCATGTAATATCACTGTTTTAAATGCTATTCAAACATAGATTTAGATAGATTAGATAGATTTAGATAGCTTTAGACGACCTCTGTGGCTCAGTTGGTGGGCTGTTGGTAGCTCAAGCCGGGGGTCGCAGGTTCGAATCCCGCCGACGGAACAAAAAGTTTTCAAAGTTCCTGGGTCATGGATGTGTATTAATTAATATGTGTATCATATAATAAAAATCTTAAATATATGTATAGTATAAAAGTATTAAATATATTTCCGTTGTCTGGTACCCGTAACACAAGTCCTTCAGGTACTTAGCACGGGGCCAGACTGACGTGGTGTGAAGCGTCCATAGATATTATTATTAATATTATAGATATAAGTTGTCAAATTGTTATGTCAATAAAGATAAATAAATTAAACTTAGTCGCTAATTTTACAGTTATAAGCTCGTCTTTTAGCTAGTATGTAAATAAGTGACTAATGTTGTTGGCTATACAAAGTATATTTTTGTTATGTTAAACTAGTTTAAGAAATATTTTGTATAAGCTGTTAATTGGTCCCTCAATAAAAAATAGATAAATAACATTTCAAAACATTCACATCATTCATACACTGTCTAACAGTATAGCGAGCGGTTCTATAGAAGGTAAAAACTACCATATCTTCTGTCTCTATCTATTCTGTGGTAGGGTAAGCCCCGTGCGGCCGCGCCATTTTGTTATCTACCTTCAAGTGCGCTTATTGAATTATTCATTATGCTATCGAAAATGTGAACATTTTTACTAAAAATCGCAAAGAAAATATACTTTATGGTGGGTGTTATTATTTTTGAAAATAGTTTTTCCATAAATTGTTATTTTTGCTTAATTTGGAGCTAAAATAAATAATTGTAGTCCTATTTGTTATTGTTTCGGAAAATTTACTAGATAAAAGTACATTTAACCTTACTGGTCCTTGAAATGCAAAATCTTTCTTTTTAGATAATGTAATAAAAATATAACGGCTGTTTACTGTCTGTTACAAAATCAACGAATTGTGAAAGTTTAAAGATAATAATTACTTCAACAAAATTAACAAATTCCAAGGATTTTTGCGCATATAGTCACGTCCAGTGAATACGTAAATATATAACTTTTATATAACATAAAATATGTAACTCGCAACAAAGCCCGGCTGTGATGGCGGAGTGAAATTATGTGAAAACTGTGAATGCATTAGACACAATGCTGGCGGGGTAAAAGAGGAGGGCAGAGAGGGGGAAGCAGAGAGGGGAGGAGATAGCACGATGTCATTAGGGGTTTTTGTTGAGAAGTTTTTCATAGTACAGTTATTATAAAGCTGTAAGCTGACCTCCAAAATGGCTGTACGATGTGAGACCTCACTTAGCGTCATCAATTAAAGGTATATTATTATGTGAGTATATTTACAGTATCCAGAAAGAAGAATATATATTTATATTATCATAATATTAATTTTAAGATATTTTAATCCCTCTGTCCTCCAAGACGTGTTTGCATCTACCTCACTATCTCTGCAACACCCTAAGGTTTGGCTGGAAGAAAATGCCACAAGGCATTAAGCCCGCCTTTGTACTACAACGTACAAAAAGTTTAAAAAAGTTAAAAATAAATAAGAAGGCTAATCTAATCTAGTTGGACTAACCGGACTCATGCACTCTTACGGAAATACATCTTATTATATTTATACGTGCATGTCAGTTTGTCTGTTGCCTCTCCTTGCTTAATCTACTGAAAAAAGTTTTAAGTCATAGATACCGTCTTACTACTTACAGAGTATTAAAAAGCCGAAGCAATCATATAAGTTAAATCCAGTAATAGGAATTCTGATAAGGTCAGATGTTATCTGGATTGGGGCACATCCCGAACCAGGTTGACATTCGGTTATCTAGCGGTCACGTGCAGATATTACTGCCTAGTACAGGGGTTCCAAAACTTTTTCAGCCTACGGCACAGTTACACCGTACACGTCACAATATTTTGTCACGGCACCCTATTTTACCTACCTTTTAGAAAAATATATATATTAAGAAAATACATCTTTAATGATTATAGTTAGGTTAAGCAGGTAAATGAGGTAAATAATAAAAACCAATTATTTAATCATCTACCTGCTTTACATTAATAATATTATAAATTTATTTTATAATAATTGTGGTTTCGGATAGGGAAGGTGGATCGTCTCACGGCGCCCCAGTGCGCCGCGGCGCACAGTTTGGGAACCCCTGGCCTAGTATATTCTGCTGCCCTGGTATTTTAGACAATATAGCTTCTTATTTTTAACCTACTTTTAAAAGGAGGAGATTTTATAATATTATAATGCGATAAACTTTCTAGATACTGCTCATCAGCAACGCACTATTTAGTACGTGAGTGTTTAAACTTTAAAGCAATTTTCCATTAGGCGACGACTTTGTTCCTTTATAAAACTTTATATAAGCTAGAAAGGACAATGATTAAGTAGGTACTTGAAAAATAACCTAATATTAAGATCCTCGCTGGGTACATAAACATTTGTCCTTATTAATTTGTCCTGATACGTGTGTGTGAAATGGCTTTAGAAGAGAGGCATAGACAAAACATTGTATACATTACGTAATTTTACTACACAACTAAAAGCTCTATGCCAGAGTGTAATGAAAACAAACATTTTAATGAATGAGAAAGCAAATGCATGAGCTGTAATAAATGTCTGGTCCCATTAGCCTACTGTTCGTAAGTTATGCTGGACGGGAAGCATTAACTACTGTTTCTCTTAACTGCTGTGGTAATATGCACTAGGTAATGACATAGTGTATTATTACTGGTATGCAGCAGACAGTGATGATGGTAAAGTAGTAGAAGAATAGGTATATTATAAAATATCTTAAAATATGTTACATTATTCTTTTAAAAGAGTTTATTAGGAAGTTGGTTTAATGTAATAATCAAAACCTCAACCTCGAAGGTCAATCTGTACATATAATAAAATCGTAGAGGTAAAATTTTTGTACATTGAAAATAAACTTGAAAAAACAAGTCAGGGGCATGTTAGAAGTGTAATAGAACACATCTCAGCTGTTTTTGAAATTTTTGTTTCTCTGTCTGTTTGTCTGTTTGTCTGTTTGTACAGGCTAATCTCTGAATCCACTGGAGCGATTTCAATGAACCTTACATCCCAGGTCAACATCTTAGATACTTTTTTTTAACCGACTTTCAAGAAAGGAGGAGTAAATATTTACTTTGCTGTTTGTGGTCCAATTGTCAAAATTCTTTTTAGGGTTCCGTAGCCAAATGGCAAAAAACGGAATCCTTGTAGATTCGTCATGTCTGTCTGTCTGTCCGTCTGTCTGTCCGTCCGTATGTCACAGCCACTTTTCTCCGAAACTATAAGAGCTATACTATTGAAACTTGGTAAATAGATGAAGTTTGTAAACCGCATTAATATTTTGATACAAAAATAGAAAAATTATTAATAGGAGTTCCCATAGGTACAACTGAAACAAAAAAAAATTTTTTCACCTAACCAATGCGTATGGGGTATATATATGGATAGGTCTTTAAAAATCATATTGAGGTTTCTAATAATATCTTTTTTTTCTAACCTGAATAGTTTGCGAGAGAGACTCTTCCAAAGTGCTAAAATGTGTCCCCCCTCTAACTTCTAAAGTAAGGGCATGATAAGTCTAAAAAAAATATATGATGTACTTTACTATAAAAACTACCAACGAAAATTGGTTTGAACGAAATCTAGCAAGTAGTTTTTTTTATACGTCATAAATGGTAAACCTTAAAATAACTTTCATTAAATCAACTGAAATATAAAAATAAATCAAAAACCCTTTTAATTTTATAAAACTAAACCTTATTGCTGCTGCGAAAGCCTTCATGGGCGAGTCCAACTCGCACTTGGCCGGGTTTTTTGTTGTTTAGATTGTAAACCCGAATTTGATACCATGTTTAGAAAAACGGTAATTTTCACTTCTTTTAACCACGATATCTGTGGTTCAACCCCCGCCGACGAAAGTTACTTAAAAGAGCTTTCAATGTTCCTGGGTCTTTGATGTAAATTAAAAACTTCGAGTGTATTGTACCTAATATTAATCCTTATCCAAATAAAATAGTTTTTGATGGGCATTAAATTTTCTAAATCTCGATTATAATAACACACATTCACGCGGACGAAGTTGCGGGCAACAGCTAGTTATATAATAATTATGTCATTAAATATCTGAGTGCGGCCGATAATTAGTAATATGTACCTGATAGTATATATTATAGGTTATATTGTATTTCGATAGTACATATTATAGGTCGCGTTTTGTCAACCTGGGGTTGGGCGGGGTGGGGCGACCAAATGACGTAGGTCCGTCATCTGCCTCTGGGCCGCTGCAGTTTCGCCCCTGGCGGGTCCGGCGGCCCAGCAACAAGCGGAGGAGGAGGCACCGGTGGGTTTTAGTGGGTAAACCTGGGTGCTCTTCCTTACCGCAGCACCTGGGGGGGAGTCCCACATATCCCGGCGGCCTTTCCCCCAGGCTGTCGGGAATGCGTAACGCATTTCCCACTGTCAAAAAAAAAAAAAAAAAAAGGTCCGTCATCTGCCTATGAATCAATTTCTTCGATAGTACTAGCAGTACTTGGTACCTTTACAGAATATTATTAAAATGTCTCTCCTCTTTTGGGTACTATAAAGAACTCCAGGACTAATGATCTAGACCTGAACAGATTTCAGGTCATTATATTATCCGTTTGAGTCAGTCCTGGAGTAGGAGGCTTCGAATGTTCATTAGGCGTTCGAGTGGAGTAGAGCTAGGGGGAGTAGATGTGGCAGATAATGAAATACCAAGTATAAGGCTCAATTTATCCCCCGCAGAATGGAACGGAAGCGACTTTTTGCAATGAAATGGTACATAGCACAATGAGTTTTATATCACTGTATTTATCAGTATAAACAGTATAACACACGAATTAAAGACGAGCCGAAAAATTTGACGCGCATCTTCTGCGAAATTCTCGAGGATACTCCGGTGCCAATTTCCTCGCATAAAGCGAAATTGACGCTTCCATTCCGTTCTATTCCGCGGCAGTATAAATTGAGCCTAAGGCTGATATTGTTAGGTTTACTTTGCAAACGTAAGTTACCAAACTTGCGTTTGCAAAGTAGGCTTGCTTTGCCTGTCTAAAAACGTTACATAAAATTATATTGCAAAGTTTAGGGCCCTAAGGTCCTAAAAACTTTGTAATATAATTCTAAGATTTCTTTGACAAGAGATGAAGTACAACTTAAACCGCTAAACATGCCTCTAACAAACCTTAATGATAACAGCGTTTTCAGTTTCAGTTTCATTTTTCAGGTTGGTGAAATTCGTATATTACTTTTAATTCAAATTATAATAATCTGCTAAAATATATCCTAGATATTGTTTTGTTTTCAAATAAAATATTGCGCTACGTTCAGAGATTCCTACATCTACATCTGAAGAGTACTCGACAGGCCACTGTGGTCAGATCTATGAATTATGGAGGGCTTCGGATGTTCTCGAAAATGCTCGAAATCGGACGAAAATGCTCGAAACCGGGATTTGTTTGTGCCGCTCCGTGCTCAATGCTCGCTTGTACCTAATTACGACGAAAATTCTCGAATATACGTATTGAAATTTACGGTATACCTAAAATACTCCGTACAAACCGGAGTTTGAAGTATGGGGTTCTATTTAGTTTAAGTATGAATTAATTTACACGCAAATGGCGGACTTTAGCTTACTATTGTACAGTCCCATCTTTAAAATATTACGGGTAAGTGAAACTTTTAGTAAATTTACAATTTCATATGGCACTAATATACTAAAATTCTAGTGTGTCTGGCTGTCTGTGTGTTGTCTGTTACAATATAAAAGTGTACGGTTTCAGCGTGATATACTAACGTCAACTTATTTCTTATGAACCTGCTGAATTATAATTTCTCGTTTCTCGCGCGTTCTTTGCATAAATTTTAAGGTAAAAAACGGTTGAACTAGTAAAATTTATATTATAAATATATACCCTGTGCTATGAATGAGCCTCGTTTGCTATGGCCCTCTGCCCTATATGAGGCCCAAAAACTCCAAAACTCCGACCCACATCGCGATAAAATTGAATTGAATTCCTACAGAGAAAATGCAGTGCGAATAAAAAGTTCAAATTAACTGCAATCCGTTTTTAATAAAGCGAGCGCCTGTATACCGCCATCGCTTCATTTTGAACTGACTTACTAAAGTTTTCCATTTAATAAAGTATGTCATTATTAATAATGATAATGAAAATTTGGTGGGGGCTTAATAATGTTGTCCTTTGCTACATTTAATAACAACGTGTTATTAACATAATTACATAGCCTTTCACTCATAAAAGGCTATGTAATTATGTAAAACTTTAATAAAATAGGGGTTTATGCATAATCTATATAAATAAAAATGAAATCATATATATAATAGGGATCCTTTTTGTCCCTGAAAATGTACGGTTCCCGCACAATAAACTTTTTTGATTTTAGCCTAAACTATTTAATCTATTTTGATGAAATTTGGCATGGAGATACTAGCTGCACCTGTGCACGGTGGCACTCAGAAATAAACGAACTTTTTTTCATTATATACCAATTCGAATTAAATAATCATCGTTAAGGCAGGACAACGTCTGTCGGGTCAGCTAGTACTATATAATAGTAATTCTAATTTAAAGTTTGTAAACTCGGAAGAACCTTCGCCATAAATTGGCCCGCTCGACTTTATACCTCAACCTCACAGCTACCCGAAAAACCGAAAACTGAAACGTAACTCAAATGTGTTTACGGCTTACTATACTTGATTATATTAAAAGTTTATACCCATGCTCGCTGTGTTTAGGAGCTACTCAAACAATATATGTAATTGATTGTACTGTTGGTTCTTGGTGGAAATTCATGTTGAACACTAATAAAACACAATTTTTAGTGCACTTTTTCCACTATATTAAGAAATTATTATAAATTTTAACAAATTACACAACCGGTTTAAAGTGCACTAAAAATTGTGTTTTGTTATTTGAGTATCATAAACTAGATGTAATATCTACCGGGTACTAGGTTAGCATAAACTTACAGAGTATTTACAGCGTGTCGGTTTGACGCTGTACTTCATACTGCCTGAAATGTTTGATCGCACAATCTAATGGGCAACATCAGCTGTTGCAATTTCAACCCTAACCCTTAGTTATAAGGTTTACTTTCGTTTGCTGAGTGTATAGCGTGATTGATATAGAAGTGTGATCTACGAATGATAAATAACCACTTGAGCGATGGTCACAGTTCACAAATGAAAGGAAATAATATCGATAAATAAAAGCTGCGGAGGATATTAAGCTGGAGATATAAAATACTAGGGTTTTCCCACAAATACAAAGATACTCGCTGCTAATAAAGAAGCACAGTAAATTTATTTTAATTAAAGTTACGAATAATTTGAGTCTTGGAAAAGAGCAAAGAAAAATTATCGTGGAAAGATATACGGTTCCTGCGCTTATAAACGTATTTTTAAACGAATTTGCGGTCAACATCTCATTTTGTATAATGTGAAATCTTCATTAGATAGAATACTGGAATAATTTAGAGTTTTCATTAGCTGATGTAGCTTTTCATCGCCGAGATAGACATTAACTCCGGCAGATTGCGTGGGGTCGGGTGTTGCAGAGATTATATCGGATCGGGTGTGAAAACTTAAAAATAACTGCGGAATTCTGTCGGGTCAGATTTTTAGATAATATAATATTATTAAAGCCGGAGTCATGTAAAATTTTAAAAATAGCTGAGAGATCGCGTTGGACCCGTGTTTCAATAGATTACGACATAATATAGACCGTACGTGAGTGAAAACTGTTAGGTAAGATTTTTAAAGATATTAAAGTTGGAGACATGTTAAAATTTTAAAATATCTGAGATATTACGTTGTGTCGGGTGTTAAGACTTAAAAATAATTAAAAGATTGCATTGGGTCGGATGATTAGAGAGATCGCGTCGGATCGGGTGTGGAAACATAAAAATAGCTGAGAAGATTGCGTGGAGTCGGATTACATAACATGGAGGATATAGCATCGGATCAGCCGTGCTAGCATACGCCAACAAGAAAATTTTGTCTACACGTTTTCTCGATGTTAACTGGTTTATCTCTTCATCTCTATTGACCCTAACATGACATACATTTTTTCTCGTACATCTGTCGTCAAAATTAGAGTTTTTTTTTATATGTGCTATTTTTGTCTATATACTAACGAACTATATACGAACGAGAAATTTATCTCTCTAGTCTCGACGTACGCATGTTAGCGAAACAGAGATATATATCGATATCGACAATATCACTACTCTCGAGAGTGAGATATCCACGAGATATCTCGTTGGCGTATGCTAGGGGGGCAGGTGTGAAAACTTAAATAAAGCTCAGGCGATGTTCTGTCAGACAGGACAAAGTCGTATTTGTGTAAAAATAAAAAATACGTGTGGCACTCGAGGACTGCCACGGTGAAGCTATTGCATAGCATTTTTTAGGGTTCCGTACCCAAAGGGTAAAAACGGGACCCTATTACTAAGACTTCGTTGACTGTCCGTCTGTCTGTCTCCAGGCTGTATCTCAAAAACCGCTATCGCTAGACTTCTGAAATTTTCACAGATTGTGTATTTCTGTTGCCGCTATAACAACAAATACTAAAATCAAAATAAAATTAATATTTAAGGGGGCTCCCATACAAAAAACGTGATTTTTTGGCCTTTATTGCTCATTTTCAATGATGACAACAGGTAGACACTTGAAAATTTCACAAAATCCTAAATTATAATATGTATACTTTAATAATTAATAATAATATTAAAATAAAATAAAAAATTAAGGGGGGCTCCCATACAAAAAACACAATTTTTGGCCTATTTTTGCTCTATAACGGTACGGAACCCTTCGTGCGCGAGTCCTACTCGCACTTGGCCGATTTTTATCAACATAAGCAATTATAATTCGCATACGTCTAGGCGCACGCACACATACATCGTGTCGAAGTCTGGCAACGCCGCATCGACCGGCCGTTGCGGCAACGCACCGCTGTGCCGGTCGGAGTGGGGTGTGTTAGGTTTTTTTCGTTATGGAATTTCTTGATTCGATCGCCACGCTTAAAGCCCGTGATAAAAGCTATGCATAGCTTAAAAAATGCTGAGTATAGCACGTTTGGACTTTAGAGAGATCGCGTCAGAGAGTCGCGGGTGTGAAAACTTTAAAATAACATAAAATTGCGTCGGGTAGCATGATTACAGAGATTGCGTCGGGTCGGGTGTTAAAGACGGCCGAAAATGTAATTCGGCGGTTCTCTTTAAACTTTGACAAGTTCAAAGCAAACCCTGAATGACGTGTGCTTTCATTTCTTTACCATTACTTTTATTAAGGTACATTTCGTGAAGTGAGAACAGAAAATTTTATAATATGCAACAAATACTAAATATTTGGTACTCCTTCACGCAGCAACTACTTAATTTCTGAATAACAGGTTTTGATGTGTATATTATGTATGCATGTATGTAGTTTTTAGCTCCGGATTAATAGATCGCTTTATTTATATTATGAAAATATTGTGTTGATTTTGTTTTTTCATATGCTACTCGCAAATTTTCTTGTCCTCGTCCAGAGAATATTCCTGCGGTTCTACGCAGGAATATTCTCTGGACGAGGACAAGAAAATTTTATCGAGATAAAAGATAAAAGTTTAGCGAGTCATAAAATTTTTACAACGTCTAATATAAAGTTGCAGTCTGCCATTAGTCATTAATTATTATCAAATGCGCATAATATATTTTGTTATACGTCCATATTTATATATATACATTTTAATTCATCAAGCCCCATCCATACGGTCACCGGTGACCGAGACACAATAGAATATCTATTGTGTCTCGTTTTCCCACGATCGATGGGTTAAACGAAATCCCTAGTTCTTTGGGCTATAGGCCTATAGTATTTATTTAGCCCTATCTTAAACCTACGTTTATGTAGTATTTAGGGGTGCTCACAATAAACTGCCCTGTGGGGCTAAAATGGTCACATTTAGCAATTCCTCTCAATTAATTCACAAAATGAATTGTCAAACTGTCAAATTAGTACAAATTTAGACATCTGAATTGCAAACGGAGTATCAATTTTGCGATTTTTAATAAATTAATCATATTAAGATTCATCACATGATTCTCCAAAGCGACCATTTTAGCCCCGCTGTAATCGTCGGCGTCTGGCGGCCGATTTAATTTATAACTACATGTGGCTTTATGTTTGCCTGGTATTTTGAATTATCACTCGACATTTGTTGGTTTCTAATTACTTTTTAATATTGTTCATTACTGGCTAAAGGCCATGACTAGATGATGATGGAGAAGTAAAGGATATTACGAACCTATTGAGGCATGCTGAGATAAATGGAGCATTTTTATAATATTTTTTTAATTGCCCATGATCGACGTGAAAGAGGCTGTAGGCTACTAACCTATACACTGTAAATACTTTCCTCGCAATTAATATATTAAACTAGCTGTTCCGGCAAATGTTATTTGCTTCGACTGTATGGCACCATGGCAACGTCCATCGCTATCCCGTCGCACAATCAATGGTCGCCGTCAGTCTCGAGTTGTAATAATTTACTATTATTTATTCAACAAATGCACTTATCAATATAAAAAGTTGCCAGTAGCCGAGATTCTCAGACTTACTGAATATGCATATAAAATTTGGTAAAAATCAGTAAAGCCGTTTCGGAGGAGTAGGCTAACTAACATTGTGTCACGAGAATTTTATATATATTAGTAGCTGTCCCGGCAAATATTGTTTTGCCATATAAAGTATTTCGCACATATTATTTTATTAAAGTGACTAAATAAGTATGTCACCATGGCGACGTCCATCGCTATCCCGTCGCACAAACAATGGTCGCCGTCAGTCTCGAGTTGTAATAATTTACTATTATTAATTCAACAAATGCACTTATCAATATAAAAAGTTGCCAGTAGCCGATTCTCAGACCTACTGAATATTCATATAAAATTTGGTAAAAATCAGTAAAGCCGTTTCGGAGGAGTACGGTAACTAACATCGTGACACGAGAATTTTAAATATAAGATAATAATTAATGTAATAAAAACGTAATACTAACTTAAACCTAAAAATTACTAATCAATAATAATAAATGTTATATTTACACGTATTTTACATTACATATACACAAACACGTATGTTAATTAATATGATGTATCGATACATATCGTACGCGTAGAGCGTGCAGCTCGAGTCGACCGCCAGTCTAGTCGGAATCGCTCCCCGCGCCACGCTTGTTATGTGCGCCCGATAACGCTTGACCGCTAACCGCTTTTTGTTTGCGCTATAGACTATCTGTTCTCTGTATCTTCTTATTTCCGTATCTTCTGTGCTATGCGCTATTAACTTTATTATTTGTCGTATTCATAAACTCCTTTAGTAACTTCTGTTTATTTGGAACATTGTGTAGTTGTGTGTAATAAACACCTAAGTCCTGAGTTTATGTTTTTCTCATAATATAATATTATATCATACACATTCTGGACTTACCTTCTACAAAAAGGCAATCGTGACTATGTTCTATGTACCTACAAAGTGAAGAGGGCCTTTCGACATTACCTCTGTCGCTTCAGGTAGTCTAGTCAATGGCTAAGCTTATAAAATATTATGATCGTCACTTACATATTAAAGCAACACAGAGAAAATTCTAAATGTATTGTGCTTTACAAAGTACTGTGTGTGGGAGGAAAAGGTAAAAGAAGGACGTGTTTTCATACATTATTAGCTGTGAGGATCCCCAGTGCTCCATAACAGCCTGCTGTGATTCATCTGTCTACAATATCATTGTCAGAGAATCGACAATTTAGGCAAAAAGTTGTCAAAATTGGATTTTAGACACATTTGCAAAGAAAAAAATTTTCAGGCCCCGCTGATTTAAATTTGTACTTCCTTGATTCCTTGACTAATCAGTATTTCTTCTCAAGATCGATGATCACAGATTTTCTTTGCAATTGTGAATAAAATCTATTTTTGTATCAGTATTACATCATCTATCGCGTCTTTTTACGTAACGTTTCAGTAAGAATTGCAGTGATCATCTCTACAAGGTTTTTGTGGATTTTCAAAACAACTATTGATACCAGTTTTAACGATTTATATAAATGCTCACACGCAAATTGTTACTAGGACAACATAGACAGAAGGGTGTGGATGCGCAACTTCTTTCAAGTGGCACTTTACAAGATGGCCTTAATTCTCTTTTCGGCCAAACATCCTTGCAGCATCGTAAGTAGAGTTTTTGGTATTCGGTCGTTAAGAATGCAGATTTCCCGACAATTTAACTTTAAAGCGTCCTTATAAATTCCTTCTACCTCTCGTGTCAGTTGATGCAGGGTCTCGGGTGAGGTAATAAAATAAATGTGTCCCACTACCGCGAGCAACGCGAGACTTAGAGCTAGCGGAGGTGTGGTTTAAGTTATAGACTTATAGAAAAGAGCAGCACTGTGTATACAGACGTTATAGTTATACACGATAGGTCATCGTCGGCTTGATAGACAAAAACGAAACATTGTATAAAGGTGCTCCCTCACCGGGAGCATTCACGTGTAATGTAACATTATAGATTCGACTTTGAGCATTCCATAGTAAGTTGACCTCACTGTCACGTAGCATTGATGTTACAAGTTGTATCAAAATATTACACATTGTATCATTACACTGATGTGATACTCGACTCTGTAACGTTACATTACTAGCGAATGCTCCCGGTGAGGGAACACCTTAATAAAAACATATACAGCGCAGAGGTTTCCTATAATAAATATTTATTTATTTATAAATCCTTTATTTGCACATAAACATACAAATTAAGAGAAACAAAACAATGATAATATTATAATAGTTACAATTATAATTACAATAAAATTTACAATTTATAATAAAATCGTCCAAGTACGAGTCAGACTCGCGCACGTAGGGTTCCGTACCGTTATAAAGCGAAAGAAGGCAAAAAATTGTGTTTCTGTATGGGAGCTCCCCTTAAATATTTATTTTATTTTAATTTTATTATTTATTATTAAAGTCCAAATATAATTAAGGATTTTGTGAAAATTTAAAGTGCCTAGCTATTGCCATTATTGATTACGAGCAAAAAAGGCCAAAAAAATCACGTTTCTTGTAGGGCAGCTCCCCTTAAATGTTAATTTTATTTTGTTTTTAGTATTTGTTATTACAGCGGCAATATAAATACACAATCTGTGAAAATTTCGGAAGTCTAGCTATAGCGGTTCTTGAGATACAGCCTGGAGACAAACAGACATCGAAGTCTTAGTAACAGGGTCCCGTTTTTACCTTTTGGATACGGAACCCTAAAAATGTGCAAAATGGCGGCCTTACCGCTATAAGCGATTTCTACCAGACAGTCATCAATATAAAATAATTGAAAAATAATAGTATAAAACTGTTACTTATAATAATAATAATATATCACAAACTACATAAACTTTATACAGATATAATAAGGCAAAAAGATGAATAAATAACAGGAGTTAAGAATATTAGAGTATCAGTACACCAACATTTTCATATTGAGAGAACTAGATCTAAGTAGTGTCTTTCGACACGTTTCTTAAAGATATTTATGGATTCAGATTTTTGGATAGAATCAGGTAAGGAGTTCCAGAGACGAAAAGCGGAGATGGTGAAAGAAGAATCATAGAAAGATGTTTTATGGGAAGGAAAGGCAAGCGTTAGTTTATTGGAGAGCGAAGAATAGGATTGCCATGACCGAGAAAATTAAAATTTGATTTTAGGTTGTCAGGAGTTGAGGGATATTGTATAGTAAGATATTGTATAGTAAATGCAGGACGTGAGAATTTCGATGCATATTGATTGGAAGCCACTTGAGCTGAGACCAGTATTCAAAGACATGAACAAATTTGTGAAGGCTAAATATAAAACGAATGCACAAATTTTGAAGACGTTGAAGGGAAGAAAGAAGATTTTCGTTTAAATCACAGTAGCAAACGTCATCATAGTCAAGAATCGGGAAAAGTGTAGTATAAGTGGCTAGATTTATTTTAGTTGCAACTGGCAGGAAATTTCTCAATCGTTATAGTATAATAAATATCGTTTTGCGATAGAAAAGCATGAAGAAAATGTTATCATTGCTACTTTAAAAGCTTCTCGTTCAGTCAACTTCAAAATAAAAAATAAATAAAAAATGTAATAACTCTTTCTTAAGGTGAAGCCTATGGCTGTTCCTAATTTCATCAAAATCATCCCAGTAGTTTTTGAACCTACTTCGTACAGTTCGAATTTCAAGAGTCGCCATCGCCTGTGACTCACACGCACGGCAAAGCCGATCTTTCAAAGGAACCCGTAACAGATAAGCCCTGACAGAGCCGCGATTTTTAACCTGAGCTTAGTTGTTTGGGTAGAGCTGACGCCGCCCCCCCGCCGTCCTCGCCGCCCTCGCGCCCTACCTGACGCCCTAAATAATTGATGAAATTTATATTATTTACGCGAATCCCTCCTACACGGTCGGTGACAGCCAGATATATCTTCGCCGCTTGATTCTCCACATCTAATTTCATTATTTATTTCTTGGAAAATTACTTGCTGAATAACAAAATACTTTTTACGCAACTATTTCAGAAGGGTTATGTTTTCCTGGTGTCCCAATGTCCCATGACCGATGTCAATTGTGTATCGACAACTTCACAATCATGGTGACAAACATGGTTATCCTGCTATACTTTTTTTACTTATTATGGCACGTCGGCTATATTATCGAGTCGAGTCGGTCGATTCAGTAGACGCTTTACTGAAATTTTCGATGAAAAACGAAAATAATACAAAAACACAACATCACCCTTTTACATTCCCGACAATAAACCATCCTGCCATACTTTGCAATAAATGGTTTGCTTATTTTATTGCCACTTCTCAGTAAGTTATAAAAACCTATGCTTGAGTGACAAAGATAATAATATAATAAAATCCTCTTTAGAGAAAAGGCAATTTTCTTTAAATAATTTTGAAACTAGAAAATATTCAAGCAGCCGTGAATTGCCCGCGATGTCTATTCCTGGTATGTATCTGGGGACACGGTAGTGTCCCCGCCGAGACGAGCCAAACGAAGCGCAAGGGCACTACCTACCTTTTCCCGAAGTGTTTCGCTGTTTTTTTGAACCTTCATAGAATTGGTTTCCGTTGTAGCTGATAGTTAATATTTTTAGGATATGATTTCATCAATAGACTTATTAAGCATACAAAGTCTCAATTGAACAACTCTAACACTTTAGATTTTATAGATATCTAAAATACGCCGATTTCGTCACTGACACACTGATGGTCATCAAAATGTTTGGCTACTTCCTGAAGTGCTAGAAAGCCGAAATTTGGTATGTAATCTAAGTTTAGTATACAAACAACAAAAAAAATCATAAACTTGTAATTTTCGCCCCCATCCCCTAAAATGGGGGGGGGGGGGGGGTGGAAGTTGGCCCTCATAGAATTGGTTTCCAATATAGCAGATAGTTCATATTCTCAGGATATGATGTCAATAATAGACTTATTAAACATACAAAGTCTCAATTGAATAGGTCTAATACTTTAGATTTTATTGATATCTAAAATACTTACGCCTCTAAATAATATATATATATATTATATAGATATCTAAATAATTATGTATGGCTTGGCTGTTTCGTTACTTACTTTAAATCAGAAACTAAATATTCGTCTCACCTCCACGACGACGGTAGCGAAACAGCGAAGCCATACATACTTTCTGATATGTAGAATTTGTTCGCGTTAGGGTCGATAGAGTTAGGCCGTGTATATTCAGAAGCTTGGTTCCACATTAGATCTGATGTCTTTATCACAGGGCAAACCTTTTGTGGTCGTTGAGGTAACATTTTACATGAAATATTTTTGGTGGGATACGTTATTAGGTCACATCAATCTGGACTCGTGGTATGTTACGATTATTTTACTCTTGAGGAGGACTAAAGCTACTTTAAAGAATACACAATAAGTAGGTACTCATATTATAAATACGAACATGTGTATGTCTGTCAGTCTAATAACTTCACGTTGAACCTGTATTTTGGGAGTTCTTTCAGTCTGATAAAGGATTGGATAGTTTTGATTCGGGGAAAAGTAACATTTCTTGCGCGACGAATATCAGCACAACGAAAATGCAGTTAACTTCTATTCTAGTATTGTATTTATGTATTATACCGGCTCTTTCTTTACTATTTAATTTCACTATGTATACAAAAAATAATCATAATAATAGTATTTTAAAAAGATAAAACCGACTTCAAAATTGTACGTAATTGAGAATTAAAATTGCCTTATCTCAAAAACAACTGAACCGATTTTGATGAAACTTGTAGCGTTCCCTAAGTTGAACAGTACCTAGTACAACAAAAAGAGACTAACTTAAACCGGACTTGTAGTTCTGGAGATATGCATACACAAACATACATACATACACTTTTAAAATTTGGCACATTTGTTCAGACACTGAAATAGACTAACATATACAAAAACTGGGCAGTTCTGGGCAGGAAATATTACATAAATACGCGTCGAATTGATAACCTCCTTTTTTTTGAAGTCAGTTAAAATAGGTTAGGTAAGACCACTTTAAAACAACCGACCGAATATTGAAATATGAATAAAAGTTGAATGGCGAATATTCACAATTGTTATTTTAGAAGTGGAGTGAGATTGCATCGTTGTATCTGAAAACAATTCCAGTAGGCCCCGCTCAGTGGGCTGTTACTTCCCGCCAGCGACGTACCAGATGCACGGATATTGCTGAAATTATTATAAAATGTAGTGTTTGATGAACTTTGGTTTGATCGTGTGTATAAAATTTTTGGTCGTTGCATTATTATCACAGTTTTGATATTATGCAGAATAAGAAGGAATATTATGTAGCATAGATGAAATATACTACTCGTAACACGCTTTACGCTTCAAGTTGAATTTCCAATTACTGCAATTTGTTGTAGGTATTCTAGAAACATTTTTATAAAGTTTCATTTCGTTTTTTTTAAAGGTACTTATCGATATTATCTCGATTATGATTATAATGATACTATTACATAACGGCGAAAGATTACTGTCATATTTTTGACATTAGAAAATACGTTTCCTGCATGGCGGTACTGTTAATTCTGCCTTGCTTGCCTTAGGTGCATTTTACTATTTTTACCGTGATTTATTAACGTTATAACCGTACGACATTTTCAGCAAATTCTAAATTATAATTAAACATAAAAGCGACATCCCTCGATGTAACATCGATGCACCGCTTACAAGAACAGCGAAACGCTGTTTATTCAAATGTTTATAGATACCCCTTTAGCCGGAATTGAGGCTTATTTTACGGTTAACTTACTGTGAGTATTGTTGCTGGTACTCGGTTTTATGAGACTCCATTTTAGATGTTCTTTTATTAAGCTATTACGAGTAATTGGTATTGTGTAGCTATACAGTGTTTAATAGATAACAGTTTAAAGTCACAAAACCTAAATGTGTCAGATGAAAGAAGTATATAGAGAAGGAGAGAAGTTTTGCTTAGGAAAATAGTAGAAATAAGAATAGTAGAAATTCATTAAAGATATAAGCTTTATGTTTAAAAAAGTTATTCACTTAAAATTTTAAAAACAGCTTGTGTATTTTTTAAAATAATATTACATTGTCATATTTAAAAATAACTAAATATTTTTTCTTTCAATATCAAAGTGTAAGAAGTTTGAATTTCTATTTGTTGCCACTTCATGTTTAAATCGCTGAATGTATTGCAGCAAAAATCCCGAAAAATGTACGGTATCCGCGAAAACACTTTTTACGGGATCAAAGCCACGGGAAACATTTTTCATCATAAATATTACTCCGAACTTAGAAGTTGTACATTTCGTATTATTTCATAATAAACCTCACTTCCGTCGGCGAGAGGCATTAGGTTGTTCGTTTATGAGTTTGTGAGTGTATTTACTTGTTCCTCTCTGTGTGGGGAGTGGGGAGTCAGCGGGGACTGAGGGGGGAGGTGCGGGGAGGGGACGGGAAATATATTTACCTCTTTTTACTACAGCGAGAGGGGAATAATCGTATTTCACCAATATGTTTGCTACGAGAATTGGAAAAGGAGATTACATTTTTTGATATACTATGGAATATTATCGTGTAGATAAAATGTTAGAAAACAATCTGAATAAATAGACAATATCCTTTTTTATAATATTTTGTCGATAAATTCAATTATATTCAAGAAACAAATGTCGCAACGACGCAAAATGTCGCAAGATCCGAGCATTTTGCCGTTAACATATTTGTAATAAAACAAGAATTCACTCAGCTGTGTTTACTGTGAGAGTAATATAGTTTACAGTAAGGTATATCAAATAAACAAAATACAAAATAGCATTTTTTTTAACTACAAAAAAAACGCGTCGGTTATTTTAGTTTTTTTATTCCTGTTTGCATCATAGTGCACTTTCTTAAGTTCGATTTCAAATATGATCTTAATACCAACCACAGCTATGTATATTCGTCAGCAATACTCAACTTTATCCAGAGCAAATTCGATTTAGTTTACTGCAAGTTTATGTAAATGAGTTGCAGTAAATTCACATTATCATGATGATCATGATATCAAATCTATATTGTACTCTGTTTCAGTTTAATTTGATTAAAATGAAAACAAAAATTGAAAGTCGATTGGTCGTATTATAGCTGTCTATACTTAGCGATTTATAATGCAACAAACAAGACACAATTTCAAAACGTATAAATAAAAGGAAATTAAAAATATATTGATACTAAAACTTGTGGTAGTAAAATAAATTATTGTTTATTTATTTCAATACCATAAGATATTAAGCATTAAAACTAAAACTTTACATGTTATTCATGGATCCAATTCGAAATTATGTTAGTTAAACTTGTTGACTCTTATTTTACTCTTAAGCTGTTGTATGTTAAAATAATTTTAAATATATACTAATTTTGTTCCATTGTTTCTGAATTTAGGTTTAAATGTTACTTTAAGAATACATTATGTTGTAAGAACTGTATGGAGCTCGCACAAATATGCTTAGTTTAGCCAATTACAGCGTGTACAGTCCATTTCGCCACACAATACAAGTTGGAACGTACGGTCGCGGCCCTGGATGGATACCCAATGCTCCGTACTACAACGTACCGAGCTAGGGCTATGTTTACAGGTCAGAGACTGTACGCAACCAATTCTGAACTCACCACACCTCCGTAAATAAGATAAACCGACTGGAGCAAGTTTTAACTGAAAAACATTAGTTTGGATTAGCCAAGTTGTGCTCGCTGGCGAGTTCATCATCATCATCAGTGTGGCCAGAAAAATAAAAAATTATGGTATCCATTGGCATAGTTTTTATTTTCAGTCGTCATTATCAAAATTCTTAAAAGCTTTTTAATTTTAAGTAGTTTCTAAAGTGTGAGGTTATATTTCCGTAGTTAGGCAATTTTTCGTTAACTCTATTATGTACACAAAAAATTGCCAATTATTTATTAATCGACTTCAAAAAAAGGAGGTTATTAATTCGACCCGTATGTATGCAATATTTTCAGAACTGCCCAGTTTTCGTATATGTTAGTCTATATCAGCGTCTGAACAAATGTGCCCAAAAGTGTATGTATATGTATGTTTTATTTTTGTGGTCGCAAATCTCTGGAACTACAAGTTCGATTTCAGTAATTATTTTTTTGTTGTACTAGGTATTGTTTAGCTTAGAGAACGATGCAAGTTTTATCAAAATCGGTTCAGTAGTTTTTGATATAGACAATTTTAATTCTCAATTACGTACAATTTTGAATTCGGTTTTATCTTTTTAAAATACTATTTAAATCTTGTTCTAATTATAAATGCGAAATGTCGTTTACCTTTAATCGTACCCCGCTGAATACATTTTGTTAATAATTTGAACGGAAACACTTTCAGTTCCAGAAATGGACATAGTGCACTATTTATACTGTCAATAACGAAAACCTGTACGGTTTCCTAGTGATAAACGCATTTCCTTGCGAATAAGTTTTCCTAAAGGAAGGACATAGGATAATTATCACAAAAACTTACTGCTCCTTGGAAGTTGCGAGCAAAATTAATTATAATATTTACTAATAAAACCATTATTTTTTAACGAAATTACCATAAGTTTTCGTGAGTATAACTCATTAGAATATTATAAACAGTTTAACAGGATTTCGTGATTGTATTTGACACAACATGGTTTTGTATATATTTTATTAAAACTAGCTGTTTTATAACATTTTAAGTGGTGATTATCTGAGATTACCAACAGTAGCGTGACAGCAAAAATTAAGTGTTTATATTTAGTAATTAGAAAAATATTGAAGAAAGATTTTCAACTTTTATTTATTCGTTACTACGTTACGTTTTTAATTTAGGTAATAAAAATGCGTTTACTTTTTAGTACATATTTGCTTGCTTTTAAAAAGGATCAACATATTGTTGAATGTTTCAATGCATACTATGCCAAAACAAATTTTTCGGCATACGATTACAATAGGTAAAACAACTCAACTGTAAAGGCCGGCATTCACGAGCGATCCATCGATCTATTTGGCACGCTGTCGATCCAAAATTCATCCATGAATGTGAAAACACTATCGGTCCAAATCATAAAGTTAATATACCTAGCGGAATAGAGCAACAATATCGAGCTGTCAAACGAAATCGAAATTGATTTACGTCTGTGTGAAAAAATTTGTTTACGTATACACTCACACAAGCATCTTTCTAAGAGTTTAAATTGTCAAGTGCCGATAAGTGCCGACTGGACGTCAAACAGATGAAAAAAATTGGTTCTGCTGTCATGTATCACACGTCTCTTTTTACCACGCAGTGTTACTGATAGTGACATCTCGCTTGCTCAGGCCATTGTTTCTCTATTCCGCTAGGTATATTAACTTTATGTTCCAAATGGATCGGCTCGACACGATGGAATTCCAACTGCGCCGAAATCCATCGCGCCGAGCCAATTGGCACGGCACGCTCGTGAATGCAGAAAAGCAGAAAACCAACGGTCCGGTTGGTCTGAGCCGTCGTGCCATACGGCTCGCTTGTTCTTGAATGGTGTTACTCGCGAGCCAAAGACGCCATTTTGACGCCATTTTGATTTTATGAGCACGTCCGGTGCTGTCGACGCCTACACTCAAATGATCAAATGGAACGGCTTGCTAGCGTGTGCGTGAATGCCATGAATTTGACTCGGCGTGACATAGAGTATCGAGCCAATGGCGCTAGAGCCATATGGATCGCTCGTGAATGCCTACCTTAAGACCGGTATTGTTTTCCAAACATTGTAATGTATGTTTGTAAAGTATCTTCCGCATGATTTTTGATCATTAATTAAACATGACATTACAACCAACAAAAAAACTTTCAACCCAATTCGCCGTCTCCACTCAGTTCTGCCACTCGATAATTAAAATTGAGATGGCTGGGTTCGTGAAAGCTATTGTCCTCTCGTAATTAAGGAGAGTACAGTAATTAGGCCTGTTTTTTTATTTAATTAATAAATTATGAAGTTTGAAATGTCACCCGCCATTGTCGCTCGCAATCTGGATTAAAACAAAAGAAGTCGTATTTTTTAAGTTTTTGGGATCAGCTCGCACCGCGCCATGCACTGAATCACTAGGCTCGCAGAATCATTAAGGCGGTGTCCAGAAAAGCTTGTATTTTTTGCACTAATTGCTTAGCGCGAGTAAGGACTCTAGGCTCCGTATATTTCGTCCAGTAACATGTAGCTGTATGTAATTTCGTTTTTAAGAGTGGCAACACATTTGGGATGGGTCGTTTCGTTTTCTATCCTAAGGAATTTTTCATATTTGCCTTCTGGAACCAGCTGTTTAAACCTTTATTTTGTGATGGATCGACACAATTGATCGTAAATGAGTGGCCATCTTAAAATAATATAGTAACCAAGTAATTTCCGGCAACAATACACAATATTGCGCTCGTGCTATAGTATCCATAAATCCACATCACCGCCGCTTTTGACAGATGATGTCAACTGTCAGGTGTCAACTGTCATCGGCACCGCGTGGTCAGTCGGCTAATAACTATTTGCAGATATCAACGTCATTTACACTTTGCATGCAGAGTAAATATACTCTAAAGGCGATGATTTGTCTATGGTAAATAAAAGGACGATTTTTTTGCAAATAATGAAAATCAATTTGACAATATGAAAAATCTTTTATTAACTGGCTGATTTTAATCAAGATTACTACTTTGATATTATAAAAATCTCGAGGAGGGACATAAAATACTATTATCGACAAAATGTACACAGTACAGTTTCCT
Organism: Cyaniris semiargus; assembly: GCA_905187585.1. Taxonomy (NCBI): domain Eukaryota; kingdom Metazoa; phylum Arthropoda; class Insecta; order Lepidoptera; family Lycaenidae; genus Cyaniris; species Cyaniris semiargus. The sequence continues at coordinate 16,306,950 of LR994558.1, forward strand.
TGAGATTTTACACGCACGAAGTCACGATAAATGTCTAGTTTATCATATTATATTAAAATTACAAATAGCATTAAGCGTAACATACGTCACGCGCTAAATATAGCTATAACATATAAGTGCTACGCCGTAGACGCTCTACGCGCTACGGCGTAGAGCCACTACGAGAACCATTCATTATGTAGAGCAATCATTACTTTATGTTTATTTATGGGAAATTACAGAGTAGCTCACGACAGAGTGATTAATGAGTAGGTAAATAAAGATATTCCATTATTGTTAGAATAGAATAGAATAGAATTTATTTACCACTTTTTTAATAGAATTTATTTATTTTGTTCTACCAGTTTGGGTAAAAGTTAAAAATAACCGGAGTAATTTTAGAAGCATTTACTTTTTCTCTAACTAGTAGTTACTTATAACTATAAAAAACAATTATGAACTTTCATTATTGTTAGTAAAGCATTTCTATGTCTATATCATAAAAGGTCTGTCTGTAACCTCTTCACGCTTAGACTGTGAACCTACTTTGATGAAATTTGGTATGAAAATACTTTGCATCTTAGGAAAGTATAGGTTAGTTTTTATTCGGAAAAATGTTTGGTTCCTGCACAATATTCGTTCCTCAACGCAACTAAGATGATTGATTTTGCTGCCAACTCAAATTATAATTATAGTTTTACTATATTTTCCGATTTCAAGGTTTTGGTTACAATAATATTTCACCCTAATATTGATTGATTGATAGAGGTGGGTAAGGTGGGTAAGTTTCCATTTCCTCTGTCAGCCTATTACCCTTTGTCAATGTATACTGGAATATGAAGTAGTATCTGAAACGTTTATTTTAAAATAAAGTCACCAGCACTACTGACTACTGTACAATTAGGGCCTGTTTCACCACTTCCTGACAAAGTGTTGAATAGGCTATCCACAACTTATTAGACAGATACTCCATACTCTATCTGTCAAGTTAAGTTGTGGATAGCCTTCCTGACACTAATCTGGAAGTGGTGAAATAGGCCCTTACTGTCTTCACTATTCGAGAGCGAATTTCTGTAAATAAGATCGGTACTTTTTATTGACAAGTTTTTTAATGCTGTCAATGTAAATATCCCTCGCTGGGTATGCGAAAAGACTTTCCCCTCAAAAGACTTCTCTTTTTACGGTGACGTTAACACGTCAGTTGAACAATTTGATTTAATGTGATATTATAATAATTTTTTAGCGTAGACTTAACACTATGACCAAAATTATAACCACAGGTTAGGGATCTAGTTTAAGCAAGACAAACGCTCATTTTCCTTTGCATTGCTTTCCTGCGTTGAATAGTTCCAAAACTTACATAATTCTAAGATCTATTTTCGAAATTTTAATAAAACTTTCGTATAGCATGTAATTAGAATCCAGGGAATTGATATTATGTAAATTTTTTTCGCCGCGAGCGGCCGGCGGCAGTCAAACTTCGAATGAGTTCTGCTATCGGCACCCGCGTTTTGAACCGATTTTCAAAAAAGAGGACGCTCAACAATAAGGATAATGACACCGGTTCTGGTAACTTTAGCCAATTTCACTTAAGCCAGGCAATACATAAAAGTAATTTTAAAGTGTCTTGATTTCCGTCCGTCACAACTCACATCTAGTGAGAGATCAGACAAACGGACAATTTTTTATATGCCCATCCGACGCATAGATCCTCTATCTTGAGACAAATCGCCGATGATGATAATATTATCCTAACTAACATCAGAAACAACATTTTTCCAACGCGGTATTAGAACCTAGCTAAGAGTCAAGAGCCCCGCTCCACCATTAGACCAGGAGGGCGGAGTCGCCACAATAAAACTGTTTAACCTAACTAGGCACATTAATTTCCTGCCCCCACTAATGTTTCGCTTTACAAATTATTTGAGCGCTTTGTTCACAAAGAGCTTTTGAAAAATATTTGAAAGAACGTTTAACCCGCTTCCGAAAATAACGGCAAGTTTTCAAATTTGTATTATAACCTTTCAGGAGTATAATAGTCTTTGAAAATTAGAGTGAAAAAGAATAATACGTTACGCAGCAAAAGATTTTTCTTTAGCAGGTGTTGCCTGTGAGGTTCTAAGCGCAAACATCTTGCATTAATTTGCATACAATATAAAACGCTTTATTTTTTCGCGATGCAAAGAAATACAATATGTCCCATCTTACGTTAGTAAAATAAGTATATTAGTTTAAACCAGTCATTCCCAAAGTGGTCCAGGTGGACCCCCAGGGGTCCACGAGAGACTAGACGGGGGTCTACCTTGGCCCTGACAAAAAATGGGGGTCCACAATTGTAGGCGGGGGTCCATGTAAGATTTGGTTAGCGGTGAAGAACTTTTGTGTAGGCTTGATTTCTCTTATTAGAAAGCATAGGCCAGGGATGGCGAATCCTGCCTTATCAACATTTAACTTGCCACTTTTCTAAATAATCAGTAAAGTAATGTCATAAGCGTACCATCAAATAAACTAGCTAAAAACCGAGCTTTGTGAGGGCTCGCGTCATTACACCTTGGCTGACTGATGATAACACATCTACATATAAATAAAAATTACTATGTTAAAGCACAAATCAATAGGCGTGATAGTTTTTCCGTAAAGTGTACCACAAATACCTTTACGGTTGAGGGATATACTTATAGGGCTCGCTTCGCTCGCCCTGATAATATTTTTCTTTGTAATGCTGATGCGTATATTTAAAAATAACGGGGGGGGGGGGGGGTTGCTTCAGTGCAGTGCAGTCCGCAATATGCACCAACACCTTAAAAGTGGGCCACGAAACAAACATTCGATATAATTTAAAAACAAAACGTTTTGTTCTTTTTACGCAATCAACACTTGCATACTATTATAATTATTAATATGCAAGAGAGTGTATATCTATCTGTTACCCCTTCTTATTTTGGATAATATGAATACACTATGAGTCCCAGAAAAGCATATAAAACAGTTTAGTATCCCGTGCGATAAACGAATTCCTGCGTGGAATATTAATTTGCGAAAAACATCCAGTTTATAAGGAACCCATTTATACGATTAAAAGCTTCAAATATTTTCAATATACATATTGTATAACTCGCGTTTATATTCTATCGCTCGTATCGCATACGTTTTCCCCGTACGTGCCCCGACTAACAATTGTATAAAAATTGCCCAATATTCGATATAAATTTGCTTTTTTAAGATTTCGTTTATGCCGCAATTGGGTTTCAATATTTCTGTTAGCAAATTAGAACAATTTAAATGACAATGGGAATGCACACGTATTGTGCACTTACTATATTTTATGCCCTCACAGTTTACACTACTTTATAGACCCACTAGACTCACATACTCAACTATAGCTTAGACTTTAGAATGTTAGATCTAAACGCATTCTAAAGTGAACAAAAAAAAAATAGTGGAGTCAATGGCCCTACTTATTTTTCGACGAAATAATAAATGCTTTTTCTTTCAGTTTTAGTTCTGTACTCTTTAATGCAACATTAAATACCATAACTTGGTACTATAACTGTGGAAGAGTCTGTTAGTATAGATATATCATAGATAAACGAAAACAAACGAACCGCTGAAAGTCACGTCTCGCAGTAGGTAACTAACGAAACTGCGGTATCGATGAATCTATTGATAACGAAGAAGAAACTTTAAAAGCACGTAGCTTTTAAATACATCGCTAATGTAGGTGTAGCGAGTAGTAAATAAAGCTACAACTAAGTTTGAAACAGTCTGTGGTTCACTTTTATACTAGTTTCCCCCGTGCAAAAGTAATCCTGCCGACTAGTATATTTTGGCGTGGTTAAAATGACTGAATTTTCTAACCAATGCTTTTGATCGTGGCCTACTGACTACTCTTAAATATCCTTAAATATTATGTTATGTATGTAAGGAGGTTCACAGCCTATTCATATGAAATGCCACACAAACATATTAAATTCATATAACGAAAATTGTATTATTTATGAATTTTTTATATAGCAGATGACCTGGTGGTATTTCCTTTTTTATCATAGAAGATATTTTATTGGTACCAAATATTATATTAGTTCTTGCGCCACACACTTTCTTTTTACTCGAATGCCATAAATTCTTAGGATTAAGTGGATTAAATTTATCCTTTTTAACCCCAAATCACTAAGTCTGGTACCTACCAAAAGTAGGTGTGGGGTAGAAGCTACCCCCAGATAGTTCCCAACTCCGACCGCGCGGAATGGACGATAACGATAATTGTTGGCATTAGCGGGTTAAACTCCAGTTAACTATTTGGTTTAAAGTAACTATTGAGACTTCGTATTATAGTTGTTAGAAAAGATTGTGTTTGGAGTTAGTTATCGGTGTACCTAATGGTGTACCTCATTGGCGGAACTGACAAAAAAAACCGGCCAAGTGCGTGTCGGGCCACGCGCAATATAGGGTTCCGTTATAGTACCAATAGTTTTTGATAATTTTTGTATAGTTAATGAATTCACATTTATAACGTATTTTATACTACTAACAACATCATCTCAGTTACGTTCAAAGGAATTTGAACGAAAATTTCCTTTATACTTCTCCGAATACAATTTTTTTAGTTGATCGACTATTACTCAATTACTTATGAAATCTTGTGAGCCGTGATAGTTTTCCTTTTAAATTCAGCATATTTCCTACCCCCGTGATTTTTTTCACATTTCCAGAAGCAACCGTTTAGCTGGTAGAAGGGGGGGACACTGGACTCTAACGATTTTTTCAACTTTAAAACTTCATGTTTCACAAATGGATCCCTTAATCGGAAAATGGTATTTGAATACTCACAATATTTTTAAAAAACCTATCCAACGACACCCCACACGGTGGGGTGGACGAGGAAAAAATATATCACCCCCGCTTGATGTGTATTACTTGGATATGATATTGAATGTATTGTCACTTCTTGGTGGAAATTCATGTTCAATTAAATAATTATACACTTTCCTTGCACTTATTCCACTTTATTTTAATAGATTTATTACAAAATTATTATATACACGACCGGTTTCGAAAAAATCATCATCAGGTGTGACACCTGTGTATTACACCTGTGCCACCATTCATGCCGAATTACAGCTTTGTAGGCCTTATAGTCTCTGAGGAAAACCGCGGACAGACATACGGACAGACAGACAGACGGACAGACAGACAGACGGACGGATAGACAGAAACTATAAGGGTTCCTTGTTGACTACGGAACCCTAAAAAAATGCTACAAAAAATTATGTCTCGTCATTGGCAAATAAAATCTGGAATTTGCACCAGGTACTGTTTGGCTGGATTTAAACATGTATGCAAGCTACAGGATGCTTGAACTGCTTACAAAGCAGAAACAACGCCGGCACCCAGTATCAATGAAAATCAGAAACAAACATGATTCCTGTAATCAGCTGCGTAATCGCAACGCTATTAAACTTCAAAATGTATGGAAATTGTCAACATTTTCATACAAATAAGGTGCAAATAAGTAATTTTCTATGACGTTACGACTACTTTATCAACAAGAACTCACGCTAATCTCTTTTAACTTATGAGAGCCTCACCTGCTGCGAAGTATACCGGAAGATCTCATCCGTGTCCCTATACCACTTGACGGAGTGTAACACGGCGTCGTTGGGCCGGCGCGAGTAGTGGCACTGCAGCTGGGCCGGCCGGCGCGGGTCCGCCCAGCGCGGCACGTCCAGCAGCGTTATCGTGTGGCACACGCTGCCCACTGCAAGAGAACTTCGTGTAAGTTATGATAGCCTGGTAGGCAAAGATTCAACGCAATATATCGTGTGGTACACGCTGCCCACTACAAGAGAACTTCACGTAAAGGCCTGTATTCACTTTGATTAGTGATAAGTGCAGGTGATTAGTAATCAGAAGAAAGTAAGTGTGGACAGCGACTGATTTGTGCAAGTCCTTTAATTACTCCTTATCACTAATCATTAGTGCAAGTCCTTTAATATCTTCTAATCACTACTAAAAAAAAACCTGCACTCGCACTAATCAAAGTGAATACAGTCCCTTAGTTATTGTAGCCTGGTAGGTGAAAGACACGGGAATCAAGCTTATCCTTCACAAGTCACAACTTGATAAGGAATAAACTTGGTGGTAGACTGCAAGATAGTTTTACGTCAGTTATGCTATCCTGGTAGGTGAGGATTGCACTATTGTGGTTCTGGTTGGAAGAGTGAGCAAGACTGAATCAGAGCCGAGGATTTTTTTCAAACAATAATAATCAAATACAAAGTTAGGTTAACGTGTGGCATACGCTGTCCACTACAAGTCTTCGCGATAGCTATGGCAGTCTGGTAGCAGCCTGCAGCAACTAAGCTGAGATTTTTTATGGGTTTTCTGGGTTAAAGTTAAACGTAATATTTGTACGCATTTGTAAGATCCCAACCGAATTGTCTACCCTTTTATATGAAATCACATTACAATATGTTGTGTGTGGAGTAAACGTCGTGAAGCACCGAATAACTGTCCTAACGGGGGCGTCCATCTTGATCGGGCGACAACTATTGTCGGTATAAATCTTGCGACGTCATATAAATTTATCAGACCCGAGCCCTACTGACGCAGGGCTTCGTTTAATTATTTCCAACCGGAACGGGCTGGATCGATTTCGATTGTGTTTTTGTTGCACGCTGTATAATTAAAAGTAAATGTTTCTTGCTATGAAAAACATCTACCGTATGTTTGCCCTATGTGTACTATGTCCTTTCATGAGGTGTAAACAAACTGTAACTAACATACCTTTATCGTACATTTTCTGCTTCTAAAATCAAAAACTGCCAAGTGTCATGAACAATATGGTTTTACTGCAGGTATTTTACAGTCAAACGTAAAATAGGTCAAAAGTGAACATTTGAAATTCGTTTCGGAATATAAACTTCAATTCAATTGTATTCATGTTCGTGGTATTATAAGGTTGGAGAGAAAAATCAAAACAATTTAAGCAGGATTCATGTATTTTCAGTAAATTAAAACATTTCAACGATCCCTCGGCCCACAATAAAACTTTTCTGATGTAAATTAAAAAATATTTTTTTTATTTCGTCCGAAATAAGTTTTTACATTTTTAACGAACCAATTAATCTTTTACGAATGTTGTGGATATCGTTTTTAATATTTTAATTGTTAAATATTAACGTTCGTTAATATTATTATATTACATTATGCGCAATATGGATGTATGGATTTTTGTTACTCTCATGCATTAATAAACAAATTCTTTGCGCGGAAATTCTTTTATCGCGCGGGTGCTGTACATTATAACAGGATAAAAACTAGACTTTTGAACTGAATTTTAACAAAAGTAACAGACAAACAGACACACTTTCTTCATAATTATGAGCATGGCAGGTTCTAGGCTGCCTTTTATCCTGAAAGAAACTGTTTTACTTTATCCGGGCCGCGGGCTACTTCGTACATGCTTAAAATAATTTTTAGACAAGGGCTTCAGAGATTTGTCTAAAATCCCCTTAAACGCCTCGTTTCAAATGGTATTACTCGCGGAATAAAATAAGAAGCGTCCGAACTGCGGACTACGCCGGTAAAAGGATTCCAACAGTCGGTCTTTTTGTTTCGCCATACGCAAACGAAGGCTAGCTTTAGATTTTAACACCCTTTGAATATTTACAGAAGGTGGCTTAGGAACGTATATTCAAGTAAAAGAAACTGCAAACGTTTTATTCAAACTCACCAATATAATAATAATAATATTGGTTGCGAGCAACAACATCTAGTCTAGGTTAAAAAAAAAAACTCGAGTTAAAAAAAAATTAATCGCAAAAATATCTTAAAATAAATTCAAAGTTTCTTGTTACAAATCTCACAAATAACATCTACTTAGGGCATTTAGTTTTTGAAATTCGCTGCCGAAATATTATACTAAATATGATGTAATATTATACTGGACTAAATTAAATTTCTCAAGTGCATGTAGACTTAACAAGATGCATTTGAGAAATTTAATTTAGTCCAGTTAATTTTACATAAAATAGTAACAAAATGACGATGAATGAATGAAATGAGCTACGAGGTCAGGGACCTTAATAACTTCGCTATAATAGTCAAGTATTATCGCAGATTATAATATTACTTAATAAGGACGAGAACGTAATAAAAGTTACATTATTAAAATTCCATTAGATCTAACTTGTATGATCAAAAACTTTGACCTTTCTAATGATGTATAACAATTTATCTTTTGAAAAAAAAAAGTATTTATTATTGAGCTTAAACTATAAGCTTTAGGCATAAAACTAAATCGTTTGTTTCATTCAATTCCATTGTAGATAATACAGCTTCGAGCGGAGTAACTATGAATCATAATAATAAATAATAATAATTAAAGCATAAGTAAATAACTGAATACATTATGTAGCATTACATTTACTTTATGGTCTACTCTACAGGGTGTAACAAAACTGAGTGATAATACTTTAGGGTGTGTATGTGTTCATTATATAGAGTTCACTGTGAAAGTAGCAGCGCTGAAAAAGCAAAAAATTTTTTTGTGATTTGTATGGGCAAGTGCCCGCGTGTCTTGAATTTTTCCATACAAAGGTTAAAAAAAAAGGTTACTCTTTCAGCGCTGCGTGTTATCACTTAGTTTTGTTACACCCTATAATTATATTACATTCAAATCGGTCCAGCCCAGTTACGCATGGGTAAGGGCAAATAGGATTAATATCATTATTTTCAAGTAACTTTACTATTTAAAATAATTAATGAAATCGTTCATCCTAGAAGACTCGTCCTGTTTCTTCATTCGTCTTTTACAACTCATCCCATCACCGTCTATTCGAGTCTAATGTACCGTTAGTCTTGTTCCGCGGTCGGGCTCATGCTCCAATACACCGACAAACGATTCCTACCTAGAAGGAATCTATGATAGAGTAGCCTATGCCTTTTCAAGACTATTAGATTTTATGTATCCATACTAATATTACAATTTGAAACTTTTGTTTTTCTGTCTGTTTTCACTTTACACTTTAATCACTGAAATTATTGTAATTATAAAAATGGTAAGTTTAATTCATCAAGCCAAGCAATACGGTCACCGGTGACCGAGACGCAATAGAATATCTATTGTGTCTCGTTTTCCCACGATCGACAGGTTAAAATTTATGTAAATAATAATATAAATCAGCGTATGAAAACCGTTAAAAATAACACAAAATATGCCTGAAAATTTCACTCTGTTTATGGAATATTTGAATGTTTATTTTGAGTGAAAAAAACACATGAGCAAAGCCACGAGCAAAAACTGGCTAAGAATAGTAGCATAAGAAATCCAAGAAAAAAAAAAGCACAGAATCATTAGAGAAACGGACAAAATTATTCACTCAAATACAACTTGACGCTAATTCGTATATCAAGTAAACATTAGGAATGAATAATTCACGAACGAATGAATTATTCAGAAAGACTCAGTCCAGTGCTCCTGGTAATTATTTTCTTTGTATAATGTGTGACTATTTTTATGGTTGTGGTCGATGAAAGACAAGTTATACCTTTGCTCTAAAAAAAACTAGTGTACTTGTACTTGTTCCATAGAAGAATTCAAAACAGTGATAGTCATCTGAATAAATTATATTATAGACTATTCAGTGAATTACTTTTTTTCTTAAACTTAAAGTAAAATTATCAAAAAATTGAAACCGACTTCCAAGTGGAAACAATAACATTACTTATTATTCAATGAACTAAAAATTATTAAATAATTCTTACTCTTTAATAGTGCTTTTTTCAGAATTCTCCTAAACCTGAACTTTTTCTGTAAACAATCTTCATAATTTTGAAGTCGGTACCAGTTAAGAATCGTGACTTCTATTACAAAATATTTTTAATTTTTGGGACTGGTATCGACTTCAAAATTATGAAGATTGTTTACAAAAAAAGTTCAGGATAAGGAGAATTCTGAAAAGGGCACACAGGAGTAATAATTAATTCATACTTTTTAGTTTGAAGAATAAGTAATGTTATTGTTTCCACTTGGAAGTCGGTTTTAATTTTTTGGTAAAAATAATAATTTCACTATTTTAAGTTATTTATAAGATTCTCTGTAAAGACTAATATGTTCTGCTTAGTGACTTCGGATCCAGGATACACCTTCATGATATGAGAACTCATTATCTGAGATCACTACCACTTGAGAATTGCTTAAACAACTCCAAGCATTGTAAACTCCAAGCATAATATACCACAGTAGGGTCTGTAGGTTGCTTGCTTGGAGTTCATCAAACAATGATGAAATGTTCAAACGCCTATCTTTAAAGGCTCTTAAGTTCTGTTCAGTGACTTTCGTTCTATTATAACACTTTCACGTGGAAACTCATCAGCCCAATATAATATTATGTTTAAACTACTTAAAGCAACGTTAGTATGACTACATAATATTATGTCCCTATAAATTTTAAAGAGTTTCCTACATACCTCATAGATCTCATGATTAAATTGCTACCTTGGTAACCTAAACACTAAGTTTAAAACATTTACTTTGAAACAATATTATAATTTTCAAAATCGCTCGACAAACTCGAGTTTCGATCTTAAAAACGATGAAAAGTACCAATAATAGGGTCATAATGTGATGATGGATAGTAAGATGGTAGTGATAATGATGATGAATGTAACTTGCATAGTAACATATGCTTTCAGTTCTTAAAACAACGCCGAAACCCCGAAACTTGTATCTATAAAGAAATCGGAGTTCTCTTAGCACCTTCGGAACCATGGCAAATCTTGGTACAAAATCTTACCTTTTGGTAGCATATGCTTAAGATGCTCCTCATTAAACCGAAATGACCATATGTTTCCTTATAAATTTTGAGGAGTTCCCTCGATTACTCATGGATCCCATCATCAGGTCACCACTTTTGTGAACATGGTACCAAATTGGGGTAAAACCCTATACAACAAAAGAAAAATTTTCAAAATCGTTTCACAAACGGCGGAGTAATCGTTGAACATACAATATAAAAAAATAAAAAATACCCACAACCGAATATATAACCTCCTCCTTTTTGGAAGTCGGTTAAATAGTAATTCATGTCTTCACTGTGGTCCATAAAATGGAGTCTTATACTTTCCACAATCACAAAAAATTTAAATGTAAACTTTAATCCCCCTACCAAAGGGTGTAAGAGGTGTAGGACCAGTATCTCCAATGTCGGTACTACCCATGGGCAGCGGTAGCTTACCTTTAGGTGATCGATCTGCTTGTTTCTCTATTTCATATAAAAATATCATAGTATTCGCAAAATCATATTTAGTATTCCGAAGTTATGTTTATGTATGAGTGTATCTCCATAATCCAATCAAACGGCAAACGCATAGATGACCGGTTCACCATTTGACACAATTGACAGATCTGTGTGAATATTAGTTGCTGCTTACCGCATTCGGTTGGAAATTCGTTGCTTGTAAATTGTCCCGCAACTCTCAGGCTACTTAATGTGTAACCAATAGACTTGTGACAAACAATTTTTTTTTTGCAATTTTATTTTTCATAATTGGGACGAAAATTTAATGTGGCGTATGGACAATAACCTAATTATTTAACGACTATTATCATAGACTTATTATTACTAGAGATCGCCCAATGGTCGAAATTCGACCTTAACTTTAATCATCTTCTTCTTTTGGCTCCCCGTTTAAAGTATTGACTAAAACAGATTTAATAAAAAAAAAGAACAATCCATTTTTAATTTGACAACACACTTCAACCATAAACAAAGGGGCATAATTCGTATGTATAGGCTTGTCATTCAAAAAGATGGTAGTGAGCACATTGTAGTGTGTGTAATGTTTTATTTGTTAAAAAATGTATGATAAAAAGAATAATTTCAAAATAATATTAGCTCGATGCACTCCTTCACCATATAAACTATAACTGTGCAAAATTTCATTCACCTACGTTTCCGCATTTTTCGTCAAAAGGGATCCAAAGTTTTTCGCTCGCGTATTAATATAATATAATATAATATGATGATTATTGTATAGTTAAGAAATTCAGCAGCGTGCTTTAAATCCAACTCAGAAAACAACGACAAGTTTACAGCCGTACGAAGTGATGCTGCATTGTTTTGCTAATTCAATCAGGATCAGGCCATCTAGTACTAAAATAACATTTGCAACTATAGTGCAATGTATATTATTACTTAAATTGTGTTATTACTATAGAACAATAAAACATTATCCGTTTCTACATATAAAAGCAAGTTCTCTGCAAAACTAATGACGTACAAAAGGATTTGATACGAAAACCATGAGGGTATAATAATTGGGTCTACTATTAGCCTAAATATCAAAGTTGTAAAACTGTCGACAGGATCTTAATCTGATGTTAATCTAATATAATTGCTTATTCAGTATGGTTGAATTTGGGTTTATTGTTTAAAGTGATAAATATTTTAATTTGGTACCGGGAAAATTGACACCATCGGCTCTTAGAAAACTAGTGGGAAGTAAAGATTTAGGATAGGCTGGTTAAGCCAGGCGTACGATGTCACTTCACTTTGGTCACTTTACTGTCGTCACTTTCTTGTATTTTCAAATTTTAGTTTCCTATTCAATAATAATATTGTATATTTGTTAGTTTATTGTATTGTTAAAGTTTCCCAATAACAACAAAAGTTAGTATTACATAACACTGATTGCTTTAGGAAATGTACTATCAGAGAAGTTGATTCCTAGGCAGATGGCGGACCTAAGTAATTTGGTTGCTTTAAGTAAAACCTATCCGACCGATCACAGCTAACATTGAATGAAACATTGAAGCCGACCAAATGACGTAGGTCTGTCAACTGCCTAGGAATCAATTTCCTCGATGGTACTGTTGGTGACTACGGTCTACGGCGTTATGCAATGTTTTAATTTATAACAAATCTGTTTGCAGGGGTAGCTTACAGATTTGTTACTAAATTATGTTATAGAACTCTTAAGGATATAATTGTTGCTGTCTATGTCTTATGTGTTGGTAAAGAAAAAGGAAGACAGACACAGAACAAGAAAGCATAATACGTACATTAGTTTTCAAGAAACTTATAATTTTTCTACCCTTCTGTAATAATTATTATATTTCAACGTCTGAACGTTGCACGTGCGTCTGAACGTTGCACGTGCGTCTGAACGTTGCACGCGCGTCTGAACGTTGCACGCGCGTCTGAACGTTGCACGTGCGTCTGAACGTTGCACGCGCGTCTGAACGTTGCACGTGCGTCTGAACGTTGCACGCGCGTCTGAACGTTGCACGTGCGTCTGAACGTTGCACGCGCGTCTGAACGTTGCACGTGCGTCTGAACGTTGCACGTGCGTCTGAACGTTGCACGCGCGTCTGAACGTTGCACGCGCGTCTGAACGTTGCACGTGCGTCTGAACGTTGCACGCGCGTCTGAACGTTGCACGTGCGTCTGAACGTTGCACGCGCGTCTGAACGTTGCACGTGCGTCTGAACGTTGCACGTGCGTCTGAACGTTGCACGCGCGTCTGAATGTTGCACGTGCGTCTGAACGTTGCACGCGCGTCTGAATGTTGCACGCGCGTCTGAACGTTGCACGCGCGTCTGAACGTTGCACGCGCGTCTGAACGTTGCACGTGCGTCTGAACGTTGCACGTGTGTCTGAACGTTGCACGTGCGTCTGAACGTTGCACGCGCGTCTGAACGTTGCACGCGCGTCTGAACGTTGCACGCGCGTCTGAATGTGCACGGTTTCTGAGGGATTTTATTTTCACAACGTAGCGGGGATGAGATTAACCATCATAAACGATAGCAAACATTGTATGTGAGCGTTGGAGTTTCACACCTATCATTTTTCACGGGAATGACAAGTTCTCTATTCCGGAATTCTGGAATATACGAGAATATTCCAGAATGTTCCAGTATATTCCGAAATATTCCAGTATATTCCAGTGTTCTCTGAGCCCGCGATACCCGCTACATATTACCATACTCCTGCTTAGATTTTTGTGCTCCGACGTAAACTTACGTTGAGCTCCGTATAATTTATCTGCCGTTTAAATATATAAATATAAATTGTTTTATGAATAATAAGATACAGTTACCTGGGGAGATTTATTTCAGAGCTGCTAGTTTTTTGTTGTAAAATCTTCGGTCAAGTATTTAGTCTGACACACACCTAACCGGTTATTTTATACGGAACCTTGTATTATGTGTATATTCATCTATATTGACAGTAATATCAAATCCGATTATTGCAAAGTCTTATTAATAAGAACATTACGAAGTTATAGCCCTATAACTCATAACTATCTGATAAATAAAGGTATCGAAACTGCTATAGTTCCTCTCTAAAGTTTATTAAATTTATTATCATTACAAAACTTTTATCGTTAAACTCCAACAAAAAAAGTTTGTTCTCCAACAAAAAAAGCTAAATCTTGCTATGAAGGTAATTATTTAAGAATAGATGTTATTGCTGAATTAAACCAAAAATACTATGAATATTGTGTTTTCTATACTGATGGCTCCAAATGCAAAGATGGGGTGGGTGCAGCTTATTATGATCCATGTGCAAAATATTGTCAAATGTTTAAATTACACCATCAAATGTCTATTATGTCGGCGGAACTTTGTGCAATATTGAAAGTCATTACATATTTGATATCAAATTTACGACATAAAAAAGTTGCTATTTTTACTGATAGTAAAAGTGCACTTCTACATATAAATAAATGCTTATCGGGAAGTTGTGGTTTGTTTGTGGCGTACGAAATATTAGATAAAATTAATAAATTAATTTCTATAGGTGGTTCTCTGGTATTGCAGTGGGTTTCGGCGCATATAGGTTTAACAGGTAACGAAGAGGTTGACGGATTGTCGAAAAAAGCGGTGGTAGAAGGAATAGTTTCGGATTTATTACCTAATTATTCAAAATATTTTGGCAAATATAAAAAGAAATGTTTCGAAAAATGGAAAACTTATTTTGATGAAAGATCCAAAATTAAAGGAATATGGTATAAGAGTTTACAATCCGAGCCTCCTCGTATACCGTGGTTTTTAGATTTCTGTATAAATAGGTTAAGATTGATTACTAGTTTCAGAATGCGTTCAGGACACCTTCCATTGAATTCCTTTGCGTATTTAATGGGTAAGACAAATTCTCCGAATTGCGAATTATGTAACAAAGTTGAAGACTTACATCACATACTAATGGAATGTGTCCGATACGCCGCTGAAAGAAACATACTTGTATCAAAATTTGGCTTGAATTTACAAGATATGGGTGCTTTTCACGGTTTATTGTCCGAGCCAAAATCAGTTTCTGCAAGTATGTTATTTGCATTGTATAACCAACGTAGATAGTATCAATTAATGTAATATTGTATAGGTTACGATGGGACTGACATATTCACACTGTGAAAAAAGTCCCTTAAATGAAATAGAATAAAAAAAATAAAAAATAAAGTTTGTTCTAACAATAATAATTTATTGAGCAACGAAGTTCGGTTGAGAGTTGAGACAGAATATAACTAATATTACGTCTATTATAACGAGATTTAATGAGTAAAACTAATAGGAAACTGCGTTTGAACAAGCACTCGATAATTGGCTGTTGTCGCCCTGACTCCCTGGCGCCCTGACGCGGACGCCTTATGCCCCTGGGCCCTGTAGTTACGGGGGCGTTTTAATTTACTCCACTATTATGACTCCACTTTGGTAACATTAATATGACGTACTAACAAAGTGCTTATTACAATTACCTGTAAAAAAATACTTGTAAAGCTATTAGAATATTTATTTATTTCTGTCGTGGTTGTTTGTCTAATTTAAAATCCATGCTAATAATATTATGTGTGTCTGTCTGTATGTTACCTCTTAACGCTTCATCGATACGTAAAAAGTCATAACGCTGTAAAATACGGTCGTAATATGCTGGATTTGTGTGCGTCCGCGCGAACGAGCGGTTTGGCCACTAAACCGCGAGATCACAGTAGCTTGCAATAGAATGTAACGATTTACTTAAGGGGGCGACGAACCCTAAATTGCCGATTTTATAATTTATTTTATACTTGAAAATAAGCCCCGAATTGTTTCATTTTCTAAACATAGATAATTACTACATTATATTTCCAAGAATTTGATCTGAGCGAAAACACGATATCTTAAAATTTTGTCGATAAAAAAAAATCACAAGGATGCATCTAATTTTCACAATATTTTTATATATTGCTATAACCTTGCATTAAATTAAGTTAATATTTTAACGTATTGTATAAAATTCTATCATTGAGACACTGACCTGGCGGATTTTTTAAATGTTATCGAGTTATTAAGAAAAAAACTAACTTGGCGATGATTTCGCGTCGTCCTTTTTGACCTGGCATATGAATAAACGTGTTATACCCTAGTTAGATGCTGGCTTCATAACACTGACTGCCGTTCTCTTAATTATTTTAATATTTTAATAATAATAATAAATTATTCAACTATTCCAATAAACTAGGATCATAGTAAAATTGTCTATATTATCTACCATATTTACGATTAGGGAACGTATGACGGAAATAATCCCAATTTTCCCAACAAAATCAATTGAGCAATGTGACTGAGTTACCAATACTTGTTCATTTTACGTGTGTTTGTGCGTGTGTGTATCGTAGATGTGTGTGTGTGTGTGCAGGATATTCAATTATTCAGTCAACGTTCAGCTAATACAGCGCTAATAAGCCTATTTCAACTGAACGCAATTTTCTTCCACGAACGTTTTGTTTTTATTAATCGTGATGATAGCAAAACAAATTTTTTAGGGTTCCGTAGCCAAATGGCAAAAACGGAACCCTTATAGATTCGTTATGTCTGTCTGTCTGTCTATCTGTCCGTCCGTATGTCACAGCCACTTTTCTCCAAAACTATAAGAGCTATACTATTGAAATTTGGTAAGTAGATGTAGTCTGTGAACTGCATTAAGATTTTGATACAATAATGGAAAAATTATAAAAAAATTTAGGGGCCCCATAGGTACAACTGAATCAAAAAAAAATTTTTTTCATCTAACTTATGCGTGTGGATCTATGGATAGGTCTTAAAAATCATATTGAGGTTTCTAATATCATTTTTTTTCTAACCTGTGCTAGTAGTAGTGGTTCCAAAGTGCTAAAATGTGTCCCCTCCCCTCTCTAACTTCTAAAGTAGGGGCATGATAAGTCTAAAAAAATATATGATTTACTTTACTATAAAAACTATCAACGAAAATTGGTTTGAACGAAATCTAGCAAGTAGTTATTTTTATACGTCATAAATGTTAAACTTAATTTAACTTTCATTAAATCAACTGAAGTATAAAAATAAATCAAAAACCTTTTAATTACATAAAAATAAACCTTCTTGCTGCTGCGGAACCCTTCATGGGCGAGTCCAACTCGCACTTGGCCGGTTTTTTATTTATGTAAGAGACAAGCGATTAGCTATAGGTACTTATACAAAAATCGCAATAATCTTATTAAATTAAAGTTCTCAATCATTAAATATCTCTGAGTACGGCCATTGATGTTATTTGTAAATCAATATTCATGCAATTTATGTACCCCTAGTACCGAATTATACCATAACTCGGGAAAGCCATGGAAATTATCCGAAACCGCGGAAAATGTCGCTCATGATACTAAATTAACATAGAATCCATTACCGCCCGTACAATTATCAATATTTGAATCCGACAAATTACTAACTAAGGTATTTATCGTGCTGATAAATTTGTAACAGGAGCTTATAATCCTATTATCCTATTGGCTATTACTAAATGCAAAACGTTGAAATATTTACTCCATAATTATTGAAATAGAATTTCTGCTCATTTCAAATTAGCAAATCGGTCGTTGAAATGACGTTACCTTCAAATTTTACGTTACCATTAAACTCTTGTCGTCACGTTCCCACGATTCAATGACCGCTAGGATGTTCCTTTAAATATTATCTTACTGTTAAAGTCCGTGCACCGGATAAAGAGAAATTTGGCAATTGCACTCATAATGTTTCTCGCTTTCAGACGCACATTTGATTATTGTTATCATGTTTCCTAGGTAAAAGGACGATGTCTTAATCAGCCTCCGCATTTCAACTTAGTAAAATAAAAAAATGTATTTTAAAAAGATAAAACCGACTTCAAAATTGTACGTAATTGAGAATTAAAATTCCGTATCTCAAAAACTACTACACCGATTTTGATGAAACTTGCACTATTCCCTAAGTTGAATAATACCTAGTACAACAAAAAAAAGAATCACTTAAATCGGACTTGTGGTTCCAGAGATATGCGAACACAAACATAAAACATACATACATACACACATATATACATACATACATACATATATTATACACTTTTGAAATTTGGCACATTTGCTCAGATGCTGATATAGACTAACATATACGAAAACTGGGCAGTTCTGAGAATATTACATACATACGCGTCGAATTGATAACCTCCTTTTTTTAAGTCGGTTAGTAATTAAAATATAATATAGGGATTTGTTTTCTTTCTTTAAACGACTGAATAACAAATCATTTCTAAACCAAATACTTTCACGAGACTATTAAGGTTATTTATTAATCCTTACTTCTAATGCGGGTTTAATGGCCGAGATAATAGAAATTCGTTAAAATCTTTAGTAATTAGGTAGGCATGAGCACTACGCGATTATTGATAGTCTGATACTAATCCCGCTTAATTGTTTCTAATTAATTGAAGAAGCTCAGTAAGGAGAAACTTCCTTTAATCTGGGCTTAGGGCTTGGACGGATACCTTAAATAAATCATTAATTACACGTTTAAGTCTGCCCACGCTCTGCTAAAAGACACTGTCCGTATCTAAAGGACTAGAATTTTCGTTTACTCTAGAGAATTAAAATAATAAACCAGCCAAGTGCGTGTCGTGCCACGCACAATGTAGGGTTCCGTAGTACCGCTAGTTTTTGATAATTTTTGTATGGTCAATGAATGCACATTTATAACGTGTTTTACACTACTAACAACATCATCTCAGTTACGTTCAAAGGAATTTGAATGAAAAGTTCCTTTGTACTTCTACGAATACATTTTTTTAGTTGATCGACTATTACTCAATAACTTATGAAGCCTTCTTAGCTGTGATAGTTTTTCTTTTAAATTCAGCATATTTCCTTCTCCTGTGTATTTTTTCACATTTTCAGAAGCAACTGTTTAGCTGGTAGAAGGGGGGGACACTAGACTCTAACGATTTTTTCCATTTTAAAACTTAATATTTCACAAATGGATCCCTAAATAGGAAAATTATCTATGAATACTCATAACATTTTTAAAAAACCTATCCAACAACACCCCACACGGTGAGGTGGGCGTGAAAAAAATCACCCCTCTATATTATATCTATGTAGGGGAGGTTCTGTTAAATTATTATTTTTTTTATTTTATATACCATTTTATCGGCATTATTAAGATGTGCATTCATGCCGAATTACGGCTTTGTAGGTCCTATAGTCTCTGAGCAAAACTGCGGACAGACAGATGGACAGACAGACGGACGGACAAACCGAAATTATAAGGGTTCCTTGTTGACTACGGAACCCTAAAAAGAAGATTTAAATATTGAAATGAGTTAAAGTTGCTGTATGATTGGGACTCGAACGTTACAGAGCTTCACCTGATGGCCGGATGTAGCATTTGATAGTGTTATAAAATTGTTATCATCAAATTCAATACATAAAATTTTTACAGAAATTACGAAACCACAAGGTGATGCCCGACAGGGTCCCCGACATACCCGACAGGGTCTGCCTCCCTAGCGGCAAATTAAATATCGAAAATCCTCATTAAAACATTTATAATACTCTAGAGAAAATGTGTTATGTACTTTGCTCAACATGCTTAAAATAAAAATACCGTAAACGCGAGAAACGAAGCTATTTCGCCTATAGATGTCCTACTAATATTATAAAGGCGAAAGTTTGGATGTATGTATGTATGTATGGGTGTTTGTTACTCTTTCACGCAAAAACTACTGAACGGATTTTAATGAAACTTTACAATAATATAGATTATACATCAGAATAACACATAGGCTACAATTTTAACCGACTTTCAAAATGGAGGAGGTGTTAAAAAAAACTAACTTTTTTATGTTCAACCATCACTCCGCCGTTTGTGAACCGATTTTCAAAATTTTTTTTTTGGTGTATAGGTTATCATCCCAATTTGGTACCATATTCATAAAAGTGGTGACCTAATGAAGGGATCCATAAGAAATCGAGGGAACCCCTCAAATTTTATATGGAAACATGTAGTGACTTCGGTTTCCTGGGCAGTATTCTAAGCATATGCTACCAACAAGCAAGATTTTGTACCAAGGTATACCATGGTTCGGAAGGTGCTGAGAGAACTCCTGACTCTTTATAGATAGTTTGGGAGTTTCGACGTTGTTTTAAGAACGGAAAGCATATGCTACTATGCAAATTACATTCACCATCATCATCATCACTACCATAAACCATTATAGAACCATGTATCGTCCCGTTTTGACCCTATTATTGGTACTTTTCATAGTCTTTTATTATATATCTCTTAAACCGCGGGTAACACCGCGGGGCACAGCTAGTATATAATATATAGATAAATATTTTCCACTTCCAGTTATTTCCGACGACGGGAACTGGCGCATAAAGAAAATAACAAAGAGGCCAATTAAGTAGGAGTTATTTGACGCAACAAACAATTCGTCAGTAACTATCAATTTGGCGATGAAGCCAATTTTATGACAACGGGCGCAGTATTTGTCAGTCTGACGCGTCATTACGCGCGCCGGATTTTAAATTAAGAACCGCGACAGAGGTCGCTGTCATAAATTTCAAAATGGCGTCTGTTCGTTCCATTTGACGTTTCGAATAAATTTGAAATCGTTTGATTTATCGTTTGTTTGTATTTTGGATCTTTGAATGTGAAATGGAAGTAATAAATTCGTTTTATGTGGACCTTTGTAGCACGTTTTAATATTTTATTCGGATTTGTAAATATTAATTAGGACATCATCCGAATCTGCAACAAAATATATTTACGTTAGTTATTCGAACGTGGGTGTCTTTTTATCAGGCTTATAATTATATCTTGATACCCATTATAAAATAATAAAATAAAAAGCCTTTTATTTCTTGCTATGATATAAATGTGATAGAGATATTGTTATAGTAAAGTTAACAAACAGTGGTAATAAATAATAATGACTTCAAATCTAAACTACTCTTAATTACTTGTTACTATACTAATAACAGCTATACTACTCTACTATTAATTACTTATTAATGTTAATGTGGAATTTTTTTTCTGTGCAAGAACCCCTCTCAGTTGAAGGTGAAGGCCTCCTCTAAAGAATTCCATTTTTCTTTATCTCGAGCAACTGTTGGCCAGGAGCGGCCGGCTATTTTTATTATTTCATCCTCCCATCTCGCATGTGGTCTGCCTTAGATACGTTTACCATACGGGCCAGCCCATTTAGTTATCCTGCTAGTTCATCGGTCGTCCTCTAGCCTCGCTACGTGTCCTGCCCACTTCCATTTTAATTTTCTAGCGTAGGTTAAGGCATCATTCGCTTTTGTTTTTTTCCTTATGTTGGAGTGGCAGATTTTTTGTATTTTTCTGATGTTGAGCATACTTCTTCCTATGTCGCGTTGGCAGGTGGTAATCTTGTTTTTAATTTTATTAGAAAATTTCCAAGTTTGACACGCGTAGGTCAGGCATTGTAGAAGGCAAGTATTCATCGCTTTTGTTTTTATACTTATGGACAAGTTGCTTTTAAATATCTCGCTAAGCGACCAGTATTTGTTCCACGTATTTTGCGCTCTTCGCTCAACTTCCAATTCGTTTAGTTTTCTGTCGAATCCAATTAGTTTTCCTAGATATGTGTACGTATCAGTGTATTGTAGAGTTTCGTTGTCTATTGATATATTTCTGTATTTTGAGCTGTTTGTCATGATCATTGTTTTTGTTAAATTCATTTCTAGCCCCACGTGTTTACTCGCCGAGTTTAAGGAGTCGATCAAGGATTGGAGTTGTGTGCTAGTTTCCGATAACAGAACTAAGTCATCTGCAAAACGCAGGTGACTTAAATAATTCCCTTTGATGTTGAGTCCCATTTTTTCCCATTTTAAATTCTTTATTATTGATTCTAGGACCGATATAAATAATTTTGGGGATAGGGGGTCTCCTTGTTTTACTCCTCTTTTTACAGCAAATGTAGGTACAGTGGTTTCCAACTTTATTCTCGCTTCTTATAAATATTTTTTATTAATTCTATATATTTTGGGTTGACTTCCTGGTCCTGTAGAGCAGTCCATATACTAGAGTGTGATAGAGAGTCGAATGCTTTTTTATAATCAATGAACGCTATGTAGAGACCTCTTTGTTTTTCCTGGTATTTTTCCATTATAAGTTCTAACGTATGTATGTGGTCAATCGTTGAGAAACTTTTTCGAAAGCCAGCTTGTTCGATCGGTTACTTTGCTTCCAGCGTCCTGCTAATTCTGTTGTTAATAATTGTAGCGAAAAGTTTGTAGAGACACGAAAGAAGGCTTATCGGTCTGTAATTTGAAATATCTCTTGCATTTCCTTTTTTGTAAATCAAAATAATCTCTGACTCTTTCCACTGCGACGGTATTTCAGCCGTTTCTAATATTTTGTTAAAAAGGTAAGTTAAGGGTGGATAAAGGTGTTGGCAAGCGATCTTTATGGCTTCATTGGTGATGCTGTCCGGCCCTGGGCTTTTGTCTATTTTTAACCTTTTAATTGTCTCGGTCACTTCGTTTTCTGATATAGGTAAAATATTTCCAAAGTTGGTTTCGTTTGTACAGTTTTTGTGGTTGCTGTATTCGTTTATTCTGGCACTGTATAGATTTTTGTAAAACTCTGTTGCTGTTTGAATGATATCTTTTCGATTTTTAACCAACGTGCCATTGCTGTTTAAGCTATCTATCCAACCTTTATTTGTTCGTAGCTCTTTCAGAGGTTTTTTTGAGCTTCCTGTTTGTTTCAAATGGAATTCAAACGTCTTTAATCTGTAGTTCCTGTAGTCGAGTTTTATGTATTTGCTTATTAGTTTGTATAAGGCTGTTAACTCGTTTTTATTGCTCTTGTTTTATTTTTCGTACGATGCAATTCCTGCCTTCTCTTTATGAGAGCTATTGTGCGTTCATGCAAGATTTTGTGTGTCGTTTTTACTGTTTCTTTAGGTGTTTGGGCGTCTTCTAAGCTTTGGGATATAGATTTAAGTAAAAGATTGTAATATGCTTGTACTGATGTTTTTTACACAATGAGTCAAGTTTTGCAAACGATCTAAGATGTTTTGTTTTTATCTTGTTATTTCTTGTTCAGTTTTTAGTGACAAGTGCCTTTTATTGCTGTAGCCCGCACGCCTTTGTTTTTGTGTTGTACCCATTACCCGAGACCAATTAATTGACTGTAAGGCTGGGACTCTTAAGTACTTAAGTAGGGCTCTACAGTAAGTATTTGACGAGTGATTACTTCGCTCTGAAAATACTGTATAAATTATCCAGAAAGGATGCAAAGTCCTAGTTTTTTAGGTACTTAATAAATTTTTCTACAACAATAAAATCAACATTAGAAAATAACCACAAAATAGTGACTGACAAGAACCCAATCAACCGAACTAAAGGGAAAATCTAGATTTTGCATCTTGTATTAAGATGGTGTGTAATGGTGTATAATGTATATAGAACAGTGTTTTTTAACCTTTTTTATGATAAAACCCCCGAAGAATGAAAAAATCCCGTCATGAAACCCTTTGCTTTTTTATCATGTAATTATAAAACTTTTTGTTGAAATTACATTAATATTTTTTAAAGAAATCTCAAAAGAACCTTCGTAACCCCACATGGGGTCGTGACTCGAGACCCACAGGTTGAAGAACACAATATAGAGTTACATCATAATACTGATTTGTCTATACTATGATTAAAATATTATACTTATATGTTTTTATCATAGTAAAGATGTAACTAATGTTTCTTGTACCTATCTCGCTTTAAACGTAAGATAGGTAATATGCTGATATAACAAAGTTTATAAAATAAAATATAAAAAAACTTGTGAAAGCTTCTCCCGGCCAATAAGTACCTACATAATGTTATTTCTTATACTCCGTAACATAATTTCCTGTTTATTAAATAATGCTTTAGATTTTTTAAATACTATTTTATGTTCTTCCTGCTTATTATACACATAAATTATACGCTAGAATATTGTTCAATCTTGCCGATACTAAAATCCCAGTTAATTAAGTTAGTTCTACCAAGTTCTATGCGGCAAGAACTCGTAAACTGAGCTGGACTTTCCACTCACGAACCAAATCTAGCTAGTCGGTACACAGATGTAAGGAATCGAGGTATATTTAAATTGTGCTTATTTATGTTTTGTTACAGGTAATATTTTACAATACTATGTGTTGCAACAAAATCCCAGCAAAACTTAAAAATGTTTCTTGAGTAAAGTGACTCGGTACATAGACAACGCATCTTAATGAATGGGAAGTTTTTACTTTTGTATATTACGTATTTTAATTTCAGGCCATTTTGTTAAATTATTCAAATGTCAAAATGAAATGTGGCCACATCCATTGGCCACATCGCACAAAACCATTATAGATACCAGGAACGATAGACGGTAAAAGAATTTAAAAACAAAGAATAAAAATCTCATTCCTATAATGTGTGATTGAACACCCTTTTACAAACCTAGCACAACATTCCCATCAAACAATTTATCAAACACAGTGACACTGGAGTATGAGTGTAAATGTGAATATTGGCAGTATCAGTATGGTAGATATTCAGTGAATTTCTCCCCGGCACGCGCTCGCGTCGTCCACAATTTTACAATATTTGCGTATATTCTAAAACTGGCTTTTACTCAAAGCTGCGTTTTATCACTCATGGAAATCTATTTTCTGTTGCACGTATTCACTCGTTCATTTCTTTTGTATAGAATATTTTTTGTTGGAAGCAATATTAAAAAGGTAAAAAATGTGAAGGCTGTTTTGTTACTTTAATATTATGTTTCACAATATTTATTTTAATTATACTATTGTTGAAGTCGGGACCTGAAGACGAAGAAATTGGACCCATGATCCCATGTTTCTATACTACCTGATTTGCACAAGTATAAGATCGCTTTTAGTGTGCGTTATTGAAAGAGCCAACTAGCAATAGGTCAATGGACGATTTCTACTTCCTTCTACGGAATTAAACTTAAACGTATTTAAACTGTCGGCTGATTATCCTACGCGTGCTAATATCAAAGGCATGATTTTATTTCTTGTAAATTTCGCTTCTAACTTAACTGGCAACAAAAACACCAGCGTACTTACACTACAGAAATTTCATGCGCACGTTCGATGTTTTAATATTCGTGCACAAACTAGCGGGTCTCGGATCTGCATATTTCAGCGACCTCGGCGGCGGGGCTGAGCACTGAGCATTGAGCAGTGAGCAGCTAATTATCGAGTGTGTAGCTGACTGGAATTATGATAGCACTCATTTAACTTTCGATCCATATTAACTTCGAACTCGTATCGTCGTTCCACTAGATGTGCTGAAATTTTCAACACTCGAAAAGCTTAATATTACGGAGTTGTTTGGTGAAAACTTGTAACTAGTTTAATTTTCGTTAAATTCACCATTCAAATTCAATTAAGTTATTTATTAAAGAAAGTAAGTAGGCACATTAAAGTTCACTCGAACAATATTCAAGTCAAAATGCGCCCTTACTTGAATTACGTCAGAGAACTTCAATATAGACTCATTACTGACTCCAAATTTTGTAAAGAACAATTTACATTTTAAACAAGATCTCGACTTGTAAATCTAAATTTAACTTTAAATATTTAAATGCGAAAAGGTCATTTTAATGGCATTCATAATGATGTTCACGTCGGAACACTCACAAATGCAGCTCCGATGTAAATAGCGCTAAGTGCTGTCGAGATGATGTGATTTGCGTGTTTTGAATGTCTGAATTGCGATGGTGTGCGGTTTTGTAAAAGGTTGTGTCTACCTTTAGTGACTGAATGTCCCAACATTGCTCAAAATAAACCTTGCAAAGAGATAGTAAAACACGAATATTCAAGGGAATACTACTAGAGATATCAAATGTTCTCTTCTCCGAAACATAATATCCCTACTAAATTAAGTGCGGAAGTATGTGTGTCTGTCCGTCTGTTACCTCTTTACTGCTAGACCGATTTTCCTGAAATTTGGTATGGAGATACTTTGAGTCCCGGAAAAGGACATAACATGATATTTTTTATCCCAGAAAAATGTGTATGAGGTTTCTGCGCGATAAAAGAAATTGACACAACGGAGATGCGGGCGTCCGCGTCATCTAGTTACGTATATGTTTCGGAGTTCGGTTATTATATATACAAGTAGTAGACTTTATGTAGACACACGTATGTTTCATCGGTCCTGCGTCAACATTTTAGCCACAACGGTGTAATTCTCCAGCTGATAATAGAACAATGAGGGAGGTAATCAAGTGACCAATACATCAATACCTCTATTGTGTCAGGTATGAGATTACACATGCTCAGATATAGATCGCCTTGATTCTAATGGGTTATGTTACCTGAACAATTCGTACTTATATTATTAATGCGAAAGTGTGTCTGTCTATAGCTGCCTGTTACCTCTTCTTTATATTACTAGGAATCTATTTGCTGGTAAAAGTTTGACGTGTGTTTTTAAGAATTTTTAACAAAACTTTTGTTAAAAATTATGTTTTTTTATCTCACTTGTCATCATCACATTGTCAATCGCGGTTTATATAGAAAATGACAAGTTTTTGACAGGGAGTCAATGACCGCTACCGCCATGTTTCGCCGAGTACAGTATAGTATAGCTACCATTTTGGCTTTTAGAAGTGATTTTTATAAAGCTATTTATAAGTAAATAAATAGATAGAGAAAAAGGAAGCGAATTGAATAATAAGCTTAACAAACATTTAATGAAAACGAATAAAAATAGTCAGCGGCCGAATTTTCCGGCGATTTTATGGGATTAATAAAGAGATTTGAGGGGACGAGGCGCTCTATCGCTGAAGGTTATCGCCGTCTCCGGGGTATCCTTTTTAGATTATAACTGTTTGCCTCCGCCACCGCCCGCCCAAAGCCGCCGCCCGCCCGAGACGCGCCGGCGGAAAACTCGCCCTTTGGATTCATCCTCAAATGTGGAATTAATTGACGAAATTGATCGATCACCTGGATCTTGAACACAAAATACCTTTATAATTAAATTCGTAGCCGAATCAAACAGAACATTTTCTGTTAAAGTTATCTAATTAAAAAACATGACATGTACAAATGTGGAAAAACTGAATTTATTATTTACTAGATGACGCCCGCAACTCCGTTGCGCCAAAATTCGTTTATCGCGCGGGAACTATGTCCTTTCCCGGGACTCAAAGTATCTTCATGCCAAATTTCAGCAAAATCGGTTCAGCGGTTTGGGCGTGAAGAGGTAACAGACAGACAGACAGACAGACAGACAGACACACTTTCGCATTTATAATATTAATTTAAATATTTAAATTTAATAATTTAATATATTTAATAATTTAATAAGTATTTAATTTAATAATTTATATAATTTACTTTAATAAGGTACACCAGCAGTACATACATTGATACATATAACATAAAATAGTTAAGGCAAAAGAAAGATCTGATGTATGTACCGATTATGGGCGTACACATTATTACAAATTGAGTGACAAATTATTATAGTTAATTAACCCGTCGATCGTGGGAAAACGGGACACAATAGATATTCTATTGTGTCTCGGTCACCGGTGACCGTATGGGGCTTGATGAATTAAATAATATTAATCAAGATAACAGTATGACCAATATTTTAATTACAAAAAATACTACATTGGTACTGAGAGTGCTAAATGGTTTGAAGAACATTCAACAAAGTGTTTTTGAATTTATTTATGTTACTAGATGACGCCCGCAACTCTGTTGCGCCAAAACTCGTTTATCGCGCGGGAGCCGTACATTTTTCCGGGATAAAAACTATCCTATGTCCTTTCCCGGGACTCCAAGTATCTCCATACCAAATTTCAGCAAAATCGGTTCAGCGGTTTGGTCGCGAAGAGGTAACAAACAGACAGACAGACAGACAGACGGACAGACAGACAGACAGACACACTTTCGCATTTATAATATTAGTATGGATGGATAAATATGTCTATATCTTTACTGTCAGCTTTTAAGAGCTCGTTATAATAACGAGCCATTCTAGTAATGGAGTTAAAATATGAAATATTGTTTTTATAAACTTGTAACAGAAATAGATTTGTTTTATTCGCTCTGCGTGCACTGTACTTAATATTGAAGTTTAGACAAGACAGAAGTTCAGGACAATCTATTCGAGTATGTACAATTTTGTAGAGGTAAATGCAATCAAAGTATTTACGACGTGTTTCTAAGGTTTGGATGTTAAAAATACGGAGCCTATCTGCATATTCCAAGTCTGAGCGTCCGGGTTTATGACGATAAAAGAGAATCTTAAGATACTTTTTTTTAATCCGCTCCACAGAATCTACATGTGTTTTATAGTGAGGTGTCCATATTATACTAGCATTTCCAAGACATTGCGGACCAGTGCAAAGAAAAGGTAAAGAAGACTTTGTGGATTTTTAAATTCTAGGATCTGTAAGAAGTTTATAATATAATATATGGCTAAAGTTGAAGCCGGGGGGGCTTCGACTTTGGCCATAGGTTCTGTTCATAAATGTTGTTCTTCCAAAATCGATCTTTTGTCAGATAGTGAAGTATTTAGTAAAATTATGTTAAGGTTTGTGTACGTTTAGATTGAAATGGATTGGAACAGAGTATACAAAAAAAAATTACCTACTTGAATACCGAATACCAAAACGTCCTAAGAATTCCTAAAACAAAACATTTTCTGTTATACATTACTCACAAATATTCACAAAAAAATCAGTAGCCTCGAAAACTTCGTAAGATTCCTCGGGTGAGGAGGCTAATATTTTAAACAAGTTTTCCTATCAGATGAATATCGTCGGCAAACTTTGTGAACACCGACCGCGCTCGGTTATTTCTTGTAACAATCTGCATCACAAACAAGCGCCACTTTACCCATTCCGAGACTCCATTTCGTCTTCCAAATGTTTTTTTCCGAGTTCGTTGAGGTCCAAATGCAAGGTCAAAATTGTTGTTCCAGTTAAAGATGAATCTTTTTGTTTTTGTGAATTAAAAATCTTATGTGATGAACTGGATTTGGTTTGTACTAAAATTCGTAAAAAATTGCTATAGCCGTACACCGTACAACTTGCTGACTTAATAATAGGCCAAGTGCGAGTCGGACGCACGAAGGGTTCCGTACCGGTAGAGCGAAAGTAGACAAAAAATTGTGTTTTTTGTATGGGAGACCCCCTTATATTTATTTTAATTTTATAATTAATTACTAAAGTACAAATATAACTAAGGATTTTGTGAAAATTTCAAGTGCCTAGCTGTTACCATTATTGAATACGAGCAAAAAAGGCCAAAAAAATTACGTTTCTTCTATGGGAGCCCCCCTTAAATATTAACTTTATTTTATTTTCAGTATTTCTTGTTATAGCGGCAACAGATATACACAATCTGTGAAAATTTCAGAAGTCTAGCTATAGCGGTTCTTGAGTTACAAATTCAAACTCAAACTCAAACTCAAAATTTTTTATTCAGAATATTTTTTTTCAATTATTCTCTGAACGTCGGGACTATACTGGTGCCTACCACCGGTTCGGGAACTAACCCGGCGAGAAGAACCGGCGTAAGAAACTCGCACGGGACCATCTTTTACTAAAAAGATGGAAAATTACAACAGCCTGGAGACAGACGGACAGACGGACAGACAACGAAATCTTAGTAATAGGGTCCCGTTTTTACCCTTTGGGTACGGAACCCTAAAAATTAAAATTAATCTCTGCATATAATTTTTGCCTAAAATCCAGTGGTTTTGCATGAAGAGGGTTACCTCTTCATGCAAAACCACTGGACAAATATACTCAACAAATATAAGAAAAAAAGTTAGTCTGTTCGCCTATTTGTGTGTTAACACAAATAGGCGAACAGACTAACTTTTTGTCTTATATTTGTTGTTTGTACGGATTTATGTTTATTATGAAATATCCTAAATTTATACTTGCATTTTTTTTATATAACTTTTCGCCACACATTACCATAAAGACAACATCCTAATATAACAAGTTCAAAGCAATAAAGCTGTCAAAATAAAACTAGTATAAAGTCGTAACTGTTGATTATCCGCGTATAACGTCGTAACTCGTATAGCGTCGTATAACGTCGTATAACGTCGCTCGGAGGGAATTACCCTAAACATGTTTATCCCGCCATTCCCCTAATGTGTTTTTAACCGATTGCCTTACCCAGGAATTGCCTGGATACGACTTAACTGCAAAAAGTTAATAGGACGAATGTAAGTGGTACCTTCAGTACTGTAGTGTACGGTCATGAATATTTATGGATAGTATAGCTTTTTCAAGGAAATAAAAAAGAGTAAGTGCTTTGAATTTGTACGGAAATGATATAAGCACTGCTCATAGGGTTTTCAAAACAAGTGTTGTTGATACAAAGCTTTAAAATTATGGCTCAAACATGATAATAGTTTTTTTTTGTAGTTTAGTTGCGAAAAGCGTCCCTTTAGTATTATTTCCTCTAAATAATATAATCTAGATTATCTTTCACTGCAGACTTAGATGTAGTATTTAAGTAATTCTAGAATAAACATAACTTTAGTGGAGTAAACTTCATATATATTCGTTGCTAGCGTTCTTTTTTATCCTCACATTAAGGTGAGCTAGGATGGGCAAATGTTTTAGATTTATTTTATAATAGGAATTTTTTTTTTTTGTGTTTTATATATTGTATTGTTATTTATATATTTATAACTAGCTGTTGCCCGCAACTTCGTCCGCGTGAATGTGTGTTATTATAATCGAGATTAAGAAAATTTAATACTCTTAATCAACAACGTATTTATTTGGATGAGGATTAATATTATATTATACGCATATTTACATATTTAACACACATCAAAGACCCAGAAACATCGAAGGCTATTAAGTAGCTTCCGACGGCGGGATTCAAACCACAGATATCCTTAAAAAATATCCTTTCTTAGTAAATGACTTGGCGTGGACAGGGTATAGGGGGCACAAGACAGGAGACAGGGGATACAGTATTAATTACTGTACTTAGGTGGTTTTAAAAAAGTCATACTGTCTTATGTCTTAAAAGCCATACACTACCCTAAATATGCATTACAGACCTGTAAGCATTTAACTGTGATGATATTGCTACTATGATATTATGTTATTTATTACATATAGACAGTATAAAATATTGTTGTTGAACTATGATGAACATAATTGGCACAGTAACATAATATGCTTTCCGTTTTTAAAACAACGCCGAGACCCCCAAACTTGTATCTATAAGGAGTCAGGAGTTCTCTAAGCATCTTTGGGACCATGGTATACCTGGTGCAAAATCTTACTATTTGATAGCATATTCTTAGAATATTTCTAATAAAATCAAAATCACTATATTTTTCCGTATACATTTTAAAGAATTCCCTACATACCACATGGATCCTGTTATCAAATTGCCACCTTGGTACCCGTAGAACCAAATTGGCATCATGTACTTTAACACAACAAAATAATTTTTAAAATCGCTAATCAAACGCGAGACTCGATCTAAAAGATTATGAAAAGTACTAATAATAGGGCCATAATGTGATGATGATGATGATGATGATGAATATAATTTACACAGTAGCATAATATAATATGCTTTCCGTTCTTAAAACAACGCTGAAACCCCCAAACTTGTATCTATAAGGACTCAGGAGTTCCGTCAGCACCTTCGCAACCATGGTATATACCTACCTTGATGCAAAATCTTACTTTTTGGTAGCATATGCTTAGTATTACTTTACATAAAACCAAAATCACCATGTGTTTCAATATAAATTTTGAGGAGTTCCCTCGATTACTCATGGATCCCATCATCAGGTCACCACTTTTGTGAACATGGTACCAAATTCGAGTCAGACCCTATACAACAAAAAACAATTATGACAATCGGACCACAAACAGCAAAGTCAATATAAAGTCCTCCTTTTTTGGAAGTCGGTTAATTTTTTTTATCCAAGATGTTGACCAGGGATATAAGGTATCACCATGCCAAATTTCATTAAAATCGGTCCAGCGGATTCAGAGATTAGTCTGTACAAACAGACAAACAGACAAACCGACAAACAGACAGAGAAACAAAAATTTCAAAAACAGTTAATATGTGTTCTATTACTCTTCTAAAATGCCTCTGACTTGTTTTTTAAAGTATTTATTCAATGTACAAAAATTTTACCTCTACGATTTTATTATATGTATAGATATTAGTATTTATTTATCTTAAATATATTATTAGTTTATGGATTCATTACATTCTGGTAATGATATTATTATCAATGAGGACTTCCTTTCGTGCTCTTCTTCGTCTGACAGTTTCCATAGCCTAGATAGTGATGGTGGTTTGACTTCTTATTCTGCTCATGAACAGTTAACTAACTCCCTTTTCCGCTTTCCTAATAACCTTAACCTTGTCCATATTAATGCTCAGAGCATACCTCGCCACTATCCAGATATCCTTGAAATGTTTAGCAGCTCCCTGGTAGATGCTATTTTAGTGTCAGAATCCTGGCTTAAACCCTCTCTGCCATCTACTGCTTATGCTCTTCCGGTGTATAAGCTTATTAGAAATGATCGTGTGGGTAAGAGTGGGGGTGGAGTGGCCATTTACTTGCGTAGTAACATTGCATGTAAAATCATCACTGCCTCGCCCAACCGGTACACGTGCTCAATTGAGTACTTGTGTGTTGAGATCACCTTAAATCATAAAAGGGTACTACTCTGTGTGGTCTACAGTCAATCCTTGCGTATTGATTACTTCAGTACTCTGGAGACACTGTTGGCCACACATAGTCCAAATTACTACTGTACTTTAGTCGCAGGTGATTTCAACACGTGTCTCATGAAAGCCGATTCACGTGCCCTAAAACTCCGCTCCTTACTCTCATCACTTAACCTAAGCATCCTTCCGCTCTCAGCTACCCACCATGCTCCCAATTCCAACCCTTCTCTCCTAGATCTTCTTATCACCTCCTCATCCGATCTCATAGCAACCCATGGCTAATTTCCATGTAACCTCTCTCACCATGACCTAGTTTTCCTTTCCCTTAAGCTCAAACCACCTCGTAAAAAACCTAAGTTCCTTATCCTACGTAGTTTTAAGGGTTTGGATCTGGGGGCTCTTAAGCATGACATATCTAATGCTGACTAGTCTCGTGTCCACTCGGCTCGGGATATCGATCTTAAAGTATCGATATTTACCGATATATTGACCCGGATATTTGACACCCAAGCTCCATTTAAAAAGGTTAAAGTTAAATATGCACCGGCACCTTGGCTTACTCAGGAAATAATAAACATGTAACTAAGCGTAACCGAGCTCTGTGTCAATACCGAAAAAGACCAACTGAGACAAATTTGGCTAAATATAAGTTCCTCCGAAACCATTGCAGTCGCCTGTGTAGAGATTCAAAAACGCCACATACATTCTACAATTGACCAAAGTAACCCCACCTCTGGAAATTTTTTTCGTCCCTTGGTATAGGAAAGTCTTCGGTTAGTTTAGATAGCACGATAGATATCAACGCTCTTAACAACCATTTCTCTAAACCACCTGTAAGCGTTGACCAAGATACCAAAGCGCGCACGATTTTCCATATCTCCTCTTTTCCTATCCCCTCCTGTACTCCATTTTCGTTCCGGCCTGTCACTGAGGATGATGTTAAGAAACATATCACAGCTACAACATCCACTGCTGTATCCACACCTTAGTCCCCGTATAGTTTCCCTTTCAATTCCTGAACTCTTGCCAATTCTCACTCATATTTTTAATCACTCCTTGGCAACGAGTTCTTTCCCTTCGGCATGGAGACGTGCCAATGTAATTCCTTTACCTAAAACCCCTAATCCCTCTTCTTTATCCCAATTTAGACCAATCTCTATTTTGCCCTTCCTCTCCAAAGTCCTTGAAAATATTGTTCATAAATAGCTTTCCCAATTCCTTACCTCTAATGATTTGCTCTCTTCCTTTCAATACGGTTTCCGTCCTGGTCACAGTACTGTTACAGCACTGCCAAAAGTTACTGACGATTTACGTCTAGCTATGGAGCAAAAATGTATAACTATCCTGGTACTTCTAGACTTTAGCAGTGCTTTTAATTCAGTTGACTTTGACATCTTCCTTTCTATCCTTCTTTCCCTCAATATATCATCCGCAGTGATAGACTGGTTCGACTCCTATCTTCGGGGGCGCTCGCAGCGGGTCCGCTATGGTGAGACTACCTCTGACTGGTGTGATCTCGATGCGGGGGTTCCACAGGGTGGTGTTCTTTCTCCTCTCCTTTTTTCAATTTTTATAAATACAGTCACCTTAATAATTTTGTCATGTAACTTTCATCTCTACGCAGACGACTTGCGAATATATCGTCGTTCTCATGTTGATGATATTAGTACAGCTGTTAGAGACATCATTGCTGACCTACAACGAATAGCAGACTGGGCAAAATCGTTTGGTCTTTTAGTCAATCCCCACAAATCACAGGCAATAATCGTCGGTAGCAGGTACATGACACAAAGACTAAACGATGTACCCAGTGTTATATACAATGGTACTCCGATTGCTTATACACACTCAGCGAAAAACCTTGGAATAATCATTGATAGCAATCTGTCCTGGCAACCTCAAGTTAAAGAGGTAAGTATCGATCCTTAGACGTCCCTTGCAGATCTAATGTTAGGACAAACCTTTCCCTCCCGTCCCATCGTTCCAACTTCTTTTCCTACTCCTTTACTGTTTATGCAGTCAGATTGTGGAATTCCCTTCCCCACACCATCCGTGATAGTCCTACTATTACTGTCTTTAAAAGACGCTTGAAGGAGCATTACCTCAGCACGTAATCCAACTATGATTAGTATTAAATATACATGTTGTATGTATTTATTGTATGTATTTATTTTTAGTATTTATAGTTTATGGTATAATATGTACTTATTATAAAATTATAGTATATTATTATTATTAGTATAATGTACCCAGTATTTTGTTGAACATAATATAATAATAATTGTATTACATAATAAGTAGGTATGTAGTTATAATTTATATTTTTCATTTCTGTTTTTATGCACGCCCTATCTAATGTTTGTAATCAAATTTCTCTTCTTAGGACTGCTGGAAGAAATTTCTTTAGAGATAAGCTGTACCTTTTGTGTCGTTTTTCTTCATAACTATAACTTGTTAAATGTTTTTGTGTGCAATAAACGGTTAAATATATTTCATGTTAAAATGAACTGCTGTTGAGATAATTTGATTACCGCCGGCCCGGGGCTGGCTCCGAGCAGTAAGAATTATATTCAAGGTGTTATATAAAATATACAGGAATTAAGATGAAAATGTTTCAAATAAAAGTTATTTTATTTGCTGAAATGAAACGCGCTTAGAAAATATTATGTTCGGTCTTTGGTGTGCGTGATCCGTACTAATATTTTAAATGATAGTGATTCTGTCTGTCTGTCCGTTATTTCTACCCAGATAAACTTTCTATACCTATTTTTCTAATGGGTATAGAGATGCTATGTTTCCCAGGAAAGGACATAGGCTAATTCTTGGCGCGGTAAAATTGCAGTATCATTACAGCTCAAAAAGAAGCTTGGGTGGCAATCTCATGATACACTATATCATGAGATTGCCACCCAATCTTATTTTTGAGCTGTAATGATACTAGATTCATTTCCTGCTAAATTAATCGGTATAACCCAATACGATTATTTTAAGTAACGTAGAGTCAAAGTTAATTAACACATTACTTTGCTTGAAATTTCATATTTAAAGCAAAAGTACATTATTACATTGGTGACGCTGAGTAAAACTTAAAACTATGTTTGTTTTAATCACACAATGATGAAATCACGAAATGAATAATCACACAATATAATATACATGTAATTGTTCTTTTAGTTTAGTAATTAATAATTTCATATTGTATTTTGTGGAGCTTTGGTTATAAATGCCGTGTCACCTGCTAAGGTACATGCATCAGAAGAATTTATAATTAATATGCTTATTTTAATGTTTCGATAAATGTACTGTTTGGTGTCCTGATTAAATAAATAAATAAATAAATTACAATTTTGAACATTAATCTAAGCCCAAACAATAAATATAATCTATGTTGCGCAATAAAGTCGCAAGTGCTCGTATCTGATTTCAATAGGTCGTAATTGTCGTATAATGTCTTATCTACATGATATACACGAGTCCCAAGATTTGGGCCCTGAATATTAGCTAGGGAGTATTTTGCATACGCTCCGAACTTATGTTAACTCAGTTATCGAATTGCTAGTTTGATTTTAGTTTGCAATATTGTTTGATTGAATTTCTAGACTTTACGACATCTCGGATTTCGTGAAACGAATGTGTATATGTGGACATGAATGTATGTTGGAAATAATTTAGATATTATAGATATTTTCCGGGATTTATCATTTCGAAATGTTAAAGGTTGTCTGGAAGAATTGCTTTAGAGCTTCGATCACATATATACCTTTAGAGCAGTATTTCCCAAAGTGTGGGTAGCGACCCACTGGTGGGTCGCGGGTAGATTTTGGGTGGGCCCTGAAACTATAGGACGATTGTCGTACTCGTTCGATTGTCATTTTACTCGTTACGGAACGGGGGCGGGGCATTCGAACGCAAACGTAATTGTAAGTAAGGCTAACGATGATGATATGGTGGTGAACTACGATAAGAATGAACGGGTAAATACTGCGGCAGCAACATACTGCTGCTTTTTTGTCTTCAGTACACAAGGTGGGCCGCGAACTTTAGACTTTCTTGTAGATGGGTCGCGGTCCCGACAAGTTTGGGAAACACTGCTTTAGAGTAATGAGGCCTTTGTGTACGATGTATTAATTTAATTTTTTTAATGTTACTGTGCACAAAAAAGTATATTACTTATTTGTTTATATTTACTTCTTAAAATAAAAGAATTGAAAAAAATCATCCTAATACAGTTATTTAATTTTAAAAAAATCGGTCAAGTGAGAGTCGGACTCGCGCACGAATATATCGCGCCGTTATAGAGCAAAAATAGGCCATAAATTGTGTTTTTGCAGGGGATCACACCTTAAATATTTATTTTATTTTAATTTTACTATGAATTATTAAAGTATGCATATAATTGAAAGTTTTGTAAAAAAATCGAATGCTTACCTATTGCTATTATTGATATCGAGCAAAAAGGGCCAAAATAATCACGTTTATTGTTTGGGAGACCCCATAAATTTATTTTACTTTTTGGATACGGAACATTAAAAACTCTGTTTATAGAACATTTACATCGACCGAGAATTCGTTACGAATTTTAATTTTGTTACATAATATTATACACTACACAGCATCTGGTTTTTCCACAAGAAAATAAAGAAAATTTTCTTTATTTCTTCATAAGTTTCACTTCATATTAGCAAGTCACACGTTCATTCTATAGGTACAGGATTTGCTAGGGCTGCGCTATTTGAGAAATACATTTAAAACCCCTCAAACATTTATTTTATGCAAATGATTAGAGCCGCATTAATTTTAAAATCACAATAATATTATAAACGTTAATATTTTTAGTCTGTATGTTTGTACTTTTTCATGCGATAAGTACGGCTTAAAATAAAATTTAGCATTTAACTTTGAATTAGCACATCGGTTTTCTTTATTTTGAAAAATTACAATGTTCCTATTAGCATACTATAATAACTGAGTTTTGAATCTTACGGTTCGATGCAAAACTTACCGTAAGAAGAATTATTAAGAATTATTATTCTTACCTGTGGTGGAGTCCCAGACCGTAATAGTTAATAATTGTGTAAAATTAAAGCCAATTAATATTTAACATCAAAAGCAAGTAATTATTACATAATTATTAAGCCTATATGGTTAGAAACATTATTCCTACTAATATTATAAAGGCGAAAGTTTGGATGTATGTATGTATGTATGTATGTATGTATGTATGTATGTATGTATGTATGTATGTATGTATGTATGTATGTATGTATGTATGGATGTATGCATGTTTGTTACTCTTTCACGCAAAAACTACTGAACGGATTTTA
This sequence comes from Cyaniris semiargus, assembly GCA_905187585.1. NCBI lineage: Eukaryota > Metazoa > Arthropoda > Insecta > Lepidoptera > Lycaenidae > Cyaniris > Cyaniris semiargus. The sequence continues at coordinate 16,345,294 of LR994558.1, forward strand.
ATGAAAATTTATAATAATATAGCTTATACATCAGAATAACACACAGGCTACAATTTTAACCGACTATCAAAATGGAGGAGGTGTTATGTTCGTTTTTTTATGTTCAACGATTACTCCGCCGTTTGTGAACCGATTTTCAAAATTTTTCTTTTGGTGTATAGGTTATCATCCCAATTTGGTACCATATTCATAAAAGTGGTGACCTGATGAAGGGATCCATAAGAAATCGAGGGAACTTACCAAAATTTATATGGAAACATGTGGTGACTTCAGTTTCGTGAGCAGTATTCTAAGCATATGCTACCAACAAGTAAGATTTTGCACCAAGGTATACCATGGTTCGAAAGGTGCTGAGAGAACTCCTGACTCTTTATAGATAGAAGTTTGGGAGTTCCAACGTTGTTTTAAGAACAGAAAGCATATTGCTACTATGTAAATTACATTCATCATCATCATCACTACCATAAACCATTATAGAACCATGTATCGTCCCGTTTTGACCCTATTATTGGTACTTTTCATAGTCTTTTATTAATTATTATATATCACTTAAACCGCGGGTAACACCGCGGAGCACAGCTAGTTTAATATAATGCTCGAGCTGTTCATATTATAAATCTTAGGGATGTCACTCCCATCGGAATAGACAAGCCGATTATAATTGAATTATCCGTATTTTGGCAGCCCTGAAGTGGCCGGATTTAATATCCAATAGGGTAAGGGCACGTGAGGGTATTATGGGCGCTGGAAGTGGCCCGCTTTGCTTCACCTTACCTTTTCTTATTGAGTAATGTCAACATGATTAAATGTTATTGGTTGTTGTATTTTGCGGCGACATTTCTTTCAACAATACCCTGTTTTTTTAAGAGAGGAAGCGAAATCCGACTCAATATTTATAAGTTTCAATCAAATAGCCGGCTCCATCATCTTAGTATAAAATGAACTTTAGCTTTTGTATAAAAACATAGCCTGAAATTTTTGTAAATTGCCGTAAAGCAATTGCCGTGTTGCTATACAACTCGCTTATATAATATGTTTTGTCGAAAACTATTCAACCATTTTCTGTAGACCCATAAAAGGCCCGTAACCCGAGAAAGATTGGACGTAAATTCTCATTGCGTTGCATAACTCCACTCACATAAGTACTGCTTAGTATCGAGCGCGCAATACCACGAATGTGTAGTCGGCTATCACACTCACTCCTCGTTATAGAACAATCTGTTTGGATTTTACTTGGTTTGGATGACATCATCATTATCGTCAACATAATATTTACCATCACACATACACCGTGAACTATAAAAGTCTCAAGTCGTTCCCGGTGTTAAGAGATTTAAGCATTTGAGCTTCAAAAGCTCATAATATTTTATTGACAATTCACGCACTATTATGCTAGTTTTGTGTGATCATCGAATTTATTCAGTTTTACTAATATCCTAACCACACTGCTTACAAAAGTTGGAATTTCAAAAATGAGAACGATCCCCAAACCGCACCGCGCTCAGACGCATAGCATTGCGAAAAGGCGTATCTACCTTTACAACCACACAGCATCACGTGAATGGTTTACTACATACACTGTTTTTGCTTGAATGTAAAGCCTTAAGGTGCTCCCTCACCGGGAGCATTAGCGTGTTATGTAACATAATAGATTCGTCTGTGAGCATTACATTACAACACTACCTCCCTGACCGACGAGCATTCGCGTGTAATGTAATATTATATATTCGACTTTGAGCATTCCATAGCAAGTTGACTTCACAGTTACGTAGTATTGATGTTACAAGTTGTATCAAGATATTACACATTGTATCATTACAAGGTGCGCATTGTAATGCTCGGTTCTCCTCCCTCACTGATGTAATTCTCGACTCTGTAAGTTGTAACGTTACATTACAAGCGAATACTCCCGGTGAGGGAGCACCTTTAAAAACATTTCTCAGACGACGAACATTTCAATAAAAACTGAAGTGCCAATCGTTCAAAATTATTAAAGTCAAATTAAATTCTTTAAAATATATTTATCGTCGATTTCTGTAGTCAAATTGCTTTTCCAATCAAAGGAAATTTGATCAAATAATTTTCAATGAAATGTTTGGGCAATTTCTGAGAACAGAAATGTTGAATACACGAGCGGGGGCACGAGGGGGGGGGGGGGTTCCGATTACCATTTGATTTTAACCATATTGGTTTATTGGTTATGAAATATATTGTCGCGATTGATACAAATACTTAGTAATAATATTATGTTTTCTTTCGTTCTACGATATGAAAGATATGGCACGATAAAAAAAAAAAACTGTATACATACAACAATACATAATCCTATTACTTATCTAGTATAATTCAAGACGTGAGTGGAAGAATAAGGTAAGTAACATGAAAAAACTTCCCGTTTTATTGCTTAAATGGAGGCTTTAGAGCCGGAAAAATTATTTGAAATATGTAGAAAAACTATGGATTAGGTGTAGATTATGTGTAGCCAGATATATTAGCTAGGTTATAAAGTAGATAAGTCACAAGTTTTACTAAAATAATTAGGGATAAAATGAGTTCTTTTCCGTATATTACGAAATGTTACTTGTTCGATTCTTCCACTCACGTCTTCAATTACGAGAAATTTATAAGCGTAAGAGTTTCCTTAAAAACCAAATATAGCACTAAACTTAGATATAACTTAAAGCTACACGTTTTATTTGCTATATTACATACTATCTTTTGCCCGCGACTTCGCCCGCGTGGAATTCTGAGAACGACATGATTTCAGGAAAAAAACATAACTTTTTATAAATGAAATATAGCCTTTGTCACTCAGGAACGCGCCAGCTTCCTATCAGTGTTAAAAATTTTGCAAATGAGACCAGTAGTTTCAGAGATTACCTTCTACAAATAAAAAAACTAAATTATATTAAGTGTAGATTATGATTAAAACTACTTACTATTTATTTGAATTCGTTTTAAATATAGCCCAATTTATGATAAAATTATTTACAAAATAAACTAATATTGAGTAATAATTAATAAATTTACAGATTTTGAATATGTAATTAAAATAACCATAATATTATATTTGTAACGGGCTGTGTAATAATCGTCTTTTAATATATTATTATAATAATATTATATTGGATTTAATTATTGTGGAGCGCGTATCAATTATTCACTCGCTCCACAATAATTAAATCCATATTGATAAATTCTGAATTGATTGTAAATACGGACAGCACTCGTGACTGGCTTTTCATGTGTTATGGATTAAAACTGACTATTTAGAATCAAACCTTCCAAAATATTATAAATATACTTATTCTTATGTTGTTCAGCAGATAATATATTTTTAATAGTTGGATCCTACAGAAACGATAATTTGGCGGGTCAAAAACTAAACTATCTTCTAGTTTACTTATCACCTGCCAAAATTTATCAAAATTCTGTAGTAAATAAGGAACCAAAACGATGAAAACAAAAAATACAACCTGGGTTAATTAATATTCAGGTGCTCCCTCACCGGGACCATTCGCTTGTAATGGTGCTGCCTCACCGCGAGCATTCACGTGTAATGTAACATTTAAGATTCGACTTTGAGCATTACATTACAATACTACCTCACTGACTTTTTTTTTATCTCATAAACGGTTTACCTGATGGAAAGCAACTTCCGTCGCCCATGGACACTCGCAGCATCAGAAGAGCTGCAAGTGTGTTGCCCGCCTATTTAAGAGGGAATAGGGTAATAGGGGAGGGTAGGGATGGGAAGAGAAGGGAATAGGGGAGGGTAGGGAAGGGAATAGGGTAGGGGATTGGGCCTCCGGTAAACTCACTCACTCGGTGAAACACAGCGCAAGCGCTGTTTCACGCCGGTTTTCTGTGAGCATTCGCGTGTAATGTAACATTATAGATTCGATTTCGAGCATTCCATAGCAAGTTGACTTCACTGTCACGTAGTATTGGTGTTATAAGTTGTATCAAGATATTACACACTGTATCGTTACACGGTGCGCATTGTAATGCTCGGTTCTCCTCCCTCACTGATGTGATGCTCGACTCTGTAACGTTACATTACAAGCGAATGCTCCCGGTGAGGGAGCACCTTTATAGAAGTATACTATTACTATACGATACTAATGAGATGGTATAGAATTTACATAGTTTATAATGAACTAAACGATAAACAGTCCCCGAAGTACTCAGGAATGTAACAATAGTAAATTCAATGTAGAACAATGCTAATTTTTTATCAAAGCAACGAATGCAAGCCGTAAAATATACAAAGAGCGCACAGCGGTTACCTGCGAAATCCGACTTTTTAGGCATTCGCGACATCTGGTGAAAACAAACACTCCATAAAAACTCTGCTGCTTTATCACTACTATTATAAAACAAAGTAATTTCCTGCTGTCTGTCCCTATACAGGGTGCAACAAAACAGATTGATAATATTTAGGGTGTGTAATGTGTATTCAGAGTCTCCTGTATAGAGCTGACTGTTAAAGAAAAACTCTCTGTGACTGTGCGCTAAAAGAATGACTTTTTTAAACTTTTGTATGGGCAAAGTCATGATGCTGAGGCGCTTGCCCATACAAATCACAAAAAAAAATTGCTCTTTTAGCGCTGCTGCTTTACAGTGAACTCAATAAAAGGGACACAAACACACCTAAAGTATTCTCACTTTGTTTTGTTACATCCTTTATATAAACGATATTAAAACTACACAAAGGATTTTCATGCGATTTTTTAAATAGATTAATCCAAGAGAAAGGTCCATATTAGGTTAATACACGTAAACAAAACGACGTTTACCGTGTCAGCTAGTTCATGATATAGTAGGTGACCCCAAAACCGCCTAACAAGCCTAAAAAGATAGAATCAGATAGATGGAGTCTGGCCGACAAAGCGAGTGCATTTTATCTGAAGATGGAAGATAGCCAACTTATGTAACACGAGATCCCTCAAGGAACCATAAAAGATATTTATTGTAGAGATATGCTGTTCTCTAATTTATACTTAAACTTCAGCGGTATACCTAGATTTACATACTATGTAGCTTTGCGGGTTTTATCTTCGATAAGACATAGAATCTTCCTAGTTTATGTAAAGGCATTAAAAACATTATGTGTCAGAATTCACTTTTCAGAGGAGAGGCAAAACTGTATTGTAAAAAAAATACAATGATTGGACTCAACAATGGCTGACATCATTGATGTAGAGTTCGAGTTTGTGATTTAAATTTTTCATAAAAAGTTTATTTACTACACATTCGAGTGACAGAATTGACGCTGCAAAATGTACGCTTTTCATGGAATTATTGTTACAAAGAGCCAATGGATAACCTGATGAAAGCTTGTCTATGAACTCCGGAACACCTGAGAATCACACACACACACACACACACAATACTTATGATTACCAATTCAAGACACAAAAGCCTCAAGGCAAATTAGTTCTGGAAATAGCTCGCTTTAAAAAATGTACACAATAAAGGCAGCGTTTCCTACCTGCCCCAGCTAGTACAACAAGACAAAGTGCCGCGCCACGGAAAATTCCAATGAAAAACCCTGAAAATTGGCATTCGATTTTTGTACTTTTATGGAATAAAATTACATAAGCTTCCCCAAAGTCCAAAAATCCTTTTACGAAAAATTGGTATTCATGAAAATATGAGTAGATTTATTTTGTGACAAAAATTAACCTGTATCCTTTCTCGGGACTCATACTACGCCTTCATCAAAACTGGTTCAACGGTTTAAGCGTGAAGATATAATAGACAGACAGTCCAAAAGCCGTATTAGTACGGATTGTTAAGGCAAGGCTAGGCTATGTGTGTTGAGGTCATGAACGATGCACGTAGAATGACCTTGAATGATGAAAAGTCTTCTCTTGACGTACCTAAAAACTTTTCCAGTATGATACGAGTGAATAAAAATTTAAACAAATATTCGAGAAGAAATTGCGGGATTATGAAATGCGCCAGTCACCAAGGTATTTATTGCAACAGAATAATCTTCCAAGAATTAATTACAAAAAAAATCCTATTCTCTCAAATTACATATTAAACTAATGGTCACCTTAGTTAATTTGCCATTTAACCAGTTGGCTAAGCATTTTCTAGCTGTAGTGTTGAACGTTGCAGTCAAAAAGTCGGCTAAACTAAGTATAGCCGTGTGGTGTGATTGAATGGCGTTGTTCAGTCAAAGGGCTAGCTGTTTGATTGAACGGCTATTTTAACCAGTTGGCTGCGACATATATATGAAAGTTAATAAATGGGTATTTTTAACCGATTAAACGCCAAAATCAGAAGGAAGGATAGTGATTTTGGCAGTATATAATATTATGTATGTGCCCTCGTAGCGGCTAAACTACTGGTCCGATTTTAACGTGTCATACATTAGTAATGATGTTGACATAGGTTATATTTTTTCAAATCTTTGTATCTTTTTACGCAGTCGGATTATAAATTTATTAAACTTATTAAGTACTTCCTCGACCTCTGTGACGACCTCTGTGGCTTAGTTGGTGGGCTGTCGGTAGCTCAGCCGGGGGTCGCGGGTTCGAATCCCGCCGACGAAACAAAAAGTTTTAATTAAGTTTGTATAATATAATAAAAATCTTAAATATATGTATAGTATAAGTACCTGTAACACAAGTCCATCAGGTACTTACCACGGGGCCAGACTGACGTCGTGTGAAGCGTCCATAGATATTATTATTATTATATTACTTTTAAAAAAAATTGCTTTACAGGCCGACAAATGCAAGTCATAGATATCGTGGTGTAAAATTTCTTCTTTCATGTTGAGTGAGTTCGATTACAAAGACACGGTTTTATTCTACTGTACGATAATTATACTGTTTCATTATCGCAGCATTCAGAGTTCCACTTTTACAATATTTTTTCAGCGACTATTTTTTCACTGACCACTAAAGTACAGGGTTTTCACTACAAAAATTCATTCAAGTCCATCCAGGCTCACACACGTTATTTTTAACTCTCGCTGTATCATTAATTCAATCCCTTGACTGAATACCCGCCATTGTCCTCGCCCACACAACGTTAAAATGAATCCTGTTATTTTACGTCCTTTTTTGATCGTGTTTATAGTTTTAAAGTGGGCTTTTTTGTATATGGTATTAGTTGTGGGTCTTTTCATCATTTTCTTTTTTGTTTGGGGTTGCCTATCTCAAAGGGTACGTTCGCCTGTCAGTTCAGGTTTAAGACCCTTTCAGGACTAGAGTCTCGTAAGGCCAAGATAAAAAACACAATATTTTTTTTATTTACAATACCGTTCACTGCATCGTTACGAGGCATTTTAAAATGAGCCACACATAATTGGACAACATCGCGATCGGCAATGTACTATCAGAGAAGTTGATTCCTAGGCAGATGATGTACCTACGTAGTTTAGTCGCGTTGCGTCAAACCCAGCCGACAGATCACAATTAAGAGCGACCGCACATTGGAGACATGACTGTAGTTAGACAGTCTTGTTTCACATAGACAAGTCAGTCTTACGATTAAAGAGAAACAGTTGTGTCTATCACGTGGCGCACACCAAGTCAAAACTGTCTTGACTACGATGACGCAACGCATACAATTGTATATTAAACAGTAGAGAACGCCCGAACAGAGTAGACAGAATTATAGAGTATGCCGACTTAGAAGTTAGAAATTTTTAAATTTGACGTATTATGACGAAAATCGCTAGGGTTGTTAACTTGTCACTACGAACTTAAAACTATAACATATTACAGGCATTAATAGGGTTTCCTATTACTGTATTTCTCTGGGATGTTAAACATGTTAAACACGTTAAAAACGGGATGTGAAACACGTCAATTTGAAATAATTTATGTTTACAACTTAGGTATTACAAATAACAAGTTGTATATTAATAAAATTAAAACCGAATTCAAAACTACTGAACCAATTTTGATGAAACTTACCTAAATTGAACAATACCTATCACAACAAAGTCAACAAAACAAAAAAAGAATTACTTAAATCGGACTTGTAGCTCCGCGGCAATTGTTCAGATGCTGATTAAATATACTTAGTCGCCGGTTACACGGTCAAATTTTCATCAATCTGATCCATCAATTCGGTACAGGTTGACGAAAATTTGATCGTCTAACCCACGGATTGATGGATTGATCGTATTTTTAATATGAACTTTTTATAACCATCAATATTCCGTCAATCAGATTGATGGATCAGATTGATGAAAATTTGACCGTGTAACCTGTGACTTACTCACAATATACGAAAATAGTAGTGCGACCGCAGTCCGCACATTGGAGACACGACAGTTTTTAGACAGTCTTGTTTCACATAGACAAGTCAGTCTTACGATTAAGGGTCAATTCAGACCGCAACGCGACGCGTAGATGCATTTCTAACGGCCGTTCCCAATATTTGATCTATCTCTGGTTTTGCCCTACTAGAGATAGGAATAGCTCTCATTAGACATTAGAGACATATATTTTATGTCAATTCAATGTTAGCTGCGATCGGTCGTATGTCAAACCAGAGATAGATTGAATATTGGGAACGGCCGTTAATTAGTATGGATTTGACAGATTCGCAAGACGTCTCATGCTCACGACATCTGTCAAATCCATACGGTCACGTCGCGTCGCGCCTCGCCTCGTCAAGTTGCGGTCTGAATTGACCCTAAATAGAAACAGTTGTGTCTATCACGTGGCGCACATCAAGACGAAACTGACGAACAATTAATAATAAAATTAAAATAAACTAAATAATTAAGGATCCATACAAAAAAACACATTCTTCGCCTATTTTTGCTCTATTATGATACGGAACCCTTCATGCGCGAGACGAACTTGTACTTGGCCGATTATTTTCATACATTTATAGAATATACTACAGAAACCCAAGAGACATCTTAAATGCACACAAATGTTTGTTTTAAGCGGGAAGCCTTTGGCTTAAAAAACAGGATCAATTTATTCTTCGCCAGTCGTCCGCCAAAGTAAGGTAAACTTCAAAAATAACGGAAATAAATACTGAAATGACAAAAAAATATTCATTAACTTTTATTACTTTATATAAAAACAAGCTATCTAATTCTGAAAGAATATTTCAAAATTTCAAATCGGACTAGTAGTTCCTGAGATTAGCGCGTTCAAACAAACAAACTTTTGAGCTTTATAATATTAGTGTAGATAATAACGCAACCGCATAAAAATGACGATAAAAATATCGATACCAAAATCTGCATCACACCACATCACTAGTGCCTTAGTTTGATAGTTCACGGAACATCAAGCGGCCTGAAAATGGCGGTTTGTTCAGATGCTGATGAAATATACTCATAATATACGAAAACTAGGCAGTTCTAGAAATATTATACATACGCAAGGCTCAAATTGAATTTTTTTTAAGTTGGTTAAAAAGAACAAAAAATGTTGTATTACGTTACTGAAAAATATATTTTGCGTCTATTGCGAGCAGTTCTGAAAGATTTTATAGATATAGATAGAAAAGTTCTCATTCGGATAAAAATAACTTCAAAAATAAACGGGAAAGACTCGACGGGAAAGATAGTAGGTACTTGGATCGCTGGACTCTTGTTTTGGCACATGTGATTAAAATTGTCAGAATCTTATTTTAAAATATTATATAATTAGTATTTAAAAATAAATTATATCAGCCAGCGCGAGGCACATTCCATTCATAATCTTAGTGAAACCCGACGAATTTGACATAATATATTGAAACCTGTCCGTCTCTTTGCAGTCAAAGTTCAGAGCTCGGAACCGGTATTTTTTTAACCAGGTTAAAACGCTACATAACCAGGTTTTTGGATAAGTGTTCGTTCGGAGCGAAATAGAGATGCGAGCGGTATTGCTTCTAAAATTAACCTGGTTAATTTCTCGCGGAAAGTAACTCTCGGAACCGGTATTTTTTTACCAGGTTAAAACACTCTATAACTAGGTTTTTTGATAAGTGTTCGTTCGGAGCGAAATAGAGATGCGAGCGGTATTGCTTCTAAAATTAACCTGGTTAATTTCTCGCGGAAAGTAACTCTCGGAACCGGTATTTTTATAACCAGGTTAAAACACTCCATAACCAGGTTTTTGGATAAGTGTTCGTTCGGAGCGAAATAGAGATGCGAGCGGTATTGCTTCTAAAATTAACCTGGTTAATTTCTCGCGGAAAGTAACTCTCGGAACCGGTATTTTTTTACCAGGTTAAAACACTCTATAACTAGGTTTTTGGATAAGTGTTCGTTCGGAGCGAAATAGAGATGCGAGCGGTATTGCTTCTAAAATTAACCTGGTTAATTTCTCGCGGAAAGTAACTCTCGGAACCGGTATTTTTTTAACCAGGTTAAAACACTCTATAACCAGGTTTTTGGATAAGTGTTCGTTTGGAGCGAAATAGAGATGCGAGCGTTATTGCTTCTGAAATTAACCTGGTTAAATTCTCGCGGAAAGTAACTAGTGCAGTGATATCTTCAATCCCTTTCTAATGCACCATCTAATAGCCAATAGGCCATAACTTGTTTATGTGTGGACAATGGGTGATAGTCGTGGTGTGTGTGAGTGGGCGGGGCGAACATAACCGCGAACGGTTCTAAACGGTATTTTGAGCAGTGAGCAATTTAATTTTGCTCTTAGAACAAAACCAGAAATAATTTCGGTCCCTTCAGAGCGGAATCGAAATGAAAACGCTCTTTTGGAAATGTATGGCGTTTCTAACGAACAGGATCGCGAAGATTAACCAGGTTTCCGAGCCCTGAGTCGAACTACTGGTAGTTATGTCTATTGTGGCTAGACAGTTTTGTCTTAGATGTGCGCGCTCGCATACACTTCAAAGGGAAGCCGACAGTCGTTAGTCAGACTTGTCGCGGGGCGCATTAGACAACTTTGTCTATGAGACGTTTTGTCTCAAATGTGCGCATCTAGTGCATTTTACTATGCGATAGTCTGTCTTTAGACAGTCGTGTCTCAGGTGTGCGGTAGCCCTAACATTGAATTGACCAAATGACGTTGGTCTGTCAACTGCCTGGGAATCAATTTCCTCGATGGTACATATATACAAATTTTAAGTTGCAATGGGAACTTACCCTAATGTGTACAATATGTTCGATACGAGTCAGATATGAAGCAGCACGGCTATACTTATACATCTAGATTTAGAAAACCCTGATACTCTGCTGACAAAGCGACAAAATAAGCTTATATCATAATATTTATAAAAGAAAAGCTGACCTTTTCCTATATTTTCGTGCAGCGTTTATTGATGAAATACAACATTTTATGAAGAAAATATTTCTAAGCCACCGCTATACAAATGTTAAACAACATATATATTTATGCTGCGAATGAGTGCGCGCCGGGAAATAACTTTTCAATCAAAACATAAAAATAAATGGGAAACGCTCCGCCACGCAGCCCGGCTTTATGAAAGTGACCTATTTCAATATTTCCCGATCAATTCGTTAATTTTGATATTATTATGGTACTAGATTTTCCCGCCACTTCCTGCGGACCCTTTGCGGAATTGGGATGCCGCGGAAACAGTAAGTAAGAACAATAAGACGAAGAACATGAAGAACGATCAATAATTCTTAATTCTTTGTATCCAAGATATTTGTTTTTGAATGCTGATAGGTACTCAAGGTCCACCTACGGTCAAAATTAACAGATTTATTATGAAGTTATGTGTCACTCCTCATTTAGACTACAGACGTCGCCGTATGCACCGAGAATATTTCGTCACTTTATTAATTTTGATGCTTTATCATAATATCTAATAATAATAATATCTATGGACGCTTCACACCACGTCAGTCTGGCCCCGTGCTAAGTACCTGAAGGACTTGTGTTACAGGTACCAGACAACGGAAATATATTTAATACTTTTATACTATACATATATTTAAGATTTTTATTATATTATACACATATTTAATACACATCCAGACCCGGGAACATTGAAAATTTTTTGTTCCGTCGGCGGGATTCGAACCCGCGACCCCCGGCTTGAGCTGCCACACACTCAACCAATTGAGCCACAGAGGTCGTCAAACGTTTATATTATACGTTTATATTAGTCAGGTTACAGGTAAAAATATACATCACTTTTGAAGCAAATAAAGAATATGAAAATTGATATGAACAAGGATTATTTCATCCCAACAATCAAAACCATCCAATGATATAAAAATACATTTTTAGTAACTCGAATTTCGAATAAAATATTAAAGCACATAAAATCTGTTGGAGGGTAAAATAAAGATTACAATAACAAAAATCCGGACGGAATATTTCAGCGTAACGCGCGTTTTCCGTTTGCTCAGCGGTAAAGTTCTGTCACGAGGCAGCCAAGTTCCGCTCGCGAGGTGTAAAAGTTCCGTAACGGGAGTTTAAACACTCTGAATGTGATTCGCGGAGGTTACAAGGTTTATAAATTATCTAAGTTGGGTTTTTATACGACTCTTGGAGGTTTTATCCTGCAGCCATGCGCCTAAAGGCACCTTTTCATGGGCCATAGATATTGGACATTCACGATTTGCCCAAAATAGCTTGCACAACCTACGTCGATGATGGTCAATATATCTCTCATCGCTTGCATCTACCTAGGCAGAGAGTGAGAGCCGATATTATAATATTTACGTCTTTGCAGGTTAAACTTTATAATGTTAAAATTAAATTATAACGAAAAAACGCATGAGGTAAATCGTAAAACCATATAAGTATTATTTTTATGTTGTGCATATTTTGTCAAATAAAGTTTCTTTTCTACTAAGGACTTTTATGTTATTTTATTATTATAATAAAGTTTATATTTATATATTTACCAAGTAAAGTTCCTTTTCTTTCTTTGCTTCCTTACTTCTTGTACTACATTGATATACCTAATATTAATTTGTGCATCAGAGATAATCATTCAAAAGCCCATTTAACTTTTAATTGCACATAGTTTTAATCTTATACGGACTGTATATTGTATAATATACAAGAAGTAAATCACAAACTAACAGTGTGGTTATACGATTGCATCAATTGTGAACTCGGCATTCCCAGTCCGCGCCGGCACTGGCGATATTTCAGCTGCTCCATAATATATCACGATACACAAATAACTAATTTATTGCTAACAGCTTTTTCATAATAAGCTTTTGAAATTTAATTAAAACGTGTATAACATGTTAACGATCGCAATATGACGCAATTTTAGTAGTATAGACCGCGCTCAAATTTAAGAGTGTTTGGCAAAACTGAAGAGGGAAATTAGCGCAAGAATTGGCTATCTATAACGTATTACCGCCTGTCAGTTGTCAGTCACGGAAAGCGACCTAAGCGACGATGATTATACCATAAAATGCATAGTTTAAATAAATAAAAAAACATTTATTTGACCCAATAGGACATTACACTACAATGACTTACATCAATAATTTTAGAAATACAAACATCAAAACAGTTTCGCATGTAAAGCGAATTTGGGCAAAATAAAGCTGAGAACAACTTGTATTATCATAATATTCTCTCTTTGGACTTTTATGTTAAAACATGCACCGCGCACCCTCTTTCCATAACATGAGTTTAAGGCAATCTGCCTAACACAAAAATAGAGTTAGCAAGTTCAGCCGTTTGGGAGTTAACCCTCAACTGCTAAGTATTATTTACCGCACACGGGTCTCGACTCTCGGGGGTCTTCGGGACCGAACATTTAATTTGAACTTCAATAAGTTTCATCGGTGGTATTGCTCGAATATACACTACAGTTCTGTATTCATACGGTGAAGTGTGTTTTACTTAGATTTTCAAATAGGTTTGTGAACATATTATATTTTTTATTTGTTTGATTAGGACGATTCTACGTTTGACGTAAAATCCCAATTTTACTCTCTTATATCATTTAAAAAATTACTTAAAAGTGGTAATTTTAAACAAGTTTCTTTCACAAAAAAATGCAATAATGCAACGCTATGCGTTGCAGAAACTCTTTAAAATAACAACATCTACGACATAAATGTTCAATTTAAAATTACTAGATGACGCCTGACTCCGTTGCGCCAAAATTCGTTTATTTCGCGGGAACCGTACCTTTATCCGAGATCGAAAGTATCCTATGTGCCTATGTCCTTTCCCGGGACTCAAAGTATGTTCATAACCAAATTTAAGCAAAATCGTTTCAGTAGTTTGGGCGTGAAGAGGAAACAGACAGACGCCTATATAATATTAGTATGGACTAGCTGTCCCGGCAAACATTGTTTTGCCTGTTTTCCCTGTTTTCCTACTTTTCTCTTGAAGTTTTTTCTGAATTTTTTTTTCTATAATCCTCATGTAGCCCGAGACCTTTCCAACGAATGTAAAACCATGGAAATCGGTTCGTGCGTTCTGGAGTTATAGTGTCAGGAAGGAAAACCCGACTTATTTTTATATATTAGATAACGTAGGTAGACACTTTTAATCCGCCAATCACGTGAGAAGCGTTTCTAATATTGAGTCTAGCGATGACGTAATCCACGTGGTAAATATTTCAGTCAATTGTCAGCTAAGTCGGATATCTCCGCGCGGTTCGACGTGCGAAGTTAGCCCTGAAAGTTTGGGGATCCCTGACTGTACGTCGATACGCAAACTTTGGGGATCCTCGAACTTTCCGATTACCTTCACATCAATTCACATTAATTTACAGCTCTAATGATTATGGGAATCACCAAAATAATTCATTGAAATAAGCTGAATTTAAGTAGTAATCATAAATGTTACAAATTACATATGTCGGTCCAAATAAATATACTTAATTAAAATTATGTAGTTTCAACATATTTCATAGACGCCACGGTCACCATATTATGTTTAAACTTAATCTATACTCATAATATTAATAGAAGGTATATTTGTTTATATTATGAATTTTGTAGTTTCTATTACACAGACACCACAGTCGCTATTAATAATATTAGGTTTTAAATTAATATACTAATAATAATACAATCAAATGGGAAGATTTACGTGGGAGAGCCATGCTTCGGGACGAATGGGCCGGCTCGACCGGAGAAATACCACGTTCTCACAGAAAACCGGCGTAAAACAGCGCTTGCGCTGTGTTTCGCCGAGTGAGTGAGTTTACCGGAGGCTCAATCCCCTACCCTATTCCCTTCCTTTCCCTCCCCTATTCCCTTCTCTTCCCATCCCTACCCTCCCCTATTACCCTATTCCCTCTTAATCCTTCGATCGCGGATTCTTGGAAATCTATTGTAAATCTATTGTTCTCGCGGCCCAAGTAGGCCTTATCGGAGTTGAAGGGTTAAAAGGCCGGCAACGCACCTGCAGCTCTTCTGATGCTGCGAGTGTCCGTGGGCGACGGAAGTTGCTGTCCATCAGGTGACCCGTTTGCTCGTTTGCCCCCTTATTTCATAAAAAAAAAAGATGTATTTATCTATTATATGTCTTTCTTTCTGGCACTTATTTTATCGCTGAACTTTGAGATACAACGAATCACGGAAAAGGACATATAAAAAAATGTAGTGTTTTTTAAACAACAATGAACTACCTAATTATAAAAATTTTGGCTACTCCGTACACTTTAGATTCGCCATAAAATGTACCAATGGAACTAACGAACTAAATAAAATACGCCATTATCACAATAAAGCCACAATATTCGAGCGCGACTTCTCCAATGCAGTTTTTCCAACACACTCTACACAGAGCACCGCAATAACAAATTCTATACGTTCATTTCAGCTCATGAGATTGCGTCGGGCTGAGCTGAAAACTTCGAAATCTTTAATATTTGATCGCAACAAACATTGGAAAAAGTATTAGCCGTAGTGAAGGACTGCAATGAGCTCCCGGAGGTGCACTTCGTAGTGAATATTAATTTCCTAAGCTGATGACGCCGTCTTGAGTTACGTAGGAAAATATTTTTATATCAAGAAAAAGAAGGAAAATAATTTGAACTCAATAACAGTAAAGTGAAAAGAAAAGGATTTTGGAAGACCTCAGCCTACTACAGCTTATTAAGTGGATATGTCGCAGTCGCTGGTTAAAAAAAACATTCAATCAAACATCTAGCCCTTTGACTGAACAACGCCATTCAATAACACGGCTATACGTCGTTAAGCCGACTTGTTGACTACAACGTTCAACACTACAGCTAGATGACGCTTAGCCAACTGGTTAAATAGTAAATTAACTAAGGTGACCATTAATTTAGTGCTATTATATTACACAAGCGTAATGTTAACAAGCAGATAAATTGTATTCTTACTCATTTTGAACACAATTGCAATAAATTTTTAGGTTAATTTCATTTTATCTAATTTATTATTATTATTATTATTTTATTGTATTTTATTTAATGTAATTTGGTATGACTGTGTTTAAATGAATTTAGATTATTTGGATTTGATTTAATTTAATGTAATTTAGTTTATTTTTATTTACATTTTTTATTATCTTTATAGCCGATTTAATAGCAAGATGTAATAGCCTCTAATTAAAAGTGCAATAACCATGATCAATATTTAATCCTTGTTAATAAGTATGTATAATTGTAACTTTTGTTGGCTGTTCATAGCAAATAAATAAATAAATACCTTGGTGATGCATTTCATAATCCCGTAATTTCTCCTCGAATATTAGTTTAAATTTTGATTTAAACTAATATTCGAGGAATTAGTTGACGCCATATTGTAAACAAAACGCACCTAGCGTCGCGGTGGTGAGCGCTGAACTAATTCAATCAAACGGTGGCTTTTGAATTAGCTGTAGTGTTGAACGTTTTGAGCGACTTAAATATTCAATTAAAAAGCTAGACGTGTGATTGAATGGCGTTGTTCAGTCAAAGGGCTAGCCGTTTGATTGAATGGCTATTTAAACCAGTTGGCTGCGACAGATACATTTTGAAGTCTAACTTTGCTCCAGTAGTTTACTACTGATCTGTTAAGTTACATGCCAATAGATTCGTAAAACTCCAATCTGTTGACTATAACCTGCTTACTCAAGGTAAGCTTTACATAAGCTAGTTTGACCCTGTTCCATATATCTGTATTAACATTTAATATACCAGTTTTACTACCTAATAAGAAATAGATAAAACTGTTTTTCGATCCTGCTCTTTCCTAATAAGACAGGCCCATTAAGTTTTATTACGACCAGTCCCTAATCGTGGGGCGTTTATTAAATAAGATACTTAACTGGCAAAGTACACAAAGCCCCTTAACACTAAAATATTAACCCATTACAGCGTTATTTGTTAGAATCTGCACCATTAACGGTAACACGGGGTCTCTAAGACCCCGTCATTAGAAAAGCTCCGTCAGCTTGACAAATGCGACGTCGGATTACGCTAACCTATCTCTGATAGATATTTATTCTTCGTAGGAAATCGGTTAAATGTGTGTCACTGATCTGTACGTTATAATTAAATAGTCATATCAACACAGGAAAAGCTATATACAGGGTGTAACAAAACTAAGTAATAATAATTACTTTAGGGTTTGTATGTGTCTGTCTGTCTACTGTGAAAGTGGCAGCGCTGAAAGAGTTTTTTTTTTGTGATTTGTATGGGCAAACGCTCGCGTTATGAATTTTTTCACGCAAGAGTAAAAAAAAAATTTTACTCTTTCAGCGCTGCTACGTTCACTGCGAACTATGTACAGGTAATCCATTCACACCCTTAAGTATTATTACTAAATTTTGTTACTCTTTGTACAATAAATTTATAAGCAATAATTAAATGATGTAAAAATTTTATTCACACTACAAAAAAATTAAATACGCTTTAATCTTACATATTAAATTAAGCTTTGGGTTATTTATTAAATTACTTCATTCATACCTTGCCTTTATGAAAACAGGCATGATACTTTAACACAGGGTTAACTTTAACTGAGACTGGCGAAAGTGGGCCAAGGATGAGGCGCATATCGAGATAACCCGTCCGGACGTATCCGTTCTGCAAATTCGGTGGTAATGAAGCGACGAATGATGAATGTGTACGAAAAACCCCCTGATACTGCTTCATTACCGGGATAATTAGCGGCGCTCACCCCCCGCGATACACGATAACTTGAGGGTTGGATCAGGACATATTATATTGTAACATTATAAAAATCGGATTTTTTCAAGTTGAAGACCAAGATGCTGTTTACAAAACTCATATAAAATTAATTGACATGGCCGACTTGGTCAAAAGTTATTTTAATGTTTAAAAAAATGTGTTTTTTGTCGGTCGTTAAGGTCATATCAGACGTTTCACTCCGATAAATGTGAATCCGAGTGAAAGCTTTTATTTTCCATATGATGATATAGAAAATAATATTTCTGGTAGGTTTTAACTTTTCTTCTATCATAATATATCATCGAATGAAACGCTAATTAAGTCAGTCGAGTAATTGATGAAAAATAGAGTACAAAAATAAACACAAAATTACCCGCTAAAAATTGACACAAGATTTCGTCCTACTATAGGACGAGATCTTGTGAGACGCACAGACTATCCCATCTGATATCCCCTCAACAGAAAACGTCGTTGAAGTTTGTTGCAAGTTTAATGTCGGGCTTAAAGGCTTAAGTACATCGGAAAAGGTAAGACAGTAATTGCCGCTACACCTGAATTATTGAACACGTAGAGTCTGGAGCGGTAAACGAGTAGATACCGGTTTTTCTTTTTTTTTCAACAGCACACAGAAACCGCATTTAAAAAAAAAAACTATGCTAAAGTGTATTTTTTTAAGTATAATATGTATGTTAGTCCTTAAGGTATTTATTATATGAATATAAGGTATTTGTATTATGGGCTTAGATGCCTGAAATAAATGGTAAATAAATAAATAAAAATACTGGCGGAGTACATAAATTTCATTAAAAATCATTTAAGAAGCTTCAGCTTAAAAAGTTAAATACATACTTTCACAGTTATTAAAAAAAAATACTATAGATTGAGTAAGTGTTTTTAGCCCCCGTCAAAAATGGGGTTTTATTTTAAAATATTCGAGTAATTGATGAAAATAGAGTACAAAAATACCCAATATTGTTAAAACACAAATTTTACTATAAAATATTATATATTTTAGCTTAATCTCAACTATTCACAATATTTTAATAGCATCATAATAGATATCGTGCTGTCTTCGTAATTATTATTACGCAAAGTACTAGACATAATAGACAAGACTCGAGTCTAGACTAAAAAGAATTTGATATCTAGTTATGGCTGGTAGTTAACGAAGCTATAACTTATAGTTGAGAAGTCAAAATACCCCTCGGGTACACTTTTACGAGTATATTCATCGCACATAAACTTTATAATTATATTATACAAGTTACGCCAGACTTGCCTACAATTTTAACGAGAACGTGGTAGTCCTATAATTTAATCCCTATCGGCTTATATTATCTCACATTTCGTAGATAGTCACAATACAGGCTGACGATTTTTTCTGAAGCAGCTTTGCAACTAAAAAGTACGAACATTATTTTTACAAAAATTCAAGTTCCTCGTATTACACGAGTTTTATAAAAATAGATAAAGCACAAACAATTGACTATCTTAGTTTTTCCATTAACATAAAATATAGCACTTATCATTCTAAAGCAGTTAGCGGACCCTTTTGATCATATTAATGTTCTTTAAACGTAAAAAAAGTGGAGGTATCTATCAAAATCGGTTCGTCCGCTTGGGACATATTATTATAGACAGGGATGTTTTGGCGCATTGATGACAGTGTCTTGGGGCGTGGACACGAAGCAGGTGTCGCATTTAAATGTAGCTAGCGAAATAAATTGTTTATTTTGCCTACATGCTAAATGGTGCTAGGATGACAGGGACAGAAATGAGTATAAAAACAGGGAGAGAAAAACAGCTGTCTTTCAAGTGACATCTCCAAATAAGGCGACGTTAGTTATTATTACCCTTATTCCGAAAATATGATGCCATTTGCCACGTATAGCAAACATAACATCCCTTTTATTTTTTGTCAGTGGTAAAAAATCACACCTTTTTCCCTCTTTAGGTATTCAGTGAACGAAGTCACAGACGCAAGCTTGTACAAACATTTATTTTAACAGGCAACAAAGGCGCATACTCTTTTGACAGGTCGTAAAAGCGTTAACTTTTATCTCTGTAAAAAGCTCGTAAGTCGTAAAAAGTTGAATATTAACGTTAAAAACTTACTCCCGAGGTGTAGTGTGCAATTTAATATGCATTACCATTAGCTAACTTTGTGATATTAATAAAGTTGGATGTGACAGTCTTCAGACGAGAAACTACAGCGAATTTATACGTGGGAGAGCCATGCTTCGACACGAATGGGTCAGCTTGACCGTTTTCTACAGTTTTTTTCTAGCATATCTACAGCTTAGCTCTGTGATTTGGTTGGCAACACTGCCTGCAGCTCTTCTGATGCTGCGAGTGTCCATGGGCGACGGAAGTTGCTTTCTATCAGGCGACCGGTTTGCTCGTTTGCCCCCTTATTTCATTAAAAAAAAAAGAATATTATTAAATATTAGGCAGTACGTGGTTAAAACTAAGGTGGATAGTTAATAATTTTAAAATATTATGCCAATATCAAACGTAACGTTTTTAGAAACTGTACGTTAAAAAACCTATGTCCCTTCTTCCAGTTTTAATATGCGACATTTTTTTAAATCAGTCCAGTAGTTTCATAACCACAAAATAAGAAAGAAACTCATTATAATAGTACTCATAAATAAATGAAATAGAAATAAGTCATTCTGACATTTGCACTAATGACTCACTGCAAATAAGTAACGACTGTAATTCTGATATTGGCGACTCACAAAGGAGCCATAAATAAAAAAGAAGAAGAAGAACGACTGTAATCGAAACTACATCTGGGGTTTTTAGACCCCTTACTATTACTTACATAACTATTCTGAAAGTTGTATCTCAAAGATACAGTAAGTCTTGAATTAATTTGATTCAAGTAAGGATATTTTTTATGCTTAATGGAAACATTTTCGTGTTATTTCTAAAAATAATAAATATACTAATAAAGACACATATATGCTATGATTAAAAATTGCTTGCTTAAAAGTTTGTTAAAATTTAAATAAATCATTATTATGTTTTACTTAAAAATTTTCGTAATTTTAAAATAATAATTAATGAATTATTATGTTTCAACACACATTTTATAAAAGGTTTTCTTCAAACTAATTGCTTAAAGTACAAAATTTATTGTTCTTGAACCTATAAGCTATAAAACAAATATATTTTGTTTTTTTTGTACCCACAATTTACATACCGAAAATAAAAATCAAACTTTTCACTTTCGTTAACATACATTTTCGCCAGAACCTCGTATATAACCGTCGCATACCTATCATCTCACGAAGACCACACACAAACTCACCGAAGAAAACGACGAGGAATATCAACAGCACCATGCTTATCACCACATCATGCACTTCACAACACTCGCGCGGCGCACGACCGCTTCCCGCGCCGTCTGACACACACTGAAACAAACACTGAACTTGATTCGCTGAGCGCGCGTTTAAAATTTGGAATTTTTCTTTTTTTTTGTGGCATTAATTGCAAGGAATAATAAATAAGATCTTAAGGTGCCCATACACGGGACAATTATCGTGACGATTTGTCGCCTCGTCGATGTAATCGAACGAGTAATTGTACGTGTGTGGCAATATCGCAAACGATTTTACGGTCAAAAGGTCGATTGGACGATTTTCTTGACGATCGATCGAAACGACAAATTGTCCCGTGTATGGGGCACCTTAAATTGAATTATTATAAGAAAGTGATTACCGGCTGACGGCTGTTGCCCGCTTGTAATTATTGGGCTATCGTGCGGGAAGCGCATACTATTTTGCTACGATAAAAACTATAATATTCATAATATTATGTTCTTTTCCAAGACTTCATTATTGTAAATGGGTTGTTTTATTCATTCTTCATTAAAATTCTGTCAATTAAATAGAAACCCTTTCTATTGTGGTTTTTAAATATGGCGTATGCATACCAATATTGTAAATGAAAAAATATTTTGGACCGGGAAGAAAACTATTCTATCCCAGAAAATGCACGGTTGCTGCGCAATAAAAGATTTGGTCCCAACGAAGTTGCGGAAAGGATTTAGTAAATTCTAGCACAACAATAAAGACACAGTCTATTTTGAAGTAAGTAACTATAGATCGCAGTCGGTCACAGGCGGAGGGGAATGATACACGGTAGGTTTTATTCAATTTGTTTCTACTTTCTCTGTAATTACGGTCCATCTGTCTCTGTCATATAAACACTGATGCTCGCTCTTGTTTCCAAATGGTGCATGAGTTCTTATAGCTTAGAGCTAGAGTGGAGAAAGAGGCTTGTGTCGTAAGCACAAAGGTCATAACTACTATGAACTCTGAAATCTGATTTTGATCATAGAAAGTACAGAAGAGAATGAATTGTGGGAATGTGCGTGGTGCCTCTACGAAGATCTTCCGACCGAGCGTGTAAAGGTATACGTCTTATATTTACGACACTTGAATCACGTGGGTTTCGACCTGACCGAGTATAAAGGTCACAGCACACATATCAACTCGGAAAGGGATCGGCACCGTATCGCCTCGAGCCTCGCCGTCAACCAGGCGTCAACCAGG
This sequence comes from Cyaniris semiargus, assembly GCA_905187585.1. Classification (NCBI taxonomy): domain Eukaryota; kingdom Metazoa; phylum Arthropoda; class Insecta; order Lepidoptera; family Lycaenidae; genus Cyaniris; species Cyaniris semiargus. The sequence goes on from LR994558.1 coordinate 16,367,901, forward strand.
CGTCAACCTAACGTATATTTAGTTACGTGTAACTAAAGCGTATCAGTAGCGCCTGTACGTCAACTCGGCTACGGCTAGGCGACGCCTCGCTTACGGCTCGGGGAAGGGGAAAGGGGCAAGGGTGGACGAAGAAACGTAAGCTTGAGTACGGAGAGACGTAAGCACGGGGACGACGAGCCGTAAACGGGTGGACGACGTGCCGTAAGCGGGTGGACGACAAGTCGTAAGCGGGTTGACTGCTAGTTGACCACGCGTCGTATCCCGGTTCGGAGCTTGTTCCGAGGCGAGGCGATTACGTTACGGTTCCGCTTAGTGTGCGTTGCAGTAGGGAGTTTCATACAAACAATATTGAACGGCTCGAGGCGATACGGTGCCGATCCCTTTCCGAGTTGATATGTGTGCTGTGACCTTTATATTCGGTCAGGTCAAAACCCACGTGATTCAAGTGTCGTAAATATAAGTATACCAAAGCACTTAGAAAACTATGATACCGCGATGTGGGGATAGTTTTACCGCCACAAGATATTGGTGACTACTGATTACAATATTATTCAATCAACTATTCCATGTCACTAAAGGACTCATGATGAGGTCGTAGTATCATGTACAACCAATGACACTACTAATGAGTAATGACGTCACGAGTATTATGTTGCTAAATACATAATACAACACATACAATGCGAACAGGTGTTAGGTACATTATCTGGCATGATTATCTATTATCAGCCTATGCTGAACGTAAGTCGTTTAAAACAACCGTCCCGATCTTGGACTGTTTTGGCAGCCAACACAAAATTTGTAAATAATCAAATACGGAGTAGGTTTTGTATTGTATTGTTAACCATATTAATATTCTACTAACATAATTTCAAAATAATAATATTATTTCAATACCAACTATAGTAGTAACAAATTTTTTGCATCAATATACATTTTTTGCAGGATTTATTTCAAACTTTTATTAAATCTAAAATTCTAATGATTTTCTACTCAGCTTTTATTGCGACACCGCAAAAATGGTCTTATTCATCTGTTTACATAGATTTTCCGGAAAATAGAAAAATGGTCGAGAAAATGAGGCAAAATACCAGGAGCACAGAAATTGGTCGGAGGTTCGAAATCCCCCAAGACGAAATTCAGTTAGGCCAGGGAATTGTAATTGTTGTAGCCTCATTATAGGAGTAAAGAAACCCAACATATTGTGCTATAAGTTAATAAGACTTATGCGTAGTTAGGAGCTATTTTCGGAACACTAATAATTCGTGAGACGATTAGAACTATATTAAGAACTTTATTACTTCGGTAAGGGAGCAATTTGGATGAACAATACGTCTAAAAGTAAGTATTAGCTTGTTAATATTATATGAGACAGAAAGAAAAAAGTTTGAAGAATCAAATAATATTACCTACCTAGTTATTTGAAGAAAATCAAAAAACTCTCTTTTAAAATATGTGGTTAGGACGGATGGGCTGATCACCTCCTGTGTACTGCGCGCACATTTTAGCACAAAAATATTCTTACATAGCTGACCTCTCAATTAAACTAGCCACCGTTACTGAAATCGGTGTAGGAGGTATTATAATATTATAATGTCCCTGTATATGGGAGATGTCAGCTTAGTATATGTCCGCTGTCGGCTCAGCCCAGCCCCTACGCCCCAAGAGTTGTTTACCTTCCCGCTGTAACTTATTATTATTTTTATCACTTTAGAGGTCTATGTTTGCCTTCTCGAAGTAAGTTTTTTCGCGACCCCACGTAAAAGATAAAAAATAACTTTTTTTTCTATAGAAAGACAATGAAACTATGCTGTAACTATTTTAGTAATGGACAAATTGTATTCGATACTTCGATGACGAAGTTAAATATCACAAAATACATTATGTCAGATTTAACATTCTCCATGAACTTATTTCAAATCCCATACATTTTTTACCTTACTACGTTTTTTTAAAATCGAATACAACTTGACTAAACATCCTGTTTTATTATAAAATTAATAGAAACTAACCAATATTCACGTCTTAAGGTGCCGGTTGGCAGTGGGCGACTTGAAGAAACTGCAGACGACGTGTCGCAGCGACACTACTGGTTATGTATTTATAACTAGAATAAGTGCCGCTAGCTTCGTGTCGCTAGCTGCGGAGGGTATTTCATAGAAATACATACAAACCAGAAGTGTCGCTGCGTCACGTCGTCTGCGGTTGCTTCATGTCGCCCGCTGCCAACCGGCACCTTTATACACACACTATGTCCCAGTCCCTCTCTTTGAGACGAACATAAACTGTTTCTCAATATGCCAGGAGACCATAACCAAGTAGAAGCTTACCTCTAGCAACAAACATCTAGTAACAAGTCGTCGGCTAAAACATTTATACAGTGGGATCTGAATATAGAACGCTTCCTACTTTTTGCGAGTAATACGACTCCCGAACGATATTGTTTTATTTATTAGTTCTTGCTGCTTTACATTTTAAGAGGTATTCTCGTGTAAGGCTCGATAGTTCATGAGTATTTAACATATTGTGAACTAGTCACCAGGTTGCAATTAAACCTTCCGGCCAATTTCGATATATTGATCCTTGTTAAAAATAAAAATACACGTATTTTTATTTATAATCACTCAGTACTAAAATGTTGAGAAATAACTTCCGAAAGTTTTCCTAAAAAACACCACAAAATGGACACTACGCATCGCCGACGCAATAAAAAAAATTAACACCCTCTTTTTTTTGGTTAAATGGACAAACCTAATGATACCTAAGCCCTAAAAAAAATTGGCCGGTAGGTTTAATTGCACCCTGGGCAGGATAAATATTATGATTCCTTCATAATCTTTACTAACAAGATTTTTACACGCAGGATAGTATATTAAGCCACAGTATAGATAATATACAGTAGCGTAAAATAAGCGTGATTTCAGGTAACTATACAAAGTAAACAATGCAATGTTACATAAAGCAAGTGTGCGTCTGGTGTTTCACGAATTTGATTTCTGTAGCCCGAATCTTTTTTTATGTAACAGCTTTTCTTTGTTAGATGCAGTTTGTTTTCTATCAAATAAAGTGATCTTATATGCTTAAAAGGTAATATAATTTAATGGTTTGACATTTCATAAGAACTCCATTAATTTTGTGTGATAAGGAACCTACGAATAATAAAAACTAAGGAATCGTAACTTCCATACTATTACCGTTTTAAATTTGGTTCCTTTCGATCTATCATGTAACGTCAGCCTAGTACCGCTCAAGGCCACCTAAATATTGCAAATGTATTGAAATGTGTACCTAAGGTACACTCTTTTGACAAGTATTGTGGAGCATGTTTTTTGACGGAGTGACTTTTCCTTAGTTTTTATTATTCGTAGTAAGGAACGAATAAGATCGAACGAGGAACGAAGCTGTTGTATTATAATTATTAGAGATTCAGGGTACTGAAATATTTCTAAGTTACACTACTTTACATACCATTTTATTGTAGCACCAGTATGTTTAACCAAGCTACTTAGGCCAAGGCTGCGACGCGAATCGATATAATAACAATTACACTCACAAGAGGCTATTTCTTTTGTTTTATGATTATTGAGCCGGATTCGCCGGCTTTACGAGGAGTTACGAGGAGTTCCGAAATAAACCAAAGTTGTAAATACTGGCTTTTATTACATTTTCAAGTGTTCTCAAGTTTTTCAGTGATTGGCTTTAGCATATTGGTAATATAATATTACCAGCTGACCCGGCAAACATTGTTTTGCCATATAAATTATTACTAATATCAATATAAAAAGTAGATAAAAACCTATTCTCAGGCCTAACGAATGTAAATATAAAATTTCATTAAAATCGGTTGAGCCGTTTTGGAGGAATTCGCGCACAAACACTGTGAAACGAGAATTTTATATATTGGATTCCGCAAATTATTTCAAACAGAAATAAAAGTCATTTATAATTCATAAACTATTATTTGTAAAATGAAAATCACTCGGACCATCATGACAAATCTATTTAAACCTCAATTGATAAAATTTGACCTGCAGGTCAAAATTTAGTTAAGGCACATTGTATGTGCCTAATATAATATTACATAGTAGATGCATAATATAATATTACTCTTCCTTGTGGCTTTGGTATAGTCCAGTAAAAGGTTACTACTTATTATGTTTAAAGTTATCTGACTAACTTTGTTTTTCGGTCTGTATATAGCGTTTTTTTTTTTGTAATAATCTACAAGACGTATTTTATTAATTGTTGTTATAGTGCAAATTTTGATAATTATACAGTTTTGTCAATGATTATTGGTAAACATAAATCAGAAAATATGTTCTGTATATATATTTTACAGCATATTGTTAAAACTTTAACGATGCAATGAAATAACAATAACCGTAGCACATACTAAAATCTACATTCACGAGTTAGATAACAACGTACACGAATATCAGCATAATTGTACCATCTTAAATATGTGTATTTTGGAGAAACATCATGTATTCAGTAAAAACAAAACACCAATCTCCATAATATTTGGAGATATGAGTACTCTATTGGAGAATGTAGATGATAATGATGATGCCGGAATGTAGGAATTAGGATCTAAAATAGGCTTAGACCAATTTCGTAATTTACGTCGAAGTACAGAGCGATAACCAGAGGCCTCGGTCTCCTGTGAATGCGATAGTTTGAACCGGTATGAACTGGTGTGATCCGGTATGGAGCAGTATGAACCGTTTTGTGTACTAGTATGAAGCAGTTTCAATCGCTGTTGCGGCTGGGGTTGCGTGGATATCGTTTTACATAAATGGTTGTAACTCGTCAATTTCATTCGTACCCAAATTCTAAGTGCTTGTTTATCAAGGTCTTAATATTAAGTAATAAACACTGTAATTATGTTATAGAAATTGTAGCATATAAAGTTTATAGCGAGTATCAGTTTTCACCTTTACTCACTTGATGAAACGGCATACTTAAAAGTTAAAACCTAACAAGTTTTGTACCAACAAAGTTTCTATATAACTTACAAAGTTTATTTTCAAATGTATCAAAACAAGGTCGTTAGTTGACAATTCGCTAATATTAATACTGCAGGTCGATAGTGGAAGTTTTGACGTGGATGTAAGAGGTTGTCTCAATTTGTCAGCCACTTGTGCAGTACCGAGTCCGACTCACTTCAAATATGCAATAGTTGCAGTAGGGTGACCAAGCCCGGGAAAAATATTAACAGACAAAGTATCTTTTAGAAGAAAAGTGAAGTCACAAAATCTTAATAATATATTAAGATTTTGTCATTGAGGAAATGACTATCATGTCATTTCAATTCAAGTCGTGATAATTTATTTACAAATTACTAGCTGTCCCGGCAAACGTTGCTTTGCCATAATATAAAGTATTTCGCCCATATTATTTTATTGAAGTGACTAAATAAGTATGTCGCCATGGCAACGTCGATCGCTATCCCGTCGCACAAACAATGGTCGCCGTCAGTCTCAGGTTGTAATAATTTACTATTATTTATTCAACAAATGCACTCATCAATATATAAAGTACCCAGTAGCCGATTCTCAGACCTACTGAATATGCATATAAAATTTGGTAAAAATCAGTAAAGCCGTTTCAGAGGAGTTCGCTGACTAACATTGTGACACGAAAATTTTATATACTCGTATAAGATAAAATACTAGATCAAAATCGGTGTACCCGTTTGAATGCTACGAAACCACGGACAGACACACAAACACGTGAAACATATTAATCGAAGGTATTATAACTTTGACGTGTTTTCGTCGGGGGTTAAAATGAAACTATGTATATTTATTGGTCTGAATATAACCAACATTCATTACGCTAGTTATTACAAATATTTGAGTTATTGCGTTACGAAGCTATTCAGCGTATTCAAACACGCGTGAGTTATCACGATTTCACGAATTGGGTGCAAAACGCTTAGGCATTCTATATTGCTAATAGCTACGATTATGGGATATTATTGTGATATAAAATAAATAACTAAAATATAATGTTTATTCATACGTTAAGAAAATTATTAGATGTCTTAATGCTGTAAATGTAATGTAAACAAATAAGACTGATATGCGATGTAGCGCCGAGCACGATTCATATTTCACTAACCGCCATCTATCGGCCATTTCAAAAAGTTTATCTCAAAATTTTAAGCGAAATAACATAATATATTTTTAAAGTGTTATTCATATTTTAAAAAACATGGTCACAGCAAGCACCTCGCATGTTATCTCTTACGGGTAAAGGAAGTTTTCGATGTGGCAACATTTGATATTCCCGCGGCAGCAGCTCTTGGCTGTACAACCTTCGAGACCACTCGTACAAATTTTATATTTATTTGTTACTGGCAACTTTTATTGTTTGATACTCGTGAATTCAATACGTTTGAAAACATACCAGCTAGTTACTTGTTAGATCGGAACCAGAATTAAAATGTATATTTATGCAGCTTTTGGTAGAAACAGTTTTAACATATTTTTAGATAGATTTAGTAGTAAAGATTAAAAGCAAACACTGTTGACTGCAAACAAGATATCTACCCTTTTTAGGGTTCCATAGTCAACAAGGAACCCTTATACTTTCGGTCTGTCCGTCCGTCTGTCTGTCTGTCCGCGGTTTTTCTCAGAGACTATAAGGCCTACAAAGCTGTAATTTGGCATGAATGTACATCTTAATGACGCCGACAAAGTGGTATATTAAATAATTATATAATATATTTTTTATGGTACCTCCCCTACACATGAAGCGGGGATGATTTTTTTTTCTCAAGTTCACCCCATCGTATGGGGTGTCGTTGGATAGTATTTTTAAAAATATTATGAGTATTCAAAGATCATTTTCCGATTTAGAGATCTATTTGTGAAATATGAAGTGTTAAAGTGGAAAAAATCGTTAGAGTCCAGTCCCCTTCTACCAGCTAAACGGTTGCTTTTGGAAATGTGAAAAAATTCATGAGGGTAGAAAATATGCTGAATTTAAAAGAAAAACTATCACGGCTAAGAAGACTTCATAAGTTTTTGAGTTATAGTCGATCAACTAAAAAAAATATTCGACGAAGTATAAAGGAACTTTTTGTTCAAATTCCTTTGAACGTAACTGAGATGATGTTGTTAGTAGTGTAAAACACGTTATAAAATATGTACATTCATTGACCATACAAAAATTATCAAAAACAAACGGTACTACGGAACCCTATATTGCGCGTGGCCCGACACGCACTTGGCCGATTTTTAGTCCTAAGATAGGTTTGAGCCCTGATGTCACCGTAACTACTTCGCGTTGTAGTAAATTGAAACAAATAAGAAAAACCAAATCTGAATCTGTCACGTGACAAAATCATGACAACCTTATCGTCTGAAATGGGATTTATTCCATCAGACAAAATCTTTTTCCATCAAAATGTATTTGGATCAGACAAATCAGATTCACAAAAAGGCTTTTATCAAAAAATAAGCAATTGAGGTAATGCTGGTCGCAAATTGCCCACATTCCGCCCTACGCCCCGCCCGCCCCGTTCGCCCAGGCCGCCCTTTATTGAAATCATTCGATCTTAATGTTTAATAGCCTCAAATAATTCCATTGTTTGAAATTCTGTCCCGTGTTCGTGATCTCGTAAAATGAAAATTATTTGAATGTCAGAGGTCATGCGAACAACAAGGTCGACAATCGCTGAAATGTTACTTTGATAATAATTGCTCACAGCCTCAAGTGCCAAACGCCTGTTAAAATGAATCGTTAATTAAATAATGTGTTGTGTCTTCAGTAATTTTAAATGCTGATTAGACTTTTATGTCCCACTACTATTTTAATACAATTTTATTAAACCGCTACTTTTTTTTTCCGGTGCAGATGTATCACACATCAAAACATTATGCGTCAAATAAATGCGCAAAATTACGTATATTTGATACTAGCTGTGCCCCGCGGTGCTACCCGCGGTTTAAGTGATATATAATAAAATAATATGAAAAATACCAATAATGAGTCAAAACGGGACGATACATGGTTCTATAATGGTTTATGGTAGTGATGATGATGATGATGAATGTAATTTGCATAGTAGCATATGCTTTCCGTTCTTAAAACAACGTCGACACTCCCAAACTTGTATCTATAAAGAGTCAGGAGTTCTCTCAGCACCTTCCGAACCATGGTATACCTTGGTGCAAAATCTTGCTTGTTGGTAGCATATGCTTAGAATACTGCTCACGAAACCGAAGTCACCACATGTTCCCATATAAATTTTGAGGAGTTCCATTGATTTCTTATGAATCCCTTCATCAGGTCACCACTTTCATAAATATAGTACCAAATTGGGACGATAACCTATAAACCAAAAGAAAAATTTTGAAAATCGATTCACAAACGGCGGAGTAATCGTTGAACATAAAAAACGAACATAACACCTCCTCCATTTTTAAAGTCGGTTAAAATTGTAGCCTATGTATTATTATGATGTATAAGCTATATTATTGTAAAGTTTCATTAAAATCCGTTCTGTAGTTTTTGTGTGAAAGAGTAACAAACATCCATACATCCATACATACATACATACATATATACATACACACATCCAAACTTTCGCCTTTATAATATTAGTAGGATTAAGATTTAGTGAATTATTAAGTATTATTTAAATCATCATTTACTAATAGATCTAAACTCCCTGCCGCACGGGCACCCCCGCCTTGGTGACGCCCACTTCGCAACGGACCGTGCAGCAGAAATCGTAATATTTTAATTTCGCCATAACTTCAAAATCAAACGTCCAATTTTAATCATTCAAGACCAAATATTATCTACATAAACTGTGCTTAGTGATGAAATAATTTATTTTGATAAGGATAAATATCATGAGTAAAATAAACGCGTTTAAATGAAGTCCAAAAAAATTCAAGATTTTTAAATAAAAAAATGGTTGTTGTGCCTCACTCGACATACATAGGTATAGTGTGTTGCGGACTTTTTTGTAGATATTTATAAGATCTACAAATAATTAGAACATTTTATGGTTCTATCGTTTATAGTTTAGGCAGCGTACGCAAAATAAGTAACTTTTCTGGTTGATTTTTACACCTTGTGTCCGAAAAACCCAAATATCTTACGGAACCCTACTTTTTTCCAAAATAAAATTTATCCTATGTAACTCGTGGATAATGTAGCTTTCGAATGGTGAAAGAATTTTTAAAATCGGTCCAGTAGTTTTTGAGCCTATTCATTACAATTCAATAAACAAACAAACAAAGTTTTCCTCTTTATAATATTAGTGTAGATTGAAATGAACTGTCATTATGACAACAACATATAATCAACAAAATATGGTACTCACCATTTCAATTTCAATAGAAAGGGACTGGATCGAATGAGGAAGTAGCAGCGTTAACATTGTTTTAAAATAGTACAATTAGATTGAGTCGTTGGCAAAATAATGACATCTTAAACTGTCAACGTCTGATATCATAAAACGTTTAACAAGCATTTATACGGTTTCTTGAAACCGGTTTTACAGTAGAAGTTACAAATGAAATCTGCTAAAAGTCCGAGATAAAATCAGGATGAATCCAACAATTTGAGAACGAAAACATTTTACAGTTCCCCACACGAGAAAGTTTATTTCAAAGAATTCAACGAAAGAGTTTGTGACAAACATTCCTGTGCCAGCAGCAGTGTGATACCTACTTGCGGACAGTAGTGCCAACCTTATAATATGCTTGTAAGTTGTACGTTATGTAATAAGTTATAATTTATACATTTTTACGTTGTAGACGTGAACACATGAGAAGCTCAATTCTGTCATTTATTTTAAAAAGAAGTTTCTGTTTCAAACATCTAGTTAGATGACCTATTTACACTATACAAACCTTACCTGTACTTCCACGAATATTTAAAGATTACAATTAGCGAAATCGTTTCAGTCGCTTTCGAGTTTTAGCGAGACAAACAAAGTTAGAAATTCATTTTTAACAAATCGAATATAGATTTTTTGATATTATCTAGGCCTAATATCGTAAACTGATTTGAGTACGTAGTTAAGACGAATAAAACATTTGTACTAACGTAAAACACGTTTAAGTTTGATGAATAGGCAAAAAGACAAAAAGACAAACAGACATACTTTCGTATTTATAATATTAACAAAGATAAGAACAAGGAAACTAAAATTCCACGTTCACATTAAAATATCCTCTCTAGAATTATTGAAATGAGCAATAGCAAGTTACTGCGAGCTCTTCTGACGTCAGCGGCAGTAACAGAGTACATTTTATATTGCTACCGATCGCGATGCTAGATCGAATTCGATTCGCCTTCGCCGCGACGGGTACACTCGCCAACTAAACTGGTGTACACTATTATGTTTTAAAAGTTGCTATGAAGTTTTTGAGATAAGTTTAAGTGAATTCTTAGCTTTAAAATTAAATGCTTAACTTCTGAATATTCAAATATTAATAAAAATGCATAATTGAAAAGTTAATAAAAATAACTTGATGTCTCTGTTTTAATTTTTCAAATGATATATATTTTTGATATCAGCATTGTTATTTGACTTCAATAAGATTAAAAAGATTTTTTAGATGCCCAGAAAATTATTTCATAACTATACAATTAAATGATAAGCTCCAAACGAGTTTCTTATAAGGCAACTAAGCGTCTACATTCATAACTAATAAATTAATTTGACTATGCAATCCCAAGTCTAACTCTGGAACGAACTGTCACCAGCAGTATTTCCGGACCTATACGACCTGCAAACCTTCAAGAAGAGAGCGTATTCCCTAAAGCCGGCAACGCACCTGTAACTCTTCTGATGTTGCGAGTGTCCATGGGCGACGGTAGTTGCTTACCATCAGGTGACACGTTTACTCGTTTGCCCCCTTATTTTATTTAAAAAAAACTGAATGAGCTTGTAAAATATATTACGTTACTTCGTCAACGGTTACGACTTCTCAATAAAAGTTTTATTTAATTTTCGAGACATCAAACAGTGGAGGATGTCCCGCCGTAAAACGCCGATGATGGAAACCCATCCTTTGGATCTCGTTTTATGCTCATGTGTCTTATCTTGGTCCCTCGACAAAACCTTCGCTTGCAAAATAAATTGATTTCCCCTTTTCGTGGTATCGGTTGTTTGTATGGCCTGTGAAATGGCTTTAAGTAAAAAAAAAGTATTATACTGTAACAAAATTAAAATTACAAAATGTGTTGTCCTCTTCTAACAATACTAGCTTTCAAACTTTAGTTATTAATATGTTTACGGAAACACTGTTTTCAGGATATTAGTAGCCTATTTGTTAATCCGGAGCCTAAACTACTACCATATAATATATGGTAATTTTAATCAAAATCCGTAAGTGAAAATATACATATCAGAAACTTTCGCCTTGATAAGAATAGTGATATTGTTATTCTCTGCCACAGTATAATAATAACTAAATGACGCCCGCAACTCCGTTCCGCCAGATTTCGTTTAACGCACGGGAACCGCACATTTTTCTGGGATAAAAAGTATCCTATGCCCTACCCAGGATTTAAAGTATTTCCATACCAAGTTTCAGAAAAATTAGCGGATTGGCCATGAAGAGGTAACTGACAGGCGCACTTTCGCATATTTATAATAATTATATTAGTGAGGATTTATATTGTTTTATTATGCGGTGTTATTATTATTGTTAACTCCGCTCATTCGGTGTATACTCCTAATAAAGAGCTACTCAACATGCGTTCCAAAAGGCAATTCTCCTATTTAAATAAAGAACTGCACATATTCTAAATACTAAAAATGTTCTGCAAACATTTTCATCACGACTGTACACGGCCCGCTAAACTCGCAAAGAGACTAGAATTTCGTTTCTCTTTGACTTCTTCGCGCGTCTGTACCGTATGAAATTAACTTTTGTTTGGAACTGTCAGAGATGCATGGATTATGTATTCGGAAATACTCGCCGCAGGTGCACTTGCGGGTTACCGGATACAGTAGATGCGGGAAAATCGATGCAGATATTGAACCAACAAAATGCAAAAATTTATCAATTTGTTTAGTATTCACGCAAACCACTGAACGAACTCGAATGTGTGTAAAGAAGGCCAATTTAAAAAATGCGCGGTTTTGACCGTGTAAACTAATTTTTGACAAAACAAAATTAAACATTCCACTGTTTAAACTAAACTTTCGCTTTCGATAATATAGAACGTAATATAACATGTTATAGGTAGAATAATATAAGACAGAGGGTAACCCATTTCTCAATGCGTCTCAAAATAACTTACGGTCGTAGCAGTGCTACGCCGTACGTAGCGGTGCTACGAGAACACGTAGACGTGCTACGACGTGGGCACGTACGCGCGCACTCGTAAAATACGACGACTGACGCTAAATGAAAACCAATTCGACGACCTCTGGGGCTCAGTGGTTGAGTGCGTGATAGCTCAAAACCAATACTTTCAAAGAAATGGACATAATAATTATGTAGCATTTTATAAGCATGTCAGAGTATATACAGCAATAAACACAGTCAAAAAGCTAATTTAAATTATATCAATTTACGTAGATTAATAGTAAAAGGCAAACTCGAATAAATTATACTTTATGGCGCGGTTACGTTAAAATTGAAATCGTTAGGGTCAGCTCAGACCGCAACGTGACGCCTTGATACCTCGAAAATGAGATGGATTTCTTAATTACACTAGTATATGTTTCAGCACGATTTCAATTTACTTTTTAATTTCACAACGATCTGTTTGCTATTGTTTGATCTGTGGACTTAGCAGGAACGATAAATAGTAATTAGACAGGTCTACACGTAACTTAATAGTTTAAAGATAGATCAATTAAAAATATTAATTTGATTATAATTGTGAATGGGAAAATATTTTTGACTTACGGTAAACTACGAATAAGTAGTTCAGTTCCAGCCCACTATCTCATTTCTTTTAACTTTGTTTCTTTCATTGATTTAATTTAAACGATAGTCAAATTTTGAATTGGGGTCTTGAAAAGTGATGCGTCGAGTGTTGCTCGGTGCGCTGTAGCTCCAAAGCAATACTTCGGCTAATACAAGAACAATTTCAGTAAATTCCATACTAATATTATAAATACAAAAGTGTGTTTGTCCTTTTCACGCTTAAACCGCTGAACCAATTTCGAATAAACTTATTATGGAGATACTTTGAATCTCGATAAAGGGCATAAGTTACTTTTTATCCTGGAAAATTGTCCTGCTCCTGCGTGATAAATGATTTTAGGCGCAGCGGAGTTGCGAGGCGTTATCTAGTATGCGCCGTACTTTAGAGTATTCAGAATATAATTTCGAAAAAAGTTCCGTGCCTTAAAGTACGACAAGGACGCCCCTTTGCTACTCCCTGTAACTGGCCCTAAATATCCGCAAAGCAGATTGGATACTCGTGTCATTAGCAGTAATTACTCGTCGTTAAATCCTCAAGAACCTAATTGTTAATTCGCCCCGGCCATTAGGCGGTGATCAATTTTTACTGCCCACTTCCTACCACTTTCTACTTAGATCCGTGCGCCAGTGTTACCAATGTTAAGTATTTTGTCCCTTCTAAGGGAAAAGGAGATGGGATTTTTAGGGGCGTTCTGTTTTGGGGATTATTGGCATCTTGAATTTTTTTTTTATTAAAATAAAAAAATATTATTAGGTTCGTGACAAATAATGTCCTTATAATATGTAATGTACATACTTAAATATTTAACCTAATATTTATATTATATTCTTATGACACAAAATATACTGATACTTATATAAAAAAGTTTCTTCTAAAGCATATTCATAATTAAAAATCCTATGTTCATCAATTTTTTTATTCGTTTGTTTTGTTATTCTTTTATAATAAAGCTATTTTCAGCTTTTAAAAATTTTTTGACGGTAATTTCCAAAAATGTTTATTACAATTATATATTTACGGCAAAACATTTTTAAGAGTTTGTAACACTGTCGTAAACTTCATTTCCCCTGGTTTAATTGTTATGGTTTTCTGTAATTATGACTTCAATATTTACTACCAACCCTTTAATTGGTGAAAAAGGTCTTAATCGTTTCGTTGAAAGTACTACTTAAAACAAAATTGCTTGTTATTTTATTATATATATTCGGTCAGTATATTCGGTCCATATTAACATTTATTACCAAATAACTTCTAAAGCGTGTATATTGTAGATCTATTTAAATAATAATAAATGAAAATGAATTGATTATATATATATTTTTTATGAAATAAGGGGGCAAACGAGCAAACGGGTCACCTGGTGGAAAGCAACTTCTGTCGCCCATGGACACTCGCAGCATCAGAAGAGCTGCAGGTGCGTTGCCGGCCTTTTAAGAGGGAATAGGGTAATAGGGGAGGGTAGGGATGGGAAGAGAAGGGAATAGGGGAGGGAAAGGAAGGGAATAGGGGAGGGAAAGGAAGGGAATAGGGTAGGTGATTGAGCCTCCGGTAAACTCACTCACTCGGCGAAACACAGCACAAGTGCTGTTTCACGCCGGTTTTCTGTGAGAACGTGGTATTTCTCCGGTCGAGCCGGCCCATTCGTGCCGAAGCATGGCTCTCCCACGTATAATAATATTATTTCTAACATAGTGTTGATAGTTACCATTCCAATTGAAACCAAGCTTGTTAAACATCAAGCAAGAGTCATTTTTATTTCTTAGTTTCTTTTTTTTATACTTCACATAATAATTTATTATATAATGGGTCTATTTAACAACATGCAATGTACCTGACTGCTGTTTACAAGAACCTACAAAAATTACAAACCTCGAGCGTGCCTCGGTCGCTCGTCGATACAACAAGTACGTAATCACCGACACAAGTGCCCCGGCGCGAGGCTCCGGCGATGCCCCAGAGGCCCCGAGGTCCGGTGCCCCGTTAATTACGGAGTGGGGATACTCACTCAGTGCGAGGCCTGCGCCGGGGCCCCGAGTCCCCATTAATTACCCCCGAGTGGCAATACTTATTGAATTTGGGGCCGTAATTGATAGCCGATGCGCGATCCGCCCCTGATCCACATGTATCGAGGGGCCGTTACATACTTTAATTAAATTTTATTTGGGGAACAATGGATTTTGTTAATAAGATGAGATAAAAATACATATTTGTAAAAATAAAAAAAACCGGCCAAGTGCGAGTTGGACTCGCCCATGAAGCGTTCCGCAGCAGCAATAAGGTTTATTTTTATGAAATGAAAAGGATTTTGATTTATTTTTATATTTCAGTTGATTTAATGAAAGTTAAATTAAGTTTACCATTTATGACGTATAAAAAAAACTACTTGCTAGATTTCGTTCAAACCAATTTTCGTTGGTAGTTTTTATTGTAAAGTACATCATATATTTTTTTAGACTTATCATGCCGCTACTTTAGAAGTTAGAGGGGGGACACACATTTTACCACTTTGGAAGAGTCTCTCTCACAAACTATTCAGGTTAGAAAAAAATGATATTAGAAACCTCAATATGATTTTTGAAGACCTATCCATAGATACCCTACACGCATAGGTTAGATGAAAAAAAAAATTTTTTTAATATAATAATATAAAAAAAAAACTACTTGCTAGATTTCGTTCAAATCAATTTTCGTTGGTAGTTTTTATAGTAAAGTATATCATATATTTTTTTTAGACTTATCATGCCCCTACTTTAGAAGTTAGAGGGGGGGGACACACATTTTAGCATTTTGGAAGAGTCTTTCTCGCAAACTATTCAGGTTAGAAAAAAATGATATTAAGAACCTCAATATGATTTTTGAAGACCTATCCATAGATACCCCACACGTATAGATTAAGTGAAAAAAAAATTTTTTTGATTCAGTTGTACCTATGTGTACCCCTAAAATTTTTAATAATGTTTCCATTATTGTATCACAATCTTAATGCGGTTCATAGACTACATCTACTTACCAAATTTCAATAGTATAGCTCTTATAGTTTCGGAGACAGACAGACAGACAGACAGACAGACATAACGAATCTATAAGGGTTCCGTTTTTTGCCATTTGGCTACGGAACCCTAATTATACAATGTGTTATTTATAGTTTGAACACCATAACTTTGTATCTTATAAACACGAATAGTGATTACAAGTATTTCCATAAATATCAAGTACACGTTGATAAATATTCTAAAGTTGATAGGGAATTTGGTCGAGGAATAAAAGGATCTAGCTAGCTTTAATCCTGGCAACGGCGCATTTTTAGGTTACTACCTAAACTACTGACAAAGCTCGTCTCCCATATACTCAAAAGTACGATTATTATTATTATTTAACAAGAATCTACAAAACAATGTTGTCGATGAGAACCCCTATACTTGAAGTAGTCAGGGACGTGGTAGTGTTCTGACGTGGGAGTAAGTACTCGTATTAACTTTTCCCTTCTAATCCTACTTTAAAGATTCAATCAATCAACTTAAAAGACCTGAAACCTTTTTACGTATTTAAATATTTAAAATTGGAATCTCTAAAAATAAACGATAAAGATTATATTAACGCT
The DNA here is from genome assembly GCA_905187585.1 of Cyaniris semiargus. Lineage (NCBI taxonomy): Eukaryota > Metazoa > Arthropoda > Insecta > Lepidoptera > Lycaenidae > Cyaniris > Cyaniris semiargus. The sequence goes on from LR994558.1 coordinate 16,384,417, forward strand.
TGAACGAAAATAAGAGCTGTTTAGTTTAATATACCGTTTTCCGATCAGCGTTAGGCAATTTCAGCTGCTGATAATATGAAATGTCAGTTTTAGTTATTTCCATGAGAAGTCGTAGCTTATATCTCGTACAGTTATATGTACTCGTATATGTATAATATTTGTATTAATTAGAGATTAAGGAGTGAAATCTCTGGATGAAACCATACTGCTAATGAAATATCAAATTTTGTAGCTTTACGTAATGCTATCATTATAATAATTTTATAACTTTTTAATACATTTTTCCCCTTTTAATTGTCTATCGAATTTTCTCACACATTAGACAAAGACAAAACTTCATTTAACCAAAACATCTGCATTCTGCTGATCTTTTCATTACCAAGTCTACAATTAGCACCGGTTTTTCAAGTACCTGTGTTTATCCGATTTTCAATCCAGCACTCAGCTGTAAGCTGCGGCGAGTAACAAGGTTAGCGCAGCTGTAATCCGCCAGCCACTGGCGCGGCTTACTGGATAAAACCACTGTTATTCACTCACTAATCAAACTTTTACACATACGGATAAGCACTTGTTACACATAAAACAAACATAAACAAACATAAGTTTATTATAATACGCTGAAATCTTTGGTCTAAGCCACGAATCACGAATAAACTTCATAATTTTTGAATTGAATAATTTATTATGAAGTTTTGGTACTCGCCTGGTTTGGACTATGTCTAAGCTAATATGGACAAAGTGCTTTCGGTAAAGGACGACTAAGTTCAAGAACATGATACGCGGGGCTAAAGAAATTAAAAAGCACCTTTTTAACCGAGAAGATGGCTCGTTGCTGGGTCTGGGAATGGAACATCACCTATACATGAGATAAATGTTTTACTTTGAGTATGACATTTGTTTTTTGCTTTATAGTACCTTTTCATAAGGTATAAATTCTTTGACATTCTAACTAAAGACCGAATATCGACGTAGGATATTGATCTATAGACAAGGCCAAAACCCGACGAATGGGAAGCCGCTCATGATGAAACTGACAACTTCCAGCGAGTCCCGATTACTTTCCGCTCATTGAATGTAAAAAGTTGGGAGTAATCGAAACCGCGATACAATGTGAGTTTAAATACAGTACGGTGACCATGGGTTGGTTTTTAAGGGATTGAGTTTAGATGGGTATATTAAGTATAATTATTCGAAATATTATACTTAATATACCCATCCGCCGCGTCTGTCTGGGAGACGCTTAATCCTTTAGTTAGCGTCAAATGAGCTGTGATTAATGTCTGTGAGTGTTGTGACGTCACGCGGGCGACGGCGGGTGTGACGTCACATGTGTGTAATATACTGGTGATGGCCGGCTGTCGCGGACACCTCATTACAGCTGCGCTTGGTCAAGACGAATCGCTGCTAACTACGATTTATTGTCACTTAGCATAAAACACAGATGTCCCAGTTACTGCAACGAGCTAGAAAAGTACTTTAACAATTAAATCTAGATGTTATTACTAATTCTTTAATCTTAAAAAACTTAATCGACAAGTGTAACAGATTTCCGTGAATTTGGTTTCTACGTTGCAACATAATTTACTATCGTACGGCCCGTACGTTAGAATTTAATTAATTTTCGTATTGTATCGATTTATTTAATAGGGCACATAATGTACATGAACAACAAAAAATAATCAACCGTTAGCCATATTACAAACTAGTGTTAATATTCCTGAAACTGGCATATTATATTGAAAATCTTGTAAAATGGATTTAATTTAAAAACTTAAAACTTAAAATGGTTAAAAGAGCAAATTAAATAATGACTATTAATAATAACTCCCACACCGGTTTCGGTGACGGTGGCCGGTTTCATTTAAACCAGGCCAGTTACGCAGGAGTAATTTTTATAGTGCCCATATGTGTGCGCAGTACACAAGAGCACTCTCTATTCCTTTTACTCTCATAACCCAGTGGGACGGAAGACCGACACGACTGGCGAGAGATCAGGCACAGGACCGACTTTTTACATGCCCATCCGACGCATGGATCATCTTACTTGTCAGACAATCAGGTGATCGGCCTGCATTGTCCTAGCCAAACTTGGAAATAACATGTTTCCAACGCGGGAATCGAACCCACGATCTCCGAGTCAAGAGCCACGCTCTTAACCACTAGACCACGGAGGCGTTCAATTACTATTAAATGCATAATTACGTACATTAATTGAGGTATATTTATTTAAAACCGTACCACTTGAACTCACTCCAAATACATTTTGGTTATTAAAATCCTGCAAATAGCGAATCTCGTTCCCCGTAATAACACAATTTAAACGTAATTATGCACGTAATAGACGTTTTCATACGTTTCCGAGTTGTTACATATTTTTAATATAAAATCAAATTACGTTTGTTATCCTGTAATGCTCCGAGATATTACGCAGACGAATGCTTTTAGAGACGTTTTAATAAATACAGAAACGTTTTTACAATACCGTTGGTATAATTTTTCTGAGGATATAAAAGTACAAGTTGAATAAATAGTTTTTACTACTACTTTACTTTTTAGTGAAAAATACATAATTGAATAGAATTAAGAACAATAAGGGCCTGTTTCACCACTTCCTGATAAGTGCCGGATAGGCTATCCACCACTTAATTTGACAGATAAAGTATGGAGAATCTGTCAAAAAAGTTGTGGATAGCCTATCCGGCACTTTATCAGGAAGTGGTAAAACAGGCCCTAAATGTATTTAAAAATAAACAAAATAAGAATCGATAGGTAACTTTTCTCATACAGATTGTTCCGTTTCACGTCCATTTTCACTGGACGTATTCCATAGTTTATATTCCAAATTATAACATTATTATCAGCGTTAAAATGTTATAGCTCGCTGTATTCATTTAATTACATAAATCAGTGAAAAATGATGTAAACTGACGCTGTCCATTTGAAAATGATGGTCACCCTACTCTCCCCAGCGAAGATACTACACAAATTCCGTGAGTCCCAAGTTCTGCCTTTGATGTTCAAGAATAATTCAAAAACCACGGGGACGTAAACGGGGATTGTTCTGAACTCCTGGTACACGAATAATGAGAGATTGTCGATTCGTGAAGCGCCTCCTTGCGGCTTCAGTGTCCCTGGTGTCTTCTGTTCATCTTGATAAAGCTTGACTAAGTTTGATGTTTCAGGTCACTTGTGACTTATCAGCAATAAGATAATATGTTTATATTGTATGGGTAAGACAAGTAAAGACAAAAATAAATTAACATTTTAATAACAGCTAATTAGCTAGGTACCGTCAAAGAAATTGAGATTAAGAAATTGATTGATGCAGATGGCGAATCTATGTTATTTGGTTGGGTAATGTGGTAATATCTGTCTGCTGAACTTGATATAACTCAACCAAACTACGTAGATTGTAGATGGTATTATATTATAATATTTTGCACTTTATCTCCCACATATATAATATGTTATAACCTCATGAAAACTTTGATATTAAAAGCGATATAATATTGTCATATGGCACACAATGATATAAAATTTGTCTATACAATTCATAATTAAATTAATGATACTATTAGGAGTACTACAGATCGCCCAATGGTCGAAATTTGACCTTAGTTTCAACGACATTAGGTCTATTACCCGTATTTTGTAAAAAAAATATTGACTTTATCATATTTTTTCAACTCTTGTCTCTGGGACTCAGCTGATCTCAGACTGGCCGTGTAAGCATTTTCTAATAGTATCTAAGATTCAATAAAAAAAAACTATAATCCATTTTCAATTTGTCAACTTGTTGTCAACAGACTTCAACCATAAATAAAAGAGTATAATTCGTATGGATAGGCTTGTCACTCAAAAATCTGTCATCTTTCCTAGTGTGTGTGTTTTAGTGTGTGTAATGTTTTATTTATTAAAAAAATGTATGATAAAAGCATAATTTCAAAATAATATTAGTTCGATGCACTCTTTTACCATATAACTATAACTGTGCAAAATTTCATTCACCTACGTTTCCCCATTTTTCGTCAAAAGGGATACAAAGTTTTTCGCTCGCGTATTAATATAGATAATTTTAATGACAGTGACATAACTCGCTACTATAGTAAGTATTGGCTAAATACTATATGGTTGGTTATATTCTTGTTATTTTATTTCAACAATAATAACAATCAAAGCTTCAACCAAAGATGGTTCTGCTCTCGAGTAATCGAAACCGCGATTCTCGGCCGGCCCAACTTAAATTAAACTTCTCACAACTCATGCATCATTCAAGTGAAAACTTTTCATTTGTGTAACAATCATCATGATCATGTTTTTCCAACTGGGCATTGATTACACAGATATCAAACGTTTTAGTAGTAAGAAATTATTTATATTTCAGGGAGATATAGAAAAAACTTACACAATATATTGTAACTTCTTTAGTTCTGCGTTGGTTATATGCGTCCTAATAAATATAAGTCCATAAAAAGACGTTACATAAGGATATAATATAACTGACACAGCACTAAAGAATCGGTATCTTCCTAGATCTTAGGTTAACTTGTAACTCGAAGTCCATACTTACTAATATTATAAATGGGAAAGTGTGTCTGTCTGTCTGTCTGTCTGTCTGTCTGTTACCTCTTCACGCCTAAACCGCTGAACCGATTTTGCTGAAATTTGGTATGGAGATACTTTGAGTCCCGGGAAAGGACATAGGATACTTTTTATCCCGGAAAAATGTTCGGTTCCCGCGCGATAAACGAATTTTGGCGCAACGAAGTTGCGGGCGTCATCTAGTTCAATATAAACGTTGTTTTTGACGACAGTTTGGCCGGCCATTTCATACTAATGCTTGGACTTTTTTTTTTAATAAATAAGGGGCAAACGAGCAAACGGGTCACCTGATGGAAAGCAACTACCGTCGCCCATGGACACTCGCAACATCAGAAGAGCTGCAGGTGCGTTTTCGGGCCTTTTAAGAGACTTTCCATAAAAGTAGTTAAAAAAAAGGGAAATGTTACATGGCCTCTTCTCTTGAGTCTTGGCCTATTATGGACATGGTGTTCAAATATTTTAGGCGAATACGAACTTGTATGTATAGCATACAGTATGCATATAAGTACGTTTACATACTGTAACTATTCGCAATCATGATGACAATGATACTCATGCATCAAAAACTAGCGTGAACAGGCCATTTAGCCGAAACTTTTTCGTTTTCGCTTCGTTATAGAACCGCTGATCAAAATGTATGGAATTGACATAAGACGAGTCGAACGTCAACGTCATACTAACGAACGCTTATGTCAATTCCATACATTTTCATCGGCGATTCTATAACGAAGCGAAAACGAAAAGATTTTGGCACACCACCCAGGAGCTTCTACACCGAATCTTAAGGCTCTCCGTCTACTCAATAAGCATTTTATCAGTAAGCACAGTTAATACCAAAACACTCAAACTATTCCCAAGTAAATTGTAATGTGATTGTGGGCGAAGTTCTAATGCCCTTATTAGGTCGGATTTACGTGATTTCTTCTACTTGTTTCTGATTTAGAGAAGTATACTATGTGGAGTAACTTATATGTTTTGGTGAAAGGACGGATTCTGAGAATTGTGGTTTAATTTTCTGGGAATGTTGTGTAGTTTTTCTTCTTATAGGTTACCGTTTTACCTTTTTGCAATATCACAAAGGACTCTTTTTGGATTTGAATTAGGACGTAGGTTGTTTTTTGATATAAAAAAAACGGCCAAGTGCGTGTCGGGCCACGCGCAATATAGGGTTTCGTAGTACCGCTAGTTTTTGAAATTTTTTGTATGGTCAATGAATGTACATTTATAAAGTGTTTTACACTACTAACAACATCATCTCAGTTACTTTCAAAGGAATTTAACCGAAAAGTTCCTTTATACTTCACCGAACACATTTTTTTTAGTTGATCGACTATTACTCAATAACTTATGAAATCTTCTTAGCCGTGATAGTTTTACTTTTAAATTTAGCATATTTTCTACTCCCATGATTTTTTTTAACATTTCCAGAAGCAACCGTTTAGCTGGTAGAAGGGGGGACACTGGACACTAACGATTTTTTCTACTTTAAAACTTCATATTTCACAAATGGATACCTAAATCGAAAAATGATCTAAGAAAACTCGTAATATTTTTTTAAAACCTACCCAATGACACCCCACACGGTAGGGTGGACGCGAAAAAAAATAATCATCCCCGCTTCATGTTTAGGGGAGGTACCATAAATAGATATATTTTTTTTAAGTTTTTGTATACCATTTTGTTGGCATCATTAATATGTACATTCATGGAGATTTAGGGGCGCTGCAGACGTCACACTTTTTGTGTGATCGAGTCTGCGGCTTACATACAATCTGCATGGCGCGCGCCATCAGATTGTATGTAAGCCGCAGACTCGATCACACAAAAAGTGTGACGTCTGCGGCGCCCCTTACAGTTTTGTAGATCCTATAGTCTCTGAGCAAAACCGCGGACAGACAGACGGACAGACAGACGGACAGACAGACGGACAGACAGACAGACGGACAGACAGATAGACAGACGGACAGACAGACCGAAACTATAAGGGTTCCTTGTTTACTACGGAACCCTAAAAAGTAGCCTATGTTCAGTCATAATATACCATGACAAATTTCATCAAAATACGTTGAATTTTTCTGTTGAAGTAACAAATACAATTTCAAAAACTAGATAATATTATCGTCTTCGTAGTATAAGTAGAAGTATTACATAATATTCAATCTTCTTTTAACATTATGAAACATTTGTTTAATGATTTAATGTACAGTGTGAATATGTATTATTTTAGATTTTCGGAGCATTTTACTTATTTCGTCATTTCTATAAAAAACAAGCTTCTGAATTAAAACAAAATCGGTTCTACTAAGCCGCTATTAACTATCGTTACACCCGTTTAAAACCTAATTAATAGCATAATTTAGGTAAATAATTACAGAGTAAGTAAATGAATTCAATACTCCGGGGGGCACACTGCCGACTGCCGTCAAACGGCGATCAATCTCGCGCCAGTAGTAGGGCCGACGAGTAACTAATGATGGCTAATTTGGCTTATTAACGTTTTGGGGATATTCGATTAAAACGAACATTTTGTATAATTAAAACTGTACTTGTTAAATCAAAAACAAAATATGTGTAAGCAACAGCTTCACCTGTGGGAGATAGAACATTTTCATAATAAAAATGTAATACAATTTGTACATATTAAAGAAATAAATACGGTACACAATAATTGTAAACAACGTAAGATGTAGATGGTCCCAAAACTTTTGCCTCCTTTCATTTACAGTTTTCCTGACTGTTATATATAAAACTCCATTGGCCAATATAAATGATAAAGCAAAATACATCCCTGGCTCATGATTTAAATACCTACTGACATGTTTGCCACAGTTATATTCTTTTATTGGTAATTCCAGCAGATAACATGTAAGTTTCCCCAATAATTCGGGGAGAATGTTGCGATGGACATGAAAATACGAAATGATACCATGTAAGAGGACCATTAGTGCCCGATGTCTTCGGGGGATTTAGGAACATGAAAGTTAAGATTTCGTTTCTTGTTATATGGAACTGGAAAAATTATTTCGTACATTATAATATTATATAATTATACTTCGTTCTATCATAATATATATTTTTTGTATATTTATTCGGCAGAAGCCATAACCCTAAATCCCGATTTTGTTATTGTAATCCAACATTGATTCAACATCATAACGTTTTCGACGCAGCCTCAGTTTAACAAAAATCAAACTTGTTATAGTTAATCCCTATGATATTAAAAACATCATTGGTCAATCCAATGAGTTTGTTCCAATTGGACTAAAAAACAAACCTATTTTGACGTTTGACATAATATAATGAAAGCTGTATTTTTATTTAAAACCCCCATTATTAACTAGGTCATACATCAAAATAATAAGTAATGAGCGTCCGTCGTTAAACTTTAAGTAACATTTAACAACTTGGACGGCAAGACTTGAGATTACTGAGAATCTTCACATCGTAGCAATATCTCGGCTATTTCTCAGGCGATAAAAAATCCTGCACGTCTCCCGGGAGGTGCAGGGAGGTGTCGAGGGTGTAAGGGTCTTATCACACTAGCGCAGAGTTGGACTGCAGCGTTATTCAGCATATTCGCACTTATATCAACGTCAAATAGCCTTACAAGTTGGCCGAGGCCGACAAGAAGGAGGAATATTCTTTAACTATATGACGACCCGTAACTCCGTTGCGCCAATATTCGTTTATCGCGTGGAAACCGTATATTTTTCCGGAATAAAAGGTATCTTATGTCCTTTCCGAGGACTCTAAGTATCTCCATACCAATTTTCATCAAAATCGGTTTATCGGTTTGGGCGTGAAGAGGCAACAGACAGACACACTTTCGCATTTATAATATTAGTAAGGATTAATTGCCTATGATCGACATCGAATGAGAATACCGTAGCTTTACAATCATGGTGCATCACAGTGTGTATCACAGTTAACCTCCTAACTTTTGGATTTAAAACAATTTGCGTAGTGTTGAATTCCCTGCTTCAAAGAACAGCTTACTTACTTAAAAGTCATCGCAACGCCGCGGGACGCTACAATGTACATTGACCATAAGGATGGTAAGCGTCCACTTATCGGCATCGCACGTATCGGACGCATCGCACGCAACGGATTTTAGTTTACCTTGTAAACGAACTCATACAACATCGTCCACTAAACCGCACCGCACGCAACGGATTTTAGTATGAGGCATACTCCGTTGTGTGCGTCCGATACCGATAAGTAGACGCTTATCTTTAGGGGGTGTTTGGGGGCGGGGGATCGGAAAATATTCAGCGATAAGATTGATCGTAATCCGTGACAGCTGAGCGTCGCGACGCTCCAGATAATTTATACCCGCGACGTGGCGAGACAGATTATGTTTATTAAAAGGTGTATGATAGAAATTTTAGTTAAGTATGTCTCTGCTCACTATAATCTACACTTACTTTTGCTAGCGGATTATCATCTTGAAAGTTTGCCATGAAACGGTGTGGAAATCGAAAAAGCGCGCTTACGCTTCTCTGAAATAATCAAGAGAAGCGTTTTTTTACAGTGACGTTTTTTTACACGCAATATCGCATCTATTCATTCATTGTCATTCATAATAATAGTTATAAATTATAATCAATATCATTGGCCTAAATTCGGTGCATAAAATGGCTCCATTTTGTTAGCTTTACATGATTTAAGCTTGTTAGCTCAACCTAATAAAAGTATAGCCGCATCAAATATGATTTATTATTCTTTAATTCAACTTTAAGTTCCTGTTCGAAAAACATTTTTTCCAGCTAGCTGATTATATTATTGCTATTTGAACAACCCTTATCACATAAATAAAACTACGCGCCACGTGTCGGGCCACGCGCAATATAGGGTTCCGTAGTACCGCTAGTTTTTGATATGTTTTTAATGGTAAAACACGAAATTTAAATAAATGTACATTCATTATGTATACTACTAACAACATCATCTCAGTTACGTTCAAAAGAATTCGAACGAAAAGTTCCTTTGTACTTCTACGAATACATTTTTTTTAGTTGATCAACTATTACTCAATAACTTATGAAGTCTTCTTAGCCGTGATAATTTTCCTTTTAAATTCAGCATATTTCCTACTCCCGTGAATTTTTTCACATTTCCAGAAGCAACCGTTTAGCTGGTAGAAGGGGGGGACACTGGACTCTAACGATATTTTCCACTTTATAACTTCATATGTGGTAGAGAACGCCACAAGGCATTAAGCCCGCCTTTGTAAATTGCACAAAGTGTGAATAAATAGATAAATAAATAAATATTTCACAAATGGATCCCTAAATCGGAAAATGATTCTTGAATACTCGTAATATTTTTAAAAAACCTATCCAACGACACCCCACACGGTGGAGTAGACGCAAAAAAAAATCATCCCCGCTTAATGTGTAGGGAAGGTACCCTAAAAAAAATTAAAAGATATTATACCATTTTGTCGGCATCATTAATATGTGCATTCATGCCGAATTACAGTTTTGTAGGTCCTATAGTCTCTGAGCAAAACCGCGGACAGACAGACGAACGGACGGACGGACGGACGGACAGACGGACAGACGGACAGACGGACAGACGAACAGACGGACGGACGGACAGACCGAAACTATAAGGGTTCCTTGTTGACTACGGAACCTTGAAAAAGACACCGCCAAGACATAGTCCGACGTAGTTTTACTGTGCGCAGATTGAGAAGGTAACAACAATAGTTTTCATTCCAAACTCCGTTTAGTAATTAATCAAAGCGATCTAAATGAGTTGTGTGCGCACCTGATTAGAGGTCGTGATTGGCATAACTCGAGTTATGACTATTGACTCAGCCGGTCTTTGTTCATTTAGCGGGTAAACTGTTCAATCCAGTTTGGGGTTAATAGAATAGTTACGTAACTGGAAATTCTACGAGCTACGTTGGTATTTACTAATATAATATAGTACTAAGTTACTGTTTTTATACTCGTGTTTGTACTTTCTACCATCAGGGAATTAAAGCGCAATCTTCATGGAAATTCACTTCTCCAGCGAGCATCATAAGTAAACAGTTATAGATCATAGCCTTACTAATATTATAAATGCAAAATTGTGTCTGTCCATCTGTCTGTCTGTTACCCCTTCAGGCTTAAACGGCTGAACCAATTTAGATGGGTAGGGTAGGGAGATACTTTGAGAGACAGGTAAGGACTAAGGACATAGGATACCTTTTGTTGCGGAATAGTGTACGGTTTTCGCGTAATAAACTAATTGACGCACTCCGGTGTCATCTATTTATTAATAAATTAATAATATACCCAAAATATTAAATATTGAAAATACCGATGAAACTGTATCTAGACATTAATTAAACAATGTTATCAAATAAGTAGCCGCTTGGCTTTGTTGATATATTGCTAAAAATATGATTTTATGTGCCCAAAAATGTTCAAATTATGCCCGAAATATGATTTTACTCAACCCTCCAGTACTTTCACTGGTAAACCATAATCAACAGTCTAATATAAGCCAGCCAGGCGGGCGGGCGCGGGTAGTTACAGAATAAACCTCACAAAGTAAACCTGGCTTAAACTTATTAGACTCGCTTTCATATTAAATTCTAAGGGATCACGATCCACGCCGCCTTTAGTAATTAAAGTTTTGTCTTTGGCCGAAAGTTACAAACCTTAAATAGTTACAATTTTACAAACCAGCATGATATTATTGCAGTTATTATTTCGTCGATTGGAAACACATTAATTATTGTTAGTCTAGGAGCTATGTGAAAAATGCTTGCACTGTATTTTGTTTACTAAATTATTCTTTAACAAAAAATTTAAACCGACTTCCGCGATCTAAAAAGTATGAAATAATTCTTATTCTTCATAGTGCCATTTTCGGAATCCGACTTAACATCAACCAATTCTGTACTCAACAATCAATCAAGGCTTTATGCGTAAATAACCACTACGAATGTTAACTATTCACATTATGTTACTGTAAGCGAAATTGTGGTAAATGCTTGCAGTTATCTAAGCGATGCTGCAATTCCCAAACTTTTATCTTTAAAGGTTCAGGAGTTCTGTTCAGTGCCTTCGGATCAAGAGACACCTTCGTATGAAATTTCACTTATTTGTAACATATGTTTAAGTTACTAGAAATAAATTCTTAACCACCATTTGCTTGTTTGTTTTAATAATATTCAAGGATTTACCTCGACTGCTCATAGATCCTATCATCAGATCACCACTTTTGTAATTGTTATACAAAATTTAGATTATATCCTATACAACAACACAATAATTTTAAAAATCGGTCCACAAACAGCGAAACAATCATCAAAAATATCAGCTTCGTTGCAAAATATCACGAAAAGTAAGTACCAATAATTGGGTCATAATTGTGATGACCCATGGTATAATTATGGTTGTGATGATGATGATTAATCAAATTGATATATTGGCTTATGCTTTCCGTGGTTTAAACAACGCCAAAATCCCCGAACCTGTTTCAAAAGATTCAAAAGTTCTGTTGGGTACCTTCGGATCCAAGGAATAGCCTGGTGTGAAGTCTTACTTTTTGGTAGCATGTGCCTCGAATACTTCAGTGAAAATCGAAATCACTATATGTTTCCATACAAATTTCAAGGAGTCCCCTCGATTCCTCAAGGATCTCATCATTAGATCAGCACTTTTGTAAACATGGTACCAAATTCGAGTTAAGCCAAACAAAAAGAATTTCGAAAATCGGACTACAAACGGCTGAGTAATCGTTGAAAATACAAAAAAAAAACAGATACATACAGCCGAACGTATTACCTCCTTCTTTTTGGAAGTCGGTCAAAAAAATGAACTCTTATAAAGACACAGACTATCATAGATTCATCGGAAAACCTCTTAGTAACTCTTAGAATGATGAAAAAGATCTATTTATGAGTTCCAAGATATACTTCATACTAAGTTCACATCGAGTATGCATAACAAAAAATTAAAACCGACTTCCAAGGTAAAAACAATTATAACATCCTTATAATATGAACTAAAAAGTATTAATACATTTTTCGTATCTAGTAGTGCCTTTTTCCGATTTCGGCTAAACCTCAACTATTTCTGTATTCAATCGTCATCATTTTGAAGTCGGTACCAGATAGCTAAATCTTCAGTTCTCTGACAGAATATTTGAAACTTTTGGAACTGGCACCGACTTCAAAATTATGAAGATTGAATACAGAAATAGTTGAGGTTTAGCCGAATTCGGAAAAAGGTACTACTAGATACGAAAAATTATTTAATACTTTTTAGTTCATATTATAAGGATGTTATTATTGTTTTTAAGTCGGAAGTCGGTTTTAATTTTTTTGTAACAGTAATGCCTACTATTCTTTAGAGCATTTCAGGCCTGCTTTCCTGCAGCCACACATGCCTCCACAGTATCCTCTGCATCTGCAGAAAATTAATTTCATGAGATCTGGGGGGATCGGGGGATCTTTTTTTCAAAAAAGATCATCTATAGGATTGGTTTGAGGTTTGAGGTAATTTTTTTGTAAAATATATTGAACAAAGCTACAGAACAAAAAGAAAATTTAAAAAATAAAATCTCACTTTTCTGCTTATACCTTTTTTAATCCTTCGATCGTGGATTCTTGGAAATCTATTGTTATGCTATTGTTGTCGCGGTCACGGGTGTCCTTATGGGGATTGATAGGTTTTTTAATTTAGAGTAAAAATTTGTATAAACATATTTGTAGGAAAAAATTGCGTCCTCTAATAAATGCAATATTCGGCCCTTAAATTGTAACATTTCGATGGACTAAATTGTCAATCGCGGTTTGTATAGAAAACAATGAAATATGACAAGTTTTTTGATCCCTGTCAATGTCAATGTCCGCTACGGACAGAATACAGCAATTTGGGAATAGTCAAACACTCGATAGTTTTAACAGCGAAGTCAAAAACAAAAAAGTAAGGAATCTGATATATTATGGCATCGCAAGCGCCATATCACTGAGCTATGCGTTTTGTGAGATCACATGATGCATAATTTTTTTATATTATCTAACTTTGCTATTAAAACTAGAAAATGCCATTTAACTAAAGGCTTCTGTGTTGCGGCTTGCGATTGTTCAGTAGCGGTGGTAATCGCTTACCATCAAACGATGCTCCTGCTCATTTCCTGATGCATTCCGAAACGAGGCTACAAATTACAAGCTTAAGTTTGTTTAAGCTTTTAAATAGCTTACCGGGGGAAGTTTAAGCTGTTTTTAATTTCTTTTTATCCTGAAATTTGCGGTTAATTTTGCAATGGCCGTCCCGAATGCGCGAACATCAAACACAACTTAAAGTTATAATGAAGCCACAACCGTCGTTAATAATGTTGGCGTTGTGAATTTCCGATATTCGCGCTTAGTTGGCAGTGAGTCATCAGTGCGAAAGTCCTAAATGACGAAAGTTATCAACAAATACGTGGGGCACTCGGGGACTGCCGCGGTAGAGCTATTGCATAGCATTTTTATTAACTTATGCAATAATAATTCGCAGACGCTTAGTCGCACGCACACAAACACCGTGCCGAAGTCTGGTAACGGCGGAGTGGGCTGTGTTAGGTATTTTCGTTACGAAATGTCTTAATTTGGTCGCCGCGCTCACAGCCCACGATAAAAGCTACAAGCTATGCATTAGCTTTAAAGTGCAGATTATTGTTTTCAAACAAATATAATACTTACAAAATATACTTTGATTTCGAAGAAAGGACATAGGATACGTTTTATCTCGGAAAATGTACGTTTCCTACACGATCTAAACGAATTCGCAATGAGTTTCGGGTATCAACTAGTTTACTATATAAATAAAGTCGAATTCTATTTTCATCTTTTGATTTGTTGTATGTGAGCTACATATTTTATTTTAATCCCGCTCTTTATGTTATCACATTACTAGGTTTTTCAGTATCCAGGCCAGGATTAGCCCAGTAATTGGATTTCAATAATTCAACATGGCCGATTTAGTAATCCTAGGTCTTTAGGTTTCAACACAGACAGATTTAAATAAAATAAAGCGCTGAATGGAATGAAGGCGATTGATCAGCATTCTGTTAGGTATTATTGAAATCTAAGATGACTTGAAATTAATTCTCATTTTTTTTTTTTTGATTACAGGTATAATTTTTTTCCTACTATTACATTGATATTTTTTTCTTTGGTAGAATACAAAATAATACCACAAATGTTGTTTATCATATACTCGAATTAAATAATATGTATCAACAAACATTAGAGAGTACTTAAATTAAAAGATTGGTTTTATCTATTCCGCTTTTATATAATGTTCTAGTTGGTAAACAATTTTCATCTGATGTAATCTGGCAGACTTGTGATAACCTACTGTAGCTGATGTTTAAAAAACACGTGTAATCTCAGCGTATCGACGAGAAAAAAAAACTAATACTTCTGTTTAAATATCTGCACTTTAAGGCCGGCCATCTTGCAGTCGATACCGACTGTAAGATGCAGTCGCCGCACGGCGATCTGCAATTTTCATACTAAATTCATATCCGCAATACACGGACCGCTCGAGAAGTTCTCGAGCGGTCGGTGCAAATTTCAACGCGACCGTTCTAGAGCAGTGGGTCCCGACTGCAACTGTATTGCGGATATGACTTTAGTATAATATTTTCTTGGAGGTCCTTTTGTTGGTCTTGCGACTCTTGCAAAGCGCCAAGCTTGCGGTCTTGTGCCTCCATCATTGCCTGAATTTCAGCCCTTTGAGAATCTTGCAAAGCGCCGAGCTTGCGGTCTTGTGACTCTTGCAAAGCCTGAATTAATTCAATTTAGCTTTCTTATTGAAGAGCCACTTGAGGAGCTGTAGAAACCATGGGTGAGGCAAGGTGGGCGTGGCTTGAGTGGGCGTAGTATGGTGGGCGGAGCCAGTGGGCGTGGCCACGCCCGAAGTAGGCGGGTCATAAGGGGCGTCAGTGGGTGGGGCCTGTCCCACAGTGGGCGGAGCTTGGTCCTCAGTGGTTGTGGCCTCCGCAGCTCGTTGCGCCCTTGTCCTGACACTCCCCTTGAAGTCCTCTCTCGGAGTCAATGGCATCTCCAAATCTCACTTCCGACACCAGTTGTTACGTGCTAGGGTTCGAAGGATTTGGAGAGAAAGACCTGCTGACTCTCTTGAAGACTTTATTCACTAGCTCTAGGTCACACAAAGGACTAGGTCCAAAACACTAAGCACTATCACTGTCCTAGGTCGTAGCCAAGTTGTAGGTTTCACTGGTTTACTCACTATTGATCACTTGTATTCACTCCAAAGTCGCCTCGAAGATCGCTCAGACTAAACTGAATTTCCGGCCCGTCTGCCTGCGACTATTTATATGGACCGACGCGAATCTCAGAATGTACGAGAACATTCTTTTCCCGATTCGCGTAAACAAGTGTGGAATATTTCTAGAAGCCTAACGCCTCTAGTATCGAATAGCGGATTTACGCTGTCTGCGTTTCTTCGATAAGTTGCGCTGGTTTGACGCTAGATGGCTCTGTGTGTCCGTAACAGTATGGTGCAGGCGCAAGAAACTGCCATTATTATACTAGTTGCATAGTGTGATACAGTAATCAGAAATCACCACCATAACTACCAAGTGATGATGACTATTAATTTCGGTAACATACTACCTGTTCTTTAAGCAATTCCAATATACTTTGAGCATATGTGGAATATTAAACGAGAAATATATGGCTAAATATTATGTAACCTTGTGACAAAGCACTTGCTTATCAGTTAAGTCGCATAGATGTAGAGGTACGAGACAGTGGTAGTGAATAAAAAAATTTGAACATACCAGAAGATTTTTACGCTGTCTAAACTCCAGATTATACTGATATCAGGTTGTGTGGGAGGAGGCACTCACACTGAAATTATTTAACCTGAAACATTAACCCCATCTGATTCTTTTTAAGAAAACCGAATGTGTACCTCTTCTTTAATTGTTGCTCTCGCTAGATACTAAGAAGAGAAGTTAAGTCCCTTAGAAAAATGGCCACCATAGAAAGCCTTTCTTAATTCCAACAGAAATACAAAATGAAAAATTAACGAATGATAATAATAATATAATATTATATCTCTAGAATTCTGTCAGTGTTTCTTTCCTTTCGAATTTCTACTGTGGTCATACAAAGCCTCACGATATATTATTATTATTTATTTTATGTTAAAACGGCTAACATCGTCCATTTTTGCATAGCTGAGTGTGCGTCAAGGATTTGAAAGTTATTTACTCAAGAGTTTTTATTCCCATTTGAACCGTATATATATATCACCAGCTTCATGTTAGAATGTGTCAACAGAGCTGATTATACAATATGTATAACGATTAGTATAAATGTACAAAATAGGCTTGTCACTTAGCTTAGACCCACCTGAGAGTGCAAACATGTCATGGGAAGTAAAAGGAATATCGGTGGTGGTGACTGGCGGCACGATCGGGCTGGGGCTGGCCATGGCGGAGCAGCTCCTGCAGCACGGCAGCCTGGTGGTCACAGCGGACCGCGACGAGGAGTGCACCGCACCCTGCACGCCCGCCACGGCGCCGGCAGCGCGGCACAGTCGACCTCCTCGTCGACAACGCCGGCGTGCTGCTCGAGCGCGACTTCCGCCGGACCGTGGACGTCAACACCACCGCGCTGATCGCCGCGTCCCTGAAGTTCTACGACGCGATGAGGAGGGACCGCGGTGGGAGAGGCGGAACTATCATCATCGTCTCCTCCATCTACGGGTACAGGATCTCTGCCTACGTCCCCGTCTACCACCCGGACGCGCTCTGTCCGGGCCTGACGGTCCACCGAGTCCGTGCACATCAGGGAGGAGCAGTACCTGAATGAATTCTTGGAGGAAACGAAAAATGAGGAGTGGCAGCCAGCGGAGTGCATCGGGAGAGGCGCTGTGGCGATATACCGGCAGGCGCAGTCGGGGGAGGCCTGGCTGGTGGAGGGCGAGAGACCTGCTGGGAAAATAAACTTTTAACGAATATACTAAGGTGTACTCGGGGAATCAAGACAGTAGCGGTCATTGACTCCCTGTCAAAAAACTTGTCATTTTCAATATAAACCGCGATTGGCAATGAAGTGTCAGATGTTTCTGGTCTAAGGGCGATATCGTATTTTGCATACTCGAGGTGAACTGAATATGAAGCATATCACTTCGAACTCATAAAAAGTTGGAGATTATCATTCTAAGAGTTACCAAAAGGTTTTCCGATGAATCTGTAATAATCTGTGTCTTTATTCTTGAGGTCAATTTATTTCTTAAATATTCTGAATACAGTGCGAGCATTTTTCATTTAGCGTCTAGACTAAAAAGGTCAATGACCGCTATCGCCTCATTTCGCTGAGTACAGAATAGTATTATGATTAAATATGCTTAATTTTGTTTACGAGTACGTACCTTGTTCTTACTTACGTGCCTTATTATAATGTTCTGTTATAATTGAGTCCGTCCGTGGCCTAGTGGAAATACGGTCGGTTGGCACTCAAGAGGGTGCAGGATCGATCTTGGGCAGGGCCTGATTAACCCTTAGGCTAATAAGGCTGCAGCCTAGGGCGCGAGGATCGTGGGGGCGCTGAAATCTACATATTTCAACTAGACCGACACAAAACATTAAAATTAAATGCGTAAAAAATTCTATCGTATCGGCGCGTCCTCATAATTAGCCTAGGGCGGTCAGAACTCTTGATCAGTCGCTGATCTTGGGTGGAGGCGTGTACCAATGAGACATTTTCAGATCTCAAGTACATAATACGGACGTTTGTACGGTGAAGGAAAACATAGTGAGGAAACCCGCACATGGTTGGTCCCAGACGTATTGACCTGCTCATTCCTCTGGACTAGACCGAGAGAGATAAATATATAGACTATGTTGCGAGAATGCCGTATGTGCTTGGGCAACGTTTGACCGTGGGAGAGCCATGCTTCGGCACGAATGGGCCGGCTCGACCGGAGAAATACCACGGGCTCACAGAAAACCGGCGTGAAACAGCGCTTGCGCTGTGTTTCGCCGAGTGAGTGAGTTTACCGGAGGCCCAATCCCCTACCCTATTACCCTATTCCCCCTTAAAAGGCCAGCAACGCACCTGCAGCTCTTCTGATGTTGCGAGTGTCCATGGGCGACAGAAGTTGCTTTCCATCAGGTGACCCGTTTGCTCATTTGCCCCCTTATTTTATAAAAAAAAAATGCGGACATTTAAAAATTTTGTCCCAGGCACTACAGTATTTGAAGAGTGGCTACTTCGCTCTGAAAATACTGTATAAATCATCCAAATTGGATGATTTATACATTGTTTTTTGCTATAATTATTTCATACCATTTTAAGCAAATCCTCCGTATTTATTTCATCAATTGCATGATTATCTTGCATTATTATGACTTATTTTTCCTTAACTCTTATAACTAAATGATAGTCTTTCACCTTTAGATATAACAAGGAATAACAACGTTGATATGTTTGTTCCCAATTAATGAGTTTTTATCGTTGTTATCGACGACCATAGCAACATTTTGATCTATCAAGTATTTTTTTAACCCTAATAGAATCAAAGATAAATATATCAAGGATACTCAATATTCGTGGCTATAAATTTTATCGGAAATTTGATTTCAACTGAAAGGATTCACCTACAGCGATAGGACCTCCCTTACTCACATTTAGAGCAGAATAAGTTTAGTTCTTTCTACTGATTACTTACTGATTACCTACTTTAGCCTTATTTAATGTAAACAATAATTGCCTATACTCATTACGCATCAATTCGATCGAAAACAGATTGTGCAGTGTGCACTGTTTATACGATTGTTACTTTATTATCATTGGTCGAAACATGGTTTATCATTGTTTATAGATAATGTAAAACCAGATAGTTATATAAACGCTCCCCTCGTGAACCTCGGTCAGTCGAAAGTAGATAACTGTGAAGAGATGGCGAAAGACTTGAAGAACAAAATCGTCGTGATCACGGGGGGAGCGGTCGGTATCGGCAAATCTATAGCAGACAACTTCCTAAAAAAAGGTGCAAAAACAGTCGTCATACTCGATGTTAACGAAAAACTAGGTATCGAAGCCGCGGCGAATCTGAATTCTAATTATGGAAGTAATAAAGCAGTTTTTATCAAATGTGACGTCACTAAAGATCTCGATAAGGTGTCGGAGAAGATAATGAGCACCTTCAAAACTGTCGACGTTTTGGTGAACAACGCTGGAATGTTAAATGAGCTGAACACGAGGAGGACGATAGATTTGAACGTGCTGGCGCTGATAGACTGGTCTCTGAGGTTCTGGGAGCATATGAGGATAGATAAAAACGGGAAAGGTGGCACCATCATCAACATAGCCTCGATATACGGCTTCAGATGTGACCCGTACCTGCCGGTATACCAGGCGTCCAAATTCGCGGTGATGGGCTTCACCAGATCTTTGGGGCATTCGCAAAACTACAAGAGATCCGGTGTGAGGGTGGTGGCTGTCTGTCCAGGGTTCACGAGGACGGATCTGATCGCTGAACCGGTGCTGTGGGATGATGGCTTGAAGGGTGACTTCTCTGAGTTCCTGACCACAGAGTCGTGGCAGGAAGTTGAGGACGTCGGTAAGGCGGCAGTTGGCGTTTTCGAGAAGGCAACCAGCGGATCAGCGTGGAAAATAGAAGGAGGGAAGCCTATTGTTGAAGTTAATTAACTGTGGTTTTTTTTCCTTGTATGTATGTTGTTTAGTTTTTCGTATTTTTCATATATTTCTGTATAAGTGTGGATTGTACGACAATGTAAATATAATGTAATAAAATAAATTAATGAGTTATTAAATATACTTTAGTAATACTTCTTTACTTCCCTCATATTACTTCCATCAGTTTAGAAATAACAGCTGTTAGTTAACCTTATTATTCTCTAAGTATTAAGTATTTACAAAAGTCTAGCTACAATTTATACCAAACCGTGCTACGTTCGTACGAATTGTTCATAACAAAAGTGTCGCAGCACCAGGAACACATAATTTGTAAGAGGTCCGATAAATCCACAGACGCCGCAGTAATGAGCGCCGCAGGTGGGGGTGTGGGGGGAGGGGTAAAAGCTTTGCAACATTAGTTCACATCAACTGAACCATGCAACACACGTGGGAGAGAGTCAACGAACAATTGAATAAAAAATCTACAAAAATTATAAAAAAAATTGCTGATTTTATGGAGCCTCTCCAAATTGACTCATAACAATACATGCTATCAAGAATGTGTAAGGCGTATTCGTCTTTAATTGCCCACGATCAACGTCGATGCATACCGCAGACAGCTGCGCAATCAAGATCGCAATGATCCTTACCCATCTTGGCCCAACGTGAAGCGTCACTATGTAAGAAACTTAAAACACAAATAAGTAATGACTAACTTTAACCATATAACAGAATGAAAATGTAACTTCATACTTAATATTTTATGTACCTTCAAAAGTTTACACTTTATAACTTACAGTTTACCTCAAATTTTGTTGCGTCAGTTATGCAGCCTGCTCGCGCAACTTCTCGTCCATGTGTCACCAAACAACTTTAACTAGCCTTCGAAGTCGCCTTCGTGTATGTGTCCGAGATTAAACTTATCCAACTTATTGCTACTGATACTTTAAAATATTAGACTATTAAGGTGAAGACAGAACTGACCCCCCTAACGCCGCAGCTGCGGTTGCATTATTGTTGGAAGGAAGTTCCTTATGGCGCGTTCGGCGTTGCGAAAGGAGGCTAGACAGAATGATATTTGACCTCGACACTTTTTTATTAGTACCTGCATAAGGTAGAGGGGCAGAGGGCGTTGATAGTATTCCTGTGCGTCAACTAGATGGCGTTTTTGAGAATAAATAGCGACGCGTTGTTAGTATTCCTGGGAGTCAATGGATGGCGTTTTTAGGGTTCCGTATCTAAAGGCTAAAAACGGGACCCTATTACTGAGACTTAGATGTCTGTCCGTCTGTCTGTCCGTCTGTCTGTCTGTCTCCAGGCTGTATCTCAAGAACCGCTATAGCTAGACTTCTGAAATTTTCACAGATTATGTATATCTGTTGCCGCTATAACAAAAAATACTAAAAACAAAATAAAATTAATATTTGAGGGGGGCACCCATACAACAAACGTCATTTTTTTGGCCTTTTTTGCTCTATATCAGTAATGGCAATAGGTAGCCGCCTGAAATTTTCAAAAAGGCCTTAATTATATATGTACTTTAATAATTATTAATAATATTAAAATAACATATAAATTTAAGGGTGGCTCCCATACAAAAACACAATTTTTTGCCTATTTTTGCTCTATAACGGTACGGAACCATTCGTGGGCGAGTTTGACTCGCACTTGGCTGGTTTTTTTTTATAATTTTTTTGAATTTATATGTATACAAGTTTTTTGAACATAAGAAATAACTTCGTTCCATTCGGGTGTCCCTTGACACCTCGGGGCACGATTCTCATACTTAGAATGTCACTTCTATCGTAAGCTACTTCACTAACACCACAGTATTACAATATTTACCCTACAGTAGTGAAACGCCTTTGATATCGCACGATGCCGCCATCGGTGTAGGTACCAAGCAGATATGCCAGGGTTGCCACGAAACGGGAAATAAAATAAAAATAAAATATTGTGCTTGTAATGTTATCATTTAATCAGCATGTTATATCGACGATGGAAAACAGAAAGGGCGTATCCCGTTAAAAGGTCGTAACTAGACTACGTATAAGGTCATTATCAGTTTTATTTTCTGCGTCGATTGGTCTGGGTCTGGTTGCTCTACGATGACATGAAATTTAAAAATAAGTGAGTATTTTAAAAAGTGTGATAATTTTTTGTTTGGTGTAACTGCCCATAAAACTGCGTATTTATACTTTTTTGAGATACGATTTGAAGAAGTTTGTGTTTTTAATTAAAACATATTTACGCTGTTCCTGTTTCGATGCATCCCAGATGTTACGACCTTTTTGCGGGAAGCAATTTTTATGCTTCCTTAGTTACGATATTTTAACGGTTCAGATTTTTCTAAGGACAAATAATGACTTCTTAGATACTATAATTTCATGGGTGGTAGAAATGAACTCAATCGTAGTTAATACGAGTCACAGGTCCCGCAATTTGTTGAACATTGCGGACTTTCTTACATACACCCCAGGTAAGTTACCTTAGTCGCTGCGCGGGCGTCGTGTTGAAAGGTTGTGTCAGTTTCGCTGTAGTGAAATCGTGTTGCAAAAACCTTGGGAGTGTATAATTTCTCTATACAAGGTATGTTATAAATTCTAAAGATTTAATTACCTAGTAATAAGTTCCAGGATACATAATGTATTCTTGAGCTAAACTCAAAAAGAATGTAAACAAATCGAAATCAAATTCTGCGTGGTACCTATGCATTGTAAGATTTTAGGTTTTTTACTACTATTAGGGGTTAAAGTATGAAGTTTCCGTTTTTGTAAGTAGGTGTTCGTGAAATTCAATTTTCCCATAGTAACGTTTTTCTTAAATAGGTAACAACTAATTTAAATCTAAGCATACCTACGTATTTATGGGCATGTTAACTACTAACATGACACATTTTTAACCCCCGACAAAAAAGAGGGGTGTTATAAGTTTGACGTGTCTGTCTGTATGTCTGTCGGTCTGTCAGTCAGTCTGTCTGTCTGTGGCATCGTAGTATCCAAACGGGTGGACCGATTTTGATCTAGTTTTTTTTTTGTTTGAAAGCTGACATGATTCAGAGTGTTCTTAGCCATAGTTCATCATCATCAGCCTGCTCAGTGCTGGAAAATTGCGGTTCATCTGGTTCGTGAAGGGCCGATTAGCAACTTGCAGTCGTTTGGTGGGCTTTATAATATTTTGCATTCTAGTTCGTGACATTTCTGAATAAATACACATTAATGGAAAGTTGACCTGGTGCTGCAGCATAACCTGGTAATCAATAGGATACCCAACCCTCACCAACTTAGAGCAGAGGTTTCGTGTTTAGGCTCATTTTAATTGCGACAATTAGTAAAACGTAGATAACAGTAAATATTTGCATGCTGCTGCTGCAGCATCGCCAGGATTCTATAGGAGCCGAGCTCCATAATATTATGAACCCAAAGTGGAGGTTTCATGTTTGGACTCATATTGACGGCCTCATCCAAGAGGACATTCATAGATGGTATTCATTGAGATAATAATAATATGATCCTTTTGATAGGAGTTATTTTGCACTATAACGAACACAAGTTTAAAAAGCATGAAATAAATTAAATTTAGAAATTTAAACCAAACCCCCGTCAACCAACTTTAAGGGTGGGTTGCACCTTGCACCAGAAGCGTTGTTATAGTAAAGGTTAAGGTTATCGTCAAATACGGCGTCGCATATTGATTTTAACTAGACATTTGACAGTTTATTTGTGATTTTATTATAGTTAAAGTAAGTTCGTGCAACCCACCCTAAATAGTAATCTATACATATAATAAAACTGTAAAAATGAAAATTCTGTACATTAATATTCAAAAAATGATAAGCGGGGGGTGTTACTACATCGCTATAGAAGCCAAAAATGTGGTTAGTTTTTTGTCTGTCTGTCTGTCTGTCTGTCTGTCTGTATGTTTGTTCCACTATCACACGAAAACTACTGATCCGATTTGAATGCGATTTTCGCAGATATATTTGTCTTCTTCCAACTTAACATCTGGTGTATAAAAAAAAATCCCTCCACCCCTCTAAGGGGACAAAAGAGGGGGTCAGATTTTGTATCAAACTTTTTTCTTTAACACGAAAACTACTGATCCGATTTGCATACGGTTTTCGCAGATATATTTGTCTTCTTCCTACTCAACATCTGGTGTATAAAAATGGTGGGGGGGAGGCCCCTCACCCCTCCCTCTAAGGGGACCAAAGAGGGGGTCAGATTTTGTATCAAACTTTTTTCTTTAATGGACTTCATAATATTATTAACTGTGTTTTTATTTACTTCTTAATATTACACCAGAGTGTATACAATTTTCCCCCCACCCCTCTTAGGGGACAAAAGAGGGGGTATGATTTTGTATCAACTGATGAAGTAGAAATACTTTAAATGGCAACACAACGTTTGCCGGGACAGCTAGTGAAATAATATTTACTGACTTTTCTTATTTTATTATAATTATTACCAGCGTAGTCTGTATTCATTCCATTGTAGTTGGATTTATTTTATATCTTTTCTTATAATTTTAACCGACTTCAAAAAGGAGAAGGTTTCTCAATTCTACCGTATATTATATTAATAATATTATGTTCATTTTTTTAATGTATAATCTTGTTCTGTAATGTTGTATATTATGTACAAGACTTTTCTTTGACTATTTTTTTATTTACTCCATAAATAACATTAGTAGGGAAAAATAATATTATGAAGGGAATAATAACATATTATATTCCACTTAAATTCTTAATATTATTAGTTATTTATTGTTAAATAATTATTTAATGAAAAGTATAATTAGGTAGGTACCTAAAGTTACTATTGTGGATATTTGATAACCTTATATTATGTGTTTTTGTTGTTGTTTTAGTGACATAATATATTATTTACTTAATTAGTTATTAAGTTGACATTGTATAATATTATATTTTTTGCTTTGTGTTTTTGGTAACTTTTTAAAAGTTTAATAAATTTACGTTTATAAAAGCTTACGACGTTTTATTTCGTCATTGGGTGTCTAGACGTTTGACTTACAACCAATTTTCTAACCATTATAATGCATTATGAATGTGTTTACACCCCGTTCCTAAGAGCAAATTAAAACGAACACTAGTTACGACCTTTTTGAGGTCGGTAAATTTCTTATAGTTTTATTATTTAGCACAATTGTATACGTGGGAGACCCATGCTTCGGCACGAATGGGCCGGCTCGACCGGAGAAATACCACGTTCTCACAGAAAACCGGCGTGAAACAGCGCTTGCGCTGTGTTTCGCCGAGTGAGTGAGTTTACCGGAGGCCCAATCCCCTACCCTATTCCCTTCCTTTCCCTCCCCTATTCCCTTCTCTTCCCATCCCTACCCTCCCCTATTACCCTATTCCCTCTTAAAAGGCCGGCAACGCACCTGCAGCTCTTCTGATGCTGCGAGTGTCCATGGGCGACGGATGTTGCTTTTCATCAGGTGACCCGTTTGCTCGTTTGCCCCCTTATTTCATAAAAAAAAAAAAAAAAAAAAACAAATGTCGTGTCAATATACGACATTTTTGAGGTCTGCAATTTTTGTATACAATGGGTGTAACTTGAATAACTTTATTTCTAGCAATAGGAAGTTATTGGCTTGTATGCCACTTTATGCAGGTTTTTATTTTAAAGTAAAGGTGTTAAAATTATGTTACCACGATTTACCGTTAAAAAGTTATGATAGAATTTTCCAATATTTTTTTGTTTTTTGGCTCTGGTGTAAAGTTGCGTTAGCCTGGGTTACGCCCTTTCTGTTTTCCATCGTCGATATGATGTATTTACATATTATGTCGTACTGCTAACTACCAGATATTTACGTGAAACTTTATTTTTTAGATGATTGCTCTTGTCGTTTCAATAAGGTCTTTAGCAAGCTTATATCCAGGATTAGCGCCTGGACAGCTATAATATATCCAATAATTAATAACACAATTGGTAGGTACGGTAGGCCACTCATCAGGTGTAACAGAAGCACTTCAAAACTCGCTCTTATTACGTGCGCGGTAAGGGCGGTCCAAAGGACAAAATGTTACACTTGATGTATGGCCCTGTCGCGTGTACCTAGCTAGATAGGTAAAAAGTATGTTATTATATTTAATTACCTACTGATTTATATTGAAATACATTTTTAGGGTTCCCGTACACAAAGGGCAAAAAACGGGACCCTATTATGTACTAAGGCTCCGCTGTCTGTCCGTCGGTCTGTCACCAAGCTGTATCTCATGAACCGTGATAGCTAGACAGTTGACATTTTCACAGAAATCATCGAAATCCTTCAGTAGTTTCAGGGATTAGCGTGTACATACAAATCAAATACAAACAGACGTACTTACTGACAATTAGACAGACACCAATCCAAAAGATGATCGGATTGTATTCTGTTGGTGTTTTTGCATTGCCCTTAATAAATTTTACGAAAATATATGTCATGTACAAACACTTTTTTACCTACTGTTTTATTATTTTATTATGTAATGGATAGTACGGAACCCTTCATGTGCGAGTCCGCCTCTCACTTGGACAATGTTTTTTGTAGGTCTTATGTCTACACTAATATATTTTTATAACTCTGTAAAATAGTTAATGAAAGGAAAATATTTATTACTATTATAATATTGACAACAACAAATAAAACTAAACTTAAGTACTTCTTTTAGACATCTTATCTATGAAAATTTAAATCCTTGTTGTTTTTCGAATCAGAATTACATCCGAACACTGAAAACTTAGTATTTCCCATTGTTTATAAGATTAGTTACGTTTTACAACAGAAAATTCGTAGAAAACGCACTAACGTCACCCTTGCGCGCGCAGCCTTGCAAACTTCGCGAGTTGGCAAGGGCGGGCCCGCGCCGCCCGCTTCCCCGCGGGTACCCCTCCGTTGCTCTGCGCAAGTACATTCGTTTCACTACTGTATGGAATAATATTGTAATACTGTGCTAACGCCAACACATGCTGTCGCGCTTGTGATACTGCCTTTTATGTTGCCTGCAATTTCGTTGCACGGTGCAACGAATGCACCGAACTACCGTACATTTTTGATAAATACAATACTACTTATTTTCCCGAAATATTAAGTATGTTCATTGTTCATAGAAAATTACGTCAAAAACCGTTCTGCGATTTAAGTTTGAATAAGTAGTCAGGCTCACTTTTGCTTTATAATACTAGTAGGTATGAATTTTATTGAATTTTTCTTCCGAACAAAGGAAACACGCAGTAAAACGTATTTTACGCAAGTTTTATTATTGTTACCAACAAACTTATTTATATCTTCCTTAATACGTGAATTTGTGAAATATATGAGTCGTATAGGATTTCAAAATTATCATAATATTATTGGTAGTTAAAACTGGATGCAATAAAGTTGTGAATTCTAGCTCTACGGGGTGATATTTTATTGATTTATTCCAACTCCAATTTCTCTCAATATACCATATACCATACCATACCATACCATACCATATACCATAAAAACTATTAGTTTTCACTATTTTTTTAAACGACAGAGCTTTCACAATTTTGAAGGACCTGTTAATTTACTCATTGAATACATAGTTCGTTCAAATAAACTTTATGGACCGGTAATTACACCTTACCGTTTTGTAATTATTTGATCTCTAAAAAGATTATTATTATTTTCGGTACCAGAATGAAGAAATTCCCAGGTTTAGCATGACCGCGCAACTTGATGCCTCTCGCACTCGACCGGTTTTCCAATCTTAAGGGGTCACTTTCCCAATTGAGCTGAATTCCGCATTCAGCCCGCACAGTCGGGAAAATTAGAGTTTAGCAGGTCGAAAAACTGAATTGGTTAGTGAGGCCACATTACCGCGTTTTCTTGTGCGCCAAGTGCCATGGGTGTGGAAATGGACGTCGCTTACACATGCTACATACAGCTTTGCAATTACAGTAACACGGCATGGTACCAATCATGCTTATTTCATGGTGTGAGACGACCTCTGTGGCTAAGTGGTTGAGCGCGTGATTAGCGCTCAAGCCGGCGGTTGCGGGTTCGAATCCCGCCGACGGAACAAAAAGTTTTCAATGTTCCTGGGGCATGAATGTGTATTTAATATGTGTATCACATAATAAAAATCTTAAATATATGTATAATTGTATAGTATTCATATACAAGTCCAGTATCCAGACACAAGTCCTTCAGGTACTTAGCACGGGGCCAGACTGACGTGGTGTGAAGCGTTCGTAGATATTATATTATTATAATATTATATTTTAAAACGTGGGTTTTACGATGATGGATATAATTTATATAAGTTCTGACGACGCAACGCATTGCATCGCAATGGAGCAATGTCGTTCCGCTCTTACTAATAGTTTAGGGTACATGAGGCCATTATAATTTAGTCGTATTATAATTTCTGTCCATGACTTTTAACAATTTTACAACATTATGAAAAATTACAAGTAAACATTAGTTTCCCGTGACCGTGCGCTGTAAGACACGAGTGCTGGCTGTTGACTCTTTGATGTCGGCACGAAATTTCTAATTTCAGCGACGATACAAATGTATTTTTTGTTATTCCGCTTCATTTGGATTTTCGAGGTTTCCTTTGATGATTTTTACGCTGATAATTTAAAAATCAATTTACCTCCTATAAAATACTTATGATTTTTTTATTCGTTCTTTTAACGGACTAATATTATAACTGTGAAATATTATTATGTATGTAACAAACCGATCAACCGATTATTTATAATCAAATTTAACATGGAAATACTTTGAATCACAAGTACATAGAATAGTTTTAATATAGAATAGTTGTTCCTACAAAACGCAGCAATACGTTTGGTGATGCCCAACGTAGCCAATATCTAGTATTTTATTTACCAAATTAAAGAATCTGTGTTATCGTTCAAATTAGAAATCTGTCTACACGGTTAAAAATAATATAAACTTAAGTTTTGCAGAGAAGAATTGTAAAGATTTGTAAAGACTTGTTATTGTTATTATAGTATTATTATAGTATTATTAAAAGATAATTTGAGATAAGTATGGTTGTACATAGTAATTCCGCACGTAGGAAGTGTAATTTTTAGGAATACACGGTACCAGGGAAACATAACCATACAGAAGATAACTCGTATAAACTGTGTCGCTGATGATGAGGGATGACGCGCCTGACGCTGACACGTCATTAATATACTGTCACCGACACCGACTACACCGCGACGATGACGGGAGCCCGGAACGATATTGCGACACGATCGTCGCAACGGATCGTTGTAACGTAACTCAGTTGCAGAAATAAGGGTAGCTCCAGTAATAGTCGCGGTCCGCTGTGACCACTTGGCGCGCGCCGTGCTGCAGGAGCTGCTCCGCCATGGCCAGCCCCAGCCCGCTCTTGCCGCCCGTCACCACCACCGATATTCCTCTTACTTGCCCGGCCATGGCTCTCGGGTGCAACACTAGTGCTATCCATCCATACTTACTAATATTATAAATGAGAAAGTATGTCTGCCTGTCTGTTACCTCTTCACGCCTAAACCGCTGAACCGCCGAACCCGGGAAAGGACATAGGATACTTTTCATCCCGGAAAAATGTACGGTTCCCGCGCGATAAACGAATTTTGGCGCAACGGAGTTGCGGGCATCACCAGACTAGTCTTTTTATATTAACACATATCAGATTCGAATGTTTGCTCAGGCTAAACATCTGCTGATAGTGTTCATCCAAATGCGAATAAAACTTTAGAATCGAAATTAAAATGTAGATTTAGCTGTAACGTACACTGGGCATATAAAACACCTGAAAATGGACTAAGCTAGCGACCACCTTCCGAGTACGTTAGCTTTAAAATGAAAAAAAAAACTTTAACTAAATTGGACTGTCCGTTATCCGTATGAAAGTTACGTAGCCACAAACTGATATTACAAACCAAATTACCCCCTTGGCACATTACGGTAAGGATTAGTACGGTAAAGGTATTGTACAAACATTGCAGTGGAATTTGTAGGACCCTAATAAATTTTTAATATAATTCGCAGATCAATTAATTTGTTTTATTTTATTGGCGTTCCTGCTTATAAATCGATAGCAAAACACACAGTTAAGATAACGCAATTATGAATATTTACTTAATAAAATTTTATCAGGTGCGCCAAATTGAATTTAAATAATATATTAATTAATACGCGAGCAAAAACTTTGGATCCCTTTTGACGAAAAATGCGGAAACGTAGGTGATTGAAATTTTGCACAGTTATAGTTTATATGGTAAAGGAGTGCATCGAGCTAATATTATTTTGAAACATTTTTTTAACAAACTAGCTGTCCCGGCAAATGTTGTTTTGCCTGTTTTCCCTGTTTTCCTGCTTTTCTCTTGAAGTTTTTTCTGAATATTTTTTTTTCTATAAACCTCACGTAGCCCAAGACCTTTCCAACGAATGCAAAACCGTAGAAATCGGTTCGTGCGTTCTGGAGTTATAGCGTCAGGAAGGAAAACCCGACTTATTTTTATATCTATGCTATATAATATTATTTACCTCCTATAAAATACTTTTTAGTTTGTTAGTTTGTTTGTTTGAACGCGCTAATCTCAGGAACTACTGGTCCGATTTGAAAAATTCTTTCAGTGTTAGATAGTCCATTTATCGAGGAAGGCTATAGGCTATATTTTATCACGCTAAGACTAATAGGAGCGAAGAAATAGAAGAAAATGTGGAAAAAACGGGGGAAATTATTTGAAAGGGCTTATCTCACGAACTACTAGAGCAATTTTTCTGTTATTTGGGTCAGATAAGAAACAGACCACGTGAAGGATCATATGCTATTTTTTGTAGACTGATTTCACTGTGAAATATCTAATTTTCGCGGGCGAAGCCGTGCGGTACGTCTAGTATTAGATAAAACATTACACAAACTACAACACACACACTAGGAGATTTTGATTGACAAGCCTATACACACGAATTGTACTCTTTTATTTATGGTTGAAGTCAATTGAAGTCTGTTATCAAATTGAAAATAGATTAAATTTTTTTAAATTGAATCTTAAATACTGTTAGACAATTATTACACGGCCAGTCTGTCATCATTTGACTTTATTAATCTGAGACTGTCGCAGGAATTATGTCTTAAAAATTATAAAGTCAATATTTTGACAATAGAATATCAATAGAAAAGCGTTGAAATTTGAAACTTATGATTTAATTTTTAATTTAACCATTGGGATCTCTTACGCCCACTGACCTCCATTATATTATACAAGTACGCTGGACCTATGATACCCACTTTTTTTTGTGCCTATTTGAAGCGGAATCAGCGCCCCTAGTAAGAGGGAAGAGAACTAAATTTGACGTAACTTGCAAATGGCCGCTTAATCGTTATTGGTTGTCATCAATAGTATTAGTTCCAAATACTCCCACTACTGCTATCAGCGCCAATATGGCGACTTTCAAACGTCATTTTTACGTCATATTTAGTTCCTATCACTCACATTGGAGGAGCTGATTCCGCTTCAAATAGGCACAAAAAAATAGCTGTCATTTCAAAGGGTATGATTAGTCCAGCGTACTTGTATAATGGAGGTCTATAATGGAGGTCAGTGCTTACGCCGGTTCTTCTCGCCGGGTTAGTTCCCGAACCGGTGGTAGGCCGCATGTAGACGCGACGTTCTAAAAGTGTTAACTTTGTTAACCTATTTAGAAATAAATATTTTGATTTTGATTTTGATCTCTAGTTTAAAAAATTCTGTAATTCGGCGTTCACACCATACCATTATACATGACGCCCGCAACTCCTTTGCGCCAAACCGTACATTTTTTCGGAATAAAAAGTAGTCCTATGTCCTTTCCCGGGACAGACAGACAGACGCACTTTCGCATTTATAATATTAGTATGGATGGATACAGTCTCACCGTTCTTACATAAGTTCAGGAAAGTATGAGTTAAAGTAGCTGTCTACAGAAACTCATTCTGTCATCGACATGTGTACGTTATCGGATATCGAATGTCAATTATATCTCTCAATGTTTCATATAAAAAATTAAATACGGTACGATCGCTTAACTGCCGAGTGCCTACAGGACAGCTTGCATGCCTTGTCTGAGGGTAAGAAGTTACCAAAGGCGTTAGCAAAGAAGAATATTAGCTCATAGATAAAAAGACAAAATACTAAATAGACTTACAAAATATTACAATACTCAGTAAATTTTATTGTTACCCTTTGTGTACTGTACCCTAATAAAATAACTTATCAGGGTAACGGTGGATATCATACATAATATACTCGTATGTAGAATATTTACACTGATAAATTATTCACTCATTATCGCATGGTGATACGTTTCGCGTATTATTAAATTTCGATTCAATTCAATTAAATTAAAATGTAACGAATTGTGTACTAAATAAATAACATTATGTACCAAAATATACAATTTGAAACGGTTTCAGTAAATTTAATTATGAAATATTATCAGTGAATGTAATTTTAACGAGTATAGAAAACATTGAATGTGTACTTATAATTATTTAAACCAGGTTAAGTGTTTATTGTAACTTCATTTGTCTTAGTCCCAACCAGAGCATCTTGGTAGTCGTATAGGAACCATACAACAAATTATATAATATAAGTAATCTAAACACTAAAACTGAATTATTGTGTTCTATGCCTACGATTAGAAATAGTTTAAATTATTATTACTCTTTGATGGGCACCAAAGTAGACAATTAACGGAGCACTGAAAAGAATTTAAGTAGGCTCTTTTTTTGCTGGAAAATGTAGGGTTTAATTGGGATTTTATTTCGTACCGACATAGAGATAGTCAATCAACAATATATTTTTGTTGAAAAAAAAAACCTGTCATATTGCATACATTTTTTCTATATAAACCGCGATTGACATTGATGTGTTTCTAGTCTAAGGGCGATATCGTATTTGGTATACTCATAGTGAACAGAGTAGAGTACAAAATTTGGAGATTATCATTCTGAGTTACCAAGAGGTTTTCCGATGAATCTATAATAACAATAATCTGTGTCTTTTTTTCTTAAGTTTACCGAATACAGTGCGAGCGTTATTCATTATATGACTCCTAGACTAAAAAGGTCAATGACCGCTACCCTCCTTGATTCCCTTTTTATTGTACTGAGAGTAAGTAATATTGTAACAAATATTAAATATTGATATGAGTTTGTGCATTCGACATACTCGTAAGTGCACAGTGCACAGTAGGTGAGGGATAGCATGCCGTGAGCCCGTGACATTCATTCTTTTAGTGTCATGCACTACATCTTAAGTCAGACATTTTTCTACTAACTCTTATGAGTCACTACAGCCCTAAACATTAAATTATTTAAAATCATCATAAGCGTTAGTGATAATATCCGAATGGTAGAAAATGTCAGGGAGAAGTCGGTAAAAACTAGCAAATAGGACTCCTCACTTAAAAGGTTTCGGGCATGAAGTGCACCGCGAGGTAAATTCAAAGAGTCAAAAAAAGGAAAGTTAGAGCAAATAAAAGTAAATAATTATTATGGGGAAAGAACTAGGAAGTATATAGTGCCTAAGTTATGTAATAAGTTTAAGCTATTAAGAGAGGAAAAGAAAATAAAGTGTAAAAAGAAATTATAACAAAAACTAAAAGAAATGATTGGATATACTAAAAAAATTTAGTCTCATTCTCACACACAAACACACCGACGCACACACACACACACACACTCACACACACACACACACACACACACACACACATCACATTTTTTAGTTAGTTCGTAATTGTTAGTATTATATTTTGTGTAATTATCATTGTATTGCAATTGCATGTAATTTTTGTGTTTGAGCGGAACGCCTACAAACTGATAGTTCAGTTTGGCGTATTAATTTATACTGTAAAACAATTGTAATAAAGTGAATAAAGTATTTGAAAAAAAAAACGTGCGAGAGTGGTTTAGACGTTTATTTTCTCCGCCGGCCTTTTGCCCTCCACCAGCCACACCTCCCCGGACGCCGCCTGCCGGTAGATCACCACCGTCCCCTGCCCGATGCTCTCCGGCGACTGCCACTCCAACTTCTTCACCTCCTCCTTGAACTCCGGCAGGAACTCGTCCTCCCTGATGTGTACGTTCGCGGCCAGCGTCGTTTGGGTGAGGCCCGGGCACAGCGTCACCACACGCACCCCGGTCCGGTCGAAGTTGATCCTGTGACCCAGGCTCTTCGAGAAGCCCAGCACCGCGAACTTGGAGGCGTGGTAGATGGGGATGTAGGCGGAGATCCTGTACCCGTAGATGGAGGAGACGTTGATGATAGTTCCGCCTCTCCCGCCGCGATCCTTCCTCATCGCGTCGTAGAACTTCAGGGACCAAGCGATTACTGCGGTGGTGTTGATGTCGATGGTCTTGGTGTAGCTGTGCTCGGCGAGGACGCCGGCGTTGTTCACCAGCAGATCGACGGGGCCGTACTCGCTCATCACCTTGTCGAAGACGGCGTCCAGGTCTTTGGTGACGTCACACTTGAAGAAGACGGCCTTGTCGCCATACTTGGCCTTGACGGTCTCGACGGCCTCGGTGCCCTTCTGCTCGTTGACGTCGAGGATGATGGCCAGCTTGGCGCCGCCCTGGAGGAAGTTCTCCACCATGGAGAATCCGAGCCCCTCCGCCCCGCCGGTCACTACGAGGGTGATGCCTTCGACGCTGGCCATGGTGCTGCGGTGTACGACTGAACTGGCGTCGACGATGTTTCCTGTTTATATACCGCGACGCCGCCGCACGAGATGAACGATATTCGGAGGCGGCATCGTTATAATAATTCAAGACATGAATGGAAGAATAAGGTAAGTAACATGAAAAAACTTCCCGTTCTTTTTGCTTAAATGGAGGTTTTACGGCCGGAAAAAATATTTGAAATAGAAAAATTATGGATTATATGTGTAGCCAGATATATTAGCTAGGTTATGAAGTAGATTAGTTACAAGTTTTATTAAAATGATCAGGGAAAAAATGAGTTATTGTCCATATGTTACGAAATGTTATTTGTTTGATTCTTCCACTCACGTCTTCAATTATGTTGTTTTTGTTAACATTATCTTGTGCGAGTTCGCGGGTTATTGCTACCGAGATGCGGTAGGTGTTGAGACTTGACACATTATTTTTAATTAGGCGGTTATTGTTTAAAATACATCATCAGATAATATTATTGTGAATTAAATCATCTTGTATAAATATCATTATTATCAAGTTCTTAAAGCATAAACAAGTGGTATTGGTATGATAGTAAGAAGACAAAAGAAAATACATATTCATATTTTTGCCATACTCCGTCCTACTTCCACAAAAAGCCGGCATAAGCCATCCCATCAATAAAGGCACCGTGTGAAACCTGCTTTAAGTTTTGTGAGCCGATTAGTGAATAATATTATTAATAATAATTAATAATAAATAATAATATTTGATGGACATTTGATTATTATTATTAGAGTATGTCTCGGGTAATGACACATAATACTCGCTAATATGATTTTCATTACATAAACGCGGAAAATTTACGCATACTTTATTAAGTAAGTACTTAACCGTCAACGAAGGCATGGGATAAAAGAAGCCTGCTATAAATATAAGGTGTATAGTTACTAATTATTTAGTAAATTAAATACCACGTTCTCACAGAAAACCGGCGTGAAACAGCGCTTGCGCTGTGTTTCGCCGAGTGAGTGAGTTTACCGGAGGCCCAATCCCATACCCTATTCCCTTCCTTTCCCTCCCCTATTCCCTTCTCTTCCCATCCCTACCCTCCCCTATTACCCTATTCCCTCTTAAAAGGCCGGCAACGCACCTGCAGCTCTTCTGATGCTGCGAGTGTCCATGGGCGACGGATGTTGCTTTCCATCAGGTGACCCGTTTGCTCGTTTGCCCCCTTATTTCATAAAAAAATAAATAAAAAAAATAAAAATAAAATAGTTAAGCCAGGACTATGTGCTATGTGCTATGTACTAGTCAATACTCTTAATCAACACTTTCTTAATATTCCTAGACAACCCTTAGAATGCTCTTCTCTACAACAATACTTTGAGTCTCATTCGGCTAGTAAATCCAAATTTTGTTTTGCTCCTGTAACGGAAAATGCAGTTTTAAAAATCATTCAAAGTATCAAGTCCAATGCCACTGGTACAGATAACATTTCCTTGCAGATGCTAAACTTAACACTTCCCAATACCTTGAAAACTATCACCTACATTGTGAATAAGTCCTTGCAATCCTCTACGTTTCCCTCGAGCTGGAAAATAGCTTTAATTAAACCTATCCCTAAAAGTCCCAATCCTTCCTCACCCCAAGATCTCCGCCCAATTAGCATTTTGCCCTGCCTATCAAAAATAGTAGAAAAGGCAGTGTACAACCAAGTCATGAACCATCTTGAGACTAACCAAATTTTACCGAAGTATCAGTCTGGTTTTCGACGTAAGCACAGCACTGTGACAGCTTTATTGGACGTTCTGGACAATATCATAACTGCTCAAGACCAAGGCATGGGCACCATCTTAGTCTTGCTAGACTACTCCAGGGCGTTTGAAACAATTAGTATTCCTCTTCTCCTATCTAAGCTGTCTTACTATGGTTTTGAGCCCTCAGTGATCGATTGGTTCCGCAGCTACCTGACTAATAGATTACAAAAGGTAGAAATTACTGACAGCAATGGTAGCAAGGTATACTCAGAATGTCGTGATGTTCCAAGAGGAGTTCCACAGGGATCGATCCTAGGCCCTTTACTTTTCATACTTTTTAGTGCCGACCTATCCAAAAACATAGTTCACTGTAGGTACCACATGTATGCAGACGACACCCAAGTAATTTGGGAGTGGTAATCGACTCGCACCTTACATTTGAGCAACACATGTTAGAGGTGACAAGGGGCTGTTTTTACCGACTCAAAATGCTGTACAAGTACCGGCCTTACCTGTCTGAGGAGCTCAGAATTAGGCTATGCGAGACATTAGTACTGTCGAAGCTGAACTATGCAGACACTGTCATAGGTAATAGTCTGTTAGCCAGAACAGAGAAACTTGTCCAAAGAGTCCAGAATGCGTGTGTGCGGTTCTGCTTTACTGTTCCTCCTCGTGCCCATGTTACCCCTTTTATTAATAATGCTAACCTCCTTAAGATGAAAGCACGCAGAAAACTTCATTTTGCCGTACTCCTTTTTGACATCATAAGCACCCAAACTCCTTCCTATTTGTATGAGAAATTATCCTGGGCAAGTGAGGTTAACACTCGTACTAGAGCCTCCCGATACCGCATTTTGACACCACAGCATAGGACGGCCACATTTCGAGGATCTTTTGAGTATGCGGTCTCTCGCTGTTGGAACAACCTCCCACCTCCTCTCCGGGCGCTGAAAACCAAAAAAACCTTTAGTTTACATTATATGTCACCTACTTTCAATTCAACGGACAGTGGTAAATACCTGAGGTGTATGCACCACTGGCTTGTAGCGAAGGTTGTCGAACGGCGTGAGGCACATAACAATATCCCATAATGGCCGGTTGCTTTTTCTCGGTGTCCTGTTATATATTACCACTTCACTTGGAATTGCTCAATACATTTCATATTATATAAATTTACACGTAATTTGTTAAGATATTTCATGTATTCCTATTTAGATTTTCTATTAATGCCACGTCATAAACCACGTTTTAGTAACGCAGACATCAAACCACCATTTTAAGTTTTTATTTTATTTTTTACCATCTGTCAAATTTGTATTTTTTCTTTTTTTTTTCTTTTCTTTCTCTTTTCAAAGTTAAAGACAACAACACCTGTACTCTGTAGATTGAAAATATATATGTAATAATTTGTAATTTGTTGTATCAGTTCTTGTCACTATTATTATTTGTTTTTTTTCTGTAAATGTTGTGTTTAGTTTAGTAGCGTTGTGAAGCCACTCATTGGCCTCTGCAGAATATCAGTGCAGCGGGCTTGCTTGCTGCGTTTGCTGAGCTGGGGCCAATTTTTGGCGTCACACAGCATTGTAGTAAATTAATTTAATAATATCATAGTCGATATGTACCACTGACTTATATTATGATGTATTGTGTGATGCTAAAAATAAATCCATTCTTATTCTTATTCTTATTTCGTTGTAAATGTTAAAGAGAAAATGTTTTATGTTAATGCTCCTGTAGACAAACTCTCACGACGAAGAGCCCAGTAGATTGTACAGATTAATAAAATAACAAAAATTAAACCACACAAAAGCTGTATTTTTGTTGAAAAAAAAAACCTGTCATGTTGCATACATTTTTTCTATATAAACCGCAATTGACATTGATGTGTTCCTAGTCTAAGGGCCATATCGTATTTGGTATACTAAGTGAACAGAGTAGAGTACATCACTGTTGACTCATAAAAAGTTGGAGATTATCATTCTGAGTTACCAAGAGGTTTTCCGATGAATCTATAATAACAATAATCTGTGTCTTTATTTGGTCTTT
This sequence comes from Cyaniris semiargus, assembly GCA_905187585.1. NCBI lineage: Eukaryota > Metazoa > Arthropoda > Insecta > Lepidoptera > Lycaenidae > Cyaniris > Cyaniris semiargus. Next base: position 16,423,160 of record LR994558.1, read on the forward strand.
ATAAAAGGTAATTTTTTTTTCTTAAGTTAACCGAATACAGTGCGCGCGTTATTCATTATATGACTCCTAGACTAAAAAGGTCAATGACCGCTACCCTCCGTGATTCCCTTTTTATTGTACTGAGAGTAAGTAATATTGTAACAAATATTAAATATTGATATGAGTTTGTGCATTCAACATACTCGTAAGTGCACAGTGCACAGTAGGTGAGGGATAGCATGCCGTGAGCCCGTGACATTCATCCTTTTAGTGTCATGCACTACATCTTAAGTCAGACATTTTTCTACTAACTCTTATGAGTCACTACAGCCCTAAACATTAAATTATTTAAAATCATCATAAGCGTTAGTGATAATATCCGAATGGTAGAAAATGTCAGGGAGAAGTCGGTAAAAACTAGCAAATAGGACTCCTCACTTAAAAGGTTTCGGGCATGAAGTGCACCGTGAGGTAAATTCAAAGAGTCAAAAAAAGGAAAGTTAGAGCAAATAAAAGTAAATAATTATTATGGGGAAAGAACTAGGAAGTATATAGTGCCTAAGTTATGTAATAAGTTTAAGCTATTAAGAGAGGAAAAGAAAATAAAGTATAAAAAGAAATTTTAACAAAAACTAAAAGAAATGCTTGGATATACTAAAAAAATTTAGTCTCATTCTCACACACAAACACACCGACGCACATCACACTTTTTAGTTAGTTCGTAATTGTTAGTATTATATTTTGTGTAATTATCATTGTATTGCAATTGCATGTAATTTTTGTGTTTGAGCGGAACGCCTACAAACTGATAGTTCAGTTTGGCGTATTAATGTATACTGTAAAACAATTGTAATAAAGTGAATAAATTATTTGAAAAAAAAACGTGCGAGAGTGGTTCAGACGTTTATTTTCTCCGCCGGCCTTTTGCCCTCCACCAGCCACACCTCCCCGGACGCCGCCTGCCGGTAGATCACCACCGTCCCCTGCCCGATGCTCTCCGGCGACTGCCACTCCAACTTCTTCACCTCCTCCTTGAACTCCGGCAGGAACTCGTCCTCCCTGATGTGTATGTTCGCGGCCATCGTCGTTTGGGTGGGGCCCGGGCACAGCGTCACCACACGCACCCCGGTCCGGTCGAAGTTGATCCTGTGACCCAGGCTCTTCGAGAAGCCCAGCACCGCGAACTTGGAGGCGTGGTAGATGGGGATGTAGGCGGAGATCCTGTACCCGTAGATGGAGGAGACGTTGATGATAGTTCCGCCTCTCCCGCCGCGATCCTTCCTCATCGCGTCGTAGAACTTCAGGGACCAAGCGATTACTGCGGTAGTGTTGATGTCGATGGTCTTGGTGTAGCTGTGCTCGGCGAGGACGCCGGCGTTGTTCACCAGCAGATCGACGGGGCCGTACTCGCTCATCACCTTGTCGAAGACGGCGTCCAGGTCTTTGGTGACGTCACACTTGAAGAAGACGGCCTTGTCGCCATACTTGGCCTTGACGGTCTCGACGGCCTCGGCGCCCTTCTGCTCGTTGACGTCGAGGATGATGGCCAGCTTGGCGCCGCCCTGGAGGAAGTTCTCCACCATGGAGAAGCCGAGCCCCTCCGCCCCGCCGGTCACTACGAGGGTGATGCCTTCGACGCTGGCCATGGTGCTGCGGTGTACGACTGAACCGGCGTCGACGATGTTTCCTGTTTATATACCGCGACGCCGCCGCACGAGATGAACGATATTCGGAGGCGGCATCGTTATAATAATTCAAGACATGAATGGAAGAATAAGGTAAGTAACATGAAAAAACTTCCCGTTTTTTTTTGCTTAAATGGAGGTTTTAGGGCCGGAAAAAATATTTGAAATAGAAAAATTATGGATTATATGTGTAGCCAGATATATTAGCTAGGTTATGAAGTAGATAAGTTACAAGTTTTATTAAAATGATCAGGGAAAAAATGAGTTATTGTCCATATGTTACGAAATGTTACTTGTTCGATTCTTCCACTCACGTCTTCAATTATGTTGTTTTTGTTAACATTATCTTGTGCGAGTTCGCGGGTTATTGCTACCGAGATGCGGTAGGTGTTGAGACTTGACACATTATTTTTAATTAGGCGGTTATTGTTTAAAATACATCATCAGATAATATTATTGTGAAATAAGTAAATCATCTTGTATAAATAACATTATTATCAAGTTCTTAACACGCGAGTACACGCGCGGGCTACATATGTAGCCCAGAGTATTGTTTTTGTTCATTACTTCACGAAATGATGTGATTTAACTTTGAGCCGCTGGCTAAGCTCCGTTTGGTTGTTGCTGGACGCGTTTAGAGTGGCGTGAGCACTTGACGCTGGCACACGTGCAAGTAATAACGATTTCAAGTTGTTGGGCTACGTATGTAGCCCTTGCGTGCACTGGTGGAACTTTTGAGGTACGAAATATTTTTTAAAATTGACATCAATATTATGTTTTCTTAATAATTTTGGTATCGTATTTTATATTTGTGAAATGTGAACTTACTTTTTGTTGATATTTTATCAACAGATCGGAAATATGGAACGCAGATTGGAAGAAAACGTGTCAAGATGGCTAGAAGAGGAGTTAGATTAGGATGATTTGATTGAAAGTGAACAGGAAGAGGATTTGAGAGAAGAAGAAAATACAATTCATTCTCCGCATGAAACTGACACCGAGCAAGATGATGATGAAAATGATAAGATTGCTGAACAAAATAACAGCGATTCGGATGACAGTGTACCGCTTGCAGATTTAGCCACTTATAAGTCACGAAATGAAACAGAATGGAGAAAACGTCCATTTCCTGCAACAAGGGTACGTTCTCACAATATTATACAAAGACCTTTAGGACTAAAAGGTACTGCCTGTAATGCCAGCACATCCCTTCAATGTTTTGAGTTATTTTTTGACACTGATGTTTTTGAATCCTTGGTGAATTGTACGAATATATATATAAATACTATAAAGACTAAATACCAAGGAGAACGCGATGCGAAGCCTACGACTCTCACTGAAATGAGAGCGTTTGTTGGGTTACTTATAGTAATCGGAGCCAATAGATCTGGACGTCAAAATCTTAAAGACTTTTGGGACAACTATTGGGACAGGCTTTGAGCTGGTTTATCTCACAATGTCGATAAAAAGATTTCGTTTCCTATTATGATCTTTGCGATTTGATGACATCCGCGATCGCCCTCAAAGACAAGAAATCGATAAACTTGCTGCCATACGGTACTTTATTGAGGGTATGAGAAAGCATTGCTTAGAATATTATACTCCAAGTGAACACATGACGTTGGATGAGCAACTCGTAGCATTTAGAGGTCGATGTGCATTTATAATGTACCTACCCAACAAACCGGCAAAATTTGGAATAAAAATATTTATGGTAGTGGACACAAAATGCCCGTATATTTACAACTTTGAAGTTTATTGTGGTGAACAACCAGAAGGGCCATTTCGCGTATCCAACAAAGTTGCAGACGTCACCAACAGATTACTAGAGCCACTTATAAAATATATGGGATGCAATGTTACGATGGATAACTGGTTCACCAGTTATCCAGTGGCATTGCAGCTTTTGGAAAAAAGAATTACTGTTGTCGGCACTCTCAAGAGTAACAAACCAGAAATACCCACAAATTTTAAGACTAGTCAGGGCCGACAAATAAATAGCTCTTTATTTGGGTTTCAGAAAGACTGTACACTTGTCAGTTATGTGCCAAAAAGAAACAGAACAGTCTTATTATTGTCCACAATGCACCACGATAAAGCAATAGATGCTACTACCGGCGACGCAAGAAAACCTGAAATTATAACTTTTTATAACCACACAAAGTGTGGGGTGGAGATTGTGGATAGGATGTGTCGTCAATATGACGTATCTAGAAATAGTAGGCGTTGGCCTCTAACATTATTTTTTAATTTTTTGAATATTACAGCTATAAATAGCCTAGTTATTCATCAGCTGAATAATTCAAATGAAAAAATCATCAGACGCATTTTTCTTCAGTCTTTGGGGTTTGAGCTTGTAAAACCATTAATTTTAGAATGTATTTATAAGGATAATGTTCCAAGGAGCATCAAAACAAAAGCCAAACTATTGTTGAACATATCAGAAGCTCCTCAACAAGGAAATATGCCAATTCGTGGCGGAGTTGCACGCTGTGCATTTTGTAGCAGAATTCGCGATCGCAGCACAAGGAAAACATGTTCAAAATGCTACAGGCGTATATGTAGTGATCATCAAATTTTAATTTGTCCTTCTTGTAACGAAAATTAAAAAAAATATTTTAAAACAAACTTAAAAATTAAACCAAAAGTTGATTGATCTCAAAGAAGTAAAAATATTTGATTTTTTAAGAAGTCTGAAGTTTTGTTGATATTATTTAGTTTAAGAAAGAGAAGGTTTTTTTTTAATTTCAGTTTACTTAATAAATGTCTTTAATAACAATAAATGAGTTTTATTTTGAAATAACACCGATATCTTTAATTATATTTCAATTTTAAATGGGCTACAAAGGTAGCCCACGCGAGCACTCTTGAACCTTTTTGAGGCGCGTGCACCGTAGTGTTAAAGCATAAACAAGTGGTATTATTAACATAAGACGAGATAACAAAAATTCCCCACAACCTTGTGCTAATTACGATAATACAGAGTAACAAGAGGATACAATATATTTCCACCATGAAATCTTATCTCAGTACCGTCATAATGATACAAACTATTCTAAATTACGTTCCTAAAAAAATCAAGCTGTGTTCGCTTCAAATTCTTTCAAATTCTTTATTATTTCTTTAATTCTTCTTTAATTACCCAGTCTCTACACATGTATGTCTGTCCCTACACCTGCAGCATACTAAACATATTTTGCACATTCATACTACATACACATTATTCCGACATCACGACCCACGTACGAAGTATAAATTTAGCGATACTGATTATTATTATGAGATAAACTTTGTTTGCTCAGTACTATTAAGGGCCTTCCCTTACGAAGATTCCGTAATTTAATAAAAACTCATAATTATAAAGCTCCAAAGTTATAATAAAAATACAGCAATAATCTTCAGTATATCAACATTCCTTTCCCCGTTTTAAATTTTCTATTTTTGTTTATTATACTCATGATATTAGCTTCCAAAATAATACAAGTAATACCAATTTATTAAAATTGAAGCATACTTGCAGCATTTCCCTAGTATTTACAAATTACGTTTATTTGAAACACACGACAATAGATAAACAATTTCATTAACTACATATTCCCCGTTTTAAATTTTTTTAGATCAATGTTGAACTAAGATAAATAAAAAAAATAGGATTTTTGTGCGATCTCGGCGACGCGTCAAATGTATGGTCAAGGTCGTTTGCTCGGGGGATGGCCATAATTTATTACTTGTTGCTCGAAATTTTTTACGTCGAAATTAGTTTACGACGTGAGCACGTACATTTTTCCATTGTAAAAACTATCTTATATCCTCCCGGGGCACTCAACGTTTATGCCACATTGCATCGAAATTAGTTTAGTGTTTTAAACGTAAAGAGGTCGCAGACAGACATGCATATTTTGTGTTTATGATAATAGTTTTAATTTGATGATATAACTAAAAAATAAAAATACTTCCTCAAACTACTTATCTTTGTCTTTGAAATAATTTATCAGGACAATTAACCCATCGATCTCCAAGCGGCATCCGGCTGCCGCATAACAATTGAAAATCTATTGTGTCTGCGATACCCACGATGAAGGTGCTACGTAATTTTCATGTTACATAGAAGCGACATGGCTGTCGTTAGACTAATGACAAAAGTAAACACAAAAGTAAAACCCTTGTTTAAATATTGACTTTCATCATTAGATGAAACAGCTCACTCAGAATAATAATGTAAATGCTACTAATGTAAGATGTGTAAAGTGTTTTATACTTTACACATCTTATTCTTATCTTTATACTTTTATATTATATTATCTTTATACTTTATACAAATTAATTTTATACTAGACTAGCTGTGCCCCGCGGTGTTACCCGCGGTTTAAGTGATATATATAATAAAAGACTATGAAAAGTTATTATATTAGCAATAATAGGGTCAAAACGGGACGATACATGGTTCTATAATAGTTTATGGTAGTGATGATGATGATGATGAATGTCAGACGGTCAATAATATCACGCAATACGTGATATTGTTCAGTATTATTGTGGGTCTTGGCGCCTGCTTACGTACTTCTTTCAACCGGCAAATACACGTTGATCATGGAATTGGCGACACAAACACAGCCACAATAAAGATGTTGAGCGCTAATTTCACCAAAGTCTACTAATGACTTAACTACATTTTGACTATATTACCTCTCTCGTTTTTCTTATTAATGACAGATTAAAGATTGTGTTCTGACAAACCTGCAGGTTTACACTCATACAATCATAGGTGAAATAGAGACCATAATATACCTTAACATGTGATAGAGACTATTTACAAAGTCTCTTCCTAATGAAAAGCCGCATCCAAACACGTAACTCCGAGATCCCATGTTATCATTTACTTGGGTTTGGTAGTGGACTCGTGTTAAGCGGGGCACACACTGAGATATAAGGCCCTATGAGGCCCTAGTACTCGCCGGCATTGCAACACGCGTGACCATGTTTGTTCGATTAGATCGAATAGAATTTAGAAAGTATTCGACTGATTTTGATGAATTTGGCACAGATACAGAGGACCATCGCTACATGGCCTTCCCTGAGTAGGGAAAGCCATGTAGCGATACCCATTACAAGGACTAACTTAAGAGGTAACGCGGGTACAGTAGAATTTAAACAATAGGTACTTGAAGAAACTATTGCCATCGCGCTACACCCTGCGCCGGCACGTGTATTGTGATAGAGACAGATAAATCTAGGTAACGTAGTCCTCTGATTCCTCCTTCAAAATAGAGCCTATCTAATTATTATTATTTTTAAATGTCTTCAGGAAGAGTGAGTCTATGCCTATACGTTTTTATTTTATCTTAATTTTTTTTTTTTTATGGTCGGTCGATTGGCGGGGTATGGGGCACCCCCACCTCTCACCGAGAGCCTGGATCCGCAGCTAAGGGAGTCTGTCCTCTCCGCCCTTTTCCCTCCAAGGGCTGACTGGACTCCGCCGACGATGGCGCCACCAAATGATTCCGACGATGAGACAGATGAAGAAATTCCGCCCATAACATCGGCGGAACTTGCAGCGGCAGTGGCAAAGATGCGACAGAAAAACGCAGCTCCGGGCCTAGACGGCATACCGAGCCGCGTGTGGGTGCTCGCCTTGGGAGAGATGGGGGAGCGGGTACTCACCGTACTGAATATCTGCCTGTCGCAATGCCGATTTCCGAGTTGCTGGAAGCGCGGCAAGTTGGTCCTACTCCGTAAAAAAGGCAGACCAGAGACTCAGCCTTCGGCGTACCGCCCGATCGTTCTTCTCGATGAGGTGTGCAAAATACTCGAGAGAGTGCTCGTTGCGCGCCTCACCGAGCACCTTAATCGTGCTGGCCCAAACCTCAACGCCAATCAGTTTGGCTTTAGGATGGGACGATCCACCATCGGAGCGGTAGATCAATTGCGGACCATCGTAAGGGAAAGAACCGCCCGGGGCGAGGTAGTTTTGGCAATATCCCTGGCTATATCTAATGCCTTCAACTCCTTGCCCTGGACAACGATAAAGGAAGGGCTCCGGTATCATAAGGTGCCCAAGTACATGAGAAGGATTCTTGGAGATTACCTTTCGGTGCGATACATAGAGTACCCAACAAAAGAAGGCTGGAAAAGAATGGCAGTTGTGTGCGGTGTTCCACAGGGGTCTGCCTTAGGCCCTCACCTGTGGAACATCGGATACGACTGGGTGTTACGCGTCGCCAACCTGCGAGGAGTAGTGCTGCTGTGTTATGCCGATGACACACTAGTTATTTGTCGCGGGAAAACTTACCGCGAGGTCATTATTCTTGCGACAGCTGCAGTTGCCCAGGTGGTGCGCCGCATCCGCGCTCTGGGCCTGGAGGTCGCCTTGGAGAAATCTGAGGCGATCTGTTTTCATGGCCCACGAATCGCGCCACCGACGGGAGCTGCCGTAATCGTAGGCGGTACAAGGATTGAGGTCAGTCAGTCCATGACCTACCTGGGTCTAGTGCTGGATAGCCGGTGGACTTTTAAAGAGCACTTCCGCCGTTTAACGGTGAAAGTCTCCAAGGCCGCCGGCGGATTGGCGGGCCTTCTGCCGAATCTGGGGGGACCCAGTTTGGGATGTCGGCGCCTGTACATGGGAGTCATCCGCTCCATGTGCATGTACGGTGCGCCGATATGGGCCAAACAACTGACGATCAGTACCAGGAGGATCCTAACTGGGTTGCAACGGACGATGGCAATAAGGGGATACCGCACCGTCTCAAAAAATGCCGCGTGTGTCCTTGCCGGCAGTATCCCGTGGGATATTGAAGCCGAGTCTCTGGCCGAAATATTTTGGCTATGCCAGGAGGAACGTGAGGAAGGACGGATCCCATCGCCAGACCAGATACGGCGATGGAGAAGAGCAGCACGGGACCGAGATTTAGACCTTTGGCTCGGTCGTCTAAATGAGTTCCTAGTCAGCGTCGAACTGCTGAACGCTATGCGTCCCGTACTGAGGGAATGGGTGGACAGAGACAGCGGTGCGTTATCGTACCGTCTCACACAGGTACTGACCGGGCATGGCTGCTTCGGCCAGTATCTGTGTGACATGGCCAGACGCGAGCAAAACACTGCTTGCCATCACTGTAGTGACGACCGGGATACGGCGCAGCACACGTTGCTCGTCTGTCCCGCTTGGAGCAGACAAAGAGCGGCCCTACAGGCCACTATTGGACCCGACATCACGCTGCCGGCCATCGTTCGTGCGATGCTGGACAGCCAACTCTCTTGGAGGGCAGTCGAGACATTCGCCGAAGTGGTAATGTCGTCGAAAGAGGAGGCGGAGCGCAGGCGAGAGGCGGAGGCGCTCGATCCTCGGAGAAGACCGAGGCGGAGACCAAGGGCCAGACATGGTCGCAACATCCCGCCTTAGCAGGAGAGCTCGGGGCGTCGGTATGGGGCTGCCGTCGCTCATGACATCGAGTCCCGAGAAGGCCACGATGCGCTAGGTGTTCCAGCGCATCGTCGCGGAGTAATGTGGAATTTTGTATCCACGAGTTGAGCCTGAAGAGGCAGAGGTGGTGGGGCTGCGGTCGTGTATCACGCGTTTCCCGTGGTTCCACTTTCAGGAGTAGGAACACCGTTGGGGTTTTTAGTGGGTAGTCCCGGGTGCGTCATCCGTCCGCCCCGGGGAGTCCCACATACCTCGGTGGTCGTCCCCAGGCCCCCGGGGATGCGTAAATGCATTCCCCCAACGCAAAAAAAAAAAAAAAAAGGGGTATGGGGCATTCATTTTTTTGCGATTTTTGAAGGGTCTTATTTTTTATTTATTACTAAATTTAGAAAAAATCGAACGTAGTGGCATAGCTTTAACAGATTCCAATATTGTATAAAAAATTATTTGTCTAGACGCATTGTCCAGGGAGTAAATTGGGGAATACGTTTGTATGGAAAAACAGTGTTAGCGTACCCTCTTAAATACGCCGTTCCCGACCGCGAGATTTAAAATATCGGTTTGTGTACGAAAACATATTTTAGTGTCTAAACGTATAAAATGTTTTCGTTTTTGATAGTAAGAAGACAAAAGAAAATACATATTCATATTTTTGCCATACTCCGTCCTACTTCCACAAAAAGCCGGCATAAGCCATCCCATCAATAAAGGCACCGTGTGAAACCTGCTTTAAGTTTTGTGAGCCGATTAGTGAATAATATTATTAATAATAATTAATAATAAATAATAATATTTGATCGACATTTGATTATTATTATTAGAGTATGTCTCGGGTAATGACACATAATACTCGCTAATATGATTTTCATTACATAAACGCGGAAAATGTACGCATACTTTATTAAGTAAGTACTTAACCGTCAACGAAGGCATGGGATATAAGAAGCCTGCTATAAATATAAGGTGTATAGTTACTAATTATTTAGTAAATTAAATACCACGTTCTCACAGAAAACCGGCGTGAAACAGCGCTTGCGCTGTGTTTCGCCGAGTGAGTGAGTTTACCGGAGGCCCAATCCCATACCCTATTCCCTTCCTTTCCCTCCCCTATTCCCTTCTCTTCCCATCCCTACCCTCCCCTATTACCCTATTCCCTCTTAAAAGGCCGGCAACGCACCTGCAGCTCTTCTGATGCTGCGAGTGTCCATGGGCGACGGATGTTGCTTTCCATCAGGTGACCCGTTTGCTCGTTTGCCCCCTTATTTCATAAAAAAATAAATAAAAAAAATAAAAATAAAATAGTTAAGCCAGGACTATGTGCTATGTGCTATGTACTAGTCTATTTCGTTGTAAATGTTAAAGAGAAAATGTTTTATGTTAATGCTCCTGTAGACAAACTCTCACGACGAAGAGTAGATTGTACAGATTAATAAAATAACAAAAATTAAACCATAGAAAAGCTGTATTTTTGTTGAAACAAAAAACCTGTCATATTGCATACATTTTTTCTATATAAACCGCGATTGACATTGATGTGTTCCTAGTCTAAGGGCCATATCGTATTTGGTATACTAAGTGAACAGAGTAGAGTACATCACTGTTGACTCATAAAAAGTTGGAGATTATCATTCTGAGTTACCAAGAGGTTTTCCGATGAATCTATAATAATAATAATCTGTGTCTTTATTTGGTCTTTATAAAAGGTAATTTTTTTTTCTTAAGTTAACCGAATGCAGTGCGAGCGTTATTCATTATATGACTCCTAGACTAAAAAGGTCAATGACCGCTACCTCCTTGATTCCCTTTTTATTGTACTGAGAGTAAGTAATATTGTAACAAATATTAAATATTGATATGAGTTTGTGCATTCGACATACTCGTAAGTGCACAGTGCACAGTAGATGAGGGATAGCATGCCGTGAGCCCGTGACATTCATTCTTTTAGTGTCATGCACTACATCTTAAGTCAGACATTTTTCTACTAACTCTTATGAGTCACTACAGCCCTAAACATTAAATTATTTAAAATCATCATAAGCGTTAGTGATAATATCCGAATGGTAGAAAATGTCAGGGAGAAGTCGGTAAAAACTAGCAAATAGGACTCCTCCTTAAAAGGTTTCGGGCATGAAGTGCACCGCGAGGTAAATTCAAAGAGTCAAAAAAAGGAAAGTTAGAGTAAATAAAAGTAAATAATTATTATGGGGAAAGAACTAGGAAGTATATAGTGCCTAAGTTATGTAATAAGTTTAAGCTATTAAGAGAGGAAAAGAAAATAAAGTGTAAAAAGAAATTATAACAAAAACTAAAAGAAATGCTTGGATATACTAAAAAATTTAGTCTCATTCTCACACACAAACACACCGATGCACACACACACACACACACACACACACACACACACACACACACACACATCACACTTTTTAGTTAGTTCGTAATTGTTAGTATTATATTATGTGTAATTATCATTGTATTGCAATTGCATGTAATTATTGTGTTTGAGCGGAACGCCTACAAACTGATAGTTCAGTTTGGCGTATTAATGTATACTGTAAAACAATTGTTATAAAGTGAATAAAGTATTTGAAAAAAAAAACGTGCGAGAGTGGTTTAGACGTTTATTTTCTCCGCCGGTCTTTTGCCCTCAACCAGCCACACCTCCCCGGACGCCGCCTGCCGGTAGATCACCACCGTCCCCTGCCCGATGCTCTCCGGCGACTGCCACTCCAACTTCTTCACCTCCTCCTTGAACTCCGGCAGGAACTCGTCCTCCCTGATGTGTACGTTCGCGGTCAGCATCGTTTGGGTGAGGCCCGGGCACAGCGTCACCACACGCACCCCGGTCCGGTCGAAGTTGATCCTGTGACCCAGGCTCTTCGAGAAGCCCAGCACCGCGAACTTGGAGGCGTGGTAGATGGGGATGTAGGCGGAGATCCTGTACCCGTAGATGGAGGAGACGTTGATGATAGTTCCGCCTCTCCCGCCGCGATCCTTCCTCATCGCGTCGTAGAACTTCAGGGACCAAGCGATTACTGCGGTGGTGTTGATGTCGATGGTCTTGGTGTAGCTGTGCTCGGCGAGGACGCCGGCGTTGTTCACCAGCAGATCGACGGGGCCGTACTCGCTCATCACCTTGTCGAAGACGGCGTCCAGGTCTTTGGTGACGTCACACTTGAAGAAGACGGCCTTGTCGCCATACTTGGCCTTGACGGTCTCGACGGCCTCGGCGCCCTTCTGCTCGTTGACGTCGAGGATGATGGCCAGCTTGGCGCCGCCCTGGAGGAAGTTCTCCACCATGGAGAAGCCGAGCCCCTCCGCCCCGCCGGTCACTACGAGGGTGATGCCTTCGACGCTGGCCATGGTGCTGCGGTGTACGACTGAACCGGCGTCGACGATGTTTCCTGTTTATATACCGCGACGCCGCCGCACGAGATGAACGATATTCGGAGGCGGCATCGTTATAATAATTCAAGACATGAGTGGAAGAATAAGGTAAGTAACATGAAAAAACTTCCCGTTTTTTTGCTTAAATGGAGGTTTTAGGGCCGGAAAAATATTTGAAATAGAAAAATTATGGATTATATGTGTAGCCAGATATATTAGCTAGGTTATGAAGTAGATAAGTTACAAGTTTTATTAAAATAATCAGGGAAAAAATGAGTTATTGTCCATATGTTACGAAATGTTACTTGTTCGATTCTTCCACTCACGTCTTCAATTATGTTGTTTTTGTTAACATTATCTTGTGCGAGTTCGCGGGTTATTGCTACCGAGATGCGGTAGGTGTTGAGACTTGACATATTATTTTTAATTAGGCGGTTATTGTTTAAAATACATCATCAGATAATATTATTGTGAATTAAATCATCTTGTATAAATATCATTATTATCAAGTTCTTAAAGCATAAACAAGTGGTATTATTAACATAAGACGAGATAACAAAAATTCCCCACAACCTTTTGCTAATCACGATAATACAGAGTAACAAGAGGATACAATATATTTCCACCATGAAATCTTATCTCAGTACCGTCATAATGATACAAACTATTCTAAATTACGTTCTTAAAAAAATCAAGCTGTGTTCGCTTCAAATTCTTTCAAATTCTTTATTATTTCTTTAATTCTTCTTTAATTACCCAGTCTCTACACATGTATGTCTGTCCCTACACCTGCAGCATACTAAACATATTTTGCACATCCATACTACATACACATTATTCCGACATCACGACCCACGTACGAAGTATAAATTTAGCGATACTGATTATTATTATGAGATAAACTTTGTTTGCTCAGTACTATTAAGGGCCTTCCCTTACGGAGATTCCGTAATTTAATAAAAACTCATAATTTGAAAGCTCCAAAGTTATAATAAAAATACATCAATAATCTTCAGTATATCAACATTCCTTTCCCCGTTTTAAATTTTCTATTTTTGTTTATTATACTCATGATATTAGCTTCCAAAATAATACAAGTAATACCAATTTATTAAAATTGAAGCATACTTGCAGCATTTCCCTAGTATTTACAAATTACGTTTATTTGAAACACACGACAATAGATAGACAATTTCATTAACTACATATTCCCCATTTTAAATTTTTTAGATCAATGTTGAACTAAGATAAATAAAAAAAATAGGATTTTTGTGCGATCTCGGCGACGCGTCAAATGTATGGTCAAGGTCGTTTGCTCGGGGGATGGCCATAATTTATTACTTGTTGCTCGAAATTTTTTACGTCGAAATTAGTTTACGACGTGAGCACGTACATTTTTCCATTGTAAAAACTATCTTATATCCTCCCGGGGCACTCAACGTTTATGCCACATTGCATCGAAATTAGTTTAGTGTCGCAGACAGACATGCATATTTTGTGTTTATGATAATAGTTTTAATTTGATGATATAACTAAAAAATAAAAATACTTCCTTAAACTACTTATCTTTGTCTTTAAAATAATTTATCAGGACAATTAACCCATCGATCTCCAAGCGGCATCCGGCTGCCTAACAATTGAAAATCTATTGTGTCTGCGATACCCACGATAAAGGTGCTACGTAATTTTCATGTTACATAGAAGCGACATGGCTGTCGTTAGACTAATGACAAAAGTAAACACAAAAGTAAAACCCTTGTTTAAATATTGACTTTCATCATTAGATGAAACAGCTCACTCAGAATAATAATGTAAATGCTACTAATTTAAGATGTGTAAAGTGTTGTTAAGAAACTTAGAAGTATGAAACAAATTAATTTTATACTAGACAAGCTGTGCCCCGCGGTGTTACCCGCGGTTTAAGTGATATATATAATAAAAGACTATGAAAAGTTATTATATTAGCAATAATAGGGTCAAAACGGGACGATACATGGTTCTATAATAGTTTATGGTAGTGATGATGATGATGATGAATGTAATTTGCATAGTAGCAATATGCTTTCCGTTCTTAAAACAACGTCGGAACTCCCAAACTTCTATCTATAAAGAGTCAGGAGTTCTCTCAGCGCCTTCCGAACCATGGTATACCTTGGTGCAAAATCTTACTTGTTGGTAGCATATGTAATCCATACATCCATACATACATCCAAACTTTCGCCTTTATAATATTAGTAGGATGACCCGTTGAATTTCATATCACTTTCCTCCTAATATAAACGTTCCTTGGACATCCATTAATAGGTATTTCAAGACTATTAAGGTAAGACTAATCGGTTCACCCATTCTCGATTTTAGCGAGACTAACAACATGATAGTTGTGATTTGTAATAAATAAATAAACATTTAAAATTTTGTCATTCAAGGTTTAAACTTTAGACTACATAGTGATTTTACTTAGTCGGACTAAAAATAAATGTTTGCGTATAACTCGACCACACTGTTTTATAGAACGATAGAATTTTCTTGCGGCTTATGTTATGACTTAGGAGTTATAAGTAAATTAATCCAAAGATAGCAAGGTTCTATCCATACTAATATTATAAATGTGAAAGTATGTCTGCCTGTCTGTCTGTTACTGTTATTCGTCGAAACTTTTACAACCAATTTTGCTGAAATTTGGTATGAAGACACTGAGTCCCGGAAAAGGACATGTAGAATACTTTTCATCCCGAAAAAATTTACGGTTCCCGTGCGATAATTTTCTGGCGCAACGGAGTTACGGGTGTCAGCTAGTAACAGTATATTTTATCAGGCTTTTGATATTATGTTCTTTAAGTTGGGGAAATTCATCGCCTCTTCCTCATCTAATCCTCTCTTTGATCTCCAAATAATGTTTCGATATAAATGCTGCGACCCCAGTTGGGGGTAAGAGGTCTCTTAATTCGCCATACTCACTAGACCATACTACTCGACGTAAACTTTACTCTGGACCAGCAATTTTATTGTCAATATCACGCTTCAATTTTATTGAACAGCTTATTTGACAATTACATTGAAGGCGCGCGATGTTCAATATCAACTCTAGACGGTCAATAATATCACGCAATACGTGATATTGTTCAGTATTATTGTGGGTCTTGGCGCCTGCTTACGTACTTCTTTCAACCGGCAAATACACGTTGATCATGGAATTGGCGTCACAAACACAGCCACAATAAAGATGTTGAGCGCCAATTTCACCAAAGTCTACTAATGACCTAACTACATTTTGACTATATTACCTCTCCCGTTTTTCTTATTAATGACAGATTAAAGATAGTGTTCTGACAAACCTGCAGGTTTACACTCATACAATCATAGGTGAAATAGAGACCATAATATACCTTAACATGTGATAGAGACAAATAGTCTCTATCACATGTTAAGGTATATTATTTATACTTTGTAAATACAAAGTCTCTTCCTAATGAAAAGCCGCATCCAAACACGTAACTCCGAGATCCCATGTTATCATTTACTTGGGTTTGGTAGTGGACTCGTGTTAAGCGGGGCACACACTGAGATATAAGGCCCTATGAGGCCCTAGTACTCGCCGGCATTGCAACACGCGTGACCATGTTTGTTCGATTAGATCGAATAGAATTTAGAAAGTATTCGACTGATTTTGATGAATTTGGCACAGATACAGAGGACCATCGCTACATGGCCTTCCCTGAGTAGGGAAAGCCATGTAGCGATACCCATTACAAGGACTAACTTAAGAGGTAACGCGGGTACAGAAGAATTTAAACAATAGGTACTTGAAGAAACTATTGCCATAGCGCTACTCCCTGCACCGGCACGTGTATTGTGATAGAGACAGATAAATCTAGGTAACGTAGTCCTCTGATTCCTCCTTCAAAATAGAGCCTATCTAATTATTATTATTTATAAATATCTTCAGGAAGAGTGAGTCTATGCCTATACGTTTTTATTTTATCTTAAATATTTTTTTTTTTATGGTCGGTCGATTGGCGGGGTATGGGCCATTCATTTTTTTGCGATTTTTGAAGGGTCTTATTTTTTTATTTATTACTAAATTTAGAAAAAATCGAAAGTAGAGGCATAGCTTTAACAGATCCCAATATTGTATAAAAAATTATTTGTCTAGACGCATTGTCCAGGGAGTAAATTGGGGAATACGTTTGTATGGAAAAACAGTGCTAGCGTACCCTCTTAAATACGCCGTTCCCGACCGCGAGATTTAAAATATCGGTTTGTGTACGAAAACATATTTTAGTGTCTAAACGTATAAAATGTTTTCGTTTTTGATAGTAAGAAGACAAAAGAAAATACATATTCATATTTTTGCCATACTCCGACCTACTCCCACAAAAAGCCGGCATAAGCCATCCCATCAATAAAGGCACCGTGTGAAACCTGCTTTAAGTTTTGTGAGCCGATTAGTGAATAATATTATTAATAATAAATAATAATATTTGATCGACATTTGATTATTATTATTAGAGTATGTCTCGGGTAATGACACATAATACTCGCTAATATGATTTTCATTACATAAACGCGGAAAATGTACGCATACTTTATTAAGTAAGTACTTAACCGTCAACGAAGGCATGGGATATAAGAAGCCTGCTATAAATATAAGGTGTATAATTACTAATTATTTAGTAAATTAAATACCACGTTCTCACAGAAAACCGGCGTGAAACAGCGCTTGCGCTGTGTTTCGCCGAGTGAGTGAGTTTACCGGAGGCCCAATCCCCTACCCTATTCCCTTCCTTTCCCTCCCCTATTCCCTTCTCTTCCCATCCCTACCCTCCCCTATTACCCTATTCCCTCTTAAAAGGCCGGCAACGCACCTGCAGCTCTTCTGATGCTGCGAGTGTCCATGGGCGACGGAAGTTGCTTTCCATCAGGTGACCCGTTTGCTTGTATGCCCCCTTATTTCATAAAAAAAAAAGTTAAGGTTGCAATTTCATCCTTGTAAAAAGGAATGTTGCATTTAGGCACAGTTAAAAGTAGCCTACGTCTTAAAATCGTAGTAGTAGTTTGAGACGCTATTCGAAGTCAGTAAAATCATTTCACTTTCATAATAATAATATTCTGTTACAAGTACATGCTAATGATAATAATAATAGTGTTTTTCGGAAGTGTAAGTAAAAACTTTACAAAACTGAGGTAATCGTGCAAAAATAGTGGAAGAGGCTATTGATAAATTGTTTTTTTTTTTTTTTTTTTTTTTTTTTTTATCAATATAATGAAAAAATATGAGCAATGACTGTAAATAACCTTGACCGAGACTTGCGCTAAGTCAGTGGGCAATTTATTATGTTAAATAGTAAATATCGTAAGAAACACTTTAACTAAATAGTACATAATATTTAGGTATTTATTGAATCCTAAAAATATTTTGAACGCTTAATTCTCTCCTTCACTAGATAGGTAACGTCGATCGTTTGTCATATATTTTGGTTTCTCTTTCACATAATGATTACGGAAAACGTGCACTGGACTGAGAAAACTCAAGAGGCATTGTACAATTTACGTACCTTTAATAAAAAAAAAAAAAAAAACTTTATGTGGGTAGGGTAATAATTGAACCCACAATGTCAGTTAAGGGTTAACCAAGACTGGCACAAGCCCTATGGTCTCCACTACCCCACTCCTGTCGGCAGGTGTAAGCGACACAAGGAGCGGCGACGTGTTAACAATAGCATCATTTGCATCTAACCCGCTTACCGCTCATGTTCTCCTGGTACATCGGGATCCTGTAGGGAATTAAACTAACATAATAATAGTATTTTAAAAAGAACCGAAATTGTACGTAATTGAGAATTAAAATTCCCTATTTCAAAAACTACTGAAACGATTTTGATGAAACTTGCAGCATTCCCTAAGTTGAACAATAAATAGTACAATAAATAATCGGCCAAGTGCGAGTCTGACTCGCGCACGAAGTGTTCCGTACCGTTATAGAGAAAAAATAGGCCAAAAATTGTGTTTTTTGTATGGGAGCCCCCCTTAATTTTTTATTTTATTTTAATATTATTATTAATTATTGAAGTACACATCTAAATAAGGCTTTTGTGAAAATTTCAAGTGCCTACCTGTTGCCATTATTGATATCGAGCAGAAAAGGCCAAAAAAATCACGTTTGTTGTATGGGAGCCCCCCTTAAATATTTAATTTATTTTATTTTTAGTATTTTTTGTTATAGCGGCAACTCATATACACAATCTGTGAAAATTTCAGAAGTCTAGCTATAGCGGTTCTTGAGTTACAGTCTGGTGACAGACAGACGGACAGACGGACAGACATCGAAGTCTTAGTAATAGGGTCCCGTTTTTACCCTTTGGGTACGGAACCCTTAAAAAGAATTACTTAAATCGGATATGTAGTTCCGGAGATATGCGAACACAAACATAAAAACATACATTAAAAATATTAATAAAAAAAAATATTATTTGGAAGAAAATTAATTCTAGCAGGTTCTAAATAATAGATTTTTTACTCTAACTGCCGCACTCAGAGATGAATACTAGGGCCTGTTTCACCACTTCCTGATAAGTGCCGGATAGGCTATCCATAACTTTTTTGACAGATTCTCCATACTCTATCTGTCAAGTTAAGTGGTGGATACTGGATAGCCTATCCGGCACTTATCAGGAAATGGTGAAACAGGCCCTTAGATATTTTGTGGACGGTAACTTTACTATATCTACAGGGTGTAACAAAAATAAGTGATAATACTTTAGGGTATGTACGTGTTCCTTGTAGAGAGTTCACTGTGAAAGTAGCAGCGCTGAAAGACCAAAATTTTTTTTCACTTTTGTATGGGGAAACTCGTGACGCTCGGGCCCTTGCCCATACAAAAGTGAAAAAAAAATTCGTCTTTCAGCGCTGCTACTTTCACAGTGAACGCTCTACAAGGTTTTTTTGTTACACCCTGTATAATACTAGGTAATATTATAATCACTACATGAGCTCTGTATGTGCGCGTTGTGGGATCACTTGCGTGAGATGTTTCTGCTCTGTTAATATTTGTCTGATAACGCGGTGTTTTGGAACAGATAGCGAGGTGGAAGTCAAGGTTACAGATAGCAAGTGTTAAAATATTATGTTCCTCGTATTTATGTTTGTATTTCTAATGGTTGATGTAAATTATTGTTATGTAATGTGCTATTGGGTCAAATAAATGTTTATTTATTTATATTATTGCTTTTACCAGAGACCAGATATACTATTTTTCCTTAGTCTATGCTTTTACTAAAACTTCTCGTTTTCCTTCTAATAACACTTTCGGTTCGATACGACCACTATTTTTTCGTATTTAGGTTTCCGACTGTGCCAGCCTTGTGTCTTTGTTCAGGTTTCTCGCCAACGCACCGACAGTGTTAAGGTAACTTTGAAACAAATATTTTTAGAATTTTCCAAAGCACATTTTTATCTACGTCTCCGTCTTCTATCATAAGGAACTAACCCGTCGTAAGAAACTTGCAAGGCAACCAAAAGTACATTAATATTATATTATATAAACATAATACGACTTTATCTACTAATTTCTTTCGAAAATCTTACTTTTCCTATGAACACCCGTTACTATCCGAAAGATAATTACTGAGTTATTTTGACATTTGCGCGGTTTTACTCGAGTTTTACTCCAAATCGAGCAAAAACCACAGTGTGGACCGCAAAACTCATAGCTCGAAGGCTCGCATCGAGCCGGCTCGATGAAATTAAATATATCTAATTTCCTTCGATTTGGAGTAAAACTGTCGAGCAATGCTGAATGTGTGGACGAAAGCCCAAGCCGTGGGTTTTACTCTACGTGATTGCTCGATCGAGCAAAACCGTATGTGAGTACTTAGCATATTTAAGACTCCTTGCCCACGAATGGAATTTATAGGGCTGATTGTTAAAGTCGAAGCTTATTTAGTAAGTTTGAACAGTTGGAGTTAGGCCACCCGGTTATTTAAGTTAGTTCCACGCTCGAATCAACTGCGCTCAAACATTTGATCAAACAGATGGAAATGTAAGGACGGGAGAAAAATTCTGCATGATCTGTGGACTGTGCTATTATTTCGTTGCCGGTTTTGTTGTTTGAAATGCATGTGCCGCACTACAAATTCATTTATAAATTTTGAGATTTATCACTTCTCATTAAAAACATCAAGACAAATTACCTAAATACCAACTTTTTTTACTTGTTTACAAGTTGTATAAAAAAATATTAATAACTAAATAACAATATGCCAGAGCTACAGCTAAGTTCTGGCCACTTACTCTCAACCCCATAATTAACTATAACCGGTTTGATGTGTTGATTGACATTTGTCGAGTTCTATGGTCATTGTTATCGTTATTGCTAAAATTAACCTTAACTGTAACTACAACAAAGCCTGTGGTGCAACCAACTCTTCACACTTCTTTCCAAAATTTATAAAGACAGTGTCTAAGATAAAAAAAATCTTTTGCAATCCTCGTGCATATTTACAGTGCAAGTGGCGCTTTTTATGTGATATTGAAGTAAAATATTAGTTTCGAATTTGGCAAAACTTTAAAGAGTGTGAAAAGTTTAAAAACTTTAATAACACCATGATATTAATCACTCTTGAAAGTAGTTAATAGAATCAGGTGTTACTTTGCGGAAATCCATAGCTTACAATTCAAGACGTGAGAAGAATAAGGTAAGTGACATGAAAAAACTTCCCGTTTTTTTTTTGCTTAAATGGAGGCTTTAGGCCCGGAAAAATTATTTGAAATATAAAAAAAACTATGGATTATATTAGCTAGGTTATGAAGTAGATAAGTTCGAAGTTTTATTAAAATAATTAGGGAAAATATGAGTTATTGTCCGTATGTTACGAAATGTTACTTGTTCGATTCTTCCACTCACGTCTCCAATTTATTATGTTATTATTATGTTTTATCCTTTCATCTGTCACGAACTGTCAGGTTTGACAGTTCGTTTTTCGAAAATTTTTCAATTTCCAATTACTCTCATTAAACTGATCAAATCATATAAAGAAAGCTATGTATAATTTTTATATAATTAGAAATTTTAATAAATAAGCTATTAGTCGCAAATACACATAGTTTTATGTTTGAAACAAAATACTAAATCGGTGGTCTGCAAAGTAGAAGAAGAACTTTTAAATAGTTTAGGGTAAGGCGGCCATTTTGGGCGCTTGACAGATGAGCTAATATTATGTTATACAAATACTACTATTCATGCATCGTCATGTCATCCTTGGCAACACAAACTCGCGGCCTTTCATAGTTACCTTCAATGATTATTATCGATCCCTCTTAGTAAGAAAAATTATCAAAATGGAATGAGTATTATCTTCCAAATCGCGATATCCAACGGATATACTTAGTCCCAAAATTATTAATAATATTTTGAAAAATAAAAACAAGAAGGCGGGCTGACACCCCATTTTGTTATTTCTTGATACCCGATTTACCTAGTTCCAATATAATAATGAAATGTAAAAAAAATATGAGATATAGAGCACAATATTTAAAAGAGTTTAAATCAAAAACATTTTAATAAAAAATAATACTTTCGCTGTAATTAATTTACAAACTCACCTCCGACAAAACTCTTTGTCATCGAAATATAAGTATTAACAAGAATTACTTACATTTTATTTTAATAAATTGTCAATGAATCTATTTTAAAAAGGTCTGAAACGAATAATCTTTTTTCTTAATATTTATTTCGAAAGATATTTAAAAAAAAACACATGAAAAAATAAAATAGAGAAGATCCACCCGTCGTAACTTACAATTTTATGCTAAGCTAAAATGAATCTTATTGCGATGCGTACACGCTTGGCATTCGCGTTCGCAAGGTTATCGTTTTGGAATTGAGGTAAGTGCTCGCCTTAAGTTTTTGTACGCAGGTCCTATTGATAAGGATAAAGGAGGTAGTTAGGTACAAGTCCAGTTTGACCTACATGGGAGAGGTATCTGCACGCTTATCTAAAATAATGAAAAACAACGATATGCATGTCGCATTCAGGACAAATAATACTTTAAAACATCATTTGTGTCATAATAAAGACCGGATTGATAAAAATATCAGTCCGGTGTCTATAAGATCGATTGTCCTGAATGCGATAGTGTATACGTGGGTCAAACTGGACGCAGCTTTGAGACTCGGAATAAAGAACATATCGCGGCTTATAGGAATGGTCATCCTGATCCTGTGGCGGCACTTGACGGACGTTGTTCGTAGAGTCCACACCCTGAGGATGCTCCGGTATTGGGGCGAAACGCGCGTCGAGGTTTTCAACCTGCATGGTGGTGAGGGGCCTTGCACGGATTTGCCAACATTATTGCTTGTGTGGTGGTGGTGTTTGCAGGTTCTTGCATGTGAGTGTACGCAATACGCATAGGCAGTGTGGGAGAGGCCCTCCTCTCCCTGGTGCTGTACGCATGCCTATGCGTACACTCACTCATTTACTTACAGGTTGAGGTTTATTTCGCGGAATATTGCTAAAAATAATAACATTATATTTTTTTTTACTCTTGAAAGTTTTGCTAAATGGAATATAAGTAAGGAAAGTACCCAGTATCTTCAATAGAAAGCGCTTTAAAATAAAAATTCCTTAGAGTGCCATCTATTGTCTAAAAGTAACACTATTATGGCAGATAACTGTTCATGTTGCTAAGAAAGTACCCAGTATTTTCAATAGATGGCGCTTTTAAATACAAATTCGTTAAAGCGTCATCTATTGTCGGAAAGTGACACTTTCATGACTGATAAATGTCAGTCTGTTAAGAAAGTACCCAATATTTTCAATAGATGGCGCTTTGAATTTCATATCATTAAAGCGCCATCTATTGTCAAAAAGTAACACTCTTATGACTGATCAATGTCATGTTGCTAAAAAAAGTACTTACCTAATATTTTCAACAGATGGCACTTTAAAATAAACCCGCCAAAGCGCCATCAAATGTCGGAAAGCAAATTTTACACTTGTGCCTTATCAATTTCATGTTGTTAAGAAAGTACTAAATATTTTCAACAGATGGCGTGTTTAATAAGTTCCTTAATACGCCATTGTGCCCAAATATAGTAACATTTTTATGACTTTTCAAAATTATGTCGTTAAAAAGTACATTTTTTTTCAATAGATGGCGTAATATTTATTGAGTAATTTTATGTTCAAGTGTATTTATGTAATTAGGGCATTTTCAGAAAAACCTGAGTCTGGGTAAAAGATTCTTTATTAATAATATTGCAATGCAATTTTATATTATCTTTGTAAGGCAATATTAATTAAAACAACATCGTAAAAACCTTAACTTTAATGTCGTGGTTTTAACCTTAGCCAGTGTCCGTCTTTAAAGCGAATGTTGAAGGAGTCGGTGCTCAGTATGTGTGTAGTGGTGGTCTTGTCGTTGGGAGACACCTCCATGTTCAGTATTATCATGTAGAGCAGGACTTTCAACTCACATAGCGCGAAGCGAGATCCTGTAACATAAAAAAAAAACAATATTAGGTGTACAGTTTACTTATTTTTTTATAAAATTAGGGAGGCAAACGAGCAAACGGGTCACCTGATGAAAAGCAACTACCGTCGCCCATTAGACTACAGACCCTCACAAATCAACCCCCGGACCACGGAAAGAGAGCGGGTCGTAGCCCTCGATTTATTCCCCTTGTCGTATGATTTTTGTACGGCGTTGCGGAATAATTGATTCGAAGCTGTATTGAAACAGTATGTAACTGATGCCTTATTTCTATACGGAATATGAAATGACCAATTTTACCATGGAAATTGTCAGAAAATAAAAAAAAATACTGACTTTGTGGCGCACCATTTTTTTACGGCACTGCGCTCTTTCTTATTATTTTTCATGTATCTATCGATGGTAAAAATGCCGAACAAAAATATATGATCAAAATGTACTCACTCTACCTGCACTTTTGAATTCTCACCAGCACTCAGTTGGACAGCTTACAAGTGACGGCAAAGTGCTGAATCTTATTAGTTTATGCTCTTATATCCTCCTATATACGTCACCTGGTGGTTCATATGACCCATTAATTTTTGACATGGGCCTGTAGTCTACATGGGTTGCGAGTTTCGCAACATCAGAAGAGATGCAGGTTAAAATAAAGTTGTACTTATCTATGCAGTTGTGAGCGTGCTGATGATGATTGATGATGAATTCATAGGTAGCTAATTACGGTTTGATTAGCTTTTGTGATATTTTGATATTATGTTTGTGAACGCGACTTACGAATTAAATTGTAATTAATAAATTTTGGCGCACAGAAAAAACAACGATTCCAATACCTAATTTACCTACAATGTAGCGTTAGCAACGTGGTCATACCGATTTGTTTTTAACCCCCGACGTCTGTCTGTCTGTCTGTCTGTCTGTCTGTCTGTCTGTCTGTCTGTCTGTCTGTCCGTCCGTCCGTCCGTCCGTCCGTCCGTCCGTCCGTCCGACCGTCCGTCCGTCCGTCCGTCCGTCCGTCCGTCCGTCCGTCCGTCCGTCCGTCCGTCCGTCCGTCCGTCCGTCCGTCTGTCTATCTGTCTGTCTGTCTGTCTGTCTGCCTGCCTGTCTGTCATCCAAACGGGTGGACCGATTTTGATCTGGTTTTTTTTGTTTGAAAGCTGACATGATCGAGAGTGTTCTTAGCTATAGTTCATCATCATCAGCCTGCTCATTGCTGAAATATCACGGTTTATCTGGTTCGTGATAGGCCGATTAGCAACTTGCAGTCGTTTGATGGGTTTTATATTTTGCATTCTGGTTCGTGACACTTATGAATATATACATATTAATGGAAAGTTGACCCTGGTGCTGCAGCATCACCTGGTAATCAATAGGATACCCAACTCCTCACCAACTTAGGGCAGAGGTTTCGTGTTTGGGCTCATTTTAATTGCGACAACCAATAAGACGTAGATAAGCAGTAAATATTTGCATGCTGCTGCTGCAGCATCACCTGGATTGTATTGGAGCCGAGCTCCGTATGAACCCAGGGTGGAGGTTTCATGTTTGGGCTCATATTGACGGCCTCATCCAAGAGGATATTTATAGGTCGTATTCATTGGGATATGATCCTGTTGATAGGAACAATTCTGCACTATAACCAACACAAGTTTAAAAAGCATAAAATAAAATTAAATTAAGAAATTAAAAAAAACCCCGCCAAACAACTTTAAAAAGTAATGAAATAATTTTTACTGAATTTAAGTTTAAATAATTCCTAGAAGTGTAAAGTAATATTTTAGTCCATAATTGTTGTCAAGGTGTGTCGGGGGACCGCTAATGTAGATGTTTGATTTCACATAACATTATAGTTTAAAGGTCAGTTCACAGCGAACTGAATCGAGACAATCAGCGATACAACTTGGCGGTCCCCCGACACACCGTGACAACAATTATGGACTAAAATATTACTTTACACTTCTAGGAATTATTTAAACTTAAATTCAGTAAATATTATTTCATTACTTAAAGTTGTTTGGCGGGTTTTTTTTTAAATTTCTTAATTGTATTCGTATTTAAAAAAAACGCTTTTTTTTCAAACTTCATAAAGTTATTAAATTGTGCGCATGGCATTTTGTACTGAAATTAAGTTTAATTTAAATTTCACCGTGCAATAAAATTATTTTCAGTGACAAGCTTGAGGCTGTGCATAAAATACGTCGTTAGAAAAGTTTAACTTTAATAATAATTATTATCAAGCAGAATGTTTTCAATGCAATTTCTCAGTAGTCTAGCTATAGCACGAGCAAACTGTACGAGGATGACCAGGATAACAGAAACAACCAGGAGCTAAACTTAAACTCACCGATACAGTTCCGGGGTCCCAGGCCGAAGGGCATGAACGCCATGGGGTGTATGCTGTGCTTTTTGTGGTCTGCGAACCTCTCCGGGTCGAAGGTCAGGGGGTCAGGGAAGTACTGGGGGTCGCGGTGGATGCTCCACACCGGGACGGTCAGCACATCGCCTTTCCGCATCTGGCATTATGAAGGTGATTGTAGGGTAAAAAATATACTAGACGGTAAACACGACATAATAAATAAAAATCGGCCAAGCGCGAGTCAGACTTGCGCACGTAGGGTTCCGTGCCGTTATAGATCAAAAATAGGCCAAAAATTGTGTTTTTTGTATGGGAGCCCTTAAATATTATTAATTGTTTTAGCGGCAACAGAAGAAGACAGTCTGTGAAAAAGCTACATATAGCGGTTTTTGAGATACAGCCTGGAGACTGACAGACAGACGGACGGACATCAAAGTCTTAGTAATAGGGCCGCGTTTTCACCCTTTGGGTACGGATCCCTAAAAATGATTTTTTAAATTTTGTTGGCCTCACTAAAAATCGAGAACGGCTGAATCGATTTTACTAATTTTGGTCTCAAAATGTTTGCGGAAGTCCAGGGTAGGTTTACATTAGGAGAAAAGTGATACGAAGTTCACCAGGCCATCTAGTATCTATACTTAATATTATAAAGCGGAAGAGTTTGTTAGTTTGTTTGTTTGTTTGTTTGAACGCGCTAATCTCAGGAACTACTGGTCCGATTTGAAAAATTCTTTCAGTGTTAGATAGTCCATTTATCGAGAAAGGTTATAGGCTATATTTTATCACGCTAAGACTAATAGGAGCGAAGAAATAGAAGAAAATGTGGAAAAAATGGGGGAAATTATTTGAAAGGGCTTATCTCACGAACTACTAGAGCATTTTTTCTGTTATTTGGGTCAGATAAGAAGTAGACCACGTGAAGGATCATAGGCTATTTTTTGTAGACTGATTTGTCTGTGAAATATGCAATTTACGCGGGCGAAGCCGCGCGGAACGTCTAGTTATAAATAATATAATTATACAGTAATACACGTGTATTAAGCGCTAGAAAAACGCCACACCTAAACAGTTATTGAACACACGAACTTGAAATCAATAAAGAACTAGCCCTTTGGTCAATACCTGTTCTTTATCGCTTCTTTATAGAATCGCCGATCAAAATGTATGGAATTGACACAAGCGTTCGTTAATATAAAGTTCAATAAAGAACTAGCCCTTTGGCCAAAACTTGTTCTTTATCGCTTCTTTATAGAATCGCCGATCAAAATGTATGGAATTCGTTAGTATAAAGTTGACGTTCGACTTGTCTAATCACTAATGTCATTTTCATACATTTTGATCGGCGATTACTATAAAAAGCGATAAAAAAAAACGTCTTGGCTACAGGCTCAGATTACTGAATACTGATAGAAAATTGCACTCACAATATAATCCGTGGCGTTGTCGTTGGCTTTCCCGAGATTGTACTCCCGCGTGCAGACCCGGTCCAGGATCACTCCCGGTGGCCACAGACGCAGAACTTCTGTAAATCATATTTTCAAAAACGTGAAAAACGCGGATTAGCTTATATTATGACGATAAACGCGATCATACCAGATCATGAGCAGCAAAACCTACGAAGCACGTATCTGTAGGCCTACTACGAAACTGTTTTGAGACTCAAACTATCGGACGAGAATGCCGCGTCCTGCTCTAACAACGTCATTTCACGTTTGTTAGAGTAGGACGCGGCATTCTCGTCCGATTGTTTGAGTCTCAAAACATTTTCATGGTACAAGGCCTGAGCTCTGGTTTGCTACTAATGATCTAGTATTTGTTTTCCACCAGACTTACAGTTGTGCGGCACAATTGTGACGCTGAAAACTATTGGGCAGCGCAAAAAGGGTACGAAATAAAAAAAAACTGGTGATGTTTCAACCACCAGTTACTATACTGACTGTGTATCTGTATCCCACAGGCGGCATTACTTTCACAACTACCGCTAGTACAACTCTCATCTTAGGGTCAATTCAGACCGCAACGCGACGCGTAGTTGCATTTCTAAATTTGTATGGATTTGACAGATTCGCAGGACGTCTCACGCAATTGAAATCTGTCAAATCCATACAAAGGGGTACGAACCTTTGTGGCATATCTAGACGCCGCCATCTTGGTTTTTTTTTCAAAATTTCCGAGCACGATAAAAATGATATATTTGGATAGACACTTATACAAACAAAAAATGTAGGTCTACCAGAATCTGATGGCAATTTTTGACAGCAGATTTTCATAAAATATCCTTGATCATTGGATAAATTTTTATATTTGCATGTTTAACACACAGAATCAGCCGCTATAAGAAAAAAAAGGATCAAAATGTTTTATTCCAACTACCCCGGTATTGCTAGAGTTTATTTATTTTCTCACTTTTTGTCATCAGATTCTGGTAGACATAATACATAACATGGTATCCTAAAGTGTCACGTTTCCGAGAAATTTGGAAGTACCTAAAGATCGTTATTTGAGTGCAAAGGACACAAAATATGGCGATCTTTACTTCCAAATATCTCGGAACATTTTTTGTTTGTATAAATATCCTGTATCCAATTAAACCACTTTTATCGTGCTCGAAATTTTTGAAAAAAAAAATCGTGGCGACTAGATATGCCAGGCTCCATACAAAAATGTTCGAACCCCTTTGGGATGCATCTATGCGTCGCGTTGCGGTCTGATTCAACCCTTACCTGACACAACCATATCCAAGTACTGCATACGCTGTATGCTGGTGTAGTCGATCCTGCCCTTATTCTGCTCGTCTGTCTCGCTGATCTCGCGATACAGCCGCTCCTGCACGTCCGGCCTGAGCGCGATCTCGTGTAGCGCGAACGACATCGCGATGGAGACGGTCTCGAATCCCGCGATGAAGAACACCACCGCCTGCGCCACCAGGTCCAGGTCCGACCACTCTGAGAAAAAAGATTACCAGGTTTATTAAATAAATTGAAGATATAACGGTAAAAAATAACTATTTCCAAAGTTTCAGCTTGATAACTTTTGTATTTTTTTTGTTATGAGCCTTAAAATTTGGATAGACGAGTCGATTTTTTTTATAAAATTAAATTAATATACCATTCGATAAATTATACAATTTCTAACAACTTTTGTTAGGAATCGACTTCCATAAACGCAATATTTAACTGTTCGATAGCTATCGAACAGTTCGACTCCCGTGATGCATACAAACTAGCGAGGCGTGATGTCATGTTACATGTAGTTTGCTGACATATTTTTATATGGAGCTTTTTCGGAAGGTCTATTTTATGTATAGGTCTACCAGAATCTGATGGCAAAAAGTGAGAAAATAAAATGACTCTAGCAATACGGGGGCAATTGGAATAAAACATTTTGATCCGTTTTTTTTCTTATAGCGGCTGATTCTGTGTGTTAAACATGCAAATATAAAAAATTATCCAATGATCAAGGATATTTTTCAAAAATCTGCTGTCAAAAATTGCCATCAGATTCTGGTAGACCTATAATTCTTGAATTGTGATATCTTGGAGAATTTAATGGTGTTAAAGTCATTCTTCCACTGATGTTTCTATTTTTTAAAGTTCTTTTAATCACCAATAAGAAAAAAAATAGGAAACAAGCCCAGTATCTATTCACTAATCAATCAAATATTTATGATGCAGAATAAATCTCCGTTTCGAGATCTATTATTAGAATCTCCGTTTAGAGAATCTCCGTTTTTCCGTTTAGAAAACTTAACCATCTATCTACTTTGACCTTTTTACCTCTGTCGACAGTCTTCTTGAGAGCGTCCGACTCGTCGACGGTGGCGAAGCCGGCGTCCGCGTCCCTCGCTGAATTATCGTCGTGGGTCAGCTTGCCTGGTTAATGTCACATTGTTGAAATGATAACAGTTTCACACACGAAAAGTGTATATTCGTTTGTCGGTCTGCCTGATAGAGCTGAAGCTTAAACCACTAAATCGACTGAGATAAGGCAAAGTGTATCGAATCTCGGAAAAAGACTTAGGCCTGTTTCACCACTTCCTGATAAGTGCCGGATAGGATCCACCACTTAACTTGACAGATAGAGTATGGAGCATCTGTCAAAAAAGTTGTGGTTAGCCCGGCACTTTATCAGGAAGTGGTGAAACAGGGCCTTATAGGATAGTGTTATGTATACTCGGTTGGTTCGTTAATTAAAGATAGATTTCACAAAATTACTTAACTTGGAAGTTTCTATTAAGCTACGGGGAACATAATAATATTATGTACCATCTAGGAAATTGATTCCTAGGAAGTTGACAGACCTACGTCATTCGGTCGGCTTATGTCAATTCAATGTTAGCTGCATAAAGTTAATATACCTATGCCCGGTTTCTGAAGTTCCCAGTTATACTCTCATTAGCTATTGATACATTAAAGTTAACTATAGGTTAAACGCCGGTTAACTGTCACTGGGTTTCTGAATACGCAATGCACCATTCAATAACTATCGAACAGTTAAGCAGTTCCATATTCTGCCGTAAGATGGGTCTATTACAATTCGCTATATTTAATTCGGGATTATTACTAGTTTTATTTACGAGAATAATTTATTCAAGGGTAAATAAGTAAATAAGCGTTATTTTAGTTATAAATTATTAAAATTCGCTATTTATCAGCGGATGAATGAACGACATCGTAGTTTTTTTTTTAAATAAACGTATAACTCATTGAAGTTTCGTCTGACGTCTAGTTTCCTGTTTCATCGTGGTATTATTTTTTGCTGTGATCTTTAGCCAAATAATTAAGTAGGTAAATTACATGGTTTGTCCAAATTATAAGGTAAAAAATGAGTAATTGCTCTTATGTTGTAAAATGTTAGTTACACGGTTCATCCACTCATGTCTTCATTTATGAAATAAAAACTTTACCAACCTAAAATATTGTTCTAACAATAACTGACGAAAACGGTTTCCTTCAGAGGTAATAATAGCTGGTTGAACGGATTCTGTTACATTAATCTCGTCTTCAGGCACATAATCAACCATCACAGTATCATTTTGCTGCAGAGCTATATTATGTAACACAGCTGTTGCGACAATTACAGCTAATGTGTGATCTAATTTTAATCTTAATTTTTGAGAAAGGCATGCAAATCTCCTTTTCCACACACCAAATGTCCTTTCAACTGTGTTTCTGGTCTTAATTTGTGCTTCATTGTAAAGTTTCTCTGCATTTGTGACTGGATTTAAAAATGGTGTCATTATATACCTTCCACAAGGATAAGCACTGTCTCCCAGGAGGTGACCATCTATTTCATTGTTATTCAGTCTTGCTCGCAGGAATGAATTATGATAAACTGTACTGTCATGAGTTGATCCGTGCCAGCGAGCATCTATATCACGGATATACAACTTAGCATCACACACAGCCTGTACATTAATAGAAAAGAAACCTTTTCTATTTCTAAATAGCTCTGCTTGCTCACCTCCAGGAGATTGAATGGGTATGTGCGATCCATCTACACAACCAATTACATTTGGAAATCCAGCAATATTAAAAAACTGTGCCTTTACTTCTCTCAGGTCTTCATTTGGCATACCTATGTAAGTCCTTGCTAGCTTTGCTATTTCTTTGCTCACTTTATAAACCACTCTTGACACAGTTGTTTTGTGAACGTTA
Organism: Cyaniris semiargus; assembly: GCA_905187585.1. Lineage (NCBI taxonomy): Eukaryota > Metazoa > Arthropoda > Insecta > Lepidoptera > Lycaenidae > Cyaniris > Cyaniris semiargus. Next base: position 16,455,131 of record LR994558.1, read on the forward strand.
ATGTCATCACCAATGACTACCTGGAAAGTACCTGTAGCATAAAATCTTAATGCTATGAAGATTTGTTCCAACACAGACAATGTATATTTGCGATACATAACGGGAGCTAGATCACGGCTGATAATATTACTTAAATGTATCACAGTGTTCTTGTCAAAGCGATATCTTAATTTAAATTCTTCATCAGTAAACATTTCGAAAGGATTTCTCCTACATCTTAAGTTTCTAGGTACTGAAATATTAGAAATAAACTCCAATTCTTCCAAATCAGACTCTGATGAGCTGCTCGTATTCATTACGTTATTTTAGTACGGTATGTAGCTAGCACAATTATTCACTGACAATTTTATTAACAAGTAATAACTAAGTTTATGGAATTTGCTTGAAAGTTGAAGTAAAACGTCAAATGTGCGTCAAATAAAGTTATGAAATCGATAAACGGCACAGATTGGCCAGTTAAGTTAACATGCGGTTAAACGGAGTTTATCTTACATTGCGATGTTCAGAAACGCACTTTCTTAGTTTATCGAACCAATAGCACTATTGAACCAATAAACTGCCGTTAAAAGTTCCTCAGAAACCGGCCACTAGCGGAATAGAGCAATAATCTTGAGCTGTCAAACGAAACCGAAATTGATTTACATCTGTGTGTAAAATATGTGTACGTATACACTTACACAAGCATGATTGAACATGAATTCTATGAGATTAAATTGTCAACGTGCCGATAAGTGCCGCCTGGACGTCAAAAAAACAGTTCTGCTGTCATCTATCAAACGTCTCTTTTTACCACGCAGTGTTACTGTTAGTGACATCTCGCTTGCTCAGGCCTTTGTTTCTCTATTCCGCTAGGTTAACTTTATGGTTAGCTGTGATCGGCCGGATGGGTTTGACGTACCGCGACCAAATTACTGAAGTCCGCCATCTGCCTAGGAATCAACATCTCTGATAGTACTTTTGAATGACCTTTCTTAGCCTGCATGAGCAGATGTATCATGTCGTGTCGCACGATGTCCCGCGCCGCGCGCTGCCGCATGGTGCCCAGCACCAGATCCAGGAAGAAGTTCTTCGTCTCCTCGCTGAAGAACTTCAGCCGCAGTCTCTGTAATTATATTTTCATTTCTTAAGTACCCATTGTATTATTTGCAAGTATTTTAGTATGAGTATTATTTTCAAATGTACAGTTGACCATCCGTATGAAATATGCCTTCAGTGTCCTAAGTTACTGACTGACTGACGGATCACAGCACAATCTAAATTGCAAACCTTTTAAAAATTGTATTTTATGGAGTATTCCTTGTATAGCTGCTGTAATCAGAAAACGAGATTCCTTGGTCTTCTTCTGGTAAAATACTACACCGGCGATGACGCCGGGTCATAATGACCCGTTTTAACTTGACGCGTGTGTATCTTGCTGCACACCAGGCGTCGCTCTAGCCATGACAGCTAGGCGGATGGAAGGGGTTTGTATCTCCAGCTACACGAAAGTTGAAAATATTCGACTGGCGCAAAGACAAAATATGTCCAATTAAACAGGGCTCGGGTCAATATGACCCAGCGTCATTGTCGCTGGGTTAAAATGTTAAGATTATAAAAGTTTGTTACAATGTGAACACACCTTGAGGAGCGTCGGGAAAGCAGAGTTCATGAAGAACATGAGCACCTGCTTGAACTTGAAGGTGGAGGCGACGCGGCCCATCGCGTAGAAGCGGTTGTCGCGGTCGCGGTGCGAGTCCACCTTCAGCCCGAACGCGCACGACGCGATCACGTCGTTCGCGAACCGCGACGCCAGGTCCTTGAAGTCCACGTCTATGTAGCCAGCTGGGGAGAAGCGTTAAAGGCACATACAATACGATTAAATAAAAAAAAAATTAAAGGTACCATCGAAGAAATTGATTCATAGGCAGTTGACGGATCTGCGTCGTTTGGTCGGATTATATCAATTCAATGTAAGTCGTGATCTGCCGGCTGGGTTTGACATAACTCGATCTAATTACGTAGGCCTGACAACTGCCTATGAATCAATTTCTTCGATAGTACATCACTTCTTTGAGTTGAGGTACATCGTACATATTTCTGCTTTTGCATCTTGATGCCTTGCGCCATCAGACGCGGTACCTCGATAGAACGATGGACAGAAAATAAAGAAAATGAGTGAGGAAGTTGCGAGTCTGTCGCCTGTCGCCGTCTTGTATAGAGGGGCACGACTCGCGATCACGTGGAACTTTATGCCAATCGTCGACGAGTCGTCAGTTGCATTTTTGAATACGTTCATTCAAAGCCATCTATAATATTACTAGCTAACCCGGTAAACGTTGTTTTGCCATATAAATTATTTCTATTATCAATATAAAAAGTAGATAAAAACCTATTCTCAGGTCTAACGAATGTACATACAAAATTTCATTAAATTCGGTTGAGCCATTTTGTATGAGTTCGCGAACTAACTTTGTGACACGAGAATTTTATATATTAGATAATAGATTATGTTGACTTGCAGCTCCAGCCACACAAGTGGCAAGTCACCACCTTGCACTCACTCTTAGACTGCTGTATGTCCTTCTTCAGAGCCTCCATCATCTGATTGCCCGCCTCCTGCATGAAGGGTACCATCAGCCGGATCTTGGAGCTGGTGAAGGCAGGGCTCAGCGTCGACCGCATGTCCTTCCACTCATCACCTTTAAACACAAATAAATTAGATATTTAATTGTATCAGTAGCGTAAAAGACCATATCGATGTCTCTTAGATCTTGAATTTTAAAAATTGTAACACAAGCTTCAAAATATTAATTATATTATAAGCTAGAGCTTCTTTCTGAAGAAGAATTCAAATTCTTTATTATACTCAAACAATAACAATATACAATAGCAAAAAGTAGGCAGCATGCATCACGCCGTCTAATCCCATGCTAAACTTGGGTAATGCCAATCAGACAACAGATGCATACATATGCATTTCGATAGCAAACTCTCCAGACTTTTGAAATATTCGTAGACAAAAAAGAAAACTACCTCTCAAGGAGAACAAATTCCTGGCGAAGAGCGGCTCGATAGACTCGTCGGTGAAGCCGCGGTGGTCGACGAAGTGGTCGAAGTCCTTGACGCTGACGCGCTTGATCAGCTCCAGGTCTCTCAGGATGATCGTCGGCTTCACGAACTCGTAGTTGCCTACGAACCTGGAGTAATAAAATGGTCTCCTATACTGCGCCGTCACTCATTGGACTCCATAAAAATAACACCGGCGTAGATGGTCACTTTAGAAAAAACCAGCCACAGTCGCCAAAACAGGCTATCCAGTAAAAACAACTTTATTTCAGAAGTAGATGACGCCCGCAACTCCGTTGCGCCAAAATTCGTTTATCGCGCGGGAATCGTACATTTTTCCGGGATAATAAGTATCATATGTCCTTTCCCGGGAATCAAAGTTTAAAATTTCAGCAAAATCGGTTTAGTGGTTTAGGCGTGAAGAAGTAACAGACGGACTGACGGACAGACACACTTTCGCATTTATAATATTAAGTATGGATGGATAATATGGATATTACCTTTCTCCCGGAAACGCTGCATACGATTTATCCACGTCCTCGGCGAAGTGGTCCAGGCGGAGCATCAGCCTGGTCATGTTCCCCAGCAGGGGGACCGGCCGGCGGTGCCTGATGCCGTGCCGGCTGAACCGGGAGTACACCTGCCGGCAGTACAGCACCAGGGAGGCTACCAGAGCCACTGCCCACACTACGTACAGCATGCTCTGAAATTTTTGGCGTATGTATGTACTTATGGATGTTGGTCGCAACATCCTTACAATTACCGAGATAAAACTATACTACGTCCACTTATGATAATAAAAGTATATCTATATTTATTAAAGTCGGCTGATGTCGGTTTTTAGGCGTGTGACCAGGGCCTCAGTAGTTAGTGACCTAAACACTTTTAAACCGAATTCTTAAGTTACGGACTTGCAATTCTGAAATAAGCTAAGGTATTTTTATCAGACGTACCTATATTGTTTCAATAATTACTAAACATATCTAGTCACCTTCCTCTCAAGTCTCAGGTAGCAGAGACAAATAGCTCGCTCATTATACTTATATATTATTGATAAAGATAATGATTAGATCAATTTTACTTGAAGTGTCTAGAGAAAGACACCTTTCATTTCCTAGTTTTCAATTTAAATAATTATTAAGTTATAAGTTAACATAGTCTTACAATTTGCAACTAATAGATAAAGAACTGACGACATTATAATATATAAATAAAGGACTTCTAAGAATAAAAGATTAATTGTTAGATATACTTTTACAATAATGCTAAAATTTAGAAGCTACTAGCTGTCCCGGCAAACGTTGCTTTGCCATAATAATTTAAAGTATTTCGAGCATATTATTAGTTTATTGAAGTGACTAAATAAGTATGTTACCATGGTAACGTCCCGTCCCGTCCCGTTGCACAATCAATGGTCGCCGTCAGTCTCGAGTTGTAATAATTTACTATTATTTTTTCAACTAATGCACTTATCAATATAAAAAGTACCCAGTAGCCGATTCTCAGACCCACTGAATATGCATATAAAATTTGGTTAAAATCAGTAAAGCCGTTTCGGAGAAGTACGCGGCCTAACATTGTGACACGAGAATTTTATATATAAGATTGTCGTCCGGATTTAGTTACTCAATTGTCTTTGTAAAAAATATACAATTTTTCTGTTTATTTTTTAATAATATTCTACTTACGGCAATCTAAAGATAACAATATCCAGTATATATTCAAATGCCAGCGATAGAAACATAATGGAAAGTAAACAGTGAGCAGGTGTTATATAGGTACGCGTTATCTGATAGAGTTCCCTATACAGGGTGTGTGGTAAAGTACACCTTCTATATTATGTGACCCCCGGCAAAAATAAAATGTGTTAGAAATTTTACTTGTCTTTGTGGGTTCTACTCTCTCCAGACTCTAAAATGCTTAGACCATAAGCCTTCCAACTAGTTAGGCGCATCCCTCTGAGGCGTAGAAAGACTTTAAGGTACTATATAAATGAGTGGCGTGAGGCGTTGACGTAAGCGTTTTCTCGTTTTCTGTGAGCACGGATTCAGCATCGTGTCGCGTGTTTTCCCATACGCTACAACAGCAAACGCGCTTGTCCGAACGCGCCGTTATTTTATCTTTTGTTTGAAAGCCTTGAGACTTTTCGTAGCTATAACGTGCAGAAATATGGGCTCCTGCCTGCCACAATTGAACATCAAAATATTTGGCAAATTCTGCTGCTCATAAAACTTTAGCGCTCAAAACCAAAAGTTACGAAGTCCTGTAAATTTCCGGGACTTTGAATTTCGTATCCGGACACTTTGAACCCAAACGTAACGTTTGGGGTCGCGAGTCGCGACTTTCAAACGCGGGTCGTAGACACAATGTCTTAATACTTAATAATACTTATCTGATAGATTTTGTTAAAGTGTAATTAATTGTATTATTTAAAACAACCGATAAGAGATTAGCCGTTTTCATCAACCGTCACCAAACATAAGGTGTCATTTTGAATTATAATATTACAAATTGACGCCCGCAAATCCGTTGCGTCGAAATTCGTTTATTCGCGCGGGAACCGTACATTTTTCTGGGGTAAAAAGTATCTTATGTCGTTTCTCGGGACTCGAAGAATCTCCATACCAAATTTCAGCGAAATCAGTTCAGCGGTTTGGGTGTGAAGAGGTAAAAGTAACAAGCAGGCAGACAGACAGACACACTTTCGCATTTATAAAAGTTTCGAGGATTAGCACTAACGTAAGCGTCGGTGCTAACTCCGTTTCGACGGAATAAAAACTATGCGATGTCTTTACCCTGGACACCAAGTATCTGCATACCGAATTTCATCAAAATCGGTTCAGCGGTTTCAGCGTGAGATGTAACAGACAGACAGACACACGTTCGCAAATTTTATATTAGTATGGATTATTTTATTTAAATTTTATATAGATTAGTATGGGTTTTATGGACATCATCTTTATAAATTGGATCAGTAGATTAGATGCTACGGTTGGAACAAACATACAAGTACATTGCACTCAAACATAGACTGACAATTGCCACACCTTCCTTGTGCCTTCGTCGTAAATGGATATAACTTTTAAACCTTCTTATTGACACTATCACACTAGCATACAACTACTATCTTCAACATTTGAAAAGGGCTTATCTACCCTTAAGGCCATCCCCCGAGCAACCGACCTTAACCATACATTCGACGCGTCGCCGAGATCGCACAAAAATCCTTTTTACTTACTTTTTTACTTATCTTAGTTCAAAATTGATCTAAAAAAATTAAAACGGGGAATATGTAGTTAATGAAATTGTTTATCTATTGTCGTGTGTTTCAAATAAACGTAATTTGGAAATACTAGAGAGATGCTGAAAGTATGCTTCAATTTTAATAAATTGGTATTACTTTGGAAGCTAATATCATGAGTATAATAAAAAAAAAAAGAAAATTTAAAACGGGGATAGGAATGTTGGTATACTAAAGATTATTGCTGTATTTTTATTATAACTTTGTAGCTTTCAAATTATGAGTTTATAAGGCTCTAAATACGGTAAATTACGGAATCTCCGTAGGGGAAAGCCCTTTGGAATTGGAACCAACATTAGAGTAAGTATAAATTTTACCTATGATTATAGAATTGAGGATTGAAACAATGACATTGAAATAAAAATTTATTAAAATGTTAAAATATATTAACAATAATTTGCTGCAAAAAAATATCAAAAATTATTAAAATTATTATTTGGTTAATTAAAAACACATAATATTGTTACGTGCTAGGGTTCGAAGGATTTGGAGAAAAAGACCTGCTGACTCTTAAAAAGACTTTACTAGCACTAGCACTAGCTCACACAATTCACTAAGTCCAAACACTAAGCACTAGATCCAAATCACTGAGCACTATCACTGTCCTAGGTCGTAGCCAAGTCGTAGGTTCACTGGTTCACTCACTTGTTTTCACTTCGAAGTCGCCTCGAAGATCGCTCAGATGAAACTGAATTGCCGGGCCATCTACCTGCGGCTATTTATATGGCGAGACGAATTCCAGAAAGTTCCCTCGCCCGATTCACGTAAACAAGTAAACAAGTGTGGGAACTTTCTAGAAAATACGCGTAAGTAAACGTACACCTAACGCCATCTAGTATTAAGTAGGGGATTTATGTTTTCTGTGTTTCCCTGATCAGTTTCGCTGGTTTGACGCTAGATGGCACTACGTGTCCGTATCAATATTATAAAACATAGTATAGAAACTAAACACATTACATCTAATTTTATCACAAAGTCACGACTTTTCAACAAGAATTTAGCTTCTAAAATCTATGTTATTACATAAATATTCTCATAAGTTTAATTACAAGTGCCCATCATAACTGTAAATAAAAAGTTTTTAAACAAAATGGTTTTGCTTTTAACTAACATACCGTGTATTATTTGTATTAGTTTGTAAGATACATTATTATAATAATATTATGATAGTTTTATATTTTAGTGACAATTTATAACCAAGAAAAGGCCTGACTTGAAATTGTGGTCGAATCCACCATTCCTCATTTCGATTTCCAATGCTTTTTTTACAAGCCCAAATTCACTCAATTTAATACTTAACTCTTAATACTTTGAACCACAAGTTGTATTTTAAAAAAATCCGACTTCAAAATTGTACTTAAAATTCCCTATCTCAAAAACTACTAAACTGATTTTGATGAAATTTGCAGCATTCCCTAAGTTGAACAATACCTAGTACATCAAAAAAAGAATTACTTAATAGAGGCTTGTAGCTCTAAAATTTGGCACATTTGTTCAGAAGCCCATAATAAATAGTTAAATATAGACTAACATACACGACACTGGGCAGTTCTAGAAATATTACATACATACATACGGGCCGAATTGCTGACCTTTTTTCGAAGTTGGTTAAAAAGAAACTAAATATCACAGATTATTAGGTATTTTTTCTTATTCTTTAACTGACTTCAAAAAAGGAGGTCATCAATTCGACCCATATGTATTACCAGAACTGCCCAGTTTTCGTATATTATGTTAGTCTATATCAGCGTCTGAACAAATGTGCCAAATTTCAAAAATGTATGAATGTATGTACGTTTTTATGTTTGTGTTCGCATATCTCCGAAACTATAAGTCCGATTTAAGTAATTATTTTGTGTTGTACTAACTATTGTTTAACTTAGGGAATATTGCAAGTTTCATCAAAATCGGTTCAGTAGTTTTTGAGATAGGGAAATTTTAGTACAATTTTGAAGTCGGTTTAATTTTTAACCGCCTCCAAACAATGAGGTTATCAATTCGACCCGTATATGTATGTAGAGGTAATATTTCCAGAACTGCCCAGTTTTCGTATATGTTAGTAATATTCTATAGACTACTAATTTTGTTCAGGCGCTGATATATCAGCGTCTGAACAAATGTGTCAAATTTCAAAAGTGTATGTATGTATGTATTATGTATGTATGAATGTATGAATGTACGTATGTATGTATGTATGTTTGTATGTATATATGTATGTATGTATGTATGTATGTATGTGTGTGTGTATGTTTGTATATTATATGTATGTATGTATGTGTGTATGTTTGTACTTTGTATGTATGTATGTCTGTATGTATGTTTTTATGTTCGTGTTAGCATATCTCCGGAACTACAAGTCCGATTTAAGTAATTCTATAAATTTTTGTTGTACTAGGTATTGTTCAACTAATAAATATACGTGGGAGAGCCATGCTTCGGCACGAATGGGCCGGCTCGACTGGAGAAATACCACGTTCTCACAGAAAACCGGCGTGAAACAGCGCTTGAGCTGTGTTTCGCCGAGTGAGTGAGTTTACCGGAGGCCCAATTCCCCTACCCTATTCCCTTCCTTTCCCTCCCCTATTCCCTTCTCTTCCCATCCCTACCCTCCCCTATTACCCTATTCCCTCTTAAAAGGCCGGCAACGCACCTGCAGCTCTTCTGATGCTGCGAGTGTCCATGGGCGACGGAAGTTGCTTTCCATCAGGTGACCCGTTTGCTCGTTTGCCCCCTTATTTCATAAAAAAAAACTAAGGAAATGCTGCAAGTTTCATCAAAATCGGTTCTGTAGTTTTTGAGATAGGGAATTTTAATTCTCAATTAAGTACAATTTTGGAGTCAGTTTGATCTTTTAATTTTTTTTAAATACAACTTATTTTTAAATACAATAATACTTTTCATTGTCTATATTGAATGCTCTACCACTATAGATATCACAATATTTGGTCCCTAGTGAGCTCGTGATTTGAATGTGAGCCAGTTTCCGCCCTGCAGCAGCAGGTTGAAGGAGTCCTTGCTGAGGGTCCTGGTGGTGTTGGTCCTCGCGCACGGTGACACCTCCATGTGCAGCAGCAGCGTGTTCACCAGCACCTTTATATCATACTCTATTGAACCTAGTTGCGGGGTTTGAACGTGAGCCAGTGTCCGCCCTGCAGCAGCAGGTTTAAGGAGTCCTTACTGAGGATCCTGGTGGTGTTAGTCTTCGCGCACGGCAACACTTCCATGTGCAGCAGCAGCGTGTACATCAGCACCTTTAACTCGCACAGCGCAAACCTCGAACCTGGCCAAAAAAGTAACGAAATCAGTTGACCACGATCAATCGAAAAATGAAGATCGGAGTACCAGTCTAAATTAAACTAGATGAGCTTAAACGAACCTATACAGTTCCTCGGGCCCACTCCGAAGGGCAGGTACGCCATCGGGTGTATGCTGTGCTTGTTCTCGTCGGAGAACCGCTCGGGGTCAAACCTCAGGGGGTCGGGGAAGTACTCGGGGTCGTGGTGGATACTCCACACCGGGATGTTGAGCACGTCGCCTTTGCGGACCTGAAATGTACCAGGAACAATAAAATCAATAAATTCGTTAGGTAGTAAAAAAAGGTATAAGATTAAAAGTGATCGTTGATTAAATTTCATCGTATTAATCGAATATTATTATAAGGCATAATATTTTGACAAACGATTCCCGAGGCAAAAGGGCTTTGGAATGCGGCAAACTTCGCATATTAAAATTGTACTATATTGTGAAGAAGCTATTTAAATTCGAGCGATTTAAATTCACTTACAATATAATCTTTTGAAGCTTTATCATTAGCTTTGCCCAAATTGTAGTCCTTGGCGCAAACCCGATCGGTCATTATAGCTGGTGGCCACAATCTTAGTACCTCTGCAAAAAATTGCTTAGTTAACGTTGACGACTATAATAATTAATGATAACAACTATTAACGTCTTTGTGGGTTTTACCTGATACAACCATGTCTAGATATTTCATCTGCTGAATGCTCGTATAATCGATTTTCCCATTATTTTTAGTATCATATTCTTTGATCTCTTCAACAAGACGTTTCTGAACCTCAGGTTTTAACGCAATTTCATGAAGCGCGAATGACATAGCCACAGATATGGTTTCAAAACCAGCTACGAAGAATAGTACTGCTTGTGCCACCAGGTCTGTCTCTGTCCAAACTGCAAGCAAAAAAAACCTTAGATTTTAAAATTCCTTAGACTGATAGTAAGATTTTTTATTTGAAAATTGAGCTTTACTTTACTCATTGGTTCAATCACCTCTGTTAATTTTTTTCCTTCCAACCGATGATTCTTCTACAGTTGCAAAACCGGCATCAGCATCACTTGTAGCTTTGTCGTCGTGGGTTAGATTACCTGTTAAGTTTTAACATGACGTCAGTAAAAATTGTTATCAGTAAAATTGGAAACAGTAACTTCTGCCATACAAGTTATCTACCTTTCTTAGCCTGCATGAGCAAGTGTATCATATCAGGTCTTATTATATTTCTCTGCTCCCGATCTTTCATCGTGTTGAGCACGAGATCGAGGAAGAAGTGCTCGGTTTCCTTCGAGAAGAACTTTATCTTTAGTCTCTGTAACAGACCATTCGATATGTTACTATTTACCTTTTAGTGATTAGAATATTTTGTTTATTAACAAACAATTAATGTTATTTTACCTTGCCGATGGCGGGACAAGCACCATTAATCAAGAATATGATCATCTGTTTGAACTTAAAGGTGGCAGCGGTTTTGCCCATTTCGAAGAACTTGTTGTCTTTGTCCATGTGAGAGTCCACCTTCAGGCCGAAGGCACATGTCGCTATCACATCGTTTGAGAAGCGAGCCGTCAGATCTTTGCAGTCTACCTCTATGGATCCAGCTGTAAAAGATAAGAGCACACAATATTTATAGTGCTGCCAATGAGTGTTGACTTTTAATAATTTTATCATAAACTGCTCGATGATATTTTTCAGAGCATTGTTAAAACGATCGTTTGCTTACTTCCGCTTTCTTTGAGGTCCCTTTTCAGAGCTCGTATCATCTGTCTACCGACCTCCTCCATGAAGGGCACCATCAGCCGGATCTTGGAGCTGGTGAAGGCGGGGCTCAGCGTCGACCGCATATCCTTCCACTCATCACCTAAAAAATTATAGATACCCAATTATGTGTGAATAGTGGTTAGAAGGTCTAAGTTGACAAATACCTCAAATATTTTAAATTTTACTACCTTTGAGTGAAAAGAGATTTCTGGCAAATAGAGGTTCGATAGCGTCGTCCGTGAAGCCGCGATGGTCCAGGAAATAATCGAAGTCCTTGACGGTGATTTGCTTGAGCAGGTCCAAGTCTTTTACCAGAACCGTCGGATTTAGAAACTCATAGCGGCCTATGAATCTAAAAATATTTTCGGACATGATTATTGAAAAAGATGTTAAGCTGTTGATCGCTAATATTATATTTTTTTAATATATTTCTTTTTTTGAGGAGTCTAATAGAAGCTTTAGTCAAGTTGCAGTTGTTCATGATGCGTCTACAAAATCAATGTGTCATCATGTTTGTGCATTTTACCTTCGATGAGTGTCACTTAAGTATTGTTTTGTTCGATAAGATAAGCAACGGTAAACGATCACCTCTCTCCAGGAAAACCGAAGTAGGCTTTATCGATGTCCTCCGTGAAGTGGCTGATGCGAAGGATGAGCCTGGTCATGTTGCCCATCAGGGGGACGACGGTGGGGCTCTTGACATCGTATCTACTGAACCTGGAGTACACCTGCCTGAGGTACAACGCGGCCGCTGCTACCAGGGCGGCAGCCCAGATGAGGAGGTATATCATTGCCTAGAAATAAGGGATGCGTTGACTTTTTTTAGGAAACTTCAAAAGATCGCCGGATAGAGGAACTCATACATTGACTTTTTCTCTATTATTCATTTCTTTCTGTCCTGCGATCGGAATATACACTATAAAAATATTAAAATTCTACAGCGGGTTTTTGTGCTATAAGTAACTTGAATCTTTTATAAAATCTTTGTAATTTTAAATGCCATTTCGTTCCAAAACAAAAACTAAACGCGTTATTCGGTAATCACGTTGTGTTTTTCTTATATTAAATCTTAAATATATTATTATAAACAAGAGAAAAATCAAGTCATTAAAATATACAACACGTTATTAATAATAAACTAATGTTGTGTAAATACTATTGCTGTAACAGATAATGTTCATAATGTTATCATCACTGATAGGCCACTTATTTTGACTGTACACAATACCGACTGCGCAGAATGTGATTAATTGCTACTGTTGTTGTTTCCTGTCCCTGACATTGTAACTTTGTCTTTTTATACCTACTAATATTATATTTTGTTTTTTATGCAAAGACGAAAAGATTTATTTGTTTGCTTGCAAACAAAAAGCTGCGATACTACGTGATAGATTTTGATAAAATTCGCACATCCTAGAGTACAAGGAACCCTTATAGTTTCGGTCTGTCCGGTCTGTCCACCCCACTGTGTGGAGTGTCGTTGGATAGGTTTTTTCAAACATTACGAGTATTAAAAGATCATTTTCCGGTTTAGGGATTTATTTGTGAAATAGGAAGTTTCAAAGCGGAAAAAATCGTTTTCCGTATTCGGAAATCCGAATGCATGGAATCAGTAGAAAACACCACGTTCGCTTTTTCCCGAACGGAACGAATTCCGCACGTGCGTTTCAAGCACAACCCGGCGGATTCGTGCGTGAAAAAACAAACGTTTGCGCTAGTCTTACGAAATTCCAAATCGTAATTCCACATTAGGAAATCGAATTCGGAAAACACGTATATTATGCGGCCAGCCTTAAATGTCTTTTATCAACATTGTACTTAAAACTATTTACTAACACTCTGGAATAAGCTACGAATAATAAAAACTAAGGAAAAGTAACTCCGTCAAAAAATATGCTCCACAATGCTTGTCAAAAAAGTGTACCTTAGGTACACATTTCAATAAATTTGCAATATTTAGGTGGCCTTGAGCGGTACTAGGCTGACGTTACATGACAGATCGAAAGGAACCAAATTTAAAACGGTAATAGTGTGGGAGTTACGATTCCTTAGTTTTTATTATTCGTAGGGAATAAGTAAGATATAAATATCAATAAGCGACTATACCGTACTCGGCGAAACATGGCGGTAGCGGTCATTGACTCCCTGTCAAAAAATTGTCATTTTCTATACAAAGCCGCGATCGACAACATCTCTTCATTTCACTTGTCAACCGCGGTTTATATAGAAAATGACAAGTTTTTGACAGGGAGTCAATGACCGCTACCGCCATGTTTCGCGCAACACGTACCTGAGGTTCACCGTGTATTAGTTACACGTAACGTAATCTACTGAAGAATCAATGTGGTGTAACTATTACGTCATAGTATCGAGAAAAAAAAACGCCTCCGTGGTCCAGTGGTTTAGAGCGTGGCTCTTGACTCGGAGGTCGTGGGTTCGATTCCCGCGTTGGAAACAAGTTATTTCCGAGTTTGATTAGGACAATGCAGGCTGATCACCTGATTGTCTGACAAGTGTGATGATCCATGCGTCGGATGGGCATGTAAAAAGTTGGTCCTGCGCGGGATCCCTCGCCAGTCGTGTCGGTCGTCCGTCCCACTGGGTTTTGAGAGTAAAGGAATAGAGAGTGCTCTTGTGTAATGCGCACACACTTGGGCACTATAAAATTACTCCTGCGTAACTGGCCTGGTTTAAATGAAACCGGCCACCGTCACCGAAACCGGTGTGGGAGGTATTATTATTATAGTATCGAGACTTAGTGTTGAGTTCTTATCACCAGTTGGAGATCTCGGCTAATTTAATTTTATAATAACCCGAGAACCAGCGACTTTCATCATTCAAAAAAAAAGTGAAAGTTTGCCTGCACCATAACTGTAGGAATCTCATCTTCCACTGCCGGACATTTTTGACAGTTGCTTCCCACTGCCAGACATCCTTAAAGTTTTAGACTTTGAGATGGTTTGACAGTGGGAAACAGCTGTCATAGGTGCCCAGCAGTGGGAGACGAGATTGCTACAGTTATGGTACAGGCAAACTTTCACTTTTTTTTTAAATGATGAAAGTCGCTGGCTCTCGGGTTATTATTAAAATAAATAATTATTATTAAAGATACGTAATTTATTAAATTAACCGAGATCTCTAACTGAGATAGATAAAAAATTGAGATTTATACATTATCGATGGTTAGGTAAACCTTCAGAACTGCATACTTCGTTACGTTCTTACCTCTATAAGGGTCATGTACAGGCTAAAATTGACTTATAGTAATAAGTTGTAATTAATTGAAATTAAATTGTTATAATGGACTTTTAACTTCTTAGTTAAAATTTAAAATCAAGTGCAGCAAATGCAGTTAGAGTTTAGTTGTAAGAGTGGCATTCATTTGCGACCTATCGTTCCGATTGCCGATGGGCGTCGGCGGGTTTTATAAAGTTTTCTAAAAGTCTTGTTCTTTCGCGATTGATCGAAAGGATCGCAATTCGCAAATGGTTGGCAGCCCTAACTGCGTCCAGCACGAATGCTGTCATCTGATTACCTTTAATTGGACAATAGCACAGGATGACGGGAGTGACACTGGGTCCTTTACAGGGTATTTGACCTCAATTTATATACTCGTGTTGTTCTTATAAACGCCAACATGCGTATATAAAATAACAAAATATGGTAAAAGTACAAAGTATCATGCACCATTTTATAAAGATACTTAGGCCGGTACAAATAGTCAGTACTCAAGATGCATCTCGGCCTCAAGACGCGGTTCGGCTCTATGATTGGTCCAAATTTTGACAGCCAACCAATCACAGAGCCTGAACCGTGTCTTCGGACCGAGATGCATCTTGAGTACTGACTATTTATACCGGACTTAGTGTTAAGCTCGCCAAATTACGTAATTAATATTCAATTATTATAATTCAAAATAATCATGTATAATATTATCCGGATATTAGAATAAAACTAGCTGACCCGGCAAACATTGTTTTGCCGTATAAATTATTTATAGTATCAATATAAAAAGTAGATAAAAACCTATTTTCAGGCCTAACGAATGTACATATAAACATTAAAATCGGTTGAGCCGTTTTGGAGGAGTTTGCGCACAAACACTTTGAAACGAGAATTTTATAGAAGACTAGACGTTCTGCGCGGCTTCGCCCGCGTAAATTAGATATTTCACAGACAAATCAGTCTACAAAAAAAAGCCTATGATCCTTCACGTGATCTACTTCTTATCTGACCCAAATAACAGAAAAATTGCTCTAATAGTTCGTGAGATAAGCCCTTTCAAATAATTTCCCCCGTTTTTTCCACATTTTCTTCTATTTCTTCGCTCCTATTAGTCTTAGCGTGATAAAATATAGCCTATAGCCTTCCTCAATAAATGGGCTATCTAACACTGAAAGAATTTGTCAAATCCGACCAGTAGTTCCTGAGATTAGCGCGTTCAAATTAGCCCTTTCAAATAATTTCCCCCCGTTTTTTCCACATTTTCCTCTATTTCTTCGTTCTTATTAGTCTTAGCATGATAAAATATAGCCTATAGCCTTCCCCAATAAATGGACTATCTAACACTGAAAGATTTTTTTAAATCGGACCAGTAGTTCCTGAGATTAGCGCGTTCAAACAAACAAACAAACAAACTAACAAACTCTTCCGCTTTATAATATTAAGTATAGATGATAAATTGCTCAAGAAAATTTAATTGCTAATAAAAATTAGTCAACTTTATTAACCTTTTACAAAGAATATATTATACACTACGCGAACTTTTATGGAATCCAGAAAAGTAAAGACATGTAGACTAGACACTAGATGACTAGAGTATTATTTACTAAATAGATCGTATTTTATATTAATTCTTAATGAAAAATATTTAATTTCACCACAGTATTGTACCTAATCATTCTTGTACGGTTTACCGTTTTATATTAGAATTAATTTTACCAACATAAAGCCTAATAATTGTTTTGTTTGCGACTAGATGTTATTTTTTATTTGTTTTATTTTATTAAATACTCAAACTCAAACGCAATACTGAAATAAATTATGTCGCTGTTACGCTCAAAGACCGAAAACGCTCAGTGAGCGGAAAATAGCTCACAACTCGTTGTGGTCACCGTGAAACAGCCACGACGCGAAATTAGCATTGTGGCTCTAATGAAAACGGCCACGACGCGTTCTGGCAATCACAAAAAGATCATAACGCGTTCTGAACATATTTTATTCTTACCATATCTTTGCTTGGTAACAATACCAACGTAAGTCAAATTTGAAAAGTTTTCAAGACAGACAAAAAACTTCGTATTCCATAAGAAATAATTTTAAATTAAATATTTTAAATAATCGTTTTAAGTGATTCTCAAGTTATTAAAAATATTATTTTATGTTCAGTAATTTGTTACTTCATATTATGCTGTTTTTTCAATATAAAGTAATCTGATCTCAATAAATAATAAAAATATAGTTTTACAGTAATAATATACACTTTTCATGCACTTTTTCCACTTTTATTAATTTAATTTATTACAATTATGTTTCACACGACCGGTTTCGATAAAATCATCATCAGGTCATCACACAACATAAGGGTTCTTTGTTGACTACGGAACCCTAAAAAGGGACACTTACTATGAAATTTCTGATTTTACCGTTACGTTTTGATTTTAATAAATATTTTAATTTCTAAATGGTGATTTCAGAACTTGGGTGTTGGGTTTAATACTGATTTTTCTACTCCCTCGGATATCAGCGAATATACGTATACAAAATGTCACTTAAAATATTGTGTGTTGAGTTTTTTGCTGACCGAGGACGAGTTTTTAGAAGCTAATTTGTAGTCCATTATAATTTATAATATTCATAACTCGATGACGTCCGCATCTCCGTTGCGCATAAATTTGTTTATCGCAAGGGAACCGCACATTTTTTCGGGATAAAAAGTATCCTATGTCCTTTCCCATTCATACTACTCGTATCTCCATACCAAACTTCATCAAATTCGGTTCAAGAGGTAACAGATAAACAAACTTTCGTATTTATAATATTACGAGTAAGTACGGAAATACGGATGTGGCCTATATTTTTACGGTTTACAAGATCAATGTGTCAAGGTAATGTACATTTTGTTGATAAAGTGCAGGTTGTACGCAAACAAGTCCAGTTGTAAGTCATTTTACCAGTTGTTTCAATTAAAAAATCAAATAATTTAATATTTTAAATGAATACCGATGTTACGCTCAAAGACCGAAAACGCTCAGTGAGCAGAAAAATAGCTCACAACGCGTTGTGGTCACAGTGAAACAGCCACGACGCGAAATTCGCGTTGTGGCTCTAATGAAAACGGCCACGACGCGTTCTGGCAATCACAAAAAGACCAAAAAGCGAAATTCGTGTCGTGGCTGATATGCTATTCGTTTTTCTTTATGAATGATTAAATTCATGAAAAAAATCATCATCAGGTGTGATGACCTGATGATGATTTTATCGAAACCGGTCGTGTGAAACATAATTGTAATAAATTAAATTAATAAAAGTGGAAAAAGTGCATGAAAAGTGTATATTATTACTGTGAAACATGAATTTCCACCATAGATATCAGAAAAAAACGATTTCCACCAAGAAGTTACGGTACATTCAATATCAAATATAGTTTTATATTAATTTATATTATTTAAATATACTACTACTAGTTGATGCCCGCAACTACAATGCGCCAGACAGACAGACAGTAATTATTATCGAGTTTAGTACCGAGTACGGAGATTATGGAACTATGGATATTTTATAATTAATAATGATAAACACATTATGCAGTAATTTAGTAAAAGAAAAAATATTTTGTAGTACGCGCGGTAACTCAAATATAATCTTTCATACCTATGGACCATTAATCATTCATAAAGAAAAACGAATAGCATATCAGCCACGACACGAATTTCGCTTTTTGGTCTTTTTGTGATTGCCAGAACGCGTCGTGGCCGTTTTCATTAGAGCCACAACGCGAATTTCGCGTCGTGGCTGTTTCACTGTGACCACAACGCGTTGTGAGCTATTTTTCTGCTCACTGAGCGTTTTCGGTCTTTGAGCGTAACATCGGTATTTATTTAAAAGATTAAATTATTTGATTTTTTAATTGAAACAACTGGTAAAATGACTTACAACTGGACTTGTTTGCGTACAACCTGCACTTTATCAACAAAATGTACATTGCCTTGACGCATTGATCTTGTAAACCGTAAAAATATAGGCCACATCCGTATTTCCGTACTTACTCGTAATAATTATTATAAATACGAAAGTTTGTATATCTGTTACCTCTTGAACCGAATTTGATGAAGTTCGGTATGGAGATACGAGTAGTATGAATGGGAAAGGACATAGGATACTTTTTATCCCGGAAAAATGTGCGGTTCCCGTGCGATAAACAAATTTATGCGCAACGGAGATGCGGACGTCATCGAGTTATGAATATTATAAATTATAATGGACTACAAATTAGCTTCTAAAAATTCGTCCTCGGTCAGCAAAAAACTCAACACACAATATTTTAAGTGACATTTTGTATACGTATATTCGCTGATATCCGAGGGAGTAGAAAAATCAGTATTAAACCCAACACCCAAGTTCTGAAATCACCATTTAGAAATTAAAATATTTATTAAAATCAAAACGTAACGGTACAATCAGAAATTTCATAGTAAGTGTCCCTTTTTAGGGTTCCGTAGTCAACAAAGAACCCTTATAGTTTCGGTCTGTCCGTCCATCTGTCCGTCTGTCTGTCTGTCCGCGGTTTTGTTCAGAGACTATAAGACCTACAAAGCTGTAATTCGGCATGAATGCGCATATTAATGATGCCGACAAAATGGTATATAAAATCTTAAAAAATATTTTTATGGTACCTCCCCTACACGTTATAAATGTACATTCATTGACCATATAAAAATTATCAAAAACTAGCGGTACTACGGAACCCTGTATTGCGCGTGGCCCGACACGCACTTGTTTATTTATTTATTGCGTTAAATAATTTTTAGGCAATAATTCTTTCTCTTGTTGTTTAAATTAGTTTTTCCAGAAAAGCAAAACTGAAAACTCACTGTTTTCCGTAGGGCACGCCCGCGTAATGTTCGCGACGGAATAACAACTCGAGTGAGGTGCTCGAGTATTAATGTTATATGTCATTTAAGAGATAATATTATGTACCTCGACGAATTGAGGAAAGTGAACCTTAATATGATGGCCACAAGGGTCCAGTCTGTCTGTCGCTGCATTTTTTTTTTCCGAAAAACTGAATTCGGCGCAATGAGACTGGAGGAAAAGTCTAGTTGTTTATATACTTAAATGAAGGGTATTTTAAAAATTGCTTGTAGTTTGCATCAGAGAGTTATTCGACGAAGTACTTCGAGGTCATCACTCACCGCGGGCGAACGTTTAACGTCGGATTGTGGTCGGATTATTTACTGTATGTTCTAGTAGCGCCCTCTGCTCCAACCTTTGCGTATTTTTTCTTATAAACATCCTGTGTACGATCACATATAAATGTCCATCGTATTGTAGACAACAAAAAATATATTTCAATCCGCTTATCGAATATCACACGAGGATAACCTTCTGTAATTATTATACTCGGTAGCATTTTTAAATGAAATCATTATCCGTCCAGAGAGCAACAATAATTTGCAGATAAGTGTGTGATTGTGACGTGTAGGCGGAGTAGGTAGTACTCGACTACTCGTGTATATGTACTTATAGTATATATACACGAGTTATAGTACCTGAGTACTACATGTTACTTACTACGTACGAGTATGGTATTATTATTGTCTCACTAGACGACGCCCGCAACTCCGTTGCGTCTAAATTCGTTTATCGCGCTTTTCCGGATAAAAAGTATCCTATGATTCCTATGTCCTCTCCGGGGACACAAAGTAGGTATCCCTATAACAAATTTCAGCAAAATCGTTTCAGCGGTCGGTTGGAGTGACAGACGTCCGTCAGTAGCCCCAACCGCTGACGGCAACGCCCGACACACACAAAAACCCGGCGTGAAACAGCGCTTGCGCTGTGTTTCGCCGAGTTAGTGAGTTTACCGGAGGCCCAATCCCCTACCCTTTTCCCTTCCCTACCCTCCCCTATTTCCTTCCCTACCCTCCCCTATCCTCCTCTATTACCCTATTCCCTCTTAAAAGGCCGGCGACGCACCTGCAGCTCTTCTGATGCTGCGAGTGTCCATGGGCGACGGAAGTTGCTTTCCATCAGGTGACCCGTTTGCTCGTTTGCCCCCTTATTTCATAAAAAAGACACACTTTTATAATATTAGTATGGAAGTATGGATATTGTTACCTTGGCTCTCCTCAACGATTGGGGCGTTTACCTCGGCGCGGTTCTTCCCCGAATGATTTACTTAGCACTAAATATTGGACAGTGATTGAGCCCTCTGTAGATTCACTGTCATATTAATATACCTACAGGAGTTAAGTAACTCAAAAGTGTCCTTGAAATCGACCTCAACATAGTGATAATGCGTTGTTTTACTAAAATACCTACTTACTGTAAGCCTCATATGCAAAGCCTTAAGCTTTTTCGAAACGCCATTCTTTCATGGCCGGATTATTTCTTACGGGTTACCACTTTCAGATAGCCTCGGGCCATTTTAATAAATTTAAATTCGGTTGTGTATGCACATATACTGGCATAGTGTAATTCATTATAAAAGAAATATCGACTACCTTTGTACTCCTTTATGTATCCCCTATTTAACCCCCTTAGGGATAGAATTTTTTTAAATCCTTTCTTAGGGGATGTTTACGTCATAGTAGCTTTATGCATGCAAAGTCTCAGCCCGATCGGTTTAAAATTGAGAATTTCATATAAAATTTCATCCCCTATTTTACCCCCGTATTTTTTTTTTATTCTTTCTTAGAGGATGCTTACGTCATAGTGGCTTTATGCTTGCAAAGTCTCAGCCCGATCGGTTTAAAATTGAGAAAGTTTCATACAAAATTTCATCCCCTATTTTATCCCCTTTAGGAGTTGAATTTATTTAAATCCTTTCTTAGGAGATGCCTACGTCGTAGTAGCTTTATGCATGCAAAGTCTCAGCCCGATCGGTTTAAAATTGACAAAGTTTCATACAAACTTTCATCCCCTATTTTACCCCCTTGGGGGTAGAATTGATCAAAATCCTTTCTTAGCGGATGCCTGCGTCATAACATCTACTTGCATGCCAAATTTCAGACCGATCGGTCCAGTGGTTTGGGCTGTGCGTTGATAGATCAACATGTCAGTCAGTCACCTTTGAGTTTTATATATATAGATTTTGGTTATGTAATATTACTTAACCGGCCTAGAAAAAGATGGCGTGATGAGCTGGAGGCATACCGGCCAGGCTGGCCAGCGGTGGCGCAGGATAGAGAAAGATGGAAGTCTTTGGGGGAAGCCTTTGCCCAGCAGTGGGACAGTTTAGGCTTATAATAATAATAATACTGAATACTATGCACGGTACGTAGCGCGTGGGTGCGCGTTCAAATCTAATGCTGGGGTATATTCATCTTGATCTAAATGCAAACACAACATTGAAAATCGACCAAATTGATGTGCCAGTGTGACCGAATTTTCGCATTCATCACAATAATTTGCTAAAAAATCATTCATTAGTTGGAACTCTCCAAGAGTTCACAGGCGGAGGTGCGGTATTGTAATAAGTTTCTAATATTACACACTTGTAATAATTCATTCGGCAAATCTCGGGTTGTTGAGATTTCGTTAATCGTATAGTATTACAGATACAAATATAAGTACTACATACATTTTTTACTACCCTAATTGGTACTCATAAAAATAAAATATACGTAAAAATATAATTTAAAAAAAAGTTCAATATGTAGAGAGGTACATAAAATTCACATTGATTGTGTATTGTTGTGAACGCACACACGCTTACGGCCTTCGTAGACGTTAACCACATACTTAATACACACTCACATGTGTATTGTGTGTTTACACAGGTCATAGTGTATACTATACCTTGTAAGTTGTATGTAACATTATCACATTAGTGTTATCTTCCGCCGTCGACGACGCGCGGACGTTTTGTAACAGAAAATAAAAGTGAGTTTTGTTTTTATTTTTAAAACGCGTAAATTGTCGTTAATTATAAAATAATTTATATTAAACTGTAGACAACGGCGATAGTGATCAATTTCTACTCGGTGGTTTCGTTTTTTTTTTATACATTTTTCCAATTCAAAGAAGTAAATATAACAACGATTTGAAGTTTTTAAATTAATGTATTACAAGTAAATATAAAAATATTATTACAATAACTTTATATTTGCTTCAATGTAACTATTTTAATTGCAGAAGGTACTTACTTAGACAGGTATAATTCGCAATGATGATTAATGATACAAGAAATTTATATCTTCCTTGATTTTGCACAGTATCTTAGGCGTAGCCAATATAATATTGGCTAGGCCTGTGTACTATACATATTATACAGGCCTCCCCCAAATAGAAATAAGAAAAGAATCATTTAAACAAGCGCATTTCCCCTTGAAGGTTATACGAGGTTAGGTCAGAGTTCTTTTCGGAACTTTATTAATTTTGTCAGTGTATTTATGTATTATTTGCAGCCGCGCGCAGTAATCAATACAAATCAGTAGTAACTACGAACAAGTTTGTTTATAACTGGTCGCAGACAACCAGTTTTTATTGTATTTCAGGCTCACACTCAATTTAACATTAATATTTTCAATGGATTGAGGTATTGGGTACTGTGCGTTAAAAATTATTAATTAAAAGCATGTTTATTAAATATAAATATTATATTTTATAACATAATATTAATTCAATACACAACGATTGACAAAATACTCGTATAATATTACCAACAGAATTTACCGATCTACGTTTCAAGTAGGTATGCCGTATGAATAATATTTTGATGCTAGATATTAAAACGGACTGGATCTAACGCGGAACGGAGCCGCGTCAATGTCAAGGTGGCTTTCCGATCATTGCCGCACGTGACTGCGACCGACAAATATTCAAAAAAATCGGCCAAGTGCGAGTCGACTCGCGCACGAAGGGTTCCGTACCGGTATAGAGTGAAAGTAGACAAAAAATTATGTTTCTTGTATGAGAGCCCCCCTTGAATATTTATTTTATTTTTATTTTATTATTAATTATTAAAGTATAAATATAATTAAGGATTTTGTGAAAATTTCAAGTACCTAACTTTTAACATTATTGATTACGAGCAAAAAAGGCCAAAAAAATAACGTTTCTTGTATGGGAGCCCCCCTTAAATATTAACTTTATTTTATTTTTAGTATTTTTTGTTATAGCTGCAACAGATATAAACAATCTGTGAAAATTTCAGAAGTCTAGCTATAGCGGTTCTTGAGATACAGTCTGATGACATACAGACGGACAGACGGACAGACATCGAAGTCTTAGTAATAGGGTCCCGTTTTTACCCTTTGGGTACGGCACCCTAAAAATGCCACTTTATGACAACTAAACCTATAGCCTATATAGGTTTCGTTTTTGGCAAAGATCGAAAAGCTATTACATTATAACAATAGAATTATTGAAGACGTGAGTGGATGAACACGATAACTAACAGTAAAAAAATTGCCGTTTTTTGCATATATGGAGGCTTCAGGGCCGGAAAAATGATTGAATTTTGAAATTAAAAAAAAAAAACATGCATTTTATGTGTAGCCAGATATATTATCCAGGTGATGAAAAAAATAATTTACAAGGTTTGTTCAAATTATAAGGAAAAAAATGAGTAAATTTCCGTATGTTACAAAATGTTAGTTATCGTGTTCTTGTACTCACGTCTTCAGTTGAGGACTGCTGTGAATCTCGCTCGGAATAAAATGACGCCATTTTTAATCTGTCAAACTTGTGGTCAAGGACTTTATTTAGGACGTCATATCAACAGCTCATGAGGACTAATTGATGCATTTGGCCTTCAATTATTGTGTTTCACGATGTCGGTGGGGTTTAGCTCAAATTGTACCAATTACGATGCCTTATGTGTTATGAGTTTATGACATTATGACTGAGGTATAAATATTAAAAGTCTGTATAAAAAGTGAAAGATTTGACTTTTAAGTATGTACCATCCAGGAAATTGATTCCTATGCAGTTGACGGACCCACGTCATTTGGTCGACTTATGTCAATTCAATGTTAGCTGTGATCGGTCGGCTGGGTTTGACTAAGCGCTACCGAATTAATTAGGCCCGCCATCTGCCTAGGAATCAACTTCTTGATAGTACTTTAGACAAGGTGTAACAAAACTAAGTGATAACACTTTAGGGTGTGTATGTGTCCCTTGTATAAAGTTCACTGTGAAAGTAGCAGCGCTAGAAGAACTGATTTTTTGTGTTTTGTATGGGCGAGCGCCCGAGCATCATAAATTTTCCCATACATAAGTAAAAAAAAAGTTACGCGCTGCTACTTTGACAGTGAACTCTACTTTTTACAGTTACACCCTGTATTTGTCAGGGGACTTTGACACTCACTACAAACTTGACGTGAAAATGTTATCAGCGCACCAGGATGTGGTCGGCTATTTATTGTGAATAAACACACAAAATAAGTCGCAAATCAGTCATCAAAACTTGGTGATAATACGCTGATAACAATACAAATATAGCGTAATTCGATAAATTCCTCAATCAGAATGTAATTTATTAAACAAAAGTAAATTATTGTAGACGCTTAATTTTTTATTGTTTTTATTACTAAGACTTCGTTGTCTGTCCGTCTGTCCGTCTGTATGTCACCATGCTGTAACTCAAGAACGGTAATAGCTAGAGAGTTGAAATTTTCACAGATTGTGTATACCTATCCGTTGCCGCTATAACAACAAATACTAAAAACAAAATAAAATTAATATTTAATTTTTGGGGCTCCCATACAACAAACCTGATTTTTTTGGCTTTTTGCTCTATATCAATAATAGCAACAGGTAGGTACTTGAATTTTTCACACAATCTTTAGTTTTATGTTAACTTTAATATTTAATAATAATATCAATATAAAATAAAAAATTAAGAGGGGCTCCCATACAAAAACACAAATTTTGCCCTAATTTTTCTCTATAATGGTACGGAACCCTTCGTGCGCGAATCCGACTCACGCTTGGCTGATTATTTAATTAAATCGGGTGTAAATTGTACCTATATTTTTGAGTTTTGAAGTAAAAACTGAAAACTATTTAAACCTTACTTTAGTTCTGTCTACTCTGCTATAACTACCTATGCGTACTTCTATGTAATATCATAATATGTATTTATGTGATCCAGGCCGGTGGTACGAATCTATTGACAATTTGACGTTCACAAACATCGGATCGGAATTCGGAACAAACGCAATATTTGATAAATTGCTTCAATCACACCACCTTTTGACTTTGCTGTGATCGTAAAAAATATTATTTTACTTAATGTCGGCCGCACCTTCGTTATTTTGAATTCTCTTCTTTCTGATATAAAAACTATCCCACGACCGCTCCGGACCTTTTCGGACCTCAGTATCCCCAGTTTTGCCAACGTTTTAGTAAGTATTTAAGCGTGAAGAGTCGACAGACATATAATTATAGACAAATCAACAGGGAGGCGGACATACAGACATTTAAATAACGTATTTTCAGGAAATGATATATCTGGTGATCTGGGTGGGCGCGCTGACGGCGGCGCTCGCGCTGTACTTCAGACAGGTGTACTCGCGGTTCAGCCGCTACGGGGTGAAGGCCAAGCCCGTCGTCCCCCTGCTGGGCAACATGACCCAGGTCATGTTCCGCCGGAAACACTTCACGGAGGACATGGATCAAGTCTACCGGGACCTCGCCGGCCAGAGGTCGGTAGCTTCTCTGAATCGCGTCTGTCGCGACGATGCTCGATGACGTAGTTATGTGATTTCTGAAATGAACTTTCCGTGCATGTCTTATTGTCTCCGAGTATGAACTCAACCTACCGTTTGATTTTTATCAAAGGACACCTACGGGTGCTACTGCTTAGTAAAACTGACCTTACAAAATAATGTATTTCTTAACAGTATTCAATTAGAATTGGCAACGAGAAAACGGTCACCCGTTCTACACACCTCCTCGATGTTTCACCAGATTTATAGGCAGATACGAGTTCCTGAAGCCGTCGGTGATGATAACGGACCTGGAGCTGATCAAGCAGGTCACCGTCAAGGACTTCGAGCACTTCCTCGACCACAGGGGCTTCGCGGACGGCACCGTGGAACCGTTATTCGCCAGAAATCTGTTCTCACTCCGAGGTAGCCGAACTAGCCAATAAGCTTAAACTTTACTTTGCTAATTATGGCTACGGTCTACCTCTTTCGGGGTGAAAGTATAAAGTGGAACCTCCTCTGTTAGGTGACGAGTGGAAGGACATGCGGTCGACGCTGAGCCCCGCCTTCACCAGCTCCAAGATCCGGCTGATGGTGCCCTTCATGGAGGAGGTCGGAAGACAGATGATACAAGCCCTGAAAAAAGACATCAAAGAAAGTGGAAGTGAGTTATTTTTCATCGTCCCCTCTCCATCCCCTTCCCCTCTGGATACGAACGAGTGTGGACGTGTCTATGTTACTAAAAATTTCGTAAATTTAATAATATTATTTTAAATACGTAGTAAATTCTAAATTAATTTAAATAGTTAATTTCGCGTCGTGGTACCAGGAATGCATAACATCGAAGAGCTGTAAGTGCAATTATTGTCTGTTGAATCGCTACGAGTACACGTTCCTACCACCACAACTCCTCGTTTATTAAGAAAAGTTCCTCGAGGTCAAATAATTTTCAGCCGAATCTATCGAAGTAGACTGCAAGGACCTGACCGCCAGGTTCGCGAACGACGTAATAGCGACCTGCGCGTTCGGTCTGAAGGTCGACTCTCACATGGACAGAGACAACAAATTCTTCCAAATGGGCAAGAACGCTGCCACGTTCAAGTTTAAGCAGATGATAATGTTCTTTATTACGGCCGCTTGCCCCGCTATCGCGAAGGTAAGATTTTTTACTAATAAAAATCAATTAAGTTATGGTACAAAGTTACAAAATTCATAAAATAGATTTATAATTGCAGTGGCTAAAGTTAAAGTTCTTCACGGAGGAATCCAGAGATTTCTTCCTCGA
Source organism: Cyaniris semiargus (assembly GCA_905187585.1). Lineage (NCBI taxonomy): Eukaryota > Metazoa > Arthropoda > Insecta > Lepidoptera > Lycaenidae > Cyaniris > Cyaniris semiargus. The sequence continues at coordinate 16,482,685 of LR994558.1, forward strand.
TCTCGTGCTCAACACGATGAAAGACAGGGAGCAGAGAAATATAACAAGACCTGATATGATACACTTGCTCATGCAGGCAAAAAAAGGTATAAGTATATTTTATATACATTATTTGCAAGTCAATTACAAAAATTTTAGATTAGGGATTTTTTTATGGCAGTATTAATTTTCCAGGTAATTTAAACCACGATGACAAAAGTACGAGGGACGCTGATGCTGGATTCGCCACGGTTGAAGAATCCTCCGTTGGAAGAAAAAAAATTAACAGAGGTACGTTTAAGACCCGAAAATTACGACAAAAAAATGTTAAAATCGATTTTTAATAAAAACTTTGAAAAGACGCGGATGTAAAATACATGTAATAATTAAAAGTAATAAATCATTGTTATTGTTATTCATTATAAGGAAAATATTGTAAGAAAACCTACATGAAGTCGAGATAATATTATATGTATTATTAAAAATGTTTTTGTTGCAGTTTGGACAGACACAGATCTTGTAGCACAGGCCGTTCTTTTCTTCATCGCTGGATTTGAGACTATATCCGTAGCTATGTCGTTTACGTTACACGAACTAGCTTTACAGACCGAAATACAGGAGCGTCTCGCTCAAGAAATCAAGGAGATGGACACCAAAAATAACGGCAAAATAGACTACACGAGCATTCAACAGATGAAGTATCTTGACATGGTTCTGTCAGGTAAAATATTGCAAAATTTTTTAAAAACGTCTTATTGGCAAAATTTTGTAGCAATTTATTATCATACCGGATTGATTCACAGCCAAAGTGCCTAAAATATGCCGGTGGATAAGTTATTATAATCTCAAACATATTTGTTGCAGAGGTCCTAAGAATGTGGCCACCGGCCATATTCACAGACCGACAATGCGCGAGAGACTACAATTTAGGAAAGGCGAACGATAAGGCCGAGGAGTATATCGTAAGTGATAATTTTGTAGCGTGTTTCTATGACAATATAGAGGTAGTTTATAAGTTTAAAATGTTTTAATTGCCTAGTAATAATTTATATGATCAACATGCGGTACGTCCTTCAGAAACTTTTTCTTTTGTTAGTGATACAATTTTTTACATCTCAAAAGTTAGATCCCTATCAGGCAAAACCACTTATTCGAATACCATTTCAGGTCCGCAAAGGTGAAATAATTGGTATACCGATCTGGTGCATTCACCGCGACCCTCAATACTTTCCCGACCCCCTGAAGTTCGACCCCGAGCGATTCTCCGACGACAACAAGCACAATATACGCCCCATGGCGTACCTGCCTTTCGGCGTGGGACCCCGGAACTGTATAGGTAGGTATATTCTATTTCGCTAGTATATTTTCTTTTCTCCCGTCATCTTCTTACTTTGTCCTCTTGTAGTACTTTACGTATATTTTTATTACTTTGAACTATCGTCATTGCTTTTAAAATTTAATACATTATACCACCTCTATTACCTAGTCTTCTTTCGTTGTCTTCTGTCCGAGTGTGTTTTTTATTTGGATCATCGACATTACTCTGATTTATGATTTAGATTTATTTTCTAGATTTTGAATTAATCGGCTATTAGAGCAACTGAGAGAACTTTTCGTATGCTATCTAGGTTCGAGGTTTGCGCTGTGCGAGTTGAAGGTGCTGGTGTACACGCTGCTGCTGCACATGGAGGTGTCGCCGTGCTCGAGGACCAACACCACCAGGACCCTCAGCAAGGACTCCTTCAACCTGCTGCTGCAGGGCGGACACTGGCTCACGTTCAAACCCCGCAACTATGTTCAATAGAGTATGCTGGTGATGTAGAGGACGACGACGATGATGATGGAGACGATGGTGCTTATTGTGATGGTGATATGATGATGATGATGATGATGATGACTGACGAGATATTGACTATAATAACAATAATTTTATTATAAGTTTATATACTATAAGTGTGTATACATTATCGACATTATATTCTATAGTGATTGGGCAAATATTGACTGTGACCAAAGAGTAATGAGTTCTACAGATTGAATGAAATTTTTGAGAAATCAATATTATCTATTATTATAGAATAATTTATATTATTTGAAGACTCATAAAGTCGATTTTATTTATAGTGAGAGCCAGCGACAGCCAGACAAAAGACCGGTTGTCGCTGGCTCTCAGGCCATTTGGTCTAACTGTGATAACAATTTATAATTATAATAAAAATTATAAATAATATCCATTTTTCACATGAGGTGAAAACCTTTGTTATAATCATAAATATACTAACTAAAATAATTATAAATATATTTTTAGGATTTTTTCGCACAAGATGAAAACTTTTGTTGGGTACATTAGGTAATTTTATAATGTTACATGAAAATATAAAGTTTTGAGTATATTATTATTACCTCGTTTTTGAACGTCAGTGCCATTTACTCATTTAAAATCGTTAATAAAAATAAAAAAGAATATAATATTATGACAAAATTATTTTTTTGTTATCAAAATTTTAATAAAAGGCTTTATTTTTATTTCGTTGTTTCAATAAATCCTCAAACAATTAATGCAGCATTCCATGAACTAGTAGATGTGAGATGTGTATAGAGCTATCTGTAATGTCAGTATTCATTTCGATGAGTTAAGTAGAAAGAAAGGACGTGACATCTTTTTTACATCTTTTTTTAATTAGGTGCATATCTCGGAAAGTCGACACACCCAGTATATTACCACGTAAAAACTTGTATTTTAGCATCCTAAAACAGTTCTCAAAATTCACATATAATTAATGGATGGTCGCAAGTTTTAAAGTGAAGTGAAGTGAAAAGTCACAAAAATCGATTTTTTTATATTTTTTGCAAATATTTCATTTTCCATGGGTTTTACGTTTTTTGAACAAAAAGGAAAGTTGTAGAAAATTAAATTCTCCACCTAATTTGGCCTAAAATTACTGGACAATGATGGTTTAAGAGGATGACAACCACAACGCATTCTAATGTTTGTGTGTCGAATAATATTAATGACTATAACGAAGGATTACGTCATTACATGAACAGGCAGCTATAATGTATAATATTATTATGTATACTTGATTATAATAATTTATACCCTGTTTATTTGTCAGATCCATTTATTTTAAATGCATTTACATATTGTTTAAACATTAATAAAGTAGCGAGACGTAGCTGGCTCCCACCGCAAAAATAAGCGCATCTACTGTGATATCTTATATATAAAATTCTCGTGTCACAATGTTAGTCAGCGAACTCCTCCGAAACGGCTTTACTGATTTTTACCTAATTTTATATGCATATTCAGTAGGTCTGAGAATCGGCTACTGGGTACATTATATATTGATGAGTGCATTTGTTGAATAAATAATAGTAAATTATTACAACCTGAGACTGATGGCGACCATTGTTTGTGCTACGGGATAGCGATCGACGTTGCCATGGCGATATACTTATTTAGTCACTTCAATAAAAGAATATGGGCGAAATACTTTATATTATGGCAAAGCAACGTTTGCCGGGACAGCTAGTTATTATTATGTAATTGGGGGGTCAAAGGTTTTACGAAGCTTTGAAATTTGACACCAATTTTGTTTATTAGATGGATTTTGAGGAAGCTTTGCAGCAATGTAGGCTACATTTAATCCCGGCATTCCCACGGTAACGGGAACCATCGCGCGCTATAAACTGAAGTCCACGCGGACGGAGTTGCGAGCAACAGCTAGTATTTAATAAATGAAACTAATCTACGGCTCTAAGTTCGTTGATCTGACAAGGTCATTGGAAACTGAAATGATAAATTCTTTAACTTTACTACGTAACCAAATAACTCAGGTCTCAGCCTAATACTAATATTTTACCTTAGCTCTACCACAATATAAATGTTACAGTACACAGAATATTATATAGACCGCCCGAATTGGGTCATGCACTCATTCAGAAATTACCTAATATTGAGATCAAAAATATATTATACTAAAGTAAACGACAAAAAGTCGTAAAAACAAAATATGATCATTGATCAATGATCAGTCACGGTGTAACATTGACTAGGCCATATTTTGAAAAAATTAAAATTGAGAATATCATATAAGCGCCATCTTTACGAAGCTGGTTTAAACATTAAGGTCTTCTTATTATATTAGAACTTTGCTTGGCCACTAGATGTCGCTATTTTATATGGGTTTACTACTCAACACAAGATAGCGTTGTTGGTCGCCTAGTAGTACTATTATTTGTTACTAGATGACTCTGTAACAACAAAAATTTGAATCACAATGAGGGCATTTTCAATAAAAAATAAAGTGTAAGGAAATTTGACAATTTTGAAGTCGGTTTTATCTTTTTAAAATACTATTTTATTTAACCGACTTCAAATAGAGAAGGTTATCAATTCGACGCGTATGTATGTAATATTTCTAGAACTGCCCAGTTTTTGTATATGTTAATTCTATTTCAGTGTCCGAACAAATGTGCCAAATTTCATAAGTATATGTATGTATGTATGTTTTTATGTTTGTGTTCGCATATCTCCGGAACTACAAATTCAATTTAAGTAACTCTTTTATTTTGTTGTACTAGGTATTGTTCAACTTAGGGAACACTACAAGTTTCATCAAAATCGGTTCAGTAGTTTTTGAGATAAGGCAATTTTAATTCTCAATTACGTACAATTTTGAAGTCGGTTTTATCTTTTTAAAATATTAAAAGCTTGAAAATTATTGTTGACCAAAAGGCCATTTAAGAGGGCGACTAACCCAAAAAATCAAACATCGTCCTTCTCCCCTCACACTCACGCCGGTCTTTCATATGCCAGGTGAAAAAGGACGACGCGGACGCGCCAAGTTAGTTTTTTCTTAATAACTCGATAAATATACAACATTTTAAAAATCCGCTAGGTCGGATTCTCAATGATAGAATTTTATACAATGTGTTAAAATATTAACTTAGTGTAATGCACGGTTATGATAATATATGAAAAATTCGTGAAAATTAGATGCAACTTTGTGATTTTTATCTATTGAGAAAATTTTAAGATATCGTGTTTCCGCTAGGACTTTGGATCCTCGGAAATATGTAGTATGAGTATCTATGTTTAAAAAATGAAACAATTCGGGGCTTATTTTCAAGTATAAAAATGAATTATAAAATCGACAATTTTGGGTTAGTCGCCCCCTTAACGGCTCGTGATTCGTGAAGAGGGAGCATCCCAACATTAAGTATTGGATTGACTTGAATCCTTCGGAGATGCAAACTGAGGGTCACAGGTCACTTTACAACAAAACGAAACATAGCGCTTCAGGGATGTCAGGCCTAAATGTGCGCAGCGGGCGGCCCGCATTCGCATATTATGTCATGCAAGTTTTAGCCGAGTGCGCGATGCAATGAGTCAAAAAAGTTAATAGGTACTTATATTGAAATGCGGCCCGCCCCGCTGCGCCCTGTCGCAATGTGTGCGAAGCTTGAAAGCTACTGCAACATTGAAATGTCTAATAAGATCTACGCAGACAGGGGGTAATGCTGTTACCTATCGTGTCCATATTCCATAGCTCCAATAATATTATGGTTGTAAAGTATCATACGTATGTACATGAGCCGGCTCAGCAATACTCAGCATGACCACCAAAGAAAAATTTATTCTCACAGTAAAGTTTATAACCCCTATACAGGGTGTAACAAAAATAAGTGATAATACTTTAGGGTGTGTATGTGTTCCTTGTAGAGAGCTCACTGTGAAAGTAGCAGCGCTGAAAGTCGAAAAAAAAATTTCACTTTTGTATGGGGAAACTCGTGACGCTCGGGCCCTTGCCCATACAAAAGTGAAAAAAAAATTTCGTCTTTCAGCGCTGCTACTTTCACAGTGAACGCTCTACAAGGAACACGTACACACCCTAAAGTATTATCACTTATTTTTGTTACACACTGTAGAGGTGAGAACGACCAGCAACTATGGAGTTCCGATCGCGGTTAGTGGTTACTTTAGCAGGTATTCAGTTCTGAAGGTGTACCTGGGTCCTGACCTTCAATAAAGTATAAAGCTCAAGCTTTTATCCTATTTTCTTCGGGATAACGTAGGGTTCGCAGGAATCTGGTCATCCACTTCAGGATATTTTGACAGTCGCTTCCCACTGGCAGACACCCCTAAAGGGCCTAAAGTCCTAAACTCTAAAGTATTATTATACCTAATAGCTCGTAATGCATTTTTGTAGTTAGCACCTACAGCTAAAAATGGAAGGTTTTAAAAATCTGCCAAGTTCGAGTTGGACTCACACACGAAGGGCATTATATAGCTATACAATACGAGTTGTGTGGCTGTTGTTATTATTAATTACTAAAGTAAAAAGAAAACTGAGAATTTTGTGAACATTTCAAGTGCCTATATTCTGTTGCCACTGTTGATATCGAGCAAAAAATAGCAAAAAATCACGTTTGTTCCATGGGATATTACATATTTAATATGTTTCGTTTTTAGTATTTGTTGTTATAGCGGCAACAGATATACGCAATCTGTGAAAATTTCAGAAGTCTAGCTATAGCGGTTCTTGAGATACAGCCTGGAGACAGACAGATGGACATACAGACGAGCAGACATCGAAGTCTTAGTAATGGGGTCCCGTTTTTACCCTTTGGGTACGGAACCCTAAAAGTGAAAAAATATATTTCAGCAAATAAATAAAACAATCATTCACATTCATAATTCGTATAATTTTTGTAATATTTAATAAGAAATAATACAATATTCGTGTCGAGTGATCCGACATTATTACCTATACAATATTAGCTAAAATATAATATATATTAAAACATTTGAAAAAATAAATGCGTAAAGTCTAAAAATAAAGTTTTAACAAAAATAACTGACTTCAAAAATTATTGCACAATATCAAATATTATGCACCGATACAACATTACTGGACACTCGTAATAATCGATTTGTAATAATAAATTGATCGAAATTCTTACAGAACTATCACGGAAAGGATCGAATCATACTAAAACTACATTCTATGTAGTGAATTTTTTAAACCCTACAAATCAAACTTACAATATCAGAGTATTATTGAATGAAGTCAGTTGAAACATAAACAATTTTATAATTTCAGAATAACTAAAAATATTTACAATTTTTTTTTTTTTTAGTTTTTAATGGGTTTTTTTTTTTAATAAATATTTGATGACGTACACCGTAAGACACAGTTTTGTACTATAGACGTCGGGATGAACATTGTACATGGAGAGAACGAACAGTAATATACCTCGCGACGGAGACGTTACTAACTAATAACTCGGGCCCGGACGAGCCCAAACACAACCTTAACATGACGTCGAGAGTGGAGCGGCCCGAGCCGGGGGGCAACCGACGACTCAATAATTGTAATATCGCTAGCGAGTGGACTTGAATTAGGGCTTCCACACATAACTGTGAATTCGCATCGCATCACATCGCAATGTAATTTTTATTATGAGTTTTGTCGCGGATATTTGCGATGCGATGCGAAATCGCAATTATGTGTTGAGCCCTCAGTACGCTAGGAATCGTTCATCGTCGGTCGGGCGCGCCCGGCCCGCCGCTCGCGGGACTCGACGAGACGAGACGGGACTATATACAGACTAACGCACATCACAGCTGGCGCCTGAGACCACTTACAACTAAACACATTTCGTGTCAACAAATATGATTCACTTTTGGAAACTACATAATCTTTGGCCTACAGATCTTGTTCTTGTCATTATTGCACTCCGCGACGACACTGGGACGACGAGCGCCTCCCCCCGCTCCCCCCGGCTCCCCCCGGGGGGGGGGCGGCGCTCGGAGAAACTTAAACGTAATATAAATTCTGGATCTAATTAAGTACAACAACACGTATGGCATCGAGCTCTACGACTAAATAAACTCACTTAGCGCTAAATAAATTAAGTGGAATGTGGAATTTTCAACGTTTGTTCCTAGCCTACGCTTAACCTAGTCGGTAACAATCGAAACGTTAAAAATATTTATCAAAAATTCGTTACAAAGAAGTCGGACGACCGTTTTGTATAAGATTACATAAAAAAATAATATGGACTCCCCGACGAGGGGGTTAATTGACGAAGCAACAACAGCGATCCCGACCCGACCTCGCACTGACCCGGCCCGAGGGCGCCGCCCCGCCCGCGACCACGGTGACCACGGCGCCGGGGGCGGCGACCACGAGAGCCGCTACATTGACCATTGAGCTGAACGATCCAAATCCAACAAAGACTGCACTTATCTACACAACTCGCAACAACGCATCCTTGAGCAACTCCTAGACTTACTGACAATAATTACTCCTCTATACTTATCTATCTAATTACGCGTATGACGTATCTGAAAAAAACACCTCGAACTCCGAGCGGGAAACGCCTTTATCGTTTAAAATACTAAACAGTTCACTTCGTTGTTCGCGCGCCTCGAGATGCCCGGACATAAGATTCACGATCCGTCGCCCACGCGGCACTCGAGCGCTCACGAGCGGGCGCCCACGAGCACCGGGGCGCTCACGAGCAGGCGCTCACGAGCACCGGCGCGCTCACGAGCGGGGCGCCCGCGAGCGACTCGGCCGCGCGCGACTATTCCGCACTGGCGTACTAGGAGTTGTAGACGTCGTGGTCGCTCTCGAGCTTGACCTTGAAGTTGGGGTTGTCGGTGCGGAAGTCGGGCCCCTTGTGGCCGAACTGGTAGACGAGGCGCGCGGTGGGCACTGACACCAGCACGGCCTGGCGGTAGTGGTAGCGCATGGCTCGGCTGAACTTCTCGAACGTCATGTTGTCGTTCTGCTTCATCTGCCCCCACAGCTTCGCCACCTCGTCCGGCTTCACGAACCTGCAACGAGAAGGAGCTGATCAGTATACGATTCATTTGGAAATCTGACAGGTGGACAAGATGGGAAGCCTAAGATTCGAAGCTAGCTCCTGTCGACTAGGCCTCTGAGTGTTCGTGCCTTAGTGCCATTCTGTAACTTAACAAATCATTCGAGTTTTTGACCCAATTTAAGTGTACCTACTTTTTGACTGTTGTTATCTTGTTTGATTTGTAAAACAATCGTTTTAAACAGAGCCTATAGTCATTAGTTCAGCACGCAGTTTTAAAAGAACATAGTTTCAGACTTTTGTATTTGCATCGTTTTCAACGAAGTAGCGCCGTAATTATTTTCTAAGTAACAAGTTTGAGGAAGACAACCGTGATCTTAATAACTAGTAATTAGAATCGAATGATAATGAGTAATGATTTATTGGAAAAGAAAGGCTAAAATTAATGATAGCCTCGAGAGAAATGTACCGGGAAGGTCGCTGGGTCCGGCGAGGCCGTCACGCGACTATTGTTCGCTGTTCCCTTGAACATCTACTGGAGCAAGTTCATCGCTAGGCGATCGACGACTGAGTACTGACGACTCACGTCTCACACGCAGCCTTCTGTACCCCGATTCTGCTACCGATCCAACATCAATATTGATGGTCACATACGAGAAAGTCGAGGCGAACCCGTTAATAAATAAAAAAATAACTGGACGTCAAACTCATCCAAGAAGTGCAATTTTACAGTAGTTATCAGTAAGACAACAAATTCGATTTCTATCCGAATGCCATTTGCTTAAAGTGACGGAAGTTTCCAAATCTGCGACGAGTCCGTGAGGACCGTGACTTAGTTAAATTTTCAGGGTGCTGATTGGTCAAAAGTCAGAAAGTCAGATTGAAACGGCAGAAACGAGGGACTGAAGTCTTGAGACAACACGCCCGGCGAGTATCGGTGCAGGGTAACTCGACCGTGTTGTTATTGTTTGTACGTCAATACATTATACCGCAACAATTAGATGTCAATTATTGCCGCGATAAGGAGCAATTGCCGTAATAACAACCTGCACAGATCTTATATTATCTAATACGACTGCTGACCTAGGATTCACAGATTTGCTGATATATTATTACAGTCAATTTGTAGTTACAGTTCCTATGCTACAAATTTTAAAAAGACAAAAGTTTATTGGCTATGTAGCTATAATTTAATATTTATCATTAACTCTATGCATTTTCATTTGACACATTAGCAGTGTAACGTAACATATTGTGCTGTAACGAGACTGTACCTCCTTAAATTAAAAGTTTAACTGATCAAGCTAGCTAGAGTTTCAACGAAAATAAACAGTTGTGATGAATTATATAATATGTTTTATTATATTATGTTATAAATACTGAACGCAATAAAATTAGGAATTTCATCAGATTTTTTTTTAAGCTTTTTAACGACGTAATGTGTCATAAAGTAAAACTGATTAGTTATTATGTTAGGTCATATTTTATTGACGTGAGAATAGGAAACTCAGCTAATATAATAATCTATAATATCTACTAATATAAATACGAAAGCGTGTCTCCCGTCTGTTTGTTACCTCTTCACGCCCAAACCGCTGCACCGATGTTGTCGAGAGGTATTATATTATAAAGGTATAATACTTTGAGTTCCGGGAAAGCACATAAGATACTTTCATCCCGGAAAAAATTAAGGTAAATCTTGAATCGCTCTTAAAAACGCAACGACGCATCTCGTCTCGGTGTGCATCGACGCTTATCTACGCAGTATCTCAAAAGAAGTCAAGTTCGCCGTGTACTGTGTAGTATGTACATAATGAGTGCAATACGTTACACATAATATTGTGTGTACACAGTACACTGTACAGTTAGCAGCATAAAGCAAATACAGTACAACTTTATTATTATGTTAAAAAAAATAATAACACCAAATAACAGTTTCGGTTACGCGAGCGGCGAGACTGAATTTCTTCGAGAAATTATTTATAAAAAAATAGTACTTAATGTTTATTGTTTATTAAATTTAAGCAATTCATATTTAAAACTTAAACTTTAAGGAACAATATTATACTGAATTCTGTTTTTACTTTTCATAATAATAATTAGACAAAGCACGCGCAACTTCTAACTTTTAAAGTGACAGCAGAATTTAGACTCAGTTCGTTTACAATTGATACAGTAGCGGACGCCAGTGATACTCGGTAAGCATGGATAAGCAGTCAGCACAGCATCCCAGTATTTGAATGTTTCATTCTAGTTTAGCGTCCAGTTACTGGCGCCAGCTGTATCGATACAGCACTAACACTACATTAAATTAACTTATATTTGTTCGAGTGTACCGATGCACAGTGTGCTATGTGATGAAGCAAAACGTCCAGATAATTGTGATCGGAGTCAAGGATTACTTGTTGCATTATCACCGACGACGAGTGCATTAAAAATGTGCACCTTCATACGACACACGAGCACCGCTGCGTTGCCCCAAAACTTACAAATATATTCCGCAAGTTTAATCAAAACTTACTGGTGTCAAAACGTTTAAAATAATAATTATTATTATTGCTACTTACTACATTTATTACAACTATAATTGCTTCCATTGCATGAGATTGATTATAATCAACAGGACCACAGTTAAACATATTGTTACGGATAAAAAATCCAAACAAGCTAGGGAGCCCCACAGAACTTGATATTTTATACAGGTACTTAAATATTTGTAATATCAGCACCCCTGTGCTGTACATAATGTATGCGTTGACAGCTCCATCCCTAACCATATTTTGTACTAGCTGTACCCCGCGGTGTTACCCGCGGTTTAAGTGATATATAATAAAAGACTATGAAAAGAACCAATAATAGGGTCAAAACGGGACGATACATGGTTCTATTATGGTTTATGGTAGTGATGATGATGATGATGAATGAAATTTGCATAGTAGCATATGCTTTACGTTCTTAAAACAACGTCGAAACTCCCAAACTTGTATCTATAAAGAGTCAGGAGTTCTCTCAGCACCTTCCGAACTATGTTATACCTTGGTGCAAAATCTTGCTTGTTGGTAGCATATGCTTAGAATACTGCTCACAAAACCGAAGTCACCACACGTTTCCATATAAATTTTGGTGAGTTCCCTCGATTTCTTATGGATCACTTCATCAGGTGACCACTTTTATGAATATGGTACCAAATTGGGATGATAACCTATACACCAAAAGAAAATTTTTGAAGTCGGTTCACAAACGGCGAAGTAATCGTTGAACATAAAAAAAACGAACATAAAACCTCCCCCATTTTGAAAGTTGGTTAAAATTGTAGCCTATGTGTTATTCTGATGTATAAGCTATATTATTGTAAGGTTTCATTAAAATCCGTTCAGTAGTTTTTGCGTGAAAGAGTAACAAACATTCATACATCCATACATACATACATCCAAACTTTCGCCTTTATAATATTAGTAGGATTAGTAGGATAAGTAGTAATGAAAAATTGTATAGATTAAAATCATCATTTTATATCGCTTATACCGCAGCGTCGACACCGCACGCGGTGTGAGGGTACCTACCGTGCGGTAATGTCTCGCCGCGGACCGTGCCGACCTTGTGTCAGACCGACTGATAATCACTCAAAATTTAAATCACAATACTATTAACATGCAATAGTACAATTAGGGATATAGGTTATTTTTATCTCATAGTTCTGTATAGAAAGTGTTTATAAACAAACTAATATGCTAGGGCAAACCGGTTAAATCTAATTTCGAAATTTACGCTGTATATAGCACTAGATTACGCCCGCAACTTCATTAGACCATTACGCCATAATTCATTTATCGCGCGGGAACCGTACATTTTTCCGGGATAAAAAGTATCCTATGTCCTTTCCCGGGACTCAAAGTTATCACCACCACACAAAATTTCAGCAAAATCGGTTTAGCGGTTTGGGCGTGAAGAGGTAACAGACAGACAGACTGACACATTTTCACATTTTTAATATTAGTATGGATGTACAATGTTGACTTTGATCATGAGTAAATCTTTAAGATTATTCAAGAGCATTAAAATTGTTTTTTTGAACCAAAGAATGTCAGTAAATAAGAGTATGATCATTTTTAGGGTTCCGTAGTCAACAAGGAACCCTTATAGTTTTGGTCTGTCCGTCCGTCTGTCTGTCCGCGGTTTTGATCAGAGACTATGAATGAAACATGCAAATCTTAATGATGCCTACCAAATGGTATATAAAATCTTTTAAAAAAAATTTTTACGGTACATCCCCTACACATCAATGCGGGGGTGATTTATTTTTTCGCGTTCACCTCAACGTGTGGGGTGTTGTTGGATAGGTTTTTTAAAAATATTATGAGTGTTCATAGATCATTTTCCGATTTAGGGATCCAGGGATTAAGTTTTAAAGTGGAAAAAATCGTTAGAGTCCAGTGTCCCCCCCCTTCTACCAGCTAAACGGTTGCTTCTGAAAATGTGAAAAAATTCACGGGAGAAGGAAATATGCTAAATTTAAAAGGAAAACTATCACGGCTAAGAGGGCTTCATAAGTTATTGAGTAATATTCGATCAACTAAAAAAAAATGTATTCGTAGAAGTACAAAGGAACTTTTCATTCAAATTCCTTTGAACGTAACTGAGATGATGTTGTTAGTAGTTAGTAGAATAAAACACGTTATAAATGTGCATTCATTGACCATACAAAAATTATCAAAAACTAGCGGTACTACGGATTACGGATCCCTACATTGCGCGTGGCACGACACGTACTTGGCCGGTTTTTTAGCTTTGATAATATTAATCGGGACATTAGTGTTTACAATACTGAGGCACCAATACAACAAATCATTTTCATCAGGAAGACAAAAAATACCTTCGTAATAATTATTATAAAAACAATTTTTAATTGCTGGGCCTGCTTCAGTCGGTGAGGTCATTTTTTTGCAACATTAATGCGCCGTCAATACTCAAGGTGACCGCTATTGTTTACATTGGTGTATCACAGTATAAATCTTATTCAGTAGAACATCATTATACCAGCGACCACTGGAATCGGGTGCACGCAGCACGCCTATGTGCGATTTCAGATAACTTAAGGGTCAACCACACGTTCCACAACCACACCACGTGGTTAGGCGTATATTTTGTATTGTAAATAAATAAGTCTGTACTTTTGCAGTCGTTGTCGACCGCGTGTGAGATACCGACTACACCGCAACCACCAGCGAACTAGTGGCCGACCACATCGCAACCACAACGTTGCGTCGATGCAACGACAGTGCGCGCACGCCGCCCGCGCTATTTCATTCATTCCACGTTTGACAGTTGACTGAGGTGCCGTATGGTTGTGTTACGCAGTGTTACGATGACTGACAATGAGACTTTCGTACGTACCCACATCGCAACTACTGGCGACAACGCAACCACGTCGACATTTTGTCGGTACCACAACGCAACCACAAAAAGCTGCAGCGACACCATTCACACGTAACCACTGCTTGACAGCATTTTGTCGTTGCGACGTGGTGTGGTTGTGGTACGTGTGGGTTGGCCCTCAGAGAACAGGATAAAAATTAACAGAAAATTAAAAATGCTGTCGCCAAACTGTCATTTGAGCTCTATTTTTACATGACATATGTACTGCCACCATATATCCTGCCTCTATCACACGCGCAAATCTTGAATCTATGTAGCTCGACATTATCTGGAATAAAGCTAAGTTACTCTACTGTTTAAACTTATATTGTGCTATTACTACTGTACTACAGGACTGTTGCCATGGTAAACAAACTTCATGACCACTATGAAACATCCTCCAAAGAGCCATGCCCCAGTAATCTAGTTTATTCCAATAATTACTGATTTTATGTTTTTAAATTCCTTTCGTTTTTTTTTTTACATTAGCCATCAGTTCCCCGTATTCTACTGCAGTGCAACATTATAGATTCATTCCCTGTTCCATATAGGTAATCCCCGAGCCTAACTATGTGGAGTGTCGTGGAGGCCTGATGCCGGTCACGTCGAACTCCTTGGCCCGGGCGCGAGGCCGCCTGCGCCCGCGCATCCAAATTCAACCGAGGTCCGCCTGCACGCGCCATTAAGATTCTGACGATAACAGACTCGTCCTTAGCTCATGAACGTTTGGGCTCGTTTTAGGGTTCCATACTTAGGGCTCCCACACAAAACTGCGAATTCGCATCGCATCGCAGTGTAATTTTTAGTAAGTATGAGTTTTGTTGCAGATTTTTGCGATGCGGTGCGAATGCGAGGAGTAGTGGGAAAAATGGAACTGTTACTAATTATTTTCCGTCCGTCTCTCTGTCACCTAACACAGCTCCCAGCGCACTGTAAAACATTTTTCATTGCGACAGTTGGACAGTTAAATGGTACATTGTTGATTTAAGTCGCGGCATTTGCTGAGCATGATAAAATAATTACTTAAGTGGGTAATACAACAAACGTGTTTTTTTCACCATTTTGTAGGGAACCGTTACAATACGGATATAATTTTATACCCTTACATAAAATGTTTAAAAGGAATTTCATCGCATATTAAAGGTAATTCTAAATACGGAACCCCAAAGACGACCGCGACACGGGAACCTCGGGAACTGCGGAACCCAGTTAGGGTATCCCTGCTATTTTCAATAAACAAAATATTTAGTGGATTAGTTGACAACTACGTACATAAAACATCTCCCTGTCACATGTATAATGTATATATTGGCTATTGTGTTTAGTCCTGCAGTCGGTAAAACCGGTGACGTCCGCCGCCTATCTCCTGACCGCTAATTATTATTATTCATTAGTACATGACGTCAATTAATGTCATCACGTAATGCACTCAATTAAACTGTGGTAATTTTAGCACCAAAATTAGGAAATCGATCCAGCCAGCCAGCGAGACATCTGAGAAACTTCTGGCAATCTGTCGCTTTCGCGTTACATCACATCGAAATCGCAATAAAACTTGGAGTTCATTTCACCAAAACTTATGTTGATTATCACCAACCGTCCCTTAACATAAAGTATCCTCTAGCGGTCATTAGGGTCGCGGTTTTAACCGACCTAGTTTCCTAGGTTGATACCTAGTTTCCTAGGTTGATATTATTGAAATTTTAGTAGACATTGTGGTGCCCTTAATGACCGCTAGACGACACAATATAACGTCAGGGGACGATTGGTAAAAAATAGACTTAAGAGACAAGTTTGAAGCGATAACTTAAAACTAAAAAGTTTTATTCAGGACGATTTCAAATTTTATTTGTATATCTTCATGGTGTTTTTATTTTCGGAGGAGGGTCAGAACATAAAAAACAACAACATGCAGTGAGTAATGTGAAACTCAATCACAAACAGCATGACTCAGGGATTTCTTTAAAAAATATCTTTAAAAATTACAATGCAATATGCATATTTTTTGTGCCATCTTGAAAATATGGCACAAAAACCCGGGTCCTCAAGAAATGTTTAATCAAACCCTCGCTCGATCCTCAAAAAAGGTCAATATTTTGGGTTTAACTTCCAATAACATTAATCTTTTAAACTCCAAACGATGCCAAGTTACAATGACCAAACGTTTGGTTTTTGCAGGAACAGTTTACACTCGTGCTAAAGACCACTGTATCGCAAAGAAGTTGCAGCAAAGATGATGAAGCAGGTTTCTTGATAATGCTTAATGTACTGTCGCTAGCTACGGTGGAAATTGCACAAATCATAATATTACGCGAAGGTTGGAGCAGAGGGCGCTTCTATAGCACATACAGTAAATAATCCAACCTAAATCCGACATGTTGCACACGTAATATCAGAATATTGACAGAAACGGTGTCAAACGTCGAACAAAACTTTTTTTACTGTCTATACTAGTGCTGTCTCTAGCGTGAAAACTCTGCAGTAATATATCCTACTCATTTTCTAAAGCTTTATGTTGTCTATTACCAATTATCTTCCTATTTATTTCAACTCCAAATGTAGAGAAAGCGAACAATTTCTAATTTTAATTAAATAGGTTGTTTTCGCAATAATAATTATCATATTCGCCGTATATTTTTAATGTGATATTGTTAGATATTGAGCGTAACATCTAAATGTATTTACATAATTGACCCATAACTAACATAATATTATTGTACACCATTCGTACACGTGTATTTTTGACTAGCTCCAAAAAAGGTGGCACATTCATTTTATCACCTTTTCGTTTACATTAGATCAAAATGAATCGGAATAGAGTATAAAGGTGCGGGCACATTATGACCGTAGCCGCTGCGAGCCGCATTTTTAATATGTTTATGATTTATCGCGCGTAACAAAACTACGTGATAATACTAAATTCCCTTGTATAGAATTCACTGTGAAAGTATCAGCGCTGAAAGAGTTAATTTTTTATCCCGGCCGCACATTATCCGAAATTTCTGATCAGAAAAATTCGGAACGCCGCCGGAACGCATTCTGTTCATACAATTTGTTGTGGACCCCGCATACTATCAGAATTCTGACGTGTCAAAATGTATGAGCGGGGCGGGGCGTCCAAATTTTTCTGATCAGAAATTCGGATAATGTGCGGCCGGGCTTAAAACTTTTGTGTGGGAAAATTCCTTACGCTGCACTGGGGCGCTTGCCCATACAAATCACAAAAAAATATTTTCTCTTTGAGCACTGCTACTTTTACAGTGAACTCTATATGTGGGACGCATACACACCCTAAAGTATTATCACTTACTATTGTTACACCCTGTTTATTATTATAAACAGAAGATGTCGCCCGCTGCGGCCCGTCCCAGTGTGCGTGTACCTCACTCGTATTGTTTGAGATAAGCCGGCGTAATGCGGCTGCACTTGGCCGATTTATTTTCCCGGTCAAGGAACCGCGGCAGATGCGTATGCAAATGGCGGACGTGCGCCACACGACCAGGGCGACCATGCGCACACACTTTGTAGGACTACTTGTAGGACAACTACCAGGGCGGCCGAGCTTGTAGGACAGTTGTATGCCCAGGGCGAACGAGTTGTGTGGCTTTGTAGGACAATTATAATATTAGTAAGCTTATTTTATGAGCGACCATGCATAATCGTTTTGTACTTTGTCCGACATTGTGACCGGTCATGGTCACCCTGTACTCGATGGGATGACCATGCTCGGTCACTCTGTAGGACATGTTAAACGTGATTATCATTTAAATGAGTGTAAGCAGGATAATTATAATATCAGTATTATGATAGAAGTAAAGATAACATGAAGGCTGGTCAGAAAAAAAATTAACTGACGCCATAAAAGATGCGGTAATAATATATAAAGTTTAATATGAACTTGAATGCTTTAAACCAGTATTTTTAACCCGCAATTAAGCTTCTGTAGCGCGGAGCGCCAGATGTCGACAGGACTATAAAATTTCAGTAAAAACAATAAACATTATTGATAAAGTATTGATATTATTATATCAATAAGTAGGAGAATTTAAACAAAGGCATACATGATAAAAAAGCAAAGAGTGGAGGGGGTCCAGAAATATTTTTTTCAACAAGGAGGGCATTATCATAAAAAAGGTTGAAAAACACTGCTTTAAACACTAAAACTTGACGTGGTAGATCGATATCGCAACCGGTCCGCTAATAATACCTAGATGCTCTCGGCGAAGGCTGTGACTTGTGACCATCGTACTTAGATACAAATTACAATCGATAATAATATTGTTGTAAGTTCAATCGACTTCAACTTCATTGCAAAATGACAATAATAATAATTTGTATTAAATTCTGCCTAGTTATTTTGGTTATACAGGGTGTAATAAAACTAAATGATAATACTAAGAGCCATCGCAAACAGTGCGACTTGTCGTTGCGTCTAGTCGTTGTGTCTAGATGCCGAGCTGTCGCTTGCATCGACGACTAGTCGTTGCGTCTAGTCGCCGAGCTGTCGCTTGCATCGACGACTAGTCGTTGCGTCTAGTCGCCGAGCTGTCGCTTGCATTGACAACTAGTCGTTGCGACAGACGCCGTGCAGGAAGCCATCATTAGTAGTAGAGTATTCGAGAGAGACGGCCGTGTTGTTCATCTTGTGAGTGAATATGGATGAGGTTCTAGTTGCACTTGCCTTGGTGCTTAGGCATAATTCCTTCCTTCGCGCGACTGTCGTCGTGTGTGCGCGTGTACGCGATTCCAGACGCAGCGACTTGACGCGAGCGCGCGCGGCTCCCCTAGCTTGTCGTTGCGACTCTGCGACTCTGACGTCAAGTGTGCGGAGCTTCGAACAAAATATATGAAAATTGTCGGCCGCAGCCTGTCGTTGCGTCTAGTCGTCGAGCTGTCGCAGACGCCTGTCGCATCGTGTGCGCCTACACTTAAGGGACACATACACACTAGTATTATCAATATGTTTTGTTACACTATAAACAATATTATGTTGCTGGAGAAACCCGAACTACGGTCAGTCTTAAGGTTAACCAGTCTACAACTTTACTTTTAAGATTCGATAAAAGTTCACTCTGTATGATAATTGATATAGCATAGCTAGCGGTGCCAAATTTTGCCGTAACAGCGAAGACTAGATTTAGTATTTTTCTTTAATCGTCAACCCCCAATTCAATACATATTTAAAATTGAAATCATAACGTGGCCTGAAAAAATCTTCAGAAAATTACGCACTAGTGGAACAGGCATTAGAGAAAATTGCTTGCAAAATATTAAAAAAAGTACCTGAAGAACTTGTGTTACGGGTACCAGACAACGGAAATATATTTAATATTTTTATACTATGCATATATTTAAGATTTTTATTACTGGTTGTGTATTAAATATGTGTATGATACACATATTTAATACACAACCAGACCCGGGAACATTGAAAACTTTTTGTTTCGTCGGCGGGATTCGAACCCGCGACCCCCGGCTTGAGCTGCCACACACTCAACCAATTGAGCCACACAGGTCGTTAATATATGGTCAAGTATCAACGCACGTACCCGATTTTGATGGAACCACGCCTAAACCACGCAATCGATTTTGATGGAATTTAATATAAAGGTACTTTAAGTTCCGGGAAAGTACACATGATAGTTAATTTCATCGAGTAAAGATACACCGTAACTTATTTCAGCGCTAAGAAGTTGCGAATAAAATTTAACATAATATTTTGTCTGAATTGTAACTATTTTAGTGAAAAACACGTCATCAGCAAGGTTAAGAACCTTCAGTTATGCAAGTCACAACAGCTGAGCTAATATTAGGTATCGCTTTATGCGGGTACTTTAAAAACACTAGGCCGTTTACGAAATATCATCATCATCAGCTGTGTACCTATCTCACAGTATATTGCACTGACACCGGAGGTCACCGACCTCGCACTGATAAGCGGGCTGATAAGACGTGACGTAACAGTTCATAGAGGAGAACCGAGCCGTCGAGTTCCCGGAACACCTGGGAAACTTACAAAATCTGTTTTCGGAATAATGTTATGCCGGCCAAACACTCATCGTGCAAGTTTGACAAACTGCGAGAAATCTCCAAAATGCAAGAAGGAGCAAAATACTATCATAATATTATTATGGTATTCAATAATCATAAAGTTGAAACTATTAACTAATTACTGTACAACCTTCATATATTTGTAAACTTAAAATATATAAACAGTAGTATTAAAAATAAGTAGGTAGCAATCACATTTCGAGATTAATTTCTATCTGCAATAATAATCGTTATTTTTATCTTATCCTCAGTAGCACCGACATAACTAGATATATCTAGATATATAGACATAGATATATAGACATAACTAGATATATCTAGATATATATATCTCTACAGGGGTAGAGTCCCCTAGTCAGCCTACTCTACGTCGCCGTCGCGCTCGGCCGGTACTACACGTCGCGGACTGACAAACAAATATTTCTTATGTTGGAAAAGTCTCTTGCAGATTCTCTTAGCCAATATTTTTATTGGTATTTATTTCCCTATGTGTCCGTCAATGACAAAATTATATTATATCTAAGTATAGTTAAGAATAAAGTATAGTAGATCATATATGTTGTTAACTATTAATTACGTGTATGGTTTAGTTTACTGCGTTTAAATTCATTTTGATCTAAATGTAAACAAAATCTTTAAGCTCGACCAAATTAGTTTGCCAATGATTGTACTCGTATGTATTTGTTGCTGTGCAGTCTGCACATTTATTAACTTAACATTAAAAATGTATAATGGTCGCCCATACTGAGCTTTGATTCGGTTTCTTTTAGACACGAAGTGTAGTGTGGAGTAGAAATCCCAGTCATAATAATGTAATATAGTCACAGCATATCAAAGCAAAATGTGTGGTGAAACTTATTTCACTTAGGGGTTGTTTAGGGCACATATTGACGTTTTAGTATATCATCGTAATTTTTTCCTGAAGTTGTAGAAGATATTGGGAGAGGCCTTTACCCCTACCCAGTGTGACAGCATCTAAAATATAACCAGGAAAAATTGACCTGCGAAATAGCATCATGACATATCCTTAGTTTAGTGATATCTGGCAGAGATGTTGTGTTTACATTTTTTTACGTTTTATCCATCGTGACATCACAATCTGTGTTATTGAAGTAATTGTATGCGAAGACCCCTCAACAGTTTGCAAATTGGCACGAATTGACATACAAAAACACATCTAATCCAATCGAAAACGTACTTTATCTTCGAGCAGTAGAGTCGAGAACGTGTTGTCAAGGCGATGCGTTAAAATTCTGTGCATGTTCGAAAAGCTTTCCAGGTATTCTCGACAAACATAAGCTGCGTGATGCGACAGAGAGCAAAATACAATTCTAACAAAATGGCTAAAAAAATTAATACGCTCCCATCTTACTATCTAGATTGTATGTCTAGAATCTAGTAGATTATTATTAAGAATCTAGTAGTTAATTCATTTTGCAAAGTCTCGAAACGGAATAAAAATCTTACTTGTTTGTAGCATATCCTTAGAATACTGCTCACGAAACTGAAGTCACCACAGTATGTTTCCATATAAATTTTGAGGAGTTCCCTCGATTACTTATGGATTCATTCATCAGGACACCACTTTTATGAATATGGTACCAAATTGGGATGATAACCTATAAGTACACCAAAAAATTGAAAATCGGTTCACAAACGGCGGTGTAATCGTTGAACATAAAAAACGAACATAACACCACCTCCATTTTGAAAGTCGGTTAAAATTGTAGCCTATATGTTATTCTGATGTATAAGCTATATTATTGTAAAGTTTCATTAAAATCCGTTCAGTACTTTATGCGTGAAACAGTAACAAACATCCATACATACATCCAAACTTTCGCCTTTATAATATTAGTAGGATATCATACCCTACTTATGTTGGCCGTGATTTTATTATTTGAGGTTGTTATTTTTTACCCCATGGAAACGCAATTCGCAAAAAAAAACATACATAAGAATTTTAACATAATATGTTTTGTGTTACCTAAGTCCTAATAGATAAAAAGTGTCGCAGCAATCAGCATAGACAGATATACAGAGTGTAAGAAAACTAAGTGATAATACTTTAGGGTGTGTATGTGTTCCTTATAGAAAGTTCACTGTGAAAGTAGCAGCGCTGAAAGACCAACATTTTTTTTTTTCACTTTTGTATGGGCAAGCGCCCCAGCGTCACGACTCACGAGCTTCCCTATACAAAAGCGAAAAAAAATTGCTCTTTCAGCGCTGCTACTTTCACAGTGAACTATCTACAAGGAACACTTACGTTAATTATTATCACTTAGTTTTGTTACACCCTGTATAAGTGATACCAACTGGCGATTTGTGAATGAGCTATCAGCC
The DNA here is from genome assembly GCA_905187585.1 of Cyaniris semiargus. Taxonomy (NCBI): domain Eukaryota; kingdom Metazoa; phylum Arthropoda; class Insecta; order Lepidoptera; family Lycaenidae; genus Cyaniris; species Cyaniris semiargus. Next base: position 16,505,308 of record LR994558.1, read on the forward strand.
AGTATCAGCGATAAACTGATAACACGTTGAAAGGCCTTGATCAGGTGGTGTCGGAGATCTTTCACTGCATTTTTTGTTTCAAAAGTAATTAAATATTATCTATTCTTGTGATAAAAAATATATTTACTAATTTTTTATGCTATAATGATAAGAAGAAATAATGTAGAGTTTTTAAATTTTTATGGGCTTATAATGATCATTTTGCTTAATACTAGATTAAACGAATTATTACTTATAATTATTATTATGTAATTATTACTTCGATTTTAGGGATAAAAACTATCATAATTCATAAGTCATAATCATAACACATCCTATCTTAGGACTCAAAGTATCAGCTCATTAAAATTTTCATTACAATTAACTCAGTGGTTCAAGCGCGAAGAGGTAGCAGATAGGAAGACAAAAACACATTTATAACATGAATACAAAAAAACCCATAATAAACGTGGGTTCACAGAATGTCGCTTGTATTTTTTCGGGGAAGTTCAGCCCTACTTGACAAGTGGCAAGCGATTATCGTAAACGCCAACAAAATGTATGCGATTTGACATAAGTCATCGCTTCGCTAGCGAATCTAATGTCAAATCCCATACATTTTGTTGACGTTTACGATAATCGCTTGCCACTTGCCAGGCCTTCTGAGGTGCGTGACTCATCATGTCACTACTGTGTCAGTTGGCACTTAGCGCTAGTATTATGCAAGTTTGTCGTACACCTAGGTCCTAGATGTGCGGACTACTGTCATAATATAACCGCAAAGAGTAACTTAACCGTGCCTTTGAAATTAATAAATATATTTTTTTTTAATTTTAAAAAATTAATTAAAAATAATTTTTTAGTTTCTTTATCCCTGATCACACTTATATACGCGCGTGCGCCGATTCTGCGGTGTAGTTTCAAGGTCTACTGTATAAATTTATACGGTGGTAAACTATTTTAAGATAACGTATTTTATTTTTATTTCTTAAAATGGTGCCGACCGGTTTGGAATTTTGAATACAGATTTAATCGTTGTCATTGAAACTGTTAATGTCACGCTGGTGATTATATAATTAATTTATAGACTACAGTTTAATGCTTTTAATATTTATTCGCTCAGCAACCACCATAAGTCCATAACCTGATGAAGCGTGACAGCGCCATTATTGCTGTCTTTCGGCTCAGAAATAGTCAAATTCTTTAGTATCGTTTAGGTTCCGGTAGTGTTAAAAAAATATTTAATACGGGGAATATGTAGTTAATAAAAAAAATTAAAACGGGGAATATGTAGTTAATGAAATTGTCTATCTATTGTCGGGTGTTTCAAATAAACGTAATTTGTAAATACTAGGGAGATGCTGAAAGTATGCTTCAATTTTAATAAATTGGTATTACTTTGGAAGCTATTATATCATGAGTATAATAAACAAAAATAGAAAATTTAAAAGGGGGAAAGGAATGTTGATATTCTGAAGATTATTGCTGTATTTTATTATAACTTTGTAGCTTTCAAATTATGAGTTTATAAGGCTCTAAATACGGTAAATTACGGAATCTCCGTAGGGGAAGGCCCTTAATTAAGAAATTTAAAAAAACCCGCCAAACAACTTTAAAAAGTGATTAAATAATATTTACTGCCTTTAAGTTCAAATAATTCCTAAGTGTAAAGTAATATTTTAGTCCATAATTATTGTCACGGTCACGTCACGGTGTGTCGGGGGACCGCCAAATAAACTACAACCTACAACCGCCAAGTCGCTAATTATCTCGATTCGGTTCGCTGATCCTTAAACTATATTAATGTTATGTGAAATCAAACATCTACATCAGCGGTCCACCGACACACCTTTACAACAATTACGGATCATCCCAGGTGATGCTGCAGCAGCAGCATGTAAATATTTACTGCTTATCTACGTCTTACTGGTCGTCGCAATTAAAATGAGCCCAAGCACAAAACCTCTGCTCTAAGTTGGCGAGGAGTTGGATATCCTATTAATTATCAGGTGATGCCGCAGCACCAGGGTCAACTTTCCATTATGTGTATATGTATAATGTATATTCACAAATGTCACGAACTAGAATTAAAATATTAAACCCATCAAACGACTGCAAGTTGCTATAACGGCCTTTCATGAACCAGATAAACCCAGATTTTCCAGCACTGAGCAGGTTGATGATAATGAATTATAGCTACGAACACTCTCGATCATGTCAGGTTACAAACAAAAAAAACTAGATCAAAATCGGTCCACCCGTTTGGATGCTACGATGCCACAGACAGACACACACACAGACAGACAGACACGTCAAACTTATAACACCCCTCTTTTTTGTCGGGGGTTAAAAACACGGCTGTGGAAAAATGTTACAAACGAAGAAGAAACAAGTCGTGTTTATAGAGCGTTTTCTCCTACGCACTAAGATATTTAATACAATAGAACAAACTATCAGCTGGTTCGTTTTATTGCATTGTTACTTTCACTGATGCTCAAGGAATATTTTTTCTCATTATTTGTAGTTTGTACAAGGTATTATTGTCTATGCAAATAACTTTTTATAAATATTTCATAAAATTGGATAATCACAGAAGTTTAACTGAGCACTAAAAGTTTAACTGGGTGTTAAAAATGTGTAGTTTTGTAGAGCTGACTGAGAGTTATTCGACGGACCATTAATTAGGAAAATAGTTCCTAATGTTAGACTAACTGCTAACACTTAATATTATGTATTTGCCGTTTGTTTCACGATATAAATCACTGAATACTATGTGCAATATTCGTGTGTGTGTTTGTGTGTGCAGACGCATGAGTTTGTGCACCTGCGTATGTGTGTGTTCATAACCTGAATGCGAAGTGCATGCTGCTCGTGTCATTAAGACATTCTTGGCAGAAATACTGCGCTGAGCATGTTCGAGTTTTAAATTGGTCGGGGGAACTACCGATACTGTGACTTGTGAGTGACCTCGAGTGTCTGTGATCCGTGTCCTCAACATGTGACATGACACACCGCTCTGTATAATATTGTGTATTATGTAGTAATGTGTGTATAAAGGAGAGTTTGACTCTACAAAACTTTGATAATACTAATTACTAACATAAAATCCATACTAAATGCGAAAGTGTGTCTGTCTGTCTGTCTGTCTATCTGTTACCTCTTCACGCCTAAACCGCTGAACCGATTTTGCTGAAATTTGGTATGGGGATACTTTGAGTCCCGGGAAAGGACATAGGATACTTTTTATCCCGGAATAATGTACGGTTCCCGCGCGATAAACGAATTTTGGCGCAACGAAGTTGCGGGCGTTATCTAGTTATTGTAATAATTGATAAAAATACATTTTGTCAAAATAAGCTGCAAGGGTTGGAGAATCGTGATAAAAAGATTTTAATTTCTAAGAGTTAAGACTTAAGAGTTATGATTCACTTAGTATTTTTACACAGTTTATTTACAGAATTAATTGGATCCAACAATGGACATATATGATGTAATTATTATCAAATCATGTTGACTCAGCGCTAATGTCTTGTATCAACTAAGTCATAAAAATTCCCAATTGCTTAAATATATAACTGCCATTAAACATTATATGAGTTTTTAGTAGTTTTGATGTATTAATATAGAGATAATTGCAAGCTAATCCACTAGATCTAATCTACATTAGAGCAGGACGTCTAAAAACACCTTTCCTTTTCCCACGGCCGATACTAGGTGAATGAAAGTGTAGCTACATAGAAGGCTACGTATAGTACTGAATCATCTGTGTTACGTCAGCGTGTGCGAATTTTGCGGTGCGTTATCCTCATGCCGTCTCGCTCGCGCGCGCGTCACAGACTCAGAATGCGTCATGAACTCCTGACAGTTTTTTTTTTAACCAAAAGAAAACACAAGTGGCACACGTTTGTAGTTGCATCGCGCTTTATACTGATTTTGATATCTCGCTCGATCATTCGGAGGTCTTCTAAAATTTTCATTTTACAACACAAGAAGAATAACCAAGGGACATACAGTGAGTGGTTTTTGCCACACCATTTTTTTTCCATTGTTTTAGTGTTCAATTACAGCATTCTATGATCGTTTCTACTAAAACGTTTAAAATTATCTAGATCTGTTCATCATTTTCTATTCAGTATTCATCTATTAAAATATAATGTGCAAGAAATAGTAAAATAAATATTCATTAGTAAATCCGTCTAATCTTATCATTTGAAAAGTCAAATGATTTTGTAAATAAGGAAATAAAAAATGTTTCTTGATAGTGAAAAATAAATAACAAAACGTTTGCCAATTCAATTCCCATAACAACACTAGATTGGAATTGAATTGGCAAACGTTTTGTTAATTTATTTTTCACTATCAAGAAATGTTATCGACTTCCTAAAAAGATTTTATTGGCCTATATTATATAATATATTACTCTCATTGTACCATTAGACAAATGTCTTAATAGCAGATGGCGGACCTACGTTATTTGGTCGGCTTATGTCATGTTAGTCGACACGTGTAGACGTGGGCGCCGCCTTCAAATTTTCCGGCGGCGGCGCGCTGGCAAATTTCAGTCGGCTGCGGCGTGGCTTTTTTACAGCTATTTTTATAAAAATCCAATCCACTCGTCTAAACCTAAATTTGAACAATTTGCTCATGTCTAGTAAATGTCAAACCTTACCTAGCTATTTTAAATTAGGTAAAACAAAAACAATTTTCCAAAGATACTTAGGTAGGTACTTTATTAGCCTCATAAACAATTTTTTCGCAAATTATCTTATATATAAAATTCTCGTGTCACAATGTTAGTTACCGTTTTTCTCCGAAACGGCTTTACTGATTTTTACCAAATTTTATATGCATATTCAGTAGGTCTGAGAATCGGCTACTGGGTACTTTTTATATTGATAAGTGCATTTGTTGAATAAACAATAGTAAATTATTACAACTCGAGACTGACGGCAACCAACGTTTGCCGGGACAGCTAGTTTTTTTATGATATTTTAAATTTTACACATTTTGTAGTTGTGCACGAATATATAATCTTATTTACATGCGCCGAACTTAGACGGGACCTTTTAGCCGTAATAGTTAACCCGGCTACCGAAAAAAAAATTCGCTTGGTGTACTAGTTGCAGATATACAAAGCTTTGGCGAGAGTAGCCAGATGAAGAAATACATTTTTTCTTTCCCAATACGACAAAAAATAAATTACCATCTTTTGGTTCAGACCGGTCAGCGCTGGCAATGTACATGATGACGGGTCAGCACATATAAAATGGAGTACAACCTTGCCTCTAGGTCCTTTAAGAGAGAGATCACTCGGGAAAAGAAACAGCACGTCAATAGAATAATTGGTGAGAGACTCGAGCGCCTCCCTTCGGGAACCCGTGCATTCTGGTCTCTGGCCAAATCTATTGAAGGAATTTCTGCAAGCCATCTTTACCATCTCAATACGTAGGAAATGGATCATTGGCCCACGACACAAAAGACAAAGCCGATCTTCTGGACAAGCTCATTGCGTCAAACTCGACCCTAGATGACGGGGGATAGAAACTGCCGATCATACCGCGATTCACGAGCAGCATGTCGGATATCCGGTTTCATCAGCGCTCAGTGCGTATAGCCCTTCGTCCCATTGATATCCAAAAGTCGAGTGGGCCTGACGGAATCCCTCCTATTGTATTAAAAAAGTGTGCTCCAGAGTTAGCTCCGATCTTAAAGCGTCTTTTTCGGATCTCCTACTCTTCTGGCATTGTCCCGGCTTCTTGGAAGACAGCCTTGGATTGCTCGATTCCCAAAAAAGGTGACCGCTCAAACCCTTCCAACTACAGACCAATAGCTATAACCTCCCACTTCTTGAAGATAATGGAATCCATCATCAATAGCTAGCTCCTTCGATACTTGGACACCCAGGGATTACTAAGCGACAAACATTTCGGGTTCCGTAAGGGTCGCTCGGCTGGTGATCTCTTGGCGTCCTTAACAGAGCGAGGCAGTATTTCAGTCGGGACTAACGCCTACAACTCTACAAGGCGCAGGTTCGGCCTCATATTTTTTTTTTCAAATACTTTATTCACTTTATTACAATTGTTTTACAGTATACATTAATACGCCAAACTGAACTAGCAGTTTGTAGGCGTTCCGCTCTATGGAATATTATTCTCATCTCTGGGCAGGGGCGCCTAAATAACAACTACTCCCTCTGGATCGTATCCAACAAAGGGCTGCTCGGATTGTTGGCTGCCAGAGTGTTTCAAACAGGCTGGACCCCTTGGAATTACGCCGCGATGTGGCTTCACTCTGCATCCTCTATCGGGTGTATCACGGGGAGTGCTCTGAGGTATTGTTCGGAATCATACCTCCTGCAACTTTTTGCCATCGTTCCACGCGAAAAATATACCATCCTCATCAACTTAATGAGTGGCAGTCTTACACCGTGCATTTTTCGCGTTTTTTTCTGCCGCGCACTCTAAAACTCTGGAACGAACTGTCACCAGTAGTATTTCCGGACCAATATGACCTGCAAACCTTTAAGAAGAGAGCAGCTCTTCTAATATTGCGATTGTCCATGGGCGACGGTAGTTGCTTTTCATCAGGTGCCCCATTTGCTCGTTTGCCCCATTATTTTATAAAAAAGAAATATAGCGCCAACATTCCTGTTATGTAGGGTCATCTTGAATGTCTTGGCAACTATGTTTTTTCGATAGTTGTATCAGGAATGATGACGCTTCGTTGCTAGTGCTGGCTGTATTTGGGGCTGAAGTTCCTGGCATTGCTATGCCATTTCCATACCATTTCTTTAATGTACGACGAAAGTCGTAAAATACTTCAATTATTATAATTTTTTATCTCCCACACCGGTTTCGGTGACGGTGGCCGGTTTCGTTGAAACCAGGCCAGGTACCCAGTACACAACCCACGAAAACCGAGTCAAGAGCCACGCTCTTAACCACTGGACCACGGAGGCGTTACTTTAATTGTAAGTTTATTAACACTAGTTTTGGAGAATTCAGTCATTTTTATGAAAATTTTGGAAAACAGCCGCGCAGTGAATGGCGGCCCGCGGCGGCGGCGGCGGCGCGCGAGCGCCACACGGCGGCGGCACGCTGGCGCGACGCCCATGTCTAGTCACGTGTCGCCTGAGCTTGACATAACCCAACCAAATTACGTAGGTCCGCTCTCTACTCTATCTACGTCTTCTCTGGTAGTACATACTAACTAGGTGTGTAAAGGTGCCGGTTGGCAGCGGGCGACATGAAGCGGCAGCGTCTTGCGAATCTGTCAAATTCATATAAATTTAGAAATGCATCTACACGTCGCGTTGCGGTCTGAATCGACCCTAACACTTCAACTGAGAATTGGACGTATATTTGACAGAGGACCCATCAAAAGTCATACAAACGCATTACCTTGAACGGACGTTGACACTGAAAACTGAGCCCTATTTAGACAGCGACAAGTGCTAAAATTAAGCAACACACTAACACTGACACATTTCGATAAGCGATAAAAGAAATCGTTTTAAATATAGGTTTGTGTAGTAGGTACTTGCAGTTGTGAGTGTGACCCACAGATATAAATATTGACACGTCTTACGAAATACCGGGAAACCCTACATTATTTTTAATTTAATTAAACAAACTTGAACACTGACTACTAGATGATACCTACCTAGGAGTTAAGTGTGAAAAGATATAATTCGCATTTATAATATCTATACTAATATTATAAAGCGGAAGAGTTTGTTACTTTGTTTGTTTGTTTGAACGCGCTAATCTCAGGAACTACTGGTCCGATTTGAAAAATTCTTTCAGTGTTAGATAGTCCATTTATCGAGGAAGGCCATAGGCTATATTTTATCACGCTGAGACTAATAGGAGCGAAGAATTAGAGGAAAATGTGGAAAAAACGGGGGGAAATTATTTGAAAGGGCTTATTTGAACGCGCTAATCTCAGGAACTACTGGTCCGATTTGAAAAATTCTTTCAGTATTAGATAGCCCATTTATCGAGGAAGGCTATAGGCTATATTTTATCACGCTAAGACTAATAGGAGCGAAGAAATAGAAGAAAATGTGTAAAAAACGGGGGAAATTATTTGAAAAGGCTTATCTCACGAACTACTAGAGCAATTTTTCTGTTTTTTGGGTCAGATAAGAAGTAGACCACGTGAAGGATCATAGGCTATTTTTTGTAGACTGATTTCTCTGTGAAATATCTATTTACGCGGGCGAAGCCACGCGGAAGGTCTAGTACTTTATATTATGGCAAAACAACGGGACAGCTAGTTAGTTATAATTATGTATATCGATATTCAAATATAAATATTTAAATTACGCTGGAATAAAGAAAAAAAATGCTAAAAGGTGTAGATAATGACAAAAGGTGATTTAAAATGTTGGCAATCGACATTTAAAATCGACGAGCAAAAAATGAATATTATGCTTTAACCACCCGTGATGAGCGTGCGCGAGCGAGTGAGCGTATGGGTACAATAGCGGCGCGGTAAAAAACATAGCAAACCGTTTGTGTATGACGCATCACGCACCTCAGAAGCAACTGAAGCAAAAGTAATTGCTTTTAGGGTTCCGTACCTAGAGGGCGAACGAAACCCTGCTGAGTCTCTACATAACGCCTGCGTGGTTCAGTGGTTAACAGTGTGGCTCTTGACTTGGATGTGGATCATGGGTTCAATTTCCGCGTTGGAAAATATTGTTTTTTGTTTTCAGGTTTTAGGATAAGGATAATGCGGGCTGATCACCTGATTGTAGGACAAGAAAGATCGTATGCATGAGCATCGGATGGCCAAGTACGACCGAACTCTACATTTTCGATTAGCTTAAGCTGTGCCTCAAGTAGGGTCATCGCGTTCCACAGTTCACCAGCCAGATTATAATATTTATTATTGATAAGTGCCGTATCTAACAAACATCATTGATCATGCCAACTAAGGCTTAGTTCGAGTGTTACAAAATGGGATGTTCAAATCTCATAAACAACATATTGCAAGAAAAGTGTTATAAAACGCTTTAGGTATATTTTCAAATTATTTCGTGATATTTTTTAGCACTTTCAAGCACTTCCGTACAAGCTCGTTATCAGCTCATAAATGAATTTCAATGATGGAAGGAATATCTTACGTAATAAAGTCTAATTTGCCTTAAAATATTTAGTGCGGATAGGTCATAGGTGACACTATGTGTTCAGATTTAATTATTAATATCTTAACCTAAACAACAATATTAAAATCTTTGTATTTCTTAATTGCGAGTTAAGTGATGTTTTAATTATGTAACAATATTATTATTTATTAAGATTGGGTTCACTGTCAGTATCCGAATTGGGATAGCCAACTTGTGTAGCGACTAGCGACTAGCGACACACCGCGCTCGGTGCGAACTGACCATTACGAACTATATAATTTAAAGTTTAAACTTCATTTAGCAACACTCGCACGCATAGCGCATACACTGCACTCTACAGTTATATGTGAGTGTGCGTCTGTGTGTGTCGGGGAATCCCCGCGCGCAGATTCAGGTCATAACTGACCCGAGCAATACTCGGAAGGCGTTTACAATTGGTTATGGTAATGAGATGGTAACGGATAGAGTATTTGTCATGGGGACAAACCACTTAGACACGTCATGTAACGTGTTTAGCGTATTCGTTACATAAAAACTATTTGTGAAAACTTTTAAACGGTTAATAGTTACAATCTAGTTAAGTTAATTAATATAATAGTTGTAAGTTTTCCGAAGAAATGAACATCTATACATATTATAATAAAACTGTAGAAATGAAGATATTCAAAAAATAATAAGCGGGGGGTGTCACTACATCGCTATAGAAGCCAAAAATATGGTTAGTTTTTTGTCTGTCTGTCTGTCTGTACGTTTGTTCCAGCATCACACGAAAACTACTGATCCGATTTGAATGCGGTTTTCACAGATATATTTGTCTTCTTCCAACTTAACATTTATAATTATAATTTTTCACAAGTATAATTTTTTCCCCGCACCCCTCTAAGGGGACAAAAATGAAATAAATAAAATTATCAAGAGAGTAACAAAGTTATAATAGTAGTCCTACTACTCTTTAATCGTTTAACGCGTCATAACTTATAACTGTGCATTTTATTGTTTAGCAAGACAATACTTTAACTCGGAAATGGACGTAGGATGAAAATATGTAAGTATGTATTGTCTTGCTAAACATTAAAATTTTAGTTAGCTAGTTAAGCTTTAAGTGTGATGAGACAATTTATTATAATATAAGTATGAACTATGCATGCAGGAATAAGCATGGTTCAACTTAAAATTATATTTTAAGAGATTTTCTTTTTGTTAATTTCAGGAGTGTTTACTAGCATAAGAGGGCGATTTATATACTAATAGCAGGACGATCAGTATTCCGGCGATCGCTCTGAAGTCTGAACAAAACAAATAATGGAATTACTCATTCACCTCCGAGAAAAAACAAAAGAAGTTGGGAGAATTCGCGACCCGGAACCGGCAGGGACGCACTAATCAATATAATAGACCCACTATGAAAAAAAATATATATATAGCCTTCGTCCTCGCAATCACACGTGCCGAGGGATGTTGAGCTCTATGCTCTGGGCGCTAGAGTCCATAGTGAGTGGACGGGGATTAAACGGGTCGCTCTAGTTATAAATAGATTTTCACGAAAAAGAAATGTTACAGGGACTCGGTGCAGGCACAGAGCAGCTGCACGCAGAGACAGACTCGTTAATTGTTTGTAAATTACAGCCAGCTATATAATATAATTTAAACTCAGAAAAAATTTGATACATTAGATGTATTATGCAAAACGTACGTAGTTTCAAAACTTAAATAAAGGTTTGTTTGTTTGCTAAATTTGGTCTAGAAAAAATACTTCTGCGTTTTATTTTATTAAGAATTTTAAGATGAATAATTATTTATTCATGAATCATGATTAATATGATGCAGTAATCTGCAGTTTATTTTTAAGAGTTTATTATTTTTAACTAGAATTTCTTTAGTTCTTACTGAAATGTATCAATAATTTTAATATATCGTAAATATTATAGAGAAATCAAAAGTTATGGGAATGTTTGAACTATTTTTATTTATATGGCTACCTACCTTCCACACGATAACCAGTAGCCAGCTGTATGCTAACTTTTACAATAATAAGTAATTATTTTTTAATAATAATTATATTATAACGAATGCGATTGTGCACCGGATGGCCGATAATAGTTTAATTAACTCCACTAATTAGCTCAAACAAACAGACGCATTTATTTATATATTATGTATATCTACCGCAACGGGACCCATAATATGTTTTCCTCCCAATGATAATACCGTTTTCCTTGAAGCCCGAACTGCGTCGGCAATAGAGATTTAATAATAATTAAGTAGGTTTTAAACCCTAGATAGAACTTATTATTTTATTAATATAATACACCAAAATTATGAATAGAAAGACTAAAAGTTAAAGAAGGAATTACATTGGCTTCAATTAATTAAATACAAAAATAACATAAAAAAAATAACTCCCGAAAAAAATATGTTGTCTCTGTTGTCACATTACTCGCGTTCTAATTTTTCGAGACCACACTCTCACAGACGCAATTAAGGCGCGTGCGGGGGAGGGGCGGTGTGCGGGGGCGAGCAAGGGGCGGCGGGCGCGCGCGGGCGAGGGGGAGCACCCGGGAGAGAAAAAATGCGAGAAAAACGCGGATAACGGAAACGCTCGTGACACGTGACTCCACGCACCCCGGCGCGTCGCCATGGCAACGGCCGCGCGTGCTAGCCCGGAGGGGGGAGGGAGGGGGCGATGTTTACGCCGATACCCGTGCTAGATGCGGAGCTACTATTCGGTAATCTGTGGTACTGTTAGTACTAACGTAGGGCACTTAGCTAGTAAACACTAAACACAAATTATATAAATTGTCACGTCTTATAATACAATGACATTAAATTATTAGATCACCTAGGTTTAACATAATATACTGAGATATACCAGTCATCTACGGACTATCGTCGTTAGTCGTTACGTCTTCACGCTAAAACCACTGAACCTAAATCAAAAATTTGATGAGATAAAATATTTTGGTATACCGTATGGACACCTACGGTCTTACCACAAAATGTTTAAACATCTATTGAACAGTTGTTTTGAGACTATTATGTACTGAATTATTTTCTAATCAACTGTTCAACAGGTGTTTAAATCTTTTGTAGTAAGACCGGTAGAGTCTCGAGACACGTTAACGTTAAGGGATCGTGTTCATCGCAGAATGTGCGAATGTAAGTGTAAATGCAGACAACATCTTCATCTTGTACCAATATAACTAGAAATCAATCTTACCTCACTACTGTTTCTACTTCTTACTACTATGATATATTCTCATATATATATATATATATATATATATATATATATATATATATATATATATATATATATATATATATATATATATATATATATATATATATACTCTGTCCTACATAATCACTGTTGTCCCTACTAGTACTATTGTGGTTAATAATATTTTAACTTTCTTATGCAAAAGTTAACTGTGTATTCTGCCATTCCCAATTAGATAATTATATTAATGTTGATGGGCACGACATGACGGCCAATGACCGCTATGAAGGAATGATTGTAATATCTTTTTATAATTCATAACCAAGTAATTAGAAATTCAACCATCTAGGGATTTTACTCAAAAAGAAAATACACTGTGTATATAGACCTTATAACTTATACTTAAACTGTGTTTTGTCCTTATAAATTTGGTTCCTTTTGAACTGTCATGTAACGACAGCCGCGTACCGCTGAAGGCCACCTAAATATTGCAAATGTATTGAAAATGTGTACCTAGGTACACATTTTTGACAAGTATTGTAGAACATGTTTTTTGACGGAGTTACTTTTCCTTAGTTTTTATTATTCGTAGGGCGAAATACTTTATGTGGCAAAACAACGTTTGCCGGGACAGCTAGTATTGTATAAATTTTACTTGTTTACACAGCGGGAATCTTTTTATTAGTAAGAGGGTAAGTGGTAGAACGAGTCGTAACAATTTTGAAATTACTTTATTGATAATGTTCACAACAAACTAAAATTCTTAATTTACATAACTATGTAGTAACTCTTTCAATAATGTTGTTTTTTTTTCAGCCGAAACATTTGTTATGCTCGTGAAAATGATAAAAACTATTTTTAGATAGTTTGCGCTTGCTAAGTTTTTACGACGTATTATGTCAAGGTTTAACGACAATACATTATAAATACTTAAAATGTTTATAAAAAAATGACAAAAAATAAACACACTGCATCTAATGAATTAAAAATCTACAAGAAACAAGCGCAGAATTAAAAAGATCAGCCTTAATCCTCGAGACGGTTGCAATATGAGCCGTACGTTTATATAATTTAGGGCTATATTTCGGCGGTGCGCCGGCAGATATGTAATATCTTTGTTTACGTCAGTTACACGTGTTCGGCCCGGCCTTGACGGTGCTCGGCAACGGATGGGAAAAAATCTATAGGGGGCGGCCTAGTTATACCCTCCGGTCCGCCGCGCCTTGCCCGCTAGACACGACACGCGACTCTACGCGTGCTTCTGGAAAATAACTTAGTAGTACTAATACGTATCGCACTCATAAAAAAGGCGAAAGTTTATGAGAAGACGCCGAACAGATTTTGATAAAATTCCTTGTTCCCGTTTCCGTGGGAATGCCGTGATAAAATGGAGCCTACATTACTGCAAAGTTTCCTCAAAATATATCTCATATCTTTCACTCCCCCTTACAACCTTTTTTTCGAGTTAAAAAGTAGCTTATGTCCTTTCTCAGGCTCTAGACCAGTGGTTCTTAACCGGTGGTCCGCGGACCACTGGTGGTCCCTGGATGCATTTCAAGTGGTCCGCGAAACCATCCTAATAATATGTGAGAATTCAGAAGTTAATAAAGAGTATGCAGTTACAAAAATCACATTACATTAAAATCTGTAGACTGCAACTATTAGATGTTTGTCAAATAAAAAAAAGAGTGATAACTGATAATTATAAAGTTGTGCTCGTTTTCTTTATCAAACAACCCTTAGTTTAGGTAAACCAACTGGGTGGTTCCCGGCTAGACAAACATTTGGTAAAATGGTCCCTCATGACTAAAAGGTTAAGAACCACTGGTCTAGACTATCTGTGTACAAAATTTCATTACAGTAATTTTGGCATGAAAGCGAGACAGACAGACAGACAAAGATACTTTCGCATATTTATAATATTAAAGTATGGAACTTACGGTGTACATTTTTCCGTGACAAACATGGAATAATATGTCCTTGCTCAGAAACCAAAGTACTCAGTAGGTAGTAGGTACCGTTCAACAAAATCAGTTCAACCGCTTAAGCCAGAAGAATCAACAGACAAACAGACAGAGCTTCCCATAAGTAATAGATTGTATCATAAATTATAATAATAATTTGATAATAATATGTGTTTATGTTTTACACTACGCCAAGGTCCAGTGCTTGAGGCTGGATTGTTTATGGCCAGAATATATTATTATCCCATCAAAAACATGCTGTAAAAAAACCAAGTCTCGCAACTCAGTTTTTCTACCGTAAAAAGTTGTGAGATCCATGTTATACTAAGTCAGTTAATTTATTCAGTTCCTACTTAAGAGACCTTCCGTCTTAAGTTAGACTGAATAAATTACATGGATCTCACAACTTTTTACGGTAGAAAAACTGAGTTGCGAGACTTGGTTTTTTTACAGCAGGCTTTTGATGGGATCTCACTTCTTTTTGTAGAGTCCTACTTTTTTCCTTTTTGGTATATTTTACTTCTAGAATATCAATAACGATTTTTCTCAAAACCTCTGTCTCATGATTTTTTCTTATTTTCTATCATTGAGACACTGACCTGGCGGATTTTTAAAATGTTGTATATTTATAGAGTTATTAAGAAAAAACTAACTTGGCGATGACTTCGCGTCGTCCTTTTTCACGGCATATGAAAGACGGGCGTGAGTGTGAAGAGAGAAGGACGATGTTTGATTTTTTGGGTTAGTCGCCCTCTTAAGATAAAGTAAAACAGAGTACATTAAGCCCACTTTAATCATAACCTATTAATATATTATTATGGATTTACGGATAGAAACTCCCTAAGAATTTAACTTTTTCTATGAACAAAAAAAATAGGGCATCCAAACATTGATATTATAACATTTTCATGTTACGGAACAATTTATAATACATTATATTATTATACATATTAATATTTCGGTTAAAACTTTAAAAGATTAATTTAGGTTATATCTACAAAATATAAAATATATAAGCTAATACGATATTTTAGTAATTGTATGGTAAAAGTTAAAAATTGTATGGTATAAGTGGGCCCCTAGACGATCAATTTTATTGTGCAATATCATTGAACAATACTATTGAACACTTTAGTTGACAATAATATTGAAAGGCGGGCGCGTGATATTGAACAATAAAATTGATCGTCTAGAGGCCCGCTAAGCCAAGACGCGAGACATTAAATTTAAAAAAATTATAAAATTTTGTGACTTGTGTCGTGATTTATCTTCTCTTGATAGCTTTTAATGTTTTTTTTTTTTTCAATAGGGATTAATTTATTCCACGGAGATAGTAAATATTGTAATTATAATCTGCGTGGAATAAAAATATATATGTTTGAAGGTTAAACTCCTATACTTATATCAATTTCGAGAAAAATCCTAACGAATGAAGTACTTATAGTATTGTTTCTGTCTCATAATATTTTTCAAATAATATACGTCACATCAGCTCCTTTGCAACACCCTGGCTACTGGATGTATAACAGTTTAAATGACGACCTCTGTGGCTCAATTGGTTGAGTGTGTGGCAGCTGAAGCCGGGGGTCGCGGGTTCGAATCCCGCCGACGGAATAAAAAGTGTATGATATAATAAAAATCTTAAATATATTATGTATGTATAGTATAAAAGTATTAAATATATTTCCGTTATCTGGTATCTGTAACACAAGTCCTTCAGGTACTTAGCACGGGGCCAGACTGACGTGGTGTGGAGCTTCCATAGATATTATATTATTATATTTATAAAGCAGCCATTAAACATTTAAATGCGACAACTCATTATATTCAATTTATTAATTGATATCAAAATCTTTTTCGACTGCGGATAGGAAAATCAAATCTGGATAACCGGTCTGGATTAATGAATTCTTTGCGTTCTTTGATTAGGACTTTTTTATCATTATTAGCAAGATTACAACGATCTTTGAATCATAACTAACGAGCAATGTTAAGGTTATCTTTTTAACCTTTCTTAAACAATAATTAAATGCTAATATTTACCGTCTACATGGCCCGTACATGTTTTCGTTAATTGCTGACATCAGCAGAACGAAACAAGCAAAAAGCAAGGTTACCTTTGTCGGACAAAAAACGATACTAACCTTTTGGGTGATTTAAGTTTTAGTGAATGAGTCGTAGTAATGATAGTTGTACTACAATAATGATGTAGTTAAGTGTATGAGTACATTAGTACAATTTGTACTTGGTACAAGGAAAGACAGTTCTTACGGACGAGTATGGCCCAAATAACATAGCTAGTGAAAAAACATTTTTTTTTTATTAAATAAGGGGGCAAACGAGCAAACGGGTCACCTGATGGTAAGCAACTTCCGTCGCCCATGGACACTCGCAACATCGGAAGAGCTGCAGGTGCGTTGCCGGCCTTTTAAGAGGGAATACGCTCTTTTCTTGAAGGTTTGCAGGTCGTATAGGTCCGGAAATACTGCTGGTGACAGTTCGTTCCAGAGTTTTACAGAGCGCGGCAGAAAGTTACGCGAAAAACGCACGTTGGAAGGCTGGCACTCATCAAGGTGATGAAGATGGTATATTTTTCGCGTGGGACGATGGCGAAAATTTGCAGGTGGTTTAAGTTTAAGGTTTAAGTTCAATATCAAAATAATCTGTCTGTAATAAAATCTGTCTGTCTGTCTGTTTTTTTTAAAACGGAAAGCATATGCTACTGTTCAAATTATATTTATCATCATAATCACTGTCATTACACCATGCATCATCATATTATGGCCCTATTGTTAGTACTTTCCATAATCTTTTAGATCGAGTCTCGAGTCTGTCTAGTGTTTTTGAAAATTATTTTGTTGTTTTAAAGTATATGATTCCATTTTGGTGCTACATAGAGATAGAAAGGATTTCATACTTTGATTTGATGGTCCTAAAATATGGATTGTTCTATTTACCTATAGGACAATCTTACTCTTAAATTATATAACTATTAACCTATGAACATACAAAAAAACAGATGGTTAGGGTTCCGTTTTAGGGTTCTGTAATCAACAAAACTTGGTTGACTACGGAACCCTAAAACGAAACCCTAACCATCTGTTTTTTTGTATGTTCATAGGTTTAATTCTGAAAAAATATTAAATACTTTTTAGTTCATTTAAGAATAATATAATTATTGTTTTCACCTTGGAGGTTGGTTTCAATTTTTTGATAAAAATAATTTTTATTCTTGTTATAATCTTATGTTATGTAACTGCCGTCTACTACTAACGTATATTATTTTAATGACTTCAGTTTTTCTCGGAAGACCTACGGAGTCGCCTAATTTTCATTCTGTTATAAAAAAACCGTAAATCTTTATTTAACAGTGCATTTTTACTAATACATATTTTTTGAAACATAGAAATTTCGAAGCTGTACAATTTTTTTTTATTTTATAGATTTGATAATCCTAAAACTCCACATTTTCGCTCTCTATTGCGATCCAAACAATAACAATAATAATAGCTTATAGTATATTTTTGATATTGTGTACCTGATGTTTGATTGATAATATTTAGTTTTAGAATAAACCGAAGATAGATTTCATCCGAGAACTACAATTTTTTAAGCAAACTATCGGTCGCGGGAACTCCGCATTTGGCAGTTATTTGGTGTGAGTGCATCGGCTGGAGGTCGCCGGCATCCGTCAGGTTTGGGTGGTTTAGGTCGACCTTAGTGTGGTAGAGGTCGCGCCTGCTGTAGATCGACGCGCGAAGGTCACCGAACTCCGAACTGCACAGTCCGACGCAAACAGTAGACTGATCATGATCATCGCCGTAAAGGAGTATGTTTTAAAATGTATGGAGTCTGGTCCAAATTTCCATCACTAACGAGACCTATATAGTAAAATTGTCTACTAAATACTGAATCATTATAACCAGACCGCAATCAGAAATACCCTGTCAGTGAAAAGTTATGGTTGAATGAAAAGTCATTTTTTTACCATTTTGTGTGAAAAATATTGTAGATGTAATAAAAATGTATTGAGTTTGGTGCAAATGTCCACAACTAATAACACTTACGTAATGGTCTGCTAAATACGGAATCATAATAATAATAATAATAATAATAATAATATCTATGGACGCTTCACACCACGTCAGTCTGGCCCCGTGGTAAGTACCTGAAGGACTTGTGTTACGGGTACCAGACAACGGAAATATATTTAATACTTTTATACTATACATATATTTAAGATTTTTATTATATGATACATATATTTAATACACATCCATGACCCAGGAACTTTGAAAACTTTTTGTTCCGTCGGCGGGATTCGAACCCGCGACCCCCAGCTTGAGCTACCAGCAGCCCACCAACTGAGCCACAGAGGTCGTCGTTATAATTTATAACTAACTGGACCGCAACCAAAAATATTCTGTAAGTAAAAAGTTATGACGGAATGAAAAAGGTTTTAATGACGGATTGAAAAACCATTTTATCGCATAAAATAGTGTTTATATGATCCATTGCACTTTTTAACTACTCAATCTATGTTATGTCATGCCGCTTGGCATTTCCTATTAAGTTTTCACTGAAATATATGAATATCAATATCATTATTTTCACTAAAAAAATATTTTTTCATATGGTCATAACTTTTTACTGACAGCTTATTCTTAATTTGTCTCATAATGATAGTTACTCTATATTTAATGGACAATAAATTTATAATATGGGTCTCGTTAGTGGTGGAAATTCGGACCACTTTACTTCATTCTCTATTGCTTTCATCATCAGCCGCAAATGTAGAGTTAAACAGCACTATAGCGTACAAGATGAATGACTCTACGTGTTACTTCCAGGGTAATTTTCAAAATCGTCCGCTTCAGGTATTGAATATAGTGAAACATCGTATTTTAAAATTCGAAAGCTAAAGAAGATAACTATAAGAATATTTCTTAAGATGATGTTGTTGCGTTTTATGTATTGCGAAAGCGGCCATCTTAGACCTGCAGGTCTGCTCGACATTCTCCCCACCGAAATCAGACGTTGCAGAGGCCCGACGGAGTTTGTCATTTTTTGGCAACAGTATTGACCTTAGTTCGGCGATAGCTTCTTCGCGTGGATTGGTGCGCGCGCGCCGGGGCGGGGCTAGCCAAGCCGTGATCTCGAGGGGGGCTGGTCCGAGTCGCGAACGGGGGTGGAGGGGGGAGGGGAGGCCGATATTCGCACATACAATTTATAATGGTCGTTATTGCGTGAGTTCAGAAAGTTAGAGACTCAATTAGCAGCTGGCAGGTAGAGTCATTGTAACATAAACACAGAAAGTACCCACTACACGTGTAGCAAAAAACGGCCAAGTGCGAGTCGGACTCGCGGCCGACGGGTTACGTACAGGAGCGAGACAGATAGACAGACGGACAGACAGTAATCAGATGAGTAATGATGAGAATCAGATCAGTAATAGGGTCCCGCTTTTACCCTTTGGGTACGGAACACTAAAAAATGCATAAAATGTTTGAATAAGATTGCACCAGACTGGTGACCTCTTTGTCATATTCACAGTTCATTATCTCGACAACAACTCTACATTTCGAACACCGCGATACATTTTTTGGGTAATTTAATGTTGAACTTGCAAGAGAATGCAGTGACATCATAAAAAGTTAATTAAAAATACTTTAATGCAGTACTAAGTAAATAGTTTACAGATTCGTGAGAATAAATTATTTAGAGATAAAAATATAAAATTTATGAAACAGGCTAAAAATATACATGATAATGTCTGTGTAATAAAAGTGCAAAAAGTTTGTACATCGACCTCCGGTTGTAATGTAATTCCTAAAATGCATCTTTGTCTTGTTTTTATACGACTACTAACTACATAATTTGTAATTACCGCGTACCGCTTCAATTAAATATTAAAAGTCTATTTTAATAGCTATTAACTAACGACTCGACGTCATATTGTAGTTATTAAATATATTTAAGGCATGTTCTTACATTTATCACTGTTAATATAGAAGCACGCGTATATATTCATAAATATTTTATTTATTTTCTCAGGCGAAAATGTTAAAGCGATATTATTTTGTAAACTTATAATGTTTGACATTTTCTTAAACGTAAGAAATATGACGTCAGCAATTATTATAAAAAGAAAAAAAATATAATAAAAGTATTAAAATGCAAAATTTTGAACTTGAAGTTTAAATATATTTTAATTAATGAATTTAAAATTAATGAACGTTCGAAAAGTTAATTTTTAAACGATTATTAAAAGACGAGTTAAGATTAAGGCTTCAGGTTATGTATATTAAAATAATAAAATAACATTATTATAGAATATAGAATACTTATAAGCGAGCATCCAATTTGAGTACTTCAAAAAATACACAATATTCAAAAATATAAATTACTAGCTGTGCCCCGCGGTGTTACCCACGGTTTAAGTGATGTATAATAAAAGACTATGAAAAATACCAATAATAGGGTCAAAACGGGACGATACATGGTTCTATAATGGTTTATGGTAGTGATGATGATGAATGTAATTTACATAGTAGCATATGCTATCCGTTCTTAAAACAACGTCGAAACTCCCAAACTTGTATCTATAAAGAGTCAGGAGTTCTCTCAGCACCTTCTGAACCATAGTATACCTTGGTGCAAAATCTTACTTGTTGGTATAATATGCTTAGAATACTGCTCACGAAACCGAAGTCACCACATGTTTCCATATAAATTTTGAAGAGTTCCCTCGATTTCTTATGGATCCCTTCATCAGGTTACCATTTTTATGAATAAAGTACCAAATTGGCATGATACCCTATCCACCAAAAGAAAAATTTTGAAAATCGGTTCACAAACGGCGGAGTAATCGTTGAACATAAAAAAACAAAGATAACACAACCCCCATTTTGAAAGTCGGTTAAAATTATAGCCTAGCTCCCTTACTAATAAACTCTGTATAATCTTTGAATTGTTATACAGTGTTTTGTCTTCTTCAATCCAATTAAAAATGTCACTTGTGTGACAGGAACAAAACACTGTATAACTATTCAAAGCTTATACAACGTTTATTAGTAAGGGGGTATGTGTTTTTCTGATGTATGAGCTATATTATTGTAAAGTTTCATTAAAATCCAATCAGTAGTTTTTGCGTGAAAGAGTATCAAACATCCATACATACATACATCCAAACTTTCGCATTTATAATATTAGTAGGATAGAGAATTCAGTTTAGTGCGCAAATAATAATAAAAGTATCGCAATAATTAAAAACCAGAAACAAGTTTTAAAAATACTAAAAAACGATAAACAATAACCGTTTTTCCTTAATAAAACATTCGTTAAGTTTGTACGGCGGTATATAAACAGACGGGCTATAGCGCCATCACCTCTCATAAAGTCGCGTTTTCCTCATACAGCCTGCACCGTACACGGGATACATGACCTAGGTCACAAGTTCACAACACCGTACTCGCAGAATTGTTATGTCCCAAATTATCTAGACTAGACATAAATAATGTATGGGCTGCGCGACGTTCGCCATAATATGTGAGATACGACATTATATTATTTGTTTTGGGTATTCACAAACGTTTCGTCGGTTCTGAATTTTTTTAGGCCAAAGTATAAAGTTAGAACTTTTCTTTTATTAATATGGTCCTGGATTAATCCGTGATTTTGTATTTAATATTTGTTATAGTGTTTACGAGAACTCTACATTTTAAGCTGTACAAATATATAAGATACCATAAAAATAAGAATATACTTGAATAATAATAATTAATAATATAATTTTATAATTGTTTTGCAAACGCCCGAACGAGGCATAAGTTGTATATTTCGTCAATGTATGTTGAAATGTGTACTTGTTGCAAATAAAAATTTTTGAACTCTGAAATTTAAACTATTGTTACATTATTTGAAGAGCCGTTTGAACTGCGATCAATTTTAATACGAGTGACACCTCAACATAATACTCTTTTTATAATTACGTCGTTACTAGATATAGAGTTCCTATCAAAATCATTATTCAATGAGTATAATAGTAATGATACCAATTTATGTTTATGGTCGTGCGAAACCGAGTACTTGGAAGTTAATTACGGCGCTAGAGCAACACGAGCAGTTCCTAGAACTAGAGATTTAACGATGCATAATGACGATCGATCACAACGGTCCACGTGCGGCCGCGGACGTGGTGCTGTACACACGAGAGCACGCCGCTCGCGCACCACACTTATATTACACCACAACAGAAACTGCGCACAAACTGCACCTACCTGAACTTCCCCTGCGAGTGGTCCTCCCACTTGATGATGGAGGGGCAGTACTTCTCGTCGAACAGCAGGTTCCGCAGGAACTCGGGCACGGAGACGCTGCGCGGGCGCTTGCACACCTTGCGGCCCGTGCCCTTCGGCCGGCCGGGGGGCCGCTTGAACACCCGCCGCTTGTCCTCCTCGTCGCCCGACTTGCTCTCGTCGCTGGCGTCCGGCGACGCCGTCTCCGACGAGCGGAACACGTCCTCGGCGTCGTCGCTGGAGTCCGCGTGCGTGAAGCTCGCCTCGCTCGCCCCGTACGGCGCGTACTGGCCGCGGTGGTTGACGGCGTCCAGGTCGAGCACCTGCGACTCGGGGTTGGGGTACTCCTCGTACCGGTACGTCGGTCGCAGCATCTCCTCGCCGAGCCGCACGCGCAACACCTCGAACACGGTGTCGGCGATGCTGCGCGACAGCAGCGGGTCGACGCGCGGGTGCGCCATGCGCTGCGCCACCTCCTCGCGCCGCATGCTGCGCAGCTCCGACCCCGGCACCCTGAAGTTGTGGACGGGCACGTCGTACTCGTTGTAGCCGTGCGAGACGGCGCAGTCGATCACCCAGGCCATGGTGTCCTCCTCGGTCCAGACGGCGACGACGCGGTACCGCCACTGGTCGGGGCGGTGCTCGCGCGGCGCGACGAGGCTGTGGTACACGCCGGCCGCCTCCACGTCGGGCTCGTAGCCGTCGTAGGGGCGGTAGTAGGCGTCGTACGCGTAGGAGACCTTCTTGAACACCTGGAAGTCGTCGAGGCGCGCGGGCGCCGGCGGCGTGGGCGGCAGGTACTCGCACATGGTCTGGTCGAAGGGGCGCGCGTAGTCGATCATGGCGGCGTGCGCTCGTCTCGGCGGACCGCGGCGGAATGAGCGGCCCGCCGCGCGCCCGGCGCCCGCCGCCGCCGCCGCCGCGCCGCTCCGCGCCCGCCGCGCCCGCCGCGAGGTTTGTTTACAAGCCGCGGTGTCCTCCGCCCGCGACAGATTCTCTTTACTAATTTTTGTTTACGAATACGCGAGGTGCCTTCCGAGTGATTCTACTACTTCGATTGTTGTGAAGGTGAGTTAGCACGAGTAGGTAGTGTACCTACACTGTACAATATACGTCATTCATTTCGAGTTATTATTTTATAAATTAACACCAACTAAAATTTAAATGTTTAATATAAAATATTACACTGATTGATAAGTAGACAGCACGTCGCCGGCTGTGAGTCACCTCATCGCTCAGTCTCTACACTCTACTATGTGCTTTTGTATATATATTACTCCTCGTATACTTTGTTAGGAGACTGTTATTATCAATTAGATAATTAAAGTTGACCGTAAATAAAAAATGGGAGGGATTTAAAATAATTTTCTACATTCCTTGGGTTGTACCTGTAGTAGTAGTAGGGTCCGTGTTGGGTGACTTTACTAACCAGAGAGCAAAGGTACGCATAATCATAATATTATGCAAAAATATGACGTATTCAACAAAATGCTTTTTAGTATTTAAGTTTTCGTAACGTTCTCTAACCGCCGCACCCAGAGACGTCAAGACGGTACTCAATTGTAATAATTAACTAGCTAAAAGCCGAGCTTTGTGAGGGCTCGCGTCGTCACATCTTGACTGACTGATGATAACACATCTACATATTACAATATCTCTGAGTCCGGCCCTAAGAGGGTCGAATAGGGAATCGATGTACGCTTCCCACGAGTCCTGATTCACGCGGACGAAGCCGCGATATAAAGCGAGTTACAAGTTATAACCTACATTAATAAAATCAAAAATAACTAGCACTTAGTCAAATTCTATCGAAAGTCGATAAAATATTTTCCCATTGTACCACTAATTATTAATAATTATATTTTCTTTGTAATTAAATTTCGTTATCAAAGCAGTTGTTATCGCAATGATTAAATTGACTGTTATACAATTAACGGAAAAAGTTAATTAGTGCTTTGACTTGCTCTCCTTCTCAGTAATAAGAATATTCAATTTCATACTTTACATTCCTGTTTCTCGAAGATAGAGATTGTGAAAAAGATTTTAGAATAAACGCTGTCATTTTATCATTTTTATTAAAATTACTCGTTTACAAATAACCGTAAATCACTAAATTCTAAATTGTTAGCATTAACAATAGAACTTTTGTGAAAATAATTTTCATGACATTAAGATTTTTAATTAAGTGACTACATTTAATTTGTAAACAAAAATAATTAATCGGTCAGCGTTTTGTAAATACCGCTTTTGTTCTAAAGAGCGATTAAATATAATTAAAATTCTATTCAATAGCTCTAAACAAATGAATGGCATAGTCCCAACCGAGTCCTTATTGAGTATTAAATTATTACAACATCGGATTCAGCGACACGACGCTTAAATCTGTGAATTACTGCATCAATCTACTTCGGCTAATAACGAGCAAATCGCTCACTCATGAAATGGAAAATAAAACTCGATTCAAATATTTAAGTGCATAGCTTTTATCGAGGATTTTGATCGCGGCCACCGAACCAAGAAATTCCGTAACGAAAATAAACCTAACACACTCCCACCGGCACCGGTGGTACGGCGTTGTCAGACTTCGGCGCGGTGTTTGTGTGCATGCGACTAGACGTATGCGAATTATAATTGCATAAGTCGATAAAAAATGCTACGTAATAGCTTTACTGCGGCAGTCCCCGAGTGCCACACGTATTTTTTACTATAACAAAACTACAAAGGAATAATATTCTAATATAAGGTAAGTTTTACAACTTCCGAACTACTCCCAGCCCCTCTCAGCTGTAACCACAGTCTACAAAACATGTCACGACGCATAGTGCATATTGTTTATTAACCACCGACAAAAAAGAGGGGTGTTATAAGTTTGACGTGTCTGTCTGTCTGTCTGTCTGTGTGTGTGTCTGTCTGTCTGTGGCATCGTAGCACCCAAACGGGTGGACCGATTTTGATCTAGTTTTTTTTTGTTTGAAAGCTGACATGATCGAGAGTGTTTTTAGCCATAGATCATCATCATCAGCCTGCTCAGTGCTGGAAAATCTGGTTCGCGAAAGGCCGATTAGCAACTTGCAGTCGTTTGATGGGTTTTATATTTTGCATTCTAGTTCGTGACATTTATGAACATATACACATTAATGGAAAGTAGACCTGGTGCTGCAGCATCACCTGGTAATCAATAGGATACCCAACTCCGCACCAACTTAGAGCAGAGGTTTCGTGTTTGGGCTCATTTTAATTGCGACAACCAATAAGACGTAGACAAACAGTAAATATTTGCATGCTGCTGCTGCAGCATCACCTGGGGTTCTATAGGAGCCGAGCTCTGTAAGAACCCAAAGTGGAGGTTTCATGTTTGGGCTCTTACTGACGGCCTCATCCAAGAAGATATTTATAAATCGTATTCATTGGGATATAATCCTGTTGATAGGAATTATTCTTCACTATAAGTAACCAACACAAGTTTAAAAAGCATGAAATAAAATTAAATTAAGAAATTTAAAAAAACCCCCGCCAAACAACTTTAAAAAGTAATGAAATAATATTTAACTACTGACTTTAAGTTTAAATAATTCCTAAGTGAAAGTAATATTTTAGTCCATAATTGTTGTCAAGGTGAGTCGGGGGACCGCGCGTATAGAGTAGGGGTCAGTTCACAGCGAACCAAATCGAGACAATCAGCGACTTGGCGATACAAAATGCAAAAGTCGTTGTTGTCGTAGTTTACTTGGCGGTCCTCCGACACACGGTGATAACAATTATGGACTAAAATATTACTTTCACTTAGGAATTATTTAAACTTAAAGTCAGTACTTAAATATTATTTCATTACTTTATAAAGTTGTTTGGTGGGGTTTTTTTATAAATTTCTTAATTTAATTTTATTTCATACTTTTTAAACTTGTGTTGTTCCTTCAATGTCGTTATATCAGGTTTTACAAGTAGAATGTTAAAATAAGGACAATATTTTTATTTTTTTCCGGTACATTCAAGGAGTTTCGGTACTATTTTTAACTTTGTGAAAGATTGATAGAAATCTGGTGCCTATGGGCGACGGCAATCACTTTCCATCGGGCGATACGTTTTCTCATTTCATGCAGTATACCGACTTATTTAATAACATTTTAACAATGGCATTGCAAATCAAAAATTTATTCAAACGATGAAAAGGTAGACACCTTTTCATCGTTTGAATAAATTTTTGATAATACAGAACAGGGTACTTAGACAAGTACCCTGTTTCCGTATAAAAGCGAGGTCTGAGAAACAATATTATGTGATAAAGTATGGGACGTGTCCAAAATCGTAATCTAAATATACAGACGCGTGTAAGATAATTATGTACAATCTTATCAGTGTGTGCGCGAGTGTGTTATAATATTTAGAAGCTAATCTCTGGTATGACAACATTTTATATTATTTTGAGGGTTCCGTTCACGATAGGTAAAAACTCATACGTATACCTCTTTAACCGTGAAAAGTTTATCGTAGTGTATTAGACGTAAAAATATAGATAAAAACAATATAAATTTAATACCTTCTAAATCCTAATGTATATATATTGTATTTTAATAGTTGGAAAATGGGAATAACAAAAACTATTTAAATCGGTCTTGCTAAGATACTGCGCATTCTGAGTTGCGGTCTCATATTGAGTACTCGCTAATAATTTGTCCATGGGCGACGGTAGTTGATTTCCATCAGGTAAGCCGTTTGCTCGTTTGCCACCTTATTTATAAAAAAAATAAACTGTCCGTATAATGAACAGAAGCTAAATTTTTTCGTTAGTACGGAACCCCTCGGGCGTGATTGAACTTGCAGTTTGTCTGTTTGATGCGTTGTCGACTGCCTACGTGGCAGAGTCCACGAGACTATAAACATATTATTTTGTTACGCTCATTACATAAGTATTAAATATAATTTACACTAATGCCGTAAACATGAAATTTCATTGTTTGTTCTCCGCAGTTTATTCTATGTCTGAGCCAAATTTCACCAGTATTTGTCTAGAAGTTTTAGGTGGTATGCGATGCAAAAATTATTTAAAATAAAAATTTGTATTATTGTTATCTGTAAAACAGTAATGATACAATTCATTGTAACTATGTGCCGTCATTGTGTTATACTAGGTAGTGTTTTACAATTGTTTTTTATTTTATTTTAATTCGGTAAATATGTGTGCACAATAAAGAATATTTATCTTATCTTGTTTATCTATAATATGTATAATAATAATATAATGTATATTGTATACTTACTTAACATGTTTCCTAGTATACAACTATACAGGGCTCGGGCGACGGATTGGAGAATCCGCCGCCCATTGCACGAGCTCGACCGGTTGAAGAGCGTTCGGTGCCTCGGACTGCTTTCCCGGAGGTAGCGACAGCTGTCGTAGACAGGCAGTCGCACGGTGGATGTTGCTGTGAAGCAAACGCCGCTAACTGGGCCGCTGCAGTTTCGCCCCTGGCGGGTCCGGCGGCCCAGCAACAAGCGGAGGAGGAGGCACCGGTGGGTTTTAGTGGGTAAACCTGGGTGCTCTTCCTTACCGTAGCACCAGGGGAGTCCCACATATCCCGGCGGCCTTTCCCGCGGGCTGCCGGGAATGCGTAATGCATTTCCCACTGTAAAAAAAATATAAGTATACAACTATACCAGTTCGTAGCGCGTCTACGAGTGTAGCTGTGCTACGCGGCGGCTACGGGGCGCTACGCACAGAACTTTCTCCCGCTACACGTACACTGGTCACATCTTATCAAATACTAGCTGACCCGGCAAATGTTGTTTTGCCATATAAATTATTTCTAGTATCAATGTAAAAAGTAGATAAAAACCTCTTCTCAGGCCTAACGAATGTACACACAAAATTTCATTAAAATCGGTTGAGCCGTTTTGGAGGAGTTCGCGCACAAACACTGTGACATGAGAATTTTATATGTTAGATTTGATTTTTACCTTGCCAATTAGCGTCGGTAAGAAAAATATTGAGGTAAAAATTCCCTTAAAATTCAAAACTATATTTTAACCAGGCTTATTAAAATAAAGCCTCTATTACCCGTTATTATAAGTCTGTTAAATAATACCGGTAGTTTAAACGCTACGGTCGACTTCATTTTAGTCGGAAAAAAATAACATGTTGGAGAGCCACATCTTATATTTCAGTGAGGCTGTTTTAATTTTGAATGATAATCATCTAAGAGTTTTTAGGGTTCCGTACCCAAAGGGTAAAAACGGGACCCTATTACTAGACTTCGTTGTCTGTCCGTCTGTCTGTCTGTATGTCTTCAGGCTGTATCTCAAGAACCGCTATAGCTAGAATTTTGAAATTTTCAAAGATTGTGTATATCTGTTGCCGCTATAACAACAAATACTAAAAACAAAATAATATTAATATTTAAGGCTAAAGGTATATAAGGCTCCCATACAAAAAACGTGTTTTTTTTTTGCCTTTTCTGCTCGATATCAATAATGGCAACAGGTAGGCACTTGAAATGTTCACAAAAGCCTTATTTAGATGTGCACTTCAGTAATTAATAATAATATTAAAATAAATTAAAGCGGGCTCCCATATAAAAGACCACAATTTTTGGCCTATTTTTTCTCTATAACGGTACGGAACCCTTCGTGCGCGAGTCAGACTCGCACTTGGCCTATTATTAAAACTAAGACATTATTATGTACAAATATGTTCTGCCATTTTGTACAATTACTAACTTGCTGTAGTTTTTACTTACTGTGGGTTGTATTTTAAATATTCAATTGAATGTTTATTCTGTATGTAGATTTTTTCATTTTTTTATTTTTATCAATGGACGCTTCACACCACGTCAGTCTGGCCCCGTGGTAAGTACCTGATGGACTTGTGTTACAGGTACCAGACAACAGAAATATATTTAATACTTTTATACTATACATATATTTATGATTTTTATTATATTATACACATATTTATTACACATCCATGACCCAGGAACTTTGAAAACTTTTGGTTCAGTCGGCGGGATTCGAACCCGCGACCCCCGGCTTGAGCTACCAACGGCCCACCAACTGAGCCACAGAGGTCGTCAAATATAAAATAAAATAAAATAGATTAGATGTTAATAATATAATCTCAAATTTAACGCCAACGACCGCGCTACAACAAAATATAATTTCGATTTGAACAACATTTGTGGGTACTACAAAATAAAACCACACGCCAAGTCTATTATTATAACGAGGAAATATTATGTTACTAGTTGACTTACCAATCTATATTTGTGTAGTTTTCGATCACTTAACCTTTAGGCGGTCGCGCGACGTCGAATCGACTCCCTTCAATACATTTTCGCCGATATTATCGATATTTCTCGTTAAATCCGTATCATTCTCTCAGTAGCTTCTCATAATTTATATATCTACCGAATAAATAGCTTAGCTTCTCTGCACCCCCTTTGCAGCAAGGAGCTCAATTGTTTTGGTCGCGGCACCAGCGTCGAAAAGGCGCCGCGCGACTCTCGTATAATTTTATATATAGTTTTCATATAATAGAGGCAAATTATGTGTTATATTTATAAAACTAAATCGTCGTTGACCGATAACATGGAGTGTTATTGCTAGATGTAGATCGCAACTAGGATAAGGACATTACGATCACTTTTTCTGCCCCTGTTCACACAAGATAAGATACTATGGGCCACCGGTTTTTATAACTAAGTTTTTACTAAAAATATATTTAATTTTCTGGATGCATTGATTACACTTAAAAAGAGTAATAATTATATTTATGAAATAATAAATAGTGTTAAATCAAAAGTGTTTTGTTTTTCCAATTTACCTAAGACGTCTTTTAGATTACGCGCGACCACTGCCGTTACAAAAAAGCGCGCGCCCGCTTGAAGGTCAACTTAGGCTATTTTTAGAGGCATAATATAGGATTCCAGCGGTGTTTCCATTTCCTCGATGGTACAAAAGACGAACTTATTGCTACTAAGCAATCTCTACCAGACTAATCTTTTGTAGATGAGATTGAAAATAGGGATAAAAAAAACATGTTAAGTGCACCGACTTAACTAATCTTAGTGCTTAAAATGTATATAATATCTATACTATACCTAAAACTCGGATGTGTTATTTATAAAAAAATATATAGTAATAATCAGTAGTTGACTATATTGATGACAAAGCAACGACGCAACAGAAATGATCTAAGGCATCTTAAAGAAATAAGATTGAAGTTTGTTTTAGTACGGCTCCTTGTCCTAACAAAAATCAATTTTATGGTACCATCCCGAAGAAAGCATGAAACTTGGCATGAATGTAGCTGTCATGTATGTGCTTCAATGTAGATATGGAAGCACGTCCAGAAATAATGTTTTCCCCCCCTCCCCCCCTTTTTATCTCCCTCATTCCGGTTTTTCGAATTTTCTACGAAAACGATAAGACTGAGGAGTTTACTCTTCAGAGAACAAATTATCGTCGGTAAATTACCTACAAAACGATACTACATTCAATAGTGGTAAGATTAATATATTTCTGTTTACAGACACCAACGTATTATGAAATTGTAAAAACAGGCTAACTTTTTTTTCCTTGCTCCATTTATAAGAAAACGACAAGAGTCGTGATAAAATAGGTTAAAAAAGTTAGATACCTTACACATTGAGCTACAAAATGACACCTATTTCATAGTCGTAGAGGCATTACCTCCAGAGTTACAGCTTACCGCGTCTGACTCAAGTACTCGTTTTTTCACCTTTTTACAATTTCTTAGATTTAGAGCTAAGGGTTTCAAGAAATTCATTAAAAATACAGTAAAATACAGTGAAAATTATGTAGTTGGCATATACATGTTGACAAATTATTTTTTCCCCCCCATTCCCCCCCTTTGTATGTATCGTATGCTAAATCGTGGTTTTTCTTATTTTTTATGAAAACGGGTAGAGTTATCAAAAAACTATCAAGAAATAATATGTTGTTTATAAAATTCTCTACAACATTGTCTTTGGACGTATGTTGATAGAACTTATAGTTTACAAAATATGTGCATGTAAAAAGGTAAAAAAAGAGTACTTGAGTCAGACGCGGTAAGCTGTAACTCGGAAGTAATGCCTCTACGACTACGAAATAGGTGTCATTTTGTAGCTCAATGTGTAAGGTATCTAACTTTTGTAGCTTATTTTATCACCACTCTTGTCGTTTTCCTATAAATGGAGCAAGAAAAAAAAAAGTTAGCCTGTTTTTACAATTTCATAATACGTTGGTGGCTGTACACATAAATATATTAATCTTACCACTATATAATGTAGTACGTTTTGTAGGTAATTTATCGACGATGATTTGTTCTCTGAAGAGTAAACTCCTCAGTCTTATCGTTTTCGTAGAAAATTCTAAAAACCAGACGAAGCGGGCGGACTGATCGGTCGGTTGTCGTTGCCCGTCGGGTCAGGCAGGCAAGGCTACACCCCATTCCACCACCCCGCGCCCCTAATGTCGCCAAAGCTCTGCTGATACCTGTCACGTGGTCAATTGCGGTACTATCTTTAGTAAAATGTTTGCATCTATACTAATATTATAAAGCGGAAGAGTTTGTTAGTTTGTTTGTTTGAACGTGCTAATCTCAGGAACTACTAGTCCGATTTAAAAAATTCTTTCAGTGTTAAATAGCCCATTTATCGAGGAAGGCTATAGGCTATATTTTATCACGCTAAGACTAATAAGAGCAAAGAAATAGAGGAAAATGTGGAAAAAACGGGGGGAAATTATTTGAAAGGGCTTATTTGAACGTGCTAATCTCAGGAACTACTGGTCCGATTTAAAAAATTCTTTCAGTGTTAGATAGCCCAGTTATCAAGGAAGGCTATAGGCTATATTTTATCACGCTAAGACTAATGCGAGCGAAGAAATAGAGAAAAATGTGGAAAAAACGGGGGAAATTATTTGAAAGGGCTTATTTGAACGCGCTAATCGCAGTAACTACTGGTCCGATTTGAAAAATTCTTTCAGTGTTAGATAGTCCAGTTATCGAGAAAGGCTATAGGCTATATTTTATTACGCTAAGATTAATAGGAGCGAAGAAATAGAGGAAAATGTGGAAACAACGGGGGAAATTATTTGAAACGGCTTATTTGAACGCGCTAATCTCAGGAACAACTGGTCCGATTTGAAAAAATCTTTCAGTGTTAGATAGCCCAGTTATCGAGGAAGGCTACAGGCTATATTTTATCACGCTAAGACTAATAGGAGCGAAGAAATAGAGGAAAATGTGGAAAAAACGGGGGAAATAATTTGAAAGGGCTTATCTCACGAACTGCTAGAGCATTTTTTCTGTTATTTGGATCAGATAAGAAGTAGACCACGTGAAGGATCATAGGCTTTTTTTGTGGACTAATTTTTCTGTGAAATGTCTAATTTACGCGGGCGAAGCCGCGCGGAACTTCTAGTTTTTTAATAAAACTTCAAAGTTACATGTACATATTTTGTAGACTATATATAAGTTCTATCAACATACGTCCAAAGGCAATATTGTAGAGAAATTAATGAACAACATATTGTTCTTTGACAGTTTTCTGATAGCTGTACCCGTTTTCATAAAAAATAAGAAAAACCACGATATAGCATACGATACATACGAAGGGGGGAGGAATGGCGAGGAAAAAATAATTTTTCGACATGCTTCTATATCCACATTAAAGCACATATATGACAGCTACATAATTTTCACTGTATTTTACTATATTTTTAATAAATTTCTAAAAATCCTTAGCTCTAAATCTAAGAAATTGTAAAAAGTTAAAAAAAACGAGTACTTGAGTCAGACGCGGTAAGCTGTAACTCTGGAGGTAAATTCTCTACGATTATGAAATAGGTGTCATTTTGTAGCTCAATGTATAAGGTATCTAACTTTTGTAGCCTATTTTATCACCACTCTTGTCGTTTTCCTATAAATGGAGCAAGAAAAAAAAAGTTACAATTTCTTAATATGTTGGTGTCTGTAAACATAAATATATTAATCTTACCACTATACAATGTAGTATCGTTTTGTAGGTAATTTATCGACGATAATTTGTTCCCTGAAGAGTAAACTCCTCAGTCTTATCGTTTTCGTAGAAAATTCGAAAAACCGGAATGAGGGAGATAAAAGGGGGGGGGGGGGAAATTATCTCTGGACGTGCTTCCATATCTACATTTAAGCACATACATGACAGCTACATTCATGCCAAGTTTCATGCTTTCTTCAGGATGGGACCGTATTTTAAGTTAAGGACTCCTACTATTTAAAAATATTCATTGAACCGGCTCGTCGTTATATAATTTATGTAAAGACAGGAGTTTGCCCCAGAACTATATTAGGTAAGGTCAAAATACTAGGCGCCACCGCCGACCAGTCCTCGCGTGAGTCTTGAGGAAAAAACACCAAGAAATGTGTTATCTCTTCCTTACATCACCGCAGATGACGCGACCTTACGCGGCTCCGCCGTCTGCAGCGGCCGAAGTCTCTGAGATCGGCGCAACATAACGTAAACTCTGAGCTCCAGCATGACCGAGTAGATTACCGAGATCTAGTACATCGCTCGGTCAGAGGCCTTCATGCATATCCCACAGGCCGATGTCCTTCCTCAAAATACACCTTCTGCCTAGAGTTTTGAATACAAAATTTTCTTAAAAATTGATTTAGCAGTGTAGGCTTTTCTGATAGATTTAAGATTTTAAACATCCGTCCTGTAGTTTGGGTATATGAAATAGATTGTAGTCTATGATTCTCGCTTGATTTCACTATAGCAAGGATACTGTTATTATTGTTAAAGCATTGTAATATATAAAGAAACATTTTTTTATTTTATGAAATACGGGGCAAACGAGCAAATGGGTCACCTGATGGAAAGCAACTTCCGTCGCCCATGGACACTCGCAGCATCAGAAGAGCCGAAGGTGCGTTGCCGGCCTTTTAAGAGGGAATAGGGTAATAGGGGAGGGTAGGGATGGGAAGAGAAGGGAATAGGGGAGGGAAGGGAATAGGGTAGGGGATTGGGCCTCCGGTAAACTCACTCACTCGGCGAAACACAGCGCAAGCGCTGTTTCACGCCGGTTTTCTGTGAGAACGTGGTATTTCTCCCGTCGAGCCGACCCATTCGTGCCGAATCATGGCTCTCCCACGTATAAAATAATGATAACAGATAGTCTATTATGTTGTTGTTAGCGACAATAAACTGAAATTGATAACAGAACCGTAGTACTTAATTAATAGTAACTAGCACAACAGCAATGCAAAATATTTTTGGTATGACTGTTTATTCCCCAGGATTTTGTATGCAAAGAAACCGTACCATTAGCCACAAAAGTCATCGAATTTAATTTATTTATTTTTCAAAATAAATTAATTAAATTCGAACCAAAATTAGTCTGCATTGTATTAGTAAAATGTACAATTCCATTGCAAGAAATATCTGTTGATTAAAATTTACATTATCAACCACGAAGGTAGAAAATAGAATAAAAGCAGACATCATATTTTACTGCTGCAACATTATATTATATTTTATTTAATTTAACATTAAATTGACCTCTGTGAACTTGACGACCTCTGTGGCTCAGTGGTTGAGCGTGTTATCAGCGCTCAAGCCGGGGGTCGCGGGTTCGAATCCCGCCGAAGGAACAAAAAGTTTTCTATGTTCCCGGGTCTTGGATGTGTATTAATTAATATGTGTATCATATAATAAAATTCAAATTCAAATTCAAATTCAAATTCAAAATTCTTTATTTGCACAAAACATGGTGAAATTAGATGTTACAAACATTGATAGGTACATGTTTTGCCTGTTTATGGCATGCAAATGTTTTGTTTATGGAAGTCATATTAATCAAGTAACATGCATATTATGTAAATCTAAATAGGTTTATAAATTAGGTCTTATCTCATCACATCACATAAGTCATATATTAAAGTCATGTCAAAATTTATATATTACATTAAAGTTTAAACTATATATAAAAATATTTTATTAAACTAATTTAATTATCTTTATCGTTTAGATATTCTGCTACAGAATAGAAATTTTTATTTATGAGAAATTTAAATAATTTATTTTTAAAACTATAATAATTTTCAATTTGCTTTATGTCAGTGGGTAGTTTGTTATAGAGTTTTGGCATCATTATGTATGCACTTTTACTAAGCTTACAAGTCTTTGATATAGGTATTTTAAGTTTATTTTTATGTCGCATGCTTTTAAAGTTTTCATACATCTGAATGTTATATTTTTTTAAAAATAGAATGGATTCGTAAATATATAAACAGGGTAACGTTAAGATCTTAAACTTTTTAAAGTAGGGTTGACAGCTTTCTGTTTGTTTGAGACCGCACATAGAGCGTATGCATCTTTTCTGAGCCCTAAAGACACGTTCATGTTCGGTAGCATTACCCCAAAAAACAATACCATACCTTAAAATTGATGCTACGTAAGCATTGTACGTTATAAGCAAGGCATCAATACCGACTAGTTTTGCTAGCATATATAGTGCATATGAGAACTTTTGTAATTTAGTGCATAATATTTCAATGTGTGCATTCCAACTTAAGTCATTGTCAACCAAAAGCCTCAAGAATTTTGTTTCTGTGATTTCTTCTATCGCATGATTATTGCATTTAATATTTAACGTAGGTCGCTTCTTATTTTTGTTAACAAATGTCATTATTTTCGTTTTGTCAAAATTCAAATTTAATTCATTTTCTTTTAGCCATTCAATTATAATAATCAAAGTTTTAAAAATTTTCATTTCAATATCAGTCGTTCCGTCGTCAATAAATAATAAGTTACAGTCATCGGCAAAAATTGTCATAGGAATTTTAATATGTAGAGGAAAGTCATTTATATAGATAATAAAAAAGAGTGGACCGAGGACACTTCCTTGAGGAACACCGCGAAAAATATACTTGAGTTCAGAGTAATGCAGTTCCTCTGACTTTGTCTGGAAATTTATGGTTTGTATGCAAGTAAATTGCAATCTATTCTTTAAATATGATTTGATAAGTTCTAAGGCACTTCCTCTAATACCATATTGATACATTTTAGCAATTAAAATTTCATGATTTACAAAGTCGAAGGCTTTTTTTAAGTTCATGTATAAAGCGCAGGACACGTAGCCTTTGTCAACATTCTCCATTAATACTCTTAAAAAATTAAAAATGGCAAAATTTATTGTGCAGTTTTTTCTAAAGCCCATTTGCTGTGGAGAAAATAGATTGAATTTATGAAAATAATTGTATAATCGTTCGTAAATAGCCTTTTCTATTATTTTTGATAGAACAGACACTAGAGCAATGGGCCTATAGTTTTCTATATTCATTTTGTCATTATTTTTTTTTATAGGGGCTTAATTATTGTAACTTTTAACCTATTTGGAAACTGTCCTTGGGACATACATATATTTGTTAAATGAGCTAGGATAGGCGCTATAATCGGTGATACAAATTTAATTACTTTAGTGGAAATATTGTCATTGCCTGTACTATTAGTATTTTTAAGCGACATGATATACCGGATAATATCTTTGGCTGAAGTAGGGTACATAAATATCGAATGGGAGGTAAACGGTGCATTAAATTTCTTTTTAGGGTTTTTAGGTAAACTATTTTCAGGGTGACCAATAAAATAGTTGTTGAAAGCAGAAGCTATTTAGACGGGGTTAGAGATGATGTTATCCTGATTACGTATCTGTGAAATGTTATTATACGACAGTTTTTTTTTTTGTGTAATTATTTTGGATCACTTTCCACGTAGCTTTCGATTTATTAGTCGCTGTTTTAATATAATATTCATTTTGTGCTTTTTTAGTTAAGTTTATTATTTTCTTAAGTCGTTTAGTGTAAGTTTTAAAATTGTTCCTATTTTCTGTTGTTTTCCGTTTTCTGTACTCCCAAAGCATTTGTCTTTTTCTTTTAACACATTTTTTAATTCCTTTTGAAATCCATTTTGTTTTATTTAAAGCATTTATTCTTATTTTTATAAATGGAAAACAGAGGTCATATAGTAGTTTAAAAAGGTCAAAGAACGAGTCAAATGCAACTTGCGCATCTTGCTCATTATAGCATTCTGAGAAAGTTAAAGAAATTAGGTAGTTACGAAATTTTATCATATTTTCATTACTGAAATCTCGCCTAAAAACGTACCAATATGGAATGGAGGGTATACTGTTTGTTGGACACTGTAAGAGCTGGGCTGTATGGTCTGATAAAGCTAGATCAATGATTTGATGCTTTGTTCCTTTTATATTGTGCGCAAAGTTGTCTATGCAGCTTCCACTACTAAGGCGAGTGGGTTCTTTAATTGCAAGAGTTAAGTTATAACTAAGGAGAAGATCAGTAAAACGCTGTGAGAGGTAATCTTTTTTCAAGGTATTAATATTAAATCTCCACAAATTATTATTTTCCATTTACCTCGGCAGTATGCTGCCAGGAGGCTATCAAATAATTTAAAGAACATGTTAGTGGTCACAGTATCATTTTTTGGAGGTCTATAAATGTTGATTACGATAATTTTATGATCTATTAACTTAATGGCACTACATTCCAGTATGTGTTCTATACAAAATTTCTTTATGTTTGGTACAACTTCATATCTGAGCGTATTTTTTACTAAGATAGATGAGCCACCATGTCTGCTACTCCTCATGTACATAGTGGCTAGAGTGTAGTTAGGGATTATAAGAGAATCGCTATCTCCTTGTATCATGTTGTGCTCCGTAACGTAAATAATTTCTACATTGGTGTTACTAAGTTGTAAGTCATTAAGGTGAACCGTTAGTAAATTAGATTTAGATATAAGGCCGTTTATATTTTGATGTAATACATTTAGAAATTTAGGTACGAAAAAGTGTATTGTTCTTTGTCGAATTACGGGTAGAAACATTCATCATGTCGTCGTATTGTTCATTGAATTCATCATTGTTGGAAATAGTATTAGAAGTTTTGTAGTAATTTGAGATGTCATTGATGTCATTTAACAAGTCGTAAAAAATGATATTATAACCTAAGTTATTTAGTCTTCCATTTTCTTTATTAAACATGGAGTAATCATATTTAATATTCTTATTACTGTCTAATAAGTACACATGTTCATGTGTTATAACATCTAAGTATAGTAGGTTATTAAAATGCTGAATTCTCCAATTGAACACATCATACCCTAATCTATATGTTGGAAGACATAGAATTATGTTTGTATTTCTGATATTACATAACATGTTTCGTATATTTATGACTAAATTAAAATAATTCTTAAATAATTCTTAAAAAAATAATTCTTAAAAAAAGTCTTAAATATATGTATAGTATAAAAGTATTAAATATATTTCCGTTGTCTGGTACCTGTAACACGTCAAGTCCGTCGGGTACTTACCACGGGGCCAGACTGACGTAGTGTAAAGCGTCCATAGATTTTTTTTTTTCATTTCTTTTTCTCTCTTGCGGGGTAACTACTGCAGTTTCGGGCTTGTGACCAAGCAACTGCATCTAATTATTAAATTAAGTTATCGATAAAAAATTTCGGACTATTCGGCATGTATTTAAGATAGACCTTCCGCGCGGCTTCGCCCGCGTAAATTAGATATTTCACAGATAAATCAGTCTACAAAAAATAGCCTATGATCCTTCACGTGGTCTACTTCTTATCTGATAATAACAGAAAAATTGCTCTAGTAGTTCGTGAGATAAGCCCTTTCAAATAATTTCCCCCGTTTTTTCCACATTTTCTTCTATTTCTTCGCTCCTATAAGTCTTAGCGTGATAAAATATAGCCTATAGCCTTCCTGGATAAATGGGCTATCTAACACTGAAAGAACTTTTCAAATCGGACCAGTAGTTCCTGAGATTAGCGCGTTCAAACAAACAAACTAACTAACAAACTCTTCCGCTTTATAATATTAGTATAGAAGTATAGATGACGGTTTTCTGTAAGGTTATGTATGTGAGTGAATGTATGTTAAGTGTTTTGAGTGATGTGTGTAGTGTTTTAGGTATGATGCCCGTGGTTGAGATGATGATTGGAATGGTTTTTACTGTATTCACTTTCCACTGCTCGACGATAGAACTCAAATCAGTTCTATCGTCAGGTCTGTGTATTTTGTGAGTTTGGTTGTGTGTGTGCTAGTGAGGTTATGTGAATTAGGTATGGCTACATCTAAAATAAAATAAAAATAAAAATAGTTTTATTTCTGAATAGATTTAAAAAAAATGCTTTTAGAATGTTGATACTACATGGTGCCTACCACCGGTTCGGGAACTAACCCGGCGAGAAGAACCGGCGTAAGAAACTCGCACGGGGCCCACTTTTTTACCAAAAAAAGTGAGAAAAAAATTAATCTTTTAAATAAAATTTACAATGTTGTAACTTAAAATTATACAATGTCAACATAATTGTAAGTCATACACTAATGTAGAAGTAGCCTTGCAAGAAGCCATCCTACTCCCAAGATGTGCCATCGTTTATGAAATCATTGACCTTATAATAGGCTTTGGCACACAAACGCTCTTTGACTACTTTTTTAAATTTATTAATGGAAAGATTTTGAACATTTTCTGGGATTTTATTGTAAAGGCGTATACATTGACCTTTAAAGGATTTACTGACTTTACTAAGTCTGATCACCGGCATATCTAGCTTGTGCTTATTTCTAGTATTTCTACAGTGAATGTCACTTTTAACTTTAAATTTACTTATATTTTTTCTAACATATATTACATTATCCAAAATGTATTGAGAAGCAACAGTTAGAATACCAATTTCTTTAAATTTATCTCTCAGAGATTCTAAAGCAGACATTTTATAAATAGAACGTATGGCTCGCTTCTGCAGCACAAATATTGTATTAATTTAGGCAGCGTTTCCCCACAAAAAGGATTCCATATGACATCCTACTATGAAAATAACTAAAATATACTAATCGTGCCGTGTCTTCGTCAGAAATTTCTCTAATTTTTCTGACTGCATATGCTGCAGAACTGAGCCTACCTGCAAGATTAGCAATGTGAGGACCCCACTGTAATTTACTGTCAAGTGTAATACCTAGGAATACAGTGTTATCTACCAAATTCATCTTCTCATCATTTAATAGTACATTGGTTTGGACTTGTCTAATATTGGGCAAAGTAATAAGTTATTAACATTAAACCAATATACTATTTTTGAGAGAGCACTGTTTACCACGTCGTAGTTCGACTGTTGTCGCTTCACTTTAAAAATAAGTGAAGTGTCATCAGCAAAAAGCACTATCTCATTATTATTATCCTTTACTAGATAAGGTAAGTCATTTATATAGATGAGAAAAAGAAATGGGCCTAATATAGATCCCTGTGGGACGCCTAGTTCTATTTTGGTTCCATTGGACCTTTTACCATTTACCTCAACCCTTTGAGTCCTATTTTTAAGGTAAGAAGTCAAAAGGCTGAGAGCAGAGTCCTTTATGCCATAGTGGCGCAGTTTCCTGATCAATGTAGCATGCTCAACACAATCGAATCCTGCGACTCCTCCCAAGCTTCAAAAATACTACAAAGAAGTCCTATACCAGCATCCGTTGTGGATCGACCCTTAGTAAATCCGTATTGGTTATCGTGTAGCGTGTGTAATTATTTGAATTAAAATGTACTAGTAATTGTTTTAAAATATTTTTTTCAAATATTTTACTAAAGGTCGGTAGAATCGATATAGGCCTGAAATTCGTGGGATCCGATTTACTTCCGGCTTTGAATAAAGGAACAACCTTGCTATGCTTCATTAAGTCAGGAAAAACACCATTTTTTATGCAGTCATTAAAAATCATTGCTAGATGAGGAGCTACGATGTCAATTATTGATTTAATAATTTTTGTAGACATGCCCTAGAGATCAGCAGTATTTTTTATATTCAACAATTTAAAGGTATCAATAATATCACTGGGGTTAATTTCTCTAAACTTAAAATTGACATCACTCTCCTTTACATTGTCTCTGAGTAGCTTTTCGGCAGCTTCAGGTGAAGAATTTAAATTTTTAGTCGTTGAGACCGGAATGTCAGCAAAAAAATTTTCAAAGACCGTCGCAACTTCTTGATCATTAGTAATCTTTTTATTTTCAAAGTATAGTTCAAAATCAGAGTTGCGGCAGGATACATTTCCAGTCTCATCTGCTATTACCTGCCATGTTGTTTTTATTTTATTTTCAGAGTTCTTAATTTTATTTTTTATGTACAGGGCTTTTGCAGCTTTACAAACTTTTCTAAAGGTTTTTGAGTAGTTTTTAACATATGCTTTAAATACTTCACTATTGTTAATACACCTTTCATCATATAGTTCATATAATCTTTTCCTACTAATTTTAATCCCTTTTGTTGCCCATTCAATAAATTTAGTTTTTTTATTACTGTTTCTAACCGTTTTAGAAGTAAATATTGAATTAAACTGAGTTCTTATCACCTTAAATAATTTATTAAAAGCTTCATCAGAGCTATGTGACCTATCCGATAAATGGATATTTGAATTTAATTTACTTCTAAATTGCTCAATACGTTTTGTGGTCACAGGAATAAACACAAGACTTTTCTTCGCATCACTGTCACAATTCATATTAAAAGAAGCTATTTGTCCACAGTGATCAGAACTTAGCTTATTAATTATTTCTTTTGTAACAGGAATAAGATTAGTAAATATATTGTCAATACAAGTGGCTGTAGTCTCACAGACTCTTGTAGGTTCCTGAAACAAACTGTTAAGGTTATACGATTGAAATAAAGATGTGAATCTAACAGTAGTGGATGTTAAATCTAATAAATTAATGTTAAAATCACCACATATAATAACTTTTTTGTTAGATGCACATATTTTTGGCAAAATTTGTTCCATTGTTACTTCAAAAGAATCGTATAACCCTGATGGAGGCCTGTATACGCTCACAATTATTAGATGGCTCAGCTCTATGCAGGCCACTTCTATTATTCGTTCAGTAGAGAGACTCACAATATCCTTACGTTCCTTAAATTTCAAATTGTTTCTGATTAAAATTAGAGAGCCGCCTCTAATGGCATTTTCTCTACTGAACAAACTTGCTATCTGGTGATCATTGAAATTGAAAAAGAGTACATGCGATCTGAACCAATGTTCAGATATACACATAATATCAATGTTAAATTCCTTCAAAAATAACTCAATTTCAAGTTCTTTACCTACCATACCTTGTAAATTCTGATGCACCAGATTAATTAAATTACAATTATTTTTACTTACTATACTTGAATCTATTAAGTTATTGGTAGGATTTTTACTATTTAAAGTTGATTTGTTTCTGCAAGAGATTTCCTCTATTGTCTTAATATCTAATTTAAAGAAATATTTGGAACATATTCCAATTCGTTAAAACTGTGACTAGTATTCTGCTCAATAAAAGCAGTAGTCGAGGAAGCCAAATACTTGGCTGATTTTATAAACAAAAAGTTAAATAGCAACTTGGCTATACGTCTTTTATAAAAATGAGATAAGAAGTACTTATCTCTTTTCATAGTAGATAATTTCAAATCTAAATTATTAATATCTATAACCTGACATTGCTCATGCGAGTCATTTAAAATAATACAATTATTATTTACAGCTGTATACATTAGGCTATTCAGCTGATACCTAGAAATGTTTTCTTTATTATATCTCTTTGGCAACATTTGTATCTATGAGGTAAACTATTATATTCTGTTTGTCATGGAGTGTTATGTCAGGTCTATTGTGATGTCAGTATTGTCCTGTCCCAGTACAGTTTATAGTCGGGTGAGTCTAGTATGCTTTGGGGTATGTATTTGTAGTACGGTAATTTTTCTGTGATGAGGTTGTATTTGTGTGCGAGTATCTGATGTATGATTGCTGCTACCTGGTCGTGTCGGTGTTTGTAGTCTGTTTGGGTGATGGATGAGCAGGCGCCTGTGATGTGTTGTATGGTTTCTGACTGTTTGTGACAATGGCGGCAGTGATCGCTTACAACATTATTGTCTCTAATAATGTGTTTTCTGTAGTTTTTTGTATCAATCACTTGGTCCTGTATCGCTAGCGTGAA
This sequence comes from Cyaniris semiargus, assembly GCA_905187585.1. Lineage (NCBI taxonomy): Eukaryota > Metazoa > Arthropoda > Insecta > Lepidoptera > Lycaenidae > Cyaniris > Cyaniris semiargus. The sequence goes on from LR994558.1 coordinate 16,548,947, forward strand.
GCCTTCCGTTTCGGGAAACTGCTCGCCCTGCTTTAACCAAGCGTTTGATGCAATCTTATCCATGTCCATGAAACGACTTTTGTGTCCATGTATCTATTTTTTCTTGATTGGTGTAAATGTGTATTTGTTTGTCTGTTGCGAGCTGTAGAGGTATGTAAGTGTCGATGTGTGAGCTTGATTTTGAAAGAATTTTTTGAGTAGTGTTATTTGTTGGTTGTGTAAGTTTACACTGTCTATAATCCCTCGACCGCCTCGATCGACTCGTTTTTAGGTAAAATAAGTCTCTGATAGCAGGCCCTAGGATGGTGTTTCCGGTGCTTAGTCATTATTGTGTTAATAATTCTTTGTAAGGTTTTAAGCTCAGTTTGGTTCCAGCGTATGATACCAAATGAGCAGGTAAGTATGGGTATGGCGTATGTATTTATGGCTTTTGTACAATTTTTTGCGTTAAGATATGTGTGCAGAATTTGATGTAATCTTGCTCTAAATTTTTGTTGCAGTATTTTTTTTGTGTCTTTATGATGAATTTGTGTTGACTGATTGTAACCCAAATATTTGTAACCATCCACCGGACCCACAGACTCAATGATATTATCTTCATTATTTAGTTTGTATGCGGTATGTTCTACTTTGCCTTTTTTTAGCTTGAATTTTACACTTGTCTATCCCAAACTCCATGCGAATTTCATTTGAAAATATTAGGGTTAGATCAGCCAGTGTGAAAAGGTCCTTTTGTGTATAGCTATGAGTTTGATGTCATCCATATACATGAGATGTGAAAGTGATGTTTGATGTCGGTTGTATTTGATATTAAACCCTATGTTATTTTTATTGAGAATGTGGGATAAAGGGTTAAGTGATAAGCAAAACCACAAAGGGCTTAAGGAATCTCCTTGAAATATTCCTCTACGTATTGGAATGTAATGTTTTAATAGTTTTGTTAGAATTAATGTATTCCACTGTGACATTATATTTTGAAGGTAATTTATAATGGTAGGACTGATTTTATAGTGTTTAAGAATGTAAATAAGCCAAGAGTGTGGGACAGAATCATAGGCCTTCTTATAATATATGTACATTGTATAAATGTTGCGCTTCTGTTTTAATGCTTGCTGTTATGCCACCGAGTCTATTATAAGTTGTTCCTTACAACCTCGGCTGTTCTTTTGGCAACCTTTTTGTTCCTCTGCTAGAATATTATTCTTATGTATATGATTATAAATTAATTCGCTTATGGATGCCGTAATAATTTTATAGATGTTTTGTAAACAAGTAATAGGTCTATACTTCGCTGGGTTTTCTGTGTCTGATTTGTCTTTTGGAACCATATATGTGATCTCTTGTGTAATATATAGGGGCATGGTGTCGGCTGATTGTATGAATATGTTTATATGTTTGTGTAGTAGTGTATGTGTTCTTATACCAGAAATTATGTATGTTATCGGAGCCTGTAGCCTTCCAATTGTGAGTTTTATTTATAATTGCTTTCATCTGGTCTATGTGTATTTGTTCGAACGTCATTTCTGTTAAGTCTATAAACCTCTCCCTATCTTCTGCAATCTAGTCGTTTGGCGCATGCTCAACTGGGTTTGACCAAATTTGTGACCAAAATGTATGCATGGCCAGGTGAGGGTATAACTTTGTTAGGATTATGTTCTAAATTAATTTGATCTTGTGTGAGTTCTCTATAGAACTGTTTTTTTATTATTGATAAATTGTTTGTTTTGCGTTTTTCTTAATGTATATTCTTTATATCATTTTAGTCGGTTCGATAGTGAGTTGAGTTTTTGTTTTAATGTATTCAAAAAATGTATGTTATCAGTGTTTTCTATTTCGTGATGTGTATGAATTTTGTATTTTTCTTTTATTTTGTGGATATGTGTCTTTAGGCGTGTTTGATCTAACTCCTCTGCCTTCCATTCAGTAAGTCTTCCAATGCATTTTCTAAGATCACCTATTTTGTTTTCAAGGCGTTTTTGCCAGTATGGTGTGTATTCTGTCGCTGTGTGCATCCTGTTTTATTTTTACCCCACATGAAGTTACTGAGGTGTATGTATGCTGCAGTATATATGTATGTCTGAAGAGTGATGAAATGTGTGTCATTATTAAGAACATTCGGTAATATATTTTTTATTTAAGTGATTAACAATCAGAGCTTATTTTTTGGTAGGTTTCAGTTTAGGAAGTGCTGGTCGCGAAGTTGGGTCAGTGTCTTTAAATGTATGAAATGTTTTAGTAAACAGGTCTTCTATTTGTTTCTGCGATTCAGTAGATAGTTTTTCAGTATGGATATTGTCAACTTAGTGAGAGCTATTAGAGTTTGTTTCTGCTAGAATTAAAGTGTTGTTATATGTTGTATTTTGTATAGTTCAGTCGTCTTCAATATTTTGTGTTGCGTTTTCCGTAATGTGTGTTTTAGTTCTAGTCTTACTTCTTCACGAATTCTGTTAAGTTGGTAATCTGTGAGAAGGTGGTAATTTACAATGGACCTGCGTTGATCTGCGATTTGTTGACACGAAAGATGGGTTATGATGGGCATTTAGTTATTACTTCTTTGTGCAACAAAGGTCTATGGCTTGTAAGGTCAGTTTCAAGTTTTGTGACTTGGTAATAACTTTTCATAATCATTTCAATAATTTCGTTTGACCACCTCTTTCTTTGAGATTGTGTGTGTTGTGTTGTACTTATAGTTTTACTTAATTCACTTTGTAAAATATTTTCTACTTCCTTATTAATATTTAACAATTCCTCCTTGGTTAAAAGTAGTCTTTTGACTATTGCGCGTCTTTGATCACTAACTCTTTGTTTTGTAGCGGCCATTTCAGGGTATTTGGATGAAAAGACAGAAAAAAAAGAAAGAAGTCTTGAGTGACGTATGATTTAGTATCTGATTCTAGCTTAGTAAACATATAATATTGGTGCATTATGTAAGCTTTCATTTCAGTACTCCATTTTTTGCGCTTGTACCCTTTTGTATCATGGATTGGAGCAGTGAGTTTGGCTGATGTAGCCTTCTGCTCAACATCTATAGTATGTTCAGTCAGCGTAGAGATAGATGAATTTGATAAACTAGATATGTTTGCAATGAGGTATGAAGCATATGATGGTAAAGATGAAGAAAGTGATGATAATGGTAACAGATATGTACGCAGGGCAGCCTGGACCCGAAGGCCCACGGGCGGAATTCTCCATCACTTGTAGCTAGGGTACCGGAACCCTAGGCGGCTAGGGTATAATTCGATTTCTTAGACGCATTACATATTATGGTTTGTACCTGAAGGGAAGAGTTAACTTAACGGAAAAGACAGTATAAGACAAAACTAAGACGGTGAAAAATAGACTATTTTTTTTATTTTTTTTATGAAATAAAGGGGGCAAACGAGCAAACGGGTCACCTGATGGAAAGCAACTTCCATCGCCCATGGACACTCGCAGCATCAGAAGAGCTGCAAGTGCGTTGCCGGCATTTTAAGAGGGAATAGGGGAGGGTAGGGAAGGGAATAGGGTAAGGGATTGGGCCTCCGTTAAACTCACTCACTCGGCGAAACACAGCGCAAGCGCTATTTCACGCCGGTTTTCTGTGAGAACGTGGTATTTCTCCGGTCGAGCCGGCCCATTCGTGCCGAAGCATGGCTCTCCCACGTTTAATAAAACCAAAATTGATGCAAAAACAAGAATTGAATAAAAAGACAATGAAACGATAGTAAATAGAAAGAAAGAACCGATGATCAGCCACGTGAGTACCTCACCCCGAAGAGAGTGGTGTGGCACACCCAAGTGTTGCCCGGGGACACTAACTAGGAAGAATGGGCTTCACCCCTTATTATTATTACTATTATTATTTTATATATTAAATAAAGTAAATCGAACGTGTTAGAAGTGTACTAGCGCCATCTATAGGAGCCTGGTGTGACACACGCGATGTGCCAGGATAACAATATACGGCTCGGACGAGTTTCGCAGTTCGCGAGACGAGATTCCTCGGCTCCCATGGGAATGCACCGGCAAAAGTAAGATGGCGCGAATGTGCTGAATAATACTATGAATTATGATGCCACAGCCTCATGGAAGGCCGGCTTCAAATCGCCTCAAGTATAAATTATGATATAGAAATAACTTTTTAACACGCTTTTATTAGCTTGGGCTGTATGTATGTAACGGAATCTTTGAGCGCGATTTTTACCTATCTCCAGTAATCTAATTAATTTGAAACTTTGCATACGTATTAAAAGCCAATGACAATGCAATATTTTTTTAAATTTTTTGAAAAAAAATGTTTGTTTATTTTTAGTTTTATAGACTATTACTTATTTTTTTTTAACTAGCTTTTACTCGCGTCTGTGTAATCACAAATTTAGTCATACGCACTGTTAGACTGAATGACTGAACGGCTGAACGAACTGAACTTATGAGCATTGAGCATATTCGTTATTGATTTATAATATTCTGTTGGATTTCGAGTTTCGACGTTCAGATTTTCGTAGTCAGATTTTCACATACCATTACTGTACCGGATTTAATGGAACTACCTAAACAACAGGAAAAGTGTAAGATGTGTAATGTTCTTATTCACAAGAAATTACGCGGATAACATAATTTAATTACCATAAAATATTACACAAATTCATTCATCAATTTTCACGCAAATATCCTTAAATGAATAAATATGACAATTCGAAAATAAATATTATGTACAGTACAATATAATATTCTGAAGCACTTTTGGACCTTAATGCCATAGCAGTAGACACGAAATATAGACCACCGGATCTGTCAGTGACCGTCCATACCACATAACACCAAATTTGTCGAAATACGTGTCTCACTTTGCGGTGGTAACAAAATAATATTCCATTGCATATTATGTTGTTTTTAGTATATGACAAATAATGATAATAATAATTAATTATAATATGACTACGTCAGCTGAGCCTGACACGAGACACTGTGACGGACGTAGGGCAGAAACAAATTGTATTATACCGCTGTTTGTCTCTTTGCCTTGCACACAAAAATTGGTATTTCGTTTCTACTCACCCGTTATGTGAGCCGGATACCAATATTTACGTGTGTGTGTGTACTAAACAGACAAGCAGCAGCATTTTGTACTAAACAGACAAGCAGCAGTATTTCGTACTAAACAGACAAGCAGCAGTATTTCGTACTAAACAGACAAGCAGCAGTATTTCGTACTAAACAGACAAGCAGCAGTATTTTGTACTAAACAGACAAGCAGCAGTATTTTGTACTAAGCAGACAAACAGCAGCATTTTGTACTAAACAGACAAGCAGCAGCATTTTGTACTAAACAGACAGCAGCAGTATTTCGTACTAAACAGACAAGTAGCAGTATTTCGTACTAAACAGACAAGCAGCAGTATTTTGTACTAAACAGACAAGCAGCAGTATTTTTTACTAAGCAGACAAACAGCAGCATTTTGTACTAAACAGACAAGCAGCAGCATTTTGTACTAAACAGACAAGCAGCAGTATTTCGTACTAAACAGACAAGTAGCAGCATTTTGTACTAAACAGGCAAGTAGCAGCATTTTACCAATATATTGGAAGAATGTCTTTCTTCTCACTTGCGATTATCTTTCCTGTAGAGTCTTTCACGCAAGAATGGTACATTTTTCTGTAATAAGAATTTGTCTATGTCTGTTCCAGGGACTTTTTATATATACCCTTATTATTATTTTTTTGTAGAAGAATAGAAGTTAAGCAAATTGGCAAGGGAAACCTGCCCTTTAGTGTCTACAATCAGTAAATTCAATTATACTCTACTCATTTCTTACGCCATTTCTTTCGACGATTCCGAAAATGTAAGGACTTTTTAAACAAGTGCCTAAACTTTAAGCCGATAAAATAACATTACATAGCCAATTAATTTGTTAATGTTAATTAGTACATGTTCCCGTATGAATCCCAATTTACCATGGAATTATATCGGCTATGGTTTTCCTCCTCCGATTAGCCCGTATCGACTACCAGGGCCGTAGTTAACGAGCTTATCAGGGTAGAGGCAGCAGGGCAGCCCCGTAATAAATTGAAGTGAACTTCGACTCTACTTTAATTTAATGTGACACTAATCATTAATGACACATTAAATTAAGTTGCATTAATAATGCAACTTCGTTCCTTGTTCTCATTTGTTCGGTTCCAATTAAAAAACCTTATAGTATTCATTTATAGGTACATCAAATAATCGTCATACGACTTTCGGAGTTTTGGCCAACCAATGGTCAAAACTCAAAACACGTTTGGCAGTACTAATGAAAACTATTCGATAGTTTATGATATGTTAAACTTATATTACTTAATAATAAAACATAAAATATCCTTTGTATTATATTATATATATATATATATATATATATATATATATATATATATATATATATATATATATATATATATATATATATATATATATGTATATATATATATATGTATATATTTATTAATATATATAATTTATTATTAATATTATATATTGTATTATAAATGCGAAAATGTGTCTGTACGTCTATCTGTCTGTTACCTCTTCACGGCTAAACCACTAAACCGATTTTGTTGAAATTTGGTACGGAGATACTTTGAGTCCCGGGAAAGGACATAGATAACTTTTTATCCCAGAAAAATGTACGGTTCACGCACGATAAACGAATTTTGGTTCAACGGGGTTGCGGACGTTATCTAGTAATAAATATAATATGATTTTGATTTTCCCAGTTCACTAGGAAAGCGAACTAACAGCTGTGAAGACTAGTCTCCTCATGCATATAGTAACCATGGTTGCAATCAAAATAATCAGCAGTATGGACTTTACACGTTCGTTATCGCTCGCATTAGTTTATGATGGGCCAACGTGGCCAGGCCCTAAATAACGGAAAATAAAATTGTTATACGAAGAAGTCGTTGTGATTTAACCTAAGAGTATTTTGTACTATCAGAGAAGTTGATTCCTAGGCAGATGGCGGACCTAAGTAATTTGGTCGCGTTAAGTCAAACCCATCCGACCGATCACAGCTAACATTAAAATGACATAGGCCAGGGTTCCCCAATCTTTTTCAGCCTGCGGCGCAGTTACACGTCACAATATTTTGTCACGGCGCCCTACTCTACCTAGCTACTATAAAAATATACCGTGTATAAACACCTGTAATGATTATAGTTAGGTTAAGCAGGTAAATAATAATGAACAAATATTTAATCATCTACCTGCTTTACATAATTAATATTATAAATTTATTTTATAATATGTGTGGTTTCGAAAAATGATGGAGGATCGACTCACGGCGCCTTTTTTGCCTTTCCACGGCGCACCAGGGCGCCGCGACGCACAGTTTGGGACCCCCTGACACAGGCCATTACATGACGTAGGTCCGTCAACTGCCTAGAAATCAATTTCCTCGATGGTACTTTTTGGGCAGGACTTAAAAAACTTGAATTTTAGATAAATTGACTGGCATTCAAAAGCTCGCTATGCCACTGTTAGTATGAGTACATATTATAATGTTCCTATACCTAATCGAGCATGTTTTCCTCGTACAATCCAATGGGATTATGGTTTGCCACATATGTATACGTCATTGTGGTATAAACTATTAATAAACTGTCATCACTAAACATCATGCACACGAGAATGTAATAATATTTAAGAAAAAATACCTAAATTACATTAAGACTCGTTTCCAGAAAAAATATTTTAATTTTAAGCCACAGAAAAATATATTACTGTGTTTATTTGAAAGATATTTCTGGATAACTACTTTTAAACCGACGTTCATCTAGTTTCTAAAATAAAAATTATTTTATAAACTAGATGAACGTCGGTTTATATTAAGGCGAATTAATAATAATAATAATAATATATATGGACGCTTCACACCACGTCAGTCTGGCCCCGTGCTAAGTACCTGAAGGACTTGTGTTACGGTACCAGACAACGGAAATATATTTAATACTTTTATACATATATAAGGTTATTTCTTAGAATTTTCGACGATTATGTAGTAAATAACACAATTGGGTTTCTGGAAAAAAACAAAGAAACGACATTTAGTGTTATTAAATTAACAATCGCCGAAATCAATTAAAAATGCTTTCTAGTTTTTAGTCCATTCGGCCATCTTTTCTGTTCATAGATTACATAGAAGTCGTAGAACAGAAGTATCTGTCAAATAATAATCTAAATGGCGGCAAAATTCAAATAAAGAAAAATACATTTTTCTTTACATCTCCCCCCCAAAAGAAAATATAACCAAGTATTTAGTCACGCAAACTCTCAGACTAGATTCCATCAGGAGCTGGTGTTAGTTTCGAGATGTGAAAAAAATTTGACTCCGACTTCTTATGATCAGTATTTATCTTGTAGATTGTATTTGATATTTTTTCTATAATTTTATAAGGTCCGAGTTTCAATTCATCCAGTTTTTTTCTATTTAGTCTGTTACCATTCTCCACAAAGACAATATCACCAACTTTAAAGTCTATGCATATTCGATTCTTATCATAGATTTCTTTGTTGTAATTATGTGATTTTATTGTGTTTTCTAAAGCTTTTTCCCTATCTTTTATTATATCATTCTCAGTCTTTTTCAGCTTCATCTCATTCGGCAAAAGAGAAACATCTGTGCCATATAGCAGGTACTTTGGAGCATATCCAGTAACCGAGTGTTTCGTCTCATTATAGTTTTTTACACAGTTTTGAGCAATGGTTGTCCATGCAACTTTTTTAACATTTTCATTTGCTTTGCATCGGATTTTGTTGACTAATGTCTGATTAAGTCTTTCATTTAGGCCATTTGAGTAAGGCGAGTTTACTGCTGTAAAGATTATACAAATATTTTCCTGGTCCAAAAATCCTTTAAATTCTTTAGAATTAATACTTGGATACTGATCCGATAGAATCAATTCAATATTATGAATTTCTCCACAGTTTTTTATGAGTTTGATGAAATCATTTGAGTTTTGTGTACTAGAAGTTAAAATATATGCATACCTAGTAAAATGGTCCACTAGCAGATGTAAATACTTCTTCGTCGACCGTGTACCTCCAAAGCCTCCAATTGTATCAATAGAACATATTTGAAACGGTTTTGTGGCAGGTCCCAAATGTGACATTAATCCATATTTGTACTGTCCTCTTGATTTGTTTTTTAAACACACTAAGCAATTTTCACAAATTCTTTTTATGTTCTTTGTGATGTTCTCCGCTGTATACAATGAACTAATCATACTTTGCATCTGCCTAATTCCTAAGTGACCCATGTCTGTATGTATTTTATTTATGAATTGTATGCTAAATTTTTCAGATAAAATTATTTTGTCTTTGTTCTTTACTCTCTTATAATAAATGTTGTCTTTTGATATTAATTTATCTTTCTTGCACTGTATATTTTCATTTTTTTCTTGATCTTCTAAGATTTCTTGCAGTTTTATTGTGTTTACTGTTTTTAATTGTTCATCTTGATTTTCATTTGGTCCAAGGACAGGGTTTCTACTCAGACAATCAGCTTCAATGTTGTATCTGCCGGGCGAATACTTAATTTGAAAATCATATTGTGACAGATAGAATGTAAGTTCACCCAATTCCTCATCTGTCCTTGATTTAATGTTCATATTTTCTAACGGTTTGTGGTCAGTAAATACAGTAAATTTTCTACTTATCAATAAATGCTGCCAGTACTTAACACATTCCTTAACCGCTAAGCATTCCAGATATATTGCTTTCTTCCTTTTTTGAACTTCATTTAGCTTTTTAGAGAAGTATGCAACAGATTTTTCTTCATTATTGTCTTGTGGCTGCTTCAAGACTGCTCCCAGTCCCTGTATACTGGCATCTGTATATATGTGAATAGACAGATTAGGATCAAATATTGTTAATATTGGTTGAGAACATAAAATTTGTTTCATTTCATCGAATGACTGTTGACATTTCTCAGTCCAGTTAAATATTTGTCCTTTTCTTAAAAGATTATGCAAAGGCTCTAGTTTTATTGCTATATTTGGCACATACTTATGGTAAAAGTTTATTTTTCCTAAAAATTGTCTTACCTGTTTCTGTGTTTTTGGAATTGGGAAATTTTGTATTGATATCAAATTATCCGTCAGAGGTCTGACTGAGTTATTCTGTATAATATGACCCAAGTATTTGACTGATTGTGCTGCAAACATACATTTAGAAAATTTGAGTTTCAGGCCTTCATTTTTTATGGCTTCAAATAATTGTTTTAGGTGTCTTATATGGTCTAAAAATGTTTTTGAAAATACTAATATGTCATCTATGAAACTTACTGCAAACTCTCCTAGCTTATTTTTTCGTATTATGTTACACATTATTCTTTGAAAAATGGCTGGTGCTGTCTTTAGACCGAACGGCAAACAGGTCCATTGGTAGTGGCCCTCCTGTGTGACGAATGCAGTTTTGTATCTGTCAGTAACACGCAATGGTATGGACCAAAAAGCAGAATTCAAATCTAGAGTAGAGAAAAAATTGCAATCTCTTGTTTTCACTATAAGGTCTTCAATCAGAGGGAATGGTTGCGATTGCGGAACAACTATCTTATTAAGTTCTCGAAAATCTATGCATAATCTGGACTTTTTATTTTCATCTCTTTTGTAAGCGAGTGTAACAGGTGCTGAAAAAGGGCTATATGATTCCTCGATTATATTTTTTTCCAATAACTTTGCAACCTGTTTTTCTATTTCCTTCTTATCTTGAATAGTGCAACGATATGGTCTTTTACTGCAATATTTTTCCACTTGTAAATCAATGTGTGCCTCATAACCTGTTACTCTTCCTATGTCATATTTATCTTTTGCAAATACAGATTTATATTTTGATATCAACTCCTCAATCTGTGCTTGATCCTTGAAATCTAGATGATTTATATAAATTTGAAATTTTTCTTCAGATAAGTGTTCATTAAAGTTTATTATATCTGAATTATTTTCTTCTTCAAAAAGCCGTTGAATTTTAGAACCAGGCAGTTTCTGATGTACTTTCAAATTTTCATCTTGACACAAGTAAAATTCTTTTATGCAGTCTAGTCCTATTAAAAAGTCATAGTCAAAATCCTTTCTGTCTATCACAAAAACATTCATTTCCTTTTCCATATCAAAAATGTTTATATTAACTTTGATTACGCCGTTTGCTTTTTTAACGCCATTAATTGTTTTCAAATTAGCATTGTTACTAAAGTTAGGATCTTTATTATTTATCTTTAATAACTTTGAATTGATCAATGATACATTTGAACCAGAGTCGTAGATTCCAAATATCTCAATATTGTTATTAAGAACTAATTTTACTTTAATTAATGGCGGCACAGTTAGTTTTTTTGATCTTCACGTTGTAGTTCACATTCCAACTCTGAATTATTGATGAGTTTTATTTGCTTTTTATCCTTTTCATTATTTATCTTAGGATTAAACCAACATAAATCTTCCGAGTGGTAACGTACACCTTTTTTTAATTTTTCACAAATACTACACTTTTCTTTTATTATATTTGGTTTAGTGTCTTCTCTCTTTTTGAAAATTCTTCTTTTTAAAACTAGATGCTCTAACTTTCTCAGTTCATTGAATAAATCTTTTACATACACAACTTCCTCCTTGTTAATTCTGTCTGTTATAAAATCTGGCAAGCCCGCAGCTATTATATCAATTAATGTCCCTTCATCAATTGTTTTTCTTACTTCTAGCAATAGTTTTTCTTTTCTTACAGCATAGTCCAACAAATAGCCTGATTGATACTTAAAAGACAAAGCATAATTGCTTGTTGACCAACCTTTAATAGCATAGGTTTGTAAAAAACTTGATTTCCATTCAGACCACTCTGACTGTAAGCTATGTTTAATCATCATGGCGGCATACCAATCTGTGCAAGATTTTTCAAGAAATAATCTGAAAATTTCAATTTTTTCATCTTCGTTTATTATTCCAAACCTTTCACATTCCTTTTCGAATGTCTCCATCCAATAAGATGCACTTGTATTACGTCCATCAAACTTTTCAATAACGAATTTGTCAGCCAGTTTTCTCACACTTTGTTTTTCTTTTCTTTCTTGACTTTCAATCAATTTTTCCAAAATCTTTACAATTGGAACTTCTGTTACTTTTGTATTAGTTGTATCAAATTGTTCTCGACTTATCTCGTCGAGAAACTGGTCCTGGAAAATCATATTTTTGTCCTCATCCACATAAGTTTTTAAGATATCCTCCGTAGTTTTTATCCAAACATTTCTGGATTGGTGCCTTTTTTTTAATGTATTTTTCACTGTACTAAAGGTTTTAGTGGCTAGTATATGTTTGTGGAGTGACGCTGCTTGATATTCTTCAGGAATTAGAAAAATTCTGTCATCTTGTGTACTGATTGAGGTTATGGCAATGTGGTTCGACTTTCCGTCTGATGTTGGTTTAACTTGGAATGCGAATTTCAATCTTTCCATATTTTCTTTTTTTGACAATAAATGTCGTTTTATAAGGTTATTTCTTAGAATTTTCGACGATTATGTAGTAAATAACACAATTGGGTTTCTGGAAAAAAACAAAGAAACGACATTTAGTGTTATTAAATTAACAATCGCCGAAATCAATTAAAAATGCTTTCTAGTTTTTAGTCCATTCGGCCATCTTTTCTGTTCATAGATTACATAGAAGTCGTAGAACAGAAGTATCTGTCAAATAATAATCTAAATGGCGGCAAAATTCAAATAAAGAAAAATACATTTTTCTTTACACATATATTTAAGATTTTTATTATAATATACACATATTAAATATACATCCAGACCCGGGAACATTGAAAACTTTTTTTCCGTCGGCGGGATTCGAACCCGCGACCCCCGGCTTGAGCTGCCACACACTCGACCAATTGAGCCACAGAGGTCGTCAATCAATTGAGTAGGTACAGATAACAGGTATTATTTGTGGAATTATTATACTGCAGAAGATGACTTCTGCTTTGGATGACCAAAACAGAAGTCATTTGGATGACTTCCGCAGTATTGTACGAACGAAGTGACCACTTTTCTTCTGTACGTTCAAGTTATTTTAATGGTATTCAAGTACAAGCGGTATTCTCAAAACATAGTCCCACGGAATAAACTGGTCTATGTCCAGCCCATGCCTGGGAAGACGTTTTTCGCATGACCGTTAATTGTTCCTCCTTAGCTTCCAGGCTTTAAACTACAAATAACATTTTAAACTTTCGCGTTGCATCATAATTAAAACTTACGGTCACGAGGGGACTCCCCTCGTGACCACGGCCGTTGCAACACGGCCGAAACGTCGAGAAAAAGTATGTACTCGTAGTAGCATTACTACAAGAATAGGTCGCGTTAAGTCCCGATTAATAAGTTTTAATTTAAACTACAAATATAACCAAGTACGTAAGTTTAAAGGGTTCTTGGATCTGACAAGCGAATCATTGATTTTTAAATGAAGTTTACGACATGTTTAAATGAGACGTAGTGCGTGAGATTAAACTGCGCACACGTGGAGTTACACGTGGCGAGTTTTTGCCATTATTTATAACGTGCCATAAGCTACGTAATTATGTTTTCCAAACGATCATGCGCCCACGTACGCCGATTTGACCACCAAAATCACGAGGCGGGTTTTGTCCCTGAACCTGATCATAGACCTGATCCCTGCCTGGACCTGTGCTGCTGTTTCAGTCCAACATTACTACTACTGTCTTAAGGTTTCGATGCCAAAGTGTTCGGAAAGGACAATAAGAATCTCAATAACATGTTGTATTAGCTCTTTACTCCGAGATGCTAGACTGCATGTGACTGCTCTCGTAATCACTACCGGACTGGGTTTTACACCTACCACCCCTACCACCTAGGCCTACAGGATACGTGCTTTACTATATTCCTTAACACATTTTGGTACTACTTCTATAATATATATTTTATCATCATACAAACTCAGTCGTTTGGCGATCGTTTGATGTAAGTACCTCTATACATAAGAATACTATTTTGATGTTTTGTAGGATCCAGACCGGACTTCGTCTGTATCAATGATATAGATTTAAATGGGGTACTGGCAAAAGGTCTGAGTCCCAGAATGTCTTGTCATCTTGGGTTAGTCGGGCCCACAGACATAGATCAAGATAGATACCGCATGTCGCTCCTTTTGTATGAAAACGAGCGTGTCACTTTTTTCCTACCACTGTGAAGTACCGATGATAAGAAACGTGTCCATTATCAAGGCCAACGTTTCTATTTGAATTTCTACAGCTCAATACGGCATTTTAGGCATTAGGCATTTCTAAAATTCCGATTGACGTGCGATTCCGATAGCAGACTAATGAACAGACTTTCGAAAGACGAGCATTGCTCGACGTTTGGGAACGCGATATGGCATGCGAAGTACATACACTTGCGGTATCTATCTTAATCTATGTCTGTGGTCGGGCCTAAACTGCTTCTGAAAAAATAAAATTATTGAGATTGTTAAGATAACTTGTATTCGATGATTAAATAAAAAAAAGAACATAATATCATAACCAATTTAACTAATAGCCCCATACATAGCCCCAACATTGTTTCTCATCTACATTAACGATCTGTGTACGCTCAACTTACTAAACGGCCAAATCTACACCTTCGCAGATGACACTGCCCTCTTGTTCTACTCGGACACTTGGGAGAGCGTATATAGGATCGCACAAAATGGTTTTGATACTGTGTCAGAATGGTTAAGGAGTAACTTTCTCACCCTTAACGCTGAAAAAACAAAATATATACCTTTCTATATACGTAATCCCCCCCTATGTCTCCCTCCCACTCTATCTCAGTACACAAGTGTTCCTCAGGAGCAGTGCTTGGCGGGCGGACAGGACCGCTCGCCAAGCGGTGTTCTTGCAGAACGTTAGAGAGATCTGACTCTACAAAATACCTTGGTATCATATTAGACTCCTCCCTCAGCTTCCATCCGCACATCGAGGCCCTTACATCCAGAATACGTAAAATGATTTCCACCTTTAAAAACTTACGGCATGTGGCGGATGAACCTACCAGAAAAATAGTCTATCACACCCTCTGCCAATCCCTGCTCACTTACTGCATATCAACGTGGGGTGGCACCCACAAATCTACTCTTCTTCAACTAGAGCGAGCCCAAAGAGCCGTCCTCAAAGTCCTGTACGGCCTACCTTATCTACACCCCACTGAAGACCTTTATAGGAAGACTAAGGTATTAACTGTGCGACAACTGTTCATACTCCATACAGTTGTCAAGCAGCATGGTCTCCTAACATATGACCCTTCCTCTCACCTCGGAAAGAGAAGACAAAAGCCCGTAGGCAACAACCTTTTTCGTACCCGATTTACCAACCGTTTCTTCTGCTTCGTTGGGGGCTACCTCTACAATAAAATCAACTTGCATGAACATATATATCACGTTTCAAAATCTGTCTGCAAAACTAGAGTAACAAATTGGCTTATAAACCTGAATTACGAGACCACTGAAAAATTAATTGCAATACCAGAATAGTATCCCACACACACACACACACACACACACACACACACACACACACACACACACACACACACACACACACACACACACACACACACACACACACACACACACACACACACACACACACACACACACACACACATCACACACACCACACACACACAAACACACACACACACACACTAACTAACCCGACTTCACCAGTTACCAAGATGTTGTTCGGTAACCGTACCAAGATAATATATACATATATTATACAACAAAGACTGTGTAAAATATATAATATTTGGGATTGAGGCCTGGTGTCCTGAAATACAGGCTCACGCCCAGTTTAGGCACCAGTCTCCCACAACAACCTAAGATTGCTATATAGTCTAAGTTAACTATGTAATTGATTTTTTGTGGTGAGAAAATAAATCATATTATTATTATTATTATTATTATTAATTTAACTAATGAACCAGATTTTCTGTCACAAATCTCAATAGCGTTAGCGCGGACATCACTTTCAAACCCTATCTCTCAGATACTGCGCTTGCCAAAAGTTTTCTTCAAAATAATCGGAAAGTAGTTTTCTTTCTTTTTTTCTAATATTTGGATCTGAATAGATACAAACAATGCTGAAGTGGCCAAATAAATCAGCTACTGTATTTTTCATTGCGTGGTTAATATGACATTAGAAACGTTCGTCATCATGACCCTTACTGATCTTGATTTAGATTTAAATCAAAATAAAATCTAAAGAAATGCAACTGATTGCTAATCTGTAAAGTTGTAGTAATATTCTCAGACTAGAATGTGTCCTGTACAAAAGAAATAGGTATCTCTGTTTGACTAGTTCATCCGATTATTATTTTAAAATTGTTTGTAGAGGTTCTGAAGATCAACGACAAACATATTTTATACTTTACTGAGTACAGTATTATAACAGACTGTATCATGCTTAATACTGTGTGTTTATCTGTTAGCTTTTAACGCGTAAACTGCTTAATAATGTTCATTAAATATGTTATCAAATAATTCATATTCAGCGAGTCCCGTTCGAGGAAATAGCATATTTTTTTCCGGAAAAAGTGTACGTTGCTACTTTTTTGTGGTATATTGTATAACTATAATGACCAACTGGACAAGCTGTGATGATGATGAACCCGAACAAGTTCTCTGACGCGAGCTGTTGTAGTATCGCGAGAGTGGCGACCGGCGACCGGCACGTGTAAGTCTGTTCCGTTACAGAGTTCGTCGTGTTTCAGCTCGGAGTGCTGCGGTGTTTGTGTAACGCGGGCTGTTGTAGTATCGCGAGAGTGGCGACCGGCGACCGGCGACCGGCACGTGTAAGTCTGTCCCGTTACAGAGTTCGTCGTGTTTCAGCTCGGAGTGCTGCGGTGTTTGTGTAACGCGGGCTGTTGTAGTATCGCGAGAGTGGTGACCAGCGACCGGCGACCGGCACGTGTACCACTGTCCCGTTACAGAGTTCGTCGTGTTTCAGCTCGGAGTGCTGCGGTGTTTGTGTAACGCGGGCTGTTGTAGTATCGCGTGAGTGGCAGAGTTCGTCGTGTTTCAGCTCGGAGTGCTGCGGTGTTTGTGTAACGCGGGCTGTTGTAGTATCGCGAGAGTGGCGACCGGCGACCGGTGACCGGCACGTGTAAGTCTGTCCCGTTACAGAGTTCGTGGTGTTTCAGCTCGGAGTGCTGCGGTGTTTGTGTAACGCGGGCTGTTGTAGTATCGCGAGAGTGGCGACCGGCCGCGACACGTGTAAGTCTGTCCCGTTACAGAGTTCGTCGTGTTTCAGCTCGGAGTGCTGCGGTGTTTGTGTAACGCGGGCTGTTGTAGTATCGCGAGAGTGGCGACCGGCGACCGGCGACCGGCACGTGTAAGTCTGTCCCGTTACAGAGTTCGTCGTGTTTTAGCTCGGAGTGCTGCGGTGTTTGTGTAACGCGGGCTGTTGTAGTATCGCGTGAGTGGCGACCGGCGACCGGCACGTGTAAGTCTGTCCCGTTACAGAGTTCGTCGTGTTTCAGCTCGGAGTGCTGCGGTGTTTGTGTAACGCGGGCTGTTGTAGTATCGCGAGAGTGGCGACCGGCCGCGACACGTGTAAGTCTGTCCCGTTACAGAGTTCGTGGTGTTTCAGCTCGGAGTGCTGCGGTGTTTGTGTAACGCGGGCTGTTGTAGTATCGCGAGAGTGGCGACCGGCCGCGACACGTGTAAGTCTGTCCCGTTACAGAGTTCGTCGTGTTTCAGCTCGGAATGCTGCGGTGTTTGTGTAACGCGGGCTGTTGTAGTATCGCGAGAGTGGTGACCGGCGACCGGCGACCGGCACGTGTACCACTGTCCCGTTACAGAGTTCGTCGTGTTTCAGCTCGGAGTGCTGCGATGTTTGTGTAACGCGGGCTGTTGTAGTATCGCGAGAGTGGCTACCGGCCGCGACACGTGTAAGTCTGTCCCGTTACAGAGTTCGTCGTGTTTCAGCTCGGAGTGCTGCGGTGTTTGTGTAACGCGGGCTGTTGTAGTATCGCTAGAGTGGTGACCGGCGACCGGCGACCGGCACGTGTACCACTGTCCCGTTACAGAGTTCGTCGTGTTTCAGCTCGGAGTGCTGCGGTGTTTGTGTAACGCGGGCTGTTGTAGTATCGCGAGAGTGGCGACCGGCATCGGCACGTGTAAGTCTGTCCCGTTACAGAGTTCGTCGTGTTTCAGCTCGGAGTGCTGCGGTGTTTGTGTAACGCGGGCTGTTGTAGTATCGCGAGAGTGGCGACCGGCGACCGGCACGTGTAAGTCTGTCCCGTTACAGAGTTCGTCGTGTTTCAGCTCGGAGTGCTGCGGTGTTTTTGTGTAACGCGGGCTGTTGTAGTATCGCGAGAGTGGCGACCGGCGACCGGCGACCGGCACGTGTAAGTCTGTCCCGTTACAGAGTTCGTGGTGTTTCAGCTCGGAGTGCTACGGTGTTTGTGTTAATATATTACACTTAACAATTTTTTTTGGAAAACTAGATGACGCTCGCTACTCCGTTGCGCCAAAATTCGTTTATCGCGCGGGAAACGTACATTTTTCCGGGATAAAAAGTATCCTATGTCTTTTCCCGGGACTCAAAGTATCCCCATAGTGAAGAGGTAACAGACAGACAGACAGACACACTTTCTCATTTATAATATTATAGTATGTAGTATAATAGTATATAGTATATAGTATGTAAATATATTATTTTAATCAACTTTAAAATACTACTTTGCTTATTTTAAATATCATTTTAAACTAAAAATGCAATATAAACGTATACGTATAAAAAAAATGATTTAAAAAATATATTTAATATAATATTTTTGCTTATGATTTAGTGTTTCGTTTTTCATTCGTTTGTTCTTATCTATTAAATTTATGCTTGAAACTTTTTTTTTTTATGTAATAAGGTGGCAAACGAGCAAACGGGTCACCTGATGGAAAGCAACTTCCGTCGCCCATGGACACTCGCAACATCAGAAGAGCTGCAAGTGCGTTGCCGGCCTTTTAAGAGGGAATAGGGTAATGGGGGAGAGTAGGGATGGGAAAGGAAGGGAATAGGGGAGGGTAGGGAAGGGAATAGGGTAGGGGATTGGGCCTCCGGTAAACTCACTCACTCGGCGAAACACAGCGCAAGCGCTGTTTCACGCCGGTTTTCTGTGAGAACGTGGTATTTCTCCGGTCGAGCCGGCCCATGCGTGCCGAAGCGTGGCTCTCCCACGTATAAAATCTAATTTATCTTTACACATTTCAGAACAGTTTGCGTAATCTAATCATCTGGGCTATCTGATCATGTAACTATACCTTCTCCTTCATAATATATATTAACAAACAACGAAAGAATAACTCGATATTTATAATAAAAATAACAGGACCGTGTTTAAAACAACTCCTTATATACATTTAAACCGAATTTATCAACTTAAGCTTTGACCACTTAACGTATTGCGCTGCAAAACACTTAATTGGTTACTTAAATATTTACATTAAAGTGTGGCGGTACCCACAATTCGCGTAACAATCCTGCATCGCGCTATCGAAGTTTCGGAGAACGGCAAGATATTATATACAACGTCTGAAATGACGTCAGTGGGCTTCGGCCTGACCGAGCATGCTATCTCGCTCGGTCGGAAGATCTTCTTTTCGGCCGCCACTCACATCGTTAAATAATCGGCCAAGTGCGAGTCGGACTCGCGCACGAAGGGTTCCGTACCATTATTGAGCAAAATTAGGCCACAAATTGTGTTTTTTTGTATGGGACCCCCCCTTATTTTTTTATTTTATTTTAATATTATTATTAAATATTAAAGTACACATATAACTAAGGACTTTGGGAAAAATTATAGTACTTACCTGTTGCCATTATTGATATAGACCAAAAAATGCCAAAAAAATCAAGTTTGTTGTATGGGAGCCCCCCTTAAATATTTGTTTTATTTTGTTTTTAGTATTTTTTGTTATAGCGGCAACAGGAATACATAATCTGTGAAAATTTCAACTCTCTAGCTATCACCGTTCTTAAGATACAGCCTGCTGACAGACAGACGGACAGACGGACAGACAGACATCGAAGTCTTAGTAATAGGGTCCCGTTTTTACCCTATAGTTACGGAACCCTAAAAAGTATTTTTAAACAACTTAATATTGATATTTCTAAAATTCCATCCGCTAAATAGTTGTGTCGCGGGGGTGTCATGTTTACAGTGAAAAAGATTTAAACGCGGGCAAAGCCACATGCAAAGTTGTACTTATAATTTTGTTGTGAATAATACAAGGGTGAATTTCCCAATCGCATTATTTACGTGGCTCGTGTGAAAATGTAAAAAGGCTTTTTAGCATGAAAATAATATTTCATCGTTTAGTTTGTATAATTATTTATAAGAGGCTGCAATAGTCACGTTTTTCAAATTCAAATAAAAAAATCTAAAGGTGGAATTTTTCATCTTCGCTGATTGTCCCCAAACTTTTTTTTCATAATTTCGTCAGCTAAGAAAAAAATAAATATATTATTTTCTTAGCTGATAATACGAATGACTTTATTCGATCCATAAAGAATGCAGTAAAATTAGTACTCATCTAAGATCCTAGTTCCCACCATAGAACGACCTTCACCGAGCTATTCAATTACGTATGTCAATAAATTTATTGCAAGTGGGTTGCCTAAAAAATTTCACTCCAAATTTCAGTTCCAGTACATAGTTACAAGAAAGAGAAAGTATAATCATTTTGTTTAGATACACCCTGCACAAGTGAGGAACAGTGAGCTTCAGTGTAGGGTGCGTAGCTAACCTAACCTAACCTAACCGCATGATCACACAACTTTTAATGAGATTAAAAATATTTCAGCCGTATCCTTTAGCCTTGGCGCTAAAGTCATAAATTAAAAGTAAACGTTCATACTCAAAGGCCAGTGCGTAGTGCCGACGTCATGCAAGTACGTGTCCGACATACGATCGAAAATTACCAAAATGAGGTACGTAAAGGTCTTTCTGAGGTCATAGGATAGGTTATAGTAGGGGAGCCCAAGAGGAAGCTTAATATTTATGCTTTCCACATGTCTCTAGTTATCATGGTATAAAAATCAGATTTTTTGGTGGGTTAAAAAAACTTATTTTCAAGTAATGAAATATCATCGGATCTGTCAGATTAAGGTAGGGGATATAAGTATACCCCAGAGAAACATACACATAAAGCACTGATGATTTAAAAGTACGGTAAGCCTGGAGGAACATTTTAAAATTTAATGATGTTTTATGTTGCACTCGACAAAATTTTTTAGTCCTTGTTATCTGAAATCTTAATAAATTACCTATATTAGCATTATTTTTTATGTATTTTCTTTTTTATTACTTTAAAATGGCTGTGGCTTTTTAACGCACAGCTAAAATAAAAAACGCTCATATTATTCTCCATTTTACCTAATCTACAAAACTACACGAATAAAACACTGTGCTCCCCTAGTCGCGCGTCACGCCGCGCGCCACTGCGCCGCCCGCCGCCAAGGTGCATTGCGGACGGCGCGGCGGTGGTGGCTACAAGCGTCATTCTCGCGAGCGGGATGAGGGGTGATCCATACTTTAGTAATATTATAAATGCGAAAGTGTGTAAGTCTGGCTGTCTGTATGTCTTTCGATAAAAAATGTACCGAAAAAATACATAAAACTTTTTTATTAGATTCAGATAATTCATTTCGACATTAATAAAAGGATTCGGTCAAATTGCATTCAACTCGACGGCGAAGTTATAAATCGATTTATCATCGATCATATTATATAGACGCAAACACTACAGTTTTCCATGTAATTTTTTTTCCCTTTGTAACTAATCGATTATATAATATAATAGCGATCCATTGCGTCAAATCTCACTTTGCCGCCAAGAAAACTATCGAATGCAGTTTGACAAAGAATCCAATCCATTCCATTCGATACGGTATGGATGCATCGGTTTCGGTATATAATTATAAACTACAAAATGGTATTCCTAAAAACTGTATGCTTTTTTAGATCTTAAAAATGCTTAAGGATTTTGATACAGTTTAATACACAGATCCATTCGGGACCAAGATTCTAAATAGAGTAGAAAATAGACCCGGGCCAGGTTAAATATAAAAATATTTCAAGTGTTAATTTACCTAAAAACAAGTAAGCAGATTAAGCAAGTAGTTACACACGATCCTATACTGGAGATAATTTTAGCAATAATGCTCTCGTACAAACGAAGTCCACCTTGCAATATTAAGGTGACGGTCGGCATATATCACACCGTATAATGTTACATCAGAAACATAATGTTAATATTACTGATCTCATTTTACTTAATGCTGCAATGGGGAAGATGCAGTACTTTTATAATGGCTTTAATTATTATTTTTTTATGAAATAAGGGGGCAAACGAGCAAACGGGTCACCTGATGGAAAGCAACTTCCGTCGCCCATGGACACTCGCAGCATCAGAAGAGCTGCAGGTGCGTTGCTGGCCTTTTAAGAGGGAATAGGGTAATAGGAGAGGGTAGGGACGGGAAGAAAAGGGAATAGGGGAGGGAAAGGAAGGGAATAGGGTAGGGGATTGGGCCCCCGCCAAACAACTTTAAAAAGTAATGAAATAATATTTACTGACTTTAAGTTTAAATAATTTCTAAGTGTAAAGTAATATTTTAGTCCATAATTGTTGTCACGGTGTGTCGGGGGACCGCCAAGTAAACTACGACAACAGCGACTTTTGCATTTTGTATCGCTGATTGTCTCGATTCAGTTCGCTGTGAACTGACCTTTAAACTATAATGTTATTTTAAATCAAACATCTACATTAGCGGTCCCCCGACACACCTTGACAACAATTATGGACTAAAATATTACTTTACACTTAGAAATTATTTAAACTTAAAGTCAGTAAATATTATTTCATTACTTTTTAAAGTTGCGTGGCGGGGGTTTTTTTAAATTTCTTAATTTAATTTAATTTTATGCTTTTTAAACTTGTGTTGGTTATAGTGCAGAATTGTTCCTATCAACAGGATCATATCCCAATGAATACGATCTATAAATATCCTCTTGGATGAGGCCGTCAATATGAGAGCAAATATGAAACCTCTACTTTGTGTTCATACGGAGCTCGGCTCCTATACAATCCAGGTGATGCTGCAGAAGCAGCCTGCAAATATTTACTGTTTATCTACGTCTTACTAGTTGTCGCAATTAAAATGAGCCCAAACACGAAACCTCTGCTCTAAGTTGGTGAGGAGTTGGGTATCCTATTGATTACCAGGTGATGCTGCAGCACCAGGGTCAACTTTCCATTAATATGTATATTCATAAGTGTCACGAACCAGAATGCAAAATATAAAACCCATCAAACGACTGCAAGTTGCTAATCGGCCTATCACGAACCAGATAAACCGTGATATTTCAGCAATGAGCAGGCTGATGATGATGAACTATAGCTAAGAACACTCTCAATCATGTCAGCTTTCAAACAAAAAAAACTAGATCAAAATCGGTCCACCCGTTTGGATGCTACGATGCCACAGACAGACAGACAGACAGACAGACAGACAGACAGACAGACAGACAGACAGACAGACAGACAGACAGACAGACAGACAGACAGACAGACAGACAGACAGACAGACAGACAGACAGACACGTCAAACTTATAACACCCCTCTTTTTGGTCGGGGGTTAAAAAGGTTCCGAACCACACTTTTTCAAGTTCTAATTTTTATCGAAAATCGATATTTATCGCGGTGAAAACATTACAATGCGCCTTCTTTTGTGTTTCTTTTACTCTGTAGTCGCAAAATAATGAGATATAATAATATTTTTGTTCATTTATTTTAGGCAACATGGCTCATGGCATCTACCCTATTTGTTCATCTGCTGCTAACGAATAGGGATGTTACAAGGAGGAGAGTTTAGTCTTTAGGGTAACACCACAGTTCATTGTTTTTGCCAATTTTTTCATATCAAAGTAAAAAACTATAGAATAAATGCTGTAACTTATTTTTATATTCAGTTTCAACAAAACTGTTATGGGTAAATAAAAATAGAAAAAGCCTTCCTATGAATTGTTTGATAGCAATAACTATATTTACGGTTAACCCGTAATTTTTGTTGTTCCAATTCAGAAACCACGAGAGCCAAGATCTAGATTTCTAGACCCAAAAGTACTGGACCGTGGAGGTGTAAATATAAATGATAATAGAGGTGCACCGATTCAATTCAATTTCCACACGTAAACAAAAAGTTTAAAGCAGACCAAATTACAATTCTTTTCTTTATTGTTGTCTTTTATTGTGCATAGTACCTGCTACCTGCTGAGCTGAGTTTATTATATTATGTATATTTAAAACTAGATGACTAGATAAACTTTGTATCACTTTCCTCCTAAAATAATCCACGAATATTTCAAGACTAAAACTAGCCAAATCGGTGCGAAGCTAAGAAAATTGAGGATTCATTTTTAGGGTTCAATAGTCAACAAGGAACCCTTATAGTTTCGGTCTGTCCATCCGTCTGTCTGTCTGTCCGTCTGTCTGTCCGCGGTTTTACTCAGAGACTATAGGACCTACAAAGCTGTAATTCGGCATGAATGCACATATTAAGGATGCCGACAAAATTAAATATAAAATCTTAAAAAAATAATTTTTTTTATGGTACCTCTCCTATATATCAATGTGGGGGTGATTTTTTTTCGCGTCCACCCCACCGTGTGGTGGGTGTCGTTGGATAGATTTTTTAAAAATATTATGAATATTCAAAGATCATTTTCCGATTTAGGGATCCGTTTGTGAAATATGAAGTTTTAAAGTGGAAAAAATCGTTAGAGTCAAGTGTCCTCCCCTTCTACCAGCTAAACGGTTGCTTCTGGAAAAGTGATTCACGGGAGTAGGAAATATGCCGAATTTAAAAGGAAAACTATCACGACTAAGAAGACTTCATAAGTTATTGAGTAATAGTCGATCACCTAAAAAAAATGTATTCGTTGTAGTACAAAGGAACTTTTCGTTCATAATCCTTAGAACGTAACTGAGCTGATGTTGTTAATAGTGTAAAACACGTTATAAATGTACATTCATTGTCCATACAAAAATTATCAAAAACTAGCGGTACTACGGATAACGGAACCCTACATTGCGCGTGGCACGATACGCACTTGGCCGGTTTATTTATAGAGAAGATTAAAATAAATAGTTACTAAATTAGTAAGCTGTTGTTAGCTGTTTAACTGCCCAACCTTGAGGAAATACCTAACTCAAGGAAAAGTATCTCCTTTATAATTTGTGGTTTTCCTAATGCATGTATATCTGTTTTAATTAATTTAATTAATAACATCTAACATAATATTATTAACTGTTGCCGCGCCGGGGCTTTATCGAGGTATAGTTTTAGCTACTGTGATAGTTACTAGTTGGTAGCTTTACGAAGTATAGACTTTACTTTAGAATTCACTAACGGCCATTCCCAATATTCAATCTATCTCTGGTTTGACATACGACCGATCGCAGCTAACATTGAATTGACATAAAATATATGTCTCTAATGTCTAATGAGAGCTATTCCTATCTCTAGTAGGGCAAAACCAGAGATAGATCAAATATTGGGAACGGCCGTTAGTTTTCGACCGTGACGACAGGTCGGGAGCAAAAAATTTAATTTTTTCCCTGCACCTCTCTTAAATAAATATCTGCAATCAATAATTATAATAATATTATTATATCGAATATGAGCGAATATATTCTACTATAGACGAAAGGTAGGAGACTTGAATTGCAATAAATCCGGAGATATTAACAGCCGCACTTTCATAGAAAATGTATGGGTTTTATGCTAAAGCCTTCACGAACTAACTTCGTAATTAATAAAATATTCCTTTGACCGTTAGTGGATAAAAAAACTTTACTTATTAGAATTTATAATAATAATATGCAATTATGCTTTATAGCGCGTCAATTACCAAAGTGCAATATTTTATTCGCTATAGATGTAGTGTAACGCGGGTTAGGTGTAATAATTAGTTAACAACGAGTAGTTTGAACTGTGGTGCGGCGGGGTATATCAATAATTACTGTAATAACGATCACACGCAGCCGTGCGCTCGTCGCCGGCATTGTGAGCCCTCCTGCTCAGGTGTTAGGTTCCGCGCGGCTTCACCCGCGTAAATTAGGAAATTCAGACAAATTAGCCCACAAAAAATAGCCTACAATCCTTCACGTAGTCTACATTTTATCTGTGCCAAATAACATAAAAATTTCTCCAGTAGTTCGTGAGATACACCCTTTCAAATAATTTCCCCCCGTTTTTTCCACATTTTCCTCTATTTCTTCGCTCCTATTAGTATTAGCATAATAAAATATAGCCTATAGCCTTCCTCGATAAATGGACTATCTAACACTGAAAGAATTTTTCAAATCGGACCAGTAGTTCCTGAGATTAGCGCGTTCAAACAAACAAATAAACAAACAAACTGACAAACTCTTCCGCTTTATAATATTAGTAAGTATAGATAATTAAGTATAGATACAGCGCGGCAGCTAGCGCTAAACGTGACGCTAATGCCCGGGCCACACCTGCGTTTGTCGTCACGAAGCTTCGTGCTAAGAGAAGATACCACTGGACAGTAAAAAAAATTTTCCAATGGTATTGTCTCATAGCACGAAGCTTCGTAACGATAGACGCATGACGGCATAATAATAATTGTGCGCGCAGTCACGTGCCGCATAGCGATAATAGTGTCGCGACTCGCGACACATTTGCAGAACGTTCGGCGCCGAACGTTCGGCTCAATACGCTCGCAATCTATTTCAAGTTCTCTATGAGTAGTAAGGTATTCGCCGGTTCTGGCTCACTGCCTCAATGTAGGGAAAAATGGGGTTTCGATGACCCTTTCGCCTAAAAAAAAAAAAAAAAAAAAGGATGTTTGGTATCAAAATGGGGGTTTTCAACCATCCCCGATCGATATATGCGATCCGTTTTTGCGTATTCGCACTAGTTCCGAAGTTAGCTTTTGTGTTTAACCCTCATTATCTACTATCACCACGCTCCATTGTTCCTTAATAATTACAATCGCTACTTATTGCATTGTTATGCTCGCCTCGGTGTCCTATTGTTCTTAATGACTAGTCGCTTATCGCTTACATCACCTCACTTTCTTACGCACGCGAGTGAAAATCATGTATTACAAGATTTTAAATAAATAAAACTAGATAAATTTTTCATTACATGTATTTTATTTCATTAAAACATGTATTGAACATACTGTACAATATTATATCATTACACAAAGTGTTGTTACTAAATAACTTTTGAAACTCTACTAAACTTTCCCCATTGAACTTATAATACAAATACATTAAACAAAAAATGTAGGTCACCCGATCATTCGATGGACTTCGTAAATACACGGCGACACGGCGCGCAAACTGACACGTTTTGCTCGTCAGCAAATCCGACGAGTCAACGACCGCCGCCGCCGCGCCGCCCGCTCGCCGCCTGCGGTCGAGTCGAAGCCGAGTCCAACTCAGCAGAAAAGCTTCGCAAATATTGCTGTTCGCCCCGCAATCCGCCCCACCCCCCGCGGCGAAAACAAGGAGGGTAGTGGATGGCCGCAAGGCAGAACCTCCTCGACTCAACAAGGATGAGAGCAGGAGGTGCGATGAGGAGGGCTTCGCACTAGTGGAGAGAAGAAAGAAGAGGCAACCCACCGTCCGCAACCACTGCGGCACTGCACCTTACGTACCCGAGCTGCGTCTGCCGACGTCGCTCTACATGTCGCGCCTGCACTGGTCCATGGAAGTCGAGGACGTCGTAAACTACATCCGCGAGAAGACTACCTTCACCTTGAGGGTGGAGCGTCTGTACTCTCGGCGCAAAGTTAACTTCGGTTCCTTTGTGGTGAGAGTACCGACAAAACTTATGTCCACTCTCGAGGTGGAGGAGTTCTGGTCGGCCGGTGTAGTTTACCGAAGGTTTCGGGGAAGGCTCTCCAATGAAGCGCGCATCACGTCGCCGCCAAGAAAGACAACGTGATAATAGTGTGAATGTGAGAGTTTTGTGAAAATAATAATATGCTGTAGGATAAGACTGTTCGGTGTGCATCCGTTATCTGATTGCCATAAAGTTCAACTTGTGCTGTTGTGTATTATTGTATGAGTGGAATAAAGAATTTGTATAATTTGTAACTTGTATAATAAAACTTGATAATTTTTTCATTAAATTTATTTTATTTCATTAAAACATGTATTGAACATACTGTGCAATATTATATCACTACACAAAGTGTTGCTACTAAATAACTTTTGAAACTCTACTAAACTTTACCCATTGAACTTATAATACAAATATAATACAAAAACTATACTCTCCACAAACTGATGTGAAATCATTTTGTAATCTCCATTTGTTAATATACCATCTCCTACAGTTTCACCCCATAAAGCGCGCCCGCAGGAATCAAAGTATTGATGTCATTTTCATTGATGTGTATGGCTATCCAGTGGGGGTCTAGGTGTAACATATCAGGATCCAAGTTGCTAATAAATGTATGTGGGGGTTTATATAGACAGACAATTCGCAGCGTACATTATCTTCTAAAGTCTAAACCTTCACAAATTCTTCTCAAATAATTAAGGATCTCTATTGTGTTCATACTGTATTATCACAGAACCAATCTGGTTTATGGATCTTGCATAACGTATCCGTATTATGTATACTTTGTGTATTTACTAAGAGGGGTATTAGATAATGTGAACAAATAAAAGAAACATAACTTTGGTACAATATTTTATTTCATAATATTCACACACTATTAGGTTCACACACGTTACACATTATAACTCAAATAGATCATACATGTGACTTTTCTTAGCTACTATAGTCTACAGTTACATTACGTTTCTATCTATTTCTATAACATTATCAAACTCTGCAAATACAATACAGTTAATCGTTTCAGAGAGACTAGAATCAATTGATACCCCATTTCCTTTATTAAGGAATAGTATACCAGTGCCGGAAAATAATGTATGATAGGCTGAAGTGAACATAATATTAGATACCATTGAAGGATGGTTGTAGAGTTTTTGAAGACACTTGTTGTCCATCTATGTATAAACAAAATGAATTGATACCATAATTTTCAAAATTGAAAGGATTCTTACTAATGATTAAATGCTGCGTTATTTACAAATCCTATGATAAATATTTTGAGTACTTGCCCCAGGAATATTATCAAGTGTTTTTTTTTTTTTTTTTTTTTTCTCACCAGTGGAAAGTCGTAATATCATAAACGTTATTCACAATTATTGAGTCATGCTAAACATCCATTTAATGGTAAAGGATACAATAGATACACTTTCAAATTCTTTACTGATTATTCCTGTGAGTCGTTAAAAGAACAGGATAACATTAGATAAGATTGTAAAACCTCATATTATCATTTTTAAATTAAAAAAAAGTATAATAATATTTATCAAGTTTTCCTATAACAAAAAAAAAAACATATGATAATTCTATAACTAATTATATTCTGAATCGTATAGCATATATGTTCCTTTATTATAGAGTACAATAATATATTTTCTTAATCCTTATAGTTACCTATACATTTACATTTATCATCTTTGAATTCTATCAACGTTGGCCTTCAGCCACATACCGAAAGCTACTACCTCAACCCCGCTGCAATGACAACTTCTCTTAGATGTTTTAGAGAAGTTGGTATGACGATGGCAGTTTGACAGTTTTGAATTATTCCAGTCCAACTCTGCCATCACCTTTTCCACTTTGGGGCACCCAAACATTTCAATGTTTACATGTCTGAAGCCCAACGTTGATAGCAATTTTTTTTCAACTGTGCCCCCTTTATACGCCCATAAGTATTGTTTATTTGGATCGAGGGAGTGTAAACGCTCCACTAAAATTTCTTGGGTTATGTCTCCATCGGAATTTCTGAACGCCATTCCATGAACATGGCGTTCACAAAATGCAATTTCCTTACTTTTCCCCAGATGGAGAAACCATAACGGTAATTTAATATAGTGCAGGTACATCACCTCTTTCCAAATATCATAAATACCAACCTCTTTGAAGTATATGTCACTCTTAAGGGGGAAGCCATCGATGTCTATTACATACCTAATGTTAATCTCCATACTATCATTATTATTTTTTCTCGATATTATGGCGCGCACACACACTATTACTACTTTAACAGTCTTTTTAAAACTATAAAATTATACAATAATTGTCTTTTACACTTGTTTTTTGTCTATCTGTCCGCACAGTCTATTGTTTTTGTATACGTCGCACAGTCTATACCGTTAACACTAATGGTACAAAATACGAAGTTTAACAGTTCACTTGTCAACTTGTCCGTATGTGATATCAGATATGGTGTGAGTGAAATACTCTGCCGACACTTCAACCAACCGTAACCACTCTTCGTGTTCGGTGTTTACACACCCCCGTTGTATCCTTGAGATGCTCTGCGATATCATCCCGAATCAGTGTGTAAATGCTATCATCACTCAGCCCACTCCCTTCGTACACACTGGTGAACAGTATATGTACGTCTTCATGCAATTTATGTAACGGGATCGGTCACATCCACAGCTTCAACAACCTGTTGGTTGATAAACATTTTTTTCATTTAATCATGATCACATGGAAAAGTTAATTGCCCATGTATTACCCTCTCGACCCCTGTTAATTATGTTTACACCCTGATTGAGTATTGCCAAAATATCTTCATCTATGTCGTTATATCTCGATGGTAATGCCACAACGTATCCATTGTCGAGATGTACCACTGTCTGCAATGTATCGGCATGAAACTTTGATGGAAATTTTAAGGCTCTAATGATTTTATAAGGGATGTTTATCTCAAGATCCTCCAAATTTGTCCATGTCTTATTTAAATAATTATTTAATTTTTTCAGAGCTTCCCCCATTGATATTTTTAAACTAAAACACCTTTTTATACTCACAATATTCAAAAACTTCTAGCGAAAATATTAATTACTGTATTGCTGACGAGTGCAGTGGAACTGGTTAAATGTGATTTCAAACAGAACCTATAGGGCTATTTATAGTTAAAAAAGCTCAATAAATTTTCTCTATTGATCCCCACCACCACCTGATAATATATGCATACGACAGAAACCACTTCCTGTGATAATATTTTGTTAATAATTATATTTTTAACTGTATTTTGAGATCACATTCACCATCTGTACCCCTTTTTTATTCACATTCAGACTTGTCGTTATGTCCTGAAAATATATGCATAGGTAATACTAAAGAGATTAAATTGGTTACAAATCTTAATAATAAAACTAAATACAAAATTCTTTACAGGAATCTTAAACAATGCATAAAAATGGGGTTGATAGAATATTAAAGTTTAGACAGCTACCATGGCTGCAAAAGTATATAGAAACAAATCAGGTTTCGATAAAGATTTTTATAAATAAATAATTCATTATTTGACAAAACAATGGAAAATATTGAAAAAAAGAGTTAATGTTGGATTATTAACACATTTGGAATAATCGTGGTAAAGTTCTACTAGGTGCACAAGAATTAAGGCGGGTTGAAACCCCATTTTGTTATTTCTTGATACCCGATTTACCTAGTTCCAATATAATAACGAAATGTAAAAAGTATGAGATATAGAGCACAATATTTAAAAGGGTTTAAATCAAAAACATTTTAATAAAAAATAATACTTTCGCTGTAATTAATTTACAAACTCACCTCCGACAAAACTCTTTGTCATCGAAATGAGTTTCAATCAAAATTTGAATATAATATATTTCAAATTTATTAAAGCTTGTTTCATTATTTTCAAAAACCCTTTAGAAAATTACAAAACGTGTTTTTTTGAATAAAATATATAATTTCAAATTTATTAGTTTTTTTCATTATTTTCAGAAAACTTAGAAAATTATAGTGTTTTTTTAATATAATATACTTCAAATTTATTAAAGCTTGTTTCATTATTTTCAAAAACTTTTTAGAAAATTATAAAACGTGTTTTTTTTTAAATTTAATATATCATCTTTAATTTATTAAAGCTTGTTTCATTATTTTCGAAAACCCTTTAGAAAATTACAAAACGTGTTTTTTTGAATAAAATATATAATTTCAAATTTATTAGTTTTTTTCATTATTTTAAGAAAACTTAGAAAATTATGTTTTTTTAATATAATATATTTCAAATTTATTAAAGCTTGTTTCATTATTTTCAAAAACTTTAGAAAATTGTTTTTTTTTTTTTATTTAATATATTATCTTTAATTTATTAAAGCTTGTTTCATTATTTTCAAAAACTTTTTAGAAAATTATAAAACGTGTTTTTTTTTAATTTAGTATATCTTTAATTTATTAAAGCTTGTTTCATTATTTTCAAAAACATTATAAAATTATAATACGTTTTGTTTTTAATTTAATATATCTTATCCTTCCAATTTGGTTTTTTTTTTTTCTAGGTTTTTGAAAATAATGAAACAAGCGTTAATAAATTAAAGATAATATATTAAATTAAAAAAAAAAAACCTTTTATAATTTTCTAAAAAGTTTTTTGAAAATAATGAAACAAGCTTTAATAAATTTGAAATATATTATATTAAAAAAACAAACACGTTTTATAATTTTCTAAAATGTTTCTGAAAATAATGAAAAAAAACTAATAAATTTGAAATATATTATATTAAAAAAAAACACGTTTTGTAATTTTCTAAAGGGTTTTTGAAAATAATGAAACAAGCTTTAATAAATTTGAAATATATTATATTCAATAATATATTATATTCATGGTTGCCTGGAAGAAATTACTAATTAGTAATAAGGCCGCCATTGTGTGTTAGCTGTGTTTTAAAAATGTCTTGTATTTTAAATTGTTATGTGTGCACAATAAAGAATATTTATCTTATCTTATCTTCAAATTTTGATTGAAACTCATTGTAACATAATTTAAAACTTGACGTTTTTAAGAAAAATACTAATGATTTTTTTCTTTTGTAAACTAGATTGTAATACTTTGTTTCGAGTAGCCATACTTTTATAATATTATACTTTTATAATATTATACTTTTATATGTATAATATTGTACCGAATGTTTAATTTTTAAAGTTGCATTGTATTACAACATTGTAAAATATAATATTTAATCAAGATTTTCTTAAAAACGTCAAGTTTTAAATTATGTTACAATGAGTTTCAATCAAAATTTGAAGATAAGATAAGATAAATATTCTTTATTGTGCACACATAACAATTTAAAATACAAGACATTTTTAAAACACAGCTAACACACAATGGCGGCCTTATTACTAATTAGTAATTTCTTCCAGGCAACCATGAATATAATATATTATTGAATATAATATATTTCAAATTTATTAAAGCTTGTTTCATTATTTTCAAAAACCCTTTAGAAAATTACAAAACGTGTTTTTTTTTTAATATAATATATTTCAAATTTATTAGTTTTTTTTCATTATTTTCAGAAACATTTTAGAAAATTATAAAACGTGTTTGTTTTTTTAATATAATATATTTCAAATTTATTAAAGCTTGTTTCATTATTTTCAAAAAACTTTTTAGAAAATTATAAAAGGTTTTTTTTTTTTAATTTAATATATTATCTTTAATTTATTAACGCTTGTTTCATTATTTTCAAAAACCTAGAAAAAAAAAACCAAATTGGAAGGATAAGATATATTAAATTAAAAACAAAACGTATTATAATTTTATAATGTTTTTGAAAATAATGAAACAAGCTTTAATAAATTAAAGATATACTAAATTAAAAAAAAACACGTTTTATAATTTTCTAAAAAGTTTTTGAAAATAATGAAACAAGCTTTAATAAATTAAAGATAATATATTAAATTAAAAAAAAAAAACAATTTTCTAAAGTTTTTGAAAATAATGAAACAAGCTTTAATAAATTTGAAATATATTATATTAAAAAAACATAATTTTCTAAGTTTTCTTAAAATAATGAAAAAAACTAATAAATTTGAAATTATATATTTTATTCAAAAAAACACGTTTTGTAATTTTCTAAAGGGTTTTCGAAAATAATGAAACAAGCTTTAATAAATTAAAGATGATATATTAAATTTAAAAAAAAAACACGTTTTATAATTTTCTAAAAAGTTTTTGAAAATAATGAAACAAGCTTTAATAAATTTGAAGTATATTATATTAAAAAAACACTATAATTTTCTAAGTTTTCTGAAAATAATGAAAAAAACTAATAAATTTGAAATTATATATTTTATTCAAAAATAACAAAACAAGCTTTAATAAATTTGAAATATATTATATTCAAATTTTGATTGAAACTCATTTCGATGACAAAGAGTTTTGTCGGAGGTGAGTTTGTAAATTAATTACAGCGAAAGTATTATTTTTTATTAAAATGTTTTTGATTTAAACCCTTTTAAATATTGTGCTCTATATCTCATACTTTTTACATTTCGTTATTATATTGGAACTAGGTAAATCGGGTATCAAGAAATAACAAAATGGGGTTTCAACCCGCCTTAATTCTTGTGCACCTAGTAGAACTTTACCACGATTATTCCAAATGTGTTAATAATCCAACATTAACTCTTTTTTTCAATATTTTCCATTGTTTTGTCAAATAATGAATTATTTATTTATAAAAATCTTTATCGAAACCTGATTTGTTTCTATATACTTTTGCAGCCATGGTAGCTGTCTAAACTTTAATATTCTATCAACCCCATTTTTATGCATTGTTTAAGATTCCTGTAAAGAATTTTGTATTTAGTTTTATTATTAAGATTTGTAACCAATTTAATCTCTTTAGTATTACCTATGCATATATTTTCAGGACATAACGACAAGTCTGAATGTGAATAAAAAAGGGGTACAGATGGTGAATGTGATCTCAAAATACAGTTAAAAATATAATTATTAACAAAATATTATCACAGGAAGTGGTTTCTGTCGTATGCATATATTATCAGGTGGTGGTGGGGATCAATAGAGAAAATTTATTGAGCTTTTTTAACTATAAATAGCCCTATAGGTTCTGTTTGAAATCACATTTAACCAGTTCCACTGCACTCGTCAGCAATACAGTAATTAATATTTTCGCTAGAAGTTTTTGAATATTGTGAGTATAAAAAGGTGTTTTAGTTTAAAAATATCAATGGGGGAAGCTCTGAAAAAATTAAATAATTATTTAAATAAGACATGGACAAATTTGGAGGATCTTGAGATAAACATCCCTTATAAAATCATTAGAGCCTTAAAATTTCCATCAAAGTTTCATGCCGATACATTGCAGACAGTGGTACATCTCGACAATGGATACGTTGTGGCATTACCATCGAGATATAACGACATAGATGAAGATATTTTGGCAATACTCAATCAGGGTGTAAACATAATTAACAGGGGTCGAGAGGGTAATACATGGGCAATTAACTTTTCCATGTGATCATGATTAAATGAAAAAAATGTTTATCAACCAACAGGTTGTTGAAGCTGTGGATGTGACCGATCCCGTTACATAAATTGCATGAAGACGTACATATACTGTTCACCAGTGTGTACGAAGGGAGTGGGCTGAGTGATGATAGCATTTACACACTGATTCGGGATGATATCGCAGAGCATCTCAAGGATACAACGGGGGTGTGTAAACACCGAACACGAAGAGTGGTTACGGTTGGTTGAAGTGTCGGCAGAGTATTTCACTCACACCATATCTGATATCACATACGGACAAGTTGACAAGTGAACTGTTAAACTTCGTATTTTGTACCATTAGTGTTAACGGTATAGACTGTGCGACGTATACAAAAACAATAGACTGTGCGGACAGATAGACAAAAAACAAGTGTAAAAGACAATTATTGTATAATTTTATAGTTTTAAAAAGACTGTTAAAGTAGTAATAGTGTGTGTGCGCGCCATAATATCGAGAAAAAATAATAATGATAGTATGGAGATTAACATTAGGTATGTAATAGACATCGATGGCTTCCCCCTTAAGAGTGACATATACTTCAAAGAGGTTGGTATTTATGATATTTGGAAAGAGGTGATGTACCTGCACTATATTAAATTACCGTTATGGTTTCTCCATCTGGGGAAAAGTAAGGAAATTGCATTTTGTGAACGCCATGTTCATGGAATGGCGTTCAGAAATTCCGATGGAGACATAACCCAAGAAATTTTAGTGGAGCGTTTACACTCCCTCGATCCAAATAAACAATACTTATGGGCGTATAAAGGGGGCACAGTTGAAAAAAAATTGCTATCAACGTTGGGCTTCAGACATGTAAACATTGAAATGTTTGGGTGCCCCAAAGTGGAAAAGGTGATGGCAGAGTTGGACTGGAATAATTCAAAACTGTCAAACTGCCATCGTCATACCAACTTCTCTAAAACATCTAAGAGAAGTTGTCATTGCAGCGGGGTTGAGGTAGTAGCTTTCGGTATGTGGCTGAAGGCCAACGTTGATAGAATTCAAAGATGATAAATGTAAATGTATAGGTAACTATAAGGATTAAGAAAATATATTATTGTACTCTATAATAAAGGAACATATATGCTATACGATTCAGAATATAATTAGTTATAGAATTATCATATGTTTTTTTTTTTGTTATAGGAAAACTTGATAAATATTATTATACTTTTTTTTAATTTAAAAATGATAATATGAGGTTTTACAATCTTATCTAATGTTATCCTGTTCTTTTAACGACTCACAGGAATAATCAGTAAAGAATTTGAAAGTGTATCTATTGTATCCTTTACCATTAAATGGATGTTTAGCATGACTCAATAATTGTGAATAACGTTTATGATATTACGACTTTCCACTGGTGAGAAAAAAAAAAAAAAAAAACACTTGATAATATTCCTGGGGCAAGTACTCAAAATATTTATCATAGGATTTGTAAATAACGCAGCATTTAATCATTAGTAAGAATCCTTTCAATTTTGAAAATTATGGTATCAATTCATTTTGTTTATACATAGATGGACAACAAGTGTCTTCAAAAACTCTACAACCATCCTTCAATGGTATCTAATATTATGTTCACTTCAGCCTATCATACATTATTTTCCGGCACTGGTATACTATTCCTTAATAAAGGAAATGGGGTATCAATTGATTCTAGTCTCTCTGAAACGATTAACTGTATTGTATTTGCAGAGTTTGATAATGTTATAGAAATAGATAGAAACGTAATGTAACTGTAGACTATAGTAGCTAAGAAAAGTCACATGTATGATCTATTTGAGTTATAATGTGTAACGTGTGTGAACCTAATAGTGTGTGAATATTATGAAATAAAATATTGTACCAAAGTTATGTTTCTTTTATTTGTTCACATTATCTAATACCCCTCTTAGTAAATACACAAAGTATACATAATACGGATACGTTATGCAAGATCCATAAACCAGATTGGTTCTGTGATAATACAGTATGAACACAATAGAGATCCTTAATTATTTGAGAAGAATTTGTGAAGGTTTAGACTTTAGAAGATAATGTACGCTGCGAATTGTCTGTCTATATAAACCCCCACATACATTTATTAGCAACTTGGATCCTGATATGTTACACCTAGACCCCCACTGGATAGCCATACACATCAATGAAAATGACATCAATACTTTGATTCCTGCGGGCGCGCTTTATGGGGTGAAACTGTAGGAGATGGTATATTAACAAATGGAGATTACAAAATGATTTCACATCAGTTTGTGGAGAGTATAGTTTTTGTATTATATTTGTATTATAAGTTCAATGGGTAAAGTTTAGTAGAGTTTCAAAAGTTATTTAGTAGCAACACTTTGTGTAGTGATATAATATTGCACAGTATGTTCAATACATGTTTTAATGAAATAAAATAAATTTAATGAAAAAATTATCAAGTTTTATTATACAAGTTACAAATTATACAAATTCTTTATTCCACTCATACAATAATACACAACAGCACAAGTTGAACTTTATGGCAATCAGATAACGGATGCACACCGAACAGTCTTATCCTACAGCATATTATTATTTTCACAAAACTCTCACATTCACACTATTATCACGTTGTCTTTCTTGGCGGCGACGTGATGCGCGCTTCATTGGAGAGCCTTCCCCGAAACCTTCGGTAAACTACACCGGCCGACCAGAACTCCTCCACCTCGAGAGTGGACATAAGTTTTGTCGGTACTCTCACCACAAAGGAACCGAAGTTAACTTTGCGCCGAGAGTACAGACGCTCCACCCTCAAGGTGAAGGTAGTCTTCTCGCGGATGTAGTTTACGACGTCCTCGACTTCCATGGACCAGTGCAGGCGCGACATGTAGAGCGACGTCGGCAGACGCAGCTCGGGTACGTAAGGTGCAGTGCCGCAGTGGTTGCGGACGGTGGGTTGCCTCTTCTTTCTTCTCTCCACTAGTGCGAAGCCCTCCTCATCGCACCTCCTGCTCTCATCCTTGTTGAGTCGAGGAGGTTCTGCCTTGCGGCCATCCACTACCCTCCTTGTTTTCGCCGCGGGGGGTGGGGCGGATTGCGGGGCGAACAGCAACATTTGCGAAGCTTTTCTGCTGAGTTGGACTCGGCTTCGACTCGACCGCAGGCGGCGAGCGGGCGGCGCGGCGGCGGCGGTCGTTGACTCGTCGGATTTGCTGACGAGCAAAACGTGTCAGTTTGCGCGCCGTGTCGCCGTGTATTTACGAAGTCCATCGAATGATCGGGTGACCTACATTTTTTGTTTAATGTATTTGTATTATAAGTTCAATGGGGAAAGTTTAGTAGAGTTTCAAAAGTTATTTAGTAACAACACTTTGTGTAATGATATAATATTGTACAGTATGTTCAATACATGTTTTAATGAAATAAAATACATGTAATGAAAAATTTATCTAGTTTTATTTATTTAAAATCTTGTAATACATGATTTTCACTCGCGTGCGTAAGAAAGTGAGGTGATGTAAGCGATAAGCGACTAGTCATTAAGAACAATAGGACACCGAGGCGAGCATAACAATGCAATAAGTAGCGATTGTAATTATTAAGGAACAATGGAGCGTGGTGATAGTAGATAATGAGGGTTAAACACAAAAGCTAACTTCGGAACTAGTGCGAATACGCAAAAACGGATCGCATATATCGATCGGGGATGGTTGAAAACCCCCATTTTGATACCAAACATCCTTTTTTTTTTTTTTTTTTTTTTAGGCGAAAGGGTCATCGAAACCCCATTTTTCCCTACATTGAGGCAGTGAGCCAGAACCGGCGAATACCTTACTACTTCTATGACACATCAGCGTAAATTAGGCCGAGTTCAGTTAGCGCGTAACCTTCCGTCGGCGGAACTTTCGGCGCCGTACGTTCGGCAGATGTGTCCTTACGCTTATATTACACTAGGGCCGAAACACATAACCGCGTTGCGGCGCCACAACGCCAAAATTGGCGGAATTCTTTATTTTTTTATAATATGAGTTTTGAATTGTTTTGCCGCTGATTTTGGCTAAATGTGTTTTGGCCCTTACTGTTAAATGTTAACCCTTCGAGTACCATGCATATTATAGCGACACTGACATTTACAAGGATAAACTTATCTCATCATTAGGGCCCGGATTTATATGTAAATAGCATTGACATAAGAAACTATATGAAAACGAAATGACCACGAAAGACACGCACGCGCCTGCTTTCAAAATTTATAAAAAAACTTAATATCGATATCGATATTTTTTTATTATTCAGTGACATTTTAGTTTACAAATTTTGAAGGCAGGCGCGTGTCTTTCGTGGTCACTTCGGTACGGTGTCATAAATCACACCGTAGCATTTTTCACTTTACAATGCATTTTACAGTCAGTACGCGTCCATAATCAGTAAGCACCGCGCGTGCTCCCTAGCACCTTTATATCATATATCAATCTTATGTGGGACAATTAATAAAATCTTATGTTCGGGAACACATTTGGTTTCATTAGCCAAACCCCCACATATAGTTTCTTATGTCAATGGTATTTACATATAAATCCGGGCCCTACTCATCATCATCATCCTATCGCCGTCCACTGCTGAGCGTGGGCCCCACGAGCGCCAACCTACATGCGAACGAACTCGCAAGCAAAAGTTAGTTTCTATAGGTCTACCAGAATCTGATGGCAATTTTTGACAGCAGATTTTCATAAAAAATCCTTGATCATTGGATACATTTTTATATTTGCGTGTTTAACACACAAAATCAGCCGCTATAAGAAAAAAAAAGGATCAAAATGTTTTATTCCAATTACCCCGGTATTGCTAGAGTCAATTTATTTTCTCACTTTTTGCCATCAGATTCTGGTAGACCTATAATAGAGATGATATTCTAAGTCTAAAAACACAAAAAAACAGAAGAACTTTATCCTAAGATATCTACTATATATTATCACTATCTACCGAAAGGCAGCCGTGCAATACCTAGGTGGTCTAGAGTCTAGACAAAACACTGACAGCGAGCTAAACAAAACCGCGAATATAAACATAATATTCGCTATTAAATACGATATTAGTCGACTTTTTACGTGATAAAGCCGTTTTGGTGTACTTTATTGCGGGTTGTGTTTCGTTTCGGCCGACATGTTACTCGTTAAAGCTGCCCACTCCAGGTGTCAGTTCCACTGATTAATTAACCGAATTGTGTTACAAACTGTTGCACTAAAACTGCGTTAGCGTTACCGTAATATAGAAACAAACAAATCAATGGGGTGAAATTGAACAAAAATATTCATCCCGCCTTCACATGTAAGGTGGATGCTTTCGCTAGTTCACACCACAGATTTTCACACCGCGGTTCTAAACAGCGAAGAACTGTTTATGAATTGCCCGTTTGGGGAATTCGAACCACGAATTTAAGTGAATTGTAACAAACATTTTTTTAGTCTAATTATTTATTTGTACAGACGTATAGAAAAGTGGTTATAAGAAGAAATAAAAACATATTTATAATAAAGAAATGACATTTATTTTAAAATCATAAAAAATTGAAAACTTTACAGATTTATTACAATAGAATCACAGTTTGATTTAAATTAAAAATAAAAACTAAAACAATTCATTTGTTTTCAGACCGGATCGATATTTTGTGAAACCCAAAAAATACGTTAGCCGAGAGCATTACGCGGCGAAGCCTCGGCAAGAAGCTGCCTTATAGTCGCAACTAATCTAAACTAAAGTACCTGCAATTAATTTTTAATTAAAAAAAACTGAATAACTCACAAAGCAGGCCGGCGGCCTTGCGGATCGGCGCGCGGCGTCACAGCGGTATTTCCCCGCGCTTCCCGCGGTCGCCAGCGCCTGCACTCGCCGCACGTGCCTCGAGGGCAAACGAGCCG
Organism: Cyaniris semiargus; assembly: GCA_905187585.1. Classification (NCBI taxonomy): domain Eukaryota; kingdom Metazoa; phylum Arthropoda; class Insecta; order Lepidoptera; family Lycaenidae; genus Cyaniris; species Cyaniris semiargus. The sequence goes on from LR994558.1 coordinate 16,590,341, forward strand.
ACCGGCACCTCGCAGGCTGAGGCTAGAATAGAAGAGGATTAGCAATAACCCGCAGGCCACAACATCATACAGACTAATAAATATACTTACGCCGATTATTCTCACCGGGTTACTTTCCGAATAATTCTGATTACTATTGATTATTGAATAATGAATACTATTATTATTCTGAATGCTGCTGGGGCTACCGTGACGCTGTAGCGCTTCTGGTATGTTTGCCTCTGCGCGTCACTTTTCAGCTTTACTTTTCCAGCGTCTACGAAAATCCAACAACAGCATTCTGAAAGTCATTATAGATAGATTTGACTGTCCCATCCAAGAACGTTGCATAAGGATAGTCAAAGGAGTAATTTAAGTTTTAAGGAAATTTATTACTAACATTTCTAACATATTTATTATATTTTATAAGCATTTGTTATTATTTATTTTTATCATTATCATTTTGTAACTAACACACTAACAATACAATGGGCACATTATCTGAAATAAATATTTTTCATTCATTCATTCATTATTACTTAATTAAGTATTCAGAATTAACTTACTTTAAATTTTTCATATGAGTAAAGGGGCGAAGAGAGAGAGAATCAGTTAATATTAATGCAACTCACACAAAAAGTTGTTATGCGAAATACAAAACCCAAATAAATGCTGCGATTAACCGACTTAAGCGAGATATTTTTATATAAGGACTGTAAACTTAACGCAAACGACAAGAACGCTTCGTCTACGCGACGCGTTGAAGTCTTCTATTCGGTTATACTGCTAGAGGGAACTAGTAATATAAGGATCGGTAAAATCAATATAGGACATTTTATACATATGTTTTTTTCTTACTGCCTTTTAATAATAATAAAACTATTTAAATTTTTAATATTTCAATTTTTGCCTGCCTAATGACTTGTTTATACAAAAAATTAAAATAATTCTTACCCAAGAAATCTCATGCTCGGGTACCTCGCAACACCAGCTTTAAACTCGCCCATTAGATGTAATATTACGAAAAAAGCATGTATAAAAATTTCGTCATTTTTTTTTCTCATCTCCGGGCGGAAAACGTCAACTTTCTTCCCGCTGCGCTTACCGATGTTGCCGTTTTCCGCCTCCGTCGATGAGAAAAATAGTATACGCACCATGGGCAGTAAAGAAAGCCTCAGATCACATGTTTGTTGACCTCGGCTTTGCTTCGGCCAACAATTACATGTGATCTGAGACATTTCTTATTTTCCTGCCCTAGGTGCCTAATGTACTATGCCAGTATGGTCATATATTACTAAATGTACTGCAAATGTACTGCGGGGTCCGGTCGGTGTGACGGGGGTCAATCGGCCTCCTCGTGGCCCTAAAGCGTGCACGTTACAGTGTCCCTCGCTTCGTGTCCGGTGTCGGTGTGACCTGACCCTTACATCACAAACGTAAACCGTAGCAGCCACATTACACGCGATATAGCTCAACAACTCGTAGTTTGTAAAGGCGCTCCCCCTACCGCATTTACCGTCTTTTAGAGCCTTATAACTCATAATTTGAAAGCTACAAAATTATAATAAAAATACAGCAATTATCTTTAGTATATGAACATTCCTTTCTCCGTTATTAATTTCCTATTTTTGTTTATTATACTCATGATATCAGCTTCCAAAGTAATACCAATTTATTAAAATTCAAGCATACTTTCAGTATCTCCCTAGTATTTACAAATTACTTTTATTTGAAACACAAGCCAATAGATCGACAATTTCAGTAACTAAATATTCCCCGTTAGAATTTTTAGGTCAATTTTGAACTAAAATAAGTAAAAAAATAGGATTTTGGTGCGATCTTAGTGTATTTTTGAATAAGTTGTGTTGTGTTGGACAGCAAGTTACTAGCACTTGTCTGCCCCGAGCTTCATATGAAGAAGTCATTAGCCGGGCAATAAATTCTGCTTTCTGTCCAAACACAACCATAGTTATCTTGGTCGGGAGAAGAGGAGGGATAAACAAGAAAAGGATGACTGATTATATTGATACATTAAGCAAAAACGAAAATGTCAGTCGTCTTATTTTGTTCACCTTTCCTTACATTAAAAAATTGCCACACGAGAATAGGGAAAATGATATTAGGTATAGACTTAACTGCCTACTGAGTAGTGCAACAAACCAAAATTGTTTATTATTAAGTAACACATTACCACAAATAGATGTGGTTGACATTAACAATATTTTTTATTCTAGGTTAAATAATTTAACTTATGATAAGTATTCCTTATCAAAAATTTTTACTAGACAATTAGCTCAATGGCTATATAATTTTATAGTTTTAAGACCAGCCAAAAAATTGGCTAAGCCGACCACTGCTTTTATTGAGCAGTGTTCTTTTTCTGACTATAATGTAAATGAGAGTTTGGAACATATTCCAAAAGATTTAAATTAGATTTTAGGACAACAGAGACCCACTCTGGCAAAGTATTAAACAATAATAGTAATGCCTACCACCATAGTGAGAATTCTAGACAAAACTGTATATTTAATATAAACCTGGTGCATCAATACTTGCAAGGAAAAATAGGAAAAGAATTAGAAATTGAGTTATTTTTAAATGAATGTAACATTGACATTTTGTGTGTATCAGAACATTGGTTAAAAAATTATGAATTGTATTTAATTATTCTGATCACCAGCTAGCAAGTTCGTTCAGTCGAGAGAATGCTATTAGGGGTGGCTCCTTAATATTGATTAAGAAAAAACTTAAATTTAAAGAACGTAAGGATATTGTTAGACTGTCAACTGAACGAATTGCTGAGTTAGCCTGTATTGAGCTGAACCACCTTATTATTGTAAGCGTATACAGACCTCCATCTGGCTTATATGATTCTTTTGAACAAATAATGGAGCAAGTGTTAACGAAAGTGTGTGCATCTAACAAAAAGATTATAGTATGTGGTGATTTCAATATTAATTTACTAGACTCAAACACCACCACTGTTAGATTCACATCATTGTTCAAATCGTATAACCTTATTAATTTATTCAACGAGCCGACAAGAATTTGTGATACAACTGCGACTTGCATAGATAATATTTTCACCAACATAACTTCCTATAGGAAGGAAATAATTAATGTATTAAGCTCTGATCACTGTGGACAGTTAGCTTCATTTAATATAAATTGTGATAATAATTTTAAACAAAAAATTGAATATATACCTATGAATACAAAACGTATTGAGAAGTTTAGAAGTAAATTAGTATCAAGTTTTGAGCACTTGAATGTATCAAATGATCCAGATAAAGCGTTTAACAACATATTTAATAGAGTAAAACAGCAATATAACGCTGTATTTACTTCTAAAACGGTCAGCTTGAATAATAAAAGAAATAATTTCAAAAAATGGGCAACTGCAGGTATTATTGTGAGTAGACAAAAATTGTATGATTTGTATAACGAGAAAACTATAAACCGGAGTGAAGCTTTTAAATTATATGTCAAGAAATACTCGAAAACTTTTAAAAAGGCATGTCAAGCAGCGGAGGCACTTCACATTTAAGAGAAAATTAGAGACTCTAAAAATAAAGTGAAAACCACCTGGAAAATAATTGCGGATGAGACTGGACCTGTCGTCACCTGTCGTAACTCTAAATTTGAACTTTTGATTAATGATAAAAAAATCAATTCTGATCTTGAGGTTGCGACAGTCTTTGACAAGTTTTTTGCAGACATTCCAATCTCAACTACAAAGAACTTAAATTCATCACCTACAGTTGCAGAAAAAATACTTAGAGAACATGTCAAGGAATGTGATGTCAATTTTATTTTTAAAGATATTGACTCCAGAGATATTATCAAGACCTTCAAATCTCTCAATATTAAAAGTACCACTGATCTCTGGGGTATGTCCACAAAAATTATAAAATCAGTAATTGACATCATTGCCCCTTACCTAGCTTTAGTTTTTAATAATTGTATTAAAAGTGGCGTGTTCCCAGACTTAATGAAGCACAGCAAGGTGAATATGCCTCTATTTAAAGCTGGGAAGAAATCAGATCCAGCCAACTATAGACCAATTTTAAATCAATTACTTGCTCACTTTAACTCAAATAATTTATTACATAAAAATCAATTTGGTTTTACTAAAGGTCGGTCTACAACAGATGCAGGCATTAGTCTTCTGTGTAGTATTTTTGAAACTTGGGAGGGGTCGCAGGATGCACTTGGTATCTTCTGCGATCTCTCTAAAGCATTTGACTGTGTGGAGTATGATACTCTAATAAGAAAACTACACCATTATGGTATAAGGGGCACGGCACTTAAACTTCTAAAATCTTACCTTACAAATAGAACGCAGAGGGTGGAAGTCAACTCCATAAGGTCTAATGGAACCAAAATAAAACTAGGTGTGCCACAAGGGTCCATTTTAGGCCCTTTTCTTTTTCTCATCTATATAAATGATTTACCTTATCTTGTTAAAGATAAGCATGAGATAGTACTTTTTGCTGATGACACTTCACTAATTTTTAATGTGAAGAGGCGACAATTTAATTATGACGAGGTAAATAGTGCTCTCTCAAAAATAGTACATTGGTTTAATGCTAATAATTTACTTTTGAACTCTAATAAAACAAAATGTTTTAAATTTATCTTGCCAAATGTTAGGCAAGTACAAACCAATGTACTATTAAATGATGAGAAAATGAATTTAGTAGACACCACCACATTCCTAGGCATAACACTGGATTGTAAGTTACAATGGGGTCCACATATTGCAAAACTGGCAGATAAGCTTAGTTCTGCAGCATATGCTGTTAAAAAAATTCGTGAAATCACTGATGTAGAGACCGCGCGATTAGTTTACTTTAGCTACTTTCATAACATAATGTCTTACGGCATCCTCTTGTGGGGAAATGCGGCGGACATTAATACAATATTTGTGATGCAGAAGCGAGCTATTCGTTCTATTTATAAGATGTCGTCTTTTGAATCTCTAAGAGAAAATTTTAAAGAAATAAGAATTCTGACCGTCGCATCTTAATACATTTTGGAAAATCTCTTATATGTTAGAAAGAACATAAATATTTTCAAAAAGAAAAGCGATAATCATAATGTAAATACTAGAAATAAGAACAAGTTAGCAATGCCAATGTTCAGACTAGCCAAAGTAAGCAATTCTTTTAAAGGCCAATGTATACGCCTATACAATAAAATCCCAGAAAATGTTAAAAATCTACCTTTAAACAAATTTAAAAATGCAGTTAAAGAACGTTTGTGTGCTAAAGCGTATTATAAAGTCAATGATTTCATCGAGGACAGCACACCTTGGGAATAGGGTGGCTCCATGCAGGTTACTTTTCGTTTATTTTGTTACATAGCTGTAAGCCATAACATTGTTATGTTATTTTATTTTAAAATTGTAATTTTCCATTTTTTTAGTAAAAGATGGCCCCGTGCGAGTTTCTTACGCCGGTTCTTCTCGGCGGGGTAGTTCCCGAACCGGTGGTAGGCAACGTAGTTTCTTCGTTCTTTCTACGACTTTCAAAAAGTGTATCATGATACCCAATTTGAATAAAAAGATATTTTATTTATTTTTATTTTTATCTCGGCAACGCGGCAAATATATGGTCAAGGTCGTTTGCTCAGGGGATTTACTGTCGACTTTTGTCGGGAAACTAGTTGTGACCACGTCACTGGTCGCGACTCGCGCAGCGGGCATTTTGACGATAATTCAAAATTTTGTTATATATTTTTCATATCCATGTCCATACTAATTATTACAAAATATGCTAAAGTGTATCTGTCTGTCCGTCTGTTACCTCTTCACGCCGCAACCGCCGAACCGATTTTTCTGAAAGTCTGATTCCCGGTAAAGGACGTAGGATACTTTTTATCCCGGAGAAATGTACGGTTTCCGTGCGATAAACGAATTTTGGCGCAACGGAGTTGCGGGCGTTATCTAGTTATTTATAAGTAAAATTGAAGAAGTATAAAAAAAAAACTAATGCGCATGTTTTGTTCGGGTCCTGTCTAGCACAGTCCATAAACTATCAACATTAAAATGACGTAACCCGACCGAATTACATACTCGTAGGTGCGCCATCCGCCACTGCATCGACTTCTCTGTTAATGTATTGCGTACCTGGCTTAATTATATTATTAATAAAGTTTATTTGTGCTAAGTTCACAGTGAACACAAATAAAACACAATATTACTTGCACTTTTTCCACTATATTCAAGTTTACAGTGAATCCTCGACACCGCGCCGCGACCGATGGCACTTAGGGTCAAATCAGACCGCAACGTGACGCGTATATGCATTTCTAAATTGTACTAAATTGACAGATTTCAATTACGTGAGACGTCTTGCAAATTTGTCAAATCCATACAAATTTAGAAATGCATCTCCGCGTCGCGTTGCGGTCTGAATTGACCCTTAGGCTATGTTTACTTTCCTTCCGCGGTTAAAGTGAGCTTTTAGTACACGTACACTCAGACATTGGGACAATTTTGACATTTCGCTGATGAGACACTTCGAACTAAACTCTAGTCTAGTCTAAGACTATATATGTCGCAGTCATCTGGTTCAATCTGTGATTCGATTGAACGACTAGCGTATTCATTGAATGACACCATTTTATTGATTGACTGACTGAAGGACAACTAGTCAAGACGTTGACTGTAACGTTTAACGTCTTGACTAAACGTCATCATAGTGAAGTCGTTAAATGGAATTTTATGATTTTTTAAAATATTTGTTGGTGGCGTAATAATAGGTTAATCTAGAAACTGCCTTCAATTATGAGGTGACTACTTCTGGGTGGTTTACAAAAAAATAACCACGATGGCTAAGGCGGGCTAAGGCATCTAATCTAACCCAATGAAGTCGTATTGGGCCAACACGGAGTAATACATTGCTATTAATTAACTAAGAATTATTTTGGTGACTACGAGCGCCGCAGTGGGAAAAAAGTGAAATACGTTCAATTACCTGACTGATTTCATGTCCGCTATCTTCAAAGATATAAGGCTATGTTACAAATCGCTAACTAGTTGGACGTTGAGTGACGATCGTTCAATCGACGTTCGGCCGAGTCATTCAATTGAATGGTGTCATTCAATGAATGCGCTAGTCATTCAATCGAATCGCAGATTTATCTAGATGACTGCGACATATATACCAGTAACTAGAGTACTAGAGAATAAAATCACTACGAGTAATTGCTTTTGCCTGCAGCTATTTCCGAGTGAACACAGTTTTTGCGTGCTTTTCGTTTCAGAAGCATAATTCAGTGGTTTAATCAATTTATTCTAAATAATGTTTTTAAATAACTTCTGTTTTTATTTAAGTAATTTATACCAGGGTCTTAAAATTTATTCATAGTATTTTATTGCGTAATAGTACAAAAACAATTATATTTTATTATTTTTATACGTTATAAGTCAGCTCATTTAATTTAAGATTCTTAACATTTAAATTTTCAACACGTGCAAGATAACACATAAATGGGCAAAATAATAACATTCTTTACACGTAACGGTCAGGAAAAAGGATACTAAATTAGTACTGACCTCCTAATAGCTTCGTTTTGATATTTCTGATTTTTTAATTCCATTTTGAAAGCTACTTTTAGTACGTCAGGTAGACCTAACGATGTAAATGGGAATGGTCTACCCTACAGCACCAAAATTCATGATACGGTTTCGTCTTTCTTGTACCCAGTTGGTGGGGGTTTTTAACGAGGGCTTAGCTACCTCTGTCCTCAGAGACTGATGGGCTCTATACCTGTGCAATTAATACTATACTATTGTATGTAATCTGTAAACCGTAGTCATCGGTACTAATCCAACATAGAAACAAGCATCTACCTGCACAGTCAACCTTACGGTCATTTTAATAAACAAATAAACATAAAATTTACAAAGATAAAAACGATTAGACGTGTGAGGAAGTCCGAGTTCCCCCGTATATTCGGTGTGTATGTGTGTGTAACGTGACCCACTCCTACACAGTGAATGCGCCTCTCACTTGTACTTTCAATAGAGCGTGCAAGTTGACTCTCCCTTTCGGCTGCACGTGTAGAGCCTAGTGCGAACGAACCTAACTTGGCGGTCGCCGGTCACGAGGCCGACTGCCAAATAATGTTACTCGTGCCGCCGAAACCTGCCCGGAGGGAGCTATGCAGGCTTGAGATTAGAGTTATTATGCCTCTATATGTTTTTGTGAGGCTCTAGTCGCTTCTACGCCTCTAGTTCTCTACCTCCCGATGATGTCACATTGTATTTTCAACCGACTTCCTAAATGGAGGAGGTTTCTCAATTCGACCGTATGTATATATGTTTGTCTTTTTATTCGGAACAATACTTTTTACGGAACAATTTTTGTAACCTCTTACCTGCCTTACATAATGTCACATTCTATTATTTTGTAAGACAGGTAAGATAAGTTATGATATATATATATATATATATATATATATATATATATATATATATATATATATATATATATATATATATATATATATATATATATATATATATATATATATATATATATATATATATCATAACTTATCTTACCTGTCTTACAAAATAATAGAATGTGACATTATGTAAGGCAGGTAAGAGGTTACAAAAATTGTTCCGTAAAAAGTATTGTTCCGAATAAAAAGACAAACATATATACATACGGTCGAATTGAGAAACCTCCTCCATATATATATATATATATATATATATATATATATATATATATATATATATATATATCGCTATATCGCACTCTTTACCATAAACAATTAACTGGAAGTTTATTTTAATTTGCCTCGAAAACGGAAGTAATTTCGTCCGAAGAGTTCGGTCAGTAAAGTATTTTTCATAACTTATCTTACCTGTCTTACAAAATAATAGAATGTAGAAGTATATATATATATATATATATCCCTCATCAAATCAAATCAAATCTCCCATTGGGTAGCTTTAACAATATTATATATCTAATACACAATATTATACCAGCAGTGACATTCAGGCGTCCTTAAAAATATTGCTTCCTCAATACTATTCGGAGATGGGACCCCGAATAAGTAATTTGCATTCGTTTCGTATTCGTTACTGTTCTTTTTTTAATTAGTATTCCTATTTCATAACAAGATAAATATATAAAGATATAATTATGTGCAGTGGAAAAGTACTGGGCAATTCATTTTATGAATATTTTGTAACACACCAAAAACAGTTCAAAAATTCCAAACGTGGAATCTAGAATTTTAATTGGGCATTTCAAGAATCACTATGAGTTTTATGTTAATTTTTTGGCGCGTGTAAGAACTTGTCCCCCGGCTAGAGGCTTAGGCGCGCGGGGGGAGGGGAGAGTGAGGGGGAGGGCTCGGGGACAGGGTTGCCACCCACCAAATCGGTTTACCCCACTTTAACTTTATTGGATATAGTCCTCGTAATCAAAATTGAGAAACATGATTAATGACACGAAATAACATAAAAGAGACTTGACCAAAGCTTCTAGCTTAGGAAAGGCTGCTATCATAATCTTGATACGACCTTGATCACAAAATTTATAACCAGTTCATAATTTTAATTCTAAACTATCTGCCGGCAGAGCCTTTAAAATTAAACTAAAGATTTAATAGCACGTATAATACCTTCAAAGGCATTATAAAATGAATAAACAAATATTTTCAGAACGTCCTACGTCGTGTTGCCTACCTCCGGTTCGGGAACTAACCTGGCGATAAAAACCGGCGTAAGAAACTCGCACGGGGCCACTTTGGCCGTGTTCACACCAAACCGACTGTGTGCCGCCGAATGTGAGCGAACGTTACGCAGTTTATTGTATTTCCATACATATTCACTTTTTCGTTCACACCTGACCGACAATACGCCATTACGCTAGGCGTAGGTGCGGACATTCGATACCGTATATTTTCACGTTCAACTGGGGCTCACAGTGAGCCTGCTCACATTCGGCGGCGTATAGTCAGTTTGGTCTGAACACGCGCTTTACTGTACGAAAAAAGTGGGAAAATTCGCCTTTTTGAAAATAAAGTTTACAATGTCAAAAGTTTACAACTTAATCTATACAATGTCAACATGAATACATAATTGTATGTCACATAATAATGTAGAAGCAGCCTTGCAAACAGCCATCCTACTCCCAAGATGTGCCATTTTTTAAGAAATCATTGACCTTATAGTTAGGCTTTGGCACACCGCACACAAACGTTCTTTAATTACTTTTTCAAATTAATAATTAAAAGATTTTGGACGTTTTCCGGGATTTTATTATTAAGGCGTATTACATTGGCCTTTAAAATACTTACTTTACTAAGTCTGATTACCGGTATTTCTATTAATCTGGGGGCACGGCAGTCTAAAGCTAACTAAGTCTAGAGCAGGGGGTCACCAAATGGCGGACCGTGGTCCGTATCTGGACCGCCGACCCATTGTGTGCGGACCAAGTATGTTCGAAGATGAACTTCGTTTAAAATTAATTTCGGTCTCGACATAATGATGAACATGTAGCAACTAAAATTGACACTTTTCTCATTGATACAAATACCTTTGTAATTTCCGTAATTAGATTTGTTTAATTTTTTTTTAAAGTGTGGACCGCTAAGGTCATTTTATTTCTTAAAACGGACCCCGAGCGGAAGTAATTGGTGACCCCTGGTCTAGAGCAAAGGTACGGCCGTACCATACTTTTCTCCAAGCGGTTCGCGGCTATTCACAAGTTAAGTGAATAGCCGCGAACCGCTTAATTCCTATTCACAAGTATTAGAAATTCAAAATATAACCTTAACAATAACCAAATTTTAAAAGATTGACAACCACTGCTTAAATTACGAAACAAACTTACCTTTTATTTTATCCAAAGAGCTTTTTGCCATTTTTACAAGCTGAATAGTCCTACAACAACACCTAACACTTTTAAATTGCAACACCTTAGTAACACTGTAACGACCACAGAAATAACAAAAAAAATGAATTTACCCGTACGTAGTGCCAGTGAACTCACCAGGTGAGTCGATTCAATTTATATTGCAGTGCCGGCGACTCACCTGGTGAGTCCGCCGTACAATGTAGGCGGCATCCGAGAAGACATCATGAAAATAGTAGTGGGAACGAACGTGTTAATAAATAAGTTGTATTTTATTTATTAAAGTTATATTATTACATTTTTATGTTCCGGAAGCAGTCATTGTGTTGTGACTTGTGTGTTCCGGACTCCGGTTGAGTATAGAGCCGGCTCGACCGCCGCAGCTGCTGGTGCCTCGCGCGCGCACCAATTTACTGCAACGAGCGCCGCTAACACGAGCGCTGTGGGCGCTCAACATAATAATATTGTTGTCTTTAAAAATAGATCTATTTTCCTGTTCACTGAGTGAATTCACAGGAGCTGCATTTTGTCTTCTGACATAGAGTGTATATGTTACCGTTAGAATGCAGAATACGTTAACGTGCACATTACCTAGGTAATCTGCAGATTCCCTGATACCAGCCGTTAAAGTGTGAAATTTAAATAAAAGAAGCTTATATTTGTACTTAACTTCCTAATTAGTTTGCATTCTCTTCCTTCGTAAAAGTCCTAAAAACTTTGACTTAAGCTTGGCGACCTAAGACTATTGTTGTACAATCAACACAAGGTTTTTTCCTAGATGATACAATCTGTAATATTTTATTAGTAGAGTAACATTTTACTTAAAATTTAATAATTTATTCCTTTTTTTATGTCCAAAAAAATATATCATATAATTTTCTTCAACTAAATAACATGTTTTATTCAAACAAGAACCTGTTTTATGTAATTTAATGCGAATAGAATAAACTTTTTGCACTTTAACTGACTCACCCAGATAATCTGTAGAATACCTTGTTATTCTGCAGTCTAACTGGTTTACGCACATTAGCGGTAACATAATGATATAGTATTTATATTGAGTTACTTATTAAGCTAATAAGGGTAAATTTATGTTGTAATGTTTAAGTTTCTATATAACAATCTTCTGTATTCGGTTATCACGTATTATATTAGATAAGTGTGTTTAATAAATAAATAAATAAATGTTTGTGGATTTGCAAGAACCTTGAGTATTTTCGACTGCATATTTGTTTTACGTACAAACGGCATTAAATTGGTTTACGTCTTTTATAAAAGAAACAGTATTAACATAGTTAATAATGAAGTAACAATACAATTATAAAGCTATAAATTCGATTAAAATATTATAAATGTAATCAGTATTGCGATAAACACTCCTTGCTCGCTCGATAGGCGGTGTATCACTTCCTCTATATCGCAGTATCGTTCGCTTGTAGAGTTAAGTATAAGTATAAGTATAATATTATTATTTTAAAGTAGCACCTGTAATTAATTATTATTAATTGATTGCAAAGGTACGTGAATTACTCTACATAAAAGGTGACCTTTGCCCACACCGAGTCATCTCTATTGCTGGAGATCGTTAATGTTTGTTTCATTGGTTTTTCATGGAGTTTTCAGTCGTCACATGAAATAAGTTGTGCTGTAGTCTACTAAGTCGCAAATTGGGATGAAATGCAAGTTTACACCTGCGACGAACGTTCAACTCAGCCATATTGTATTCAACGCCAACGCTAAAAATGACCACCTTCAAGTATAAAAGCTTAAGAGTCAGCAATAGTTGGATATAATCGACTCAAGTATTTACCGTCCAGATTTGTGATCCGATAGAGAATGGGCTCTAAGCAAAGCAGCAAGTGAATTACAGAAAAATTTAACGTCACCTATAATGGAAAAGAAATTAACTTTAGAAAAATAAATAAAATCCCACCAAAACATGACATGTAAAAAGGAAAGCCAACTATATCTATGCAATCCTTCTATCGTAAAATGTTTTTAGATCACATTCAAGCCGAGTCTACAACTTATTTTGAAAATTTAAATCAACATTCAGTGACTGTATGAATATTTTTCTTTATTTTATAATAATTATAATATTGACTTTGCAATGAGCACCAGAGAAATAAATATACAACTGCATAATGGAGGAGTCGACAGTTAGTGTCTAAACACACCATGCCGAAGATACGCGGCCGAAGTTCGGAAAGATTACGCCTGCAATGTATTTTAAATTACCGATGACACACCATGCCGAAATTACGTCGCATTATATCGTACAGCCGAACTTCGGTCGAGCGCAAGTTCGGCAATGATTTGGCGGTAATGTTTTTTTTTCGGCGTCAATTCGGCGGCGCTCGAGACACTGAATACTCGGACAAAGTTACGCAACTGAATTTCCGCCGCGTAATTTCGGCTCTAATCGTGTGTCATATCAGCCGAATGCGTCGGAACATAATATCGGCCACGGAACTTCGGCCGCGTATCTTCGGCATGGTGTGTTTAGACACTTACACATACATATATCGCAAGCGTAAATTGTTCCTAAGTATGTATCGGCGTATGTGCGGTGGGTATCTTAATATACACAATATCATAAGCCCGATAGACATCAACTCGTCAGTAGCACTACGTAATTCGACACAACAGAACAGGCTTTTCAACTTGTACTCATTGCCAAGTCGCTATAATCATTATTAAAAAAGAAAACTATTCATACATGTATTTCAATGTTCCAATCCACGCTTTTTGCCGACCTTCATCGGTTCCGAAAAAGTAGAGCTGGCAACACCGACGGGCCGCGGGCTGCGGGCGGCGCGGCGGGGCGGGCTTGGCAACAGCGGCGCAGGCTTCCGGCTCGCCATCCACCACGTGTAACTTGGCGGTCAAACTGCCCATTTCATTGAGTTAAATTCGGCATTATGTAAAACGGAGATAAAAACTCCTCACACCGCGCGACCCGACCGGCGCGGCGCGGGCGAGGAGACAGATAGGACACGCATTAACTCGTTCCTGGCCTATTATTTCAATAAATTTCCGGAAAAATGGGTTGTTTATAAATATTATGTATTCTAAAGAATAAGGAAACATTACAGAAATAGCGGCGTTTTCCTCGTTTAGTGGATCAATCGGCTGGGACATTAAAATTAATCGTTTGCTAAAGTTAAAAGTTATACAATGTTGCGTGTACGTAAATATATTTTTACCTACTGTTGCAAGCTTTTTGAAGTTATTTACAACCTCCTGCAATATAGCGTCGGCGACCGGTCGTGTCGTAGGCTCTAAGGCGAGCTGCGATTCTAAGTTATGCGTATTTATAGATTTAATACATCCGAATATGGCAGATACTCCGTCGGGGCAAAGTCACAAAATTCTTGGCACAAATTCTAAGATATCGTGGGTATCTCAACGCGAATCGAAACTAGAAATGTGAATGTTCTGTACAGCTGGCAACGCATTTGTGTCATTTCACCGGGGTAAGGGGCCGTTCACAAATTACGTTACGTAACAATTTTTGTTTCTTACTACTTTTTAACCGACTTTCAAAAAGGTTATATGTTCGGCTGTGGATATTTTTTTTATTTTTTTTTTATTTTTTTTTGTATGTTCAACGATTACTCCGCCGTTTGTAAACCGATTTTCAAAATTTTTGTATTATTCTATTAGGTTTTCCTCCAATTTGGTCCCATTTTCACAAAAGTGGTGATCTGATGATGGGATCCATGAGTAATCGAGGGAACTCCTCAAAATTTATATGGAAACATATGGTAATTTTGGTTTTATAAGAAGTATCCTAAGCATATGCTACTAAAACGCAAGATTTCGCACCAAGGTATACTATGGTTCCGAAGATATTAAGAGAACTCCGGATTCCTTTTAGATACAAGTTTGGGGGTTAAGGCGATGTTTTAAGAACTGAAAGCATATGCTACTATGCAAATTACATTCATCATCACCATCATCATTATCATTACCACGGCAGGGTCACCAATGTCACATTTTTTTTTTTTATTAAATAAAGGGGGCAAACGAGCAAACGGTCACCTGATGGAAAACAACTTCCGTCGCCCATGGACACTCGCAGCATCAGAAGAGCTGCAAGTGCGTTGCCAGCCTTTTAAGAGGGAATAGGGTAATAGGGGAGGGTAGGGATTGGAAGAGAAGGGAATAGGGGAGGGTAGGGAAGGGAATAGGGCAGGGGATTGGGCCTCCGGTAAACTCACTCACTCGGCGAAACACAGCGCAAGCGCTGTTTCACGACGGTTTTCTGTGAGAACGTGGTATTTCTCCGGTCGAGCCAGCCCATTCGTGCCGAAGCATGGCTCTCCCACGTATAAAACGTACATGGTCGTATCTCAATGTCACATGGTTGTATATGGATACAAATTGTAATAACATACGTAGAATATACGCTATGGTTTACTAGGTAACTAAAAAGAGTGAAATTATTATTTTTAACAAAAAATTAAAACCGACTTCCAAGGTAAAAACAATAATAACATCAACAAGGTAAAAACAACTATTTCTGTATTCAATCTTCATCATTTTGAAGTCGGTACCAGATAGCTGAATCTTCAGTTCTCTGGCAGAATATTTGAAACTTTTGGAACTGGTACCGACTTCAAAATTATGAAGATTGAATACAGAAATAGTTGAGGTTTAGCTGAATTCGGAAAAAGGCACTACTAGATAGGAAAAATTATTTAATACTTTTTAGTTCATATTATAAGGATGTTATTATTGTTTTTACCTTGGAAGTCGGATTTAATTTTTGTTAAAAATAATTAGGTCAAACTCTTTTAGGACCCGTTGCGCTATATCATATATGGATGGGGCATTTGAATTTAGGCGTTAAATTTAAGTCGAATGACACATACGTACGTGATCGCTTTTCACATCAGAATACAATATATCTGAATATTCGGTCGTTGTACCTAAATATTTATTCTCATTTTTTGCTACCTAAAATTTCTTGTAGCGACTAGCGACAGAACATCCGATTGGGTCTAAGAGATAAGTTTAGATAGGGTTGTTTTACTATTTAAATTTAAAATTACTTGAAAAGAAAAGAAATAGCTAATATTTAGGATAGTGCGATTGCGAACGAATAAAAAGTTTTTTCCATATTTTCCTCCTAAATTGATGAGTTTACAATAATGTATAGTGCACTGTGACGTCATAGTTCATAGGCCGATATAAAAGAGTCCTATTTTAATATTTTTTGATATGAGCAAAGCTTTTGATCACGTGAATCATGAAAAATTACTACGTAAATATGACTTCTATGGCATACGAGGCCTAGCAAAGGATTGGCTGAGAAGCTACCTTTCAAATCGTACACAGTATGTTAAAATAAACACTGTTAACAACAAACATGAAACCGTTAATGTTAACTCTGAAAGTAGATGTAATACCAAAGGTGTTCCTCAAGGGAGCATCCTAGGACCTGCCCAGAATTACCTCTTATTTATGTAGACTGTTTGCTGATGACATTTCTATTGTAATTAATTGTTCTGACATTTTCGTTTTTACGTGGGAGAGCCATGCTTCGGCACGAATGGGCCGGCTCGACCGGAGAAATACCACGTTCTCACAGAAAACTGGCGTGAAACAGCGCTTGCGCTGTGTTTCGCCGAGTGAGTGAGTTTACCGGAGGCCCAATCCCCTACCCTATTCCCTTCCTTTCCCTCCCCTATTCCCTTCTCTTCCCATCCCTACCCTCCCCTATTACCCTATTCCCTCTTAAAAGGCCGGCAACGCACCTGCAGCTCTTCTGATGCTGCGAGTGTCCATGGACGATGGAAGTTGCTTTCCATCAGGTGACCCGTTTGCTCGTTTGCCCCCTTATATCATAAAAAAAAAATATTGACATATAATGAAGAAATAAATAAAGTATTAAATGACGTAATCGAGTGGTTAAACTCTAATGATCTAAATGTTAATCTAAAGAAAAGAACATACTTGCAGTTTTACAATAAAAAAGGCAAAGGTAGGGAGTTATGCGTAATATATGAAAATTATATTTTTTTTATTGTCAAAATGCCCGCTGCCTTTTTATTTGCCATTTCTCTGCCAATTCCCTAACAAATATTAGTAAGGACTATTTTCGTAAATTTTTCTTAACAACGCGAATACGGAAAATGAGTGTTAGGGCTATTGATTCAATTTTCCTACACAGTAAATAAATCATAATATTATTATCTGTGATTATTATGTGCAATCACGACACGACGCGGCACGTGCGTGTTGTCACGTGTTACATTTAACATTGTGTACTGTAATTATTATAATATACTAGTGACTGTATACTGAATAATTACAGTGTGCTTATTTATACACTCGACTCTCGCCCCGCCCACTTTTACTGTTGTGTCAACTATTTATATTTTTCATACGTTTTTTAACACTATGATAATGATGATATTTTATCTTAATTACTATTATCATGTTACAATGTTACATGAGTTTTTTGAATTATTATTCTTGTTAGTATTATTTTTGTAGTTTTACTGTTCGAAACAAAATTGGATATTTGCAATTCTAAAATAATTTGCGAGTTAATTTTTTATAAACACCACAAAGCTGCAGCTGTATTCATTTCTGAAAAATCAATTTTCTCATTCAAAAATCGAACCGGCACATTCTGTAGAAATGAAACGCTACATCCTTCGTTTCACAGAGTTTCTGATGTAAGAGTGATAAGAGAGATAATAATAATATCCTAGTTCGAGGAGCTCGAATTTTTATTTGTGTGATAAAATGATTGCAAAACAAAAATGGACGAGAAAGCTCTAAATTCGGTTTTAGGTCTCCCCGGTCGCGGGTGCAGTAGAATTTAAACGAAAAAACTATTGCCATCGCGCTACACCCTGCGCCGGCACGTGTATTGTGATAGAGACAGATACAGTAAACCGAGGTAACGTAGTCCTCTGATTCCTCCTTCAAAATAGAGCCTATCTAATTATTAGTTTTTAAATATCTTAAGAAAGAGTGGGTCTATGCCTATTGCCTATTAAAGATCTTTCAAATATGTTTTTATGGTCGGTGGATTGGCGGGGTACGGGGCATTCATTTTTTGAGATTTTTGAAGGGTCACAGATTTTACCTATTAGTAAATTAGAAAAAATCGAACGTAGAGGCATAGGTTTAACAGATCCTAATATTGTATAAAAAAAATAATTTGTCTAGACTCATTGTCCAGGGAGTAAATTGGGGAATACGTTTGTATGGAAAAACAGTGCTAGCGTACCCTCTTAAAGTTGTGTGCGGTCAACTCATAACTTATGTATGTTACCCCGTACCTACTGCGTTTGTGTGAATAGTGATAGATGTATAATTATAATGTAGTATACAAGGTGTAACAAAACAAAGTGATAATACTTATATTATAGAGTTCGCTGTGAAATTAGCAGCGCTATAAAAACCAACAAAAATATTTGTATGGGCAAGCGCCCTAGCGTCATGAATTTGCCTATACAAAAGTAAAAAAAAGTTAGTCTATTAGCGCTGCTACTTTACAGCGAACTCTATCACTTACTTTTGTTACACCCTGTAATCGGTGTAGGTACAACAACCGGTCCCGTGCAGGCTAATTGCTGCACCAACGTGAGATGGGCACGTGCCGGCTGTAATCACTGCTACCTCGTAAATCAGTCTAGCTGTTCCTCACTCGGCGCAGAGTTATATGTCACCGAGTGCTAAGGATAGTGATCCTTGTGTTGTTCGACACAGAGTACAGATTGGTGGTGAGATAACTCGAATCTCTACGTTGTAGGTGCTCCTCGATACTCTAGACCCGTGGTCGTCAAACTGCGGCCCGCGACAAAGTAAATTATTTGAATGTTCAACTATACTACACAATGGTTAAAATTACGCCATATTTAATGATAAACGTAACTGGCCAATTCTGGCCGGTTATCGTTAATGTTTAGTTAACAAATGCCAAAATAATAACCTAATCTAGTTGTTTTATGGTGTGAACTGGGCTTGATTACACCTATCGAGTAGAGTGGCGAGACAGTGTTCTCGACCAAAAAAATTTGCCGAGAGTACTGTCTCGCCACTTTACTCGGCAGGTGTAAAAAGGCATTAGTGTAGAACCGCTCTTGGAGCCTCTTGGAACCTTTACATACACTGTGGCCCGGTGCTGGCACTCACATTGTCATGTGTGGCCCTTGGCCAGTAAAGTGTGACGACCGCTGCTCTAGACACAATTGTCGCCTCTGTGTGAATTCTCGAAACGAAATTCATCATCTGTATCATCATCGTTGTCTTTATTAACATCCCTCAACGAGCACCAACTGTACTTGCTCTCTGGCAGACTCCGAGTTGGAACTCTTGTGAATCGGTCAATGACCAAGTTTGCGCCCCGTCGGTTAGGACGAGCGAAATGCCCTTCATCAGCTTCTTCATGAACCAGTTTCTCTTCCTTTCCTTGTCAAAAGAAACTAACTTGCCGAAGTAGATGAACTCGTTGACATAGTGTATTTCTTGCTCGTCTTCCTCGGCCCTACGTTTCGTGCCGTTGGTCATTATTAGTGTCTTGACTCTTGGCCCTGTTTATTGTAAGTACAACCTCTAGGTGCAGGCCTAGAGAGTGCTAAGATCTTGGAGCATAACTTAAAGATCCCTCATCACAACTATGTATTCGAAGAAGACGACTCACACTTGCGACTTTCTCGATGACCGTAGGTTACTGCTTTACATCAGGTGATTGATATGCTCCTTTACTATGTCTCTATGAAAAAAAGATACGAAATGGACTTCTACTAATGAAGATAGTAAATTCATTCTTAACACTTTAGCCATCACTTTCAGGCATATACCTCTATAATATTATTAATCCTGCACAAGAACCAATGTGCAGTATTTTAAATGTAAGGTTTTGCAAAATCTGTGGCATTAAGTAATTTTTTCTCAACTTCTTTTTCTAGTTTTTCTAATTTTATAAATCAGAGTTATGTAAAAACGACTTTGACACATAATATAAATAATAAACAGTATATTACCTATATACTAGACCACCCGAATCAGGCGCCAGCTCGTACTTGGGTAATTTCAGATAACTAGGCCTTTGCATCCGTTGTGGATGATTTATACAGTATTTTCAGAGCGAGGTAACCACTCCTCAAATACTGCAGTGCCTGGGACAAGATTTAAATGTCCGTATGGTTGCCCAAGCACATACGACATTCTCGCAATATAGTCGGCCTAGTCCAGAGGAAAGAACTAGTCAATACGTCTGGGACCAACTATGTGCGGGTTTCCTCACGATGTTTTCCTTTACTGTACGAGCGTCCGTATTATGTATTCTGTGCTTGAGATCAGAAAATGTATTCTGTGCTTGAGATCAGAAAATGTCTCATTGGTACACGCCTCCACCCGGGATCGAACCTGCACCCTCTACGAGTGCGAACCAAAGGTCTACCCATTAGGGCACGGACGCTCATCATCAGATAACTACGCGTAGTAAAACAATGAATATCACGTCGTACGTGCGCAAAACTATTAACTATTTCAAGTGTGATCAATTTCTAGAACAAACTTAAAACTTTAAACTTTAAAAATCTTTATTTGCAATCAAAATACTATCAGAGAAGTTGATTCTAACGGCCGTTCCCAATATTTGATCTATCTCTGGTTTTGCCCTACTAGAGATAGTAATAGCTCTCATTAGACATTAGAGACATATATTTTATGTCAATTCAATGTTATTTGCGATCGGTCGTATGTCAAACCAGAGATAGATTGAATATTGGGAACGGCTGTTAGGCAGATAGGGGACCTACGTAGTTTGGTCGTCTTATGTCAAATCACTCAAACCCAGCCGATAGATCAGATCAACATTGAATTGACATGGTCCGACCAAATGACGTTGGTCTGTCAACTGCCTAGGAATCAATTTCCTCGATGGTACATTGACAATTAATACAACGTATGCCTTGTTCAGGCGTTTGCAAAAACACAATTGCATTTCACTGTACTGTATATAATTTACACTGTATTTGAGTCGTGCAGACCTAACGACACGAATTACTTAAAAATAACCTCGCTTCTGTTGCAATTTAGATGTTTTTGCGAACTTTCGTCCGAACGTCATTTAGAGATCGTTCTTGGCCATTTAGCCGAAACTTTTTCGTTTTCGCTTCGTTATAGAATCGCCAATCAAAATGTATGGAATTGACTTAAGACAAGTCGAACGTCAACGTCATACTAACGAACGCTTATGTCAATTCCATACATCGGCGATTCTATAACGAAGCGAAAACGAAAAGATTTTGGTACACCCCCCTGATTCGCGGACGAGATGAGAGACTCGACGCTCGACCACTTAAAATAATTGCAACTTCGAAAACCATTTAGTAATGTGTATTAAATTACGTTAATTTGAGAGGGTTTTAGCTAAAGCATTCGGCGATGTTATAATTTAGCGCTTTTGCTTAGAAATTTTAATGTTGCGGTTTGAAATCCAGTGATGAAAATTCACGGTTTTCAGAAGCGTTTTACCTTTTGTCGTTGAGTTTTTTACTACTCTATGTTACATAATACTTCCCAATCTAATATTATAAAGCTGAAGAGTTTGTTTCTTGTTTGTTTTAAGCTAATTTTAGAAAGTGCTGGATCGAATTGAATAAATATTTTTGCATTAGATAGTCCATTTATCGAGGAAGGCTTTACAACATCACGCTGCTGTCAACAGGAGCGAGGAAAGTAAGAAAAATGTGAAAAAAATCGGAAAAAAATAATTTAAAGAAATTGAAATATACGGGCGACACGGGCTCGAATCCCGCCGACGGAAGTCGGAACACAGAATAAAAGTATTCAGTGTTCCTGGGTCATGGATAGAATCTTATAATGGTCGAAATCTTATATATACTCGTAGGTACGTAATACGTAAAGTATTAGAAAAGTCTACATGCTTTGATGAGTCTGCGAGACGCGGACAACCGCCGGTAGAGTTGCGGTGGGTTAATCGTGCCCGTGACTGTGCCTAGGCGGGGAGTGGAGCACCATGGGTTTTGGTGGGTAGTTTCTCGGAGAATCCCACATACCCCGGCCGATGTCCCCAATCCGCCGGGGATGCGCAAAGCATTTCCCCATGTAAAAAAAAGGTAAGTATAGTATATAAGTATTAAATGTATTTCCGTTGTATGGCACTCGTAAGTCTCGTCGTATTGTAATAATTATTGTAACAAATAAAGAAAGTACGAAACGTAAGAAAACCTGCGTACAGCGATCGGCAAGCGATGTAACACAGTAATCGTTGGAGCCCTCGATAAACTAATTAGCACTTTAAGTTAATAAAAGTAACAAACCGGAAACGCCGGGAGAAATGGAATTGTATTATTGATAAGCTGCTAATGAGGCAGAGCTGGTGATAAGCTATCGGGAGCTGACCGCTGCGCGCTGTCGACATGGTGTTCCGTTCCCGACTACCGTGTTAGAGGCGCGGCGATGTATGGGATTTGACGTAACGCGTCGCGAGCAAATCCCATAAATTAAGGATTATTAGAATTAATGAAGTATTTAAAATAGATTCATGTTTCTTTAAAAATAATTGCTATAATAGATTAAACCTTTAAGAAAGCAGAAACACAGAATGAAATTTTAAAACTTGTATAGTAATTATCACCTGTTTCATAAATACCTAGTGAGTGGTAAACTCTAGTTATAGAAGTTAAACAACTAGATGACGCCCGAAACTCCGTTGCGGAAAAATTCGTTAATCGCGTGTGAAGTGTACGTTTTTCGGGATAAAAAGTATCCTATATCAATTCCTGGAACTCAAAGTATCTCCATACCAAATTTCAGCAAAATCGTTTCAGCGGTTTGGGCGTGAAAAGGTAACATAGACACACTTTCGCATTTATAATATTAAGTATGGACTACTTTTTTGTCGATGAGCGATAGACAAATAGGTATACAGCTATAGCTCATCCGGAGCTACTAATAGAAGCAGTCTGCATCAATCTTTTCAGCACCGGCTCCAAGGTATAAGTAGGAAAACGACTAATACTGATAGTAATTTTCCTTGTCTATTTACCCTATCGGCTTTTGAGGTAAAAAATATTGAATAATAGTATATAACGTGATTACCTCCGGGGTTCATATCAGTAGTGGAGTACCGGTCGGCTACTCCGATTGCTCGTATAATATATATCAACAAAGCATTCGCAACGGTAACCTATAGAAATTGTAGAGGATATTGAGCGCTACGAATACTGCGTCCGTTGTTCGTGCTTGGGCGACTGCTTTCTAGAATTTGTGGAAGTGATTTTGTGGAAAATGAGCAGCAGGAAGATGGTCTATTTGTAATATTGCTAAGGTGAGGTGGCATAATATGCAAACGGCAGCCGTATGACGTATCTTGCGAGAGCAATGCGATAGCAATTATTGCGCGATAATTGCTCCAAAATCGCAATTTCGTATCACGTATCAGCCAAAACAATACGATTGCAATCGATCGCTTACATGATACCATTGTTTTTTATACCCAGCAATCGATCGCGCGATTATTGCTAGTGGATTGTTGATCGCTATTTTTACGTGATAGCCCTGCGGTTCGTGTTTAAACCAAATACGGTGAAAAGGAACGGTCAGATGTATTTATGTGTGTTTGCTATATTGTATCGTAGACCGTAGTGCCTTGTTATTGATTTTGGAACTATTGGATACTTTGACTATGGACTCAGTTTGAAGACGTATCAAATGTATGGCATTCCAAAAGTTGCGTCTTTTCTGTGCGTCACTTGACTACGTTCAACCTAGATTGCCATACACACATTCATTTACCCGACTGCGCAAGAAGGAAGGTAATTGTCTTGTCTCCGCGCGTACAAATCTAGTTATGAGGAAAATTGGTCTTGACCGAGACCAATTTTGTTCATAGTCTTGCAAGACTGCAGTCTCGGTCTTGCAAAAAAAGCAAGAGGAAGACCAACGCTTTTTTGCGTCTAGACAACGGGAAGCGGGTGCGGCCGAACGTGTAAGGATAAGGCTCCAGTACGGGCGAGATGTTACTCGACAACACCCGCCACCCGCGCTGCGCGGGGTCTTACACGAGTTTCTTATTTTGTTGACTTTTGATTGACCGATTATAAGATTCAAGTAAAAAAAAGTTTGGTACTCTTTGATTCAGTGCGGAGTGCCACCTTGTACCTATTTCTCTGCTCCGATTGTGATCTACATGTAAACGGAGCTCAGTATGAGCTGCTGTAATGATACCGATCGAATGGAATAGAATAGAAATCGTTGATTTGCTAAAAATAAGGTACAATATTATGCTGTTAGTCAGGTAAACAGTTCTCTTATTTTGCCTTTGAATGGCGTGCAAATTTTACAAGTCACTTACAACTAAATAATTAAGAGTTATAATTCACTACAATTCATTTTCTTATCTTCAATTATTATATTATTGTTTTCCTAATTTAATACCATACGTATTAATAATAAATTTTGTATACATATTATCCTTAATAACAGCGTCAATTTGTCCTTATTCATAAAATAAACAATACAATTTTCAGTCAAGTAATAATGTTATGAATTCATCAAAATATTATTTATTTCGATATGATTATTATTTATTATTATTATTATTCTTTTTAAGTTCTGATAGATATTATATCAAACGATAATTATAATACTATCTAATATTAAATTCACTGTCATTTTAATGTCAATAATAATAGTAACATAATATTTAATAATAGCAGATGTCAATAAGTCCATTTTTTTTTTTTATTATTTATTTATTTATTGATACACAAAAATGAATATACAGTTAACAAATAACAGTGTTAAAAAGCCCATACTGGGCTTGTGTTAACACGGCTTCACGGGATATAATAAGTAACGCTACAATGGAAAATTAAGTAACTTACAACTAAAAAATATTCTATAAAGTACATTTATTTTATTAAATAAGCATTCACCTGTTCATCACACTGCATTGCCATTATTTCATTCCTTATATAATAATTCATAATTTAACATTAATAATTGTAAAAAGTAAATTATATTCTTTTTTTTTTATGAAATAAGGGGCAAACGAGCAAACGGGTCACCTGATGGAAAGCAACTTCCGTCGCCCATGGACACTCGCAGCATCAGAAGAGCTGCAGGTGCGTTGCCGGCCTTTTAAGAGGGAATAGGGTAATAGGAGAGGGTAGGGATGGGAAGAGAAGGGAATAGGGGAGGGAAAGGAAGGGAATAGGGTAGGGGATTGGGCCTCCGGTAAACTCACTCACTCGGCAAAACACAGCGCAAGCGCTGTTTCACGCCGGTTTTCTGTGAGAACGTGGTATTTCTCCGGTCGAGCCGGCCCATTCGTGCCGAAGCATGGCTCTCCCACGTTTATTCGTTATATTTTTATTATTTATTATTCGTTATATTTTTATGTCAATGTCTATAATATTGTCATTTAAATAATCATTCACGTCATAATACATTTTAGATAGTAGCAATTTAAAAAGTTCAGTTTTTAATTTTCTCAAAGATAGATCCTTTAATATTTTGGAAGTTTATTATAATATATTCTAACAGCAAAGCAATAAGCATTTTTGCTGCAGATATTTATCCTTTGATCAGGAATGCAGATTTTGTTATGGTGTCTGCAGCTTTTGGTTGCTGTTTCAGTTTTCTTTGTATAAAAATCGCCACAATATTTATGCACAAATGTACAGATTTCTAGTATGTAGAGACAGGGTAGGGATAGAATAGAATGTCTTTTAAGTCATTTGGCTTACAGCAGCTAATAGCTATCTAAGAAATACCACGTATTCGGCGCACATAATATACGATGGAACATTTATTTTGTGGCCTTTAATTTTTTGTTTGCGTTAAGATCAAAATGATTTAAAACGTAGCAACTAGCCGGGAAGTTAATTATAAAAACGCCAGTGCGACTAGTTATAGTCAGCTGTTCGGCGAGTAGCGACAAAAAACTCGCACTAGTCTAACTTGCTACAAACCAAACATTAACTTCGACCAAAGAGTGTTTTTTTTAATTCCTCTATTAAGAGCCTACTTTGAAAACGCTAGCCCCGCCTACACACAACGCTATCCTCCAATCGTGATACAATAATTCCATGAATCGTGCTCCCGGGCAATGTACTTTGGGCTGCAGGTAATAGTGAACAATATCGCGTAACAACGGTTACCGCATTATAGCACGAAAGTAAAGGTCGTAAGTCCCAAAACTGTTTTTGATGATTATTTAAAAACTGAATACAATACTAATATTTCCTTTAGCTATTATTTTATAAAGTGTATGATTGTAATAGTGCAAGTTATTTAATGATAGTAACTCAATAAGTGTAACAGTTATTTGTTGAAATGCCCAAAAAGATTCATAATTTCGAAAAATAAAACTATCGAGTCAAAATAAGTGAATCGTGTTTTTCGTTAGCTAAATATCAGATAAATATACAATGATTAAATAAATCTCAATTTCATTTGAGTCAATCGTCTTCCGGGATCGTAATACTTATTAGAAAACACAGCAAAATTGCACAGCCCGCTCTTAAGTGACATTTCAATTGTTAGCATTAAATAGTGTAGTACCAGCTATTTTTTCTTTACAATAGAATATTTTTGATCCGAACGAAGTGCATCTAGTGAGTAGTGACTAGTCGGATGATAATAATCGTTCAGCCAACACTTTATTATTCGACTAGACGTTCCGCGCGGCTTCGCCCGCGTAAATTAGATATTTCACAGACAAATTAGTCCACAAAAAATAGCCTTTGATTCTTCACGTAGTCTAACTTCTTATCTGTGCCAAATAACAGAAAAATTGCTCCAGTAGTTCGTGAGATAAGCCCTTTCAAATAATTTCCCCATTTTTTCCACATTTTCCTATATTTCTTCGCTCCTATTAGTCTTAGCGTAATAAAATAAAGCCTATAGCCTTCCTCGATAAATGGGCTATCTAACACTGAAAGAATTTTTCAAATCGGACCAGTAGTTCCTGAGATTAGCGCGTTCAAAAAAAACAAACAAACAAACTCTTCCGCTTTATAATATTATAAGTATATAAGTAAAGTTTAAAAAATATAGTTATTATTAGTATAGTTTTAAATCGTTTTTAGTAGTTAACTACCAAATGTAAAATGATAAACAATATATTAATAGTACATGTTCTCTAGAACATTTTTTTTCATTTGATTACTATCAAGCTATATTTCCGTGAGTAGCTTCATTTTGATACGACTTACAACAATTTCCTCTGCAAAAATTCTCGAAAGTGGTAGCTAACAGAGATAGTTATTATTCGTAGGATAGAAAGGATTAAATATTTCGATTTGATGATCCTAAAATATGAATTGTTCTATTTGTAGGACAATGTAACTGTTAAATTATATAAATATTAACCTATCAATATACAAAAAATCAGCTGGTTAGGGTTCCGTTTTAGGGTTCTGTAGTCATCCCATTATTAATTTTTCGAAAAATATACAGGCTGTAACAAAACTAAGTGACAATACTTTAGGGTGTGTATGTGTTCCTTGTCGAGAGTTCACTGTGAAAGTAGCAGCGCTGAAAGACGATTTTTTTTTCACTTTTTTATGGGAAAACTCGTGACGCTGGGGCGCTTGCCCATACAAAAGTACAAAAAAATGGTCTTTCAGCGCTGCTACTTTCACAGTGAACTCTATATAAAGGGGCATATACACACCCTAAAGTATTGTCACTTAGTTTTGTTACACCCTGTATTCCCCAGCAAATGCATAATATAGGTAATTATTATAGAAGAAATCTTTTCCTGTAAAAAACGACATTCGATAGCGTGAGAGCTAATAAGAAACAAATCCCAGTAAGTTTAACATACTGAGTATCTAAAAATTGAAGAAAGTTTTTAACAAAATGCTACACTGGCTGACTCACTCACTCATTGATCGGTAATCAAAGGTTTTGATTCCAGGCCACTTTCAAATGTTCTAGCATTATGAAATTTGGCACGCAGGTCGTGTGTTTGTAGATTAACAAAAAATTAAGAAATTTATGAAATCGGTCAAGCGTGTGTTGGCGTGGCACAAAAAAAATAGGTACTATTTCTTGAAAAAAAAGATTAAAATCCCACTAATCTAATCAAATCTAATAATAATATCGGTAATATTGTTAAGAAAGTGATTACGAATAAAATTGGAAGTTCCCCATAAAATGCTATAATGCATGTGTGCTAAATTTTTTATTCAAGGTCAAAGGTCCAAAAAATTAGTTTTTCAAAATTTTTGGCGAATCGGTAAGTCTTTTCATAAAAATACCTCAGATAAAAATTGTAGGCCATAAAATTGTCTACAAAAATGTATTATTACTTTTTTCATACCAGTCACCGTTTTTCACTCGAAAAGTTGTAAAAGTTGTTTTTCTCACAATTTGCATAAGTACGCCTCGTATAGAATGTGTGCCTATACCCATAAAGTTAATATACCTAGCGGAATAGAGAAACAATCCCGAGCTGTCAAACGACACCAAAATTGATTTACATCTGTGTATACAATTATGTTTACGTGTGCGTGTTAGTGATGTACCCACATACATCTTGTAAGTTGTAATTCGACAAAAAAATAAAATAAAATGGGATAAAATAAAACTGCATAGTTATAATATAATAAAATTGTAATTTTGGAGTAAAATATGACTTTTATCATTAAAAATTTTTGTAGTACAAAAATCTTTTATAAAATCATTAGGCCAGGCCACAACACTGCGTTGCGACGTCGCATCGCGAAAAACTACATTGCTTTACTAAAGTTGTTTTTGCGATGTGTTGTGGCCTGACCCTTACACCTTATAACTATAGGATTTGGCCAACGATGTCAATAAGGTTATAATTCTATGGATTTGGCACACAAACGTTCTATGACTACTTTTGTAAATGTATTAATGGAAAGATTTTGAACGTTTTCTGGGATGTTATAATTGTAAAGGCGTATACATTGACATTTAAAAGATTTACTGACTTTACTAAGTCTGATCACTGGAAAATCTAGCTTGTGCTTATTTCTGGTGTATCTACAGTGAATGTCACTTTTATCTCTAAATTTACTTATATTTTATCTAACATAAGTAATAAATATATTACGTTATACCAATTGATGATCACGCCTCCGTGGTCCAGTGGTTTAGAGCGGAGCTCTTGACTCGGAGGTCGTGGGTTCGATTCCCGCGTTGTAAACATGTTATTTCCAAGTTTGGTTAGTACAATGCAGGCTGATCACCTGATTGTTGTTATAACTTTATTTTTTGTGCGTTTATTTTATGCCCTTAGATTTCGAATAAGTAGCTGCTTCTTTTTTAATTTATCCTGTAACTTAGTGCATTTAGATATCATATTAAGCTTCTTTTCTCTTGATATCAATTCTTGTTGAAAGGAGGTCGATGGTGAAGACAGTTGTGGCAGCGTTGGTGAGGACGTTAATTGCGATGACGACGGTATACACTATACATGTGGCTAACTCTGGTGGTACAATGTCTCTGTAAACGTAGGATGACACAGTGCGCCTAGGCATTATCTTGATCTATAACAAAAAATAGCTATTACTGTTACTTATTACTTTCTTTTTTTAACATAATATATCATACTTTTTTAATTTGAATCAATATGCGGAGACACATAAAAACTAAACTAAAAAAAACTTTTCTAAAATTTTTAAAACTTTTTGTTTTGTAAAACCATAACTATGATTCATGACATAGTTCGATACAAGGCAAACAAATCGGTTCGTTTATTCATACAAATATTTATGATGTGTGGAAGAATATCTAGATTATTTACTGACCAAGCCCTTCACCGAGCTCATATTCTATTGAATGAATGATCTGATACCTTATCTAGTTAATATATTATTTATTATTACCGGAACAGCATATGCAGTAAGTAAGATTAGACAATTTTCAGATAAAACAACAGCAAGTCTAGTGTATTTTAGTTACTTTCATAGTATTATGTCCTACGGCATTTTGCTGTGGGGCAATGCTGCAGATATAAATACAATTTTTGTGCTGCAGAAGCTAGCTGTTCGGGTAATCTACAAGTTAGCCCGTAATACTTCACTTAGAGAAAATTTTAAGGAAACTGGAATCTTAACTGTTGCTTCTTAATATGTTCTATCAAATGTTTTGTATGTTCAAAAGGATATATTATATGTATTCAAAAAAAATGTGATACCCATGGGAGAAATACTTGTAATAAATATAAGCTTGAAATTCCGGTGACTAGACTTACTAAAATCAAAAATTATTTTAAAGGTATAATAAGATCCCAGAAAACGTTCAAAATCTGTCAATTAATAAATTTAAAAAGTTGTTAAGGAACGTTTGTGTACCAACTAACAAAGCATACTATAAAGTTACTGATTTCATGAATGATAGTACACCGTGGGAATAAGGTCGCCCCCTGCAGAGCTGTTTCTGTACATTACGTAATATTGTATACTTGTTGTATATAGTATTTATTTAGTCATAATGACATTGTAATTTTCCATATTTTTAGTAAAAGATGGCCCCATGCAAGTTTCTTACGCCGGTTCTTCTCGCCGGGTTACTTTCCGAACCGGTGGTAGGCACCATAGCACCAACGTTCAGAAAGTATTTGAAAAAATTTATTCAGAATAAAAAAAATTGAGTTTGAGTTTGAGTTTTAAGCTATCTTAAGGTCACAGCACACATATCAACTCGGAAAGGAATCGTCACCGTATCGCCTTTCGCCTCGCCGTCAACCAGGCGTCAACCTAACGTATACACGTAACTAAAGCGTATCAGTAGCGCCTGCACGTCAACTCGGCTACGGCTAGGCGACGCCTCGCTTACGACTCGGGGAAGGGGAAAGGGGCAAGGGTGGACGAAGAAACGTAAGCTTGAGTACGGAGAGACGTAAGCACGGGGACGACGAGCCGTAAGCGGGTTGACTGCTAGTTGACCACGCGTCGCATCCCGGTTCGGAGCCTGTTCCGAGGCGAGGCGATTACGTTACGGTTCCGCTTAGTGTGCGTTGCAGTAGGGAGTTTCATACAAACAATATTGAACGTCTCGAGGCGATACGGTGACGATTCCTTTCCGAGTTGATATGTGTGCTGTGACCTTTATATGAGCTGAGCGTAGCAGTTAGATTTTTAGCTGGTCTTTGTCTTGAATCTTTTAAACATTGTGTTGCGGTACACACAATTGTACCGCGGCCTGGGTGACTCCGCATCGGCATCATCGGGCTTTCTCACTATACCGACCAGTCAGCAAGCAGAGCACATCTCTCCTGGTCAACACGTAGCATCGGCCCTGCACGGCAGCTATCCGACTCACTGGATCCCGTGCAGCATCATCACAGTTCCGACTCACTGGGACTTCACTGCAATAGTTCCGACTCACTGGAACTCTCTGGCACCGGCGACTCAAGCGACAAGATTTCAAGATTCGACCTCCGGTCTTCGGGAGGGAGCGATGTGGCGGTACATATGTCGCAGTCATCTGGTTTAATCTGCGATGCGATTGAATGACTAGCGCATTCATTGCATGACACCATTCAATTGAATGACTAAAGGACAACTCGTCAAGACGTTGACTGTGACGTTTAACGTCTTGACTAAAAGTCATAATATAGTGAAGTCGTTAAGTGGGATGCTATATTTTTTTAAGTAGGCGTTGACGGGGTAGTAATAGGTAAATCCACGCTGTTTTATTATTTTGTTACAAATAAAGCACTTTAATCGACAAAATATCAATAATATAACAAGTAAATTGAATCGACAAAATATCAACACAGTGCTATCAGCTGTGTGTGCTGTTTGACGCCATTTTGTTTTAGTGACTACTGGCGCCGCAGTGGGAAAAAAATGAAATACGTACAATTACCTGACTAATTTCATATCCGCTATCTTCAAAGGGCTATGTTTCAAATCGCTAACTAGTTGGACGTTGAGTGAAGATCGTTCATTTGACGTTCGGCCTAGTCATTCAATTGAATAGTGTCATTCAATGAATGCGCTAGTCATTCAATCGAATCGTAGATTGAACCACACGACTGCGACATATATACGACTGCCTGACCGAGCATACCACCTCGCTCGGTCAGAAGATCTTCCTTTTTTTTATGAAATAAGGGGCAAACGAGCAAACGGGTCACCTGATAGAAAGCAACTACCGTCGCCCATGGACACTCGCAACATCAGAAGAGCTGCAGGTGCGTTGCCGGCCTTTTTTTTTCCTTTGTGGCCAGCACACGTATATACCCACAATTGGCTAAAATGCAACCAGGATGTGTGTAGAATGTAGATATTATTAATTTTATGTATTTATTAATAATATCATTATGACGAGTCCTCTGAAGGTTGCCTAAATATTGCAATTTGAATAGTAAACGAAAAAAACGTGAGCAAATTTGCATCGGCATACATATTAAATATCGTAATTCTAAGTTCTAACTACGATTATCTCGATTCTAGCAGGTTCGAGAGACTCACAAAAACTTTTCTGGTATTTAAATATGAGCGACGACCTTCTCGGTAACGACTATATACATTATGCAAATAACTACTTACTGTGTTATGTATTTCAATACGCGAGCGATTAAAATTAACATCTAGACTTTATCAGGTCCCGGGCGAGGCGGGGTGAACGCCACGGCCTGGCGGCGCTCCGATTGGCGCGCGCGGCGGCCATCTTGTCTATTACCACGACTCAAAAGTCAAAATGGAGTGAAGATTCGCGGCTATTTTTGTAAAAAAAAAAACAGCTGTAACGTCACAAAATATACTCTAGTTTCGGTCCGCCGGCCGTTCTGCAACAAAAAGGCGCGGTTTTACACGGAACTAGCAAGTTTGCTAATAATTTTGCAAATTAAGGTCTGAAATAGCCAGACGGAAGCGAGATTTTTCACTGGCGTGTGACTCGTTCGTTACATAACTAGCGGCTACTCCACCTTCTTCTTCGCTTTAAGCATTAATTGTGTATCATCCCACAAAAAAACATACTTAATATTGAATAATAATTATTATTATGAATGCAGTCATGCTATTTGGATAATTTACAACAAGACTACATCCATAATAATAATAATAATAATAAAAGCCTTTATTCAGACAATACACGCTTATAGGTCTACCAGAATCTGATGGCAAAAAGTGAGAAAATAAATTGACTCTAGCAATACCGGGGTAATTGGAATAAAACATTTTGATCCTTTTTTTTCTTATAGCGGCTGATTCTGTGTGTTAAATATGCAAATATAAAAATTTATCCAATGATCAAGGATATTTTTTGAAAATCAGCTGTCAAAAATTGCCATCAGATTCTGGTAGACCTATACATAATATTATTATTTTTTTGCCCCGCTCTGGCCCTCCATTGTTTTCCACTCTGTTCGGTCTTGCGCTTTTCTTGTCCACAATTTGCCGGCTGTTGCCTTTATTTCGTCTTCCCATCTTCTGAACTGTCTACCCTGCTTTCTTTTCCCATTTCTTGAATACCAGAATATTGTGCTTTTTTTTCCACTTATCGGTGCCTCGTATTGTGTGACCTGTCCATTGCCACTTAAATTTTCTTATTCTGAGTGTAACATCTTCTATTGCTGTTCTTTTTCGAATAGTTTTGTTGCGTATTCGCTCAGATTTTTTTAAGTCCAACATGCTTCTCTCCATAGCTGTTTGACATACTTCTAATTTCTTGTTTTGAGCTTTGGTTAGAGCCCATGTTTGGCATCCGTATGTTAGAACTGGTAGCACGCAGGTGTTGTACAGTTTTGACTTAATACAGTTCTTAATTTGTTTGTTTTTCATAATTTCTTTTAGTCCCCAATAACATTCCCATGCGCTACCAATTCTAGCATCTATTTCCTTATACATAATGTCTTGGTTAGAAATAAGCTGACCTAGATAAGTGTATTCTTTTACATACTGTATTGATTTGTCATTTACGATGATAGGGTCTTCTGATGCGGTTGTTAATGCTTTGGTTTTTTCAGTGTTCATCGTTAGGCCAACGCGATGGCTTTCTCTTTCGAGATCTACTATCATGTTTTGCTTTTTTTCTTTATTTCAGCAAACAGTATAATGTCATCCGCGAATCGTAAGTGGGATAGTTTTTCGCCATTTATATTGAGACCAATCAAGTTTCCTGAAAACTTCTTCAAGAACCGCTGTAAATAATTTAGGCGACAACGGGTCTCCCTGTCTTACACCTCTTTCGATTTTGATTTCGTCGCCCTCTCTTTCTAATTTTATTTTAGCAGTGCTACTACTGTAAACGTTTTTGATTATTCTGATGTACTTATGTTCTACACCTTGTTTCTTTAGACTGTTCCAGATACTTTCATGCTCAACGGAGTCGAATGCCTTCGTGTAGTCTATAAAGCAGCAGTAAAACGGAACCTTAAATTCCTTGTTCTTCTCAAAGATTTGTCGTACTGTGTGAATATGGTCTAATGTCGAATATCCTGCTCTAAATCCTGCCTGCTCTCTAGGCTGATTTTCGTCCAGAGTTTTACTTATTCGAGCTGTATAATTTTGGCGGAAATTTTATAGACATTAGACATTAGACTGATAGGTCTATAATTTTTTACTTCAGCCTTGTCACCCTTCTTGTGGAGCAGGACATCGTTGATGTTGTCCATTGGGTCGGTATTTTTCTGTATTTAGTATGTCGTTGAAAATATACTTTAGTAGAGGTACGATGTGGTCGCTGCAGCCTAGTATTAATTCATTTGTTATTTCATCAGGACCTGAGGCTTTATCTTTAACAGACACTCTGTTATCTTTTGAAACTGATTTTAGAAAATAAATTCACATTCTTAGAACATATCATACAAACGGGTGAGAAAGCAAAAATAAATTTCTATAGTTTTACTAAAATATCTAATATTAATGGGGTCTCTCGTTCAAAACGTTAAAAACTATATATACAGCCACGTACTTAGGCAGAATATGCTACGGCTCGCCGGTCTGGGCAGACAGGGCTACGATTGGCACAGCCCGGCGTAAACTTTTACAAAGCCAACGTCTCGCATTAATATTCCTATGTAAGGCATATAGAACGTCAGTACTGAAGCACTTCCTGTCCTGTCGGGTGTTTTGCCTGTAGACTTGAAAATACAGCGCCGAGCTGCCTTATATTATAAAAAAAAAAATTACGACCCCAGATTTCTTAAGCATGAGAGACAGAAATAAGGTGAATAGATTGTTTGAACCACTAGACATCACACTACAAAATCTTTTATCTGAGTGGTAGGATCAGTGGGATAACTAGATTAAATGTCGGCACCTGTACAATTTCTTTCCTTCAGTTCGCGAACGACTTGCCATGCATTGGATAGAAATAGATCATTGCGTTGCACAATTCCTAACTGATCACGGCAATTTTAAAGCTAAACTTCATAGATTCAAGTTTGGAACTAACTTCCTCTCCTCTTACTCCTCCTCTTTGCGAGTGCTCGACCGAAGACAGCCCGCAAGAACAAACTGCTCATCACATACTCTGGGAGTGCGGTCTCTGGCATGAGGAAAGAACCGATTTGTTAAACAGCCTCCAATGTGTCTCTGGAGTCGTATATTACGATGACCTCGTAGGCAGCGCAAAGAATTTCCGTGCTTTCAAACGTTTTTGTCATAAATTCTATTAGAAACAATCGAACACAAGTTTGCCATTATAAATAAATGTCTTCTTTTTTTTTTATGAAGTAGGCATATTATATTAAGTTTTTTTTTTCCCGTGGTGCTTCCCCCTTTTGTTCGGACATCAATGTCATTACAATTTTGGCTGTCTCCCGCTTTGCTTGGGGAGGGAAATTGGATATCTCCTACTCCTCCTACATTTCTTCTGATTAATTTCGTTGCGGGTCCCAACACAGATTTAGCTTGTCCCTCGGGCATCCCTGAGATCATATCAAAGGGTTTGCGTGGTATTTTTTTTTTTTTATTAATAAAATTGGGGCCGTCTATGGGCTGTTCGCCCATATCTTTTTTTGTTATTTTATTATTAAGATTTTTCGCACCAAGGATAATTGAAATAATATTATTAATTTTAATTAATTGTAGTCCATCACGCCATGGACCTTTGTTTTTTTTTTATATATATAATAGAATAGATTATAATATATACATATAATAAATAAATATATATTTATTGTTTTATAAATTACATAATTATAATATAAATGTTTTGAACGGTGTGGTCCTAGTGTGGCGGCCAGTAGATCCAACATTTTTCGATTTCCTTAGATTTTATGCTGCTCCACCCTTTGCCTTTAGATGTTGTGACATTGGCTTGGTAGAGAGGGGTCACTCAAGCTGGGTGGAGTTTCTAGGGTGTTGAAGAGATATCGTTCTGTGTCGAATCTACCAGATGCCAGCCAGTGGAATCGCCAGGACCGTGTCCTTCCTAACGCTGCAATATGTTAATTTTTGGGAAGGGCGAGGCTCTGTCCATCCCACTGACCAGTCCGGGGTCCACACTTGAGTTTTAACAATCTAGGGTTTTCGTGGTTGGTTACCACTGTTGATCCTGGTGACACAAGAGTTGCAGTGGTGGGAATGTGTGGTGGGCCTTTTGCCCGTTAAAAACAAGGCTTTATCTTTCTTTTGCGTTTTAATTGCATTGCATATTTCGGCATCTAGTATAGGTGGTACATTTTCGGTATTGTCTAAAATAGTACTTTCAATTCGGTTCTTGCTGGAATATAAT
This sequence comes from Cyaniris semiargus, assembly GCA_905187585.1. Lineage (NCBI taxonomy): Eukaryota > Metazoa > Arthropoda > Insecta > Lepidoptera > Lycaenidae > Cyaniris > Cyaniris semiargus. The sequence continues at coordinate 16,626,877 of LR994558.1, forward strand.
TCTCTAAAGAAATTGGTAGCTACTGCTGAGATATCAAATCTTTTTGTTACTGTTCTACTTCGCCTGTCTTTTATATTAGGTATCCAGTCGGTTTTATCTCTTAGGAAGTTGAGGGCCTTTTTTATACCACCTGTCTTTTTTATATATTTTTCAAAAGTATTGCGTCTCAAATCTTCTCTATCTTTCCTTATTTGTTTCTTAATTTTTTTACTTAGTTTCCCTATTTCCTCTCTAATGGTTTTATTTTTGTTAACTGTTCTTATTAGTTTAAGTCTATTTTCTAAAAGCTGTTTAGTTTCTTCTGTTATCTTACCTTTGGGACCTACGTTTCTCTCTTTAATGTTATTTGGTATTTTCGTCAATGTTTCATGTAATGTGTTATATTTTTGTTGGGTACTTAGCGGCTTGAGAGATGCTTCAGTCAGTGAGCTTAAATTCTTTATTATTTTGGTTAGATAGACCATTGGTCTTTGCTAGGGGGGATCTTAATATTTAGAATAGCTATCCTTTCTGATACGCCAATTATTTCTAAAATTGAGGTTTTGAGAGCTTTCCTTATAAGAAACCCGACTCCGTTTCTTCCTGGTGTTTCGCCTTTGTGGTATAGCATGTAATGATCGTGCTCCTCAATCGCTTCTCCGTATCTGCGCACTTCGCTTAAACCGATGATGTCCCATTTAATAAAAGACTGCATTCATAACTCAACAAAAAAAAAACGTGGGTTAATACACAAATGCTTAACAGCGACCATATTTTTAACCGACTTCCACAAAGGAGGACGTGTCTCAAATCGACCGTCCGAATTTGGTACCACGTTGCAATGAAAAGTAATGATCTGATAAAGTTCATGAGATATCGACTGAGGGATTTGCAATTTATTGGAACTATAGTGATTATAACGTTCGCGCTATTTCAAGTAACTAAAGCATAATAATATGATACCAATAGGTGGAATTCAATAGAAAGTTGTAATAAAAATAAATTCTTTATTTGAACGTACAAAAAAACATAAGAAAGACATAAAAAGTCAAGAACAAAAGAAATAACAACAAAAAAATTTATGCAAAATTACGAAAATATGCTTCCGCTTCCGCTTCTTCCGCTTCCGTATCTTACCGCTTTAAACCGTTTCTTCCAGATAACCAATTGTACCCTTGATCCATAGGAATTGAACAGAACTCCTGAGCCTTAAAAGATATATGTACAAGTTTGGAAATTTCATCACTCATCACTCCCTGAATAAATTCGCCTTAGTTATTTGCTTAAAGCGAGAATAGTAGCGTAAAATATGGTAAATCGTACTTACTTATTTTAAAGACTAGATAATGTGTAACTTTTTGAATCCTGCTTATAATATGTACAGTCAACTTTTGTGGTAGTTATATACACATAGATAGGCTATAATTTCTGACTGTGTCTGATATGCCTAATAGACTTAAAAATAACTAAAAAGAGAAAAATAATTATATTTATTGGTATCAGCTCCAAAAATTTCTGAGATTATTGACGTAGAACTTCGTTTAAGTTATCTGGTAACCTGGTACCGACTTCAAAATTATGAAGATAGAGTACAGATATAGTTGTGTTTTAGGCCAATCCTAAAACAGGAACTGCTAAATAAGAAAAAATATTTAATACTTTTAAGTATATTTTTAGGAATATGTCGTTTTTAACCGAATTTTAAAAAAGAGGAGGTTTTATATGGATATGGAGGCTGTGGATATTTTTTTTGTGTGTTCAACTATTACTCCGCCGTTGGTGAATCGATTTCCAATTTTTTTTTCTTGTATAGGGTTTTACCTCAATTTGGTACCATGTTCACAAAAGTGGTGACCAGGGGCACCACCATGAGCTCTTATAGCAGTATTACTTTAATCAGTTCAGAGGGTGCTTCCTTCAGTTATCTGTCCGGTACTGTAGGAGTCACTACGGGTATGCGACCCCGAACTGCTCTAGCTACTGCTGTCATGACCCTTCTCCTGTGACGGTAGTATCCTATTTCCCATTCACCTCCCAACTACCCAATAAGGTGGAAGCCCCCCGCCAACACCGACTGGCGATCCTGGCCAGTCACAAGATCTGCTAATATAGCAGCTTATATTAACGTTAGGGGTCTCGCTAACGTTCACGTCCCTACCTCTCTCCAATTGTAACGGTTCCCCGTTCCATTGGACTCAGAGTGGCAGGGGCAAGAGTGCACCTGTGTTAGCGCGAACACTGACATTTTAATGTATCGTGCACTATAATATCTCCTGCGCAAATGACTTGGCTATGGACACGGCACTACGATTAGAAATAAAGTCCGGCGGCGATGGACAGAGGTAGAGAGGTCTGTGTCTGATGCAACCAGGCCTTGTCTGATGTCTGCACGCTGGCGGCTGAGGGAGAGTGGTCGCTTCGCACTGCACGGGGCTGACAGTGTGATTCGGCAGCACCCTAAGTGATAAAGCAGCTCTATTCAGAGAGGCCCTGCTTTCCCCAATCCGGGGAGGGGACTAGAAAAGGTGTCCTAAAAAAGGCTTAGCCCCAATATATTCGGAGGTAGTAGCCGCGGCTGTCTCTGCATCACCTTTTTACGCGGTCGAAAGCCACAAAAGAAAGGACATAACATCTCTAAAACTTATGACATGACTTTTGCTGCGTGGAACGTGCGTACGCTTCTTGACTGCGAAAACAATCTGTGTCCTCCTCGTAAAACTGCTCTCGTGTCCCGAGAACTTCGACGCTATGGTGTGGATATCGCTGCTCTCAGTGAAACACATCTGGCTGACGAGGGGGAGAGGGTTGAGCGCCTCGGCGGGTATACTTTCTTTTGGAAAGGAACTCCGTCGTCAGAGCCTAGGAGGTCTGGTGTTGGATTCGCGATCAAAAACAACATTGTACGTAAACTGGAGGAATGTCCCATTCACATCTCGGACCGTGTTACCACGCTGCGTTTACACCTGGCCAATGACAATCATCTTAATGTCATCAGCGTATATGCGCCAACCATGGACAAGGATGAGGACATCAAGGACAAGTTCTATGAGGAAGTCACGCGCACCCTCTCTAGGATTCCACAAAGAGAGCAGGTACTTATGATGGGCGACTTTAATGCGAGAGTCGGGCGTGACTTTGAAGCTTGGCCTAAGGTCTTGGGAAGACATGGTGTAGGGAACATGAATAGCAATGGGCAACTTTTACTTACGCTTTGCGCCCAATTCCAGCTTGCTATAACCAATACCATGTTCAGGCTCCCGGCAAAGTATAAGACCACATGGATGCATCCGAGGTCGAAACATTGGCATTTGATTGACTATGTGATTGTCCGACAACGTGATATTTCCCAAGTGCATATTACGCGTGTTATGCGTGATGCAAATGCGATCTGCTCTACTGACCACAGACTCGTCATCGCCAAAATGAGACTTCGCCTACACCCTCCTCGTAGATCCAAACACATAAAGCCTAAATGCTTAAACATTGGAAAAATGCAGAGCCCAAGTGTGCGTGAGTCTTACAATCAGCTAATTGGTGATACTCTTCGATCGCTGGATCTTGAGAATGGTGATGCTATTGCTAACTGGCAAACGCTTTCCTCCAATATAGTCGTCGCTGCCTCGGAAACATTGGGTACCAAATTCAATGTGTACGAAGATTGGTTTGATGATAATGACGAAATTTTGTGCAGGGCTTTTCAGAAGCATCGTTCTCTGTTACGTCAGCAACTCAACAACCGATCGGATAAAGTGAGAGAAAGTGGTGCAGAGTTGCGTAGGCATGTAAGGGAAATAAAAGACAAGTGGTGGAAAAATAAGGCCCAACGCATGCAGTGGCTTGTTGACAGTAACCAACTGGGAGCTTTTTATGATGAGGTCCGTAAACTTGTTGGTACTGCTAGCCGTATTAGTGTGCCCCTTAAATCACTCGACGGCACAGAGCTGCTCACCAACAAGCATGATGTTCTTAATCGTTGGGGAGAACACTTTAACAACTTGCTCAATATTGACCGAGCTGCAGACCTCGCCCACATCAACTCAATGTCTGCATTGCCCACGATTAATGAGTTGGATAGCCCGCTGACGCTACAGGAGGTCGTCGTTGCTGTACAGCAACAAAAGAACAACAAAGCGGTCGGCGTTGACCATGTTCCCGGGGAATTGTTGAAGTATGGTGGCTCAGAATTGCATCAAGTCATTTTCAAACTCTTCGCTCAATTATGGATTGATGAACGTGTTCCCGATGACTTTAAAGTCTCTTGTATTTGCCCACTTTACAAGAACAAAGGCGACAGAGCTGAATGCAATTCTTATAGAGGTATTTCCCTGTTAACTGCCCCGGGGAAGGTTTTCGCTCGAATCCTACTAAATCGCTTGATACCCTTGTCTGAAGACATTTTGCCCGAGACCCAGTATGGCTTCCGGCCTAATCGGGGCACATGTGAGGCTATTTTCTCTATCCGCCAACTTCAAGAGAAAAGTCGAGAACAAGGTCAACCACTTCTTCTATGTTTCGTTGACTTAGAAAAAGCCTTTGATAGTGTACCTCGAGAAGCTCTATGGGTGGTACTATCGAAACTTGGATGCACGGATAAGTTTGTTAGAATGATCCGACTCCTACATGATGGTATGCGTTGTTGTATCAACGTGCAAGGCGAGCAATCAGAGTTCTTTTCGGTGAGTTGCGGCGTTAAGCAAGGCTGCGTGCTCGCACCAACTCTGTTCGCTCTGTACTTTGCAGTAGTAGTTCGGGAGGCCCTGAAGACTTTATCCGAGGGTATTTGTATTCGGTATCGTATCGACGGCGGCGGAGTTTTCAATCTAGCCAGGCTAAAAGCTCACACCAAAGTGTCTCACATGATCATCACTGATATGATGTATGCAGACGATTTGTGTTTTGTGGCGGAATCCCCGGAGGGTCTACAGAGACTTATGGAGAGTCTTAATGAGTCGTGTCAAAGATTTGGTCTAAAAATCAGTGTAAAGAAAACCGAGGTAATGGCTCTGGATACACTGCGCAGACCTTCGCTCGACATCAAACTCGGTAACGACTCACTTAAACTTGTGGACAAGTTCAAATATCTAGGCAGCACTATATCATCTAAGTGCCTCCTTGATGACGAGGTCAACAGCAGAATTGGAGCGGCTGCAGCAGCATTTGGCAAGCTTCGTCTCAAGGTGTTCCGCTCACATGATATAAAGCTCACTACGAAGGTGGCTGTGTACATGGCAGTCGTTCTGCCCAATCTGCTGTACGCATCTGAAACGTGGGTCCTATACCGCAAGCATATCCGCACATTAGATAGATTCCATCTAAGATGCCTACGCGACATTATGAACATCCATTGGTCCCACCGTGTTCGAAACACGGAAGTTCTACGACGAGCTAATGTCAGCGGTATAGAGGCATATCTAATGAAACGGCAACTAAAGTGGTGCGGCCATGTCTCTCGGATGCCTGATACTGCTGTGGCCAAGCGCGTCTTTTATTCTGAACTTCGTAATGGAAAGCGAAAACAGGGCGGCCAATTACTGCGGTACAAAGACGTGCTCATGCGCCACATGAAGAAGTGTGATTTAGATCCGTCACAGTGGGAGACAATGGCTGCGGACCGATCATTGTGGAAGCGGACTGTGAGCACTAAGGTGTCAGAGTATGAGAAAGTGCGTGTGACCGAGCTCGATGCTAAACGTGACGCGCTCAAGGCTCGACTACCTGTAGCCATACATTACCATTATGTCGGAGGGGTACTGACTTGCGCTCAATGCTCTCGCACATTTAGTGCAAAAATCGGTTACGTCAGTCACCTGCGAGCACACGAACGACGCTTGCAATAGCCATAGATCCAAAGTCGCTGTGGCCGAAATCGGTCGGGATAGATATATATTACTTTAATATTACTTTTGAATTTCGCATAAACAAACATGATCTCTATTTATATAAACATAGCTATGTTTTCTGTTTGTGCGAAATCTGAAAGTAATATTAAAGTAATACTGCTGTAAGATGTCATGGTAGGGGGGCTGATGATGGGATCCATGAGTAATCGAGGGAAATCCTCAAAATGTATATTTATTTATTGCGCGTTGCGAAAGGGGGCTAGACAGAAAATGTAACGACACAAAAGTGTCGTGTGTCGTGCTATAGTTGTAAGCCGTGCACGTGCACGTGTTTTTCTCTCTCTCTCTCTCTCTCATTGAACAGTGTAATGTAGCGACGATTTTTTTTTTATTATTTTTGAGTGTATGCAGGTTTTTTGTACATAAGAAATAACTTCGTTCCATCCGGGTATCCCTTGGCACCTCTCAAGTTTTTTATTAAATTTAGTTAAAACGGATTACCCGAATTACAATAATTAACTACAACTAAGCACTATCTTAACTTAAAATTAATGATAACATTGTCACAAAAAAATAAATACATAACCAGTTAAATACACAAATTAAATACTAATAGAAGAAACCCTTTCATATTTATTTTCACTAAATCTTATACATAGGTACTCTCTTCACAGCCATCCACTTATCAGCAAACACATCACACTCAGGATTGGCCGACAGAAGTTGTTGAAGAAGAAGGGTACAGTGGGGACTCAGCTCTCGCGACAGTCCGACATGGCGGCAGCGCGAATAATTTTGGCCGGCGGCTAGGACGGTGCTTCAAATAGTTATCAGGCAAATATTACAAGCGGCAAATTAAGGCATGGAGTTCGGGGCAATATATTATGTCGCGAAGAATTTTTAAGGCAACCAATATTAGGTCTACACCTCGTCGGACCTCTAGAGATTGGTAACCCAAGGTACCCAAGAGATAACCTGTTGGGTACATGTAAGGGTAGTATCCATACACTTTCCTAAATAAAAAATCTGAGACAAGCCTTTTGGATTTTTTGGACGTTTGAAGCTGTCTTGAGCTGTCGCATATATGTGGTCCTTAAACGTAAGAGTTTTGTCGAAGTACACCCCCAAGTCCTTGATACTATGGACACGGGAAATAATATGACCATCCAAAGAATAATCAAAGATGATCGGGTGTAGCTTCCGCCCATAAATCATTACGCTACAATTTTTCATATTAAACAAAAGGTTGTTGGAAATACTCCAGCGTTGTACAGCATCCAAGTCCTTTTGCAGAAGAAGACAGTCATAAAGAGATTTTATGATCATAATAATCTTGAGGTCGTCGGCATACAGTAAACACTTAGCAAACTTAAGAATAAACAGCAATATAACGCTGTATTTACTTCTAAAACGGTCAGCTTGAATTTTCTATACATATAATAAAACTGTAGAAATGAAAATTCTGTACATTAAAGATATTCAAAAAATAATAAGCGGGGGTAGTCACGACATCGCTATAGAAGCCAAAAATGTTGTTAGTTTTTTGTCTGTCTGTCTGTCTTTCTGTCTGTCTGTCTGTCTGTCTGTATGTTTGTTCCAGCATCACACGAAAACTACTGATCCGATTTGGATGCGGTTATCGCAGATATATTTGTCTTCTTTCAACTTAATATCTGGTGTATAAATTTTTCCCCCCCACCCCTCTAAGGGGACAAAAGAGGGGTCAGATTTTGTATCAAACTTTTTTCTTTAACACGAAAACTACTGATCCGATTTGCATACGGTTTTCACAGATATATTTGTCTTCTTCCAACTCAACATCTGGTGAATAAAAATTTTTCCCACCACCCCTCTAAGGGGACCAAAGAGGGGGTCAGATTTTGTATCAAACTTTTTCTTTAATGGATGTAAAGAATTGTTAAATGTGTTTAAAAAATAACTTCAATATAACCTGTATCTATGGTCAAAATGTTTTGTAATCTGTGACTTTGGTGCTGTCAGTTAATGTCAAATGAAATATTGAAATAAAAGGACGTAATAATTTGTTTCATCGGATATTTTTATTAAGAAAAATCCTCATCATCCTAGTTAATTGATGTCAGTATCGGTGATAAAAAAGCCGCATTCTGCCTCATTTGGCGACCCATGAATAAATTTTGGCATGACGGCGAACGAAAAAATGGACACAAAATACAAGGTGAGGACCGTCACGCGGCGACAATTTTCCAAGTCCGCAAATATGCTCGATTCGTTATTGAGTTTATGCAAGACAGACAGAAGCAAGCTAGACGAATTGCAAGCATGTCATAAAGTGACCAAAGGTATTTATAACCAGTTGACTATTTACGACAACGAAATAAAAGAGTCAATCATATCCATGGAACCCTTTGATGAAAATATATTTGAAAGAGAGCTAAACGATGCAGGAAATTACGAAGCCCGATGGAACCTGCTCGATACAAGGTACGCTCAATTTGATAATTTAAATGGGATAACGTCAAACCCATATCAAAAGTTAAACTGCCCATTCAGGAGTTAAAGAAGTTTGATGGAAATATCAAGAATTGGCTTTCATTTTGGGGGCAGTTTAGAAAGATTGATGACGATCCTGCCATTGAAGATTCTGATAAACTACAATTTTTGTGTCAAAATATGCAACCAGACACTGACGTCAAGCGCTTTGTAGAAAACTTTCCGATTACAAGTCAGAGTTATAAAATTTGTCTGGAGGAGTTAAAGGCACGGTATGCAAGAGAAGATGTATTGATTCAGCTATATGTACAAGAATTACTCGAAATTATATTGAAAAAAGATAAGCTGGACTTAACATCATTGTATGACAATATAAGTAGCCACCTGCGATCACTTGAAATCCTTAAAGTAACCAGTGAAAAATATTCACCTTTTCTTCTGCCTATTGTACAATCAGCGCTACCAAATGACATTCTGAAAATATGGGAACGACAAAAACCCGACAAGGTTAGTAATGAACTTGCTTATTTGTTGGAATTTTTGAAGAAGGAGGTAGAAGCTAACCAACGCATTTCATTATCAAATGATTTTAATTTTAGCTCGGCAAGCTTTCAACCAATAGCTGCCTGTCTGACAGTAAATACTAATAGCAAGAGACAATATGAACTTAAGTGCATATGGTGTGAAAAAGGACATGCTAGTATTGAATGTTTTAAGATCTCAAAAATGACAATTAATGAAAGAAGAGATTATTAAAAAAAGAAGAAAGCATGCACTTTATGTTTAAAGATTGGACACCATGCAAAAAGCTGTCGAAGCTACATCAAATGTTTCATATGTGCACAAAGACATTCCCCAGTATTTTGCACAGGAAAACTGCAACAGAATGGAGTGAAATCTAGCGAGCAACCTACGTCTACTATTCAGAACTATACAGCTCAAACTAATACTGCAACCACTCTACTGCAAACAGTTTCTGTGAATGTCTGCAATGGAAATAAGTCGGTGACTGTCAGAGCACTATTTGATAGCGGATCCCAACGTTCATACATAAAGGAAGAAGTGGTGAAGAGACTCAATGCAAATCCAACGGGTACCGAAGGACTCACATATTATTTGTTTGGTGGTAACACTATGTCATTTAAAACTTATAATAATTACAATTTAGAGGTTCAGAGTATTGATAAATTGTTTAAAATTAATATGACTGTATTAGGCCAAACCACTGTTTGTAATAATGTGCCTAAAGTAAATATTAATAATAAAAATATCTCTGAAAGCTTAAAAAAGAACCAAATCAAGCTGACAGACTTAAATAGTAGTTCAGAAATAGGTATTTTGATAGGTGCTGACTATTCAGGTTTGTTATTGACTAACACTTTAATACAGCTCGAAACTGGTCTGACTGCAATAAAGACGAACTTTGGATGGACGTTACAAGGTAAAACTCAGGATGCCATAATAAACACCAATATTGTATCAACTTTAATTTGTTTACAGAGTGTGTCGGATTTTTGGAATCTTGAGATTTTAGGTATTCAAGATCCTGTGCATGCACAGACTAAACAAGCAAGAGAAGAGGAGGTCCTGAAAAGCTTTGAGGAGAGTGTTCATAAGAATGAAGAGAACAGATATGAGGTACAGCTTCCCTGGAAAGACGGCCATGATGATCTAATGGACAACCGAGAGATAGCTTTCCGTCGGCTTGAATCTGTAACAAACAAATTAGTTGCATGTGGTAAGTTCCATGATTATAATAACATTTTAGATGAGTGGGAAAGTGCTGGCATCATTGAACCTGTATCTTCACAAAAAAGTAATCAAAACAATATACACTACTTACCGCATAGAGCAGTATTCAAAGAGACAAGTCTTACTACCAAGTTACGACCAGTGTTTGACGCATCTGCAAAAGATAAAAATGGTAAGTCATTAAATGCTTGTTTGGAGAAAGGTATGAATTTTATAGATAAAATACCTGACTTATTAATTGGTTTCCGTAAGGGACAAATAGGTATTTCTGCAGATATAGCAAAAGCGTTTTTACAAATTGCTATTAATCCAGATGATAGAGATTAACTAAGATTTTTGTGGTGGAGAGACTACGAGCGACGCGAGATCAAGGAGTACAGGCACTGTAGAGTCGTTTTTGGTCTGACTTCGAGCCCATTCTTGCTGTCTGCGACTATACAACACCACTTAGAAGAGGTAAAAGGTGAATATAAGGACATAGCTGATAATTTATCTACCTGCTTCTATGTCGATAATTTAATAACAAGCCAAGACACGGAAGCAGCAACGGTAAACTTTATTAAAGAGGCAAAGATTATAATGCGAAAGGCAAAGTTTGAATTAAGGGAGTGGGTGACATCACTGCTAAATATATCCAAACCGGAAAAGCGTGTCATTTCAATTTTAGGAATTATGTGGGACACTGCCACTGATGAACTCTTTTACAACTCACAAGCATTGCCTCATCCGTCACAGATAGATAAATTAAATAAAAGAAATATTTTATCTTTGACTCAAAGAATCTTTGATCCCATAGGAATTCTATGCCCTGTAACACTAACTCCAAGATTAATTTTACAAGAAATATGGAACAATAAGTTGGCATGGGATGAAGAGCTACCCCCTCATATTGAAGCACAATTTCATGGTTGGTATGATAATAGTCTTTTACTGGATAATTGCAGAATACCAAGACGTCTGTCAACTGAACCTCTACAGGAATGCACCGATGCGATCCTTCACATGTTTTGTGATGCTAGTAAATATGCAGCCTGTGTATTTCTGAGAACTGAAGACAGTAGAGGTAACATAACTATACGATTAATATCTGCTAAGTCAAGAATAGCTCCACCAGAGAAAATGACCATACCACGACTAGAACTGCTTGCAGCTCTCATAGGCTCTCGATTGATTAAAGGGATCAGAGATAAACTACAATTGATTAACTGTAAAGTATATTGTTGGAGTGATTCTGGAGTAACATTATGCTGGATAAAGAGGGAACTTACTTGGAATACTTATGTAGGAAACCGTGTCAAGGAAATCCGGCAAAATACTAACATCAATGATTGGCAACACATTTCAGGCTCTGATAACTGGGCAGACTTACCGTCCAGAGGCTGCAACCTACTTGAATCCAAGTGGTAGGAAGGCCCGCCATGGCTGCGTCAACACCCCGAACTATGGCCACAGTCTGCACTGGTTGTAGATGAAAAGGAAGCCTGCAAGGAGCTTAAGAAGTCAGTCTGTGTTAACATGTGCTGCAATGAAAGTATAACACTTGAACTATCCTATTTTTCTAAATACTCAAAAATTATTAGAATGACAGCATGGATGTTACGATTTATCTACAATACTCGCAACAAAGGTAGTAAAGGAACAGGAGAAATAATGTTAGAAGAATATGAGGAAGCTGAAAAGAAAATAATTAAAATTATACAAGCTGAAAACAAAGAATACATACAAAAGCATATAAGAAAAATAACTATGTATCAAGACAAAGAGGATATACTCAGAATAAAAACAAAATTAATACTTACAGATTTTCCAGAAGATGTGAAAACCCCAGCTTTGCTACCCGCAACAAACACTATCGTATGAAGACTGGTAGCACAGCGGCGCACGCAACTTCTTCATGCTGGCACTAATATGATGATTACAGATTTAAGGAAGCGTTTCTGGATTATTGGAATAAGAAAATTGGTAAAATCAGTAATTGATAAATGTATAATATGTAAGAGACATAGAGCGAAAGCTACTCAAGTATCTGCAGCACCATTACCTGTTGAAAGAGTTCAACCAACATCACCATTTGAAGTTACAGGAGTGGATCTTGCAGGACCAATATATCTTCGTGGAAATGAAAAGAGTTGGATTGTCATATACACATGCGCCGTGTACCGTGCAATACATTTAGAATTGACAGAATCACTGTCAACTGATGCCTTCATCAGAACATTTCGCAGGTTTATTGCCAGAAGAGGACGACCGAAATTAATGATATCAGATAATGGTACAAACTTCACAGGAACCAAAAATCTACTCGCTACTCTCGACTGGGATGAAGTGCAACGGATATCTACAATAATGCTTATAAAATGGAAACTGAACGCACCTACGGCAGCATGGTGGGGCGAATTTTTTGAACGCATGATTAAAATAATAAAGAATTTGTTAAGACGTGTTTTAGGTTCTTCTTCGGTCTCTCATGAAGAAATGCAGACTCTTCTCTGTGACTGTGAAGCTGTAGTGAATGATAGACCACTCACATATATTGACGCTGACGACGCCAACTCATTGGAACCGTTACGACCATCATGTTTTTTACTGTCTTTAAAGCAATCACAGGTAACCGATTTTGATATTTTAGATGCCAAAAGCATGAATCAACGACTTAGATATCTCCAGAGACTTCGAGATGAACTTCGTATGCGATTTGAGAATGAGTATTTGACAGAACTGGTACAACGAGGAAGAGAAAAGGCTGGAGGTATCAAGGTAGGTGACATTGTTCTTGTAGAGTCTGATGAGAGAAGAGTAAAATGGCCACTAGGACTGGTCATTGAGATTTATACAGGAAAGGATGGAGTAGACAGAACTGCCAAGGTAAAGACAGCTGCTGGATTCAAAATTCGACCATTTCAGCGTTTGTACCAGTTACAACTTTCTTCTTCTGAGGTGGGAGGGAGACAAGAATATGATAGTACTGAAAATAGCAATCCTCTTGGCAGGAAATACTCAATAATTTTAAATCCTAGCAGCACAGTGAGTAATGTGAAACCAACAACGGAACCACCTAGTAATGAGCCAGCCATTAGAGAGAAAGCAGTTAAGACAACCAGACTTGGGAGAGTTGTCAGAATGCCTAGCAGGTACAGAATATAATTTTACTTTCATAAGTGTTTGATGTTCATAAGTGTGTGATGGAAAAAAAAAATCTTATCTCGAATAATAATTTTTGTCTGTCATTTTGGTTTGGTACTTATTAATAACTGAAAATGAAACTACTATTCGAAATAATATTTATGTAGTAATTTAGAATTATTAGAATATTAACGATGACTTGTGATAAGTGTTAATGTTTGTCAGATGCGAATAAAATTTATAGATGGATTATTATTGTGTCGGCATTGAAATAATAACATGTTTATTGTCTAGAATCTATATTAATAATTTTGACTTAGAAACCTCATTTTTTCTTTTTTTTCTTTTTGGTGTGGAGGATGTAAAGAATTGTAAAATGTGTTTAAAAAATAACTTCAATATAACCTGTATCTATGGTCAAAATGTTTTGTAATCTGTGACTTTGGTGCTGTCAGTTAATGTCAAATGAAATATCGAAATAAAAGGACGTAATAATTTGTTTCATCGGATATTTTTATTAAGAAAAATCCCCATCATCCTAGTTAATTGATGTCAGTATCAGTGATAAAAAAGCCGCATTCTGCCTCAATGGACTTACTTGATATTATTTACTGTTTTCCAACTTAACATCTGGTGTATAAATTTTTCCCCCCTACCCCTCTTAGGGGACAAAAGAGGGGGTAAGATTTTGTATCAACTATTGAAGTAGAAATATTTTATATGGCAAAACAACGTTTGCCGGGACAGCTAGTAAAAGAAATAATTTCAAAAAATGGGCAACTGCAGGTATTATTGTAAGTAGACAAAAATTGTATGATTTGTATAACGAGAAAACTATAAACCGGAGTGAAGCTTTTAAATTGTATGTCAAGAAATACTCGAAAACTTTTAAAAAGGCATGTCAAGCAGCGAGGGCACTTCACATTAAAGAGAAAATTAGAGACTCTAAAAATAAAGTGAAAACCACCTGGAAAATAATTGCGGATGAGACTGGAAAAGTCACCTGTCGTAACTCTAAATTTGAACTTTTAACTAATGATAAAAAAAATCAATTCTGATCTTGAGGTTGCGACAGTCTTTGAGAAGTTTTTTGCAGACATTCCAATCTCAACTACAAAGAACTTAAATTCATCACCTACAAGGAATGTGATGTCAATTTTATTTTTAAAGATATTGACTCCAGAGATATTATCAAGACTTTCAAATCACTCAATATTAAAAGTACCACTGATCTCTGGGGTATGTCCACAAAAATTATAAAATCAGTAATTGACATCATTGCCCCTTACCTAGCTTTAGTTTTTAATAATTGTATTAAAAGTGGCGTGTTCCCAGACTTAATGAAGTACAGCAAGGTGATGTCCCTATTTAAAGCTGGGAAGAAATCAGACCCAGCCAACTATAGACCAATATCTATATTGCCGACTTTAAGTAAAATCTTTGAAAAAATAATTTTTAATCAATTACTTGCTCACTTTAACTCAAATAATGTATTACATAAAAATCAATTTGGTTTTACTAAAGGTCGGTCTACAACAGATGCAGGCATTAGTCTTCTGTGTAGTATTTTTTAAGCTTGGGAGGGGTCGCAGGATGCACTTGGTATCTTTTGCGATCTCTCTAAAGCATTTGACTGTGTAGAGTATGATACTTTAATAAGAAAAATACACCATTATAAAGCCAAAGTAAGCAAATCTTTTAAAGGCCAATTTATACGCCTATACAATAAAATCCCAGAAAATGTTCAAAATCTACCTTTAAACAAATTTAAAAATGCAGTTAAAGAACGTTTGTGTGCTAAAGCGTATTATAAAGTCAATGATTTCATCGAGGACAGCACACCTTGGGAATAGGGTGGCTCTATGCAGGTTACTTTTCTTTTATTTTGTTACATAGCTGTAAGCCATAACATTGTTATATTATTTTATTTTAAAATTGTAATTTTCCAATTTTTTTAGTAAAAGATGGCCCCGTGCGAGTTCGCCGGTTCTTCTCGGCGGGGTAGTTCCCGAACCGGTGGTAGGCAACGTAGTTTCTTCGTTCTTTCTACGACTTTCAAAAAGTGTATCATGATACCCATTTTGAATAAAAAGATTTTTTTTTATTTAATGGTTGTAAGATCGTTAATAAATATAAGAAATAAGAGAGGGCCCAACACCGACCCTTGGCTAACACCAAAACGTGTATGATAAGGGGCACTCTTTTCTTTGACGACCTCTGTGGCGAGTGTGTTGCAGCTCAAGCCGGGGGTCGCGGGTTCGAATCCCGCCGACGGAACAAAAGTTTTTCAATGTTCCTGGGTTATGGATGTGTATTCAATATGTGTATGCTATAATAAAAATCTTAAATATATGTATAGTATAAAAGTATTAAATATATTTCCGTTGTCTGGTACCTGTAACACAAGTCCTACAGGTACTTAGCACGGGGCCAGACTGACGTGGTGAAAAGCGTCCATAGATATTATTATTATTATATTATTACTCTCAAAACATCTATATCTCACAAATTGCATCCGATCACGAAGATAATCTGCGAAAAAACGAACAAGACCAGGAGAGAATCCAAGAGCGCTCAACTTTTTGAGGAGGACATCATTATCGACTCTATCAAAGGCTTTACAGAAATCAAAGTATAGAACGTCCACTTGATAGCCTGCGTCAAGAGCCTTAGAAATTATATGGAAACATAATATGGTGTTTTTGGTTTTATGAGAAGTATCCTAATCATAATATGCTACCAAAAATTAAGATTAAACTTTTTGTTAGCATATGCTACTTTTAAGGAATTTGAGCATAATAAATAATAATTTTGTTCTTATTAAAAAGGTACAAGACGTAGCCCGCAAATTCATTCAGACCGATTCATAGTAAAATATACTGCACGAAGACAACCAAATGTAACGGCGACGCAATTGGTTCAAAGGCTACAGAGAGCGTATGCTTTGCTGGTAAGCGGTCAAATTTTGATAAGACGACTGCATGAAGTCAACCTACGTGCTCGTAGGCCACTTCGGGTACATCGCTAAGGAGAGGCAATCGAGGAAGAAGAATACAATGGGCTATTGCACACGAAAACTGGAGTCATTCTCAATGGTCACTTGTGCTTTTCATTTATGAATCCAGATTTGGATTTCATCCTGATTCTCGAATAATAAGCGTTTGAAGAGAACCTGAACGTTGGAATCGACTGTAGCACCCACAACAAGTTCACGCATATCAAGATGGCACGATTATGATTTGGGCAGGAATTCGTCTCGGCGGTAGAACGGACCTCGTTTGGATACAAGGCAATATCAGGCTCTAAAATACCGAGATGAGGTGCTATAGCCTGTAATCTTGCCCCACAGATAGCAAATGGGACAAAATTTCCAGCTAATGCACGACAATGCCCGTCCACATACGGCGCGTATCGTTACAAGTTGGGTACAATAGCATGATATCCAAGCTTTACACTGGCCTGCACAATCCCCTGACTTAAATCCTATTGAGCATGCCTGGGATATGATTCAGAGAAGAGCTTTTAGGAATTTCCCTGAAGATATTGTGCATGAAGCTTTTCTTGCATCTTAGCAGGACTTGGGACAGTATTTGACACCCTTGTTTTGAGTATGCAGAACCGCTGCAGATGTGTGAAGAGAGTCTTAGGTGGAGCCACGGACTGTTAATTTTAAGTTTTCAATAATTTTTATAAAAAATAGTCGTTTTGTTTGGGTTTTGATGTTTCAAAAATAAAGTTAAGATTGAAATTTTGTCTGAGTTTTTCCTCTTCTTTAAATTTTTTTAAAAATTAACTTTATCTAAAAGTTTATTATCAAATTAGATGGGCTATTTAACAAGGTTTATTTTCATGTGTAGGTCTCTTAACAAAAAGTTAATAGAATCTTAGTTATTTAGGTTTAATTGAAATATCCCTAGACCATGATGATGTGTATATATAGAAGACTAGCTGTTGCCCGCGACTTCGTCCGCGTTAACATAGTATAATAACAAAGATGGATAGTTTTCCCGTTTTTGTAGTTCCTTATACAAAGGGTAAAAAACGGGACCCTATTGCAATGACTTCGCTGTTTGTCTGTCTCCAGGCTGTATCTCAAGAACTTCGCTAGCTAAATAGTTGAAATTTTTACAAATTATGTATTTCTGTTGCCGCTATAACAACAAATACTAAAAACAAAATTAAGCAAAAAAAAAAAAAAAAAACAAAATTAATTAAACCTATTTAAGGGGGGCTCTCATACAACAAACGCTACTTTGGCCTTTTTTGCTCGACATAAATATTGTCAACAGGTAGATCACTTGACAATATGACCACTAAATACTCAATTATTTGTTCGTCTTAATTTATTCGTTCCATTAGGTACTGATAGGTTCAAACTAATACATTTACATCCTCCATCATCGCTTATTTTATCCCCATGGGGGTTGAATTTATTAGAATCCTATTTAAGCGAACGTCTTCATCATAGAAGCTCAAATATTTCATAATTTTAGTTCAATCACTCGAAAGTCTAAGAAAATTTATAAAAACTTTCATCCCCTATTTCATCCCATTGGGGATGGAATTTATTAAAATCCTTTCGTTCGTAGCTTTATGCATACACAGTCTCAGTCCGATCGGTTTAAAATTAACAAAGTTTCATACAAACTTTCATCCCCTATTTTACCCCCTTAGGGGTGGAATTTTTTAAAATCCTTTCTTAAGGGATGCTTACGTCATAGTAGCTTTATGCATGCAAAGTCTCAGACCGATCGGTTTAAAATTGACAAAGTTTCATACAAACTTTAAAACCCAATTTCACCTCCTTGGGGGTATAATTTCCAAAAGCGCTTAAATGCGTATCCATTCATTTTTAATCAGCAGCTCACAAATTAACTTTCTAGTTTCTAACTTAAGAAATGACGGACTTTCATTTAAACTTTCAACCCCTATTTCACTCTCTTTGGGGGTATAATTTCTAGAAACGCTTAAACACGTATCCATTCATTTTTAATCAGTAGCCCAAAAATAAAGTTTCATGTTTCTAACTCAAGAAATGACGGACTTTCATTCAAAATCAAAAATCAAAATCAAAATCAAAAATATTTATTTCTAAATAGGTTAACAAAGTTAACATTTTTAGAACGTCGTGTCTACATGAGGCCTACCACCGGTTCGGGAACTAACCCGGCGAGAAGAACCGGCGTAAGAAACTCGCTCGGGGCCATCTTTTACTAAAAAGATGGAAAATTACAAAAGTAACTTATACTAATTTACAAAAAGTATGTAAAAATATGTTATATTTATACAGGGTTACCTCGTAAGTCGACCTAGATCCTTTAAGGGGCTATAGTTAAGATAATTTCTGACTGATTTGACTATGAAACACCCTATCCTAAATCCAATGGTTTTCGAGATAATCTAATTTTAAGTATTTTTCATAAACAGTCTATTTTTTGCCTTTTGTTGTATCTCCTTTTTTTATTCTGAGGCTCTGGTATGTTTGTTTATACGTTTTATTTTAGAAAATGAATTGCTCTATCCATAACAATAAAAAAAAATACAATTTCAGAATAAAATGAGTCGTAAAAGATGGTGAAAAGTGAAAAATCAAACAAAAATAAAACCTAAGATGTGTCTTTCTTTAAGCGATACTTAAAAAAAATCTATGGAAGTCTGTTTGCAGATAAGCTTAAAACATCTCCATTTTGTCAGCTATCCAAAAAGGTATAACATTATAGGGTAATAGCAGTTTTTATTACAAAAAACTCAGATGATAGCCTCCCCGGGCATTGAAATAAAAATATTAGTTAGTTCTAAAAATTAAACAAAAAAATGTAAACAGTAAATATTTATTAAATTTTGTTTTTACAGTTCATTTTCTACGTGTCCGCCTCTGTTTCGGACACAAATTCGCATTCTTTTTCTCAAAGCACTTTTAACTACTCCAGTTGTTAGTGTAGTTCGCATTTTATCGGCTGCATCAATAATCTTTTGGCGTAAAACTTCTACACTCGTTATGGGATTGGGGTCGTCATACACCAAAGTCTTCATGTGTCCCCATACGTAATAGTCCATGGGGGTTAAGTCGGGACTTCTGGCTGGCCATGGTGTAGGTCCACCTCTCCCAATCCACTTATTGGGATACGTCGTATCTAGCAATTGTCGGACTGATCTTCGGTAATGTGCAGGACAACCGTCGTGTTGAAACCACATATTAGAAGCAGCTTACAGTCAGTCAGCTCATTTTTCCCAGGGTGTGCTATCATTGAGAAAATCAGTTATCTTATAATAAGCCCTAGCACACAAACGTTCTTTAACAACTTTTTTAAATTTATTAACTGAAAGATTTTTGATGTTTTCTGGGATAATAATAAATAATAAATTTCTGGGATTCAAACTTTTAACCCCAATTTCACCCCCTTGGGGTTAGAATTTCCAAAAACGCTTAAATAGATATCCATTTATTTATAATCAGTAGCCCAAAAATAAAGTTTCATGTTTCTAACTTAAGAAATGACGGACTTTCATTCAAACTTTCAACCCCCTATTTCACCCCCTTCGGGGTAAAATTTCCGGAATTCCTTTCTTAGTAGGTGTCTTCTTAATAAAACAACCCTACTCACCTAATTTCGTGGCTGTAACTTTAACAGTTTTTGCTCAGCGATGATGAATCAGTCAGTCAGTCAGGACATGTTATTTTATAAGTATAGATAGAAGATTTTTATCACCCTAAGTATGTATATGTGTATGTTTGTTACTTCTTAAAACTGTGGTAACATTTGTTCGGGTGCAAATCTGCTGAGGTTCAGGCACTCACATGTCCTCCCTCGCAGATTTCATCTCCCTCTCGAGATCTTCCCTCTCAGTTTTTATCTCTTTCACACTATGTTATATCCTCCCTCTCAATTTTTGTCTCTTTCATGTGTGTTATGTTTTGTCTCTATCTTTGTGTATTATATTGTCTCACTCTAATTAATCAAATTTTGTATAAAATATCAAAATCCGTTCACTAGTTTTTGTTTTGTAAGAATTTGGTACAGGAGATAAATGATACTCGACTGTAGGATCAGAAGTGCGTGATTTATTTACAAAATCTACGGCTGCTTCTGATCAAATTCTTACAAAACAAAAACTAATGAATGGATTTTGATAAATTTCTGATAAAAAAATTCGACATGATAGTAGTTTAGGTTCTGAATTACCACATTGGCTACTTTTTGTCCTGAAAAAGGAAAGTGTTCCCGTGGGATAATAGATAACTAGGTATAAGGTAGGGTTTTCCCACAGCTTCGCGTAAAACATAATATACATATAAGCAATTTTGACGGTTAAAAGGTCGAGAATGGCTGGACCGATTTGGCTAACATTAGTCCTGATATAATCTTGCTAATTCAGAGAAGGTTTAGGAGAAAAATTTTGGAAAAATTATATTACAGCGACAGAACAACGTGTGTCGGGAGCCGGGACAGCTGGTGATTTATAAGGTAGTATAGTAGGTAGTATATGTATAAGGCAGTACACTGGTACCAGCTGGTTCACTCTATTGAGCATGTAAAAATAAACATTAAACCCTTCTTCCTTTCATTCATAAATAATAAATAAGTAATAATATTTTACTTATTAATTATTGACAGATGCTCTTACAGGCATTAAGTTGCAGGCGCAGCGCAAAATGTTTTACGAGCCGACCGTAACTGGAGAAACAGGTGCTCGATAAGAGTTTTATTTGTGACATTTAAATATTAGTAGGAAAATAAAATATTTTATTTTTTCTTTATGCGCGATTCTAATTTTAAACACTTATTTCTTAAATATTTTGCGAGCTAGCTTGAATCCTGATCACAGTACGCCAAAATTACTTAAAATCTTGTCGGTAGGTTTAGGTTAATCACAGTAAGATAAGACGAAAGTCAATAAGGCGTAAGATTCCTATTTCGAAAGTGCAGAAAATATTTAAAAGGTAAAGAAAGATGATTTTTTAAAGGTTAATTTAACAAAGTTAACAGTTGCGATAAAAGTGGCTGCTTCTGTAAATGTCAGTGCTCCTCAAAGTTTTTATATCGATATACACTATACAGTCGGTACGTAGTTAATTTAATATTGTAATTTATATTATATATTTTTTTAATGTGCAGTCGTGCATGTAACTTTCAGTTTTTATACCTACAGTTGCTACGGACATTTGAAGGATAAATCGTCATATAAAACCGGCCAAGCGCGTGTCGGGTCACTCATTTAGGGTTCCGTTGTCATCAAGATATCATCTGGAAAATCAGGAAATACCACATAGATGGTATCTACTTTTAATGAAATTTTCTAAGAAGACCATTAAGGGCCTTCCGTAATTTACCGTATTTAGAGCCTTATAAACTCATAATTTGAAAGCTACAAAGTTATAATAAAAATACACCAATAATCTTCAATATATCAACATTCCTGTCCCCGTTTTAAATTTTCTATTTTTGTTTATTATACCCATTAAATTGAAGCATACTTTCAGCATCTCCCTAGTATTTACAAATTACGTTTATTTGAAACACACGACAATAGATAGACAATTTCATTAACTACAACAATTTCATTAACTACATATTCCCCGTTTTAATTTTTTTTACAAAAATTTTGAACTAAGATAAGTAAAAAAAATTGATTTTTGTGCGATCTCGGCAACGCGTCAAATGTATGGTCAAGGTCATTTGCTCGGGGGATAGCCTTAAGCTTGTTATATAGTTTTTCTATAAAGTTCATTAGGTAGAGCGTAGACTGAAATTTTTAGATTTTCCGAGTCAGTCGTTTGTGTTTTAGGCCGCAGAATGTGGGAACTGGAAGCGCAAACACCCTATTTTTTATATTATGAAATGACCAGGCTATATTATAAAAGCTGACTAATTTACACGGGTGCTTATATTTATAATAGAGAGAGTAGGTATTATGTTTATTTATTTATTTATTTATAGACAACGTGATAAAAGGTAATTATTTAAAACGCTTACCAATTTGGGAAATACCGTTTCCTTTAAGCAAGTACATATGCTGCACTAAAAGTATCGGGAATGGAATATTTCCACTGTTCCTGTCATATTAAAATCTTTTTAATTGAAAACTCATTGGTTTTAAAAATGGAATACCATTTATTTATTTAAAAAAAGATTCTCGGTCTTGTCACAAGGTCTTGTCAAACTTGTTTAGTCGTTGAGAAAATGGAATTGACTCGAGAAAATTCTAGAGCGATGACTTATTATGACTTTCGAAGTGGTTTAACACAAAAACAGTGTGTTGACCGGATGATTTCTGCATTTGGTGATGAAGCGCCATCTAAAACCACAATTTATCGCTGGTTTCTGAATTTCAACGTGGACGTGTCAAGCTCAGTTATGATACCCGTCAAGGTCGTCCAAAAACTGCAGTCACCCAAGAAAACGTTGATGCTGTGCGTAAGCTGATTGAGGAAGATCGACATGTGACATACCGCGAAATTGAGGCAACTTTAGACATTGGCATGAGTCAAATATAAATAATCTTGCATGAACAATTAGGTTTTAAAAAGTTGTTTTCCTGATGGATACGACGACTCGACTCGCGTTACTTAGTGCATTAGAACTCTCCTTTTTCCGAATTCGGCTAAACCTCAACTATTTCTGTACTCAATCTTCATCATTTTGAAGTCGGTACCAGATATAGCTGAATCTTCACTTCTCTGACAGAATAGGTATTTGAAACTTTTGGAACTGGCACCGACTTCAAAATTATGAAGATTGAGTACAGAAATAGTTGAGGTTTAGCCGAATTCGGAAAAAGGCACTATTAGATAGGAAACATTATTTAATACTTTTTAGTTCATATTATAAGGATTTTATTATTGTTTTTACCTTGGAAGTCGGTTTTAATTTTTTGTTCAAAATAATAATTTCACTCTTTTTAGTTACCTAGTAAACCATCGCGTATATTCGTATCTTATTACAATTTGTTAAGAGTCACACTCAATGCGATTGTGTTTCTTATTCCTCCTATTACGATGTAGATTGTTTTCCTATGTAGGTAAGTATTTTCATACTAAGGGTTCAATTTATTACCTCGATCATGGGAATCGCAGACACAATAGATTTTTAATTGTTATGCGGCAGCCGGGTGCCGCTTGGGCTAGATGGGTTAATAGTTAAACTAGTGTAGTATCTATCGAAGCAACTTACTTCTCTTTTTTTCTTTCGAATCTCAAAAGTAATGTCAAATGTGTGCCTTACGCTCTGGAGTTAAGGTTGACTTTGCTATGTTCAATTTTGTGGTACATAAGTCGCTTAGAACTTGAATCATTTATTTTGAAACAACATTATATTTTTTTATTAAAATCGCTATGAAAAGTACCAATTATTATAAGGACATAACGTGATGATATAATTATGGTGTTGTGGGGGCATATTGTATCCATATACAACCATGTGACACTGGTGACCCTGACGTGGTAATGATGATGATGATGATGATGAATGTAATTTGCATAGTAGCATATGCTTTCAGTTCTTAAAACAGCGCCTAAACCCCCAAACTTGTATCTATAAGGAATCCGGAGTTCTCTTAGTATCTTCGGAACCATAGTATACCTTGGTGCAAAATCTTGCGTTTCGGTAGCATATGCTTAGGATACTTCTCATAAAACCAAAATCACCATATGTTTCCATATAAATTTTGAGGAGTTCCCTCGATTACTCATGGATCCCATCATCAGATCACCACTTTTGTAAAAATGGGACCAAATTGGAGGGAAACCTAATAGAACAAAACAAAAATTTTGAAAATCGGTTCACAAACGGCGGAGTAATCGTTGAACATACAAAAATAAAAATGTTGACATTTTTACAAATTATGTTTTTCTGTTGCCGCTATAACATCAAATACTAATATCACAATAAAGTAAATATTTGAAGGAGGCTCACATACAAGTACAACAAACACTATTATTTTGGCTTCTATTGCTCGACATCAAAAAAATGGCAACATGTAGGCACTTGACAATATACTCAATTGCATTTAAACTTTAATACTCACTACATGTTATAAAACAAAGTCCTCGGTCCCATCTGTCGGTCTGTCTGTTCGCGGTAAACTCAAAAACAACCGCACGGATTTTCATGAGCTCTACCAATCGATAGAATGATTGTTTCGGTAGGTTTAGGTATATATTTGTTTAGTTTCTGTGTGCATTTTGTTAATAAACATTTGTCAGACGTTTCGGGAAAAAAATTAAGCTAAAGTTCGCCAAAGCTTATGTCTATCCTTGATGAACTTGCTATGCTAAAATTATAGATATTAGAAAATTGTAATACAGTAAATTGCGATACAATGCGGTTAACAAAGATTTTAAATACAAATACAAAATCTTTATTCACAAACTTAAAATACAATATAATAACAGTGTTTGAAACCCCCTATAAGTAAAGTTTACCTGTGTTAGGGGAATCTCGCTCTGCCGAAAACAATAAAATTTGGGAAGTAAGTATATTAGGTGAGGATATACTGTACTTGGCGAAACATGGCGGTAGCGGTCATTGACTCCCTGTCAAAAACTTGTCATTTTCTATATAAACCGCGATTGACAATGAAGTGTCAGATAATATTGTCAATCGCGGCTTTGTATAGAAAATGACAAGTTTTTGACAGGGAGTCAATTACCGCTACCGCCATGTTTCGCCGAGTACAGTATAGTAATTATTACAAGGATAAATATAAAGTTTACTATTAACATTTTTTTATTATTATTACTTATCTTAAAAGCTATTCGGAAAGCGAGCGCGTATGTACTTCTGTAGGTGAATGTGGGTGTGTGTGTATGTGTTGTGGTTGTGTGTGTTGTGTGTGTGTGTGTGATGTGAGTGTGGGTGATGTGCATGTGTGTCTGTGTTGTGTGTGACGATGTTCGGTATATGTGTATGTTAATAAATGAGCAATATTCATGCTGGGTAGAAACTATTTAATTTTGGATAAGGAAAACCTAACATAACCTATCAAACAGTGCTTCCGTTTCGTCGTAGCTTAAGTGTAGTAGCCATTTATTTAGTGTCTGTTTCAATTTATATTTGCTTAAGCCATAAATATTCTGTTTTTTATTAATTAGGTTGTAAATGTCCCCGGATTGAGATGCATATTGTCTTGCAGCAAAGTTGGATCTTACTGTGACTTTATTGATAATGTTTTTATTTCTTCTGTGCTGTGTTGTTTTGCTATTTTTATAATTTAATTGTTTATGGACTTTTAGGACTGTGTGTAAGGTATATAATTTTCTGATCGTAAGCAATTTTGATTCAGTATAAAGCAGGTAAGTTGGATTTCTGTATGATTTAAAGTACATTACTTTAATGAGAGATCTTTGTGTTCTTTCCACTTCTATTAATTTACTATTTATGGCTCCCCCAAACAGTTATACAGTTATACAGCTTATAAATGATTCTGCTAAGGAAGTATAAATTTGGTTTTGTAGCGAAATGTCTCAAATCTTTAAATATCCAGGTAAGTTTCCTAACTCTACCCGCCAGCAGTTCTATTTGTGCATGCCATGACAATCGCTGATCAATCATTATGCCCAAGTACTTGGTTGTCTTAACTTTAGTGATTTCAGGACAGAGGCATACAGAAGCATTACGATTGCATAAGTGATTTTTTACAGTGTAGTTAGTGGGGGGCTGTGTGTTATTGTACTTTGTAAAAGTCATAAAGTTGGTTTTAGTAACATTGAGGGTAAGAAAATTGTTATTGAGCCATTTAGATATTAGTCTGAGTCCAGCTTCAGCCTTTTGTTTAACTTCTTCCCATTATTTGCCAGTGAAAACAATAGCAGTATCATCAGCATAGGAGAAGATTTTGGCGTTGTTGAGTTCGAGTCGGCAGAGGTCGTCAATGTAGACGAGGAACAGCGTTGGACCGAGTACGCTGCCTTGTGGAACCTCATAGCAAAATATCCTCGTCCTCACTAACGACCTCACCAATCTTTATCATTTGCTTTTGCTCTTGAAGATAATCAGACAACAAATCTCGGGGCCTTCCCCGTATACCTTTATTTTCTCTTTTTTTGATAAGAACGGGAATAGAGACGGTGTCGAACGCTTTCTTCAAATCAAGGAAAACGGCTAGGCATTTCTGTTTACGATCTACTTGATCAACAATGTGCTTGGTCAGAGCAGCAAACTCGTCTTCAGTTGAACGGCCATTCTTAAAACCGTATTGTGAGTTTGAGAATAAATTTTTTTTTTCAAAGTAGGAGAGTAATCTAATGTTAATAAGTTTCTCTAGTATTTTAGAAATTAAAGAAAGAACTGAAATTGGCCTATAGTTATTAATGTCGTCTCTATTCCCATTCTTAAATACCGGTGTTATAATAGCCTTTTTAAGTTGTCTTGGGAATACACCCTTATTAAAACAGACATTTACTAGATGGCATAAGGTCAAGAGCCTTAGAAATGTTGTCCACGTGAGCTAAAAGATTTGTTCTGACAAAGCGTCCAGGACGGAAACCATGCTGGTATCAGAAAGAATTCCACGGATCCGTTTCATTAATATGTTATGTAGCGCAAGCTCAAAAACTTTGGCGATAGAAGGCAAGACAGCTAATATAGGTCTGTGGTTTTCTACTGACAGACGATCGCTCGTTTTGGGAATAGGTTTTTGCACGCTTTTAGAACATATGGGGGTACTCCATCAGTGCCTTTCGAGCTTTGTGCTTTGAGCTTGTCAACAGCCTTTCTTACGTCTCCAGGTACGTACGTCTCCAGGTACGTACGTCTCCAGGTGTTAAGGATGGAAGAATTATACTAGTTCCCTCAGTATTGACAGGCTCTAAATTGGAATCTAGTTTAGGTACATCAGGGAGAAAAATGCTAGAGAAGTATAGAGCAAACGCTTCTGCACTTTTAGTTCCTGAGTAGAAGGAACCGTTAAATAATACAGTTGGTTCAAACCCACCCTTAGATTTTAAGTTGGAAATGTGCTGCCAAAATTGCTTTGGATATTTGAATAACCTACTTTCGATAGCAGAACAGTAGGAGCTATACTCGGCCTGTACTTTCGTTTTCAGCTCGGAACGCAAGTTCTTAAATTGGCTCTAGGTGAGCTGACAACGAGTACGTTTCCATTTATTATGCAGTCGTTTTTTTTTTTTTGTTTTAAACCGCTAACAATATCTGCAGTGAACCAGACCTAAGATACTAGATACCGCCTGTTGCCCAAGCATTGTCTTTTTTTCATGGGAACAGAAGTGTCGAAAGCGATAAACAAAATGTTATAAAATGTATCGGTAGCAAAACGAGTGTCAGTATAGTCTAAAACCTTGTGCCATGGGGCAGTATTGAGGGTATGGTATAGATGCACAAAATCAGCTCTGGTAAAATTGTAATCATGACGCTGGTTTATGTTACTAGGTTCCATAGCCTCACGGGGCTTACACGACACGATAGAAACAGTAACTTCAAGAGGAGGATGATATAGGTCAATTGGGACCAGCTCCATTGCCGCTACATAGTCACAACTAGCAACAGCACCCTTCTGCGTCAAAACAACATCCAACTTACTACCACGCATATTCATTACATCGTTTACATCATACATGTTACAGTAGCTCAAGAAATAACAATAATAATTTTTTATGTTAACAGATGCACTGTTCATATTAAGGTTATAATGCCATGGTTATAATAGCCGTAGTACCATAATAAGAAAAAAAAAGATACAAAACATTTAGCAGATTAGAAAGGTTAAGAAGCCCGCACTTGAAGCAGGTTGATGCTTTAAAGGTAATGTTAGCCCGTAAGGACTTTTAAAAAAAACTCCTCATTATGTTAACTAAGCTGCCCAGATATTTCAAACTGTCGACTAAATAGTGTTTTTTTCGAGTATTCGCTATTGGACACTTTTCCACCACTGTAACTCCATTGTCGCCGTAGCTGAAAATCATGACCAATACAATGCATAAACAAAATAATTCGATTTACAAAAAAACCTTAAAACATACGATAGGTCATTTGACCGCTCTTAGTATTTCTAGGTAGTTCAGAAATCCGGTCTTTCTAGTGCCAAAAGACTATCCTTTTTTTTAGCATAAGTGATGACCTCAAAAAAAAATCCGGCTTAGAATGATTATTTTTGAATAAAAATTATGAATAAATAATTTTATTTTTATTTTTATACGATGAAAAATAGCCAAGATAGAATCGTTTAAAGCTTAACTTTTACTGCGAGAACTATGTAACTGGGACCTTTTAACCCTTTTCTTTTAAAAAATAAGGACTTTAAAAATATTTTTGTTGAACCTGATAACTTAAAAATAACAGAGTAATTGTTATCACAAAAATATTTTTTAAAGCCCTTATTTTTTAAAAGAAAAGTTTAAACAAATAAGGACTAAAAAAAATATTTTTGTTGAACCTGATAACTTAAAAATTAAGGGTAGTTTTAAGTCGTAGTTCTAAAAATGTGAATTGAATAATATTTATGAAGTTTCAAATATAATAATAAAATTTATCTTAAAACGAAAGTGGATAACTAACATTTCGCCCGGGTATATTCAATTCAATTCAATTCGTTTATTTGCTATAATAACTATATACCCTATGTAAATAATATAACTGTATACCCTCACGGGGGGGGGTGAGCAGATAAAATATATAGCCTATGTCACTCACTGAAAAAAATATTAAAATCGATTCAGTAGTTTTGATTTATATTCATTACTACACGTGGCCCGCATTAATAGCCGGTACCGCCGCAAAAGCTACGTCCCGCAATTTTTAAATCTATAATATCTTCGAAAATATTCATTTAAATCATATACTGGAAAGAGCCATATAGATCTATATTAATTCAACAATGTATTTAAAGTATTTAATTGAATAAGGATTAATGCCGTATTAGTTAAAATCGCTTCGAAAATTAGCCATTATTTGTAGTAAAAAGTAAATGACAAAAAATTTTAATGTGGGATATCCATAAGAGATAGACATATACCATCGCGAAGTTTTCTGTAGACCTTTTCATTGTGTACAATACTTAGTACATTATTTTGATAAATCTCGTAGGGTTCAGCCTGCGTTTGCAATGTAAGCGTAAAAAGAATATAATTATTTACGACATTTTTATTAGATTTAGAAAACTCAAAAATAACAGTATTTCTCCACTATTTAATGATTGTTATTATACTTATAACCTTCCTCTTTAATCACTCTATCTATTAAAGAAAACCGCATCAAAATCCGTTGCGTAATTTTAAAGATTAAAGGGAACAAAGGGACAGAAAAAGCGACTTTGTTTTATACTATGTAGTGAAGAACGAAAAGAAGAATATGTGCAAACCTTGTTACTTATTAACTTCATCATCAGGCTAATATATTTAGCTACTCATAAAATCTACATTTTTTTTACTTCAAAACATTTTTACGGTCCTCAATTTATGCAAAAAACGCAAATTTTCAAATTGTTATTTACCCACTTTATCCATTCACGTCTTGCTAAATATTAATAAAATAACACTAAAGTTACTATGCAAATATAATTTACTAGCTGTTGCCCGCGACTTCGTCCGCGTTAACATAATAATAATAACTCCCACACCGGTTTCGGTGACGGTGACCGGTTTCATTGAAACCAGGCCAGTTACGCAGGAGTAATTTTATAGAGCACTCTCTATTCCTTTTACTCTCATAACCCAGTGGGGTGGAAGACCGACACGACTGGCGAGAGATCAGGCGCAGGACCGACTTTTTACATGCCCATCCGACGCATAGATCATCTTACTTGTCAGACAATCAGGTGATTAGCCTGCATTGTCCTTGCCAAACTTGGAAATAACATGTTTCCAACGCGGGTATCGAACCCACGACCTCCGAGTCAAGATAGCCACGCTCTTAACCACTGGACCACGGAGGCGTTAACATAGTAAAATAACAAAGATGGGTAGTTTTCCCCTTTATGTGGTTTCTTATACAAAGGGTAAAAACGGGACCGTATTGCAATGACTTCGCTGTTTGTCTGTCTCCAGGCTGTAATCTCAAGAACTGCGCTAGCTAAATAGTTGAAATTTTTACAATTTTATGTATTTCTGTTGCCGCTATAACAATAAATACTAAAAACAAAATTAAGCGAAAAATAAAACAAAACAAAATTAATAAAACCTATTTAAGGGGGGCTCTCATACAAGAAACACTACTTTGGCCTTTTTTGATCGACATAAATATTGGCAATAGGTAGGCACATGACATTATGACCACAAAATACTCAATTATTTGTTTGTCTTAATTTATTCGTTCCATTGGGTATTAATAGGTTCAAACTAATACATTTACATCCTCCATCATCCCTTATTTTATCCCCATGGGGGTTGAATTTATCAAAATCCTATTTAAGCGAACGTCTTCATCATAGAAGCTCAAATCTTTAATAATTTCAGTTCAATCAGTCGAAAGTGTAAGAAATTTTATAAAATCTTTCATCCCCTATTTTTTTTTTTTTTTAATGAAATAAGGGGGCAAACGAGTAAACGGGTCACCTGATGGAAAGCAACATCCGTCGCCCATGGACACTCGCAGCATCAGAAGAGCTGCAGGTGCGTTGCCGGCGTTTTAAGAGGGAATAGGGTAATAGGGGAGGGAAGGGATGGGAAGAGAAGGGAACAGGGGAGGGAAAGGAAGGGAATAGGGTAGGGGATTGGGCCTCCGGTAAACTCACTCACTCGGCGAAACACAGCGCAAGCGCTGTTTCACGCCGGTTTTCTGTGAGAACGTGGTATTTCTCCGGTCGAGTCGGCCCATTCGTGCCGAAGCATGGCTCTCCCACGTATAATTTCATCCCCTTAGGGGTGGAATTTATTAAAATCCTTTCTTAGGGATGCCTACGTCATAGTAGCTTTAGGCACGCAAAGTCTCAGACCGATCGGTTTAAAATTGACAAAGTTTCATACAAACTTCCAACCCCAATTTCACCCCCTTGCGGGTAGAATTTCCAAAAACGCTTAAACACGTATCCATTTATTTTTAATCAGTAGCCCAAAAATAAAGTTTAATGTTTTTAACTTAAGAAATGACGGACTTTTATTCAAACTTTCAACCCCTTTTTCACCCCCTTCGGGGTAAAATTCCAAACATTCCTTCCTTAGTAAAACTTAAAACAACCCTACTCACCAACTCTTACTTACTCAGCGATGACGAATCAGTCGGTCAGTCAGGACATGTTATTTTACAAGTATAGAAGATAAGGTATATAATTGAAACCTATACTGTATACTTTATTTTTCTTTTGTCCCTCTCATTTTTCAGTAAATTGTATAAAATGTTGTAACTTGTAATCATGATGTGTGCTAAGCCTACTTATATTCTTAGCCAATTAATAAACGATTTGTGAATTGCAAAACCTAAATTAAGAATGAAGTAGGTATCCACGACGTAGGCGCATGCACACGAAATATCAGCCTCTCTAGTCTCTAGTCAATAAGGAAAAATATTAGGCTCACGGATTGTCAGATACAAAATTAATTGTTTATAGACCCGGTGTTGTTGGTAAACAAGCAAAACTACATAATATTACTGTTATTTTTTCGCTGCTGCAATATCAAATGGAAGCTTGCGAAAAATTTAAGAAAAAAATACGTGTGGCACTCGGTGACTGCCGCGGTAGAGCTATTGCATAGCATTTTTTATCAAGTTATGCAATTATAATTAGCATACGTCTAGTCGCACGCACACAAACACCGTGCCGAAGTCCGGCAAAGCCGCACCGACTGAGTTGGAGTGGAGGGTGTTAGGTTTTTTCTTTACGGAATTTATTGATTCGGTCGCTGCGCTTAAAGCCCGCGGCAAAAGCTATAAGCTATGCAATAGCTTAAAAAAATATAGGTATCATAAACGATTGAAAGAAAGCATGTAGAAGAAATGATTAACAAATAAAAGTTTAAAAAAAATAAAAAAAACACATTTCTGTTCCAAAATTTTAACAAATTATTGCATTGTCATTGGCTCTTAATACGTATGCAATGTTTTGAATTAATTAGACTACTGGAGATAGAATCTATAAAATAACAAAAGAATATTAAAATCGCTCGACAAACTACAGAATAATGATCAAAAACATCCTTTTCGATCTAAAAGACTATGAAAAGTACCAATAATAGGGTAATAATGCAGTGATGATTCATAGTGTTCAGGTAGTGATGGTGATGATGATTAATGTAATCAGCAAGTAATATATGCTTTTGGTTCTTTAAACAACGCCGAGCGTCCCAAACATGTACCTATAAGGAATCAGGAGTTCTGTTCAGCACCTTCGGAACCGTGGTATACCATGGTGCAAAATCTTACTTTAGCATATGATCAAAATACATCACATAAACCAAAATCACCATGTTTCCATTTGAATTTTGAGGAGTTTCCTCGATTACTCATAGATCCCATCATCAGGTCACCACTTTTGTGAACATTGTACCAACTCGGAATAATGTTGTTTGAATTTTCATCATTCTTCTTTTGTTGTATAGGGATTAGGGTATACAACAAAAGAACAGTTTTGAAAATCGGTTCACAAACGGCGGAGTAATCGTTGACCATACATAAAAAAAAATCACAGCCGAACATATAACCTCCTCCTTTTTGGAAGTCGGTTAAAATCAGAGCTCCTTTATATCGAAGAATTTTCCTCAAAACAATTTACATTACATGCTAACAGTTAGAATTATTACAGAAGAAATATTTTTATGTATACGAATTATTTTTTTAATTTGACTGTTATTGTGATGTACTGTTATAATGTTACATGTTTGCATTATTTTCTACTGTTATAGTCTCATATAAACTTCAATCATTCATCAATAAAATCTAAGGTATTATATATTAATTATATATATTCAATTGAGACTGTATGTTTAATTAGTCTACTATTGACATCATATCCTGAGAATATGAACTATCTGCTATATTGGAAACCAACTCTATGAGAGTTCAAAAAACGACGAAATACTTCCAGAAAAGATAGTTAGTGCCTTTGCGCTTCGCTTGGCTCGTCCCCAGATACCCTCTCCCGGGACTTAAAGTATCTCCATACCGACGCTCGTCTACATGGTGACATAATATTATGGATATGTTGACTTGAGTGAGAGAGACTACCGATCTAGTGAAAAACATTACAATTATACTGCCAACTTTGCTTGAAAAGTTTTTACTCAACTTCATTACATTATAATCGAAAATTGGCGTTCAAAATTACAACTACGTAAGCCGACGACCTCACAACATTTAAGGCGAAGTGTTTTCGTGGAAAGCTGTTGTTGTCGTGTACAGCTGTTGTCCGGTGTTTCGGATGTTACTTTCGACTTTCGTGGGCCGTGGCCTTACTCGAGCTGCATTCGACGATTTTGACAGCGTTTTATTAATGAAATTAATAGAAAATAGCATTAAGGCGAGCACTTACATCAATTCCAAAACGATAACCTTGCGAACGCGAATGCCGAGCGTGTACGCATCGCAATAAGATTCATTTTAGCTTAGCATAAAATTGTAAGTTACGACGGGCGGATCTTCTCTATTTTATTTTTCGTGTGTTTTTTTAAATATATTTCGAAATAAATATTAAGAAAAAAGATTATACGTTTCAGACCTTTTTAAAATAGATTCATTGACAATTTATTAAAATAAAATGTAAGTTATTCTTGTTAATACTTATATTTCGATGACAAAGAGTTTTGTCGGAGGTGAGTTTGTAAATTAATTACAGCGAAAGTATTATTTTTTATTAAAATGTTTTTGATTTAAACCCTTTTAAATATTGTGCTCTATATCTCATATTTTTTTACATTTCGTTATTTTAATGGAACTAGGTAAATCGGGTATCAAGAAATAACAAAATGGGGTTTCAGCCCGCCTTAATTCCTATTACTAATTTCGATGGTGCTGCGTGCACTGGAACGTCATTTCTGCGCCTGACATATTATAAATGACGACGCTCCGTCCGCAGTCCGCACCGTACGCTCCGATTCCGACCCGGTGGACGCGCAGCTCTAGAAGGGTATCTACAGCGATGGTAACACAGCGGGGTAAAGCGCTAGGCCGAGCCTAGGGTCCCACCCACACGGCAGTCTCACGCAGGTGCACCCACACCTGGGATACATAATTACCACCATCGCTATTGGTCGGTCGGACAATGTATAACTGTAACTAACAGTATAATAGTGATCAATTGCAAATTGCAATCAAGGAATTCCCTCAGCTGGGATATGACTTATGCCTTACTACCGATGAGCGAGTTTTTGCTAGCTAATGAGTAATGACTGTAGTAATTATAAGTCAACGATTATTGCCTTAAGAGCGCACGCGCAGCTAAAACGGCCAAGAGAAGATATTACAGTATAATAATAATGAATAATGCCCCCTACGTTGATTTCAGGGAACTGAATTAATTGAAAGCAAGTTGCGCAGGACTCATTTAATAGAAACCGTGTGTGATGTGTATGTAATAATAATAATAATAACTCCCACACCGGTTTCGGTGACGGTGGCCGGTTTCATTGAAACCAGCCCAGTTACGCAGGAGTAATTTTATAGTGCCCAAGTGTGTGCGCAGTACACAAGACCACTCTCTATTCCTTATACTCTCATAACCCAGTGGGACGGAAGACCGACACGACTGGCGAGAGATCAGGCGCAGGACCGACTTTTTACATGCCCATCCGACGCATGGATCATCTTACTTGTCAGACAATCAGGTGATCAGCCAGCATTGTCCTAACCAAACTTGGAAATAACATGTTTCCAACGCGGGAATCGAACCCACGACCTCCGAGTCAAGAGCCACACTCTAAACCACTGGACCACGGAGGCGTCATGTGTGTGTATGTACTGTGCACAAGACTCTACTATTTAAAACCCAAAGGATATGTATCAGAGCCATGAAAGGACTTAAATCAACTGAGACCTGTAAACTAATCTTCAAACAAATTATTATCTTAATGAATATCTACAATGAAATTTCGAATGAAATGAAAACTTTGCCAGCCCAGCCTAAAACGACTAAAATTATTGCTAATCGAAAAATCGTATTACTCAGTGACTGAATTTTGAAATGACGATGGCCTGAAATGATTTGACATGCATTTTCTATAGATAACAAACTTATAATAATTTTTATTTGACTATTTCTACATTGACGTTAGTTGATATAATTGTAATAATTAAGTATTTAAGTAATATTGTTTATATAAGTAAAATTGTTTAACTACGAAATATTTGTATATGTTACGCTCAAAGACCGAAAACGCTCAGTGAGCGAAAAACTTGGGCACTATAAAATAACTCCTGCGTAACTGGCCTGGTTTCATTGAGTGCTCTTTTGTATTGCGCACACACTTGGTCACTATAAAATTACTCCTGCGTAACTGGCCTGGTTTCATAGAAACCAGAGTGCTCTTGTATATTGCGCACACACTTGGGCACTATAAAATAACTCCTGCATAACTGGCCTGGTTTCGTTGAAACCAGAGTGCTTTTGTGTATTGCGTACACACTTGGGCACTATAAAATTACTCCTGCTTAACTGGCCTGGTTTCATTGAAACCAGAGTGCTCTTGTGTATTGCGCACACACTTTTGCACTATAAAATTACTCCTGCGTAACTGGCCTGGTTTCATTGAAACCAGAGTCCTCTTGTGTATTGCGCACACACTTAGGCACTATAAAATAACTCCTGCGTAACTGGCCTGGTTTCATTGAGTGCTCTTTTGTATTGCGCACACACTTGGTCACTATAAAATGACTCCTGCGTAACTGGCCTGGTTTCATAGAAACCAGAGTGCTCTTGTATATTGCGCACACACTTGGGCACTATAAATAACTCCTGCGTAACTGGCCTGGTTTTATTGAAACCAGAGTGCTCTTGTGTATTGCGCACACACTTGAGCACTATAAAAAAATACTCCTGCGTAACTGGCCTGGTTACATTGAAAACAAAGTGCTCTTGTATATTGCGCACGCACTATTTTATTGAAAAAGAAACAACCGAACTACATAATTCGTATATAGAATTAATTATTCTTTGTATACTTTATTTAGTGAATCCGCAACAACTTTCTAATTATATGGGATAATGGTTTTTCGTCGATTCTAAAAACTTGCTATTTTGACTTAATACAGTGTTACAAATATAGAGGGTGTATCAAAACTAAGTTATAATACTTTAGGGTGTGTACGTGTTCCTTGTAGA
Source organism: Cyaniris semiargus (assembly GCA_905187585.1). NCBI lineage: Eukaryota > Metazoa > Arthropoda > Insecta > Lepidoptera > Lycaenidae > Cyaniris > Cyaniris semiargus. Next base: position 16,663,242 of record LR994558.1, read on the forward strand.
GAGTCCACTGTGAAAGTAGCAGCGCTGAAAGGCCAAAAATGTTTCCCACTTTTGTATGGGGAAACTCGTGACGCTGCACAGTGGAAAATTTGGGTCCTTATCGGATCAAAAATCTGTAACTTCAAGGTTTTTCATCGTATTGAATTGAGATTTGGCACATGTATACAGTGATATACAAAGATTTTAAAAATAATCAATTTTTGTATTTTTTTTCATTGTATACATATTTATTTTAGGTTAAAAAAAAAGAAAAGATAAAAAAGTAATACGAGTAGTTTATTTTTTATAAATAAGTAGTAATATGAGTAAAATTATACTTATCACACAAGCATAATAAAATACATAAAATTATAAAATCGTATAGTACCTATCTATGCCTCACACCAAACTAATTTATCTTAGATTAGACAAATCTTATAATATTATTGGTTTTATTCTAGGTTTTAGTTACTTATAATGTTATATCTAATTGTTATTATCCTCGCTATTTCTAACTAAAATTACTTCCGGTGTAAATGTAGGATCACCTTCAGGTACCACCTTCAAAAGACTTAGTGCCTCTTCATCAAGATCCTTCACATTTCTCACATAAGGTTTTCTTAAACTTGAAACGTATGGATCTGAAGTATATAGAAGCGTTTTAAATACGTCTTCATTTGTAGCTATACGGGAACATTTTCTGGCATGGTGCAGGCGCATATTTCTGTAGTCTTTATTGCGCGACTCTTGTGCATCTTCCGACAGTTGCCCAATAGGAAGAACAGAAAAATGTTTGATCACGCTTTCTCCGTGTATAAGTAATTTGTGCACGGAGGATGGCATGTAGTACCAATCATAGTTACTAACATAAATTCGCGCAGTTTCTAAGGCATAAACTCCAAATTTTTCGGGATCGATCATCATTCCAGAAGAGAGAGCTTGTAAAATAATATACAAGCGTTTAATCAATGTTTCATCAACACCTGTTATGTTCGCCGAGCAAGTGTAATTGTAAAAGAACCTTCGTGCTGTATTTCCATCACTTGAGTTTCCACTTAATTGACGAGGTTTGTCGATAATTAATCCTAGCTCTTCCCTGAAACGTTTTTGAACAAATTCCTTCTTTTCTTTCTTCAATTTCTTTTTTTCTTCTGTTGTAGCAGACCAAGTCTTAAAGTCAAGATTGTAGCAAATGTGTAATACCATTTCCATGCAGCGAATCCAGGCATGCAATGTGGATAATCCATATTGGTAAGCACTTTCATTTTCAGGTCTAGCAGTCACTTTTAATAGGTCATTCATAAGTCGAGGAGTAGCCCCACATATCGTGCACGTAGAACCCGATGGAGTTTCTGTTAGGACCTGAGCCACCTTACCATCAATCATTGTTAGAAAAAGTTCGTGCTTCACATTTACTGCAACACCATCTTTGTTTATTAATGACGGGCGTAAAGATTCAATTTGTCTGGTAATTTCGTCTACAACTGCCTTAGTTTTTTCAGGAGTTTCTTTACAAAATTCAATAGAAATGGGTCTACAATAACGAACAGATGAAGGTACTGGATTTTGCCAAATAATGGCTTGTGAGAGGTCATCAATTAATCTAATGGGAACTAATGAAGTGACGAACAGATTGGCATCTGAAATAGTTTCCGATTCTTCTGGCAGTTTCTGCTTGTATTGACTTTGGCCAGATGAACCATCACATCCCCATTTACAGTAAAGGATTAAATTTCTGTGTTGTTCTAGGAAAACTGGATTAATTTTTAAAATTCTGGCAACTGTGTGGTCCAGTAAGTCTTGTATATTAATCACTTTAGCATAAGTATTTGTGATTTCGATTGTAGAAGATGGTGGATAGCAAGTTTGTTTTATTTCTTGTATTTTGTAATATGGGGGAAACATTGTACACTTTCTTTCGTTGGTTAAATTTCTTAGGTACATATATTGTGCTTTAGTTAGATCCAAATCAATAAAAGCACTCAATGCTTCTGTATCAGATAAAATCTTCATTTGGTTTGACTCTTTCCACATAGTCGAGAAAACTTTTTTCTTTTCGCTCTCAGAGTTTCTTAGCTCTTCAACAAGATGAGCCTCTGCATACTCACCTAAGGCCCGCAGTCCTTGCAAAAATGCGTTACAAATGTGCTCAAACCCATATTCTTCTAGTAAAAGAGTGTTTTTCCTTTTCTTTGTTGATTCTGAGGAGTCTCCATAAGCAATGCACGGTCTTCCTCGTTTACCAGAAGTTGATGGCAGTGAATGTGCTTCAGACTCCGGAAACTGTACTGAATATCCTGACTCCAGCCAGCTTGTATTATTTCGAATAAATTCGTCCTTTTTCCGTGATGCTTGAGCCCAGCGCTTATTGAAAGAAGGCAGAATATTTCTTTGAATGTCACCAATTACAAAACACAAGATGTTTTCAGAAACATTTAATGTTTGCTGTAGAACTATGGACAACGATTCCAAGGTTCTGCCACGCTCGATATAGGGAATGATGAAATCGCCCTTAGTACAGTTGAAAGTTGACATTTTAATGGAAATAACCAATTTAAATAAGTGTCACTCAATATGAAATACACGCTGAAGTGTGCAATTTGAAGATATTTGCTTCCCCTTATATACTAGTTTTTTAGATATGAAATACGTACTAATATGAATGTTATGCATATTTACTCATGCACGACGAGTGCAAAATAGATGATAAGCTATTGCTATCAAAATATTGTGGTTAATATAGTTTTTGTAAACTATGTCAGCAGTAACCGCAAAAGATACCGAATTATCTACTCCGACCGCTATCACATTTTTTCCCATAACTTCCAGGACCGCAAACTTCCGCAGCTGATTTTTTTAATTTTTCATTTATAAATAGTTAGGCTATTAAATAACACATAAAGTTGCGCGTCGCGAGCCGTCGGTAAATGTGAAAACCTTCGACGAAAAAAAAAGAAAAGTGAAAAATAGGGTATGTCAATTTTTAAGTACTTACTCAAAAATAAAAAGCATATTAAAAAAAGTTAATAGCTCATTATTAAGAACATAAAATATCCTTTTTAAAAATGTATAAAACCGCATGCATGTGCTAAATACTTTTTTCACAATATTCATTTGAATTACGTGTATGCAAACATTTGAATGAGCCATCCGCTACTTCAACTTACTTCAACCTATGAAAAAAAAATATTTATGCAGTTTTAGAACAAAAAAATGTCTGATTAAGATTATTTGGTTATTAGAGTATCGAATGCAATAAATATTTCATTCAAATTGTGATATTTTTAAAATCCATTTATGATATGCTCTAGTTCTACCATTTTCCATAGTGCGCTGGGGCGCTTACCCATACTAAAGTATTATCACTTAGTTTTGTTACACCCTGTATATACAAATATAGTTTAACTGTCGGCGACAACGTTATTGCACAGATTATAAAAAGACACAATAACGTAGTAATAAATAATTACTACGTTATTGTGTCTTTTCGTATATACGAGTACCTGTAGTACGTACTATGAACTATGAACTTTTAAACTTTCGCGTTGCATTATAATTTAAACTTATTATTCGGGACTTAACGCGACTTATTCTAGTAGTAATGCTACTACATACATACTTTTTTCTCGACGTTTCGGCCGTGTTGCAACGGCCGTGGTCACGAGGGGACTGCAGGAGCGCGGTGTCTTCGTTTGCACCGGGCGGTCTGATCTACGACTACCCTCGAATTGTCCAACATTTGTGTTCCAATATATTTAGAGTCAGTAGGCTCAGTGCGACACACAACACTCACTGTATCCGGGTTTACAGTTATTGACAAAGGTGACACACGCGGTTTGCACTTATTAATCACTGGATTCCAGGTTGGAGATAATTTAAATCCGTCCTCCCGATTGAAATTTTTGTACTTTTTAATTTCAATGGCTTCACGTATTACTCTTGAGTGGTAATGACGATCTGTAGAGAGGATTTAATAATTTGTGTACCCACCAACGTCGTGATAAACCACAGGTACCCACTAGTGATGGGACTCTAAACTCTATGTCAGACATTGAACGTGTGGTGATCAATTTGTCAGATGAAGTGCTAGATGACCCCTCAAAAAGTATATTGGCCAAAGGAATGAATTACGCATTGACACCTCAGCGAATTCCTTACGAGGAAATAGTGTGTAGCGTGGAGCAGGCTATTTCACGTAATAAAGTTCCAACCGCGGATGCAGAAGTTATAAGGCAGGATATAGCGGTGATATTGCGTAAGTCGAAGCTGCCAAAGAGTAACATAAGTACAGAAGAGCGGCTAGCACTTAAGCGCTTGAGAAACAACAAGGACATCTTAGTGCTAAGGGCTGATAAAGGAAACGCCACTGTAGTTATGAATACTGAAGAATATGTACAGAAAATTAGGAGTATACTGTCTGACACAAATGTATACAAGCCAGTGTCATACAATCCAACGGCCAGACTTACTCGGCGCATTCGGACTTTGATCCACAAATACAGAGATATCTTCACGGAGGATGAGTACAATTTTCTACACAAACCCAAACCTGTGCAACCCCCTAAGCTATATGGTCTGCCTAAAATTCACAAAAGGAGCATTCCTCTGAGGCCCATTGTGAGTCAGATTGACTCTCCGACATACAACTTGGCTAAACATGTTGCTGGAGTACTGCGACCATTAGTTGGGAAAACATCGTCTTTCGTGAAGGATTCGGTCCATTTCAGGGACATAGTGAAGAGTGTGAGGTTGGAACCCGGAGATACCATGGTGAGTTTCGACGTTGAGTCACTTTTTACTAACGTTCCACTAAGGGATTGCATCGAGGTGATTAAAAACAAGCTATGTGATCATGAGTTGCCTAAAGAATATATTGTTCTCATTGAAAACTGTTTGGACGGTACTTACCTTCTCTTCAAAGATCAGTACTACCTCCAGATCGATGGCGTTGCAATGGGTAGCCCTCTGGCACCGATAATTGCAAATATCTGGATGGAGCACTTTGAAGACCTAGCTTTAGCTACTGGACCATGTACTGTGAAGCTTTGGAAGAGGTACGTTGATGATGTTTTCTGCATTATTAATGGAGGTCAACAGGAAATAGAACAGTACATCAATCACCTTAACTCAATCCATCCAAAAATAAAGTTCATCTACGAGATGGAGCACAACAGATGCCTCGCATTTTTGGATTTGGAGATCAAGGTCAAGGAGGATGGTACATTATCCCACACTGTGTACAGAAAACCTACACACACTGACAGATATCTACACGCATCTTCTCACCATCATCCTCGGCATCTTCAATCTGTCATATCGTCGTTAACGAACAGAGCTCATAACCTTTGTGATCCTGAACATTTACCTAAGGAGCTAACACATGTTCAGGAGGTACTTAGACGGAACGGATATAGAATGTCGAGGGGATTGAGAAGGGAGAAGGAGAAAACGAGGTATCCGGAGGTAAGCCGTCAAGCAGCATTTTTACCATACGTAAAAGGCGTAACGGACAAAATTGGAACAGAGCTGAGGAAATACTCTATTAAAACTGTGTATACTCCGTTACGTAAAATATCACAAGTATTACGGTCACCAAAGGATTCCTTACCTTTCCAAACACCTGGGGTTTATAAAATTGATTGTAGCTGTGTATCTGTAATTGATTGTATATGTGTATGTGTGGGTATCTTACATTGGCCAAACGAAACGGACTATTGGCGAAAGAGTAAAAGAACACATAGCCGCAGTGAAAAATCGCCAGACAAATAAATCCGCGGTAGCAGAACATCTGCTTGATATGGGGACTAATCATTGGATGGAGCTACACGACCCCAAAATCCTCTCTACAGATCGTCATTACCACTCAAGAGTAATACGTGAAGCCATTGAAATTAAAAAGTACAAAAATTTCAATCGGGAGGACGGATTTAAATTATCTCCAACCTGGAATCCAGTGATTAATAAGTGCAAACCGCGTGTGTCACCTTTGTCAATAACTGTAAACCCGGATACAGTGAGTGTTGTGTGTCGCACTGAGCCTACTGACTCTAAATATATTGGAACACAAATGTTGGACAATTCGAGGGTAGTCGTAGATCAGACCGCCCGGTGCAAACGAAGACGCCGCGCTCCTGCAGTCCCCTCGTGACCACGGCCGTTGCAACACGGCCGAAACGTCGAGAAAAAAGTATGTAGTAGCATTACTACTAGAATAAGTCGCGTTAAGTCCCGAATAATAAGTTTAAATTACTATGAACTAGTAATAAAAACTCTTTGGCTATAACCATTTGTATCTCGCTGGTTTTGGTATCATAAAAAAGTTTTAATTTTAGAGAAGACAGTTTCGAATTAAAATTTGGAATTTTTTTATTTACCTGTTACGGACAAAATTGATGCCATTTTGGAAAAAGCAAAGCACGATCGGCATATTAGTAGTTACGATGAAGCTGGGGTACGGCGAATGGACCACAAAACGATTTTGGCGTATTAGGCGAACTCAAAAAAGCTCAATATTTAGATACCTCATGAGCTCACTCAAAGAAACCTAATGAACCGTGTACTCATTTGTTATTCTTTATTACGACGTAATGAAAACTGGTAAACGAGAACTGGTGATGAAAAATGGATCACGTACGACAAGAACGTGCGAAAAAGATTGTGGTCAAGGGGCGGTCAGACTTGTGACTTCACAGACTGCGCCAAAACCCGGGTTAACTCGCAACTAGGTGATGCTGTGTATGGTGGGATTGGAAGGGCATAATTCATTATGAGCTGTTACCGCCAGACAGAACCATCGATTCTGAACTGTACTGCGAACAACTGATGAAATTAAAGCAAAAACTTGAGAGAAAGCGGCCGGAATTAAAATGGTTTTTCAGCATGATAACGCTAGACGCTAGACGCTCGACGCGAAACGCTCACAGATCTTTAGCCACTCAGCAAAAATTACGAGAGTTTGGGTGGAGGTGTTACTGCATCCGCCGTTTAGTCCTAACCTTGCACCTTCAGATTTTCACTTGTTTCAGTCTCTGCAGAATTCCTTAGGCAGTGTCAGGTTAACATCACGACAGAACTGCCAAAAGTCAAAACCACTTGTCGCAGTTTTTTGACCAGAATCTCCAACATTTTTCATGGTGATCGATGGGATCACGTCTCTACCTAATAATAAGATAAAACCGAAAGTTATCCAACAAAATGGCACCCACATACTGTAGTCAAATGTAAATGAACTTTATAAAAAAAAAACTTTTGAATTTTTATATGTAATGCGAATAAACTTAAAAGTTAAATGTCATTTCTGTCGATAGGACGAGTGTTTAAACCGTTGCAGGTGTCCGAGCGATATTTGCCGACCCGATGATAATTTTCATGTCGGGTCTTTAACCTCCACCGTTACGTAGTCGAGCTCCTAGTGACTAGCAGGAGGTAATATATTCAAAAGGAAAACTTAGAGATTTACCTCGACGTAGTCATGTAGACTATAAACAAATAAGCGTGCGTACGTAGATACTCCACATATTTCGGGGTTCTAGGCCACCCCGTGTATGCAAATGGATTACTATTTCGGCTCCAAATTTGTTGTGAGAATAATAATATAATACGTGGCGGGCGAGCGAGAGGGGCTACGACGGTCTCGCTCGCGCGGCACGAGGAGCGACCAGCGTGACGTAACGTCCTTCGCTTACACGTGCAGTTTTTAGGAGTTTTGATAGTAAATATTTTAATTATCATACCAGAAACCGGTCGTAGCCCGGACTCGCGACACAACGACGTATCTATACGTCGTTGTGTACCACAAAAGTGCTCAGGTTGTGGGATATACTAGGGCTCGCTTCGCTCGCCCTGATTATTCGCTAGGAAGTAGGAACGGTACAGTTTTACAGATTGCCGAAATCGTTTCACGTGTATTTTAATCAATAAAGGTTATTAAAAGTTCAAGAGTCAATCTGCTAGCCGCAATCGAAACAGACGCGACTATTAATATGATAAAGATTGGAGCCGATAGCTATGGGGCAACGAGGGTGATGTAACCGATAGACCGGCAGGCAAATCATGACATAACTCGTATAAAACCCACTGCAATACTACAAAGGACACCGATAAAACTGCACAGTTCGGCTATAGTTTAGAAACAGTACTACTGGTATGGAAATACAGATTCAGATTCAGACCTTCTGCAATTGTCTACCTGTGTCCAAACTGTGCAGTTGTTTGTAGTGAGGTTGAGTCGTACTAGTGGTGGTGTCGCGATGGGCGAGGGAAGACAGTACTCGTTTAAAAAGTATTCAATCAAAGCATTCGAGTGCTGCTTAATTTAGGAATCGTTTGCGGTTTGAGTTTCCGACCGTTCGTCTCTATCTTAACCATAAAGTTAATATACCTAGCGGAATAGAGCAACAATCTCGAGCTGTCAAACGAAACCGAAATTGATTTACGCCCGTGTGTAAAAAATTGTTTACGTATACACGTTACATACACAAGCATCTTTCTAAGAGAATTAATTGTCAACGTGCCGATAAGTGCCGACTGGACGTCAAAAAGATGAAAAAAATTGGTTCTGCTGTCATGTATCACACGTCTCTTTTTACCACGCAGTGTTACTGATAGTGATATCTCGCTTGCTCAGGCCTTTGTTTCTCTATTCCGCTAGGTATATTAACTTTATGATCATAATTAACTTATTAACTTTATGAAAGGCATCACGACACAGGCTGGCATGGCGCATGTAGCTAACTGTATACGGATGAATTTTTCCAATTTCCATCACGTGATCTATTTGCTCATTTGCCCCTTATTATAAACAAAGATGTTATGATTTCGAAACATACGTATGAAGATGTATTACGCAGCAGTGCGCGGTCAGAACGCGTTTGGAATACATGTTATGTCCTTAATTTATCACCTGGGTTTTAATTTATTGTTACTGTGGAATGCAAGATAGCCGGTGCCATTCGATATGTGGGATTCCCTCGACATAGAAAGAATTACCTTTCCTCTTTGACCATACTTTACATTGAAGAGGTCGCCTCAAATTGTTTTAAGACATTGCGTATGAAAGTGACTGTAACATAAGTATGCGTCATCGTACTCTTTGTACCATAGCCTGAAGACCAACCAATCTGGTTACAACTAACATTGAGTTGACATAACCCGGCCAAATAACGCAGATGCAAACCGTCCACGAATCGATTTGCCTATGAATCGATTCCACATAAGCGGCAACTTTAATCTTTATCTATGGTATAGTTTACGTAATAGAAGTGCATCGAAGTGTTGAAGCTACTAACTTCGGAAACACATTAAATTCTTAACTAAAAGTGTTTTTTTAGGGTTCCGTAGTCAACAAGGAACCCTTATAGTTTCGGTCTGTCCGTCCGTCTGTCTGTCCGTCTGTCTGTCCGTCTGTCTGTCCGTCTGTCTGTCCGTCTGCCTGTCCGTCTGTCTGTCCGTCTGTCTGTCTCTCTGTCCGCGGTTTTGCTCAGAGACTATAGGACCTACATACACCTGTAATTTAGCATGAATGCACATATTAATAATGCCGACAAAATAGTACATGAAATCATAAAAAAAAAAAATTTATGGTACCTTCCCTACACATCAAGCGGGGATGATATTATTTTTTTTTCGCGTCCACCCCATCGTGTAGGGTGTCGTTGGATAGGTTTTTTAAAAATATTATGAGTATTCATAGATCATTTTCCGATTTAGGGATCCGTTTGTGAAAGGCCATTGTTCCCCCCCCCCCCTTCTACCAACTAAACGGGGGCTTCTAGAAATGTGAAAAAATTCACGGGAGTAGGAAATATGCTGAATTTAAAAGGAAAACTATCACGGCTAAGAAGACTTCATAAGTTATTGAGTAATAGTCGATCAATTAAAAAAAATGTATTCGGCGAAGTATAAAGGAACTTTTCGTTCAAATTCCTTTGAACGTAACTGAGATGATGTTGTTAGTAGTGTAAAACACGTTATAAAATGCACATTCATTGACCATACAAAAATTTTAAAAAAACTAGCGGTACTACGGAACTCTATATTGCGCGTGGCCCGACACGCACTTGGCCGATTTTTTTATCTTTATTTAATAAAGGCCATACATCAACTAATAGCAGAGTGGGCAGTAGTTATATCTATTGTGCTAATAGCTTTTAAAAATAGAAATATAACAGACAAATTTAACCAAAAACCGGCCGTCAATCTTGGATTCGAATTGAAAATTGTAGTTTGACCACCATTACTACCGTGACCGGCTAACTTGCGATTGGGGTTAGTGCATACCGCGTCACGCCGCCAACTCGCCACAATCATTTTAGTGCACAAGTGATATTCTCACTCTCATTGTTCATCAATATCTCGGTGGTTGCCGGTTGCAGCTTGCACCATAATAATCAATCTATTCCATAGAAGGAGCTTTTCCGCGACGTTTACGCTGCAGGTCGCGGGTTGCAGGTTGCGGGTTGTTGGTCGCGGGTTGCGGGTTGCGGATCGCGGAGGTTACACGTGCCGAGAACCAGTGGGGCGGCCGTGACCCCGCCCGCGCCGCCGTCCCTCGCGCCGGTCCTCCCGAATTGCTATTATTAACCGACTTCTTACTGTTACTGTTGTGTCATACCACGACGTCAAGGACTATGCCTACCAATATTCAAGTTAATAACACTTTTCACCTTGCTTGTACTATCAGAGAAGTTGATTCATAGGCAGATGGCGGACCTACGTAATTTGGTCGCGTTATAAGTAAGGTCCAGAGGAAATCTACAAATAGAGTAACATTAGGGCTAACCCTCTGTACGTAGTGGTTATTTACCCGAGGGTCTCCAGGCGTATGTCTAAACGAAGACGAGAGAGTGATGAGAACCTGAAGGACCTCAAGGTTACCATGACTGATCGCTTTCTTGCCTTAACTAGTTCAATGGAGCAACGTTTTAATAAAATTATACAACAGAATAATGAACTTAAGTCTAGTGTACAATTTCTTTCAGAGAAATATGATGCAATTTTAGAGAAATTAAAACGGCTAGAAACGGAAAAAGAATCCGACAAAAAACATATATCATTCCTAGAGGAAAAGATAGAAGTATTAGAGAGAGAGGAAACAGAGATCAACAACGCTTGAAATACAAAATGTACCAACTTTTACGAGTGTCTTTTTTTTTTTTTTAATGGCCCCTATATGGGACCTCTTGTTCCCCCTTCGAGGTAAAGGGACAATTGTTTACATTGTTAAATTTTTACATATTTTTAATTTTTTTTAATAATTATTTACTTTAATTTTATAGGCTATACTTTATCTTACAATTTCTAATTTAATGCATTATTACAATTTTTCTTCTTTCTATACATATACACTAATTTTACAATTCCAATTTACTCTACTTTTGTGTTTATTAATATTAATTCATCATTTATTATTAACAATTTTTTATACTTATACATAATATTCTTTTACAGTTCTTCAAATACAGTTATTGTCCTCTTTCATATATTGATTTTGATAAGTATGTTTACTTTATACGCTAGTGAGTCTGTAAAAACAGACAACAATGACGAGCTAATAAAAATTGTGAAATCCCTGGGAACAACATTAAATATCGAGATAAATGATCAGGACGTAAAAGATACTTACAGAATTATTACGAAAAATAAGTTGGTGAAACCCATAATCGTTGAATTGACTCGTTCGATAAAAAAAAAAGAATTATACACGCAACTAAAGACTTCAATAAAAATAGGAATAAAGAAGCAAAATTAAACACGAGCCATCTGCAAATTCTTAGACCTGAAAAACCAATATATATTTCTGAAGCTCTTACACCTAAAACACAAAAAATATTTTATCTCGCTAGATAATTTGCGCGGAACCACCACTTCTCTTACTGCTGAACATCGAGAGGAAAAGTCTACCTACGTAAGTCTGATGGCTTTCCTTTTCATTGCATAGAAACAAAACAAGACCTATCTGAACTTAATAATAATATTTGACTATGTCAAATAACAAAGTTCCTAGTTTCATACTTTAGTATTATGTTATACGTACTTAGGATAAGTTACATTCTTACGTTTATAATTATTTCACCTTGGCTTCTTATCTTAGCCTATTGTTCGTATAAAAACTGTTATAACTTAACAAAATACTCATTATGCCTTATAAAATACATAGTATTTTATGCTAAATTTACAAAACACATTACACACTTTACATTTGCAACCTGAGAATAATTTTACTATTATTTTAAATTTATATTTACACATTTTACATCTACTACCTGGAACAAGACTTTCTATTAAAATATATATACATTCTAGACAATATGAAATACTAACAGATAAAACACAGATATAGAGTCTTTATATAGCGAATACACAGCTTTTACTTAAGATATGCCAAATAGTAATAGCGATAATAATTATGCATAACATTCGATTCCACTAACAATCTAATGAGATAGACGAGTTCCAAAATTCTGTGACTATATCGTGTCAACCCGAGGATTGCATTTCTTATATACAGCATCCTACAAGGCCCCTTAATATTTTACAACAAAACACACGCAGTTTAAACCGTAACATACAAGAGTTTCATGTACTATTAATAAGAATAAACATTTCCTGTGACATCATAGTGCTCTCTGAATGCTGGTTATCGCGTGTTTCCAACTGCCAATACTAGACGGATACCACTCTCACAAAACAAATGACAATTTCAATCAAAACGATGGTCTCGTAATTTATACTCACGGTCACGGTATTGACTGCACTGTAGAAGAACCTAAACTACTATGATACTATACAATAGTTCAATACAGACTGACATAGCGCATAGTATACCATTCGAATAGTATTGTTGTCAGCGACAGATCTTAGTGTTATGAAGATGTATAAAAGTTTCCTGATTCTAGAAAACACAGAATTTATTTGTGGTTGCCACGATATATGTTTGTCAATGTAGACACCTAAATATTTAATACAGTCGACTTGTTCAAAAATGGGACAGCTACACACTGTAAATTTGCGGTCACATTGATGGAATTGTAATGTACACTCCACCGGGACTGTTGGTTTAGTGTTGACGGAGAAGTTAATTATTTTAGTTTTATCAACATTTAGAGTAAGGAGATTGTGCTGTAGCCAATTAGATACAATTGACATCCCCGTTTTTGCTGCTTTGTATGTTTTTTGCCATGTGTCACCACTAAAAATTATAGCTGTATTAGCAAACATAGGCAAACATTCTAGCATTATCAAAGTTAAGAGAGCATATAGTCCATTAACGTACAGGAGAAACAGAGTGGGTCCTAGGCCACTGTCTAGTGGCCAGGACCCCATATGTCACTGCAGCAAAATTGCTTTGATGATCGGCGAGACATATTCGTTGTTCGCGATCCGTGAGATACGAGGTAAACCAATGTAAGGCCGTTCCCTGAATACCAGCTAACTCGATTTTTCTTAGAAGAGTTGACCTTGAAACAGTATCAAATGCTTTGGCAAGATCAAGGAAGATGCTTACACATTTTTGACCCTCGTCTAATTTATCAACAACATACGTGACCAAGTTAGTGACTGCATCCTCAGTTGACTTTCTTTTTGAAAACCATACTGGTTAGGAGATAGCAGTTGCCTCTTTTCTAGATATTTTAAGAGCCTTTTATTAACTAGCTTTTCTAAAATCTTTGACATAGATGTAAAAAGTGAAATGGGCCTATAATTTGAAATCTCGATTACATTGCCTGACTTATAAATAGGACATATATATTTGCTATTTTAAGTTGCTTAGGAACGGTTTCTGTTGACATACTTAAATTACATAAGTGAGTGATTGGAGCAAGAAGACAGTGTTTAGCTTCTTTTAGTACACGATTAGTAATTTTATCCCAGCCCGCAGCAGAATCGCTTTTTAATGCTTAAATTATATTGCTGATTTCAGATTCATCAGTAAGGTGAAAGAAAAAGGAATCTGTTTCAGAGGTTTGTATACGGTCAAAGGAAGGAGCTAGGTTAACAAGCTCTGTCTCTGTCTTATTTGACTGTGTTAGTGTTTTCTCTGCAAGCTTAACGAATTAATATTAGCGAAGTAATTATTAGGGCGGTTCAACGCGGCAAGCGGGTCAGGGTCAGAACTAAGTATAGTTAAATTACTCGTTTTTTTAGAAGCAATGTTACAGATTGTTTTGACTGCGTTTCAAGTTTGTTTAGTGTCACCTTTAAAGTTGTGTAGAAGTTTAATTTCATAAGCATTTTTTAGATTTTTAATAGTGTTATTGCAATCGTTTCTGTAGTTTTTATATTTTTGCTGCAGTGCATGATTATTTAAGTCATGAGGTTTTTTGCTTCAGAGTGAAGCTTATTCCTTTTTCGAACACAGTTAAGCAGTTTTTTTGTCATCCATGGTCGTTTTATAGTTTTAGAATTATGTAGCATTTCTTGTTTAGTGTTTTTATTTATTACTATCTTTTGCCCGCGGCTTCGATCGCGTTAAGAAGTATTATTATTATTTAGGTATCAAAGTCTCAGCCCGATCGGTATATCCTCTATTTTATCCCTTGGGGGTAGAATTGATCAAAATCCTTTCTTAGCGGATGCCTACATCATAACATCTACCTGCATGCCAAATTTCAGCCCTATCCGTCCAGTGGTTTGGGCTGTGCGTTGATAGATCACTATGTCAATCAGTCACCTTTGAGTTTATAAATAAATCTAAGAAAATGTTAATAGCTCTGAATATAACTGTTTTTAGTCCTGAAAAGAACTGTTGGTTAGCCCTGAGACGAATTCTCGCGTAGGTGTAGTTTTAAGACCGAAATCTAAAAAAATTCGCATGAAAATTATAAAATCTCGCGCACGACCGCTGCGTAGGGAGCCGACCGCGCGTCTGGGCTCAGACGGGTACCTTACTCAGTCATAGATCTAAACTCCCCTCATACTATCCCATACAACAAACGTCATTTTTTTGGCCTTTTTTGCTCGATATCAATAATGGCAACAGGTAGGCACTTGAAATTTTCACAAAGGCCCCCATACAAAAAACACAATTTTTGGCCTATTTTTGCTCTATAACGGTACGGAACCCTTCGTGCGCGAGTCCGACTCGCACTTGGCCGATTATTATGTTTTGAGTAGTTCGCACGTCATGGTGTTATATCAATGTCTACTAAAATTTTATCATCTAGTATACAATAATTAAGGCAGCCCTCACAAAAATCATAATTTTTGGCTATTTTTGTTCCTTATTGGTACGGAACCCTTTGTGCGCGAGTCTAACTCGCACTTGGCCGTTTTTTGTCTATAAGTATAATTTCTGACGTAAGTGCCCCTTGCACTAGGGCACTTACACGTCACTTACAAGTCAGTGGGGCACCGTCTGAAAGGAGCCAATTTCCTTAAATGTGGTCTACTCTTACATCTACCTACTTCTAAAAATTAAAATCGGTCGAAGAGTTTCGAATCCTATTCGACGCGAACAAGGTACTGACGATTTGTAACAAAATATGATTACATACTTGGTTCGATTATGACTTATGAATAGAGGTACGAGAATAATAAGGGCTTCGAAACACCATTCATCTTAAAACCTCTGCTTAAAGACTTTCGCCTAAGATTATAGTCAGTCAATATAAAGTTGTTAAGACGTCCGTCTCATTATTTAATGTCGAGTTACGAATCATCATTAATAGTGTAACATATTGTACGTAAAAAACTATCAAACCAATATTGAACACAGAATGGGCCATCAAGATACAGGCTTATGATATTATTGTTATTTTTATAATCTCTTTGTACAAATTATAATGAGTTCTTTTTTCGTAGTAGCAACGCTCAAACAACAGTATCATCTATTTAACAGACCGAGACTACATCATATTACGTGAACATGAAACTCTATGTTTGCGAAAATCCGCCGGATGAGGAAATGAACTTGGCAGTTCAAAAAACTATTTTATAACTAAGTATAGTAAAGTTACGGAAAATTAAAAAGTAACTTAGGCTTCCACTAACATTTTAATTGTCAATCAATATTTACTCCGTTTCACAACATTTCAGAATATATTATGCAGTACTGTATATGTAATATGAGCAACTTAGGCTATTTCACAAATCTGTTGTTTAATAGTTAACACTAAAGCCGTCTAAATCGCCTCAGGACTTTTGTATGAAACAGCTGTTTTCGTGATGGATATTAAAGGTAAAAAGTTACAAGGGCTAGATGAATCATTCATCTAAATAAACACGGGTCGCCATCCATAATCAATAACAATAATTAATTATAACCAATACTTTAACCCTTAATCAGGCATAGTACAATTTATCGACCACCTAGGTAATTGGAGTTTTATAGTGATCTGTGTCTTTTTTTAAATTCATAAAACCTTTTTTTGATATCCAATATTTGTATCTTTCGTATGAAGCTAATTTTTTTACTAAAAAATTCATTTTGGGAAAAATCATTATTCAAAATAAGTGGTAATTATATGCCCTATGCCCGTCTGGCGGTAGTATGATATGGACACTGTTTCCATTATACAAGAGATGATTTTGAAAGAAAAATATAATTGTTAATTATTAGGTTTATTTTTAATAAAAGTAACATTCTTCTAGTCGATACTAATGGTAATTACACGCTTACAAAATAGTAATCTTAGGTAAATATTCAAAATTCTTCAATTCTTGTGAGTAGTTCACCACCTCAATATTCATTGTCAGTTATCAGTAAAGAGATCAAAGTTCAAAGTATGAAGTTTCCTAATTAAAAATAGGGATATTGGAAACAAATTATTAAACGCCAGAGAGCTCCTTAACAGGCATAGGGCATAATATGACCACTTAGTTTTTGTCTTAATTTTAATATTTTTAAGAAACCCCTCTTCAAAGGCCGGCAACGCACCTGCAACTCTTCTGATGTTGCAAGCGTCCATGGGCGAGGGTATTCGCTTTCCATCAGGTGACTCGTTTTCCCCCTTATTTTAAGCTATTGCATAGCTTTTATCGCGGGCTTTCAGCGCGGCAACCGAATGAATAAATTCCATAACGAAAAAACCTAACACACCTGTGGGTCGGACAGATCGTTGGCCGACCTGACCGGAGTATATCAGCCCGGGATCGGTCTGATCGGATCGATTGGCCTCCCCGTATAAGGGGGCCTTTAGAGTGGGTTGCACCAACTTACTTTAACTATAACTTTAACTTTAACCATAACAAAAAGTCAAATGAACTGTCAAATCCCTAGTAAAAGTGCATTATGGACGCCATATTTGACGATAACTTTAACTTTAACTACGCCTCTGGTGCAACCCACCCTTAGTGCTTAAGCCATATGAAGCTTATGCTATCCTAAGATAATTTTGTGCTACGCCTGTCAGAAATATTCCTACAATCAGGTCATAAAAACTGAAACAAATATTATGTGATTAAAATGTAATATTTTCCGTGATGGTTGTTTACGTAATTTCATTGCGCATTTTAATTAATCGCACGGAAAACCCCAAAGCGCGATAGGAGCCGCAGCCGGCCATATTGGGGATTTGACGCAGGACACCACCAGTCCACCACCATAACAACTAAATTATCGTAAGTACACAACTTCAATTCACACGAGTACCTACTCGAGCGGAAACTAAAAAGCGGAGTCTACAAAAACAGAGTAAATATACAGGGTGTTACAAAACAAAGTGATAATACTTTAGGGTGTGCATGTGTCCCTTGTAAACAGTTCACTGTGAAAGTAGCAGCGCTGAAAGAACTTTTTTGTGTGGTTTGTATGGGCAAGCGGCCTCGCGTCTTGAATTTTTCCATACAAAGGTGAAAAAAGTGACTCTTTCAGCGCTGCTACTTTTACTGCGAACTCTGGAGGCTCATACGCACCGCTTAGTTTTGTTACACCCTGTATATTATTAATTTCTTCGCTGTCGAAGCTATCGAATGCTAGGTACGTCGAGTAGCGTATCATGATTCGTGATGATGAGGAATCATGAGGACGATGACAATAGTGAGGAACACGAGCAAGGATGTCCCCGCATTAACGATGATGTGTCGTTGCGTCAGCCCCCCGCGCCGCACATACTAATGCCCACTTAACATGCTCCACCGTCCACGCCGAGGTCCTGCGACCCCGGTCATCTGACCCTGGGGCGACCCCGGTCGGATGACCGCACTCGGGTCACGTTTTACTCGACCATAAACACTTTCGTCAGTTCACGTAATGTAGAGATAACATCACCGTAGCTTCCGCACTACATACGTAGCACACCTCGAATAGGATTTGGTTAAGCTATTGGCTATTGCATAGCTTTTATTGCGGGCTTTGAGCGCGGCGACCGAATCAAGGAATTCCGTAACGAAAATAAACCTAACACCGCCCTCTCCGACCGGTGTGGCGTTGCCGTGCATTGTCTAACGTCGTTTCAGTTCGGCAGACTTCGGCACGGTGTTTGTGTGCGTGCGACTTGATGTATTCGAATTATAATTGCATAAGTTGATAAAAATGCTATGCAATAGCTTTACCGCGGCAGTCCCCGACGAGTGCCACGCGTGTTTTTAACCGACTTCCAAAAAGGAGGAGGTTATATGTTCGGCTGTGGATATTTGTTTTTTTGTATGTTCAACGATTACTCCGCCGTTTGTGAACCGATTTTCAAAATTTTTGTTTTGTTCTATTAGGTTTCCCTCCAATTTGGTGCCATTTTTATAAAAGTGGTGATCTGATGATGGAATCCATGAGTAATCGAGGGAACTCCTCAAAATTTATATGAAAACATATGGTGATTTTGGTTTTATGAGAAGTATCCTAAGCATATGCTACCAAAACGCAAAATTTTGCACCAAGGTATACTATGGTTCCGAAGATACTAAGAGAACTCCGGATTCCTTATAGATACAAGTTTGGGGGTTAAGGCGCTGTTTTAA
Source organism: Cyaniris semiargus (assembly GCA_905187585.1). Classification (NCBI taxonomy): domain Eukaryota; kingdom Metazoa; phylum Arthropoda; class Insecta; order Lepidoptera; family Lycaenidae; genus Cyaniris; species Cyaniris semiargus. Next base: position 16,682,115 of record LR994558.1, read on the forward strand.
GAACTGAAAGCATATGCTACTATGCAAATTACATTCATCATCATCATCATCATTACCATGTCAGGGTCACCAATGTCACATGGTTGTATATGGATACAAATTGTAATAAGATACGTAGAATATACGCGATGGTTTACTAGGTAACTAAAAAGAGTGAAATTATTATTTTTAACAAAAAATTAAAACCGACTTCCAAGGTAAAAACAATAATAACATCCTTATAATATGAACTAAAAAGTATTAAATAATTTTTCCTATCTAGTAATGCCTTTTTCCGAATTCGGCTAAACCTCAACTATTTCTGTATTCAATCTTCATAATTTTGAAGTCGTCGCCAGTTCCAAAAGTTTCAAATATTCTGTCAGAGAACTGAAGATTCAGCTATCTAGTACCGACTTCAAAATGATGAAGATTGAATACAGAAATAGTTGAGGTTTAGCCGAATTCGGAAAATGGCACTACTAGATAGGAAAAATTATTTAATACTTTTTAGTTCATATTATAAGGATGTTATTATTGTTTTTACCTTGGAAGTCGGTTTTAATTTTTTGTTAAAAATAATAATTTCACTCTTTTTATTTGTAACCGACTCCAAAAAAGGAAGTTATCAATTCGACGCGTATGTATTCCAGAACTGCTCAGTTTTCGTATAATATGTTGGTCTATATCAATTATTATTTTTTGTTGTACTAAGTATTGTTCAAATTAGGGAATGCTCAATGCTGCAAGTTTCATCAAAATCGGTTCAGTAGTTTTTGAGATAGGGATTTTTAATTCTCAATTACGTACAATTTTGAAGCCGGTTTTATCTCTTTAAAATACTATTTATTTCTCAAGCCTACTGCCAGGTCGTCTACGTTGCATAATTTGCCAACAATTTAACTAGGCAGGTAATTACCTAGTAGTCTGTTTATTATATCTTAAATAACAATTTGTTTCCGAATGGCGGAGTAGGATGTATTCGAATACATAGTAATAAAGTAATCTAACTAATGATTCACTTGAATGTTTATTTTATTACAATTTCGATTGTTATTCTTGTATTGGTTATTAAACTTCCAGCTGCACCAATTAGTTTCAGGTAACGATTTCATTTAAACTTTGAATAATAATATTATTATGATTCACACTGATTCACACTAGCAAGTAGCAACACGTAGATTCTTTCTGATTATTCTTCAGATACTATAATATTATCAAACCGAAACACTAATGAACTTTAAGTAAGCAGTAAACCAAAAAGCTAATGAAACGCTAAAATAAAATAAAAAACAGTAAACTGCAAAAAATGTAAACATTCATACTGTATAAATTATAGCACACGAGGTAAATTGTGCGCGTCCATTTTCTTACTCCAGGATTAACAGATGCGTTTTGTATGGGAGCCCCCTTAAATATTTAATTTTAATTTTATTTTATTATACATTATTAAAGTAAAATAATGTATCGCCAAATATCATAAAAAAAAATTATATGATCACCACAAAAATCTTGTAGTGAACGCTTCAAATTAAAAAAAAAGAAAACTTATTAAATCAAAAAGGCAACATTTTAAAATGTGCTGTCACAAAACTCAGGACCCCCTTCGTCACACACTTCGTCGGCCCCCTCCCCCGTCATTTAGGTGTGAGTTGTGACATCCTTTATGGATGAACTCCTTGAGCTGTAACAAGCTCATACTGTCAACCATAATATAATATGGAATTAAATAAAATCAAGTAATTTTCACTCAAGTTTTAAGTTATGTTAAATTTAAAAAAAACGTCCTAGGATTGTTTACGAAAATTTATAGGGCCGGAAATCGTTTTTCAAGAAAACACAGCCTATGTCACTATTTGCCTGCCATATTTAATTCAATTTGAAATAACCTCAGGTTATTCTATAATTTTATAATATAAAAAATTAGTTTATTTTAAGTTTTAATTTTTTTTAATAATAATAGTAAGAGCTATCTAGTGCTTAATAGGGTTAACATTACATGGCCATGTTATGTTAACGCTATTGAACACGAGATGGCTCTTATTTTATATATTGAATTTTTAAAGTCTGCTGTAAAAGCGCCATCTAGCAGATGCATACTGAAATACCTCAACAAGTAGTAACTTAAAAGCTTTTATTACTCTTGTATAGATGGCGCTGACATTTGTATTTAGTTATAAATTTGGCCAATAGATGTCACTTATTGAACTACTTAAATATATTTTTTTTATTTAAGTGGAAAAAGTTTTAAACTGTCGTGATACGATGATATATTTTAATTGATAATTAAATAATAAGTTATTTTGTATTTTCTAATACTATGTTCAATATGCTTACTTGGTTCAAGGGAAGAAAAATTTAAATGTAATTTATTATTTAAGCCGTGTACCACTATCGTCGGTAGCTGGGCGATGTTTTTTGTCGCGGAAACGGCGAGGTCGCCACATTTCCGCGTTTCCCGCCGACGCCCGTGAACTGTCGCGCAGTGGCTCCCTTAGTAACTTTAACTTACTGTTACTACCAAGTACCACATGGTAAGTTAGTTATACGTTTAGACTTTAGGGCACAAATCGCTTTAATATTAAACTACTAAACTACTAAGTAAATAAAAGTACTACCAGGAAGTTGATTCCTAGGCAGATGGCGGACCTAAGTAATTGGTCGTGTTATGCTGGATTTACACGGGTGACTAAAGCCGCACGATTTACGCCGCACGGCGAAAATCGACCGTGTAAATGGCAATTCGACTACGCCGCATGCGGCTAAAGTCGCAAGCCCCAAAGTCGTGCGGCCAGCGCGAGCGGTCGTATGCGGCTGGTGACTAAAATCGACCGTGCAAACGCTCAGTCGCAAGCGATCGCTTGCTGCGAATACTACTGTAGCGAGTGACTTGCCGGGTGACTAAAATCGACCCGTTAGTCACCCGTGTAAATCAAGCATTAGGTCAAATCCATCCGACTGATCGCAGGATTCGCAGCTAACATTGAGTTGACATAATATTAAGCCGATCAAATAACGTAGCTCCGTCAACTGCCTAGGAATCAATTTCCTCGATGGTACTTAAAATAATCATCTTATATTTATTGATGTAACAGCATTAAGACAATTATTATAAATAATTATAAATGTAGAGTTATAAACACAGTGCCGTATATAGCCTCTTTTGCGCCCTGTGCGAGCTTCTATAACTGCGCCGTTGATGGTTTTTTTAGATATTATAGGTATCTGGATACCTATTGCTCTGGAGCAATGCTATGCTATGTATATTGTATAGGCCTCTCTAGTCTGACCATTCTTGCGCCCCCCAGAGTCTACGCCCTGTGCCTGGCCACCGGTGGCACCGCCCTATTTACGGCACTGTATAAACATGCTTTTTCATCGACATAAATATTATTTTGCAAAAGGTCACTAGTTCCCGAAAAATAAATTCACAAAGTCGAGGGAGATAACAAAAACGGGGGGTACACTTTTTATTGAAAATGCTCAAGTAATAAAGTAGGTCATAATATTATACTAAAAATAATAAGTCTCCGGACCTACTAATAAAATCGACTTCATTATGTCAGAACATCAGAGGAATAAAATATTATTTCATTGTCCTGTATTCAGAAGTACTCTACTGAGTACTATAAAACAGTAAGCGTCCGAGTATCAATCACATAATGTAATTGGGCTAGATGATGGAATAATATTTAGGTGTGTCGAGCCTTGGCAGTTGGCAAATGGGAGAATGGGTTGGGACGTGACGCTATCGGCTCCATCGTTTACGCGAATCGCTTGTTTCCGTCAGTTGTTCGACTATTCGCGGACTATAATTATTGAATGACTATCATTGACCATTGACTATTGATAGAATAATGACTGCTGTATTGATGATCAGGGTTGCTGGAGCTAGAATGTAATCGGAACCCAAAAAATAATAAAACATCTTTGTGGGGATATGTACGTGGCGGCCAAAGGAAGATCTTCCGACCGAGCGAGGTGGTATGCTCGGTCAGGCCGGAGCCCACGTGATACATTTCAGCTGCCGTATATATAGCGACGCGCTCAGAAAACTTCGATAGCGCGATGCAGGAATGTTAGGCGAATTGTGGGTACCGCCACATCACTCCCCCCCCGAAGACCGGAGGTCGAATCTTGAAGTCTTGTCGCTTGAGTCGCCAGTGCCAGAGAGTCCCAGTGAGTCGGGACTGTAATGCTGCTGCACGGGATCCAGTGAGTCGGATAGCTGCCGTGCGGGCCGATGCTACGTGCTGACCAGGAGAGATGTGCTCTGCTTGCTGACCGGTCGGTGTAGTGAGAAAGCCCGATGATGCCGATGCGGAGTCGCCCACGCCGCGGTACATTGCGGCTAGTGGACGAGGTACCCGATGAGGCGATGCTGGCTGGCGCGGTGCGGAAGGGCGGGGGGTGATGATGATGAAGGAGGTGTGTTCTGTCGAGGGTCACCAATGTGGGAAATGCGTGGAGGCCGCAAAGGAAGATCTTCCGACCGAGCGAGGTGGTATGCTCGGTCAGGCCGGAGCCCACGTGATACATTTCAGCTGCCGTATATATAGCGACGCGCTCAGAAAACTTCGATAGCGCGATGCAGGAATGTTAGGCGAATTGTGGGTACCGCCACATCTTACTTACAAAACTAAGGGCCTGTTTCGCCACTTCCTGATAAGTGCTGGATAGGCTATCCACCACTTAACTTGACAGATACAGTATGGAGAATCTGTCAAAAAAGTTGTGAATAGCCTATCCGGCACTTTATCAGAAAGTGGTGAAACAGGTCCTAAGTCTAATAAACTAAAATTGTATTAGGTGAAAAATAATATTATTATCATGATGTCAGTAAATAATAATAATAATTGTAATAGTTATAAATTATAATTATTATTAAGTTGGCAACGATTTCACACAAATCACAAGTTTGATATTTTCACACCTTTAGATATCAGCCCGGATAGCTCAGTCGGTAGAGCATTGGACTTTTAATCCAAGGGTCCAGGGTTCAAGTCCCTGTTCGGGCGGCCAAGTGTTTTGGTTTTTTTAATCTTTTTTATCGGAAACCAACTCTATGAGGGTTCAAAAAAACGATGAAACACTTCGAGAAAAGGTAGGTCTTGCGCTTCACTTGGCTCGTCTCGGCGGGTGCACTACCGTGTACCCAGATTTTTTTATTTTTACTTTTTTTTTTACTACCTTCAATTTACAAGTTTTTTTTTACAGGTTAGTCGGTGCGGTAGTTCAAAAGGTGGTATCGTCAAAGTAATTTACGTTCGTTTTACGTCCAAACCACATATCTAATTAAAATTTGATCGGTTAAACAGCTGTGACGATAACGCAGCGCGTACCGAGTGTGCTGTGTTACTGTACAGTAGGTACAGCACTCGCCGCCAGTGCACCAGCGGTCTCGGCGCGCGGCGGACGCGAGTGATGTGAGGATGACCAAGTACAAGATGAACAACACCGCGCGCTCCTCGTCCGAGGTGACGCTGACTTCGTTCGTGAGCGCGGACAGCTGGCCGGCCGGCGCGGGGGGCGCGGGGGGGCTCGCCGGCGCCTTGCAGAAGGCCTACGGCTGCGGCCTCAACGAGCTGCGCGGGGACAACCTGGCCGAGTGCCTGTGCGAGCGCTACGGCGGCGGCTGCAAGCTGTGCCCGCGCCCGCCCCCGCCGCACCTGCCCGCGCCCGCCCTCGCGCCGGGGAAGGCCTGCCGCTCCTGCGGCGCCGACTGCGGCCCCGACAGATCCATCTACAGCAGTGAGTGTTCCCCTGGTGCTGTAGCAAAACTCGTATGAAGTAGGCTCGACCCGGTCTGAATATCTGAACACCGGATTTTATGAAGTCGTGTCAGTGTTATGATACACAAGTTGACGTTGAGTCTCCAGGTTTTGACCGGCTCGGTGCTTGGTATGTCGCACGTAACGTAATATTCGGTGGTTACGTGTACCTTTCGACTGTCATAGCCTGAAATCGAGCTTTTGAGAACAACGTTCAATGGAGACTGTCTATACTTTCGCGCTAGCGTCAAAATATAGTTAATCAATTAACAACAGGTTTCCAGTTGAAAATACAAAATATTATAGTCGCCTACTTATGCAACTCAGTAGCTCCAGCTGCCCAGTGATTAATAACTCCCATGCAGCCTGCTAAACTAGACAGTAGACCAGTTAATCTCAATTCTGTATTTTAACATGTTTGAGAATAATTATCGAGATAATGTAGGAAGAAGTAACTTAAGAGGGCGACTAACCCAAAAAATCAAACATCGTCCTTCTCTCTTCACACTCACGCCCGTCTTTCATATGCCAGGTGAAAAAGGGCGACGCGGAATCATCGCAAAGTTAGTTTTTTTCTTAATAACTCGATAAATATATATCGCAGTCATCTGGTTCATCTGCGATTCGATTGAATGACTAGCGCATTCATTGAATGACACCATTCAATTGAATGACTAATGGACAACTTGTCAAGACGTTGACTGTGACGTTTAACGTCTTGACTAAAAGTCATATAGTGAAGTTGTTAAATGGAACGTTATAATTTTTTTTAAGTAGCAGTTGGCGGCGTAAATCCACACTGTCATAATATTTTATTCCAAAAAAGCACTTTAAAGTGAATTTCATCGAAAAAATATCAACAGTGCTATCAGCTGTGCAAGCTGTTTGACGCCATATTTGTTTTGGTGATTACTAGCGCCGTAGTGGGAAAAAATGAAATACATTCAATGACCCGACTGATTTCATGTCCGCTCTCTTCAAAGGGCTATGTTACAAATCGCTAACTAGTTGGACGTTAAGTGACGATTGTTCAATCAACGTTCGGCCGGGTCATTCAATTGAATGGTGTCATTCAATGAATGTGCTAGTCATTCAATCGAATCGCAGATTAACCAGATGACTGCGACATATACAACATTTTAAAAATCCGCCAGGTCAGTGTCTCAATGATAGAATTTTATGCAATGTGTTAAATAATATTAACTTAGTTTAATGCACGGTTATGGCAATATATGAAAAATTCGTGAAAATTAGATGCATCTTTGTGATTTTTTTCTATCGAGAAAATTTTAAGATATTGTGTTTTTGCTCAGATCAAATTCTTGGAAATATAGTGTAGTATCTATGTTTAGAAAATGAAACAATTCAGGGCTTATTTTCAAGTATAAAAATGAATTATAAAATTGTAAATTTTGGGTTAGTCGCCCCCTTAAGGGGAGTAAGCGTGTAACATATTCTTGTGAGTTGTGGGTGTCGAGATCCCGAAAAGGTTAAGTCATAGCGCGTGTTCAGACCAAACTGACTATACGCCGCCGAATGTGAGCAGGCTCACTGTGAGCCCCAGTGTGAACGTGAAAATAAACGGTATCGAATGTCCGCGCCTACGCCTAGCGTAATGGCGTATTGTCGGTTAGGTGTGAACAAAAAAGTGAATATATGTATGGAAATACAATAAACTGCGTAACGTTCGCTCACATTCGGCGGCTCACAGTCGGTTTGGTGTGAACACGGCCATAGTGTCATGTAATCCTTCATTCAAATTAGGTTTCTCGAATTTTATTACTGTAAAAGACTTAAAATTTGGATCATAATATTAATATGACAGAATATTTTTAATTAAAAAATAATAATACCTGGAGCCTCATGTGGATATAGGTCCCCACCGATATTTCCGTCCCGTGTCACGTAAAGATGTACATAAATAATATCGGACATGTATGGGTCGGGGGAGACATTGAAACATAATAAATATGATGTAGGCTAAGGCGAACGACAAGTAGTGTAAGGTCTTAAAAATACTGCCGACAGTTGCACCGTCCGCGTCATATGGGAGGAATGTAATATTGTTGATCAGGAAATACCTCGCTGTCCAGTTGCAAATCTGTCCACCTCACTGCCGCACTCGGAGACGAATCCCAACACTATAATATGTCAAACTCACATCATCTCCTTACATAACCTCACATTATCTGTCAAACTCCTCATTAAATTGAAGTTTAACGAAGAGTTCAGTAGTTAAAAGATGATGATAAAATTTGAAAGAAATTTAAGCAACACTCAAACTAAAAAGTGTTTTAAATATACTTAATGTGTTTGATTTTTTTTTAACTTAACTTTCGAACTCAGAAACACATTTTTATGATTATTGATTACCTACTTTATTTTAAATTTTAAATTAAGATTTTGTCATAAACTATAGCTTATTAAAAAGAGTAGACGCCGAACACAATTTTTGAATCACATAAAAAGTACAAAAACCTTATTATTGCAAATAAAAAATGCGTCAGAGCGTTAATATTTAAAGTGTTTAAACGATCTCGGTGAAAATACAAGGCGCAAAAACTACTTACCATTTGATCGTGAATATGTTTTCGTGATTATGTTTGGAAAATTTATTTCAGCGTCAACTCTAAATACGGTAAATTACGTAATCTCCGTAGGGGAAGGCCCTTAATCTATACAATTTTAAAAAATCATAGATACATAAATTTTCCTTAATCACTTTTTTTAATTTATTGATTGAAAGGTTTCGGACGTTTTCTGGGATTTTATTGTAAAGGCGTAGATATACATTGACCTTTAAAAAATTTACTTACTTTACTAAGTCTGATCACCGGTATATCTAGCTTGTGCTTATTTCTAGTGTTTCTACCGTGATTGTCACTTTTAGTTTCTAGTCTGTATGTTTATCTCCAGGCTGTATCTTAAAAACCACTAAAGCTAGACTTCTGAAATTTTAAGATTGTGTATTTATATTGCCGCTATAACAATAAATACTAATAAAAATTAAATTGAATTAAAATTAAATACAACAAACGTGATTTTTTGGCCTTTTTTGGCCAAAAAATGGCAACATGTAGGCACTTGAAATATCCACAAAAGGCTTAATTATATTGGTACTTAAATAATTAATAATAATGTTAAAATAAAATTAATATTTATACCGACTTTCACTCGGCCGATTTTATTTATAAACTCCAATAAAAATGTGTGTTATTCATCATAGTCTAGACTCTAGGCAAAAAGGAAATCTGTGAATCTGTGTCAAGACTTCAATAGTTAGGTTTTGTAATAACAGGCACTAATTGACGTCTAGGTCACCGACACTGGATGATCTGGCCCAGACCCCAGTAATAAGTGATTTGAGCAAAGGTTATCACAGCTGGTCTTACCTTCGTCGGCCGTCGCTTGTCCAAATAAATGTCGACCTCACCCGGTGCGACTATCTGTTGTGTTCAGATTACTAGCTTTGGAGGCAAACTATAATATAACGTATTGCCATTATTGATTACGAGCAAATAAGGCAAGGAAATCACGTTGTTGTATGAGAACCTCCCTTAAATATTAATATTATTTTGTTTTTAGTATGTGTTGTTATAGCGGCAACAGAAATACATAATCTATGAAAATTTCAGAAGTCTATAGCTATGGGCCTTCCCACACGACGTATTTTTTGCGCACTGACGACGCGCGTTTCTGATGCGCTCGTCTTCTGCGTGTTTTCATCGCGTTTTGGCAGATATAAAGTTTAAAACGTGTCGGCTTCCTTCCGTTTGCTGAGCGTTCAACTCGCGTTTGTATCGATACAAACGAGCTTAAAAAAACGTCGTGTGGAAGGGCCCTAAAGCAGTTCTCGAGATACAGCCTGGAGATACACAGACGGACAGTCATCGAAGTCTCAGTGATAGCGTCTCGTTTTTACCCTTTGGGTACGGAACCCTAAAAATATTTTAAACGTTATATTACATATTCACTCGGTCTATCGGATACAAATTACAATGCATGAACATATTCTATCATCTATATTCTACCCATACAGTCATATAGTAGGTATATACGTAAAAATGATTTTAATTTTAAAACTCGAGAACGGCTGAATCGATTTGGATAATTTTAGTTTGAAATATTCGTAAAAGTCCAGGGGAGGTTTATTTTAAGAAAAAAGTGATGATGATAAGTATAAAGTTCATCGGGTGATCGGTCTAGTTGTAAATAGAGAAACAAGTTCGATTGATGACGTAGTATTGAATAGGTAATTTTTTTGTGAAGTGTCGTGTGTGTAATGCTGTATCCTGAGTTTAGTGAAGTGTCGTGTGTGTAATGCTGTATCCTGAGTTTAGTGAAGTGTCGTGTGTGTAATGCTGTATCCTGAGTTTAGTGAAGTGTCGTGTGTGTAATGCTGTATCCTGAGTTTAGTGAAGTGTCGTGTGTGTAATGCTGTATCCTGAGTTTTGTGAAGTGTCGTGTGTGTAATGCTGTATCCTGAGTTTAGTGAAGTGTCGTGTGTGTAATGCTGTATCCTGAGTTTAGTGAAGTGTCGTGTGTGTAATGCTGTATCCTGAGTTTTGTGAAGTGTCGTGTGTGTAATGCTGTATCCTGAGTTTAGTGAAGTGTCGTGTGTGTAATGCTGTATCCTGAGTTTAGTGAAGTGTCGTGTGTGTAATGCTGTATCCTGAGTTTAGTGAAGTGTCGTGTGTGTAATGCTGTATCCTGAGTTTTGTGAAGTGTCGTGTGTGTAATGCTGTATCCTGAGTTTAGTGAAGTGTCGTGTGTGTAATGCTGTATCCTGAGTTTAGTGAAGTGTCGTGTGTGTAATGCTGTATCCTGAGTTTAGTGAAGTGTCGTGTGTGTAATGCTGTAACCTGAGTTTTGTGAATTGTCGTGTGTGTAATGCTGTATCCTGAGTTTAGTGAAGTGTCGTGTGTGTAATGCTGTATCCTGAGTTTAGTGAAGTGTCGTGTGTGTAATGCTGTATCCTGAGTTTAGTGAAGTGTCGTGTGTGTAATGCTGTATCCTGAGTTTAGTGAAGTGTCGTGTGTGTAATGCTGTATCCTGAGTTTAGTGAAGTGTCGTGTGTGTAATGCTGTATCCTGAGTTTAGTGAAGTGTCGTGTGTGTAATGCTGTATCCTGAGTTTAGTGAAGTGTCGTGTGTGTAATGCTGTATCCTGAGTTTTGAAATGTTCGCTTCTATTATTGAATATTTATTCAATAAGGTATGAGAATCAATTGAACTCGTAATGCATGTTATGATTAATTCAGAACGTGTGTTTTAACTTTTAACAGACGTGATTGTGATATTACGCGATTGAGTGAAATATTTATGTTCTTCGCTCAATTCGTTGTAATAATATAAGCGAAATATAGTAATTATTTAACTTTTACTAGTAATTATTTTACTTTGTTATTAAAAATAAATATTTTAGGCAAAATAAATGGAATAAAGGAACTTTAAGCTTTAGGCTTTAGGGTCAGTGACGCGTAGATGCGGTGACATGCATTTTTAATGAACCGTTTAACCCATCAATCCCCAAGCGGCACCCGGCTGCCGCATAGAGAAAAATCTATTGTGTCTGCGATACCCACGATCGAGGTATAAAATTGGAACTTTATTTATTACACACAAAGGTACACATTGAATAGAAAGATTTCAATGTAACTTGTATGACGATTGACGTCTCAGGCAAGTCTCGCTATTCATTGTGTATCTTTTTGCGTAGTGAATAGACAAATTTATATTTTCGCACTCATATATATTTAATGACAAGTTGATACCCGCAACTCAGTTGCGCCAAAACTCGTTTATCGCGCGGGAACCGTACATTTTTCCGGGATAAAAAGTATCCTATGTCCTTTCCCGAGACTCAAAGTATCTCCATACCGAATTTCAACAAAATCGGTTCAGCGGTTTGGGCGTGAAGGGGTAACAGACAGACAGACACGTAACTTTCGCATATTTTATAATATTAGTATGGATGGATATGATATTTTAACAGAAACGTTAAAAAAATAACAGAAAATATTTATTAGGTACCTATATCTAATATTATGTAAAATTCTCCAATAAGTTAAATTTAACTTCGACTACCTCTTCAAATAGCCAATTTGCGTCAAGTCAAGACTCTAATTTTATAAACGCACATAATATATTATACGCAATAAAAAGGAAACATAATAATCGAAGCAGAGCAGTGTTCGGTGGCCTAAGATTTTGACTGGCGCGAAGGCACACGCGTTATGAATGACTAATGAGGTGTTAGGGCCAACCCACACGTACCACAACCACACCATGTCGCAACGACAAAATGCCGTCAAGCAGTGGTTACGGGCCAACCCACACGTACCACAACCACACGACAACCACAGCCACATCACAACCACACCACGTGGTCGGGCGTATATTTCGTATTGTAAATAAATTGGACTATTCACACGTATCACATTTTGCAGTCGTTGTCGACTACTTGTGTGATACCGACCACATCGCAACCACAGCGTTGCGTCGATGCAATGACAATGCGCGCACACCGCGCTCTTCCCCTCCTTTCATTGACTTTCGTACGTAACCACATCGCAACTACTGGCGACAACGCAACCACGTCGACATTTTGTCGGTACCAGAACGCAAGTCCAAAAAGCTGCAGTGACACCATTGCGTTGCGATGTGGTCGGTATCACACACGCGGTCGACAACGACTGCAAAATGTGGTACGTGTGAATAGTCCTTCATTTACAATATGAAATATACGCCAGACCACGTGGTATGGTTGTGGTGTGGTTGTGGTACGTGTGGGTTGGCCCTTAAGCTGGATTTATATGCGGCGGTGCAAACGCGCGGTTTGGCGGCTACACCGCGAGATTTTTCTCAAATATCAAAATTAACAATTCTTACACTTGTAGTTTAGAGGAAACGGCGAAAGCATATCTAAACGTTCTCATCCCAGACGACGAGCCCTCCTTGGCTGATGAACACCACCGCGACATTAGGAGTAGAATTTTAGACCCTATTCATACACCGGTCTCAGATTTACCAACTTCGGAGGAGTTCATTAAAATAGTAAACCTTTTGCCTATAAAAAAATCTGCGGGCGAGGATAAAATATCGAATATTATGATAAAGCAAGCGTGTTTAGTGGCCAATTCATCGATTCTATATGTTTACAACAGATGTATCGCAGAAGGTATATTTCCAAAAATTTGGCGTACCCTAAAGCGGGAAACAAACCTTACCGTCCGACGACTTAAAATCTTACCGTCCGATAACGTTACTGCCTTGCTTAGGTAAATTACTAGAACGTCTCATCGTACCTCGCCTGCTACCCGGTGGCCCTAAATTTCATAGTCATCAGGTTCGGTTTCACCGCCGGGAAATCGACTGTCGACGCGGAAGTTAAAAAAATAGTAAATCTTTCGGAATCTAAATACGTGGTCGCTATTTCATTAGATATCTCCGGCGCGTTCGATCATGCTTGGTGGCCGATGTTATTATTAAAACTAAAAAATCGAGGTTGCTTCTCTAATATTTATGCCATAATACGTTCTTACTTTTCTAACGGTCAAACTAAGCTTCGACTTGGCCATTGTACACACGCCAAAGATTTAACATGCGGCTGCCCTCAGGGCTGTTATCTCGCCAAAATTATGGAATTTCGGATTTGATGATTTACTAAGTCTTCCCCTACCACCGCTGTGCGTACTAGTCGGCTACGCCGATGACGGTTTTCTCATCGTTCAAGCAAATTCACGTTCCGAAATTGAATCTAAAGCCAATGATAGTCTCAATTTAATATCGAGCTGGGGGAGCTACAAAGCCAACGTCTTGCTCTTATATTCTTATGTAAAGCTTACAGGACCACAAGCACCGAAGCCTTGCCTGTGTTAGCTGGAGTTTTACCCGTTGACCTTGAGATTCAGCGTCGTGCGACAATGTATTATCATAACAAAAACATTGACAACCCGTTCTTTTTAAGCGCTCGCGATAAAATTAAAAAAGCAAGATTGTTTGAACCTTTAGAAAACTCTGTGCAAAGCCTAATCCCCGAATGGCAGATGCGATGGGATTGTTCCACAAAAGGGCGACATCTTTATATTTTTTCCCCAATATTCGTGAACGGCTATCCAAACATTGGATGGATATTGATCACTGCGTTCTTCAATTCCTGACCGGTCATGGAAATTTTAAGGCCAAACTTTACGGATTTATACTAGTAGCATCATCCATGTGCGAGTGCTCACCGAAGGCAACATGTTTGAACAAACCGCTCATCATGTTCTCTGGGAGTGCAGTCTCTGGCAGGACGAAAGAACTACAATGCTAAACAACCTGTACATCTGGAGTCGCATACTACGGTGATGGACAGCGCTAGGAACTTCCGTGCCTTCAAGCGTTTTTGTCACAATTATTATTGGCAACAGTCTAACACAATAAATTAATTTAGCTCTAGCGTAGTAGTCACTATTATACGTTTATTCCCGTGGTGCTTCCTCTTTAGTTCTTTGACTTTCGGTCAAAAATCAAAATCAAAATCAAAATCAAAAATATTTATTTCTAAATAGGTTAACAAAGTTAACACTTTTAGAACGTCGTGTCTACATGAGGCCTACCACCGGTTCGGGAACTAACCCGGCGAGAAGAACCGGCGTAAGAAACTCGCTCGGGGCCATCTTTTACTAAAAAGATGGAAAATTACAAAAGTAACTTATACTAATTTACAAAAAGTATGTAAAAATATGTTATATTTATATAGAAGCAGCTTACAGTCAGTCAGCTCATTTTTCCCAGGGTGAAGTCACTTCAACTTTGTGCTGTCTCCCGCTTTATATGGGGAGAGAATCTGGAATTCTTCCTACTCCTCCTATTTTCTTCTGATTAATTTCGTTGCGGATCCTAAGACAGCTTTAGCATGTCCCTCGGGCTCCCTGAGATCATATCAAAGGGTTTTCGTGGTTGGATACCGCTGTCGATCCTGGCGACACAGGAGATACAGTGGTGGGAATGTGTGGTGGGCCAAAGCCCGATTCACACCGCGAGATCACAAGCAAATATTGTATGTAACGAATTATTGAAACAGCGGCGCGGTCGCGTGTCATTTACATACATTTGCTTTTCATCTCGCGATGTAGCCGCCGAACCGCGCGCTGGACGGAAATAAATCCAGCCTTATACAGCATAATATTTCCTCTGCAGCCGCCCGCGCCAGACGCGGGTGTAAATTGTGATGATGATCGGTCGATGACTTTGTCGGTTGAAGTTAACGCCTCGCTAGCTCAGTGGCTCAGTGGCCGTAAGAACTCGATTCTTCGGCCAGTCTCGGGTTCAACTTTTTTTCTTCCAAAATTTTAGATTTTAGATTATAAATTTATCTTTAATTATTTTTCTATCCGCCAAAATAATTAAAGATAAATTTTCGGAAGAATATTTCTATATTATGTATGGCACTTTAAACGCTTATTATTCTCATTTTAATGTAAGAATAATGAGCGTTTAAAGTGCTGCTTACACCGACTTTAAAACTCGTCTTTCACTAGCAGACATATTTATGTAGATTAATGTCTCGATGTGAAATGAAAAATATTACTTGAAATTTAATTTAAAACGACGGTTTTAAAATGTCAGTAAAGTTCGCTCGCTGCACCTCGAGTTATTTCATAAATAGTCTTTAACACAAACATACACAAGCTTTAATCAATTTATTTAGTATCTATATTCTATACAATATTATATATAGTGGTTGTTTTTGCGGTCGGTAATTTCCTATATCTAAACTAATTAGGTTTTTGTGGTGGGCACTAATTGTCGGCTCAAGGCAGCTACTGAAGTGCGCCTTCCTCCTGACGTCGAGCCGCGTTTTTCAGTGACAACTCGTATGCAGATCTCGGTCTGGGCTTAGACTAGGTTTCTACGTACCATAAATTCTGAATCAATAAATCGTAACACAGAAAATCTATAGTGCGATGACCTCTGTGTGGCTATTATTACACTCGTATTGATCGTCGAGGCTTTAGTTTAAAACTGCCTTTTTATAAAATATTAATTTGACATTGTTATATTATTATAGTGTGTTTGAAAATGTTCAATTCTAAAATTGAGTTTTTAGCACTTGTAGTAGATTTACATTTAAAAAAAAATGTGCATCATGGAACAAACATTATATTTTAATTCAGCTGACACAATTTAAAAGTCAGCGTTAAAAAAAATTTTGCTTAAAACTGACTATTTAATTACTGCACAGAAAAAATGAAAGCTTCAAATCAAAAATTAATAATGTTGCAGTTACTCGCGAGCCGCGCGCGTTTAATTCTAATACAGGGATGAAAGCTGACTCGTACAATGAAGCTTTTTTAAAACCGAAAGAAATATGTCAAAAACTACACCAAAGTTATTAATCATTTTACAACTTTTCAATGTTGGACAGGCAAGTTAAATAATATTATTATTATGTTCATGAAGTGGTCCAACTTCGTTGATCCAAAACGCTATCAAAATAAAGATATAACCTGATTGATGTGTTTATTTTTATTAAATTGATGATTTGATCGTGTAGACCGGATATTATGCGGATATATTATTTGTGTGTTGTAGAGTGTCGCAAAAACTCGAATCCCACAATTATAAATCAGTAATTACTTTAATTAAGTCTTAAGTTGACAATGATGTGATAATTGTATAATATTACCTCAGCAACGGTTCTACTAAACAATACAATTATGTCTGTATTTCTAGGTATACAACTAGATACCTAGTAAAGAAGGTTTTTGTTCTAGATTTTACTTGCTACCTAGATTCTATATTCCATAACCTTGATTAGTTACAATTTCCTGCTACTGTATTATCATTTTATCAGCCGAGAGATCAGTTACAATATATATTTTCCACACTATTCCATTCTTCTCAAACTGAATACTTAAATTAAGAACTCACTACTACCAGAAATCAGTGTGATCCCATAAATAAAAAACCTTTTAAGGGCATTTCTTCGGAGGCAAAATGTTTGACGGCAACGGACTTTTTTCTGTAACCAGGCCTTTTGCCTGCCAAACAATAAAAATATTTTTTTAAATACTTGAGCTCAGTGTCTACCTAGAAACAACTGTCTTTTTTACTAATTGTAGTTTCAGTATAGGAAAAAAAATCTTTAAGTCCGTTCTTCTCATTACCATGGAGCGTCCTCTTGTCATTTTCTTCAACAAAAACGTCTATAATTCATTTCCTGTTTGACAAATCAATGCAAAATAAAATTATAACGAAATTATAGTTATAAAAAATAAATACAGTAGACATGGCTACATTACAGTACTTATAAATAAATAAGAAAAGAGTGTCCAACGTAAAGTTATAATTCCTGTGGCACAAGTTGCGATCGATCATAACTTTTCTGGTAAAAACAATGGGAGTGTATCTTACCGCATGCAGGCAGTCATATGTGAAAGAAGCTATCAGGCGGATGTGCGGCTAGTTGATTTCTATCCAGGTGTTTGGAAGGTAAATATATCATAACCCTATATTTGGTTCGTGTAGTTTATCATTTATGTGTCTACTATATCGAGCTTATTTTATTATTTCAAAACTTTAATCTGCGTGTCAACTGATGCTCTTGGGTTACATATTTATGTTATAAAATATCAAAACTGATGCTTGTAAGAATTATGAGCTATGCATAATTATAGGCATAATTTTCATTTCCGTGGGTCTCATTACCCTGGTCAAAAGACCAGGGTAATGATAAAATATATTAATTTTGTCCTGAAATATGCACTTTTATGTGCGATCCACGAGTGCTGTAGAGTAACTACGACTATTGAATATCCTTGCATAAAGTTTTTTTTAATTCTTAGGACTCTTTTAAATTTCCTTATAAAAACTTGTTTGTAATTTATGATAACAGACATTAGAATAACGTAAAAACGATGTCACAAATTACTGAAGAGAAAAAAAAAAAGAACAGAAAAAACTAAGCAAGATCAGGAAAAGCATGCAGTGTATATAATATGGCTAACGGAGAAATAAAATATATGTATTCTGAAGAGAAGGAGGAAATATTTGAAAAAACTGTTTCTTCTGTAGGAAAAAACATCGATCTACAGAAAGGATTTTCTTCCTATAGAAAAAAAATGATTGTGAAGATTTTAAGGTCCAAAATTTTTTTCTCCACATAAAACAATTCTATCTGGCCATTCAGACTCGGAGTCATATGATATCTTTTACTTTAAGAAGTCTCAGAACAAAAAAAGAAGAATAAAAATTGTTCAAGTTGCTAATGTTTGCTATTGACTTCTATTTCAGTAAAAAAATACCATGAGAACAAAAAATAATTTTGAGAATTACTTAAACTCAACTTCTTGTACAAAACCAAACAAATACTGCTTTTGATTTTTCTTTTGATAATCGTGCTATTTTACTACTAGAGGACGCCCATAACTCTAATGCCCCAAAATCCGTTTATCTCGTGGGAACCGTACATTTTTTTCGGGATAAAAACTATCATGCGTACTTTCCCAGGACTCAAAGTAGCTCCATACCGAATTTAGAAAAAATCTGCTCAGTGATTTGGGCGAGAAGTAGTAACAGACAGACATACTTTCCCTTTTATAATATTCGTATAGAAGAAAAATCACTTTGTATGAATTTAAATCAAACGTTTTGTATGCAAATGAATTTTAAATTATCAAGACTGAACTAAGACTGGTTTCTAAGGGTACTATAATCACTAGTTACTTGATTATTTTTTAGGATGATACAAGGAATGTAAGTTGTTTTCAAACATATAAAACAAATGTTATGCTACAAAAACTATAACAAACATTTGTTAGAAGACGATTATTTTTAAATTAAAATATTTTATTTAGATATTTTTTAAATTTTTGGTTACTTTTATAATTACCTTGTTTGCAATTATCATTACCCTAGCCACAAAATTTTTGAACTTCGATATTACTAAATCTTCTCTATGAAAACGAGTCCCTTAAGTAAAAGTAGGTTATTTGACCTTTATTTTATCATAAAAATATGAATTCCAGTCAAAAAAGTAACATTTAAAATTGACCATGGTAATGAGACGAAGAATCGTTTTCCGAAGAATCACCCTTAAGTCTTCTCTAGTAAACAAGCGAATCTTATTTTGTGCGATATCTAGTAGGTACCCCAATAACTCACTTATGGCGCACTTGTAATACAATCAAATTATTTATATTAATGTAAATAATAAAAAAAATACGTGTGGCACTCGAGGACTGCCGCGGTAAAGCTATTGCATAGCATTTTTTATCAACTTATGCAATTATATTTCGCATACGTCTAGTCGCATGCACACAAAATCCCGTGTCGAAGTCTGGCGGCGAGCACTACGCCCCGACTCCCGAGCCACACCGAGGCGAAGTCTACCGAACTGAAACGACGTTAGACGAATGTTAGATGTTTTTCGTTACGGAATTTCTTGATTCAGTCGCCGCGCTCTAAGCCCGCGATAAAAGCTATGCAATAGCTTAAAAAGTAGATAAAAACTTTGTATTATTTCCAGCGACTAACGACCTGTACTCGTCTCACCCCGACAAGGCAGGCGCGTGGCGGCGCGGCGCCACGCGGCGGCTGCGGTCGTGCTGCTCGCGCAAGACGCTGCTGCGCCGCCTGCCCGTGCTGCAGTGGCTGCCGCAATACTCCTTCAGGAAGGGCCTGGCCGACATCATCGCAGGTTTGTGCACTCGGAATTACCGGAATCCGATACGCAGAAGGACGCTTGGAGCACTGAAAATTGTACTCTGTGCAAAGACAGTACAAGTGAAAATCGAAAAACTGGAAGATTTTATCCTTGATATTCTTCTTGACTTCAATTTTCAACAACAGTGTAACTCACAACCACAGTATAATATGACCCTGGTATATCTTAGAATAGCATCACACTTCATATTACTACTATCGACTCGATGTAGTTCGTACACTGAGCACAGGACCTATGGAAATTGCGCTGTACTGCCTGTACCTACATGTTTGTGTGAAGATGTACTACAAGCAAAGCTTTACGGTATTAACCTAATATGTAGTACTATTTTAACCGACTTCCAAAAAGGAGGAGGTTATATGTTCGGCTGTGGATATTTTTTTATTTTTATTTTTGTATGTTAAACGATTACTCCGCCATTTGTGAACCGATTTTCAAAATTTTTATTTTGTTATATTAGGTTTCACTCCAATTTGGTCCCATTTTCACAAAAATGGTGATCTCATGATGGGATCCATGAGTAATCGAGGGAACTCCTCAAAATTTATATGGAAACATATGATGATTTTGGTTTCATGAGAAGTATCCTAAGCATATGCTACCAAAACGCAAGATTTTGCACCAAGGTATACTATGGTTCCGAAGATACTAAGAGAACTCCGGATTCCTTATAAATAAAAGTTTGGGGGTTTAGGCGCTGTTTTAAGAACTGAAAGCATATGCTACTATGCAAATTACATTCATCATCATCATCATCATCATTACCACGTCAGGGTCAACAGTGTCACATGGTTGTATATGGATACAATATGCCCCCACAACACCATAATTATATCATCACGTTATGTCCTTATTATTGGTACTTTTCATAGCGATTTTAATAAAAATGTAATGTTGTTTCAAAATAAATGATTCAAGTTCCAAGCGACTTATGTACCACAAAATCGAACAACAAATTTAACCTTAACTCCAGAACGTAAGGCACACATTTGACATTACTTCTGAGATTCGAAAGAAAAAAGAGAAGTTGCTTCGATACAACAATAATATAAATCGAACCCTTAGTATGAAAATACATAGGAAAACAATCTACATCGTAATAGGAATAAGAAACAATCGCATTTATGAGTAAAAAAGTAGTTCGTACTTTAATGAATTTTTATTTATTTACACGATTTTGCTCCTTATTGCCATACATATACAGATCGAATTCCTATGCAAGTTTTAATGTGATATATTAAAATTGTTAAATTACCTAGCACGTGTTCACTTCGATTTTTTTTTAAATGTATTGTTTAAAATTATCTACTTGATATTTGTGAGTGTGACTCTTAACAAATTGTATTGTATTGATACGTAGAATATACGCGATGGTTTACTAGGTAACTAAAAAGAGTGAAATTATTATTTTTAACAAAAAATTAAAACCGACTTCCAAGGTAAAAACAATAATATCATCCTTATAATATGAACTAAAAAGTTAAATATTTTTTCCTATCTAATAGTGCCTTTTTCCGAATTCGGCTAAACCTCAACTATTTCTGTACTCAATCTTCATAATTTTGAAGTCGGTGCCAGTTCCAAAAGTTTCAAATATTCTGTCAGAGAACTGAAGATTCAGCTATCTGGTACCGACTTCAAAATGATGAAGATTGAGTATAGAAATAGTTGAGGTTTAGCCGAATTCGGAAAAAGGCACTATTAGATAGGAAAAATATTTAATACCTTTTAATTCATATTATAAGGATGTTATTATTGTTTTTACCTTGGAAGTTGGTTTTAATTTTTTGTTAAAAATAATAATTTTCAATGCTCTGAAATATAGGTCTACCAGAATCTGATGGCAAAAAGTGAGAAAATAAAATGACTCTAGCAATACGGGGGTAATTGGAATAAAACATTTTGATCCGTTTTTTTTTTCTTATAGCGGCTGATTCTGTGTGTTAAACATGCAAATATAAAAATTTATCCAATGATCAAGGATATTTTTTTAAAATCTGCCGTCAAAAATTGCCATCAGATTCTGGTAGACCTATAGTTCTTAACGTCAACGATGCGGATTTTGAATGGGTTGTTTTCTTTTTTTGATCTCCACCAGACGGCGCAACGATAGACACTTCTAGATTTTCTATTGGTTCCCCACCGATCTGAAATTATCTGCAGGTTGGCATATGGGTTGTGTTTCTAAAAAATCTTAGTGTCCTGTCAAGTGTGACATAAACCAAAATATCTTAAACCTAGTTTCCGTTAGCATAATATTAATATAAAACTGTATGTATTTATATATTTCCATATATTACTATGTTTTTTGCTTCGTCCCTCTAGTTTAAATTTCACGAAGAGCATACGCCTAAGCGATCATTGGCCTAAGCGATTAGGCCAGTATACTGGTAACAGTTTAGGAATACGCTGACATAATTTAATACTTGTCAAACTGAAAACTGACAACTGAACGAGTTTTGGCGGGCATGTTACTTTGACACTTCTTCTACTTTTTATTGTTGGTGTGGTTTTTATTATTTTTTCCCAAATTGTGTTATTTGGGTTTTTGATGTTCATTATTGGTAAAATATTAGCCATTAAATATCCGTTATCTTGCACAAATGCAGGTAAGATGTTGTCAAAACCAAAATGTATAATTCCTGTGACATTTGGTGTGAATAACGGCTATTTCTTTCGTGAGTTTTAACTAAAACATCGTTATAATAACTTTATTATCCTATTCGTTGGAATATTATTGCGTCTTTTTCAAATTGAAATGTATCAAGTTTTACATTCTTTTGCCCAGTTTTGTAGCGATTAATGATGGTATTACCGATAGTTGTCTACCCATACGCCATCTAGTTATTAAAATGAAAACTGTTTGACAATCAAATTAAAAAAATAAGAAAAGCCTCATTGTTTTTCCATTCTCTGAATGTGTGAAATTAACGAGATGTTAATTGGAACACAACAAAATTTAACATAAATCTTTTATGTTAACCTTTACCGATAAACTGTAGATAAAACATTAGTCAATCTTCGTGTAATAGGTTTATTTCCGTGATGTTTATCAACAATATCACAATAGATAGAACGAACCAGTAGGCCGACTTAGAATTAGTGTTCTAAAAAATTTATACGTTTGACGTAGTATGTCATATCGGCCGGCGCGCGCCCTGCGTTGCTGAGCCGTTCATATTATAGTATGCTTAAGAGCCTTATAAACTCATAATTTTAAAGCTACAAAGTTATAATAAAAATACAGCAATAATCTTCAGTATATCAACATTCCTTTCCCCGTTTTAAATTTTCTATTTTTGTTTATTATACTCATTATATTAGCTTCCAAAGTAATACCAATTTATTAAAATTGAAGCATACTTTCAGCATCTCCCTAGTATTTACAAATTACATTTATTTGAAACACACGACAATAGATAGACAATTTCATTAACTACGTCATATTGCCCGTTTTAAATTTTTTTTAGATCAATTTTGAACTAAGATAAGTAAAAAAAATAGGATTTTTGTGCGATATCGGCAACGCGTCAAATGTATGGTCAAGGTCGTTTGCTCGGGGGATGACCTTAAAGCGGTACCACGTGGTACGACGAGCCGATTTATCAGCTTGTTTGAAGTCGGTCAACTGGTTCGTTTTGTATATTGTACCAATATTTAACTGTAATTAAGGAACAAACAATAAGGTATAAAACTGAACTATATTCCATCGAACTGTGATATAATTATTAAAGCAACGTGTTGACTGTTGACCTTGTTTTTGAACCTGACATTTTCGTACGGCGTGCGGCCGCGCCACCCGCGCCTTGTCACTTTTTTTAAATTGGGGGGCAAACGAGCAAAAGGGTCACCTGATGTAAAGCAACTACCGTCGCCCAAGGACACTCACATCATCGGAACTTGCAGATGCGCCTTTAAGAGGGAATACACTCTTTTCTTCAAGGTTTGCAGGTCGTATTAGTCACTATATCTAGGGCCGAAACTATACATAGAATGAAAATATGATATATAATTTAGTTATAATATAAGTAAGATCTGAAACGCTGGGTCCTATACTGTATTTAGGTGGCGTTCTATTTTCCGACGTTGATATCCATTATTATAAATTCAGCCGAATGTTTTCGTATTATGCGTCGCCACAACTTGTATCAATAATCAATATTGAAGCTGCTAACTATTGTCTTAGCGCGTAAACACTAAATACCTGCTGTCGAAGTTCCGCATTCATGCGTAAAGACAAAACAGACGCTAAATTCTCAGCGGAGCCGTTAATTAAGGTAGCTTTTTAATCGACTTTCTATCGACGATCGTTGCGTCGTCGCTGCTTCGTTTACGATGTGTCTCATTGATGCGCCGCGTCGTCAGACTAAATATTTAAAGGGCTGAACGGAGAAGAGCGCGGAACCGGCTAACATAAAATAAAAAAACTCCTAATTTCAGTAGTCTGCAATTATGTGACGGTTAAACTTTTAGTATCGTCGTTGTGTCGTCGCGTCGCATTGTGCGGGCGGAAGTCGGGAGCTCCTCGCTGAGTCAGCGTTCCGCCCGGCCGACCCCGTCCAGACGTATTTTGCCTCCTAGGGGGGTGCCCTAGGAGGTAAAATACGTCCTTCTGCACAGGACATAAGGATCATTCTCGGTCATCTCCGAGGTTAAATAAATCCGAACGCACTACCAACATAACACTAACATCGCAAGTAATAGCTGCTGTAATTGTGGCCGCAATTATCTCAAATCGTTCGAGTTCCGCTCAGTTGGTTCCAATGACACCTCCATGCTAGTCCAACACGTGCTATATATTGTGTTATAATATGGATCTATACGTTATGCCCAGGGTTCAATCTAAGGGTGGGCACTGGGCGAGCCGGGCATTTGCCCAGAGCGGCAAAAAATGAAGGGCTGCAAATTGACTTATTCCTATCTTCCAATTTATAACCATTAGCCATCCACCACCCGAGTTTGAAGATTATATCTTCTAACCTCCTTTAGGTTGGATAGTGGAAATATTTAAGTATTTTACATAATATTCCCCCCATTATCCCCTTAAAAAACTAGCTCATGACTTGTATAGTTTACTGTATTAGGCGGCAAAAATTATCTTTGCGACGGATCGGGCCCTGGTTATGCCTAGGTGTAGTCTAAGCAAGTACCGCAACTGCCCGTGACCGGCGGTAACCGGTGACTGGTGATGGTGACACTGTCCAGTGTCTAGTGTTGAGGTCAGCCATTACCGCGTCGCGTCGTCCGCTTCCATCTGTTAAACTGTACTCAATCACACGAGCACTGACAGTTGCAGACTGTAGAGTGATCTAGTACTCGTCTTAATCTAGTATAAAATGTTCGGACTTAGGATATTGAAGTAACTCAAATACAATGCATCTTATTATAATTAGAAGCTTGAGTCGAATACTAATTATGAGCTGTTTTTATATTTCATCTTACTCCAAATTATAGTCTATATCCGTTTAGTTTGAAGTAATTCATGAAGAGGCAAACCGAAGAACTTTTTATCGACCAATTTTAGCAATGCACTATGACTCACTAGGAACACATTCTGTTATTAACTACTAGCTGTGCCCCGCGGTGTTACCCGCGGTTTAAGTGATATAACTATAATAAAAGATAACTATAAGATATAACTATAAGAAAAGATACTATGAAAAGTACCAATAATGAGTCAAAACGGGACGATACATGGTTCTATAATGGTTTATGGTAGTTTAGGAGACCCCTTACGGGAATGATAATCGGAGATAATATATTGAATATTTATTGGGCGCAACTAGTCGCGCGCGCCTGCACCCGAACACTGGCCTTACTGCCATTTACATACATGTACAATACTCATACAACATACATAGAATACCCTTACAGTAGTGATGATGATGATGATGAATGTAATTTGCATAGTAACATATGCTTTCCGTTCTTAAAACAACGTCGAAACTCCCAAACTTGTATCTATAAAGAGTCAGGAGTTCTCTCAGCACCTTCCGAACCATGGTATACTTTGGTGCAAAATCTTGCTTGTTGGTAGCATAATATGCTCAGAATACTGCTCACGAAACCGAAGTCACCACATGTTCCCATATAAATTTTGAGGAGTTCCCTCGATTTCTTATGGATCCCTTCATCAGGTCACCACTTTCATGAATATGGTACCAAATTGGGATGATAACCTATACACCAAAAGAAAAATTTTGAAAATCGGTTCACAAAAGGCGGAGTAATCGTTGAACATAAAAAAACGAACATAACACCTCCTCCATTTTTAAAGTTGGTTAAAATTGTAGCCTATGTGTTATTCTGATGTATAAGCTATATTAAAGTTTCATTAAAATCCGTTCAGTAGTTTTTGCGTGAATGAGTAACAAACATCCATACATCCATACATACATACATACATACATCCAAACTTTCGCCTTTATAATATGAGTAGGATGATTTATGGACTACACACTTATATTAACTCGTCTACTTAGTAAGTGCGTATCGTGTGTTCGCAGGCACGACAGTGGGTCTGACGGTGATCCCGCAGGCGATCGCGTACGCGGGCGTGGCGGGGCTGCCGCCGCAGTACGGGCTGTACTCGTCGTTCGCGGCGTCTTTCGCGTACGCGGCGCTGGGCTCGGTGCGCGCGTCGGCCGTGGGCCCCACCGCCATCGCCGCCATCCTCACGCGCGAGAACCTGCACGGCCTGGGCCCACCCTTCGCCGTGCTGCTCGCCTTCCTCTCCGGCTGCGTCGAGCTCGCCATGGGCGTGCTGCAGCTCGGTCAGTATACCACGGTCTACCTGTGCGGGGTTAGCATGCCTCCTGCAGGTGTCAAACATTTTTCGCAGCTGCCATACATATGACATTCTCTCTACTTTGACGAAGTCCTCTACACTGTAGAGTCTACAGGACCTCATGCTCACCCCTCGGAGTGAATCATCAAGTTGACCTTTGGTACGTGGTCATATTCACCAATAAATTTAAAAGGTGTGTTTAGAAAAGCCAGTAATATATCGCCCTTGCGATTGCTGCGGTGTCACGGGCGTGCCTGTTCGTGGCATACAATCAGAGGGATTGTAGGCGATCCGTTTGCTCGTTTGTATGATGTACACCATTTTTTATAGAAAAAGGAAGCTATTATCGTAAGAAGTCAGTGTGACCATGTGTTTAAGTAACATGCAACATTTTTTACATCTATTACGCTACAGGCTGTAATTGACAATTTCCTCTGTGATGTGTTTACAGTTTACACAAATAACATACAACGGAGAATGAACTCAGCTTAGTAATTACAGCAAAAAACTGTTAAGATAACCTTAGAAGTTTTTTTTTTTAAATATTATTATTTATTGTTTTAAATAATTTTAATTATTGTTTTATATCATTTTAATTGTTGCGAAAGTGTGTCCTATCTGTCGGCCCAAACCGCTGAACCGATTTAGCTGTTTGATATGGTGATACTTTTTATCCCGGTAAAATGTACGGTTCCCATCGCGATAAACAAAATTTGGCGCAACGGGGTTGCGGGTGTCTTCTAGTATCATTATAAGTTATTGGTGATAACTGATAACAATATGAAGAATACATATTTTATATCGAACCATGTTATAATACGGAAAAGTACAACGCAGAAAATTGCATAGAAATTCCATGGCACAAGTTATGACATTCAATAGTAATATTTTATATTACGCAATCAATTTTATCGTCGATTTCTGTGGAAACTACTATGTTGTAAAATATGTAGTTTCATTATATCACTGCACTTACTATGGTTAGTTGGTTACCCACTACACACACGACAATATATAAGTCTATTGCAACCAAATTTTGTTGTAGTCAGTAAAGTTGTAGTAATTAAATGGAAACAAAAAAAAATCTACCAAAATATGAATATGCCCACGCTTGCACTATCAGAGAAGTTCATTCATAGGCAGATTGCGGACCTGCGTAATTTGGTCGCGTTATGTCAAACCCAGCCGACAGATCGCGACTAATACCTATTGAATTGACATGAACCAACCAAATGACGTAGGAACGTCAACTGCCTATGAATCAATTTCTTCGATAGTACTTTTTATTTCTATGCAGATTATGCATGGTCAATGGTGATACTTTAATTAGAAGAAGAAAACATCCATACTGAGCTTTTTTTAGATTAAGATCATAATTAATTGCAATTTTAAAGAAACTGTTCATTAGCTCCTCATACTACTGACTATTTACGAGTAGTAATTTGTGGTTAGATATGTACTTAAGCCAGCTGTTTCTCATACATTATGTATCATGTAACTTTCACACTTTTACTTGTCAATTATACAAAGTAACGACTACTCTGTATGTATGTAGCATCACAGAAATTCACTGGCAGATGGTGCGTCTTGTTTTGTCCGTTATGTAAATTCAAAATTAATCTGTAGGTTGAAATTGACACAATTTTCATATTGTGGAAATCCGCCATTTGCTTTTGAATTTTCTCTTATAGTACATATGGTCGCTACTCGCTGCATTAAGCATTTGTGTACTAACCCACAATTATTTTTCTGTTGGTTTATGAATGCAGTCTTGTTCTAAATGATCTAAAGAACATGACTGCATTCATAACTCAATACATAACATACATTTTGCATTTATTTGGTGTAGATCTGTGATTGAGTTTGTCATTGAACAATGAAGTGATGGTGCAGGTTTCCTGATCGACTTCATCAGCGGGCCGGTGTCTGTGGGGTTCACGTCGGCGGCCGCCATCATCATCGCCACCTCGCAGGTCAAGAACATCCTCGGCCTGAGCTTCCCCGGCGGCAAGTTCCTCCAGGTGAGACCAGCAGACCTGCACCCAGCAGGGGATGTGTCTCGGTATTCGTATTTCGTAATATTACCATTATATCAGTTCAGGAGCTACGAATACCATTTAGTATTCGTAGCTCCTGAACGGATGAACATTGAACGGTCTAGGCGGTGTTAAAAAACTTATAACTTATATACTTTGGTACTACTAATTGAAGAATAAGTTTTTTTTAATACTTATTTTGTATTTTTTCTGTTTTGTAAGGGTGAAGCCAAACGAGCGTAATTTGTGAGTTGTGAGTCGCAGAATTTCTGCCGCGTAAATAACGCGTTTCCATACATGATACAAATCATGACTCACAAAACTACGCTCGTGTGAATCAAACAGGAATTTTGTATGAAACCACTACGAAACTGAATGCAGCAGAATTCTGCCCGGCAGAAATTCTGCGGCTCACGATTCACAAATTACGCTCGTTTGGCTTCACCCTAAGTGTTGTGTGGTGACAAAATATTAGTATTCGTAAGTATTCTTCTTAATATATTCTTATTTAAAACGCTTTAAGGCGATAAGAGGTTAGACGTGTTCGCTTGTCTGGAATAATTGCGATTTTGATGATTCTAAGCAAGCTCTCAATTTGCTAACCGACAATTCCAAGATGTCCTTATGATTTTTCATTGCAAGTTTATCTATGCGGTCGTTTTATTGTGAACGTCGATGACGTCATTATCCAGCTTACCCCAGGTCTCGTGGAAGACGAGCGTGCCGCGTGCGACGGTATCAAACAACAAAAACCGCGGAAAATCAATTGACACAGCACAGATGTAATTATAATAACGAGCGACGTCGACACTTTCAGTGACCTTCGCCGCGGGGCAAATTAACTTTCAACAACAGTTTTTACGATGTCAGTAGGCCTATTGAAACAAGTAGAGACCGATGGATGGTTCGATTTCGGTTTCAGCCTGAACCCAAACGACAGCTGAACTGTTTACTGAAAAACCACCGAACTTTTTAACTAACATATTTTAGGTAGACCGTCGCAGCGACTTGTGATACATCACGATTTAGGGTTGTGCTTTATTTCGTCTGCTACACAATTATTTGCGTAGTTTGGTTATAATTTTTAAGTGTTGATTGTTGTTGGTTACAAATTACACCTCAACGTCCGTAACAGTAGGACTCACCTAAAGCTCTGTAATTCCAGGTGTGGGCGGGGCTGTACGAGCACATCGGCGAGACGCGGCTGTGGGACGCCGTGCTGGGCGTCTCCTGCATCGTGCTGCTGCTGCTGCTCAGGGTCAGTACATTCACTGTCCGAGGCCGGAACATCGTCAGCGGGCCTTTAAAAGGACGGGTGTATTTTACTCGCCAAAAGACGAAATCGAATACGACCTGCCTTGTTTTAAAATATTCTACTAACAAAAAAAGAATGCGGGCTGATCGAATACATCAAAGGGTGGTTTTTGATGGTGGTAGTCTTTAAGGGTATTTACCTTACTCACACCTCATTTACAGTTTAAGAGTAGGAGGAGGGATATTGTTTAAGATGTTCTTTTGATATTTTTGGGCTAAAATAAATTGTCATCCACAAAGTATCATTCGCAGAAGGTGAAGGACATCCGCGTGGGTGGCGCCGAGGAGACGGACGCGGAGGGCGCGGCAGACGGGGAAGTGGGAGAGGGAGGTCGCGGCGCGCTGGCGCAGGCGCTGTGGTTCCTGTCCACGACGCGCAACATCATCGTGGTGCTGGCGTGCGCCGCGCTCGCATACTACTTCGACACCAAGCAGCTGCAGCCCTTCGTGCTGACCGGTGAGTGGACAGACCACCTTCTTCTTTGTTCTCACCTATAAGGTAAGAACAAAGAAGAAGGAAGGAAGGTAGGTACTATACGACAAGTTTTTTCGGTTGTGTGTTCTTTGATCTTTCTACGTGTGCACTGTAGAAAAACGAAGATCGTTGAACGCTCCTTTATCTTTCATCATGAGCTGTATGGGCGTGTTCCAGGCGAGGTGAAGCCGGGTCTGCCGCCGCTGTCGCTGCCGCCGTTCTCGGCGACGGTGGGCAACCACACGTACAGCTTCACGGAGATGGCGTCGACGCTGGGCTCCGCCATCGTTGTCGTGCCGCTGCTCTCCATCCTCGAGAACATTGCGCTCGCCAAGGTCTTCGGTGAGTCAATGAATGATCAAAGTTGGTGGTCGAGACTCGAGCCCCCAACATTACAATTGATCTTCTAGTGCCGCGATGTAGCCGTCAGGACTCATGTGTCACGATAATATGTCTATCATTGATGTCTATTTAGTATTTGTGATTTGACACGATAGACCTGACGGCTACATCGTGGCACCTGGTGGCAAATAGAATTTCAACAACCTTCATTGTGACAGTAAGGTCAATCTCGCAATGCCAATGTATTATTGTTCTCTATGCGCAATGCATTGCGGGAGGGAAAGTCTGACAACGCACATATTTTACTCGATTTGACTAAAAACTCCCGTGCGACCGTTTTTCTTCCGTGCGACCGATCAATACAAAATATAGTGAGACCGTATCGTTTTGTGTCGATCGGAATTCGGTCGCTGTCGGAAGCGAAGCGAATGCGTCACAATGTGCGCCACAGATGAAAGTGTAACTAATGTTGTTTACGCTGAATGTGTACCAGGAGAGCGGGCTTTGCAGCTGGCCTTGTACACGATTACAGTCAGAGGTGTAACAAGCCCTGAGGAGTTCTGCGGGGCTAAAATAGTAACGTTTTGCAATTCCTCCAGAAAATGAATTGTCAAAACTGTCAAACTGACAAATGTCAAATTAGTACAAATTGTGCAAATTACTAGACATATGAATTGCAAGCAGAGTGATTTTTAAAAAATGAATCATAATTATGATTTATATTTTAAAAATCACTGCTTGCAATTCATATGTCTAGAAATTTGCACAATTTGTACTAATTTGACATTTGTCAGTTTGACAGTTTTGACAATTCATTTTTTGGAGGAATTGCAAAACGTTACCATTTTAGCCCCGCTGTTTACAAAACTGCGTCAGCCGTAGCTCCTAGCCACGCGATTAGGCTTGCCAGGTGTCCGGCTTTAGCCGGACATGTTAGGCTTTTTGCAGTCGCGTCCGGCCAAATATGTACGTGTTTGGCCTGTCCGGCTTTTGTCAGGCTTTTTGTCAGAGTGGCGATTCGTACGACGATGGGCGGACGAGCGCCCGACCCGAACGGACAAGGGCGAGCGGAGAGCAAACTATCTTCCGGCCCGCGATTCGCGCCGCGCCGCGCGTGGCGTGCGTGAGCGTGGTTACCCCGCCCCGCTGCTCGCACCGTCCGCAGACAGGTTCGCGCCCGTTAGTCTGCCCTAGGAACGCGTGGCGTTTGCGCGTGCTTGGCGTGTGTTCACGTACAATTAAGTATTTCAGTTAGCGGCGACCGTATTTTTGGTGAGTTAGTTTTATATTTTCCTATTTGTAGCATTAATGTGTTATTGACAAACCTCAAATACAAGTACAACATCTTTGTTTCAGATCTCTCTATTAGTCATGTCGAAAAGAAAATGTATATTTTCTGACAGTTTAAAAAGTCAATACAAGATGTTCAAATCTGGCAAAGAGCCATGGGACGCAAAATGTGTAATTTGTGATCAAATAATTTCCATTGCTAATAAGGGCAAAGCTGACTTAGAAAAGCATTTAAATACCGAAAAACACAAAATGAAGATTCGTAGTACGGCATCTACATCAAGAATTGATATTTTCATGGAATCCAATGCGAACTTAAATCTTCAACGGAGCGTTCGGGCCACAGAAGCTACTCTGGTTTATCATACCGTTAAACATCACGAATCATTTAACTCACTAGATTGCACAGCTCCACTTTGCAAGAGTATATATCCAGATTCGAAAATCGCAAAAGATGTAACCTGTTCCCGCTCAAAAGCTGAAGCTATCCTAAAAAATGTTTTAGGCCCATTTGCCCAAGAAAATATGTTAAAAGAAGTGTCAAAAATCAGATACTTGAGCGTCTCCACAGATAGTAGCAACCATGGTGCTATTAAGCTATTTCCTGTGCTTATACAATATTTCAACCCTGAAAAGGGAGGAATTCAAGTTAAATTACTGGAGCTACAGGCCTTACCGAACGAGACTGCTGAAACAATATCCACTTACATACACACCATTTTGACGGACAAAAACTTATTGGATAAATTAATAGCTTTTTCAGTGGACAACACCAATACTAACTTTGGCGGTAGAGAGAGAAGTGGGACCAACAGCGTCTACAGTAGACTCAAATCAGCTACTCAAAACGATGATATGGTCGGTGTTGGATGTATTGCACATATCTTCAGCAATTCCGTACATCACGCAATCGAATCTTTACCAATCTGTGTAGACAGCATAGTGATGCAAATGCACAACCATTTTGCCAGCTTCACAGTTCGTACTGAAGCTTTAAAAAAAGTTTGTTCAGAATTGGAAATTGATTTTAAACGTATGCTTAGCCATTCAAAAACCCGCTGGCTATCTCTTTATCCCGCCATAGAGAGAATCTTGCAAATGTACGAGCCATTAAAGTCATACTTTCTTTCACTGAGTTATCCGGCCAGAACATTGCAAATGTTTTTCGAAAATGACTTCTCTGAGTGTTATTTATGGCTCTTACATTCTTTCATGTCTATATACCAAAGCCGAATCAAACACACTGAAACTGCTGATATTTCTGTCAATGAAGTAATTGATCAGTGTTCGCAAGTAGTGGAAAATATAAACGAAAGATTGGAACAAAATTTTTGCCCAATGAAAGTGACCGAAATTTTACGGCGTTTATCGGAGGCTCGTCGGGATGAGGTAGAAGATTTTAAACAAAACATGAGAAGAATGTACAATATTGCCAAAGATTACCTGAATTCCTGGACCAGTGAATTTTGTACTGACCTAAAACACTTTCAGTGGATGACTTTAGCTAATATTCCAAGCTGGGAACAAGGGGCAAAAACGATAGACACTTTGTCTAGAAAAAATGTACAGTTAAATGACAATAAATTTTTTGATCAGTGGCAAAACTTCATAAAATTTTTAAAGCAACACGAAGATGACTCTGACTTTAAAAAGCTGTTGGCACATCAGAAGTGGACCTCGTATTTTAAATCATTTAATAATGAAGAATTTTATTCGGAACTGCTTAAGTTGGCAGAATATTATTTTGCAATACCAGGCCACAATGCCAACGTTGAAAGAGTTTTCTCTTTAATAAACGCCCAGTGGACAAAGGAACGCAGTAGACTACAAACAGATACAATTGCTAAGATGATGTTCTTGTTATGCAATTTAAAATTAACATGTAAAGAATTTTACGATATGATTTCTAAGGAAAACGAAATTCTTGACAAAGTAGGTGCAAGTGCCAAATATAACTAGATTTTGTTATTTTTTAAAGATTTTAAATTGTTCTATAAATACCTACTATAAAGTAAATTCTTACCTAGCCGTAAAATTAATATTATCTTTTTGTTACTTTCCAGAAGAATGATTATTTTTATTTGTTTTATTATATTTTTTAGTTTATAGTATTAAGAATGCCAAAAGAGAGCTATATTCATTTGTTTTTTAGTTTTAATAATATTTAATTATCTACAAAAGACTGATGATCCATTTGTAAGTAAAACTGTAATAGTGTAACTTAATAAACATTTCAAATTCGTAAACGAGTTTTTTTATTATAAATATTATGTCCATCTTTTAATAAATATCGAATATCCTCACTTTTCACCACGTATAAATACTTTTTTCAACAGCCCAGCTGTAAAAACATTATGTTTGGCAATAAAAAAAACATGTCCGGCTTTTAGGCTAAAATGTCCGGCCTTATATAGTGCGCAGTCCGGCCTTTGCATTTTATGGCCTGGCAAGCCTACACGCGATACACAATTTAAGGCGACGCCTTGATAATTTGGCTGTAGTGATATCGATTTTTCTCAGCAATGACTAAATTAAAGTTCATTGTCAGTATTCATCATTTCTTTGTCTTTGAATTACCCATAGCATAACACGATTGGTCAACTTTTATAACACAGAATAATCAATCAAAAAGACCTCTGTAAAATAAGGGATTCTAATTTTGCCAACAGAGGAGAGTGATTTAAGCTTCCAAAATTTGTACATAGATTGGTTCAAGCATACACTTTAATTTGCACATAGCTTATATGAAATATATTTATGGTTTTTAACTACGCGACGACCATTTTGTCGCTTACGCCCTTTCCATTTCTTGTTTTCTATGAGAGGACGGGCCGGCCTCTAATAGAAATCAAGCAATCTAAAACATATCCAACACGGTTTTTTACTTTAACGCGGCGTCACCTTAAGCTGCACGTCCACTGGAACAGAATCGGAGCGTACGGAGCGGACGGAGCGTCGTAATTTACGAAATGCCGATGGGGTGCGTCCACTGCATTCGGATTCAGCATCGGCAATTTAGTTTTTTTTAGTCCGTCATAGCTTGTTAACGTGCATTTGCATTATGGAGGATAGTGACGAGGATATTGTTGTAATTAGCTGTATTTTATCAGAGCAACTTTCATTCATTATTTGCCCAATTTCATCCCAAATATTGTCTCTCCTCAGTTGGTTATGATAATGTTGATGTTTTAGATTGTAAAGTTTTTCATATTTTTCCACTAAAGTTATTAAAATATAGCCGTCGAGTCGACGCAAACACGTCAGAACTTGAAACCTTCGGAATCCGAATGACGCGTTCACTGTGGATGACGTCATCGGTATAAATACCGGTCTATCATTTTCGCGTATCAGATCTCCGTCGCGTAGCATCGAAACGCTTCGATGCTACGCGACGGAGATCTGATACGCGAAAATGATACAAATGTGGACAAAGCCTTAGGCGCAGAAATGCCGATCCAGTGGACGCAGTACCATAGAAATCAATACAAAGCAACAAATCCGTACGCTGCGTACGCTTCGATTCCGATCCAGTGGACGCGCAGCTTTATATTTAAGTACTTTTAAAGAGTGCCAGTTAATATTCATAGTTAACACGCTAACCATTTCAGCGGAGGGCGCGGCGGTGGACGCGACGCAGGAGATGGTGGCGCTGGGCGTGTGCAACATCGTGTCGTCGTGCGTGCAGTCCATGCCGGTGTCGGGCGCGCTGTCCCGCGGCGCCGTCAACCACGCGTCCGGCGTCGCCTCCCCCGCCGCCGGCCTCTACAGCGGCGCGCTCGTGCTGCTCGCGCTCCAGGTACACACCAACGAATACTGTTGTTACGTGCTAGGGTTCGAAGGATTTGGAGAGAAAGCCCTGCTAACCCTTCTGAAGACTTTATTCGCTAGCACTAGGTCCAACACAAAGCACTAGGTCCAAACACTAAGCACTCACGATGTCCTAGGTCGTAGTCTACGACCTAGGACATCGTGAGTGCTTAGTGTAACCTACGACTTGGCTACGACTCGTAGCCAAGTCGTAGGTTACACTGGTAAGTGGTATCACTAGTTTTCACTTCGAAGTCGCCTCGAAGGTAGATCAAACTGAACTGTACTGGCTCGCCTCTCTGCGGCTATTTATATGGGCCGAAACGAGCCCCAGACTATTCCAGAAAGTTCCTTTCTGGAACGTACCCGACTCGCGTAAACATGATCGACCGGGTTGGATGTTTCTGGAAAGTTCACGCATGTACCCGGTCCACACTAGTTCAACTAACGCCATCTAGTATTGAGTAGGGGGTTTTATGTTGTCTTTGCGCCCTGAGTGGTTCTACTGATTGACGCTAGATGGCGCCAGCTCCTTTGTGCTTTGAGTGTTCGTAACACTACTCACGAGGTACACACTACGTACCGCGCTGACAGGCGATTTATGCCAACGCAATAACCTAAACTCCCGGGTCGTAATAAAATGCGTAATAGCGCCATCTAGTAATGAGTGGATGTTTGAATTATATTTATTGAATGTGAGTTATTGAGGGCGCTACTGTTACAAAAATTGAATAATCTATCATCGCCATGTTTAAGACTGTCTTGGATAGTAGAATAGCTATTACTCATGAACAAAGTGTGCCGTTCCAGTACTTCACGCCGTACTTCTACTACATCCCGAAGGCGTCGCTGGCGGCCGTCATCATCGCGGCCGTCGTGTTCATGATGGAGCTGCACGTCTTCAAGCCCATCTGGCAGACCAAGAGTGAGTCCAAGTAACCCATAACGAGTTTTAACTTTCGACAAATCGTAAAACTCTTATTCTTTGTACTATCAGAGAAGTTGATTCATAGGCATACCTATGGCGGATCTACGTATAATCGTAGCGTTATGTCAAACCCAGCCGGTAGATGACAACTTTAAACATTTAATTAACTGTTAACATGGTCCGACCAAATAACGTAGGTCCGTCAACTGCATAATATGAATCAATTTCTTCGATGGTACTTACATCACTCGTTCGACAATGTAGGAAGAATAAATTTATCCAAGTTGCATACTTTGTTATTTTATTAATAATATCTATTACTAAGTGTTAGGTACATATTATACTTATTAAATTACATTTTTATACCAAATATCTGTTGGTAAACTGTGCATGATTATCGGCCGCGCATCTACATTCTAGAACTACAGTCTACTTAGTAGTTAGGACCTCGGAAGAGCTCTCGTTCTAAATCATTATTATGTAAAAGATTTAATAAAGTTATCAATAACCTCATTACAGAGGTGGACATAATCCCGGGCGTGGTAACGTTCGGCGCGTGCCTGCTGACGCGGCTTGAGCTGGGCATCGCGCTCGGCATCGCCGTCAACCTGTTGTTCCTGCTCTACGCCTCCGCCAGACCCTCCGTCAAGGTCAGACATCACACCTCACACCTCACACCACACATAACAGAGATGGACATAATCCCGGGCGTAGTGACTTTCGGCGCGTGCCTGCTGACGCGGCTGGAGCTGGGCATCGCGCTCGGCATCGCCGTCAACCTGTTGTTCCTGCTCTACGCCTCCGCCAGACCCTCCGTCAAGGTCAGACATCACACCCCACACCTCACACCACATATAACAGAGATGGACATAATCCCGGGCGTAGTGACTTTCGGCGCGTGCCTGCTGACGCGGCTGGAGCTGGACATCGCGCTCGGCATCGCCGTCAACCTGTTGTTCCTGCTCTACGCCTCCGCCAGACCCTCCGTCAAGGTCAGACATCACACCCCACACCTCACACCACACATAACAGAGATGGACATAATCCCGGGCGTAGTGACTTTCGGCGCGTGCCTGCTGACGCGGCTGGAGCTGGGCATCGCGCTCGGCATCGCCGTCAACCTGTTGTTCCTGCTCTACGCCTCCGCCAGACCCTCCGTCAAGGTCAGACATCACACCCCACACCTCACACCACATATAACAGAGATGGACATAATCCCGGGCGTAGTGACTTTCGGCGCGTGCCTGCTGACGCGGCTGGAGCTGGACATCGCGCTCGGCATCGCCGTCAACCTGTTGTTCCTGCTCTACGCCTCCGCCAGACCCTCCGTCAAGGTCAGACATCACACCCCACACCTCACACCACACATAACAGAGATGGACATAATCCCGGGCGTAGCGACTTTCGGCGCGTGCCTGCTAACGCGACTGGAGCTGGGCATCGCGCTCGGCATCGCCGTCAACCTGCTGTTCCTGCTCTACGCCCCCGCCAGACCCTCCGTCAAGGTCAGACATGACACTAAATACTACTTCACCAAAAAAAGTCAATTGGGATACCCAAAAAGTTTACATTTTGCCGTAACCACAGACTGAGTGCTAGGATGACCTTAAAATAACAGCGGATGCTACAGTAACTACAAAATATATTATTGCTAAAGTAACAACGCATCAATGCTTGAAGATTGAGAGTCGCCTCTCTATAATAAGCTACGAGCTTATCTCTTAATTGCTATTAGTAATGAATGCACTCATTACCTCAGACAAACTGCTACACCGGTTTTATGGGATACTACTGTTCTTATTTCCATTTCTTGTTAAAGATTAAGTTTATTGTTCTAACATATGTGGTGACGTTGCAGATTTCGGCGGCGGTGTCGGGCGGCGGGCATCGGTACTGGCTGGCGAGCGTGGACCGCGCGCTGGCGTTCCCGGCGGCGGAGCGTGTGCGGCGCGCGCTCGCCAAACCGCCCCCCGACCGCCCCCTCGTCATCGACGCGCAGCACGTACAAGCCGCTGACTTCACCGCAGCTGAGGTCAGTCGCCAAATATTTGCGAAGGGTTATTATGGTGTTACGGATACGGACACGTAGTGTCATCTAGTGTCAAACCAGCGAAACTGATCAGGGAAACACAGACAACATAAATCCCCTACTCAATACTAGATGGCGTTAGGTATATGTTTACTTACGCGTATTTGCTAGAAAGTTCCCACACTTGTTTACTTGTTTACATGAATCGAAACTTTCTGGAATTCGTCTCGCCATATAAATAGCCGCAGGTAGACGGCCCGGCAATTCAGTTTCATCTGAGCGATCTTCGAGGCGACTTCGGAGCGAAAACAAGTGATCAATAGTGAGTGAACCACTGTGAACCTCCGACTTGGCTACGACCTAGGAAAGTGATAGTGCTTAGTGATTTGGATCTAGTGTTTAGTTGTGTGAGACTTAGTGCTAGTAAAGTCTTTTTAAGAGTCAGCAGGTCTTTTTCTCCAAATCCTTCGAACTCTAGCACGTAACAACTGGTGTCAGAAGTGGGATTTGGAGATGCCATTGACTCCGAGAGAGGACTTCAAGGGGAGTGTCAGGACAAGGGCGCAGCGAGCTGCTGCCATTGACTCCGAGAGAGGAATTCAAGGGGAGTATGAGGACAAGGGCGCAGTGCCATTGACTCCGAGAGAGGACTTCGAGGGAAATGTCAGGACAAGGGCGCAACGGGCTGCGGAGGCCACACCCACTGGGGACCAAGCTCCGCCCCCTTCGGGGCAGGTCCCAACCGTTGGCCCCGTATGTCAATTACGATAGAGAACTACGAGTACCAGTAGACCTCTTGACAGGAGGGTCACCGGGGGAACCAAAGACCGTACAAGACTATGTCTGCGATTTAAGGGAAAAGATGCGCTATATACACGCCATGGTTCGGGAAAATGGGTTACAGTCAAGTGAGAACATGAAGACCAGATACGACCGGAAATCGAACACGAGCGGCTTCGAAGAAGGGTCACTGGTGTGGCTGCATAACCCAACTCGCCGAAAAGGGAAATCTCCAAAGTTGCAGACCAAGTGGGACGGCCCATACAAAGTGGTTACCCGATTGAATGATGTGACTTACAGGATTCAAAAGCAACCAAGAGGGACATTTAAAGTGGTACACATAGACCGTCTGGCGCGTTACCATGGCAGTAACAACGATGCTCGGGACGAGCACCTCTAAGAGGGGAGTGGTTTTACGGGTACGGATACGTAGTGTCATCTAGCGTCAAACCAGCGAAACTGATCAGGGAAACACAGACAACATAAATCCCCTACTCAATACTAGATGGCGTTAGGTGTATGTTTACTTACGCGTATTTGCTAGAAAGTTCCCACACTTGTTTACTTGTTTACATGAATCGGAACATTCTGGAATTCGTCTCGCCATATAAATAGCCGCAGGTGGACGGCCCGGCAATTCAGTTTCATCTGAGCGATCTTCGAAGCGACTTCGGAGCGAAAACAAGTGATCAATAGTGAGTGAACCACTGTGAACCTACGACTTGGCTACGACCTAGGAAAGTGATAGTGCTTAGTGATTTGGATCTAGTGCTTAGTTGTGTGAGACTTAGTGCTATAAAGTCTTTTTAAGAGTCAGCAGGTCTTTTTCTCCAAATCCTTCGAACCCTAGCACGTAACAATACTAAGTCTGTCTCCTGTGCCCGGACAGGGACAATAAATTAAAACTATGAGATATAAATAAAAGAGAGTTATCAAATTACAAATTTATCAAAGATTTAAAAAAAGAACCTAGTCAGCGGAAAAGCGGGAACGTGGGAACGAAACCTAGCCTCAGTCACTTTCTTAGTCTCGGAATCAAACGGGTTTTTGAGAACACTGCACTTAACTTTGGGCACACTTAGCAACGCGCGGGACTCCAGCTCCGCAGGTCTCCAGTGCAACCAATGCAGCAAGCGCAGGGGTATTGGCCGGCTGTTGATGGCCAAGGTGGCCGGGTCTCCCGTAGGCGGTGGCTAGTTCAGCGGTGTGGTGTAGAAGTGCGTAAGTCAGCTGTCTTCATCGGCAGCCACGTGGCGAGGGCTCCAAAGTGGCAAATCTCTGTCCAGAAGCACTAAATCGCCGGTACTTCAGTCGGAACGTGGTAATAGCCGGTAATTTCCAGCCGTAACGTGGCAATCTCCGGTATCTTCAGCCGGAAGGTGGTACCCATGGAATTTTATACCAGAGTCTTAGGAGGTATTCGTTGATGGCCGCATGCACGTGTCCCAGAACCGAAGTCATTTTGTTATTTTAGTTAATTTTGTTATGACATCAAAAATCATAAAGTTAATATTACTATTATAGTAGAAAATTAGTTTTGGAAAATAAGATTATAAAATGAAAAGGACTTTACGATCTGATTGTCTTCCAAGATGAGACAATCATCCATCATGAACAAGCATGTGACCTGTCATACAACATATATTTAACAATTTTGACAAAATAAATATCGTTTTCGCTAAACAATAAAAGTGAATTAAAACGATATTAAGCTGAATTAAAACAGTTATAAATTAAGAAACAAATACCTTGAAAATCTGCTACAAACACACTTATAATATACTTACATCACTCACCGATAACAGGGGAAGATTTTAAAAATCAAAAAAAATGACAAGCAAAACGGGGGGTTTTTATAGTAGCCGTTGAGTATGCTTTTTTATTTGCCAGTTGCAAACTGTCAAAGCATTTAACCCGGAAGGACATGTTTTTTTAATAGAAAAAAATATATTTTAACATTGTAAAAATTAAGAGTAGAAAAATACTTTCAAAAAAAAACATTTCTTTTTATTTAAATACAAAGGGTAAATATCCTATAAATATATCAGATATACCTACAGAGAACTATATTA
This sequence comes from Cyaniris semiargus, assembly GCA_905187585.1. Classification (NCBI taxonomy): domain Eukaryota; kingdom Metazoa; phylum Arthropoda; class Insecta; order Lepidoptera; family Lycaenidae; genus Cyaniris; species Cyaniris semiargus. The sequence goes on from LR994558.1 coordinate 16,723,438, forward strand.
GTTGCACCATATACCAAAAGATGGCGCTCTAACCAGATTGTTATTGTTTATTTATTTATTTATTTGGTCTGCAACAGGTCTACATCTTATCAAAACTTATTTCACTAATATTACAATTTACAACACAAAACTTATTAAGGTGCAGACCCAATTACAGGCAGATACAGCATGCAAATCATATATTTATAGCCAAATAGTTCCTCTGAGGTCGATGATGACAATATCGCACAATATTACATTGGGTAGGGGATTTTCGCTAGCACTCGCTTGAAAGGAGCAAGTTTGTGCGCGGTAATGTCAACATCAAACTCCTTATATAGCTTGTTATGGTCTCGACATATTCTCGGTAGCATGCTATGATGGCCCAAATGGGAATGGCCAACCGAACAAACCCTCTATGGTCGGTTGGCCATTCTAGCACTAGCGCAGCGAGTTAGGTCTTGGAACAGAAATCATAATTCGTGATAGGAAGTGAGGAATCTTATATATAAGTTATTCAACATTTTAAAAAGAAACACCTGATCAGTTATCCACCTACGATGCTCGAGTCTCTGAAATCTGAATATTGAAGTATTCTAATCGATCGTCATATTGTGTAGTTAACACAATATTATGCTTTTTTGGTGTTTTTTTTTTATCTATGGACGCTTCACACCACGTCAGTCTGGCCCCGTGCTAAGTACCTGAAGGACTTGTGTTACAGGTACCAGACAACGGAAATATATCTAATACTTTTATATATATCTAATACTTTTATATATATATATATATATATATATATATATATATATATATATATATATATATATATATATATATATATATATATATATATATATATATATATATATATATATATATATATATATATATATATATATATATATATATATATATATATATATATATATATATATAAAAGTATTAGATATATTTCCGTTGTCTGGTACCTGTAACACAAGTCCTTCAGGTACTTAGCACGGGGCCAGACTGACGTGGTGTGAAGCGTCCATAGATAAAAAAAAACACCAAAAAAGCATAATATTGTGTTAACTACACAATATGACGATCGATTAGAATACTTCAATATTCAGATTTTATTTATATATATTTCTTATTATATATATATATATATATATATATATATATATATTATAAGATATATATATAAGATTTTTATTATATCATACACATATTTAATACACATCCATGACCCAGGAACATTGAAAAACTTTTTGTTCCGTCGGCGGGATTTGAACCCGCGACCCCCGGCTTGAGCTGCCACACACTCTTAACCATTGAGCCACAGAGGTCGTCAAATTGTTAAAAAGAATAAGAATTTTCGCTGAACCGCTTCGTTTCTATTAATATGGCATCGATAGTGTGGAGTGTGGACTCCAGACCGGGGAACAACACTCCAATACCTTTCTCACAAGCATAGAATCTAGAAAGATTTAGTCACTATGGTATCAATGTGGTTTAATAAATTTTAAGTTTTCATCAATAATAACACCTAGGTCTCGCACCTGGGATACCCGATCAAGATTTACATAATTAATGTGATAAGAAGAAGCGATAGTGTTCTGCTTTTTTGAGAATTTAATAAAATTACATTTTTTAGCGTTCAACGGAAGTTTGTTAATTTCGGTCCAAATATGTATTTGATCCAGGTCTAGCTGCTAAATGATGTCAAGGTTGTTCGTTATAATTTTATAAATCTTAAGATCGTCAGCGAAAAGCTACAATATTTGATGACATTAGCAATATAATTAATAAAAATCAAAAATAGTAAGGGTCCCAAGTGCGAGCCTTGAGGCACACCAGAAGTTGCAATAACTTGCTTTGATTCGTACCGATTTGTAGTTACTTTTAAAATTCTAGAATCTAAGTAGGTACAAAACCAAATTAACAGATTACCATGAATCCCTAACTTTCTTAACTTTTCTAATAACAATTATTTGTGGTCCACCCTATCGAAAGCCTTGCTAAAATCCATATACAAGGTGTAACAAAACTAAATGATAATACTTTAGGGTTTGTATGTATTCCTTTATAGTTCACCGTGAAAGTAGCAGCGCTGAAAGAGCAAAATTTTTTTTGTGATTTATATGGACAAGAGCCCGAGCGTCATGAATTTTCCCATACAAAGGTGAAAAAAGTTACTCTTTCAGCACTGCTACTGTCACATCACCACACCACACCACATACACACCCTAAATTATTAGATATCACTTAGTTACAGCCTGTATATAGCATCTACTTCTAAATTCCTGTCTACCGCATTACACAAATCATCAATGTATGAACTAAGATTAATTAGGGTGGACATTCTGTTACGAAATCCATGTTGTTCAGATTTTAACACCATATTTAGATGATTGTTCAAGTGTCGACAGACCAATGATTCTAGTAATTTGGAAAACACGGTTATAATTAATCTGACTAAAAAATTACGCTTGAACTGTATCTCACGGGCCACTGATGGCTACGCAGCATTAGGACTATCGGCTTCCGCTCTATAGTTTGTTATATAATTTACGTTTTATAATTTATTACAGACTATGTATAAATTTATTCTATAATGAAAAAATTAACGTTTTTCTTCAGGGTATCAAAGCTCTGATCGAGGACTTCCACGCGCGCGGTCAGACGCTGATCTTCTACAACGTGAAGCCGTCGATCGCGGGTGTGCTGCGCGCCGTGCGGCCGCGCCAGCTGCTGCTGTGCTCCGGCCCGCACCAGCTCGACCTCATGCTGCGGGACGCCACGCCCAAGTGTCCAGGTACACCGACACACTATTATACTGCGTTTCCGTTGACTTTGGTCCTAAACAATAGAAACGCGACCGTAAAGAACGTTTCATTGCATCATCATCCTTCAATGAGGGTTGTTGAAATTCTATTTGTCACCAGATGCCGCGATGTAGCCTTCGGGTCTATCTCGTCAAACTGCTGTCATATGTTACGATATAGCTGTCATGTGTCACGATATAGCTGTCATTTGTCACGATAATAATGTTCATTTGACACGATAGACCCTAAGGCTACATCGCGGCACCTGGTGGCAAATAGAATTTTAACAACCCTCTATGTCTATGTATTATTGTACTACAGCCACGAATAATTCTAAGTAACGGAACAAGAAAACTAAAATTTAAATTATACTTAATAATATTATTATTTCCAGAGCCGGATCTGCGCTGACATGAGGCCGTCCGCGCGCCATCTGTCGGGGAGTAGTAGGAACTAACAAATGAAATGTGATATTCGGTTACCAGTAATTTTATTGTTACAAAGTTTTTAAAACATTTTATGATCGCGAGTGTGTTGTGTGGTTTTGTAAGAGAATCAGATATCATGTACTAGGTAGGTAGGATGTATAAAATTATAGTTCATAAGTAATAATACGATGGTATGTTGTTGAATATATAAAATATTAATATTACAACATTTTTAATTTTAGATTATATTAGATTTCCTGTTGTACAAATCATATTACAAATTATTAATAGAGTTATTAACTCAAATAACCGAGTGAATAGGGAACGTGCACTACGTAACATGTGCTGCTCAGTGCCGGATTTAAAAATGAGTGTAGACTGTAGGCTGCCACTTTATTTCCGCCGCGCGCCGCCCCATGTACGAAATCTGCCGCAGCCCGCACCACTAGGACGCTGCCGCCTCTAGGCCGCGGCCTGTACCGTGTACCTACGGTTCTGGTACATTAATTATATTATGAAATCACCGCTTGAAGCGGTAAGACCGCCAATTTGCGAAGATCCTTTCTTTTTGTACTGTTTGTATGATTTTTTTTTAGTTTATTTGAGTCAACAAAGAGTTACATACAGATTAATCTTAATAACTAATAATAATAATATCTATGGACGCTTCACACCACGTCAGTCTGGCCCCGTGCTAAGTACCTGAAGGACTTGTGTTACGGGTACCAGACAACGGAAATATATTTAATACTTTTATACTATACATATATTTAAGATTTTTTATTATATGATACACATATTTAATACACATCCATGACCCAGGAACTTTGAAAACTTTTTTTTTTTTTTTGTTCCGTCGGCGGGATTCGAACCCGCGACCCCCGGCTTGAGCTACCAACAGCCCACCAACTGAGCCACAGAGGTCGTCAGGTATAACTATGGTACCAACTACGTTAACTACATATTACTAGATTTAATAATGAAACAATACATTCAGTAAAAAGCAAATGTACAGTTTATTGCATAAATACTAGGTAGAAAGTATGTTAATAATTAAACAAGATATTTTTACAAAATATTAGATAGTATTAAGTACTTTAGCTTGGTAGAAAATAAGAATAAAACATTACTTATAGCTACAATAATTAACGGTAGGTGTAATGTAAATATTCAATCATTACATAGTTTTAGATATAAGAAAGAAAATAAAATTATTTTTAAATTTAAATGTTACCATCGAAACTCAGGAAATATAGTCGGAGTCTTGGGTGTATTTTGGCAAAAGTTTAAGTTACGCCAGTATTATAGTACTCTGTGGTTTAAGGATCTCTTTTTTATATTTCGAAGATGTCTACGGAGACAAAGTTTTTATTAAATGTATCAACTAGTGTATAAAATGGTGAGCGCTTACCAATATTGGTGCGACAAACTGCAGAAAAGAATATCTGATGAGGCCTACGAGAATGAGTTGTAAGAGGTGTCCTATAACATATTTTGTTATTTAAAGAAATGCAATCATAACGATTATGACATAGATCAAATAAGAGCATCATTTCTAGTTGGATTCGCCTAGTTGTTAGTGGGAGAAGATTGTGCGTCTTTAGCAAAGTATTATTGTTTTAATGTGCAAATAAAGATTTATTTATTATTATTATCATTATGTTACTAGACGTATATTATTGTGCTACCTCAGCTACTTAAATATACTTTTCTGCACGTCCTCCTATAATAAACCGTGCTGCAAACTGGCGCGGGCGTCACAAATCCGTAATTGAACATTCACTATTTATCCATACTACTAGCTGTGCCCCGCGGTGTTACCCGCGGTTTAAGTGATATATAATAAAAGACTATGAAAAGTACCAATAATAGGGTCAAAACGGGACGATACATGGTTCTATAATGGTTTATGGTAGTAATGATGATGATGATGAATGTAATTTGCATAGTAGCATATGCTTTCCGTTCTTAAAATAACGTCGAAACTCCCAAACTTGTATCTATAAAGAGTCAGGAGTTCTCTCAGCACCTTCCGAAGCATGGTATACCTTGGTGCAAAATCTTGCTTGTTGGTAGCATATGCTTAGAATACTGCTCACGAAACCGAAGTCACCACATGTTTCCATATAAATTTTGAGGAGTTCCCTCGATTTCTTATGGATCCCTTCATCAGGTCACCACTTTTATGAATATGGTACCAAATTGGGATGACAACCTATACACCAAAAGAAAAATTTTGAAAATCGGTTCACAAACGGCGGAGTAATCGTTGAACATAAAAAAACGAACATAACACCTGCTCCACTTTGAAAGTCGGTTAAAATTGTAGCTCATGTATTATTCTGATGTATCTGCGTCGCAAATTATCTATTTGTTGACTTCTGTTGTTCGCTCGACGATTCTGCATTGCCAACCGAGCTGTTTCACGGGCTGCTTCACTTTGCTCTCGTGATTGAGAAGCACGAAGTCGAGCCATACTATTGCGGCGCTGTTCACGTGCAATTTCTTGTTCTTCTTCAGTCCTTTCATTTGCAGTATTTTGTATTCTTCTTGCATTACGGCTTTGTCGGGAAAGATTCGATCGTCTTGGTCGCGGCATTATTAATTAAACTTCACTTCACTTCAATCCACTTGTTAATTATTTATTTAATAGAAATAGTTTTAATATTGATTTCTTACAAATATCAAATTGTCATCCATACGTCATTACATAGCTGTCATTTTACGTCAATTACATAGCTGTCATTTGCGTTTTGTTATTCCAAGTCTGATTCTTTTTTGTTATACCACGTTTTATAGTGACTGACGTTTCATGTCAAGTCACACAGGAACGCTGTCGAACGGGATAAAAAGTATCCTATGTCCGTCTCCTGGCTCTAAGCTACCTCCCTACCAATTTTCAGCCAAATCTGTTCTGCCGTTCTTGAGTTATAAGTGGTGTAACTAACACGACTTTCTTTTATATATATAGATTTAGTATTTCATCCATACATAATTACATACCTACTAATATTATAAGTGCGAAAGTGTGTCTGTCTGTGCGAAAGTGTGTCGCTGAACTGATTTTGTTGAAATTTGGTATGAAGATACTTTGAGTCTCGGAAAAGGACATATGATACTTTTTAACTCCGAAAAATGTACGGTTCCCGCGCGATAAACGAATTTAAGGGCAACGGAGTTGAGGGCGTTATCTAGGTAGTATTTAATATTTTACAAAATTAATATTATAATATTTTGCTTCAACATCTGCTGCTACCTATAATAATATTTTATAATAGTGGTTACATGTAAAATTACATTTTCGTGATGGTCACTTTTATATTTTTGTGTCATCAATTAACACGACTTGTTTTTTATTGCGAAATTTCGTCAACTTCACAACCGGCTCGTTGGTCTAGGGGTATGATTTTCGCTTAGGGTGCGAGAGGTCCCGGGTTCAAATCCCGGACGAGCCCACACCCACTTTTTGCAATTTGTTTCTTGAGATCATGTAGCTGTCTGTAATTTAATGTACCGATTGAAAGTTGTTTGCATTGTATGTAATAATATTATTTTGGTCAATTACTAGTTCACAACCAAAAATTCCCAAATATTTGCGAGGCCAATCCAAGCCCCGGTTTCCAATAGGTTATTTGGATTCATTTAACAACTCCCGTATGGTCTAGTGGCTAGGATACCTGGCTTTCACCCAGGAGGCTCGGGTTCGATTCCCGGTACGGGAAACTGCCTTTTTGTCTATATGATCAGCGCGCCTTGTACAGTGGCGGTTACGACGCTCGCCGCGTTCTTGATAGGGCGAAAATGTATGAAGAAATTTGAGAGCGTTTCTTATTTTTCTTATAAATGGAAATGTTATTTATTTTTATATAAAATATTTTAGCTATTCGTTACAGGGGACTAAATAAGCAACATTTTTTTTTTATATTTGTTTTCCTTAGTTCAGTGTATTTAGCTATTTACTGGTACCTAATCAAACCCCATTTTTTTAATCTTTTGCGATTATTGTGATGGTTAAAACGTATTTATGTGAAAATTTTGTATGCGGCTATAAAATTTTTATGGTGTAGACGTGGAGATAAATATATTATCTTTCATTTGAAACCAAAATATCCTCGCAGTGTGACTCCTAATTCTTAAAAATGGTACCTGAAAATCGCTGATATTTGTGAAAAAATGTGATAGCGTCCTTAAAAACAACTTAAAAGAAAGTAGCTTGAAGTAGGAAGGTAAAATTAATCGTAATTTTTTCAAAGCTTAAGTTTCTTTGACTTTTAATTACAGTCAAAATTAGACGGAAAGAAAAATATATTAAAGAACATCAAACCAATAAGCTCGGAACTAGAAAAAATATAAAAATTATAATAAAAAAAAGTCGCCAACGGTTGATAACTGAGACTGAGGTCAACATTTTTATAATGATGGCTAGTAAGTAGTTCTGAAATTACCATTGTTAATTATTACTGTTGCACCGGAGGCGTCAGGCGTGGTTATAGTTACAGTTATGGTCAAAGTTATAGTTAAGGCTAATTTAACTTTAACCTTAACTTAGACCACAGAATCGTACCTAGTGATTATAGTCTCTTTGCACAGAATTTGACAGATGTATGTTACTGTTGATGTATGGTTATCGCATAAAGTTAATATACCTAGCGGAACTTTATGGGTTATCGTTAAATATGGCGTCCATTATTGACTTTAACCAAAGATTTGACATTTTGCATTGTAGTTATAGTTAAAGTGGAACAGGCCTGGTTAAATATTATGTTGGTGCAACCCACCCTAAGCATGCTTATATTTTCCACTGCTTAAAAACGAAACTCTTTAGGGTGGGTTGCACCAACTTACTGTCCCACTCGCGCTTGTAGGTATCGAACTGTAAGTACCCCTCTCGGGTGGCAAATCACTAGGGACTCACAAGCGAGCGGTGACGCACGCGCAAGATTTTTTCGTCGCATATATTATCTACGTACTGATTTAACCGCTGTGACAGAATCGTTACTAATCTGATAAGATAAATATGAACAATTAAAAAAAGGTCAAAGAAATATTTCAATAAGGTAATTCAAGACTTTAAAATACAAAAAAAGATAAAAAATACACAAACATAGCAAATAAACCAATTTGTTACAAACAAACCACATACCTACTACACACAAATAAACACAAGTTACTATGTTTAAGTTGTAAAAAATTTATTATTTATTAACTGTAGCTTTAACAAAAAAATAAACGCATTAGACATCTGTCAAATCCTGTGGTCAAAGTTAAGGTTAAAGTTAATTTAGCCTTAACTATATCCATAACTTTGACCATAACTGTAACTATAACCATGCCTGTTCTTTATTAGTAAAAATTGTATTATAATATATTGTAAGTTGTGGACACTACAGACTACGAATATAGACAGCACTTAAATTAGTGAATAAAACACAGCGCTGGGATAATTGAATATTTATTTTACATTGACACATGCCAGATCTGCAATAGCACAGCCGTCAGACGTCCGTCCGCCCTGCGGCACACGGCGCATCCGCTCGACACTAGATCCCACTTCATTCGTCCACCCTCAAAAGCGGCGACGAGTGGTTTAGCAGCAAAATATTTACCCCTCTTACGTCTGTAAAATTCTAAGCCGAAAACCACTCGGCGTCTCTTTCAGTTTTATGATGAAATCACCCTCACATTTCCCCTAACTATAATATTGACATTACTCGTGACTCGAATCGCGACAGTCGCGCGACACTCCTCGATTTCGCTAAATATAATATAAACGTACTACTAAAAGTGAGCAGACGGAACTCGTTCCAATAATCCATAAAAGAGGAGGACGTCGCCGGCGAGAGGCCGAGTCGCCCTCGCGGCGTGCGGCCGATAAATTCGATAGAGCGACAGTTTACCCTCATTTCACACGAGAAATTTCAACCGGAGGACGCCTTCGAGGCTAAACACGATATTTGGCATTACGAAAATTCGCGTTACGATATTCACGCTTTAACAGTCAACAATTTAAAAATCTTAAATTAAACCTAAACTGCAATAATATAAATCGCTCGGAGATCGGCGCCGACCGGCGTCGGCGCGGCGTAGTCAGCGCGGGGGCGAAAAATTTCCCTACACGATATAAATTGTAAACGAATATAAACCGCAAGAGAAAACGAGTATAAAATCATATAAGGCAGTTTGACATCAGCGGGCCCCGAGTCGGGGCGACTTAACTCTATAGTACACGACGCTGAATACTCCTACCTCGCTACCGCCGGGCGCGGCGCTCGGGACTCGGGAGACGGCCGCCCGACCGGCGCCGCTCCCGGCCCCGCCTAACGTTACCCTAAATTACGTTACATTGAGTAGATTTTAATTATAATACTAGAATTAAATGCATTAAAATTTCACTGAAGTGATGTCCGACAGCCGGTCACCTCGCTCCGCGCGCGGGCTTTGTCTACGTCGCTCTAGCGCCTACATACATACTGATCGTTATTTCTCTTTCGAGATAATAATAAACGAAGTCTCACAAAATATTTCTCTTTATACCGAAGACAAAATTTTATCGAAATACCGACGCTTAGAATTATGTACTCGAGTCTAGCTTGTTGTACTTTCGTCTCGAGTTAAAGTATGCGACTCGCCTCGGGCGGAGCGAAACGAATTACCTTCGGGTAACCGACACTTCTCGCTCCTAAACTACACCAGTGTTAGCGGCCGATAGGAGACGCCGATTGTCCTGTAAATGACGTCAAGTCATATCGGCCGGTATGCTGGCGTAGTACCGGAGCTCCTGGACCCCCGCGGGGCGGAGCGGGGCGCGGAACTCAGGAAGCACAAAAATATTGACTAAATAAAATTAAAACTCGGCGCCCGTCGCCGCCCCGCACATCGAGTCTCACAAACACTTAGCTAACCGTATAATATTTTTTATATAACTACACTAGAATCTCTCGGATAATCTTTTGTGCGGCGGACCGCCTCGCGGCACGAGCGGGGCCGACGCGGGTCGACCTCGAGCCGCGGACGACTGAGACGCCACTATATCGCCTGCTCCTTCTGATCGAGGCGCGATAGTGGTGCCTCGGGCGTACAGTAGTATCCTAATAGAGTATGGCAGTGGCCGAGGTGAGCACGGCTGTTTTCTGCGTGTCGCTAAACTCTATAGTCTATACAGACTACTCTACACTTTTCTTCACACCGACCATACACACACGGAGCACCCAACAATGTAATCAGTCGCTCACTCGGGAAATCAGTGGGACGAGACCCAAAACGTCGTTTAACAAATCAATATTTCGTATCACGTCCCACCGTTTTGACTGTAGCCCCGCGAAGCACCCTCATTTTTACCTCGATTGTATATGATCGGTTTTATATTTTATATACAAAATATGCCCCCTAAGATAGTAATTGTTACAATGAAAAAATACTCTAGAGGACAGTCGGATGGCGTAGTCTCGTGGCTACGGTACGGTTGGTACGGTGCGGTTGGTACGGTTCGGTGCGGTTGGGCGCGGCCGCCTCAGTACTTGAGCAGGTCGTCGTCCAGCTCTGCGAGCGCGAGTTTACTCTCTATCACTGAAAAAAACAGAAAAATAAAATTTAGTTTTTTTTAAGCACACATAATAATATAATGTAATTTTTAGCTCCCAACACCTATATCATCTACCATCTACCAGAATATCTATAATAATATAATATCTATGGACGCTTCACACCACGTCAGTCTGGCCCCGTGCTAAGTACCTGAAGGACTTGTGTTACGGGTACCAGACAACGGAAATATATTTAATACTTTTATACTATACATATATTTAAGATTTTTATTATATGATACACATATTTAATACACATCCATGACCCAGGAACTTTTGAAAACTTTTTGTTCCGTCGGCGGGATTCGAACCCGCGACCCCCGGCTTGAGCTACCAACAGCCCACCAACTGAGCCACAGAGGTCGTCAAAAAGAATCTGATGGCAAAAAGTGAGAAAGTAAATTGACTCTAGCAATACCGGGGTAATTGGAATAAAACATTTTGATCCTTTTTTTTTTACTTATAGCGGCTGATTCTGTGTGTTAAACATGCAAATACATAAATTTATGCAATGATCAAGGATATTTTTTGAAAATTTGCTGTCAAAATTTGCCATCAGATTCTGGTAGACCTATATACGGTGACGGGCCGGTTTTATAAAAACTAGTCAAATTATCCTAGTTATTTTAATTCCTACGATAAATTTTGCAATCCACTTAATATAAAATCATTCCTTGAATTTCATATCTTGGTCCAGACTCCAGTGGTAGCTTGGATTTCCTCTTGGAATTTGTAGGTTCAGTCCAGCGTGGGAACAACAAGAATATAATATAACGTGCGTATTGAGTCCAGTGTCCACGTTTTCGTTGTATAGTTGTGTACTCACTGTGGTCCGGGATAGTAGTATGGCGGGGGTCGCTCATACTCGGTGGGTCCGTGGTAGCGGGGAGGCCCTTCTTCCCAGTGCCTGGAATACAGTTTTGTGTGATGTTACGTACAGTATAATATTATGGCTAGTAATACGGGGGCACACGGGGGCCATTTATGAGCACGTTAGAAAAATAAAAAGTATGAATCAGACATTTAATGCTGATGTTGACACAAAATAGGTAGTATCACTGTCAGTAAATTTTTTATGTCTCTTTATTTAATGTAGTAAACAGAAGGTTTTATTAATTAAAAACATATAACTACTACTCACTTGGGTGCCATATCGTTATATCTGCGCGCGTGGTGTGCGTCGACAGGCGGCGCCAGCGCAGCGCGGGGGGCGGGGCCCGCAACGCCCTCCCCCGCCCCGCCCCCACCGCCGGCCCCGCTCCGCCCCGCCCGCTTCTCCGCCTTGTACGCGCTGCAACACGTGACACGATAATGTACACCGTGCACGCCGGAGCGGGCTGAACGTGGCTTACGGCCGTGACATATGACAAAAATACTTTTACTATATATTTACTATTTTTCTTTTTTTTTATTTCACTGTGTAGTGCAAAAAAAAAAAAGGTTTTAATATTCTGTGCACAAATGTGTGCAGTTTTAATAATACAACAATGGCCGTCTCCACGCTCAGTACCCCGGGGTAAAATTGCAGATTTCAGGTGATAAGAGAAATATGTGAAAGCGAAAACTCATTGAAATCACTTGAAACCTGCACCACATCTAACGAGCTGTTGAAGCGGGCATGCACGTAGCGAGCCACACTACACTACACTACCACTCGATATTATAAAGAGACAATCTGAAAATAAAGTTATTCAGGCTATAAGCCTTGGAAAAGTCAAGTATATTGAGTAAATTTTTAACGGAATTTTATTGGGTATAAAAACATCACCGACAAACATTGGTGTTTAAAAAGAATTAGCCTGCCAATAGGAATCAATATTCGTGCCTTTGAGTTAGCCTGAAGAAGTAGCTTGCACCTTTTACCTTAAGAATAACCTACCAATCTTAGCCAAATTAGGATTGTATAGATTCAATATTACCAACCAACCTTAGCCGAGTTAATAGGATAGTATAGAATTAGGATAAAACCAACCCGTAAGAGAGAGCAAGATAGAGATCCAGAAAATCCAGCGAAAATAGTTTTAAGTTTTGACTTTTTCATAGATATTAAATCTTCCAGAGCCTGAAGCTTTTCGTCACAGATAACATATTATTGTACCCTGTGAGCAACAAGGTTTTATAGTAATACAATCAACATTTAGATGACTGATGAATGGTGATATTGTGATACTATCGATGAAAGGTCTTATGTCCCGATAGCGAAGTGTTTCATGTTTGTCAGGTAATCCATCAAATCACGTAGCAAAACTATCTCAATCGTTACTGTCTTGTTGCATGCAGTCGTGTACTATTACTCTCTAACAACTGAATTCTCAAACGCTACTGAACGTTTACTCAGACCTAGATCACAATCTTCACTGTTTAGGCTTGGCACATCACAATATTACCGTTCTATTGAATATGTGCTTGCTGGCTTGGCGTAATGACAAAGTTAGCATGAAAATTGAGTATTAACCATTTAAAGTAGTGCTTAAGTGTTCAGCTGTAATCTTTAAAGGCCCAGTCGTTTGTTAGGCGATTTGTTGGCAGTTTATGTACCTACTCGATAGCATTTGATTGGTTAACGCAAACGTTAGCTAATCAGTTGGGCTTATAAATAGGTAAACTACCGACAAATTCTTATCAGAACAGAAAATTATGTTCAGTTTAAAGGGGATAAAGGACGGTCACCGAACTCGTAGATGTTTGCACATTGATCTATCGCCACTTATCTCTTTCACACGCGCACGAAAGTATTTCTATTTCTTTCCACACAGGTGTGATATATTTTTGTGCGCGAATGGGAAAACAAGTGGCGATACGTCCATGTCTAAACTTCTACACGGTTTGCGACCATACGATTGACAGTAAACTATTAACACGAAACATTCTACACCAGATCATGCAGGAGCAGAACAGAATATAGTCACAAGGTAGTTACCGCGCGCGACGCCGCCCGCTCCCCACCGCCACTACACTACACACTTACACTATCATTACACACATACATATTTGGCATATTGTTGACACTTGGCATATGGCATACGGGTGAGTTACAGATACCACGACGGGCTACGGCATATCATATTACATACGAGATATCGCATATGGCATAGGAGATATTATAATAAGTTATTATAGGTACGCCATAGTTTAGTGACATAATATCTTATAAACTAATATGGCGCACGGCTTACGAGATATGCTATATGAGATTAGTAACTTATAAATACAGCACGATATACATGTATGTCAATTCACTGCAGTGCAACTCTTACAACTACGAGTACATGTTTGTATGCCAATTATAATAAACAGCTATATTCTAAGCAAGACTGTACTGAGAAACAAATATTTGCTGATATATGTCAAGAAATATACAATAGATGTCATGTTAATATAACAGTTTTATTGCCAAATCTTTGATTTCTTTGGATTAATAATATCGCGTATGAGAACTTTATGATGCATAGTATTTTTTATAATGCTCGAACACAATGATATTCAATATTAGCGACTACTTATGGTTATACACTGAGTAGTTGCAGTTAACGACACATTTAGTTGTTACAACTATATAAGTACATTATAATAATATGATGATAATACAATTCCTTAGCTATTTAGACATTATGTTGTGAGATATATTGACTTAAAAGTGAAAATCCTAAGGAGACTCTTATTTTTAAGAAAAATGTTATGTAACGGTATTAATTAAAACGGCAAAAATTATTAAAATTACAGTTGCCATTTTACTGACACTAACATACGTTCCATAAACTGCACCCTATCCACTAATAATAATGAGATCCATCCTCCGTGCTAGGACGAGCTACCGGGCACAAATATTTTACAAACATTTGTATCAAAACTATGACAAAATTTGTTCAAAACGGCTGCTACAGTATGGATATAACTTTGTTTGTATACATTGTACGAGCGTTGCGAAAAAGTTCGATCACAAACATCCTAACACGAGCGGACGAAACGAATTTGTAAAATGTAACACCCTGTATTCGAGAGATCGGTGATCCGAGATGGCCGGTTGAGAATGTTTGTGTATCGGTAGGCGGAAGCGGCAAGCGGACGAGTGGGTTACAGTACCCTGGAGCCTTACCTACACTTACCCTAACGTACACTAACCTAGCGGGCCAAAAGTAGCCCATGTCACAGCGCTTACAGAACTCTCGAGCTATGTATCAGTAATACAAAGTTATACTTTAACATTTTTCTTTAACGGTACGTTTTTATGCCAACGCATAATATAGGTTCACTCGTTGCATATAAACGTATTACTGATATATCAAGTATGAGTCAGATCTGTAAGCGCAGTGAATGAAGTGCAGAACTTTTGCACGTGCATATATATCAGACAAAAATCAGTAGACAACAATTGGAAGACTAGAAACAGAAATTCTCTACTGCAAAATTGGTCGACTCGACAGCGGATTAATTACTCGTCTTACAAATTACAATACATCGATACAAATACAAACATCAAAATCGAATAAACTTCGTACGTCACACGCACACGGTAAACGTTCAAAAATGCTACACGCTACGATATGGCTACAATATTTTGATTCGATACAAAATTTTATTGACTATCGAGTAAATTTTACTCGGTTCTAAATTAATTTGGACGCCATGGTGGCGCCAATATTGTTTAAACATCAGTTTTCAATCACATACTGCCGATAGTTTATAACGAGATACAATGGAGTTTCTTTGACTGAGAATCGAAGGTGAGTGAGCCTACATACAATCGCGTATAATTTGGTGGCGCCACCGAGAATATCCTAGCTTAAATGAAATACATCAGTCGGAAAGTAGCGATAGATTTTTTATTTCATTAATCATTCGATTCGCTTCCGCAGAGTCTCCGTCTGATGTATTTACAGTGCAACAAGGGACACCGCTGGGACTACGTCGGTAACGGGCGATCGCCCCGAGCGTCGGCGTCGGCGGTCTAGTCGGCCTCGTGTATGCCGGACTCGTTGTCCTCGTCCTTGGCGTCGAGGCGCGTCTTGAGGTCGTCGAGCAGCGCGGCGGCTGCGGGCGGCGCCAGCAGCGTGCACACGCCCCCTACACCGCCCCCCGCGCCGCCCAGCACCACGCACGTGCCCGCCGCCCGCCCGCCGCCGCCCTCACCCTCCTCCGCCGCGCGGTTACGGCCGCGCCACTCGGCGATCTTGCCCTCGATGTCCAGCGTGCTGCGCTTGGAGCCGCTGCGGCCAACGCGTCACTTGAGAGGAGCCCCGGGGTCTCGACTCCCCGGGGCTCCGGCCTCCGGGCGGGGACGAAAAGAACAAAACCGAACCAATAAAAAAACAATTTAAGTCTGTTGTGGGGGTCGCATGCGGGCGGTCGGTCACCTTGCGAGTACATTCCGGTCCGTTAGATACCAAGCCAAACACCAGCTGCGAGGATTCGCGCGCGCGTCGCGCCATGCGAGGCCGCACGGGGCTCCCGGCGTCTACGTCTACGCCACTACGTCTACTCGCCGGAGCCGCGTGCGCCGGGGGGAGCGGGCATGCAGGGCGGGGGGACCGGAGGGGGAAGGGGGAGTACACTTACTTGGCGAGGGGTACGTTATCGCGGTCCGCGTACGCGTCATACAAATACTCGCTGCAACAGAACAAACGGTCAGTGAGCCGAGCGCCGCCCCGCCGCCCCGCCGCCCCGCGCCGCGCCAGCGCCGTCGATACAATAACACTATTCATTTTACTGCTCAGGAAGTAACACCAGTTCCAGTTTGAAATAACGACAAGGGGAAGGGTCTCGATGGGTGAGACACGCACGAGGCGGCGGGCGGGCTGGCGAGGACGGCGGCGGCTGCACACAGTGTAGCTAACATCAACATCGATTACTCGATATTTACTTGTAATACTCAATTTCGTGTACACGAGTGATAAAACTTCTAGCATTACTCAGTCTCTATATCGAGTATCTAGGGGGGGGGGAGAGTCTAGTCGACGGATGACACGATGACGGAATGTCGGCTACGATGTCGCTACATGTCGAGTTTAGCTGGCGGGAGTGCGCGATGCGGGATGTCGGATGAACAACGGACACACCAAATGAAAATCGCCTCGACTGCGCTACTACTGGGAGCTACAGTTGTGTGGCCACGAGTCACGACTCGCTCAGTCGGGCGGCCGGGAGTCGCTGACGCCGAGCGATCGTTATCGTCTCTAAAATATTATTTTCTGTTCTCTGTCTATACTATAATAAAATTGTTCGTTCTGAATATATTTTTAGTCACAGTTCAAACTGACGACGCTGTAGAAACTGAAATGAAAATATGAATAGAAAAATCTAATTAGACGCGTTCCGTGCTAGGAATAAACGTAGAACGATTTACTAACATAATCGTCTTAATAGTGTATAGAGTAGAGACGTTAACGATATCCAGGCGGCCTGCGCAGAGTGACACTACTGGGTACTCACACACGACTCAGCGAAACTTACAAAAAACATTCTAATTATTTAGTAGAAAAGCATTCCTCAAAACTACAAATGAAAATTCAAAAGTCAACGGTCGAGTACTTTCATGTCTATAAAAACTAATTTACATTCAATGCAATTTTTAGTTTTCGCAAACTACGCAACATTCCGGTGAGCCAATGTGAGTGAGAGTGAGGGGGATCGTGCAAGCCGCTAGGGGGTCGAAGAGCACACGTCACGAGCCAACTCGAGCGGACCGCCGCGCCGCACGCACGCAAGCATGCACGCACGTACGCACGCACTCACACCCGCGCACGCACACGCAGCCTACTCGAAACTATTAGTCGAAAATTTAAATTCGCCATTTTCGGAACATATTAACAACGCGGTCAACTGTGTATCGGGATTAAACTGCGGTGTATATCGGTCGGCGTGCGGCGCGGCGGCGCAGTACCGGTGCGCGCGGAGGGGCGGGGCGGTGCGGGCGGAGGGGCGAGCAGGGCGGACATTACCGGGCGCCGCGCCGGGCCAGCGCCACCGGCCGCGACCCGCCACCGGCTCATACTCGCTGCACAGACACCACACGTCACCACCCGCGACTCGCCCGGGCACTTAGACTACGGCCGGAGCGCCCGGCTCGAGCGTTCCGCGCCGGAGTGATGGGGGATGGCGGTGAGTGATAACCAAACAAACTCAATTCGAAAACTGAAAATCTCCATCTCGACTACGCGTGCTCCTGCGTGCGGGCGGCGCGGCGACGTCGGCTCCTCGACTCGGACGTGCGCGGGCGGGATGGGGTGCACAACAAACCCAAATTACGAACGAACCAAATCGAAATCAAGGGAACGTTAAAACGAGTAAATCATAAAACGAAATTATAAGAACACAAAAAAATGTTAATGCAGTCGGTTTGCCGCCCGGCTGGGGGAGGTCAGATCGCTCCGACTACAATAAAATAAAACGAAATCGAACGATGGCAGATGAATGAACTTATACTAGGGCGCCCGCTGCACGGCCGGTCACCGGTGCAGGGCTTTTACTAAACTAAACTGCACTAGTGACCATTCACTGTAGTCGCGACGATTGCAATAAAGCAACAGTTTTATCGTACTATATAAAAGATAATAAAAAAAGTATTGTTATTTATGGTTATGCATGACAAAACAAGTCCCGTCGTAGTTGGGAGTTTCTATGCAGCGGGCGCGGCTATTGCTACTGCGATGTCTGCGATGCGGCGCCTGTCTAACACTCGCTCGGCACATAATCATTCATATTATCATATATGATGATGTCTACAAAATTACGTCTGCAAATTATATACTATTACTTGAATTTTATTTCTCCTAATATCTGTCTTCACAAAATTCATTACTATAACACTGTTTTTAATAAAAATAGCGCGATAATCGAGTGAGTTTTACACATAACGCAGTCTTATTTTGATCCTGTGTTATTGTTTTTGTTTGTGTGTGTAAATTTGGTATTTGGTAAAACAGAATAAGATATTTTCAGTTATATTACCTTAAAAGGTAAGTATTTGAATGCTCGCAAAAGTGCAACTCTGCGGGCATATCGAGGGATTTTGTTAGCAGCCTTAAAGCACTTGAACAGGCATCATAATAATATGGAGTTGTGCGTTCGTCGTTCTTATACGAATGTGTACGTCGCAGTGTGTGTTGTGAACATGTTCAATGTTCATGGTTCATATCAAAAACAATATGTAAATAGCAACCAAACCTCATATTATTTCCAGATCGTTTATGCATTATACCTATCATTATATTGTAGAAGTACTGATAGCACGTCACTGACACGTGTGGCTGCCATTATAATATCATATTGTTTCTGAATAGACGAGTGTTCACGTGTAAAGTCTGATTTCAAACCTTAATTTGTAAAATGACATCATCAACATTTTTTTTAGTTTGCAGGATAGTAGAATAAGGAAATAATCGGCGGTCATTTCACAAACTGCGATTAAATTAATTTTGATCTAAATATAAACACATGTTCTTATTGCATTATCGTTTGGTTAATAAAATATAGTTACGATTGCATAAGACGCTTTGTTAACGTTTAGATGAGAATGAATTTAAACAGAGTATGTGTGTGAGCGACATTTGAATAGAGATGAGGGGGTGTACGTACGCCTCGACGAGCGGGCCGGGGTAGGGGTCGGCGTGGCGGTAGAGGCGCGCCAGCCGCGGCGCCAGCACCATCAGCGGCACCCACAGCACGACGCACCACGCCACAGACATCCAGAAACCGTTCTGGAACGTTCCACGTCGTACCATCAGTGAACATTATAAACATGACAGAATCGACACGAGAACCATGTGGTACTGTTTCCATCGAATCTACTTCGGAATATTTCTGTTGTCCTATTATTTAATATGACAGGAGTACTTTGGCCCATTTTTAAATATTTACACAATAGCCAACCTAATATTTACACAATAGCCAACCTAATATTTACACAATAGCCAACCTAATATTTACACAATAGCCAACCTAATATTTACACAATAGCCAAAATCTTATGTATTGGTGCTAGTACCAGTCATACGTTGCATATTTTATTGTGAGGCAGTTCGTGTAGTATACCCGAGGAAATTAACTTCTAGGCAGTTAACAGACCTATGTCGTTTGGTCGGCTTATGTCGATTTTCAATGTTAGCTGTGATCGGCCGGATGAGTTTGACTTAACGCGACCAAATTATTTAGGTCCGCCATCTGCCTAGGAATCAACTTCTCTGCTAGTACATATTAAGTATAGAGAGGTGTATACTGACAATGGGCAGCAGCGTGGCCTTGCAGGCGTGGTCGCGCGTGGTGTTGAAGGCGTGCGAGAGCGGGCCGCAGCGCGCGACGTCGTGCTCGGCCGCGTGCGCCACGCGCGCCAGGTACGCCTGCAGCCGCGCGCCCACCGCCTCCGCGAACTCGCGCGTTAGCTGGAACGTACCAGGCATGTAACTATATTATACAAAGCATACCATATATTATGGCGCGCTCATTTTAGATATAATTTTAGGTTTAAGTTAGTTACCGCAAAACCGTCGCGCATTGCGGACTAATGTAACTCATTAGCAATATCTTTAGCATAGCATAGCAATATTATTTCATCTATATTATACAACGTAGAATCGTCATCTTAATTTTATTTAGCATCCTAGCAGCATCTCAAGGTGTAAGAATCGTACGGTATTGACACACAAAACAGGCTTTGCACAAGTTTCAATTTGTGTGTCTTTTTTCCACAGTCGATACTGAACGTTATGGCGATAGTAGGGATAGTAGTAGTTGTACGTATTGAGGTGGATATTAGCTCACGTTCTGCACGAGGTCGGGTCCCTGCGTGTTGAGGAAGAGCTCCACCTCGCTGGCGTCGCGCAGGCGGTACTGGATGGCCTCCTTCAGCGACGACTGGTTGAATCGCAGCACGTCGCGCAGCTCCGTCGCGATCGTCTGTCAATATTATTAAGCCTAGTGTGAACACATACTTCGAAATGGAATGTTACGTTTAAATCAAACAGATTCCTGATTTTCTTCTACCTTTAAAGCGTTGCCTCTTTGTAGACAGTTGTAGGAGAGGATTTAGAAAACAGTTTCAGGAATACCAGAACTAGTTTTTAGTACTCACGTCGAGGTCGGCGACCTGTCGCAGCATGGGCTGGACGACGTCGGCGTGCAGGCGCTGCAGGTCGTCGGCGGCGGCGCGCAGCTCCCGCGCCACGTCCGCGAAGCCCGGCCGGCCGGCGAGCGCACCCGCCGTGCTGCGCAGCTGCCCCGCCAGCCCGTCCAGCGACAGCGACGTCATGTTCGTCTCCAGCTGCGGGAGCACACGTAACATGTTATTGTCATTCAGCTCGAGTTGTCGTCCCGCCTCCTCGCAGTACTCCGGGCACTCACCGCGTGCAGGATGCGGTCGAAGTCGAACTCGGAGAGGCCGGTGTCGCCGAGGCGGATGAGCTTATCGCGCGCGGCGGGCGGCAGAATGCGCAGCGGGCGGCCGCGCGGCGGGTAGTCGGTGCGCAGCGCCGCCACCTGCTCGGCCAGCGCGGCGCGCGCGCGCTCCTGCAGCTCGTCCAGGTCGAAGCGGCGGCGCAGGTGCAGCGCGCGGTACAGCGTGCGGTTCGCGTGGCACTCCACCAGCACCGACGTCAGGTTGAAGTCGGGCTCGACGCTCTCGCCGTACATCGCGCGCTCGAGCTGCACGAAGCGCTCGACGTCGGCCCACACGCGGTTGCCGCGCGGCTCCGCCAGCGGGTCGCACACGAGCCGCTGGGAGGCCACGCCCACCGCGAAGTACGCCAGCATCGCGAGCGCCACGCCCGCCGCCACCGCGAACGTAAGCGCGACGCCGCAGAGCAGGCAGGTGGCGCCGGTGCCCTTGTTGCAGCAGTCGGCGGCGCCATACGCGTCGGGCCGCTTGCCGCACACGCCGCACAGCAGGCCCAGCGCCAGCAGCGCCACCACGCCCAGCAGCGCGGCGGCGGCGGCGCGCGTCGCCCAGCGCCGGTACGGGCCGTACCGCTCCAGCCAGCCGCGCAGGTCGTCGGTGCCACGCTCGTACTCCGCTAGCTTCACGCTCTGGTTACCCGCCGCCCACGTGATCTGGTCGGCGACGTCGCGCAGGCGGTCGCCGGTGTCGGCGATGGCGGTGTGGACGCGCGGGATGTGCTGGTCGACGGTGCGCTTGATGCCGTCGAACACGCTGAGTCCGCCGCGCACGTCCTCGCGCATCGTGCCCTCCACCAGCACCGACACGTTGTGCAGCAGCGCCGATACGTCCGGGATCTACACACCACACACACATAATATTATATTTTATCAAGTTGTTTATTTTTATCAGCCCTCACCCTTTCCTCAAATAAATAACAAATTATTGTGTAAACTGATTTTACGATCGCTTTCTGCCATCAGTCGACTATCTACAATATACATCATGCTTAAAACATACTCACGGTTGGAAAGTACTTGTCCAGATCCTTGGGTAGCGTTGAAAACATTCGTGTATTAGATTTTAGTACACAAAATTAGTTGTAACTAAATTAGCTACCTAAAATAGTTTTTTGACATAAAGGAAAGATAGATTTAAAAGTGAACGAACAAGGACTTTAAGTGTCGCACCTTGTTGTATTGTATGTCGGTATCGAGCTGGCCGATCTTGTACTTGTCCTGCAGCTGCACGCATTGCGGCTCGCGGCAGTCGGCCAGCGTGCGCAGCAGCTGCGACTTGACGCGGCGCAGGCCGGCGTTGAGGCGCTCGGCGCGCGCGCGCAGCACCACCGTGTGGTTGTGCACGGTGCGCAGGTCCCCCGGCACGCGCGCCAGCTGCTCCACCATGCGGCTGAGGTGGCGCACCGACGTCGCCGACGTCCACTCGTCCAGCTGGCGCAGCACCGTGCGCCCGCCGCTGTCCAGCAGCGCCGCCAGCGCCGCGCGCAGCTCGCCGTAGTTGTCCACGAGCAGGTGGCGCGCGTGCGCGGCGCTCGTGTTGAGGAAGGTGCGTGCGTCGCGCAGCCCCGCCGCGGCCGCGTCCGGCGCCGTCGCGGCGCTCGCCTCCAGCTGCGCGTCCGTCACGAAGGCGCACACGACGCCGAACAGCAGCAGCGTCAGCAGGCCGATGAGCAGGATGGCGAGCACGGCCTTGAGGCAGCCGTCGTACTTGCGGTCGAAGGGGCGGCGGCGGCGCGAGCTGCGGCACCACTGGCAGCAGCACCACAGCAGGCCGGCCAACGGCATGAGCGCGGCCAGCAGCAGCGCGGCGGCGACCACGGCGGCCGGCCCCGCGTAGTGCGCCAGCAGCGCGCGCCACTGGTCGCGGGAGAACTCCACGTGCCCGTCCGACACCGACACCACACCTGCGAGCGAACGACGTACTCGTTACAAATGAATGAATGAATGAAATGTTTTATGTATAATATGGGGAGAGACAATTATCGGGAGTCTTAATTTTTAAGTGAAATTTGATGAGTGCTCTCTCTAGTATTCGACACAAAAAGAGTGCTATTTCACACTGTACCATCTTATTTGTCAATTATTATTATTTTTTTCATATGTGGGAGAGCCATGCTTCGGCACGAATGGGCCGGCTCGACCGGAGAAATACCACGTTCTCACAGAAAACCGGCGTGAAACAGCGCTTGCGCTGTGTTTCGCAGATAGATAGGGGAGGGTAGGGATGGGAAGAGAAGGGAATAGTGGAGGGAAAGAAAGGGAATAGGGTAGGGGATTGGGCCTCCGGTAAACTCACTCACTCGGCGAAACACAGCGCAAGCGCTGTTTCACGCCGGTTTTCTGTGAGAACGTGGTATTTCTCCGGTCGAGCCGGCCCATTCGTGCCGAAGCATGGCTCTCCCATGTATAGAATCCACGTATAGAAGTTAATACCCTGTTTTTGCAAATAAACTTCTTATTCTCCTTATTCTTATTCTTGTAGTAATGAATAATTTTAAACGACTAGCAGAACGACGTCATCGTTGAAGAACTAAAAACTAATCTCGTATTTTCTAATCACGAGTCACTCGCATGTGCAGTTATCCGCTCGTCGACCGTCGTGTACAACTTAGGCAACAATTTTATCATCTTCAATTGGCTCTCATTAGGTCCACTCCAATAAAACCCGGCCGGTCTAGCGATAATGGTCTCTCCGACGAGGGCGGGAGAGCCGCTAGTCCGGCGGCGGCGGTCATGTAGGACAGTGTGGCAGTCAGTTGCGGCAATAAAATTGATTGTCTCGAGCGGATGGCGTTTATCGCGGCGAGTATTAATAATGTGCAAGTTTTGATAACGCCGCGCTCGGAGAGAGGCAACGACCGATCTAACCTACTTACAAATTACCAAAAATTCGCACCATAGCTGCAGAGTGCAGACTAACATAACTGAATAATAAAATATAATATTTGGGAGATCTGATCGATAATAGCCGACGGAATAGGCCAATAACTGACGTGGTCGAGTGAAATTCCTGTAAATCCACCGACTGCTGGATCACCCTCGTGTGCCCCGCAGTATCGCGGTGGCGTGCGCGGCTGCGGACCTTGGCCGTCGCGCTCAGTCGGCTCGCTCTTTGTTTACACTCGTTAGCATTGTTTCGTCGCACCACATGTAGCGTGACGCCGAAATGCACGTAACTGATCCTCCACGCACACACGCTTGAAAGACGTAGAACTTGGAGACTTTTAGTCGCCCGTGCGCGCTAATCCTAACTGTTAACGCGCAAAGCTGTTTACTGTTTAGTGTTTATCACCATTTAGGAAATACGCTCATTGGTTGCATGGAGAGTAATTAGGCCCGTATTTTTGGTCAGTACTCAAGATGCATCTCGGTCTCAAGAGTCTAGGGATGTAAAGCGGTAAAATTACTTTCGTAAAATTCGGTAAATTACGATATTTTACGTAAAATATTATATTTTACGGTAAATTACGGTAAAATTGGGTAAAAAAAGATTTGATTTCGTGGCATAATTTTCATTAAGAATGTGGATATAAACAATTAAACAGGTTACTTAATGCAAGTCTAGACTGCAGTAAGTCAAAACAACATAATAGCCAGCCTGCCGGCTTGCTGTATGCTCTGTCGAGTGTCGTCAACTGTCAACAAGTCGCAACAACGCAAAATATTATGGCAAACAGCACTAATCGGCAACGTCACAACTCACACCGTGCGACGCGCACGCAGTACACAAATTACAACTTGCAACACGCTCGCCCCGCCCGCCGTCATACCACCATTCTGCATACATATGTAGCCGGTAATTTTACCGTAATTTATATAAATTACCGTAAAATACGCGTATTTTACCAGCGTTTTCGGTAAAATTACGTAATTTTGCAACCCTACTCAAGACACGGTTCAGGCTCTGTGATTGGTTGGCTGTCAAAATTTGGACCCATCACAGAGCCGAACCGCGTCTTGAGACCGGGTCGCATCTTAAGTACTGACCAAAAATACGGGCCTTAGTATCTTATAACGCCTCCGTGGTCCAGTGGTTTAGAGCGCGACTCTTGACTCGGAGGTCGTGGGTTCGATTCCCGCGTTGGAAACTTGTTATTCCAAGTTTGGTTAGGACAATGCAGACTGATCACCTGATTGTATAACAAGTAAGATGATCCGTGCGTCGGATGGGCATGTAAAAAGTCGGTCCTACGCCTGATCTCTCGCCAGTCGTGTCGGTCGTCCGTCCCACTGGGCTATGACAGTAAAGGAATAGAGAGTGCTCTTGTGTACTGCGCACACACTTGGGCACTATAAAATTATCCCTGCTTAACTGGCCTGGTTTCAGTGAAACCGGCCACCGTCACCGAAACCGGTGTGGGAGATATTATTATTATAATTAGTATATTCATATCGCGGGCACGCAGGCCTCAGCTGTAATTGGGGCGGCCATTTCGTGTGATTGGCGTCCAGCACGAATTCGGGGCAAGGTGAGCTGCCACGTCAGATCTACTCCAGATTTTAGCGGAAACGCTCGTTAGCCGCCTTGTTGGTAGCAATGGAAATGTAGCTATTGTAAGGCATTAGCTTAATTAGTTAATAGTTACAAGCTTAATAATTAAGAAATTGTAACACAATGTAACATAAGACACTAATCACTATTTATGCGATACATCATACTGACACTTAACTTTTGAGAAAAATATTAATGAGGTTTTTTGGCATCACAAGGAGTCGCCGGGGGATGTCAGAACACCTCAAGAGGCTCGACCTGGGAGGCTGAAGCGATATCACGAGATCTCATTTACATTTCGAGGAGTCTCGGAATTGGGAACATCTTCGAGTACGAAGTCGACCCTCGTCCCAAAAGACTGAACAAAGCGACTTCGAAACCTCTCGTACGAGGAGGCGGCCGAAATTGAAAAGTTTTTTGGCGTAAGCAAGTACACTCGACCCTAATAATATTATAAATATATTTTAGCTAGTAGTACAAAGGACCATTTACAAACATAAAATGTGTATTGTGTGCAAATGACGCCAGGGAATTGTTAACCAAATACAACTGCAATTTATGAAACAATTTGGTGCTATTCCAAATTAATATAAATTTAAATTTAAATTTAGTCACAAGTGGCTCGTTTATTAATAGCGGATATGGTGTTAATTAACTGTCATTGATTAATTAACATTAATATAATATCCGCTACAAAGTTAATTTAATAACGTGGCAACTACTTAAATGAATGTCAGTTTGATTGACTGTTAGGGCGAAGCCAAACGAGCGTAATTTGTGAGCTGTGAGTGGCAGAATTTCGGTTCGGCAGAATTCTGCTGCATTCAGTTTCATACAAAAGTCCTGTTTGATTCACACAAGCGTAATTTTGTGAGTCATGATTTGTATGAAAAGATATTTACGCGGCAGAAATTCTGCGACTCACTCACAAATTACGCTCGTTTGGCTTCACCCTTACGCTTTCAAGCTTTGCCTACTGAACCGAATACAGTAATCAGAAATATCGCACTAACACTTCCATAATTCGGAGACACGGATGCACGGAAGAACAAAGAGTAATAATATTATACTTAACTTTTTTAATTTAATGAAAACAAGCACCCTCTAAGTTGAGATCATCGTCATTCGCCTCAACAAAAGGAAATTCCCGTACCGGGAATCGAACCTGAGCCTCAAGGGTGAAAGCCAGGTATCCTAGCCACTAGACCATACGGGAAATGCTGATAGCGGGGATGAGAAACAATGCTGATCAAAAGTAGATATTTTGTACTTAATGTAGAAATTACTTTTTAAAGAATTTTCGAATAAACAGGATTGCAAGTGTTCGTAATCATAAAAAGTAACGTTCTTATTATCAGACGTTACGACTTACGATTTGCGATCGCCTAACAAAACTGCATATTTTATACAATTTATTTACATGATAATGTAATTTCCAGACTCCCATACAACAATGAGTTCGGCTGTAATTCGCTGTAGCCTGTACGTTTGGGTGTCCCCCGGCGGCGGGGGCGGCGGGAGGGGGCGCTCGCAGGGGGGAGAGAGGGGTGGGGGAGTACACAGCAGCCCTTTGTGAGCGTGCAGCGATCGATCGGCGCCGCGCGCTCTGTCTGTGCAGGACTACCAGGGTTGCCACCACACCGTCACTGCAGTGACTGCATTTTGTTTTTTGGCTATTTAAATAACAAAATGCATATTATGGAAAAAATAGAGGCAACAGCAAGAAGGACCTTTCCAAGTTCAGGAATCAGGATTTTTTTTTTAATTTTTTTATTTTTATTTTATAATGCTCTTGTCCCTGATTTTTATTCGAGGGATTTATGTTCTGAATACAATTTATAATGTCCTATGTCTACACACTTATCTTCTATTTCTATTTTCTGTTCTGTTGATATTATTTACTTCTTTTATTATTTTAGCAAAAATTCTTCCCTGTTTTTCTTATCTTTTACAATTTCCTTTATGCTATCAACATTTATTTCTAGTCCTATTTTCATCTCCAGATCATATTTTGGCCTCGAGTATATTGGGCATTCTGTAAGAAGATGAGGTATATCTTCTATTTTACTAGGATCACACCTGCACGATGGGCTCTCTTTGCACTTGAAGCGGTACAGATACCCAGGAATCAGGATATTGGTCCATCTTAGATTTTAGCGCGTGGTTGTGCACTTTTGAAAGTACAAGTATACATATAATACGACATCAATTTAATCCACATGACACACTCGTACAAATGTTTCGCACAAATTATAGGAAACCAGTTTATATGTGCCATCACTGCCAGGTAAGATCCGTGTGTGGGTGTCTGGCGAGTGGCGAGTGGCGACTGGCGAGTGGCAGCCCTAGCTCGGTATCAGTAAACTGTATTAAGCTGCACAGTTATCAACAGCACTAGACACTAGACACTAGACACTAGACAGCTATGCCTATTGCCTATGAAGCTTTCAACGGAATATTATGTATAACAATATACGAGTTACGAGTTACGACTCTACATTACTGGCGTTAGCAAATGTATTGCCATGATAATTTTTTTCAAACCTAAATAACTCGATGATTGTCGTATCACTTCCCTCCTAAATCCTAATTCCTAACAATATAAACCTTACCTGGACTTCCACGAATATTTCAAGACTAAAGTGAGCCAAATCGGTTCAGCCGTTCTCTAGTTTTAGCGAGACTAACAAAATTGAGAATTCATTTTTATTTTACTACAAAATACAACTTATTGCATGTTTGATAGTCCAAAATATATACAGAATATAAATATAAATGTAATAAACTATGTAAACCTTCATTCCAGTTTGCTTACGGCTGATTCTCATTGATATTCATAGCTAGGGCATCGAGACCGGGTTTTCCCGAAACTCGAAAACCCGGGAAAACCCGGGTTTTTGGGATCACGAAAAAACCCGGGTTTCAAAAATGGAACCCGGGTTTTTCGAGCTTTTCGGGTTTTTCATTTTTTTGGTTATTATTGAAGGCAATACCTGATTTAAGGTATTTATAATAAACTAACATACAAATTCTTTATCTTTATAACATAAGTATAGATTCAATTATTTCTATTATTCATAATTAAACAAACTATAATATTTTAAAGTAAAAGTTTCGTTTTTAGAGCGTCACAGATTAATTGTCACAAAAATATTTATTAATATTTTGAACATCCTACCAAAACTATTCAATGTAAAAAACCAAAGTCTCTTCAATCGATTATTAATATCGATTATTATTAATTCGATCTATCCATCGCAAAAAGTTTTCAAATCTCATAGAAGTATAGTTTTCAATCAACATTCAGCGACTGACCACAGTTTTCTTCATTTTGTGATCAAAGGCTTACGAAATAAAGAAAACAATGTCAGAAGAAAACAGCTTCAAAGGGTGTTAAGTCTGCTAAAAGTACCACTGAGGAAATTGATTCCTAGGCAGTCGACAGATCAACGTCATTTGGTCGGATCATGTCAATTCAATGTTGATTGTGATCTGTCGGCTAGGTTTGACGTAACGCGACCAAACTATGTAGGTCCTCCATCTGCCTAGGAATCAACTTCTCTGATAGTACCTTAGACTTTTGATAGTAGGCAAGTCAGCCGCTAGTTGGTAACAAAACGTTGTAACTTGGATCGACCGTTGCTGATAAAATACACCCATCAACAAAGTCTCTATGAAAGAATATCTAAAAACCAGTCAGGAATTTTTGAAGACAGTAAATGGAAGAATGATAGCTTATGTTTTGGTCTCTAATAATGTTTTATTGTGTTTATTAAAACACTTTTCCGAATTTTATTGTTTCTAAAACAATCATAGATTTTTCTAAGGCTTTCTAAAAAATCAATGATATGTCAACAAATCTTTATTTCGTTTTATAAACTGGAAATTTAATTCGAATGGGATATTTTTATTGCTGATTGTCAAAATTTATTATAATAATTAATCAGGGCGAGCGAAACGAGCCCTAGTATATCCCACAACCTGAGCATTTTTGTAGTACACTTTACCGAAACCCGAAAAAACACGGAAAAAGTACCACGCCTATTGATTTAGATGTGTTATCATCGGTTAGTCAAGGTTTGGTAACTATTAAAATATAAAAAAAACTACTTTAAAGATTATTACCACGGAAAAAAACGACGCGAGCCACAAAGCTCGGCTTTTAGTTAGTACTAATAATAATTGATGTTTACCTAAAAATACATTTTTGTGCCTTGCTGTGGTATGGGGTACAGTCTTCATTGCAATTTAAAATCTTTTTTTACACTCGTCTAACTTACTAAAAACCTCTTAAAGCTTTTTATCGTTATTTGATATATATTCACAATAGTCAATCATATCAGATAACTGTGAACTAGCCCTAAGTTAAAATAATCTGGTTAAATTAACCCAATATTAAGACAATACAACCAGTAAAAAGGCTCCAGGAAAGCAGCCCCTAGAAACCGATAAAACCATCCAGAGGAGTTTCCATCAAGTTTGTTCTTATGATGTGAAATCATTTTATATTCCATCATTACAGTCTGGTAAATGCGGCAGATTGCTTTTCATGAGCTTCGGAGACTGATGATGGTAACACATAATAGGTCGAATGATCTTTCCATAGCCGATCGTGGATGGCATACTCACTGCGGAATTATTAATACAGTGATTTTAGTGAACCCAGATGAAATACAAGCCGGGGTTGTTATCAGCACCAGCGCCAGAGACTATTTCTTGTGTGTTGTACCATGACACCATGGTTTATCTTCCAAAGTCATAAAAAAAAAAACCTTCCGCATTTGCCGAGTGGTCTGGTCTGGTCAAATAATGGTTATCTGACATGAATTCTGTCACAATATACTAGAACAAATAACGACAAATTCTTTGAGGGATTTTCCAGTAAGTTAGAAAATTAACTTAAATTGCAAGAAGAAGAATCGACCTCATACCGTAGCGAGGCAGAAAAAATCAATTTAAGGTAAAAACTATGGCACAAAAATTTTGTTACAAGTATGCCAAACATCAATTAGGACTAAATAATTATTAATAATTTGACAATCAATAGTAAAAATGTAAAAGATTTGCTGGCATACGTTTTATATTAAAGTTTATTCTTCAATTTACTGTATTCAAAAATTCGTGATAGATTTTTATACATATATTTCATAAAATGCAAATACATTTTAATAATACATGTATATTTGGGGGTGAAGCTTGTTCTAACACGTAATTTTGGACCGAAAATCTAAATTTTTTAGCTTTGATAAGATCCAAAATATAGAAGAGGTAAAATAGTCGCTTGAATAAAAGTATGATACGGCCGTGCCCGTTTACCCGAGACTTGGTTGGGCACTGCTGTGACCCGAAACTATGGTATTTAAATAGTATTTAACTGGGTAGGTGCTGGCAATCGCAGAAAATCATATGTAACGTATTTTCGCATTGTTAATATTTGAATTGTAAAAAACCCGAAAAACCCGGGTACCCGGTTTTTATTTAACAAAAACCCGAAAACCCGGGTTTTGAAAATTGGGTCCGAGTTTCGATGCCCTATTCATAGCATTTTATTTTTAACGTCCCTGCATATTTATGCGGTAACGGTGTCCGATTTTACGTATGCAATACAAAACAACTGCATTTTAAATGTCTCGAAAAGAACAAGTCAAACTGTGACCATATCTCGAAAATCGAAATACATGAAAAGTACAATTATTAGTATGCAGACGGCGCAGTCGAGCTCATAGACGGTCGTGTTGTGACTTGTGGGAGTTGTGGGACACTAGCCAGCTCGAAGTATCCACAATATTTGATGCAGATAAATTAGGGAAATCATGTTCTATTCCATGTATTTTTGAAAAATAGAGCTAGGTTATACTCGTCTGATATTTCCCAAAGAAAATACTCTACGCTTCTAGACACGGTGACGGAGGTGACTAGATGACGGTCTTGTCATATTTTTCATCAGGCGATTTCAACGGAAAAACATGGCATTCCAAGTTTTGTGATCGTCACTGAGAATGGTCAGAATGCTCTACATTCTACAGACTTACTGCATATTTTAGCCCGTTAATATTCAATGTGATGTCATCAGTAAATTACCTAAAAATAAAAATAAATTGGTTAACAATCATCGTTAAAGAATAGAAATTATTATTTTAAGGGCTGATTTTTCAATCGTCAGATTACTAATATAATAAAGAACAAAGGGCATTTTTGTATGGAGCCCGTACCCAAGCTGTAGCACATCCACACATATTATCTACACTAATATTATAAAGAGGAAAACTTTGTTTGTTTAATTGTAATGAATAGGCTCAAAAACTACTGGACCGATTTTAAAAATTCTTTCACCATTCGAAAGCTACATTATCCACGAGTAACATAGGATAAATTTTATTTTGGAAAAAAATAGGGTTCCGTAAAATATTTGGGTTTTTCGGACACAAGGTGTAAAAATCAACCAGAAAAGTTACTTATTTTGCGTACGCTGCCTAAACTATAAAAGATAGAACCATAAAATGTTCAAATTAATTGTAGATCTTATAAATATCTACAAAAAAGTCCGCGACACACTATACCTATCTATGTCGAGTGAGGCACAACAACCATTTTTTTTATTTAAAAATCTTGAATTTTTTTTTTTTTTTTTTTTATAAGTCGCTTTCTCTGTCCCTATGTCCCTTTGTTCCCTTTAATCTTTATAACTACGCAACAGATTTTGATGCGGTTTTCTTTAATAGATAGAGTAATTGAAGAGGAGGGTTTATAAGTATATTTAATAATAATTAATTTTATTTTTCTCACCACAATAATATTATTACACTTATATAATTACAATAAAACAAATTCAGTATTTGTGGGGAGACTGGAGTCTCAAACTAAGCAGTGTCCTGCTTGTATTTTAAGACACCAGGCCTCCATCCCTAGTATAAGTACATAATATTATTAATATTCAATATAACATTTAACATTTTTTAAAACTTATAAATAATACTTTATAATTTAATTATAATTACTTTAAATCAGAAATATTAATAGTAAGTTTATGTAATAACTAATAACTATAATATATTAGATTTTATTAATAAGTAGTAAGTATTTAGCATGCGTCTGTTCGTGTGTGTGTGTGTGTGTGTGTGTGTGTGTTTGTGTGTGTAAGAGTGTGTGAGTGAATGTATGTGTGTATTAAATACGTTTATAATAATGATTATTTTATCAGGATTTATATGTATGTTGAAAAAGTTGTACATTTTATGAAATTAAATTACGTTAGTTATTATTTGAATTAATTAGACTTTCAGTTTCATTATAATCTAGATTCAAGAGCCATTGTGTTACAGCTTGTTTGCAATTTCTTTTTGTTTTAGGATAGATGTTCAAAATTTTATTTGCTTGATTATAGAGTTTTATACCCAAATAATAGAAGAATCTGTGAGCAAAAGATGTGCGGGTCCTTTCGGGGTTAAAAATTTTGTATTGTCTTCTAGTAACCGGCACTGGAGTGTAACATACAAGGGAGTGTTGTTTTGCAATCGCAGACAGGATAAACAACTGTCTGACAGTAAGGACCTTGGCAGATCGATACAAGTCAACAGTTGGATAGAGTCTCGGCTTAAAAAGGCATATTTTAAGAAGAAGTCTCTGTGTTCTTTCCAGCTCTAACAGTTTGGTTTTTGCCGCTCCTCCCCAAGATGTTATACAGTAAGATATAACTGTTTGTGCTAGTGCAACATATACTTTCTTTACTGTATTTTCTGTAGTAATTTGCCTCAATTGTTTAAATACAAAAATTAATTTTCTAAGCCTTTGAGATATATTATGAATGTGTTCAGTAAATGATAGGTTAGAGTCAATAGTCACACCGAGATATTTAATATTAGATGTTTTACTTATTTCTGGGCATTGGCAGGACGTGGACTTTGAGTACGAACATTCATGGACATACAGTTTTACGTGTGAAGGCAAATTTAATCTGCGCATTGAAAAACATACATATTTCGTTTTTTCCACGTTTAATGTCAGACTATTTAGTGCCAGCCATTGAGAGACAGTGTTAAAGCCTTTTTGTGCGAACTGAAAGACCTCTTTCCATGTATCACCCGTGAAAGTAAGGGCAGTATCATCCGCGTATGATGTGTTCGCACAGTTATCTAAATTGAGTTTACATAAATCATTTATGTAGCACAAAAATAGAGTAGGGCCTGTTATACTACCTTGTGGAATACCGTAGTCAAGTTTTTGTTCAATACTGATGTATTTTCCAATTCTAACATATTGTGAACGATTCGTTAAGTAATCTTTAATTAAATTTAGCTGTTTTCCACGAATTCCTAGTTTTTCCAATTTGTCTATTAAGATTTGTAGAGATACTGTATCAAAGGCTTTTTTCAGATCTAAAAATATCGTTAATACTTTTTTGTTGCTGTCTAATTTTTTTGCCACATTCTGTATAAAGTTATGGACAACTTCATCAGTTGACCTACTCTTCCTAAACCCAAATTGTGTCTCTGCTAACAGATGTTCCGATTCAAGATATTCAACGAGTCGTTTATTAATTACACGCTCAAAGATTTTAGAGAAAGAGGTTTGTATGGCTATTGGGCGATAATTTGATACATTATCCTTTCTTCCCGTCTTATGGATCGGTATCACGGCTGATTTTTTAAATACCTCAGGAAAGATGCCCTCCTCCATACAGGAGTTAAAAATATAGGTAAGTAAAGGTGCAATTATTTCAATATTTTCCTTTAGAACTTTTACAGGTATGTTGTCGCAACCCGGTGCACAGTCTGATTTTAGTTCTTTTATGATTGTTGAAATTTCCTCTACGGTCGTATTTGAAAGGACAAAGGAATTAAGTGGCGGAATAGATATTGTATCAAACATTGGGTTTATTGTTTTTGAATTTGTTGAGATAGATTCAGCAAGGCTTCGTCCCACGTTAGCAAAAAAGGAGTTAACTGCGTCTACCGATTCCTGTTTAGTGTCATTAATCGTAAGTAGTTCGTTACAGGTCTGAGTTTCATGGTGTAGGTTTGTGAATTTTTTTATATTTTTCCATAATTTTTTATTATCATTCTTAGCCTTTAACAGTTCTTCTCTTTCGTACTGTCTCTTTATTTTTCTTATTAAATTATTACAATAATTTCTATATCTTATGTATGTTAATTTTAGAATTTGGTTATCAGGATCTTTTTTTAGTTTATTATGCATTTTGTCTCTAGTTTTTAAACACCGAACTAATCCATCAGTAATCCATGGTTTTATTTTAAATTTATTTTTAGATATTTTAAATGCTGACCTATTATCGGATATAATTTTAGTGAGTCTGTCAATTAGTTTATTGATAGCAGTATTGGGGTTATTTTCCGTCTGTATGTCATTCATAATAATATTGTTACAATCACTTTTAATTCCCTCAAAATTATATCGGTACAATAATTCCTGGGAATTTATAGTTTTGTATTTTTATGTTTAAGGCAAAATAATACCGATTCGTGATCAGTTAGTGAAGTTTCTAAATGGAAGGTAATACCCGGCAATTTAGTTTTTATAATTACATGATCTAAGCAACTCTTTTCACGTGTTGGCTTACATATTGCAGGTAAAAGTCCAAAGTAAGATGTTACATCAAGGTATCTAGAGCTGTCTGTTGTTAAGTTTAATATATTAATATTGATATCACCGACCAGAATTACATCCTTGAATTGTGTTAGACTTTCAAGAAGCTCGTGTAATGAGTTTATAAAAGGGTCCAGGTTTTTGAAACATGGCGGTCTGTATATAGTAATTAACACTGTCTCATGGCTAAGTTTCAAAACTAAGCAGTTTGCTTCAGACAAGATTGGTTCTTCTATTTTAACAACAGAGTCTAAGGACTTTTTAACATATAGCACTAAGCCATCGTTTTTATTGTAATTGTAAGAAGAATGATAGCAACTGTAACCATTTAGATTGGGAATGTTATTGTTGTTAACAGATAACCATGCCTCGGACAGAACTATTACATCACAGTCAAAATTGATTCGGGCCAATAGAGCTTGTAGTTCGTGAAAATTTTTATTGATACTCCTAATATTCTGTCGCAGTATCTTTAGATATAAATCAGGTTTTGGCAGAAATGCTTTACAATTCTCCGGCTCGCAGACTATTTGGGAGGATATATTGAAGTTATCCAAGCTATTAAAGTAGTCATTTGTGGTAGCCATTTATGATTATTTATATAATAACATCGTGTAACTAACTGTCTTTTTGTATAAATTATGGAAACTACAATGTATAAGTTGAGACTGAAACCGAAACAGATAGTCCTAATATTCTTTAGTGTACAACATAGTTCATAATTATCAAATTTTAAACGCACTTGAATTTTATGGATTTTATAGTTCTTATATATGGTATGTGTGTATGTAGATTTGTTTTTAAAACAGAAAAGAAAAGTTAAAGGAATAATTATCCTATCGTGTCTATAAGTGTTGGACTTAATTCTATAGCATTTATTTGTTACAACTAAATAATAATATAATAAGAAAATAAACATACAGATCAGTCATGCTGGTAGAAGTTTTGAGAGATCATCTTCTGATTTAATATGTATCAAAGTAGCACCTTCTGTTTTCCGTAAGAAAATTTTACCATTTGAGGTCCAACAAAAGCGAAAGTCATTGTTTTTTGCGAATTTTCTTGATTCAGCAAAAATTTTGTAGTCTTTGTATGTTAATTTTTGAGAGATATATACCGGCAAAGGAGCTCCTGAAATCTGCAGGTGGGTAGTGTTCAGCTTTTCTTTATTTTTCTGATTAAATGTATGAACAGCCTTCAAAAAGTTATCTTTCTTGATTATGTTTGTAAATTGAATATTAATTGTAGAATTTTTGTTAAATCTGTAGATATCCCGTATATCAGATTGCTCTATATTAACATTTACTGTATCCCCTATTTTTTTTGTTAGTAACAGTAATTCTTCCTTTGTTTCGGGTTTTTTAAAGGGCACATTTCGTAACTCAATACAGCTAGCTACTTTTCTTCTATCCATACTGTCTAATTTATATTCCAATGATTGAATCTGCTTTTTGTATTGATTTTTTTCATTTTCTAGGGTATTGATTCTTGCAATTAAATCGTCATATTTGCTGGAGAAGAAGTCTATGGCTTGACTAATTTCTTTATTTTGGTCTCTGATGGTGTTTACTGTGTCCAATATAATTGCGAAACTCTTTTCTTGTTCTTCCTTCATTTTTGTAAACATAAGCATAATTTCTTCCTTAAATTCTTCTAAGTCTTCGTCTGGGCGCTTACGTTTTTTGGTCGCATTCTTTTCGGTAAGTTCCGTCGTGCTGTTGCGCTGCATTATACTGGATCCGCATAAATCTTCTTCGGCCGCAACAGTCGCTGGTTTCGATAGAGTTTGCGGTGAAGAGTGACTCAGAGGCATCGTATAAGATGATACCGGTTGAATAATTCACTGTGCCGAGTTACCGCGTCAGTGGTTGAATGGGCAAACACACCAAAAATCGCGCAAAGCACCCGGGTTCAAAACTCACGATCCACAACGCCAAAAAGTAAATTTTTCAAACAATTTTAATTTCTAATATTAATTTAGAGAGCAAAACTGCCTGATTTTTTTTGTTTAATATCACTTTGGAGAAATTGTTTATAATTAGCAATACTAGCGCATGGTATTGTTACATAATAAAGGTTGTTTTTTGTGATTTTTTCTTACCTTCTACCCTCATTAACTTTTTTCTCCCATGGTTTAGAGATTTTTCGTCATACAATAAAATGTTCAACTTTTCAAGCCCTTTCATTTGGTATATGTCTCAAAGTGCTACATTAGTGGGTATGATATGCCCTCCTTTGGCGTTTTGACAGATTTTATATGGAAAAAATGTCAAAGTGTCATATTTACTCTTTAGGTAAAAGTTATCTGACGATTGAAAAATCAGCCCTAAGTGACAAACCAATTAACTAAGTGTTAAAATTATCAAAAACTTAATCGCGGCGTAATGAGAAGTTAATTGAAGAATGCAAGCGTGCGAACGTGCATTCTGTTGAGTATTTGTTCATTACAACAATACTATCGCGGATCGCAGTTCTCACACGTACGTGTACGGTCGCTGACAACCTAGTATTACCCTTACCGACCTTATTACTTTAGCAATTAGGTTCGAAAGTGGTGAAACGTAGGCGTCTGCAACCGTACAAACACGGCATTGACCTTATAATATAGACCACAATCGCCCCGACCTGGATTATGAGTCAAATCTGTGTCATACAGTAAATAACCAGTTTTATATTAAAGAGAAAATATGTCCAAATCTTCACCTAAGGGAACTGGGAATCCAAATTTTACATTTCTAAGTATGATGAACATTAAATTAAGCCGTGAACATGATTTTAAATGTGAAGAAGATGCAAGCTCAAAAATCACATAGCAAAACGTAGTACATAATAACTCTACGATAGCAACATATTTTTACTATGCCTTCATAGTGGTCCCTAAATAAGAAAAGGTTGGGAGCCTCCACAAATTACTAAGAAGTGAAACTACTTTCAATATTCCCGGCAGCAATAAAGATTGGGGTAAGCGCGTGTCCGCTTCGGGCAATAAAGCCACAAAAGTAAAAAGCACTCCGAGAATTGCCCGGAGTGGGCGATAAAGTTTACGCTCATCTCTGCCGAGCGCACCTGTTGCCACTTGCCGCCACTGCCACTAGACACAGGCATAGGCAGAATTTTATACCAAGTATTAAATTCTATAGTTCTAACTTACACCTATAGGACTTCAAAGCTAAAATCTTTTAGATTCACATAAATTTTAGGTCAAAAGCCGGATTTCTATGTTTTCGGTGACCGAGCTATGCACAGGACGTAGATCGTTAACGTCGAGGTCACTGATAAAATTATTATAATATTATTTAAGATCATAAGCATCACAAAACAATTAAATGTGAAACCGCTTATACAATGTGCCATTAAATGGTATAAAATTATACCTACTGCCTAATGAGCAGGATTAGATTGAAGATATTATATTTTATAGCATTAAAAGTGTGTAATGTTTTGGCCATGACTCTGCTGCCATAAATGTCAGGGTCAATGTAATAATTGACACGTAACTCGGCTATCTCGTGAATGTGATGTTGCAAATTGCCGTTTAATACGGTCAGCAGGCAGCACGCTATTGTTTATGAGGTTGTTTGTATACGTTATAATCTGCGAAAAACGTGATTCGTGAAGTCCGGAATATTGCATTTTTTCAGTGCAAGACGTGTCGTTGAATTATACTTTGGTTTGTATCCTACCGCCTACGATAAACTGAGTCACTTTGTACAGAAAATACGGTGTGAAATAATGTAGAGCTTTGTATCATGTGTATGGAGGTGAATATTAACATTTACAGTCCACTTGGTGTTTTCTTCGACACAAGAGCAAAGTTTCATCGAATCTTATTTTTTTTTTTAAATAATCAGGCAAATAATAGGAAAATGGTCCGCTCCTCCAGGTTGTGTGTATTGGCACGGGGTTTTAGCAATCGGCTAACGAGGGTGGACGGTGCTACACGCAACCCTTCATCGAAGTATTATTATATTTTTAACTTAGATGAAACTTTGCTCTTAAAATTTTTAAAGGCGCGAATAAAAAAAGAAATTCGTAAATCTCTGGTACTAAACCCGATTTGCAAAAAATAAAAATATTTTAGGGTAAAGACAATACCAAAGTATTTTTCAGTACGGAAAACAATTGCGGAAATCGTATAGGAAAGAAGAAAAAAAAAAGTCTAAATATTTAAAATCTCAGGAACTACTTGAGTTGACGAAATGAAATAGATTAAGTACAAAATTTGTGTCTCTTAGTGATTAATCTAACCAGCTAGATAGCAAGTTTACAAACCCCCGCAACTAATTTAAATAAAATAAATTCCTTTTTTAGGGAGTTAAAAAATTACCAATTAAAAAAAATATTTTCTCAAAAACGAAGTAAAATGCGCACACAGGAGTTCTACTGTTGAATTTGAAATATAAGACGCCATCGACTCATTGCATTGTAGTCATGTCTGATTTTGGGGGTTTCTAAAACACTGTGCGGCAGTGACAGTCGGCTGCTATCATTTTCGCTACAAAGTACAAACATGGCGGTCGACTATAATAGGTTGCTGGTGTCTCGGTGCCGGTGTTCTGATTCATGCCTCTCCAAAAACTGAATCCAAACAACCTACGCAGGCTCATTCGTATTTATTTTGTGTCACCTAAGTTAGGTTTCAAAAACTTCAATATTATTCAAATATGCACCAAAATGAATATGTTCCATTAGCGCTGGTGGTCACTTTCTACCAGTCAGGTGTGTCTGGTGCAGGGCTGGCACACGCACCACCTGTTCCTATGGTATCTTTATGAGTAAATCCGAGCTGATGGCAACCCTGCGCCGGAGTTTCACTTTCACCGCAGCACGGCGCGCGCCGCGGCGGACAGTCGCTGCCCACTCAAGGGCAGGTCTTAGGTCTTGGCCAAGAGATTGTAGATTTATCGATTCAT
This sequence comes from Cyaniris semiargus, assembly GCA_905187585.1. Classification (NCBI taxonomy): domain Eukaryota; kingdom Metazoa; phylum Arthropoda; class Insecta; order Lepidoptera; family Lycaenidae; genus Cyaniris; species Cyaniris semiargus. Next base: position 16,763,635 of record LR994558.1, read on the forward strand.
CTAATAAGCACATACTTATATCCTTAACTTTGCAATTACAACTTACCAGGTAAACATTAATTAAGCCGTGCTATCCAATACCAATATAAATTGATGTTATTTACTCTACATTATATTGTCACAGTCTATTTTACTATCTCCACAAATATTTTCTCAGTAACATGGCACTTAATCACTTATGCTGTATGCACATGGCACGTATGTAATGCTGATGTTGGAGCCAGGCGGGCCGTGAGCGGGTAGCGGGCGGCTGTGATAAGTTATCACGGCGACCACCGGCCAGCTGGTTATCGCTCCACTTCACCGTCTACTCTCTACTGTGTTGCCCACTCTCCAAACAGTACACTGACCAGTGCCCAAACAATGCACTTAGATAGTAACCGGGTAATATTGGCACATCGGCATCCTGCTATGAGCTATGACTTATGAATCACTATCTTCTGAATTCTATTGGCAGAAACTACGAGTCTCATTACAAATTCTATGTTCTCTACGTCTAAAATAAGGCGTCTTCGACATGTCTTTAAAAAGGTTGAAAAATATTAATTTGGATCACATTTTCCAAAGAAGACGTTTTTGATAAAGTAAGCCAAGAACTCACTGACAAACGAATCTGTGCTTACAAATTGTGTTTTCAAAAATGGCTGGCGTTATATTCAGGGTATTCAGAGTTCAGACGTCCGAGACAATGTTATCTGTTCTCAGAAATCCTTGCAACGCTTAACTACAAACTGCTGTCATGACTGCTACTGTAAATGTCCTGTTCTATTTTCTAACTTACAGAGCTTAAGTTTTCAGCAATAGTTTTATCGTCGTTAATAGTCGTCGCATCGTATTTTCGTATTCGCCAGCCGCAAATGCTTTTTAAATTCGTTATAATGTAATCGTTGATGGGGTCTCGGCTCGCGGTATTAATATCGACGTCCGCTGAGGCGTGTGCGATGAGATTGTCGCGTCGCGACGCGTCGTCGAACAGCGGACTCAACGCGCCGCGCCGCCTCCCCTCACCCCTGTCCCCTCACACGTGCCGGGATGAATATAATCGAGAGACGAGCGGAAAATCAACGTGGGGGAGATTGCGACTAACACGATCATATTGTGGCACTTGATAAAGGTACACTCACACTGATCACTGGACAGGTGTCTGACAATACGAGCAGTAACAGAGTAAGGAAAAGCAGTGGAGTACGTGTCACGTGACTTAATTCAAGTTTCAACATAACAGACAACAGCTGGTATATATAGTTAACAAAATTGATTGATTTTTATTCAAATTCAAATACAAGAAAAGTTAATGCAATATTAAATGCAAAGGTTCAGAATTTAGATGTTACAAACAATTTGGTAGGCGGAATGTTAAAGCGAATAAATTTTACATGAGAGGAGAGGCAGCCTCGAGATGGAAATTCAGTTGCGTCATCGTCGCAGGAAATATATTTACATACATCAATAATTTAAATATCGTTCAGATAAAAATCATTCGTGTAAATTGATACAATTACAATGTTTCCCCGTACCGGGAATCAAACCCCAGCTTCCTGGACGAGACCAATCTGATTCTGACCACAAGACCAGGGACTTCCAAATTTATTCACATGGCTTAGTCCTCAGGGTTCCGCCAAAATAAGAGAGAGAGAGAGAGAGAAGAAATAACGATAAATAAGTATAATTTTAATTCACACCGTAAATAATATAGTGTACAGTGATCTGCGTAGGTAATGACTAATGAGCAAGGCAAAATGCAAAGATCTCGGCAACAATATAAAACTGCAGTAAATTTATTGTGAAGACCTTGAAGAAAACCTCAAATTTCTGATTTCGCAACTACAACAAAAATCTCCGTCGTTACTTAGCTCGGCAGTTTCAAAGCTAATAATTTTAGTCATTCTCATGAAACGTACTACTTAATCTTGTCACTTTCTGTGAGTGAAATATAAAAATAACTTCCTCACTTATAACATATATTAGTAATATACCAATTTTAATATTAATTTTAACAGTACACCGTACACGTCATTCAAACTTTAAATAAGCTACATAGTAGCTAACATGACGTACCTGATTACATTTAAATATCATCAAGTTTAACTGGTGCAGGAAGAACAACAGTCAACACATAAAACAATTCTTACATCATACCTAATACCTACAGATACATACAAAATACAAATACAGCTGAGGAGATAGGACACGGAGTCACATGAATCATTTATTATGTAGTGGACAGCTCACAGCACTCGGCAGTCGGCACCGTAGCGGGCGCGGGCGCGGCAGCGGGGGACCGATAGGGCTACCTCCACATACATGATACAGTCTACAGATTTGAAGACGTGAGTTGAACACGATAACTAACATTTTGTAATATACGGATTACGGACATTTATTAATTTTTCCCTTATAATTTGAACAAACCTTATAACTTATCAACTTCATCACTTGCCTAATACATAATATCTGGCTACACATAAAATGCACTTTTTCTTACTTTCAAATAATTTTTCCGGCCCTAAAGCCTCAATTTATGCAAGAAACGGCAATTTTTTACTGTTACTTATTGTGTTCTTCCACTCACCGCTCACGTCTTCATTTAGTACAAACAGTACAGGTTTAATTGAGGAAAATTAAAATAATGAAAAATATTATAACTACAATAAAGTGCGAATACCTATAACGAAAACTCGATTACTCTTAGTACCTACTACTTCCGGCTTTGCTGTACTTGGTTCCTAGTTAGTCGTGTTAAAATCTTTTAAACACAGATTTAAATTATACAATCAACATACAAAATGATAGGGATATTATGTTCCTTAAGTTTACATCCAATGGCCCCACTAATAGAGCAAAACAAGTAACAACAGAGGTGTCAGCCCTACGGCGCTATGTTGATGACACGCCGTTAAAATTTCCCTTTGACATGCTAACTATGTAGGTGGGCTATCCGGGAGGAGAGACCGATTCACGTGAGCCGGACTCTGGGTCTTACGACGAACATTATAGGTGTCACTTTGCCGTGCAAGGTAACGGATGAGTCAGAAGACAGCGTCCGTTAAGTGTCGAGTTTTAGCTAACCTGCTGAACTAGTTGCGACAGATGTGCCGTTCGATCGCTTCCTAGTGATACTCTTTTGATGATGACGGCGACGGGTGATGGCCAGTGATATGTTTACCCTAGTACATAATACCTCTCTGGTGATGGCCAACATGTCAATTCGATCTTATTACTATGAATTTAGAGTTTAAAAGGGCTAAAATCATCCCGGGTTTGTCAGCGACGCGATGGTAACTTGCACAACACACTACAGCTGGACAACAAGGTGGCACATCTGCAGTATGTTTGGAGTTAGACGTTTGTTTACATGTAGTGTATGTTACACAGATCGTAACATCAACAATAGTTGAAATCACACGTATTGCTTCCCTTTAGATAAGGTGAACATTGAACAATACAAATCTGTTATTACAAACATGCCTGTTTCGAGTAATGGAGAGCACAGACCTAAATAAATTTAAGCGTTTAAGGCCACCTTATTCATGGTTACGTGAAGAAAAGTAAGTAGACAAGAAACAACACTTTACCCCCTTTTCGACACAACCGACTCTACCTTTAGTCAATGTCTAAAGGTAGGCCATAGATTATGTCGCATTTCATCACACAATGAACGTTTTCCTCGACAAAATTCATAACGTTTATCTTTAAATAAAATCTGTCAGCGGGAGGATACGTCTTTGTACAACTAGTGGGGTCATCATCTAGTTTAAATACAATTGGAGTCGATGACAATCCACAATGGGCTCCGCTCGTACCGCACCGCGCACGTGATACCTGATCCTGCTATTGTCTTCCTACCTTCTTGTAATTCACTAGCTTTACCCGCCAGTCGCCACTCGCCACTCGGTCTACGTGAGCTGTTTAGATTTGGCTGCCCTAGTGAAAAGTTTTCTGTAGGGCATGCATGTGCTAAATTTGATACAGGGTGTCTTCTAAAAGACGATCTAGTTTTGACTAATTTTGAGCCTAAAAGTGACTCGTGCTGCCGTGCAATGCAAATGATGCTGACGCAGGCACTTACGCCAATAACCATGACGAATCTGTACCGCGTCCGCAGCGAATAGCCAGCGATAAGCTCTATGCCGATTGCCGGCTATCGGCGAACGAGCACTTACGACTTACCGGAGCGTTACCGATCGCCGGGGAAGGCAAAACAACAGACTTTATTTAATTTTGGAAAGTGTTCGATAATCACTTTTTCTTCAAATGCGACGAAGCGGAAACTGCGGGCAAAGTTTTAAGGGTTTATTTGTGATCTTGTAACTTATATTAGGTAATTGCTCGTGTTTTTTAATTGTTATGTTTGTGAATGCTGTAAAATGTTACAGTCTCAGCACTCTTAGCATTAATCTAAATTCTAACTATAACAATGCGTATATTTCTAATCTGAAAACGTTAATTTTCTAATACGTACAAGACCAATTTATAAATTATACATCGGTATAAACGATCGAGACATAAGAATGGGTAAAGAATCTAAAAGTCTACCGCTGAGCAAATGTGTCAGTGGGCGGCTCTTACGCCTATTAAGAGCGCTGACAAGTCAAAGGCGGAATTTGGGTAATCCGTTTAACGCCGCCCTCGGGCACCCTCGGGGTGCGAGTGGTGCGACTTCACGGCTGACCGACATCCTCGCCTCGCACAGACTCTTACAAGTGCCGCCGTGCTACATATTCTGTAGATGCTATATGTTGTCCGCAACCCCGTTCGTGCATAAATTCGTTTGCACTTTGCATTATCCCCATAGGTACGATTTAGCGATATGATATCTCATCTAGCCGGGTGTACCGTAGATTTTTTATGAAATCTTGATGATCCAAATCTTATGTTTAAGTACTAAAGAAATCAGCTTGATAACAATGACTAGCTCTTCTTCCTTAAGGAGTGAAATATAAGGAAAGCAAAATCTTTGTGACGACATAATATCTGCTTATTGCCCAGCACATTAGCAAATGACAGTCATGACATTGTCAGCTAAGGGTGCGTCATATCTAGGGCATCGAGACCGGGTTTTCCCGAAACTCGAAAACCCGGGAAAACCCGGGTTTTTGGGATCACGAAAAAACCCGGGTTTCAAAAATGGAACCCGGGTTTTTCGAGCTTTTCGGGTTTTTCATTTTTTTGATTATTATTAAAGGTAAGACCTGATTTAAGGTATTTATAATAAACTAACATACAAATTCTTTATCTTTATAACATAAGTATAGATTTAGTTATTTCTATTATTCATAATTAAACAAACTATAATATTTTAAAGTAAAAGTTTCGTTTTTAGAGCGTCACAGATTAATTGTCACAAAAATATTTATTAATATTTTGAACATCCTACCAAAACTATTCAATGTAAAAAAGCAAAGTCTCTTCAAGCAATCTATCCATCGCAAAAAGTTTTCAAATCTCATAGAAGTATAGTTTTCAATCAACATTCAGCGACTGACCACAGTTTTCTTCATTTTGTGATCAAAGGCTTACGAAATAAAGAAAACAATGTCAGAAGAAAACAGCTTCAAAGGGTGTTAAGTCTGCTGAAAGTACCACTGAGGAAATTGATTCCTAGGCAGTCGACAGACCAACTGTCAATTCAATGTTGATTGTGATCTGTCGGCTAGGTTTGACGTAACGCGACCAAACTATGTAGGTCCTCCATCTGCCTAGGAATCAACTTCTCTGATAGTACCTTAGACTTTTGATAGTGGGCAAGTCAGCCGCTAGTTGGTAACAAAACGTTGTAACTTGGATCGACCGTTGCTGATAAAATACACCCATCAACAAAGTCTCTATGAAAGAATATCTAAAAACCAGTCAGGAATTTTTGAAGACAGTAAATGGAAGAATGATAGCTTATGTTTTGGTCTCTAATAATGTTTTATTGTGTTTATTAAAACACTTTTCCGAATTTTATTGTTTCTAAAACAATCACAGATTTTTCTAAGGCTTTCTAAAAAATCAATGATATGTCAACAAATCTTTATTTCGTTTTATAAACTGGAAATTTAATTCGAATGGGATATTTTTATTGCTGATTGTCAAAATTTATTATAATAATTAATCAGGGCGAGCGAAACGAGCCCTAGTATATCCCACAACCTGAGCATTTTTGTGGTACACTTTACCGAAACCCGAAAAAACACGGAAAAAGTACCACGCCTATTGATTTAGATGTGTTATCATCGGTTAGTCAAGGTTTGGTAACTATTAAAATATAAAAAAAACTGCTTTAAAGATTATTACCACGGAAAAAAACGACGCGAGCCACAAAGCTCGACTTTTAGTTAGTACTAATAATAATTGATGTTTACCTAAAAATACATTTTTGTGCCTTGCTGTGGTATGGGGCCCAGTCTTCATTGCAATTTAAAATCTTTTTTTACACTCGTCTAACTTACTAAAAAACCTCTTAAAGCTTTTTGTCGTTATTTGATATATATTCACAATAGTCAATCATATCAGATAACTGTGAACTAGCCCTAAGTTAAAATTATCTGGTTAAATTAACCCAATATTAAGACAATACAACCAGTAAAAAGGCTCCAGGAAAGCAGCCCCTAGAAACCGATAAAACCATCCAGAGGAGTTTCCATCAAGTTTGTTCTTATGATGTGAAATCATTTTATATTCCATCATTACAGTCTGGTAAATGCGCCAGATTGCTTTTCATGAGCTTCGGAGGCTGATGATGGTAACACATAATAGGTCGAATGATCTTTCCATAGCCGATCGTGGATGGCATACTCACTGCGGAATTATTAATACAGTGATTTTAGTGAACCCAGATGAAATACAAGCCGGGGTTGTTATCAGCACCAGCGCCAGAGACTATTTCTTGTGTGTTGTACCATGACACCATGGTTTATCTTCCAAACTCATAAAAAAAACCTTCCGCATTTGCCGAGTGGTCTGGTCTGGTCAAATAATGGTTATCTGACATGAATTCTGTCACAATATACTAGAACAAATAACAACAAATTCTTTGAGGGATTTTCCAGTAAGTTAGAAAATTAACTTAAATTGCAAGAAGAAGAATCGACCTCATACCGTAGCGAGGCAGAAAAAATCAATTTAAGGTAAAAACTATGGCACCAAAATTTTGTTACAAGTATGCCAAACATCAATTAGGACTAAATAATTATTAATAATTTGACAATCAATAGTAAAAATGTAAAATATTTGATGGCATACGTTTTATATTAAAGTTTATTCTTCAATTTACTGTATTCAAAAATTCGTGATAGATTTTTATACATATATTTCATAAAATGCAAATACATTTTAATAATACATGTATATTTGGGGGTGAAGCTTGTTCTAACACGTAATTTTGGCCCGAAAATCTAAATTTTTAAGCTTTGATAAGATCCAAAATATAGAAGAGGTAAAATAGTCGCTTGAATAAAAGTATGATACGGCCGTGCCCGTTTACCCGAGACTTGGTTGGGCACTGCTGTGACCCGAAACTATGGTATTTAAATAGTATTTAACTGGGTAGGTGCTGGCAATCGCAGAAAATCATATGTAACGTATTTTCGCATTGTTAATATTTGAATTGTAAAAAACCCGAAAAAACCCGAAAAACCCGGGTACCCGGTTTTTATTTAACAAAAACCCGAAAACCCGGGTTTTGAAAATTGGGTCCGGGTTTCGATGCCCTAGTCATATCTCACCATTGTTCGAGTTAGCTTTCACTCGATACGTTATTATTTATTACCTAATCTGGGCCAGTTGCCCAAGAGATCGTAATGCTCGTGGCCCAATCAATTTCACAAGAACAATGTTAACTACTGTGTTTACCCCTTTTCGAGTAATTATCAAATACATCCTGTTTTTTTTTTTTATGAAATAAGGGGGCAAACGAACAAACGGGTCACCTGATGGAAAGCAACTTCCGTCGCCCATGGACACTCGCAGCATCAGAAGAGCTGCAGGTGCGTTGCCGGCCTTTTAAGAGGGAATAGGGTAATAGGGGAGGGTAGGAATGGGAAGAGAAGGGAATAGGGGAGGGATGGGAAGGGAATAGGGTAGGGGATTGGGCCTCCGGTAAACTCACTCACTCGGCGAAACACAGCGCAAGCGCTGTTTCACGCCGGTTTTCTGTGAGAACGTGGTATTTCTCCGGTCGAGCCGGCCCATTCGTGCCGAAGCATGGCTCTCCCACGTATAATATTATATGTGGTAACTAACTGGGAAGGTAAACTAACAATTCACTCGTAAAAAAATCTCCTGTATTAAAAGTACATTCGGCATACTACATACTCGATGCACCGCCAGTATATTATCCGTAATTCATAAACAAGTAATTTGTTTTATTAATAAAGCGAAGTCAATAGTCTGCGAACACTAGGGGAGCACAATGATCGAGGGAGTTGTAAACACAGTTCGATAGTCAATCGGCGGTGATTGTTCGCGGCGAGTCTGTAGCACACCTGGCGGCAGTGGCGGCTGGCGCAGAACAATCGTCTAACGCACAAACAATTGCGTGTGTTGTAAGTTGAAATAATCGATTTTCAAGTCGCTATGAAGGCTAATATTGTAATGCAGTTTTCGGGAAAAATATTCAGCAATTTGCAGGATTGATACAGAAATAGTAGCAACTTCAGGCGTGCTCGGTAAAGAATAGTCATTCGTTTTTCATTGTGTTCCAGAATTAATATCCTCGGATCTAAACCGCGTAATATCAATGAAGTGGCGACTAGTGTGGAGTCCGCAAAGGTCAGAGGATGCGAATAATTCTACAGTCTCCCCTGTCGGCTCTGGGCCCCCGACGCGGCTGACGAGCCGCCAATCTCTCGCGAGTCGCAACATGCAATTTGCAAACGACCCCACAGACCACATTATATCCTGAGCATGTGTGTATGAAACCTCACACATATACACATATATTTAATGACGAAAGCATCCATGGCCTAACAAGTCGACAACACCACACCTATTGCATTATTTGCATCTCACCAGTCATCTTTGTAATATGTACTTTGAATAAGTCGATGTAATCCTCTTTGGTAGTTACAACGAACGGTTTTATTGTGAATGTAAATGATCCCAAGATTTTTAAAACGGAATAATATTATTCTCTAGCAATGATATTTTTTGTATCGCCAGCTGAAAATACCTTATGAAGAGAATAATATCGAGTGTATTGTTGACACAATTACCGCGGGTGCAGCAGAACTCGCGGCACTCACGGCGCGACTAATTATAACATTCGCGTGGGCAGCAAGGGCGGTGCGATTCGTTCACCTTTCTCTGCCCGGTATTATTGGAGTAATTATTCACAATTAGCACTTCCAAATATAGCTAGAAGCATATTAGTCGGAGCAATGTTTATGTACCATATAATGAGAATCATCAGCTCTACAGGTAGAGTCGGAAGGTGGTCCCTGGACGATGAAGGTACCGAGGGTTTCCTCAGTAAATGGTTGTGTTTATACAGCGAGAGTTGTTTATTTGTATACGCTGGCTCCGGCCTCCAGCTTAACTTTTCAAACTTTAGCATAAAGCGGAAGGTCAGGGACGTGGAGTGAATGCGGCAGCTCCGGGTTGAATACGCTCGTGTGTGCTAACGAGAGTGCCGCTGGCTAAACATTTCGCGTTGCTATGCGACAGGCGTTGAACCCCGCCGCAATGCAGCCTGACCCACATCGCCCGGCGCCGACCCAGCACCGGCCCCTGCCTCGGCAGTCAGCACGCTATGCGAACACCGCGAACAAAAGGAAAATAATCGGGTGCAATTTTCTATCTTTTGTAGTATGGGGGCCGCAATTAGCGGTTTACTCGGGCTGAGCGTCCTCATAGAAACAGTTTTTCATTCGAACCCAAGCTTTTCCATAGCACGGAGTTTTGCCTTCCTGAAACATGTACCAGGCGATCATAGAATGACGCTAGTTTATAGTGGGCGTTGCTAGAGTGCAGCGCGGAGCTAGCGAAGCGTGCAACTTGCAAGGCATGATCGCGGCTAGCGACATGTTAGTAATAAGGACGGCCGTCCATCAATATCCGCGGCTTGCTGAGCACCTGGTACTCTACTCTTGTTTCGCAAGCGATATTGTTAGAAAATTTGATTTTAAGCTATGTACCTTCTCATTCACTAATTCAGTCATAATATTTGCTAAGTCTTAACTTAGCATTATGAAAATTTATTAGAATTTTAATTGCTCTTAAACTCCAAGTCCGGAATCCATTCATAGGCGAATACCCCCCGCGGTGTATAACGACAAACTGACGAGCTACGAATAACAGTATCTGCTACTGATTGATCCGACGCTGTGTATCAACTATTTCCGCAATTATTAAACTCCATAAATGCAATTTCACTGAGTATAATGTAATATTTATGATCTACGTGCGTAAGATCGTAACTTTCTGCAGTACAAGTCATGGTGTAAAGAGTAAAGACCCAAGTGGTTAATTCACGCGGCGAGAAAGGTCGTCGGACGACCGTACGATAAGGCTTGCGAGCATGTTCAATGTTCATCGCCGTAAGAAATTAGATTTGTTATCGAGCGCAGACCTGTTTCCATCAAAAAAGGTCGGCGAAAGAAATCGGAGAATCAGAAGTGGGGTAATGGAGTAACAGTATCGCTCGATATGTCGCTCCGACGATTTATAGCGGCAAGTGATTCTGCGGTGTTTACTGTTACATACAGGCCTTGTACCATGAAACAAGCCTTGTACCATGAAACTTTTGAGACTCAAACAATCGGACGAGAATGCCGCGTCCTACTCTAACAAACGTGAAATGACGTTGTTAGAGCAGGACGCGGCATTCTCGTCCGATTGTTTGAGTCTTATCAATATATGTCATAAATATATGTCAATTTCGTTGTAGGCCTACGTTTACACCGTCGGTATTCCCCAGCCGCCGTAAAAACTATTGCGGATTATCCCCTATCTCCGCTTTAGCGATAAACACTAGCGAGCGATAAAAACCAAAACAAACAGACCGCAGGGTTGCCAAAATTACGTGCGCTGAGGTCGATACTCGTATGACGTATCGCGATCCAGTTGTTTACTACGATAATAGTGGTAATTAATGTCTGAGTTCCGACGGAATATGTCGGCCGATAATGTCTCAAGGAAATTAGGTATTATTCTTATCGATACCGACAATCTGCCATCACAATTCTCGTAATAATTGGCTTAGAGCCTGTCCAGATGAGGCGTTTTACGCGCGAATGAGCGACTCGCGCGTTTTGCGCGCGTACCCGAGATACTAGAGCTACATATATATCGCGACCAGATGCCTACCCGCGTTTTCTTACTCGCGCGTAAAACGCTTGCAATGAGCGGGACTCTCGACTCGCCCGTAAAACGCCCGAGCGACGCGCGAGTCGAGATACTTGGGTGCCATTGCAGCGTCCATACTACGCGCGAGTCTGTTGCGAATGGACGTATTTGATTGGAGCGTGATAACTTCGAGTCCATGTTTATAGCGTAAAAACGCGCGTAAAACGCGGTATCTGGATGCAATAGAAATTGAAACGCGCGTATGGACTTCGCGCGTAAAACGCCTCATCTGGATAGACTTAAATGTTTGATAAGATTCAAGATACAAATAGGGCATTTATGATTTAAGCGAGAGACGACGAACTCATGCGTGCCTAGTCATCTCAGCTGGTACCGATCTCGCATAAGTTTATGTCGTAAAAAATGCAAACGTATGCAGACGGAGGATGTGAGATGACATGACGTGTCGCACTCGGCGCGGGGGTGAAGCCCGCTCGAGGAGGCGCCGACCCCGACTACTATGAACCACGTTTAAACATCTAATCACAGGGAAAAGGCTCAAAAGTGTTCCGCACGCCTACACGACTGCACATCACATGTGCGGTGAACTACCGAATGTGTACTGTAAACTGTTAAAATATTTACATCGATGATTAAAATAATATGTAGTAGAGATGTGCCGACTAGTCGCCGACTACTCGGTAAAGCCGACTATCCGGCCACTTTCGTAGTCGGCGAATAGTCGGTAAAAATCGCCGACTATATTTACTATATATGACTATATTTATTATTTTACTATTATTGATTAAGAAAAATTGATTTTTTTTAATTAAGTAAATCGTTTCTGAAATTACTTGATGGAAAGAAGAAAATTTGTATCTTACCAAACCGAACAACATAGTGATAACTTCTTCATTCTAAACATTTATAATAAAAAAATACGTGTGGCACTCAGGGACTGCCGCGGTAAAGCTATTGCATAGCATTTTTATTAACTTATGCATTCGCATACGTCTAGTCGCACGTACACAAACACCGTGCCGAAGTCTACCGAATTGAAACGACGTTAGACAATGCACGGCAATGCAAAAGCACGGCAAAGCTATGCAATAGCTTAAAATATATATTTTTATTTAAATGAAATACTCGCATTTTGTATTAACAAATTAGGTAATTATGTAACATCACTAACACAATATGATGTAAGTACAGTAAAAATATATCCTGAAAACCATCAATTACTGTAATATCAATTATCATGACGTTAACATAACCAAAACACGATCCGCCACGTTCGCAGGCGGCATAAATCATAATATGCGACTGACCCGCGAATCAGCAGTAAACGAAGCCTTACGGAAACAACCGAAACCATGATCGGCTTGGCCGACTAGTCGGCTGATTAGTCGGCTTGTTTGCAATCGACTAATCGGCTAGTCGGCCAAAGTAATGATCGGAACATCTCTAATATGTAGTAAGGACACAGAATAGATAATAGTACTAGTAAGGAGAACTACTTTAAGTAAAGTGAGGAAGTGTTTTGTTACCTTTGCACACAGCTCGCAATACCATTTGATTTTAAACTTGGACAGTGAATAACCAAAGCATCTTGGCCAAACGACTGCTCTATCACAGTGAATCGCAATTCGCAACCTAAAATCAGTATTTTGCTGCGACTGTCATACTTTTGTCGGGTTTCATTTTCTGTGTACAAACAAGCATTTTCAGCATTTTATGTGGGGCAGGCCGCAGAATGGCGTTTGATTAAAAGCCTATTTGGCACGGAGCAGCCGGGTGGTGTATATAGGTCAGCTCGGGCCGCAGCCTCGCTCGGCAGTCGGCGGCGCGGCAGTTGGCAACTCGGCACAGCAACAGCCTACTTGTTATGTCATATTTATTTACGAAACACTCTCCAAAGCTCGCTTATTAGCCGGTACAGCTTACATCGAATATGCAGGTCAGGCATCAAATTGCAAACGAATTCGAATGGGACCAAATGTACAGCTTCTAGTAACAAGAAAAATATATTAAACTAGTTTCTACTTTAATAATGTTGGCTTTATACGAGTTATGACTTATGGCATACAAGCAGTATGAAATTAACGTGAAAGATATTTTGTTTGTAGCACAAAAGAGTTCGCCTTCATTTGACCCACATGCAAGAATATTTCGATCGCCGATAGTTCCCTCGCGCCCGTTGCCAAAATACACAATGCGCACTACACTCTAATATACTTGTCATACTTACTTTTCGTTGGGATTGGGCATATTATTTACGACACGTTGCATCATAAACGGCCAAGACGGACAGTCGAGACTTAAATAGGCCGGTATTAAAATTGAGGAAGTGTGTAATCTAAAACTTGTAAAAGCATCGTTACTATGATGGCAGAGGAAATCCTCAAACAAACTAAATATATTTCTACTGATTGAAGCGGGAACGGCAATCGGAGATGTTTACGATTATTTACGGATGAACGAAATTGAGTTATAAAACTATCTCGGCGGCGTCTACTCTCGAGATATAAACGGACAAACTCGTAAACCGTAAACATAGATTGAACTACCGTTGAGCGGCGCCGGCTGCCGTTGTGACTTGTGAGGATCGAAGGAGGAACGGGACTTGAGCGAAGATAGGTCGACGCATCGTCCCACTACGGTGCTGATAAGTTATCAATCATCAGCTAACAGCTTAACATCTATTATGTCCGGCTGTTGAGTTTCTTTTTGACGGGATTTTATCAACATTCAGTAATGCGTTTGATTGGTTAAACTTAAATGTCACACTATTGAATAAACACGTTGAAATTGTGGCGTTTGGTTTAAGATGACGCCGCGTTAAAGTAAAAAACCGTGTTGGATATGTTGTAGATTGCTTGTTTTCTATGAGACGCCGGACCGGCCTCTCATAGAAAACAAGCATAGAACAGCAAGAAATGGAAAGGGCGTAAGCGACAAAATGGTTTTTGTCGCGTAATTTAAAAACCATAAATATATTTCATATAAGCTATGTGCAAATTAAAGTGTATGCTTGAACCAATCTATTACAAATTTTGGAAGCTTAAATCACTCTCCTCTGTTAGCAAAATTAGAATCCCTTTTTTTACAGAGGTCTTTTTGATTGATTATTCTGTTTTATAATTATATATTGCTAATCTAATATATATTGCTAATATATATTGCTAATCTTGCAGGTAGGCTCAGTTCTGCAGCATATGCAGTCAGAAAAATTAGAGAAATTTCTGACGAAGACACGGCACGATTAGTATATTTTAGTTATTTTCATAGTAGGATGTCATATGGAATCCTTTTATGGGGAAACGCTGCCGACATTAATACAATATTTGTGCTGCAGAAGCGAGCCATACGTTCTTTTTATAAAATGTCTGCTTTAGAATCTCTTGAGAGATAAATTTAAAGAAATTGGTATTCTAACTGTTGCTTCTAATACATTTTGGATAATGTAATATATGTTAGAAAAAATATAAGTAAATTTAAAGTTAAAAGTGACATTCATTGTAGAAATACTAGAAATAAGCACAAGCTAGATATGCCGGTGATCAGACTTAGTAAAGTCAGTAAATCTTTTAAAGGTCAATGTATACGCCTTTACAATAAAATCCCAGAAAACGTTCAAAATCTTTCCATTAATAAATTTAAAAAAGTAGTCAAAGAGCGTTTGAGTGCCAAAGCCTATTATAAGGTCAATGATTTCATAAACGATGGCACATCTTGGGAGTAGGATGGCTTCTTGCAAGGCTACTTCTACATTAGTGTTACATGACTTACAATTATGTTAACATTGTATAATTTTAAGTTACAACATTGTAAATTTTATTTAAAAAGATTAATTTTTTTCTCACTTTTTTTGGTAAAAAAGTGGGCCCCGTGCGAGTTTCTTACGCCGGTTCTTCTCGCCGGGTTAGTTCCCGAACCGGTGGTAGGCACCATGTAGTATCAACATTCTGAAAGCATTTTTTTAAAATCTATTCAGAAATAAAACTATTTTTATTTTTATTTTATTTTATTTTTTTATAAAAGTTGACCAATCGTGTTATGCTATGGGTAATTCAAAGGAAAGACATGATGAATACTGACAATGAACTTTAATTTCTTAGCTTTAGTCATTGCTGAGAAAAATCGATATCGCTACAACCAAATTATCAAGGCGTCGCCTTAAATTGAATATGATTGCATTAGGCTAAGGCTGCGTTTCCACCGAAGCTGAGCTAAGCAGCGTTGCGAGGAATGTGTTTTTGAGATCCAATTGTATCCTTGCCCTGAGCGAGGTTATGCAAATGGAGCAATTCTATTGGTTCTCAAAAACATATTCCTCGCAACGCAACGCAGCTTAGCTCAGCTCCGGTGGAAACGCACCCTTAAGCCTTCAACAAATTAACTACTGATAGCGCGCGAGTTGAATGCTGTTGGGGCCTGATGGCTGACGCGAAGGGCGGGGGCAATCCCCCCGCCGACCGCACCCCGCATCTCGCACGCGTGCAATTGTTGTTTATAATAATGACTGAAACGAGTCCATCAAGTTCTTTCTGTTAAAAAAAAAACTTTTTTTAAAAATTACTTTCTTGTTTTTTTTTTCCGAAAATTATAATGTTAAACTAAAAGGGTATTTGAAATGATCGACATAATATCGACATTATTAATTCTAAATTCTAATTAGGTCACAGCACTACCGCATTCCTGAGCTCTGCGTTTAACTCGCGCGCTATCAGTACAAGTTAAAATGACTGACGACCTCTGTGGCCGAGTGGTTAGTCGGCATTGAAGATATAACATAAGCTACAAGTATTATGTTGTTTAGTTCCTAGTACGATCAAACATAGGATAGGTTCAATGACAACACTGTATGTAAACCAGTAGCAATCGCTTGTATTTACACTTGAATACAGGATACAGCGAGATAAGTCTCCCAGGCGCGCCGCGCGGTGTGCGGTGAACCGTTACTGCGGGTGTTGTGTAACATGAAACATCGTTCTGGCCGCCCCGCGCCCCGCGCCGGTCGCCGCTACTGGTCGGAGATGCAGCCGCCGGCCGCACAGGTCAATGTGCCTTCCGAACGGCTGATAAAAATATCAGAAAGCCATGTTGCTAGAACAGTAGGTCGAATTTATGAGCTACTAATTAATCTGACAATTATACAGTTTTGATATCAATAACGCAGTCTCGATATATTAAAGCTCGTTGATTAAAGCTACAAAATGGTATTCTCATTTTCAAACCAATTTAGCATCAAACACGGTCTAATTAGGCAAAACTCCAAACGAAACTTCATGATATCACGACGATCCTTTTTTAGCCCAACGTAAGTAATTTGAAAGTTGAAGAGAATTATTAGAGTTACATTTATGCCAATTGAGGGACCGTTTTACAAAAATAACGATAATGAGCGTTGCGGTTAATTAATACTATCAAATATCAGGCGGCCGTCATTTCCTTATCTCAATGTCAACAGTCAACACTCACTAAACACCACAGTTAGCTGTCCAAATATGTGAGTGTGCGGCCGCGGCGAGCGGCTGCGGGCTCGTGCTGCGGACAAGGTCGACTACTTTTGTTCCGTCTACAACGGCTTCTTTCTTTGTAACGGACGGTCCTAGACGTTACACACCCAAACTCGGTCTAAAATCAGTGATACAATGTTCAACTAGTAACTACTGTTTACATAGTAAGCTGTAACTATTTAACAGTGAAACTGTAATCAATATCCAACACCTACGCCAGCGCTGAATACAGGTGGTGCATAATGCAGTCTGCACCCGACAGTAACAAGACAAAAACATGTTCTAAACTTTAATTACAACACATTTATGCCGCTTGCCGACGTTTTGTCACGAAGTCTAGAGTTAAACGTCTTTCAAGCACATAATATACCGTATAACTGGGTGCTGCTAATATCTACATTGTATTGGAGTTATATTTAAAATATACAAAGTAACCCAACCCAGGCCAACCGAAATCAAGCAGATACGAATTCTTGGTTTAACGTGTATTTTGTTTGGCTAGTCACTATTTGTTTGTTTATTATTGATTCAAAGTCATGTAAAATTGGGTCTATAGAGCCTTAATGCAGCATGGTTCCTTCTCGAACCAGTGCATTTGCACTGGTTCGAGTAAGGAAAGTTGTATAAAAAAATAGTGTCATAAAATTTCACACTACGTAAGAATACTTTTAATTAAAAACAGGCGGCAAAGGGCCTGAATATATCATATTTTATCAAGGAACGAAGTTGAATCAATAAAATAGTAGAATCAGGGCCTAAATAAGGAGTTGATGGAGCACGCGAATTGATTAGCAGCCGACCCTGGGCTGCAATCGGACTCGTTATCATTCGGCAGTCGGCACGAATTCCACTCAAATGCCAGCGATTTTGCATCGCCGACCCGTGAGTCATGACATCAGCAGCACAGCAGGCTGCAGTACAGTGACGTCACATGCTGACTCAGCCGGACCAGCGAACTTTCACCAGATACAAGCTGACCTGTCGATTCCAATAGTACGATAAACAAAGTCGGACGCTTATCATGTTCCTCGAACAACGTGACGAACTCAATTCAATGCAACTTGCTCATTAGTCCAATGGACACCTACTAAAACAAAATATGAATAACGTCTAATACCGACTGCCACTTCCTTCCTTATTGTTTAAACACAACAAACACATTTTGATAAAAACTGTGGTTAACCTAGTTGGGTGATGGGTCGGGTTAGGTTGGGGTTTAGCCTATTCAGCCATCAGGGATAATAAAATATGTAATGACATCACATCAACAAGGTAAATCCCCGATGAAGTGCATCACCACCAAGTGTTGCCGTTTTCTGTATCACACAGATAACACCACTCGGTACCAACAGCATATTATCGTGTTTATTACACCATAATTTCGCGGAAATTGTGACCATATCTGACCAGTCGCCACTTAATGATAGTTTATACTTTATAGGGAGATAAGATACCGTTATTCTTTCCATACTCGTGTACGATTCTAGATGTTGTTCGTGATAATAAAATACATTATAAGAACCCTCCTCATATTGAGACATGATGCTTAACCATGATTGCGAAAATATAGGATGCAAGTGATGTCGAGCATGGAACTCTACACGTTCGTTATAGCTCAGTGGTGGTCTATCGCGGTCCTACGGGCAGACGTAAGAGACAACTAGCATAATAATTTATGTATTTGTACCGAACGCGCAAATGACAAGAAGTTGAGTCGATGAAGAGGGCGGATATCCAGGATAAGCTCCTTAGCTCTATCCGCCGTGCACACAAATATAGATAGAGATTAGAGATACATAATATACATACTACCTACCCTGTGCAAAATGAAGTGTTGGAAACAAAATATATTTTGAGTCAGATTAATAAAAGTCAATTTTCATGATTTTTTGTTTTAATATACCAGACCGACCATCTTCTCGAAACAGGTATGCTGCGCCCCCGATCTGATTTGATGCATTTGTGTATGGTATTAGTCGTAACTTGGAAGTAAGTTATTTGAAGGGCAGATGAAAAAAGCTATGTTGTTAAACATTTGTTATAAATGTTATTGATTAAAAGTCGGAGCTAAGTAGGCACACGAGCTACAAACCACATTCTGATAGGCGATAGTTATTTTCGCTGTAAATGAGAACTCTAAATCAGGAGTTAGTAATGGAGTTTGTAGTGTGATTGAACACGACACAAAGTATGAATGATTGAGGAAAAAGATTGAAATGACCTACTACTACTTTGATTTGGTTTTCCCGGGAATAGTCTACGTGTTTGCGACTTAATAAAGCAGTTAAACCGTTAAAAGTTCATGATACTGATTACTGATTAGTTATTTTACGTTAAAACTTCAATTTAATAATGTAGTCATTTTTAAGAGATATTAAATTATTTTGTACATTAATACAGAAATCTGAGCAATATTAAACATAATGTATTTAATGACTTTATTAGTTGATCGTTAACGAAAACATCCTCAACTTTACTACTAGTAATACTTAAAGTAGAAATAAAAAATCTAGCATTTAAGTTTCAATCTTATACATATTAATGATCACATAATATTATGAGGAAAATAAAAATGAAGGTTTTTACTGTGCAGTGTGCGCGTATGTGCCTTTTGGGCATCTTGGACTGTTACCTGACGCCGAAACGGCTTAATCGATTTTGCTGAAATTTGGTATAGAGATACTTTGAGTCCCGAGGAAGGACATATGATACTTTTAATCCCAAAAAAATAAACGGTTCCCGCGCGATAAACGAATTTCGGTGCAACGGAGTTGCGGGCGTCATCTAGTGCAAAAAGCGTCGTCAAAGTAAAACTACTAATTGGTATTCTTATAAAATATCAAATTGACATCAAACTTCTCTTTCTTTCCAAGTTCCAACGTCTTCTAAGTTCTAACTAGTCAAAATTTTAAAAATCAAGATGCTTTGTATTTGGGGTTCTGTTTCTTAACGAATTTATATAAGCTAAGTAATATTTTCATCATTAACAATATAGTGCCTGCATCTCCAGTCTCAAATTCAACAAAAGAGGCGATTGGGAGAAGATCTGTTTTAGGTCGTAAAAGTTCCATGTGTAATGTAATTACTCGTTATACGATCAGACGATTGGGCCCATACAAGAAGCCCGTTATAGCTTCTCGACCAGGTTCTAATGATCCATAAGCCGTAACTGCTAATGTGTGATCGCTGTAAAGCCGTAAAGGGCGCGGAGGAATGACGATTGACTGCCTTAGACCCCGCTGCCCGCTGGCTAGTGCGTATATAAACTCGATAGGTTCTTGACTTTATACTTGAGTCATTCTTAATGGCATTTGTTAGTTTTTTAGCGACCGCCCCGCCTTCGTACGGGTGCGGGTGCAATGCCAGCACCAACTTACTATAACGATAACAAAATGAACCAACGTCCAAGAGTCAACACATTTAACGATAGCCGTAACCGGTCTATGTTGGCCGGCTAATGTTTGGTTCAGCTAAACATTGACCAGCTCCTTGAGCTACACAATAGAGCTGAGTAATAAGTTTAGCTCCGTCAGCGTGAAGTGTAACACTCAGCAGCATCAATATGCGGCACGCGGCGGCACGCGGCGGCGGGTCGACGCCCGCTGCGCTGCACTGTTACGACGCTGAGTTCGCTTCACACCTTATGAGGTCACGGGAATTTGCTTAAAGATGCTCTTAAGAGCCTGCTGTCAAAAATTTCAAAGCACGCTAGCCCCGCCTACACGCCCCGCTATCATCCAATCGTGATATAATGATTTACGCTGCAGCTAATAGTGAACAATATCGCGTAACAACGGTTCCCGCATGCAGCACGAAAGTAAAGGTCGTAAGTCCCAAAACTGTTTTTGATGATTACTTAAAAATTAAATACAATACTAATATTTCCTTTTGCCATTATTTTATAAAGTGTGATTGTAGTAGTGCAAGTTATTTAATGATAGTAACTCAATAAGTGTAACAGATATTTGTTGAAAAGCCAAGAAAGACTCATAATTTCGAAAAATATAACTATCGAGTCAAAATAAGTGAATCGTGTTTTCCGTTTAGCAAATATTAGATAAATATACAATGATTAAATAAATCTTAATTTCATTTAAGTCAATCGTCTTCCGGGATCGTAATACTTATTAGAAAACACGGCAAACCCGCGGCCCGCCGCGCCGGGACTTTATATGTGGCCCGCGTGATGTTAAACCATTTTGAAATTCACGCCCACCGGCAAAATAATGTAAAGTCGTCGTTAAAGTCGTGAATTTTTTTCCACTTTTAAATCATTAATTTTGACGAACGTTATTTTTTAACCCTCAAAATTTTTTGTTGTGGCCCGCGACACCAAGATCAAAACATGTTTGTGGCCCGTGTGAAAAAAAGGTTGGGGACCACTACTCTTAACAGTTAACCACCCTGTTGGTTTTTGTATTTTAAATTTTGTTGCAAAAATGTACGGTTTCCGAGAGCTTAACGAATTTCGGCGCAAAGTTGCGGTACTTGTACCATTATCTATTCTGTGGTTGCGGGCGCTATCTAGCAGCTAGCTGTTCATATTTTGTTCCTAAGATAACACTGTGCACCGATCTGATCACTCTGATGCATTGACTCAGTATCTCAATTACTACAAAATAAAGTATATGGACGCTATCAGATAAAAATTAGCAGGTCGATGTCTGTCAGTACGAATATCGACGTTAAGGACATTAAAATAACATTCATATCAGCGCGCCTTGTACAGTGGCGGTTACGACGCTCGCCGCGTTCTTGATAGGGCGAAATGTATGAAGAAATTTAAGAGCGTTTCTTATTTTTTCTTATAAATGGAAATGTTATTTATTTTTATATTGACGACCTCTGTGGCTCAATTGGTTGAGTGTGTGGCAGCTCAAGCCGGGGTCGCGGGTTCGAATCCCGCCGACGGAACAAAAAGTTTTAAATGTTCCCGGGTCTGGATGTGTATTAAATATGTGTATGATATAATAAAAATCTTAAATATATGTATAGTATAAAAGTATTAAATATATTTCCGTTGTCTGGTACCTGTAACACAAGTCCTTCAGGTACTTAGCACGGAGCCAGACTGACGTGGTGTGAAGCGTCCATAGATATTATTATTATATAAAACTAGCTGTCCCGGCAAACATTGTTTTGCCATATAAAGTATTTCGCCCATTTCATCAAAATAGATTAAATAGTTTAAGCGAAAATCATATTACAAAAGTTTATTATGCGGGAACCGTACATTTTCCGGAACAAAAAGTATCCTTTTCCTTTCCCGAGGCTCAAAGTATCTCCATACCAAATTTCATCAAAATAGATTGAATAGTTTAAGCAAAAATCATAAAAGTTTATTGTGCGGGAACCGTACATTTTTCCGGGACAAAATGTATCCTATGTTGGTCTCCGGGACTCAAAGTATCTCTATGCCAAATTTCAGCAAAATCGGTCCAGCCGTTTACGCGTGATGTCGTGACCAAGGGATATATGGATTCATTTTTATATATATAGATAGATATTTTAGCTATTGGTACAGTGCAGGCACTGGTGCAGGGGACTAAATAAGCAAAAAAATTTTTGTATATTTGTTTTCCTTAGTTCAGTGTATTTAGCTATACTGGTACCTAATCAAACCTTATTTTTTTAATCTTTTGCGATTATTGTGATGGTTAAAACGTATTTATGTGAAAATTTTGTATGCGGCTATAACATTTTGATGGTGTAGATGTGGATATGAATATATTATTATCTTTCATTTGAAACCAAAATATCCTCACAGTGTGACTCCTAATTCTTTAAAATGGTACCTGAAAATCGCTGATATTTGTGAAAAAATGTGATAGCGTCCTTAAATAGAGAAATAATATAGTTTACCCATCATAATTTTTTAATATTACATATTAATATTATTTTTCAACCACTATGGCATCACTCACTACATAGTACATACACCCAGGCTGCAACAGGTTACTTTACACTATATTATATTACACTATAGCAGGCTATAGTCCCGAGTCCAGGGGAATGACTCATTAGTTCCGGGGTCAACAATGTTTAGGCTTCCACAGAAATTTTCCCTTTGTTCTTTGAGTACCATATTATAGAATTTAACGAGGGTTATATATTATCTATATATAACCCTATATATAGTAATTCCTATCAACAGGATTATATCCCAAAGAATACCCATCTATGAATGTCCTCTTGGATGAGCCCGTCAATATGAGCCCAAACATGAAACCTCCACTTTGGGTTCATAAGGAGCTCGGCTCCTATAGAATCCAGGTGATGCTGCAGCAGCAGCATGCAAATATTTACTGTTTATCTATGTCTTACTGATTGTCGCGATTAAAATGAGCCCAAACACGAAACCTCTGCTCTAAGTTGGTGAGGAGTTGGATATCCTATTGATTACCAGGTAATGCTGCAGCACCAGGTCAACTTTCCATTAATGTATATATATTCAAAAATGTCACGAACTAGAATGCAAAATATAAAACCCATTAAACGACTGCAAGTTGCAAGGGCCTTTCACGCACTAGATAAACCATGATTTTCAAGCACTGAGCAGGCTGATGATGATGAACCATAGCTAAGAACACTCTCAAGACATGATGTCAGCTTTAAAACAAAAAAAAAATAGATCAAAATCGGTCCACCCGTTTGGATGCTACGATGTCACGGACAGACACACACACAGACAGCCAGAGAGACAGACAGACAGACACGTCAAACTTATAACACCCCTCTTTTTTCTCAGGGGTTAAAAAATAAAGTGTTTGATTTGGGTATTACATGTGGTGTTACATTACTCAGGGTTATTTGATAGATGTTAATAGCTTTAAATTATTTGCGAATTCATTTGTTGTACAGTTCGACAACTCACGGATCGGTCCAATATGCTGCCTTGACTGTTCATGACCATATTATACCATTTAAGGCATGTGACTATCACAACCCCTCTGTATTCATAGATACTACATCATTCAACAACTAAATAATATTACTAAATTTGCTATTTTAGGAACTTTTGTTAGACTGTTAGAAAATATAAATTATTTATGTTTACAAAACAAAACAAAGTGATAATACTTTAGGGTTGTACATATTACATATTACATAAGTATATCACTTTGTTTAGGCAACATAAAAAAATTAGACCTAGACAATATGTAATAAAGAACTATAGAATAAGATACCTATTTTAGTTTATCCAGTTTAAATATAATGTAGCTTAAATAGCATTTCAATGCTCTTCAAACTTAACTACCCTTAACTACTTCAAACTACCCTCTATTCATTAATCTAAAAGAGAAGGTATTTTATAATGGAGCAATTGGATTTTAAAAAAATCAGTGCTTTTTGCCTCAATAATTCATATACTGCTAAGAAGCACATTCAGCTCAACAAAGATAACGAAGTCTCACCTTCAGGGTAGGCGTCCTTCCGCGCGATGAGGTCGATGACGAGGTGCGAGGAGTTGTAGAGGTGTCCCATCGCGCGCATGTCGAAGTCCAGCCGCGACACGTACCGCGCCACCAGCACCGGCTCCGAGTAGTTGACCGCCGCCGCCTCCATCACCGCCGCCATGCCCGACCGCAGGTTGTCCGTCATGTTGGACAGCCACAGCTGGCCGCGGGCGCCGCCCAGCAGCGCGCACCACACCACCACCCACATGCTGAGTTCCTCACGGCGCCGCCCGCATGCCCCGACGACTCGCTGTCGCTGCCCTGGCGCCCGTACACTTTACCAAACTACCACTCGAAGCTCGCGCCTCGCACACGAAACATAAATAAAACACTCGCCGAGATCCGAACACAAAGGAAGCCGAATTTCCGATTTACCGACGATCACATCGACGATCCTCTTTGTACTACTAAAACTAGTGTAGAACCTATAGGTTTTATGTCATAACAACGAATACTTTATTCTATTTCACCGTATTCTATTCGTATAAAAATATTATTTTACGTGCTCAACAAAACGAACGAATAAACCCGCTCGATAAACGACAGCTAATGAATTGAACTAAGATGTGTGAATGAATGTAAGGCGTTGTTGATATCCGGTCATTGAATGAACTAAAAGAATGACGTGTGAGACCTCGGCTTCTTATTGGCTAATGGTGAATGGAATGTCAATGACGGTGTTACCAATTTCGTTAACTTAGTAAAAAAAAAATTATTTTTTGTTACAACTAAATAATAATGTTTGTGAATTCTTTCTATATATCCTTCTATAATATATTATGTTACTTGTTATTCGTTGGTTTACGAAAATAATTTTCGTGCAGGTACATCATTAAAGACGTAAGTCATTGTCCATAGGTATAGGTCTTTGACGTAAGTGGATCATAAAGACGTAAGTGGATAAAGTGGGTAACTAACAATTTAAAATTTTAAGTTTTGTTTTGCGTAAATCGAAACTTAAAAAAAAAAAAAAAATCGTTTAGGTGTTTTTTAGGGTTCCGTAGCCAAATGGCAAAAAACGGAACCCTTATAGATTCGTCATGTCTGTCTGTCCGTATGTCACAGCCACTTTTCTCCGAAACTATAAGAGCTATACTATTGAAATTTGGTAAGTAGATGTAGTCTGTGAACCGCATTAAGATTTTGATACAATAATGGAAAAAATATTAAAAATTTTAGGGGTCCCCATAGGTACAGTACAACTGAATCAAATTTTTTTTCATCTAACCTATACGTGTGGGGTATCTATGGATAGGTCTCCAAAAATCATATTGAGGTTTCTCATATCATTTGTTTCTAACCTGAATAGTTTGCGAGAGAGACTCTTCCAAAGTGCTAAAATGTGTGTCGTGTCCCTACTAACTACCAACGAAAATTGGTTTGAACGAAATCTAACAAGTAGTTTTTTTTATACGTCATAAATGGTAAACTTAATTTAACTTTCATTAAATCAACTGAAATATAAAAATAAATCAAAAACCTTTTAATTTCATAAAAATAAACCTTATTGCTGCTGCGGAACCCTTCATGGGCGAGTCCAACTCGCACTTGGCTGGTTTTTTTTTCATTGTATTTTCATTTTATTTTCGCTTATTACATTTTAAATATTTAAATATTACATTTATCACCTTGCACATTTTTATCTCGAATTAATAAAGTTCTCATATTTTTTATTTCATTTCTTGACAGACTATAATAATCTATATAATCTTTTTGCGTGAAAGAGTAACAAACGTCCATACATCCAAACAAACTTTCGCCTTTATAATTTATTAGAATGTTTTTCTAATGATGCAATGCGAGATCGTAACTGTGACCCAGGAAGGTAGTTTATTTTTTATTTTTACACGACTACGACGAAGCAAAAGGCGGGCTGATGCCTATAATGATTTTGACTTGTATATTTGTGGCTGTTGATGTTCATAATATTATTTTTCCTCATATTTCATAACTTATAAACTAGTTATCGTTAATGTTATTATACAAATCGTCCCTTAACCCTTCAGTTACCACAACGATAACTTCAGAATTACGACAATGAACCTTACGAACTTCCACCGCCCGCAACGTTCATATCAGTACCGGCAAACGAAAGAATGACCGGCGACTTTATAGTATTTTTTTTAAACTCGAATTTCAACAGGATATTTTTGGCACCGTTCTTATCCCTGTGAATACCCTTACGACATACACTGCAGTACACGTAACGATGTGGGGATTTGGAAACTCGCAATTTTTGTTGCACTCTGCTCTCGTAACACTTGCTACAATTTTTCGTCGTGAATGCCTCGTTGATTATATACAACGATAAATTTGCACGTCGTTTTATTATTTTCAAAATATCGTTGTGTCTAAACTTCCTGTGGCCCTTGAAAGTGCCCTTGTTCATGAAATCGAAACCTGCACCGTAAACCACTAGCGTGTCTGGCTCCTTACCGAAAAATTCGTCCACTATTTTGTTATTGGTTTTCTGATCGTTGATGTACTTGTCGAATCGCAACCTCTGCACTCTCCTCTGTTCGTACACTTTTTGTTTTTCGTCGAACCACTTCAATTGAAACTCGGTGTACTCTTGAACTTTTGAATTTTTACAACTAATTCCGAAACCCAACTCCTTTTCCATCGATTCCCTATCGTTTCTAATTTTCGAATCGACATCTTTTGTAAACTTCAATCGTTTCCTCTCTCTGTGATGTTCACGAGTTTCGTACACGACTCTTTGCTTTTTCAAAGTTTTGTATTCAAAACCACCACTATCAGCACCACTCCTACTGCACGTAACTATAGGTGTCTTGGCACCCGGATCGACTGCGATAACTCTTTTATAATTTTTGAACATTTGATTTTCGTTTTCATTCAAAATCTCCTCTCTCTTTACACATTTGGCTTTACGTTTATCCTCTTTACTGACCAATCTATTCATAGACAACGAAACGCAAACACCGTCCGTACTGAAACTCCAACCAAATGATTTTTTCGGTACAGAAAAGTATCGTCTCCAATATTGCTTTGGATCATTTTCGGAAAATTGAACCCAAGTAGACGGCGTGTTCTCTTTGTCCACTCTACGCAGTAATTCATGCAAACATCTAGAATCGTAGGTGATGTGTTTCAAACCGTGTTTGTAAACGGGGAAAACGTTAAATGATTTTGTGTCATTTTCGTACAATTCATGTTGAATTTTCACAAACAAAGGAATGTACTTCCAAAAGTTTTGTTTGATTTCTTTTTCTGTAATTTTATTCAATTTGAACCACTTTCCAATTGCATCATTTTCGCCGTGTTCATTTTTATAGAACGCGTTAAACGTGGATTCGTGAATTTGTGATTTCGTCAACTTTTCAGCGAATTTGTGATGCATGTACCTCTTTAGACGTCTGAATGCGTGCACAGTCACGTTAGTCTCTAGAATCGTCTTGTACTGATTTGCGATCCACATTAAATTGAAACTTCTCAAAGTTCCATTATAAGTTACATTTTTATTTAGAAGTTTATACTTTTCAATAATATCGAGTGGATCGGGTAATTTGTGATTTTTACCTTTGAGCGCATAAGTGAACTGCAACGGATCGAATTTGGGGAACAGTTGGTGGAAATCTTTACGATTATAATAATTCTTGAAGAAATAATTCACCAAGTACGATAACTCTATACTCAATCTTGACAAATCTTTCACGTCCGATCGTATCGTTTCCAACAACGCCTGCTTCTTTTCATACAGTGGACACACAAAGGAGCTCAGACCCCTTTTTACGCAATAAACGGAAATCTCTTCATCCGATTCGAGTTCAGTTTCGCGAACTCTCCTCTTGCGATTTGAACATTTCGAACTGGAAGATCGCGAATGATCATCTTTACCGCACGCTTTGCATGGCATGTTTCGGTTTTCGAACGCATAATCACAACTGATGAATGTTACTCAATCATTTCAAAAAATATAGAAAAAATACAGTTAATCAGGGTAACTTTGACAGATCAGCACAATATTTTTTTTACTAACTTTTACTATTTTAAGAATGAGACAAAAGAGTTTACATAATCCCCTAAGGAGGATTCGTCCCTTAATAAAAGGCTACATGACGTCACGCAAAAATAGCTACAGCGCCATCTAGGGTACATAAAGTAAGGAAGTACGCAAAAAAAAAATCTTGTTGGTGTTGTGTGAAGTACCAAATAATAGAGTTTTTAGCACATTTTAAATGTGTCAACATTATAAGTAGTGGAGATGTAGTTTTTTAATACTTATTGTTATGATGGTAGTTTATATAATAAGAAGTAAGAACTAAAAAGCATCTCTATGACTATTCATGGAGATGCTTATTAGTTCTTCTTTAAAGTAACTTAAGGTCAATTCTTTAGCGGACATGTTTATGGACGCATAATAATAATATATTTTAATCAACTAAAACAACTTTATTTACAATCATAATTTACAATATTTATACAATTTTATAAGAATTAAACTGGGGGCTCAGGCGTAGTATGCAAAAGCGCGGAACTCTCTGCAATCGATGTAGACTCGGTGGCATCGTTTCGAAGTTTCGGGCTGACGTGTTCTATAATTATACGGCGGCTGTCTAAGCTCGATCGCTCCGACTTATCGTGTTCACGTTGGTTAAGCTGGAGGGCTCGGCGAGGGTCGACCTCCCGAAGCGCTCGCTCGCTAAGGCCGTGTATAGCGCGCAGTGTACGAGCAACCTCACCCGAGGCGTTAAACACTATCAATCGCCTCGATCCCACGCTAAACTCCTCGGTAAGACGCTCCAATACCTGTAGGTATATAATTACTTCATTAATTTACATACAGTTGAATTGATGTTGTTTTGTTATGCAAATGATTACAATACCGTATTTTTCTTAAAAAAATACAACATTTTACCTGAATCGCGGTATGGTCTATGAGCGCCAAGGCGGAGCAGTCCAACAGGACGATGGGCGGCGCGGCGGCCGGGTCGGCGTCGGCGGGCGCGGCCGGCGCTATCAGGCGTATCCGCGCCGCCAGCTGCTCGGAGTTCACGAACACGAGCACGCGCCGCGGCTGCACGAGCACCACACGCCGCCCTTGCCACTAAACACGAAAGAGTAGGCAATTAAAAATACAAATAACATTAGATTATTAATAAGTTGTTTAAATAACAAAATTATTTCTGGCAACACAAAAAAGTTGGTATAATTTTATAATTATAATATTTTAAGACTAAATTAGAGGTAAATATAATTTATGAAACGTAACGTTTCCTCGTTACCTTGTCGTTGAGTCGCAGCAGGCGCGGTTGCCGCAGCAGGTCGCGCAGCACCGCGGCGAGGTCGGCCAGCACGCCGCACAGCACGGCCGCCTCCACGCTCGCCGCCAGCCCCACCGCGAACGTGATGCCCAGCGCTCCCAGCTCCCGCCGCCGCGCCCGCCACAGCCGCCACGGCAGCTGCCAGTCCACCTATAATAATAATCATTATTATGTGTATAATATGTCGAACATGTCACGACTCACGCCTAGATTTCTTAGGTTTGCGTCAGTATTACACAATATAATATAAATACCACGTTCTCACAGAAAACCGGCGTGAAACAGCACTTGCGCTGTGTTTCGCCGAGTGAGTGAGTTTACCGGAGGCCCAATCCCCTACCCTATTCCCTTCCCTACCCTCCCCTATTCCCTTCCCTTCCCATCCCTACCCTTCCCTATTACCCTATTCCCTCTTAAAAGGCCGGCAACGCACTTGCACTTCTGATGCTGCGAGTGTCCATGGGCGACGGAAGTTGCTTTCCATCAGGTGACCCGTTTGCTCTATTTCATTAAAAAAAAAAAAAAAATATATATATATATATATATATATATATATATATATATATATATATATATATATATATATATATATATATATATATATATATATATATATATATATATATAAACCGGTGACGTCTCGATAGTAAATAGTACTAAAGCTCTATAGTACGGGAGCCCTAGAACATTTTTTTTGATTACTTTCAAGCTAATTTTTTGTGAGTAGCTTCATTTTGATAAGACGAACAACATTTTTATTTGCGAAAAATCTCGAAAGTGGTAACTAACAGAGATAGAAAGAATTTCATACTTTGAATTAATGGTCCTAAAATATGGACTGTTTTATTTGTAGGACAATGTTACTCCTAAATTACTACTAATCTTAAAAAACTATCAATATACAAAAAATCAGCTCGTTAGGGTTCCGTTATAGGGTTCTGTAATCAACAAAACTTGGTTGACTACTAAACCCTAAAACGGAACCCTAACAAGCTGATTTTTTGTATATTGATAGATTAATAGTTATATAATTTAACAGTTACATTGTCCTACAAATAGAACAATCCATATTTTAGGACCATCAAGTCAAAGTATGAAATCCTTTCTATTTCTGTTAGCCTACCACTTTCAAGATTTTTAGCAGATAAAAATGTTGTTCGTCTTATCAAAAAGAAGCTACTCACAAAAAATTAGCTTGATAGTAATAAAATAAAATGTTCTAGGGCTCCCGTACTACTAGTAAATGCTTCTGAGTTATTGCTGGTGACAAGAATACAGACTTATGTAATTATATCGTCAGTATATTCAAGGGTGAGTCAGTACTCAGTAGTACTCACCATGAACATGACAGCGCAGACGAGGACGGACGACAAGCACGCCTTGGGAATAAAAAAGAAGTACTCGGTCAGGTACTTCAGCGCCATCAGGCTGATCAAACCTGAAAAATGAATTGTGTACTGCACTCTGCAAGAAAAGTAATTAAAATAACTTAACAATATACAATCACATGTGTATGCAAGCCTGCAAAACGATAAGGATGCTGGGGGCAACACAGCAGACGTTCCATCAGAATGTGTATATTTTGAATGTGTGTATGTCGATCAACAGCGACCTCATAATGTCGTCTCCCTTTCTCTCTCTCTGCGCGAGTGTGTGTGTGCGTGTGTACCGGAGTAGAGGCCGGCGGCGGGGGTGCGCACGCCGCTGCTGTCGGAGACGGCGGAGCGCGTGAAGGCGCCGCAGGTGGGCATGGCGCGGAACAGCGACCCCACCACGTTGCACAGACCTAGCGTCAGCATCTCCTGCGTCGCGTCCACGCGGCCGCTGCTCGCTGCAGGCACATAAGGCTGCCATTAAAACGGTGAACAACTTAAACATTAAATTATATTGTATTGACATTTCAAAATATTTTTTACTTATGTTTTATTTGCTGCAGGCTAACGAAGTCTGTGCAGCTGCACATAATACTTTATGCGATAACAAGTGGTAATGGGAAATAGTGCACTATCATGAAGTTTGTCAATGTCGCTACTCGCAAATCAAGTTCGCTTAGTTAGATACATCCGTATCCGCAGCACTAAACACTCACAGAAGGCCTTGGCGATGGCGATGTTGGCGAGCACCATGACGATGGGCATGAGCACCAGCGAAAAGCCCAGGTGCTCCACCATCTCCGCGAAGCTGACGGTGCGGTTGCCCACCACCGCGCTCAGCGGCGGCAGCGCCAGGCCCGGCAGGCCCGGCTCCACGCGACCTGCACCAAATATTATGTACTTTGTTCATCGGCTCCGAACGTTCCGACTGATAAAAGTATAAAAGTTCTCAGTTTTCTAACAGATGATTTTACGAATATTCCTATTATAATCCGAGTGCGAGCTCCGAAGAAATGTCAGCGCGGAGCATTTTGTGTAGCCAACTATTTCATGTAGCCAAACAAAATAAAAGACAATTAAAAGCCACCGACCGGAAAGTTTAAATAGCAAGTTCTGCGGGTCGTATGTGTAGTAGGCGACGGCGGAGGCGGCGCAGACCACCAACGCGTTGCGCGCGATCGACACCAGCCACAGGGACTTCTTCAGCACGTACCGCTTGGGATTCACGGGGATATCTTTCAGTTTCTGAAATGAAAGAAATCTCTGTTTTAACTATCTTATCGATATCCTACTTTTTGTACTATAAACAGCGATTAAAGTACCAAGGAAACACCGAGTTGCCGTGAGAATCTTAGGAGAATCACAATGATAGTCCGTGTTGACTATATCTCACGTATTATCAGGCCTGTCGCACTCCGCGTGTAGGCATCGACAACATACCTACGCGCGGGTGCCACTGCGCAGTGGATCCCGCGCGCGAGCAGCGAGTAGCGACCGACATACATTTGCGTTTTGTTATGTTTTGATGATGACGACGAGGACTAGAAATCTTAAACAATTTCCATAAAGAAAAAAATAGATGATACTCGTTCAAGATTTTTACTTTTGGTGCATAATATTATGTAATTGGAATAAAATTTTAAGTTTGTACATATTTATTAACTGTGAAAGGGATCTTTCTTTTTATATACATAATTATTTATGAAAAAAAAAACACATTGTGTTTTATTGAATTGAAGAATAATATAAGTATGCGATCTTTTTGGTTGCTCTCCTCCTATACTATAACTCGGAGGCACGAAATTGTCCGCGATTAATAAAATATACCAATGCGGTGCGCTAGATGGCGTTGGCATTTTTTTGAGTATAGTCTACGAATAATAAAAACTAGGTATAGTTAGCCCTAGCGGGCCGCTCAATGGTTTAGTGTAATATGGATCGTTTTCCATAGTCATAAGAATGAAATTGGCTTGTAATAGATTTTGGTAGGCATCTAAACGAACAGCCGCTGAACTCTGAGGCGTGCTAAATAGGCATGATGACTTTTTTTTTCTTGATAGTAATTAAAGGACCTTTCCGAAATAGAAACATCAGTGAAAGAATTACTCTCTTAGCTAAAAAACTTTCCAAGATAGAACAATTCAAAAATCTCATAAAATAGACCTGCCCGAAATGCTCCATACAAAGTGCTACTCGATTATGACGTCACGGTGACGTCATAATCGAGTAGCACTTTGTAGTCGAGTAGCGTTTTGTTTGTTGTGAGTAGCTTGTAGGCATCGCGGGAGAACTTTGTTCGATAGCTATATTAATTATTGCATTTATGAAAGTGGTTTCATAACAAAAGCTGCTTAAAATTACACAAGTTATCGAATCGAAATCGAAAATGTGACTCTACCATCCAACTTTGAAGGTATGTATGTACTGTGGCGTAGTAACTAAGACGTGATAGTTTACACGTTAACGTATATGATGTATTAGTATAAGAACACCTGTATTAGGAATAAGTGGGGAGTAATAAAGTAATCGTTAACCGGGAATGTAGTCTTCTTATTGTCCCAACTTCATAGTACATAACAAAAAAAAAATACATAAGTTATAAAGCTGAAATATTACAGGTGCTTATTTTTTACCGTTATATCTTTATTTTATTTAAAAAATCTGCTAATCTTTGACCTTGTCATCATCCCTATTGTACCATATTATGTTAAAAATTTTAAGAAGACATTTCGTTGGAAACATTTTCTAAGATAAACTTCTGTACGGAGTACTATTATATATTCAGTGGTATTATATACTTAGTATTAATTCCCGGCCCGAGGAGACATAAACGCATATATGAAGGCATTCCAATTTCCACATGACTTACGTCTAAAAGTATAAAGCCTAAAGTTCGCTTTAAAAGTGTACAACGGCATCGCGGCTCACCCGCAGCAGCAGCAGCGTGGTGCAGCAGACGAGCGCCATGAGGGAGTCGGGCAGGCGGATGTGGCGCCACTCCTGCACGATGTAGTACACGTTCTCGGCGGGCGACTCGGCGATGAAGCGCAGCCCCAGCAGCCCCTTGAGCTGCGACACGATGATGATCACCGCCGTCGCCGACGTGAACCCGCTCGTCACCGTCGGCGAGATCAGGTCCACCAGGAAACCTGCGGAGATATGCAAAACAACATTAAAATATTGGTTTTATTATTGTTTTTAGGGTTTTTTTTTAATAAAATTCGTGTAGGGATTGGGCTTCCTGCTTATATTTTTTTGTTCACACAGAAATTTGGAGCAGCGCGAGACCGTACACTCTTCCATGATTAAAAAACTGAAAAGGACAATAATTATTAACTTCCTAAACTCAAAAGTATTTATCCTCGGTTTATACATCATAATTAGTTAGTTCAGCGATTAAACAATAAGAAAGCAATAAATAAAAATTTAAAACACTTTCGCCATTATAATATTACCCTTTTAACTCATAAAAATTTTACACAATGAACAAGATATACCTAAAATTTTTTGATTTGACTTTACCAATATATTATACAAGGATTAAACACAATTCACGAATAATGATGAACGCAGCAGCAATCCGCGTCCCGCGTACTAGAAAGCAAACGATGAAATTCTTACTGAGTCTGAGCAGGCCCATGGTGAAGACGATGACGCCGGAGAGGAAGGTGAGCAGCACGACGTACTCGATGGGGAGGTCGCGGCACGTGTGTAGCGTCAGCAGCGCCATCAGGCTCGTCGGCC
This sequence comes from Cyaniris semiargus, assembly GCA_905187585.1. NCBI lineage: Eukaryota > Metazoa > Arthropoda > Insecta > Lepidoptera > Lycaenidae > Cyaniris > Cyaniris semiargus. Next base: position 16,798,281 of record LR994558.1, read on the forward strand.
CGATCGACACCTGCTTCACCGTGCCCAGGAAGATGTACAGGAACGTGCCTGCAACACCACACCACCACACACCCCCCAATACCTTGTTACGCTGTGCGGACTTTCTAGCAGCTGTTAACTAGGTGCTGGATTTTATACCACACATAAATATGCCAGCAATATTGTGGCTTGTGAGTTGGGACCTATCACGGGACCGTAACTTTTTTCCGCGTAACAACTGCATATGGGCTATGGCTATAAAATGGATATTATTAGCTCCCAGCAGTCTCGCCATGAAACTTCTCGTTGATAATTATATTTAGCTATACATTTATTTGAAACGATATTAGCCACAAAACACTTGTAAAATTTTAATAGTTTTGTAGACGTGTTCGGCAATACTCATCACCCGGTTTATCAGTAGCTGTTAAACTTTGCAACGACACACGTCAAACAGCTTAGATTTCCTCTGTATGTCTTTGGTGCTGCGTTTACTAAATTTTACTGTAGGTACTAAATGTGTGAAAACCGGGGTCTGTATAGGAGAGAGATATTAACCGACGAAGGCGGAGTAGAGGCCGTACTGGACGGGCAGGTTGGCGAGCGAGGCGTAGGCGATGCTCTGTGGCACGAGGGTGAGGCCGAGCGAGACGCCGGCCACGACGTCGGCGACGGCGCTCTCGCGGTCGTAGTGGCGCGCCCAGCCCAGCACGGGCAGGCGGCGCCGCGCCAGCGCCCGCCACCCGCCGCGCGCCTTCGGCTTCGGCAGCGGCGACCACTCGTCCGCGTCCATGCTCGGGGTCTCTCGGGAGTCGGGGGGAGTCAGCAGTCCGCAAGCGTGCTACCCGCTTGCCGCGCCGGATCGGCACTGGGCGAACATTATCTCGGCACCGGAAGCCTCGGCGGAGCGAACGACGTCGATGCGCGATTCGATAACTCTCATAGTGATATAATCTCGTGTCGGGTTATTTGCTCCCCGATAACGTTTCACTAGGCGAGCTGAGGAGCGAGGAGTCCTCGGAGGTGTGGGGTTCGATTCCGCACTCCTTTGTCTCTATTTGCCACTCTTTTAGTTTAATATTATGTTTGCACTCCGGGTGACACGACCGCTGCCGACGATCACTAAAGTTCACATGAACCAACTTTTTTATCGCTTCAGTTTTAACCACTGCGTCTATTCATTGCAGTTTACGAGCACATTAGTCGGTAATAGTCACGACTGTGAAGTGGCACTCACAGCCAAGCACAGGTGTAGTCGCGTGGTGTGTGTCGCGCACTGCCGGCGGTCGTCGTGGAGCGGCCGGAGGCGGCGATGCTCCACATTAGTCTGATAATTACCTTGACCTTTCGCTGTGAGGTGCTATTTTGTGTAAGGACGAAAAACGTGTCCAGAGCGTTATCACTCGATCTAAATACGTACATACATATGGATGTAACCTATTGTAGAATAGTTAAGTAGTGGTTGTTCCGAGACATCCTCTATTTTAGGCTGTGATCGCTTACACGAATTGATGTTTTATATAAACTGGGTATAAATTGTGTATCTTTTTGCTAATAATAATTATTATTAATGAGATAAATGGCTTCCATAGTCTACTTGACGGTGGTTATTTGTAACAAGGTGATTAGCCTCTCGCTTGCTAAATTTGGAATTCAATTAGGTTTTTCTTAATTTACATTACTAGAACCTAATCTATTTTTAATTATATATAACTTCTAATGCATTAACGATAACGTTCATGTACATGAGTAATAATTTACTACTATTCGTAGGTAATAATGGAATAATAAAAACGAGCATTATTGCATTGTTGATCGCAAATTATACATAATATATAAAATATGTAGTTTAAAACGACATCTACTGTCTGCATGGTAAACTACTATAATATGATTTATATTGTGCAACCCCACTAGTTAAAAAAACTCTATATTGTTAGATACATCATTTATTTATAAAATATATCACAAAACACAACAGTATTAGAACTCGTAATAAATACACCTTTCCACCCCCTACCCCCCTTACTCCCACCTCACCCCCTCACGTCGTGACGTCACTTGATCTTCTTCATGATGAGGTCTATCTGCTCGTCGATGCGCGGACTCGTGCCCCTGAAACGTGACGAGTAGAAGCTCAAATCTGATCGAAGTCTAATTAAAATATTTTCTTTAAAAAAACCGATTGTTAGGTTGATATGATCGGTGGTTAATATTATTATTGTGTATTGCCGCGTCCGTTAAAATATTAACTCCAATCGAGCTATATTCATTGGTAAAATCGTATACAGCATCGTCGTATAACATTGTCTATCGTTTCAGATGCCGTCACTCCTTAACGTACGCACGAGCGTACTGCGTACGAGCGCGGCGTGCGTACCGTACGTATGTTACGTACATATTTGTCGACGCGTTTGTCCGTGCATGCGTGCGGGCATGCTCGCTCACCGGAAGGCGTCAGGGTGGGGTCCGACCATGGCGATGAGCTGCGGCACGTCGGCGGAGTGGTGCGCCAGGCGGGACAGCGCCGCCAGCGCCCGCCACAGCGGCTCCTCGGGCGGCGCCCACTGCGCCAGCTGCAGCGCCGCCATGCACAGCTCCGCGCACACCTCGTCGAACACCTGCACATATCACGACCCCACGGCTGTCATGTATTGTGTCGAGACAGAACGGTACGATCATCGGTATCTGCGCCGATCGCTTCGCGCCTGACTCGGGATGAGCCTACTCCTTAAGCTCGTCTATGATATTTACAATATGACAGGACCGTTAGGATCAAGCATTCTTTTAACGACATCTAGGAGCAAATTAATATGACAACGTTCAACGTCCCCTTGAAATTGTCATATGGAGACGAGACAGGACCTGTGGTCGGCACGTTTTTTTTTAATGTTTCCTCGTAACGAGCGGAATCTTTAGGAGTTATATTGGGAAAGTTTTACAATCAATATTCACTGACTTTAAAAACCCATTCGATAAAACCGATCCACCGAAAATTGGGTTTTTGGCTACGCTTCGGGGAAGTACTAACTCCAATCACATCGTCATTTACTTTAGTTCTTATTATATGAGTGTCACATGACGGCGAGTTTCCCGCTCGTACCTACAATCGTCCTCATACATTAATCGGCAAACGAGTTCCCCGCGGGCCACATCATACATGTCACCACGATAACATCTAACCGTTCGTACCTGCTACTTGCTCACTCGCTAATGAGATGCATACATTACAATATATTCCAAATGATATCACCGAACTACTGAATTATATTATCGTTAGCACCTCGTTTCGTTTGCCTCGATATAATATAATTCATTATTTTTTTATGTATATTTATAAGTTGACGCTGCTCCGCCTGAGTTAAAATATGATTGGAATATGGATAGTAATTTTATGTTAATATAGTTACTATAATATGTTTACCATGTTATATGCTCTTTGTTTGTTTGTATTGATTGTATTGATGAAAACCGCCTCGTTATGAATTTTGCAAGACCTATAAGCCAGGGCATAAAAAGTTTTATCGTTGTGTTCAGAGGTATTTCATGAAATTCGTTATTTGCGTGGCACTGGAAGTTTTTGAAAGACGGAATATATAGTTATGGCGCAATAATTATACGTAAACTGAGATAGCGATAAAAATTTCATAACAAAGGTACACAGGGCTCGATGTAATTACTTTATTTCAGTGTAAACAAACACCTTTCATAATAAAATTTACGCTACAAATTCCTCGTAGAAGTACACGGCGCTCAGGGGCAGATGTAATAGATGAGCAAACACGCCGAGGCGGTTTAGTACGGCGGTCGGCGGTTATCATTGATTTACAAACACAATATTCTAAGAAGCAGACGTACACGTTATAAAACATTTCGCGATATACGAGATTTAAACGACTACTTATTTACGTCAAAATTTCTTGGAAGCGAATAAATTCTTAATCCTACTACGCCGCAATACGTGTTCGATCACTGATATAATTAAACAGGATTAGAATAAATCAGAGGCCGAGCGTCGGCCTCATGAATATAGATCTGCCGAAACTTGGATGAGGATGAACGTCGTAGGATCGGTCCGGTATGGACAAAATGTTTATACAGGGTGTAACGAAACTAAGCGAACTTTAGGGTTTGTATGTGTTCCTTATATAGTTTACTGTGAAAGTAGCAGTGCTGAAAGCGTATTTTTTTGTGATAAGTATGGGCAACCGCCCGAGCGTATTGAATTTCCCCATACATAAATTAAAGAAAATTCCTCTTTCAGCGCTCGCGCTGCGCCACACCCTAAAGTATTATCACTTAGTTTTGTGACAGCCTGTATATAAACAATATTCAAAAGCTAAAAGTGGTGCCTTTCCCTGTTATTCTAGTTCTAGTCTGTAAAATTACTTCATTGGTAAAAATAACCTCGATCCAAGATGATAATAATATTAATAACAATGCTGCAAACGAGGCTGCCAATAGGATATATTATCACTATGACGTTTTCACGCTAGAATGCAGCACCGGCATAGACAGTAAACAAAAAGTTTGTTCGACGTTTGACAACGTTTCTGTTAATATTCTGATATGACGTGTGCAACGTGTCAGATTTTTGTCGGATTAATTACTTTATGTGCTAGTAGCGCCCTCTGCTCCGATCTTAGCCTATTCTATATTAGAATAGCTGGGAAAGGTCATCTACCTCCTAATCTATTTCTTGAACTTTAAAACAAAAGAAGACACAGTATATTGAAACATACATTCTTTTGTCAACGTAAAAGCGCTTACAGGACGGCACTTGTGGCACGCGTCGACGGCAGCCGTCGACTGCCGTCGACGCGTGCCGACGACTGCCGTCGATAAGTGCCGTTCGTCTGTAAGAAGTCTTATGGACACAATCAGATTTCGGACAAATTCTATTAGTTTGATTTTTCATTTCAAGACGCGTATACGCAAAGTTAACCCAGAATTGGAAATTGACCTATTGCTGTTCAACATTCCCGCTTTCCTGTCGAAGTTGTCGCAATAACATTATTGCTTGGTTAGGGCTAAATCTGAGAAAATGTCTGAGCGTCAAGATTTAATACGTAAAATATAAAGTGTTCACATTTTGATGCCGAAAACAGTATTTTGAATACTTAATTTTTGTTCAACAGTATAGTCGGCAACCCTATAAGTCCCTAGTTGCTTCGCATCTACGGCCCAACAACGACGATGACATCCAAGCGCCTAGTATTCTTGTAGGTCTATAGAGCAGTCATCGTGGACTCCGATTAATGATTGAGGACGTTTCTATAAAGATGAATATATTTCGGAATTCTGTGATTAATGATTGAGAATAACATGACATTTCCTTTTGATTTGTCATTAACATACACGACGCGATATAACTCGGCACGGGCAAACTGGAGGGCGCACGTACATGTGGGGCAAATATTGACTGCGACTATTTTCGCTAGCGTTTCCTTGTACTATTATTGTATTATTATAGTGATGCAATCTGCCGCATGCCCTCTTGTTTTCTTTGTTGACGATAGGATTAAATGGAATCTAAAGTGTAGTCGTAGCTGCCTCTGTCTCAGGGCCCCCGTAAGGACTAACGGCGCCAGTGTGCAAAAAAGGATTTTGGCGCCCCTTAAGGCATTTTGAATATTTTTTATGGTAGGTAGGTGAAATAAAGCAAATAATAAGTGCAAGTGCGAGTCGGACTCGCGTACGAAGGGTTCCGTACCGTTAAAGTGCAAAAATAGGCCAAAAATTGTGTGTTTTTTTTTTATGGGAACCCTCTCAAATTTTAATTTCATTTTAATTTTATTATCAGGGCAAGCGAAGCGAGCCCTAGTATATCCCACAACCTGTACATTTTGTGGTACACTTTCCGGAAAAACTATCACGCCTATTGATTTGTGCTTTAACATAGTAATTTTTATTTATATGTAGATGTGTTATCATCAGTCAGTCAAGGTGTGACGACGCGAGCCCTCACAAAGCTCGGCTTTTAGCTAGTTAATTATTAAAGTACACATATAATTTACGATTTTATATAATTTCATGTGTCTACCTGTTGCCTTTATTGATATCAAGCAAAAAAGCCAAAAAAATCACGCTTGTTGTATCGGAGCCCCATTAAATATTAATTTTATTTTGTTATTAGTATTTGCTGTTATGTCGGCAACAGAAATACACAATCGGTGAAAATTTCATAAGTCTAGCTATAGCGGTTATTGAGATACAGCCTGGAGACAGACAGACAGACGGACAGACATCGAAGTCTTAGTAATAGGGTCCCGTTTTTACCCTTTGGGGTTTAACCAACCCATGGTTACCCGGTAAAAACGAAAAAAAATCTTTGAAATAAATGCTAATATTTTTTTTCTCAAAGAAGGACCGTTTTGATTTTTTATATATTTTTTGCCTAAATAGCTAATATTCTATAGAACATTCCTGCACTACTTCTGTAATGAGCCGGGAAGTGAATTATAGGAGCTAGACTAAAAACTACTCAACTTTTAAAATTATTTTTCTTTTTTTTTCTTTTAAAAAAAAATTTGGGCCCTTGGTTTTGGCGCCCCTAAGGTGGCGGTATGGCGCCCCTAAAGGGTGACGCCCTTGTGCATTGCACACATTGCACATATCGTAGCGGGGGCCCTGCTCTGTCCATACGATAAGTAATGTTCGAGCGACGTCGTGGAGCGGTTCGTTTCTGTAAACCGTTTGAGTATTAGATCACAATATACGGAAGTAAAATGGGATTGTAACCGGTTCTCGAGGGAACCATAACGTTTGAACCGCGGGGACTCCGTCTCTATGTCTCCGTGGTCCCTGGGACTTCAGCTGTCGTACGTATATCGGAAATGAGCGCAAGCTAGTGTGTATGTTTGTGTTGGTAGCTCGCTGCGAATGCGAGCTTTTCAGCGAGTATTGACTACACAAATTAAATATCGTCTAGTTGGCCTTGTCTTTTTGGCGAGCGGCAGTCTGTGATATACGGTGTTTTCTCGTGTTAGTGGTACTTGCGTGTTAGCCGCGGCGGGCGGGGGGTGTGTGGGAGCGGGTGGAGGCGGGGCGGGGCGAGGGGCGGGGGTCGCACCTTGCAGCGCGCGGTGTGCGGCAGCCGCGCCCGCAGCGCGCCGCCGAACTGCAGCCGCTGCAACAACACGCGCTCTGCAGACGCCACCACACGCGACAACACGCGCGACTCGCGTCGGGTCGGGAAACAAATTAATTTACTGTTTTTTGACAGACGAGATTGTCGACCGACCCGACGCACGATGCAGTTATTGTTAGTTTGAAAAGATGAATGGAACGAAGCAATTATTGTTATAGTATTCGTTTGGAAACGATGAATGGATAGTATGGAATTTATATTAGTAAAATTTTAGTTACGGTATAGGGTGCGAGGAAAGCTCAGGAATTGGCACGATGCGAACGGCGATATAGTAGCAGGCTGTATAATATATTGTGTAATCAGTAGCGAGCGCAGGCAGGAAATGACAGTTGAAAAACGATCTTGTGTAAACATGCGAAAACGCGAGGAACCGGGAGCGGCGCCGGTGTTGTGACAGTCGCGAGCTCAGCAAATGGCGCTTATCGTGACAAGTGTGAGCGCGCGCTAAATATTTGCACAGATTTTTATGAAAACAAGGGAACGGCGTTTGTCAACAGTCAACAGGATGATTGTAATACTTTGAGCCCGGCCTGATATGATCTCGTATAATTGTGGGTTGTAAACTGTTAACTGTTCGTAAACTCGTTTGCGGCTTAACGGTTGTTTATTTTGGATTTTATCCTGCAACGACTTTCGCGATCACATTGCGAGATTATTTTACATTTATGACACTATAAGTAGTCGCTCGATTTGCAAAAAATGCTAAGGCGAGTACAACCGAGCCTGAGGTCGAAAAAAGAAACATAATATTAAATATTAAAGTTTGTGACTACTCAAGTATCAGCGGACCGTACTATCAGAAGGAACGATACCTAAATCTCTGTGTCCTACTCATTTATTTATTGAACTTCTTTCGTTCGTTGAATATGCTAGCATTCGGTGCGTTCAGAATTAGGTATATTGCCTTCGACGGGACCTTAACACTGACGGCATAATTAAAGTAACAAAATCTGAATTGACTGTTTAATGATTGTAAGGCGAAGTGCGAGTTGATCACGCAGGCACCGACGCGCGTCGTCGTGCGCTCATAAACTTCACCCACTAAAGTCTAAACCGACACTATAAACTTGTGAGTTGTGACACGTCCGTAAATGTGCACTAAAACGTTTTACAACTTCTGTCATACGCTGTCTTAACTATAAGCTTCAAAATAAAAATGTCTCCTAATAAAATGATACAAATTTTCTAGTCGTTAAAATCAAGCTAAGATGTCATTTTGGTCGCTAAGCTACCAGAAAAATTAAAAGGTAGTCAATGCATAGCTTCGAAATATCAACATATATCAGAAATATAATATCACAGTAGTTCTTATATTTTGTGCTATATGTTTATATTTAATCGTGCAACATGACAAACATTTATAATCCGCGCGCGACCAGAATGGGATCGGAATGACAGTTTTGTTGACGCGCGCTGACATTTGGCCAGCCGTCGCGTAGGGTCGACAAACAAAATGACGTTTTTGTTCGCGGACATTTATTTTAAGCATTGTTTTAATATTTTTGTGATAATAATAGGTTATATGTAATATTATTATAGTAATCTTTATATATAAAAGAAAGTGGTGTTAGTTACACTACTTATAACTCAAGAACGGATGAACCGATTTGGCTGAAAATTGGTGGAGAGGTAGCTAAGAACCAGGAGACGGACATAGGATACATTTTATCCGACCGCGTTTTCGTGAAGTCAGTATAAAACGTGGTATAACAAAAACGCATCTGACATGGAATAACAAAACAAAAATGACAGCTAAACGTAATTTTGTCAATGTTGTCTATGGTTAAGTATGGTAAAAAATTTGACATGAAGCTAAACGCAATTGATATGGGCGAAATACTTTATCTGGCAAAACAACGTTTGCCGGGACAGCTAGTTGATTAATAAAATAATACCTGAATCACAGCCATTGGTAAAACATTACCAAGAAATCTTTTTCATGAAAATTTTGGGTTCGCTCAAAAATAAAAAATAGTAACTGAAAGAGTTGTAGCTGCCACAGGGTTGACCAAATACACAATAACGATCGATTACGTATTTTATTATTATTATGTATAAACTGGTTATAATTTTTGGTAACGCTACATGATTTACACACACATTAGCAAACAAAACTGTCACTCTGATCCCTTTCTGATCGCGCGCGGATTATACCGGTATTCGATGCTCATGAGGCAGTAAGATAGAGATAGTAGAGCGATACTGACCACGGTCTTTACCTCCTTGGTGGCGATGTTGTAGAGCAGCGCCGTGCCCGCGTCCCGCAGCGCCTCCCCCTCGCACAGCGTGCAGTGCACGCACACCTGCCCGCCACACCACACCACGAGGTATGTTACATTCAACACATCATTGAATAGTCATTTACCGCGATCCATACTAATATTATAAATGCGAAAGTGTGTCTGTCTGTCTGTCTGTCTGTCTGTTACCTCTTCACGCCTAAACCGCTGAACCGATTTTGCTGAAATTTGGTATGAGGATATTTTGAGTCCCGGGAAAGGACATAAGATACTTTTTATCCCGGAAAAATGTACGGTTCCCGCGCGATAAACAAATTTTGGCGCAACGAAGTTGCGGGCGTCATCTAGTTCTTTATATTTAAAATAATAATAACTTACTAATAATATTTTACACGATGGATGCGCTACACAATGTGTGGTCCTCATTCGATACGTTAAAAAGTCACACGAAAGACAAATACGAAACATTGTACAGCCTACTTAGTGTGTAACAAGTGGGTATTTAAGTTATAAATTTGAAATTTACACATTTCAAGAACATTTTTGGACAGTGTCAGTCAACCTGCATAGTTCTGAGTTCTGACCTTGGTGGTGACGCGTATGTTGGAGAGCGGCGCCGCGACGCCGTCCGCCTGCCACTCGCTGATGTACAGCAGCCACTCCGACGACGACGGGTTAGAGAACAGGTTGCACATCTGCCCCCAAATATACACATTAGGTTGGTGTATAGCTTTATTTACCGCCAAAACTTAAGTATTGGACGTTGAGGTGAGATAGAGCACCTAAGGATTATATTTTGTAAACCGTTTTGCCCTAGCACCCTTTACATATTTCTGGGTTGGAGCTAAACAAACGCTAAACAACCTAAGATCTTTGAAGGCATTACCTTCAAAGATTTTAAGTTGTCAGCATTCGTTTATATTATGTCCTTGTAAAAATGTATTTGCGGTAGCATCGAGTTCATATAAAATGTGCATTGCGCGTATTGCGACCCATGACAAATAACGTGCGTGCTGAAAATGATGCATTTACGTGTAAGTGTGTAAATCTGCGCACAGTTTTTGCAATTACAATTTTCGTTTTTCTATGGAAATGACATAATGAATGTTCGAATTACACCATCAGAATATTTGTTATATAAACAGATGGCGGAATTTCGTTATTTGGTCGAAAACTCAGCGAAGGTCTCCTAGCCTATTCAATTATTTGTCTGATAGTACGTGTGCGTTTATCTGGGTGAACTCACGAATAGCGCGATGGCGAGCTGCTCGTCCGGGGGCAGGCGGTCGATGTTGTGGGCGTGCGCGAGCAGCGCGTGGTGGCGGCGGTCCTGGTGCAGCAGCAGCGACACGTCGTCGCGCAGCGCCGCCGCCGCCAGGCACCGCAGCGCGCACACGCGGGCCGCCTCGCCGTGCGCGCCCGACAGGATCGCGCCTGCGGGTCGAACAATGTTATTACGACGATATGGTCCATTTCATAAATTCGTTGTGGTATTTGTTGCGAACTTCTCCGAAGCGGCTGGGCGGTCCGAGAATTGACCGACATCTATTTTTCTGGAGAGTTACCGTCTTCAAATCGTTTTGTTTCAGTGAAAATTACAGCAACTCAGCATGCGAATCAATTTCGCCGACGGCGGTGAGTGTCAACTAGTGACGATGTGTGGTGGTTTCGAAGCTCACTTAGAATTCAAAATCCAAGAATTTCTCGGTGTATAAACTAATGCTGCCAATTTCCTGTATGTATATTATGCACAGGAATTTCTAGGCACAAATAAATTTAAACGGGTGGCAAAGGGTAGCCACCAGTTTAAATTTCTTTAAGGGGTTCTACACCGACCTATGAACGTGAGGAACTCATCACCCAGCACCCAGCTGCCCTCCCCGCGCACGAGGTACTGCTGCAGCTCGTCGAGGCTGGTGCGCTCCTCCTCCGACAGCGCCGCCTCCGCCAGCGACGCAGACAGCTTCTCGAATTCCGCCGCGCCCTGGAATGTCGTGTTGTTTAGTGAACTTGGGCTCTACACCAAATGCTACAATTGCTGTTATTATATTTTGCGGTCGTAGGCTTAATAAAAAAAAACATAACGAGTCATAACAACAAACGAGGTCTGCCTCTCTCTTCTGGCGTATTGGAAAAGTCACGAGACGGACAGAGAGTAGAGACGGCCGCGGGCCGACCTTGAATAAGTATATACGCAGTGTAAATATTTAAGGGCCTTCGCGTTAGAGTGTTAGCGAGGATCGAATATTTTATGATGTCCTTTCTTTTGTTTTAAAGTGGCATTTATAGTGGCAGTAGCTTGTCGCCTACGAGGAGGAGCGACCTCGATCACAACACAAAACCGTACCCAACCGTAGGCCGGTCAACGTCACTAAAGTGTTCTGGAAAATGGTCAAGAAGCGTAAACACATGAGTGCATAAAATATAAATAAATACATGCGCTTTTCAGCGCGACCGTGAGTCGTGACTCGTGCGCAGGACGTGGGGGCGAGTGGCGACTGTTTACGAGCGTCCGGTGTACAGTCTCCAAGGTTAGTGACTACAATTTAGATATTATACTCCTAGTAGCAACCTAACGATGTCTGTCATTATTTACAACAAAATTTATGCCATAATATTATAGGCGTTGTGAGTTGTCCTTCAACTTAATATAAATATCGGCTATAATTTTACCTGGAAGTGGTGATAATCTTTATATTGACGTTTTATGTTTTACCCTTTTTAAAGCCATTTCATTTTGACATTTAAACTGTAAAATTGTGCTTTGAAAACGTTTAAAACTCCCCTCCCCTTACAAAAACTGTATTGGGCATTTAAATACAAGATGACATGTATACTCACATCGAGGTCTCTGAAGACGATGGGCGGGTCCTTGGGCGGGGCGCGGGGCTCGGGGCGGTCGTCGGGCTCCGGCGCGCGCGCGCTCGGCCCCGCCAGCGCCGTCTCCACCTCCACTGCCTCTGCCATGTCTGCACACCACCACCCACGTCAATGGACCATCCAACGTTAAATAACTAAAAGAGCCCCCATAGGTTGCTTAAAATTTTTCTAAGTCGTTTCGATAGAATATTCAGCGAGTTACTAAAATCCTATACAGAGTTAAACTACTTTTTTCCACGTCGTCGTCCCAGTAAAATTATAAGTCAGTCAGGGCGAGCGAAGCGAGCACTAGTATATCCCACAATGTAGATGTGTTATCATCGGTCAGTCAAGGTTTGGTTACTATTAAAATATAAATAATCGGCCAAGTGCGAGTCGGACTCGCGCACGAAGGGTTCCGTACCGTTATAGAGCGAAAAAATAGTGTTTTTTTGTATGGGAGGCCCCCGTAATTATTTATCTTACTTTTATTTTATTATTAAATATTAAAGTACGAATATAGTTAATAAGGATTTTGTGAATATTTCAAGTGCCTAGCTGTTGTCACTATGGATTACAAGCAAAAAAGCCAAAAAAATCACGTTTGTTGTATGGGAGCCCCTCTTTAATATTAACTTTATTTTGTTTTTAGTATTTGTTGTTATAGCGGCAACAGATATACACAACGTGTGAAAATTTCAGAAGTCTATCTATAGCAGTTCTTGAGATACAGCCTGGAGACAGACAGACAGACGGACAGACATCGAAGTCTCAGTAATAGGGTCCCGTTTTTACCCTTTGGGTACGGAACCCTAAAAAAAACTGCCTTAAAGATTATTACCACGCAGAAAAACAACGCGAGCCCTCACAAAGCTCGGCTTTTAGCTAGTTTATAAACTCCTCAGTAGGTTTAGACACTGAAGGAACTATATTGTTTGTTAACAATTTTCATATCAATACGAAACCCCAGTCCACACGGTTGCATCTTTAAAGGCTGCGAACAGATTTCCCAACGTAAACAAAGACGTAGTTTCTCTTATAGGACCTAGTAAATAAAGTTAGGTAGCGCGGCATCAATGATACACTACAACTTACAAGTTACGCTTAGATACACTACAACACTACAGAACTTTTCGGTTTAAGTACTGGTTGCTACACTATGAAATGACTTTGTTTAAAGAAAGTTCTGGCTCTCTTTAAACGAAATGAAACGAAGCACAAAAATTCGAAAGATACATATTCAGCTGTTCAAGATAAGCGTGGAAAAATACTCTTGGATGCGAATGAGGATCGGCAATGGCGCTCTTGCACTAGATTTGATGTTCCCCTTCGCTTTTCTTTCCACTTACGACTGACAAGTCATTATATTTTTTTATTTGCAACATTCTGCCACAAGTGGATCTAAATGTGTTCGATGCTCCAGTTTATACCGAACATGCAATAACCAGCTGTGAGGTGCCGCACATGGCGGGCAGCTGCCCAGCTGGTGCGTCGGCCCCGTGACCTACATCTTACGATGGATCACACCACGTCCTAAATCCACTGTTCCCTATTAAAAATATTAATATCGTGAATAGTGTTGACACCGGAGCACCGCCCGCTCGTCACCGATACTCGTTAAATATAGACGCACCGATATAAAACTTCGGGTTGCGACGGCTGAAACATTCATCAGTATTGTTTTGTTTTTACGCTACAGCCTATATCTAATCCGAGCCATCGTGTACTCATACTCAGATATATGTAAAAAGAGTAGAATAACCAAAAAAGACTAACATGTTACTTATGTGTTAAAAAAATGATCGTCGGAGGAGTGGAGAACTTCAGAAAATGATTTTTTGTTAATATCGCCGGCGTGTTAAACACTCGTAACTCACGAAATACCTCAGTCAAGTATAAATAGGCGAGCTGCTATTTCCAGTCGATCTGTGAGCAACGCGCGCGCGTCGGGGCGCCGTATGTCGGCCGCGACGGTAACGAATCGCGATTCGCGGTCACCGGGGACTCGGGGAGTCCTGCGCTGCGTGGTGCGATGTTGTACTGCGGGTGCTGATGGTGGTGCGGTGCACGTGGTGTGGTGGTACGCGGTGCGCGACGCCGGCGGCTCGACTGACGGGCCGGCTGGCGCGCCGCCAGCGCCCGCGCGATGCCTCATCCCGTGTATTTATAAACAACGCCCGCCGAACCCGACCGAATCATATTTATGCCGGCCGGCGGTATTCGATTAACTTTATGTGATCGGCGGCGGGCGGCGACCTACTCGCGGTCGATCGACTATCCGCTGCGTCGATCGTCGCTCGCACCTGACGGTCCGCACGTGGTGCACGTGCGCGGGGTTTCCCTCGCCGCATCATCGAGCTTCCGATACTTATGTAACGAACGTCTGATGACCGCCATTCACGAATTTTCGTAGAGCATCATTTGTAGGCAAATAAACAAAATAGGGAATCTCCTTTACATTTCGAAAATAATAAATTAATAATATATCTATATCTGCAACATTTCTGCAACCCGTGTCGTGTTTGCATAAAATTTCGCCGTTTAAAATCTTCATGATTACATGATTTGAAATTAAATGTTTGAAAGGGAAGAGACAATGATATAAAATAGAATAGAAACACCTTTAACCTCGAAATCGAGTGGAGGAATATAGGGCCTATCGGGCATTGCTGATATAACATTTATATTCATTAGGAAATGAGTGATGACTGATGCCATCAGCACAAAATTAAGAACATAATCGACCGTCCGTTTGGTCTGAATGGTTTACTAAAACTAATGTATAGGACCAATTGAACCTGCATCAACGATCTCTCTTAACTCGAAACGGCTATTATAGTAGTGACTAGTGATGGTGCGTATTATACCGCTGTCGTTGAATGTGTGTGGCAGTGGTGTGACTTGTGAGATGTGTGGCGGTGTGTGCAGTGGCGGCCTTACCGGTTGCGCGGCCCCGGGCGAAAGGTCTTTGAAGTTTGAAAGGTCCTGGGCGGCAGGTCTTTGCGAGGCCCTTTGTCTTACCTACGAAAAAATACCTTGCGAGGCCCCTGCAAGAGCGAGGCCCCAGGCGATTGCCCTGTTCGCCAACCCCTAGGGTCACCACTGGGTGTGTGGTTTTAGATGGTTGCGGTGATAAAGTGTGGTGGCGGCATGGGATGGCTGACTGGCTGTACGTGTGTGTTGTCACTGACCGTCGGGTTCGCCGTTGAGGTGTCTCTGCTTGCGGCGCTTCTTCTCGCGGCGCCGCTCCTTGCGCGCGAGCTTCTCCGCCAGCGTGCTGCGCTGCTTGTCCAGCTTCGCCGACACCGCCCTGCGCACGCACGACACTCAACGACTTTGCATAAAATACTTGGCAGTCAAACTGAACGCTATTTTGTTCATGATTCCTAGTACAGCTTGAAAAAAAAAAGAGTGTATTAAATGAGGGCGCTTTTCTTTTAATATAGGCAACCCTACGCTACGCTTTTGACACAATTGATATGTACTAGAGTTGACAAGTAGTGTAGTGTTGTCATAAATAAAAACTCTTAGTTTCAGCTGTCACCGCATCAGACACTTTTTTGCCAAGCTGTAAATCCTATTCTGGAGTAGGAGAAGCGAACGAGTTATTCCATGAGTCGTCAAAAACTGCGATTAGGATTAAGTCTGTTATGTTATTTTCGGTAATTTTAATTTCAAGCATTTATTTTTTACATTTTAATTCATCCAAAGCGAGTTAGATAAAAAAACTTTATATACAGAGTACTTACCATTTTTATGCTCCCGTCAGGTCAGAGGAATATAATCGGGCTAGACTAGCACAACCACACATTATTTACACTAACAAAGGCACGACTAAAACGTAGTGATTATATATTCTCTTTGCCTTTGACACGAATGAATGCTTCGGTTCTTGGTAGCTTTTGACTTACTGATGCCAACATTTTATTAGTAAACTGGTGTTTAGCTTCGTAGATTGAAAGAATAAACATTGCTTTTTTGTTACTCGGTACTCCCTAAAGCGATATCTGATCCGATGTCAATTCGCCTTCGGCCTCGATCACGAATCGAAATCGCAATGACCAAACTTCTAAAGGCCAGTGACCTTCTTTTAAAGGCCACTGTATACGCCTGTACAATAGAATCCCAGAAAACGTTCAAAATCTCTCTATCAATAAATTTTAAAAAGTAGTAAAAGGACGTTTGTGTACTAAAGCTTATTATAAAATCAATGATTTCATCGACGACAACACACCTTGGGAATAGGGTGGTTCTTACAGGCTACTAGAATATTTTTTATATTTCCTATATACGAGCTCGGCTGCCGCAGCCGCGCGGCTCGTTTTAGTATAGAAGTCGCGCGGCTGCCCCACTATAACTGGCGACTTAATGTGAAGGCAGCCTTATTCATAATATTGTTATATGTTTTAAATTGTAATTTTCCATCTTTTTTGTAAAAGATGGCCCCGTGCGAGTTTCTTACGTCGGTTCTTCTCGCCGGGTTAGTTCCCGAACCGGTGGTAGGCACCTTAGTATCGACGTTCGGAAACAATTTTGTAAAAAAATTAAGTACTCTGAATAAAATTATTTTGATTTTGATTTCTTAATTTCTAGGTCCTTAATCCTAATAGGCATGATGACTTTTTTTTTCTTCTTCGTAGTTAAAGGACCGTTCAAAAGTAGAAACATCGGTGAAAGAATTACTCTGTTAGCTTAAAAATATTCCAAGATATCACAATTCAAAAAATCTAATAAAATAGACCTTCCCGAAATGCTCCATACAAAGTGCTACGAAATTATGACGTCAACGTTTTGTAGTTTGTACGCATCGGGGGAGAACTTTGTTCGATAGTTATATGAAATATTGCGTTTATGAAAGTGGTTTCATAACAAAAGTTATCGAATGGTGAAATGAAAAAAATCGACTAGATAAGTCGTTTTTTTTTCTTGATCTAACTTTGAAGGCCCATAACAAAAAAAAATACAAAAGTCATCAAGCTGAAATTTTGGAAATACTTATTTTTTACCGTTATCTTTATTTTATTAAAAAAAAATCAGCTTATCTTTGACCTTGTCATCATCCCTATTACGAATAAAGTACTTAAATGTCGGAAGTACCAACTACCGAGACCGTGTTGCTTCGATTCTCACCAATTGAGTCGGAGTGAGAAACGATATTATAAATTTTCTCAACTGTTAATACCTACATCCACTATTACGCTACAAATATAATGTTGGGGTACACCGTACAGCGCGTCGGCGCATGGTATTGTGCAGGTTACCGTGAGTAGACGGCTTGCATTTATATGACATGCCTGTGCGGTACTCCATACTGGCATGTATTATGTAATTATCATATTAAAATATTATTATATTATAGCAGTTAGCACACACTTTCTTCACTTCACTTTAATCACTATTAATATTTAAGTAAGTATATAATACAATGTATAATATGTAGATTTTTTGTGTAAGTATATTTATTAAAACAGAACAGGACTGGTGACTCGTGTGGTCTGTCACTCGCCTGACAGTCTGGATCCACTGAAAATCAGGGACTGCGAACTGCGGTCATTACCTGAGTGGATGCCGATTCAGTTTTTGATCATTACACTCCCTGCCTTACTTTGTTGGACTTTAAAATACTTACTCGTATTATTGTATTAAATAAGTATGTTATTAATTTTTCGTATATAGATAAGTACTTTGTTTGTAATATACCTATTTATTGTGGATTGTTTTGTACCAGTTGTCAAAATTGTTTGTAACCTTGTATGTTCTACTTCTTTGGTTTTTTAGTTTTATTATTATTATTACTTTTTTTTTTAGTTATAATGTCTTGTGGTGTAATGGTCAAAAAAGGGGAATAAACGTTTATTTATTTATTTATTTATTTAAATAAAACTATTTTTGTGCGTCATGCATTATATTAACCATATTTTAACAGCAACTATTTCATCCCGTAGGTGAGATTCAGTAATTAAGATACTGCAGTCTATAGTTGTTTTCCTAGTACCTACGGCCGTCGACAAATTTTGATAGTACTTATTGTGAATGAACACCTTGTAAAATCGTTACAGTGATATCGTCAGCAAGAAAGGCAAACCGCCCGACCGCACTCGAGTTAAAAATGGAGTAACGTTATTTGTATCAGCATTCACCCTTAAAGTGGTCCATAATAAGTGATGGTTCGGCCTGTTAAGGACGATGTCGGCGACGGTATATCGCGGCGGTGGGCGAAGTCAGGTGGGGCGGGGCGAGCGCCGCGCGCGCCAGCGACCCGCCGCACGCAGCAGCGCCGCCAGTGCCGCCGCCGCCGCCGCCACACGGTCGCGCTTGCGAGACGCCGCGACGCCGCTGCGGCCAATCACGTCTCTCTTTTACATTTTGTTTAAATGCTGTACCGTTAATTAATTGTTCTGCCTACACCTTGTTATTTCTATCGCACACTTACAGTTGAAAAATGGCAGTTCTTGTAATACTTCGTTACTTTTGGTTTTAAAATTGCACGCAAATCGATGGGCTCCGTGTACACAATTTTTTGTAACATCTCTTTTGTGCTATATATTCTCTATCTATATATTATATATTATAGTCGTATTTCATTTCAATCAAGTGTTATTAGTAGTTACTGGTAATTATAATTTTTAGTAGATGCAGGCAGCAAAAATGTTTATAAAAAGCATGTTCATCACACCACTCTGGACATTCATTGTTATCAAAAATACATTGTCATGTTATTGGGGACCAGGTGTCATCGCAGACAAGACAATACTGACCACAGACCGGGGAGCACACGATATATTATGGCTCATGCGCCGTACTAGGTAGGGCGAGCGGGGCGATCTCTAGGCATCGCGGGTCCATTTTTACTATTTAGTGAGAACACTCGCTTCACCGACTCGGGGGGCCGTACGAGCGAGAGAGGCGGAGGCTGTCTCACCTGGCCTCCTCTATCTGCGTGTTGAGGGTGAGGAAGTCGGGGCTGTCGCGCCGCAGGTGCCGCACGCCGCCCGCCGTCACCTGCGCACACGCACGCGTTACTCGCTGCGCCCGGGGGCGCTCACGCTAGGCTACAGGAGCCAGTCGAACAGATCTTGTAACTTCAAATAAACAAAAACTGCTTAAAAAATAAGTAGCAGGGTCGTGGAATAAAAACACTATCGGCCATGTTTTTTGAGTTTATTAATAAATAAACGACGCAAACGCGCGTCATAAGCTTAAAAAGATGTAATAAGTGTCCGGTAACTTTGTTTAATATTTAACTATTTTGTCGGAATGTGGGCGACGGTGGGCGGAGCGCGGGGGGCGGGGCGGGCGCTCACGAGCCGCCGGTCGGGGGCTGCGGGGACAATATTCGTTAATTTTAACTTATCATCGAATGTAACAATTATTGAAATATTATCACTACAGCCCGGAAACGGAGCACGTACAAATTCGTATAACAATAGAAATTCATTCGCGTACCTGTAGAATCGAAAGGAACGTGTCGCGGTCGGTGCGTGAGGGATAAATACTGAGTGGCGTCGTACGTATTCGTACGTGCTCGGCAACCGAAAAACCGTAAAATTTAAAAGTTTTGTGACGTCCATTCACAACCCACTGAGGCAGCCTAACCTACCAAAATAGTAAGTTGTGACATGGGGTGATGTAGGATTATTAAACCATGCTATAGTATTTCAGATATCATCTTGAGACACATGTAGTAGATAATGTTGTAAAAGGCCGCCTCGCTCGTTAGATGGCGCGACCAGCGTCTGGCGTCTATTAGACCGCTCCTTTTCTCTTGTTACTAGTTGTGTGATGTGTTCTTATATTTTAACGTCATTGTATACTATTATCAAAGTTGTTGTTTTACAAGCAGTGCACCAATCTTGGCTCATCATCGAGCAATTTGTATCGGGTAGGAGTAGTATCTTAATGACTCTAAGATCTTCCATTGTGCTAGCTCCTGCGCTGCTGGTATGCTTCCAGCTCATCGCGCCATCTTTTTCAAGGCCGGCCACGGCGTTTATCTTCGTGCCTACTCTATTGAGATCTTTGCCCAGCGGTCGGAACCCAAGTAACAAAATTTGATCTTGTAGTGGTTCCGGGGCCAGGACTATAACAGGCTAGTAAACGTTTATAACCACGGAAAAGGGCCCATTTTATACGCGTACTTTTGCTAATAAAACACTCATAGTAGACTAGCCTAGCACTACTTAGAAAAATAATACACTTATTGTTGGACTACGCAGAATTATCTGCTCCCACGAAGCCAACTATGAGCATCTAATAGAACGCCTGGGAACGGGTACGGACATTTTTAACTAGCCCAAGTAGATGTACTCGTCCACATATTGCATTTCTTGCTCGTCCACCTCGACCCTACGCTTCGTGCTATTGGTCATTATTTTATAATATTAGTTTTGGACCAGCTATTCATTGCCAGTCCCACCTCGAGGCTTGCAGCGCTCAGGTTTTGGAGCATTATTTGTAGTTCTGACGCTGTGGCAGCGAACAAGACAATGTCGTCAGCAAATCGAAGGCTTGTTAACCTTCTTTTGCCATCTTCAATGCCCATTACCGCCCAGGGACCTTCCAGTTTTGTAAACACTTCTTCAAAGACGCATGTAAAAAGTTTGGGAGAGAGCGGGTCACCCTACTTGACGCCCTCGAGTACTCGGAATTTAGGACAGTTAGTTTTAGGTAGTGTTGAGTTTTATATCAGCGGTGCTATTGGCATAAACAATAATTCTGAGCAGTTTTGTATGTAAGTGGGATTTATGTCTTGGTTAAAAAGGGACGTAAATATTGCTGAGACGTAATACTGTCAAATGCTTTTGTATAATCCACAAAGGCTGGGTGGAGAGGTTTTTGTTTTTTAATTCCGAGTACTTTTCAATCATTTGGTTAACTGTCTCATCTTCAGTTTATTTAAGACAAAATCCCATGAACGATCTCGAGTATAATAATTTTATCGGTAGGAGCGGCTAACGCCGCGCGCCATGCCTTCCAGCAGCGAGGTGAGCGCGGCAGGTCGGTGTCGGGCTGCAGCAGGATGTGTCTGTTGTAGTAGTGTACCTGCGCGCCGGGCGCCATGCCCTCCAGCAGCGAGGTGAGCGCGGCGCGGAGGGGTGGCGGCAGGTCGGTGTCGGGCTGCAGCAGGATGTGCTTGGGGACGCGCGCGCCGCACAGGAACTGCGCCACCTCGTCGCTGAAGTGGTTGCAGTTGTGCTCCAGCAGCTTGTAGTCGCACCCCCTGCAACCGTCCGAGCGAACCTTTCAACTAAATGCGTCTAAACTTAAGTTGTACTAGTTATTAATCCCCTTAATAATAACTATATTAACGCAGCGTATAACTATTTTTGATCAGCTGTCTTTGTAAGTACGTCATGGGACTTTCCCAATATTCGAAACACAGCCGAGCAGAACTTGTCTAGTGAACTACTATACGAGATCTGCTCGTCTCGGTCCATATGTTGCGATTGCTGAGGAAATATTTTTAAAAGTTACAGCCTACATACGTGCATATTACGACAGGTGCAGGCGAGGAAATTGGCTTCTGGTATTTTGCGACGCGTTTGATTCCGAGAGCGCATAAAATAAATTGAAAACTCGGTCATTATTGTTCCACTCGTTTTAAGAGGTTGCAAAAATAAAATATTAATTTATACAAAAAAGGTCTTAAACAAATTGTGGAAAGACATTCAGTGTCAATGAAATAGAGGTAAGGTAAAGTAACGAATGTTCGTTACTTTTCTTTATTCATTACGTTATGCAGCATGCTACATACTCAACCCGCAATCAGAGGAGTTACACGTTGTAATTCTTCTCAAAGAGAAGAATACAAGCCGGAGATGTAGATTTTTAAGACGAAGCAAAGAGACCAGGCAATACACAGTGTATACTGATAATACGGTGATAATGCATAATAAATATTATAAGAGTGACGATGCCAGTAAAATAATAAAAAAATAAAAATTAATTTATCTATACATATAATAAAACTGTAGAAATGAAAATTCTGTACATTAAAGATATTCAAAAAATAATAAGCGGGGGGTGTTACTACATCGCTATGGAAGCCAAAAATGTGGTTACTTTTTTGTCTGTCTGTCTGTCTGTCTGTCTGTATGTTTGTTCCCGCATCACACAAAAACTACTTATCCGATTTGAATGCGGTTTTCGCAAATATATTTGTCTTCTTCCAACTTAACATCTGGTGTATACATCCCCCCCCCCTCTAAGGGGACAAAGAGGGGGTCAGATTTTGTATCAAACTTTTTTCTTTAACACGTTAACTACTGATCCGATTTGCATACGGTTTTCGCAGATAAATTTGTCTTTTTCCAACGTTACATCTGGTGCAAAAATAAAAATCCCCCCACCCCCTCTTTGGTCCTAAGGGGACCAAAGAGGGGGTCAGATTTTGTATCAAACTTTTTTCTTTAATGGACTTACTTCATATTATTTACTGTGTTTTCCAACTTAACCCGTATAAATGCGTATACATTGACCTTTAAAATATTTACTAACTTTACTAAGTCTGATCACCGGCAAATCTAGCTTGCTTATTTCTGGTGTTCCTACAGTGAATGTCACTTTTAGTTTAAAATTTACTTATATTTTACATATATTACATTATTCAAAATGTATTGAGAAGCAACAGTTAGAATACCAATTTCTTTAAATTTATCTCTTAAATATTCAAAAGAAGACATTTTATAGATAGAACGTATGGCTCGCTTTTGCAGCACAAATATTGTATTAATGTCGGCAGCGTTTCCCCATAAAAGGAATCCATATGACATTCTACTATGAAATAACTAAAATATACTAATCGTGCCGTGTCTTTGTCAGAAATTTCTCTAATTTTTCTGATTGCATATGTTGTAGAACTGAGCCTACCTGCAAGATTAGCAATATGAGGGCCCCACTGTAATTTACTATCAAGTGTAATACCTAAGAATACAATGGTGTCTACCAAATTCATCTTCTCATCATTTAATAGTACATTGGTTTGGGTTTGCCTAACATTGGGCAAAGTAAACTTCATACATTTTGTTTTACTAGAATTTAAAAGTAAGTTATTAACGTTAAACCAATATACTATTTTTGAGAGAGCACTGTTTACCTCGTCGTAGTTTGACTGTTATCGCATCACTTAGAAATAAGTGAAGTGTCATCAGCAAAAAGTACTATCGCATTATCATTATACTTAACAAGGTAAGGTAAGTAATTTATATAGATGAGAAAAAGAAGATTATGTTACCTGAAGGTGGAGGTGGCGAGGCCCTCGAGGTACTCGGTAAAGAGCGCGTAGGGCACGTGCGTGCTGCCCAGCCGCTGCGTCTGCTGCGGCGCGCCCAGCTCCGTGCTGCCCTGAAATACACCACCCGCTCATGAGCCGTCATATAACCTAGTAATAATAATATTAACTTCCACAGCGGTTTCTGTGACGGTGGCCGGTTTCATTGAAACCGAGCCAGTTAAGCAGGGGTAATTTTATAGTGCCCAAGTGTGGGCGCAGTACACAAGAGCACTCACTATTTCTTTCACTCCACGGAGCTAAAACAAAGAGGAGGTGTCGTAATAAAATTTCCTTAAGAAACGACGCGTGACAATTTGCGGGGTGAGGGGGTGTCAACCTCCGCCCACTTATCAATATTTCATCTATCGGCTAAAAGCAAAACTACTAGCTTAGGTCGATGTTGATGTTACTACGTAGTTCATCTATCTTACACTAGATGTCAACATTCTTGAATATAATGGGACGTACTCAGAACTTAAAAAAATATGTATATTAATTATAATAAGTTCAATAAATAAAATTAGGGTTAGTATTTTGACCGATTTTTATGTAAAATACGGGGACAAACGAGTAAACGGGTCACCTGATGGAAAGCAACTTCCGTCGCCCATGGACACTCGCAACATCAGAAGAGCTGCAGGTGCGTTGCCGGCCTTTTAAGAGGTAATACGGTAGGGGAGGGTAGGGAAGGTAATAGGGTAGGGGTGGGTAGTGAAGGGAATAGGGTAGGGGATTGAATTGACATAACCCGACTAACTGACGTAGGTCTGCAGCTGCCAACTGTTGCCTATGGGCTACGAATCAATTTCTTCGATGGTACATGAAAGATGATAATCCACGCGCGATCAGAATGGGATCGCAATGACAGTTTTGTTTGCTAAAAAAGTAGCGTTAGCAAAAATATTCTGATAACATTAATTTATAGGTAAGTAATCGACCAATTCTGTACATTAAAAGTATTACCGTGTTTTCGGTCAACCCCGTGGCAGCTTCAACTCTTTCAGTTAAGTACTTACTTTATTTTTATATTTTTGAGCGAATCTAAAATTTTCATGAAAAAGATTTGTGGTAGTATTTTATCAATCATGAATGTGATTGAGCTATTATTTTATTAATCAATTACTATAATAATATGACATATTACCTATTATTATCACAAAAAAATTAAAACGAAAACTTTAAAAAAATGTCCGCAAATAAAAACGTTTTTGTTTGTCGACCCTACGGGCTACGGCTGGCCAAATGTTAGCCGCGCGCGTCAACATTAGCAAACAAAACTGTCATTGCCACAGACAACACTTTTAATTTGTTCTGTGGTCATTGCGATACTTAATAAAATAATTTAATTCTAAATACGGCCCTGTATATTTGTTACGTTCAAAATAGTTATCCTAGATGACGACAGATGGCGCTTTATAAGTAATATGATAATAAAAGCTATATAAGTACGGTTTTAGCTATTAAATGTGTTTAAGATAAAGTGTATAACGGTTTTCACTATTCAAGTATGATATTTGCAATAAACTTATGCAAAATTATCCGCATTTACGTATGTATTATCTTTCAAAGGTCTGGCCATCTAGTGTCAAGTAGTATAATTAGCGTGTTGTTGTGAAATGTTCTAGAACTTTTATATTTAAATTACATTTAAAATTATTTCCAAATGAAATGTAATGGTATTTACATTATCAGAACGTCTGTCTGAGTGTTTTCGACATTGTAAAACACAATACTTCATCCTTTCCTTGTTAAAAACGCAAAAAACACAAATTTATTGGGAGTCTCGTTACGTATGCACCTGACAAACGCGGAAAGTGTACTGACTTAAGCCCCGCCCACAATGATGACGTCAGGACCTAGTTGAAAATCACAGTGCACAGTTGCTTAGGCCAGCTCCTCTTTGTATTAGCTCCGTGTTTCACTCTCATAACCCAGTGGGACAGAAGACAGACACGAATGGCGAGAGATCAAGCGCAGGACCGACTTTTTATATGCCCATCCGACGCATGGATCATCTTACTTGTCAGACAATCAGGTGATCAGCCTGCTTTGTCCTAACCAAACTTGGAATTAACATGTTTCCAACGCGGGAATCGAGCCCACGACCTCCGAGACAAGAGCCGCCCTCTAAACCACTGGACTACGGAGGCGTTGGAGGCGTTAAAAAGTTAACGAACAAGAGACTAGGTTTTAATATTATGTTTAAATAGTTGTAGTGGGTGTAGTTACTAGTGGTACAAATGCGACTTGATAATTATTACAAGTGTGTTAATTAAATTATATATCGGGTAGAAGTTTACGAGACCAACTGCATATCGTGCGCTATTTTAGAACACAAATCACGACTATTTATACCTACATCAAACGAATTAACCCATATATTTAGAACGAGCTTGCCGATCGAACAACGAAAATATCTTCCGTTTCACCCACTGACACCCGGAGAAAACATTAAGTCACCTTTACGATTTCGTAGCATTCCTAGATTATATTTACATCGCGCGAGCGAGATGAAATATACGCGACTACAGCGCGGGCGAGAGGGACGGAGCAGTGCGGATGGACATCATTTATTCCGGGCGTGGAATATGGAACAACAGCGTCGCGAAACTTCTGCTGTAGCTATGTCATATTTTGTTTAACATTAGTACGAGTTTACGACTCTCTTTATGATCTTTAAATTTGTTGTTTTTCTATCGTCATCTTCAATAAACAATATTTTTCCGACGTTCTAAATAAGATTCGACGACCGACTTGAACTTGTGAAATGTTTAAATTGTTGAAGAGATTATTTTATCTTTCCTATATATTTTTTTCTCCTAAGCGAAGTTCAAAATGCCATCTGGGGCCGAATGTGACCTCGTAAACTGTCTCAAATTTTCTGGACCCAAGACTCCTGTCGGGTGACGGGTTGTCGACGTGTAAAACAGCTGCCAGATATGACGAACATGAAAACACGTCGCCGAAAATGAGCAATTGTAGACGACGTGCGTGCGCCGCACGTAAGCGGTCGCAGCTCGCAGGTGCCGCAAATGCCGTACTCGTTAATGTTCTGGCGGCGAGCCAGAACATTACCTAAATAACACATTTCTACACGATTTTTACCAAATAATTACCTAAAACAAGATAAGGGATTGATACTGTACATTTCGGAAAAAACAAAAACGGGCACCGGCCACCGGCCAACGTAGGTAGCATCAAGCGAATAATAAAATAAGGCTAAGTAGGACGTAAGTATTCTGAAGACAATAATATGTTTTGGTAGTACAAATTATAACGAGTTCGAGCTTGAGAGTATGCAATCTTGTCTGTCTTCTCGACTACCTACAAAGATGTTTTGAGGAGACTATATCGTAACGGTGGTATAGGGGGGCGATTTCCGGTTACCTCCAAGTGTGCACGAATACTTCTTCAGTCTCTCGGTGCCACTTGTCTAACGGATCAAATCTGTACGTCGCGTCGGTGGTATTCTGGATTCTGGTGAAGTAATGAAAAGTGACGGTGTCACGATTACTTCACCAGAATCAGAAGCAGATGTGGGCTGTGGCAAGCGGGCGGCCGATCGACCGGCGGACCGGCTGACCTCGGACCTGACTGTGGCGTCGTCGCCGTTCGGGGGAGGGGGCGAGCTAGGCTTCCCGCGATGGAGAGTAGTCAGCAGGAAAGTCGATGGAAAGGGGCAAACCTTCACCTTTTCCTTCGACGAATCTACGATTAAGCTACTCGCAGCTTCGGGCGGGACTTCCAGCTTTACTTCGGCTTTAACCGAGTTCAGCTTCGCCTAAAGGGATCAAAACCGGCGCTCTTACCAAACCCTGTAGGGTCTGCCTGACCTTCAAGCCTGAACGAGTCAAATGGGTAATCGACAGCTTCAAGCCTTACAAGACCGGCGGCGAGGATAACATATTTCTGGCCCTCCTCCAACAGGGCAAGGACATTATCCTCCCAGTGCTACTGAAAATATTCAGAGCAAGTTTCGCGTGGGGCTACGTCCCATTGGCATGGACAAAGGTAAAGGTGTCCTACATACCAAAGAGTGGGGACAGAGATAAGGCTTTACCGAAGTCCTACAGACCAATTAGCCTAACATTTCATGCTCAAAACGATGGAGAAGGTGGTCAACCTACACATAAGGGACACCTTTCTCACTAAAAAGCCTCTGCATGAAAGACAACATGCCTACCAAAAAGGCAAATCTACTGAAACGGCACTAATGAACTTAGTAGATCGCATTGATAGAGCAATTGAAGATAAAGAGATTGCGCTCTGTGTCTTCCTAGACATTGAAGGCGCATTCGACAACACTTCAACCAGCTCTATCACAAATAGCCTGGCTTTGAGGAACATGGATTCAACTACTGTACAGTGGGTCAAAGCCACGCTCGACAATAGGGTAGCCTCATCGACTATTATGGACCTGACACTCATAAGCAGGCTGACGCAAGGTTGCCCTCAAGGAGGCGTGTTGTCACCTGTGGAATGGTCCCTGGTAGTGGATGACCTACTAACGGCCGTTCCCAATATTCAATCTATCTCTGGTTTGACAAACGACCGATCGCAGCTAACATTGAATTGACATAAAATATATGTCTCTAATGTCTAATGAGAGCTATTCCTATCTCTAGTAGGGCAAAACCAGAGATAGATCAAAATATATTGGGAACGGCCGTAAGGGAACTGAACCTTAGAAGATATTACGCTCAAGGGTACGCTGACGACCTGGCGATTCTAATGAAGGGCAAATGCGCATCAGTGGTCGCTGGGTTAATACAGTCAGCACTAAGAGTCGTCGAGGATTGGTGCCGAAGTGTCGAGCTAACAGTAAACGCTGATAAGACGGTCTTGATACCTTTCAACAAAAAGAGGAAGTTGGAGGGACTAAGACCCCAACACTCTTCGGGAAAACTATTAAGTTTGCGAGTGAAGTCAAATATTTAGGAGTAATCTTAGACAAAGGACTCACTTGGAATAAGCACATAGAGTATATTACGAAAAAAGCTAGATGTGCTCTGGGTTCCTGTTGGAAGCTTGTCAATTCTAAATGGGGTATTCGGCCGGAGGCAATGCTATGGCTATATACAGCCGTAGTGAGACCGATTACCACATATGGCTGCGTAGTGTGGCAAAAAAAGGCTGAACAAATAAACTGTCGTAAAAATCTGAACAGCGTTTAGAGACTGGCTTGTCTTATCACGGGTGCGCTTTCGTCAACACCCACCGCTTTCCTCGAGGCCCTGGTCAACTTAACTCCGCTTCCTCTGCTTGTTCAGATGGAGGCCAGAAAGGCGGCTCTCAGGGCCAGGACGGCGGGCAGGACAAATTGGGCTTCCACCCCATTTAGACAGCTGGAACAGTCTCTTTGTGAATCACCCATCATGGACATAGCTTTTCGAAGCAATATCAGGTTCTTATACCTGCCAGGGAGGACTGGGAAGGAAAAATCCCAATTGATGTTCCCCTTGCGACATAGTTTGGTTCACGGATGGATCTAGGAAAGACAACCGTGCGGGAGCCGGATTCTACGGGGGCAGGCCACCAAGAGGCAAACATGCCAGTTTGGGGGAGTTTGCGACCGTGTTTCAAGCTGAGGTATCATCGGTTGCTTACTAGAAAGCCTAGAGATGGCACGAGTCAACAAAAACATTTTTATCTTCTCTGACAGTCAATCTGCACTTAACAACTGCAACTTTCGTCGAAATTGGTTCTGGAATGCATTGAGACGTTGAACATGCTAGGAAGGGACAACAAAATCCGCCTAGTATGGGTCCCGGGCCACAGGAACGTCCTCGCCAACGAAACTGCAGACGAACTGGCTAGGCTTGGGGCCGAGAGTCTCATATATGACCCAGAACCGGTCTGCGGAATATTTACCAGTGCCACAAAGCAAATGCTCCAGGAATGGGTTCGCGAACTAAGCAGAAAGCAATGGGTTGAGACCCCTGGCCTTGAACACTCCAAGGCACTAATTCCTGGCTTCAACAAGAAACTGTCAGAAATAGTGCTCACCATGGGTAGGAATCAATTAAAAATCCTTACCAGAAGCCTAACTGGGCACTGCAATCTCAATAAGCACCTCAACAGAATAGGTGTTAGTAGCTTAACGACTTGCAGATTCTGCGAGGAGGAGGACGAGACACCTATACACTTTCTCCTTGACTGCCCTGCTCTACTACAGAGCAGAAACAGGCACCTTGGTTGCTACGAATACTCATCCACAGAGGAAATTCGTGGCACCAACCCCAACCACATCGTTCAATTTATGAGCAGCATTGGGTTGAGGATGGTACACTCATGCGAAGGAGTCACAATAGATCCTCAAGGGTCGCAGTGACATCAGGGCTACTTGACCTGCCTTCAGCACAAAAAAAAAAACGGTGGTATCGATGCGAATAAGCTTTCAATCATATTTCACCCAACCAAAGCAGCTTTGTATGCCAGCCTGTGTGAACTAAGAAACAAACTAAGCCGGCAACTTATGTACCTACTCTGTAGCAATCGTTTTCAAATATAATATAATATTTCCGATATACGCGAATTTCAGTTAACGCCTCGAAAATATTATATTATATAATATTTTCGAGGAAGGATCTTCCTGAAATATTTTTATAGATCGTAAAAGATTTATATACCCCTTGGGAAGCGCGTCCTACTGCTGATTCGAAAGTTTTAGTTTTACTTGTTACCTTGAGTGTTTTTGTTGTAAATTAAGATGTTTAACAAATTTACGAGTCTCGAATGACGTGGGAAGATTTGGAACGTATAAGTGTGACGTGGTGGGATGTAACACCCACCTGTGTTCACAGTATATATAGCGCGGCCGGTACATGTTTACGGAATCCACGCGGACGCTCGCGGCTCGACATTTTACGATGCTATTTTTGCTCGACTGGAGTTGCAATACTTAATGGGCCGAGCCGCTTCTCCACATGCAACACAACACCTAACTAGCTATAATATGTCTCTTGAGGGTATGAGAGCTATTCTTGGGCACTTTGGTACACAAAATATAGAAAACTGACACAAAATTTTACATTGTTTTTGTATGCGGCTGGACAAACACTATCAAAAATATTGTCACATGAGACATGTGGAGTGCAGACAGGTCCACGCACTTTTAGCAGGTGACGGTGCGCACTCAACAGATACCGGCAATTGTGAGTGTGACCAGTACCACCAATGTACAGTAATACCCCGCTTTACGCGACCCCGTTTTGCGCGGTTCCACTATAACGCGAAATTTAAATTTCGCGCTCATATCATAACACTACTCGAAAAAGTGTGTATAAACATAAATGTAGTCATCAGTATAGACAATGATGATAACTGTGTCTTGACCGTGTGTCAAAAAATTGAAAACAGTGTTGGGTTGTATTTTACAAGAACGTTAAAAAACGCTACCCAAAAGACAATACTTACATATATTTTCCCTAAAAAATCATTAATGGTATGTAAATTGCATAAAGTGCCTTTAGAATTAAAATGATTAATTAAAATGATTCGTACTTTTTTTTATTAAATTTTGACTAGTTTAATCATAAACTCCGATATACGCGAATTTCAGTTAACTCAATTTTTTCTGGAACGTATCCCTCGTGTAAAGCGGGGTATTACTGTATGTGGAAGGTCAACAAAACAATTACAATAGAAACTGACACGGTCAACATTTAATGTATTTAGATAAGAATTATGTTAATTAACTAACCTTTGGTTTACAACATAAATTGTAAACCTTTATTTTAGCCTAATTTTATCAGCTACCGTCTTGCCTGATTCCGTTAAATATAATTTATATTAATACTATAAAGTAAATGATAATGTTACATACTGGGGGACAATTAGTTACGCCCTGGCCACCGTAGAAGTATTCTCGGCCAAACACAACCACAGACGTATGCCACACACCCTCAATCTGCCGCCCTGAAATACATAGGAAAAATAGCATAATATACAACTGTGGCGACTCTGTCGCAATTTAACCCTTTCACCCCAAACAACTATCATGCATAAGAACATAATAGATAAACTTCTAGAAAAACTAGAACAGAATAATCCGTTTAAGATAAATTGAAGGCACAAATATAAACAACAAAAATAAAATACCTAGAATAGCAGGCGACAAAATGGAGGCCATGCCATGTGTGAGGTCATAGATGTACAGGTCAACAGGCTCTCCCTCTTCACCGGACATTGTGAACTTTCCAGCAAAACACTGTTGTTTTTCTGTTGGTCACAATATTATTTCTTTCATGTTTTTATTGTTTTCCTTCGCTAGATTAAATTAAAAACCCTAGCACACACATAGTAAAATTAGCACACAATAAAAAGAAGTTAAATAACATTTTAGATACCTACCTTAGTTTTATTTACTGCAAGAAGCAGGTAATTTCTTCGTTTCCTGATTTTCTAAAGAATTAAAACACTTTTCTGTATAGTACCTTCATAAAAGTGACATAATTAATTATTGTGAAACAATATTCAGAGTTTCATTGTACACTAGACGTAAACATAATATTGTAATTTCAATAAAATTGATGAAATATTTTTCTAAAAACGCGCATCACGCTGAATTTGCGATTTCATTTTTGATTTTGAGTTTTGGCGTTTTGCGATTTTTTCGAATGTTGCTGAAACTTTGATAGCAAATCGGTGTCATGACTCATGTCATCAAATGTCGAAATGTCAAATGTCAATTTCCTTTTTTTTTTCTTATTATGGCACTTTGGCTATAAACCATGGCCAGTGTCGAGTAAATGGCGGGAAACAATCGAACACAAAATAGCACGTTTCTGGATATTACATCATTTTCCTACACTTGTGCATGAAAACGAATACCTACTAATGGTTAATATCATACCAATATTACACATTAAAAACCGAATGAGCGTACTCGGTCCAAGAGTACTCGTATAGTGAAAACCCGCCTTTAGCGGCTGACGGCTGTCAGCAGTCAGCTCAGAATACATACTCCGGTAGAAGTAATAAAGCGCTTATTCCATTTCACTAAATTTAGAAGTTCTAACTAGGATCCTAAATAGAAGACTAATAAGAGGCTTCTTATTCCACTTGTCCTAATTTAGTAACTAAATTAATTGTGACCACGCAGCGATTTTGGCCAGACGTCTTC
This sequence comes from Cyaniris semiargus, assembly GCA_905187585.1. Classification (NCBI taxonomy): domain Eukaryota; kingdom Metazoa; phylum Arthropoda; class Insecta; order Lepidoptera; family Lycaenidae; genus Cyaniris; species Cyaniris semiargus. The sequence goes on from LR994558.1 coordinate 16,830,905, forward strand.
TTAATGGCTCCAGTTCTGTCAAAGCAACAAAAATTGGTCTTCTCATAGGCTGAGCTGTTGGCTCAATGAAAATAAAAATAAATAAATGGCGAAAAAGATGGTTGAAAGAATTTTTGCTCCACCAAAAATTATCAAACATGAACTTTCTGAACTCTTGGAACCAGCAGACTTTAGAAATTACCTACGAATGGATTCCAGGTAGTATAACATAATATATATTGACTTTAATACAGATTTAACAGTTCCCACTGGCCACTACAGATAAAAGGTTGAAACCATCTGGCAACACTGATTTAGTCATTCAGAAGCCACATTTTTTCCGATTTAGGATCCTAATTAGGATCCTAACTTTCTAAATGTTATTTCACTTGACTAAATTTTTTAGGATCCTAGTTAGAACTTCTAAATTTAGTGAAATGGAATAAGCGCTTAAGCCTCAGACAGGCGCGATATTATTGGTCGATAATATCGCTCGACATATCGGTCGATAATATTGCGATTCCTTGCACACATGACACAGCAGCAATTTTATCGTCCGATATTTCTTACGAGTTACGAGAGAGCGCCTCGCCGAGACCAGTGTTGCAACTCTTTAAAAAATTTCCTCCTAATTCTAAAGCAACTTTCAAAACCCACTAATTTTCAAAGAAAACTCCCCAAAAATATAAATATAAATATCATTTGGGGAACGTTCCACAAAATTATCAATGACGTCATTATTTTTGCTTAATATGCAACTCTCAAAATGACCCATCTTAAAAGGTGGGTCGAAGTGGACTTTTTTATAAATTATTCAAAATAATTAGTTCATTTGAATTTCAACAATAATAATAAAACTTTATTTTCTCTAATTATTATAATAAAATATGATTATATAACAATAAAAATTTGATGACCTCTGTGGCTGAATGGTTGAGCCAGTGTCGTCTCAAGCCTCAATTAATTTTGAAAATCATAATTTTTTAACCCTAAAAAAATTTTGTTGCGGCCCGCGACAGCAAGACCAAAACATGTTTGTGGCCCGCATGAAAAAAAGGTTGGGAACCACTGTTCTAGAGCATCTTGTCAGCATCACAAGACGTGTACTCGACAGCGCGTATTGAATTAAACTGCACAGTGTCATTTGACATACCGTTCAAACCGACATCAAACGGTTGCATCAAACACGTAAGGTTTGAATCAAACCGTTTGACCGTCTCGGGGCCCCTTTAGTCATAGAGAAAAGATATTGACATGGAGGCATTTTCTTATTTTTTAAATTTGATTGTTAAACAGTTTTCATTTTAGTAACTAGATGGCGTATGGGTAGACAACTATCGGTAATACCATCATTAATTGCTACAAAACTGGGCAAAAGAATGTAAAACTTAATACATTTCAATTTGAAAAAAGACGCAATAATATTCCAACGAATAGGATAGTAAAGTTATTATAACGATGTTTTAGTTAAAACTCACGGAAGAAATAGCCCTATTTACCGTTATTCACACCAAATGTCACAGGAATTATACATTTTGGTTTTGACAACATCTTACCTGCACTTGTGCAAGATAACGGATATTTAATGGCTAATTTTTTACCAATAATGAACATCAAAAACCCAAATAACACAATTTGGGAAAAAATAATAAAAACCACACCAACAATAAAAAGTAGAAGAAGTGTCAAAGTAACATGCCCGCCAAAACTCTTTCAGTTGTCAGTTTTCAGTTTGACAAGTATTATATTATGTCATTTTGATACGGGCAAAAGGCCCACCACACATTCCCACCACTGCAACTCCTGTGTCGCCAGGATCAACAGTGGTAACCAACCACGAAAACCCTTTGATATGATCTCAGGGATGCCCGAGGGACAAGCTAAATCTGTCTTGGGACCCGCAACGAAATTAATCAGAAGAAATGTAGGAGGAGTAGGAGATATCCAATTTCCCTCCCCAAGCAAAGCGGGAGACAGCCAAAATTGTAATGACATTGATGTCCGAACAAAAGGGGGAAGCACCACGGGAAAAATAAATAATTATGCTTAATATAATATGCCTACTTCATAAAAAAAAAAAAGACATTTATTTATAATGGCAAACTTGTGTTCGATTGTTTCCAATAGAATTTATGACAAAAACGTTAGAAAGCACGGAAATTCTTTGCGCTGCCTACGAGGTCATCGTAATATACGACTCCAGAGACACATTGGAGGCTGTTTAATAAATCAGTTCTTTCCTCATGCCAGAGACCGCACTCCCAGAGTATGTGATGAGCAGTTTGTTCTTGCGGGCTGTCTTCGGTCGAGCACTCGCAAAGAGGAGATGGAACTAACTTGAATCTATGAAGTTTAGCTTTAAAATTGCCGTGACCAGTTAGGAATTGTGCAACGCAATGATCTATTTCTATCCAATGCATGGCGAGACGTTCGCGAACTCTAGGAAAGAAATTGTACAGGTGCCGACCTTTAATAGATTTATCCCACCGATCCTGCCACTCGGATAAAAGATTTTGTAGTGTAATGTCTAGTGGTTCAAACAATCTATTCACCTTATTTCTGTCTCTCATGCTTAAGAAATCTGGGGTCGTAATTTTTTTATTTTTGTAATATAAAGCAGCTCGGCGCTGTATTTCCAAGTCTACAGGCAAAACACCCGACAGGACAGGAAGTGCTTCAGTACTGACCGTTCTATATGCCTTACATAGGAATATTAATGCGAGACGTTGGCTTTGTAAAAGTTTACGCCGGGCTGCGCCAATCGTAGCCCTATCTGCCCAGACCGGCGAGCCGTAGCATATTCTGCCTAAGTACGTGGCTGTATATATAGTTTTTAACGTTTTGAACGAGAGACCCCATGTAGATGTCGATATTTTAGTAAAACTATAGAAATTTATTTTTGCTTTCTCACCCGTTTGTATGATATGTTCTAAGAATGTGAATTTATTTTCTAAAATCAGTCCAAGATAACAGAGTGACTGTTTACGTTTGACACTTGTTTCGTTAAGTTTAATGCGAGGAGTTGATATAAGAGAGCCTTTTAAACGAATTTGATAAGTTTTGTGTGCCGCAAATTCCAGACGATTTCTGTGACCCCAACTTGCAATTACGCTTAGGCACTTGTTAGCTTTAATCTCTATCTCAGTTCGCGTATTTCCTTCAACAATGAGGAACCCGTCGTCAGCATAGCCTACCAGATAACAGAGAGGCGGTAAAGGAATACACAGCAAATCGTCAAAACTTATATTCCACAGGTATGACGATAGCACCGACCCCTGTGGGCAGCCGCGGGTTAGATCTTTGATATAGATGTAGTGACCGAGTCGTAGTTTAATAACGCCGTAACGGAAATACGATTGTAGTAAATAATAAATATTTCGGTAGCATCCTCTGTTCCGTAGCTTTAGTAGTAGCATCGGCCACCAGGTATTATCAAAAGCCCCTGCGATATCCAAAGATATACCTACCACGTAATTACATTCAGATGAGTTCACTATTTTTCTGACTTCGATTGCCGCATCGATTGTCGATTTTCCGGCGGTAAATCCAAATTGCTGTTTATTAAACTTCAGCCCGCCAGGTAGAAGGCGAGGCACAACCAGACGTTCTAATAATTTACCTAAACATGGTAGAAGTGTTATAGGCCGGTAAGATTTCGGGTCGTCAGGTGGCTTATCACCGGCTTTAGGAATTAATTTAATTGTGCCGATTCGCCAAATTTTTGGGAACGTGCCTTCTGCAATACCTTTATTCAAAACTTCTAAGATCGCTGGTCCAGCCGTTAGACAAGCCTGCTTAATCATAATGTTAGAAATTTTGTCCTCGCCGGCGGACTTTTTTGTAGGTAATAAATTTACGGCTTTAATAAACTCATCGAGGGTAGGCAAGTCGGAAACCGGGGTGTTTACGGGGTCAAATAGTCGGTGTCGAATTTCACGGTGATGATCGTCGTCCAAGTCCGGCTCGTCGTCAGGAATCAATACGTCTATGTAGGCCTTAGCTGTGTCTTCTAAGCTGTGAGTATACGAGTTATTAATTTTTATATTCGAGATAAAGTGTGAAGCTGTAGTATTGTTCGGTTTTAATTCTCGATATAAAGAGGACCACGGGCCCTCCTTATCTAGTCTGTTGGCGGCGTTACGTAACATATTATTTTTCGCCAACACGACGGCGGCGCGATAGCGCGACCTTGAAGCTCTAAGGTCGGCTAAACAAGAAACAAAGTAAACGTCTGATGGACCGAGTCCCTGTCTACGAATGATTTTAATTTTTCGTCTGGCTCTTCTAAACTCCCTGCGTAAGCTGTATAAATTATCGTGCCACCATTTACAACTTCTGTCCGTCTTAATCGGTTTTCGACCTAGGGCAATATCGGCGCAGTAAATAAAGGTGTTGGTCATTATTTCAGCACTATCATTAGAATTTAAGTCCGGTCGGGTGAAGTCTCTGGAGTGGGCGGACATAAGGTCTTTGAATAAGTTCCAATTACCATTTTTAACATTATATTTAAAGTCGTTCGACTCAATCATAGAATCACTCGAGGAAGCGCATGAGAACTCGTAAACAATCAAACGGTGGTCGCTGCACGACGCGTCTGGAATGACACGCCATTTAGTAATATTATTACTATGGACGTACGCGCTAGAAAGCGTGACGTCGATGGAAGATTCGCCTGAGGGGCTGCTAAAAGTAGGTGGTGCATCAGGGGTGTTATGGACTTGTAGATTAAACTCTGCAATGAAATCTTCTACCGCACTACGACGGTCGCGGTCAACATACCTAAGTTTGCCATGCCATAAGGGCGACGAGGCATTCACATCGGCACCTATGACTATATTTTTCCCCGCGAGAGATTGTAAGACGCGTCGTAGCTGGTGTAAGTGGGGACCTACCGGGTCGGAATATTGGAAATAACAACTAACTACGTACAGTCTGAAGTATCGACACGAGACCTCCGCCACCGCACAGTGAGACGTCGATAGGTTTGTTAGGGCCGTAATTGAGAATTTAGACTGAGGTGTGTATATGCCGGCTCGCGCTAGGTTGTCAGTTTGTACGACTTTCGGCCGTAGCGACTTACATTGGTATTGTTCTTGTATGAGAATCAAGTCTAAATTATAATCCGACACCAATTTTTCCAGTTCTAACGTCGCGTGCTTATTGTTATGAAGGTTCAGCTGTCCTATGACTAGTCTATTCATAGTGAGTTGTTAAAATTAATTGCTCCATTTTTGCCTTGTAAGTTGGACAGTCAGGGGAGCCCGTAGGGTGGTCGCTAGGTTTCTTGTAACGGGTGCAGCTACCGCAAACCGGCTTAAAATCTTTTATGTCTTTATTAGGGCAGTCGCTCGATTGGTGTTTATTTGCGCAATGACGGCAGCACGGGTCGGATTCGCGGCAGAATTTTGAAGTGTGGCCGAACTGTTGACAATTGAGACAGCGCACTAGTTCGACGTCATCGACAAAACGACACATGGCCCAATCTATAAAAAGTTTTTCTTTCGTTTCGATTAAATGTTTACGAACTTTAGGTTGCAATTCGAGGCCCATCCATTTTCTATTATAATTATTATTGATAAGACGACGCCATTATATTATGTCAGCGTGTTCCTAAACTGTTACCAGTATACTGGCCTAATCGCTTAGGCCAATGATCGCTTAGGCGTAAGTTCTTCGTGAAATTTAAACTAGAGGGACGAAGCAAAAAAACATAGTAATATATGGAAATATATAAATACATACAGTTTTATGTTAATATTATGCTAACGGAAACTAGGTTTAAGATATTTTGATTTATATCACACCTGACAGGACACTGAGATTTTTTAGAAACACAACCCGTATGTAGTCAGTGATGCCAACCTGCAGATAATTTCAGATAGGTGGGGAACCAATAGAAAATCTAGAATTGTCTATCGTCGCGCCGTCTGGTGGAGATCAAAAAAAAGAAAACGACCCATTGCTACAAAACTGGGCAAAAGAATGTAAAACTCTCTTTATAGGTCTGTGGTAAAACTTGATACATTTCAATTTGAAAAAGACGCAGTAATATTCCAACGAATAGGATAATAAAATTATTATAACGATGTTTTAGTTAAAACTCACGGAAGAAACAGCCCTATTTACTGTTATTCACACCAAATATCACAGGAATTATACAATTTGGTTTTGACAACATCTTACCTGCACTTGTGCAAGATAACGGATATTTAATGGCTAATATTTTACCAATAATGAACATCAAAAACCCAAATAACACAATTTGGGAAAAAATAATAAAAACCACACCAACAATAAAAAGTAGAAGAAGTGTCAAAGTAACGTGCCCGCCAAAACTCTTTCAGTTGTCAGTTTTCAGTTTGATAAGTATTATATTATGTCAGCGTGTTCCTAAACTGTTACCAGTATACTGGCCTAATCGCTTAGGCGTATGCTCTTCGTGAAATTTAAACTAGAGGGACGAAGCAAAAAAACATAGTTATATATGGAAATATATAAATTGCTAACGGAAACTAGGTTTAAGATATTTTGATTTATGTCACACTTGACAGCACACTGAGATTTTTTAGAAACACAACCCACATGTAGTCAGTGATGCCAACCTGCAGATAATTTTATATCGGTGGGGAACCAATAAAAAATCTAGAAGTGTCTATCGTCGCGCCGTCTGGTGGAGATCAAAAAAAAGATAACAACCCATTATACAAGTACAGTCCGACAAGGCTTTATATGAATGTGTCAAACTGTCAATGGGCGCTGCTGCTGGTAAGGAGAACTGTCAAAAATGACGTTTTTGTATGATAGAAGCGTTAGTTCCTTTTCTCGCCACCTTCATAAACAGCCTTGTCGAACTGTAGGCCTAGGTCAGTGTCAGTACTCAGTGTATGGGTTGTTTTCTTTTTTTTTGAACTCCACCAGACGGCGCGACGATAGATACTTCTAGATTTTCTATTGGTTCCCCACCGATCTGAAATTATCTGTAGGTTGGCATCACTGACTACATACGGATTGTGTTTCTAAAAAATCTCAGTGTCCTGTCAAGTGTGACATAAATCAAAATATCTTGAACCTAGTTTCCGTTAGCATAATATTAACATAAAACTGTATGTATTTATATATTTCCATATATTACTATGTTTTTTTGCTTCGTCCCTCTAGTTTAAATTTCACGAAGAACATACGCCTAAGCGATCATTGGCCTAAGCGATTAGGCCAGTATACTGGTAACAGTTTAGGAACACGCTCACATAATATAATACTTGTCAAACTGAAAACTGACAACTGAAAGAGTTTTGGTTGGCATGTTACTTTGACACTTCTTCTACTTTTTATTGTTGGTGTGGTTTTTATTATTTTTTCCCAAATTGTGTTATTTGGGTTTTGATGTTCATTATTGGTAAAATATTAAATAAATAAATAAATAAAATATCTTTTTATTCAAAATGGGTATCATGATACACTTTTTGAAAGTCGTAGAAAGAACGAAGAAACTACGTTGCCTACCACCGGTTCGGAAACTACCCCGCCGAGAAGAACCGGCGTAAGAAACTCGCACGGGGCCATCTTTTACTAAAAAAATGGAAAATTACAATTTTAAAATAAAATAATATAACAATGTCATGGCTTACAGCTATGTAACAAAATAAACGAAAAGTAACCTGCATGGAGCCACCCTATTCCCAAGGTGTGCTGTCCTCGATGAAATCATTGACTTTATAATACGCTTTAGCACACAAACGTTCTTTAACTGCATTTTTAAATTTGTTTAAAGGTAGATTTTGAACATTTTCTGGGATTTTATTGTATAGGCGTATACATTGGCCTTTAAAAGAATTACTTACTTTGGCTAGTCTGAACATTGGTATTGCTAACTTGTTCTTATTTCTAGTATTTACATTATGATTATCGCTTTTCTTTTTGAAAATATTTATGTTCTTTCTAACATATAAGAGATTTTCCAAAATGTATTGAGATGCGACGGTCAGAATTCTTATTTCTTTAAATTTTTCTCTTAGAGATTCAAAAGACGACATCTTATAAATAGAACGAATAGCTCGCTTCTGCAGCACAAATATTGTATTAATGTCCGCCGCATTTCCCCACAAGAGGATGCCGTAAGACATTATGCTATGAAAGTAGCTAAAGTAAACTAATCGCGCGGTCTCTACATCAGTGATTTCACGAATTTTTTTAACAGCATATGCTGCAGAACTAAGCTTATCTGCCAGTTTTGCAATATGTGGACCCCATTGTAACTTACAATCCAGTGTTATGCCTAGGAATGTGGTGGTGTCTACTAAATTCATTTTCTCATCATTTAATAGTACATTGGTTTGTACTTGCCTAACATTTGGCAAGATAAATTTTAAACATTTTGTTTTATTAGAGTTCAAAAGTAAATTATTAGCATTAAACCAATGTACTATTTTTGAGAGAGCACTATTTACCTCGTCATAATTAAATTGTCGCCTCTTCACATTAAAAATTAGTGAAGTGTCATCAGCAAAAAGTACTATCTCATGCTTATCTTTAACAAGATAAGGTAAATCATTTATATAGATGAGAAAAAGAAAAGGGCCTAAAATGGACCCTTGTGGCACACCTAGTTTTATTTTGGTTCCATTAGACCTTATGGAGTTGACTTCCACCCTCTGCGTTCTATTTGTAAGGTAAGATTTTAGAAGTTTAAGTGCCGTGCCCCTTATACCATAATGGTGTAGTTTTCTTATTAGAGTATCATGCTCCACACAGTCAAATGCTTTAGAGAGATCGCAGAAGATACCAAGTGCATCCTGCGACCCCTCCCAAGCTTCAAAAATACTACACAGAAGACTAATGCCTGCATCTGTTGTAGACCGACCTTTAGAAAATCCAAATTGATTATTATGTAATAAATTATTTGAGTTATAGTGAGCAAGTAATTGATTTAAAATTATTTTTTCAAAGATTTTACTTAGAGTCGGCAATATAGATATTGGTCTATAGTTGGCTGGGTCTGATTTCTTCCCAGCTTTAAATAGAGGCATCACCTTGCTGTGCTTCATTAAGTCTGGGAACACGCCACTTTTAATACAATTATTAAAAACTAAAGCTAGGTAAGGGGCAATGATGTCAATTACTGATTTTATAATTTTTGTGGACATACCCCAGAGATCAGTGGTACTTTTAATATTGAGAGATTTGAAGGTATTGATAATATCTCTGGAGTCAATATCTTTAAAAATAAAATTGACATCACATTCCTTGACATGTTCTCTAAGTATTTTTTCTGCAACTGTAGGTGATGAATTTAAGTTCTTTGTAGTTGAGATTGGAATGTCTGCAAAAAACTTCTCAAAGACTGTCGCAACCTCAAGATCAGAATTGATTTTTTTATCATTAATCAAAAGTTCAAATTTAGAGTTACGACAGGTGACTTTTCCAGTCTCATCCGCAATTATTTTCCAGGTGGTTTTCACTTTATTTTTAGAGTCTCTAATTTTCTCTTTAATGTGAAGTGCCTTCGCTGCTTGACATGCCTTTTTAAAAGTTTTCGAGTATTTCTTGACATACAATTTAAAAGCTTCACTCCGGTTTATAGTTTTCTCATTATACAAATCATACAATTTTTGTCTACTCACAATAATACCTGCAGTTGCCCATTTTTTGAAATTATTTCTTTTATTATTCAAGCTGACCGTTTTAGAAGTAAATACAGCGTTATATTGCTGTTTTACTCTATTAAATATGTTGTTAAACGCTTTATCTGGATCATTTGATACATTCAAGTGCTCAAAACTTGATAATAATTTACTTCTAAACTTCTCAATACGTTTTGTATTTATAGGTATATATTCAATTTTTTGTTTAAAATTATTATCACAATTTATATTAAATGAAGCTAACTGTCCACAGTGATCAGAGCTTAATACATTAATTATTTCCTTCCTATAGGGAGTTATGTTGGTGAAAATATTATCTATGCAAGTCGCAGTTGTATCACAAATTCTTGTCGGCTCGTTGAATAAATTAATAAGGTTATACGATTTGAACAATGATGTGAATCTAACAGTGGTGGAGTTTGAGTCTAGTAAATTAATATTGAAATCACCACATACTATAATCTTTTTGTTAGATGCACACACTTTCGTTAACACTTGCTCCATTATTTGTTCAAAAGAATCATATAAGCCAGATGGAGGTCTGTATACGCTTACAATAATAAGGTGGCTCAGCTCAATACAGGCTAACTCAGCAATTCGTTCAGTTGACAGTCTAACAATATCCTTACGTTCTTTAAATTTAAGTTTTTTCTTAATCAATATTAAGGAGCCACCCCTAATAGCATTCTCTCGACTAAACGAACTTGCTAGCTGGTGATCAGAATAATTAAATACCAATTCATAATTTTTTAACCAATGTTCTGATACACACAAAATGTCAATGTTACATTCATTTAAAAATAACTCAATTTCTAATTCTTTTCCTATTTTTCCTTGCAAGTTTTGATGCACCAGGTTTATATTAAATATACAGTTTTGTCTAGAATTCTCACTATGGTGGTAGGCATTACTATTATTGTTTAATACTTTGCCAGAGTGGGTCTCTGTTGTCCTAAAATCTAATTTAAATCTTTTGGAACATGTTCCAAACTCTCATTTACATTATAGTCAATAAAATTAGCCATTAAATATCCGTTATATAGCACAAGTGCAGGTAAGATGTTGTCAAAACCAAAATGTATAATTCCTGTGACATTTGGTGTGAATAACGGTAAATAGGGCTATTAATTCCGTGAGTTTTAACTAAAACATTGTTATAATTACTTTACTATCCTATTCGTTAGAATATTATAGCGTCTTTTTCAAATTTAAATGTATTAAGTTTTACATTCTTTTGCCCAGTTTTGTAGCAATTAATGATGGTATTACCGATAGTTGTCTACCCATACGCCATCTAGTTACTAAAATGAAAACTGTTTGACAATCAAATTTAAAAAATATGAAAATGCCTCATTGACTTCCGTGAGTAATTTGTATTCTGTGCCCTGTGGTATTGACAGCCCAATGACAGCCGCTATTTTATGATTTTGTCATGTCATGTTATACGTCAGATTTATGCTGTACTGTAGTTTAGATTATTTAATTTTATAAGAAAAATAATGTCTGGATCTAAGAAATTGGTAAATATTTCATATCTCATCAAAGGTCCACAAGTACAGCGAGCAGTAACCAATCTGCTGGTCATATTGGAACGTCGCCTGCCTCACGAAAGAATGAACTTAGCAGGAACTTTCCTTTGTTGATATTTGTTTTAACTTTTCAAAATAATTATTACGAAAACGACCTTAGTCTCTAATAAGATTGTCACGAGCAACCTGCATCAAACTAGCCGCTGATACACAATTGCTATCGATCAGTTGTGGATATTCATGGTTACGTTCTTGAATAGCTCTTCCAACTACTTCAATAATTTGGACATGTTGCTAAAATACTACATTCGGTAAAGGTTCGTAAACCTACCCCAAAATTGATGGGGAGTGGGGGTGAGGGGATATGGTGGGGGGCACGAGGAGCTTTTTCTCACCCAAAACATCCTTCCTCAACCCATGTGACCACAAAAAAAATTGGGGTGGGTTTCTGAACCTTAGCCCTACATTCTGTTGATGGTATCTTTATTACTGTCTGACACAAAGTTAAGATCAACAATAGCTCAATATGTTTTCAGACACTGAGAGTTCAATCAGCAGACGGCACCTCCCGACTCGACCTGCTGGACACAGACGTGACGGCGCGTCTATTCGAGCAAGTGTACGAGGCCCTCCATCTTAACACATTTGCATTTACTCTCCACAAGGACAGAGCCAAAAAGGATGAAATTGTATCAAGTAAATCTCGGCAATTGCGTGAATATGGGATCCAACATGGAGATATGCTCTTCCTCAGTCCCGTCAACGGTGCAGTGCTCTTCGATCAGCCTTCGACTAGTGCAGAGGTAAGAGAATTGAATTTATGTTTTAAAACTTTTGTAAATCAGCCTGGGATAAAAAAACACTGTTATATTTTTTGTGTTTTTAGGTCCAAAATAAACAATTGAGTGAGGCTGGTCCCTCCACTGCCTCCGCAGACACAAACCCTTCAAAATCAAAGATACAAGTTGTAGAAGATGATGTAGACCTGGAACTATACAAGGCTGATGGCAACATACAGAGACAGAGAGATGAAAAATTGTAAGTTAACAAACTATGTTTCTCGGAATAATGAATATTATGACAGTGTCTCTTTACAAAGTATATCCTGTTATAATTGTGTTAGATTTGTTATAATGTATGTGATTTTGGTTGCCTGTAACTATATAAGAATTGTGATTTACCATAATGTACAAAGCTATGTATATTATACAACTGTTTATGTGTTGTTGTGTCAGATGCCGTCACAACTCCAAAGGCTGCTGCGTGCACTGCTCCCCGCTGGAGCCCTGGGATGAGAACTACTTGAAGGAGCACAACATCAAACACATGTCCTTTCACTCCTATTTACGTAAAATTACTTCGGGAAAATTTATTAGCTTAGAAGAACCATTATTTAAAATTAAACCCGGTGAGTTCACTCAACAGAATCAAATCCATCTTACATTTAAACATATCTTATTGTACCCAAACCATATTTTTTCATGATGCTGTTACATAGCATAAAGGATCGTTAATAGCCATAGTATGCGTGCGGCGGCAGGTTGCACGGAGCACCCGCCGTGGCCCCGCGGCATCTGCTCGGGCTGCCAGCCGGGCGCGGTGACGCTGACGCGGCAGGCTTTCCGCCTCACCGACAACGTGGAGCTGGAGCACCGTGCGGTGGTGGACCGCTTCCTGGGCTACTGGCGCGCCACCGGCCACCAGCGCGTGGGTGTGCTGTACGGCCGCTACGAGCGCCACCCTGCCGTGCCGCTGGGCGTGCGCGCGCGCGTCGCCGCCGTGTACGAGCCGCCGCAGGAGGGGTCGCGTGACGCCGTGCGCCTGCTGCCCGACCCCGCGCGCCCGCTGCTCGACCGGCTGGCGGCGCGGCTGGGCCTGCGCGCCGTGGGCTGGATGTTCACCGACCTGCTACCGCTGGACCTGGCGGCGGGCACGGTGCGCCACCTGCGCGGCGCCGACACGCACTTCCTGTCGGCGCAGGAGTGCATCACGGCGGCGCACCTGCAGAACGAGCACCCGAGCGCGTGCCGCCACGCCTCGTCCGGGCACTACGGCTCCAAGTGGGTGACGGTGTGCGTGAGCGGCGACCGCGAGCACCGCGTGCACCTGGAGGGCTACCAGGTTTCGGTGCAGGGCGCGGCGCTGGTGCGGGACGGCGTGCTGCTGCCGACGCGCGACGCGCCTGACCTCGCCTACATCCGCGACTGCGGCCCGCAGCAGTACGTGCCCGACGTCTACTACAAGGTCTGTGTCTTATATGTTTTTTGTAAATTAGAAGAGAGTGGGACCGAAGCTCCTATACTATGTTCCTTATTTGTTTATATTCCTCTAGGTACACTCACGCTTCTAAACGCGAAGCTGATTACTTCTAGCCTCTCCTTCTACGATGTCTACGATTTATTCTCTATACGCCTTTGATTTTCTTATATTGATACTAGCTGGCCGCAATAATTATTATTGTTCCTGCGACAAATGCTGTTACATTTTTGCTGCTTGTATTTTAATGTCTAACGATGAGATTCGTTCCTAATATTGTGACTTGAGAATTTAATATGATAATAGATGAATATTTGTTGTGCGCAGAAGCGCGACGAGTACGGCAACGAGGTGAACGCGTCGGCGAAGCGGCTGCCGGTGGCGTACCTGCTGGTGGACGTGCCGTGCGGCGAGGCGCCCGCCCACCACCCGCCCACCTTCAGCCCGCGCGCCGCCTTCCCGCCCGCCCACCGCCCGCTCGCCGCCCACTTGCAGTCGCTGCGCGCGCTACACGACCACCTCGAGACCACGCCCGACTTCCTCGAGGTGAGCTAGCGAAACACACTCACCACATGTCCCTTTTTTGTCTCGCCCGTGTTTTAAGTCGCTAAAGCTAAAGATTAACGGTCGTATGAATAAAAACTTAGCGAGGGTTTATATTAGCTTTAAAAGCCTGTTCTAAAATTTATTATGAATAAAGGTTCCCGAACAGTGCTCTAACGCCTTTTTAAGGTGACAGCTGTCAAAAAATAGCGCGCCTGTTATAAACCTATTTTAAGAACATTTTAAGCATAATCGTTATGAATAAACGTTTGCTAACAGTTGTTTAGGCTCGAAACGTCAAATAGGAGTTCGCAAACTTTAGTGAAGCCTCGGACCTACTTTAAGACCATTTTAAGAGATTGAAATGAACGAAATATCGAGTATTATCGCGATTTCTGACATTATTGCAATTTCTGAAGGAATTTCTAGCCGCCCTCGTCGACAAAAAGTATATAAGATAAGAATAAATCCATTTGATTTAACAGAGGACGACTTTAGAAAAAAATAGATTTACAAAAGAATCAGTACGATACATTTGTGTCATTAGTGTCTGAAGAACTACAAAAAGATAGACGAGGCAGCGGCATCACACCTGAACTTTATCCTCATCGAGCCAGTTTTCACTTCGGATGCGTTTTATTTTATCACTTTGCATTTTGGATAATATATAACGTAGTTTGTTTAAAAATAAATTGAAGGCCTCAAAAGTAAACTACACAGAATAAAATTGTATCAACCCATCAAGCCCCGCACGAGCACCGGTGATCGCGACAACAATAGAATAGGCTAAAGTTTAGAATCATGCCCAACGATTTTGGTGGTGAGATGGGTTGAGGAGGGATAGGTTGGATCAGGAAAACCCCCCGTACCACTTCCATCCTCAGGAGACCCTCCATTTATGAGAAATTCGCATTTAAAATTTTCGTAATTTCGAGGTTAGGTCTTCTATTCTCTGGTGTTTACGAAGTGTTTTCAAGGCATTGCAAGGCTGTGGTGAGTGGGGGACGAATATTCCGTCATTCCAAAACTATATAATCCAAGGTTTCTTGATAAAAATTAGGTAAAATTATCAAAATTCACTACTACAGTTCGACAAGGCTGTATGCGAACGTGGCGAGAAAAGGAACTAACGCTTCTATCATACACAAACGTAATTTTTGACAGTTCTCCTTACCAGCAGCAGCGCCCATTGACAGTTTGACACATTCATATAAAGCCTTGTCGGACTGTATATAGTAATTGTATGGGTTTGGCTAATAAATATTTGGCTTCTTCTTCTTCTTTTTCTTTTGTTGGCTTTTGGCACTGATACTGAGGGTGTACTTTGCCACTTCGACATTCCAATTTGCATTGTTTTCGTAATTTTTTTTAAGGATTATTTATATTTTACGTAGTGTAATATTTCAATATTGATTCATAAATAAATATACTTAGGTAATATTATTTATTTTTTATCACAATAAAATGAATATTTTAAATAAGAAATATGTCTTTGATACAATGTATAAAAATATTTCAAGTGTTGCCGATTACTTGAGCCTTTTATTTTATTTTATCTGAAAATATGCTTATGAAATCAATTATAACTGAGAAACAAATCTGTCAACCCCGACTCCACGTAGTCACCCCCTAGAGTGTAATTCCTAAGCCGGAGGCGCGGAGGGAGAGCAGCCTCCGCCCGCCGTAACGAAACGAGGAACCAGGACTCCGTGGCGGCGGAGGCGGAAAAGCCGGAGCTGCCTAAGGCGAGTCCTGGTTTCTTTGTTTCGTTACGCAAGGGCGAAGGGGCTGCATTTCCCGCAGCGCCGGAGACGTGACAAATGGACATGGTCCCAAAAACGAATTTGCCAACCCCTAGAGTGCAATTCCTAAGCAGAAGGCTGCATTATGATAAAAAAAAAAACGTCAAAGTAATGTCAAGTGATAACACGGTAGATTTTATTTGTAGTTTGTAGGTAGTGAATTTTGTTAATTTTACTTAGTTTTTATCAACAAAACTTGGATTATATCGTGAAACAGAATTGGAATATACATCCTTCACTCAACCACAGCCTTGTGATGCTTCAAAAACACTTCGTAAACACCCGAGAACAGATGACCTAACCTCAATATTAGCAAAATTTCAAAGGTGAGTAGCTCCAAAACGGGGGGGCTCCTGAGTGTGGAGTTGGTACTGGGGGTTCACCCCCCCCCCTCCCCCCTCCTCCTCCTCCCCCCTCCCCCCCTAAATCGTTGGACATGATTCTAAACTTTTACCATAGAATACAATAGCATTTCCAAGAATCCCCGATCGAAGGAATTTAGTCATTCTTCTTCTTCTTCTTTTTATTATGGCGGCCTCAGTAGTCAGCATAAAGTTAATATACCTAGCGGAATTCCGCTAGGTATATTAACTTTATGGTAGTCAGCAAGTGAGTTGCCAATGTCAAAGTCTACTTTGCTTTATTATGACGTAATTTATGAAATCAATAAAGTATATTTACTTTTTTTACAAATACTCATTATTTTTGACACATTGAACACAATAAATTGGCAGACTACCAACATTCACAAAAAAAAAACTATAAAACGTCATCTAAAAGTATTTTACTTAACGAAGGCTTAGTAAGCGTTTATTCATATGGAGTGTTATAAGACGGTTTTTAACTTTAGCGAACATTTAAGTTAGAAAACTGTTAAAACCTTCACTAAGATTTTTTTATTCATACCACCGTAATAATTTAATAAAATTGAAATATTCAATTATGTATACCGACATATTAATGTGGCTTGTACAGCACATAACGTCCTCATCTGTCTAGCTACTTCTTTGTACTTGTTAAGATTTTCTTAATAAGACTAAAAATATAAACTTTCCTTTAATACGAGAAGATTTAACATAAGTATTAGAAAATAAGGAATAAGGTTGCCCCCTGCAGAGTTGTTCCTGTATAATATGTATTGTACACTTGTATTTATTTTTATACTACTGTTTATCATTTATATTAATGACCTGCCCAGAATTACCTCTTATTTATGTAGGCTGTTTGCTGATGACATTTCTATTGTAATTAATTGTTCTGACATATTGACATATAATGAAGAAATAAATAAAGTATTAAATGACGTAATCGAGTGGTTAAACTCTAATGATCTAAATGTTAATCTAAAGAAAACAACATACTTGCAGTTTTACAATAAAAAAGGCAAAGGTAGGGAGTTATGCGTAAAATATGAAAATTATTTATTAAAGGAAGCCAAGACTGTTAACTTTCTAGGTGTAACAATAGATAATAATTTATCATGGCAACAACATATTGAGAAAACCTGCAGGAAAGTAAATCAATATGTCTATGTTCTTAGACTGCTGAAACAGCGCTAATGGCCTACCATGCATATATATGTCTACACTTAGATATGGACTCATCATTTGGGGGAACTCAGTAGACATAGCACATTTATTTATTGCACAGAAAAAATGTGTCCGGGCTGTTTGTGGAGCCCATCCAATGGATTCATGTCGTCCTCTCTTTAAAAAACATAAAATTCTTTCATTACCGAACCTATACATTTATGAGATGAGCATATTTGTTAAAAGATTTATGTCCAAACATTATTTAAAAAAGTCAAGAACTACAAAGAAATACGAGATATCCCAACCAGTTAGTTTTACCAATGAAAAAAACAAGTTTTGCTGGCAGGGGGTGCTTTTTTATAATAGTCAATATTTACTCTTGACTTGATTTTATTTTTATGCCTTTTTAATTTTATGCATTGACAATTTTAACAATTATTACCTACTTATTGATATTTGACTAAAATTTAAGCCAATATTGTTATCAATTCAAATTAAACATGAAAATTATTTAAGTAACTTAGTAATATTTAAGATGAGTTTAATATTGACTAATGTATCATTTAACATTTTGCACGTCAATAAAGTTGACAAAATATGTGAGACGCTGTTAGCATTGTATCACCTTACTGTACCATATTTTTGCAAATAAAGAATATTATTATTATTATTATTAAGTCATAATGACACTGTACTTTTATTTTATATAATATTTTAAAAGAGAAATTTTCCATAATTTTAGTAAAATTATAATATATACAAATGTAGCTTAAGTCCTTTTTTCATTATTATTATTTTTTCTTCTGTTTTGTGTATGTTGTGTGTTGTAGCTTAAGTCACAAAAAAATGAAAAAAGGACTTAAGTTACAAATGTAGCTTAAGTCCTTTTTTCATTATTATTATTTTTTCTTCTGTTTTGTGTATGTTGTGTGTTGACAAAATAAATGTATTCTTATTCTTATTCTTAAAAGACGGCCCCGTTCGAGTTTCTTACGCCAGTTCTTCTCGCCGGTACTGACGGCACTAGTACTGATGTTCAGAAAACATTTGAAAAAATTAATTCTGAATAAAATTTTTTGAAAAGGTCAATTTGCTCTATACATATAAACGATTGCGTGATGTTTAGACTACAACATAACGATGTGTCCCAGGCGATGTCGGACCTGCACGTGCTGCTGTACCTGGCTACGAACGAGGCGCTGCCGCTGGAGGAGGAGGAGCTGGGCGGGCTGCTGGACGCCGTGCGCGAGCGCGACGCCGCCGCCGCCGAGTGCTGGCGCCGCCGCCCCCAGCCCGCCACGCTGCTGCAGCTGGCGGCCGCCTCGGCCGGCGCGGGGGGCGGCGCCGACACCGCAGGGGGCGGGGCCGCGGGCGGGGCCCAGTGGACCTGCCCGCTCTGCACGTACCACAATAACGCCGCTCACGACGCCTGCGATATGTGCGCCATGCCCAGGTACTCTCGATCAATTATCATCGTTTCTTACCCGACTAAGCCAGAAGGAGAGTTATGTTTACAAGAGTATGTATGTATATACGCTTTAGGCTTGAGAGGCGTCGTTACATATTTTGTTTACTGTGAGAGTTACACTAAGACTGAATTGAACTGAAAATACGACCACATCATTTTGATATACCTCATATAAAAATGCTGTGGTCGTATTTTCAGTTAAACTACCGTTTATACTATAGGTCTACCAGAATCTGATGGCAATTTTTGACAGCAGATTTTCAAAAAATATCCTTGATCATTGGATAAATATTTATATTTGCATGTTTAACACACAGAATCAGCCGCTATAAGAAAAAAAAGGATCAAAATGTTTTATTCCAACTACCCCGGTATTGCTAGAGTTAATTTATTTTCTCACTTTTTGTCATCAGATTCTGGTAGACCTATAGTCTAAAGAATGATAAATATAATACACGACGTATGAAGAATGGTGGCACCCAAAAATACATTGTCGATTAAATTTTGTTATGTTGTTTGTTGCAGGCACAGCGCGTGAGGCGCGGCCGGCGCGCGCGGCTCCACGTTATACAAATAAATTATATTTATACCTTCATCTTTGAATTATATTATGTTTCATTGCATGAGACTGCCCCGCACTAGCCGGCCTTAGGTTTCTTTTATGCAATAGAGAAAGACTTTTTCACTAATATGTTATGTTTGATTTCGCAAACTGGTAGTTTATAAACGTGTTGATTTTTGATTAATGCCGTATTGGTTAAAATCGCTTCGAAAATTAGCCATTATTTGTAGTAAAAGGTAAATGACAAAAAAATGTTATTGTGGGATATCCATAAGCGATAGACATATTATACCATCGCGAATTTTCTGTAGATCTTTTCATTGTGTACAATAATTAGTACATTATTTTGATAAATGTCGTAGGGTTCAGCTTGCGTTAGCTATGTAAGCGGAAAAACATGTAATTATTTATTTACGACATCACGTAAGAAACCTCAAAAATAACAGTATTTCTCCACTATTTAATAAATGTTATTATACTTATAAACCTTCCTCTTTAATCACTCTATCTATTAAAGAAAACCGCATCAAAATCCGTTGCGTAGTTTTAAAGATTAAAGGGAACAAAGGGACACAGGGACAGAGAAAGCGACTTTGTTTAATACTATGTAGTCATTCATATTTCCATGGAAATAACATAATTATTTCTCTCATCAAAATGCAGCCTATGTCCTTTCTCAGGCTCTAGACTGTGTACAAAATTTCATTACAATCGGTTCAGTAGTTTAGGCGTGAAAGCGAGATAGACATATATACTTTCGCATTTATAATTAGTATAGATGAATGTGAAATGACTTATGACAGCCAAGTTCTATCTCAACCAAAATATGAGGTGAGATCTAAATGGGCAGAGCGAAACCGCTAGTGTTTCGCTCGATTCTCGGACTATTATTATTTATGTTTGCTGGTCTTGATGCAAATTTTTACTAATCAATATTATTTATAGATTGAACTTGGCTCCCATTTCAGATATATAATTATGTATCATTACTTTATGTGCAGTAATTATTAGTAGGATATTAAGAGAGACAAAGATAGTGTCAGTATGAGTCTGTTATTTAGGAAAAGCAATCAATTTCATTACTATTCTTAAATTACAGGCACTGTGGAAAATAAAATAAAATTGTATTAATTTACTACTTTCTGATTTTCCCTAATCCCATCCTAGTCGCTACCATCTAGCTACTAGGATGTAAACAACTTGAATTAGGATAGAGTTCTCTCGATACAAATAACAAAATAAACTAAAAATTGTTTACTTTAATTTCCAACATGCATTACATTCGTTATAATAATTATTCCAAGACGTACAAAGATATTTTTTTTTGGTTCTATAACAGTGGTACTCGACCTTTTCTTATATACAGGCCACAAACAGGTTTTTGTCTTGATGTCGCGGGCCGCAACCAAAATTTTTTGGGTTGAAAAATATAGTTTTCCAAAATTAGCGATTTAAAAACGAAGAATTTTTCATGACGACTGCACTATTTTGCCGGTGGGCGTAAATATCAAAATGTTTTAACTTCACGCGGGCCACTGATAAAGGTTACAACGGCCAGCGGGCCGCAGGTTAATAATTTATTTATTTATTTATTTATTATACATTCTTACAACTATAATTTAAATTAAAAAAATTATTTATTATACATACTTACAAAAATAATAGCTGCTCTATACCATTTCGTTTATGCCATAATATGAACATATGAAATAAAAGGTAAACTTTTATACAAGTAGACTATAGATATATATATCTCTTGGAACCGATCTATGCACTACACAGACAAAGTCATACCCTCTTAGTAATGAAAATAGTAAATTAATGCACAATATTCTGAAAACATAGCATCGGTGACAGGACGTGTTTAACAGTTGTATCATGATTGATGTAAACGTGGTCATTGTAATGTTTAGTTGGAATAACACAGGCAAAGAAAAGGTTGCATGATTTTGTAAAAATATTTATTACTATTTACAATTTATTTATAAGCGGCAGCTGCCGGGGCCGGCGCGGGGTGTGACGCGGGGTGTGGCACGCAGGGGGCGGCGAACGGAGAGCGGCGCGCGGGGGGAGACGTGCGCGGGGCGGGCAGCTGCGGGCGACACGTGGTCTAACCTAACGTACATACACTATAGAGATAATATTATATTACAGGGGCGCTGCCGGGGCCCACGATCATTTTTTTGGTCTTTTTTTCTTATGCGATTTTTTTCCTAAGTCGTCCTCGTGGCGCCTACTGGTCCGGGGCGGGCGGCGCGGCGCGCATGGGCGGGAAGTGGTGCGGGTCGCGCAGGTCGAAGGCGGCGCGCGGCTCGCCCACCAGCGCGCCCGCCAGCTCCGACTCGCGCTCCGTCTCTGTAACACACGCCCGCCGAGCGGTCAGACTCGTGCGCCCGCCGAGCGGTCAGACTCGTGCGCCCGCCGGGGCTGAGCCGCGACCGGACACCGCGACGTGAATCCGGCGACGCCGCCGTGTCCGCCGGGCGCAGGCCCGATTTAAAAAAGTTTTGAAAACGAGCTCCGCGCGACATTTCACTCGTGGGAAGTGTCGCGCGGTTCGGTTTGTTAGTGTGAAGCCCGACGCTCGGAGACCGACGACATGGACCGTGTTACTCATGCGACTAATGAAATGCCCAATTAACTATACTAAAAAACTTAAATTAGTAGAACACAACCTCCTAAGCTGTACTCACCTCGTGGATTATGATACGGGTAGTCTTGAAACGCTTAAAAAACTTTGTCACCTTCGGTTTAAACTTAAATAATACTTCACTAGGGAATTTTTAGATTTTTAAAGCGTTTCTAGACTAGAAAACGTCAAACAAAAGTAAAAATGATGCTCTAAAATCTAAATATTACGACGAGTGTAATGAGAGTGTTATTCGTCGTATCGCTGCATCGACGGAGGCTCCTCCGCCGGTGCGTAGTATATGGATACACGCTACGATTATTCCACCGCAAACCGACATTAGTTGCTACCTTTATTCGGCGACCTCTTTCCATCGAACGAGACGAAATTTAGACCGCGATTCGCTCGAATAAAAATTGAAGACATAGACGGAGTAGAATCGAGGGCACAAAGCGTGATGAGTTTGCGGTGTGCGGGTCGCCGGGGGATGTGCGAGGGGGTAGAGGGTGGGGTGAGGCGGGGGGGTACCTGCGGCGCGGGCGGCGGCGGCGGGGGGTGCGGTACCTGTGAGGTCGGTGGCGGCGCCGCGGAGCGCGCGCGCGTAGCTGCAGCCGGCCGCCGCTGCGGGCCACACAACACGTCACACGGGACTCACGCCGACATCTCGTCATACATTTAATATTGTGTATTCTTTTCGTGTTCGATATTTGGGCTTCAGCTATATTTTTGAATGATAAATTTTGCCTCGTTCATCGCGAAAAGCGGGGCGCTCGGCGTCCGTCCGCCGCAGCTAGATGGCGGTAAACGGTAGCGACGAGCGCGGCACTCGCGGCGCGCGGCCCACATACATACACACATATATTCGGTGACATACCCACATATTGATATTTTATGATCATAATTTTCCTAGCATATTATAAAAATACAGAGATTTGCATAAAATATAAGTTAAGTGTTCACTTTTGACTTGCGTAGTTATGAGTGTTGTAAAATAAATTTTTTATCGATGTAGAAGGCGGGAGACGGAGGGGGCGGGGTACTGTAGGGCCGGGGGGCGGGGCGGGGCCACAGGGCCGCGCCGGCGCCCCCGCCGCCCGTCGCTGGGGCGACCCAGGTAATACGAGATCGAAACATCGAAAGTGACAATCTCGTGTTTAGATTTAGACGTAAACTATAATATATTAGCTAACGAACTAGCGATACTGTGCGTGTGTGTGATTGTCGTACCGGCGGCGTCGTCGGGCGCGGCGGGCGCGAGGCGGTGCGTGCGCAGCAGCGGGCAGTCGCCGCCGTCGGCGGGGTCGAGCGCGTACACGTGCACGCGGCCGGCGGCGGTGGCGACGACGAGGCGCGGAGCGCGCGCGCCGCCCGTCACCGCCGCCACGCAGCGCCCGCCGCCGCCCCCCGGCAGGCGCGCGGCGGCGAAGGCGCGGCCCTGCGCCAGCACGTCCGTCACCTGCGCCGGCAGGTAGCCCGCGCCGGCGCTCACGGCGGCCGACAGCCAGCCCATCCAGCCGTCGGCGGGCGGCTCGCGCGGCGGCTCCGCCTCCGCCAGCCGGAACACGTGCACGGTCTCCGTGTTGGAGGTGGCGGCGAGGTAGGAGCCGCACGCGCTGAACGCGAGGCAGGCGATGGAGACGCAGCGCTTGACGCCGCGCCGGAACTCGTGCAGGCGCACGCGCTCGGGCACAGCGAACACGCGGATGACGGTGCCGCGCTCGGAGGCGGTGGCGAGGCGGCGGCCGCACGGCGACCACGCCAGCGCGGCCAGCGGCGCGTCGTGCGCGGCGAGCACGCACTTGGCGTTGAGGTGCACGGCGTCGAAGATTTGCACCTCGCCGGTGGCGCTGGAGCCGGGGTACGCCACGTAGCAGTGCTCCACGCTGGGCGACAGCGCGCACAGCCCGCGCGGGTTGGGCGGCGTGTCGCGGATCGTGTGCAGGATCTTCATGTCGCGGATGTTGTGGATGTGCAGCGACTCCTCCAGGCACACGATCAGCCGCTGCCGGACACAGGGGCGGGGTCAGGCAGGGTTACTTACTGCTTATATATATATATATATATATATATATATATATATATATATATATATATATATATATATATATATATATATATATATATATATATATATATATATATATATATATATATATATATATATATATATATATATATATATATATATATATATATATATATATATATATATATATCTATATATATAGTGTGTGTATGTATATGTATATCAAACTTTGATAGTAAAAATACAGGCAGATTACCAACTGTTTGTTTGACAAGAAACTGATCCACATGTCAGATGAAAGGTAACAAGTCAGTCATTGGCTTACGACAGTAAACGTAGCGAGTGTGCTCCTATGTAGTGCGCACACACGCGGGCAGTACGAGGAGTGGTGTACTCACGGAGCGGTTGAGCTTGACAGCGAGGATGGTGTTGCTGTAGCTGTAGTTACATATCTCGGTGCCCTTCTTGTAGTGGCAGACTATGTAGTGCGCACACACGCGGGCAGTACGAGGAGTGGTGTACTCACGGAGCGGTTGAGCTTGACAGCGAGGATGGTGTTGCTGTAGCTGTAGTTACAGATCTCGGTGCCCTTCTTGTAGTAGACACTATGTAGTGCGCACACACGCGGGCAGTACGAGGAATGGTGTACTCACGGAGCGGTTGAGCTTGACAGCGAGGATGGTGTTGCTGTAGCTGTAGTTACATATCTCGGTGCCCTTCTTGTAGTGGCAGACTATGTAGTGCGCACACACGCGGGCAGTACGAGGAGTGGTGTACTCACGGAGCGGTTGAGCTTGACAGCGAGGATGGTGTTGCTGTAGCTGTAGTTACAGATCTCGGTGCCCTTCTTGTAGTAGACACTATGTAGTGCGCACACACGCGGGCAGTACGAGGAATGGTGTACTCACGGAGCGGTTGAGCTTGACAGCGAGGATGGTGTTGCTGTAGCTGTAGTTACATATCTCGGTGCCCTTCTTGTAGTGGCAGACTATGTAGTGCGCACACACGCGGGCAGTACGAGGAGTGGTGTACTCACGGAGCGGTTGAGCTTGACAGCGAGGATGGTGTTGCTGTAGCTGTAGTTACAGATCTCGGTGCCCTTCTTGTAGTGGACACTATGTAGTGCGCACACACGCGGGCAGTACGAGGAATGGTGTACTCACGGAGCGGTTGAGCTTGACAGCGAGGATGGTGTTGCTGTAGCTGTAGTTACAGATCTCGGTGCCCTTCTTGTAGTGGCAGACTATGTAGTGCGCACACACGCGGGCAGTACGAGGAGTGGTGTACTCACGGAGCGGTTGAGCTTGACAGCGAGGATGGTGTTGCTGTAGCTGTAGTTACATATCTCGGTGCCCTTCTTGTAGTGGCAGACTATGTAGTGCGCACACACGCGGGCAGTACGAGGAGTGGTGTACTCACGGAGCGGTTGAGCTTGACAGCGAGGATGGTGTTGCTGTAGCTGTAGTTACAGATCTCGGTGCCCTTCTTGTAGTGGACACTATGTAGTGCGCACACACGCGGGCAGTACGAGGAATGGTGTACTCACGGAGCGGTTGAGCTTGACAGCGAGGATGGTGTTGCTGTAGCTGTAGTTACAGATCTCGGTGCCCTTCTTGTAGTGGCAGACTATGTAGTGCGCACACACGCGGGCAGTACGAGGAGTGGTGTACTCACGGAGCGGTTGAGCTTGACAGCGAGGATGGTGTTGCTGTAGCTGTAGTTACAGATCTCGGTGCCCTTCTTGTAGTGGACACTATGTAGTGCGCACACACGCGGGCAGTACGAGGAATGGTGTACTCACGGAGCGGTTGAGCTTGACAGCGAGGATGGTGTTGCTGTAGCTGTAGTTACAGATCTCGGTGCCCTTCTTGTAGTGGCAGACTATGTAGTGCGCACACACGCGGGCAGTACGAGGAATGGTGTACTCACGGAGCGGTTGAGCTTGACAGCGAGGATGGTGTTGCTGTAGCTGTAGTTACATATCTCGGTGCCCTTCTTGTAGTGGCAGACTATGTAGTGCGCACACACGCGGGCAGTACGAGGAATGGTGTACTCACGGAGCGGTTGAGCTTGACAGCGAGGATGGTGTTGCTGTAGCTGTAGTTACATATCTCGGTGCCCTTCTTGTAGTGGCAGACTATGTAGTGCGCACACACGCGGGCAGTACGAGGAATGGTGTACTCACAGAGCGGTTGAGCTTGACAGCGAGGATGGTGTTGCTGTAGCTGTAGTTACATATCTCGGTGCCCTTCTTGTAGTGGCAGACTATGTAGTGCGCACACACGCGGGCAGTACGAGGAATGGTGTACTCACGGAGCGGTTGAGCTTGACAGCGAGGATGGTGTTGCTGTAGCTGTAGTTACAGATCTCGGTGCCCTTCTTGTAGTGGCAGACTATGTAGTGCGCACACACGCGGGCAGTACGAGGAGTGGTGTACTCACGGAGCGGTTGAGCTTGACAGCGAGGATGGTGTTGCTGTAGCTGTAGTTACAGATCTCGGTGCCCTTCTTGTAGTGGACACTATGTAGTGCGCACACACGCGGGCAGTACGAGGAGTGGTGTAATCACGGAGCGGTTGAGCTTGACAGCGAGGATGGTGTTGCTGTAGCTGTAGTTACAGATCTCGGTGCCCTTCTTGTAGTGGCAGACTATGTAGTGCGCACACACGCGGGCAGTACGAGGAGTGGTGTACTCACGGAGCGGTTGAGCTTGACAGCGAGGATGGTGTTGCTGTAGCTGTAGTTACATATCTCGGTGCCCTTCTTGTAGTGGCAGACTATGTAGTGCGCACACACGCGGGCAGTACGAGGAATGGTGTACTCACGGAGCGGTTGAGCTTGACAGCGAGGATGGTGTTGCTGTAGCTGTAGTTACATATCTCGGTGCCCTTCTTGTAGTGGCAGACTATGTAGTGCGCACACACGCGGGCAGTACGAGGAATGGTGTACTCACGGAGCGGTTGAGCTTGACAGCGAGGATGGTGTTGCTGTAGCTGTAGTTACATATCTCGGTGCCCTTCTTGTAGTGGCAGACTATGTAGTGCGCACACACGCGGGCAGTACGAGGAGTGGTGTACTCACGGAGCGGTTGAGCTTGACAGCGAGGATAGTGTTGCTGTAGCTGTAGTTACAGATCTCGGTGCCCTTCTTGTAGTGGCAGACTATGTAGTGCGCACACACGCGGGCAGTACGAGGAGTGGTGTACTCACGGAGCGGTTGAGCTTGACAGCGAGGATGGTGTTGCTGTAGCTGTAGTTACAGATCTCGGTGCCCTTCTTGTAGTGGACACTATGTAGTGCGCACACACGCGGGCAGTACGAGGAATGGTGTAATCACGGAGCGGTTGAGCTTGACAGCGAGGATGGTGTTGCTGTAGCTGTAGTTACAGATCTCGGTGCCCTTCTTGTAGTGGCAGACTATGTAGTGCGCACACACGCGGGCAGTACGAGGAGTGGTGTACTCACGGAGCGGTTGAGCTTGACAGCGAGGATGGTGTTGCTGTAGCTGTAGTTACATATCTCGGTGCCCTTCTTGTAGTGGCAGACTATGTAGTGCGCACACACGCGGGCAGTACGAGGAATGGTGTACTCACGGAGCGGTTGAGCTTGACAGCGAGGATGGTGTTGCTGTAGCTGTAGTTACATATCTCGGTGCCCTTCTTGTAGTGGCAGACTATGTAGTGCGCACACACGCGGGCAGTACGAGGAATGGTGTACTCACGGAGCGGTTGAGCTTGACAGCGAGGATGGTGTTGCTGTAGCTGTAGTTACATATCTCGGTGCCCTTCTTGTAGTGGCAGACTATGTAGTGCGCACACACGCGGGCAGTACGAGGAATGGTGTACTCACGGAGCGGTTGAGCTTGACAGCGAGGATGGTGTTGCTGTAGCTGTAGTTACATATCTCGGTGCCCTTCTTGTAGTGGCAGACTATGTAGTGCGCACACACGCGGGCAGTACGAGGAATGGTGTACTCACGGAGCGGTTGAGCTTGACAGCGAGGATGGTGTTGCTGTAGCTGTAGTTACATATCTCGGTGCCCTTCTTGTAGTGGCAGACTATGTAGTGCGCACACACGCGGGCAGTACGAGGAATGGTGTACTCACGGAGCGGTTGAGCTTGACAGCGAGGATGGTGTTGCTGTAGCTGTAGTTACATATCTCGGTGCCCTTCTTGTAGTGGCAGACTATGTAGTGCGCACACACGCGGGCAGTACGAGGAATGGTGTACTCACGGAGCGGTTGAGCTTGACAGCGAGGATGGTGTTGCTGTAGCTGTAGTTACATATCTCGGTGCCCTTCTTGTAGTGGCAGACTATGTAGTGCGCACACACGCGGGCAGTACGAGGAATGGTGTACTCACGGAGCGGTTGAGCTTGACAGCGAGGATGGTGTTGCTGTAGCTGTAGTTACATATCTCGGTGCCCTTCTTGTAGTGGCAGACTATGTAGTGCGCACACACGCGGGCAGTACGAGGAATGGTGTACTCACGGAGCGGTTGAGCTTGACAGCGAGGATGGTGTTGCTGTAGCTGTAGTTACATATCTCGGTGCCCTTCTTGTAGTGGCAGACTATGTAGTGCGCACACACGCGGGCAGTACGAGGAATGGTGTACTCACGGAGCGGTTGAGCTTGACAGCGAGGATGGTGTTGCTGTAGCTGTAGTTACATATCTCGGTGCCCTTCTTGTAGTGGCAGACTATGTAGTGCGCACACACGCGGGCAGTACGAGGAATGGTGTACTCACGGAGCGGTTGAGCTTGACAGCGAGGATGGTGTTGCTGTAGCTGTAGTTACATATCTCGGTGCCCTTCTTGTAGTGGCAGACTATCAGCTTCCTGGAACGATAACGATTGTCCAAAGTCACTCCATGTATTTTGTGGCTGTCATCGATTCTCTATTTTCAGCGTTGCTTGTTTTTTTTTTTAATTTTTGTAGTAAGTGGTTCTTTTATAGTACTATATCAAGATATATTCGCCTACCATTTCTGTAGCCCCTGTAGCTATTGGTATTATAATTTAAATTTTCTAGGTTTTTTTTATTTTTTATTTTTATTTATTTAACATTTATTGCACACAAGACACTATTTACATAAAAATTGACATAAAAAGACTATGTTTATATTTTATTTTATTTGGAAAACAAACAGTTACATAATAAAGGTAGTGTACATATCTAGAAATATTACAAGAAAACCATTAACATGTTTTCACATATAAGGTAGGTTCTATGTTCTCGTCTTAAGGTCTACCTTGAATATTATGACATAACATATACACTATATTATAGTCAGTGGCGTAGCTATACCATCTAGGGCCCGTGGCAAACTGGCAAACGGGTACAATCAATGTATAAAAAATTCTGACCTCACGGGCCACGGCCTTTTGGGTCGGGGGCCCGAGGCATTTTGCCAGCCCTGCCACCCTATACTTACGCCACTGATTTAATATTATAGTGTAAGCTATAGTGAAGGTATAGCGACAGGTGAGGATGCATATCCGGTCTGTGCAGTGTTACAGTGACGTCACAGTGCGCGCGGCGGCGGGCGCGGGCGAGTCTCACTTCCGAGCGGCACAAGGTCTGATGACGTCACCACTACACTGTCCGCCGCTTTATTATTGGAGCATGTAACACAACGCATTTGATTGCGGGTAACGAACTAACGATACATGAAATTGACAACGACACGTAAGTAGCATAGAGAGTAGAGAGAGACTATGTTAGACGTGCGTAACCACAGGTGCTTTTTTTCAATAGTATCCAAACTTTTAGGAGTGAATGTACTCATGAATATACACAAGTTTACTGTAATATTACTGGCAACTGACCTACTTGAGAAGAAAAACTGCTGTACAAAAAAAAAATACGCCTTAGCACTTTCACATACGAAACAGCTGTAAACACAGCTGTTGATACAAAAATTGGAAAGTTTACTCCCTAGCATAGTACAAGATGTATTCGTGAGTGCATAATATCTATTCATTCTTAAAGTTTGGATAATATTTAAAAAAACTTTGGTATAGGTACTATAAACATATAATTTCCAAAAAACATGAATAAAGGCTTTACTGTACACAGTAGTGAGTAGGTACCTACGTAGATAGTTTTAATTCATCGAATCTTCACATTTTTAGGGTTCCGTAGCCAAATGGCAAAAAAACGGAACCCTTATAGATTCGTCATGTCTGTCTGTCTGTCCGTCGTATGTCACAGCCACTTTTCTCCGAAACTACAAGAGCTATACTATTGAAACTTGGTAAGTAGATGTAGTCTGTGAACCGCATTAAGATTTTGATACTAAAATGGAAAAAAAAAAAAAATTTTAGGGGTCCCCATAGGTACAACTGAAAAAAAAAAATCTAACCTATGCGTGTGGGATATCTATGGATAGGTCAAAAATCATATTGAGGTTTCTAATAATTTTTTTTTCTAACCTGAATAGTTTGCGAAAGAGACTCTTCCAAAGTGGTAAAATGTGTGTCCCCACCCTCTAATTTCTAAAGTAGGGGCAAGATAAGTCTAAAACAAATATAATATGATGTACTTTACTATAAAAACTACCAACGAAAATTGGTTTGAACGAGATCTAGCAAGTAGTACTTTTTATACGTCATAAATGGTAAACCTTAATTTAACTTTCATTAAATCAACTGAAATATAAAAATAAATCAAAAACCTTTTAATTTCATTAAAAAAAAACCTTATTGCTGCTGCGGAACCCTTCATGGGCGAGTCCAACTCGCACTTGGCCGATTTTTATTACAACTTAATGTAGCTAATTATTACCTTAGGTATTTTTCCTGAGATTTAGGCATAAACAGGTCACCCTGATATACTGGGTACCATTCACATATTGCTGGGTACCGGTATGATCCGTACGCGCATTACATTGTAGGTACTCCTTAGTTTTTATATGAGCAGTCGAGTTTCGATTAATAACCACTACTTTGAGTCATGTTCGGCCGAGCCCCGAGCTAGGTCACATTTAATGTCAGTGCTTTATTAATCACTTATCTTGGCATTTTACACAAAGAAACATTAGAATAGAACGTTCTATAGACGGGTCATCGAATACGTCGATATTGTAAAAAAAAAGTTAACGCTACTTGTCTCTTTCCTTGCTCTTCAAATCACTGCTATCTCGGTCGTCACTCGTGAAAACTATATCTTATCTTATATAGCTTTTGCCCGCGGCTTCGCTCGCGTGAAATTCTAAAGTCGCGTAGGTCTCTTTCTTTGGGATCATGACGTTTGTCAAAAATCAAGTCAATTGGTTGCTTCCTTTGGGCGTGAAAGAAGGACAAACAAACAAACAAATAAACAAACAAACACACTTTCCCATTTATTAAGTTAGAAGAAGACAAATATATCTGCGAAAACCGCATTCAAATCGGATCAGTAGTTTTTGTGTTAATTAAAAAAGTTTGATACAAAATCTGACCCCCTCTTTGGTCCCCTTAGAGGGGTGGGGGAAAAAATTTGTATACACCAGATGTTAAGTTGGAAGAAGACAAATATATCTGCGAAAACCGCATTCAAATTGGATCAGTAGTTTTCGTGTTAAAGAAAAAAGTTGATACAAAATCTGACCCCCTCTTTGGTCCCCTTAGAGGGGTGGGGGGTAAAAATTTTATACACCAGATGTTGAGTTGGAAGAAGACAAATATATCTGCGAAAACCGTATACAAATCGGATTGGCTTTTATAGCGATGTAGTGACACCCCCCGCTTATTATTTTTTGAATATCTTTAATGTACAGAATTTTCATTTCTACAGTTTTATTATATGTATATATATAAACTGTAGAATATAAATATATGTATATATATATATATATATATATATATATATATATATATATATATATATATATATATATATATATATATATATATATATATATATATATATATATATATATATATATATATATATATATATATATATATATATATATATATATATATATATATATATATAATATTCTCGTGTCACAATGTTAGTTACCGTACTCCTCCGAAACGGCTTTACTGATTATTACCAAATTTTATATGCATAATATTCAGTAGGTCTGAGAATCGAAAGTAGCCGATTCTCAGGCTACTGGGTACTTTTTATATTGATAAAGTGCATTTGTTGAATAAAAAATAGTAAATTATTACAACTCGAGACTGACGGCGACCATTGTTTGTGCGACGGGATAGCGATGGACGTTGCCATGGTGACATACTTATTTAGTCACTTCAATAAAATAATATAGGCGGAATACTTTACCTATATGGCAAAACAACGTTTGCCGGGACAGCTAGTAAGTACATATTACAACGCTAAATCGGAGGTCCACTATGGTGTCTGTCTTTTAAAGATTTTATTTGGGAGATATCTCATAGCTCCCTAGATACTAAAGACAGTCTTTAGTATCATAGCTTGAAGCTTCCAAATAAATGAAATGATTTTGTTCTAGCTTACTTTGAAAACTGATTGCCGACGTTAACAAGTTCTGCTACTATTTATCATCATCAGC
This sequence comes from Cyaniris semiargus, assembly GCA_905187585.1. Taxonomy (NCBI): domain Eukaryota; kingdom Metazoa; phylum Arthropoda; class Insecta; order Lepidoptera; family Lycaenidae; genus Cyaniris; species Cyaniris semiargus. The sequence continues at coordinate 16,863,392 of LR994558.1, forward strand.
TCGCTTTCTGCTTGACAATGAGGGGGTACATAAGAATAATAACATTATTTACGTGAGGTCGCGGTAGACGGCGCGGTTCCCTCTCGGCCTCGACCGCCGCGATGTTATTACACGAGTATTGTTAGCGCTAACTCTACATGGTTCTACATTGAAATCAAACCACCACAATCGTGTTCAAACTACTTTGTTAGGTTTACAGTTAACCCAGGTTTATTATATATCTCACTTTTTTGACATGGCCAATAAAGACGGCATGATATTTTAACGCCGGATTAGCAGTAACCCAGATTGGCTCGAGTGGCCTCTAAAGTTATTGAATACAAAGCTGATAGTTATCGATTTATGTTCGAAAATAATGTAAGACTCGGCACATCTAGATACGCGGTAGCGTGTCAAGCTAAGTTCCAGCATAAAAGAACTGGCGAGCAGCACCGAGTGTAATGTTACACGAACCATTTGCAGCTACTTTTGACCCCCTCATAATTCAGAAACTATTTCACATAAACGTTTCAAATTTGGCTCATATAATGAGACTTGTGAGATAAATATATGCTCTAAATTTCATAAGCACAGCCCAAATGGTTATTAAGATAGTAACGTCCGAAAATCTACATTTTTATCACTGACTGACTGACCTATAGATCAAAATTCTAACCCAGTTCCAGATGACATAGAAGGCTGAAATTTGGAATGCAGCTAATTGTGTGTAAGCGTAGAGAAAAATCAGAAAACAAAAAAAAATCGGTCAAGTGCGAGTTGGACAGAGCGAAACTAGGCAAAAATTGTGTTTTTTGTATGGAGACCCCCCTTAAATATTTATTTTATTTTACTTTCATTATAAATTATGAAAGTAAAAATATAATTAAAAATTTTGTGAATATTTCAAGTGCCTACCAGCTGCCATTATTGGTTTTGAGCAAAAAAGGCCAAAAATCACGTTTATTGAATGGGAGCTCCCCGTAAATATTTATATGTGAAGTGAAGAAACTTTAGAAAATGAATAGAAGGTGACTTTATGAAGTGTGTCTGTCTGTTACCTCTTCACGCCCAAACTGATTGTACCGATTGTTCTTAAATTTGGTATGCAGATATAGTTTGAGTCCCGGGAATAGACATAGAATTCTTTTAATCCGTCTGTCTGTCTGTCCGTCTGTCCGTACGTCTGTCTGTCTGTCTGTTAGACAGCTATAATAGTACCCTATAGTTAATGGTTGGAAATACACTTGTGTTATACCGTATTATTCCAATGCCTCCTGATGGTAGCCGCTTTTTCCATTCGCTTGGATTTTCTTTGTTTTATTCGTCTGATACTCAACAAGCCTTAGGGTCTGTTTCCCCACTTCCTGATAAGTTTCAGATAGGCTATTCACAGCTTACCTGACAGAAGAAGGATCTGTCAGTTAAGTTTCGGATAGGCTATCCACAACTTATCAGTTATCTGACAGATGAAGTATCTGCCAGATAAGTTGCGGATAGCATAACTTGTCGGGAAGTGGTGAAACAGCACCTTAAGGTTGCGATTGAATATACTCGAAGATTATGTATGTTTGAACTGGGAAGATTAAGGTGTCTACCCTTTCTCGGAAAGTTTTCTTTACAAAAAGTAATGATATCCCACCAAAAACATAGATGTAAAACTGGAGAGCCAAGTTCCATACAAACATTATTCTTATCTATGGACTTCGCCGTAAAAAGGATGGAGATCTAAATGAGTGCCAAGTTCTATGGAAAATCGAAATATGTATGTATTAGGAACCAAATAACATTATGAACAAATAATAGAGTCTATTTTTTGCTTTATTGAATATCTATAACAATTGGTGTTATTTAAATAATGTGAGATCTTAAACTAGATTAGATTTGACTTGGCTAGTTTTCATCAGAATTAAAATGTTCAATTACTTTATGAAATGACTGATGTAATGAAAACTGGCCAAGTTAGATCTTATCTACTTTAAGATTTCAAATTATTTTAATAACATCAATTGTTATAGATATTCAATAAAGCAAAAAATTGACTATTATATTGTTCATAATGTTATTTGGTTCCTAATTCCTTAGCCTATGCTAATACATACATATTTCGATTTTCCATAGAACTTGGCACTCATTTAGATCTCCATCCTTTATACGACGAAGTCCATAGATAAGAATAACGTTTGTATGGAACTTGGCTCTCCAATTTTACATTTATGTTTTTGGTGGGATTTAGGTGTACAATAATATTATACAGGAATGAAACCTATGATTAGTATTTTAAGGTTGTATTATTAAATATGTTCAATTAACAGAAACAGTAATCATAATTGATAGTCTAGAAAGGGCCTGCGATTCTAACGCTACCGGCCGCGGCTATCCATTCCCTCCGGGCGTAGGGTGCATGTAAAGCAATGAAAAATCAATACCACAGCATGACCTATATCTGTAGACTGTACACTGTACACTGTTAACTGTAGAGTCAACGACGTTTGTTATTGAGCGATCGCGATATACTGTGGGGTGGTTGTCGAGCTGTTTGATGAATGATGAGAAACACCAGAAAACGAGCTGACGAGTTACTGACTACAGCAAAGCAATCAAAACGACTAGAGTAATTCCTCCTTAATACCTCGATCGTGGGAATCGCAGACACAATAGATTTTCAATTGTTATGCGACAGCCGGCCGCTTGGGGATTGATGGGTTAAATTCCGTCCTTAGGGTGCGAGAGCATGCTCGAAATCTTCGCTCCGCTTCAATGGAACAACACGATTGGTCAATTCGGGCACCGCTAAGCTCCTCTCCGCCCGGCTCCGCGTCAGTGGAAACCCACCCTTAAAGTCCCAAACTCCCTCCAAGGGCCTACTCGGGGATACACTTCGAAAGCGCTACTTCACGCCGGTTTTCTGCGAGGCCGTGGTGCTGCGGTGGACAAGGCCACTAGCGCCGATAGTCTCCCACGTACGAGGTGTGTCGCCGGCGGAGTTGCGTCAGTACTCAGTAGCGGCGGACTAGTGGGAGGGTTGTGTAACACCCGCCACGGCCAAGTTCAAGCGGCTCCCGCGACGCGCGCTCAGGGCTACCGCTCGACAGCTCTAGCATATCTTATTTTAATAACAAAAATACAACAGAATATTGAATGGGATATTTGAGTTCCAAGACGACTCGCTCTAGAAGGATAAAAACCAACCCATTATATGTATAAACAATTTAGGTCAAAGTGAAAACGTCGGACAGACATTTCGGAGTCCCGCAGCCGGACGGTCCATAGACCATATCCGGCTATTCCGGGCGCGCATCAGCCCTACGCGCTCAGGTGCCGGGGGACACATCACACAATACATTGAAATAGCTCGCCGTTTCACCGCCAAGACGCAAATAGTCGCGTTACCGTATCCACTATCCTCACATTAACCGAGTACTCGACGTGGAACATTCCTCTAACTACACAACTATATCGGCTACGATTAGGCACGCAGAGTCTAGACGCCTCCGTGGTCCAGGGGTCGAGAGCGTGGCTCTCGACTTGGAAGTCGTGGGTTCGATTCCCACGTTGTAAAAATGTTGTTTTCAAGTTTGAAACCGGCCACCAAAACTGGTGTGAAGGGCATTATTTTATTATAACAGAGTTTGTATGATACAACATGTACGGAGTACTGCGAATTAACTATCGGGCCGCGCCTCTCGGACCTCTATCTTAAGGTCACAGTATCGCGCTCGAGCACTGGTCGCGGCACGCAGCACGCCTGAGGTCGACTTGTGAAACCTCGCCATTGTGTCGCGCCTCGCACGAGTAGCGCGGGGGCGGCCAGCTGCGACCCCCACGACCCCCCGCCTGGGACCCCCCAGCCCTCGGGAGTGACCCCCTGTGCCCCTGAGCCCGTCTGTCGGTGGTCGCGCGACACCGCGGCGGTTGCCCCACCCGTCCGCCGCGGCCGCACGTGCCGCCGCCGGTTTATCTAATCATCTGTTACTTAATGACCGCTACATAATCATATTACTGCGACACGAGTTCTGTTTTATCAACATTTCAAAACTAGCTTCCTGGGTTTTGAAAATATGTAAAGAATACGACACAAAAGGATCGTATCCGTCTTAAAAATTAAAAGCGTCGCAGGCCATTACAGAAAATACGGAAGTTTAAAGCTATTATTTTTAATATTATGCTATCGTTGGTGAATATTATGATTAGCAAATGTAAACAACACCCGTGCTGAATGCGGTCATTTAACTTGTTAATTTTATGTTTATGATTTACCACCACCTCATTTTGCTTAGAAAAATATCTGACAAATAAACTGAACAGGTTTTAGATCTTTTTAAACTTAAAACACAATATTACACAGCTGCAAACTTGCTATCCTACTCAGTTCGATAATAGTAGTATTAACTCATAAGTCATAATAAATGATAATATAAACTACCTGGGAGCCGAAACTGTGACAATCGCCACCAGGGAGCTGCTGAAGAGTCTGTCGACGAGGCAGACCTCCTGCCCCGTGCGGCTCGCGTAGATCTCCTCGATTCCATCGTCCGGCGTGAGCGCATACAGGTGGTAGCCGCTGCTGCTGCCCGCTACCAGAGAACTGAAATGTCAATTTTTTTTAAGTGTATGTAACATTTAGAAAAATTGCTTTTCTCTTTGTTCAATGTTTAAACAATAATATTGTACTTGTCGCAGTCACTTAAAAAATATAACACCCCATTTAATGTCTTTTAGTCAAGAAATTAAATGTTACAGTCTACATATTGAGAAGTTGTCCTTTAGTCATTCAATTAAATGGTGTCATTCAACAAATGCGCTCGTCATTCCAACGAAGTGCATATTGATGCAACATATACAATGCCATCCATTATAAAAAAAAAAACGAAATAATCAAGATAATATGTTCAGATTTTTAGTACATAGGCCATAGCTGTGATAACTGATAATAATAATCTAACTAAGGGTAACGTGTTGGAAGCAGATTTCATAAAATTAGAATACATTACAACAGAAAAAAACCAGGAACATAGAAACAAAAAACCACAAAAATTTTACATTAGTCCAATTACAACTTTGGTTATTTCTAGAAGCAAATATATTAAACAGATGTATAAAGAGTGTTGAAGGTCATAACAACACCCTGATTACCATTTCCTAGTTAACATATTGTGACAGAAGTAAGGAAGTATCACAATAAATTGAGTTTAGAGCGGCGCAAATATGAGAACCTCAGCGGAGATCTCATATTTGAACCGTTTGGGGTGGAAACTCTAGGCGCATGGGGTCCGGGGGCACATAAGCTTTTTAGAGGAATATCTAAGAAGCTTGTTGAAGCCACCCGAGACCCCAGAGCTGGGAGCTACCTGGCACAGCGGATAGCAATTGCCATCCAACGTGGCAATGCTGTCAGCTTGCTGGGCACTCTGCCAGATGGGGTCGACTTGGGCAAGTTTTTCTTTTTATAGTTTTATATTTAAAGTTTGTATATATCTGTATATTTTAGATTGTATTTTAAGTGCTTAGATTTTTATCCTATTATTCATACCATTTATTATTATGTTGTTCTCCAATAAATGTTTCATTCGTTTAGAGTTATTTTATATTTGAGAATTACTTTTGAGTTTAACCCTTTAGGTGCAGCTAAAAATGATACAGTTTGTGAAGCATTTAATATAATAGGTCAAATTTAGAATAATTATCAATATAGCTTTTGTCGCTTGATTTTGCAACTGCATTTGTAGTTTTTTGAATGAGCGACATATTGCTGTTGCATGTATTTTCAAGAACATTTATTGGTTATTTGTTTGTATATAGAGCATTTCAAATCAGTGGCGTAACTATAGGGTTGCAGGGGTGGCAAAATGCCACGGGCCCCCGACCCAAGAGGCCGTGAGCTCAGAATTTTTTTTATACATTGTTTTATTACTAATGTGACGATTTTTACTGATTGGGCCCCATCAATTTGCCACGGGCCCCGGATGTTATAGTTACGCCACTGTTTCAAATATTGATAAAAAGAAATAAAACTTGAAATTAAAAAATCATTAATGAAACATAACACACTTAACATCTTGATAGGCAAAACGGAGAAGTAATTAAACTTCCTTTGTCTATTTTCTGTATGACATAATTTAACTTGTTGATTGTCATAAAAACATATTTTGTGAAAACTTGTACAAGTGTAAAAAATACCTTTTTATTATTAAAACATTGTGTACTAATACATCAAATATTTACAAGCTAAGGATAGGGAGAGCTTAGTAATAATTAGCTTATTGCATCATAACGAAATCGCGCAAAAGTGTGTCTACAGCGAGTGCTAGTTAATTCGTGACCCCGAGCCCGGGACATCACACAGAGCGGACCTTGACGCTCGATACTGCTCACTACACCTCCTCTCCTCGGGCACCCATCGCGCCGCCGACGCCAGCGTTGAGGACCACAGAACCCTTCCAACCTTTAACGATTAGATTGTAGTGTTGTTTTTTTTATTACTTACGTGCAATCTTGATTAAATTGAACGAAAATTCCTCCTGAACTGGTTCCTTCTGCACTATGATTTCCCACTAAACTCATTGGAGCGTTCTGAGTATTGATTTTATTATAAAATTAGCTATTATTGACACATATACGCACTACGACTTTTGTTATTAAGCAAAAATAATCAGTCACTCGATGTAAATATTACAGCTGTGTATTCGTCATACGTACAATTTTTTGACACAAAGAACGACCTTGCTGCCTCAAAAAAAAACAAGCCCCCACCACCAATAGATATCGAGTTTTTTTTTTTAATTTATTCGTGACTATGGATACAGGTCCTTCAGTCGTACACATTATAATAGTACAATGAACTTATTTAATACAATGAAATATAAATTATAACATAAAGAAATAGATATCGAGCTCTTGATAATGTTGCTATTACAATAAAAAAACTTCAATCAACAATAATTTGTTGCTACTTGCAACTTGCAAGCTGTATAATATGGAAAACTGTATATATTTGAGTTGCATTTAATTTCATATTACTTCTATATATTTGTATAACAATACAGAATGTATATTATAGCCATTATAATTTATAGGCACTTATCAGTAATTATCACTTATCAGTTATCACTTATCAGTACCAACTACCAAGTACCAACGTATGGCTTGGCAAAGAAGAGTCTGACGCAGTGACAGCTGGAACTAAGAGTTTTTATTTATGACAACACTACATTACTTGTCAATTCTAGTACATATTGTGTCAAAAGCGAAGCGTAGGGTTGCCTGTATTTAAAGAAAAGCGCCCTCATTTAATCCACACTCTTCTTTGCCAAGCTGACAGCTGTACTTATACTACATTGATACTCGGACCATCTCGGAGTTCGGACTACCAGAATATGAACAATTAGAAAAAAAAAAATCAGTGTCATTTGACAGCTGTCAAAACCACATGTTGACATTTGACTTTGACAGTTCTTAAGTTGGTAAACACATGTGAACACACTTGGAACACACGAACACAGGTGACCAGCGTGTTCATGTTATTTAAATCAAATACAGTGATCTAATGGTTGCAATAATTAAATGTTATAGTATATAAGAAATATAATCTTATTATAATGGGTCGTAAAATTCCATCCAAAAAACATCGTGGTGTAAAAGATCCCTTAGAGCAGCAAGCGCGTCGGCTACAAAGGTTAGAAGTTGTTGAAGTTTGTAATTTATTTTGTATTGTGCTAATACCCATGGGCGTACCCCTGTACCGTAGCTCATGCTGCTCCGCCAGCTGAAATCCTGGGTACGCCCTTGCTAATACCAATTTAATCGTATGTCTTAGTCTCAAAGGGAAAATAAATGCGCCACCGAAAGATCCAGATGACCAGCCAATACCGAAGTCTTTAGAGAGATTATTTGCGTTTCAAAACAAAAAGTCCCCTAACCTAGAAGAAAAGAAAAAGAAACACAATAAGACCACAAATAATCGAGGTTTGTATCTTTTATTTTCTAGGCTACACTTTTGTATGATTTTTTTTACAAAATAAAGAAAGTAGATTTAAATATGCATATTATCAGGTATTAAAGTTCTGTCTAATGTTTTCATCAGGTCAAAATGAATTGATCAAGACTGATAACCCTGTTGCCAAACTAAAGAAGATTCCTGGGGAAAGTGGCCGGAGCTTTTCACTGAGAATCAACAATGCTATCAAAACTCTGAACAATCCAAGTGAGGATTTAGACTTTCCTGATGATGTAGAAGAATTTGACTCCAAGGGTGAAAGGATGGAGTTTCAAAGGGAACGGCGAAGGCGGAAGAAGGCTAAAAATGAAACAGAATCTAGTGAGCCCCAGCTTAGCCGCTCACAAAAGAGGGCAGCACGTGCTAAAGCCAAGAAGGAGGAAGCTGAGGCACAGGTGTTGTACCTTTTAAGTTTAGTTAACTATTAATTATTGTTACTTAGAAGTCAGATCTTTGCAACATAATAATATATATTTATATAAATACTATATCTAAATATATATATAACACAAAGGTGACTGACTGACTGACATAGTGATCTTTCAACGCACAGCCCAAACCATAGGACGGATCGGGATATATATATATATATATATATATATCATTATTCAGCCCAAACCATAGGACGGATCGGGCTGAAATTTGGCATGCAGGTAGATGTTATGAAGTAGGCATCCGCTAAGAAAGGATTTTTTAATTTGTTCTAATAAATGTGTGTTAAATAAAAAAAAAAGAAATAAATATTTTGTACCTTCTGAAGCAGGAAAATCGTCCGGAGCTGGTGTACGAGCGGGTTGGGTTTGGCGACATCGTGCACGCGCCGCCCGCGCTCAGCGTCAAGCCCCGACACGCGAAAGCTGACGGCACCGCTGCTCGGGTATGACTCAGCACTCCTAACTAAATTGATCAATATTATATTATAATAATGCATAATATGTACAGCAAGATCATTTTGCTCAAAGACCTGGACCATCTTCAATAGAAATGTATGAGAAATCAATGACTGCCATGCACCAAAATATGTTAAAAGCTGTAACTTGTCCTTAAATCAATGTTATTTATCAACCAATTAAGGATTGATATGTCTGATATTATTAGTTGTTATGACATCGTAGCTTATTTGTGTGTGTGTGTCAGCCGGGTCGTCGCTCGCTGCTGCTGAGCGCGATGCTGTCGGGCGGCGCGGGGGCGGGCGCGGTGTCGGCGGACGCGGCGCGGCGCGAGCGCACCAGGCTCGACGTCGTCGCCGCCTACCGTGAACTCAAGAAAGAGAACCGCGAGCGAGACAAGCTCAAACACAGATAGCGCTGCCCCACTCTAAACAAATAAAAGTTTTGTTTGGTTTTATCTTTGCTTTTACTTCCTAACCTCTCGACTAAAACTCCGACGACTGAGAGATACCTTGCGCTATAAAAAATTACTTTAATACGCTTTATATGTGGATTGTGGTAGCACGAACACGTTACGAAAGTTTTTCGAGTATCGTCGTGTTCTAAAAAGTATGATCCATTTTTTTCATACAATATGAATCATTATGAATACAAAGTTTTCTCAGCAGTCTTCTGGTTTTAATTTTTTTTCTAATAAAATATATTACACTCAGATTGCAATTATTCTGTTTAATATTGCGTGTGGCTATTTAATTTGTCCAGGCATCAGGGCTTACATTTTAAAACGTTGGTGCCACCATACAGTGCTGTCACAGCTACATGGCTCTCAGGGGCATTGTATAATGTAATAAAAAAAATACCTAGATAATATGAGAAAATCTTATCATTGCCTTACTTCTTTTATGAGCAAAACAATTATTATAGTGCAGAATAATTCCTATCAACAGGATCATATCCCAATGAATACCATCTAGAAATGTCCTCTTGGATGAGGCGGTCAAAATGAGTCCAAACATGAAACCTTCACTTTGGGTTCACATAGAGCTCGGCTCCTGTAGAATCCAGGTGATGCTGCAGCAGCAGCATGCAAATATTTTCTGTTTATATACGTCTTACTGGTTGTCGCAATTAAAATGCGACAACCAGTAAGTCGCCCAAACACGAAACCTCTGCTCTATGTTGGTGAGGAGTTGGGTATCCTATTGATTACCAGGTGATGCTGCAGCACCAGGTAATCAATATTCATAAATGTCACGAACTAGAATGCAAAATATAAAGCCCACCAAACGACTGCAAGTTGCTAATCGGCCCTTCACGAACCAGATGAACCGCGATTTTCCAGCACTGAGCAGGCTGATGATGATGAACTATAGCTAAGAACACTCGATCATGTCAGCTTTCAAACAAAAAAAAACTAGATCAAAATCGGTCCACCCGTTTGGATGCTACGATGCCGCAGACAGACACACACACAGACAGACAGACACGTCAAACTTATAACACCCCTCTTTTTTATCGGGGGTTAAAAAATTAGTCATCATGCCTATTCAGCCCACACAAGGCCATACTTACTAAGAATGTGTGGCGAACCATAAATAATTATTATTTTATATTTAAATATGGTTCTGCCGCATGGCAATACTGTGTCATTCAAAAAGGAAATGGCAATGCCAAAATGTTGGCAACATTATAACTTACTTCCGCAAAACTTTTATTACCGGCGCCATGCCTTTGTAATTTAGCTAACCCTTTTTTGTGTGTAAAAACTAATTAAACTTGTTAAAACTCACTAACAAAAGTGCAATTACATGTGGGGACCAAATAAACAATTATTACATTAACGGAGTCGTTTAATTGTGCACGTCCCCCATATTGGTGACCAACGACCGAACACGACGCCGCTACCGCTACGCATCGAATCACGCCACGGAAAACTCCTATGCATGGTGAAAACTCCTATGCACGGTGGAAACTGCTACGCATGGTGGAAACTCAGTCAAAACCGCTCTGAGAGGACTGCGTCTGCGCATCAACGCACGTGGCTTCCATTCTTCGGGTTCCGGTGCATGAGGCTTCATCCTTCTGTGCACGAGGTTTCTTCCTTCAACGCACGAGGATTCATCCGTCAACGCATGTGGCTCCAGCCGTTCGACGCGCGAGGCCTCATCCTGCATCGCATTGCATCATCCCATTGCTGAGCATGAAAACTTCGGAGAAGCCCAGGGTTAAGCTTATTAACATCGCATGAGGTGACATTGCATCATTTTTCTGTTCAAAAGACTGTCCATTTCAAATTTCACATAACTTTTTTGTTGCTAACCCGTTGCAACATGCATGGTTTTAAGTTTCTGCGGTAACTGTAAAAGCAAAAAAAAATTAACATTTAAGTTTTGTCAATTTAACCTGCATTTTGTGCAATTTAACTTGCATTTTGTGTATATTAACCTGTGTTTTGTACTAAATTTACTGCAACACTTTACATACTTTAAATTTAAGGAATTAGGAATTGTCATTTGACATTTGGAAAACTTAATTTCAATTTTAATTTTCAAACTATTAACTAATTGTCCATGTTTGCATGTTAACTGTGTTTAATATTGTGTATATTTACAACATTAATTATTTTCATAAGAAAATTTGCATGACTTAACCCCCTGGTGAAAGACAAGGTTTTCCATTTAACCTGTTAACACACATTTTTCTTGGTTAACATTTTAACTTAACATTGTTTTTCTTTCATCTATTTTGGATTGGTTGGGTTGTTGCTCTGGTTTGTTGTTTGTTTGCACTTTTCAGAAATCATGACTGACAATAACACTAACACTAACACTTTACCCGAACCTACAAATTCCACACAGGTTCATAAGTTTGTAAATAAAGTATCAGCTAAAATTCCACAATTTTGGCCCGAAAAACCCAATCTCTGGTTTAGCCAAGTCGAAGCTGAATTTCACCTTGCAGGCATAGTTTGTGACACAACTAAGTACAGTTATGTCATTGCTGCACTTGATCAACGCACTATAGGAGAAATAGAGGATAACATTATCAACCCTCCTGTTGATCAGAAGTATGAAAAATTAAAAAAGGATTTAATTTCAAGATTTTCAGCCTCGGAGGAACAACGAGTCAGACGTCTGCTAAGCGACGAACAGCTCGGAGACCGAAGACCTTCTGCTTTTCTCCGGCACCTGCGGTCCTTGGCTGGTTCCCTGAAAGATGACAACCTATTACGACAACTTTGGATGCGACGACTGCCTAATCAAGTACAGGCTATTTTGGCCGCACAAGCAGACCTGAGCCTGAATAAAATTGCAGAACTGGCTGACAAAATTATGGAATTACCATCCGCATCCACCAATGTTTATGGGATTGAGAGCTCACCATCTGTACTTACCACACTTGTCGCACAAGTCGAGAACCTTACCAAGCAAGTCGCTGCCCTTACTAGTGGACATTCACAGCACCGTGGCAGGTCACGTAACCGGTCTGCCTCCAGGAACCGCAGCAGCTCCAAGTCTAAAAACCCTAAAATGTGTTGGTATCACAAGAAATTTGATACAAAAGCCAACAGATGCATTCCTCCGTGCAGCTGGAAGGAAAACTCCAGCAGCAGTCAGTAACGGCGGATACTGACTGCTGTTCCATAGATTCCACTGGCCGTCGACTTTTTGTTACAGATCGAGTTACAAAGAGGCAGTTCCTTATTGATACTGGGTCTGATTTATGCTGTTACCCGTACCGCTGGGCCCCTGAACAGAGGACTCCCACTGACTGGGAACTCAGTGCTGCAAATGGGAGTAGCATCAAGACCTACGGAACCATTACTCTACGACTGGATCTAGGACTGCGTCGCGACTTCTCATGGCGTTTTGTAGCTGCAGACGTGAACACCGCAATCATTGGTTCGGATTTTTTGGCACACTACCACCTCTTACCAGATTGCCGCACGAAAACCCTAGTGGATGGTACCACTGGTTTAAGAGCCGTCGCAACTACCGCTGCAGTCGAGCAACCCAGTGTAAAGTCTGTTGATATCCAGAACTCAACCTATGCACAAGTGCTCGCTGAGTTCCCTGATATTACTCGTCCCCCAGGACTCCCTCGGTTGGTCAAGCATAATACAGTGCATCACATCAAAACTTCAGATGGACCACCGGTTTCATGCCGTCCTCGCCGCTTAGCGCCTCAGAAGTTGATAGCAGCTAAAAAGGAATTTGAGGATATGGTGAAGAATGGCACTGCGCGACCATCGAAGAGCTCCTGGTCCTCACCGTTACACATGACTACCAAGAAAGACCAGTCATGGCGTCCTTGTGGCGATTATCGCGCCCTGAACGCCAGAACGGTACCGGATCGTTACCCTGTCCGGCATATAAACGATTTTGCCCACAATCTCTCTGGAGCCAAGATATTTAGCACAATTGACCTTGTGAAGGCCTATCATCAGATACCAGTTTTTGAGGAGGATATCCCTAAGACCGCTATCGTTACCCCGTTTGGCCTCTTCGAATTCCCTTTTATGACTTTTGGGTTACGAAATGCAGGTCAAACATTTCAGAGGTTTATCGATGAGGTCACGCGGGGTCTCGATTTCGTTTTTCCGTACGTAGATGACTTATTAGTGTATTCTGCTGATGAAAGTTTTCACAAGGAACACCTTCGAATCTTGTTTAAACGCCTTCAAGATTATGGCGTTGTAATTAACCCTTCGAAGTGCATTTTTGGCACCAGAGAGGTCGTCTTCCTCGGATACACGATCAACTCTGAGGGTACTCACCCACCAGAGCAACGTATCCGAGCCCTACTTGATTTTCCCCCTCCACAGACTGTCCAAGGGGTGCGTCGTTTCCTCGGTATGTTCAATTACTACCGCCGGTTTGTACCTCACGCTGCCAAGTACCAAGCTCCCTTGATTGATGCCTTAGTAGCTATTAACGGCAAAGGTGCGAAGCCATTTAAATGGACACCCGAGCTCCTAGCTCAATTCAAGGCTTGCAAAGAGAGTTTATCTAGGGCTACGTCGTTACAACATCCGGTTAAGGACGCACCGCTTGGATTGTTTACAGACGCATCAAGTACTTGCATAGGCGCATGCTTGCAACAACAGGTGGACGTAGAGTGGCGCCCCCTAGCGTTTTTCAGCAAGAAGCTGAGACCACAACAAACAGAGTGGCCAGCTTATTATCGGGAATTGTTGGCCGTGTATGAAAGTGTACAGCACTTTCGGCATATACTTGAGGTCCAACACGTCACCATCTTCACTGACCACAAGCCGCTGCTGTACGCTTTCGTACAACGGAGGGAAAAGCTGCCACCTGCGCAGCTGAATCAGCTGTCTTTCATTGGACAGTTCACAACTGACATCCAATATATCAGAGGTGAGGACAATATCGTCGCTGACGCCATGTCCCGAGTAGAAGCCATTTCCTTAGAGCAAGAATATGAGGCTCTTGCCGCGTCCCAAGAAGCAGACGAGGAGTTGACCCAATTACTTGGCAATTCCAGTCTTAATTTGGTGAAATTACGCGTACCCGGAACAAGCTTCTCCCTATTTTGCGACCTTGCGACCGGCAAGCCTCGGCCGTATGTTCCCCGTGACTTGCGTCGCATGATATTTAACAAATTACATAACCTGAGTCATCCTAGCATTAGGGGCTCAGCTCGTCTCGTAGCTGACCGTTACGTGTGGCCCTCCATGAACAAAGATTGTAGAGAGTGGGCCCGCACTTGCGAAGCTTGTCAACGTTGTAAGGTAACTAGACATGTTTCTGCTCCCTTAGGCACCTTCGACACTCCATCCGGGCGGTTCTCTCACATCCATATGGATATTATTGGACCGTTACCGATCTGCTCCGAGTATCGCTACTGCCTTACAGCAATCGATCGGGTTACTAGGTGGCCCGAAGTCTGGCCTATGCGTACTATCACAGCTGAAGAAGTTGTTGACACTTTTACAAGAGAGTGGATACCTCGTTTCGGCATTCCGTCGATTATAACCACGGATCGTGGTACTCAGTTTGAGTCAGACCTATTCCGTCGTCTCTTGCAGAATTTCGCTGCAAAACGCATTCGTACGACGGCCTTCCATCCGAGCGCCAACGGAATGATAGAGCGCGTCCACCGCCAATTAAAGGCATCCCTAATGTGCCATGGAAATTCCTGGATCAAGGCTCTCCCGCTCGTCTTACTTGGAATACGCTCAGCTTTCAAAGAAGATTTGAAGGCCACAGCTGCTGAAATGGTTTACGGTGAAACCCTTCGTCTTCCTGGAGAGATACTGGTTCCAGTGGCTGAATCGAACGAATTCGAGGACCCTGCCGACTTTGTGGCGAGACTCCGGAGCCACATGGCATCCATTCGACCCGTTCCAGCTTCACGACACTCGGTTCCATCTACATTTATTTTTAAAGACCTGGCTACTTCCTCGCACGTATTTTTGCGAGACGATACTGTCCGTCGCCCCTTACAGCCCCCTTACAATGGTCCTTATCAAGTTATTGAACGGGCCACTGACGGCAAAACCATCACCATTGATGTTAAGGGCAAGACCGTTGTTGTCAGCGTCGACAGACTCAAACCAGCCTACGTCGACAATTCTCCACCTTTAGATTCTTCACCACCGACTTCTCCATCTCAGCAACCACCTGACTCTTCCACAACAGCTACTGTCCCTACAACTACAACTCTGTTACCATTTTCCACAACTCAATTAGCACCATCTCCAACCACAGATCAGCCTAAACAACCGTACACCACAAGGTCTGGCAGACGTGTACATTTTAAAAAGTTCGACGATTATTATGTTTAATTATTTAAATTTTAAAGTAACCTTGAAATTTCGTCGGGTTGTCTTTCTCCGTGGGGGGGTGGTGTGGCGAACCATAAATAATTATTATTTTATATTTAAATATGGTTCTGCCGCATGGCAATACTGTGTCATTCAAAAAGGAAATGGCAATGCCAAAATGTTGGCAACATTATAACTTACTTCCGCAAAACTTTTATTACCGGCGCCATGCCTTTGTAATTTAGCTAACCCTTTTTTGTGTGTAAAAACTAATTAAACTTGTTAAAACTCACTAACAAAAGTGCAATTACATGTGGGGACCAAATAAACAATTATTACATTAACGGAGTCGTTTAATTGTGCACGTCCCCCATAAATGTATATCAAACGTACCTTACTCCTTCCCCTGTTAGGGATAAAAGTATACTTTATTATTTTATATGTGCTTCCCCTGTTCTAGAGAGTTCCAGCGATCAATCGAGATGCAGCTCGTGATAGCGATAATAAGTTAGCATGCGTATGTATGCGGCCGCCCGCGCAGGCGGGCCGGGCCGCGCGCCGCGCGCCGCGCGCCGTGGTGACACATTGTGTGTGGTTATTACACCGATACGGATCACAGAGACGATGTACTTACTTCCGCAACAACACGACAAACATGTTTATCTTGTACTAGCTGTGCCCCGCGGCGTTACCCGCGGTTTAAGTGATATATAATAAAAGACTGAAAAGTACCAATAATGAGTCAAAACGGGACGATACATGGTTCTATAATGGTTTATGGTAGTGATGATGATGAATGTAATTTACATAGTAGCATATGCTATCCGTTCTTAAAACAACGTCGAAACTCCCAAACTTGTATCTATAAAGAGTCAGGAGTTCTTTCAGCACCTTCCGAACCATGGTATACCTTGGTGAAAAATCTTACTTGTTGGTCGCATATGCTTAGAATACTGCTCACGAAACCGAAGTCACCACATGTTTCCATATAAATTTTGAGGAGTTACCTCGATTTCTTATGGATCCCTTCATCAGGTCACCATTTTTATGAATAAAGTACCAAATTGGCATGATACCCTATACACCAAAAGAAAAATTTGGAAAATCGGTTCACAAACGGCGGAGTAATCGTTGAACATAACGGACCCGGTCAACTTCGTATCTCACTTCCCTTCTAAGTCCTAATATAATCCTTCCCTGGACTTCCACGAACATTTCAGTACCAAAATTTGCCAAATCGGTTCAGCCGTTTTCGAGTTTTAGCGAGACTAACAAAATTGAAAATCCGTTTTTATTGATATGCGGTATAAATTACAATATCCAAACGTTTGAGAATATGCGTGCAGACTGCTAGTGCTCGGTTAGTCCGAAGCCCGCTGTTGGAATTTTAGTACCCACTAGTGGACGTGGTACTTTGCATCGGATTCTTAAACTTCGAAAGCGCGATTCAAGGTTCTCCGCTGTTTGATCCGTCATCCGTCATCCGCTACACACCTCAATGAAATATAGGAGCAGCCTAAAAGGGTTTCTAAGTCACAAGTCACAGCCCACAGGCTGCCACTGTCTATGGACTATAATGCATTGTGACGAAGATACAGTATCTTACGTCTGCTATGATAACGTTAAAAAAAACTCTAAAGTCTTTACCGTCATCGTTATCATAGATAGACACTGCGTTAGTTTACGACCGGAAGCCGAGAAGGAAACGGCCTGGTAACCTTCACATAGACACAAATACTTCCGAAAATAAAATCCTTCCTGGACTGTCAATCGTCATGCAAATTACACGCGCCCTCGTCAGGTCGTGTTTCTACTCCTCCTGCCACAATATAAATATAACATGCAGTAGATCATAATATTATAGTTTAATACTCATGCTAGACCCAAATCAGGCTCACGCACGTCTTATGACGATTTCAGAATTATTTGAAGTAGCAAACCTTGTCTCTTAGTTGAGATAACTCGATTCGAAGAATATATTTTGCTGTGTTAACCTATCTGTATGATATCTTTTGTTTTGCGTCGTCACTAACGTCGTCAGAATCCAATAAACATATATCAAAGCTATAGCTATATACTCGGGAAGAATGGCAGGCTGGACTTGCGACTTGCGAGTGTCCAACGGGACGGGCTGTCATCGCTCGCCATCAGGTGAAAAATGGTCCGAGGTACGGTCGCCCCTAACAATGGTACATTACTATTTGAAACAATACCTAATATTAAATACCTGCAGACCGAAAGCGATCGTAAACGTCATTTACACAGCGTTATGACTTATGTCGCAACTCGCACACGATCATAACAATACTTTTCTTTGTAAACGTATTCAATAATAATAATAATAATATATATATATATATATATATATATATATATATATATATATATATATATATATATATATATATATATATATATATATATATATATATATATATATATATATATATATATATATATATATATATATCGCATGCTTAATGGAACACTGACCCATTACTAGATAGGTCAGAATTGAGTTACGTTTTGAAGCAGGCGTCTTTTAACGCCATCTACCGTCTACAGTTTGAATTAAGTCGAAGTTACGCATGGTTCCTGTCCAAGCGATATATGCGTCTCTTTCACTCTTATAGGATCTCTCAGTGTGTTTGCGTCGAATAGCGACTCATGCCAGTTTGCGTCAAGCATTTGTGCAGTGAACATATTATTATGTAATAGAACGAAGACCCAATAGTTGTTGCGTCAATTTACGACTAAATTCAAAGGTAAGTTTCTTCAAATTGCATAATCTTATACTGTCAAATTAATATTTAGGTCAGTTTACTACTAATTTTCGTTATATATTACGTTAAACATTCAGTTTTAAGTCAGTTTATCATTAAACGATTTTATATTTTTTGAGGCCCATCACGAGATTAGTCAGTTTACTATTAAAATCTATCCATTGTTACTGATAACACTGTGTAACATTCAAATATGAGTCTGTTTACTACTAAAAGTTTTCCTTACTTTGGAGTCGCTATAGTAGTTGAGTTTTTGTTTGATAAAAGATAATGTTACATGATGCGTATTTTTTTTTTCTTTTCTGTATTTTTAAATTTTAGGTCATTATTTCTTTAAAAACTGGGTACAATCTTTTAATTATAAATGGGGCATAATTATATTAGTCTGTATGTTTTAGGTATATAATGGCATCCAACAGGTCGAAAAAGATGATTGAGCTTGCTCAGACTCGAAACCCGGTAGCACGAACGGCAACAGAAGTTATAGAACATGAGTCGGGACCATCATCTGCAATGGAGGTATCAATTTTAATAGTTAGCTACCACTTTTGAGATTTTCTGCAAATAAAAATGTTGTTCGTCTTATCAAAATGTAGCTACTCACAAAAAATTTGCTTGATAGTAATAAAAAAAAAAATCGAGGGCTCCCGTACTATTTGTATTAGTCTTATTATTTTGTTAGATACTAATTAAATATTATGTTGCTTTATAGATGTTTGCTGATATTATAACAAACAAGCTTGAAAATCAGCCTTACCCTAATGTAAATGAATGTTTTGAAACTGTGGAACCGGCTTCAGCCATAAACGAAAATCATCTTCATAATACCACAGTCACCCACGATTTTACTGATGAGAGACATTCAAAATCAGAAAATAGCGATATCGACTTAAGTGATCATGATTCATCGTACAAGCCTCCGTCTAAAAAGCGAATGCCAAAACCAGTATATCCAAGTAGATCAAATTCATCAAGAAGTTCCTCGTCTTCTACGTCATCTTCTTCCTCATCGTCTTCAGGATCTTCCAGCGATATTTCCGATACAGATTCTAGTGATGAACAGAACAAAACACAAGCAAATATAGTTCAGGTAACTGCAGAGATACAATCAGAGCAAATAAACATTGATGAACCTGCAACAACAGAAGCTTCATTAAATCAAGAAATTCCAGAAAATACTACACCACAAGAAGTAAAAAAGAAGGGAAGAAAACGTAAACGAAATGAAGAAAGTTGGAAACAGAATAGAGCTAAAAGTCTGAGAAATTCTGGCAAATCATACGTGAACAAGAAAAATAAAGCAGTAAAACCTCGTTCTGTTCAACCACCCTGCGGTGATAAATGTAGACTCAAATGCTGTGAGAAGATAACTGTAGATCAAAGACAAAATATTTTTGATATGTATTGGAGACTCGGCCACGTTGATGCTCAAAGAGCTTTTATTATGTCTTGTATGAGCAATATTACTCCAAGATATAAATATACAAACGCTCGTAATCCAAGAAATTGTAATCAAGCATTCCATTTTTTAATAGAAGGGCAGATGGTACGAGTCTGTAAAACGTTTTTTATAAAAACTTTGGATATTTCTGATCGAGTTATACGTACTGTCAAAAGAAAAATAAATGAACATGGAATGCTAGCACAAGATCTAAGAGGACAGCACGGCAACCATGTGACGGTTGATGAAGAACTTATTAGCGATATCAAACAGTTCATTGACGCAATACCGAGAATAGAATCTCATTATATTAGGCAATATTCTACTCGTGAATACATTGATGGCAGTAAGACAATTGCAGATCTCTACAGGGATTTTAAAGACAATCAAAACAAAAATAACAAAATAGCTGGTAGGTATTGTACTTTTTATAAAGTATTCACAGAAGAATATAACATTGGATTTTTTCGTCCTAGAAAAGACCAATGCGATTTGTGTTTGCAATACCAAAACTCGACGCCTGAACAAAAACTATTGCTCAAAGAATCGTATGATACCCACCTAGAAGAAAAAACACTTAGCCGCGAAGAGAAACGCCATGATCGCTGCAAAATAGACGATTATAATAAAGTTCTTGTCTTTGATCTGCAAGCTGTTCTGCAATCTCCTAGAGGTGATACCTCAGGATTTTATTATAAATCAAAATTAAATAGTTACAATTTTACAATTACTTTGTTAAACAAAAAAGTTGACAGCCAAATTAAAGACTCGTATGATGATGTACACTGCTTCTTCTGGAATGAAACCGATGCTAAACGCGGAGCCAATGAAATCGGATCGTGTTTACTACAAGTTTTTGAGAAGCTCTCGACAGAGTCACCAAATGGCAATGATTGTAATTTAATTCTTTATTCTGACAATTGTACCGGTCAAAACAAAAATAAATTTATAGTAGCACTTTATTTATATGCAGTCACACATCTTAATATTAAATCTATAACACATAAGTTTTTAATTAAGGGTCATACACAGAATGAAGGTGATAACATCCATAGCCTAATAGAAAAAGAAATAACTAAAAATCTAAAGTCCGGACCAATTTATTCCCCTCACCAATATGTGGCTATAATGAAAAACGCAAAGAAGTCAGGCAAGAAATTTTTAGTACATGAACTGACATTTGAATCGTTCTTAGACTTAAAAAAACTTCAAGAAGATTGGGGTTCTAATTTTAACATAACTAAAGACGGGCAAACTGTTTTATGGAATGACTTAAAAGTAATAAAAGTGAGCAAAGATACACCTTTTACATTTTTTGTTAAAACCTCGTACAAAGATAGTGATTACCAGGAAGTGAGGGTTAGAAATAAAAGGAAAAAGATGCTTCCTCTGAGTGACATTGTACTAAAAAATGTTTACATGAATAAGCAAGAACTTAGTGAGAATAAAAAGAAAGATTTGAGAGAGCTGTTATCAAAAAAATTGATCCCAAATTTTTATTCGGATTTTTATAACTCTATTATTTAATGGTAATATATTATATGTATAATATATACATATTATAATATAAATATATTATAATATCTTAAGATTAATTCTTATTACATAATAACTAAAGTTTACTTAAAAGAAGGTTCCTAATAGTTGTTTTTTAGTTTTTTAGAAGTTTATATTTTATGTTTTTACCTAAGTGAGTTTATTTTTATAAAGTAACATAAGTATTAAGTTTATAATAATTATAATATTTTGGATACAACGTATTTTTCAGACTGATTTATAGAACTTAAGTTTAAAGAAGACTGATCCGTTAGCATTAATTGTTATTTTTATCTGCTAAATGTGAAGTTTGCTGTAATAAAAGACTGATGATTGTATTTTTGTCTTTTGATTAATTAAAAAACAACAATATTTTGTTTATGTACGGTCCGCTAATTTGAATAAAGTGACCCAATTTCTAAATATGTTTTCCTCAAAAAATCATATATCGGCTAAATACTGAATTGGTCATCATAATTAGAACATTATTAAAACTGAAACAGACTTAAAACTGAATGAGACATTTGGATTTTAAAATGTTTGATTTACTTTTTATAAAATAAAGACTTAACTCAAAACATACTTTTTAAAATATTTTTTTAAAATAGATAGAAGTTATTTCCAGATTTTTTTTATATCAGTTCTCTTCGATAGTAAACTGAAGATGTTAAAAATACAACCATTCATGATTTACATAAATTCGTTTTATTATTATACATCAACAAGTACGACAAGTCCTCATAACAAAAACTTCTTTTGCGATTTCCC
Source organism: Cyaniris semiargus (assembly GCA_905187585.1). Classification (NCBI taxonomy): domain Eukaryota; kingdom Metazoa; phylum Arthropoda; class Insecta; order Lepidoptera; family Lycaenidae; genus Cyaniris; species Cyaniris semiargus. The sequence goes on from LR994558.1 coordinate 16,885,569, forward strand.
AAAAATCATCTTTTTAGAGTTAAGTCACTATTCCACCAAGCATGCGATATATATAATACGGTTGTGGTTGTGTGTTATAATATTAATATGAGCTCTTTTGTTATGTAATACGGTTTACGCGGTGCATAATATGGATCAGTCTGTTTGTCGATTCATCCAGATTGTATACCGTATAAAGTTTAGTTATACAGAAGGCAATGACGCGTAGTAGATGTATGAGGGTCAATTCAGACCGCAACGCGACCCGTAGACGCATTTCTAAATTTGTACTGAATTGACAGTCTTGCATTCCTTTGTACAGACTACAAGCTACAAGGGTAGCAGACACGACGTACTTAACACTGTGAAAGTAGTGGGGGTAAGAAATCATGAATTTGCAAAGCAGGTAGGTAGGTGGGGCAGGCAGGTAGGTGGGTAATATACGTGGGAGAGCCATGCTTCGGCACGAATGGGCCGGCTCGACCGGAGAAATACCACGTTCTCACAGAAAACCGGTGTGAAACAGAGCTTGCGCTGTGTTTCGCCGAGTGAGTGAGTTTACCGGAGGCCCAATCCCCTACCCTATTCCCTTCCTTTCCCTCCCCTATTCCCTTCTCTTCCCATCCCGACCCTCTCCTATTACCCTATTCCCTCTTAAAAGGCCGGCAACGCACCTGCAGTTCTTCTGATGCTGCGAGTGTCCATGGGCGACGGAAGTTGCTTTCCATCAGGTGACCCGTTTGCTCGTTTGCCCCCTTATTTCATAAAAAAAAGGTAACTCTTTCAGCGCTGCTACTTTTAAGAATACTCTATACAAGGGACATTTACCTAATAGTAGGTTGCCAACCGTCCTGTTTTCCCATGGATATAATATGTCCTAGTTTTCGTAGTGTCCTGGGTAGCTACCTAGTACTTAAGTTTAAAAATTGCGAACAAAAAAAAAACTGTTTTAACTGTATTGTTTTATTGAAATTGTCTTAAAAGATGTTTCATGGTATTACAGATGTTTCAAACAAGCTGGACCCTTTGGAATTGCGCCGAGATGTGGCGTCGCTCTGCATCCTCTATCGGTTGTAACTTGTATCATCATACTTCCTGCAAGTGCAACTTTTCGCCATACTTAGTAAGTAATTATTGGTGCTTTAAGAGCCCCCGTAGATTACAGACTATTAGTCGGCCGATAGTTTGACCAAATTGGAGGTTCAGTACATAATACATTATTATCGGCCGATACAAGTCGTTTAGTGTGCGCACCTTCATACATCTTCGTGCGACTAAAAGTCTGCAGTCTGCGGGGGCTCTAACATTGACCGCCTCAGATTCTTGTCCAAGTGACATTATAACATTCAGCACTAAACACCGTAGCTGACATAATAAATAATACATGCCTGATATCACATAGGTACACTCTAGAATACACGTAGGTACATTCTTGTTTTTTTTTATCAAATCTCACAATAAACTATATTTTATTGCTTATTTCCCAGAACCGCCTTAAAATGCGTATTAATTTATTCTTAAAGTTAATAATATTACTTCCGCGTGGCACCTCAGCATTGTCCTCTCAAAATATTTTTTTGCTTTATGTGTCGTCGTCTCACTCGCTCACAGAGCTGTAAGGACTAAGGAGTTAGAGCCTGTCCACACGGCGCGTTGCGTCAGCGTTGCGTCGACGCAGCGCTGCCGTTGCGTTGTTTTACATACAAATAACCAAGGTGTTCACACGGCGCGCTGCGTCGTGACAGCAGCGCGCAACACACACATGACGGACAGCAGCCCCCGAGACGAAGCGGGAGGGGGTGTTGACGTTAAGACTGCTTCGTAATAACGCTGCGCTGACGCAACGCGCCGTGTGGACAGGCTTTTAAGCATTAATTTACCTCTATATTGTCAAAGGTCGAAATAAGTCTAGAGTTTATAAGAATTTACATAATTTATATACGACACAGAATATTTATTTTGCTTCGATAGGGGTACTACAGAATATTTTTACCCTGATTCAAAAGGATAATAATATTTTATAATTATCTACTGTTTTGTATCTTGTAAAGCAATTCGTAACTCTAAAGGCTTTAAATGATACTCGTAAATGCATCGCCCTTCGTGATCGCGCTCGAGCCCCATCGTCCGGCGCAATGGGCACAGCGAGCCGCGAGGAGGAAAAGCGAACCCCAAGAAGTAAACGTCCAGCGCAGCGGCGAGGCCGGCCGGTCCGCGAGGCCGCGCCGACAGCGGTCACGTGACCGCACCTAAATTTCTCACTTTCCTTGTGCTGCGACAGGAAGTAGCGCCATTGTACTATTTTCGGTGCAGCATCATCGGCGAAACTCATCCAGACGCGGCGCAGGACACACTCCTCGGTTATTACAGTTTCTAAGCGGAAAACCCCAAATTCACGTTGAAGTACTTCGCAGGGTGACCCGCGTACCCCGCTCCCTACGGTGTGCTCAGTGGCGCCAATTACTCACAATTCCGGCGGCCCATTTATTACAATTATTGATATCGCTATTGAAATGTTTTGTTTTTGACTTGCCTTTATTACACCGAGTAGTTTGATTGTTGTTCTCAGCAAACTTCCTATAATAAAAGTAATTCCATTGAAGTTCTCGCATTGAGTAGATACTACATACTACATAGTAAGTTACTAAGTACATAAAGAAGCCTCTCAAAAGTGACGAGTAAGTCAGTGGTCGCGTGGTCGGGCTGGTCGGGCTGGTCGGGCTGGTCGGGCTGGTCGGGCTGATCGGGCTGGTCGGGCTGGTGGGGACATATACTTATATTCAACAAACTCTCTCATAAAAGTGGTCGCGACGCAGTGGACAGTGGACTCTATCGCTGTGATATCCAATTGACTCCAATTATAAAATTTTATTGCGCATTTCGATAACGTCTTTATTGTAATTGTCTACTGCGGCTGGAAGATCAATACCATGATTCTCGTTATCTAGCCGTACTCGTATTTTGAGGCTATATATTAGTCGATATCTTCTACCTACATCTCGTCCAAGGATTAGATATCACTATCTAGTAGTTTTATCTCACTTCAATTGAATATTTTCGAAGGGTCGGGGAGTGCATTCTTTCGCATATTATTCGCGTCCCACGTATTCGCGCTCGTAGTCATCGACTGGTCAGTGACTAGACAAACGTTACGCAACGTTCGATACGGCCAAACGGTCTCAGTGTCACATCGTTGACAATAAGGGTGGACATCAGTTCCGGCGACCACGACTAACACGCAGCTCAGCCAGACGTGTAACATAATAATGTGTGTAACCCGTAGTTCCCGCTCGCCGTTGACGGCGCAGACCATGTCGATGATGGCACTTTTCCACGATTAATTTACCGCGAAAATTTGCAAAGATTAGCACGAACCACCTCGTAGCATGGTTGCCTACTTGACAGGCAAATGTATGCAGGCGCAGTCACGCCAGCCGCCAGCCGCCAGCCGCATGATAGGGAGCGATAACTTCTCGCTCCGTCTGGTTTCATAATATTGTTTAGTAATTAGTGTCGAGCCTCAATTGATAGAGCCCCGCGTCGCGTCACCTTCACCCCGATACTCAGCCCTCGCGCCCGCAGCGCGGTGACATGTCACACGACCATCGTCAATACACTCCGCATACGACTCTAGCGGGTGTCGTTCTAGCTACGAGAAGAGGCTTGCGACTCGCATAATGCATTGGGATTTGGGACCTCGCAAGGCGGAACAGAAATAAATTAGTCGTAAAACAACCGCTCGGAGCTGTAAACGAACGAATCGAATCATTTATTGGAGTTCCTCTGAGTATCGGCGCCGGCCGCCGGGACCGCAATAAAACAAGCGAGGATTACCACTTCATCGAGAGGTTGGAGTGCCCGACACGATATTAAGCGTGAAGGTCGCGCAGTACATAAACTAGTATTTATAGCCCCGGGACGAGGGCGGCCGCGGCATGCGGGTGCGGGTCCGACTCCCCAGATAACACCTGTCTGCCGTTACATTACGAGGCGACACCGACTGCAGGGGCGATTAGCCAGCCCGCAGCCCCGTCACAATCGCCCGTTGATCTACTTCACTCCCGCCGCTACTGAGATTTGAGGCTAACCTACCGAAGCGATCAATAGCGATTTATGCGGACGAGTCAGGAAAATCACTAACTTCATAATTATTTGAAATAATATTCCGTAATAAATATTATATTTGTCCTTATATTTTAAGGGCACCCAGTAACAGCGATTATGTAGTACTGCTAAAGTTATAATTTTATAAATAACAACGAGCCGTAACTCGTAACCCATCTCGGTTTTCCTTCCCGCACCGCCGCGCCGCCGCGCCGCGTCGTTTGTCCGTGAGCATTACCGTTATCTGGTATTTGTAATGGAAAATTGTATTGATGTTTATCAGCTGACACAAAGGAGGCATTAGCGGCTCAGATACTAGATACAGGAGATACGGCAGATAGCGCGATACGGAGGCTGCGGCCTGCGTTAGCGCGCTATCTGTTGTTGTCGGCGATCAGCTGTCGATGCGGCGGTAATCTCCTGACGAGATCCCGTCGATTTCGGACGCTCACCCACCGGTCGAGTGGCTCGTGTCATATGACTGCCGAGCGGTCACCGCAGCCTCCGACTACTAAAACTGCCTCGGTTTCAGTTCCACTTATTTTAATGCATGTCTTAAAATAGGTCTCATCCCCGGCCGGTCGTGTGAGCAATGGTGCCCTTTCGAGGTCGCTCGAGCAAAGTGCCGCTTGACGCTTCATTATACGACATATTATGCTTTTAAATTGCTTCGGCACGAATGGGCCGGCTCGACCGGAGAAATAATATAATAATAATAATAATAATGTTATGGATACGGACACGTGGTGCCATCTAGCGTCAAACCAGCGAAACTGATCAGGGAAACACAGAAAACATAAATCCCCTACTTTATACTAGATGGCGTTAGGTGTATGTTTACTTACGCGTATTTTCTAGAAACATCCCACAGTTGTTTACTTGTTTACTTGTTTACGGTAATCGGGGAAAGAACTTTCTAGAATTCGTCTCGCCATATAAATAGCCGCAGGTAGACGGCCCGGCAATGAAGTTTCATCTGAGCGATCTTCGAGGCGACTTCGAAGTGAAAACAAGTGATCAATAGTGAGTGAACCAGTGAACCTACGACTCGGCTACGACCTAGGACTATCTAGTGCTTAGTGTTTGGACTTGGTGATTTGTGTGAGCTAGTGTCAGTGCTAGTAAAGTCTTTATAAGAGTCAGCAGGTCTTTTTCTCCAAATCCCTCGAACCCTAACACGTAACAATAATATAATATCTATGGACGCTTCACATCACGTCAGTCTGGCCCCGTGGTAAGTACCTGATGGACTTGTGTTACAGGTACCAGACAACGGAAATATATTTAATACTTTTATACTATACATATATTTAAGACTTTTATTATATTATACACATATTTAATACACATCCATGACCCAGGAACTTTGAAAAAGTTTTTATTCCGTTGGCGGGATTCGAACCCGCGACCCCCGGCTTGAGCTACCAACAGCCCACCAACTGAGCCACAGAGGTCGTCTAACCAAAAAATACCACGTTCAAACAGAAAATCGGCGTGAAACAGCGCTTGCGCTGTGTTTCGCCGAGTGAGTGAGTTTACCGGAGGCCCAATCCCCTACTCTATTCCCTTTCCTACCCTCCCCTATTCCCTTCTCTTCCCATCCCTACCCTCCCCTATTACCCTATTCCCTCTTAAAAGGCCGGCAACGCACTTGCAGCTCTTCTGATGCTGCGAGTGTCCATGGGCGACGAAAGTTGCTTTCCATTAGGTGACCCGTTTGCTCGTTTGCCCCCTTTATTTCATAAAAAAAAAAACTGTACCTCGTTTCAGTAACAAACAAATAAATAAAGCGCCCAGTGATCATTCGGAGCACTCACCTAGGTGTCCGAAGATATCAAACATCGTTTAGGTAATAAATAAATAAATAAAACTTTATTTCATACTAATTTTGTCCATAAATTTATTAGTGACAGTTATAGGTCTACCAGAATCTGATGGCAAAAAGTGAGAAAATAAATCGACTCTAGCAATACCGGGGTAATTGGAATAAAACATTTTGATCCTTTTTTTTTCTTATAGCGGCTGATTCTGTGTGTTAAACATGCAAATATAAAAATTTATCCAATGATCAAGGATATTTTTTGGAAATCTGCTGTCAAAAATTGCCATCAGATTCTGGTAGACCTATACTAACAATTAGCTTATATAAGTATGTTAGTAGTGTTAGTAGTAGTCAGTATTCTTATGACATTAAGCCTAGATCCCTATCTCCAATCTTCATATAGTGTTTTTGAATGGGACAGTCTAATTTAGAGGCAATATTTGGCCCCGACGTATTTTGCCATCGGCATCTTGTCCGGCTGTTCGACGAGTCGTGTCAGTGGGATCGAACATTTGGTGGCTTTGACATTGTCGGGGGTCTGGGCGCATTTCCCGGCGGCCTCCACATTGACCGGGCGAGGCCGGTGCGGCGCCCCCGGCGCACCGGGCCGCGGGCGCTGCCGCTGCGGGTACGCGCCGCGTGTCTCCCTCATGTCACTGATTACAGCGCCTCGGCTGCTGTTTGCTGCGGTCTTTGTCTATTTGTCTATAGTTTTCTGTGGCCCCGAGCGCACGAGGAAAATAAACATTGTTTCAAAAATTGCGTCTTCTCTATAATTTAATCCATTCCGTAGATAAGGCATAGCAATAAAATGAGATTTTTCTCGCGAATACCCGCAGTACTACTCGCTACCTCCTTTTTTATTCTTTGAATTTTAATTAATTCTAAAATTAACGTCAGATAATCACCGAAAATGTGTGTGTCACACGACATAGTTTTATTACCCTAGTGGCTTTTCATTTTGACATACTCCAGTCGGAGCAAGTCAAAATAAAAAGCCGAAAAGAAAAAAAAAATTGGTCGCAGGACCAATTAAAATACCATTTTCAGGCCCCACAGAAATCATAGAGTTACTACTAGAGGGGAATTAATTTTATGTTATGTTGGTACTGTGCGCAGTGTTACATGTTTAAACACCTTAAATATGAGGTAAATCTGAGATTTGAATAGTTAATTAGTCACATGACTGCGAAAAGTTGTTCGCGTCAGGGCCGGTCGTAGACGCCGCGCCGCGCGCCGCAGTGTAGAGAGTAGAGACTACGTCAGTACCGCGGCTGAATGTTGTTGGTCTCATCTACATAGTAGATACTAGGCTACGAATAATAAAAACTAAGGAAACGTAACTCCCATAATATTACCGTTTTAAATTTGGTTCCTTTCGAACTGTCATGTAACGTCCCCGAAGATCATATAATAAATGCCTTCCTCGAGTTCCAGGCGATAATAAGAGCAAATAAGACCATAAAGCTCTTGACCTGCAATAAGATTATGCAGGCCTATCAGCGAAAAAATCAAAAGCTGTTAGAAGTAAGACTCGAGGATGCAAAAGCTGCCATATACGACAATGTCACCTCTACAATAATTGCCGGGGCGATGACAGGGCAGTATATGGCGGCATTAAGTGCCGACTGCGGGTTCGTGGTTCTGGACGAGGATGAGACAAAACGCACGGGAACACTCAAATTTATTACAACATCTGAGGATCCAATAGTGGTAATAGCGGAATGTACCAGAATAATGCTGGAAGACAGGATACTAGAAATGGCAGAAGTCCTATCTGGGGATCCCGAATCCAGCATGGACTGGGACATATTCGCGAAACCCATCAACTACTCGTGGGTAAATGGGGTTCCTGGATGTGGGAAGACAACTTGGATCATTAATAACTTCAATGAGGAAACAGACGTTATAATAACAACGACGATCGAAGCAGCCAAGGATCTAAAGCAAAGGCTATCGCTACGAACTGGCAACAAAGTTAAAGATAAAGTTCGTACCATGGCCTCTTTGCTGGTAAATGGGACAAAAGTAGCCTACAAAAGGTTGATAGTTGACGAGGCCCTCATGAACCATTTCGGCTCAATCGTCATGGCGAATCAGTTAACAGGCGCCAACGATGTCATCCTCATTAGAGATATTAACCAACTTCCGTTTATAGAGCGTGAAAACCTCTTTAAACTTAATTACACTCGTCCAAACCTGGTAACCAGCATCACCCAGGAGTTGTTTTGCACACACAGGAGCCCTATGGATGTGGCATACGCCCTAACTATGGTCTATAATAACATCTATTCATCGAAGGAAATTGTGCGGTCCCTAAAGCTAATGAAGTATACAGGAGCGAGAATACCTAAAAACGATCTAAATACCCTGTATCTTGTCCACACATAGGAGGAGAAAGCAGCCCTTACTAATACAGGCTATGGATCGGGAACGGACTCTCGCGTCCTCACAATCCATGAAGCTCAGGGATTAACGAGTCCTTCGGTGATCATCATACAGACCAAGTCCCGAAAGCTGGCAATCCATGACAGCGTTCCTCATGCAGTTGTAGCTATATCCCGGCACACTAACACCTGTGTCTATTACACTGACACTGATGGAGACGCTGTGGCAAGCTTCATAAAAAGAACCACGGAGGTGTCAGCCGAACACATAAAAGATTATACAACATAAAAATGGCTATAAAGGACAGGAACGATAAAGTCTTAAGCCACATAGCGGGTCGTGACCTGTGATCCTCAGAGGTCGGCAAAAATAAAATACCAACTAATAAAACGTAAACCTTATAACACTAACTTAGTCCTAAATAGATTGTTAATACCCAAGTGTGGACCACGGACTGGTCAGTGGGATCGACAGAGCCTCGCCCTTCCCAAGAATTCACATATTGCAGCGTTGGGAAGGACACGGTCCAGGCGATTCCACTGGCTGGCATCTGGTAGATTCGACACAGAACGATATCTCTTCAACACCCTAGAAACTCCACCCAGCTTGAGTGACCCCTCTCCACCAAGCCAATGTCACAACATCTAAAGGCAAAGGGTGGAGCAGCAGAAAATCTAAGGAAATCGAAAAATGTCGGATCTATAACTGGCCGCCACACTGGGACCACACCGTTCAAAACATTAATATTATAATTATGTAATTTATAAAACAATAAATATATATTTATTTATTATATGTATAATATATTATAATCTATTCTATTATATATAAAAAGAAAAAAAAAAGTCCATGGCGTGATGGACTACAATTAATTAAAATTAAAAATATTATTTCAATTATCCTTGGTGCGAAAAATCTAAATAATAAAATAACAAAAAAAGGATATGGGCGAACAGCCCATAGACGGCCCCAATTTTATTAATATAAAAAAAATTAAGAAAAAAAAAAAAAAAAAACGTCAGCCTGATACCGCTAAAGACCACCTAAATATTGCATGTATTGAAAATGTGTACCTAGGTCATAGGTACACATTTTTGACAAGTATTGTAGAACATGTTTTTTGACGGCGTTACTCCTCCTTAGTTTTTATTATTCGTAGATACTAGGTATATCTATACTAATATTATAAAGCGGAAGAGTTTGTTAGTTAGTTTGTTTGTTTGTTTGTTTGAACGCGCTAATCTCAGGAAGTACTGGTCCGATTTGAAAAATTCTTTCAGTGTTAGATAGCCCATTTATCGAGGAAGGCTATAGGCTATATTTTATCACGCTAAAACTAATAGGAGCGAGAAAATAGAGGAAAATGTGGAAAAAACGGGGGAAATTTTTTGAAAGGGCTTATCTCATGAACTACTAAGCAATTTTTCTGTTATTTGGGTCAGATAAGAAGTAGACCACGTGAAGGATCATAGGCTATTTCTTGTAGACTGATTTGTCTGTGAAATATCTAATTTACGCGGGCGAAGCCGCGCGGAACGTCTAGTATATCATATATCATTAATGTGTACAGGGTGTAACAAAACAAAATGATAATACTTTAGGGTGTGTATGTGTCCCCTGTATAAAGTTCACTGTAAAAATAGCAGCGCCGAAAGAGTAACTTTAATTTAACTTTTGTTCAGTAAAATTCACGACGCCGCCGGGATGCTTGCTCATACAAATTCTAAAAAAATTTGCTCTTTCAGCGCCGCCGCTACTTTCACAGCGAACTCTATACACACCCTAAAGTATTATTACTTAGTTTTGTTCCACGCTGTATATAGCAGCCCTATGGCATGACATTTACTCCATCTCTTAAGTCGAGATAAGAAACAAGTACAAGTGCGGCGCAGTCTCGTGACTATACCAGTATTATACGCGGTTACAAATATTGAATCAACTTTATCCACAAGTAAACAAACAAAAGGTCGAATTCGACCAAAATATCAAGTGACTGTACATTCAATTTTTATCATTAAGTATAATAAAAACATAGAAGTAAATAAATATTAAGATACGTACCTACTATTCTAGCATTTTTGTCTCTCTATTGTCTGTTTGTTGACTCTATGATTCAATTCCGATTACAATTTACAACTACCGAGTGTTGCACAAGTTTTGCATCGATACCTGATTAGAGTTAAGTAATTGACGTTCATTTGTTTTAATAAGTATGTTTAAATATTCAAGTTTATTGCAACTGACATATGCATGTGGAGGCCCTAACGACATTCACAAGGATGTGAGCGCGGGAAAGCCCGCGCAGCGAGCGATACGTGCACACCGACGTTTTAACTGCGAGTTTACCTCGAACGCTTGGCGAGATGGCACCGAGATTGAGGTAAACCGGCAATATTATGACCTGATATCAATCTGATAAACCCTCGTGGCCGGGTAAACGTTGCGAGCCCGACCGAAGGAATTAACTCATAACACGGAGCTGGTGGTACTCAAAAGGGGCAAGCGAGTTTTTTTTACTTGTAAAGTAGATAACGGCTTAACATTAAATACACGTAACTTTCAATTTCAACACGTAGTCGCTAGTGAAGTCTCACTTCTATGAGTACCGGATCCACGCAATATTTGCATTTTGCGTCGAGATTTCGTGTGGGAGCGCTCCGAACAATGAGACCGCGCCGAAATTGTATGAGAGCGGCGCGGGTTCACATGATCAACTATAATTACCTTTTTATATAAATTAAACAATGGCCATTTACATATTAATGTTTAGCCACGGAGTCAGCCGCCCCGCGCCGCGCCGGGCTCGAGTCGCGAGCGCCGCTCGACCGTGACCAACTCGACGCGCGACGGTGTCTCTGCAGCCGAGATAGACATTACTGTGATCTGTCCTAACTCCTAGCACGAGTCGCGGCGATGCACGACGAGTTCCATGTAGACAGCTTCTCAGCTTGTCGCTATTGCCCGCATTATGGTCCAAAGCTGCGAAAGGAGGACCGGAGCACAAAATTTCTGGGAAATTACGAGAACAGTAGTGACAACGTAGTTTACCTCGATAGTCGCGATAATTCCTAAACATACATAACATGAGCATCTACTCGAGTAGGTTATTTATCGTCGTACATCCACCGAGTACTCGTAAGATAGATTTTACAAAACACAACTCCTAAAGGTTCTTATCTCGAGTGGCTCGAGTTTGATTGTTATGTTTGGAAACTTTAGTAATGACAATCGACGGAAAATTTAAGTGGCCAGTGGAAAAATGATTCACGAGAAATTCCCGCGACACCGGCCGCCACCACTTCCTCGTCGGTCGGTACTAACTACTAACACGAAGTGTTGCGCAACAGTCGCCTCAGTTACTGGAGTTGTTGTGCGAAATCGTAACGATTTATGTTGTCTTTCTCTCTGCAACTGAAAAAATTGCCGTAGGTCGTTTTACATCGGCGTTAGGCATTCGAGTACTCTACAAATACAATTTCCTACGTACTTAAGAGGCTACAGCTATTTCCTACGTTGAACACATTTTATTAGTTACATATTACGACGCCGAAGCTTGCAAGCTTGTAATGAATATATTATATATACTTTATAATATAATAAATCAAGGAATAATCTTTCTATCTCATAGCATCCAATACGGAGTTAATTTGGATCTGAATCAAAATCTATCAATCGGGATCATTGACCTTGACTAAAATGTCGTCGATACTTAGCAAATTCAAAATAGTATAGGAATTTACCATAGGGCATCTCTGAGTGATATGTCATTTGCGAAGTCTCAGTTACTGATGTTACCAATACCACCCTACTCGCCACGGTATAGAGTAGCAAAAACTTACGGTCGTTAAAAACAATTCCAAATATATCATTTTGATATTTTATCTTTTAATATATTTTTAATATCGTTGTTATAATTCGAGCTGATTAATACTTTTCACAGAACCGGCATAATTAAAATGTATTATTCATATTTTTCCTGCAGCTGATTTACTGCTGCGGCAGTAAAGTTTACGAGTTTAGTTTACGTCGCTTCAGCTGTAACGTTCTATTGAGTGCCATTAATGTTATTGATAGTGCTGGCGATGTTCGTTCACATATTATCATAGAAGATAGACATTTGCTATGGGACAGAGTAATATAATAATATTATAGTCCATTGTTTCGAATGTTAATAACGGGAGTACGCTACGAGCTACGGCGTAGCCCGCGCCGTAGCTCGTAGCCTCTACGACGCGTTTTTGTGGGTTTTCGGGACCAACATAAGATTATACAACCTTTCTTTATAATATCCTTTCATCTGTCACGAACTGTCAAACCATTTTCGATTTTTTTTTAATTTCCAATTACTCTCATTAAACTGATTAAGTTATCTAAAGAAATTACCATGAAAGCTATATATAATTTTTATATAATTAGAATTTTTAATAAATAAGCTATTAGTCGCAAATACATATAGTTTTATATTTGAAACAAAATACTAAATCGGTGGTCTGCAAAGTAGAAGAAGAAAGAACTTTTGAATAGTTTTAGAGTAAGACGCCCATTTTGGGCGCTTGACAGACGAGAGGATATGTATTATAATCTTTACATTATACATGTGTGGACCATCCACACATATACACGAAGATACTTCCTGAGTGTGTCATTACAGAAGATAAAGTATCGGCGTACTATGCGTATATCCATAATACTAACTACTACAACAAGTATGTCTGTCTAAATTACCCTAACCCTAAGTTTCTTAACCGATTCAGATGTTCTATACGGACTATGGAGATACTTTAAGTCCCGAGCGATATTCCGATCTATTCGAACGGAGTTAAGGACGACATATTCTATAGAATCGACGAAACGACCGATTAAAGTCGAGGTCAGGTTTTTAACATCGGAAGAGCTGCAGGTGCGTTGCCGGCCTTTTAAGAGGGAATACGCTCTCTTCTTGAAGGTTTGCAGGTCGTATAGGTCCGGAAATACTGCTGGTGACAGTTCGTTCCAGAGTTTTACAGTGCGCGGCAGAAAGTTACGCGAAAAACGCACGGTGGAAGACTGCCACTCATCAAGGTGACGAGGATGGTATATTTTTCGCGTGGGACGATGGCGAAATGTTGCAGATGGTATGATTCCGAACAATTCCTCAGAGCACTCCCCGTGATACAACCGATAGAGGATGCAGAGTGAAGCTACATCTCGGCGTAATTCCAAGGGGTCCAAGCTGTTTGAACTTTATGATACAATATAGTACTATTAGTTCCCCTGTGGTGCTTAAGCAATAGCCAATAACTTTAATTGCCCACTAACAAACAGAGTGAATAATTTTTTTTGCGAAAAGTTTTTTGTCTTAATCGGAAACATTCGCTGCGTAGTTATTTAATTCGCGCGTTGTTTTTTACACAAAGTTAAAACCTCAACGCTTACAATAACAGGTCCATTATATCCGGCGGTACTGACTAAAACCTGCCCATTGTTAATATTGCGACCGATTCACACGTCGTTAAATTAAACGGCCCTTTAGAACGCCTAGATTACCCGATATAGACGAGCGACGTAATCCGTGCCGACCGCCACCAGTGAGCGACGGGCCCGGGGGTTCCCCGGCTGCGGGGGCTCCTACGAGGGGAGCGGGCCGGGGGGAGGGGGAGGTGTGACGTCACTGCGCGGCGCTCCCGTCTCGACTCCCGTACACTCGCTAACAGTTAGCGGTTAGCTCAAGGTCAGCTAGTGAGTACTGAGATACTGGCTAACCGCAAACTGCTCGCGAGTGTACCTACATTGGGTTCAAACACTTTCGATTTTCCTGTTACCTGTAACCAGCCGTCCCCTAAAGTTTATTATTTACACTATTAGCAGGAAAGGTTTGTCGGTTTGTTTACTTGAGCCAAGTAGGTGCCTAAAGTACAAGGAGCATTTTGATGAAATATGCAGACATAGTACATGCTACCTCAGGTGGACCTCGGCCCGGGCACGTTGTTTAAGTTTTATTGCGGCATGCGATTCGGTTCCCGAGTGATTTCCACATTTACACGGGTGGAGGCACGGAAAAAGGCAGTTTAAAAATACATATAATGCACCCAATTCACAATTAAGAAAACCCATTACAATTTCCAGTATATCATTGTGAAACAGTTTAGTTCGCATTGATGTTGGGGCTACCTATAACAGGTAGGATGGGTATTTTTTCCTACTAGAATATTTTATTAGGCCCGAGATGTTCATAAGGAGCAATTAACATAAAATGTAGGTCCCTGGCCTAGTATAGAAGCTATTTGTCGCCTCGTATCAGTCGTTCCAAACAAATTAACAGTAAGGTAAATTGGCACGACCGTTACTCGTATCGTATAGCGGATGCCAGCTAGGATCGTTCGTTTGGAGAGGATCGACTCAGATAATCTTCGTAATCTCCTAGATAATATCATCGGTCGTATCTAATCTTCCAGTGTCATAACTCTTCCTACGTTTGAACAAATATAGCAATAATAATACGTAATAAGATTTTCAAATGAGTACCGCGAACGATTGAGAACGAATAAAATATGTGTAAATGTTGTGATCAAGGACGCCATGGCGCGGGCGGCGGCGCGCGGCGTCGCGTGCCGCTGCGGTGCAGAATAATATAATACATGAGTGTCACGGCGGGGGCGGGGGCGGGGGCGGGCTGGCACGCAGCGCGCGCTAATAACTGGCGATGGGTTACTTCTCAAAGGTTAAAGCCGAGAGACAGATAGTCGCGAGACGAAGTCGTCCCGCGAACCGCGGTAGCTTGTGGGCTACATATCGCTAGATACAATGGGTACAATGTAGCCAGTTATAATGTTTTAGACTCAGTTAGGGCAGTTCTGGAAATACTAGTTTTGAATACAAGTATTTCCAGAACTGCCCAGTTTTCGTATTTGTTAGTCTATATCAGCGTCTGAACAAATGTGCCAAATTTCAAAATTGTATGAGTTATGACGTATCGTATGTTTGTGTTCGCATATCTCCGGAACTACAAGTCCGATTTGAGTGATTTTTTTTTGTTGTACTGTTGTTTAACTTAGTATTGTTCAACTTAGGGAATAGGGAATTTAAATAATATGATAAGGAATTTTAATTCGTTAATTACGTGCAAATTTGAAGTCGGTCTTATCTTTTAAAAAAAATTATTAAGTTTGATTTTTTGCGTCATATTTTCAAACCTTTGAAGGCTTTTTGGTACAAATATTTCAAGCTTGAAACTCGATACGTTCGTGTCGGATTTTTCTAGAACCCTTCATGCCGAGCTCGACTCGCACTCGGCTGCTCGTATATTGAATTGGGTACAAAAGTCAACAAAGTTACTTGAACAACGCTCTGTGCTCCGTGCCTCGTGAGTCGTGACTCGTGAGTCACACTACCGCATTATGTCGGCCTCTAGCTCGTGTTGATGTTTATTTTATCTTATCTTTTGATTGCGTTCAATAAGGACTTAAACTTTTCATTGCTGGATTAAAGCGCGTGATGCCTCCGCGAGTTCTATTACAACAACAGGAAAATACTACGCCCGCTGTAATCCTCCCGATTATAAATGCTTTTAGTTATATTCTACTATTATTAATATTATATTCTCCAAACAGGAATCACTCTCATCTATACATATTATAATAAAACTGTAGAAATGAAAATTCTGTACATTAAAGATATTCAAAAAATAATAAGCTGTAATAATGTTACTACATCGCTATAGAAGCCAAAAATGTGGTTAGTTTTTTGTCTGTCTGTCTGTCTGTATGTTTGTTCCACTATCACACGAAAACTACTGATCCGATTCGAATACGATTTTCGCAGATATATTTGTCTTCTTCCAACTTAACATCTGGTGTATAAAAAAATCCCCCCACCCCTCTAAGGGGATAAAAGAGGGGGTCAGATTTTGTATCAAACTTTTTTCTTTAACACGAAAGCTACTGATCCGATTTGCATACGGTTTTCGCAGATATATTTATCTTCTTCCAACTCAACATCTGGTGTATAAAAATCCCCCCCCCCCACCCCTCCCTCTAATGGGACCAAAGAGGGGGTCAGATTTTGTATCAAACTTTTTTCTTTAATGGACTTCATATTATTAACTATGTTTTCCAACTTAACATCTGGTGTATAAATTTTTTCCGCCCACCCCTCTTAGGGGACAAAAGAGGGGGTAAGATTTTGTATCAACTGATGAAGTAGAAATACTTTAAATGGCAAGACAACGTTTGCCGGGACAGCTAGTCATTAATATAATCGGAGCTAAATATTCCGAAAGGCAAAATATAGGGTTGCTCGACCACTTCATCCGAGTTCAAAGACCACAAACAAAATATTGGCTTTTTGTCTGTATTTTTTCACCGCATTACGAGTTTTATTATGAGTAGCGGAGACGGTACAACAAAAAGTTACTACGCTTCGGCACTGTACATTGTGGAGCTGGCGGACACCGTTGACGGCAGCGAGTTCTCAACTATGTAGATAGTAAATCTTTAATCTATAATATAAACAAAATTTTAAACTTTATTAGTCTCGTTAAAACTCGAGAACGGCAGAACGGATTTGGCTAATTGTAGTCTCGACTCTCGATATATTCGTGGAAGACCAGGGAAGGTTTTTATTAGGAGGGAAGTGATACGAAGTTCACCGGTCATCTAGTAATCGTTTAAAATGATACGTTATGAAACCGTAGCTACGATTGTTCCTAAGCCTCACCAGCACCTACTACCTACATCCTCCTCGGTGAACATCCATCGGGGTCAAGGGGCTACTTTCTTTTCTCTTCTGTTGGGGGACGCTTTCTATTGATTCAATTAATACCTCTTTACATCACCTCCGGGTTAATGACTGGTACAGGTGAGCTCCACACTCCACACTCCACACTCCACTAGCACACCGCACACCGCACACCGCACAGAGAGCGATGGTACACCGCGGGACAACGAAAAAGGGGAATGACGATGATGTGAATATGATGGGGGAAAATGAAGACTGTATCTACATTTTATTTAGATGTTATTTTGTCTCCAACTCTTTATAAGTGACCGCGATATTCATTAGTTATCCTACTTATTATTCCGTACGGGAGTCGGGGCGATGGAATAAATATTTTTTGTGTGTGCACGAGTATTGAAGACAAAGATATAGCCCGTAGTTCTGGAGCAGAAAAGTTGAACTAATATTTGCTTGCAGCTTCGCTCGCGTTCAATTCTTTTTCTCCGCACGAGTTTCGACCGCGGCGGACGCGACGGCGGTAGCTGGTGAGTGGTGAGTGGTGTGTTATACGAGTATAATAGTAGGGTTAATATTTACTATGTAACATGTTAGGCTGTGTACGTTGTCTCTACATGTACAATACATATGTTGTGCTACGACTTACGGGTAATCTGTATAAGTAATTGTAAGACTTAGCATAATATGTAAATAAGGATAGGCCGCGAGGTTTCGTGAATAAGTTGACGACACAGTTTACAAGGAAAACGCACCGAATATTCACTGTCGATGAGTAAATAGTTTATTACCATAACGGGTTCTGGTTTCGACTCAATTTGACGAAATATTAAAAGACGTCGCCGACGTCACTGAACACACCGTATGTGTGTTTATGTAATATCATGTGTGTGTATTTTGTTAATTGTATCAATGGAATTTAGAGCAGAAAATGAAATCGGCAGCATCTGTGACATGCGCGGGATTCCACGAAGCCGGCACGCTGGTGGTAGTGGTGTTACACGATACACTCGCATCAATATTCACTAATGAACGGAATTGTCGCAGGAAATATTACCGGAGAAACCTATAAAGTTTGTTTACGTGTTTTCGTGACGTGTTGGTAGTTAATTTATATTGACGAAATACTTGTAATGTTTCGTTTTCAATGACTTCATTATACGTAATGATCTCGCTCGGAGAAACATAATATTATTTAGTATCGTCATGGTACGGAGCCGGCTGAGGCGGGGTAAAGTAGTAGTGGCTGTAATTAAAACATTGCGATGCGGAGCGCGGTGTCAACCTATTCTGAATACTAATATTGTTCGTCGGGTGAGGTATTCTCGAGAAACGAGCGGACAGATCATGTAATACCTATAACACTGAAAGAATATCGAGTGCGTTTCCTTTCTCTGTAAGCCAAAAGGTTTCGAGTTTGGCCTCCGATGCGAACGTATTACTATTCCTATATATTATGGCCTCACAGAAAATGAATTGTTGGATGTCTACATCCTATCTATAATATAGAGGTAGTTTGTTGTCGAGCATCGGAAATACAATAGCATCGCTGATGTAACCGTCGGTAAAATTGCATATTACTCGGATCCGCATACAATTATTCCGCACAGAACAATCCAGAGCCCGGCGAGGAAACGATCATCTACTCACACTACCTACCGTTACTATGTATACTATTGTAGCTCGTAAAGTCGTAACATACTGACATCATATTGACAAGTCCCCGGCGCGGCGCGCCGCGACTATCGCCTGCGGACCCTGCGATACGTTGGGACCGGGATCTCTCTCTGAAGTCTGAACTTGCTTTTGAATGCGGCAACGAAGTTTTATTAGGTCCACTATAATAAACGAGGAACTAAAAAAAGTAGTCTCCACGTAGCCGCCGCGTCTGTAATACTAAAAAATTTCAGAGTCCGCTTCTCGCATTGTTCCCCTCGTGTCGACATAGGATTGCTGAACAGGCCGAGACGTCTCGATCGGAGAAATTGTAGTCGGACAGTAACAAAGTTGAGGCCGCGACCAAAATCAATCGCATCTGTGTCAAAATATTGCACCTCGCGGCCGAGCACGTGCGGCGCGGGGTCGCGTCGGCGTGCGGCGCGGCGCGGAGTCGGCGTGCGGCGCGAAGTCGGCGTGCGGCGCGGCGCGGAGTCGGCGTGCGGCGCGAAGTCGGCGTGCGGTGCGGCGCGGCGTCGGCGCATACCGCACGCACACCACCGCCACGCAGCGACCTGTCGCTTGCTACTTTACCACCATGTGCTTTTTACGCAAATAAACGGATTTTTGTCTGTAATGACGGTTTGCTGCTTCGATTCATCGTCATCAGCTTGCTTCTGCTATGCTCAGGGCCCGATTACACCGGTAGGTGGCGAGACAGTGCTCTCGGCCAATTAAATTGTCCGAAAGCACTGTTTCGCCACTCTACTCGATAGGTGTAGTCGTCCCTTAACGCTTGTAGCTCGACCGAGTCGGGGATCGGTTCCAGAAATCCACAACAATATAATTAAAAATGACATAAATATTTTCATATTTATCCAGGAACGATTAATATTCGATACAGGGACGCATCAGTCGCTCGTGGGAGTTGCTAGCCGTTTCCCCGCCACTGTCCGGCGCGGCGCGGCGCGGCGTCCGCGTCATCCGACACGTGTTGCCGACTACTCCTCCGTCCTCGGTTCTCGTTGACGACTAATTGAGATAAAATACATACAGGGTGCAATTAAACCTTCCTGCCAAATTTTTTCCAGGGCTTAGGTATCATTAGGAAAGTCCATTTAACCAAAAAAAAATTGGGTGTTATTTTTTTTTTTTTCAATGACATATTTTATCCCATTTAAAATCGTTGCAGAAAGGAGGGGGTGACGCCGGGATGAGGCGCGCGCGCGGGGGCACGTCACGCGCGGTCGACGCATCGTGTCCATTAATTGTAGTGTTTTTTAGGATAACTTTCGGAAGCTATTTCTCAATAATTTAGTACTGAGTGACTATAAAAG
Organism: Cyaniris semiargus; assembly: GCA_905187585.1. Taxonomy (NCBI): domain Eukaryota; kingdom Metazoa; phylum Arthropoda; class Insecta; order Lepidoptera; family Lycaenidae; genus Cyaniris; species Cyaniris semiargus. The sequence goes on from LR994558.1 coordinate 16,905,564, forward strand.
AAAAAATACGTGTATTTTTATTTTTAACAAGGATCAATATATAAAAATTTGGCAGGAAGGTTTAATTGCACCCTGTATTTTTTTAACCGACTTCCAAAAAGGAGGAGGATATATGTTCGGCTGTGGATTTTTTTATTTTTGTATGTTCAACGATTACTCCGCCGTTTGTGAACCGATTTTCAAATTTTTTAATTTGTTCTATTAGGTTTCCCTCCAATTTGGTCCCATTTTCACAAAAGTGGTGATCTGATGATGGGATCCATGAGTAATCGAGGGAACTCCTCAAAATTTATATGGAAACATATGGTGATTTTGGTTTTATGAGAAGTATCCTAAGCATATGCTACCAAAACGCAAGATTTTGCACCAATTTATACTATGGTTTCGGAGATACTAAGAGAACTCCGGATTCCTTATAGATACAAGTTTGGGGGTTAAGGCGCTGTTTTAAGAACTGAAAGCATATGCTACTACGCAAATTACATTCATCATCATCATCATCATCATCATTACCAGGTCAGGGTCACCAATGTCACATGGTTTTATCTCAATGTCACATGGTTTGTATATGGATACAAATTGTAATAAGATACGTAGAACATACGCGATGGTTTACTAGGTAACTAAAAAGAGTGAAATTATTATTTTTAACAAAAAATTAAAACCGACTTCCAAGGTAAAAACAATAATAACATCCTTATAATATGAACTAAAACGTATTAAATATTTTTTCCTATCTAGTAGTGCCTTTTTCCGAATTCGGCTAAACCTCAACTATTTCTGTATTCAATCTTCATAATTTTGAAGTCAGTGCCAGTTCCAAAAGTTTCAAATATTCTGTCAGAGAACTGAAGATTCAGCTATCTGGTACCGACTTCAAAATGATGAAGATTGAGTACAGAAATAGTATAAGTAGATAATAAAGTAGATACGAAAAAATATTTAATACTTTTTAGTTCATATTATAAGGATGTTATTATTGTTTTTACCTTGGAAGTCGGTTTTAATTTTTTGTTAATATGGCGACTGAACCATACGGAGATAAATTAGAATTATGTTTAAGTTTATGGCCCCATGGCGTCATTCACGCGGGAACACGGATACGGCGAGAGCGGTCAGCGGACGGAATGTCACTCCTCAGTCTTCATTTTTGGAAATGAATAGGTTAGTGGTATATTATACCACTGAGCTGGGAGGGCGATAACTCCAGGTCGTCCCTAACTCAGATTACAGCTCTACAAGTATGTTTCAGCTTACAGCAATCTTATTCCGTCCTAGCGGATTGCTTACAATTGCTTATATCGCTTGAGCTTGGGCTGTTTAATACCGTACGCAGTTTTCGTCAATGTCATGTAATATTTTGCCATTTTTGCGTGTGGCCGAATCCGAAATATCGCTATCGCTGGTGTCGTTGTCCCCGCTCCCGAGACAATGCAGCCGTCGCGTCGTGCCGCTGAATACTCGTATGCCTGTGTTAATATCACAGACATAGATCAAGATAGATACCGCACGTCGCTCCTTTTGTACGAAAACGAGCGTGTCACTTTTTTCCTACCACTGGGACGTAGCGATAAGAAACGTGTCCATTATCAAGGCCAACGTTTCTATTTGAATTTCTACAGCTTTACATTTACATTTAGGCATTTTTAAAATTCCGATTGACGTGCGATTCCGATAGCAGACTAAAGAACAGACTTTCGAAAGACGAGCATTGCTCGTCGTTTGGAAACGCGATATGGCACGCGAAGTACATACACATGCGGTATCTATCTTGATCTATGTCTGTGGTTAATATAGTATAATATGTAGAAGTTGTAACACTATAATATTAACTTCTATAGCTTAGAAGTGAGTTACTAGTTTATTACGTCTTTTTTTTTCCTATTCCTACCGAGTACCGACCGATTACTGAATAATAAATCAAAGCGTTAATAAATATTCAGTTACAATTTATAATTGTATGATTAATGCTTATTATGCAAATTACATTATAATGCTATAAAGCTTGTAAGAACAACATAATAATTATATCTTGCTACACGGCGGGTAGGTAGTAAGCTAGGTAGCATATTACATCCCTACACTGCGTTTAACGTTTATAAATGTGCGCGGTAGCTTTGTGTCAAAAAGTCGCGGTCCCGAAATACAGCAGCAATAGAATATGTGACCCCTTGAAGTAAATACCGCACGGGCCGCACTCAGCAGAGTAAGAAATGTTTTAAAACTAGCTAAAAGCCGAGCTTTGTGAGGACTCGCGTCGTCACACCTTGACTGACTGATGATAACACATCTACATATAAATAAAAATTACTATGTTAAAGCACAAATCAATAGGCGTGATAGTTTTTCCGGAAAGTGTTCCACAAAATGTACAGATTGTGGGATATACTAGGGCTCGCTTCGCTCGCTCTGATAAATAAAACAACCCCACTATTCTTACAAACTGTTACAGGTTTAGTTGCCCACAGAACGGAAAGTGAACTTCCTCGGGATTTCCCCGTTGATAAAAAAGATATGCCGTTCGCAGTAGCCGCCTAATGCGTAGGACGAGGAAAAATTTTAACGGACTACATTAAGGTGACGCCTTGATAATTTGGTTGCAGCGATATCGATTTTTCTCAACAATGACTAAAGCTAAGAAATTAAAGTTCATTGTCAGTATTCATCATGTCTTTATCTTTGAATTACCCATAGCATAACACGATTGGTCAACTTTTATAACACAGAATAATTAATCAAAAATCTCTATAAAAACAGGGATTCTAATTATGCGAACAGAGGAGAGTGATTTAAGCTTCCAAAATTTGTACATAGATTAGTTCAAGCGTACACTATAATTTGCCCATAGCTTATATGAAATATATTTATGTTTTTTAAATTACGCTACAAAATCATTTTGTCGCTTAGGCCCTTTCCATTTCTTGTTTTCTATGAGAGGCCGGCCCGATCTAAAACATTATATCCAAAACGATTTTTTACTTTAACGCGGCGTCACCTTAACTATTCGTACGTGATACGATATATTTTGTCACATTTTCGATCGTATTAAGGTATTGTGACAAAACAATACGCAGGTTATTGAGTATCGGCCGATAACGTTATCATAAGTGATCGTCGCAGCTCGGAACATCCTCAGATTCAGCAAATCTGAGGATGTTCCGAGCTGCGACGACGGCGCGGTGGTACCGGCCGACGGCTCCTATCACATCGCCTGTCGATCAACCCACACGTGATACTCCAAACATGTTTGTGCCTCGTCAGTTCGTCGCGTGTAAACAATGTACCGCTTTTCTGCCATCGGATCCGCGGGGAATCGCTGAAAATCTTCGGCACGTCAGGATACAATATGTCCTATTATTTATCTTTTCAACAAACTCTCCCGAGCCTGTCGAAGAACGGAGCTTAATATTATTGTTCGTAGCTCTCGAGTCTCCTCTAAGTCGATAATCCGGTGATAAATGATAATATTATGCGCTTCAGAATAGTGGGCCGACGCTTCAGATCGCTACTCGATGTACGTCGAAAAGCACTGCGTTGGATTGCTGCGCTCGATGCATAACAATGATGGCCACCATGATTGCACAGCCGGCTACAGTATGCACATGTTTCGTGATACATGTCGATCATCGGCAGTCGTAGGCGAATATGTCTAATGTCTATACAGTCGTATTTATTCATCAAGGAGAGGTCATATCGGTCAAAGTCGGGTTCGATTTAAATCATATGTAAATAGTCCATTGAAATGTTACATGAGCTTTGCATTTATTAGAGGATGCAATTTTATTTTTGGGATATGTTGGAGAGGTCAATAGAAGCTTAACCTCAAGTTTGTGGGGTCGCCGCCCTTGTCCCCCGGCCGCAATCTTGAAAAAAGGGGAGACAACACTTTTTTCGCGATATCCCGAAAAATATACCTCTTACAAAAATATGTAAAATCATAATTTGTTGCAAATTGTTTTGCCTACAGATATGTTTATATAACTTTTCACCCTAAATTAAAAATTAAAAAAGTTATAAGGCTAAAAGTGAGATTTTTTTAAAAAGTTTTCTTATTGCTCTTTAACTTTGTTTAATACATTTTGCAAAAAATTACCTCAGACCAACCTTGTAGATGATCTTTTGAGGAAAAGATCCCCTGATCCCCCCCGATCTCATGAAATTAATTTTCTGCAGATACAAAGGAAACAGTGGAAGCATGTGTAGCTGCAGAAAAGCAGGCCTGAAAAAAGTGAGAAAATATTTTAAAAGTTTTGTTATTGCTCTTTAACTTTGTTTAATACATTTTACAAAAAAATCACCTCAGACCAACCTTGTAGATGATCTTTTGAGAAAAAGATCCCCTGATCCCCCCCGATCTCGTGAAATTAATTTTCTGCAGATGCAAAGGAAACTGTGGAAGCATGTGTAACTGCAGAAAAGCAGGCCTGAAATGCTCTACAGTAATAATAATAATAATAATGCCCGCAGGGCAGCTTGTGGCGAGCTGTTGGGGAGTAGCGACCCCACGTACCCGAGTGCTCCCAGGGAAGCCCCTGTTCTCCATCTCCGGCTTGCCTTCACTGGCCGGCCGGAGTGAACACTGACGGAGAATCAGGCCCTACCTCTGCCTTGCCTTAACCGGCCTGTCAGAGTGAAGTCGCGAGAGCTTCGGCTCGGAGGAAGGATGTGAAGCGTAAGTGGCGAGTGGGCGACGTGATGGGACCCTCTGAGGGTGCAAATGATCGGCGTTTAAAGTCCAGCGACACCTCTCCTGCCTCAAGCCGCTCTGTCAATGTTGCCGCCTCGGTGCACCGTGCGTGCGGCCATTTTGAGGGGCCCATTCAAAGAGTTGGCGAGTCACCGTCTGCCAACTTTATGATACATGTTACAACGTTGTATCGGCAGACGCCATAGTCCTTCCATAGTTCCAGTTACCCAGTCCACTAGCACCTCACCCCCATAGCCCGATATCATTTTAATTCCATTCTCTGCAATAGTCCTACACTGGCCGCTGGCTCTCCTTGGTCGTACTCCCATAGTGCGGACAGGGAGAGTCGCCGGCTAGTGTCACATTACATCTAGATTAAAACTGTGTAACGGGCCTCTACGTGTTGACTTCGGCCCCACGCATGCCTTCCAAAGGTCCGGGATTTAATTGCCCGTGAGCAAGGAGTGCTTTACACAAACATAATAATAATAATTGACATCGCAATGGAAAGCAAACGTTGTTAAGACCATACCTATCGTCATCTCTAGTACTGTATGATACCTAGAACTCGTACCTGACTCATCGTTGGGCTCAGGCAATTGAGTCGAAGGGAGAGGCATTGGCTGTTAGTTTGGACATTGCGAAGGCCTTTGATCGGGTTTGGCATAAAGCGCTGCTATCAAAGCTTCCATCATAAGGGCTGCCCGAAAAATTATGTAAGTGGGTCACTAGTTTCTTAGCAGACAGAAGCATAAAGGTCGTAGTTGACGGCGAATGCTCGGAAACTCAGTCTGTTGATGCTGGTGTCCCTCAGGACTGTGTGCTATCGCCTACTCTATTCATACTGCATATCAATGACATGTTACAGACCAACGGCATTCATTGCTATGCGGATGATAGTACAGGTGATGCTGTATATACCGGCTCCCCCAATATTTCTCGGCAAAATGTCACTGAGAGTCGAAACGAACTTGTGTCTAAGGTGGAGAATTCATTGGAGAAGGTCTCTGAATGGGGTAGACGTAACTTGGTCCAATTCAACCCCGCCAAGACACAAGTCTGCGCGTTCACCACTAAAAAGTCATCAATGGTCGTATATCCTCGTTTCGAGGGCACATCTTTAACCATCTCCCCTAGCATTGAGATACTTGGCGTCAACATATCGAGCAAAGTCCAGTTCCGATATCATCTAGAGGGTAAGGCCAAATTAGCCTCGAAGAAGCTTGGTGTTCTTAACAGAGCGAGACAGTACTTCAGTCCAGACCAACGCCTACAACTCTACAAGGCGCAGGTTCGGCCTCATATGGAATATTGTTCTCATCTCTGGGCAGGGGCGCCAAAATAGCAACTGCTCCCTCTGGATCGTATCCAACGAAGGGCCGCTCGAATTGTTGACTGCCATAGTGTTTCAAACAGCTTGGACCCCTTGGAATTACGCCGAGATGTAGTTTCTAGAGTATAGTTTCATTGGACTAAAACGAGTAACCGTCGTGATGGTAGGCAGTTGTCACTTGTCATGCGGAGTCGGCCAGTCTGTGCCGTTGTGGGCACTTGTCATGCGCGGGGCGTGACCGCGCGCGGTGCGCACATTCCTGCACCTGCGCCGCATGAGAGTGGCGCGCCCGCAGCCGGACATCTCCGCTAAATACTGCATTTGGTGGATGGCCGCATCCGCTTCGCTTCTCCGTAGATTGCAGAAGGATCTATCGGTCGGACCATCGAACCCCGAACGATTTTGATCCCAGTCGTTCGACGTTACGCAGGAAAAGTAAATTTAACTTTATCCTTGTGAATAATTATTGTGATGAGGCAACGTAAACAAACAAAAACTAAATTAACGTAAACACACACTTATACGTGGGAGAGCCATGCTTCGGCACGAATGGGCCGGCTCGACCGGAGAAATACCACGTTCTCACAGAAAACCGGCGTGAAACAGCGCTTGCGCTGTGTTTCGCCGAGTGAGTGAGTTTACCGGAGGCCCAATCCCCTACCCTATTCCCTTCCCTACCCTCCCCTATTCCCTTCCCTTCCCATCCCTACCCTCCCCTATTACCCTATTCCCTCTTAAAAGGCCGGCAACGCACTTGCAGCTCTTCTGATGCTGCGAGCGTCTATGGGCGACGGAAGTTGCTTTCCATCAGGTGACCCGTTTGCTCGTTTGCCCCCTTATTTCATTAAAAAAAAAACAATATGATACAATTTTGGTATGCAACATTATTATACTTACTTAATGAACTTGTTTGTCTTTTTTTGTTCCGTGATTTGAATTTTCCAGAATAAGTCCTTGAGATGATTCTACATAACATTATAATATTATTATAACAAAGTAACTCCGATCTCATATGAATATTGCATGTAAATTAACGTACCTACGTACTAATGTATATTCTCAGGTATTTTCTTGTTCAAATAATTTATGAATATTACGTTAGATACATTTGTGCAGCCTGCATCTATATCGAATACTCCAAAGTAGTACTAGCTGTGGCATGTCTCACACGCTTAGGCCCGTATAAATAGTCAGTACTCAAGATGCATCTCGGTCTCAAGACACGGTTCAGGCTCTGTGATTGGTTGGCTGTCAAAATTTGGACCAATCATAGAGCCGAACCACGTCTTCAAAATCAGAAAGGAGTCAGTTACTTTCAAAGGAATTTGAACGTAAAGTTCCTTTATACTTCGCCGAAAACATTTTTTTTTAGTTGATTGACTATTACTCAATAACTTATGAAGTCTTCTTAGCCGTGATAGTTTTCCTTTTAAATTCAGCATATTTCCTACTCCCGTTAATTTTTTCACATTTCCAGAAGCAACCGTTTAGCTGGTAGAAGGGCGGGACACTGGACTCTAACGATTTTTTCCACTTTAAAACTTAATATTTCACAAACGGATCCCTAAATCGGAAAACGATTAATGAATACTCATAATATTTTTAAAAAACCTATCCAACGACACCCCACACAATGGGGTTGATGCGAAAAAAAAAATATCATCCCCGCTTGATGTGTAGGGGAGGTACCATAAAATTTTTTTTTTTTAAGATTTTATATAGGTACCATTTTGTCGGCATTTATTCATGCCGAATTACAGCTTTGTAAGTCCTATAGTCTCTGAGTAAAACCGCGGACAGACAGACGGACAGACAGACAGCAAACTATCTAACATAATACATGATAAAATATCAGCGCGAGGCCCCTAGGACCGCGAGGCCGTGGGCGGTCGCCCACACCGCCCACGCCTTACGCCGCCTCTGCTTGGATGAGCCGCCATATTGGATGTAGAATTACATTACATTCGTTTTCGAGTTACTCTCAAAAAGCCCTTTCATTTAATATCCATATTAGGACTGCATAGAAAATAACTATTTCGCCATATCGGATAGTCGGCCATGTTGGATTTAGAGTGATGTCACATACCATATGGTGCATTGTCATCCAAACTAAACGTGTATGCAAAATTTCAGCTCAATCGGTTAAATATATCTGCTTCAAAATTGAGTTCCAAAATTTCACCCGAACATACATACATACTTACATACATACAGAGCAAGTTAAATAAACTTTAAACAAAGTAGAGTATACTGTATACCTAAAGCATCCGACATTACTTAAAATATAACGTGTAGTGACTAGAGAACAATAGAGGTCGGCGTGGAGTGCACTGTGCTGTCTGTGCAGGTGATGATGAAGTAAGTACCGCGTGGTGTGGCTTTCTACAGCAGCTGCACTTTCCACGTCCATCACTATTCACTACTCACATACTTCATTTGTCGAGTCGCAGCTCGCAGCTCGCAGTGGGTGAGCAACTGAGCAGTGAGCTGTTCGCGACGATTTGCATAGTACTACTAGTAGGCAGAAGTCTGATAGACCTCTATGATCTATCACAGTAAAGTACATTTTAGGGTTCCGTAAACAAAGGGTAAAAACGGGAACCTATTACTACTTATCTCTAGGCTGTATCTCAAGAACGGTAATAGCTAGAGAGTAAAAAAAATTCACAGATTATGTAATTCTGTTGCCGCTATAACAACAAATACTAAAACGCCCCACGTCGCAGACAATACGCGTTTAGTGCTTAGTGTTAGTTTTAGTATAAATGTATGTATGTTAGTCTATAAGGTATATATAATATAGACCAAGATGCCTGATTTAAATAAATAAATAAATAAAAACAAAATAAATTAAATATTTAAGGGGGGCTCCCATACAACAAACGTGATTTTTTTGCCATTTTTTGCTCGATATCAATAATAGCAACAGGTAGATACTTGAAATATTCACAAAATACACAGTTGTATTTAAACTTTAATAATCAATAACAAAATTAAAATAAAATAAATTATTATGGGGGGCTCCCATACGAGAAACACAATTTTTGACTATTTTTGCTTAGTAATGGTACGGAACCCTTCGTGCGCGAGTCCAACTCGCACTTGGCCGATTATTTTTTACTTTGTTTTGTTACACTCTGTACTTATAGTAAAATGTAATTTATACTCATCAATTGTATCAGTATCAGGACAAATACATATATGTATAATGTTTGCTCACAAGTCACAAGCTTGTGGATTATCGTAGATACGTCGTACTACCTCATACCGACTCACACTTCACATATATATATTAGGCCAGTGATCCCGAACCTTTTTTTCAAACGGGCCACAAACATGTTTTGGTCTTGGTGTCGCGGGCCGCAACAAAAAATTTTTTGGGTTCAAAAATAACGTTCTTTAAAATTAATGATTTAAATGTGGCACAAATTTCACGACTTTCACGACTTTACATTATTTTGTCGGTGGGCGTGAATTTCAAAATGGTTAATAATATCACGCGGGCCACAAATAGTCCCGGCGCGGCGCGCGGCGGGCCGCATGCGGCCTGCGGGCCGCGGGTTTGGGATAGCTGTATTAGGCTCACTTCAATACTAAGTATGTACTTTAATGTCAGGTGTCCACTGTCCAATGCCGGCACACGGTATAATAATATACCTAATACCACCTACGATGGTATCGCACGTGTATCTATAATAATACATGTTATAAATATAGGCATGTGAGGTAAAAGTTCTAAATTTAAAAAAACTAATGATCCAGCAATAAAACGGCATAATATTACCATGACTCGATACCGATTACGGCCATTATAATTAGCTGCAATTAGAGTAATCGCCCACTCAATAAATTTTAATCATTACATTCCCCACAATACGAGCGTTGTGAGTTGTGAGTTGTGACCGCCGCTGGTAATCAAAGCGCACGGAAGTGCGCAGGCCGAGTTCCAGCAGGCCGCGCGCTTGCCGTGCACTATCTACACGAACCGTTTCGACGCACTTTTGACCCCCCTGTAGCTCAGTGTCTATTGCGAGTGCAAACATAAAATAAAACCTACGTAATTATATACTAGTACTTAAGCAGTATACCGAATTTCATAGATATAGCTTCGGTAGATCCAGAGATATGTCCCTGTAAAAATAGCTAATTTTGGCACTCACTCACACATTCACTCACTCAAAACCTCTAGGCCACTTCCAATTGTCCTAGCGTTATGAAATTTGGCACACAGGTCGTGTGTTATAATTATGTAGATTAACAAAAAATTGAGAAATTTGAGAAATCGGTGAAGCGTGAGTCGGTTCATCTACGAACTTCAGAGGCCACTTCCAATTGTCCTAGCGTTATGAAAAGCACACAGGTTGTGTGTTATAATATGTAGATTAACAAAAAATTGAGAAATTTAAGAAATTGGTCAAGCGTGAGTCCGTTCATCTACGAACTTCAGAGGCCACTTCCAATTGTCCTAGCGTTATGAAATTTGGCACACAGGTTGTGTGTTATAATAAATGTAGATTAACCAAAAATTTAAAAATTGAGAAATTGGTCAAGCGTGAGTCGGCTTATCTACGAACTTTAGATAAAAATTCTTATGTACCAGTGATACAACGAGAATACGTTGATGCGGATAGGAGGAGGAGAGGGGGGGGGGTAAAAATATTGTCATGCATAATGCACACTGTATAGCTTATTAAATAAATACTGTTAACTTAAAAATTTGGCTTCTATTGATAGTTTAACAAACACCACTAGCATCATCTATCGAAAGTATTGTTTATATCGGGTGTGGCACAAAAATAAAAAAAACAGGTATGATTTCTTGAAAAAAAGTATTGAAATCCCACCAAAAACATACCTGTTAAAATGGGGCCAAGTTCCTATCGGCTAATATCAAAACTTAGCCGATAGGAACTTGGCCCCATTTTAACAGGTATGTTTTTGGTGGGATAGATATTACAAGAAGCGTGCCCGCCGTCCGCGGCCGGCTGTCAGCTGTGTGTGTACTGTGTGTATGAGTGTGTGTATGTGTTCTTTATTTAGAATCATTTAGCGATCATTGATTTTAATTTAAATCGATACGTCGATTGATCGATACGAGAGGTTCGTTAAGTGGCGCGGGGAGTCTCGATGTTATTGCTACTCGTCGGAGAGATATTGAGGAATGAGGCCCGAGTCGAATTGAACTAGATTTACGGTGCCCGGGACCGTGCTGGATATCGAGCACGATATATTTTCGAAGCGAGAGGGTTCGTCGAAAATGTTGGGGCACTGCTGGCGAGCGACGGCGTAGCGGCACCCTACGAGGGGCTGTTTTACAACTGATCAGTAGCATCGCGACACCGACCGGCCAGCGATTCGAAGTCGGCTTTGGCCCTGCACGATCCGACTTCATATTCCGTGCAGCGCGGCGCGGAGGCGCAGCCCCGACTGCGCCACACTCGAAAGTTCGCAAAAAAAAGGTGTGCGTACGGTGAACGCACCGCGCGATCACATGACGAGTAACGAGCGGCGAGCGCGGGCCGGGAACCGGTTCCCGACCGACTCGTTTGAGCCGTTTCACCATGAGCACAAGGTTCCCGGTGACGCACGCGCCCGGAGAAACCCACTTTCTACGCGCATCTGCTGTCGGCTGCCGTTCGGGACCCGTCTCCTCCCCTAGCTGACGTCTCGTTCCCGTCTCTGAGACGTCGGCGCCCAACTAGCAAAAAGATCGTATAAGCAATTACTCTCTACACTATGGATCGAAAAACACTCGTATGAAAGATCATATTATATCAAAAAGACGTATAAACGCGTCTTTCTAGATTATATTGCATTGAAAGCCTTTTGGCTGTATAAACAAGTCTAGTAAACTTTTACTCGGCAGATTTATATCGCATTCACTCGATAGTTCTATAAATATATCTTCTAATGACGTTTACATCCCCATAACTCTTATAAAAGTTCTTTGAAAGCGATTGAATTGCGGTATGATGGTTACACTATTTTGATATCGTTGGGTTACACCACCTTTTATAGCATTATCATTCGACATTTAAATCCGAGGACGATATTGTAGAGTAAAGGCAATTTATTCAACAAAATAGCATGGCAGTTGCTATTTCAGCACTCAATATTATAATTTATATGATAGCTTCTGGGAGGCTTTTATTTGACTTAAATTTCGAAGTTGAGACAACGCTTCTAAATTATCTCTTACAGCATCGGAGGTGGTCTAAACATTATTTGAAAGTGAGTATACAGCGTTTTAGTTAAATTAAATCTTTTACAGCACTATGAACGCTATTTTGGCAAAGAATAATTTCTTAATATAGTGCGGGTTCCATAAGTAAAATTTACACACCTAATTAAATGAAATGTTTGGACCGCCTCCAAGTAGTTTCCTTCCAAGGCCATTTTGATTCCTTAAGCTGCTTCAAGGGTCTATTTGACTACTCACAAGTGCCGGCTATTCACATCTTTAATCTGACGTTTTGATTAATAAATTGTTATAAAATCTATATCCAAATAGTTTGCCGTTTTATTGCTATAACATTTTACACAAGGAACCCTAAACAAGCTGTAATGGTGCTCTCCGAAGTTGTAAACTGGAATCCTCGATTCTATCTCTCGAAAAAGCAGAGTAAATGCTTTGTGATGGTATTAGTTGCTATAAAATGGAGAGCCAATTTTCATAATTGAATGATGTTATATGTGATTCCTTTTTACAAAGAAATTGTGCGGCCCATGAAAATTTTACTTAAAATGTGAGGCATACAGACGAAAAAATTTAATCCGCGTATGAAAATCGCTTTACATAACTAAACGAGCTTTCACATTTTATAACTATGAAATTGTAGCAAAATTCATAAATGGCAGAGTACTTTAATTATTTATTTTTAATATTCACGTTGTTTTTTTCACGGACTTTATACATATAAAATAAAACGTTATATAAACGTCGCTTGATTCTTTTTTCTCAATTAAACAGTCGAGCGATAGCAACTTGGCTGCTATCGCTCGACTGTTTAATTCTACCATTAAGTATTAAGTATTAAGTTGGATGAAAGAAGTTCTACCGGCTTGTAAGCAGCTCATGTGTGGAATGATGGCAATCTGATATCAATTCATAGAACTTATGACATTCAAGTTGCAATTACTCGGTATTCTTTCGACTAATGTGTTTGTTCAACTGATGATTAAACGATATTCATAGCATTTAAAAGCTAAGAGAAGTACGCCCAAACCGCGTCGAGAGAACGTGGACAGATCGCTCACTCGACATATTAAATCCCCACCAATAGCTGAAACAGAAACGTGCTGGCGATTTTTATACGATTTTATTTTGCTAGTTGGGCGTACTCCGTTCCGCAGACCGGCTCCCGCCGTCATCGCTCATCGCACGCGTCAACGTCGTTAACTTTTATCGCACACACACTCCGATATAACACACAACACTACGACCGGAACGATTATGACGACATTAAATCTAAAATTACTCGTAAAATGATCGCATCATTGATATTAATCTTGAGCGCAAAATATGGGCATGAAACGACAATTTCCGGTCGGAAAATAACAGTTATGTTTATATCCCGCTGTCTCGGGACGATACATCGGCCGGGCGCGAGGTGCCGGGCGTCCTCGTCCGCGCTAAGAAAAGCGCAACTTTTTGTGTCGACGTCTCTTGCGAGTTGCGATTTCGGAAAACAAGACAAAAAGTTCAATTAACCGTAACATAGCAGTACATCGGCTGGCCACAAAACTCCAATAAAATTATAATTTATACGGGACCGCTCGGCAACGTTTGATAAAATCCTGTTTGTGGGTCACCCCCGCCCCGCGCCCGCCCGCTCCCGACACCTTCGTCCCCCCCGTAATCACAAAATCTTCGGAGGCACTCCGCGTTCGAGGCTATATTTAGCTTTGGAAGTCAATTTAATTTGGCGTATTCGCCCTTTACGCTGGCGGGTAATCTGTAATTATTGTGATTGTATTAGTCACGACTCACGAGTGATTAGGGCCGTGAATGACACGCGGTGACCGCCGCTCGATATCACGGAAAATACCCACAAATTTCTGTCAAATGACTTGTGTTCGTTCAAATTAACTAATAGTTCATTAAACAAAGTGACGATCGGAGATGCAATGCAATATTAGTTTGAACCGACGCGACGCCACCTAACATAAAGGTAAAAGTTGGAAGCCGGCTACATGAAGCGGCAGCAGACGACGTGTCGTCGCGACACTACAGTAGTGACGCGACCTGCATGCAGTAATTGGTTTCTATATATTTCTATGAAATACCCTCCGCAGCTTGCGACATGAAGCTAGCGACACTATTCATAGAAATACATAGAAACCAGTAGCTCGTTTGCTGCCGCTTCATGTAGTCGGCTTCCAACTTGTACCTTAAGTCACCTGACTCCTAAGTGAGCCAGGATGCGAAATGTTTTATTTTATTGCGATACCATTAGAGTACTTCAAGTCTCGTAGGCAGCTAGGTAGTGATACTGGATACAATATAATCGGTTTGTTCCGCGTGGCTGCCTCGCTAGTCACACACTTGCTGCTTGCAGGCTGCAGCCGATCAAATGAGGAAACGTACATTTCGCAAGTGTGCGGTTGACAAAAGACAGTTTTCCTGATGTCGACATACCATCTGTCTATAGTCTATACACAAACGGCTAACCGATACTTATTGCCACATGCACGCAGCACGGAGCACAGGAAACGCTCGGCAAGGCCATCGATGTTATGAAACGAGTAATATTACTTATTTATCAAAATCGTTTAACTCACTCAGTCCAGGGTGCCAAGTGCCAACTGTCAATTGATTGAAGTGACTGGTAAATGAAATCGTTGGAGTAAAACCCAACTTCATGCCCCATTATCTGTAGATACTAAGGCATAATATACGTATGTACCTAGACCACAGATTACTAAATAGTTACTACTAGTACTAGATTATATTTTAGATTTATGGATTTATCATTGTCTTTACGTTTTGGAACTTAGGTTCCAAAACGTAACTGTGCGGGGCAGCAAACATCGGGTAATGTGTGTAACGTACGGGAGGGACCGCCACTCATGTTTTGGTCGATGAAGGTATGAGATGGTTTGAGAGTTGAGACCGACCTAAGGAGGATCGTCGTGCGTCGTGCGTCGTGGTCGCCTGCTCCGCGGCGGTGGTGGCGGCGCTCGGTTACGTAACCCCGTCACCTGCTGGTGTGACGTCACCGCGTTTTGCACCCGCGAGCTGCGGTCGTCGACCCGCGACGTGTATCCGAAGATTATTAAAATTATGTATTTACAATTTTACTGTCGTTCGGCTAAATGTCACAGATTCATTTGCTCCGTGTACGAACTACGAAGTCAACGAGCTCGTGTAGTTTGTAACGATTTCCAGATAGGAGGTTTACAATTTAAATGTTTTTCCTGATTTCAAATGTAAATAGGTACTTATACATACCTACATAAAATGTTAGACTGGAACAATGTTCGGATTATCTATATTCTATATAATATTCTTATTCTATATAAATAAAAATGAATTTTCAATTTTGTTAAGTAGTCTCGCTAAAACTCGAGAACGGTTGAACTGATTTAGCTAATTTTAAACACTAATAAAACACAATTTTTCGTGCACTTTTTCCACTGTACTAAGAACAAATTACACTACCGGTTTCGCAATAAATCATCATCAGTGTACTTAGTGTAGGTAGTTTTACATAATTAAATATAATCAAAACAAATATTAGGGTTGTCAGCATCATGAAATTTTATACCATTATATTTATTATTAATAATATTCGTTTTGATTAGGTATATTTAATTATGTAAAACTACCTACACTATTTACACCCATGATGATTTATTTCGAAACCGGTCGTGTAATTTGTTAAAATTTGTAATAATATCTTAAGAGCGGGCTGTCAAATTTTGCCGTGTTTTCTAATAAGTATTACGATCCCGGCAGACGATTGACTTAAATGAAATTAAGATTTATTTAATCATTGTATATTTATCTGATATTTGCTAAACGGAAAACAACAGGATTCAGTTATTTTGACTCGATGTGCTCACTCCTTTATTAGTGTTCAACATGAATTTCCACCAAGAACCAACAGTACAATCAATTACATATGGCTAATTTTAGTCTTGAAGTATTCCTGGAAGTCTGGGGAAGGTTTATATCACGAGGAAAGTGAAACAAATTTCACCGGGTAATCTAGTCGCCATATAATGTTAGTTAGGGCATATTATAACAAAGGTATAGACTATACACTATACACTATACAGGGTACACCTCACACAAAAAAAGAAAGTGATAATACTTTAGGCTGTGTATGTGTAGAGTTCACTGTTAAAGTAAATATTAGTGCTGAAAGAGTACTTATTTTTAGGGTTCCGTACTCAACAAGGTACCCTTATAGTTTCGGTCTGTCTGTCCGTCTGTCTGTCTGTCCGTCTGTCTATCCGTCTGTCTGTCCGCGGTTTTACTCAGAGACTATAGGACCTACAAAGCTGTAATTCGGCATGAATGCACATATTAATGATGCCGACAAAATGGTATATAAAATCTTAAAAAAAATATCAAGAGGAGATGATATTTTTTTTTCGCGTCCACCCTACCGTGTGGGGTGTCGTTGGATAGGTTTTTTTTTAAAATATTACGAGTATTTATAGATCATTTTCCGATTAAGGCATCCGTTTGTGAAATATGAAGTTTCAAAGCGGAAAAAATCGTTAGAGTCCAGTGTCCCCCCTTCTACCAGCTAAACGGTTGCTTCTGAAAATGTGAAAAAAATTAGGGGAGTAGGAAATATGCTGAATTTAAAAGGAAAATTATCACGGCTAAAATACTTCATAAGTTATTGAGTAATAGTCGATCAACTAAAAAAAAATATTCGGCGAAGTATAAAGGAACTTTTCGTTCAAATTCCTTACAAAAATTATCAAAAACTAGCGGTACTACGGGACCCTATATTGCGCGTGGCCCGACACGCACTTGGCCGGTTTTTTACTTGTATGGGCAAGCGCTTTAGCGTCGTTACTCGTTACTAAATATATTTCAAAGTAACGTATGGAATGGATTAATGTTGGGTTGCCTTGTCAAAAGTAGCCGCAAGTACCTCTAATTAAGTCTAATGTTTATGAGATAAATGCATAACTTGCATGTATATTTTTTTTCAATAAATTTTACATCATTTGAAAAAAAAATGACGTGACAAAATAAGGTATAAATGGTTGCCAGCTCTAAGTCGGCCGCAACCTAGGGTTGCCAGCCCGTAAACAGACATAGTTCTTCGTTAAAATTGAAGCATCGATTTTTTTTAATAATTTTGATACAAAATTAAAGTTTTATGCATTTTGTACATGAATACCCATGGTTGCCAGTTGTACGATAGCCGCAAACTGGGGTTGCCATCACTTTTGTATACGACATCGCGTGAGGTTAGGAAGCGCAAGAGAAAAGAATCACGCATTGTTACGTGCGATAAATGAGGATATTGCATAGCAGCTGCGACACTGATAGCCTAGTCAACGAATATTTGACTTAGGAATTTGAGCGAAAAGTTTCTTTATACTTCCTTTTTTTTTTTGTTATCGAGTATCCATATTCCATACTATACACTTATACTACTTATAATATTATAAAAGCGAAAGTGTGTCTGTCTATCTGTTGCTTCTTGAAGTTATCCATTCCATACGTTCTAAAGATTACTTTAAAATATATTTCATCGAAAAAAACGATTCATGCAGGATTTTACGGTCGGATCTTAGGCTAATATAAAGGCAGCGCGGTGGCAGCCAGCGCGGCGCGGCGCGGCGCGATGGCCGAGCCTCGCTCTCAAGTGACGGCCTGTTATTTTTATAGCTCCCCGTACTCCGCACCTGTGTGCCGAGTGTGAGTTTTTTGTTTGACATTCGATCGTGAACGCGTTTGGCGTTTATTAAGATTTTGTATGGGATTACTCACTGGGCTGGGCTCACTCCCGTGAGCATCGCTAGGTGGCGCTGTACAAATCCCATACAAAATCTTAGTAAACGCCAAACCCGTTCACGACCGAACGAATGGAAACAAAAACTCACACTCGGCACACTGACGTCGGAGCATCACGCGTTACGTATTGCAATTTGCAACTAGCCTAGTGAGTTTCTGCATTCTGGCAGCAGCTTTGGTCATCCTTCGTTCTCTTTAGTCATCGGCTTCATCGATCAGCGAGTCTCGTGATACGAGTCATATTCAGCGGGATAATAAT
This sequence comes from Cyaniris semiargus, assembly GCA_905187585.1. Classification (NCBI taxonomy): domain Eukaryota; kingdom Metazoa; phylum Arthropoda; class Insecta; order Lepidoptera; family Lycaenidae; genus Cyaniris; species Cyaniris semiargus. The sequence continues at coordinate 16,923,829 of LR994558.1, forward strand.
ATTATCTAGTAAGTGGATATTGCGAGACTCACCCACCAGTCACCAGTCACCACTCTCAAAGCTCATTCGGCAAGTTTAATTACAGGAAAACGAGTATCGGTGGCCGGTGGCGACTGGCGAGGGCGCGCCACGCGGTTGCCGACGCGGAGGTCTTGCACCACTGGACTGGCCGCTGTACTTTATGTGACCGTACATTAGGGGGCGTCCATAAATTACGTGATGTGTTTTTTCAATTTTCTGTCCCTGTCTCCCCCCTGGTGAGATGTCGTGAGATTTTATTCAACCCCATCCCCCAATCTCACGTGAGATTTTTCAAAATGTGGGTTTCGTACGTAAACGCGTTGGATTGTTATTGCTTTTATTTACGACTAGTAATCAATATTGCTGAGAGTTATAAGTGTAAGTAATAAAAATTTTACAATAGAATATTAAAATCGTGACAGTCACAGTATGTTTAATATCACAGTATGTTCAGTCAATCATAGTATAAGAGTCAGAAGGAAAAGTAAAAGGTTTCCGCCAGTATAATGCTGTTTATTTTTCACAATCTCCCTTTTTTACAGTTTTCAATCTCTGATATAACAAGCAATGCTTCACAGAAAAATCTAGAATGTCCGTCTTTCTTCCGATTGGTTCAAACTTTTTAAAACTACACTCCTGCCAACATTGATATTTTACAAAAAAAACGGAACTCCAACATATCAAATAAAAGTATCGCCTCGTCCCACAGAATATGTATCAATATTTTAATCTGTGCTTTGATTTGCTATTTTGGTTTTACTTTAATAAAATAATACAATCATTAGAATTGTCACCACAGTTAAATATACCATATTGATGTTAACCTATTATTCTAACATTAGTATGATTAAAAAAAAGAACGAATAAGTGAATGATCTTAATCGTAATTTTTTTTTTGTTTTAATCAGAAAAATAATTGTGTGATATTTACCGAGACCTCCCATCTCTCCAACGTAAGATTAGATGAGATTTGACTCGACCCCCTCCCTCCCTTAAACATCTCATGTAATTTATGGTCGCCCCCTTACTATTTACTGTTTTATGACGAAGCTGCAAGTTCTTATTACTCGGTAGTAATTCAGGTTATCCTATTACGAATATACCGCCGCACGTGATTTGTGAACCGTCGCGCGTCGCGAGGGAAGTTCCCCTGCTGTTTGCATCGGACAGCTCGAGTTTCAGTCAGGACTCAGGGCCCGATCTAAGCCCCGAAAATTCGGGGCGGCACAATTTACTTATTCCTTATCTTCCAACCTAGCCATTAGCCATCCACCACCCAAGTTTGAGAATCTTACCTTTCAACCTGCTTCAGGTTGGTTAGTGGAATTATTTAAGGGTGGGTTGCCCCAGATGCGTTAGGTTATAGTTACAGTTATGGTCACCAGGTTATAGTTACAGTTATGGTCAAAGTTATGGTTATAGTTAAGGCTAACTTAACTATAAACTTAACTTTGACCACAGAATTTGACAGATGCGGTTGCTGTTGCGGTTATAGTGCGACAAGGCTTTAAATGAACGTGCGCGTGGGTGGGGACGCTGCTGGTAAAGGAGAACTGTCAATTAAGAAATTAAAAAAAACCCCCGCCAAACAACTTTAAAAAGTAATGAAATAATATTTACTGACTTTAAGTTTAAATAATTCTTAATTGTAAAGTAATATTTTAGTTGTTTGGCGGGGGTTTTTTTAAATTTCTTAATTTAATTTTATTTTATGCTTTTTAAACTTGTGTTGGTTATAGTGCAGAATTGTCCCTATCAACAGGATCACATCCCAATGAATACGATCTATAAATATCCTCTTGGATGAGGCCGTCAATATGAGCCCAAACATGAAACCTCCACCCTGGGTTCATATGGAGCTCGGCTCCTATACAATCCAGGTGATGCTGCAGCAGCAGCATGCAAATATTTACTGCTTATCTACGTCTTATTGGTTGTCGCAATTAAAATGAGCCCAAATACGAAACCTCTGCTCTAAGTTGGTGAGGAGTTGGGTATCCTATTGATTACCAGGTGATGCTGCAGCACCAGGGTCAACTTTCCATTAATTCATAATTAATTCATAAGTGTCACGATACAGAATGCAAAATATAAAACCCATTAAACGACTGCAAGTTGCTAATCGGCCTATCACGAACCAGATAAACTGAGATATTTCAGCAATGAGCAGGCTGATGATGATGAACTATAGCTAAGAACACTCTCGATCATGTCAGCTTTCAAACAAAAAAAAGTAGATTAAAATCGGTCCACCCGTTTGGATGCTACGATGCCACAGACAGACAGACAGACAGACCGACAGACAGACACGTAAAACTTATAACACCCCTCTTTTTGGTCGGGGGTTAAAAATGGCGTTTTGGTATGATGGCGGCGTTAGTTCCTTTTTTCGCCACGTTCATTTAAAGCCTTGTCGATTGTAGTTATAGTTAAAGTTACAGTTATAGTAAGTTGGTGGAACCCACCCTAAGTAGTTTACTTAAATATTCCCCCCATCATGCCTCAGCAAAACTCGCTCATAAAATTATGGTTTTCAGTATGTAAAGGGCGGCGAAAATGATCTTTGCCCGGAGCGGCTAAATAGCCAGTCCCTGAGTTCCACAATGACATATAATCCTACTAATATTATAAAGGCGAAAGTTTGGATGTATGTATGGATGTATGGATGTATGGATGTTTGTTACTCTTTCACGCAAAAACTACTGAACGGCTTTTAATGAAACTTTACAATAATATAGCTTATACATCAGAAGAACACATAAGCTACAATTTTAACCGACTTTAAAAATGGAGGAGGTGTTATGTTCGTTTTTTTATGTTCAACGATTACTCCGCCGTTTGTGAACTGATTTTCAAAATTTTTCTTTTAGTGTATAGGTTATCATTCCAATTTGGTACCATATTCATGAAAGTGGTGACTTGATGAAGGGATCCATAAGAAATCGAGAGAACTCCTCAAAATTTATATGGGAACATGTGGTGACTTCGGTTTCGTGAGCAGTATTCTAAGCATATTATGCTATCAACAAGCAAGATTTTGCACCAAGGTATACCATGGTTCGGAAGGTGCTGAGAGAACTCCTGACTCTTAATAGATACAAGTTTGGGAGTTTCGACGTTGTTTTAAGAACGGAAAGCATATGCTACTATGCAAATTACATTCATCATCATCATCACTACCATAAACCATTATAGAACCATGTATCGTCCCGTTTTGACTCATTATTGGTACTTTTCATAGTCTTTTATTATATATCACTTAAACCGCGGGTAACACCGCGGGGCACAGCTAGTATAATATAAAAATATTATCATTTTATTTGCCATTTTGATTTTTGATCTGTCGTAGTGTAGTGACATTGGATCGGATCAGGTCAGATCACTAGCGAAGGTTCAAAACAACAACATTAAGTGCCTGTCCAGATGAGGCGTTTTACGCGCGAAGTCCATATGCGCGTTTCAATTTCTATTACGTCCAGATAACGCGTTTTACCCGCGTTTTTACGCTACAAACATGGACTCGAAGTTATCACGCTCCAATCAAATATGTCCATTCGCAACGGACTCGCGCGTAATTCTGGACGCTGCAATGGCACCCAAGTATCTCGACTAGCGCGTCGCTCGCGCGTTTTACGGGTGAGTTGAGAGTCCCGCTCATTGCAAGCGTTTTACGCGCGAGTTAGAAAACGCGCGTAGGCATCTGGACGCGATATAAATTGTAGCTCTAGTATCTCGGTTACGCGCGCAAAACGCGCGAGTCGCTCACTCGCGCGTAAAACGCCTCATCTGGACAGGCTCTAATAGCGGTGTTAACAGTTAATCGTTATTACGACTCCTACCTCGACGACGAACTGAAGAAAGGTGCGAAAATACAGGTTGGCAAGTACTTATATCTCAGTGGTTGGCAATAAGATTTTGACGCTGCTGAGAGAAATGTAGATTCCTGGCGGTAACATTGCACGGACGATGAACCTGGAATCAGATCCCAATTAAAATATTATCATCTAGAACAGGGCTTCCCATACTGTGCGTCGCGACGCCCTGGGGCGTCGCGACATTGTCCCAGGGGCGTCGCATGTCAACACAACCAAATCAAGTAAGCGCCGGTCTAAATCCCCGGTTTCAGAAGCTATGCTCAGAAAAGCAAGCGCATCCTTCACATAAGCCAGTCTTGCTAGCTTTAATATCTTTCATAAATATCTCTTTTAATTTTTATGCAGTTTTGATTTGGTCATTATTTCCTAATAAAAATATAAATGTCCAAATAGTGTTTTTATGATAACCTATGTAGGCTGATTCTAAAATTGAAAAGTATTTTCGGGGCTGGGTTGAGGGGCGTCGTAAAGAAATGGCAAAGTCCCAAGGGCGTCACAGTACAAATAAGTTTGGGAAGCCCTGATCTAGAATATTCTTATTTCTTATACTTTGACTCGATTAGATCGCGATTCTGAGTCCATTTCTAGCCCAGGAACGAGTATGTAGATTGTAGACCCATACAGTTACAGGTGTTGATCGTCGCGCGCCCTCCACATGTCACTGGCTGCTGTGGCGGGCGGGGAGCGAGGGGAGGAGGGGCGGCGGCGGCGGATCCCGCGGGAGGCACGGTGTCACGTGACGCGCGCGGCTAACGGGGGAGGCGGGGGGCGGGGGCCGCGCAGCCTCCCGGCGCGGCAGGGCTCCACTCCGGGCCCGTCAGTCGCGCTCGGTCTACAGCGGTGCTCGCACGCCGCTCGCCGCCGCCGCCGCCCGCCGCCACCACGACGCCCCCGCCGCAGCGCCGCCGCGCCTCCGCGAGCATGACCAGCTGACCCCGCCGCCCCTACCGTCTCCAGGTCGACCCGCGAGACAAGAACACGTGAGTGCCGCCCCTCCGCCGCGACTCGAAAGCCGGCCCATGGAGGAGACGTCGAAAAGTATCACCGACAGTATAGTAAACATCGTATTCCTGACGTATCTGACGTGAGTACCCCCCGGCGTCATCCCGCGCCGGCCACCGTCACCATCACCGTCTGCGGGCACCGGCACGCTCCACGACGTGCGAGCTCACCGCTTAGCCCCACCGGCCGTCGGCTCCGAGCGGACGTGCACTTTAAAGTTTAACGTGACCTGACCTTCACACGCTCGCCAGCCGCCAACCCGGGGCGCGCGGCCCGCGCGGTCACCCGCCTGCGTCAGGGGCGCAGGCCGCGACTCCCGCACTGCACGCTGCCACACGCTGCACACTCTTCCACGATAATATTATGTTTCCCTATAGGTTCTCACTTAGGTATTTCTGAGGTAACTTGCATCAGTATAATGCAAAATAATACAGCAGAAGTAATATATTATAATAACGATGGCTTATCCTTTATGTCGGCGAGAAGTTTTTTTGCTAGAAATTCTCGGGTAGTGTTGTCTAGACTCTAGTCCAGGGGTTTTATTTTAAGTATTTATTCTTTATTACAAAGTGACTTAACTTAATAATCGCCAAACTGTATGTCCGTTTGTTGGCGATAAAGTAATTCACCACCGATTAGTTTCGCTCAGGGTCCATATTAAGAAACAAAATGATCTTCGCGGTCCACACATTAAAAAAAATATTAAACAAAGGTAATTACGGAATTCACAAAGGTATTTATTTACATATCAATGAGAAAAGTGACAATTTTTGTAGCTTATTATCTCTCTGATGTTTGGAGTGAAATTGGTGCAAGCTATTAGTAATCCTGGAGATGTTCAACGACACCGAAATTTATTTTTAACGAAGTTCATCTTCAAAAATGCTTGGTCCGCAATCAATGGGTTAGCGGTCCGGATGCGGACCGCGGTCCGCCATTCGTGAACCCTGCTCTAGTCAATCAGTAGTGACTCGACAAATTAATAGACAAGTGTAAAACTCACGAAGCGCTTTCTCCGAGGATTGTCAGAACGTGAGCGTCCAGACGTCGCGACGCCTCGCCGAGGGCCCGAGCGCCTCTTCTCTACAACCAAATTACTGTTCTGTCATAGTACTGTTTTTTGTTTTTTACTTTTTATTAAAACATTGTAATAAATCGTAGGTATAAATCATAAAATACGTCATAATATGATATTATATCGTATATCGTTAGTAAAGTGTAAGGGCCCTAACTTTATATCTGCCAAAACGCGATGAAAACACGCAGAAGACGAGCGCATCAGAAACGCGCGTCGTCAGTGTGCAAAAAATACGTCGTGTAGAAAGGCCCTAAGGTGTCGCAAATCGCGATCGGATCTCCGAAATCCAGAGATCGAAATTCGAAACCCGCCCGCGTCCCGCCTCCCCCGCCGCCGGCGGCACGTCGGCGAGCTTAGGATAATATTGTTTAGATGACCCCACATATTCTCCTCCTGCAGGTATACAGCTGGTGTTTACCGACCACCTCGTACCTACATGATTGACATCAACACCCTAACAAATAAAAATATTCACTGTGTATACTAGCTGTAAATAAAAATAGTTAAAAACAGTTAACAGGTCTAGAGTCTAGACTGTAGAGTCTAGCGCTTTTAATATTTTGTAAGCACTAAGCGAAAATATCCATATCTATTTTAGGGGAGGTGTACGTAGGTAGGTACTAGGTACTAGGTGATTGAATTTAAGAGGCTCTGACATAACATGATGACGTACATCGGATAAAAAAGGAGGATACGAGGTAATAACAATTATTCTGCAATATTTCTGAACAATTATACATAATATAATCATTTATCACCATCTAACCTTTTTTGAACTGATAAAATAAATAAAAAATAATTATACTGCCAAACATAAAACCTCCTATTTTTTACGTCGGTAAAAAAACCGGATCGGTTCAGCCGTTCTCGGGTGTTAGCGAGCCAACGTAGTAAATGTCTATTAAATGATTTAGCATTTTTTGAATTAATTAAAAGTCTATCAAATAATAATATCTATAAAAGCTTCACACCACGTCAGTCTCGCGGCTCGCCCCGTGGTAAGTGAGTACTTGAAGGACTTGTGTTACGGGTACCAGACAACGGAAATATATTTAATACTTTTATACTATACATATATTTAAGATATTTATGTATTTTTATGTGATTTTGATGTGATTTTGATTTTTATGTTTGTTGTATGGAAGCCCCCCTTAGATATTAATTTTATTTTGTTTTTAGTATTTGTTATTATAGCGGCAACATTGGCGGCAACAGATATACACAATATTATGTGAAAATTTCAGAAGTCTAGCTATAGCGGTTCTTGAGATACAGCCTGGAGACACACAGACGGACGGACAGACGGAACCCTAAAAAAGCAATCAATACAAGTATATCCCACCAAAAACATTTTCATGTAAAAATGTTGCCAAGACGAGAACATAATAATTATAGTTCATGGTGTCAAAAAGTAGTGAGATCTCATGTAGAACCAAGTTTCTAACCTTACATACTCAGCCCTAAATCTAAAAACCTTAATTTTACACTTAAATCGCGGCAAAATACTTGATTTACTCTATAGTTATATATTTCGAAATTATGAATCTTTCTGGGCTTTTCAACAAATATCTGTTTCACTTATTGAGTTACTATCATTAAATAACTTGAACTACTACAATCACACACTTTATAAAATAATGGTAAAAGGAAATATAAGTATTGTATTTAATTTTTAAGTAATCATCAAAAACAGTTTTGGGACTTACGACCTTTACTTTCGTGCTATAATGCGGGAACCGTTGTTACGCGATATTGTTCACTATTAGCTGTAGCGCAAAGCACAATGCTCGGGGGCACGATTCATGGAATCATTATATCACGATTGGAGAATAGCGGGGTGTGTAGGCGGGGCTAGCGTGCTTTGGTATTTTTGACAGCAGGCTCTTAAGGCTGCATGCAGTCTTGCAAAATTCACTCGCTGCGAATTATTTGCGCAACTTTGTATACTTTTTTTGACAAACTAACACTAAGTAATAAAATAACACGAAATATTATTATTGCGTATAAGTAATAGCTACTTTTTTTTTTAAGTTCATCTATGTGGATAATGTTAGGTAAATCGAGCGTTAAAAACAGCTCTTTCGTGCCCAATGTCATTTCTAGTTGTGTTTGTGCGCTTAGTTTATGGCAATAAATAATTAATTTACAAATCTGTTCAGCGCATAATGAGCTCAACATTCTCGTCTTCAAAATGCGCTGATTAGTTTTTTCCAATTATCTTTCATTTTTTTAATTCAGAAGTCACGATTTCATCAAAATTCTCTGTTTTTATCTCTTAATAAACGGGTTATTTCATAAAAACTATGCATTGTAAGTATGTAATAATTAGATTATTTTGAATTAAATAATTATACACTTTCCTTGCACTTATTCCACTTTATTTTAATAGATTTATTACAAAATTATTATATTCACGACCGGTTTCGAAAAAATCATCATCAGGTGTACTGCAGGTAATTTTAAATTTTTTAAAAATTTTGTAAACAAAAATCAGCATCATAAAATTTTTCTACCATTCAGTACAAATTTTTACCAAAAAACAATATTTTCTACCAAAAATCACAAATTAAATTTTAAATGTATTGGAACCTATAAAATTGATAAATTTAAAGATTTAAAGATTTAGATTATTTTGATGCCAAGAGTTCAATAAAGCAAATACAAAAAAAAAACACCTAAATCACCTTACTCCAACAATAATAATAATCTCAAAAGACCTACAAAAAGAGACAAGAATTGCAAGGGAAAATCCTTAGTGGCTTCCCTTATATTGGTTAAGCCTTAAGTGATATAACACCATTAATACCTTAACCTCTTGTATTGTGTTTGTTTACATTACGCCACATGTATATGTTGTATATGTATGTTGTTGTATATGTATGTGTTACATGATACATCATACATGATACAGGTGATGGTGCGAGGCGTGCGGGGAGGGGGATGACTGATGAGACGGTCACATGGTAGAAGATAATAAAAAACATATTTTTATAATAATTAGTATTACATAATACTAATTATTATAATATTATGTGCATATTATCTATGCATATTATTACCATGCGCATAAATTATGTTTTTGATCTCAACAAATATTTTTAACTATTTACTATTATATAAAAATTATTTTATTTAAATTTTTTATACTTAAATATTTTTTTAGGTATTAAAATTGATATAAATTTTACATAATAATATTATGTTTGTAGAAATGAAATAAACAGGGTGTCCAAACTCCAAAGTAAATACATCAAAAATAATCATCATCAAAAATAAACCCGGGGCCAGCAATATAATTTCAAAAATAATTATATTGCTGGCCCCGGGCAATAAAGGCGTAATATCAAAAATCGTTTTTTACAGGAGAGATAAAAATAAGCTAATATTTTGTTTATAGTGCAGCGTACAGTGGTCAAAAACAAGCGTTTTAAGTGTCATATGAAAGTTAATTTTTTTACCAATCTAACCATGTAAAAATAATTGTAATAGTGTAATTTTTTATTGAAATAATTGAAAAAATGTATAATACAAATAATAAACGATATTGTTTCAATAGGGTACTTGACTTAAAAAAACCTATTGAAATAACATATTTTTTATTAAATATTAAAATTTGGGAAACCACATAATCGACCACGAGTTCGACTACGTTTTATCTCGTAGTAATGTGAATATTTTTGTTCCTGATATGTAATTGAAAAACGAAATATAATATTACTGAAGCCAAGTCTAAACTAAAAATGAAATTTATTTTACACATTAATTTATTTTTACAGAAAGCCATGTAAAGGCGCGTTGCCAACAACAAAATATAGTGCTCTACTGCGCAATATTTGTATGGAAGAAACCTAAGAAATAACTATTATCATATTTTAATTTACTGAAGTTATAGAAAATAAGACTAATTTAGTAGCATTTACTCCTTAACAAAAATAATGGCCTTAATCTGTAAGACCCACTTTATCAAGAAGATTTCTCTACGGCCCAATTTTCAACCCTCATTAAAATAGTAGGATATGATTTGGCTTAACGATTATAAAATTATACTAATAAATCTCAACTATTTAAAATAAATATATTTTGAATCTCTTTAGTACAAAATATTGGCGCTTTGATTTTTGTCAGCAAACGCGGCACCGGTTTCGCAAATGCGTTTTTTGTATCTTTATAATATTATTATAAACAAATATTATACAATTTTTAAAAGCATGTTTATCCTGCTCACTGTTATCATTTGATTCATTCCGAAATTATAACAATTTTTTGAAATTTTAGGTGTTTTCCTCACAAATTACCGATTTTTAGCAACTGGGTTAGACTCATTTTTAATGACCTACCTTTGCTATTTTCACTGTTAAATTGCTTTTTAAAATCATTGTGCACATCTATAAAGATATACAAGACTTATTTAAAATGATAGATTTCGTGTTAAGAATCCAATTTTATTAGAATTCAAGCAATACGCGCGCTTTCAAATTTCTTCTGACTTGGCAGTTGGCGTAGATGGTTGTTCAAAAAATATAAAAGCGTGGGTTTTAAGATAGTTATACGCTTATGAGTCACGCAGAAGTATGTCAGGGAGAACTTTTCAAACAGCCCTCATATATAGTAGACGTTCCACATGGCTGCGCCCACGTAAATTAGGAATTAACGGGAACCGTAGATTTTCCCGCAAAAAAATTGCCTATGTCCCTCATCGTGGTCTACTCTATATATGTGCCAAATACGATAAAAATTTATCCAGTAGTTCGTGAGATAAGCACTTTCAAATATTTTCCCCATTTTTTCCACATTTTTCTCAGATTTCTCGCTCTTATAGATCGCAGCGTAATTTTATATAGCCTCAAGGCTTCCTCAATAAATAGACTATCCAACCCAGAAATATTTTTTTTATTTTTCCAACAAAAAACATAAACAAATTCTTCTACTTCATAACAAGTAAATATATGATTTTTCCAAACTTTAAACCCACTATTAATTATAATGAATGGTAAGTCGTATGAATAGAAGTGATATAATTTTTATAGAGTTTTTAATGATCTACAATCTTGTCCTACATGTTTTTTTTGATACGATTTACCGTTTGAAAAAAAAAACGAAAAAAACCTAATTTTCGTATATTTGACATTAAATATTTTTTTTAGAACAAGGGGATCGTCGGGGACTTTTGAGGTTTTATTTATAATGGTATACTTAACATCACCACAAATTTTCAGCTCTATGCGAATTATTCCTAGGTCGAAAGTTTGATTTTCCTGTGCTAATAAGTTTACATAAACGATACTAGAAAGCATGCGTAGGAGTCAAAGGGATGCAGGCGTAACAAATTACATGACAGACGACAGTACGGCGCCGGGATTACAAAAAAAATCCGGGAAGAAAGGTGTAATAGCTGGTACGGCGTAATATGTTGTAATACGTTAAATTCAATACTTACTCTTATTCTTTGCTAAGATATGTAGTGTTAAGATGTTCACCGGTTTTTTGTGTTATGTTTCATAGAATAATGTATGAATACATTTTTAGTTTTAAAGCCCGTCACAGACTTAGCTATAATATATATTAGTATACCGTACTATAATATATATTATAGTAGCTACCACACACTGAGAACACAGTCACAGAAATATATATTATAGCTGAGTGTGCGGTCACGCGAAAATAAGTATAGAAAATATATAGTAATATGCCTAGCTATAAAATATTAATATATATTATAGCTAAGTCTGTGACGTGCTTTAGAGAATTTTCCGTGAAATATGAAAAAAATAGGGGTGATAGACCCTAAGAAAAAGGGCGTAACCGGCATTTACCGCTTTATTGGCCGAGGCCAGCGATATATCATATAGGTAATAATATGGTTTTTCATGCTCCAGATCTTTGTCAAGAAAATGAGTTCCATGGTGACAAAAAACCGAAGGTCAGATCGATCAGGCATAATAATATAAAAATTGACAAGACGAGAAACATCTCCCGAGATACGGTACTCGGTAGTCACTAGCATCACTAGTCAGTACTCAATAGTCACATGGATCGCGATTCGTGATATGCGAGATAATATCAACAACGTCCTCCGCGGCCGGCGTTCAGTCGCAGAGCAAGCGCCGTTGTCGACGCCCGCGCGCCCCGTATCGCCCCGTATCGCCCCCTATCGCCGCGCTGAGCCGCGACGACTCCGACGCTCACCCTCAGTGTTCAGTGAACTCGAGTGATATACGAATATCTGTCTGAAAAAGTTCCTTTGAAGTTGGTGAAATTTAAATCGTGGGTAGGTGGAAATCCTTTTTGCGCTTTTCTGCTAAAATGAACATTTACAAAATAAAAATTATTAAATTTGAGTGCGAAATGAATAGTAAGTGGTGTGTTTGAATCACAATTGGAAATTTATTTATACGCTACGATTTCAGTGCATTCATTTATCCAGAATTTGAATATTTTTACAGAGTGTTATTTCTAATCTTTGGATTCGAATAATTTAAGTTTACTATTTTGAATTTATTTCTTAAAGCATTCATTATTAAACTTATATTGCACGTTTAGTGCTTAATTTGTTTGGGATAAAACGCGCGCACATAATCAACCTACATTAATTTTAATTTTTGACAGCAATTAGTTCTATTAAATAAAAACATTTTAACGTAAGTATCCGTAAAACAAAGAGCGATAATTTGCGCATAAAATATTTCCTAAGCATTAAAGCCTGAGTTGTCCAGATAATATTTAAGTATGACGTGAATTTGAAATTAAACATAAAATATGAAACAATTCTTTAAGTAGGTACAATATATTTCTTAGGTATAGTACAAGAAAAAATAGCCGTAGTCACTAGTCAGTAGAATAGGTGAATTTCACATAATATTTTATGAGCGACCGAATGACATCTAATTAGTAACAATAATTGACAACTTACAAATTGGTTTTCAATAAACCTATCATGATCCATGGTAGGTTCTTAATTTATAAATATATTTTAATTTTCTCATCTAGGTACAACCTATTGAGCATCAACTGGGTTAGTACATAATGGACCTACTTATGCATACCAGATCCAACCCACACAATGACAGTTCTGAGAAAAAGCCGTTTTTATTAAAATTGTGTACTCTTTAAAACTGATTGTTATTTTAAGTAAAGTTAATTTACACTAGTATATTATTTTGTAAAATATTCTATGCGTACAAACATAAATATGTAATTTTTCTTTTTCTTGACAGACTGTACTATAATATCCTTCTATTAATTATTTATAGGAACAAAATATGAAAATAATGAATTTAACATTAATGTGGTCTAAAGTTAGATGTTCAGCATGGCTTTTAGCATTAAAAACAATTAGTTATTGTCACCAGTCACCACACTACTCCCTACCATAAAATTAGGTTTTGTACGTTGCCATCACAGATTTTAGAAAAACAGATTTTACCCTAAAACGCTCTTTATTAATATACTATTAAGATAATTATAGTCAGGCTTAGATCATATTTTAGATTTTGATTTGAATATGATGATTACTAATTAAAAAATGTATTGATGTGATTTATGACATTCATTTTTTTAATAGTTTTTAATATTACTTACGAATTATTTTTAGGGTTCCGTACCCAATGGGTAACGGGACCCTATAATCATTTTGACTTCGTTGTCTGCCCGTCTGTCTGTCCGTCCGTCTGTTTGTCTATCTGCAGCATCGATCTCCAGGCTGTAACCGCTAGGTATAGATAGACTTATGAAATTTATACAGATTGTGTATTTCTATTGCCCGTATAGAAAAAATACTAAAAACAAAATATGATTAATATTGAAGAGGGGCTTCCATACAAAATCTAATATATTGGCCTATTTTGGCTCCATAACGGTAGGGAACTCTTGGTGCGTGAGTCCAACTCGCAATCGGCCGATTTTTTAAAATAATTAGCAGATACGTTAAGAAATATGTGGATTTTTACCTATTTCCATAACAAAAGTAGGATAGAAAAAATAACAATCTCATCAAAACTAAAATACTTTTGTAAAAAACCATCGTTTTTTTTTATTATCGTTAGTAACAGTAATATTTATTTCAAAATAATATTTGTATACATAGAATATTATGCAGTATAATTAAACAATTAAATAATGCTAGGGACCATTGATGCGTGGATCTTTTTAAAAAAATAAAATCCATTCTATTTTTTAAAAATTGGGTGACCATGCAGCTTGGTTCTTGTTTGCATAATAAACATCTGTTAGAATGTGGGTAGGTAACTTTGTTGTGAAAATGTTCGGTTCTGAGAAAATTGTCTGATCAGTGTGATCTTCATAGGGTCGATATAAGGGTCATTTTGGAATGCTTAACTGCATTATTGACTCGATTTTGGAAAAAGTGTGGATTGGTCCCATTTTGCATAAGTAGGGTCAGTTGATGCTCAATTAGCTATTAACTATTAAGTCATTCAGAAAAAAAAAAATAATTTTGAATGTATCATATAATATGTGAATTTTGAATGTAGATAGTAAGTCGTTTTAAATTAGTTTTAATAGTTGGCACTTAAAAGTGAGAGCAGCTGTATTTCTTACCACGCTCATACTATTATTATTATTTATTAGTAGATTAGGTTAGTAGGTTCCTGCCTACATTTTTTGTATAAAATGCGACATTAATAAAATAATAATGTATTTTTTACATTTTTCTTACAATGCACTGAATTATTTTGTTGAGTGGTAAGTGCCCACTAACTTCCATACTATATAGTTAAAATATTATACTACATACATATACACTTAATATACTTAATTAAGTACTCAAATATTATAAATGCGAAAGTGTGTCTGTCTGTCTGTTACCTCTGCACGTTCAAAACCGCTGGACCGATTTTGCTGAAATTTGGTATGGAGATACTTTGAGTCCCGGGATAGGACATAGGATACTTTTTATTCTGAAAAATCTACGGATCCCGCGCGTTAAACGAATTTTGGCGAAAAGGAGTTGCGGGCATTAACTAGTTTGTTTAAAATTTGATTTTTGTGCCACGCTTTTATATCAAATCCTATGCAGATATTTCTGTGAAAGTTTGAACGTAACTTAAAAATATTCAGCTAAAAATAAAACCTACGTACTTCGGGGCAGGCAAGACCAAGAGTGAGTAGAGTGAAAGACTAGAAAGAAAAATCTCCTACCCTAGGTACCATATTTTTGTAAGGGGCATTTTAAAGATGTCACACCTAATTTGTCAACAATTCACTGACGGGAAACGAATATTTTGTGAGAGTCGTTTAGTACTCGCGAATACATTATACATAATATTTGGGGTAATAGATAGTGCCATTTTATTAAGTCTGTAGTGCCTTAGTTTACGCTCTGCGGCCTGCGGGTGGTCGCCATACGACGAACATCGAGCATTTGTAGTAGGAGGGCTACGAGATCTCATATTGTTATGACTTGTGAGTTGTGACGTTTGACGATGTTATCGCAATATCATGTAACATGTTGTTGTTGGTGTAAGATGTAACCGCTGCAGTCTGCACGCTGCACGCCGCTCCGTGCTCGTCGTCGACGCTGCAGATCGAGTTACTGCGTCCACAACTACGTCTAACTCGAGTGTATCTATAATATCCACTACTACAAGACATAAAAACACAATGAACCTTGACCCTTGTTAGTTGTTACCTAAAATTAGGTTTATTTTGCAATATATTTGGCTAGGAATGTTTAGAAATACCTCTATGCACTTACATAATACAATATATATATATATAACAATTGTACGATATTATCTATGTAATACCTAATTATGTATCTTGTCCACACTAAACACTATCAACGCGTAAATCGTCTCGATGCCATGCCCATAATAATATTACCCTTAAAGTACACTGTCATCTGGTGAGTTTTGTTTTGTTACTAAGTTATAATACTTTAGTGTGTGTATGTGTCTCTAAAGAGTTCGCTGTGAAAGTAGCAGCGCTGAAAGAGGTTTTTTTGTGATTTGTATGAGCAAGCGCCCGAGCGTCATAAATTTTCCCATGCAAAATTAAAAAAATGTTCTTTCAGCGCTGCTACTTTCACAGCGAACTCTATATACACACCCTAAAGTATTGTCACTTAGTTTTGTTACACCTGTAGATATGAGTAGTGATTACTTATAAATTATAATATTAATTTATTAAGTTTATTTAATTTGTGTTGCAGGATGATTCCCCGGCGCAAACACAACGCCAGCTCGGGCTCGCTGCCCGGACAGGACGACAAGCACGCCAGCAATGACTACATACGTGAGTACCGCACGCGCTTCACACTTTTGACGGGTTCCGTATGGATTCTACCCATAAAGTTAATATACCCAGCAAACAGTTCGACAAGGCTGTTTATGAACGTGGCGAGAAAAGGAACTAACGCTTCTATCATACAAAAACGTCATTTTTGACAGTTCTCCTTACCAGCAGCAGCGCCCATTGACAGTTTGACACATTCATATAGAGCCTTGTCGGACTGTAAGTGTATACGTAAACAAATTTTTACACACAGACGTAAATCAATTTCGGTTTCGTTTGACAGCTCGAGATTGTTGCTCTATTCCGCTAGGTATATTAACTTTATGATTGTACCCTAGAGTCTAGACGTAAAGTTGATTAATGCACAAATCTCGTATCGTTACCTATATACCTAATAATAATAGTAATATACCTAAATAGTATTCGATTGCCATACATCACGATTCACGTCGCCCGCGCCACTCCCCACTCCCCACTCCCCACTCCCCACTCCCCACTCCCCACGGCCCGCACACGATGCAGCAACCATTTGTAGCCTATTAATCTGTAATGAAATAATTATTTATCGCATGACTATTGCGTAGTAAATAAATGGTTTTTGTGGACTCTTAAAATAGCAGCAGTTAATAGTGTCCCGATGACTTGACGCTTACGGCTCAAATGACCCGTGACTCGTGAGTCCGTGACACTGTCGCGAGTCGCGACCGTCGCGACGGCCGACTGTCGTAGTCCGCGACGGCCGACTGTCGTAGTCCGCGACAGCCGACTGTCGTAGTCCGCGACGGCCGACGTCATAGTATGTCTACACGATCATGAACTACTTCAAATCGTTCAGAAATTAGGCAAAGTTATTTAAAACTAAAGTATAATATTTTGTACTCTTCAGGTTTTTATACTCAAAGAGTAAAAGCGAGATTCTCGTGTTACTGAAGCTTACTAAATACTATTTGACGACTGTCTATCGTGTTTCAGCAGCCGTAGTCGTAGACGTATTTCCGCGGCGGTGTGTCGTTGTGTGCCGCCTTACATACCTCCACTAATAACGGGGCGATTTCGTTTCCGGTTTCAGTGGCGGACAGCGGGAGGCGCGAGGGCTGGCGCGCCGCCATCCGCCGGCGCCTGCGCTGCAACCGCAAGACCCTGCAGAAGCGCCTGCCCGTCATCGCCTGGATGCCCTTGTGAGTCATAATTACAGTCTTTTTGTAGTGGTAGTCGCCAGTCGTAATTTGTAAATAATTATCGTTTCATTCTTAGGCTCAACTCACAATGGATGCGTCGCGACGCGTCATATATTTCCGCCTACAGCATTATCATCTCGTCGACGCGCGCTTTCATGTCTTCATAGCAAATATTTATACTTAAATAATATTAAACGATAGAGACGAATAGGCGACGTTGTAGGCGGAAATAATATCACTCTGCTCTAGTCACTAGTGTAAGTTGAGCCTTAATCCTAATTAAATTCTGCTAGACAAATATTGTAAACGTGATTATATTTTCTTTATAATATTTAATTTTTAAATATGACAATAGGCTTTACAGTGGTAGTCGGTATTGACTATTGACAATGTAACGTAACCGTCGGGCGTGTGTCCGCAGCTACGACGGGTCGAAGGCGGTGGGCGACCTGATCGCGGGCGTGACGGTGGGGCTGACGGTGATCCCGCAGTCGCTGGCGTACGCCAACATCGCGGGAGTGCCGGCGCAGTACGGGCTGTACGGCTCGTTCCTGGGCTGCTTCATCTACATCGTGCTGGGCGGCTGCCGCGCCGTGCCCGCCGGCCCCACGGCCATCGCCTCGCTGCTCACGTGGCAGGTGGCCGGCGGCGTGGTGGAGAAGGCCATCCTGCTCAACTTCCTGACGGGGCTGATCGAGCTGCTGATGGGCGTGCTGGGGCTGGGCTTCCTCATCAACTTCGTCTCGGGGCCGGTGTCGTCGGGCTTCACGTCGGCCGTGGCGCTCATGATCGCCACGTCGCAGGTCAAGGACCTGTTCGCGATCCCGGTGTCCGGCAGCACCTTCCTGCAGCAGTGGATCTCCGTGTTCCGCAACATCCGCGACGCCTCGCTCTGGGACCCCGTGCTCGGCTTCTCCTGCATCGCGCTGCTCCTCTCGCTCAGGGTAACCCGCCTTATCTTATCCGATGCTATAACGACATACGAAACCGCGTCGCATTAGCGCAGCGAATAGAGTATTAAATTTAAGAAATAAAACCTTATACCTCCCCAAAATAATAATACATCACTAAATTTAATGAATAAAGCTACGACCTATTGAATTTCAGTTTATATTCAGGTACTTACGTAATATCCTTGTCTGTGATGTGTTCTAAGTGTACGTGTAATGTTTTCGCAGAAGGTGGGAATGGTTCAGCTGGGCAAGACGCGCGTGGGCGGGCCGAGCACGCACCAGAAAGTGATCACGAAGTGCCTGTGGCTGCTGGGGACGTGCCGCAACGCCATCGTGGTGGTGGCCACGGGCGTGCTGGGCTACTGGTTCGTGGTGACGCGCGGCTCCTCGCCCGTGCGGCTGATGGGCCACATCCCGTCAGGGGTGCCGCTACCGGCGCTGCCGCCGCTGAGCTACGTGCGCGCCGACAACACCACCGCCGGCTTCGTGGACATGGTGGCGGAGATGGGCTCCGGCCTGCTGGTCATCCCGCTCATCGTCCTGCTCGAGGACATCGCCATCTGCAAGGCCTTCTCCGACGGCCGCACCATCGACGCTACGCAGGAGCTGATCGCGCAGGGCGTGTGCAACATGGGCAACTCCTTCATGCAGGCCTACCCCGGCGGTGGCTCGCTCGCGCGCTCCGTCGTCGCCAATGGCTCCGGCGTCAAGACCACGTTCGGCGGCTTCTACACCGGCGTCATGGTCATATTAGCGCTGCAGTTCTTCACGCAGTACTTCGAGTACATCCCCAAGGCGGCGCTGGCGGGCGTCATCATCTCGGCCATCCTGTTCATGGTGGAGTACGACGTGGTGCGGCCCATGTGGCGCGCCAAGAAGCTGGACCTGGTGCCGGGCGTGGGCACGTTCGTGCTGTGCCTCACGCTGCCCATCGAGGTGGGCATCCTCATCGGCGTCGTCGTCAACATCGTGTTCATCCTGTACCACGCCGCGCGGCCCAAGTTCTCCGTGGAGCTGCTGCGCACGGACGCCGGCCGCGAGTACCTCATGATCACGCCCGACCGCTGCCTCATGTTCCCGAGCGTGGACTACGTGCGCAAGCTGGTGACCAAGTGCGCGGCCGGCGCCGACGTGCCCGTCGTGCTGGAGTGCACGCACATCTACAGCGCCGACTACACCGCCGCCAAGAGCATCGAGCAGCTCACCGCCGACTTCCACGCGCGCCGCCAGCCGCTCTACTTCTACAACGTGAAGCCGTCCGTGTGCTCCATCTTCGAGGCGGTGGCCAAGCCCGAGCACTTCACCGTGTTCTACGAGGACGAGGAGCTCGACCGGCTGCTGGCGGCGGACGAGCGCCTGCAGCCCAGCAAACCGCCGCCGCCGCCGCCTCAGGTGGCCTGAGACGACGCGGACGTCCCGCGACCGATTTCCATATTTTTTGACGATGTCTTTAACTGCCGAGAGTGTGATATTTTGGAGAGGGAGCGCGCCTACGCCGTAGGCGTGCTCGCCGGAGTCTGGAACGATCGACGCCAGGCGTCGATGTAAAACGAGAGTGTATATTTTAGTATGGGCGAGGGGCTCCGCCGCGCGCGGTGCCCGACCTCCCGCTTGTGTTTCCGCATGGCGTTATTTTTCTAAAGCTATATTAGATTTATATGGGGCTCTCGCGCCCGTCCGTTGTGATCTATAGTTAAGTTAAAGTAATAGTCGAACGAGCAGGTCCGCAGAGCGCTGCGGCGCGGCCGTCCGACCGCCGCGCTGCGCTGCCCTGGGGCTGCACTGTACAAACTTCTTAGTACCTAACGAGTAGTCTTAGAGATGTTTTATTTATTTTTAGAACTACTGAGTACAAGTTAGGAAATAAAAAATTGAATTGTTATTGTAGCGGGGAAACCCCGACGAAAGTTTCCGAGAGTGTGTGTTTGTCTGTGTGTGTGCGCGTGCGTACGTGTGACTTGTGAAGGTGTGACTCGAGACGTATATCAGAGAGCTGCGAGCGGCTGAATGCATGTGAATTATAACTATCGTGAAAGAACATACCTTACGACAGAAGATAGATATATTTATCAAAAATATTGAATTTATATTCTAATATTATAATATAAAAATTATGGTGCGTTTAAGTTATTGACTACTTATAGTTTATTTGTCGCAATACCAAAATAAATATCTGATAATAAAATACTAAACTCTCTAAGAGTATAATTTGTTTCACTTTGTTTTATTTAATTACGATCCTCTTAAATCACTTTGAATTTAAACCTTTTTAAACTACAATAAGGCTGCGTTTCCACCAGAGGTGTGTTGCGAGGAATATGTTTTTGAGAACCAATAGAATCGCTTCATTGACGTGACCTCGCTCAACGCAGTGATTCTATTGGATCTTAAAAACACATTCCTCGCAACACGTCTCTGGTGGAAACGCAGTCTAAGGGTCAATTCAGACCGCAACGCGACGCGGCGAGGCGAGGCGCGGCGCGGTATAAATTTGTATGGATTTGACAGACTTCAATTGCGTGAGACGTCTTGCGAATCTGTCAAATCCATATCAATTTAGAAATGCATCTACGCGTCGCATTGCGGTCTGAATCAACCCTAAGAGCCATCGCAAACAGTGCGACTTGTCGTTGCGTCTAGTCGTTGCCTCTAGATGCCGAGCTGTCGTTGCGTCTAGTCGCCGAGCTGTCGCTTGCATCGACGACTAGTCGTTGCGACAGACGCCGTGCAGGAAGCCATCATTAGTAGTAGAGTATTCGAAAGAGACGGCCGTGTTGTTCATCTTGTGAGTGAATATGGATGAGGTTCTAGTTGCACTTGCCTTGGTGCTTAGGCATAATTCCTCCCAAGCCTGATTTTTCTTCCCTCGGTCACTATACTCATTCGAACGTAAGTCCCAAACAGCAGAACGCGCTTCGACGTCCGAAATGAACACATCAACATCGAACGTATCCATTTTGAGATTATCAACAGACGTGCACCTTGGATAGCGCTCACAGCGAGACTGATGCGCGACTGTCGTCGTGTGTGCGCGTGTACGCGATTCCAGACGCAGCGAATAGACGCGAGCGCGCGCGGCTCCCCTAGCTTGTCGTTGCCACTCTGCGACTCTGACGTCAAGTGTGCGGAGCTTCGAACAAAATATATGAAAAATAACGACGCCTGTCGCATCGTGTGCGCCTACACACTGTGTAAAAAGTAGTAATTAGCGGGTAAGATGAAGGCCATGCCAGGTAGAGTGCTTCCGCCGCGTGCCGCTGTGGATGATATGAGTTATGACAACATATACATATTATGACATAAAGGTGATCGCACATTTATCAGCACGCACGAGCCGAACGCGCCGCGCCGCATTTTAGAATTCGTTGTATGAAATGATAAATTGTGAAAACTCCGAAATTAGTCCGCACCGTATGCGCCGCATTTCGTGTACCTACGTCCTACTATGCGGTGCGTTCGACGCGTACGGTGCTGACAAAATATGTGTGATCAATTCATCAAAATTTTTGTGGGCAACATTCAATAATAATTTTTCACACTAATCACATTACAAAAATAAAACCGGCTTAAAAATTCCCTAATATCAAAAACTACTATTGATATTGCAGTATTCCCTAAATTGAACACCTAGTACTGAGTACAACAAAAAATAATTTCTTGAAGGACTTGTAGTTCCGGATATAGGCGAACACAACCATACATGTAACATACATAAGTACATAGTACATACATACAATACGCTGATATAAATACGATAAATAGTTCTGGAAATATTACATACATAATAATATATTATGGGTCGAATTGTTAATGGTCCCTTTTTTGAGGTCGGTTACAATAATTCGACTATCTATACTAATATTGTTACGTGCTAGGGTTCGAGGGATTTGGAGAAAAAGACCTGCTGACTCTTATAAAGACTTTACTAGCACTGACACTAGCTCACACAAATCACCAAGTCCAAACACTAAGCACTAGATAGTCCTAGGTCGTGGCCGAGTCGTAGGTTCACTGGTTCACTCACTATTGATCACTTGTTTTCACTTCGAAGTCGCCTCGAAGATCGCTCAGATGAAACTGAATTGCCGGGCCGTCTACCTGCGGCTATTTATATGGCGAGACGAATTCTAGAAAATTCCTTCCCCGATTAACGTAAACAAGTAAACAACTGTGGGATGTTTCTAGAAAATACGCGTAAGTAAACATACACCTAACGCCATCTAGTATTGAGTAGGGGATTTATGTTTTCTGTGTTTCCCTGATCAGTTTCGCTGGTTTGACGCTAGATGGCACCACGTGTCCGTATCCATAACACCACTCCCCTCTTAGAGGTGCTCGTCCCGAGCATCGTTGTTACTGCCATGGTAACGCGCCAGACGGTCTATGTGTACCACTTTGAATGGCCCTCTTGGTTGCTTTTGAATCCTGTAAGTCACATCATTCAATCGGGTAATCACTTTGTATGGGCCGTCCCACTTGGTCTGCAACTTTGGAGATTTCCCTTTTCGGCGAGTTGGGTTATGCAGCCACACCAGTGACCCTTCTTCGAAGCCGCTCGTATTCGATTTCCGGTCGTATCTGGTCTTCATGTTTTCACTTGACTGTAACCCATTTTCCCGAACCATGGCGTGTATATAGCGCATCTTTTCCCTTAAATCGCAGACATAGTCTTGTACGGTCTTTGGTTCCCCCGGTGACCCTCCTGTCAAGAGGTCTACTGGTACTCGTAGTTCTCTACCGTAATTGACATACGCCGGGGTAGCTTTTATGCTCTCATGCTCGGCGGTACGGTACGAGAGAAGGAAGAGTGGTATATACTTGTCCCAATCTTTTTGTCTGTCATCTACCAATTTCGCCAAATGCCTCTCAAGGGTCTGGTTAAATCTCTCAACCATTCCATCAGACTGTGGATGGTACGCGGTGGTCCTCGTCTTATGCATTCCCAAAATTCTGCACACTTCCTGGAAGACCTGCGATTCGAAATTCCTGCCTTGATCAGAATGGATTTCCAGAGGTACACCAAAGCGAGATATCACTTCTTCGACTAACTTAGAAGCGACTGTTGTAGCTTCTTGGTTTGGTATGGCGAACACTTCGGGCCATTTGGTGAAGTAGTCCATGACGACCATAAAATACTTGTTTCCCGATTCCGTTACGGGAAATGGCCCAGCTACGTCAACTGCAATTCGTTCCCACGGTGCGCCAACGTTATACAGCCGCAGGTTCCTACGGCTCCTGGTCTGTGGTCCCTTCACTGCAGCGCAAGTAGTGCATTTGCGGCACCAATCCTGTACATCATCTCGACAATGCAACCAGTAGAATCGTTCTCGCACTTTTGTTAACGTTCTCTTTACACCTAAATGACCTCCTGATACGCCATCGTGTATTTCACGGAGAACATCTGGTACTCTCTTTCTTGGGACAACTATCTGAAGGTGGAACTCTCTGCCGTTAGTCTTCTCCCATTTCCTGTAGAGTATTCCATTCCGAAGAATCAGACTGTCCCATTGCGCCCAGTACGCCTTAGTGACAGCGCCAGTGGGTGCAACCTCACTCCAGATTGGTTTCACGTCACCCCGTTTCTTCCATGTGATGATGTGCCGAAGGTCTTCATCTCTTTCTTGAGCCTCCCTCATAGCATCATTCTCCCATGGACCCAAAGGACTTGTTTTCGTTAACTTTAATGTTACTTCATTAGATTCCTGCTTAACACAGTGTTTGCAGTCTTCTGAACACGGCCTTCGTGAAAGTGCGTCGGCATTCCCATGCGCCTTTCCGCTGCGGTGTTCTGTCTTGAAGTCATACTCCTGAAGTTGTTCAATCCATCGAGCTACTTGGCCTTCTGGGTTCTTGAATTGCAGTAGCCACTTCAAGGCTGCGTGATCAGTTCGCAGTAAAAACTGTCTGCCGATGAGATATTTGCTGAAATGTTGTAGCGTCTTTACAACAGCCAAGAGTTCTCTTCTTGTCACACAGTAGTTTCTCTCTGGCTTAGATAAAGATTTGCTGAAATATGCAATTACAACTTCTCTTTCGCCCTGTTTTTGAGATAACACCCCGCCAATGGCCGTGTTGCTTGCGTCCGTGTCGACTATAAACTGACCTTTAGGTTGTGGATACCCCAGGATTGGTGTTTCACACAGATGTTTCTTCAGTTTCTGAAAAGAATCTTCAGAAGTCTCGTCCCAAATAAACTGTCGTTTATCTTCTGTCAGCCGGTGTAATGGCTTGGCTATCTCCGAGAATTCCTTAACAAAACGCCTGTAGTAGGAGCATAGGCCGAGAAATGCCCGCACTTCGGTTTTGTTCTTAGGGGTTGGCCAATTTTGAACTGCTTCCAGTTTCTCCGGGTCCGTCTGGATTCCATCACTGCAGATAACATGGCCGAGATAATTTACCTTACTCCTGAATAAACGACACTTTTTCGGATTCAACTTTAACTTGGCCCCCTCTATTTTGGCGAAAACTCGTTCTAAGTTTCGCAAATGGTCCTCGAAGTCGCGGCCAACAATGATGACGTCGTCCAAGTAGACTAAGCAAGCCTCTCCAACTAAGCCTGCCAGTACACACTCCATGAGTCGCTCAAAGGTGGCAGGTGCGTTGCACAATCCAAAGGGCATGACGTTAAACTGCCATAAACCTTTACCGGTGGAGAACGCTGTCTTCTCCTTGTCTTTTGGATGAATTTCCACCTGCCAGTATCCAGATTTCAGGTCCAAGGTCGAGAACAATTTCATGCCACTCAAGGTATCCAGAGTGTCGTCGATTCGAGGTAATGGATAGCTGTCCTTCTTAGTGACATCATTGAGACGCCTGTAGTCCACACAAAATCTTGTGCTGCCATCTTTCTTCTTCACTAACACAACAGGTGAGCACCACGGACTTGCAGACGGTTCAATAATCTTATGCCTTCTCATGTCCTCCAAAAGGCCTTCAACTTCTTTTTCCTTTGCAATGGGTATCCGTCTTGCTCGTTGACGAATTGGATTCTCGCTTCCGGTATCTATCCTGTGCTGAACCGTCGACGTTCTTCCAAGGTCGCCTTCCTGACTGGAGAAGATATTCGCGTGGCGTTGTAAAAACTTCTTAGCTTTCATGCTCTGCGAATAAGTCAGATTACTCTTGCAGTCATCGAGTAGCTCGGTCACTATTCCATAGTTGCTGCTGTCTGCTGAGTCTGAGCCTGTTATCGAACTACACTTTCTCATCCAGACAACTTCCTCGCACTTTCCAATGACGTCACCTTTGTTCAAGCAGATCTCGCGATCACCAAGATTCAAAACCCTGACCACAGCGTTACTGCTTCCACTAACAAGGGTTCTCGCCGTCATCAGTTTTTGCGCTGATGTCTTGGTAGGTGTGTCTTCGATCAACACGCATCTGTTTGATTTCTTCTTTCCAGCTGGCGGTAGTTTCACCAGCACTCTAGCTTCTGCTCGTCCAGGTATAATGACTTCCTTTACACATGCGACTTTCCCGCAGGCGCCTCCAAGGATGAAAATTTCTTCTTCGCCACGCTTGAAAACTCCGTCAGCGACATTAATTTTGCAGTGGTGTTTCTTCATGAAATCCAAACCCAAGATGCAATCATCCATAATCTCAGCCACGATAACGTCATGAGGGTATGAGTAACCCCCTACATTAATCGTAAGTGATATTTCTCCCAGGACGGGTATTGGCTGACCGGAGGCAGTAAGAAGCCGACAGTTAATTCTCCTCTTATGTCTCCTTGCGGCTTTCACTAGATTTGGGTTCACTATCGTTCTAGAGGCTCCTGTGTCTAGAGTCATTTTGCAATCCGTCCTGTTAATAGTCCCCTGAATCACAAGACTATTCCCGCTGCATGCTTGGGAGATAACAGTTATCGGGGCTTCCTCCGCGTCAGCCAGTACTCGCCCCTTAGTCCTGGCTTTTATTCGTTTCCCTGATCCCGGGCAGGGGACGAAGCTCCTTGCTTCTTCAGCTCCGCTACTTGTTCCTCGAGCCTTTTCATCCTTGCCATCTGGGTCTCCTTCTGCGGGCAGTTGAGCTGAAGATGGCCCCTCTCACCGCACTTGTAGCACATGGCTCCAAAACTTCTCTTCGTGGGAGCCTTGACCTCCTTTACTTCTTCAGAGACCTCGTGGATCTTATGGGTCTGTCGTATGTCACGGCGAACAGCCTCGACCTCCAAAGCATGCGCCAATGCTTCCTTTAGCGAGGTGTGGTGACGTAGCCTCACTGCAGCTCTGACTTCTAGGTCCCTGATTCCGTCGACAAATGCTTGCACAATATTCGTGTCGATCATCTTGGAATCGGCTCTTGGGTGTGCCTTCTTGACCAGTTTTTCAATTTCCAACGCCCATTGTTGTAGTCCCTCTCCTGAACGTTGGACTCTGTCACGAAGTTGGGCACGAAACACGTGCTCCAGGTGTCGCTCCCCGTATCTGGATTCAAGTGCCTCCATCAGGTCTTGGAACCCATTTCCTGTATGTGCTTCCAGGACCGACAAAGCTTGCCCTCTAAGCGCAACAATGAGGGCGGTCAGGCATTGTTCTTCCGTCCATCCGTTGGCGGTAGCAACAGCCTGAAATTGCCGACGATATGCGTTCCATGAAGTAGTGCCGTCGTACGGCGGTACCTTGACTATTATATACTATACTAACCCGGATACTCGTTCTTTTACTACGTCGACATCTTTCCGAAGTTTAGTCACCGTGTCACTAACATCCTTTATAGCCAATAGCGCTTTTTCTTGGAGGTCCTTTTGTTGCTCTTGAGACTCCATCATTGCCCTTTGAGAATCTTGCAAAGCCTGACTTTCAGCTCTTTGAGACTCCTGCAAAGCGCCGAGCTTGCGGTCTTGGGCATCTTGCAAAGCCTGAATTAACTCAATTATGCTTTCCAATTGAAGAGCCATTTGAGGGGCCGTAGAATCCACGGGCGTGGCAGGATGAATGGAGCTAGTCGACGGAGCCCAGTGGGCGGGGCCTGTGGGCGGGGCCTGAGTGGGCGTGGCCGGATGGGCGGAGCAAGTGGGCGTGGCTTCACCCGAAGTGGGTGGAGCCTGGTGGGCGTGGTCAGTGGGCGGAGCCTGGTGGGCGGGGCCAGAGGGTGGGGCCTGCCCCGCCATGGGTGGAGCTTGGTCCCCAGTGGGTGTGGCCTCCGCAGCCCGTCGCGCCCTTGTCCTGACACTTCCCTTGAAGTCCTTTCTCGGAGTCAATGGCATCTCCAAATCCCACTTCTGACACCAGTTGTTACGTGCTAGGGTTCGAGGGATTTGGAGAAAAAGACCTGCTGACTCTTATAAAGACTTTACTAGCACTGACACTAGCTCACACAAATCACCAAGTCCAAACACTAAGCACTAGATAGTCCTAGGTCGTAGCCGAGTCGTAAGTTCACTGGTTCACTCACTATTGATCACTTGTTTTCACTTCGAAGTCGCCTCGAAGATCGCTCAGATGAAACTGAATTGCCGGGCCGTCTACCTGCGGCTATTTATATGGCGAGACGAATTCTAGAAAATTCCTTCCCCGATTAACGTAAACAAGTAAACAACTGTGGGATGTTTCTAGAAAATACGCGTAAGTAAACATACACCTAACGCCATCTAGTATTGAGTAGGGGATTTATGTTTTCTGTGTTTCCCTGATCAGTTTCGCTGGTTTGACGCTAGATGGCACCACGTGTCCGTATCCATAACAATATTATAAAGCGGAAGAGTTTGTTAGTTTGTTTGTTTGTTTGTTTGAACGCGCTAATTTCAGGAACTACTGGTCCGATTTGAAAAATTCTTTCAGTGTTAGATAGTCCATTTATCGAGGAAGGCTATAGGCTATATTTTATCAGGCTAGGATTAATAGGAGCGAAGAAATAGAGGAAAATGTGAAAAAAACGGGGGAAAATTATTTGAAGGGGCTTATTTGAACGCGCTAATCTCAGGAACTACGGGTCCGATTTGAAAAATTCTTTCAGTGTTAGATAGCCCAGTTATTGAGGAAGGCTATAGGCTATATTTTATCACGCTAAGACTAAAAGGAGCGAAGGAATAGAAGAAAATGTGGAAAAAACGGGGGAAATTATTTGAAAGGGCTTATCTCACGAACTACTAGAGCAATTTTTCTGTTATTTGGGTCAGTTAAGAAATAGACCACGTGAAGGATCATAGGCTATTTTTCGTGGACTGATTTGTCTGTGAAGTATCTAATTTACGCGGACGAAGCCGCGCGGAACGTCTAGTTTTACATATTATATTGTATATTAAATAAGCAAAGCTTTATAATAATAATAATAATAATGAAACTAAACTTATATTATTAATATATACTCATAAGTTGTTATGAAACCATTTACAACATTTGTATATTATTATTATTATCCATAGAAGACAATAGTCCTCCCTATTAACAGCAAGTTTGATACAAAATATGAATTGAAAAAGGTATTTTACAGACCTACTCGAAACTACTAAGCAACCATCAATCATTTTGTTAGCACTCGAATGATGATGTAATAGATGAATTTGACATGTATGGCGAAGTGCCACCACTGATGAATCGATTTAACTTCTAGTCTCTCGTTAGCTCCACTCTAGGAGCTGCACCGACCGCTCCGAGAGGTAACTGCCGATCGTCTTGCACAGGACCGCGGTGTCGGAGGCCGGCTTCTACTGTGGACCAAGGCGGGCAGTCGCGAGCGTTAGGAGTATCCAAAGACGAAGCTAACGTACGCCCGCCCGCAATGGCAGAAGTCCTATCTGTGGACCCCGAATCCAGCATGGACTGGGACATATTTGCGAAATCCATCAACTGCTCGTGAGTAAATGGGGTTCCTGGATGTGGGAAGACAACTTGGATCATTAATAACTTCAATGAGGAAACAGACGTTATAATAACAACGACGATCGAAGCAGCCGAGGATCTAAAGCAAAGGCTATCGCTACGAACTGGCAACAAAGTTAAAGATAAAGTTCGTACCATGGCCCCTTTGCTGGTAAATGGGACAAAAGTAGCCTACAAAAGGTTGATAGTTGACGAGGCCCTCATGAACCATTTCGGCTCAATCGTCATGGTGAATCAGTTAACAGGCGCCAAAGATGTCATCCTCATTGGAGATATTAACCAACTTCCGTTTATAGAGCGTGAAAACCTCTTTTAACTTAATTACACTCGTCCAAACCTGGTAACCAGCATCACCCAGGAGTTGTCTTGAACACACAGGAGCCCTATGGATGTGGCATACGCCCTAAGCATGGTCTATAATAACATCTATTCATCGAAGGAAATTGTGCGGTCCCTAAAGCTAATGAAGTATACAGGAGCGAGAATACCTAAAACCGATCTAAATACCCTGTATCTTGTCCACACACAGGAGGAGAAATCAGCCCTCACTAATACAGGCTATGGATCGGGAACGGACTCTCGCGTCCTCACAATCCATGAAGCTCAGAGATTAACGAGTCCTTCGGTGATCATCATACAGACAAAGTCCCGAAAGCTGGCAATCTATGACAGCGTTCCTCATGCAGTTCCCGTAGACTGTATCCCGGCACACTAACACCTGTGTCTATTACACTGACACTGATGGAGACGCTGTGGCAAGCTTCATAAAAAGAACCACGGAGGTGTCAGCCGAACACATAAAAGATTACAACATAAAAATGGCTATAAAAGACAGGAACGATAAAGTCTTAAGCCACATAGCGGGTCGTGAACTGTGATCCTCAGAGGTCGGCAAAAATAAAATACCAATTAATAAAACGTAAACCTTATAACACTAACTTAGTCCTAAATAGATTGTTAAAACCCAAGTGTGGACCCCGGACTGGTCAGTGGGATCGACAGAGCCTCGCCCTTCCCAAGAATTCACATATTGCAGCGTTAGGAAGGACACGGTCCTGGCGATTCCACTGGCTGGCATCTAGTAGATTCGACACAGAACGATATCTCTTTAACACCCTAGAAACTCCACCCAGCTTGAGTGACCCCTCTCCACCAAGCCAATGTCACAACATCTAAAGGCAAAGGGTGGAGCAGCATAAAATCTAAGGAAATCGAAAAATGTCGGATCTACTGGCCGCCACACTGGGACCACACAGTTCAAAATATTAATAATTATAATTATGTAATTTATAAAACAATAAATATATATTTATTTATTATATGTAATAATAAATGATCAAACGAACTTCTCAAGTGAAGTTCGATCATTATTATATAAGTCGCTTCATTCGATGATATAATAATGTCAACACAGGGTAGTCCCCTTATCCTACAGGCAACTTCGCACGTTTTTAGAGAATAAAAAAAAAATCAGCTGTCAAATTCATCTGACAGTTGTCACTACTTATCTGGTCTGTCAAGTGTCAACCTCATTCTTTAGAGATTTTAACAAAACTTAATCACGGGTTTCAATATAAATATCTATGTTAGATATTTTTATTCTGGGTGGGATGGGAAATTATATCATCGAATGAAGCGACTTATATAATAATGATCGAACTTCACTTGAGAAGTTCGTTTGATCATTTATTATACTACGTCGCTTCATTCTTCAGATATAATAATGTCAACACAGGGTAGATGTTTAGAGCATTAAGTTTTGTTTCTTTTTCCAGTGAAATAAATAAGCAAACAGGATAAACTAATCAATATTTTATTCCAGAGAATATTGTACAAAAAATCATCAACATTAATTTTTTATAATGGGAGAATAATAAACTTATACAGGCTTATCGTTGATTAATCACTAAATAATTAATTACGGAATGCTACCGTATTGGCAAATTCGCCTTCGCTTAAAATCGGTCTGTTGTAAAACCGGGCAAAGGCACTGGACGCGCTCGTCCAGCCTGCCGTCTTGCGGATCACGTCCAGGCCGAGGCCGGCGGCGTGCGCCGCAGACGTAGCCGCGTGCTGTGCGCGCCGTACGTGCCGACATCTACGCCGCTGTCCGACAACACTTGTCTGATCCAGCGGCTTACAGATTGAGAAGTGGCAGCTTTGTGCGGCTTCTTGTAAGTCAGCAAAAGTTTACCCACGTTCGAGTGCCTCACATTTTTAGTCATAAAAATGTAATCTTTGAGGGCTGAAGCGGGACATATGTTCGGATTCTGTACAAAGAATGGTAGAAATAAAACCGGTTGGTCTCTTCCGGGGGCAGACGTTTTAATAATGTCTGTTATGGCTATACTTACTCCATTGTTGGAAATCGAAATATTTTCGAGTTTTATAAGAGTAAAAGTTTGTACGCGATGTGCTGTACAAATTGCTAATAAAGTTACTAATTTCTTTGTAATCTTTTCGATACTAAGATTAAGATTAGGATACCATAAAGAGATAAAATCTAGGACTAGCTGAGGATCCCATGTCGACGTGTATTTCGGTCGATTGGGTTTTAGCTTATATGCTCCCTTCAACAAACGTTTGATAGATTCATCGGAGCCTAAGCGATCGCCCAATAATAAAGACAGCGCCGAACGGTGACTGTTAAGGGAGCCGTAAGAACAACCTTTTGCAAATTGTTCTGTTAAAAAGGATAAGACCGAAGATATTGGTCCATTATAAAAATCAATAGAGCGTTCTGTACAAAACTGCCACCACAGCTTAAGGGTTACGCTGTATTGCTTAACAGTGTTGTCGGACAGAGACGCTAACATCAGGTCGAGCGCCTCCGGTGGGGCACCTCTGAGCGCGAACGCCGCCCGCACAGCTGCGCTGCACCCAGGGTAAGTTTGTAGTGGAGAGGATGATGACCGCTGGAATTAGATAGTAAAAGAGATTTACTAGGCTTAAAATAAATAATACGCGAAACTCTAAGTTCCTCTAGTAAAGGAAACCACGCCTGAGAAGGCCAGTTTGGAAAAACGAGGATACCGGTGGCTTCGTCGTCTATAATTTTTCGTAAACATTTAAGGATTATTGAAAAAGGCGGGAACGCGTAAAAATATTTAGATTTCCAATCGACGGTGAATGCGTCTACGGCAAAGGCGTCTGGCTCTTGTTTCCAAGAGACAAACCGTCTACACTTGGCATTGCTGCGAGAAGCGAAAAGGTCAATTTCTGGTTCTCCGAAATTACTTACGATAGAATAAAAAGCCTCCTGAGATAGGACCCATTCGGTATCCGGGTTAACCCTTCTTGACTCTGCGTCTGCGCAGTTCTCTTTTGTATTTACATAAGATGCGAATAGCCAAATATTGCGCTTCTCGCACCACTGCCAAATTGATCTAGCTAGGTCATTAAGGTGTTGAAATTGAATACCTCCTAGTCGGTTAATGTAGCTGATAGCCGTAGTATTATCGATACGTAATAGTAGTGAACAATTATTGTCTTCGTTAGCTAAACTCTTTAATCCTAAAAATACCGCTAGAAGTTCTAGATAATTAATATGCTGTTTTAATTCATCAACTTTCCACCTGCCGCTTATTTTAACATTGCTACATACAGCTCCCCAGCCAGTTCTGGAAGCATCTGTAAAGATTTCCTTCCTATAGGACAGCGTCCTCATAGGATTATAAGTTGTAAAAATATTTTCAATCCACCAGTTAAGATCTGCTAGAATGTCATTCGGTAAACTAATCTTTACTTCATAATTATTATTATATAATTGTAGTAAATTAAATTTTTGTCTTTCTAATATTTTAGTATACAATAAGCCATACCTGGCGGCAGGGCAGGCGGCAATTAAAGTACCAATTAACTGTGCAAAGTCGCGTATCGTACATCTAGGTAGTTTTGAATATTTTTTAAGCAAAATGTTAATATTATTTCTCTTGTCAGATGGTAAAGACATTGTAAGGTCTTTTGTGTTATATAAGAAACCTAAAAATTTACATATTTGGGATGGTGTTAGAGAACTTTTATCGTAATTGATGACGAAACCCAAACACTCTAAGACTTTTAAAGTTTCACGTACATTATGTAAGCAGTCATTGTAACTGGCTCCAATACATAATATATCGTCAAGGTATATAACTGACGTATGTCCTTGTTTTCTCAGGTAAGTAATAACTTCCTTCATGATTTTGGTAAAAACTCTAGGCGCCACAGACAAGCCATACGGCATCGCCGTGAACTCGTATGTGGTTACCATATTGGAATTAGGACTTTGAAACTTAAATCGTAAATATTTTCTGCTCGATTCAGCTATAGGCAATAAAAGGTAAGCCTCTTTTAAATCTATTGTAGCTAAATAACCCTCTTGAGGAATTAGTTTAGCCGCTGTCCTATAGTCTTCCATCTTAAAGTGTGTTTTAACGATAAATTTATTTAATGGCTTTAGATTTAATATAAAACGTTTGCCACCATTCGACTTCGGCGCTAAGAAGATTCTAGATATAAACTGATCACGCACCGGGAGGCACGTCGATATTGCTCCTAATTTTAATAATTTATTTACAGCGTCTAATATGTCTAACCTTTCTTTGTATGGAAGTGTACAACTAGGTTCTACTGTTTGAGTGACTGTACTACAGAATGGTATAGTATATCCATTTTTAATCCATGATAATACTACTTTGTTATTAGTTATACGTGACCAACAGGTAAGATATAACTGAATACGACCTGCGTGTACCTGTGCTAGTGTGGGGTTGCACGCGTTCTGGACGGATTGGCAGTCCTCGCGTGAGATTGGGTCTGGGGAAAGGCACGGCGTGGTGTTG
Organism: Cyaniris semiargus; assembly: GCA_905187585.1. Taxonomy (NCBI): domain Eukaryota; kingdom Metazoa; phylum Arthropoda; class Insecta; order Lepidoptera; family Lycaenidae; genus Cyaniris; species Cyaniris semiargus. The sequence goes on from LR994558.1 coordinate 16,957,833, forward strand.
ACGCCGGCGGCTTCCGATGACCTCCTCGCCCCCCCCTGTTCGACTGGTAGCGAGAAGGTCCTGGCCAGTTTCCCTGGACAGGACGAGTGGCGGAAATTTGTGCAGTACCGGCGCCGCTAGCAGTTTTCTGGTTCGTTGGCGCCTTAATCTGTGAACTCTGTTTATTAATGGCCTGGCTGGCCTTTATTTTTTCAGACAATGTGGAGCCGAATAATGTATCGTCTCTTTCGGCATCTTGAATGACTGTCAAGAAATTCTTTTCCAGACTAGGCGTGATTAGCTTAATTCTATCCTTGGACCAAACATAGTGTAGGTCGGTTAAGAACCGACACCCGTCGCTTAATTGTTTTAGCGCCTTAGCCTTGTCGGTCAATGTTAGTAAAGTATGTATACCCCTGCTTATTGTCGCTGTACCTACGCCAAGCTGATGTTGGAATCGAACCAACTTCTTATCGCGCCATCTGACAACGGCGGCGGATATTTCTGCGTTAAGCTTAGGTGCTTGTAACAGTTTACAGTTTCCAGGTAAGAGGTACTCCTTTAGAAGTTTGTCCTTATCTTCTTTTGGAAGTCCCTTCTTTAAAATAGGATTCCATAAGCTGGCTAAACTGTCATGTATATTGTCGCCGAATTCTGGCGTATCCGACGTGGAAGCTCCCAGGGCAGATAGCAGTTCGGAATCCAAAATAGTCTCTGACTGAATCTCAGAGATGGGTTCGGCTGTAACTTCCTGCGCTTCTGGGCCAGGTTCTTGTGTGACGGAGGTCACTCCGTTTTGTGGGATCGGTGGGTCGGGCTGACACATGTCGTTAACCTCCACAATACTGGTATCTAAAAAGAAATTATATTTCTTTACGATTTTTGCAGGTAGGTAGAAAATTGTGGGTAGATGAAAAATAGTGGGTAGATGAAAATATTGAAATACATATCTATTGTCTCGAGGACAGTAGAATGTTATTAACGTACTTATCTTTTTTAGACAACACGTTTTATTACGTTAGTATAGTAGCACTTATGTGTCTCATGGATAGCTCGCAGCTACCCACGTTATCGAAATGAACTCGCAGTTTATTTCGACTCGTCTTTAAGCACATATCACTTTTATATGGAATTTATTTGTGAACTGTTATAAGATCCCATACTCTTACATACCTTCATTGTTTTCGTCATCTGACGAATCTAACGGACGTTGAAAACGGCGGAAACTCTTTTCTCGCCCTTTTTTACGTTGCTCTTTTTCTTCTATCTTCTGAATCTTTCTCCGATAGTTTTCGAGTTTATCCTGTGCACTACGTTTAGGCATTTTTGAATACGTGTGCGCTCGTTGCCTCGCACGAAAAGGGAATGAGGTTGACACTTGACAGACCAGATAAGTAGTGACAACTGTCAGATGAATTTGACAGCTGATTTTTTTTTTATTCTCTAAAAACGTGCGAAGTTGCCTGTAGGATAAGGGGACTACCCTGTGTTGACATTATTATATCTGAAGAATGAAGCGACGTAGTATAATATATTATAATCTATTCTATTATATATATGCAAGTTTAAAACTTATTATTTAGAGTAAGTAGGCTGGTATCTTTGCAACAGAAAAGTTAAATATTTTAATTTTGAAGGACGACAATGTCAAGTTTATAAGAACTGAAAAAAATGTTTTAAGAGAAAATATTTGTGTTCGATTTGGAGGATTTACAATAAACGTGATTGTTGTTTCTTTTATATTTACAGGTATTTATGTTATTCTTATATTATTTTATTTCTTGTACATATAGTTTTCAATGTTTTACTGTTTGATTATATATTAAACTTTTATATTTACAGAGAAACAAAATTGTTTGCTTGTTTTTCTCCATAATCGAAATAATCTTATAAAACGACGAGCATTGTGTTTTTAATGTGGGAGATCTAGTTTATGTTGAAAATGGAAATAGACTGAATAGATATAAATTAGACGAAATTTATATTGAACCATTTCGGATAATAGAGAAAGTGTCGAGTTCTATATTTAAGATAGACACAGGTCATAAGAAAGCAGAATCAAATCTATTTCATTTGACAAAAATGATTCCTGTACCTATGTAAGATTTAAGTTAGATTTAGGTAGATGTAATAATGTAAAAAAATACATATATATTTTTTTCCTTTTAAGGGGGGAGATGTAAGTTTAAAACTTCTTATTTAGAGTAGGCTGGTATCTTTGCAACAGAAAAGTAAAATATTTTAATTTTGAAGGACGACAATGTCAAGTTTATAAGAACTGAAAAAAATGTTTTAAGAGAAAATATTTGTGTTCGATTTGGAGGATTTACAATAAACAAATTGTGGTTGAAATTGTCGTTTCTTTTATATTTACAGGTATTTATGTTATTCTTATATTATTTTATTTCTTGTACATATAGATTTCAATGTTTTACTGTTTGATTATATATTAAACTTTTATATTTACAGAGAAACAAAATTGTTTGCTTGTTTTTCTCCATAATCGAAATAATCTTATATATATATATATATATATATATATATATATATATATATATATATATATATAAATATATATATATACGCCATGGACTTTATATATATATATATATATAAAGTCCATGGCGTGATGGACTACAATTAATTAAAATTAATAATATTATTTCAATTATCCTTGGTGCGAAAAATCTAAATAATAAAATAACAAAAAAAGGATATGGGCGAACAGCCCATAGACGACCCTAATTTTATATATAAAAAAAAAAAACGTACGCCCGCCCTGCCTCCTCACATCCTCCTCCGTTACGTCCCTCAGACGAACGACCGCTCCTGTCGTAGATCGGTTCGAGGGGCAGTCGGTGGCTCCGCCCTCCAGATGTCGAACGAGGCGCGCCATCAGAACTCGTTCCAAGATCTTGCACATCTCGTCCAGCAGGACGACAGGGCGGTACACGACCGACGGTCTTCGGGACGGTCGTTTCTCCTAAGTAGCACCACTCTGTCCGTCGTCCATTGCCGAGGTACTCGACCCTGGACGAGGCAGTCGCTCAGAAAAGTGAGTAGCCTCGGTTCTAACTCCTTCATCGCTAGGATCCACGCGCGGCCCGGCCCGCCGTCGAGGCCCGTTCCGAGCACCGCCGCCGTGTGCTCGGCCGGCGTCACGACTCACGGGTGACACCTCCCGCTCCCCTGCCGTCGATGGCGCCGATGGGGGCGACCGCTCGGTCCCGGGCGGGAACAGGACTGATACGACTCCGTTTCGAAACTCCAGTTCGATGGTCTGCACTATTGGGGGGCCGACGGGGCGTAGCTTTCGGCGCACCGACTTGTGGTACCTGATCCACGGGTCCTCCTCGAAGGGAGACCAGGCGTGGGCCTTCGCCCCGAGAACGGCATCGCGGAAGGTCTGGCGGGCCGCACGGTACGCCTCGTGCAGCGCTTCCTCCTCCCGCTGGTCTCTGTTACGCCGTCTGCGATACCTCGTGTAGCGGCGACGGGCCGCCGCCGTGCATTCTTGCCGCAGGTGAAACAGCTCTGGACGCCACCAGTACGTTTGGCGTCGTGTCCCGTATCCCGGGTACGGGGACAATAAAAAGAAAAGAGAGATAAATAAAAAAAATAACAATATAACAAATTTATTTCAATAACAATAAAAACCTAGTCAGCGGAGAGCGGGTACGTGGGAACGAAGCCTAGCCCCAGTCTATTTCTTAGTCACTTAGCTCAACGGTTTTAGGGACACGACACTTATCTTGGGGACAGGCAGCGACTAGCGGGACTCCAGCTCCTCAAGTCTCCGCGATCCCAGAGACAGTGGCGCAGTGATGATTGCCAGGTGTTGGTGGCCAAGTTGAGGTGAAGGCGGCAGCAAGTTCAGTGTGGTGAGGGGTGGTGCGTCAACCAGACGGCATGGGCAGAGAAAAATCGGTGCACAGAATCCCGAGCCTAGTAGAGCTGTAGCAGAGCTGTAGCGGAGTTGAGCCGTAACAGAGTTGAGCCGTAACGGAGTTGAGCCGTAACAGAGTTGAGCCGTAACAGAGTTGAGCCGTAACAGAGTTGAGCCGTAACAGAGTTGAGCCGTAACAGAGTTCAGCCGTAACGGAGTTGTAGCCGTAACAGAGTTGTAGCCGTAACAGAGTTCAGCCGTAACGGAGTTCAGCCGTAACGGAGTTCGCAAAGAAAAGTCATGACACGAGCAACAGTTTTAAGTTTAAGTACACGGATTTCTGTAGGTGACAGCCCATGACAGTCTCCACACAGTAGTATTTTGCAGGAATCGCAAGTAACAGTTTTTTTCTCGTTTGGTGGTTTACGACACTTCGAACATTTTGTTTGAGGTGGGTTAGGACTTTTCTGCGTATTCATTTTTGGGTGTTTTATTTTGTAACACTGGTAACAGTAAACTTGATTATCTGACCCAAAATGTTCTTTTACGATATTGTTTTTTTCGCCGTAAATATAAAAGATAAAGCAAATGTAACTTGTTTACTGCTGCCATTAATACCACTCGAATATTCTACACTTTTGGAATCGCGCGGTTACCTTTGCTGGCGCAATACGACCGCTGTGGACTACCGCATGACAAGCTGTTGGTTTATATCGTGTCGATATTGTCGGACGATATCGTTGTCGTCCGAGCAGACGACACAACAGTATCGTGTCGTGTCGTTATCGTCGCAGTGTGAAAACGCCCAATGCCAACAAAAAAAATTGAATAAATTTTATCACTCTCTTGACTTGCATGGGGTGTAAACTAAATTGCACAGACACAAGTCTACATTATGCCATCTATAGCTAAACAAAAAAAATAATCATAATTCTTAGTTATTTATAATTTGTAATCATAATTACCTTAGTATAATGTACCACCGCTGTTTTGGGGGTTCCCCTTACTTAGAACCAAGGCGAGCCAAGCGAAGCGCAAGGGCACTACCTACCTTTTCTCGAAACGTTTCGTCGTATTTTTGAACCCTCGTAACTTTAGGTAATGCCAGATAGTTAAAATTTTTAAGATATAATGACATGAGTGTAATAATTAAATGCGCAAAATTTGAATATCGTGGCTATTATACTTTAGATTTTATAGGTGTCCAAAAACCCACAATTTTGTAACTGACTAACCGATCATCAAATTTTTCTGGGATCCTATTGTATAGGCGTATACATTGGCCTTTAAAGGATTTGCTTACTTACTTTAAAGGATTTGCTTACTTTGGCTAGTCTAAACATTGGTATAGCTAAGTCGTTCTTATTTCTAGTATTTACATTATGGTTATCGCTTTTATTTTTGAAAATATCTATGTTCTTTTTAACATATAAGAGATTTTCCAAAATGTATTGAGATACGACGGTCAGAATTCTTATTTCTTTAATTTTTTCTCTTAGAGATTCAAAAGACGATATAGAATAGAATAGAATAGAATAGAATAGAATAGAATATACTTTATTGCGTTCAAGATATTGTACAAACATAAAATACGATACATTCATCAAAGATACAAGAACGCAAAGGCGGCTTTATTGCTATTGAGCAATTTCTTCCAAGCGACCTTTGGTATCTATAGGAGTACAATAATGATTAACTTAGGGTATACTGTACAATAAAAACTATAAGTATTGAAACTTAACAACTAACTTATATTCTAATAATATATACCTAATAATTACATAAACATTTACATTCTAATACATAAATAATAAGTATATTATAAACTAATAAATACTCTATAATAATCAAATAATAATATCATACTATAATCCTCTGAACATACCTACATGTGAGTAAAATAAAAATAAAAAGAAGGAGAAGGATAAAAAGAATTGTCATTACATTACGTCTTATTATTATTGGGAAGTGACTCTAAATAATGTTTTTTAATTAACGATTTAAAATTAGAAATGCTTTTAGCTTGCCTTATTTTTCACTATCGAAATGCCACCTAAATTGTCTAAATGTGAAAAATGTAGTAAAAGTGTCACTAAAAAAATACCAGGACTTGAGTGCAGCAAATGTGGTAATATAGTGCATGCGACTGCTGAATGTGCCAATCTAACCAACAAACAAGTTGCCGCTATTCGAGCATCGGATAACTTAGAATGGGTTTGCGAAGGATGCAAAACCATAACGCCGCGAAGGTCCTCACTATATGTACCCGAAGAAGATGATCAAGAGGAAGAAGGTACCGAAAATACCACCGACAAACGCAGGAACTTATATCCCATAGAGGTAAAAAAGATTCTTGACAACATAGCAATTGAAATTGAAAGGGCGGTTAAAAAACAATTACACGAGCTGCAAACTGCAATTGAATTTTGTAGTAACAAAATAGATGAATTTTATGAGGAATTGGATGAAACAAAAGAAAGAGTAAAGTCCTTAGAACGTAAAAATGAACACCTAACCAACAGTAATAAAAGCTTACAAAATAATTTAATGGCGGTAGAACAAAAATATAGCGAATTAGAACAGAAGATGCTACACAACCACATCGAGGTAGCTGGTATACCATACAAGCAAGATGAAAACTTACAAAGTATCACTCATAACCTGGCCAAGAAACTAGACATGGACAATGGCCAGATTAAGTCTGCAAAAAGGCAACAAAAGCTTGGTAAACCCAACTCTGTTCTTTTAATAAAGCTCAAAAATCATGCCGATGCTAATAAATGGGTTCAAGCTGGACGTAAAGTACGTCCGACATTGAGGGACCTCAAAGAAGATTTTAGTATCGGCAATGAGGACAACGTTAAAATTTATATAAGACATTCGCTTACCCCCTACAATAAGACTCTTCTATATCAAGCAAAAACAATGCTGAACGAAAAATATAAATTCATATGGGCTAATCAAGACGGCAAGATAATGGTGCGAAAGGATGAGAACAGTAAAATTTATGTTATCAGGTTTGAGGAAGACCTCAAAAAATTACCCTAAATTATATAAGTACCTAAATTAAATAATTTTGTAACCAAATTTTGCTACTTTTACTAATGGATAATCCAGACCAAAATGTTAAAGAAACTTTCAATTGCACTAATATAGGTAACTTCTTGTCATACTTACCAAATAACTGTTTTAATTTTGTTTGTATACATATTAATATTAGATCAATGATTAAAAATTTTTCTAAATTAGAATGCTGCATAAATGACTTTAGAAATAAAATAGATGTCATTGTTATAACAGAACCAAATATCTCAGATAGTATAAGTTCAATGTTTCAGCTGCGAGGATATACAATGCACACAAAATTAAGAAAAAACCAACGAGGAGGCGGCGTTATTATATATGTACAACAAAAACATAATATAAAGATTGACACATATAGCACTTTATACTGCGAAAATATCATAGGAACAATTACTACATCAAGTAACTATGAATTAACATTGTGTGCACTGTATAAACCGCCTTGTAAAAGTAGTCACTTGTTTCTGAGCACTGAATTGTCACGCATACTTAAAAAATACCACACGGTTAAAAACTTCATTCTCATAGGCGACATAAATATAGACTTAAAATCTGAAAATAGCATTAAAGACAGGTACCTAAGCATGCTATCGGGGGCAGGTCTTCTCTGTGGTATTTCTGACAACACAAGAATTGAAGAATACAACGGAAAAATAACTGAATCTTGTATTGATCATATATTTGTCAGAAACTACAGAGAGGACGTTTACACCGCAGCGCTCGGTACTGTACTGGCGGACCATCGAGCCATTTGTATAGCGTTATCGGGCTTACCGCCTATACAGAGTGTTGTAAAAAATATCACAATTATTGACACAAAAAACGTTCACGAACAATTAAAATTAATAAACTGGGAATTAACAAATTCAATGAAATGTCCTGAAGAAATATATTACTACATAAAACAGGCTTTTATAGATGCGTATAAAAAATCTACCAAAACTATTAAAATCAACACACAATCTAGGAGGAATAAAGAAAAATGGGTCACACGTAAAATAAAGGATAGATGCAACGAATTAAATAAAATGTATATAAAATGTAAAAAAGATCCCACTAATAGAATACTTAGGTCAGAATACAATCATGAAAGGAATAAATTAAATAAAATGATAAGAAAATCTAAGAATAAATATTGTAATACACAAATATTAAATAATAAAAATAACCCCAGAAAATTATGGCAAATACTGAACCATATGATGGGCAGGACAAAAAACACAATAGAGGAAACAATATATAAATCATTTAATATCAATAAAAACACCGAACATATTGTTGTTGATGGCTTTGCAAATTCATTTCGCAACTCAGTCGATGTAGTAGTTCCAAAATGTAACAAAGCCCTCCTTAATAAGAACAGCTACTCAAATTATATTGACAAATCAATTTATTTCAGAAAGGCTACTGCATTTAAGGTCAGTAAAATCATTAAGAACATAGACATAAACAAAAGCCCTGGCATAGATGGTATCCGCACAATTGACATCAAACTTGCTAGCGAACATCTATGCGGAGCGATTGCGAATCTAATTAACTGCAGCGTAAACAAAGGAATATATCCATCTGAACTTAAAACAGGGATAGTTAGGCCCATATATAAAAAGGGAAAGTCAGACAGTTACGAGAATTATAGGCCCATCACTATACTACCAATTTTAGATAAAATTTTTGAGAAATACATATGCAAACTCATACTTAATTACTATGATAAACATAACATACTAACAAACAAACAATTTGGTTTTAGACCTAAAAAAAGTACAACGCAATTATTATCACAATTTAGTGACGAAATTAATAGTAAACTAAATAAAAAAGAACATGTCATAATTGTTTTGATAGACTTTAGCAAAGCTTTCGATACAATAAAACATAAACTTCTAATAAAAAAACTAGACACCATGGGCATAAGAGGTAAATTGAAAAGTTGGTGTAAAAATTATCTAAAAGGACGTTATTATACTGTTAAAATAGGCAACACAATGAGTAAAAAGATCGAAGTTACAATTGGTACAGCTCAAGGCTCGGTAATAGGGCCTGTGCATTATTTGTCTTATGTAAATGACCTTGAGAAAGTAATCAAACACTGCTCTATGTACCAATATGCTGATGATACATGTCTCGTTATCTCCGATAAAAACCTTAATTTAGCCTTACAAAAATTACAAGAGGACTTTACTGCGCTAGGTATGTGGTCGCACGATGCAGGATTAGTACTCAATGCCCAAAAAACAAAGCTTATACATATCAACTATAAGCGACAATCGATATCACAATCTCTTAAACTTATAGCACACAATCACCTGTGTCTACATACGAGATCTCAGACGTGTGCTTGCCCAAACATAGAACAAACCAATACAGCAAATTACCTTGGAGTCTTGATAGATGATCGTTTTAACTGGGGTCCGCATATCGACCACATTTGTGAAAGATTGAGACTGTTGCTTACGAAGTTTTATACAATTAAGAACAAAGTGCCCTACAATGTTCTTATTAATCTATATAATGCATTAGCTGACTCAATAATATCATACGGACTTACAAGTTATGGTAGAACTTTTAAAAGCTATTTAGATAGAATATATACATTACAGCTAAGACTATTAAAACTAATCGTCCCAAAAAAAATAAAAAACAAACACAAAGATAATTACGATAAGCTGTTTGGTTACTGCAAAATACTGCCAATACACACAAAATTTAAATACCTAATTCTTACAGAAAATATATATAATCAAACAATTATTAAACCTGTCACTGCTAAAATACATCTACGAAAAATGACCCACAGAAAAGTAGCCACCATAGGAAGTACTAATAAGTACGGAGAAAGAACAGCAGAATATATTGTTCCTAGACTATATAACGAAATACCAGAAGATACTTTAAATAAATTAAACGAAACTAATATAAAACGTATAATGAAAACACACTATTTTGAGTGCTTACGTAGGTAATACTTTATGTAAAAATATAAATAATTTAAGTTAATACTTCCACTTTAACATTATGTGTGCCGTACAAACATAAATTGATGCATTCATGCAACCTATTTATAAATTAATAATATCGTGTAACATTTACTATCGCCCTGTATAAGCCAGCGTAACACCGACGAGACTTGTTTACTGGCAGTAGCTATACCGCCTATGCCTATAATGCAAATTGCAACGCGTAACTGCACACTCGTTCTGCGGGCGCACAGCGTGCGCACGCATTGTATGAATGGAAAAAATTACAAGTATTTTGAATGGCAATGCAGTGTGATGAACAGGTGAATGCTTATTTAATAAAATAAATGTGCTTTATAGAATATATTTTAGTTGTAAGTTACTTAAACTTCCATTGTAGCGTTACTTATTATATCCCGTGAAGCCGTGTTAACACAAGCCCAGTATGGGCTTTTTAACACTGTTATTTGTTAACTGTATATTCATTTTTGTGTATCAATAAATAAATAAAAAAAAAAAAAAAAAAAAAAAAAAAAGTTGGTAACGAGTTCCATAAAAGTATCGACCTGACCGTAAAGGACTGTCCATAGAAATTAGTTTTGTGAATTGGGATTTCGAGAAGGAGGTTAGTCGAAGAGCGCAATTGTTTAGAATCCGATGTTCGGAACTTAAATCGATCCTTAAGGTAAGACGGTGCCCTCGGGTCGTGTAGCAAAGTGTACAAGGAGGATAGAACACGCGTATTACGACGAAGACGTATGGGCAACCAAGAAAGCCTAGAACGGTACTCCGATGCGTGGTCAAATTTACGCAGACCAAAGACAAAACGAATTGCAATGTTTTGGAGACGCTCTAGCTTATTTAATTTTTCTTCAGTAAGGTCTACATAACATGTGTCTGCGTAATCTAATATAGATAAAAATAAGGATTCGGCTAGCAAAATTTTGGTTTTAATGGGTAATACTTCCTAGTGAGTGCCACACTGCGTACACCTTACTGCTGATCATTGAGATATGATCTGACCATGAAAGATGTTCATCCATGAGAACACCCAGGTTCCTTACCTTTTTACTAAAAGGAACTGGAGTACCACACACGAGCACCGGAGGGAGGTTCACCCAGTCAATCCCTGAGACTAATCCCTGGCTGCCAATGATTATGACCTGAGACTTATTGGGATTGATAGTGAGGCCGTTACACTTACTCCACTCACAGATTGTATTTAGGTCACTATTAAAGTCGATAACTTTACTAGGAAGATTCTCTAAGGAAGACTGAGTGTAGATCTGGAGATCATCTACGTACAAGTGAAAGAGAGAAAACTTGAGCATAACTGTTATTGAGTTAATGAACAAAGCGAATAGAGCAGGGGATAATACGCCACCTTGAGGAACACCAGCAAGGCTAGTTGACCAACAAGAGAATTTGTCATTTACTCGAACACACTGTCGACGCCCCCCAAGGTAACTTCGGAACCAACCGAGGACTGTAGGCGAAAAATTAAGAGCCTTAAGTCTAGCTAAAAGAATATCATGGTCAACGCAATCGAAGGCACAGCTGAAGTCTAGAAGGGCAAGTAAAGTGAGTTGTTTATTGTCCATAGCAGATCTTATATCATCTGTGACCTTGACTAGTGCAGTGGCAGTGCTATGGCCAGGTCTAAAACCAGATTGGAAAGTGCTAAGAAGACTGTTTTTATTTATATAAGTCAATAGCTGCTGCTGGATTGACCTTTCCAGGACTTTGGACAAGAACGGCAGAATCGAAATTGGGCGAAAATCAGTTGGCGATACGGGTTTACATTTTTTAGGCAATGGGATAATATGTGCCCTTTTCCAGATAGACGGGAAAACGCCATTCTCAATGGAAAAATTGAAAATGTGCATTATGATAGGTGCAATTTCATTTATAATTAACGTAATCATCTTTCTGCTTATGTATGTATGACATCTTATAGATAGAACGAACAGCTCGCTTCTGCGGTACAAATATTGTATTAATGTCCGCGGCATTTCTCCACAAGAGGATGCCGTAAGACATTATGCTATGAAAGTAGCCAAAGTAAACTAATCGCGCGGTGTCTACATCAGTAATTTCACGATTTTTTAAACAGCATATGCTGCAGAACTAAGCTTAGCTGACAGTTTTACAATATGTGGACCCCATTGTAGCTTACAATCCAGTGTTATGCCAAGAAACACGGTCGTGTCCACTAAATTCATTTTCTCATCATTCAATAGTACATTGGTTTGTATAATTAAGTTGTCGCCGCTTCACAAAAAAATTTTGACGACCTCCGTGGCTCATTTGGTGGGCTGTTGGTAGCTCAAGCTGGGGGTCGCGGGTTCGAATCCCGCCGACGGAACAAAAAGTTTTCAAAGGCTCCTGGGTCATGGATGTCTGTTAAATATGTGTATGATATAATAAAAATCTTAAATATATGTATAGTATAAAAGTATTAAATATATTTCCGTTGTCTGGTACCCGTAACACAAGTCCTTCAGGTACTTAGCACGGGGCCAGACTGACGTGGTGTGAAGCGTCCATAGATATTATTATTATTATTATTAAAATAAGTGAAGTGTCATCAGCAAAAAGTACTATCTCATGCTTATCTTTAACAAGATAAGGTAAATCATTTATATAGATGAGAAAAAGAAAAGGGCCTAAAATTGACCCTTGTGGCGCATCTAGTTTTATTTTGGTTCCATCAGAACTTTTGGAATTAAATTCCACCCTCTGCGTTCTATTTGTAAGGTAAGAGTCCAGAAATTTAAGTGCCGTGCCCCTAATACCATAATGGTTTAATTTTCTTATAAGTGTATCATGCTCCACACAGTCAAATGCTTTAAAGAGATCAGAGAAGATACCAAATGCATCCTGCGATCCCTCCCAAGCTTCAAAAATACTACACAGAAGATTGATGCCTGCATCTGTTGTAGACCGACCTTTTGTAATAATATTTATAAGTAATCATCCCGTAACTCCTTATAAATAATATTATAATATTACAATATATAATATGCTCCTTATTAATATAATAAGTACTTTACTTTGTAGTCTCTGGACCTTAAATCGTCTTAAAAATATGTAAGTTCAAAGTATAGTCGTAGTCTCAGCATTTCTTTGCAAATATTTAATTAATAGATATATATCATTAATAATAATAATAATAATAATAATAATAATATTATTTTTAGAAAGATTCATCGGGAATCATTAAAACAAATACACATTTGCCGTACGGCATTTTATTATCTTACAACTAATAACAATTTAAACGAAAACTAATACTCTAAAACTAAACTAACAAATTAAGTAAACAATTTTTACGAAACTAATACTCTAAAACTAAAGTAACAAATTAATCAATTAATCGATATTTATCAAACAACAAAATCACAAAAATCAACAAGAAAAGCTACTAATTTAGGAATTGACTACTCAATCGGGCAGAGTTTCCCCTTACCAAAGCGCCTTACCGAAAAAGTAAATTAAATGATCATGCAACGACTTATATAGGCGCTATCCCCACTTGTCATCTGCTCCCCATCACAGCAGTAGGCGTGAACCAATCCCCACTTTTAGTGTTGTCATCAGCAAATTGGTGTTGCCATCCTAGCAGCAAGGTGGCCACTATGCTAACACGGCCTCTCCTGACTGGAGGACTTCCCCGTTCTCCTTTTTCGAATTGCAGCGGCTCGCACTCCACTTGAAGTACTTGGTACAGGCTCGAACGCTCCATTGGGCAATGCAACCTCACTGGCTGGCAGGTCAATTGCAGACTCCGTTTCATCAGACTCGGCACCTGAAAACCATAAATTAAAACATGCTATGACATGAACAAAATATGAAACATGAGCAATTCTTGAACAAGAAAGCAAATCTCTCGTAAGAATTACTAATAAATCCGTGATGATACAACAGAATCGCTGCAGTCAATTCAATTGTATCATCTCGGTTGCTTTACAAGCAAAAAAAAAAAAAAACTCACTTTCAAAGAAAGCGGCAAATCCGTCCGCGCATGCCAGAATCCAGCTTTCCCAGACAGGACAGGACAGGACAGGACAGGACAGGACAGGACAGGACAGGACAGGACAGGACAGGACAGGACAGGACAGGACAGGACAGGACAGGACAGGACAGGACAGGACAGGACAGGACAGGACAGGACAGGACAGGACAGGACAGGACAGGACAGGACAGGACAGGACAGGACAGGACAGGACAGGACAGGACAGGACAGGACAGGACAGGACAGGACAGGACAGGACAGGACAGGACAGGACAGGACAGGACAGGACAGGACAGGACAGGACAGGACAGGACAGGACAGGACAGGACAGGACAGGACAGGACAGGACAGGACAGGACAGGACAGGACAGGACAGGACAGGACAGGACAGGACAGGACAGGACAGGACAGGACAGGACAGGACAGGACAGGACAGGACAGGACAGGACAGGACAGGACAGGACAGGACAGGACAGGACAGGACAGGACAGGACAGGACAGGACAGGACAGGACAGGACAGGACAGGACAGGACAGGACAGGACAGGACAGGACAGGACAGGACAGGACAGGACAGGACAGGACAGGACAGGACAGGACAGGACAGGACAGGACAGGACAGGACAGGACAGGACAGGACAGGACAGGACAGGACAGGACAGGACAGGACAGGACAGGACAGGACAGGACAGGACAGGACAGGACAGGACAGGACAGGACAGGACAGGACAGGACAGGACAGGACAGGACAGGACAGGACAGGACAGGACAGGACAGGACAGGACAGGACAGGACAGGACAGGACAGGACAGGACAGGACAGGACAGGACAGGACAGGACAGGACAGGACAGGACAGGACAGGACAGGACAGGACAGGACAGGACAGGACAGGACAGGACAGGACAGGACAGGACAGGACAGGACAGGACAGGACAGGACAGGACAGGACAGGACAGGACAGGACAGGACAGGACAGGACAGGACAGGACAGGACAGGACAGGACAGGACAGGACAGGACAGGACAGGACAGGACAGGACAGGACAGGACAGGACAGGACAGGACAGGACAGGACAGGACAGGACAGGACAGGACAGGACAGGACAGGACAGGACAGGACAGGACAGGACAGGACAGGACAGGACAGGACAGGACAGGACAGGACAGGACAGGACAGGACAGGACAGGACAGGACAGGACAGGACAGGACAGGACAGGACAGGACAGGACAGGACAGGACAGGACAGGACAGGACAGGACAGGACAGGACAGGACAGGACAGGACAGGACAGGACAGGACAGGACAGGACAGGACAGGTTTAGGTTTAGGTTTAGGTTTAGGTTTAGGTTTAGGTTTAGGTTTAGGTTTAGGTTTAGGTTTAGGTTTAGGTTTAGGTTTAGGTTTAGGTTTAGGTTTAGGTTTAGGTTTAGGTTTAGGTTTAGGTTTAGGTTTAGGTTTAGGTTTAGGTTTAGGTTTAGGTTTAGGTTTAGGTTTAGGTTTAGGTTTAGGTTTAGGTTTAGGTTTAGGTTTAGGTTTAGGTTTAGGTTTAGGTTTAGGTTTAGGTTTAGGTTTAGGTTTAGGTTTAGGTTTAGGTTTAGGTTTAGGTTTAGGTTTAGGTTTAGGTTTAGGTTTAGGTTTAGGTTTAGGTTTAGGTTTAGGTTTAGGTTTAGGTTTAGGTTTAGGTTTAGGTTTAGGTTTAGGTTTAGGTTTAGGTTTAGGTTTAGGTTTAGGTTTAGGTTTAGGTTTAGGTTTAGGTTTAGGTTTAGGTTTAGGTTTAGGTTTAGGTTTAGGTTTAGGTTTAGGTTTAGGTTTAGGTTTAGGTTTAGGTTTAGGTTTAGGTTTAGGTTTAGGTTTAGGTTTAGGTTTAGGTTTAGGTTTAGGTTTAGGTTTAGGTTTAGGTTTAGGTTTAGGTTTAGGTTTAGGTTTAGGTTTAGGTTTAGGTTTAGGTTTAGGTTTAGGTTTAGGTTTAGGTTTAGGTTTAGGTTTAGGTTTAGGTTTAGGTTTAGGTTTAGGTTTAGGTTTAGGTTTAGGTTTAGGTTTAGGTTTAGGTTTAGGTTTAGGTTTAGGTTTAGGTTTAGGTTTAGGTTTAGGTTTAGGTTTAGGTTTAGGTTTAGGTTTAGGTTTAGGTTTAGGTTTAGGTTTAGGTTTAGGTTTAGGTTTAGGTTTAGGTTTAGGTTTAGGTTTAGGTTTAGGTTTAGGTTTAGGTTTAGGTTTAGGTTTAGGTTTAGGTTTAGGTTTAGGTTTAGGTTTAGGTTTAGGTTTAGGTTTAGGTTTAGGTTTAGGTTTAGGTTTAGGTTTAGGTTTAGGTTTAGGTTTAGGTTTAGGTTTAGGTTTAGGTTTAGGTTTAGGTTTAGGTTAGGTTAGGTTAGGTTAGGTTAGGTTAGGTTAGGTTAGGTTAGGTTAGGTTAGGTTAGGTTAGGTTAGGTTAGGTTAGGTTAGGTTAGGTTAGGTTAGGTTAGGTTAGGTTAGGTTAGGTTAGGTTAGGTTAGGTTAGGTTAGGTTAGGTTAGGTTAGGTTAGGTTAGGTTAGGTTAGGTTAGGTTAGGTTAGGTTAGGTTAGGTTAGGTTAGGTTAGGTTAGGTTAGGTTAGGTTAGGTTAGGTTAGGTTAGGTTAGGTTAGGTTAGGTTTTTTTTTTTTTTTTTTTTTTTTTTTTTTTTTTTTTTTTTTTTTTTTTTTTATATATATTATGAATAACTGTCGGTATTTATTTTCCGACAGCCTTATATCTTTACTAATACGCAGGGAAATAAAATATACTCTATTTTTTTTTTTTTTTTTTTTTTTTTTTTTTTTTTTTTTTTTTTTTTTTTTTTTTTTTTTTTTTTTTTTTTCCGTTTCGTGCCGTGTTCGTCATTTGTCTTCGTTTCTGCACTATCTGCTTCTCATTTGTTTCTGTGATTTACTTCCTTCACTATTTTTCTGGCTGCCTTCATGAAGATTTCTCTTTGTCTGTCATTTTTCATTATTTCTTGTATGTTGTCTATCTTTATATCTATGTTCAATTCTTGCTCTGTCTCCCAGCGTATTTTGCCGAATATGGGGCAGTCAATAATACAGTGCATCACTGTTTGTACAGATGTGTTGTCACATGTACATGCTTTGCTGTTCTGTTTTATTTTAAATCTATCTAGATACTCTCCAAAACCGCCGTGGCCAGTAAATAGTTGGGCAGTGATGTTATCTTTGTTTATTTTGGAGAGTATCTTGTGACTTTCTTTTAGGTCTTTGAAGAATGTTTTTATAGTTTTTCCTGCTCTTTCTTCGTTATATAGCTGCTGGTATTTCTCGATTGTTGATTGTCTTAGGTGGTACTTGACTGCACTTATCGGGACTGCTTCATATGCCGGGGTTGTTTTGGCTTTTGTAGCCTCTTTGGCAAGGTGATCTGCTCTCTCGTTACCCTCCAGACCAATATGTGCCTTGATCCAGTACCAGCTGATTTCCAGGTTGTTTTCTCTTATTTGTTCTTTTATTTCAACTGCTACTGGGTTGATGGTGTTGGGGTCTGCTATCGTCTGGAGGGCTGATCTTGAGTCGGAGGCTATATTCGCTTTCTTTGCTTTGAGTTTTGGGATTAACTGCAGACCTCTCAGAATCGCTGCCAATTCTGCCTGGTACACTGAGCAGTAGTTTGCAAGTTTGATTTTTACTGTTTTCGTTTCTTTATTATTGATCCAGCAACTGACTGCAGCTCCCACTTTTCCTTCTAGCTTACTACCGTCAGTGTACATAGTCGGGATAGATTCTGGCAGTTTGGATACCTCTTCTTCTGCTGTGATCCAGTTGATGGTGAGTGGTTCTCTTTTGGCAGGGTGTGGGAGTTCAAAGGGGTGGACTCTGCGTTCTATCGGTCTGTCCGGGAATTGTGCCAGTGGTTTGCCCCTTTTTGCCCTGTATAATTCGGCATTCTCTACGATTCTATAGCGCAGTGGGATTGTGCCACTGATCACCGAGCTGTCCATGAGGGATGTTGTTCGATGGGCCTTTGACATCAGGATGGTGAACATACGGTTTAATCGGTCAACTCTCTTCCTGATGTCCTTTCGCTCGATGACCGGTTCCCAGACACTTGCCGCATACAAAACCGTGGGCTCGACAACTGCCGTGTAAAGCGTCTTGATTATTTCAGGGTTCAAACCCCACGTGGCTCTGCAGGCACTGGATATCTTTTTGTAGATATTAATGACCTTATCATTGACATTCTCTATATGTTTCTTAAAAGTGAGTTTGTGGTCAATGGTAAGGCCGAGCAGTTTAAGGTGGTCAGAGAAGGTTATATTTGTGCCGCAAAAGGTTATTTTTGGCTGGTCGTATTTCACCTTCTTTGTAATAAGTATTGCCTGGGTCTTATGTGCTGCGAATCTTAGCTTATTTTCTCTGCCCCATTTCTCTATCTTTTCCAGTGCCTTGTTTGCTCTATCTTGAACCTGGGTGGCGTCCGTTCCCGATGCGATTAGCACGAGGTCGTCCGCAAAAGCCTGGAGGTGTGCCTCCAGATTTTCTGCTGCTTCCAAGAGGGGGTCCATTAGTAAGTCCCACATCGGGGGTCCTCCCACTGAGCCTTGGACACAACCTTTCTCCGTCTCCTTCTCTATCTTGTGTCCTGCGTATGTCAGTTCGATCTTCCTTTCTTTTAGATAGTCTCCGAAGGTTCGACTCAGGTGTTTGTTGACCTTTTTCTTTTTAAGCTGCAGCTTTATTTGTGGCCACCATGCATTGTCGAATGCTCCCTCGATGTCTAGTGAGATGAGGACCACCATTTTCCGTTTTTTAACCTCATCTCTAACTAGTTCTATTGCATCGTAAAGAGCATCTTCGGTACTCCTCTGTGGCATGAACCCGTATTGTCGGGGATTGAGGCCGTCTTTTCCTAGTTCCCATAATAATCTTCTGCACAGGATCTTTTCATATATCTTTCCCAGGATTGGAAGTAGTCCTATCGGCCTATATGACTTCGGGTTGCTATAGTTGTCTTTACCAGGTTTTTGGAGTACGATCACTGTGGCAATTTTCCATATCCTGGGGAAGCAACCATTCTTTAGGCAGGCATTAAATAGAGCTACCATAGTTTTCGGGCTTGCTGTGAATGCTTTGTGCCATATATCTGCAGTTAGGCTGTCGTTTCCAGGTGCTTTCTTCGGGTTTAGATCTTTAAGTGTTGTTTCTATTTCTGTTTCCGTTATGTAGGTTAAGTCGTCGTAGTAATGTGGATTAGTCTCGTCCTTGTTTATGTCGTCTATATAGTCGTCAGCTTCTGTTCTGGTCAGTTTATGTTGTGTCGTGTCGCTGTCATGTAAGTCATTAGGATAAAATGTATCTGCCAGTAGTTTTGCTGATTCATATGGGTTACATTCTGTGTCGTTGTTTTTTAGAAGTTGTTCTTCTAGTCCCTTTTTTGTTGTCTTCATTATTCTATATATTCTGTCCCATAGGCTCTCTCTCTTTTGTGACGTGCAGAATTCCTTCCAGCTGGCAGTTTTGGTGGTAAGTATCATCTCTTTATATTCGTTTAGTGCTTGTAAGTAATTCTGCACGACTGTTTCTTTTCTATATTCGTTAGCTTTCTTTATTTTACGTCTCAGTGTTTTGACTTCTTTCTTCTTTTCTTTTAATGCCGGGGTCCACCATTTTATCGTTTTTATTTTATTTGGTTCTAGTTTAGGTATAGTTTTATCACTTGCCTCTTTTACGATTTCTGTGTATGTTTCTACTAGTTCGTTTACTTTCTGTTTGTCATTTATCTTTTCTATTTCAGGTGGTGTGATATTGAGTGCTGTTAGTCTGTCTACTATTTCTTCTTTAAATTCTTTCCAGTTTGCTTTGGTTGTCTTATATTTCCTTGTTGTTCTTAGGTTAGTTGTTTTTTCTGTTTCAGGGTTTCCGTTTATGCTGATGGTGAAGGTTATGGCTCTGTGGTCAGATGTTGTGACTAATTCTTTATCTACTTTCCAGGTGCTGACGAGTCTGGCGGTTGCTGCGCTGCAGAGGGTTAGGTCTACGACGCTTGTGTAGGGGATACCTCTCCTGATGGTATAAAAGGTAGGTGTGTTTCCTTTATTTAGAATTTCCAGGTCTTTACTTGCTAGGTGTTCTGCTAGGATTTCTCCTCTCTTATCTTCCATGTTACTTCCCCACCATTGGCTTTTGGAGTTGACGTCGCCGCCCAGGATCAGAAGGTTTGTGTCCATATCATTTATCACTGTATCCAGTTCTTTAATTTGGTCTTCTATATTCTCATATTCTTCCCAGTAAATTGATATTAGTCCCAGTTCCTGATTGTTGGGCAAGGTTATTTTGGCCCCTACTATGTTTTCTGTTTGCCATTTGTCCTTCGTGAGAGTTCTGACGTTTGGGTCTAATATTATAATGGCTGCCTTTACGGGTTTGATTCTATTGCTGGTTTTCTGGATGGTATTGTATCCACACGTCAGTATTCCAGATGCTCCTACATAGGGTTCCTGAATGAGGACTGCTGTGAATTCACTGGTGGTTGTAGCTTGGATTGTTTCAACTGTCGCGGTTTGGCCTCTACCTGCATTAATTTGTGCTATTTTAATATCTTTTGTGGTTCCAGGGGCAACTTTAGCAGTAGCTGATCTTATCTCTTGCTAGTCTGTCCCATCTGCACCATACGGGGCAGTCTGCAGAGTACGATGGGTGGGCTGCGTCGCGACAGTTGATGCATTTAGGTGGGCCGTTTTTATTTGGACATTGTCTGGTGTCATGAGGTTGTGCGCAGTATCCACATGTTAAGTCCCCCGTGCACACCTTTGCTGTTAGGTTAGGTTAGGTTAGGTTAGGTTAGGTTAGGTTAGGTTTTTTTTTTTTTTTTTTTTTTTTTTTTTTTTTTTTTTTTTTTTTTCTGTCCACAGGCCTAGATGGCCCGTGCTCTGTTTATTATTCTTTTCCAATTTATTTTATTTTCTTTTCCATCATATCGCTTTTTTGCGTCGGTTTACAATCTGATATTTTATCAAAAGATGTTAATAATTTTACATTTTTGTCGTATAGTTTCCCTGAAGGGGAATTAGTATAAAGATGTTATATAATTTTACGTATTTTTGTCTTATAGTGTTCCCTGAAGGGGTTTTGTACTGTGTTTCCAATTGATTGTTGGCGGACCCGACATTCCCCGCTACCTCAGGTTTATGATGCTCCACCCTTTGCCTTTTGATGTTGTGGCATTGGCTCGGGTGTTTTGGGGTCACCAAAGCTGGGTGGAGTTCCTGGGATGGCAAAAGGTACCGTTCAATGTCGTGTCCGCCGACAGGCAGTCGGTGGAATCGCTTGGCTGTAAATGGGCTTTCCGATTCCACCGGCCGGTCTGGGCACACAGGTGTCTGTTCCGTTGGCCACTGATTGTGGCTGAGGTCATCAACTCGGTTGCCATCTGCTTGACGGGGCTGTCATCGATGGCTTGATCTTGCCTCGCGGTGTCACCTGCTTCTGTCCATCGTGGGGCTGTTTCCACGATGGACTGGTTGGTAAGCGCAGCCCTTGGAGAGGACGGGAGCTGGCAGAGGCACTGTGTTGCTGCGCCTTCGCCGCTCGACCGTCTAGGGCCAGGCTGCGGTTATCATATCCGGTATTTGTCTTCATTATCAGTGTTTCCAGTAATCCTCAGTTTTATCGCCATCATGGGGCTTTCACCGAGACCAGTTTTTTGATGGTGGTGTGGTCCCGGTTCTTAATTGCCATCTTGGCGTTGTGGTCCATGATGTCCTTCGCTGGTGTTTCCATCACTCCCTTTATAAGTTTGCCTAGCGCGTCATCTGTGTCGTCGGTGTAGTAGACAAGATGTTCCTTGTGACGCGTCAGGGCGACCACCGCGTGTGATGCACTGTGATGTAGCTGTAACTTCCTCTTCTGGTGTTTGATGACGTATACTCTCTTGTAGCACAATCCCTGGGCCTCGTGAATGGTTAGTACTTTTGAGGCCTCTCCGGTTCCGTAACCTGACTTTCTCAGCGTTGACTTCTCCAGCTGTGTATAAGTCAGGTACAAGGTGTTGTTGTCGGTTTTAGGGATCTCCGTCCCGGTCATGGGTGCTATTGCCAGGGACTTGACGATGTTGCTTGAGGAGTAGATGCCCTTGTGTATTTGCTTGAGCGCCATGGCGACATCTTGCGGGCACCTATGTGTACAGAGAAGATCTTCGGTGACGTCTGCGATGTGATGCGGGCGATGGTAATGTAGCTCGAAGAGATTGTCACGGTCAATGTAGGGGAGCTGGTTTACGTCCCCTATTAATAGCAGGCTCTCGGCTTTGGTGATCTGTGCCATCAGTATTATGGATCCGAAGTGACTCATGATTGCTTCATCTACAAGCAGCCTCTTGCGTTTCAGGTCTTCAAGTCCCTTCGGTCCATTTACTAGGAGAGATGCAGCTGTGCGCACCCTCTTTGTAGCTTCGTGGCCTGCCTTTTCCCGGATTCTCTCCACGAGGTCTTTCTTGGCCTCGATCGTTGTCGTTACAACTACATCCTCTTCGGCGTTGAAGTTTCGAACAATCCACGTCGTTTTCCCGCAACCCGGAACTCCATTTATCCAGGTTATTGCTGGGATCGTCCATTCGTCGGGGGGCTCTAGCTCGGACAGGATCTGGGATGTTTGTAGGATCCTGTCCTCCAGCCATATTTCTGTCCCCCTGGTGGTAACGACGATGGGGTCGCGAGATGGGGTGTTATAGACTGGTTGTCCTCTTCTTTTGGTCCGGTCCTCGTCCAGGAGGACTATTCCTGAGGTGGCGCTGTATGCCGCCATATGGGTAGTCATGTCCTGTCCCCTAAGGACGGTCGCCGTGTTGTTATTATAGACCGTGGCCTGGGCCTCCTCTAGTTGGATTTGTAGGAGGCCATCTTTGCCTTGTTGGTACGACTTCATGATGTCTTCGCATTCCTTGATCCTAATGGTCTTGTTGGCCTCTAGTACGGCTATGTATTCAAGGAATGCGTTGATCATATGGTCTTCGTGTCGTACCACTTTCCTTAGGGTTGGACTCTTGACCAGACCTATCTGTGCCTTTGTTGCCTGTTTGCTTATTGGTGTTCTCTGCGGTGATTTTGGGGCTTTGGTGAATCTGCTGAGCGCGTCCGCTTGAGTATCTGGGCTTCGGAATGTATCCGGTCGTAGGGGCAGCTGATCCTCGAGACCTTCTTGAGGCTCCCTCCTAAAGTGTTGGCTCTCCTTGGTGACCAGCCGATGGATTTGCTGGTTAACTTTGGCGGCGGATGTTTGTTGTTTGGCCGCCATGACAGTCTCTTTTTGTTTTTCAGCCGCCCTTAGTTTCCTTAGTTCCTTTTCCTTTTCAGCCCAGATTTCTGCGTTTGATTTCGGCGTCTCAGTAGATGGCCCTGGGAGTGATGGTTCGTTTAGCTCTGGAGACTTGGTTGTTGGGGATGTTCTCCAACTTGTGAGCTGGGAAATCTTATTTTTTATTTTATTGATGACGTTTTTTCTTGACTTTGGGTTAAGAGTCTGTTCTACTGCTAGATTTGTGTCGGGTGACTCTTCTGTCTGGGGAGTTACG
Source organism: Cyaniris semiargus (assembly GCA_905187585.1). Classification (NCBI taxonomy): domain Eukaryota; kingdom Metazoa; phylum Arthropoda; class Insecta; order Lepidoptera; family Lycaenidae; genus Cyaniris; species Cyaniris semiargus. The sequence goes on from LR994558.1 coordinate 16,981,283, forward strand.
TGGCTTATTTGTGCGGCAGTGATCTGTGATGTTTTCTCGGGTGGTTTGTTGGGCACGAGGAAGCTAAGGTCTTGGGTTCTTCCCTCGTACACAACGATTTCATGTTTTTCCGCTGCTTTAACGCACCCGAGATAGTCCGCCACTTCTCCTCTGTATAAGTCAGCTGTCATCACGTCAACACTGATGGTTTTTGGTCCGATAAAAGTATTTTCTGATTCTGCAATTTGTAACAAGAGCGAGCAAGCTCGGGCGAATTGGGATTTTTCAGGTGTTTTGTCGAATAGCAGCACTGTCTTGTTTTTGGCGCGTACTACTCGACAATTTTGTCCGTCTATGGCCTCTTCGCCCAGCTCCTCGAACTTCTTTCTTTTCATCGTCGCTCTTGTTGTGCTGCCTTTGAGAATGAGTGCCAGCCCTGGTGATATGGCGACACTCTTTTTACCGAATGTGGAGCAGAAACATATGCCTAGTTTTTCGTAATTGTTGTTCATAAACAGAACCACTTTCCTCGTTCTGATAGATGGTGTTCCGCTTTCTCCCTCACTCAGCCACCGAGGTATGCTGAATAGGGGAGTGGCTGTTGGTTGAAGTGGGGCGACGAGGGCAGTAGGTTCTGTTCTTTCTATGTTGGTTGTTGCACTGTCCGCTTCTTGATTTTCTCAAAGGTTAGGTTAGGTTAGGTTAGGTTAGGTTAGGTTAGGTTAGGTTAGGTTAGGTTAGGTTAGGTTAGGTTAGGTTAGGTTAGGTTAGGTTAGGTTAGGTTAGGTTAGGTTAGGTTAGGTTTTTTTTTTTTTTTTTTTTTTTTTTTTTTTTTTGTGGCCCCTATATGGGACCTCTTGTTCCCCCTTCAGTAAGAAGGGACAATTATTTACAGAGTTCGTTTCATCGAGACGGTTTTTTATATTTTATTACTAAAGGTTATTATATTTACCATTACTACTTATAATACTATTCACATCTGTTCTTTACAATTTGCATTTTTACAATTTACTGTTCTTGCGGTTATTACATCTTTAATATACATTTCTAGTAGTTACAATTTACTATCACATCTTTACTTATTTTGTTGCATTACTTAAGAGTTAATTTTTTCTATCGTTTCTGTTACATAATTATCTTTGTTACTGCACATATACAATTTGTTCCTTTACTTTCTGATTTAATTTTTTACTTCTTTTTTTACATTTGTTTTCTATATATCTATTTTAAATTACCATTCACTACACGCAGCTCGGAGTATCCGATGCGAATTTGTATTGCTTTAGTTATTTAACTACTAAATAATTACTTGCAATAGAGTGGGACGCAACACGTTGTTGCATATATTATGTGGTTAATAGCAGTGATATGCCATTTACATTTATTATATATATTTATATTCCTATCGTATACATTTACACCTAAATATAGTATTACATTGTTTTTAATATATATCATATTATAATTCTTCATTACATTTATTTTTGTTACATACATATATTATCTAAATTGATACATATTTTTATTCTCTTAGATACATAATTCGTTTTATTATTTTGTCTTATATTATTATATAACATTGTATTTCATATATCTTATATTATAATTCTTCATTACATTTATTTTTGTTACATACATATATTATTTAAATTAATACATATTTTTATTCTCTTAGATACATAATTCGTTTTTTTTATTTTATTATTTTGTCTTATATTATTATTTTACATTCCAAATTAAATTTTTGTACTACGTCCATATATGCTTTGTTATTTTTTACGATAACCATATATATGACAAGTTTTTTTTTTTTTTTTTTTTTTTTTTTTTTTTTTTTTTTTTTTTTTTTTTTTTTTTTTTTTTTTTTTTTTTTTTTAATAAACATTTATACACATTAATACTATATAATAATAATATATCACACACATAGATAATACATTGCGTTTTTGGGTCCCTTAAACTTAGTTTATGAGAGTTGCCAAGTTGCATTTCTTATACATATATTTAAATTATTTATTTACATAGTATACTATATATTTATGGCTTATCACTGCTATTGATCTTCCGGATCGTATGCTACAGTTGCCCGTGCTATCGCGTCCCATCTCCTTCGCACTGGACACTCCGCGCTAAATGCATCGTGCTTGGTATCCCTACAGCCATCCTTTTCACAATTGATACAATGCGGCTTTTCTTCCAATTTATCGCAGTCAAATTTACGATGATCCCCTCCGCAGTGGCTACACTTCTCGGGTTCGGATTCGCTACTGCAATGTCGCCTTCCATGTCCGTACCCTAAACAGCGCGAACACTGTATTAAGGGGGACTGGTCGGCGACACGCACTCGCTGCATACCAATATAAACATACCCGGCTTCTGTAAAGGTCCGCCACAGCTGAGGGGACAACGTACACACCACATGTTCCGTCTCGTTGTCTCTTCCCCTTCGTCTATACTTGACTTGTAAGTCATACACCACGCCCGGAGGTGGCAGCGGTTGGAGGTGCTTATTTTGATTTTTAATAGCATAGAATACCTCGTCATCTGTTGTCGACTTAAGCACCCCATACAGCACCACCTGCGGGTTTTTATTAGCTATCGTCTCTACATTAAATTTACTCTCACTATTCTCTATCTTCTCCTTTATTTTATCCCTTTCATTTCTGTCGCTAAAACCTATAATAACTTTACGACCCTTCGCTCTTCTTATCCTATCTATTTTAATTCCTTCCTTGGTGGGCTCTATTATCTTTCCTACTTCCGACACAATGTCGGTCGTCGACATGAAATTCTCCTTGTCAGTGACTACGAGGGAGTGGAGGGTCTTGGGCTTTGGCTGTCGCTTACCGGCTACCGCTGCGGGGGCGGCGCGCGGCGGGGTTTGACTCCCGCCGCGCGCTATCTCCGCATACGTAGCGGTTTGCGACTCGGCCGAGGCCCTGGCCTCCCACTCCCCTATAGCACTATTTACATTGTTTTTAGACTCCTCGATTATATAGTTAGCCCGAGCCATTCCTACTTCTTCCACCCTAATGGTTTGAGAGTCCAGCTGAGATCTTATTTCATCTCTCAGCTTGGCTCCCAAACACTCTAAATTATCTTTAATCTTATCGTAGATTTCTTGGATAAGCGCCTTGCAATCACAGTCACAGCTTCCACTCTTGACTTCCCTATCACACTGAACTCCTAGATCCTTTGTCTTCCTATCTTCCTTCCTTGCTTTTCCTACCTTTTTGTTAGATTCGAGGGCTTTTCCTATCCTATTCTGTATATTCTTCAAATTGTCTGCTAAACCAGACTTTAACTCTCCTTTCATGTTCCTAGTCTGGTTTAGCAGGCTTATACTATGCTTCGTCAGACGAGATGTATCCATTAAAATAGAGTAAATGTCCTCCAAGTTGTCATTATTGTCAATACTAAAAGTTTTGGAAGCCGGGCTGTTTTGCAGGCTGTCAAGCGAATGTCTATTTAGCGGTTTTTGAGTTTGGGATCCTTGGCCACACGGTGTACGCACCGTTGCCATTTTAAATTATTAAGGGGGAACGCGTCAATGTATAAAATTGTATATAAATAAAAAATTTTTAAAAATGTAAAAGTTAAAATAAAGTATAGAGGCTAATTTTTTAAAGTAATATTAGGTTAATATTTATAGTAAATGACTAGAATTATTGTAGTTAATATTTTTGATTTTACTTATATTGATTTTGTTCTATTTATGTTTTATTAAGTATTTTAATTTGATTTGATAGCCAGTTATGTCCTAGGAAGTTTGAACTGACTTTCGAAATATAATGGCAGAACACAATTACGAAACTTTTTGTTGCTACTTTATTTCTAAAGGGACTTTAATATAGTTTGTATGGGATATTGAGTCCCTGGCCAACTTTAATAGCAATTGCGCAAGAGATGTATTTAATTTTGCAGTATTATACTAAAAATGTTTATTAATTCTAGTCAATTTTTAATTATTTTCCTATTTGCCCTAATGCTTGTTTAGCCTATGTGTAAAAGTCGCTCCGCTTGGAGTTCTTTGTCTTAAAATGCGTCAAATTAAATATCTTAACCTATCGAATACACCAAAAATGATGTAATCGGTCTACACTCTAAACTACTACTGTGTTATAACTAGTCCTAACTCTATTTGTATATATGTGTATATTTCGTCTAAAGTTTTGTATATATTTTGTGTAAAAATAAATAAAATAGTTTCTAGTCAAAATACCTATTCTAAGTTATCACAGTTGTCCTACTTCCTTTATAGGCGCGTTCCTTATATAATTTAGTGTATATTTATTGCTATATATATTTAAATTTGTCAGTAAATTTAATTTAATTCGTTAAACTATGTCACTATTTAATCACGGATTGTTAGAGCAAAACACGAGTCAGCCTTATTTTGTTGCTCTTAAATTGTCACAGGAACACTATTAAATTATGTCTGAGTTTTAGAGTGTTAATATCCTAACTCTAGGCTATCGGATATACCAAATATGGTGATATTCGGTCTTATACGGCAAGAACTAATTATGATAATACTATAAAAATGTAAAGATCCTTAACTAAAGCTGGTTTTTTAAAGATTTCTATAACTATCTATATTACCTGGTCAATTCTTAATTATATATTACTCAGTCTTAGAGACCTTCGTTATCACAGTTAGTCCTTACGTCCTATATACTAGCAGTTGTTCCAAAAGGAAACAAACTGGTCCTATTCTAATTTCGGTTTTATAAACCTCGTTCCGTCAATTTTTATTTCGAGTTTTTGGACACTTCTCGTCGGCCAAATCGGAAAAACGCTATGTCAGTCGCAAGTTTATTCACGTTTATTTGGTTTTTGAGTATTTTCTGAGCCCAAATCTTGTTTATTTAAAAGAAAAAGCTACTTCAAATTTGGAAATTGAAACGCCTGTCAGAATTTTATAGCAATGTTTTTTACGTCCTTCCTTTACCCTCTAGCTCGCCTCGACCGCACACGAAGTGTTACGTATTTAGGGCGTAACGTGGGCGTGTCAGGGCTGTCACCTATGAGAAATTTATCACTCGAACTTGCTATGACGTAAGAGATGTATTTAATTTTGCAGTATTATACTAAAGATTATTTAATTTTGAAGAAACTGTTAGTTATTTGTTAATTTTTATTTTTAATATGTGTTTAGGTATAAAAATGGATGTAAAGCGATATGGTTTGATTTTTAAATATTGAACTTTTTGTATTTATTTTTGTATGGAAATTTATGTCGATTTTACCTTATTTATTTTAAATATGTTTTTTATTTCTAACGTTTAGCTGTTTTATTATGTGTACTTCTGTACCTTATCGAAATCAAAAATTTAAACCACAAATTTCTATAATATATCTTGTTATTACTGATTACTATTTATTGTTAATTTGCTTTCTTCTAAATTGTTTAAACTTGTAATTTTTATTATTTTATGTATTTTGTTAGTTTATTAAAAAATTTTTTTTTTTTTTTTTTTTTTTTTTTTTTTTTTTTTTTTTTATTACTATTTATGTTTACTAGAGTTGACAAGAATTTGATTCGCAGCCCTGAGCGCTTCGGTGGGCGGGGCGGTGAGCGAGACAGGTAGTGCACGCGTCAGCCCTATCTGTTCCGCTCGCACTTACGGTGTTATTTGTTATGATCTATTGAATATAGTTCGAGCGTAAAAGTTGACTTTTAAAGTTGTTTTGAAAATGGGTTTTTGGATTGTAAGTTGACTATTTAATACTATTACCAATTACTTTATAGTTAAATATTTTATGCAATTTATATTTTTACGTTTTTAATTTATACTTAGTGGTTTTTATTTTAATTCGTTTACTCAATATTTAAGGATTTTACAGTTTTTATTTAGTTTGAATTACTGATGACTCTAATTTATATGAATCTAATCAAATTTAAGGGTAAATAACAATTTTAGAATTTTTTATTAAATATAACTTTTGTACTAATTAAAAACAACCTTCAGACCCCGGACTATACGACCACCCAAGTCGAATAGTGGGTGGAGTCAAGGCGGGTCTTCGTTATCGCGTGTATTAGGGCTATCGGCTTGGAGTAATTTTCCGCTAACGAGCTGAAAATTAACCTGATGGTATTTTGTATTTTATGGGTATGTTTTTATATTTTATTTAAAGCAATATACTCTAATGTTATTTAAGGTTCGCGTTTACTAAATGGATTTATATGGTATAATTTAGTTATTACTTTTTACTAGTTATTATTTAATATTTATTTCCTGTTATGTATTTTAATGACTTACTATTATTTACTTAAGCCAGTAGTTAGCTTTTTTAGGTTTTAGTGCAAATTTTTATCAATTTTTAACAAAATTTTATTGGTTGTTATATGTATATCAGTTTATATTTTCCAAATATCGTGAATAGAATTGCGTAAATTGTTTTACAAATTATAAATAAGCTGTTTAAAAGAAGTTATAGAAAACACTAAACTAATTCTGATTTAAATTATATGCCGACGAAAAACGTCATTTGCAACCCTATTTTTGCTGACCTAGTTTAGATTTTTACGTCACGAATATCAATGGAATGTTGCTAATTCTGCCTAAACTACCGATTGGATTTTGATGAAATTTGGGGTCCGAGCTATTTTCTGTATGAGCTATTTAGGAATGTATATATAAACAGTGAATTTTGACAAACTAGGGCGCAAAATAACAAATTCCAAACTCGGGGGCGTGGCACTGCCTCAGAGTTTTTTATGTATGGAGTTTTAGTCCTTTCTTAAAATCTAAATTTCTCTTAAACTATTATCTTAATTCTAATGGGGCTTTCTGATTATTAATCTACGTTAAATATTCTATAGTGTCACAAAGTTTGATAGTTCTAAGACTTTTACAAGTCAGTTAAAATTACCTCTAAAATTTTAGTGTCTTTTTCACTTATATTTTTGGCAAAAACTTCCACTTATCTGGGTATCTCGGGCTCCCGGCTGCTGGTGATGACTCCTGGTGCTGGTCTTCGGGTTCCCTGCGAGTTTAGACCGCCTAGGACACGATCTAGACTTTTAGGTTTTTCCGCTTTTCCGGCCAAACCGCTCACAGGAACTTCACGAAAATTTGTACACTGCAGCTCCTTGGCACAACACACACAACAAAATTTTAAAAAGTGGGGGTCCTCGCTTCAAAACCCGTGAAACGGGGGTCCGAAATTTCCACACTTTTTGGAACTCAATTATTTCGGGAACCACTGGTCCGATTTGAATTCTGAAAGCTGGTCTGTATAGCCCCTGGTGCCCCACTTCGAACCGTGGTAGTCACTTCCTCCCCCCGCACTTCCCCGTGCACGCGTCCAGGAATCCTCCTCAGGTTTTTCGTCTACTGCTCCTCACCCAGAAGCCAGAAAAATCTGGTTTTTTGGGAGCAGTTGAAGGAAGGTCTTGCGCGTCGATCGGTGTGGTGAAAACGGGGGGTCGTCGCGACAAATCGCGCGCCGCACGCGTCGAAAGGTCAAAAACCGGTGAAAAATCCGGTTTTTCGTCAATTTTTCGGGCTAGAGACGTCGGATTTCCACGCGGTTTTCACTGTCACTCTCCTCTCGTCAAGCCGCGTCGAATGACGTATCACACAACACACTTTATCACTTTTGGCCGCGTTAACGAATTTTAAAAGGCGGAGCGCGCGGTTTTACGTGTTGCTCTGGCCACGGTCGGAGCGGAACTGGGTTAGGTTAGGTTAGGTTAGGTTAGGTTAGGTTAGGTTAGGTTAGGTTAGGTTAGGTTAGGTTAGGTTAGGTTAGGTTAGGTTAGGTTAGGTTAGGTTAGGTTAGGTTAGGTTAGGTTTTTTTTTTTTTTTTTTTTTTTTTTTTTTTTTTTTTTTTTTTTTTTTTTTTTTTTTTTTTTCCACCCCCCTAACGTTATTAGGGCTCGTTATTATTCTTTTCATTTATATCTTTTTTCTTTTCTTTCTATTTCTTTTCTTTTGAATTTATTTCTTTTCTTTTTTAAAACATTTCTTACATGGCTATTACATCAAGTCATTTCTTTTTCATTTAATTTCTTAATTCTTTTCATTCTCATCATTCTTATATTCTTATACACTTTCCAGTTTTTTGTATTACATATTATTATTGTTCACACATTTTTAAGTCCTATATATAACATTTTATTACAGTTGTAACGTGTCAGTTTATAATCATTCTAATATACAATGTCAATTTTTTATGCTATCATAGCCTATGTAAGATCCTTCATACACTATGGTTCCATATAATTTTCACAATTTTTCTTTCCTCATGAATATTGAAGTACATAAGTACATGTCGATTGATTATTAAAACCATAAAATAAATTAATCCAGTTAAAAATACAATAAGCAAGTTACATTCAATAAAATCAATAAAATTCAATAAAAATACAATAATCCAATATGTCAATGAAAAGGTAAAACTACGGCACAAACATTCAACTAACCTACTATCACAGCTTTAATCACATCTAGAGCCTACAACTAATATCACACCAATTTATCACAGTTTTTGTTATTAACATATTCTACTATTCTTTTACAGTAGGAGAGAAATACATCCCTCTTTTTTCCCCCCAGGATGGAAGGCAGGCTCTCACCCGTCATCGATGTGCCCAATCTTTGCTCAATATCATATCTATTGCTAGCAAAGATTGGACACTCGAGTAACAGGTGAGGAACCGTCTCCTCAACTCCGGGCTGACACGAGCACGACGGATCCTCCTTCAGCTTGAATCTGTTCAAGTAGAAGGCGAATCCGCCGTGACCAGTCAGTATTTGTGTTGTGTGGTGTGTTATGTCTATTTTCTTGACTATTTTGTGTGCAGCAGCAGCGCTTGGGAAAAAGAGCTTCGTGACTCCGGCCGTCCCTCCCACTTCATATCTCCTGTCCCATTCCCCAACCGTATCCTCTCTTAAGATACGCTTGACGAATGAAACAGGACACAGATCGTAGTCGGGTTTCCTTTTCGATCCCAGAGCGGCTTCCTTGGCTAACTCGTCTACTCTCTCATTCCCTCTCAACCCTGCGTGCGCCTTGATCCAAAACAAGGAGACCTCCCGCCTCTGCGATGCAGCTTTTCGGAGGGCCGCCCTTGTTTGCACTGCCAGGGGATGAGGGGAACTAAGAGTGACAGCCTGGAGAGCCGATCTGGAGTCGCTAAGGATACCAACCTTCGCCATTCCACTCTTGCAGGCTATAGTTACAGCTCTTTGGAGCGCTAGAAGTTCGGCTTGGTAGACGGTGCAATACGGCGGCAATGCAAGCTTGACGGCCTTCGTCTCGGCCTCACCCTTCCATACGGAGAGTGCGGCTCCGACTAGACCCTCAATCTTGCTGCCGTCCGTATAGATCCTATGGACGTGGCTGTTAACCACGTCTACATATGAGTCCTCATCTACCAACCCGAACCTCAGCTCTACCTGCTCTGCCGGATGTGGGTCCTCAATCGCAGGAGCCATTCGCTCCACCTCCCTGTCTCTCAACACCGGGTGTGGTACTCCCTTCTTGATCTCATAAAGTCTCGATGCTTCGAGTATTCTGAGGTCAAGAGGGAGTATCCCAGCCAGCAGCATTGCAGAGTTCAGGGAGACGGTTCGATATGCTCTGCAGATCTTCTGGGCAAAACCCCGTTGAACGGAGTTGAGCCTTTTTTGGACCCCCATCTTTTCCGCGGTGGGTGCCCACGCTGCTGATGCATACAAAATAGTCGGCTCTATTACGGCTATATATATGGTTCTAACTATCTGGGGGTTAAGCCCCCATCCTACTCTAGCAGCTTTGGCTAGCTGCTTGTAGCGTGCTATAGCCTTCTTACAAATGTTTGTGACATGGGCGTTAAATGTCAGGCCGCTATCAATCGTAAGGCCCAGTATTTTCACGTTATCGTGATATTGTATCTCAACACCCCCCATTACGAGTCGCGGTACGTCGAATTTTAATTTTCGCGTGGACAGTAACGCACATGTTTTATGGGGGGCAAATTTCAGTTTGTTAAGCTCCCCCCATTTCCTAATCTTTTCTAACACCTTGTTAGCTCTTAATTCGATATCGAGGGCCGTTTTTCCTTCGAAGACTAGGACGATGTCATCCGCAAATGCCTGGTTAAACACATTCATCTCCTCTAACATTTGTAGCAGGGGGTCCAACAAGAGGTTCCACAGGATAGGTCCACCAATAGACCCCTGTACGCACCCCTTGTCGGTCCCCCTGTTCACTTCCACACCAGCATATCTGACATTCACACTCCTTCCGCTCAAGTAGCTACTGAACACCCGCCTGAGGTTCCCCGGACACCCAACTTCAGCCAACCGAACCTTTATGGCCGGCCACCAAGCACTATCGAAGGCCCCCTCTATGTCCAGCGATACCACAACAGAAATTTTCTTCTCCTCCCTCAGCTTTCTGATGTGGTTCACTAACCTATAGAGGGCGTCTTCGGTGCTCCTTTGGGGCATGAAGCCATACTGGTTGGGGCTTATTTTGGGCAACAGGTAGAACCTAAGTCGGGCAACCAGCATCTTCTCGAAGATTTTGCCGAGAACAGGTAGGAGGCCGATCGGTCGATAGGCTTTTGGTACCCGGTATGATTCCTTGCCCGGCTTTCTCAGCACCACCACTGTCGCCTGCTTCCACTTTTCGGGAAAGCAGCCGACAGTGAGGCACTTATTCAACAGAGCAAGGAACCATTCCGGGTTACAATCTACAGCGTGCTGGCAGATGTCGGACGTGAGACCATCCGTTCCGGGGGCCTTTTTGGGGTTGAAGGACCTTACGGCTCTCTTCAACTCCTCCATGATGAAAGGAGGGTCGTCCGGACCCGTCGGGTGTTCGGAGTCCAAGGACTCCGCACGCCGGCGCGTTCGTCGATGTTCCTCACTTTCATCACTTTCCAGGTCCGCGGGGTAGAAGGTCTCCGCCAACAGTTCTGCGGAGCTTCGGGCGTCGAGGGTTTCACCGCCCCTTGTTAGGGGCAGATCCTCCTCCCTCCCTCTGACTCTGTTCAGCACTCTGTAGATGCCCTCCCAGACCCCCTCCCTATCCTGTTTTCGGCAAAACTCCTTCCAGCTCGCTACTTGAGCCTCTTTCACTGCCTTTTCATACTTCTCTTTCGCTTCCAGGTACAACCCAACTACGCGGTTTCTGCGATCAGGCGCTGCGTTTCGGATCCTGCGTTTCCTCGTGGCGACCTCCTTCTTCATCTGCGCGAGCTCATCATTCCACCACGACAAGGTGAATTTCTGCGTGTGTTTTTTGGTCGGCATAGTGTCTCTGCATGTCTGTGTTATGGCTTGTGTGTAACTGTCTATTGCGTCATCTATTTGTTGTGTGCTGTGTATTGAATCCATCGCTTGTACAGTCAATTGTCTGTCTGACATCTGCTGGGTCAGTTTCTCACGAAACTGAGCCCAGTTTGCCTTATGAGTGTTGAAGGTGCGTGTGGTACGTATTATGTTCGTGCCTGTGGATTTCTGTTGTCTGATGCCGAATGATATGCCGTTGTGGTCCGAGCTCGTCAGACTCTCCTCCACCCTCCAGTCGCCCACTCGGTCCAGCAGATCGTCGGAGCACGCTGTCACATCCACATAGCTGGTGTACCTTTTACGGTTAGGTTAGGTTAGGTTAGGTTAGGTTAGGTTAGGTTAGGTTAGGTTAGGTTAGGTTAGGTTAGGTTAGGTTAGGTTAGGTTAGGTTAGGTTAGGTTAGGTTAGGTTAGGTTAGGTTAGGTTAGGTTAGGTTAGGTTAGGTTAGGTTAGGTTAGGTTAGGTTAGGTTAGGTTAGGTTAGGTTAGGTTAGGTTAGGTTAGGTTAGGTTAGGTTAGGTTAGGTTAGGTTAGGTTAGGTTAGGTTAGGTTAGGTTAGGTTAGGTTAGGTTAGGTTAGGTTAGGTTAGGTTAGGTTAGGTTAGGTTAGGTTAGGTTAGGTTAGGTTAGGTTAGGTTAGGTTAGGTTGGGGGTGGATGAGATGGCTGGCTGTCTTGGCAGGGTTTTCACAAACATATGCCGGGCAGCCATGCCTAGAGTTTGGGGTTCACCCTCTCCGCGACGGGAAGTGTATTGGTGGACGACCGAGTTGGCTGACCTTCGTGCCGCCTGCAACGCTGCGCGTCGAGCGTATACTCGCAGCAGGCGGCGCCACCCCCAGGACGCGGATCGGGATGACCGGCTGCACAGGGTCTACGTAGCGAAGCGGAGGATCCTGCAGCTGGCCATCAGTCGGGCCAAGGAGGGAGCGTGGCTGGAGCTGGTGGAGGGGTTAGAGAAAGACCCCTGGGGCCGACCGTACAAAAGGGCGCGAGACAAACTTCGCGCCCAGTCGGCCCCTCTGACGGAGACGCTCCAGCCAGATCTGCTGGGGAATATCGTTCGAGAGTTGTTCCCGAACCCCCCGGCAGGATTCGCTCCACCGCGGATGGCCCGACGGACGCCGGGCTCGATGGAGGAGGGTGTTCCGCCACCCGTCACCGACGCTGAAATGGAGGCGGTTTTGTCCCGCCTCCGTTCCAAAAAGAGGGCGCCTGGTCCGGACGGGGTGCACGGGAAAATTCTCGCAATAGCTCTCGTGCACCTCGAAGACAGTATTCGGGAACTGTTTGACCGCTGCATTCAGTGCGGGCAGTTCCCGAAGGCATGGAAGGAGGGCCGCCTCGTCCTGCTACCGAAGGGCGGGCGGCCACCGGACAGCGCGTCGGCGGTACGACCGATCGTGTTGCTGAACGAGGTGGGTAAGGCGTTTGAGCGCATTTTAGCCTCTCGCCTCGTTCAGCACTTGGAGGAGGGCCCCGGGCCTGGACTGTCGGATGCACAGTTCGGGTTTCGGGCCGGTCGGTCGACCATCGACGCCATAGGGCGCCTCAGGTCGGTGACGCAGGAGGCGGAACGCAGGAGGGAGGTGGTGGTGGTGGTGTCCTTGGACATCGCCAACGCCTTTAACAGTCTCCCCCACAGCGTAATACGGGAGGCACTGGAGTACCATGAAGTGCCTCCGTATCTCAGGAGACTGTTTAAGGCGTACCTCTCCGATCGGGAGATCGTGTTCGAGGATCGGTCGGGGTCCTTAGTGAGGGTGGAGGTCGAGTGCGGCGTTCCACAAGGTTCGGTTGTGGGTCCGAACCTCTGGGACTCCGGCTACGACTGGGTCCTGCTGGAGGAGTATCTTCTCCCCGGAATGGATCTCGTCTGCTATGCAGACGACACTTACATCACATTCCGGGGAAGGACGTACCAGGAGGCTGCGCGGCTGGCTGAAAAGGGCACAAAGCTCGTAGTCAGCCGCATTGAGCAGCTTGGGCTTCGGGTCCGCATGGAAAAAACCGAAGCCCTGCTCTTCCGCGGGCCTGGGAGGAAAGGACCCCCTCCGGGTGCACGACTTCTGATCGGAGAGACGGAGGTCAGGGTGAGCCCGACACTGAAATGTCTTGGGCTCATCCTGGACGGGAGGTGGACCTTCGGTCCGCATTTCGAACAGTTGGGACCGAAGGTCGTGAGGGCGGCATCAGCGCTGGGCCGGCTCCTTCCGAACATAGGAGGGCCCAGCGAAGCCTGCAGGCGGCTATACTCCGGGGTCTGCCGGAGTATAGCTCTGTACGGGGCCCCAATTTGGGCGGATTCCCTCACCGTTAGGAACAAAGCCCAGCTGCGGAAGGCGCAGCGGGTCATAGCGGTGAGGGTAATTCGGGGCTACCGTACAGTCTCCTGGGTGGCAGCCACTGCCCTGGCTGGAGATCCCCCGTGGGAGCTCGTGGCGCCGGTGCTTGCCGAGATGCACCTCTTCACTTTAGAGAGGAGGTCACTCTTCGGTGAGTCGCCGACGTGGGAGGAGCTCTCGCGGGTGCGGAAGCTGGGGCAGGAATGGCTGCTTCGAAGGTGGGGTGAGGTTCTGGCGCAGGCCCAGTACGGTCAACGTACTGCTGAGGCCCTGCGTCCAGTTCTTGCGGCGTGGATGCGTCGCAAGAAGAAGTCCCTCACCTTCCGCCTTACACAGGTGCTCACCGGGCACGGATGCTTCGGTGCGTACCTGTGTAAGGTCGCCAGGAGGGAGCCTACGCCAGCCTGCCACGAGTGTGGCGCTGCGGAGGACACGGCCCAGCACACCCTCGAGGTGTGCGATCGCTGGGCCGTGCAGCGCCACGATCTCGTGGCAGTGCTAGGCGGGGACCTCTCGCTCCCGAGCATGGTGCGCTGCATGCTCGAGAGCGACGAGGCCTGGCAGGCGGCGGTCTCCTTCTGCGAGTATGTCGTCTCGCAGAAAGAGACCGCGGAGCGGAATAGAGAGGATGACAGGTCCTCTCTTCCGCTTCGCCGGCGTAGGACGGGAGTGCGGAGGCGTCGTTATGCGAACCTCCAATAACTTCCGTCCCACGGGGCTCCGGGTCAGGATGGGAACCTGCCCGGCTTTGCTAGTCCCGGCGTCGAGGGGAACGCTTTAGTTTGCCTAAGTGTTCCCTAACTTTGGTGGAAGTCCGGTCCCTTGTGAGGTAGACCGGCCGGTCGTGGAGGGAGTCCTGTGCTAGACAGATCCAGGATATCCCTCCGTATACGGCTGAAGGCAAACCGCAGGTGGTTTTAGTGGGTAGGAGTCCCACATACCCCCGGGGTGCTTCAGCTAACTGAGGCACATCCCCAACCCGGGGCACCCATGATGGGTTTCCCCTGCGTATCAAAAAAAAAAAAAAAAAAAGGTTAGGTTAGGTTAGGTTAGGTTAGGTTAGGTTAGGTTAGGTTAGGTTAGGTTAGGTTAGGTTAGGTTAGGTTAGGTTAGGTTAGGTTAGGTTAGGTTAGGTTAGGTTAGGTTAGGTTAGGTTAGGTTAGGTTAGGTTAGGTTAGGTTAGGTTAGGTTAGGTTAGGTTAGGTTAGGTTAGGTTAGGTTAGGTTAGGTTAGGTTAGGTTAGGTTAGGTTAGGTTAGGTTAGGTTAGGTTAGGTTAGGTTAGGTTAGGTTAGGTTAGGTTAGGTTAGGTTAGGTTAGGTTAGGTTAGGTTAGGTTAGGTTAGGTTAGGTTAGGTTAGGTTAGGTTAGGTTAGGTTAGGTTAGGTTAGGTTAGGTTAGGTTAGGTTAGGTTAGGTTAGGTTAGGTTAGGTTAGGTTAGGTTAGGTTAGGTTAGGTTAGGTTAGGTTAGGTTAGGTTAGGTTAGGTTAGGTTAGGTTAGGTTAGGTTAGGTTAGGTTAGGTTAGGTTAGGTTAGGTTAGGTTAGGTTAGGTTAGGTTAGGTTAGGTTAGGTTAGGTTAGGTTAGGTTAGGTTAGGTTAGGTTAGGTTAGGTTAGGTTAGGTTAGGTTAGGTTAGGTTAGGTTAGGTTAGGTTAGGTTAGGTTAGGTTAGGTTAGGTTAGGTTAGGTTAGGTTAGGTTAGGTTAGGTTAGGTTAGGTTAGGTTAGGTTAGGTTAGGTTAGGTTAGGTTAGG